>ML058383.1:1528398-4148398 GCA_003013855.2 Liriodendron chinense | reverse complement strand
GTGGTCTATCAACGGAGAGAACCATCAGATAAACGGTCTAGATGACCAGAGAATGAGCACAAATTGTACTGAATCATGCTCAAGGGCACCCTACTTAATTATCCTTGGAAGCGGGGACTGTACTTGTCGTATAAGCCTTATCCCAACTAATTTGGGCGCTGCACGAATCTGTTCCGCTGTTCCACTTTATATGGGACAATATCAATTAAACCATTTTCATCAAATGCTTTCTTTCTATACCTACCCAAATTTTTTTTTTTATTTTTTTATTTTTTTGTGCTCAATGCTTGTGTTATTAAAGCCTTCAAATTTGAACCTACTACTCATACCTAACTAGTGTAGTTATTGATTTCCTTCTACATACCACCAAACTATTCAAGTCTACTTTTTCTTATATTATTACCTATTGATGCTACTCTTATGGGGTGCTTGTTTTTTCAAATCCCTCTTATATATGCACTAAATAAATCATTATTACATTTTATGAATGTTTGACAAGACACGGAGATAGGGAATATTTCCTCATAAATAATTAGTGTGGAAAGGGCCGACTTAAATTTATAGGACCTATCGTGATGGATGTGACTTATCCAGTCCGTCCATCCTCGTTAGCATAACATTTTAGTGCATGAGTAAAAAAAGAAAGAGGTATATTCAAAGTTCAAGTAGACCACATCATAGGAAAGAGTGGTCTTAAAGACATTTAGGATAGAAAGCTATTTCCTTCCTAGGGCCCACATTTTGATGTTTGTTACACATTGAACCCATTCATAAGAATATAGAGACATGGATAAAGGAAAAACACAAATATTAGCTTCATTCAAAACTATTAGAAACTTTTAGGACCCAAGAAGTTTTCAACAAAGTGTTCAAATCCCAATGTTTGTTGTAGTGTGGTCCACTTGACCTTTGGATTTACCTCATTTTTCGAATCACGCTCTAAAATGAGCTTGCAAAAGGAATGAACGGTATGGATAAGTCACATACATCATGGTGCCCCCTACCATTTTTACATTTTCGCCTTAGGTTTAGAGTTAAAAAATGTGCTCAATGTCACATTGGGAACATTGCTGAAATTACATTGGTAAATAATCATCATCTATTAACGGGCATTTATAAGAGGATCTGAAAATACATACACTCCCTTAAATTCTCTCTAAATAATTTATTCATAATTCTTATAAAGCATGATTGATCTCATAGTTATCCTATTGTAGATGCATCACCAGCTAGCCACAGAGTAGTCAATTGCACCTAACAAAAGGATCTCTTCTCACATAGAATTTTAGAACTATGCACCATGTCCAAGTTCATATGAGTCCAGACTCTTTCATCCAAAATCATCCCAACCTAGTCCAAACTTATCGGGAGCTTAGTCTGAGTTGTCCAAACTTCAAAATAAAGCCAAATTGGCCTTTTCGTGGTAAAAGAAATTCAAAATCATATTTTTCTTATCCAAAAGCTACCATCCCTGCAGTCAATAGATAATTAGTTAAATATTTGGATTCGGGCAAAGATAAATAGTGAAAATCCAATTTCTATTGGCACCATTCTCTTATCTAGAAGCAACCAGTCACCCTCACAATCAATAGCCGATCACTTAGATGTTGGGATTCGGGTAAAGAGGGGTAGCAAAAATTCAATTTCCACTAGCTCATTTTCTCCTCCAAAAGCTACCCTACAATTAATGGCTAATAAGTCAGATGTCAGGATTTAGTAAAAAATCATCAGTGAAAATTGAATTTTTACTTTTAATAACAACCTAGTTATGACATCATTTAATCTCTCTCTCTTTTTTTTTTTTAAATTTCTTAACATCCTTTTACCTTATTATAAACCATTTTCGTACATATTTACTAAAAATCCTTAAAAGAAAATCGTTCATCCTTTTACCCGTAAACTTCACCAAAATTATCAAACCAACCCCCTCAAGCAACCAATGAGAAGATGTCATGTATACCAAGAGCTTTTAAGGCTCAGTCAAAACAAGCATTGGGTATTTTACTCTTACTTCCCACTAATTACCAAAATGTCACCACCTCTAAATATAAATAACTTTACCCGTTTTATTTTCAACACACCATTCTTATAGCAAGCCTTGAAAGTTAGATGATAATGTTTTTTAAGATTGAGGGGTGAAGTACTCCCCTCTCTCTCTCTCTCTCTCTCTCATACTACCATTCCATAAGTTTTAAGTTCGAAGCTTTAAAGGCTAGAAAAGGACGTTATAGAGATTAGGGGCTCTCTCTCTTGGACTAGCCTCTCATAAGTTCCGTGGAAAATGTCTTAGGAGTAGGACTTGAATCGAAGACATTCAGTCATCTTCTTTAGCTAAGGAGTGTTTGTGTTCTTCCTAATTTCCTACACACATCTCCAAATCAGGTTCTTGTCTTGCGATAAAAAATCTTATAAAGTTGGAGATGTAAAAACTTTGATCATATTCTTTCTTAGAGGAGTGTTGAAGTTCTTTCTTCTCTACTGATCACATCTCTAAGCACTCTATTAATCTAAGTGATTTCATTTATTGCTTTTTGCTTGTTGCATTACTACATTTCTTTTCTCATACAACCCCTATTGTGGATTTGCTTTATTTCTTGTTTGATCTTTTTACTTACTTTCAAATAATAATTTAGAGCTAAAGAGATTGTATATTTGTATGGGTAGGGAATTGTGGCTCACATAGTCATTCTCAATAACCAAGACCCTCACTTAAAATCTACGGATGTATAGCCTGCCATAAATTCTAAGATTGTGGCTAATGGTGATTCCATGAAACACTTTTCACCTCCTCCTACCATACATCATGATTCGATATACTTTGTCTAATTTATTCTGCTCTTATAAATGCTACAAAATCTTCTCTTCAATTTGAATATTATACAATAATCACACAAAACTATAATATTGATACATATTAACTTCACCCACACAACTTTAATTCTATGAGTAACATCCTTCTCAAATTCTTTGTTGGCATAGCAACTCTGATACTAAATAACATAGTAGATGTATGGATAAATAGAAGAGATCAACTTATTCTTAAGAATATTCTTTGAATTCATAAGAAAGAAATATCTAAAAGTAAGATATAAACAATGATATTATTGATAAAAAGTCCACTTATAAAGTTTTTTCATAAAATTTATATAAGCCCTGAACCTTAATTTTATTTTTCTAAAATAATAAATTTATTAAAAATAGTAAACAACTTCTAAATTGACCTAAAATTTTTCTTGCGACTTAAATATGGATTTTAAGCCATTTTAAGACTCTCCAAACACTAAAACAACTTATTAAAAATCGTAAATTTTAATTTAAAACTCAAATTAACCTTTAAAACTGCCTTATTTTGGAAAACCATTTAAGAGCCAATAGCCTTTGCATTAGCCAGGATGTGAAGATCGTCAATGAATTTCCATTAATATATTATATGTACAAATCAAATAACTACCCATAAAGCTCTAGCCACCAGAAGCTATAATATGCGATAGACCCTTAAGTTGAATTCTCTAAACTGATATCCTTCCATACTCTGTCCATATGATGTTTCTTGACCTTTTCCTATATTCGACTGCTTCACTTGAAGAATTAAACTGGTCATAAACTGGCCATTAACTTTATTATGATAATAACATATTGAGATGACCTGCCTTTGTTGCATATCTTTTTGGCTTCGGTAGGGATTGATTGTTAAGGCCTACACGCTGGGTTAAAATTTTATTCATATTATAAAACTAATAATATCTCACAGTTTATTTCTTTATAACCCTTCACATCTAATGCATCGACTTATACCTTTTTTGTAATAATGAATTTACGATCATTGATTGATGCTTTCATTAGCCATGGTGTCGTTAATCAATGCGTTCTGAGATGACCTCGATAACATCCATCTCCTTCAACAAAGAATTGTCCATAATCATTGATCCATAGATCCCTTCTATTGATCCATCCGTCATTTGATATTTTCATTCAATTAAGACCTCTTCTAGGCCAATCATGAATCCATCATTTGATTAATCAAATAATTGAATGGTGGATTCATCAAAAGGCATCATTTGCATATTCCACTTTCTTTCTTCATCAATTGATTTCTCAAGAAGAACTTCTTGACCTACATAAGTCTAGTTGTCTTTTGATGGGGTTTTTCTTCTCGGGAGTTGAGGAGAGATAGTGCAGCTTGGGGGTCATCAGGCGCCTGACCAGTCAAGGTCCGGTGATCAAAATTTACCAAGAAGAAGCAGTTGGTCCCTGGGTAGTTTTGAAAACTGACCGGTGACCAAAATTCACCCGGAAGAAGTAGTTGGTCCCTGAACAGTTTTGAAGACTATTGGGCGCCCAACTGTAGGTCATCAGGGGCCAAGAGCCCAGATCGGACGCTAAACCACGTTGGATCGGGCAACCAAAATTTAAAGAATTTTCTCTAAAACTCTCTGGACAAATTTTAGATCTATTGGGCGCCCGATCAAGTCGGGTAGAGAGCCCGATGGTGTGCGGATTGCAAATCCATAGTTTTCTAATTTGAGTCTAAGTCTTGGATGGGGCTATATATTAGCTTCCAATTTAATACCTAAGCATCTCAATAGGAGGTTTAAAGAGGAATAGATGAAGAGAGAGAGAGAGAGAGAGAGAGAGAGAGAGAGAGGAAGCTTGTAGGAAGAGGAGATTTCTACTAGTGAAGGAGATTACAGCGCAATCGGTATCTCGGGTTCTTCTACGTCCTCATGCTCGGTGAGATCTCTCAGTTTCATTTTTTTTATTGTATATCCACTCTTGCGTGAGTGAAGAAGGTTTGATCCAAGCGGGTTGTGCTTGAGATTAAGGTGTAAACAGTTTACAACATAGTGGATTGTTTTTCTGAATGAGGTCATGTGGTTTTTACCTCTTTGAGGTTTTCCATGTAAAAATCTCTTTTGTCGTTTGGTTTTGTTTATTGCATTATCTTATCACATAATTCACGTGGTTTGGGGGTGAGATCCTAAGATTTTGTGTAACGCACCCAACATCTTCTTTAATATCTAATTGGATGAAAAGTATTTGACCCCAAATTGACCGACCCCAAGCCCCTTCGATGGTCATGAATCGTTTGTTGCCATGTATAAATTCGCAATCATAACATTGATCAATCATTTAATTGACATTATTATCTCCTACATTGATCATAAGTTTCTTTGATGAAAAGGTTAGAACATTACATTACTTGCTACTTGGTTTCTTGAAGTATCATCTGAAGGGTTATTGTTACCTAATCTGGTACCGAGAATTCATCTACCTAATGAGAGACCTTGCTGATACCAACTAATATAGTAGCTCTGGTACCAAATAATGCACCGGGTAAGTGGATAAAGAGAAGAGATTGTCTTCTTATCAAGAATAGTTCTTAAATCCATAAATAAAGATAGATCTCTAAAAGTTAGCAAGAAATAAAAATTGATATTATTGGTAAAAAGTCAGTTTATGTAGCCCTCTCATATGACTTATACAAACCTTAAACCTTAAATTTATAATTTTTTTGAAATAGCGAACTTTTCTATCAAAAGAAATCTTTACTAAAAATACTAGATGACTTGCAAAATCTTTCAAACTCTTTCTGTGACTTAAATAAAGACTTAAAGCTTTTTCGCACTTAAATAATACAATTGAAGTGTATCATCTTTTTTTCTCCTTTTGAGGAAAAGGTCCGTGAGGAAAAGAAAACAATGAAGGGATCCGGATAGGACGTAAATGGGATCAATGACATGAAAAGTATTTTTCAAAATCAATTATTAAGAGCATTATGAAGATATCGGGAAGGAATAGATAAAAACTCGTGATTCGTGGGAAGGAGAAGATCTCACTACCCGGAGAGTGGGCTTATAGCACAGTTTTGAGAGATGAATGACATTAAAAAAAAAAAAAAAAAAATCAGAGCTTATTAAAAGTAATAAGCTCTTTAAGATGTGCTTTCGTTGAGCGGCCTTAAAGCTTTCTTAAGGTACAATAGGTTATTTATGGTAGCAAAGGGAGCGTGATGGGCGGCTCAAATCATTAATCCTTCTTAGAAGTGTGCGGCCTTAAAGCTTCCTTAAGGTACAATAGCTTATTTATGGTAGCAAAGGGGGCGTGATGGACGGCTCAAATCATTAATCCTTCTTAGAAGTGTGCCCAAATGGATGGCAACGCACTCTGGATCATTGCTTTGTCTTCCATGTAGGAAATTAGTATTATTATCTCTATTGTTACAACAATCCCATGCATGCATAGAAGGATCAGAGAATCAATCCTTCACCCAAAGCATCTCCACTTAGGTGTTGATAAAAGTAGACCCACCGTTCAATGATCAAGATCAATGGTCTTTTGGGCCCACCATGATGTACCAGGTCCCAAAAATTCTCAGATTGGAAGATCTTTGATAATTCTCAGTTGAATGTGGACCATTGCCATATTTCTCCTCTTAACCGTCTATTTGCTGGCTGAAAATATAAAAGGATAGGATTATCCTGGAGAGCACAATTTTGGGGCCTAGTCCATCCATAAAAGGGTCCCACATACAAATGGTCTGGATAACTACACCCAGGGTCCCACTTTTACCAACCCAAAACTCAAATGTACTGTGCATATATATCCACCTGCCTGGGATCACATGATCCAAGCCAGTTGGGGATTTATAAATGGATGAGATTGGTTGCTTCCCAAAGTACCAAAGTTTCTTGCCCCCACTTTAATAAGGTACACGTGGCATGCTTGTATGATGATCCCAACGGGCGCGACTTATGTGAGACCCCAGAACCAGCAAAGTGGGTGGGATACTTACGTGGCGCATCAAGATTGGTCCACCTGGCGGGCGCGGGCGAGAGAGCCACACACGAGGGACGGCATCATCTAAACGGCCGTTATCATCATTTCCACTCCGCCTCTCCTTCTCATTTCTCTCTCCCCATAAGGCTGGCTGTCTCTTCCTCTCGCTCGTTGCTGCCGTGAGAGAGTAGAGATCCTGTACTCTCTCTCCCTCTCCTAGTTCTCTCTTGCCATTTCTCTTTTTGAGTAACAATGGAGAGAGAGCACCCCCACTTTGGTCCTTTTTTTTCTCATATTAATTTTTGCTTTTTTCAAATTAGCTTTGGTGGTTAATCATTTTTTAACAAAAAAAGGCTTTTGAATAAAAAAAAAAAACTCTAATTTAGGACTTTTTTATATAAGCAAAAAAAAACTTAAAATCCTGTAAATGACATAATAAATTCCATCACTTATAGATTTTTTTTATGTGAAATTTTTATTCGAATTCTGAAAATATATATTGACTAAAATTTTCACATAAAAAACACAAACTATAATCTTGAAAAAGAATCCAAATATCTATTCTAAATCACCCTAACTTCTATAGGAAAAAAAGAAAAACCTAAATTCCGGAAAATCTATACAATTTTTTAAAAAGATTTTTTAGAATTTGAATAAAAATATTTATATGTTAGGTAATATATTATGTAATTTTCAGAATTTGGGTTCTTTTTTCTATATGAAAAAATCCCTAATGTTAGAGTTTTTATTATTATTATTATTATTATTATTATTATTATTGGAAGGCTTTTCTTTTGTTAAAAAATAATTCACAACTAAAGTTAATCTGAAAAAAAAAAAAAAAAAAAGGGTTGAGGTGCTCCCGCTGCCATTGTTGGACAGAGAGAGAGAGGACAAGATGGACGCGGATTAGCTAATGACATGTTGAGTAGCAATCCGGCTACTGAAGTGACGTCACCAACTTCTATGGGGCCCACCATGATGTATGTGTTGTATCCACACCGTCCATTCATTTGGAGAGATCATTTTAGGGCATGAGCTAAAGAATGAGACAGATCCAAAGCTCAAGTGGACCCCACCAAAGAAAACAGTGGGGACAGTGACACAACCGTTGAAACCTTCCTAGGGCCCACTATGATGTTTATTTGAGATCCAACCTGTTCAAAAGTTCACACAGACATTGAGGAAGGGAAAACACAAATATCAGCTTGATCGAAAACTTCTGTGTCCCCAAGAAGATTTTAATGGTAGGAGATCAAGCCCCACTGTTTTCTTTGGTGGGGTCCACTTAAGCTTTGGATCTGACTAATTCTTTATCTCATGTCCTAAAATAAACTCTCCAAATGGATGGACGGTGTGGATACAACACATACATCATGGTGGGGCCCACAGAAGTTGGTGACGTAACTTCAGTAGCTAGATCGCTACTCCACCTATCAATAGCTAATCCGTGTCCGGACAGGATCTCTCCACTCTCATGAGGGGTACGTGGGAGAGCGAGAGGAAGAGGCGGCCAACGACTGCGGAGAGAGAAATAAGAGGGAGAGGCGGAGCCAGGCAACGGCCGTTAGCTGATGCCGTCCCTCACGTGTGGCTCTCTCGCACGCGCCCGCCCAGGTGGACCAATCCTGATATGCCACGTCAGAGTCCCACCCACTTCGCTGGTTCCGGGGTCTTACCTAAGTCGCGCCCGATCCCAACCAACCACTCGTCGAACAGATCCATATAAGAACCAGACACCAAAATTAAAAAACGCTTGTTGAAGCCATATATATTAATTTAGGGCCTGTTTGGCTCACGTCATGATGATGTGTTTGTAAGATACATTATTTTGCATTTGGCTTGCTAATTGACTACGCTAATAGTAAAATGACCTCAATACAGCTAGATCTGCACATTTCTTCCTTTCTTTAAATGAGGGATTATCAGCATAGCTGGATTACGAGAAAATTGCTGAATCTAGCTAGCTTTTTTTAGAGAGGGATTCTTGCTTGCGTGGCCTAGTCATGAAAGGGAAGGAAACTTGAATCAAATCTACACCGTCCATCAAGTGGGCCACTTCATGAAGCTAATATAACCCAAAATTAGGACCATCATCCATGACTTAAGTGGGCCACACCGTGTGAAATAATTGGGATTGGATGCCTACCATTAGTTGTGTTTGGGGCCACAGAAGTTTGTATGTGTCTTTCAATCCATTCGTTTGAACACCTTACAATCGTGAAGGGATTCCCAAAAATTTAGGCTATCCCAAAACTAATGTAGACCCCACCACAGAAATTTAGAGATTTTAGGCATATTATACACTATTTGCCATTGTTTGACCCACCTAAGTTTTGAATCGATGTAATTTCTGGGGTCATTACAAAAAATGTGGCGGTGCATCTGATAGACGGTGTGGATCTTTTACATATTATTGGTTCCATCCACAGGGGAAGGAGACAAACGATGGACTGAAGGAGTATGATAGTGGGTACACATGCACTGAAAAAAGTGGGTAGGATGATTGCAAGACAAATCTATACCGTCCATATATGAATCGAGCATAACCTAAAAATTGTATTCACCTTTTGACACGTGTATGTGATCATTATTCCAAACAGCAAATGTCCGCTGCATTATCTACACATGCTTATATGGATAGTCAATGTCACTGCCAAACACGATGTATTCATTTTCTTGGAACTTTAAGTATTATGAAATATTCCTATACAGGCAACACTATAAATACAAAGGCATGACGTGTGCCCCACGCAACTCAGTTATTTTTATTTTTTACACGTTTAAATAGGAGAGAGGCTCATGTCCAGACTGTTGGACCGTTAATCCACCATCAACTAAAGAATATTATTCATCCTATTGTATTTGGGTGAAGATCCTCTTATGAGAAAAGGACGCGGCTTGGGTGGATCCGGCCGGTGATGTATGTGCCTTATATCCACACCGTCCATCTATTTTGATAGATCATCTTAGGGCATTTTTAGGACATGTTCCTAGAAATGAAGCAGATTCAAATCTCATGGACCACGCTACAGGAAACTGTGGTGAAGGGCACAAAGTAATTTTAGATCCAAAACTTTTGTGGCCCCTTAGAAGTTTTTAACGGTGGGCATTAAAACACCAATACCTGTGGTGTGGTCCACCTGAAATTTGTATATGCTACATGTTTTGGATCATGCCCTAAAATAAGCTGGCGAGGTGTGGATATGAAACACATACATGACAAGAATGCCACACCTCTATCCATTTGTTACATCAGTGGCTATCATTTTTTTTTTATTATGATGTGTCCCAGCTGATGACTGAAATGGGTCAATTTTTTTTAAAAGGTGATCTTATGGTGGGCCCAACTTATTGGATGGGTTGGATTTCACACACATGAGAGACCGGAACTTATCTACTAGTTTCACGATAGCTATAGTCCAACAAGTGGTATGTGAGCCTTTCTCCTTGAATAGATGGATTGTTCCATCATGATGATTTTTGGTCTAGTTGTTATCCACGGTTTTCGTGAATAATGAACAGTTGCAGATCGTCATAGACGCCACGTGTACGGTGTAAAATGAAAACTATATGCCAGCATGTCCGTTTGGCATGTCATGTTGGAGAAGAATCTTTTTTGTTTTTTCCTTCGGAATTTTAAAAAAAAAATGCTGTTTGGGAATTCATTTGTTTGACTTGATTAAAATCAGTTTTTCATGTCGCTTTTTTTTTTTTTTTTTTTTACTCAGGCAACACACACCCAGTTAATCGCGGTACACACGCACCCGGTCAGTCATACGTCTTGATATGCTGTGAATTCCTTTGTTTGTAAACTTTACTAACAAAAGTTTACTCTGGCAGAGCATGGTGCTTGATATGCTGGCACTGGGAAATTATACACGTGGCATACATTATCTTGAATTGAATTAAAGTGGCTGAATTGTGGAACCACTGTCATTGAGTCATAGCCTCAAAATTAGATTGATGGAACAACTCTAGATTTTGATTGATGGGCACTTTTTTGTTGAACAGGACCATTGGATATTTTTCATTTTTAACGGTCCAACAAATGTCCGCCAATTGAACCGTCGGATGATCAATAAAGTATGATTTTTGGTTCATGATACATCTAAACTGGGGCCATATTTTGGACAGTTTAGTTTGAATTACTTGTAAGCCATGATGCCATTTCTAACCAATTTCTAAGTGCCTGTGTATCATCTATCACCGTCCGCCAAAGTAACAAAGTTTTTAATTCCCTTATTAAAGAAATACGAAAGTGCTACTTCACCTCCAATGCCTGTGTACAATGGTTACAATATATTAATACAGAAGAATGGTCTAGTGGTCCCAATTGCATCAGTACGGTTCAATTGGAACTCTCTAGTAGGTCCAACACACATTTCATCAGTACAGAGTTGAAATTACACCAATTAGATGCTCTGATCCATACATTAGTATTTTGTTTTATAGCTGTCTGTTTCCGAGCGATAGATGGAATGGCTAGGATTCCCTGACAAAAGTGATACTTTATAACCATAAGCAATCCCGGGTGGCCCCAACAATATGGCACAAATTGCAGATTAGCCCTTTTTTTTTCCATAAATGATCCGATTGTCCATTTTGTAGGAAATTGGTAGGACGGAGCCCCCGTAATACTAGCCTTAGTAGACAGCTTGCTGAGGCGGCGGAGGTTAATGCCATCTCCATGGTGTAGATTTCCCTCCGTTCTCACTCTCCTCTAGAATGTTCGTGCTCTCTGCCTTAGGATCATGGCTTGGTGCTCGTCTCACAAGAGCTTCAACATTGAGACCAGGGACCGGGTGCCCATGTGGTGTGAGTGGGTGTGTGTAATAATAATAATTAAAAAAAAAGTAGCAGAAATAAAGGGAGGTATTCCATCATATTCCTTTTTAGATTACTTCTTAATTGAAGTTCTTATATATAAAGAGAGTGAGGGAGAAGTAAATCTTATATTTGATGGGGTTTTCCTTCTCAATCAAGAGGAGAGATGTTGCAACCTGGGAATGGTCGGGCGCCTGGACCAAAAGTGGTCGGGCGACTGAAATTCCATCAGATGAAGCAGTTTACTGTTGGACTGTTTTTACAACAGTCGGGCGCCCAACAGTTAAGTGATCGGGCACCCGATATTCGGGATTTTTCCTCTTAAGCTTCCTGGACTATTTTTGGCTTGGGCGGGCGCCCAACGGTCTGGTGATCGGGCGCCCGACCCGACGCGGACTGCTTATACGCAGTTTTCTATTTGGGTTCTGTTTCCTTCAGTTTCCCACTTAAGAGGTTTCAAATCGAGATTAGGTTATCCCATTAAGGTGTTTTCACGTCCAAGGTGAGAGAGAGATAAAAATCCGGCCCGTATCCGACACGTTGACAACCCTAATGTATTTATTCTCTCCGTGTGCCATCCATCTTTTTTTTTTTTTTTTTTCAGATCATTTTTAGAAATGAGCCTAAAGTTAAATCTGATCCAAATCTTAAGTGGATCATACTTATAGAAAATAGTGATGATTGAATGCCCCACCATTAAAAACTTTCGAGGCCGCATCATTACGTCTCTGTAATGTTTATTTGTCACCCAACCTATTGATAAGGCCATACAAATCTGTATGAAATGAAAAAACAAATATAAAATTGATCTAAAACTTTTGTGGTCTATGGGAAGTTTTTTTTTTTTTTTCTTGACACACACACTCACACGCACCACAATGGGTACTCAAACTCATGACCTTAGTGTTGAAAGTTTTGTGAGTCTACTACTGAGCCATGTGTAGGAATACAACCCATGACAAGTTATTAATGATCAATCACCACTGTTTCCTCCTGTAGTATGGTTCACATGAGATTTGCGTATGCTTCAATTTTAGGCAACAAGGCAGGCCCGGCAGTAAAGTCCACACCTAATACGCTCCCTAATAGGATTAGAGTACCAATTTAAGAGAAGCAACTAAAACAAGAACAAAAAAATACTTTTCAAATTATTTTCCAAAATTTCTTTTTAAAAGTTCTCTTAAGATGCCCCTTAGCCTACAGCTTAATTAATAGGTTCTTTATTTTGTTTAACATGCTCTATTATATTATTCTCTCACTACAACGGTTAAAATCAAACAAACATGTTCACATGCATGTGCATGTGAAAATTTTCATGCAACGCCACCTTTTTATGCCAATCTATCACTTTTCAAGAAAACCTAAGCTATGGAAAAGATGGGTCACACCAAGAAATATTAACCAGAGCAAAAACTAGGATGGTCCACTCATCAGCTCCTTACGCCATGGAAATCAACGGATAGCCGACGCTCTATATCAATGTACGCATTTAACCCACCCAATGAGCGGATTGGTCCAATTTTCACCACAAATGATCTTTATGGTGCGGCCACCCTTCTTCACGGCTAGGATGTTGTAGGCAAGGAACGCACTGGCGGAAAAGAAACGGGTTGTATGTGAAAGTCATACGACCTTGTCAATGAAAATTATCCAAAACTAAACAAATAAGCATACCTCGTACAGGTGATTAAAGAAGAAACAAACAAAAAGAAAGAAACGTAAAGATGAAGAACATGTTTTTTGTCACTCCACATTCACTCCCATAAAATGTAATAGTTAGTGGGCCCCACTACAAGAAGATTTTCTGTCTTCTGGGTCCATCCAAGCCACATAGCTGTTGTCTTCGAATAAGACATTTTCCACGTACCTACCACCAATCCCCTAAAAACATTTCAGACAGCTTTTCTTTCACGCAAAAAGGGTCCAAAAGAGACTAGGTGCTGAGAATGAGAAAAAATAAATGATGTCACTCGCATTAATGATGTACCATTGAGTGAAGTGAAAGATGCAAATCAACCTCATGGGCCACATCCAAATTCGTCATCCCACTTAAATATTGTATTATAACCTTTCCCATGTGAAGAAACTTTGGAACTCTAGAACTACCCCATGATGGGCAGATAGCCAGTGATCTTGGCAAGTGCATCTCAATCCAAACTGTTTATGGTGTGAATAAAATGCATACATCACGGTGGTCCCCTCAGAGAAATGAGAAATGTACCCCTAAGGAGTTATTTCTGTTTTTACAAATCAAAATTCAGAACTGGGATACAAAACGTAGTAAAAAAGTAATAACTACCATTACTACTGTATTCAGAAGTAAAATAAAGTATTGTTTGTATGCAATACTCTTCTTTTATTTTCATGAGGGACATGTAAAAGTACTTTCATTAGTTAAATATACTTAGATACAATTTCTTTTCGTATGTTTTATATCCACAAGTCTACCTACTTTGTAATATTGTTTTAGGGCATGTCCCAAAAAACGTGGAAGATTCAACACTTTGGAGGACTTGAAGAAGTTTTCAATGGCAGACGTCCAATCCTTACCGCTAGCTGGTGTGGTTCATTTCAAATTTATAACTGTCTCATTTTTTGTCTCGTTGCATTAGTGTGACTTAAAGTTTTACATTTTTTTCATTAGTGGACCTGAGTAGTTTTTGTAAACCTGATCTTTTGTATGTACAGTTCAGATTATGGTTCTCACCTGATGAAAAGAGTGGATATAAAACCTGGTGGCCCCACAGTACTAAGCACTTATACAAGATCCAACTTTCACGAGGTTGGAAATAATTAAAAAAAAAAAAAATCAGACAATTATGCTCTTCAGATGAGCCACATGCACGAATAAAATTACACTGTTACAATTTTTTTTTCTAACATTCAATTTTTTTTTATGTGGTGGTCCACTTCATGTATAGAATAGCCTAATTTTTTATGACAGAATATCTAACAACATAGTTCACGTGATGGAAAGCTAAGATCTCACACACATATCATGCTGTGACACATGCGTCCGCATGTGAGTTTGCAGGCACACACAGGTGAGACGAGTACTTAGAAAAACTGGATACTCCGGCAGAGTGTAAATTACTTAAAAACATTTATATGCGTGTCATACAAATAGTAAAATTAAACGGTCCAAATTATGGTACCCAATGTAGAATTATTATGAACTGAAAATTAAGTTATTTGATTATCTGACTATTAGATTGGTGACATCTATTGGTGATGATTAAAACTGAAAAATATCCCACCATCTTATTTTCACAAGAATCAAAGGTTAGGATTGTTCAACCAATCTGATTTTGGGATTTTTGACCTGTGGACAGTGGGCTGCACCATCTAGTTGATTTTATTTGAGTTAATATATGCGATGTGTACAATATCTGAGTGCCTGCACATCAACCATCATACGCAGCCTGAGTATCACATAGCGCCTTTTTTTAGAAAGCGTGATAGAATAAAACACTTGTTTACGTGCGTCAAACAACCAAGCTCTTTGGCGTCCACCATCATTTACATGTAAATCAACTCCATCCATTATCTGAGAACCATCGTTTGAACCGTCCATACAAAATATCAGGCCAATAAAGACTCTAATGAGCCACAGTATTGGAAAAATGCAAAACTGCTATTAAAGCATCTAACTTTTTTTATTTATTTTTTATTTTTTATTTTTTCATCTAAGCATCTAAGTTCACATGGTATGGCTTTCCTGACAGTTGGATCAGGCTGTTTTTTTTTTTTTTTTTTTTTTTTCACTTCATCCTGTTGAGTTACACCTGGTTAACGGGTCCGATGAAAGATATACATCATGGTGGTCCCACACACAAGCCTATAGTTAGCATTCCATCCCTATTGTTCCTTGTAGTGTGGCCCACCTCAGTTATGAATCTCTCTGATTTTTTTTATTCAGGTCCTATGATCTAAGATAGATCTGATGGACGGAGTGGATTTTATATATATATAGCATGGCACGTCTAATAAGCCCGGGTAAAACAGGTGTTGCAGATGATTCGATTGCGATTGTTAGAAACCGAAATAACTTGCGGGGGTAGATTTATCATTACACGTGAAAATTAGCAGAGAATGACGTAAGTACTGAAGAGGGTTCTCGCGTACTGGCAAAGATTTTTACGAGGCCCAGCCACCTACCGTAGGTGGGAACGAGGACAGAGCAGTTCCTCACTCATTGAGTTCTGTCAGCTGGGGCCCACAATCCAGTGATCTAGACCATCTATCTGATGGACCATGCCCAAAAGTGTAATGCATCCAAATTTTCCTTTTTAGCATTAGAATGGCACCGTGGCTGTATCATTTTCTTCACCGTCTATTTTATGGCCACCAAACAAACGGACACGATCATTCCTTGAAGAAATAAAAAATTCTGGAGGTGGTCATCCACGGTGGGACCAATCAGATCAACAGTCTGAACCATAGAGCCATGAGCACCACTTGTACAGATCGAGGGCTCTAGGATACTGTAGATATCCTTGGGTCAAGTGTCCTATAATTCCTTCTCAGACAGAACGCATGTTCCACAAGGTGGTCCCATCATTTTCACATGTGGGAAGTGAGGACCATCGGAATCAACGATCCTTACTTTCACTGAGGTAAAAATTAAGATAATGATCAATCGCGTTTCAGACGTTAGTTGTACCGTAAATTGCCATGCAGCTCTAATTTTTCCTCCCAACTCGCCACGTGGAAGACATCCTTACCATGAAAACAGCAGGGCCCACAAGAATGAAAGTCACATAGCACAAAAATCGGACTGGTAATCTCATCAGGCGGGCCACATATTTAAACTCAATGAAAAGCTACGAATCAGATCATCAGGCTTCTTCTTTTTTCATGTTAGCGGTCCTCATTGCGTGGCCTACCATTTCCATAGAATCTAACGATTGATGAAATTGAGCCTTAGAAAAATTGACAGGGCTGTGTGAAACCTTACGTACTGATTTTACACTGCCAAATTAAACACTGGATTTGTGGATCAAATAAAAGAAGTTGTACTTATTGCACTTTTTCGGATTATTCAAGGGCGTGTTTGGATGACCTGTTACTATAATAATGAGTTGTAACATAGGGTAAATGAGTAATGATTATTATGACCATAATAGTTAAATAAACCATGATAATGATAGTACCCAATGCTCCTACAACTATACTTATCATATGTTTGGTATTATTGGTGGGTAGATATACATGGATGTCCTTTTGTTAATATAAATTATATTTACATTGCCTATCCATTGTGCAATATTATTTTAAGTCATATCTTAAAAAATGAGAAAGATCCATCACACTTCATTTTTGTCTAATTCCATAAAATGATCACCCAAGAAGGATGAATGGTGCGTATACAACACATATTAATGGTGGGGCCCACAAAACTATACCAATTGAACAAACCTTCACTATCCATTTCCTACTGTGATTTCGAAAGATTATCATAATTTGACAATAGGCAATATCAAATTAAAGACAAGATGCAATTATATGAGTTTATACTCCATTACCTTAGTAGTTCATTATCTAAACAACCCTAATACAGGTTTTGAATTCAAATAATAACATTAATATATTTGAGTGGTGAGTTGAGTTTAATGTGAAAATGGCATCATTATGATTTTATAACTACATAAGATTTTAAAATCAAATGCAATGATGCTCAAGATGGGAAATAAGTAAGGTAATTTATAATCATTGCACATTTCCACCTGGCCTGTTAGGTTTGGCAGAGATACAGGTAAATCAAGTAAATACAATGATGTCACGAGAGATAATTTATAATCATTTCACATTTCTTTAGAGCCTGCTTGGTTTGGCATAGATACAGATACATCAAGTGAGATACAATCAAGTCAGGAGAGGTATTTTATAATCATTACACATTTCTTTAGAGCTTATTTGATTTGGTATAAATACAAGTAAATTGTGATAAAAGCACAATAATGAAGACCACCATCTACTAAAAGCGAAAATTCTATGAGTTCAACACTGATGATGCGTGTGTTATATCTATATTATTTATTCATTTTCTCATATCATTTTAGGACATAAAGCCAAAAAAACAAGAAGATCCAAAACTCAAGTGGACCATGCCAAAGAACATTGTGGATTCAACAGTGAGTGTCACTTCCTTTGGTGTGGTCCAATTGAGCTTTGGATATGTCTCATTTTTTGGCTCATATCTTAAAATGATTTACCAAAATAAATGAATAGCGTGGCAGATACCTCACACATATCAAGCAACCTTTACTATCAAATCCTAGCAGAGAAAATACTAAAAGAAATCATTATTACTGGTTTACCTTAAATTACAAGTAATTATGTGGAACTAGATAGGGCCTTACTTCACTATTATTAATGATGAAATAAACAAGCCCTTAGCATGCAGAACATTGATCTTGATCAACTCTCCTCTCCTTAAGGAGGTTTGCCTAGAAGCCGATTAGGTGAGGCTAAGGGCTTGATCATAAGGTAAGATTTGATTAGGCTATGTACTATGTCAAAGATAAGCCACGCAAAGTATGTTTGAAAGTGATTAGGCCACACACACACACACACACACACACACACACTTGTACTTGATTTTGAGAATTTCTGATGTCAGAAAATAAATTAATTGAAAACATGGAAAATAAGGATATGCTGAAGGCTGAAGCACGTGAAAAACACGCTGTCCTTAAAGTGTAATTCGCTCCTACTCAAATTACTTTGAGTCTGCTGATAGGTTGCAGGCTGATTGCTTTCAGGATATGAAGAGCCATATGTGGTTCTGCGTTCAGCAAGAAACAAATGAATTACTATGGAACTCAGTAACACTATCTGGCAGATTATGAAAGAAAGAGAGAAAAGAATGGTGACTTCTTCTTTGAGCAGTAGACCACTACTCTCATCTAAGTGGCTTGGTTTGTATTAACCAAACCGAGAGGCTAATAGACTTAGAAGGGTGCTGGTTCAGTTGAGATGGTTTGGATTGCAATTGTTGTGTTGAAATGAACCAGACCTGTCCGGTTTATATAGGCAAGGATGACTGGCAATTTTGGTCCAGAGCCATAATAACACTAACTGTTTTCTGGCTATTGGGAGAAACTAGCCGTTTTCTGACAGTTTCTGACTGTTGTGCATGTGGGAGTTGCACCTGCATGCTGACTGTTTAGACTCAGTGGCTAGCCGTTTTCTGACTGTCGGGCTAGCCACATGCAGCTGTTAATGCATGGTCTGGACCGTTATTACATGAGCAGTTATACAGGTCCCTCTAAATAGTCTTGCAGTTCTCTATAAAAAGCAGAGAGGTCTCTCTGTCAGACCTCCTACCCACAATACCTCCTCTGTTCCGAACCCAGCCACCTGACCTACTACCTAGCTTCTGTCGCACCAGTCTCGCTCCGGTTCGCGAGGTCGCGACTAATCAGCGACACGATGCGCATGTGCGAAGTGCCACTAGCACCTCTACAGCCACACTACCTCACATGCCCATGCCCTCGCACCAAGCCCGAACCCGTGTGCGTTGCACTGGAACACTCAAGCCACTATTCTCCTCTTTTCCACCATAAATAAGTAAGGTGCACAACACCCTACTTATAAAGAAGAAAAAATTCTTCTTCCCATCTGACATGGGACAAAAAACAAAGGGTTTTTTTTTTCTTCTTATTTTTCAAAATTTTTTTAAGCAACAATTTTTTTCAACACTTGACTGATCTCACATGGGCTTGTGGAATCAAATCTTGCCGCATCAGGGCCTTACAATGTTGCCTGCCTCACCAACTCCACTGCCAGTTTGGCTGGGGCGTGTAGCTCAAGGGTGGCAACCGGTCAGTTCAGGTGAGGTCTAGGGTAAGCCCAAGCCAGCCCGTTTATTATTTGGGCCAAGAATCATGGCTCAAACCCAACAGATGTGTGTGAAATTCCATCTACTGGGGCTCTCTTTCTAGATTTTCTAACCTGGAAATATTGTCATTTCCCTTCATGGGGTTATAGCTTTTTGACATAGTTTAAAAAGAAGCTATAACAAATGGATGGGTAGAAAAGAAAAGTTATCTTAACCGTCCTGTTTGTTTAGTACATTTTGGCCCACCTAACTTTAAGGGCTGGACTTGAGGAAACGTGTGCTAATGCTTATTAGCCGTTGATTTGATGGGCTTCACTATGGATAGAGGATCCCTAAAAATTAAAGATTGGAAGATCCAAAAAATATTTAAACTATGGCCTTTCTGGTAGGGCATTCAGATAGAAGGACCCTCTGATGGATGGGTTAGATCTTGTGGCTATGTGCCATGGTAGTAGCACATGTGGTGTGTACATTATCTGCCTTGTATACATGCGTGCGTAGCAAAAATTTTCTGAGCGGATTAGGTGAGACCCCGGCCTCACCAAAGACGGTGTAAACTTACACCGTCTTTGGTGAGGCCGGGGTCTCACCTAATCCGCTCAGAAAATTTTTGCTACGCACGCATGTATACAAGGCAGACCCCGGCCTCACCATTGATGTATGTATTATTTATCCACGCTGTAAAACCGTTTATATACCAAAAATTAAGCAGATCCAATTATCAAGTGGACTATAGCATAAGAAACAGTGGTGATTGACCATTAATGGGCCATGAGAGTTTTGGATCGATCTGATATTTGTTTTACCCCTTCATCCAGTCGTATTTAACCTTACCAACGGATTGGATGGTACGTAAACACTAAAGAAACATTGAAAAGCACCCTAAGAATTTTTTAATGGTAGAATGGGCAATCACCACTGTTTCTTGTGGTATGTTTCACATGATAATTCGATAGGCTTAATTTTTGTTATAATGATTTAAAATGATGTGAAAAAAAATGGATGGACGGCATGGATATATAATACATACATCAAGGTGGGCCCAGAATAAACCCATGTTAAGGGCCGCACCGTCTTAGGTGAGGGAGCGGATTGACTGTGACACCGGCCATAGTGATATCCTTGTGGCCGGGGCTGTGTGGGATCCATAGGATGTTCATAATGACAAATCCACTACTTTAATCTCTTTTGGAAGATCACATTAGGATATGATTTTAAAAATAATGCAGATCCAAAATTCAGATGGGCCATACACACAAAACACTGGATATTGAACACTTAGCTGTGATAAAAGTTTTGCATGAGGATGATATTTTTTCTTACCGTTTATCTGAGTGTTAATAAATCTTTGAACGGCTTGAATGACACATAAACATCACGGTCAACTCCGGAAGGTTTCAACGGCGGATGTTGGTGTTCCCATTGTTTTGTTGGTGTGGCCCACTTGAGTTTTGAATTTACCTTATTTCTAGAATCCTCTCCTAGTCTTACAAAACATATGGACGTAGTAGATTTGTTACGGACATCCCCTGTGGATCCTACACAGCCCCGGCCACATGGATATCCCTATGGTCACCAGCAATCCACTAAAGGCCTTTTGTTTCCCAATTTACCCGGATAAATACCAGTAAATGGGTAATAATTACTTACCAATGTAATTCCCCCCCCCCCCCCCCCCCCCCCCCTCTGAGGATGACATTGATGGGTTGCTTTTTTAACACTAAAATTGAGAAAGGTGTGAATTTCATGTGGGGCCCACTATGATGTATGTGGCTTATCCATGCCGTCCATCCGTTTTGCAGGATAATTTTATGACATGAGCCCAAAATTGAGGTAGATGCAAAGCTCAAGTGTACCACGCCACATGAAACAATGGGTTGAACGCCTACTGTTAAGAACCTTTTACGACCACGATTTCCTATGATGTGGGCCACTAGAGCTTCAAATTTGCCTATTTTTTTTGCTCGTGTCTTATAATATTTCGATAAAATAGATGAACTATGTAGATATGTCACAGACGATATAGGATATCTTTTGGAGGAAGGAAATAGGATGTATTTACCACCTCAATAAAACATCTAACATTTGTAATGATTATTCATTGACGCTCTTTTATTTGCATTTACATACATACACGATGAAACAAGCATACCAAGGTGAGGCCGGGCACTCCCATGGTGGGGGTGGCTAACATTGTGATGTGACTAACAAAGGTGGGTGGGGATGCCGATTGGCTAGTGACCCCAGCACCGGCCGGGGGTTGGTGTCAAAGCTGTATGGCCCCACAAAGATGTATGTGTTTTATCCACGGCTGTCCATCCATTTTTCCACCTCATTTTAGGGCATGGCCCAAAAAAGAGGCAGATCCAAATCACAGGTGAACCACACCACAGGAAAACAATGTTGATTGAACGTCCACCCTTAATAACTTCCCAGGGCCCACCGTGAGGTTTATTTGCCATCCAACCTGTTGATAAGGTCACACAGACCTGGATGAAGTGAAAACACAAATATCAGCTTGATCCAAAACTTCTGTGGCCTCCAAGGAGTTTTCAACGGTAGACGTTCAATTCCCACTGTTTCCTGTGGTGTGGTCCACCTGAGATTTGGATCTGCCTCATTTTTGGGCCCATGCCCTAAAATGAGGTGGAAAATGGATGGAGAGAGTGGATAAAACACATACATCATGGTGGGGCCCACACAGCTTTGACATCAGCCCCCTGGCTGGTGTTGGGGTCACTAGCCAATCCGCTTCCGTGGGTGGGTGTACTAACAATGGGGTGTGTGAACTAACCCATAAAAAAAAATAATAATAATAAATAAAAAAAGATAGAGGTACATATAGATATAGATGCTGAAATGATGGATTGCTCCAGCATTGTAGTGCTCCAGTTGTATCTGTGGACTTGAACGTTCAAACCAATCAATCCAAGCCGTCCATTGGGTCCATCACATATTTTAAGGGCTACCTGCAAAAATGGCTCTTATAGGATGATCTAATCCATACTTAAGTTGGCCTTCTCTTTTATATCCGTCTGCCAAACCCCGGGTGGGATCGTTAATATGACTGATAATAATGATTTTTCAAAACCATAAGCATTACATAATGAAATCCCAAAAAAAAAAAAAAAATAGATGACCCAAATTGTTGTTGGACCTACTGTTTCATAGATGATCTTGACCATCCATTTTATAAGCGGTGGAATGGGCAGTTAGAATCGTCAAAAACTGTGAAGTTTGGATGGTAATCCGTGGAATGTGTGCAGGACGTAGTAATCTGTCCAGATCAGTCATGTAAACCATGGCTGGCAATGGGCCTGGCGGGCCTGGGCCTAGCAAAACAGAAATTTGACTGGACCCGACCCAAAAGTCTAGCCAACCATTTCAAATCCAGGCTCACGCCCAGACGATTTCCAGGCCCAATTCAAACAATCCATACCATGTATCTATGAAACACATACAGGCATTGCCTATTCACACATGCACATGTACACAAAAAAAGAACTGCCCATTTCTCCAATGCAGGTATTGCCCTTTGATGAGTGGGCCCGTCTGATTGTGAATGTAGGGATGGGGATTGATGTAAGACTTTTATTTGCTGGGTCCCACATGATCATTGTTTTAGAGAGAATGAGATGACTTAGAGAATTGCCTGATCACAGCTTTATGGTTTTTTAGTGGGAGTTGGAGATTATGGAGTGTTTTATATGGAAGTTGAAGAAGCAATACCTCATATATATATTAAAAAAAAAATGCAGTTTTACAATGGAGTTTAATTGTTTAATATGGAAATTGAAAGGCATTTTAAACTTAAAAAAAAAAATCAGTTTTTTTTTTTCTTTCATAAATATATATATATTATACATGTTTTATACATGAGATGAAGTTACTTGTTATGCCCTGTAAAACGTTTTCTCAATAAAATAGTGAGCATGCATGTAATAGATGTATCATACGTGTATTTGCTATTTATGGTGATTTTTCAATTTATATGGGTAGTGCCGGTTGGAAATTTGGTTAATAGAAGTATCGAAGAGATTCAAACAATCAACACACACCACATAAGCAATCAACGCAAAGATGATCCATTTTTACGTGGAAAACTCTTTCGGGAAAAAACCACGGCACAGAGCAACACTTCCACTATGAATATTAGATTATTACAAAGCTAATCTACCCTCAAGCAGATCCTATAAAAGAACAAAACACTCTCAAACTTCACAATCACTCCCCTAAACTCTAAACTCTTATTAGGACTCATTGGTGTTGATTATGATTCCTCCAAACACGATTAGGAGGTGTTTAAATAGGACTCCAACCTAAATTGAAAACATGCAATGCGAAACCGCGTAAGAAAAACTTGCTTCGCACGTCAGTCGACCGGTCGGCGACCTGCAAAAATTGTCCAGCGAGTTTGCTCCCAAAACAGTTTTTCAGCTTCAACCATACGACCAGTCGTGCGACCGGCCGGAGTCCCTTGTAGGCCGGTCGGCCGACTATTCTAAGGCTCCCAGAGAACTGTCCAGTCCTTGCTGTGACAATCTGTCTACTGGTAGATCGGTCGGTGGACATTGTTTTGCACAGTTTTGAGGACTCTCCAACAAACTCAGGCTTCAAAACATCGAACCATCTTCTCTTCTCTTCATATATCAACTCCTCATTAAACATAGTGTCATCGCTTCTCATGCATCACTGCGTCTTCATTAAGCCTTTGTCAATCCCAGAGAAGTTATGTAGAATTTAAACTTCTCTATTCGGACCACCTTGGTTAGCATATCCATCGGATTCACGCTAGTGTGAATCTTATCCAGAGTCACATCTCCTTCCTCAAGCAGTTGTCGAATAAAATGGTGACGCACATTAATGTGTTTAATACGAGAGTGATAAACAGAATTTTTAGCAAAATTGATAGCACTAGAGCTGTCACAATTAACCGGCACAGCTTCCTGCTGAAGCCCCGACTGATTTATCATTCCTTTCAACCAAACAGCCTCCTTAAAAGCTTCTGTTACCGCATATACTTAGCTTCATTAGTGAAAAGAGTCACCACACATTGAAGCTTAGACATCCAACTAATCGCTCCACTCGTTAAAACAAATGAGTACCCTAAAGTCGATTTCCTACAATCCACACTACCTGCGTAGTCAGAATCGATGTACCCAACCAATTTGTCATTGGACTTCTCAAACGTCAAGACATAATCCTCCGTACCCCGAATGTATTAAAGTAGCCATTTCACAATTTCTCAATATTGTCTGCCCGAGTTAGACATGAATCGGCTAATAACACACATAGCCTGTGAAATATCTGGTTTGGTACAAACCATGGCATACATTAAACTGTCCACAGTACTTGAGTAGGGCACATGAGACATAATATGCTTTTCTTCATCTATCTTGGGACATTGTTTAGAAAAAAGCTTGAAGTGAGCCGCGTGGGGAACAATAATCGGTTTGGACTTGTCCATCTCATACTTTTCAACACCTTCTCAAGGTATTCTTCCTAAGATAACCACAATCTGGTCCTCTTTCTATTTCTATGAATATCTATGCCAAGAACCCTCTTCGCAGCCCCCAAATCCTTCATCTCGAATGTCCATGAAAGCCGAGTCTTCAACACATCAATGTCAGACATGCTATGACTGGCAATAACCATGTCATCAACGTACAACACCAGTATGAGAAACTTCTCCTCATTTAGTGTCTTGAAATAGACACAATGATCATATTTGCTCTTGGAAAAGCCCTAACTCACTATGAAGGAATCAAATTTCTTGTACCGCTGCCTAAGCACTGTTTGAGACTGTACAACGACCTTATCAACCTACAAACATTGTTCTCGGCCTCTTGCACTTTATAACCTTTTCGCTGCACCATGTAAATCTACTCTTCCAATTTTCCATGCAGGAAAGCAGTCTTTACATTCATCTGTTCTAACTTGAGGTCATATTAGACAACTAGTCCCAACATGAACTTGATAGATACTTGCTTCACAACCGGTGCAAAAATCTCACTGAAGTCTGCGCCTTCATGTTGATCATTCCATTTCGCTACCAACCTTGCCTTGTATCTATCCTATTTCTTTCAAAAAATTCACTTGCACCCAATCGCTTTTCGACCTATAGGAAGCTCCACAAGCTCTCAAGTCTCATTCTTGTACAGGGAGTCTATCTCGTCTTGCATTACCATCTTCCACTTTTCAGCATTTACATCCTATAGTGTTTCCTCAAAGTTAGACAGATCCCTCTCATCTGTAATGAGAGCAAATACAATGTTCTAGTCATCCCTATACCTGGCCGGTAACCTGCGATCTCTAGGTTGATTTCTTCGCACCGGTGGCTACTCCACCTAATCCTGTACCTATGTCTGCGTCTCAGTATCAGCTCGTGTCTTATCTTTGTCATCATGTGTATCAACAATTTGTGATTTTTTTAGTTCCTTTGTTGCATCCTTACAGAACAAAGACCCTTCATCGAACTTGACATAACGGCTCAGAGTGATCTTCCGTGTGACATGGTCATATGTGCGGTAACCCTTCACACCATCATCATAGCCCACAAAGATTCTTTTTCTGGCTCTATGGTTTAGCTTATCTCTCTCAATTGACGATACATGAGAGTAAGACTCATAACAAAAAATTCGCAGACTTGAGTAGTCTAACGTACGGCCACTCCACACTTCCTCAGAGATTTTACATTAAATTGCCATAGAGGGTGATGATTTATCAAGTAACAAGTCGTATTAACAGCCTTAGTCCAAAGTTCTTTGTCCAACCCAGCATTACTAATCATGGATCGGGCTCTCTCTAAGAGAGTCCGATTTATCCGCTCTGCCACCTCATTCTGCTCTAGCGTGTGGCGCACTGTATTATGCCTCACGATCCATTCCTCCTTACAAGATGTATTAAATTCCCCGGAAGTGAACTCACCTCTATTATCAGTTCTCAAAACTTTCAGTTTCTGCCTCGACTAATTTTCCACCATCGCCTTCCAATACTTGAAGGTTATGAAGACATCGGATTTAATTTTCAGAAAATAAACTCAAACCTTCCTACTATAGTCATCGATAAACGACATAAACTACGATGAGCCCCCAACAGAAATAACGGGCGATAGCCCCCCATACATCAGAATGAACATACTCAAGCACCCTTTTACATACATGTTTCCCTCCTTTAAATGATAATCTAAACTGTTTTCCATACATGCAATGTTCATATATACTAAAGTTTACGGATTTAAAGGAAAGAATCAAAGATCGTTCAGAGAGTATCCTCATGCCTCGCTCGCTCATGTGGCCTAAGCGTCCATGCCACATACGTGTAGACGTGGAATCCGCTACAATTGTTGTAGCTCCACCTACTGAAGTGCTCTTAATTAGTCTGTAAATATTTTCATGCCTCCGTCCCTTCATAATTACTAGGGCCCCCTTCGAAACTTTGCAGAACCGGTCAAAATTGGTGAACTTGCACCCCAATGCCTCAAGTGCACCAAGGGAAATCAGATTCTTCCTCAATCCGGGAACGTGCCTCACTTCCGTTAAGGTCTGTTCGATCATATCGAACATCTTGATGCGCACTATACTAATTCTCACAACCTTGCAGGCGTAGTCATCGCCTAGAAATATTGAGCCTCCAACATACTCCCTATAGAAAGTAAATACGCTCTTATCTTGACACATATGGTACGAAGCCCTGGAGTCCATGAGCCACTCATCGTTAAGAGATCCCATCTTTAACACCGTCAAGACCTCGCACACATCTCTACCACCTTCTTCAGCTTCAACAGTATTAACTTCCTTAGAGGAGTCTCCTGACTTCTCCTTCTTATTCTTAAGACTTCTACAGTCCTTCTTAATGTGCCCAACTCGGCCACATCCCCAACACTTCAACTTCACTTTGCCTTTGCCCTTCGACTTGGATCGAAAACGTTATGATTCTTCACCCCGCTCCGAATTCATTCCTCTCATAATCAATGCATCTGAGGAAGAATTAGCTTCACCGCTCTTCTGTCTCATATCTTTCAACTAAAGGGCAGAGACTGGCCTCAACACTAATGGTGTCCCTACTCGCACACAACGAGTCCTTAAGAGACTTATATGAACTAGAAAGCGAGTTCAGCAGGATCAAGGCTTAGTACTCGTCCTTCATCTGTTCACCAATATTAAGCAACTTGCAAATCAACTTTTTGAATGTGCTGATGTGGTCCTCCACATTTGTCCCCTCCGCCATCTTCAAAGTGAAGGGCTGCATCATTAGATACCTGCGATTTTTTAGAGACTTCTTTGCGTACACGTTCTCTAGTTTGGTCCATATCTCTACAGTGGTATTCTTCTTCATGATGTTATAGAGGACGTCATCTACAAAGCACAATTATATTGAGGCCATAGCCTTCTCATCCATCTTGGTCCACTCATCATCTTTCATGTCCTTTGGTCGCTTTCCAGGGGCGTTCACGACCCCTTGTTGAGTTAGGATGGCCCTCATCTTTACCTTCCACAACTCAAAGTTGTTTTTACCCGAAAACTTCTCAACGTCGAACTTCATACCTAAAGCCATAAGATTGTCTCAGAAAATTCTTTTCTTCAACCTTCCAACGATAGCTCTGATTCCACTTGTTGGAAATCCGGTCAGCGGAAGCACCGAAGAGATTCAAACAATCAACACACGCCCCATAAGCAATCAACGCAAAGATGATCCGTTTTTACGTGGAAAACCCTTTCAGGAAAAAAACCACGGCACAAAGCGACACCTCTACTATGAATATCAGATAAATACAAAGCTAATCTACCCTCAAACAGATCCCATAGAAGAACAAAATACTCTCAAACCTCACAATCACTCCCCCAAGCCCTAAACTCTTATTAGGACTCCTTGGTGTTGATCAAGATTCCTCCAAACACGATTAGGAGGTGTTAAAATAGGACTCTAACCCAAATCGGAAACATGCAACGCGAAACCGGGTAAGAAAAACTTGCTCCGCACGTAAGTCAACCGGTTGGCCGACCAGTCGGCAACCTGAAAAATTCGTCCAATGAGTTTGCTCCCAAAACAGTCTTTCAGCCTCAATAATATGACTGGTCGTGCGACCGGTCGGAGTCCCCTGTAAACTGGTCGGCCGACCGATCTGAGGCTCCCAGAGAACTGTCCAGTCCTTGCCATGACAATCTATCCACTGGCTGACCGGTCGATGGACACTATTTTGCACAGTTTTAAGGACTCTCCAACAGTGCCATGGTTAAGTGTCTATTTTTCTCGTGCCAAGTGAAAGGTTCCGAATTCTATTGAAGAGATTCTTAGGGCATAGTCCATCCACAGCAGGCCTAGTAGATCAATGAGAACCCATTTGTACATAGGTCACGCTGTGAGGAAGTCATTGTAAGGCTAAGCCTGATCATCAGATATGTACTACTCATCTAGCTAGCACTAATTTGTGGATCGAGCTCCATGCCACGTTCGTTGGGAGTCGCAAGGGGGCAACCCCCCCTTGCTTGGAGTCAGGGGCATAGCCCGTGGCTTGGAAGACAATTTTGTAATTTCACACGGTGTTTTGTGTAAACCCTAGTTTATTTTAAGTAATATATTCGGTAGAGAGAGAGAGAGAGAGAGAGAGAGAGGACCGTCATTGTCATTGACAGCTGGTTTTATGTTTATTTTTTATTTTTTTCCCTTTGAGCGTAGTTGATTGGTGTAAATCCACGGACCTACTAAAAGGGAACCATCTAATTCTTGGTTCCATGATTTATATATTTTTTTCTCTATTTTCCTTTTATTTCGATATTGTTGTGTGTGAACGAGAAGAGATTTCTTCTCCCGACAATGATGGGCTGGAAACTTGCAACATTATGTGTAGGCAAGGGAATGGGTGAGCCTAAGGTTGGTTTTCAGCCCAGAATTTGAATTGGTGGGCCCAGGTGATGCAGGCTTAGTGGACCCCAGTTATCTCGAGGTTTGAGATTGGGTGAAACAAATGGCCACGCCATTTGCCAAATGAAGACTTGGGGCTTCTTCTCTCTCTTTTTATAATTTTGTCGTTTGTCAGTTGTTTGTTAAATGGTTAGATGAGTTGTGGAGGATGGTTTAGTTGGAGAGTTAGAATTAGTTAAGTGGTTAAAGGGTTATTTCTGATTTTTGGTATATAAAACCCTGTTTTCTTGCAATGGCAAGTAGTATTGAGATTTGTATGCAATTTGAGAGATTTAAAGAATTGGTTTTATTGGATTGCAGTTGTTTGAAGGGTGTTTGATTGTTGGATTTCAATCCAAACCCTTGGATTCCCAAAATCCCTCCCCGCTTGCTTGCAAAACAGAATTCCTTGGAATTCAATCTAATACAGCATCCAAAGTCTAGCAAAGATAATCAACCTTCCACCCACCTGATGGAAAGATATAACCCACGTCCTATCTGTCATGGAAGAACACATGACCTTTCGCTCTATACCATGTCAAATAACCACTTGATCTAAAATCTCAGGCTGTTAGAGGATGGCGTAGCAATGTATATGAGGGACTAACATTATCTACCTGATGATCAGGCCTTTTTCTGTATCTTGCTCAGGGAATGTTGACGAACTCAGAAACTACTTAGAACTGTTTTAAGTTCTAATAGTTTAGAAACTGCATAAACTGAAACTACCTCCATTTGTATTGATGAATAAACATACAGTCCATTCTTCTGTCCTTTCCTTCTTTGAAAGAGAGAGAGAGAGATAAGAGTCCATAAAAAATTCCTTTTTTTTTTTTAATGACATCATCATAGCCCCTAGTTAAGTGGAGGCTGAATCTGCCTAACTTGCCTGAGTCCAGAGTAACTTGTGGTATCAAACTGGATCAGGTGCTACCAAATCCAAGTTGACTTGGACGACTCATATGAGTCTACAAACCATGTCTCAACCCAAGACCAACTTTCCAGCCGAGTCCAACCCAACCAGTCAGGTTTGGGTTGAGCCCGCCAGAGTTGCACTCCTGTCAATAGTTTAAATGAGTTGTGGACTCCCTGTGGTCTTTTAACCCAGTCCATTGGCATGTTGCATCCCACACCGTGGATGGAGAACCCTAAAAAAATTTCATTTATCAATCTTGACAAATCATACAATTCCCCTGGTGAATGGATATTTACCTTATTAGATTCTGACCTTTATTATTATTATTATTATTATTATTATCATCCATGAGGATGGATGATTTGCTGACGACCATACATGCGGTTGGATCATCCATCTATAAGAGATCAAATAGCTTCCAATTCATTCACAAATCATCAACCAAGTCCCATATTGCTAGATGACAGTACCCTTCCAAATGAATGCAACAAGCCCTATTACTGTACAATCAAAACCCTAGAAAGCAAAATGACAAAAACAAAAAAGCAGATGGAGAAGAAGAACACATAAAATGGAAAGAAGAATTTTGCATTCTCCACACATTGCATGTATCTATCTTGCTTTTACAGATCGTCATCGCATGAGGCCCGCCTCGCTTTCTCCCTTTCCCTCTCCCAGTAAGCTGCTCTTAGAGCCTCATAGGAGAGCTTACCTGCCAACCCCTCTGATGCTTCATTCATGATAAGACCATTGTATTGCTGATGCTGTTGCTCCAGCCATATCCTCCCACTCCTGCTTCCGGGTTCATATCCCGGCGTTGAAACATAATTGGAGTCCATGACCATATCTCCCTCCAATATGCGAAGTACCTTCAAGAGGAATACAACAAAACAAAGAAATCAAAAAGAGGTCTAACACCAAACAAAGAATTCAAAAAGAACAACCCTAATAGAGCTTATTTTTTTAGTCTGATAGGTGAAGGAGAAATGCTAAGGCAATTTCAACAAATATTGAAGTGACAACTTGCCACAAACATGTGCAAGAGCTGGGCCATTCATCAGGCAAGGTTCACACATCGGGTGGCCCACACGAGTATTTTGAATATAGACCATTGGCTGTCCTTTCTTAACATCCTTGTGCCCCACTTGATGAGTGGAAGACATGATTTTCAGACTAGGGCTGTTCATGGTGGGGCCCACCTAATGAATGTTCTGGCTCTCAGAGACATGCCTCTTCAATCTTTCTTCGCATGAACTGCCTAACCATTTCTCATCAGAAACCACTTTCACATATGTAAAGTGAGTTCCCTGATGGGGGGATAATCACATCTCAAACCCATTTCTTTCTTACCTGAGACATGCGTGGCCTTGAATGGGGATCACGCCGAATGCACAATGATGCAGCATGTAGCATGTAATAAACCTCATTTTCTAAATAGCAGTTTCCCAGTTGTGGGTCCACCAGTTCGTCGATTGCATATTCTTCCAGTAAAGGGCGGGCCTGAAATCAAGCAGCATAAAAAAAAAAAAATAAGTATAACTGCAGGAGAGAAATAAACTGGATATACCAGATTGATAACTTCCATCTTTTTACCCATTCGGTCAGGCATTGCTGGCCCTTGGGCCGGTTAATGTCCACAGCTTTCCGCCCAGTAACAAGCTCAATCAAGACAACTCCAAAGGAATACACATCAGCTTTCTCTGTAATTTGACCACTTTGTGCATATTCTGGTGCCAAGTACCTATATGTAGGCAGGAGGAAGAGCCAATTTTTAACATTGCTGTCATTTGCTAACAAAAGAATGATAGGTGTATGCATGTGGGCGTGCATGTGATCCTTCTAAATTTACCCGAAGGTCCCGATAACTCGTGTTTCCACACCCAGGTCTCCATCCGGTTGCCACCTCGCCAGGCCGAAATCTCCAACCTTCAGAAAACCAAAGTCAGGTCAGATGCCAAACTGCTCCCTTTATTCTATGGTCAACATGTTTTGGGTAAAAAGCATGTGTGAAGGCAGGTAAAAAGTAAAATGAAGAGCAAGGCTTTCTTATGTGGAAATGCACGAAGGGTCATATGATTCAACAACAGCCCCTCATATGAGGGGGCGGCGGCACGCATGTCAGAGATCCAGGTCATTCATCAGGTAGGGTACACTGAACATGACATCAAAAATAATGTTGGTTCATTGATCAGGCAGGTCAAACTTGCATGAGAAAAATGGGTGATTAGAAAAAAGAAACCAATCAGTCCAAATTCAATGCATGTCTCACTAGATGAGTTTACTACCCTGATTTTGGTAATGGCATGCTCAGTGTACTCTAACCTGATGAATGAACTGTATCTTTGACACGTGTACTGTCCGCATAGATCACTAACATGTGTTCCACCCCCTAACATGAGAGGCCCATCATTGAATCACAACCCATTCACAAATACCATGCGATTAAAAAAGTGGGCCACATCAGCTGCATTTGCCATGTAGCTTGGGAGAACCCAGTCATTACTAAAATACTAACATGTTCCCATTCACATGCTCTCTGAAAGGAAAATTCACATGCTTTATTTGCCAGTGACAAGGGACCCTGTTTTAGAAGTGGCTTAACCAAGCTTTTGGTAGTCACTGACCATGGGCAGGAACAGTTACAGCAGGTCTGAGTTTTGATAATACGCTTGATATTGCTAGTCATCAAGGACACATGCCAGAAGGATTATATCTCTAATTCGATCTAATACCCAAATCTCCTTGATGATAATTCCCAACCTCCATGGACCTGAACTCCAGACATCCATGAAACAAACCACTAGAAGAAACGCCTTCAAAACAAGTTTTCTAGACCATAGGTCCTAAAAATCTTAAGATCTTCAAGCTGTCCTTTCTGCTCATTCAGAACTTTCTCACTAGTAAGGCAGACAAGGAATCTGTGAAGGCCGAGTGGTGCTGTGACCACCCACTAACCAACCAAAATTGGCATCTAGGTGAATGGGGTGCATTCAAGGAGCAGTCCCAGAGAAGCCTGATGGTACATCACTTCAATGTTTCAGCATCCACTGGCAAGTGGGCAAAGATTTGAATAGGTGAAGGTTTATGAGCTTGCTGGGTTTATTTGAGGAAGTTTCTTGGGGAATCATGAGAGTTCGGGTTCAGTGCAAAAAAAAAAGAGTTCAATAGATAGGTACGTAGGTAGCATGTGAAGACAGTGGGCAGACTACTCTTACAAAGAAAGATTCTTCCACATTTTTTGCTGCTCACACATGTGATCTATTTATGAACTACAGCCGCGCCTTGTCGTTAACACAAACATATATCTTGCGATTTTGGGGTGGAGTGAATACCGCATACAACTCTTTCCATACAAGACACCTTTAGACATACCGAAAACGTAGGCAAAAGCAAATACTAATCAAACTCCCCCGTGTTATCTAGTCAACTTTCAGAGCACATAGCTGAACCATCTCAGTCGCTCTCCATCAGTTCATCTCCTACTGGAATACTTTAGACTGCTTCGGATATCCTCATTCTCGGTTCTTGGTTCTATCCTCCTTAATCTTTCCACTCATACCATCTCAATGTCATCTCTGCAATTCTCATTCTAACACCAGCCAAAGAGCATTGCTAGTCAAGTAACCACCTACCAAAATCTTCCTTCATGTTTCATACGCATGCAACCGCACAATACTATAGAGGCACATCTCCACCTCACCCACCCACCCAACTCTTAACTCCATTCGAAACATTTCCATCAATCTCTTCATCCTTTTGAACTATAAAATCAGAGGGCAATAGAACATATCATGTTGAGGAATCCCCTGGTCGTTGGTTTAACTAGGCGGTATTATACGATCCTTAGGCTGAGAGCTTGCACAATATGTTCAGTTTGCACAAGTGGGGCACATGCTTCAGTGATCCAAAAATCATTGATGCAATGGACCTCCATGGACAAAGTACCCCAGATTGGAAGATCCTAGCTATACAATAGTTGGCCTTTTCCCATTGAATATGAAGGTTGGCTGTATTTTCTTTCTTAACTGTCCATTTATTCAGCCAACTGTTGAAGGGTCAGGGTTTTCCCAACTAAGAGATGTGCATGGGCCATCCATAGTGGGGACAATCATACTGACTGTTTGGATTGATGAAACATGGGCCTCACTTGTACAAAATGAGCTCAAATGGTATTGTACAAACATTCAAACTGTGGATTGTATAATTCCTCTTTCACTAAAGCCTTGTCTCTGTAACTATTCCAAATAAAATTGCATACCTAGTAATGTGGCATGATTTTACTAATTTTTAAAGCTCAACCTACATTTGAAAACACTTCCAAACAACTTGACTTGGCTAGTCAGCTCAACCCAATCAGGTTTCATAAAGACTTGGAAAAAGAAAAAACTTGAATTGGTCTGGACTAGGTTGATTTGACTCAGCTCAATGCAAAACTCAACAAAACTTGGCTTGATTCACTTGGATTTGTAACTTTAAATGTTATCAAGTCTTATTGCTGAAGACTCGAAAACTTGAAGTAAAGAAGACTCCAAAACCAAGTTGAGTGTTGGAGTTTTAAAACCATGCTCTAGACTCTACAGGCCCCCTTCAATGATTAAGTCTTTTCCTTCTTGATCTACCCACATCATCTACAAACAACATAAACCAAGAGAACTCTTTCTGAAAGTTAGCAGTTAATTCATCTATAGCAAGTTCAAATCCTTGAGTGTTCAGTCAAACTTTATTGGAGACACCACTTTACGCTCTCACTACAAGCAACTAGTCAACCTCACCAAATTTACGCTCTTACTTCTATAACACCACTCTTTTGGCTCTCATCCATGTCTTTTATGATGTCAATATCTCCCCAGATACCCTTTAGCCTCCCATATGTATCCATGCTATTACAAATTTGTCAAAGATAACTAAAGAGTTATTAAAGTTGAGTTTCAAGAGGAAATAATGTCGAAAAGATTACATAAGAATCTGGTCACACATAAATCCCCAGAGTGTATACCAAGAAGTAGGAAGTGGTCCATACCAGTGGTTCAAAGTCATGGGTTATAAGGATATTGTTTGGCCTCATATCCCGATGGACAATGCAGCCAACTCTACATTCCTCATGAAGGTATCGTAAGCCTCGAGCAGCTCCCACTGCAATTTTTTGTCGCGCAGACCATGTTAAAGGATCTTGGTTACGTCCTGTGAATTTTCAAATTAAAACCAGTACAGTTTGTAAGTAACAATAAAAAGAACAAACACCATCAACCATCGTAAACTAAAGAAACGGAAATTTTAGTGATACTAAGAACAATACACGCCATCTTTTGCAAATGAGCCATGAGAAACCATTCACTGAGTTTGTAAAGAAACAACCAGAGAATCCACTTACTAGAGGAGCCTGGATTTCAAGAAACAATGAAAAGGAATAGAGAACTATGGAATTTAGGTTATACACCAGTGAATGAGATGTACTTATATATTTCACACTCTGGTTGATCTTATGATGGCTAATATAATCATGTTGACTAAAGCTTGAATAATAGAGCTTTGCCAAGCGCATGTGCAATAAAGCTCAAGTACACACTACACATGTGCCATCATGACACATGGGTGTGAGCTCCAATCCATCCATCAGGCTTGGTCTGACCTTGTACATGCTTTCTTAAAAATAAATCCGTTCCACTCAGCTTGCGGGGCCCAACATTGAAAACGGGTCGATGGGTTTGAAAACTTCAGCAGCTAAGTTTTTCAGAGCAGTACATTTGTTTTGCAAACTGTAGCCCCCCCCCCCCCCCCCCCCCCCCCCCCCCACACACACACACACAACAAAAAAAAAAAGAAGAAGAAGATCAAGTGCTTTAGCAAACTAAATGCAGAGGGCAATTTTGTCATGAAAATATCTTTAGTTATTTCCCATAATTTTATTGTATTTGCATAATTGGTTGATGTTGAGATAATCAGGGCATCTCCTGAAGAATGAGTGCACTTGATAATTTTCACTAAACATGCCTCCTGCTTGGGACTACAAAGTAATTACCATAAAGATGAGCATCCAGTGACCCATTGCAGATATATTCATAAACCAGCAACCTTCTCCTATCCTCAACGCAGAAACCGATCAACATGACAACATTCCGGTGCTGTGCACAACTGAGAACTTCCACCTCCGAGCAGAACTCAAGATCCCCCTGAGAACTAGCCAGTTTGTGTTGCTTGACTGCAACTGCCTGGCCATCAGGTAAGACCCCTCTATGAACCGATCCAAACCCTCCTTCAGCCAGGAAATTTGCCTGTGAAAATCCACCTGTTGCAAGCTCCAGCTCAGCATAGCTAAACCACCTTGGAGGTTTCCCAAACACAGGTGCCTTGTGCTGACAGATTGAACAAAGTGGAGGTGGGCCAGGAGGTGCATTTCTGGAGAGTGAAATTGCTTCTCTAACATTTCCACTGAATTCCAGGTCAGCTCTATAGTTCAGCATGCCAATACCAGCTTCTCGATCAAGCTTAGAGAATTTCTCCAGCAAAGCTTTTGCCGTGGAACTCTGAACATTATCAATGTGCCTTGGTGAGCTTTCCTCAACATGCTTTGAAAGGCGTCCAGCACTCAGAATCTCGGCCATCCATGGCTGAAAGTCTAAGCTCGTTGAATGACCCAAGTCTTCACTGTCGGTGTCAGAGCTGGTTGCATCCAAATTCTGATTTTCCTTCAAGATTATTGACTCCTCTTTCTTGGTATCTCCATTTATTTCAGAAATGAAAAATGGAGAAGTTCCAGGATCTGAGCTTGATACTGAGGATGTCCCAGCTTCTGTTGCAGTGAATGGTGTCCCTAGCTCCGGGCTGCTAGTTGGAGTCACGACCGGCCCTCTAATGGGGTTCAGTTGATCACGGGCATCTTTTGCAGGTTTTTCAGACGCTTCGAACTCAGTAGGCAAAGTACAGGCCACTTCAGGCTCCATTTTAGGTGATCCTACCAAATTCAAGCGGAGAACTTTTGGTTGTGAACGTTTCATAACAACAATGTTACATTGCAGCTCTTCCAGACACCGTTTCTCCTCTTGCTTCAGGTGTCTGTCGAGAGAAGCCAGGAAAGTGAGAAAAGTCAAGACAGCAGAAACTAAAAGTATGTTGAAAGAAAAGAAAGCCTGTTAAATGCTTGTACGAGTGAAACTAAACTAAAATAAGAAATTAAATTTGTTCAATCCAAAAAAATAAAAAAACCGAAAACATAAACCATAATTACTTGTCCAAGACAACCCAATTTGCTTGAGCTCTTTTAGATTCTGTAGCCACAACTCCGCTTGGCGATCCAGACACAATCTTTATCTTTACATTGATCTATTAAACAAGAAATGAATCATGTAAAGACCCCGAACCAGTAGTTGAAAGAAGGATAAAGATAGGAATACATTCAGGTGCTAACCTTGTTTGGGTCATAAACGTCATGGAGCTGAAGCATCATCTGAGAACAGGAATCTGTAATATCGCACTTCTGCTCTGAAGTAGTTCCTGTGTGAGACCTTCTGTGGCCACTGGCACAGTCTCCTGCAAATCTTGGAAAACCCCATAGCTTTCTACCTGAAGAAACAGAGATGAATCTCATCAGTCACCAGCATCACCCACTGGCAATCTAAATAAATCAAACACAGGGAGAAAGAAGCATGGGAACTACTGAAAGAATTCTTTAAGGTTCAAAAAATGCATAGGAACTCACTGTGGTGAGGCACGAAACTATAATTTGTCTCCATCTGAGAGATGGATTTCAGCAGTGATACAATCAAATTCAAATTTTCAGAAATAGTCAAGTATAGGCACAATGTTGAATAAAACTTTTTTGCACCACCAGACTTCATGGATATTACTACTGTAAGCCCAAGGGGCTAGGTGAAATGAAAACTGCTGCAATGCAAAATCGTCTTCCTTGTTTGAAGCTTGCATTCCCAAAAATTGGCCCCAAAAACTTTGGAATGTTCAAAACATCCTTTCAATTAAAAACAAACAGCTGCTGTGTATCTTCCGTAAAAATGGCATTAATTGTTAAAAAAGAAATGGATAGTTGAATTGAATATCAAACAGTTCAGTGAGCATCCTATCAACTCCTAATCTACTGAATTAAACAGACTAAAAAATACTAATAAGTTGCCCACAGCAGCTCAAAGATATAGCAACCACAAAACAATTCTACCTTCTTTGTGGATAGATGGCAAGATGTTGCAAGAAGACGGCTAGGAAACATTAAAAAAAAAAAAACTAAAAAAGATATCAAACATAAATTTTGAAAGGGCCAGATGTAAGTACCTGACCCATGCGATGGGATAACAACCAGCAACGTGATACAATCCCCAGGCTGAACAACATGAGTTAAAGCCCACACAAGTGCAGTCCTTGGAATTTCCCTGGAAGCCTTTACGGCAACAACAACCTTCTCCGCAACATCCGAACCTTTATCCTGCTTCCCACGCTTCTGTTGCAGATCAGTATTCATGGCACTCACGAATTCCAACCACCTGCTTCACCAAACCCAATCTTCCATACCCATACCACAACACTCAATTTCTTTCTGAGGCAGGAGAGAAAGAACCCAAGAGCAGATAGACGAGAGCTGCTCAAAACAACAAAGATATCATCCTTCAGAAGAACTAAACGTTTTGAGATATAACCATTTCTATCCTGTTCTAGCAATCAACATTGAAAAAACCCTTTATTGATCTGTTCAGATGAAATGCTAGGAAAAAAAAAAATCGGAGGAGGAGACAGAAAAGCAGAGCATCCTTCAAAATACCTATCAACGTGCAGTAAATTTTGCCTAGCAAAAACGATCTTTTCTTTTTTCTTGTCGCTTTTTCCTGCAACCCTTTCCTTTTCCCTATCTAATCAAATGCTAACTTCCAAAAACCACCTTCTTTTCCTCCTACAGAAAATAAAAGCTCTTTTTGAAAACTCTCAAAGGAGCGATTCTAGGGCTTGAAAACAAACAATTGGAACCAAACCATAGTCTCTATAATCGAGTAGCTTTGAAAGCTAGGAAAAGTATCAGAACAGTGCTCTGGGTAGGGATCGCTGAGGGAAAACGACACAGCTAAAGCAGATCCCACTATCTTCCACAGTAATAACCTTCCGAGCTTTCAAATCAAAGAGTCAAAACCCTACGATAAAATAAACGGCTTCAATCCCAGTAAATGAACAGATTTCGGATCAGAACGGAACAGAACGTAACAGAATCACTCGATTTCTACAGGAATGAGCTCAGAACTTTCAAAGTAAAGGATTGAAATGGTAAATCGAGCAAAACAGCGGTTCGGATGAACAACATCGATGCACTGCATTCCAATTCAAGAATCTTCAATCGACTTACTTCAGAAATTTCAAACGTTGACCAAAAACCTTCAAATCGAGCACCGAAATCTTCCAAATCCACTCATTTCAACTGCATTTCCAACATTTCGTTGCCGATACTCGACTTTCGCAAGGGAAAGCAGCGAAACGCATCAAATCCAGCACATTACTGACATTTTTTCCACACCTAGACAAGAAGATAACTCGACATTTCTGAGAAATCACCGAAATTGCAGAAAAGAGCAGCTACGAATAGAGAGAAACGAGATCAGATCCGTTCCAAACGGCATTTTCGCCGTTTTCCATTCGAAATCCAAAATCTTCTATTCCGAAGTTCTTCCGATGAAGAAAACACTATGCTCGTTCAGGAGCGTACATAACGATCCTAAAAACCGTCGAAAATGTCGAGAAAAAGCAACAGCTCCCGATGGAGAAAAACAAGATCAGATCATTCTAAACCGAAGCTCTGCAGACGAAGAAAACGCGAATTTCGCTCGAAACCCTCCAAATCGAGCCCTATAATTGCTGAACTGCAGAAAAGAGCAGCTCCAGAAGCGAAACAAACGGGATCAGCTCGCTCCTGACGATAGTTTTCGCCTGTCTTCGAAACGCTTGAATAACCGAATCCGAAGCTTCGAAATGCGATTCTCGTTTTGACACGGATCCAAAAATATCAGAATCCCAATCAATCCAAACGGCTATTATTGATATTTAGACTAGTTTTCACATCCGAAACGGCAAGAAAACGCCAGCTGCAATAGAGATCAGAAAAATAAAAAGAAAAGAAGTAGAAAAATAGAAAATAACAGAAGGTAAAAATGATGCAATGAACTCCCTCACTCACTCAGTCTCTCTCTCTCTCTCAGAAGCTCGGCTCTTCAGTCTACAGTCAGTTGCAGAATTTTACCGCGAGTCGACGTCGACGGCTATTAAACGAGTGCCACTGTTTTTCAACGAAATTGCTAAAATAACCTTCACTTTCGTTACATGCTCTTCCGGAGCTGATTAGGTGCGGCCATTACAGTGGGGCCCACCTTTAAGTATGCATTCTATATCCGTGCCGTCCATCCGTTTTTCCAGATCATTTTAGGGTATGATCCCAAAATTTAAGAAGATCTAATTCTCACGTGGATCATGCCATTGGAAACGGTGGTGATTGACTATTAATGGGCCACAGAAGTTTTGGATCAAGCTGATTATTGTTTTTTTCATTCATCCAGTTTATCTGACATTATCAACAAGATGGATGGAAAATAAACATTACCGAAACATTACGGTGGCCCTAAGAAGGTTTTAATGGTAGACCATTTAATTACCACTGTTTCCTATGGTATGGTCCACCTGAGAATGGAATTTGCTTAATTTTTGGTATGATGCTCTAAAATGATCTAGTAAAACGGATGGACGGCTTGGATATAGAACAAATACATCGAGAAGGGTTCCATTGTAAGGGACACCCCGTCTCTGGTGTGGGGTGAGGCAGGGGCGGAATATTTAGTGTAATAGCCTTCAATTCTTCCCAATATAACAGAAAGTCTAATCTTACACAACTTCTTCTTTTTTAGCCCGTACATGAGAAATTGTAAACTTTTTTTTAATCCAAAATGGCTCTCAGATTTTCATGTGTGATCTATATAGTACTCAGGGGGAGACCTATAGTGCTTAGAGGTGGGCACAAACCAAGCCAGCTCGAAAGCACGGCTCGGATTGGTTCGAAAAAGCTCGATTTGGGTTAGTTCGAATGGAAGTTCAAACCAAACTAAGCCTCCGAGTCAAGCTCGTTTGAAAAAATAAACCAAACTCAAACTAGGGCAGTTCCGGCTCGGCTCAACTCAACTCAACTCGAAGCTCGATTTGATTCTACTCGGTTTGATTCAGCTTGTACATTATAAGCACACTGCTTCCTGTGGTGTGATCCACTTGAGCTTTGGATATGATTCCATTTTGGGATCATGTCCCAAAATGATATGTAAAACATATGGATAACATGGATAATACATATACATGATGACATGGATAATACATAATACATTTACATGAATACAAAGTGTTTCCTTGCACTTGTAAGATTATGCTTGTGTACTTTTGTTTGGAAAATACTTTTACATGTCTATTTTGAAGTTGCACTCTTTTGAAGGATGTTAAACATCATATGGTAAGATATGTTTCTACTTTTTTTTTCTAAGCTTTTAAATTCTTTTCTATTTAAATGAATAAGGAAAAAAAGAGCCACTGTTTGTTTGAACTCGGCCCGGCTCGATTTGAAATTTTCAACCAAGCCGATCCTGGCTCGAACCAGATTTTTCTGGAGCAAACCAAACTCGGGCCGCATGGGTCGGCCCGAAACCCAAACCAAACCGATCCACAAACTTCAGTGGTACAAAAACAAACCAAACCAAACTAGGGCTAACTCGGCTCGACTCGGATTGTTGCCCACCTCTAATAGTGCTCAAGGGAGATCCAACTCCCTAAGAGAGTCTACGATCCAACTCCTCAAGTAAGATCCACATTACTTAGGGGAGATCCAGCCCTCATGAGAGATCTACATTGATGGGTGGGGACCTACAGTGATGGGGGGAATCCACATTAAGTGGTCAGATGAGCATTTTCTATTGACAAGCTTACAATTTCTCATGTGAGGCTAAGAAAGATGAGCCTTACGAAAAATTGGACTTTTAGTTGATTTGTGCAGACCTGGAGCCTCTTACGCTAACGATCCCCTTCCCTTGGAAATTAGTACGCAGGTAGGGGGCCGATTACCTATGCCACGGGCACAGGAATGCCCCTGTTGTCGGTAATTGTGTGGGGCTCACAGATATTTCTATGACAAATCCACTCCGTCCATCAGTTTTGAAAGAAGGGGGATCGAAAAATCAAACATATCCAAAACTCATGTGAGCCATGGTACACTAAACAGTGGGGATTGAACGTTCACCATTGAAAACTTTTGGGGGACCATAGAAGTTTTGTATCAGGATGATATTTATTCCTACAATTTATCGGAGTGCTAGTAACCCTATGAACAGTTTGGATGGCATATAAACATCATGATCAGCTCCAAGAAAGTTTCAACGGTGGAAATTTCCGTTCCCACTGTCTCGCTTCGTTTCATGTGTCCCACATGGATTTTTAATCTTCCTTATATTTTATAATTTTGTCATATTGTGGTCTTTTAAAACTGATGGACGGAGCGGATTTGTCACGTATGTGGGCCCCACAGATTCCGACAAGATGTGTTACGGAGATGTTCATGTGCCCGGTGCACTGGTAATTAGCTTCTTCTTTTTTTCTTTTCTTTTTTTAAGTCATGCAACGCACCCACCTTGTGTGGGGTCAGCAGAGATGTCAATGACAAATCTACTCCGTTCATCTGTTTTGAAAGACCACAATAGAGCAATAGTAAAAAAAATCAGGTAGATTCAAAACTCATGCAGGCCATACCAAACGAAACAGTGGGAATGGAAACTTCCACCGTTGAAATCTTCCTGGAGCTGACCATGATGTTTATATGCTATCTAAACCGTTCATATGGTTATTACCACTCAGATAAACGGTAGGAACAAATAATATCCTGATAAAAAAACTTCTGTCATCCCCAAGCGTTCAATCCCCGCTGTTTCATGTGATATGGCCCACATGAGTTTTGGATCTGCCTAAATTTTAGAATCCTGTCCTACTATCTTTTGAAAAACATATGAACGGAGTGGATTTGTCGCGTCCATCTCTTTGGACCCCAAGTAGTCACTGGCACACGAATATCTCAGTGCCCGGGGTCACAGGCAATCCGTTTCGTGAGAGTTATTCAGTATTTGATACTCTGGTGGAATGTGATAATTCATACTACCGTACTAAGATATTGCACACGTGGCAGAATATAAAACAAAATGAACCGTTCAGATGATAGGAAAATTTTAGATTGCTTATAAACAAAGACTAAGAATTTCTGAGTTATTATTCCTCTGATGGATGGATTTATCTTTTGGATTTGGTTCATTCACTGTTCATTTTGTCCGTTGTTTAATGTCCACTGATCAGATTTTAGGAATTTTTCATTTAAATTATTTAAATCCATATGATATGATTCCAAATATTTGGAGGGTTCAGATTGATTTACATATAATCTAAACTTGCACTTTATTAGTGGGTGCGTATGAATAATCATGCTTTGTTAGATTGATCATGAAATTTGCTGCAGCCAAACGCACCCTTGGCCTGATGATTATTTTTCATTTCGCCGTACTCTCTTGCATAACCAGAATTTACAATGATCTTTAGTGTGATTTTTAGAAAATGGACCATCGATGATGGGTCCCACATTTTCAACAGTTCGGATTGGGGACACGCATTGCACGCGTCTCCTAACTTTCTGCTTTTCCATGAAAGGTCGTACTCTGCTACAGTATCAAAAGTTTTTGGGGGTAAATCTCAGTGAACGGGGCAAACGGCTATTAAGTGTGGCTATCTCAGGTGGGGTCCACTTTCTGTACTGTGGAAGAAACCATATAATGGTCGGAGGGTTCATCCATGTCAGCATCCCACTTTTAGTAATCAGGACCTGTTCTCGCGCGGGCACCAGTGTGGGGAACTTCCTTCCGGGCTCGGATTAGGTACTACCTTCCCAGGATGCATGAGGAGACGAATGCCTATGCAGCGCATGACAAGCCAACGTAGTCGGTCCCGCACCTCCAGTCTGGTGCAGAGCTTGCGTAGTAACTCTGTGGGGGCACCGTGATTTGAGTATTTTATCCACTCCGTCCATCCATCTTAACAGATAATTTTAGGTATTGTGCCAAAAAATGAAGCATATCAGAATCTAAAGTGGACCACACCACAGCAAAAGTGCGAACTAAATGTCTATCATTGAAAAGTTCCCGGATGACAGAAGTTTTGGATGAAGCTGATATTTGTGTTTTCCCTCCATCCATGTCCATGTGATCTTATGAATAGGTTGGATGACAAATAAACAGCACTGTGGGGGCGTGGGATGGTTTTAATGGTGGAAATCATTATTCCCACTGTTTCACGTGGCATGGTCCACTTGAGATTTTGATATGCGTAAATTTTGGGTTCAACCCCTAAAATGAGCTATAAAAACATATGAACGGAGTAGATAAAGCACATACATTCTAGGTGTTCCCAATAGAGTTTACTTCGCCGATAAGAGCATGCTCCGCATGCAATCCGATTTCCATCCCATTCCACCAAGGTGCGGAGCCCGCTGCGCCTGCCAATGGTGTCGTGACACGTCCGTCTCTTCGTGCCTGGTGGAAGTACCTGATCCGAGCCCCTTCCTGTGCTGGAGCTGTGTGGGGCCAAAGAGATGTTTGTGAAAAATTCATTCCCTCCATCTTTTTTAAAAGATTACAATAGAATAGGAATCTAAAATCAGGCAGGTCCAAAACTTATGTTGGCCACACCAAATCTGCTGGCTGGGTGCTATTGAAAAACGAGAGCCTCTTCTATACAGAGGATTAGGTGCCACACTTACTGTGGGGCCCACGTTGATGTATGCATTAAATATCCACGCCGTCCATCCGTTTTGTCGTGGGATACCTGAGTACATACTCTGACCAACCCACGTGCCTCAACTGACCTTGACATCTGGCACAAGAGCCTTACCTAACCCGCGCTCATGCAAAACTACCCTGGTAGTACCGTACCAGACTTTCAATAGTTGGCAAGCCAGCATATGATTCAAATAGGAAGCGGATTGCGTACTGAGCAAACTATATGGGCATACCGTGATTTGTGTATTTTATCTACTCCGTTCATTCATTTTATTGAATAAATTTTAGGGCTTTAGCCCAGAAATGAAGCATACCCTAAGCTCAAGTGGACCACACCACCACAGGAAACAGTGTGAATTGAACTTCTACTGTTGAAAATTCTTGAGGGCCACATAAGTTTTGGATCAAGTTGATATTTGTGTTTTCCCTTCATCCATGTCTGTGTGATCTTATGAACAGGTCGGATGACAAATTAACATCACTGTGGGCCTTAGCAAGTTTCAACGGTTGGAATCATTAGTCCCACTGTTTCCTGGGGTCTGGTCCACTTGGGCCCATTTTTATCCTATAAGGTTCGCCTTTTGGACCCAGTCGAAAATGCAGCCCACTCAAGCCGAGTCCAAGTTAAATTTATGTGGTTTTAATTGTACCATTAAATATATTATTCGATAACAATTCTAGGTTTCATAAGCCACATGCATATGCAAGAGAGCCCATTTCCATGCCAGGTCTGTGTCCAATAGGCACATATGTGGGCGAGACTTCAGAGGACGGGTTCATTTTAGAGCATGATCCAAAAAATGAAGCAGATCCAAATCTCAGGTGGACCATACCAAAGGAAATAATGATGATTGACAATTAAAAACTTATTGGAGGCCACAAAAATTTTGGATCAAGTTGATATTTGTTTCTTCCCTTTATTCAGGTCTTTGTGACCATATCAATAGGTTGGATGGCTAATAAACATTCAGATGGCTCTCGAGATGTTTTTAACAATAGGTATTCAATCACCACTGCCTCATGTGGTGCAGTTCACTTGAGATTTGGATCTGCTTCATTTTTAGGATCATGCATTAAAATAACCTATCAAAACAGATGAACGGCATGGATTTAAGGCTCATACACCAAAGTCGTGCCCCCACAGTCAGGGATCCACCAAAGTCGTGCCCCCACATATGTGTGCCATTTAATCCATCGATGTGTCGGCCCAATCATATTGTTATTGTTTCTTGAAGACGACCCAAAACCTAAATCTAAAAGTCCCAATGGGATTTGGATCCAGGTCTTCGAGAATGTGATTAGGAATAGAAAGGACTCTAACCCATAAGATAGAAGCCTAGTTAACCCAGCTATGGTTACCATAGGACTTGATGTGTTGACAACCCTATCTAATGACCTGCATGCACTGGGAAAGAGAGTTGTTTGGATGCTAGCATTTATGTTTGTGGTAGGCTATGTGCGATGGACATCTTACCGGTCATTTATGCATGGCTCTATGCATTTCAATACTAAGCTCGGGTTTGAGTGCACATGTAGGGTGGGTGTGTGTAAAAATAATAATAATTTAGGTTACCTAATTTGTTAAACACACTTTGCACGGGCACTTGTCAAGACGAGGACGATGTGGCCCAAAGCCTACCAAAATAAGGATAGCATGCCAAAAGGAGCCATTTGGATTTAAGCAAAGTTGTGTCACCACAAACAAGAAGAGCTAGTTATATATGTTGGCATATATAGGCCAATGTTATTATGACAATTAGTCATCTGCTCTCTATTTGTCAAACATTGTATAACGGAGTGTAAAGATGAATTGTTACATATGTAAAGAGGTTAATATGGACAGTGATGTTAACAGATTTGCATAGTGGTACATTTGTCAATGTTGGACACTTGAAAATTAATTGTAGTAAATCTGCACATGTAAGACATTTGAACTTAAAAGGTTGTTCATGTAGCATGTTTGGAATAATTAAGAATGAGTAGTTGTTGGAGTTTTTCTCCTTATGAAGAGGAGAGAGAGAAGTGCAAACTTGGTGTACGACTGGTCGATGCCTCCTGGCTAGCCGGCTGGACAATGTGGCTGTAAATACAAAAGTTGCTGAACCTTTTTTGTACGGTCCGGTGGACGATCGGCCGGCCAGCAGACAGGTTGGATATGTGATTTTTATCACATCAACTCTTTGGACAAGATTTTGTGCATCCGGCCGGTGGTGTGCGCGGACTGCAACATGCAGTTTCCTAATGGGGCTCTAACTCTTGCAAGAGGCTATAAAAGGTCTCTAATCCGGGATTTAGGAACCAAATTCGGAGTACGACACGTCCAAGGTGAGAGAGAGAAAAAAAGAGGAGAGAGAGAGGGAGAGAGAGAGGAAGCTTGTTGGAAGAGGAGGCTTTACTCGCAAAGGTGATTCATGGTGCAATCGACGTCTCGGCTCTTCAACATCTTCGTGCTCGGTGAGATCTCTCAATTTCTAGTCCTTTACTATTTATCCATCCTTGCGTGAGTGAAGAAGGTTACATCCAAGCGGGTTGTGCTTGTGATCGAGGTTGTAAACGATTATCTTAATAATGGATTGTTTGTCTAGACGAGGTCCCATGGCTTTCACCTCTTTGAGGGTTTTCCACGTAAAAATCTCTTACGTCGTGTGGTTGATGATTTGCCTTAGATTATTGTATTATCATATCCCATAATTCTAGTGGTTTGGGGAGCGAGATCCTAAAGTTTTGTGAAACACACCCAACAATAGTTTTACTATCTCAAACTAATTAATTATGTTTAGACTAATTAATTATCCGTATTGTCTAAGGGCCTGTTTAGAACATAGGGTTAGATAGGATTGGGTGGTATGAAATTGCATCTGGTCCACGCAAATTTCATCCGCCATTTGGAAAAGAAAGGAAGAATTGAATTAATCTAAGTATCATATATGAATCCGGATCCTCTGTTAAAACGAGCAGGGAAATCCTGCTCATCACTACTCTGATTGGTCCAGCTCTGCCTAACTATGTTAGAGCTAAGCTGCTCTGACACAGTCAGGATGAGTTGGACCAATCAGAACAGCAACAACAGAGGTCCTCTGCTCGTTTTTAACAGAGGATCCGGATTCATCATGTATATATCATCAAGTCCAGTAAGAAATAGGGCTCCACTTTGATGCATGTGTTTTATCCATGAAGTTCATCTATATGTGCCCTTTACACTAGAAAATCAAATTGCATGTGCATGCACGTGAACGACATTAGTTGTGAAATTTAGCCCGTTGATTATAATTCCATGGTCCAATAAACACAAGTTTTACTAAATATAATGTTTTTTTTTTCTAGAGGAAGAATTTGATCCCAAATGTGGGATTGAACAATCAAAATCTCATAATATTTCCATATATGTAATCATTGTGCAACAACGATGTTAATTCTACCTAATGCAATTCAATACCATTTAATCCCACCCTAAATAGGCCTTAAATTCTCATATAGAAATGGTATTGACAGATGATAGACAAGTGCATTTTCTATACACTATTTGGCCTAGTATAACTTGTTAGATTTAATTTGCGGATTAACGGATCGACTATGCATCAATGATGATCATATCTTAATTATGGCTGAAAGTTGGGCGGGTTCAACCCGAATGACCCGTGACCGACTCGACATTGGGTTGGGCTTGGGCAGGAAGTATCAGATTCGATCCCGAGCTTGGACTATGCAAACACCAACTCGATAAAGCTTGGGTTGAGCTTGGGTTGAGGTCTTGGGTTGCCTGACCCAACTCGAACCCAATCTATATATAAGTTACTTAGAATTTTATTATATTTTAGTTAAGTAAACTTATTAGCTTATATTACTTTAGTAAGAAAACTTTTAATGTTTGAAACTTGATATGCTTGAATGTGATATGCTTGAGTGCTAAAAGAGTAGTTATCCTATATTTTAGCTTATTTGTTTAAAATAGTGAAGTTCTTTACAATAAATAACTACATATATAATTAATAAAGCCATAGGTATAAAAAATAAGACGTGTATTGAAACATAATAAACTAATGTAAGAACAAAAATATTAACATGTATCAACCCAATCGAACCCGCTTGGGTTGGGCTTGGGTTGAGAATTCCCAACCCGAGGTTGGGTTGGGTTGGGTTAGGGTGGAATCGGATTGCGCTCCGCACGCTCTTATCGTGCGGAGTAAACTCAGTTGGGCCCACCTAGAATGTATGTGCTTTATCTATTCCGTCCATATGTTTTTCCAGCTCATTTTAGTGGTTGAGCCCAAAATTTAAGTATAAAAAATCTCAAGTGGACCATGTCACGGGAAACAGTGGGAATAGTGATTTCCATTGTTGAAACCTTCCTAGGCCCTACAGTGATTTTTATTTGTCATCCAACCTGTTCATAAGATCACATGGATATGGATGAAGGGAAGACACAAATATCAACTTGATCCAAAACTTCTGTGTCCTCCGAGAATTTTCCAATGGTAGACATTCAGATCACACATTTCTTATGGTGTAGTCCACTTTAGATTTTTGATATGCTTCATTTTTTGGCACCATACCTAAAATTTTCCATTAAGATGGATGGACAGAGTGGATAAAATACGTAAATCACTATGAGCCCCACAGAGTTTACTCTGCACGCTAGCGTGCGGAGTTACTTAGTATGCAATCCGCTTCCAGTTAGGTTGAGGTATAAGAACCTTGGGTTGGGTTAGGGTTGAGCACCAACCCAACCCAACCCAACCCATCCCGCTCGACTTTCAGCCTTAATCTTAATAAGTTTATTATTTGCATAAGGAATGGCTCGATCTTCCACATTGTACAGGTTTAGGCAAACCGATTCAATGAAACTTAAGTTTAGTATGTATGGATGAGGGGATGAGAATGGGAATTACAACTTCTTTCTTCTTCGAGAGCCTCCATATAATTGAGAATTATATGCTTATTCAAATTGTTATGGATAGGAACACAACATTAGCATAATCATTTCAATTTATCTTTAACAATCATGCACATAATAATGGCATCGGTATACTTATTACGATAATCCAATTAAATAATATAACTCGATGATCACGTGGGACCCACCAAATAGGGTCCTACGTAATTTTCCTTGAACTCAAATCCCTATGGTACAATTGGTGTAGTATAATGTTTCCCTGCCAAAGAGGCATCATGAGAATGAGTGTGGCTAATTGTAAATTTGGCCCATGCAACACCGCAGTTTTCAGTACACATGCACCAAATGTCTCACATTGGCCGCTATTTATGTTCAATTGTCACGCATGTGTCACACGGGCAGACATAAATCCTCAATCACCATGTATCTCAACATGCACATGCATCGTAAATGCTATGTAAGCCATAAGTGCAACATACTCCATACATGCACCGATGAGATTGTCGAGGTTGGATTGTAGGGTAAAAAAATTTATTCGACGCTCACCAAAAGTGGACCCATCTGGGAACGGTAAAAGATGCGGCTCACATGCAATGAATGTGGGGTTGAGCATTGGCCTTCCAGATATTAACCGTCTAATCTTAATCTGATGGCTACAAGATCAACAATAGTTTCAATTTAACCGTGTGCACACATACGGAAGCAATTGTAGGTCAGTGGACCCATGGATATATGATCCAGACCGTTGACATGATGGATACCATGATGGGTCAGGTCTGACCATTTTTTTTTTTTTTTTTTTTCAGTTTAGTGATTTATCCACATTGTGGGTGCCTTTATATCAACAGTCTGGATCCTCCAGAGCATGGCCCGCCGTTGCACGAATTTCAGCGTCAGGAAACTGCTCGGCTTCTGGATCAGGGCCCTCTAATTGGACGATTCTCATCATCATTGAATCACACTGCGATGACATGCCCGCCTCTGAATCCAGACCGTTCGATGGATGAATGATTAAGTGAAAGTCCCAGCACAGGTGGTTGCATCCTAATCAATGGAACTTGCGGGATTTCTTGACTCTCCCACTGTCGGATATAGTCTGTGGTGGGCCAAAAATCAGGCCGGCCCAGCCATAATTGATGGAAAAATGGATGGTGAAATAGCCCAATGGCCTCTATTCATAGTACAAGTGTGGATAATCTGATGATCAACTAAGCCTTCTTTTTGGGTGACCGTAAGTATACATTTATTCCCGTCTAATGAACGGTCCAGATTTCACAGAGTGTGCCCCCATTGACTTTGTTTGGAGAGAGCAGCAACCTAACCTTACTCTCCTAGGAAATCTCGCCAGCAATTTTTTTTTTTCCGGTGCTGGCTATCAAATGGGCAATATATCACAAAGTAGGCCACACCACAAGAAAATGAGGAGATTAAAGGCCCACTATTGAAATCTTATTGAGTCTCACTAAAGTTTTAGGTTAGAATGTATTGACCCAGTGGTTATTTTGGCATGGAGCAGTTGAGTTTCGAATCTGCTTGATTGTTGCTGGGTTCGTACTAAAATTTTCAGCGAAACTGACGGACGAGGTGAACGTCACGCGGAAATCACGGTGGCCCCATCGAGCTGGGCGCGAATTAGGTGTTACCCCGGGAACAGCTTAGTGGGTGTTACCCCTACCGTATGGCCCACATGGATGATATTATGTATATCCACTCCGTCCATACGTTTATACAGCCCATTTTAGGATAATGTTCCAAAAATTATGCAGATCCAAATCTCAAGTGGACCATACCACTAGAAAGAGTGTGATTGAGTGCCCCACCATTAAAAATTCCAAAGAGCCCATGGTAAGGTTTTGTTAATGTTTATTTGCAATCCAAGCTCTTGATAATTTCAATAAGGTCTTGATGAAGGGAAAATATAAATATCAGATTGATCCAAAACTTTTGTGGCCCACAAAACGTTTTTAATGGTTATTCATTACTGGTTCTAGTGGTATGGTCCACCTAAGATTTGGATCTTCTTAAGGTTTTGGATCATATCCTAAAATGATATGAGAAAACAATAGACGGCATAGATATATAAAAAATACATCAAGATGGGCCCCACATGGTGGGGGTAACACCCACTAAGGTGGAATGATATCTAATTCGCTCCCCATCCAGCTTGGGTTGCATCTCCGCATAGGCCAACTGTGTAGTGACTGAGCGTACTGAGGGCCTGCTTGGGCAGCCTAATCTCAAGGGATGGAATGATATTAGATTAGACTGACATCATTCATTGCACATTAATTAAATGATTAATACCATACTGGTAGATGAGAATAACATCATCATTATCTACATTGGGGATCAAATACTTTCCCACCAAAAATGAATTGGCGTTTGGAGGGCCATAGAATTGTAATCAATGGACCACATTTCGCAATTGATTTTGGTCACCTGCATGCATGTGCATATTGAATGGAACATGTAAAAGGCACATATGAATGGACGGCGTTGATAAAACACATACATCAATGTGGGGCCCACAACTATGGCGGATACTAGGATCCACCCGAAATACACCATTAGCACTTGAATATGTGATAGCGATTAATCCAAACATTTCTTATATTATCAAAAATAAAATTGACATAGGAACCAATGTTATTTCATACCACCTAATGCAATCTAATGCCGCTGCCCAATGAGGCCCTGAGTGAACTCTGTATGACCCACCGTGATGTATGTATTATCTATGTTGTCCGTCCGTTTTATCAGTTCATTCTAGGGAATGAGTCGTATCCAAAGCTCAAGTGGACCACACCATGAGAAGTAGTGGGTATAATGACATCCACTGTTGAAACCTTATTGGAGCCCATGGTGATGTATATTTATCATTCAAACAAATATCATCTTTATCCAAAACTTCAGTGGCCCCCCAAGAATTTTCAACGGTAGGCATTCAATTCCCATTGTTTCATGTGGTGTGGACCACTTGAGTCTTGGATATCCTTTTAATTGTGGATTCATAGTTTGCAATGAGATGGTAAAACGGATGGACGGCATGGATAAGATAGATACATCACAGTGGGTCCCATGGACTTTACTGTGAACGCTTATAGCGAACTGAGTTACTCAAGAGTCCGCAGCCCGCGACCAGCGGAAAAATTTTAGCCGTAGAGGGAGAGGGCAGTTTGCGTAAATAAATGCCAGGTGAGGGTTCTTTCACATCATCCATATGCGCGGGATTGCCTGCAGCCAAGTGAACTAACCTATCATTCGGACGCGGGTTGCCTGCAGCCCGGGTGGAGGGATTCATACAGCCCGTGGTTCGTCGGACCCAATGCCATGTGTTATGTCCATTCCTTGCATCGGTTTGGCAACTTTATTTTAGGGCATGGGCTAAACATTGAGATAGATCCCAAGCTCAAGTGAACCACACCATAGGAATCAGTGAGAATCGATGGCAAACCAGGGTAACCAAGGTCTTTTACTTCTCCAAGTTCGGAGTCACCTTATCAACGGTGGATGTCTTTATCTCCTCTGTTTCTGGTGCGGTCTACTTGAGATTTAGATCTGCTTCATGTTTCGCCTCACGCACTAAAATCAGATGGCCAAACAGATGTGCGGTGTAGATATAACATATACATCTCCGTGAGCCCCACAGTGCTCGACGAATGTGGGTGCTAGGAAGGTTTCAACCGTGGACCTTATTATCCCATTGTTTTTATGATTTAGTCTCGTACCCTAAAATGAGCTGAAAAAACAGGTGGACGGCGTGGATAAATAAAATGCATCAATGTGGGCCCTACGTATAGTCTACATCAGACTATAGCGTGTGGTGAGCTCCACACTGCACGATCCGCGTCCCCACAGTGCTTAGGGGCTGGGTGCTGCAGGCAATCCACAACCATAACGTTTCCCGTTAGGGAAATGAAGTTAACGTGCGCGAATGCACTTCTCTGGTACTCGACACCCATAAATGCCAACTCCGACACTGTGTGCAAGATCCAAGCCTCACATCAGGTGAAGCCCACCGTTTAGATTCTTGAGTTAAGAATCAGATCTTCTAAGCCATACATAAGTTCAATTTCTGCAAACGGTTAATTTTCGTTCAATATCTGTTTCTTTTGTAGACGTGTTCGTAGATTATCTCCCCGCAGAATGAAATTTGATCCTAGGCTTCTAGGCTGTCTTTTCTCGTGATGGACGGACTAGATCTATCATTTGGTTTACATGCTGGGACACATAAACAGCGAATACAGTAAAGTTTACTACCGCGACTGAACTCATCCGTCTACGTAGCGCCATGCAGAATGAAAGTCAGGCCAATCAGGACTCGCCACGCACGTTATCGAACGCGACAAATGGCAGCGTGATGTGAAACCATGATCCGAATTAATTGCGGTTCTGAGGGAGACGGCGACCTAACGGCGACACTTGACGATGGCGTCATCCATTTTGGCGCCCAAGGTTCGAACCTACTAACCGTTGAATATGGACATCGAGCAATTTTAAATGAGGAGCTATATGATACTCGAGATCTGTGTAACACTTGATACGCAGGCACTGATAAATAGACACCCTAACATGTATTAACTCGAATAATTATCGCCAAGTTACAATCACAAAATCAGACCAGTTGCAGTTGAAGAATCCTAACCTTTTATTAGTGCACATTTGTTTGTGGATATGACGCATGGATATTTTTATTTTTTACGGTCCAATAAATGTCCATCCACATAAAAGTTAGGTCATCAAATAAGTTTAATTTTTGGTTCACAAGACATCTAAACCGAATACCATAACTTGGACCGTTTAATTTGACTGTTATTAGCCACAGGGGCAAATTTTATGTGCCTGCGTATCATCCATCGCACTCTATCAGAGTATCAAACTTTTTTTTTTTATCTTATGAAATCAAGAGCTTATGCTTCGGGGTTTGCCGGAAGGCTCGTTACTCAATGGAATCATTAATGACACGTGGCACGCATTTTACGCAACTGTTGATCGGGGCCAGGACTGAAATCACCTCCCACTTGATGAGACAGAATCAGAAGATCTTAGGTCCAATCGGTTGGACAGCCAGGCTGCGGTCCATCTGTGGGATGTTTCCTAACCTTTTAAATTCTTATGACATTTAAGTCCTAAGATTGGTCCGGCATGGTTCACCTATTGCAAAAATCAGCCCAATCTACTAATCAAGGGAGTTGCACCATAGAAAATAAATTATAACCATTGATAAATAACAAAATACGTGTGGTCCACTTGATGAGTGACTGTGATTGATTTTTCTAGAAGTTGAGTTTCTTGTTAGGTAAAACCAATTGAACGGGTTTGATACACACGGTTAGATTTGGGACCTCCGTAGAATATTTTTCTAAACTGTTGATTTGGAAGGCCAAGGATCAAACGGTTTTGATCACCCAATTGATGTAAATTTCAGGGCAATCTCCATTGAGCCCGCCGGATTACCGGAGGCTAAGAGGATTTGGGAGCCATCTCTCCATGGTACACGTGGCAGGTGTTTCAAACAGGAACACAGGAACGTAGATCAGGTGGCTCCAGCGTTGTTGGGTCGATGTGTTGGCGCTTGAGGCCCAACGTAATGTATTTGTTTATCTCCATCCTGTCCATCCGTTTTGCCTCCCTTATTTTAGGGTATGAACCCCAAAAGCAGCAGATCTGAAGCTCAAGTGGACCACAATACAGGAAAGAAACAGTGCGCCCACCGTTAAAAACTTCTTGGGGCCACAAAAGTTTTGGATCAGGCTGATATTTGTGTTCGTCTGAGTGACCTTATCAATGGGTTGGATGACAAATCAACGTTATGGTGGGCTCTAGAGAGGTTTCAACGGTGGGTGTCATTATCCCCACTGTTTACTGTCGTGTGGTCCACTTGACCTTTGGATTTGCTTCTTTTTTCGTTGTTGACCCTAAGATGAGGGGGGGAAAAACGGACGGACGGCATGGATATATAAAAAAATAAATCATGTTGAGCGCCACAGCGCCGAACACATCTACGCACCACCACCGTTGGGGGTGGTTTGGCAACTCCACCGAATCCGCGTCCTTCAAACAGGACCTTCCATCTAGTGGGCCCTATTTGAGACTATCATAGATGGGAAAATCCTGTCAATCCAATCACTGACCTTCAAAACAAAATTGATTAGTGGTCAATTAAGGAAAGTGAGGGATAAATTGTCAGATAGTTGTGATCTTTGATATTCTGCCCATCCATGATTGGACCCAATAGATGGATGGTCTGGATTGACTAATAACTATTCCACATTCACCCCATTTCACACACGTGCCACATCACACGTATGCCTTGCAAGTCCTCGTACAGAGGAGAAGATCCCATCCATTCCAAAAAAAGAGCTGGCAAAGACAAAAGTCGCTAGTGATTGTAAATGTCAGGGGGAAGGCTTCACATGTTTCTCTTTAATGATGGTGGGCCACCTTCGACGTGATTGAAATACATGGTTTTTTGTTATCTGTTTGTACGTACCTTTTTTCACAGAGACGACACAATTCTCTAAATATCGTTACGATATTGAGATTTTCAAATTATCGGATATTTTAGTTTTCCGAGAAATTATACTCTCATATTCAATTTTTAAAATAATAATTTTTCATATCTTATTTTTTGCAAGATTTTCCAGATAATAATGTCGGAAAAGTCAAAATATGAAAATATCCCGAGAAATTCTACGGCCGAGAATTTCCGAAAACGGGATTTGTCACTGGAAGGTTGCTTTCTACGGTATCATCATCCGCAGCGTAAAAGTGACAGGTACCGTCCTACGTTGATCGAGTGGCTGAGGATTATTTTTGAGAGTTGAGCTGTTTTGCAAAGGAGAAGAGCTTTGGTGCTCGGGCAGAGGGTGATGCATGATACGCAGGCACTTAGGAATTACGTAGAAATTACATACGAGACAAACAAGTAATTCAAATTAAACCGTCCAAATTATATGCAAAAGTCTAGATGTATCTTGAATAAAAAAACAAGCTTCTTGGATTATCTGGCTGTCAGATCGGACGGTTAAAATGAAAAATATCTAATGGTCTTATTTCAACAAACAAGCGTCCACGAATAAGTGGTTAGGGTTGTTCTATCAATCTGATTTTTGCATTGCAACTTATCGACGGTGGGTTCCACAATTTAGTTTCTTTAATTCGAGTTAATATGTAACATGTGTAGGGTTTCTAAGTGCCCGCGCATTAGGCGTCAGAGGCAGCCAGAGTAGCGAATAACTGATAACTCCCCTGTTTAGAGAGGCAATATAGGGTCCCGATCAGCAGCAAGTGCACGCTTTGCTGTTGAGCGGGATTCCCTGTATACGAGGCCAATGGTTTGATAATCCAAACCGTCTATCTGATGGGCCCCAACTTGGATGGTTATTATCCAAAAAAAGTATCCAGGAAAGGAAGATCCTACCTATGCAATCTTTGGCACACTATGAATTGAATACGAGTGGTTGATTTAAGGTTATGATTATCCGAATATTGTATATTTTTTAGGAATCCTCTACACAGTAAGGCCCATCTGATTGATGGCCTGGATCACCCAACAAGAATCCCCATACGTTAGGGCTTTGGGAGATGATCATTGTTGTGGAACTTCATGTCACAAGAAAAGTCTATAGTCCCACAAGCCCAGGTACAAGTTTTTAAGCTCATGCCCTAATGTCAGGATGCTAAATGACCAACCATGACAAGAAAAAGACCCGAGGGTTGAGGCCGACCTGATACCACCATGCTGAGGACTAGAGGAGGCTGACCCTCGACCATGAGCACTGAGGCTGACCACTACGACCACTATTAGAGGAGGCCAACCCTCCTCGCCGAGCTGAAAGAGACAAGGCTGAGGTCCGAACATGTTCCTGTCCGCAATAAATACGGTAGGTATGGCGGAGTGGGGCTTGCACCCGCCCCTCATAAATGCAACAGAAGACATGTCCCCTGTACTTTCCCTACCACGCCACCAGGCTATGCTTGACACAAGCATATTCTCCCCCACTTTGATAAGAATTAGGATCAACAAATTTAGGACTTTTGAGACATCTACATCCACAGTGGGTCCCATGAAATCAACCATCTGAATCACTAAGGGCCCGTTTGGATTGTAAGTTACTTAAGATAAGCTACTTATCAGATAAGTTACTTATCATTGGTTTTTACTTATTAAGCAAATAAATATGTTTGGTAAACAACATACTTATCAGCCAATAAGTAAATAAGTATGTTTGGTAATAACACATTGATAGGTAACCTTTCGGAAGAAAATTTCAAATCTACATATAATAAGCAACATATTGACATGAAAAGAAAAAGCTAAGCATTGAGGCAGTTTTCCTAACAGAATGAGCTTTTCTAATCCTCATGTACATGCCATGCATGTGCTAGAATAGCACAATTGGTCCGAGATACATTCCATCCATCAGAACGGGACCACTATATGGATGCCCTGGCACAAGAATCAGGTTGATCCACTGGTCAGGTGGGCCATAGTCTGGCAAAACAAACGTACAGGCTCTAGAAGACTTGGCTGAAGTTTTCTAACCCATTCACTTGTTTCCAATAGTCGGTCCACATGGTGTGTGGACTAGAACCATGTTTGGGAAAGATGTAGAAGATCAGATCAACCTGATTGGTGAATTGGATCTTGCACCAATTAATGTAGGGCCCATCTTTGATGTGGGCCGTCCACTGTGTGAGCCCCACCTTTGATGGGACAGTCCATCATGTGGGGCCTCCTTTGATATGGACAGTATGAGAGAGCAGTAATTGAGTGAGCAATGAGAGAGAACTTTGATATGTGGGCCTCCTTTGATATGGACTAACTTTGATAATTGAGTTACCTGAGAGAGATAAGTAGAAAAGCCAAATTGGAGGGTGGTTAATTAACATTGGAGGGTGACTAACAATGTAGGTGTGTACTAACCCCCCCCCCTAAAAAAAAAATACTTAGTAATTTTTAAGAGATAAGTTACTTTTGAATTATACTTACAAAACGAACTTAAGTGCCAAAAGTATCTTAAAATCTTAAGTTCAGTCGAAAAGTAACTTATTTGGTAGTGTATCCAAACGGGCCCTAAACTGTACATACTGGTGCAACAGACAATGTCTCATCAACAAGAAGTCCAGTAGCAACTGCTTTGAACTCACTGATTCTAGTAGAGATGATGTCACAGCAGCATTTGTCAGACCAGCAGCCCTCATGTTTGCACGTACCGGGGCTCCAAACCCTATAGAAGAATCTTGACGTCTAAAACAGGTTAAAACTCCCATGAAAGAACCACCAACGCAAGGCAATTAGCACCAGCACATGAATTGGTTTTCTCATTTTAACTGTATACCTTTCTGAGATCGTCTTTTCTAAGTCAATAAAAGCACCGCCACATATGAAGAGATTATCTTTCGTGTCGATCTGCAAAATACCATATGCATTGCTAACAACGAGAAGCCAATTACATACGTCCAAGATAACATAAATCTGGTAGTAGAGCTACCATGCAGCACACGATCATCCACACTTATTTTGTAACATTGGTGCAGAAATACCTGAATATTGTCACCTCGAGGATGCTTCCGAGCTCCCTTCTCTGGGATTGAATTTCAAAAAAGGGCGCCAAGAAACTAAAGTGGAAATATATTCTGAGTCGACATTTTCCATGCAATTGAAACATTAACAGCATCAATGCCATGGAAACAAGTTGGTAGTGTGGCATGCAGACATGCCACAGTATGAGATAAAATAAAATTTGCATTTATGCACTCACTGTTCCTTCTAGCATTTTTAGCAATGCCTGTTGAACACCCTCCCCAGATACATCTCGACTGATATTGAGGCTCTCAGCCTGCACATAAAAGAAAAGGGTGTAGTAAGTATCATAAGGTAGAGCCAGAGTGCTTGAGCATTGAAGATGTTACAAAGACCATTTTAGTAATTTTATCAACTTCATCAATGTATACAATTCCCTGCTGGGCAGCAGCCACATTGAAGTCGGCAACCTGAGGAGGAAAAGACCAAGATAAGTGCAAGATTTCTGAAAGAATGTCACCTGCCAACAGAAATTCCATAACATGGTGCGTAACTCAAGTTGTAAGACCAAAAAATGCACTTAGTAGGAAGCTGATAAAAATGGTCAGCTGACCAATCTTGGCAGCGCATGTTTACGCTAGGTAGCAGGTACTAGTGAAAGACTTCCGAGTACTCGTGTGTCGTAGTATTGAAATTGTCAATATTTTAGAATCTGATTACTTTGTATTCTTTAATTTGACAATGCAAAGTTACACAGTCAACAGTAAACACTATCTTAAGAGTCGTGCTTTTTTGTCAATATTTTTTCCACCAAAATAATTGGAGGACAGACGGTGGAAAAAACAATAATATGCCCATTCGTATTTCATTGCTGAATCACTCCAAATGCTTCTTACTTCAAAGTAAACTCATCCAATCGATGTCTGTAAAGAAAAGTCGATTCAGGGCAACTTATGAATGCTTGCCCACACAATCTGCATTGGTAAAGTTTGTAAATAATGCTTGGATGCTTCACTGAGCTTCAATTCCTACCCTCTTGATCTTTGATTTTTCATACAAGAACACTCATTCTGTAAGAAAGCCAGCAATTTTTTTGGGGGGGATTTAATGAATAATATGCGTGCTAACATGTATAAACAAACTGTGATTAAAATACACGTGCAAGCATACACAAGAATGTATGCATATACATTATGTATATGCATGTGCGAATTGAGAAAGACATTTATTTAGCAATGTTATATTTTGTCGATGTACCCTAGTACTTGAACCCACAGCCATGCATCAAGAGTGGTTACAGAGTACAGATGAGGTGATTTCTCAGGTTAGATGTAATTTCAGAATCAGTATCTACATCCTCCTGTGTTGAGGAAAATACTTGCCCACACAAATCTGAAGGCAGTCAAGGCAGCCCTCAACCAAGACTAGATGAATGAAAAATCAGAAGCTGGAGAAAAAAAAAACACAGGCAAGGTAGCATGAAATGCGAGCAATTTAGTGGTAAAGGTATATCAAGAAGTTAAGGTAAATAAAAGAACACGTTCATGAAAACTGCAAAATGTCTTAACAGGAGAGGCTTGACAAATACCATAAGAAGCTTGTATAATATTGATTCCACGTCTTCCCCTACATATCCTGCCTGCACAGAGCAAAATTTATTTTTTAGTCATTGTAATGAAACGATAGGTTGATGTTAGGAGCAAATAACAGCAACAACATGCAAAATCTACAAGGGTAGTTTTGCATAATTACATACTAAAATTACAACGAAGGAAAAAAAGAAGGGTGTATAATTTTTTTACTAAGAACAGAACTCACGGAGCAAACCTAACACAAGGTAGTGGTAATTCAAGAAGAGATACCAGCCAGGATAATTTCGGCGGGGTGACCTTTTGGCATGGCATGGGGTCGTTTAGCAGCAGCAGTCCAGGGTTCTATGGAGACTTGGCCTTTTGGCTGGGTTGTGGTCTATTTGGGGCGAGAGGAATTGAAGATGTTTTAGAAACGAGACTGGTACAAAAGAAACGGTTTTTGGTAGGGTTTTGTTGTTTTTAGTTGAATGAGCCACATGTATAGAGGAGGGGCTGAAAGATTGCTCTTTGCTTTTCTAGTTTTTGGTTTCAGCTTGGCTTCTAGTAGGTGCTCTATCTCCATGCTCTCTTAATAAATTTGTTGTTGCCTCTCAGAAAAAAAAAAAGGAACAGCAGGAAACCTTTACAACAATTTTGCAACTCGTGTAAGGTAGCCTTTCCGGTATAACAGCATGAAAATTTTCACCCTGAGAAGGGATGCCGAAATGTAGTCCACTGTCAATAAGTTGGCACTTAAATGTATAGTGAGCTCGGTTGCATCCTTTGAAAACTAAAATTCCTTTGCTTGGGTCTAGATAAACTCATGTTGATGAAACAATGAAAGGATTTCAGCCTATGATTATGAGCTTTGTGTGTGGGAACTTGTGCCACATGTGCTAGATCCAAGCCGGGCAGGCCCACCATGATGCTCTGGCCCAAAAACCACACGGGTCCACTGATTAGATGTTCTAACATGAAGGAAAACAATGGTCAGCTTCTAAAAGTTTTCCAACAGTCCAAATAAGATGCATGATGTAGGATGCCCTAATTATGATGCATGCTCATGAACACATATAATCCAGTGGAAGTAAAAGACAATAATAATATAAAATTTAGCAGTACTCATCATGAACTAAGAAGATCACAAGGAACATGCAATGGAACGGGCCATTCGTCACAACCATGAAGTATGAGATTCAAGTGTCACTATGGTTGGATCCGGCGAGGGATGGAACCTCCTGATCTTGCATGGCTATAACCTAATCAATTAAGAGGAATCTCTAATCCAGGAAATCAAAGGATTTTGGATTAGGGATTTGAAAATCTGAAAACTTTAGGGTTTAGGCTCAAATTCAAATTTAGGGATTGTGGTTATCGAAACAAATAAATTAGGAAAGATAGAATTACCTGAAGAAGGGTTAGAGGGGCACAAGAAGCAAACAGAAGAAAGAGGGATCAAGGAAGAAGAAACATCACTATGAGAGAGAGAGAGAGAGGAAGGAAGAAGCTCAAAGAGGCTTTTCATTAATCAATATCAAAAGTTAAAATTCGAGTTTAGGGTTTAGCCCTCTTAAATAAATACTAAAAACAAGTAAAAAGACTAAACTACCCTCAAGGTTTAAGTAAAAACGCGCAAGTAACGTAAGTGCGGGAAAGTTCGGGCACTCGGTCGGGCGCCCGATAGGGTGCCCGAAGACAGTAGTCGGGCATCCGATGGGCGCCCGAAATCTTCAGTTCTTCGGTCTTCTTTCTCCTTTCTTCCTTCATATGTGCCTTCCTTGAGTGGGGTCTTCTATGTGTCTGATCACATCTGGAGGGTCTTCAGCTCCTCAATAGTCGCCTATCCACAAGGATGGTGCTTGTGGTTGGCGCATTCTTCGTTGGTACACCTTGAATGCTTTTGTGTCCGCATCAACGCACATTTGTCATCTACCCTGTTCAATCAACTAGCCTGATTTTTTGGGGTGAGGCATCAATACAGTGGGACCCACCAGAGGAGAAGCTTCGATCTTGCCATGAGGACAAGGTGAGTGAGCCTTACCAAAACAGTATACATTATAATGCCAATACAAATAGAACTGAACTTGCCTGAGCCAGTGTTGTTGCGTCCGCAATAACAAATGGTACATTGACAAACCGCGCTAAAGTTTTTGCAAGTTATGGTCCAAGTTCACATGCTATCAAAGATTATGTTATAAAATGATACTAAAACGTTAGGCTACAACTGTAAGCTGGAATTTCTAGAACAAGGTTTAAGAACTCCAATCAACTTGGACTCAATAATGTTGTAAGCCCAAGTCAATTTGAAAGTTGGTACAGTAGTCCATTGATGTTTCCAGCTTAAAGCTTCAAATAATCTGTTTACCTGGTATTTTAAGTTCTTTGAGAATTTAATTGGGTTATATGGGGTTGGGTGGTCTAAAAAAGGAAAAAGTTGCAAGTTCTTAAACATTGCCATCACATGCTTTTCATCTGCATTCGTAATTAATTTTTCGTAATTTTCAATATAAGATCATTGCCAAGGTCTTTGCTTAGAGATTCAAATTGGTCCTGTCTGAGGTCATATTCCCTAATCAAGGTGTGTTTGTCTCCAATAGGCAAATCGTTGACAGTTCTTTGATGGCCAATGAGTGTATAGATTCCTGTCATACGGCCAGGATCAAAGGAGTGGTTTGTAAAATTGACCTTGAAAAAGCATATTACCATGTAGATTGGAATTTCTTACATTATATGTTGAGAAGAATGGATTTTGGAGACAAATGGAGAAGATGACTTCTCTAATCTCATTAACGGATCTCCTTTTGGGTATTTCATGAACTCCAGAGGTCTTCATCAGGGGATCCCCTATCCCCTTTCCTCTTCATTGTGGTCTCAAAGGCCTTAAGCAAGATGCTCTCAAGAGGGCAATTGTTGGGTATCTTTGAAGGGTTTAAGGTTCAAACTGTAGCAAACTCTATCTCTCATCTGCAATTTGTGAGTGACATATTTGTGTTCTATGCAGTTGAGGTAGAAAAGGTGGACAATATACACAAGGCTTTATGGTGCTTTGAGCTGGCCTCTAAGAGTTAACCTTTCAAAAAGTGAGTTGTTGGGGATTAATTTGGAAGATGGGGAAACTTTCACCCTAGTAGGTGTGTTGGGGTGTAAGGTAGGGTCTTTTCCCTACCTCCTACTTGGGAGTTGGGCCTTTCGCTTTGTATTGGTAAGCCACCAAATTATATATGGAATGCAGTTATTAAAAGAATGGAGAGAGTTATCTTCTTGGAAAAGGAGGTTGTTCTCTCTAGGAGGAAGGATCACTCTTATTAATATGTCTTATCGAATCTCCCTCTTTTTTATGTCTCTCTTCTGTTTTCCAAAATCAGTTCTCTTGAGGATTGATAAACTCTGCAGAGATTTTCTTTGGCAAGAGGGAGCTCAGCAATACAAATTCGATCTCCTTAAATGGAAAGAAGTTTGCAGACCTGTCAACTAGGGTGGAGCTGGTATTAAAGTGCTGGGGGGAGGTTAATTTGGCATTGTTGGAGAAATGAATTTGGAAATTTGCGGTGGAGGAGGAGTCTATGGAGAAAGGTTATTGCAAGAAAGTATGGTGTCTCCAGTTCGGATAGATGGATCAAGGCATTATCATTATATAGGGACTCTTTCTGCTAGAAAAATAATGCTCATATGGTCAATAAAGTCCTTCCCGCAATTGGTTCTTCTTTGGGGAGTGGGGCCAACGTGCAATTTGAAGATGATATTTGGCTAGGGGACTCATCCCTAAGATCTCTTTTTCCTTGCCTAGCGAGGCTTAGTCCAAGCCAAAATATCAGTGTTGCAGATTGCTATATCAGACAAGGGGCGGGTGGCGTGTGGATCCCTCCTCTCAAACACATGCTCTCCTATGTTGATCTTGAAGATTTAGCCAGACTGCTATCTATGTTGGAAGGTATTTGTCCTGACCCGAATGCAAAGGATGGGTTGTTTTGGCTTCGGGATAAGTCCGGTGGTTTTTCAGTTCTATGTTGGAAGGTATTTGTCCTGACCCGAATGTGTGGGATGGGTTGTTTTGGCTTCAGGATAAGTCCGGTGGTTTTTCAGTTCTATGTTGGAAGGTATTTGTCCTGACCCGAATGTGTGGGATGGGTTGTTTTGGCTTCAGGACAACGCTATCTTGTGCTCCTTTACAGGCTTTATCTAGGTCTTACCACGCCCCTCCGCAGGTGGCTGTTTTTGCGTGGTTGATGGGTAGAAACAAGATATAACTATAGATAACTAATGGTGCTGCCAAACGTCTACCTGCTTTGTATATCGGCAGAGGAATCAGTTCTCTAACTATTCCTCCAATGCCCTTTCGCTTTAATCAATTACATCTTTCAGGCATTTGATGTTTGCTGGATCATGTCAAATACGTTGGAAGCTTTCTTATCCTAGCACGTGAGGGGCCCTTCCTCCAAAGATAAGAGATGCTGGCATCTGGCCTTACTGGATTCTTTGTGGTCTATCTGGTTGGAGAGGAACCATAGATGTTTTAGGAATAAGGGGGAGCACATGGGTTCAGTAGCCAGAAAGGCCCTTCTGCTTGTAAGGGAGTGGCGATCCTAACCAAGGGGTTAGTATTGTTGTATCTTTATGTTGTTGCTTGTTATATTTGTGCCCTTGCTGCTTTCTTTAACAAGTTAAATCACTATTCAAAAAAAAAAAGATACCACATTGTCACTAATGTGTTAATCAACGAAAGAAAGAATGAAAGAAAGAGATGACATGTAAACTGGAAAAAAGATGAAATCAACTGAGATCAGACTCTTACATTAAAAGAATAGAACAATACATCCACTTCTAAGATTATTTAAACCAAGCTCACTTGATTTCGCTATATCAGATGGCAACACAAGTTACAATTTAAGATTCTTCAAACCAATCTTACCTGATTTCCCCATACCAAAATGGAACACAATGTTGTTACAATTCAGAGAACTCCAATTGCATGGGACTTTTTTTCTTGGGTGGTTTTAGAAAAATGCCCAAGACCATATTCAGGGGAAGATTCTCTTGAATCTTCTCAAAGACATTTTCACTTGTAAGCTAAGCCAACTGATCATGGATAAGAAATTCACACAACATAGCTCTTTTTCACCATGCCCAGCATAACAAGCTACCCATATTGGATGACACCCTCCCTCCCTCTCGATCTTGATGTGCAGTACGATCCATGAGAAAAGAATCCACTTGTGCTTGTAAACATTATTTGACCCCCTGTTTCATCACTGCTTCAGTTTGAGTTTGCACCGCCCAGCCTTTCTTTGAGAATAGAACTTTCAGGTCTTGCAAATACCATCATCTACCACTGATTTGGATAAGCTTCCTTGTAATTTGCCTCCTCCACCTGTCTCAGCTGCCTTATTGCTGAATCCGTTACACGGGTGTTCAGAAGCCTCCGTGCTATTCTGTCCTTCGTTGTTACTTTCTCACGCAGCATAGATGACAATGTCTGAGTCTTTCCTTTGACAACAGGCCCACCTTGGTTCCCCATCGCAAAGTCCTCTCCAACAGCTTCTGACTGTGAAGTCGATGCAAGTGCAGATTCCCGTAGAACTGCTTCATTGTGCTCACGAACCTTTGCAAGCTTAGCACGCTTCAATGATCGCCTATCATTTTTTCTCTCCTCTTCCTCTCTGTCTCTATTCCGCACGTTCTTCACTGCCTGTTTTGCTACTTTCTTAGCTATTTTATTCCCTAAATCATGTATGTCCTCACCATCCAAAAAATCAGTCGACAAATCTTCCACAGCTTTCTCATCCGTTGATGGGTTTTGATCGATTGGATTTCCCTCGGCATCACGAGGTACAATAGGCCCATGAAATGGGCATACTCTCAAGTCCCTTCTTTGACAAAGCCCACCTTTGCTCAAAGGAGCAAGGCAAGGTTGAATTTCAACATGTTGTTCCTTGTACAGTGTTGTTTGAACATTCAGCTCTGCGATTTTTTCTGCGGGGATAACAGCATCATAGTCTACTCTGCCCCAGTGACCCTCGAGCTCCAAGCCCCTCTGGTTTGCCAGAAAGTCACGGTCTGAACCCCAATTATCCAAGAAAGAGCCCCATGGCATAACTGGAGCTTCAGCCAAAAGCTTCACCCTCGGAGATGTTGAATCCGAACCATGTCCTTCAAGATTCAATGCCTTGCCTTTTGATTTTTTACCATGATCCAGAGCTTTGCCCTGGTCCAGATTGGTATTGGAAGTACTAACAATTTCTTTGCTTGATCTTGTGGGCATGCTAGCATTCTCATTGTCAGGCACTTCAATCTTGCCCTCTTCCCACAGATCCTCCTCTTCTTGGGCAGCAGTACTATGAAGAGCACAGCCTGTTTGCACGCATCTCTTTTTAAATGATTGAAGATTGTTGCGGATATCAATGAACTCTTTCAGCATAGAATCCCTGATCTTGTTGTCGTCCAGATCGACCCTCACGAGAACAGACACAGATTCTTGCACCAATGGCAAATACCTCGACACTAGAAGCTTGTACAACTCCCTCAATACATCAAAAACCGCTTTATTGTCACTGTTTTCATGAACCTTTTCCCCCTCTTTCAGTGATTCTAGACGGATCTGCCGCAAGGCTGAGCTGTATTCTTCAGCTTCTTCATACTCAACCGAATTGCTGTGGATAAATTCATCTTCTTTGACACGAATAATGTCTAAGCATTCTCCTATTTCATCAAGAGTGGACTGTATTTCCCCCTTGATTGAAGAATAGTTTTCCTTCAAGGTTCCGTACTTACTCAGCAAAATCTCCTTTGACCTAATCTCTCTTTCCCTCCTCTCCTGCTGTAATTGAGCTGCATTTTCCAGCCGGTTAGGGAACTGAAATTTTAGGGTATTCTTCAAGTATTCGAAGCCTAACCTAAGCTGCCTGTAATGAATCCCAAATGAAGCATTCCACTTCTCCAACAATTCTATGCTTTTTGAACGCAAGGTGGATGCAACAGCACGAGGAGGGGGGAGTGGCAGATTTCTTCTGAAACCAACACTTAAGCTCAGAAAGTTATCAAAGTTAACGACGAGGAGGGATCGGAAAAGCTTTGAACGCATGAACAGTTCATCAATTATGAGAAGAGTGAGGTACCGTACCTGCAAAAATTCCATGCAGAGATCCTCTTTTTTACAAAAGATAACAAAGGAAAACACATAAAAACAATGACAATAAAGGACCGTACGATCCTAATAATGGGATTATGACAATCTTAGAGTAGTCATATTAAGTAATGACATCCATGAACTGGAATAATCAACAAGCGAAACTCGCACAAACCAGAAATAATAAAGAATGCATCAATTGATAAGAATTTGAATAAGAGAACTTTTAAATAACATCACAATCACAAGAGCGATCTTCTTGCAATGTATAATGACTCCATAAGTCTGTGTACATATCTCTCTACCACTCCATTCACAGTGTTTATAAACTTCCAAGAAGACCTTGGACTAGTAATTTAATCTCAACAAAAAAAAAAAAAGGTACCACAATCAACAAAATAATTGATTATGTTCCAAGAGGAATGATCACATGCACCCATCCACCCTAGCAGACACGTCAACATGGGTAAATCATAAAAACCATGCAAAAAGATGGCCCCGCAATGAAGATCATCTGGAAAAGAAAAAAAATCACAACAGCTCACTCATCAGTTTTGGCCACACATGCAAGCTCACTCAGAATGTCAACTGCTCTGCCACTCTGGATTAAACCATCAATTGTTCCCATACAAGGTGAACTGCCTGATGAGCAACCACCCCCAACCTTGCACTAGGTGGGCTTCATCGATCAGATGCCATGCACACATAACACATTGACATGCACTAGGGATGCATGCTAACTTATAGCTCGCTAGTAATGATGCGGGGCATTGTTACACTGGGCTCGAGTGGGGTAGCCTGTGGAGTCGGGGATACACTCGGGGTGGGCAGCCCATATGAGGTGGGTGGCTCGTGGACTCAGGCCCCACCTGCGCTAGTGGCTCGTGGATTTGAGCCCCACCCGTGGACTCGGGTGGCTCGTGTGATGTGTACCCATGGACTTGGGGCCCACGAATGAGGATTCGGCCGATGACCTAACACATGGACTTGGGGCCTAGGCTATGAGATAAATGAATTGATTTGCCATGCTCTATTAGTTCGAGCTTTTAGAGCAAGTGGTTAGTCGTCCTACATCAAATTGGTATCAGAGCGGGAGGTCTTGTGTTCGAGACTCCTCACCAGGGGTGATTAATGCGGGGCATTGTCACACCGAGCTCAAGTGGGGTAGCCCGTGGAGGCAAGAACACAATCGGGATGGGCGTCCTGTGTGAGGTGGGTGTCTCGTGGACTCGGGACCCACCCGCGTGGGTGGCTCATGGATTCGAGCCCCACCCATGAACTTGGGTGGCTCATATGATGCGTACCCATGGACTTGGGGTGCACGAAGGAGGGTTCAGCCGATGACCTAACCCATGGACTTGGGGCCTGGGCTATGAGATAAAGGAATTGATTCGCCATGCTCTATTAGTTTGAGCTTTTAGAGCAAGTGGTTAGTCGTCCTGCATCAAGTTTGTTGGACTTGTGACTTATGACTTGTTTTAGCTGGATGGCAAAGCATGGAATCTGGGTAAGCCTATCTAGTGATGTGGCCAGGAAGGGTGGTCTTCTCTGAAGGCAACAAGCAAGGAGGGGAGATTAGATCGCCAACGCTAACCCCCAGCTGGAAAACTAACCACCTTAGAGTCATTGAAGCCTAGTGTTTTAAATAGTGAATAGTGTGTAGTATAGCATTCACCTCTCCGAAGCATGAGTCATAAGCTATGTAGAGTGCGGAATAAGCTACACATTACTTTTAGATTTTTAATTAAGGTTGCATTGGGTTGCACCAAATATCATGAAATTTCATGACATTTTTTTGCACCAAATTAGACTGGTTAATAATGAAATTTCATGATATTTGGTGCAAAATAACAGGAAAAACGAGGCAAATATTAAGTAAAAACATAAAGAAATAGCAACGGAACTGATTTAATACTATGACTTATATTCTTTTAAAATCATTGAAAAAATTAACTATTTTTTAAAAAGAAAAATGTAACAAATCACTGAAAACATTAATTCACTTTAATGTTTTAGTGAAAAATATCTTGTAATACAATTTATGCAACAAACAGATTTTGCCTCTTGGCTTTTTTTTCTATAATACAATTTATGTTACCTCTCAAAAAAGAAAAAAGTAAAAAAAAAAAAAAACTTGTAATGTTAGCTGCATGGAATGTAGCATATGCTAATTAACGTGTAGCATAGGCTACACATGACTTACGTTATTTTCATGAGCTAGGTAGCGTGAAGGCTTAGCTACACTACGCAGCATAAGCTACCACTGCATAGCGTAAGCTATTTAAAACACTGTTGAAGCTGTTCTTCTTGGGCCTCTTTTAGAAGATACATCTGATTCAAACCATCCACTGTTCTCATAAAAGGTGACACACACAATGAGCAATCACCCTGAACTTTGCACCAGGGGAATTTCATGGATCAGATGCCATACAAACATGACACATTGGCATGTGCAGTGGGGGCATATGGTAACTTACCATCCATCGGGGTGTGGGAAACCATTACTCGTATTCTAATCTAAGTAATGAAGGGCACTCCATCTTCTAAAAATTGCTGTGTCCATGGACCATGTGACAAATAAGTCAATGACTCAATAGACTTTTCTCTCTCGGTATTCGTGGGTAAGCTAGGGTTTGGTGGCCTCATTCGAAACTGGTACATATCACCTGATACATATTGTCATCGTTCACAAATGATATGGTCATGTCAAATTCGGCCACGATACAGGGCAACAAGGGCAATACAACCCCATATTGGTGGTGAACAATACGATACACCAAAACTGATTTTTAAACCATGGTACCTGTTCAATAAAGACAAATCCTTCATTTTTTTTAAAGATGAGCCAAATGTTTCATATTGCTTTATCATCCTCAACAATCTATATGCCACGAGAACTTCTCGAGAGGTCACTCATCCTATTACTACTCCTGTGTGCTATTGGAGTTATGGTGAAGTATGGATGGAATCCGGTGTGAATTTGTAATGGAGCTGGTATGTTCACCAACTATCCTTGTCTCTTCACAATGGATGCTATTATGCAGACATGATTGCAGTGAAATGACTTCTTGTCGTACTGTGATTAGAATAGTATCAAGGGCCCAACTCCATCAAATGGCTGAGAATACGGTCCTCGGGCCATGAACCCGATGAAGTGTAAACTAACAACTTCATGATCTAATAGATTACATATCACCTGGAGATCAACCTGATCATAAGGTGGGCCACCTCAAATTTACCTTTGGAAAATGAAGGCAAACACTCATCCAAAGGTGGCCCACCAACTGATCAATGTGATCTTCTGTCCATGTACAATATGAGCACCCCACAAACTCATGGTGGGCTGTATCGCATCCACACCAACAACAATGAATAGCTTAGGACACGTTTGGCAGACTGCAAGAAAAAACAATTCGTGATATTCGGGATTTCTACAATTGGTATAATTTCCAAAAATCAATAAATGAGAATTTCCAAACACCACTTAGAAAACCCCAATTTTGCGATTTTCAACCAACATTAGAAAAAATCGAAATTCCCAAACTATTTTCCCCTCTTCTCTATTCTTTTTTGGTCTTTTGGATGAATTTTGAGGATATGAAGGGGAATAAGAATAAAAGAAAGGATACCTGGGAGTGGTCTTTCTTCATTTTCTGCATGAGGGAATCGACGACGATGCGAACGTTGTCATCGGAAGAACGGACGGTGGATTTGATGGCTTTGAGAAGGCGAGGGTCCACTTCTTGGGATGTAGAATTGGTAGCTTTCTCGATTAGGGTAAACAGTTTCTCTCCTTCCATTCCCTCTTTCTTCCCCAAACAAAATCGCAAAAAACACAAACACCGTCACCAGGAAATATAGATTGCAGAAAACATGATTAGGAGGTGCCGGGCCTGTTTGGATTTGCAGAAAAGGTGGGAAAAGAAATTGTATTTCTCAAGAAACCTAATTTCGCAAAAATGAAACAGATTCAAATGTCAGTTGAACCATACCATAGTAAACAGTGGTGACTGGCTATTACAACTTTTTGTGGGCCATAATAGTTTTGGATTAATCAGATGTTTGTTTTTTTCCCTTCATCTAGGTTTATTTGACCTTATCAACAGTTGGATGGCAAATAAACATTATAGAAACATTACGGGCAAGCCTTAAGAAGTTTTTAATGATGAACCATTCAATCACCATTGTTTACCATATGGTCCACCAGAGATTTGGATATGCTTTATTTTTGTGTTCATGCCCTAAAATGATATGGGAAAATGGATGGACGGTGCGGATGTAGAATACATAGATCAAGGTGGCCCAAATGTAAGGGCTGAACGGTCTTGGGTGAGCCTGTAGCCGCACTTAATCTGGTCCCTGCATTTCAGCGGCATACGGCACTCACCTTTCGGGTCGAGGTTGTAACTAGAAAAGATATATAGGTCCCACCATGGTATATTGATATATGCATTTCATCCACTCAATCTATCTATTTTTCCCATTATTTTATAGCATTACCACAAAAAATGAAGCATATCCAAATCTCAGGTGGACCGGAAACAATGGTGGTTGAACGCTCACCATTAAAAGTTTTCTAACACTACTATAAAGTTTAGTTGCCATCATCTTGTTGATTAAGTCACATAGACACATCATGATGGGCATTCAACCACCACCGTTTCTAATGATTTGGTCCAAAACTTTAGTGTACCAAACTAGTTTTTGACGGTGGACATTCATTTGCCATTGTTTCCTAGGAGGGGATTAGGTACTACTTGAGCTTGTCCCGAACTCAGGATAGGGGCACGTACGTGTCACATTTGTATTGGTGAAAGGTACATTGTCAGAGGAGACCTGCTACGTCAGCAAGTATGACACAGTCATATCGTGCCTCCTCTCTCCTAATGCCCATACGCCACGTACTAGCCTGTTCTGAGGTCAGGACGCTCAGGTAGCACGATCCACTCCATTTTGGTTTTCCTTATATTTTTTTCCAGGACTGGTAGTCGTCGTTGTATGGAGAGTCCGTTAGTCGCATGTTGATGCTGTAAATTCGTCAACAGATGATGGTGAAGACTCTTTGATACTGATGGATGGATGCCGCTGATCTCCTTCTTGACAAAGGGTTGGATCCTGTAGAACAAAAGGAAAACTAAGGGGGGTGGCTGAGGTCCAGCCGTTAGCCCTCCGATGCTTAAGTTAGTGAGATCTCGGAAGATTGAAACTCTGCTTTTTCTCAGTCTTTGTTTTTCCGTACCCCAATAAAGAAGAAGATGTGTCTATTTATAGACCTAGGTTGCAGAGTCGTATCCCCTTTTGAAGCCATGATCTCAGGGGAGGGATTCCCGGATCTTTGGGATTTTCGGAACTGTCCCGTGATCTTCGAGGATCTTTCGGCGAGTTGGTTAAAGATCTCCTGGATTTTCTTCCCCTTATCACGCACAAACTTAGAGGTTTGCGGAAACAGAATCAGGTCGCAAGGCGGTCAACCTGGTGAGGTCGTTTCTGAAGGCTGCTTCTCTTCGTTAAGTCGGGTCGGTCAGACCCGGGGACCCATAAGAGCTATTCCGTCTGTGATCAGATCGGTTATGAACTGTGCGAGCTGAACTGGATCCGATCTTCAGGTCAGCTCGTATTCTCACCCTGGTGGTGTAGAGGTCAGCTCGTATTCTTCTCACAACAGAAGTCCCCCCACTCCCGAGTCTAGCTCGTCTGTCTCGGGAGTAGCTTGATAAAGAAGATACGTCGATCTGGCTACCCTTAATGTTTCACAGCTGTCGCGCTGCCGCGCCGTCATCTCAACGGGCGGGAAAGCGGTATTTAATGCGTCGTTCAAAAAATCGAGGCGTCATCATTCGCTTGTACGGCGTATCAGCGCCCAACAGAATATTATCGAACGGGGTGATGCCACGTGTCTGGGGTGGCACGTTACTTTTTGTATGCTTCAACCAAGAGCCGCCACGCGGGATCCTCGCATTAAATGCCGAATAGTCCTTCGGATATAAAACTCGAGAGTTAGCGGATTTCTGAAAAAATTCTTTTCTTCTCTGATCCTGCTTTCCTCTCTCTTTCTCTTTTCGGGTTCTCCTTCTCCATTCTCTGTCATCTCTCATCCGGCCGGCGTACCAGTCACTTAGGGTACGCTCTTCTCATCTTCTTAGAAGATCTTCTTCCTTTTTGTAATTTTCAGAATGTCGGAGACCTCCTGTTCTGATGCTATCCCGATGGTGAGGTTTGGAGATTCCGAATCGGACCCACCTCCACCAGAGCATCAGGATATCGATCCCAGAGAATCCCATTCCAGGACAGCCAATCCTGTGAATGAAGAGGAATCTGAGGTTCCTGAGCCAGGAGTTGGGGAGACGGCTCAGAGAGATGCCTTCGAGCTGGACGGGGTGGTCTCGCGGATTACCCAGAGAGACCTAGATAATACGAGAAGGACGTACGGGATTCCGGAATCTGTTGGTCTTAGGATTCCGGACCGAACTGATAGACCGAGCCGACCTCGCCGGGGAGAAACCGTTATCTCCCTGATGCACCTAGAGGCCGGGCTCAGGTTACCCCTACACCCCTTTGTGCGAGAGGTCCTTAACACCCTAGGCCTCGCACCGAGCCAGCTCCAACCTAATGGTTGGAGGTGTATGGTGGGATGCTACATATTGTGGCAGAGAGTAGGGAATAAAGACCTGACCTCGAACGAGCTGTTCTCCATGTACAGCCTTAAGTCCTTGGGAGGTCATGGTCTTTATTACCTCTCTTCCCATCCGGGCCATGGGGGCTCGATAGTGACCGGCCTGCCATCCTCGACAAGAATTTGGAAGAGGAAATGGTTTTTTGCGTCGGGGGATTGGGAGGCTTCGTCGGACGAGCTTCGCCCTCTGGAGCATCGGGTCTGAGCTGATTTTGCTCTGCCAGGTCGAGCTATACTTAGATTTTTCGAATTTCTAATGCTTCTCACTTATCCCTACTTTCCCTTATTCTGACACGTATTTCCTTGCCTTTGCAGCCTCGGTGGCCATTAGAGTAGCTCTATCTGCAGTCCAAGAGAGGCAGATCCGAGCTGCACGGGAGTATCCGCTTGTCGAAAGGAACTTCCGCAGCTTAATTACTGTGGAATCCGTCCTCGAATCAGGTCGGTAATGTAGATATTCGCGTTTTACTTTATCAATTTTCCAAGTGTTGTGTCCTGACACTTTGCCTCGTGTTTTGGACAGGCATGGCTCCGAAGGCGGTTTCTAAGTCCCGCCGAATCCCTGCTCGGCTCCTTGAGCGTGGGGAGAGCTCGGTGGAACCTCCGAGCAAGAGGATGGCCACGGAGGCTCAGGGGCAACAAAGGTTGCCTCGATCCTTCGTATGTGGGTCTGGTCAGCCTCAGGGTTCATCTCCCGCAGGGGGTGAGACTCTGGCTGCCCAGCCTCCTGCTTCCGGGGTTCTGGTTGTCAACGTACCGGACACCTCGGATTCCCGAGCCGAGCCGTCGGCGGGTCGCCCAGCGACTCGTGCCAGTTCGTCTGGCACTCCGACAGCATCGACTTCAGTGGGGCCTGCCCACACCCCTGCTGAGGTCGGGTCGTCGCGACCTCCCACGGCTCCCCGGGCTTCTCGCCCTGCAACCGCTCCTGGGGCCGAGCAGCGTGAGGACCAGGTCGACATGCCTCCGGTAACGGAGCATTTTGCGACCTGGAAAGAGGGAGTTAACGCCTATATAGACGTTAACCAGAGCATCCCTCAGGATCTGAATTCTCTTGCGACGTCAGATCCTGATCAGATGGTCGGTGTTGCCATCGAGAGCAGTCTCAGGGTAAGCTGACTGTCTCTTTCTTTTCTTCTTTTTCTTCATTCGTTCCACCATTATATTACTAACTGTTGTAGCTTGTCTTTGTAGGACTCGGCCTTGCTGATTATGATCCGCCAGAAGATGGCTGAGCGGACACACCAGATGCAAAAAGCTCTGGTTGCCGCCTCTTCCTGGAAGAATAAGACTGAGGCGATGAAGACCGAGCTGAAGAAAAAGCTGTCGGAGTTGGCAACGGCTCAGACGGAGTTGCAGACAGCCCAAGCTGAACTGCAGACAGCTCAGTCCGAGCTGAAGGTGGCCCAATCCGAGCTGGAAGTGTCTCAAGTACAAGTCCAGTCTCTGGAGGAGGCGATGAGGGAGACCTCAGCCAAGGCCCAGTCTGAGGGTAACAAGGTCGAGTCGCTGGAGGCCGCTCTCAAGGCAGCTGAGGAGGAGAAGATGGACCTGGCCCGGCTTTTGAAGGAGGTCCAGATGAAGGCTCTGGCTGATGCAAAGGACGCAGAAGCCAAGTTTGAGAGGCTGAATGCAATTTCTGAGGAGCTGTACAATCACGGCTTCCAGGATTGCAGGCGGCTCGTTCTCAAACACTTCCCCGACCTCGACCTGACTCCAGTTGACAATGATGAAGATGAAGACGAAGTTGCGAGGGAGGGACCTTCGAAGGGAGCTACTGCCGGGCCATCCAATGCTACCGAAAGCTGAATGTATATTTTTCCCTTTTTTTTTTACAATGTAAAGGAAACTTTTTACATCAATGCAAGCCCTCCAGAGGCATTTTATTCAAACGGTGTGTACTGCATTTTTTTTTTATGCATACACAAGTCTCGAAGTGACTAAGCTCATTGTCATAAATTCGGCCATTATATTAGAACAGTCGTAGGGCTTTGGTAGTAGTGCAGGGTTCAGCTCGGAACGTTAATACTACTAGGCCGATCTGTTGTCCACAACACTTAGGAAATTTTGAAGCAATTTTTACTGAACCATCACCTCGGAACATATATTTCAGACGAGATCCCGCTTGCTCATGGATAGTAAATCTTCAGGTGGTCAGCATTCCAGGGGTGGGAAAGGGGCCGGTTGTCCATGTCTTCAGCCAATAAGTACCAGGACGGCGTGAGCCGAGTACCCTATAAGGCCCTTCCCAGTTGGGGCTAAAGGCGGCGATTTTGTCTTTAGTATTGACCTTTTTGAGAACCATGTCGCCAGCTCGAAACCGCCGCTCCTTTACCCGGGAATTATAGTATCGCCTGATCCGTTGCTGGTAGGCTGCCAATCGTATTTGGGATGCTTCGCGAACTTCATCGAGTAGGTCCAAGTTTGTCCGTAATTGCTCTTCGTTTCTGTCAGGTCGGTGTTGGCTTGTCCTGCTCGTGGGTATCCCGACCTCTACTGGGACAACAGCTTCTGCTCCAAAAGCTAAGGAGAAAGGTGTTTCCCCGGTTGTGGACCGAGCTGTGGTCCGATAGGCCCAAAGTACTTCAGGAAGTTCGTCAGCCCAGGCACCTTTCTTCTCCCCGAGTTTTGTTTTGAGATGATTTTTGATAATCTTGTTAACTGCCTCGACCTGACCGTTGGCTTGCGGGTGATGGGGAGAGGAATACACATTCTTGATACCCAGACCTTTACAGAAATTTCGAAACCTTTTGTTGTCAAACTGTCGCCCATTATCAGTGATTATTGTATTCGGAATCTCAAATCGGCACACGATTGATTTCCAAATAAAATCTGTTGTTTTCTTCTCGGTAATGGTCGCCAACGGTTCTGCTTCTGCCCACTTCGTGAAGTAATCGACGGCAACGATTGCGTATTTCACCTGTCCCTTCCCTGTCGGGAGAGGGCCAATGATGTCGACTCCCCATTGAGCGAATGGCCATGGTCCAGACATGGGAGTGAGCTCCTCGGGTGGCAAGTGAGGAATTGGGGCAAATCGTTGGCATCCGTCGCATCTCTGAACAATTTCTCGGGCATCGTGCTGGATGGTAGGCCAATAATATCCTTGCCTGATCACCTTCTGCGCTAGTGCTCGGGCACCAGAATGATTTCCGCAACAACCAAAGTGGACTTCACGCAACACGTAATCAGCTTCCTCGGCTCCCAAACAACGTAAACATGGAAAAGAAAATCCTCTCTTGTAGAGGATTCCACCGATCATAGTATACCGAGCCGATCTATAGCGAATGCGCCGAGCTTCTTTCTGATCGTTGGGCAATTCGCCCGTCTGTAAAAACCGAACGATAGGGTCCCTCCAATCAGGGGTAGCTGTTATTGGAAAAACCTCTGCTGCCTCGTTTGACGATATGCTTCGTTGAGGGAGGAACTCGATGGGAACCATCCTACCGAGGTCGTCGTCGTCTGATGAGGCGAGTTTCGCGAGAGAATCCGCGTTCATATTTTTGCTTCTCGGGACCTGAACAATTTCATACTGATCAAACCGTGACAGCAGCTCTTGAGTTTTTGTTAGGTAAGCTGACATTTTCCCCCCTTTCGCCTGGTATTCTGCGGTCACTTGTCCGACCACCAACTGAGAGTCACTATGTATTTTTATAGATCGGACCCCTACTTCAGAGGCGAGGCGGAGGCCAACTAGAAGCGCTTCATACTCAGCTTCGTTGTTTGAGGCTCGAAATCCGAACCGGAGAGCATATTGAATTTGGATCCCGTCCGGTGCTGTCAGGACGAGACCGGCCCCGCAGCCTCGTGAATTGGAAGACCCATCAACGTGTAATAACCAGGTTGGAGCGCAGTAGTTGCTTTCTTGTGGCGGCTCAGAGTTGTTGTCGTCTCCCATTTCGAGAGGTTCAGTTAATTCGACGATGAAATCGGCGATGGCCTGACCTTTGATCACAGTTCGAGGCCGATACTTGATGTCGAATTCTCCGAGCTCGACGGCCCATTTAACGAGACGGCCTGAGGTTTCTGGTTTCTGTAATACCTGCCGCAATGGTTGATCAGTCAGCACAGCTATCGGGTGCGCTTGAAAGTACGGTCTCAATTTCCGGGCTGAGGTGATTAGAGCCAAGGCTAGCTTCTCTATTGTCGGGTATCGAGTTTCGGAATCGAGCAAGGCTTTGCTGACGTAGTAAACAGGCCTTTGGGTTCCTTTGTCGTCTCGGACTAATGCTGAGCTGACCGCCGCTGGAGAGACAGCTAAGTACAGGAGTAGTTCTTCTTTATGGGCTGGTTTAGACAACAGTGGTGGAGAGCCGAGGTATGCTTTCAATTCGCAGAAAGCTTGCTCGCAGTCTGAGGTCCAAATTATCTCCTTGTACTTACGTAGCTGCTTGAAGAAGGGAAGGCATCGATCTGTAGCCTTTGAGACGAATCTGTTGAGTGCCGCAATTCTTCCTGTGAGCCGCTGGATATCCTTCATTGTGCGAGGCGAGCTCATGTCGAGGAGTGCCTGAATTTTTTCAGGGTTGGCTTCAATTCCTCGCTGGTTTACAATGAAGCCCAGGAACTTTCCCGAGCTTACCCCAAAAGCACATTTGCTGGGATTGAGCTTCATTTGATATTTTCGTAATATTCTGAACGCGGTGCAGAGGTCGCAGACATGGTTCTCTGATCGTTTGCTCTTCACGAGCATATCATCTACGTACACTTCCATAGTCCTGCCAAGTTGGTCTGCGAACATCTTGTTTACTAGTCGCTGATAGGTTGCTCCGGCATTTTTTAGCCCAAAGGGCATAACCTTATAACAGTAGAGCCCCCGATCCGTAATGAATGCTGTCTTTTGTCTGTCGGGAGCGTGCATTTGGATCTGATTATATCCAGAGTAAGCGTCCATGAAGCTGAGGAGCTCGTGCCCGGCGGTCGCGTCGACAAGCTGATCTATTCGTGGCAGAGGGAAGCTATCTTTAGGACAGGCCTTGTTCAGGTCAGTGTAGTCTACACAGACTCTCCATTTCCCGTTGTTCTTTTTGACGAGGACAACGTTTGCGAGCCATTCCGGGTAGCATATTTCTTGGATGAATCCAGCCTTGCGCAGTTTCTGTACCTCCTCTTCGATGACCATGTACCTCTCTGTATTGAAAGAACGCCTTTTCTGACGGATTGGTTTATTGGTTGGGTCGACGTTTAACCGATGGACCATCACTTCTGGGCGAATTCCAGGCATCTCTTCATGGGACCACGCAAAAACGTCCGCATACTCCTTCAGGAAGGTGATCAGGTCCTCTCGCACCTTGCTTTCTAAACATGATCCGATCTTGATAGTTCTGGTCGGGTCGGCGTCAGACAACGGAATGTCGACCAGCTCTTCTGCGGGCGACCCGCGCTCCTTCTCTTCCTCTCTCGGATCAAGAGAGGTCGCATGAGAAACGGTTGATACTGTACTTTTATTCTTCCCTCGTAAGGAAAGCTCATAGCAACGACGGGCTTCCTGCTGATCTCCCTTGATCACGCCGATTCCCTCGTCGGTTTCGAACTTCATTGCAAGGTGATAGATGGAAACGGCAGCTTTGAGAGCGCGCAAGATAGGACGGCCAATAATGGCGTTATAAGCGGAGGGGGTATTTACGACAAGGAAGTCAACCATTATTATTTTCTGGTTTGGTTCTTCTCCTGCGGTGACTGGTAGAGTTATCTCTCCTTCGGGCATGATGCTATCCCCCGTGAATCCGGTCAATGCTGTCTTGACTGGTCTCAGTCGAGATCGGTCGATCTTCATTTTTTCAAATGCCGACGCGTATAGGATATCAGCCGAACTGCCCGTGTCGACCATCATCCTGTGGAGTTTTTTATTGGCGACCATCAACGCAACGACAAGGGAGTCGTCATGTGGATGTATGACCCCTCGGGCGTCTTCTTCGGTGAAGGTTATTGTTTGTGAGGTTACCTTCGCAACCTTAGTAGGTCGGCTGGTGATATTGACAGAAGATTTCGATAAGGATGTCCTTCCTTACTACACGTAGCTTTTGCAAGTGTTTCCGGTGTCTCCAGTGGTCGGCCCTCCGAAAATCATGTGGATTTCTTCCACAGGGTTGTTGCTTTGTTCCTCTGTCAAGTCGGTGACTCGACCTTCATCTCTCTGCCCATCCGAGCGCTGAGCGATGTAATCCTTCAGGAAACCTTGCTGGATCAGGGCTTCTATCTGTCGCTTCAAGTCAAAGCAGTCCACGGTGTTGTGACCGTGATCTTTGTGGTACAAACAGTACCTCGATTTCGACCTCCTATTGGGGTCGGTTTTTATCTTTGCAGGTCGTTCGAAATTATATTTCCCTTTCTCCGCTAAATACACTTGCTCGATGGTTTTGTTGAGTGGAGTGTACTTTTCGAAACGCGGCGCAGGTGATTTCGTTCGACGAGCTGGTCTGTTCCGGGTCGGCGATCTTTGCTCGGACTTTCGTTCTGACCTGTGTCTTTTTGAGTTACTGCTATCCGGCCGATCCTTATTTTTGGTCATTGGTCGATGAGCATTAACCAGTTCCTCGGCGTTGATGTGTTTTGCCGCCCGATCTAAAAGTTCTGCCACGGACTGAGGTGGATCTTCCCCGACAGACCAAAGGAATCTCCGGTCCCGTAGTCCTCCGATCATGGTGTGCAACAGTACATCTTGTGAGAGGTTTTCAATTTGTACAGCTTCGGAGTTGAAGCGTGCGAGGTAATCTTTCAGGGACTCATCCTCCTTTTGCTTGATCGCAGCGAGATGAGTTGAATGCTTCCTCGGGTCAGTGCTCCCGATGAACTAAGTAGCGAAAGCTCGGCTTAGTTGAGAGAATGAGCTGATCGTGCGGGGTTTTAGGTTGCGAAACCAAGTCCATGCCGAACTTGTTAAGGACAACGAAAAGGCCTTGCACATGATATGCCCATTGGCCCCGAGGAGATCCATGCGGACTTTGAAGTTCTCTAAGTGTTCCGCCGGATCTCCAATTCCAGAGTACTGCTTCAACTGGGGAACTTTAAACCCTTTTGGAAGGGGTTCTTCACGAATCTCGTCGGTGAATGGTGACTCAGATGAATCGACCAATGCATCTACGGCGATTGGGGCTCGGGCCCGTTGTGCTCTCTGGATATCGCCCATTTGTTCTCGCAGTTCCTTCAGCTCGGCCTCCAGTGGGCCCAAGTTGTTGTCAATCCTGTTGCTGGCTTCATGATCGGCTCGTTCGTGTGCGAGACGAGCTGTTCTTCGTTCCTCGAGCCTGTGTCGCAGGTCGGTGGCGGGCAAGCTTGTCGTTGGTCGAGGCCTAGTCTCGGTTGCTCGGCTGGCGACCTCATTCTCTTCCATCGGAGTGGGATGTTGAGAACGCAGCGACGGTCGAGCCTGGTGGGAGTGCAAGGTTTGTTGTGGCTGAGAATGGGTATGCCGAGACCCCTCGCGGTCTCTACCGTTCAACACGGTTGGGTGAGCTAGGCCAGTTAGCAGAGCTTTAATTTCGTCCAGTCGCTGGTCTACATAGCCCAATCGTTCGTCGACTCCCCCCAGTTTTTGGTTTACTCCCCCTACCTGCTCTTCAAGAAGAGACAACCTGACCCCCCGGTTACGGGGTCTCTGTTGTCTTTCCTGTTGGGCAGAAAGAGGAGAGTTCCCACCGAGCTGGATAGCTGGAATTTCTGGAAACGATCCTTCATTTTCCGATATCTGGTCGTCTGAAGGTCCATCGATCGCGGGCGCTTTCCCTTTGTACTTTCTTTTTCCAACCATAGTGAAAAAGGAAGGATGAAGTTGAAATCGTCTTCAGTGATCGGATGAGAACACGGCTTTCCTACTTAAAGGTCTCTGCGAGGTTCCCACAGACGGCGCCAATCTGTTGATACTGTAAATTCGTCAACAGATGATGGTGAAGACTCTTTGATACTGATGGATGGATGCCGCTGATCTCCTTCTTGACAAAGGGTTGGATCCTGTAGAACAAAAGGAAAACTAAGGGGGGTGGCTGGGGTCCAGCCGTTAGCCCTCCGATGCTTAAGTTAGTGAGATCTCGGAAGATTGAAACTCTGCTTTTTCTCAGTCTTTGTTTTTCCGTACCCCAATAAAGAAGAAGATGTGTCTATTTATAGACCTAGGTTGCAGAGTCGTATCCCCTTTTGAAGCCATGATCTCAGGGGAGGGATTTCCGGATCTTTGGGATTTTCGGAGCTGTCCCGTGATCTTCGAGGATCTTTCGGCGAGTTGGTTAAAGATCTCCCGGATTTTCTTCCCCTTATCACGCACAAACTTAGAGGTTTGCGGAAACAGAATCAGGTCACAAGGCGGTCGACCTGGTGAGGTCGTTTCTGAAGGCTGCTTCTCTTCCTTAGGTCGGGTCGGTCAGACCCGACGACCCATAAGAGCTATTCCGTCTGTGATCAGATCGGTTATGAACTGTGCGAGCTGAACTGGATCCGATCTTCAGGTCAGCTCGTATTCTCACCCTGGTGGTGTAGAGGTCAGCTCGTATTCTTCTCACAACATCGCACATGCAGCTTTTAAGTGGTGCACGCTTGGGAACGTAGGCACCTTTGACATTTTGACCGGTGCATGAATGATGAACTATACACAAGAGTTAAACTGGGCCGAACTCTGTCCCAGCTCAGCTTGGCTCATTCAGCCAAGGGGCTGGCTCAAGTTCAGATCAGCTTAATCATCGAGCCGTCCTCAGAAGCTTGGCCTGATTTAGTAATCGAATTTTGTTGAATTTGAGTCAGGTCAAGCGGATTCGAGTTCTAGCTCATTTTGAGCCAGGTCGAAGTGACTCGAGTTCTATTTTTTTATTCGGATCAAGTTTAGCTCATTTGATTAGCTTGATTTTATAATTATAGACAAAAGAAGTGAAGGGGAGAATGGAAGAGGCCTATTGGGAGATTTTGGGGTATTTATAGATTTTAGGGGGGATTTTGGAGTTTTGGCTCGGATTGTGGTCTCGGGCGAGTGGCGTGTGCCATGTACAAGTCAGGTTGCTATGGAGGAGAGGGAGAGAGCATTAGAAGAGAGAGAACAAAGGGAAATGGTAGTTGGGTGTGGTCAATGGGCTGGGGCAGTAAATGAGTCAACCGATCGAGTGCACCCCGTCAAGTGTGTAGGGTAAATGAGAGGGAGAGGAGGAGAGCAAGAGAGGAGGGCATTTACAACTTGGCGAGGACTCAGGTAGGATTGCAAACTTGAAAGTTGGGTTACACACACTACACTCATACTCGGCCAAGCTGAACCGGGCTGAATTGAGCCAAGGTTCAAACCAAACCAATCCAGGCAGGCATACATCTTGGGCTCAGTTTGATTTCTAGCTCAGCCCAGCCTTAACAGATTATTCAAGCTGTACTAAGCTGAGCAAAATCAGGCTGAACCAAGTGAGCTAACCAAGTTGGCTTGGCTTGTGTTCGGCTCTAATGAAAGATGATGATTTCCTACCACAGTCATCGTATAACAAAAGGATGTGGGGCCCACCGTGATGTGTGTGTGGCATTCGCTCCATCTATTGTGGCGGCTTATGTTAGGACGTGAGAACAGAAATCAGGCCCCTCCAAAACCCAGATGGACTACACCACAGTGAACAATGAGATGGTTCATACTGACTTAGAATTATACAAGTAGAGCATAACAAACATGTAAATCAAATTAGACCGTCCAAACTATGGGCCAGATTTTAGATGTGAGGACTGATGTTTCTTGACTCGTAACCAAAGAGGTAGGGACGACTGATGTTTCTTAACTGGCTTATTGGCGAACACCCAATCAGCTATTCAAGTAAAAAAAGATCAACACTCATCTGGACCATTCAATCAACCTGATCTTAATATTTGAAACCATCTATATTTTGAGTTATGTCTGCCACGTGTCCAATTTCATCGATCATCACACACTGCCAGGGTATCGAATAATACCTTCATGATCTACAAACACGAGGCCTTTCCGCCACTCATGTAGAAGATTTTCTGGGGGTCAGATCCAAGGCGGGGCCACCTCATGCACCACTTTTGAGAGAGTTCAAACCAGTTAACTGAGAACATGTTGCAGTCATGTCTCATTTTTAAGTAGAGACCGGCTAGAAATCCCCCTATAATAAGCTTGATTATCTGTCTGTGAAAAATTATTCACTTGCCTATCTGCCTGTTTATACCTTTGGAACCTGTGGCACTAAACCCATGCATTAAGCAAACCGTACCATGATGATGGAATGCTCAAAAAATTAGGCTTATCCAATCATTAGGTGGGCTGTATCATAGATAACAACTGTTGGGCTTGGATGCCTCAAACCTTCAAGCATGAAGACCACCGATCGGCCAGCAGGCCGGCCGGTCACATTGGATCAAGGCAGTAAGTTTGTTGGAACCTTTTTGGGCCATCCGGCCGGCCGGCCGACCGGTCGGCAGTTTCCTTTTTGGACTGAGTCTCTTACGCATTTTTTGTGGAAGGAGTTTCTAATTTCGATTTTCCCCTATTTAAGGGGATGTAATCCGAGATTAGGGTTGCTACCAATGGGCCAAGGGATTGAGAGGGTTCTAGAGCAAGAGAAAGAACTAGGAGGAAACTTGGAGTTCTCTAAGTTGAGGAAAAGGGCTGTGTTTGTCCTTCTCATGTGAGAATTAGCTTTGGGTAGCTTAGGATTTCTCTTGTGGGTTATGATCCGGGTTGTGTTTCTTCTATCTCTTGTAACTTCTGATATCATAGTGGATTTGTGTCGCTTTGTGCCGTGGTTTTTTACCCGTGAGGCGTTTTTCCACTTAAAAATCAGATTGACTTCTTGTGTGTGATGATTTGCTTGTTGATTGCCTTTGTCGTGTGTTCCTCGCATGCTTTGTTTGCTTTCGCTAAGGGGCTCCTAACCCCAACAAGTGGTATCAAAGCCAAAAGTGGGGAAGGAGGTAGAGAGAATCTGAGGCGAGGCATCAATAACGTCTTCTAGCATGAGATTTGATGTGGAGAAGGATTCCGTGAAAGAAAAACATGGAAAGCGATCGGTATCTATGGAAAAAGTAGAGTGAAAGAAGGTGGATCGGTATGCCAATATCTTAATCAAGTTTATAGACTACGATCGAGTTTGATCAGAAGTACTATTCATGGTGGAGCTGCAGGATCGGCACTGGGATCCACTGTTCCTCGTGTGTGGTGTGCGCTCAAGGGCCACAAGAGCGAGCGGGTGGTGAAAGTGCAAGGATGAAGTCGATGAGGCATGAGAAGTGGTAGAGTTATGATAATGACAAAGTAGAGATGAAGATGTGTGTGGCAATGTGTTGCATCAAGATTTGAGTCGTGGTGGAGTTTGTTGGGCTTGGACACCTCAAACCTTCAAGCATGAAGACCACTGACCGGCCAGCCGGCCGGTCGGTCACGTTGGATCAAGACAGCAGGTTTGCAGAAACCTTTTTGGGCCATCCGGTCAGCAGTTTCCTTTTTGGACTGGGTCTCTTGCGCGGTTTTTACGCAAGGAGTTTCTAATTTTGATTTTCTTCTATTTAAGATGATGTAATCTATGATTAAAGCTGCTGCCAATGGGCCAAGGGATTGAGAGGATTTCAGAGCAAGAGAAAGAGCTAGGAGGAAGCTTGGAGTTCTCTGGGTTGAGGGAAAGGGCCGTGTTTGTCCTTCTCACGTGAGAATTAGCTTTGGGTAGCTTGGGATTTCTCTTGTGGGCTGTGATCCGGGGTTGTGTTTCTTCTATCTCTTGTAACTTCTGATATCATAGTGGATTTGTGTCGCTTTGTGTTGTGAATTTTTACCCGTGAGGGATTTTTCCACATAAAAATCGGATTGCCTTCTTGTGTGTGATGATTTGCTTGTTGATTGCAATTGTCGTGTGTTCCTCGCATGCTTTTATTGCGCGCTTATGCTGCGGGGCTCCTAACCCCAACAACAACCACCCAAAAGCTTCCAAATTCATGTAGTGGCTACACATGTTGGTCAGATCAGCCTAATTTTTGGAGCATCCAACTTTCACGGTGGGGTGGGCAGCCCTTGCAGAGGAACCGGCCTCTTTTCAAGTATACATAATTAGTTTATTACTGCTATAGATATTATTAAATATTAAGTGAATTACTCATCCATGTCTTCGGTCCGATCAACCTAGTTATGCAACGGATTAATGGTCTGGATTACTGAAACATGGGCCCCACTTTTCATAGCTAACTTGAAAAGCTACTGGCAACAGTGTACAAAGAATAGAAAAGAAGCTTTATTGATGTTAGACACAAACAATACAAGGTCTAAATTACATGCACACACACAGGGCTCCCCTGATGCCATTGATTAAGATGGGTCCCTCAACAGGTACACATGGAATGGGGCCAGACCAGGATTAGCTCAGACTTTCGGCGAAATTACTAGACAGGCTTGAAGTCAGGGCCCTATGATTAAACAGCTCAAACTTCCAGCCTGCTCTCCCAGTGTGGGGATATTCCACAATTTTGCCAACCTTATTCCCCTCCAAACATCCTTCAAAGTGATACACTTCGGCCTCAGGGCTCAGCCTTACCTTGGACTCTCTTCCACTCTTTTCTCCATAGAGCTCCTCTTCTTGGCCTTGCACCCATGCCAGCCTGTGTAGCTTCTTCCACTCCACACCTGCAACCAACCAGCTGATTGGGAAGAGCGGCGACATCACGACGGATGAAGTCGATAGAGAGAAGGCTAGGCATCACAAGCATCACTACTGTCAAGAGAGAAAAAACAGATGAGTGTCTACCAAAGGCAATTTTTGATAGTAGAATTCCACAATTTGAAGATGGCGGGATGTAAGGCAGTCAGACCAGATGAGCCTAAGGGGAGACATAAATCCCAGCCCACAGAAAATCCACTAAAAGCCCTGAAATTGAATTTTGTTCCAGGAAAAGGTTTCTTTTCCATCTAATGTGAAAGGACGGATCGAAAACGAACAATAATGCAGTCATCCATTGAATGGTGATTGTAGTCATTGAAAAGAAAAGATTTCGAGCATAATGCATCAGCAGTTATTTTGAGGTTTTAGAGGTAATTTATATACAAAAAGATCATAAGTGAAATCAGAGACAGTGGCTGTTTGCCGAGTGCAAATTAAAAGGCTTGATCTGACTAGCTGGTTGTCAGATCAATAACGTTAGTTAGATGTGGCTCGAGGGAAAGTTCCTCAGACAATTACTTACCACAGCTGGTAAAAGAACTACAATCACGAACCCTAGAGCATCCAAATGAACAATTCAACAATAGATGAAACAGCAAGACTTAAAAGCAACAAGACAATCTTACTTGAGTTGTTGGATCAGACTCTTGGCCTCTCTTAAAGCTGTACTAACAGCATATAGAGCCATCTTCTTGAGCGGAGAAGAAGAAACAATCAGAAACAAAGTAATAATAGCATGCGATGCAGCAGGAGGCAATTCAAGAGAAACAGGGATAAAATTCAGGATACAGAATAATGTAGTAGCTTCTACAACATCTCTCGGTGCATGCACAGTACATGCAAAATGCAAACAAACATCAGTTTCAGTTTTGGTTTTTTACCATTGATTACAGGAAACCCAGCATGACAATAACTGTCAGTTTTTAGTAACGAGCACAGGCATGAAACCACTTTCACGGTTTCATCACACATGAATCGTACAAATTTTAGTGGACAACATCAGAATCTGATCAACAGCTGACAGACTTGCACAAAATTTATCACATCGATCACATGATAGTGGAAGTATGTGCTGTCAAATTCAGCTTAAGATATTTCCCAGAAAGTGGTATGAACTGATTTGCACTCAAGCAAAACGTTGAGTTCAGATATTCCCCTTCGGTCCATGTCTGATGGCATGAACGGATACATCATCAAAATAAATAAATAAACAAATAAAAATAAAAAACCGATATGCATAGCTGCAGTGACATATATTTTCTAAGTAATGCAACGGCAATTTGCAGGAATCACCCCTGAAAGAACTGTTTGGGGTGAGGGATTTGGAGCAGGGATTTTGTGAAGTCTCCCCCTGTTTGTTTTTTGTTGGGAGTTGCCTAATCCTTGGACTTCCCATATCCACACCCCAATAACTCAATGGATTTGGTACAAATCCGAGTACCAAAAGGTGCTATGACCGAAAATGGATATCAGTAGAAACATAGTCGCAACAAGTTATGGATTCGACCCATGCACTGTAACATTATACAGTATACAGAAGAGGTCCTTATCATCGAAATCGATGAGGGAGCGGAGTAACAATAATATTAAGTTGGTCAACTTTCACCGTGCACTATGCACGTTCATGCAGAGAAAGAAATGACTATCACCAAGACGTCGCATCACAAGAGGAGCTCCCATTTCACAATATGAATAGGATATGCGGCAGCCAATTGCCAATTGCCAACTCATGGCAAATGTCTAGCACGTGGCATTGCTTGATGAGACAACTGGTTTTGGGCCAAGCAATTATTTTCACATTAAAAGATGCGAGGAATGATTATGAAGATCTTTATAACCACCCATAATTCTAGTGTATTGGGTGGCGAGATCCGAAGGTTTGTGTGAAACGCAACCAACAAAGTAGTATCAGAGCGTTCATGTTGTTTGAACGGTATGGGATCGATTCTGAATTATGAAAGGTGGCTCATCAAGGATGATCGGCCTCAATAGTTCTAACTAGAACATTTGGAAGGTTAAGATGGAGGACTTGCTCTATTGCAAGGACTTGTATGCTCCAATTCTAGGCATATCGGCGAAGACAAAGGATATGTCAGATGATGATTGGAAGAAAATGGATCGGAAGGCGGTGGGGTTCATTAGACAATGGTTGGATGATTTGGTTTTCCACCATATGTCTACAGAGACCTCAGTCGCTAGCCTATGGCAGAAATTGCAAAGGCTGTATGAGAGGAAGACGGCCGGCAATAAGATATTCCTAATAAGATGACTTGTGAATCTCAAATTCAAAGATGGTGGTTCTGTGGCTAAACACATGAATGAGGTCAGTAACATTGTGAACCAGCTCTCCGCCATGAAGATGGTCTTGGATGATGAACTTCAGGCTTTGCTACTGCTTAGCTCACTGCCTGACAGTTGGGAGACATTGGTGGTGTCTCTAAGTAACTCTGCACCAGACGGAAAGGTATCCATGGATCAGGTAACAAGCTGTCTCTTCAATGAGGAGACAAGGAGGAAGTCTCTAGGGCTTGCTCAATAAGAGGCCCTTGTGACACAAGATCGGGGGAGAGGAAAGAACAAAAAGGGCGGAAAGGCCCGAGATAAATCAAGAGGCAAGTCAGTTGCCAGGAAAGATGTTAAATGCTGGAATTGTGGCAAGAAGGGCCACTATAAGCATGAATGTCACAAGAAGAAGAGTAACAAGAAGGGTAAAGGAAAGGAGAAGGAAGATGATTCAGATTCTACTACGGTCGCCTCAGATGGTGACGTTGTTGTTATTCTTTCGGCAGATCACGATACTTGTCTCACGGTTTCGAGTCAGGACACCGACTGGATGATAAACTCGGGAGCGTCGTTTCATGCGACTCCACGCAGAGATTTCTTCACAAGTTACAAGTCAGGTGACTATGGGACAATGAAGATGGGAAATTTTGATGTTTCGAAGATCGTCGGGGTCGGTGATATTTGTCTGAAGACCGATGTGGGCTGCACATTGGTTCTCAGGGATGTGAGACACATTCCTAGACCTTCGCCTTAACTTGATGTCGACGGGAAGGCTGGATGATGATGGTTATGAAAGCCGGTTTGTTGATGGGCGCTGGAAGCTCATCAAGAGTTCGATGATCGCAGCCAGAGGAAAGAAGTGTTGCACCCTTTATAAGGCAAGTGTCAGTGTGTGTAAGGGTGGATTGAACGCAGCTGAATATTCAGCTACTGACGTGTGGCACAGGCGTCTAGGCCACATGAGTGAAAAAGGGCTTCAGCTACTAGCGAAGAAGCGGCTCCTTCCAGACGTAACAAGTAAACCTTTAAAAACCTGTATTGACTGTTTATCTGGGAAACAGCATAGAGTTTCTATTGTTAAAACTACTTCTCATACTAATAAAGTACATGTATTAGATTTGGTTTATTCTGATGTTTGTGGTCCTATGAGAACAAAAACCTTGGGTGGAGCATTGTATTTTGTCACTTTTATAGATGATGCATCTAGGAGGGTTTGGGTGTATGCTTTGAAATCCAAGGACGAGGTCTTTGGTGTGTTTAAACTGTTTCATGCTATGGTCGAGAGGGAGACACGTAGATCATTGAAGTGCATCCGCACTGACAATGGTGGTGAATACATAGGTGACTTCCACGAGTACTGCAAGTCACTGGGTATATGGCATGAACAGTCGGTTCCCAAGACCCCCCAGCACAATGGTGTGGCTGAGCGAATGAATCGCACTATTGTAGAGAGATCAGATGCATGTTATTCCATGCAAAGTTGCTCAAGATGTTCTAGGGAGAAGCAATGCACGCGGCGGTAGTATTTGATAAACAGGTCTCCATCAGCCCCGTTGAATGGAGAAGTACTTGAGAAGGTGTGGACTAGACGTGATTCATTGTACAGTCATCTCAGGGTGTTTGGATGCAGGGCATCCGTTCACGTACCAAAGGACGAGAGGTCCAAGCTCGATATGTAGATCAGGCAATGTGTGTTCTTGGGGTACGGTGATGAAAAGTTCGGTTACAGGTTGTGGGATCCAACCGAGAAGAAGCTCGTCAGGAGCAAAGATGTGGTTTTCATTGAAGATCAGTGTATAGAAGACATTGAAAAGCCAGAGAAGACCCAACCCAGTTCAGGTGAACTGGAGGACATGGATCCAGTTACTCCTCCCGTGGTGCCTGATGACGGGGGAGTACAACAAGGTGCAGAGGATGAGGGAGTCCCTACAGAAGATGGACAGGGGGAGCAGCCCCAACTTGATCCACCTGTTGAGCCGCAGGTGATGAGGACATCAAGGGACAGACATCCATCCAAGAAGTACTCGCCGCATGAGTACATTATGCTCATAGATGGGGAGAGAGCCAAAAGACTATTCTGAGGCCCTAGCCGACAAGCATAAGGGGGAGTGGTTGAAAGCTATGCAAGAGGATATGGAATCCTTGCATAAGAACCACACCTATGACATGGTGAAATTGCCTAAGGGCAAGAAAGCTCTGAGCAATAAGTGGGTGTTCAGAAAGAAGAATGACCAGAAGAATTCACAGACAAGGTACAAGGCCAGACTTGTGGTGAAAGGGTTTGGTCAGAGAAAAGGGATAGACTTCGAGGAGATATTCTCACCTGTGGTGAAGATGACATTCATAAGGGTGTTGCTTGGATTGGCGGCTAGCATAGATCTGAAAATAGAGCAGTTAGATGTCAAAACTGCCTTTCTCCATGGTGATCTGGAAGAGGAGATCTACATGCGCCAACCAGAAGGGTTCGAAGTCAAGGGCAAAGAGCATATGGTGTGCAGGCTTAGGAAGAGCTTGTATGGGCTGAAGCAAGCTCCTAGGCAATGGTACAAGAAGTTCGACTTGTTCATGTTGAAGCATGGATATGACAGAACGGAGTCGGACCACTGTTTGCTCATACGCAAGTTCTCAGACGGTGATTTCTTAGTTCTGTTATTGTACGTTGATGACATGCTCATCCTGGGAAAAGACATCAAGAATATTGACAGGCTGAAACAAGAGTTGGGCAAGTCATCTGCGATGAAAGACTTGGGCCCGGCCAAACAGATCCTAGGAATGGAGATAACCTGTGACAAAAGCAGCAGGAAGCTTTGGCTGTCACAAGAGCGGTACATTGAGAAAGTCCTAGAGCGGTTTAACATGAATGCAACGAAGCCAGTCAGTACTCCACTGGATGGTCACTTCAAATTGAACGACAAGTAGTGTCCCAAGACGAAGACGGAAGTGGAAGAGATGCAGAAAATACCCTACGCGTCAGCAGTAGGAAGTTTGATGTATGTTATGGTGTGTACGTGCCCAGACATAGTATATGCGGTTAGGGTTGTCAACCGGTATCTTGCCAATCCTGGCAAAGAACATTGGGCAGCAGTGAAGTGGATACTACGGTATCTGAGAGGCTCATCCAGGTTGAGCCTATACTATGGTGACGGAAAACCTGTGTTAGAAGGCTACACAGATGCAGATATGGCAGGTGACATAGACTCCAGGAAGTCTACATCGGGGTTCATGTTCACGTTTGCAGGGGGAGCGGTCTCTTGGCAGAGCAGGCTACAGAAGGTCGTAGTATTGTCAACGACAGAGGCCGAGTACATTGTAGTCACAGAAGCATGTAAAGAGATGTTTTGGATGAAGAGGTTCCTACAGGAACTCAGCTTGAAATAGGAGGAGCACGTGGTTTATTGCGATAGCCAAAGTGCTATACACTTGAGCAAGAATCCAAGTCAGCATTCCAAGTCGAAGCACATAGAGATTCGATATCACTGGATCAGAGACACTTTGGAACAGAAGGTATTATAGCTTGAGAAGGTCCATACGGATGATAACGAGTCAGACATGATGACCAAGGCTTTGCTCAAGGGCAAGTTTGAGGTTTGCAGAAACCTGACTGGCTTGAAGAAGATGAATTTCTCCTGAATCGGAAAGGGGGAGATTTGTTGGATTTTCCTCCTCTAGATGGTCGGGCGCCGGACCATTTTTGGCCGGGCGACCGAAATTTCATTAGGAATGATTTTTGGGCAGCAATGTTGCTGGACTTTTTTTGCTACAGCCGAGCGCCCGATGACCTGGCCGGGCGCCAGACCATGATTGGTCCGGGCACCCGAAATTGAATTTTTCTCTTGGTTTTGTTACTGGACGGTTTTTTGGATTGGCTGGGCGCCCGACGGTCTGGTGACCGGGCGCCCGACCCGGCGCGGACTGCTTAGACACAGTTTCCTATTTGGGCTCTAATTGCTCCGTTTTTCTTACTTAAGAGTTCTAAAACGGGATTAGGGCATCCCATTTGTGTAGTTTGCACGTCCAAGGTGAGAAAGAGAGAAAAAGAGGAAGAAAGAAAGAGAGGAGAGAGAAAGAGGAAGCTTGTAGAAGGGAGAAGTTGCTCGAAGATGGATTCTTCTGCGCAACCATCGTCTCAGCGCTTCTACGTCCTCGGGATCGGTGAGATCACTCCTCCTTTGTTATTCTCTTATTGTTTATTCATCCCAAGTGGGTGAAAAAGGTTTGATCCAAGCGGTGTGTGCTTGAGATCGCTTGTTACAGTTTCCTGAGATAGTGGATTGTTGATCTGGACTAGGTCCTGTGGTTTTTACCTCTTTTGAGGGTTTTCCATGTAAAAACTCTTTGTGTCGTGTGGTTGTTTGTTTATTCTTGATTATTGCATTATCGTAGTCCATAATTCTAGTGTATTGCCCCCCCTCCCCCCCCCCCCCCCCAATATCAAGAGTAGTGTAATCCAATCCAGTTTACACTACTACGTTGGACCAACTTTAATTTGAAGTAGTGTAATTCCGTTTGTCTACACTAAGACTTACCTAGATTAGGAATAGGGTAATTCCTGTCCATCTATGCCAAGTGCTAATTGTGAGGATGGTCTTTTTCTTTTTCTTTTACTTTTAATGGTATAATTCCCTTCATACACCCAAGTCATTGGACCAAGAAAGATTTTGACACAGGATCTCATCATCTATGCTATAGACGCTAAATTTTTATTTTCATTTTATTTAATGTAATTAAATTACTTTTACTCTTACATTGCGCAAATCAAATTTTCTTTACTATTCCAATGAAAAAAAGTTTTTTTAACTCGAAGGTAAAAAAAACTCATTAAAAGAACAAACCCTCACCTATACAAATTAACTGATTTCATTTACAAATCATTGAATAAATGGCCAGACTACTTCATTTCTCAGTCATAAACGATGACTCACAATCTATTTATATATCTCGGCGATTGGAGTAATAAGCATTTGGCTTAGATTAACCATATTGCAAGCCAAACACAGCCCTAAAGTGCCCATGAATTAGAGGTTATAAGATTATTTAAACAATCTAATTTTTAGGTTATTTTTAAGAGACTTCAGTCTTGAGTGCATCAAGTGCAACATGCAACCGAAGTGTCAAATAACTCTCCTATTCATAGGGCTACAATGACTCATCCTCATATGTGGTGGTGACATACGCGGGCCAAACCATACAAACTGTGGGTCTCATTGTGGACGGAGCATGTCTCTAAAATCACACTGATCAAGCAATCTAACTATCCAATTAATGTCTTCTAAGTGGAAGGTTGGTCCACACTTTTATGTCTATAAGGTGCGTCCCCTCATGTCATACCTACGGTGGAAAATACCTATGGTGAAAATGACGCTGATCCCGATTCAAAGCACAGGTAGGCCGCAACATGGTACAATTGTGATGTGGACGACCGCTGTTAAAACATTCCAAATTGTGCATGGGGCCGAAGTTTGTTTATGTCATCCAATCCATTCATAAAATGTGATCCACCAAGATGAATGGACATCTAAAAATAACAGGCCATTTAAAAAATAGGGTGGAGCACATCACCTGATTTTTAAAGTTTGATATGCATGATTTTACATGGTGTTGGGCCAGCCTGATTTTTGAGATTCAATGAGAACATTAGAGGTTAGACATAGTGGACGGAGTAGATGTAATGTTTACATGATGGTGGGGCCAGAACCTCCTTTTGGCACGTGCAATGCAACACCCTCCATAGTGTATCAAAAATAAAAAATCAAAGCCATTAGACACTCCTTTCTATCATTTTCCTTCAATTTACGCTAGTGAATCTTGACCGTTAACTTTTTCTCTCTCCACCATTAATTTGATAGCCATAATCAGATGGACGGTCGTCTAAGATCTGTTTATTTTTTATTCATAAACCATCCTCACTATGGCCTACTATATAATGGGCCCAGATAATGCCCACTATATTATGGTTCTTCTGGCTCTAATGGCTCATTTCCCTTAGGCACTAACCCAAATTAAGGCTGAAATTGGGTAACATGACGTGAGCCCAAGCCAGGCCCATGGGCTAAGCTTAAAGGTCCGAGCCCGTCATAAAGGACCCGGGATCACCTGTTGCCACCCATACTGATGATTGTTAGTACTGATTAGTACTTTAAGCTTCACACGTGGCAACATGTACATGATTATATGTGTGGTGGAACCTATAATGGATGGGCCATGTTTTAAAAACTCACCAGTAAGATGATCATAGCCATCAACTGGATAATTTTTTGATATCGAATGTGAACCACTGGTTGGACATTTTTTCTATCTTAAGTCACGCAAAGTTCTCTAATCAATGGCTTGGATCATCTTATTGGATAGATGGAATCTAATGTAGATTGTTCCAGAGCATGGAATCGAAATCTTGGATTTATAGTTTTGTTTGGGAGCATAGATTTTCAAAATTCTTGATTTTAGAAATCATCTATGGAGCTTACATTTTATTTATTATTTATTATGATGATAGGGTGTCCCGTTTCTTTTTAAGGCGAGACTAATCCTTGTACATGCATGCAATCACTTGCAAATCAAGTGTTTCGGGTAAAGTATAAAGAGGGGAATTGAACTCACATATGTAGAGAGCAAACCTAGGATGCCAACCATTCGCCCGAACCTAGGCAGCTTTAGAACCTACATTTTGGCTCTTGAATTTCTATAATTATTTTATAATATATTCATAAGGAATCTAATGAATTAAATCCTCTAAAAATAATATAAATGTGTTGCTCTGGAATATTCTAAAAATAACATACATGCACCGCACAAGACAATTATTGTGTTAAGCCCATTGTAGGACAATCTCAACTTAAGAATAAAGTAATTTCAAACTATTGGTAGCTAATATAAGTATACCCGCTAATTTCATAACTGAATCAAAATCTTATATTTTTTTTTCCTGGGTGGTTTTCAATGTTTTTTTTTTTTTTGTTTGGAGCGTGGCCCACGCACTGATCATACATTCTTGTTTGTTGCAACATCCAAGTGAAAACATCCAACGGTGTAAATGAATGCAAACGCCTAACAAAGGAGGAGATGGTAGTTATGATAATTAGAGATGACTAAAAAAATCTTAATTTTTTGCAACTAAAAGCTCTCACTTAAAATTGAAAAAGAGTGCCACATGTTTCCACTTATAAAAGTCTTGAATTTCAATTCCCAACTGTCCAAAATATAAGATATTATAAGTGTTAAAAACTTATAATTATTTTCACATGTATTCTTGTTCGAAAATAAATTTTAAGGGTCATGCTTGTTTCGTGGGACCATATAAAAAGCCATATTCCATATCCAACGGTTAATTTCAAATCAGGAAAATAAATTTTCTATTTTAATGAATTCTGCCTACCCAAAGAAAGGCTGAGATCATTCTGTGCAAATCAGGTCCAGTAGATAAATAGCTCCTAGGCTCGCACATGTGATGGCACGTGCATACAAATGACGACCACCAAACATTTTCTCAATGAGGCTTCAGAAAATGATGGTTTTCAACAATGCTGAACTTCTGATACAACCCTTTTTTACGCCAACATGTTAATTGAGTATGACATTCAATCCATGTAAAGAGGTGGGCCACTCTATAAAAATATCTCATGAGAATCAGGTTGATCCACTCATTATGTGGGCCACACCAGCACGCTGAGTCATACCATTACCTATCGGTTGATTTTGATGTTATGTCTACCTTGATAAGTGGGATCCGTCTATAGTTTTATACCAGGTGATCATGATGTGGCCTACGTTTTTCGCACATTCGATTTTCTACACAAGCGACACGTGGACGAAAAATAAGAAAGCTGTATCAGAACTTGAAACAGGCAATGTACGTACGTGATCATTTCTCTTTCTCGATTGGGTGATCTTCTTCACCTGTCATTATATTAGTCACCAATCACTTTGCCTTTGGTGTCTAAACCGCTGATCTAACGGTTAGGATCTTCTAATCTTGCAAACTTTTGGGGGCATCCCCAAGCCAAGGGTTCCAGTTTACATTCTCATCTATCAGTAAGGATGGCAGCTGGGCATGTACCTGTTTCTTGGCCTGTAGGCCAGGCTCAGGCCTGACATGTATGGCTTGGACTCGCCCCATTCATGGGTTCAACACAACTTCTCTGCATAGGGGTGCACATCTGTCGGGTTAACCGACCGACCCAGCAGAAATTCGATCCATCCCGACCCGACAGAGAAAAGGGTCTGGTCCTTAGGTAAATTCAGTTGGACCATTTTTAATCTAGGTACAGTTCAGGATATACGTCAAATCCGACCATCCTAACCTGTATCCCAACTTGTGTATATCTGACCCGAACCGCCTTAAGTTCTGTCAAAGTATTCTAAAAAAAAAACATTCGCGTTCGAGCATGCCTTGCTTCAACGTGTTTGGAAATTGAAACTTTGGATGGTAAGTTGGTAAATACACCTAGTTGTTTCCGTCCTTATTGTGGGAGTATTTTTGCATGAGGCTCAATAGGAAACTTCAGTTCATTTCTGTGAGGCCCATGATTGGGTTATCCAAGCCATTCATCTGAATATAGGGTCGGATACCCGTTCCGCTTGACCCAACCCGGTTCACCATATAAGGTTAGGGTTAACCCTTTTCCAAGTAGGGTAGGGTTAGGGTTCGGGTTGGGCTCCAACCCGGTCACAACCCAGATTGCAATCCGAACATTTAAAATATGTTTGGGTTCAGTCCAAGATTGGGCCCAACCCGACCCTAACTTGACCCATGTGCAGGCCCATCTCTACAACCCCACCCGTACAGAATGTTGTTAGTGCACTTTTCTGTGGCATACTAGTGCACCTTGTTTGTCAATCACTTAGGTTAGTGAGTCTAATGTCGGTTGAGTTTAATGAAGTCGAAGACCGAAGACTTAAGACAAACCAGCTACATCAAGGAAGAAGAAACTGAATAAAAGAGATGCCTTGGTGTACCTTAACCCTGAACCTACCCAAAACCATAACTTCTAGATGACCGTGACTATTATGATACCCTTAGTCATCTTAGATTAATCCTAGATGTCCCAAAAGATCACCTAAAGAATGGCCATGAGGTTGTATGAACTGTTGTAAAACAAGATAGACAAAATTCAATTTTCATGCCTTAGACCGATCGTCCAACCAGTCGGCTGATGGCAAAAAAGGGACAGCGAGCTCCACTTGAAATCATTCGTCTTTGGGGATAATACAACCAATCGGCGACCGACCGTTTTGAGACAGCAAGAAACCCTGTCCAAGCCACCTAATTCGACCGGTCGCCTAACCGGTCGATGACCCCCTCCGACCGGTCGATCGACCGGTCAGATAGAGCCATTTTATAGTCCGTTGGGGCTTAGTGTATTTAAAAGCTTGGCTCGTTTTTAGGGGTAATGAGAGAAATTTTGAGAAGATTGAAGCCACCATTGTTGGAGATCATTTGATACTCATTCCTAACCATCGCAAGGTATCTTCCTTGTGATTTTACACAAGAATGGAACATTCCAAGCTCATGAAAAAAATGACATTCATCATCTCTTGATTTCTAGAGTTTGGATATTCCTTGATAGTTAAAACTTTATCCAAAGCTCTAAGATGAGATCATTATAGGTGAGTAACTCTTGGCTAACCCATTCCTATTAGTTGTAGAGTTTTCAAACCTACCCTCCTATCACTTTAGGCATTTCAAAGGCATCACAAAGCAAGGTGATTGATCAAGTATAGCTGAGGCATTGGCGATACAGTGGCAACACGATCGGGGAGCAAGGGAAGCTGATTGAAGCATGGGAGAGTGTAGATCAAGCAACCCAAAGTGGCGCTAAACAATAGGCTCATCCAATAAGTAAGGTTGTCATTTATTGAGAATCCATCCACTCAATTCCATGTGGGAGTAGAGTGTAGAGTTTGTTTGTCAAACTTGATCTAGGGTCGTTTGCCAATCCTTAGCACGTTTGTCGGGCCTAAAACACCCAGGGACGTTTGCCGTTCCTTGACACGTTTGTCGAGCCTAAATTAGTCTCCAAGGGAGAGCCTTCAACACGGAAGTGAATGTGTGTCGGGTTGAGAGTTGACCTTATTCAAAACTCCGTTTATGGTTGAGAGGTGAACCGAAAAAACCTTCGTGTAAAGGTTGAGAGGTGAACCTCATTTAAAACCTCCGATAGTGAATGCTGGTATGCTTAATGGGGTTGAGTACTTAAAATGGGAGTGGAGTAGACCTAAAGTTGAACTACTATACATGCTTGTGTTTTTGATTGATTTGATCACATTGTTATCTTAGCATTGTATGTTTAATTATTAATTATGAATGCTTGATATGAATGTATACTTGACACTAGATAGGCACATCCACTCACAAGATGTACTTTCACTAGTTGTGTAGACTTGAGCTCATTGATCTATTCTCATAAATCTACATAAGTTGCATAGATTAGGAGCTTGATTTGTGTAATCATTTGAATATCTATGCATGCTTAGACTATGTTGCTTATTGCTTAAACAATATACTAGTCTTGTGATTGGACCTACTTAGGCTTGGAAGCCGAAGTGTTCTTGCTTACTTAGTTTAATTTGTTAAATTGTGTAAGTAGGCGAAAAGAATTTCAAAAGGTTCTTATCACCCCCCCTATAGGACTTAGCCATAATACTAGTTGTTCTTTAAGCTTCCGCACATATGAATGTGTTGTGTTAGACTACGGACATAATTTCGAATGCTTGCCCAAATTATAACACTAGCGATCATTGTAGTTTTTAATTACCAATACCCAAAGTTCCATCTGTGGCCCCCACCCTTTGTGAAGGAACTGTTCATCGGGTACAAAAATTCTCTGTGAACAGATGTTAGTGGACCGCCATGTAGCTCACTAGGAGAGAAGTGTTGGGTGCGTTGCACAAAACCTTAGGATCTCGCCCCTCAAACTACTTAAATTATGGGATATAGCAATGTCGAAACGCAAGTAAACAATCAAAGTACACGACAAAAGAGGTTTTTACGTGGAAAACTCTCAAAGAGGTAAAAACCATGGGACCTCGTCCAGATAAACAATCCACTATGCAGTAAATTGTTTGCAACCGATCACAAACACAACCCACTTGTATTAAACCTTCTTCACTCAAGCAGGAGCGGATAAACAATAAAAGAATGAGATACAGAGAGATATCATCGAGCATGAAGACGTAGAAGTGCCGAGATGTCGACTGCGCAATGGATCACCTCCAACGAGCAGAAATCTCCCTCCTACAAGCTCTCTCTCTCTCTCTCTCTCTCTCTCTCTCTCTCTCTCTGGACGTGTAAACCTACTATTAGGATACCCTAATTACGATTTGAAACCACTTAAATAAGACTCCGTAAGAATTAGAGCTAGAATAGGAAACTGCGGATTCATAGTCCACGCATGGGCACCCGCCCGATCAAAAATATATCTAGAGAGTTTAAGAGAAGAACTGCCGAATGTCGGTTGCCCGACCTAGGCACCGGGCGCCCAGTCAACAAACCATCGGGCGCCGGACTATATCCAAAACAGTCCAGTGATTTTTAGTTCTTCCGGGTGAATTTTGGTTGCGCAACCCTGACTGGCCGGGCGCCCGATGACCCCCAAGCTGCACCAATTCTCTCCTCACCACCTGAGGAGGAAAACCCCAAAGCCATTTTCATACAACCATCAGTTAGGAGGCCGCAGTGGAGCACACACCTGGCAAATCCATCCTACGGCTAACCAGATCAATGGTTCTGATCACAAACAGTGGACCCCATGGCAATGCAAGGCGAGCTACAATTTCGGGTGGGAATGCGGAGCCCCACCTGTCTTTTTAGGTTCAGGCCCAGCCTCCCTAGCCAAGCATTAAGTAATTTCTACACACACAATCAGGCACAAAAGCACGCGCCTAACCCGTATTACTAATACCATGGCAATGCCTAGCTTGGACAGCCCTGCCTGCATGATGGACGGCTGAGATGAGGGCCCATCCTTATTACCCATTACTAATTGCTTCCGAACCATTAGATCGACCCGGCCCTATAGCGTAGGAGTCTACGCTCCAGATCTTCCATGATGGGTCAGGCCCAAGGATTCTGTGGGCTGGCCCAACCCTTTGACACCCTTAGCTTGTTAGGCGAAAATGGGCTATGCAGGGCCTTTGGATGTTTTAGCTATCGGGTCTTAAAGGCCCACTATCTGAATGGGTCCAGTTGGATCTAACTTTGCCTCAAGGTCTGATGCGTCGTCCTGGGTCAAGCTCACACAATAACAGGCTTGGGTCCAGCTCTTTATTGAGTGGATGGGCAGGATTTAATCCAGTCCCAGCTTGCGGGCTTGCCCAATTCGGCCTGTTTGCATCCCAGAAAAATAAAAAATAGAAGTTGAAATTTAGCAACTCCCACAGCTATTACTTGGAATCTGATGAGTGGATTGGATTGAAGGTTATCCATTGATTGCATCAATGATTCCATTGACAAGTGGGCCCACAACTTCATGTCCATGTGGGTTTGCCTGTTCCAATCATCCCTAGGGCAAACACAAGCATCTTGCAAAAGTTGGTTCTTGTTTTTCTAAATGTCTCTCTTGTAAATTTGCGGTCTATCTGATGAAGGGTTGGACTAGGAACCATCACTCTAGGAAATAACGATTTTATCAACTTTTGTGCTGGTCCGGGTCAGATCCGTGCCCAACAAAAATTTTCAAGGTCGCTGCTCGGGCCGCTGTGTTGGACCTATGGCTAGGTCGGGTCCGAGTCAGCCCTTGCCCATTGTTACTTCTGACCATCAGCATGTGGGTTACAACGTGGCAACAAGCTATTCGTGACATAGGTAAAACGAACTCATGAAAGGGCTGTTCAATCCTAATAATCAGGTGGGTAGAACTGGTGGGTCCCATCTTTCACGTAGCCAGACCGTTTATCTAATGATCTCCACTACTCATGAGTGGTACCTCAGAGACACTCTCATTGGAATCAGGATATCGGTTAGATTGAGTGCAAATGAGCGGCCCATATGCAAAGGGGAAAGCCCGCTGATCCAATGGTTGAGATTACTCAATGGAGGGGCCTACCAGACGAATGATCTGGAAATTTGGAACACAGGCCCCACCCGTAGAGTTATAACAACGGCGATCATTGCATCCTACGTTTTTAATTACCAATAGCCAAAGCTCCATCTGTGGCCCCTACCCATAGTGAAGGAATCGTTTATCATTGGGTACAAAAAATTCTCTGTGAACAGATGTTGATGGACCACCATGTAGCTTGTCAGGGGAGAAGCAGCTCAAAAAACCCATTTTCATGCAACCATCCGTTAGGAGGCCGCAGTGGCGCACACCTGGCAAATCCATTCTACGGCTAACCAGATCAATGTCTCTGATCACAAGCAGTGGACCCCATGACATGGCAATGCAAGGCGAGCTACAATTTCGGGTGGGAATTCGGAGCTCCGCCAGTCTTTTTAGGTTCTGGCCCAGCCGCCCTAGCCCAGGCCATTAAGTAATTTCTACGCACACAAACGGGCACAAAAGCAGGCGCCTAAGCTGCATTACTAATACCATGGCAATGCCTAGCTTGGACAGCTCGACCTGCCTAATGGACGGCTGAGATGAGGTCCCGTCCTTATTATCTATTACTAATTGCATCCGAACCATTAGATCGACCCGGCACTATAGCGTAGGAGTCTACGCTGCAGAGCTTCCATGATGGGTCAGGCCTAGGGATTCCATGGGCTGGCCCAACCCTTTGACACGGGTCTGTTTGAAGGCCTTTTTAGACACTAAAACCGAGGATACTGCAAGATATTATGGGTCCAACCATGATCTATGTCACATATGCACACCGTCCGTTAGGCTAGCTGAATTTATGGCATGAACTAAAAAATGAAGCAAATCCAAAGCACAGGTGGACCACACCACTATAAAAAAGGAAACGAACACCTACCATAAAAAACTTCTCGGGACCACTTTTTCATTTGGTGTGGGCCACTTGAGTGTTGGATTTGGCTCAATTTTTGGCTGATGCCTAAAAATGTTTGACAAAACGGATGGACAAAATGGATATGTCATGTACATGATTGTAGGGCCACAAATTTAAACAAGTCCTTTTGAACCGGTTTTTTAAGTAGAATTTTCAAACAAGGTTAAAGAGTAATAATTACCTATTTACAGGTATTTACCTAAAATTTTAGTTTGTTAGGTGAAAATGGGCCATGCAGGGCCTTTGGACTTTTAGCTATCGGGTCTTATGAGCCTACTATCTGAATTGGTATGGCTGAATCTAACTTTGCCTCAAGGTCTGATGCGTCGTCCTGAGTCAGCCCACAAAATCCAGGATTGGGCCCAGGTCTTTATTGAGTGGATGGGCAGGATTTAATCCAGTCCCCAGCTTGCGGGCTGGTCCAAATTCGGCCGTTTGCATCCCAGAAAAATAAAAAATAGAAGTTAAAATTTAGCAACTCCCACAGCTATGATTAGGAACCTGATGAGTAGAGGGTTGAAGGACTTCCATTGATTGCATCAAAGATTCCATTGACACGTGGGCCCACAGAAGATTGCCACTCTGATGGGCGCAAAAGCAAAACACAAATTGAGAAGAGAGTCAGGTATGATTTTAAGATAAGTATTAAATAGTGGCAACTCTTCTAAGGAGCAGGTGGCATAAAATCATGCTAATCCGGACCGTCAAAACCATTAGCCTGTCGTGGTATGGAACATATGTTGGGAATAAAAACGCCAGTAGCAAAAGCGAAAGCTGAACAACACAGAGATTTTGAACATAGTGGGGGATATTCTAAATAGGGATCTAAAACTAAGGGCAAAAGGAAAGCCAAGGTATAGTGCTGGAGTTGTGGTAAAAAAAGCCAAATGAAAGGGGATTGTCAAAATTCTAAGTTGAAGTAACAAAAGTATGAAAATTCTTCTGGAGAGGGAGCCAATACCGTAGAGGACGATGTCGATCTTTGTGAAGTTCTGACTATATCTGGTAAGGGATCTCACGGTAGAGAGTGGATCTTGGATTTAGGAGCTTCATGTCACGTTTTTCCTGAACAAAGTTCATTCACGACATACAGGGAGTATGATGGTGAATTGGTGTTTGTGGGCGATGGCTACGCTCATAAGGTGGTGGGTATTGGTACAGTGCGCATCAGGATGTTCAATGGGATCGAACGAGTCCTGAAAGATGTGAAGCATGTCCCCAAGATGAAGATGGATGTGATCTCTCTTGGTGCACTCGAGGCGAAAGGGTGCATGTTCATCAGCTGCGATTGTTGTTGTAAAGTGATGAAAGGGGCACTCGTGTGGATAAAGGCACGAAGGTGTGACCATCTTTACAAGTTTATCAGGAGCACAATTCACGGTGGAGCTGCAGGATCGGCAGCGGGATTTACAATTACTCGTATGTGGTAAGTGCCCAAGGGCCATATGAGAAGAGCAGAAAAGGGCAGGAAAGTGCAAGGATATGGTTGATGGAGGCATGAGTAGGGCTGTCAACGGGTCAGATATGGGCTAGATCAGTGATGATCCGTATCCGACCCGATTAAGGATATATCCGACCCGAATCCATTTCGGATCACAAGTATATGATCCGAACCCGATCCATTTAAATATTTTGAAATCTGTTTCAACCTGATTATGATCCGACCCGATATCTGAGAGAGAGAGAGAGAGAGAGAGAGAGAGAGAGAGAGAGAGAGAGAGAGAGATGCTCATGCGTGGAGAGTAGAGACGAAGGAGACAGCTGTGTCTTTTTTTTTAGTAATCGGGTCGTTATCGGGCCGGATCAAGGTTGATCCGAATCCGACCCGAATATTAAACGGATCATCTTTGGGTATCCATATCCGACCCGATGATCCGATTATTGATCCGAATCCAATTAAATCGAAGCGGATCTAAATCGGATACGGATCATGATCCGTGCCGTTGACAACCTTAGGCACGAGAAGCGGTGGAGCTATAATGAAGATGAGATGGTGAAGATAATAATGATGATTTTGATTCAACGTTTGAAGCCTCGGTGGAGATTGTTGGAGAGCCTTCAAACAATGCATGTCAAGGGTGCTTAGACCAGTCGGGAGACCGATCTGCCCTTTGGCCCAGATGCACAACAAGGTTGCTATACAAATCTCGTGTGCCCTAGATTGGTCAGGGCTGAGATAATGGTTTCGACGTTGATGGTCTTCTTCCCTGCGCACACAGAGTCCCTGAATGACTCATATGAATCTGGAAGAGAATTCAACAGGATGCATGCTTAATATTCATCATTCATCGGCTCATCTATCTCCACCAACTTGCAAACTAGCCGATTGAACATGCTTAAGTGGTCATCCACATCTGTCCCCTCCGTCATTCTCAAGGTGAACAACTGCATCAACAGATACATCCGGTTCTCTAGAGATTTCTTGGCATAGACCTTCTTTAACTTAGTTATTGTATCAGCCGTTGTCTTCTCCTTCGTGACGTGATAGATAACATCATCCATAATGTATAACAAAATCGAGGTTCTAACCTTCTTGTCGAGCTTCATCCACTCATCCTCTTTTATAGCATCAAGTTGCTTTCCAAGAGCTTCATCAAGCCCTTGTTGAATTAGGAGGGATTCAACATTTACCTTTCATAATTCGAAGTTATTTTTGCTAGATAACTTCTCTATGTCGAACCTTGCGTTTGATCCCATCTTCTTGTCTCAGATTCGAATTCTACTCCACCCCAACTTTAGCTCTTATACCACTTGTTGGGAATAAGAACGCCGGCAGCGGAAGCGGAAGCCAAATAACACACAGTAAAATATGCAAATCTAACGAGAAACACAATGCAAGCAAACCACACAAACATTCAACCACAAGAGACAATCCGATTTTACGTGGAAAAACCCCTCAACGGGTAAAAAACCATATCACAAAGCAATCTACTATGATTCTAAAAGATTACAGAAATAGATAGCCTGCAAGCAAGGGAAAACAGAGAAAACCGAAGCTCTCTCTCTCAAAACACTCTCCCCTCTTCCTAACCCACTTAGAAAACCTTGGACACCTTTGGATACTATCTAAGTTCGGATTCATGCCATATATATAACAATAAATTCCAATTTAAAAACATCTTACGTACAACCGCGTAACTGCGTAAGAAATTGCATGTGCAGCCGACCAGTCACCCGACTGGTCGAACCTAGCACAAAATAGTCCAAAGGAAAATACAAAGAAATAACATAGTCTGCCTCATCATCGACTGGTCGGAGCCCCCTGTATACCGGTCGCCCGACCGGTCTAAGCACCCTTGACATGCACAGTTTGAAGGCTCTCCAACAACATACCTTAAAAACCACGCTGATCAGACAATTGTAACCATCAGATTGACAGCCATCGAATGGACAGTCAAAGGAGAATAGTCAGCAGTCCAAAACTCAATTCAAAACAATGTCGTTCCTAAGTGTGATTTATGGGCTATTGGCCTTCCAAGAAGGCAAAAATTTCACGGTGTGGATTGATTTACATACATGATTAGTGTATCCCTTGTCACTTCCTGCCAAAGACAGTAAGAAAGAACATAGACCACACAATTTGAGTGTTTGCAACCAACCGTAGCAATTCAATGGAGTGAATGCTATTTGTGGGACCACTGCAATGTGCTAGAGCCAACTATTTACAGTTGACAGGGTGAAAATTCAATCGGAATTGTCCATCCAGCGGTCCCATTAAGGTGGCATTCGTTTAAAAAATCATGCTCATGAGATGATCGCCTGATAGCCCAGCTGGTAGACGCCTGGTGACTGACCGGGTGTGTGCGTTGCATGACTAACCCCGTAAAAGAAAAATGCTTATGAGATGATCGCACCTGGGTGTGGGATATAGAACCAGGTGGACCATACAATGGGATTTAAATTCTCACCGTTGAAAACTTCCTAGGGCCCACCGTGATGTTTATTTTCCATCCAACAAGTTCATAAAGTCACATAAACCTGGATGGAGGGAAAACATAAAAATCAGCTGGATCCAAAACTGTTGTGGCCCACAAGATGTTTCCAACTGCTGGCATTCAATCCCCACTGTTTCCTATGGTGTGGTCAACTTGATCTTTGGATATGCCTCATTTTTTAGATGCTGCCGTAAGATGAGCTGGCAAAATGAATGAAAGGCATAGATAAAACATATACATTATGGTGGGGCCTACAGGCCTTCCACTAGTCCTTAGCCAAATATCACAGAGAGAGAAATGGCGAAACTCTTTACCCGATTTTACATGCATTAAAACGGATTCGGAGGGGGGAGTGAGATATTGGTCGTGCTGTGAGCCCCACCATGATTTATATGTTTTATCCATGTTGTCCAATCATTTTTACATCTCATTTTGCGTACGGTTGGAAAATTGATTGGACGGCATTAATAAAACATATGCACCATGGTAGCCCACAGGTCTTTTCCAGCACTGAGTCACTACCGAAAGTCGGGAAGCCAAAGGAAGCGGATTGTGTCCTGAGTAAACTCTGCCGGGTCCACCGTGATTTATGTATTTCATCCACTCCGTTCACTTATTTTAACATATAATTTTATGGCTTGAGACAAAAACATGAAGTACATAAAAAGCTTAAGTGGATCACACTATAGGAAACAACTTGTACCGTTGAAAAATTCTTGGGGGACCGTGGAAGTTTTGGATCAACTTGATATTTGTTTTTTTACCTTCATCAAAGCCTGTGTGTGATCTTGTGAACAGGTTGGATGACAAATAAACACCACCGAGTGTCCTAGAAGTGCTTCAACGGTGGAAATCATTATACCCACTGTTTCCTGTGGTATGGTCCACCTGAGTTTTGGATATGCTTCAATTTTGGTTTCAACCACTTAAATGGTCTGGAAAAGCGGACGGACGGTGCAGATAAACTACATACATTTACAGTGGGCCCAACTGAGTTTACTCAGTACGATAAGAGCGTCCTGAGTAACTCAGGACGCAATCCGACTCCGAAGACGTAAAACACCTTGTCGGTCGAGGGGCGCGGAGTGCCTGCGACAGCCTTTCGCAGGCATCTCCTGCGCAAGGAATCTGGGTGGGGCCCACCGTGAGGTTTGTGAGAAATCTATGCTGTCCAATCGTTTTGTGAATCATTTTAGGTGTTGCGACCAAAATTGAACGGGATCCAAGACTTAAGTGGGCTGAAAACATGACGATTGAACTTCCACAGTTGAAATATTCGTGGGGCCACAGAAGTTTCGAATCAGGATAATATTTGTTTTTTCAGTTCATCTCAGTTGGAGTGACATTATGAACATTATGAACGGTATGGATGGCATATAAACATCACTGTGGACCCCATAGAGGTTTCAACGGTAAGAATTTCCCTACACACCTTTTGCTTTAGTGCGGCCCACTTAAGTCTTGGATCCCGTTTAATTTTGGTCGCAACGCCTAAAATGATCTCAAAAACGGTTGGACGGCGTAGATTTCTCACAAACCTCACAGTGGGCCCCACCCAGATTCCCTGCGCAGGAGATGCTGCAAAAGGCTTTTCGGTGGAGACAGGTTTGTCAGAGCTCGCCAGCCGTGCAGCATAGCCACATGTCATGATATATGTGCACGTTGAAATTATGAGTGACGGTTGGTTTACATTGCTTGAAGCCTACCTACCCAAATTAGTCAACTTGTCGGTCTGGTTGGTTAAGGACGTAGTCGCTAAGATGGAATATATTTTTTTAAGCCCAGTAGAAATGCAGGAGTTGTAGGTAGTCCTTGTCTCATTTGGTATCTAGCTAGATAATTATATTAGAAGTCTTGTAAAAGTCCAGCTTTAGTAGTAGCAGCACAACTTGTTATAAGCCTAGTAGAAATGCAGGAGTTGTAGGTAGTCCTTGTCTCATTTGGTATCTAGCTAGATAATTATATTGGAAGTCTTGTAAAAGTCCAGCTTTAGTAGTAGCAGCACAACTTGTTATAGGTTGTTGCTGTGAACTAGGGTTGCAACTTGGCCATTCGGTTCAACCTGTATGCACCTCATCGTACCTGTGTTTGGGTCGGGTTGTTAGAGTCTCCAGGTCGGGCTACGGTTGCAAAACTTTAATCCAATTTGAAATTGAATTAGGTTTGGGTTAAGCAAATATAGGTTGGGTAAGGATGGGTTGGGAATAGTCACATGAAATTGGATTCAGGCGAGTTGGGTCAGGTTAGGGTTAAGTACAGAGGAATTTGAGTTGGGCTTATCAGGTTGGAATGTAGGTTGGGTTGGGTCCTCTTGAGGTCAGGCAGCTTGTGCTGACCCAAAGCCCAGCCCAACCCAACCCAACCCAACCCAACCCAACCCAACCCAACCCGCCTTTGTTGCGACCCTACTATGTGAATGCGAAGCATGCCACAACATCAAACAAAAAACATATTTTATTGTTTTAGATTTGTCACATCTTGTTTGTCTTCATGGTTTTGTTCCATGGTTCTATCATTGCTATTACACATGAGCTGACGAAATCCTAAGCTTGAAAGGGCGCAACTTCAGTGGGGTCCAACTCAAGCTCAACCTAATCAACCTAGCCCAAATTCAAACTTGTATGTAGTAAAATATGAATTATAATTGATGTATATATAAAATCATGGCTTGCATGAAAATAGGACCACGATTGAAATAATTCATGCTGCAGACTCTATGTTATATATGTTCATGATCGGAACTATTCATGCACGAAAAGAGGGTTAATGACTAGGGCTAACTTAGGTTCTACATGCTGAGCGATATGATGATTGAACTGTCCATGTTGAGGATTCCATACTACGTGAGCCATAGTAACAAAATTAAAATGATGGTTAGATGCTTGACTTTATGTGTTCGCTAGCTTATTGGTTGCAGGTGATTATCGGATCCAATCGAAGCTAACACAAACTAACCCAAATAATATCTTGAATTAGGGTTGGGTTGGGTTGGGTTGGGTTGGGTTGGGCCTCAAGCTGACTCCTCTCGAGATTGGATTGAGCTTTGGTTGACCTTCAATTTTGAAAAGTCTTACCTGATGTGTCGGGTTGGAGTTCAACCAAAGCCTAACTGAACTACCACTAGAGGAGCTAGCTTTGGGACCAACTCAAGGTATAGAATACTTAATCATAACACAATTCGCGTTTGTTGGTTTGAATCAACATAACACCTACAATTAGATAAATGAATTTATAAAATTAAATATCAAAACATCAAATAATATTGTTAAAACCATATTTATAACTATTAAAATGACACTGGCAAAATAAAATCTATACTCACCACTTGTGAACAAATAAATTAAGGAAAATGATTAAAAATCACTTATTTATAGTTGGTTACCCAAAGTCTACTCTACCATTAAAGATTTACAAAAATGCATTAGATTGTTTACCAATAATAGATTTCTACAACACTTCTACTTTTATAGGGTTTAAATAGATTCCTCTTAAGGTTGGGTTGGGTTGGGTTGGGTTGGGTTGGGTTGGGGCTCAAGCTGACTCCTCTCGAGGTTGGGTTGAGCTTTGGTTGATTTTCAACTTGAAATGTCTACCTAACATGTTGGGTTAGGGGTCAACCAAAGCCTCACCAAACTACAAGAGGATGCGGCTTTGGGCCCAACTCAAGGTATTGAATACTCAATCATAACAAAATTTGTGTTGGGTCGAGTTAGATTGGTTTGAATCAACATAACACTTACATTTGGATACATTTGGATACATGAATATATAAAATTAAATATCTAACCATCAAATAGCATTGTTAAAACCGTAGTCATAACTCTTAAAATAACAAGAGTAAAATAAATTCTATAATCACCATTTATAATTAAATATAAAGAAAAATGATTAAAAAAATACTTATTTGAGTTGGTTACACAATCTACCATTAAAGAGCTACAAAAATGTATTGAATTGTTTACCATAATACACTTCTATATGAAATTGCGGTTTTACCGCTTATCGAGATACTTGGAGATATGCCTAATGTTCTAGAGGAGGGTGAATAGGACTTTTTAAATTCCAATTAAAATTAAAAACTGATCAAGTCAATCTTATCAACTGAGATTATCACAATAACATTCAAGGCATTTATATGAGCAATTTGTAAGCAAGGACTATCATAGGTATTTCATCAAACAGTTAGCATTCATGATTGACTAAACCATTCAACACATAGCAATCATTCAATCTCACAATGCACAGCGATTTATAGTGGTTCGGTTTCCCTACTCCACTCCCGGTTCACGATCTCAACCTATGAGACCACCGAATTTCACTATAGTGTTGGTTTTAAATCAGGTTAACCATCAACCTTGACATCCTTTGATCTAGGACCGCGTTTACCATCCGCCGATGGCCCAAACCAGGGACTTGACGAGTTTGGATCTCAAACTCTCACCAATCCTAATCCAAGGATGGTCACGTACACTCCCACCGGAGTTTCCTAATCCAGGGAATAGAGATTCAATAAATGGACTCTCAAATACTAGACATACCTAGACGATTGAGCCCCGATTCGATGCCTTTGATGAGTAGCTTCAGCTCTACGTGCTTCAGCTTCTCTTTGTGCTCCCAAGATCAGCTACCGATGCAAATGATGAGGTTATGTTGATGCCGGGTAGTTGGGAGAAAGTTGGTCTAGTTCCTCTTGCCTATTCAATGCAATGGTAATGAGGGAACTACCAAACTTCAAACATTCAATGGCTATAAACGACCTTATAAATATATTCCGAAGGTAGGTCAGCCATGAATGAAGGTCTTGAGTTCATACTTCAAACCGAGCTTTGAATACTCATTGATAAGCCATTAATGGCTAGGTTTGAATGATGAACTCAAGGGGAACAAGAACAAAGAGGGTAGGAGGATATGAGTAAAAGCTCTCTCTCTTAGCTCTTGAAGGGTGTTGAATGCATGGGATGAAAGACCACAAGTCATGGCTATATAGAGCCCCAAATGATGGCCCCAACAGATCTAAAACGGTCACGACCGACCTGTCAGAGAAGGGTCTCAACCGGTCGGACGGACCGGTCGAAATTCAAATCAGAAGGCCATATTTGAGACTGCCTGACCGGTCAAGACCGGTCGGATCCCCTTGCTGGAGTGAGTTCAAAATATAGGCCGACCGGTTAAGACCGGTCGGCTCACCTTGCTGGATCATTTGGAGAAAACAAGCCGACCGGTCTTGACCGGTCGACTGTGCTTGCTGGACAGTCTGATGAATCCAGGCCGACCGGTCAAGACCGGTTGGCTATGCTTGCTGGACAACGTGTGATTTGATGGCCGACCGGTCACCGGGTTGTCCATTTTCTTATCTCACAGTAAATTCTCTGTTGAACTTTGAAATGCCTGGCCGACCGGTCAAGACCGGTCGGCTGTCCATTTTCTTATCTCACAGCAAATTCTCTGTTGAACTTTGAAATGCCTGGCCGACCGGTCAAGACCGGTCGGCTGCCCCAACAGAAATTCCACAACAAGCTGCTGTTGGTGTTGAAGACCCTAGCCGACCGGTCTTGACCGGTCAGCTTGTCTAGATGCTTTCATTTCAACACAACTGCTGGACACATCTCGTAGTTCGTGGTTTTGTCACAGCGAGCTTGCTGGACCAAGTTCTTCAACACAGCAGCGGATCACTTCAAGTTATGAAGTGATGAGGTGCATGGGGTCCAATGTATGGACATATCTCCAATTACATTTCGCACCAGCCATGGACCACAAGTCTGATCAACTTGTGCAAGGGTCGAGAGGGAATGGGATAGGATATATGAGTCATTACGCCATTCTTTGATGTTTTGAGTTTCTTATGGTCGATTTATATGCAACTTACCTGAGATTTTATTTCAGCATGAGCTTGAGCAATGGAAGAAGCATAATATTCAAGTCTTGATCTTCAATTCTTCGATCAGAGCTCACACGACAAGACGCGATCAACCAACACACAAATTAAAAATAAAAGGTGTACTAACACTATAACAGTTTCACTTTCATCGGGTTTAAGCTAGATGCCGTGCAGATCATGAAAATGTGTTTCAATAGGTACTTAAATGCTTGACCTCAAGTTGAAAATCTTGTGAGTCTACCACCAAGGCATAAGTTATCACCTTAATGAAGTTAGATTGTAAGGTTATTATAAAGCAGTAATGAGAACATTAATGATTTAGATCATCATCTTAGTGGCAACCCAATTAAAAACCACTGCTGCTTTATCCTATTAAAACCCTGTTCCTTGTCATTTGTTTACTAAATCCTTGGTTAGAGGTTTACTAATTCCACATGTTGGTGACCCAAGTGGTATGATTTTTGAGGCGTAAGGCCTTATATCTTGTTTTAAGCAGATGAAAAGCTCAGATCTTGCACTTAAGTAGGCCACACCACAGGAACAACGGGATATGATGCACATCACTTTAATCATTCTGGGGCCCATGTACTCAGTACTCAGTCTACCACTGTCCCGAAGGTGTGGGTGCATTCACAACATCTCTTTTACTCAACAAGTCAACGAGTAAAACACCTAACCCTGTGGGGCTCACCATGTCCACCCATCAACATCTAATCCTCGTAGTAGGCCTTCGAGGAAAGAAAATCAACCAGATCCACAAATGAATGGGCCACACCAAAAGGAACAACTCAAATGATGTGCCAACCATAAGTTTTAATAAGGTGTATCTCACAGGGATGAAGTGAAGATACAAAAACCAGCCTCGTCTAGAACTCGTACTCACCACACCGATGTGAAGTTAAGAAGCTCTCGTAGCAACTTTCATTGTTACCATTGTTGTGGCCCATCGAGTTTTCTATCTGGACCATCTTAAAAAGAGTAGGTTTCAAATAATGGCTCTCACCTGATGGACTGCGTTGATTTACATTTACAACATGATTGGCGCACAAAGCTCTGAGTGTTTTACTCGCTGCTTAAAATAGGTGCCGTAGACGAGGTTTGCGGTGGTGTGCCGATGTGTTGGGTGCTGGTGGTGCCAACGCAATCTATTTGTATTGCATCTACGTCGTCCATCCGTTTGCCCAGTCATTTTAGGGCATGAATAAAAAATGAATCAGATCCAAAGCTCAAGTGGACCACACTGCAGAAAAGAGTGGTGATTGAATGCACACGATTAAAAATTTTGAGTGATGTTGAGTCAAATAAACACTACGGTGGCCCTAAAAAGATTTCAATGGTGGGTGTTGATATCCCCACTATTTCTTGTGGTGTGGTCCACTTGAACCTTGGATCTAATTTATTTTTTGGTTCATCCTTAAAATAAGCGAAGCTAACAAAAATGAATGGACGGGTGGATATAAAACACATACATCAAGTTAGGCCCAATAGTGGCCAACACATCAACATGCCACCGCTGTCCGCATCCCCTGAAGTGTCAGACGAAACGATGGGAGGGAACGCAGGAACGGTCAATGGATCCGGGATCTACTAGGGCTTCAAATGGTCGGGTTGGGGTCGGGTTTAGCCAAAACCAGACCCATTTAGTAAATGCACGGGCCTAGGTTTGGGTCTGAGTCATCAGACCCATTTATAAATGAGTCTGGGTCTGGGTCTGGGTCTGGATCTAGTATGCAAGCATTTTTATAAGGTTTAAAATCGGGTCTGGACAGGTCAGGGCTGGACAGGTCCCTTGAAACATAGATCAAACCCGCCACTTACTAAATGGGTTCGTGTCGGGCTGGGCCGAATACGAAGGAAACCAGACCCACACTGCGTTTAGCAAATGGTTCTGTTGTTGGACACGTACCATTTAACAAATGGGTCGGGTCTAAATGGGTTGGGTCTGGGTACCTCATCGGGTCCGCTGACCCATTTACAGCCCTAGGATCTACCAAGGTGGGTGGATGCCTGTCTGTGGCGCCCACCATGATGTATGTGAGTTATATCTACGCCGTCCATCCATTTCTCCAGCTCATTTGATCCCAAAAAATTTAGTAGGTCCAAATCTTAGGTGGACCACACCCTAGGAAACAGTGGGACTAGGATTTTAGGACTTGATACCAAACATGAGATGGATCAAAGACTCAAGTCGGCCCCACTAAAGGAAAAGGTGGGTAGGGAAATTCCCATCATTGAAACCTCCCTGGGTGATGTTTATATGCCATCTACACCGTTCAGAACGTAGGTACTACTGGGATGAATTGAAAACAGAAATATTAACCTGATTCAAAACTTCTATGTCCACATAAATATTTCAACTGTGGACATTCAATCCTCACATTTTCAGCCTACTTGTGTCTTGGATCTGACTCATTTTTTGTATCATGTACTAAGATGAGCTCACAAAACAGATGAATGGGGTGGATTTCTCACAAATATCACAGTGGGCCCCACCTAGGTTCCCAGCACATGAACTTCCTTAGAAAGACTTCACCAGGAAATCCGATTGATGAGTATTAGCTTGATGAAATTTTTTTATCGTTCCTAGTAAGTTTTTAATTGTAATCACCACTGTTTCTTTTGGTGTTGTACATCTAAGATTTGGATCTACTGCAATCTTATGCCTTGTTACGTAGTATGGATTTAAAATACCCTGGATTAGAAATCTCCTAAATTTAGAATCCTCCGGTTTCAGGATCCTTATAATCCAAAAGTAGCAGAATGGTTTGAATTTAATTACTAAATCAACTTTAATATTGAAATGTATGACACAATGGTTGTAATAAGCCCAAGAGAAATATATATTTTGGCAAAAGCATGACGAAATTTCAAATCCCGAATGGGCCACAAGCACAGGATCACGTTCAAGTGACTAACCAATGACTTTTAACCGTTGTGTTACATGGACAATGATTGGATGGTGCAGATCATCCTATTAAAGTAATTTTAATGATGCAGTTGATAATCTGATTGCTTTAGGATATCATCGGTGAGCCATATATCCAGTAGATTAGTAGCCTAGTGACACATGTTACACATGCCACTCTTAAATTTTTTTTTAGATATAACCCTGGCTTCCACCTTGGATTTCAAACCACCTTGAGTAGATTTGAAACCCCTTACTTTATAGTGCCAAACATACCTCCTTGTTTAAAATATCAGTTTTTCTTTGGAAGGCAATCTTAGTGATACTTGTGTCGATGGTTGTAACTTCTAATGACTAATCTGTAAGGCAAGAGAGAATAGCAATCCTTGGCTGTGACTTATCCACTCCGATTCATCAGTTTGTCAAGATCATAATAGGGGTGGAGACAAAATCAGGCAGATTCAATACTCAGGTAGGCCACACCACATGTGATGTAGAGCGAGTCACAGACTATTTCATGGCCAAAATGGACCAAAGGAAGTCCGATTGGAGGCTAAAGTGATTTGAGCCATCAGAATCGTAAAACAATCGTATCTCACAATCCGAGATGAGTCATGGAACATATAATATATGATTTTAGGATAGCTCGAGCTACTTAGGCCAACCAATCCCTCTAGGCTCTAGGCCAGGTTGTCCATGCCAAATTTGCGAGATTCAACCCGATCAACTGTCATTAGCTTAGTTTTATTTTATTTTTACTGCTTATAGTAAATTTTGTTTCGATTATAACTTTTGATCCATTGAGATTTAGGAGTTGGACCCAACATGAGAAAGGCTTAGAAAAATTAGTAGAAGAACATGATTGTACTTTATTGATAACTTTATATTTTTTACCGTAAACCATAAAGTCAAGGAATGGAATATGTTTATAAATAAGTTTATCATTTATAGTAAGTCATGATTTGTAGGAGTTCTAGTTGGATTATGAGCTTGATACTACGTCGTAGGTTTAGTTTTTAATTGTAATCAAGGATTATTTTCTTGTTTTTCTCTTCTTTTTCATGTGGATTCGAAGAAGTCCAGTTGAAATTTTTCGACTCCTTGTGGACTTAAGAGGTATTTATCCGGGAGACTATGGTCGGCTTTATCCTGCCCCTGCATCAACGTGAAACAACAATAATGAAAATTAGAGCTGACCATGATGTTTTTACGTCATCCAAATCATTCACATGGTTAGTACCACTCAGATACCCTGTAGGCACAGATATCATACATACAAAATTAACGTCTAGATACAGAACTTCTGCTTCCCCCATAAATAGGGCCGTTAATAGGCCGGGCTGGGTAGGTCTCAGCCCGGATTTTGAACTGTTTTAGGCAGGGCCTTTGTAAAATTCTGATTTTCAGGCCTGAGCCCGGCCCATTAACACCCTATCCACAAAGTTTCCAATGGTGCGCGTTCAGTCCCTGCTGTTTTGTCTGGTGGGGCTCACCAGGAGTGGGTGATACCCTGACTGTGGGACCCACCTTGATATATGCACTGTACATCTATGCTGTCCATCCGTTTTTCCGACTCATTTTATGGTACGAGTGGAAAAATGAAGCATTTGCAAATCCCAGGTGGACCACACCACAGGAAATGGTGGTCATTGAACACCCACCGTTAAAAACTTCCCTTGGGCCCACTATAATATTTACTTTCCATCCAACCTGCCACACAGACCTGGATGAAAGGGAAAACACAAATATCAGCTTATCCAAAACTTTTGTGGCTGACAAAAAGTTCTTAATAATCACCCATCACTGTTTCCTGTGGTGTGGTCCACCTGAGATATATGTCTACTTCAAATTTGGCCTCATGACATAAAATGAGTCGGCAAAACGGATGGATGGTGTAGATATACAACACATACATAGAAGTAGGCTCCACGGTCAGCTTCGCATGTATGGATTACTTGCAACAAATGGGAAGAAGGAACCCTATTCGATCGGTTATATATCTATCCTTCAATGGGCTAAAGTCAAGACCAAGAGAGAAACATGGACCTTGTATTGAATCTGTCAAAGAGGCCCATTAGCCACTTTGCACGTAATGGATCACACACGCTTGTTGTCACACGCAGACAAGCACACGTGCACATAGAACTACAGTGATGGGTGGTGACACGTAATATGGGAGAAGCTCACATCCACCAAATAAGTTAGTAGATCAAATGACAAAATTAGGTGTCGATTGTCATTCGTACATGTGGCGTGGTATTTTGCAGGCTTAAATGGCCCACTTTCTTGTCTTTGGGTGAACCATTAAAAAATGCCAATGTCATTCGCTACACATTCATGACTCAATTCACAGCTGCACATATCTTCAGATTTCAGGCCACTCGTTAGGTGGGCTCCACTGGAAAAATGTTCCATAAAAAAAAAAAAAAAAAAAAAAAAAAGGGATTTGCCCATCAGGTGTGGTACTTTAATCTAGATGCTAGCTCATCGTAATCTTCTTAGACCGTACACTTTTTTTCTTAAAGATCTGTGGTCCATCTCATTGTGGGGCTGAGCTTGTTCGCAATGGGGCCCACCCTATGAACGACCGGATATCACACAGGCATGCCATTTTAGAATGGGAATCACTCTTGGAGATCACGCTAGTACTTCTGAGGTCTCTTCAGTCCACATCTCGTTAATCAGAGAAAAAGAAGCCAAGGCGGACCCCAAATATTATTTTCTATTTATCATTAGACCAGCGTTGATAATAAAAAGCAAACAGGTTGGATATTGCAATGTTTGTACGCCAACCACTTAGAGTTCAGGTATTCTCTTCGAGTAAATACGAGGCCACATGCGTTAATGAAAGGTCCATGTTTGGTTAAACTTAAACGTGTGTACTTGAGATATTGAAGAATCGTATGCTCAACTCAAGTTCCATTGAATGCTTGCAACCTTGAATGTTGAGATAGATTGATTAAGAATGGATATGTGAAATTGGTTGCCTTCCCAACCACCTATTGTTACGGGCAAATAAATGATTTAAAAGGAGTGGAATTTATCCTTTAGAATGAATTTTGCCTCGCCTTAAAGGCTTTTCTTTCCACCGTTATTGTAGGCTTTGCATTTCTCAATAATATAATAATTGATGAAAAGATTAAAAAAATTAAGGACTATAATGTTGATTTTATTAATTTGTATTTAAAGCTCAGTGCAATCAGTAAATAAATAAAAGATATATATTCGCAATTGCCTATATAGACAAATAATCAAGGCAGATGATCAATAGGAAATAATCAGGGTGTGATCTTCCAAGGATCCGATTGATTAAGGATTCAAGAACAATAAGTTATGGATATTTATACTACTCCTAAGCATACTGTAGTGATGGCGGCATGACGATTGACAATAGTGATCTAAGTTAACCTGAGCTTTGAACATTCTACAACATGATTAGCCAGGAGTGGAGGATTCTAAAGCTAAATTAGAATAATTAGCGTTGCATTGTGTGGAGAGATTATGTTTGGCATGGGCCTCAAGCTCTTCATCGCATGTTCCTTCTATAGCTCAGGAGGTAGCAAACCTTTATGGGTTTCTTAATAGATCTAGGATCCTTGGTGAATACGGACAACCCATTTTTCGATCTACCCACCCTAGCCATAAAGATCTTCGATGGTTAGATGGCGAAACCATTTTCAGATCTCCTTGGTAGTGTGATTGCAAAGATCTGTGAACGTTATGGGATTAATCTCACTGGACTCTAGTTCCCCATGGCATATTCCAATTTCCTTATGCTTTAAGAAGAATCTTCTTCTTGAACCTTCATAATCATTGCGAAAGCCTCAATTGATTTTTTAGAAGACTTCATATTTGGGTAGGATGTATGAGACGGCTTTGCCGAGTATATCCAGATTGCAATTGGATCCTTATCTAAGTGGGTCTTTGTAAACTTGTCAAGCATGTTGCTTTCACCATAAGTGCCACTTATGCTAGGCCTACCTGTCACTCATCTTAGTATCTCATCTGTAGACATGCATGTGGCCCTGTGCCATTCTACTTTTTGCAGGTGACGTTCCACTGAATAATATGTGGCAAAAGATATCTTCGGTATGCATGTAGGATTCTGTCCGTCATTTAGTACGTAGCGCCGACTCATGATGATGGCTCGTTGGTCAACATGGATTCTATAGGAAAGGTAGGGTTGCACACAAGTCGAGCTAAACCAAGCTTTGCACAATTCGGCTTGGTTTGGTCAGCGGGCGACTTGGGCTCAGGGTCGACTCGGCTCGGTCCTCGAGCCCAACTGGCAGGCTTGGCTTGGTTTGGTCAAGCTTTTGAGCTGAATTCGAGCCTGTTCGAGCCTATTCGAGCTTCAAGCTTTCGAGCCACTATTGAGCTTGGGCATTTAAGTCGAATCGAGCTTGGGCTTTTAAGGTTGGAGCGGTCGGATAGGGAATGTCGTCGGCTGGAGGAAGGTCAACTGTCGGACAAGGTTGGGGACTGTTGGAATGGGCGTTGCCTAGGGTTGGAAGGAGGTCGGTTGTCAGACAAGGTTGAAGACTGCTAGAATGGTCGGGCATTGACTGGCCGGGCGACGAGCGGAGAGAGAGAGAGAGAGGAGATGAGAAGAGAGACGATGAGAGAGAGAGAGAGAGAGGTGAGGGAGATCAGAGGGTCGTGGTCCTCGTGGAGGCTAGACTGCTAGAAGACGGTTAGGCAGTCGCGGGCGAGGGCAACTAGGGTTTGAGGGGGGGTGAGTGAGAGAGAGGAGGCAGCGCGCTCGAATGAAAAACTTTTATACTTTTAAGGTTTTAGTTTTTTTTATTTTAAACTTATATAATATATTTTATATACCGAGCTTGTACACGAGCCAAGCCGAATTGAGCTTGGTTTGAGCCAAACCAAGCTTAGTTCAAGCCGAGATGAATTGAGCTCAGGCCAAGCTCGAGCTTGGTTTGAATTTTCAACGAGCTCATAAAATAGGCTTGGCTTGGCTTGTTCAACCCTATGAGCCGAGCTGAACTTTTTCGAGCTAGCTCGATTCGTGTACAGCTCTAAGAAAAGGTGTAATGAGCATGGATTGGATACTACCCGGAACAGGACCTAGTTAGAGACGGATGGTCTTATCAAGGGCTCTGTGGGGCCCAACTGATGTATATGTTTTATCCATGTCGGCCATCCATTTTGACGGATCATTTTAGGGCATGAGCCCAAAAAGGAGGTGGATTGAAAGCTCAAGTAGACCACGCCACATGAAGTAGTGAGGATTGAATTCTTGCTGTTGAAAACTTCCTAGGGCCCACCATGATATTTGTTTTCCATCCAACCTATTCATAAGGTCATACAGACCTATATGAAGGGAAAACATAAATTAATATCAGCTTGATCCAAAACTTTTGTGCCCTCAAGAAGTTTTCAATGTTAAGCTTTCAATCCCCATTGGTTCCTCCGGTACGGTCCACTTGAGCCTTCAATCTACCTCCTTTTTAGGCTCACACCCTAAAATAATCCATCAAAATAGATGGAAGGCATGGATAAAACATATACATCATGGTGGGCCCCACAAAGCCCCTGTCAGGACCATCCATCTCTAGCTACAGTGTAAACAAAAACAATCACACCTTGAATTGAATTTTTCAGGTCAGATATGTGAGGTAAACAGGTAGACGGATGTATCCATTGCGCCTATGTGCACTCTGTCCCAATGCATCCATTTTACATGAGGAACCCATGATATAGTGGTCTAGATTGTTGATATGATGGGCCTTAATATAGATTTGTATAGGCCAAACACTTTCGCTGTTGGCCAGTTCTATCCATTTACATCCATCATTATTATCATTTAATATTTTAGCTAAAACTATCATTGAGTAAATGATCAAAATGTGCTCATGTAAGAGGTAAGTGGATATGGAAACAATTCATCGAGTAATTGAATAATCAGGTAAAATAATAATAATAATAAAACCCTAGATCTCATATCAAATATTAGTCAGTAAATGGATATCTATTGCCAGCCCTATATGAAAGCAAACATATTGATGCAATTAGAATGTCCAAAGGACTCAATTATACATGCATTATTATGAAAGGGCAAATTACCAAAAGCAAACATACCGATGAAATTACATTGTCCAAAGGACTCAATTATATATGCATTATTATGAAAGGGCAAATTACCAAAAGCAAACATACTGATGAAATTAGATTGTCCAAAGGACTCAATTATATATGCATTATTATGAAAGGGCAAATTACCAAAAGTAAACATACTGATGAAATTAGATTGTCCAAAGGACTCAATTATATATTATGAAAGGATGCAAAAGGGTGTTTAAGAAAATGAAAGGGAATAAAGGGCCTGTTAGTGTTTGGTCCGCTGAATTAAATGGTATGGAATTGTATTGATGGAATTAACGCCATTATTGCACAATGAATGCATGTATTGAAATAAGTACCATCGTATTTTGACCATCTAATCCCCACTTATGATAGAGCATCTCTCCATGGAAAATACATATATGCCTCTAATTAATGACTATAAAATGTACAGTGGAAATAAAAAATAGTTGACCATCTAATTTTTTTGGTTGGGGGGGGGGAGGGGGGGTTAGTACACACACCATATTGTTAGTCACACTTCAATGTTAGCCACCCCCATGTTGGAATCGATACCAAGATCTTAGTGTTGAAAGGAGGTTGTCTTTACTTAGCCCAAAGCTGTGGGTGTGACCATTGAATATTTAGTTATTTTTGAAGAAAAATGATGTATAGGATTGTCTACTAGGTTTGATTATTGAAACACAATGCATCTACTTTAGTACCGGGTTGAAAGGTGTGGCCTCTGTGGATTCGGTGGATCCTTCACTGTGGGCTGCCATGATGTATGTCTTATATTCACGCAGTCCATCAATTGGATGAGCCCAAAAATGTAGCCGACCCAAAGCTCAGTTGGACCGTACAACAAGAGAAGCAGTGGTGATTGACCATTAAAAACTTCTTGGAGACCATAAAAGTTTTGGTTCAAGCTGATACTTGTGTGGTCCTTTCATCAGGTCTTTGTGACCTTATCAACAGGTTGGATGGAAAATAAACATTCCGGTGGCCCCCAAGAAATTTTTAGTTGTGGGCGTTCAATCACCACTGTTTCCTGTGGTGTGGTCCACTTGAAATTTGGATCTGCTGCATTTTTGGACTCATACCCTAAAATGATCTGGAAAAACAGATGGTCAGCATGGATACAAAACACATAGATTAAGGTGGGCCCCACAGTCAGTGACTGTCCACCAAAGTCATGCCCGAGTTGAAATATATATAACTCTTTATGGTGTACGTGCAACCCCACCTAATGATCACATTTCCCTAATTTTCTAGACAATGCATGCATACGATAGGCCCATCTGATGTGCTGCTTAAATCTTACACACGTTGCCACATTTGAAAATTGAGTGCTGAGAAAGTGTACTCGTGCAAGTTCTACCATTCTTCAATAAATTAATTAGCTGGGTAGCTGATTCCAAGCATCCTATCATTCTGAACATGTGCAACACATGTATGAGATCAAAACCATCAATTTTATACCTCCAATCGTAAATCGGCCATTGTCCAAAATCACAATGCCTAGATGAATCTAACCTTTTAACGGTTGTCATACAAATGAACATTAAATCAGCAACGGCTCCCGTTAACTGAGGAAAGGCCCATTTATTAGTCGGTTAAAACATTCCGATCATAACAAAATTAAAGTAAGGCCCAATCAAATGATTAACCTACAGGATGCCTGGTTCAGATCACCATGCACGTGGTACACGTGTGCCCCCAGAGGGAAGTAGTATTAGGAACGGAGGATAAGCTGCATGGAATTTCTTACGAAGAGTTAATGATACTCAGGCAGTATACGACGCTTGATATGCAGGTACTCAGAAAATGTATCCATCGCATACATAAACTCAAACCAAACTTTCTTAAATGTGGAACCCACTGTTGCAAAATCACAGACCAAAAATCAGATTGGTTTAACAATCCTAACCTCTGATTTTTGAACATTCGTTATCTTTCCTTTGTAACCATCCAATAAATATCCACCAATCCTACAATTAGATAATGAGTGTAATTTTAGTTCATGATGCATCTAAACTGTAACCTATAATTTGAACGGTACAGATTGACATGCAATTCCTAAACTATTGTGTATCATCCATCATACTCTGCCGGGAGTATTAAAGTTTTTCTCGTTCCAATGCAAGTCATCTTATTTTTGTTTGTACGTATTACTTGTATTTTTATTTTTATTTTCATTTTTTTATTGATTAGTATAGAATCATCCGGTCGACAAACAGTACAGTACGGGCAGTCTAAATTCAAAACGGAGCCAACAGCCCGTTGAATTCGGATCCTTATTCAAAACGTGCAGAGAAATCCTGCTAGCTCCTCGTTACTTTGATTGATCTAGTTCGGCGTAATTGCGTCGGAGTTGTGACAGCCTGTTGGCCTTGGCCACAAGGGAGAAAGAGGATCCTAAGAAATAAGCATCATTATTGCAATGCAATGAATTCAACGGGAGACGTCGCGGTCTTGACAACGGCCACGAAGGAAGAGACAGGAGCCCAGGCCATGTGCATCATTGCAATGCAATAAATTATAAATTATAAGTAGGGGGCACCGATTTCCTGCGAAAGCCTTGCGTAGGAAGTTCCTGCGCTGGGAACCAAGGTGGGGCCCAAAGTGATGTTTTTTGATAAATCTACCCCGCCCATCCGTTTTGGGAGCTCATTTTAGGAAATGAGAACAAAAATGAACCGAATCCAAGACTCAAGTGGGCCGAAAACGTGAGGATTGAACGTCCACAGTTGAAATATTTGTGGAGCCACAGGAGTTTTGAATCAGGATCATATTTGTGTTTCCAGTTCATCCCAGTAGTAGTGACGGTATGAACTGTATAGATGTCATATAAACATCATTGGGGACCTAGGGAGGTTTCAACGGTAGTAATTTACCTATCCACCTTTTCCTTTAGTGATGCCCACTTGAGTCTTGGATCCGGTTCATTTTTATTCTCATGCCCTAAAATGATCTCCCAAAACTGGATGGACGGGGTGGGTTTATAAAAAAAATTACTGCAGGCCCCACCTTGGTTCCCACTACAGGAACTTCCTGCGCAAGGCTTTTCGCACGAAATCGGCGCCCGTTAAGCAGGGGAGATGTCGCCGTCTAGATATTAAATGACATTTTCACCTAGGGTCAATTTGAATTTTCATGTTACATGTGAATCTTTGTAAATATCTAATTATTACTTTTTTCACGAGTTCAAAAATGTTAATGTATTTTGTTTCGACAATCAGGCTCAACAGTAGTGACTTAAATTTGTGGGTCCCACCGTCCATTGTTTTATAGAGCAATTAGGGGGATGAGCAAAAACGTAAAGCAAATCCAATGCTCAAGTGGCCCATACCAACCTGAATCAGTGGCCATAATACATCCACCATTGAAAGTCGTTTCCTTCACGAGATCCATATTGATGTTTATTTGTCATCTAACCAGTTCATAAGGTTACATAGGCATGGATAAGGGGAAAACACAAATGTCAACTTGATCAAAAACATTTGATAGCCTTAGGAAGTTATTAATGGTGGGAGCTCTATTCCCACTGTTTCTTGTGGTGTGGTCCACTTGAGATTTAGATCTGCCTCATTTTTTTTGCTCATGCCCTAAATTCAATTGGCATAGCAGATGGACGGTGTGGATAAGCCGCATACATCACGGTGATCCCTACATTTAGCTCACAAACTCATCATTTTTAGTGTTCAAAAACTAATTATCACTATTTGCATAGGGAACAATGCAATAATTAACTAGGTAAATAATTATTACCCATTTACAAGGTAATTACGGTCAACCGAAAAAATCAAACAAGCCCTGGGGGCCCCTTTGGATACCACCAAATAAGTTACTTTTCTACTTACAATCGTAAATAAGTAACTTATTTTAGATAAGTTTGGTTTATGATGAATTATAAGAAACTTTTTTTTATTTAAAGCTACTTAATTGTTCTATTTTAATAAGTAGAAATCAAGATAAGCTACTTGAGGCATAAGTAGCATATCTTAAGTAACCTACGGCCCGAATGCCCCTTTAGTGGCATGGTTTCAATTTTAAAAATTTATATACTTATAATAGGTAGGTTGAATTTCTTTTATTTTATAAATTATTTTTTATATACACTCACGCCACAATGGGTATTTGAACCATGACCTCTGTGTTGAAACTCTTGTGAGTCCACCATTGAGCCATGAGTAGAGACCCAACTTATGCCTCTCTTTGCCTTCATATACAACTAGTATAAGAACCTTAATAAAGGCTGGTTGGGAACCCCCATGATAATGGTGTAACATCTATCTATACATTTATTGTGCTGCTTTGTGTTAAGATGTCAATTCAAACAAGGTACAAAACAAGAGAAAATCTAGATAGGTCATCACCATTGATGGCCTTCTCTCTCTTCTTTTTCCCCTTATGTTAGGCATGGAATGCACCCAGCCTCTTAGCTGCACAATGCATCCACACAGTTAGTCACACCATGCACCCACCCATCGGTGGGGTTAGTGTGTCTCTTTAGCACATGAACCTGAGACCTACTATTGAAACGCCTAGGCGTCTTCCAGCTGGGCCAGCAGGTGAGACACTTTGATGGCCTTCTCTTCTTCCAATGCACTTAGCTTCCTTGGAATTTTTACTGACCTTTTTCTCCTCACTCTTTCCAAAAGTATCTCTCTCCTTTCCTTTCTTCAACACTAGCCAATTCTCTAACCACACAAAAGAGAAATGCTCCAAGTGCTCTCATAGCACTATAGCTTATACTGCTCCTCGTTGCATTGGAACACTTAGTGCAATTGATGATTTGAACTGTCCATTAAGACCTAAGGCACATTTGAATTGTGAGTTTCGCACCCACCCTATTAGTTGTGCAAGGCACCCACACCGTTAGTCACATGATGCACCCACTGGTGGAGTTAATGTGTCTCCTTAGCATTTGAACCTAAGACCTGTTGTTGAACTGCCAAGGCATCTTCCAACCAGGCTAGCAGGCATACATTTGAATAGTGAGTTGTTTTACCTAAACGACTTATGCCTCCAATAATTTATCTTGGTTTCTATTTGCCCAACAATAAGGGCTGGTTAAGATACCATCAAATAAGCTACTTTTGCTACTTATAACAGTAGATAAGTATCTTATTTGAGATAAGTAGGTTTGGTTTATGATCAATTATAAGTAACTTTTTTTTTTTTTACTTAAAAATAATTTATGCAACTAAGGTAAATTACTTGAGATAAAGTATTTGAGATAAATTACTTCGGCTTAATAAGTAGAAACTAAGATAAATTACTTGAGACATAAGTAACTTAAGTAACTTACGATCCAAATGCCCCCCTTAATGATTTGTATAAGTTAAAAAGTAATTTATTTGGTGGTGTCCAAACAAGCAATGAATTTGTTTTGTAAACAACATACCTATTAGCCAAAAAGTAAAAAAGTTTGTTTTTTTGCCAACATCACATAAATAATTTTTAAATTTCTTCCATTTCTCTTTCTTTCACTTCCATTTCTCTTGTATTCCATTTGTTTTTGTTTTTTAAAAAGTCTTATATTAAAATCTCTTCTAATTTTTTACTAATTCATTTATGTGACTTTGACCTTTGATAACAGCCATCCGTTGTGTGGGGATAACCTTTATTGTGGATTGTTCATTGTGGCGGGCCCACCTTGACCCTATCTTCAATGTTGACCATCTGTCTTGTAGGGCTTATCTTCAATATTGACCATCCACCTTTTAAGGCCTTCTTCGAAGTGGGCTATCCATAATACAAGGCCACCTATGATGTAGACCATCCACCTTGAAAGGCCTCCCTTAGAAGTGGGCTATCCAAAATGCAAGGACACCTTTGATGTGGACCATCCATTATATGAGCCCCAACTTTAAAGTGGGCCTTCCATCATGTAAGACGGCCTTATATGTGGGTCATTCATCATTAGGGATTGACCTTTGATGCAGACCATCCATTACATGGGGCGCAACTTGATGTAGGTCATCCATCATGTGGTGCCCACCTCTGGTTTACCGTGCTCATCATTTGATATGGACTATACTCCTTGTGGACCCCACCTTTGAAGTGGGTCATCAATCATATGGGGCCTGTTTGTATGTGGGTTATTCATCATTATGCATCAACTTTTGACCATCCATTATGTGGGCCCACCTTGATGTGGGTATTCATCATGTGAGGCCACCTTTTGTGTGGACCATCCATCATGTGGGCCCACCATCGATGTTGACCGTCCACTTCATGGAGGGACGAGAAAGAAAAAGAAAGAGAGTGAAAAAGTCAAAAAGTCAAAAAGCAAGTTTTTTTTTTTTTTTGTAACGTATAAGTTTAAGCTAAAAAGCTAGTTTTATAAAATTAATTACAAACTGACTTTTATTTTAAAAAATATCTTAATTACCTTCAGAAAAAAAAAAAAAAATCCTATAATCTACCATGGAAACATTAAAGTGGCTAAATAATCTTACTTGTCCTTGAATTCACCTTTGTTTTCTACGACCATCATTTTTCCAAGCTATCAATGGCGTTGTTACAATTGACTAACAAAAGTGATTCCTTTGAATCATAGCAATTCATTATGTGTCACGCCCCAAAATCCGGGTACCCGAATAGGGTTATTCAGGATCCAAATTCCGAGCTCGTGAGTTTTAATATATCGATAATAATTGCAATCAACATAATTTCATCAAGATTCACTAGATATTCAGAGCAATCTAAAATGAAAATACTACTAAAATAATTTTCCTGATTGTAATATTCGCTCGCTTTACTCTCTTAATAATTTTATTACATTGGGATTTGAAACACAAACTAAACTATATCTAAATTCAAATTCGAATTAAACTTAAATTGCTGGAAAGGGAAAATTAGTAGTAGAGGCCCGCTTACTCGTAATATTCCAGCTCTGCACCTATGGATGGTTGTAATTGTATGAGCATAATAGCCCAATGGGATCATTTCTTATCCAAAATTTGAGATATGCAGATTATATACAAATTGATAAATAAATAGATAATTGAATTACAATATAAAGAACAAAAAAATATGCAGTACTGAAATTGTAAATATGCCATGAACGTCATACATTTCATGAATTTTTATAAACAATCAATTAAATATAAATCATCTCTTACAACACCGTACCCAAGTGGATGATCACGTTGCATTAATGCCCACGCACTGGTACCTAGAGGTGAGGGACCCATTCATACGTTAGCTGGTCAGACTACTGCTCCAGTTGTACATCTGACGTATGTCCACGCACACAATTGTACTCATACGCCGTACACAAAGGAGACTCCAAAGGATCCAATGGGTTCTAGGGTCTTTCACCCAAGGGTCACGATCGCCCTACTTACTTGCTTCAGGGTCTTCCACCCAAGGGAGACAATTGCCCTACTTACTGGCTTTAGGGACTCTCACCCAAGGGACACAATCGCCCTACTTGCTTAACCTTTCGATCATTCTTCTTTTTTTTTTCCACAATTTAATAACTAATAGAGATGCATGTCATATTATGAATAATTTAAAATCAACAATAAAATAACTTAATAAATTGGATTTTCATACAAGGTTGCATAATTAACAAATATTATTAAAGTTAGAGAGATATATAAATAATTTATATAATTTATTATTATTATTATTATTTAATTTCCTAAATTTTAAAACAGAATAGGAAAATATAATTTTATGATAATTAGGGATCAGAAATGAATAAATAAATAAAATAACGCTAAAATTACAAGTTTTACATTATAATCCATGAGTTTTTGAAACAAGTACAAAATAGTGCCTGTAATTTCTGAAAATTACATAGAAGTCCCTGGAAATGTAGAAAATTACAAAATAGTCCATGAAGTACGAATTTTAGAAAATAAATATGTAATAACTCTAAAAACTTTTAAGAATTAAATAAAAGATGAATTAAAAATTTTCAATTCAATTAAATGTAATTTTTTTATTAAAAATTAATTTTTAATTTAATTTCATAAATAAAATCGTAGAAAGTGAATCTTTCTAGATCATGTTTGATAAAAAAATAAAAATATTAAATATATTATATTAGACTTTAGATTAATTTAATTAGTTAATAAATAAATACTATTATTTTAATTTATTCAAAACAAGAATTTTAGCATAATTAAATCAACATAAATAATAAATAAATAGCTAAGCAGAAAATACGCAATTCTAATAATCTGAAAATTTCAGCCGGGATAAAATCACCCACCTTGCAAAAGCTTTAGGAAGCTTCTTCCTCTCTTTTTTTCACTCTTTTTTTTTATAAGTATTTTTTTCTTTTTTCTTTTTTTATAAGTATTCTTTTTTTTTTCTTTCTTTATTCTCACGCTCTCTCCTTTATGCCCACACCCTGGGCCCTATTTATAATAGGGATGTCCCACCACATGTTAAAAATAAATAAATAAACAAAACGCACCTCTTTAATGCACTTTAACACATCTTCTCTCGTAACCAACACATACTCAAAACCTCACGTGCGTGTATAAAGCGAGGTTGTGGTGCATGGTGGTGCGGTGCATGGTGCTCATATGGGGGCAACGTGTACATGGATGTGCCTGCGATCATGGATGACGATGGACGGTTGATCGGTGAGTGGATTGATTGATCAAATAGACGGATGGATTTGATGCAAGTTGGATTTTGATGCAAGTTGGAAATAGCTTGTTGTATGAATCTAACGGTTTCCTGTTGTTGGTCTAAGTTAATAAACGAGTGGTCGGTTGATCTTGTAATTTAGATATTTTGTAGTATTTGAGCTGTTAAGTATAATAGACGGTCTGGATCACTAACCCTCCGATCATAACCACGTGCTTTTTGTTTCTACAATCTCATACTCACGTAAAACTAATTTTACTAATTAATAATATTTAAAACATGTCATTAATTCTTTAACATATTGGAACTTAAATTGTCATGCAACACATGTTTGAACTTAAATCGTCATGCAACACATGTTTAAGACGTGCTGCATGATGAGTTATATCGTACATGGATGGATAGTCAAGTGGATTGACGAATAAGATTGTAGTGATCAGGTAAAGATGAAATGGATGGATGAATGGATGATCACATACTTGATCATATGTGTGGCATATGATCAAGTGGAAGAAATGAGCGAGCGAACAGTCAGATGATCACACATGTACAAAATTTTGGGTTATTACATTATGGGGCCTAGCAAATTGATAGTTCAAATTGTTCATTGCAGCTATTTTTATGTAAACAATCTTGGCCATCCATGGTAAAGACCATTGATCAAATGGTTAATATTTGTCAAATTGGTATGATGTTGGCAGGCCATGACACGTCCGCAAACATCACAGTGGACCTTGTGAAGGGTATGGATGGCATATATATAAACATCAATATACCCAGGGAGGTTTGAACGTAGGAATTTCCCCACCCTCTTTTTCCTTGTCGTGTGTCCCACTTGAGTTTTGAATCTACCTCATTTTTGGGGCCATGTCCTAAGATGATCTGGCAAAGCGGATGGACATGGCCGGTTTATCACAAACTTTAAGGTGGATCCCACCTAACCTCCTTTGGCAGGCAATCCACGCTCTGCTGTACGACCCAATGGTATATGGGCCATCGTACAAAATCACAATGTCTCGATGAACCTACCTTTCCGATGGATGCTACACAAATGAATAATAAAAGACAAAACTCAGCAACGGCTACTTAGTAAAGGCCTATTTATTGGTCAACAACGGCTCCGGAGGACGGTGTAGATATAGAATGAGACCTGATCATCTGCTGGGCTTTAACATGAGAATTTAATGCAGCAGTGCTGACATGTGCTGGGCTGGACCCATCAGACGAGCAAACAGAAAAATTCTGTTAGTCATACAGAATACATGAGTCTGGATCATCTGGTGGCTTCCAAGAAGGAATTCCCTGCTGGAGCCTTTTCATTGGTCCACACCACATTGCATAATGTTACATGACCAGGTTACATTGAGGATGCGACAGTGTTCCAGACCTATGTGATGATGTGGACCAATGAAAAGGCTCCAAGCAGGGATTTCCTGCTTGGAAGCCAAAGAGAATCCAAACTCAGAATGCATACATCAAAGTGGGCCCATGGTAAGGGCCGCACCGTCTTGGGTGAGTCCGGGTCTCACCTAATCGGCTCCCATAAAAACACAGGATGCAGGGCGTGGCTTCAGTGGTGGATCTGAGGATCCACTGAGGTATGCCTTCTATCTGAGCTGTCCAGGCATTTCTAAATCTGAGGTGGACCATAGCACAGCAAACATTGTTGTAATTAATTGGCCGTAAAAGTTTTGATCAAGCTGATATTAGTGTGGTCTCTTCAAACATGTCCTTGTGACTTTATCAACGGGTTGGATGGAACATAAACATTCCAATCGCCCGTGAAGTTTTTAATGGTGGGGATTCAATAACAACTGTTTCCTGTGGCGTGGTCCGCATAAGATTTGGATCTGATTCATTTTTTAGAGCATCCCCTACAATAAACTGTCAAAATAGATGAAGGGTGTGGATGCAATTGTACATACATCAAAGTGGTCCCACAGTTCGGTGGATCCGGGGATCCACTGAAACCACTCACCCGATTGCCCACTGAGGTTTCCAGTAGCCACGTCTACTGGATGAATCTCGTGGGTCCATCATGATTTGTATTTTTATCCACACCACATCCATCCATTTCTCAATATCATTTTAGGGCATGAGCCCAAAAAATGAGGAAGATCAAAGTGTCCAGTGGACCACACCACAGTAAAAGAGGGGTGATTGTACAAGGGCAGCTTTATCATATTTTAAAAAAGAATCCCGATCCTCTGTTGAAACTGAGCAGAGAACCTCTGCTTGCTTCCGCTACTCTGATTGGTCCACCTCAACCTGACTGTCAGGCTGATCTGGACCAATAAGAAAAGTGACTAGCAGAGTTTCTCTGCTCGATTTTGGATGGCATACATGTGATCCAGGCCATTCATTATGTAGCGAGCTGTGTGATCACGCCCTGTACAAAAATCAGGCTCGCATGCATGCTACTTTTTTTCATTTTTTTTTTTAAAATTTTTTTTAACACACACTTACACCACATACACCCACCGAGCACCAAATGAGCACTCGATCGATGATCACAGTCGCATGTTTATGATCAAGTCAGCCACCCGTGTAAGTCTATTCCAACTGTTGAAACTACTTCTCTGTCCATCCATTTTTCCACTATAAGTGAGGTCTGCTTGATCAAAGGACCAACATTATTTTTTGGTTCAGGAATGTGATAAAAATTTTTTTTTTTTTGGTTAGTCATGCAACACACCCACTTATTAGCTGGGCAATGCACACTCACATGGTTACTTACACAATGCACTCACCCACAGGTGGGGTTAGTGTGTCTCCCTTGCACTAGAACCTGATACTTGCGGTTGAAACGCCTTGGCGTCTTCCAACTGACCTCGCAAGCGGGACACCATTAATTAGATAATTGAACGCCTACCAATAAAAACTTCTCAGGCAGATTCATAATGTTTATTTTTCATCTAACCCGTTGATGAGGTCAACTAGATCTGGATGAAGAGAGAACACAAAGATTAGATTCATCGAAAACTTTATAGCTTACAAAAAGATTTTAATAGTCATTCACCACTTTTTCCAGTGGTATGGTCTATCAGACATTTGGATCTGCTTAACTCTTGGTATAACGTCCTACAATGAGCTTAAAAAACAGATGAAGAGATAGGATATCCAACATATTTATCAATGTGGACCCCACACGGTAAGGGTAACACCACTAAGGTGTTTCCCTGGTAAGTCCGAATCCGCTCCTGTGCACCGCATGTGTTCGTTAGATAATTGTACTGAGGTTCGCTAAGATTACACGCGTGTAAAAGGAGCCCTTCCATCCGCTAAGCCATGTCTCATCGTGGAAAATACATGAGATCCAGACCATCCATTGGGAGGGACCCACTGTGTAGTTGCCCCTCCGTAAAAATAAGGTCAGTCCGATCTCAAACATGCCATGATATTAGAACAAAAGAATGTCTTAGAAATTTTGGTTAAAATCTTATTGTCCATCCATTTCTTTGGAAACTCATAGCTAAAATGATCAATGATCCGCATGATGGGACCCATCTAATGGACGGACGACTAGGATCTCTCATGTTCGTGCCACACTGTGAGATGGGTGGCTGGTAGTTGGGCTCCCTTATTCCTACGTCAGTGCTTAGCAAAGCAAACCTCAGTACTATATCACATGCATTCCTCGCGGCTCAAGGTTTTGGGAAGATCTGTGGCCTTCTTTTCCCGCGTTATTATTGGCAGGACCTGACACGTGAAAAAGACAGGGAAGAGAGATTCTGAAAGGACGATGCGCCCTCAGAAAAAAAAAAAATAGGAGCGTTTTGGGTGGGTCCCTAACTGTCGGGCTCCCAGTGATGAGCAAAAGTCTTGATTGAATCCTCACCATTAAAAACTTGACGGTGGCCACTGGGATGTGTACTTTCCATCCAACCTGTTGATAAGGTCACAAAGACTTCGATGACGAGCGCACACAAATATCAGGTTGATCCTAAGCTTTTGTGTTCTATGAGAAGTTTTTAATGGCCAATCACCATTGTTCCCTGTATTATCGTCTACCTGAGATTTGGATCTGCTTTATTTTTTTGCATTATGCCCTAAAATGAGTTTTCAAAACTGATGAATGGCCTGGATATAAGGAACATACATTTACGGTGGACCCACAGAATCCACCCAAAGGCTGATGTGGATATCCTGCCAAAGGTCCGATGGGAATTTAGGTGGGGTCCACCGTGATTTTTTTTAGAAATCCACCCCGACCATCTGTTTTTTTCTAGATCATTTTACGACATGCAACGAAAAAAGAGCTGGATCCAAAGCCCAAGTGGGCCGTAGGAGAGGAAACACTTGGCCACCGTTGAAACATTTGCATGGCCACAAAAGTTTTCTTTTAATCCGTCTAATATTTTTCTTTTAAGTTCATCCCAGTGGAAATGACCTTATAAACGGCTTGGATGGGATATAAACGCCATGGTGAATTTCAGGTAAGTTTTCAACCGTAGGCATTTCTTTCTCGAATTTTCCCTCTTGTGTGCCCTCCTTGACTCTTGGATTCAGCTCATTTCTGGTCAAATGTCTTAAAATGATCTAGAGAAACAGATGGATGGGTGGATTTATCACAAACATCACGGTGGACCCCACATAGACTCCCAGCGCTTTACCAGCAAATCCGCGTCTGTTTAGAGGGAAAGCGGATTGCGTGGGTTGCCGCAACCCATCGAACGTCACCTAGTTTTGTGGGCCCCACTATGATGTGTGTGTTATATTCACACAGTCCATCGATTTTTGGAGCTCATTGGAAGGCATGGGCCAATAAAATGGTGCAGATCTAAACCTCAAGTGGACAACACTACAAAAAGTAGTGGGGACAATGACGTCAACCGGTGAAACCTTCCTAGGGCTCACCATGATGTTTATTTGTAATCAAACCTGTTCATAAGGTCACACAGACCTGGATGAAGGTTAAATACGAATATCAGCTTGGTACCAAACTTCTGTGGCCCTAAGAAGTTTTGGATAGTAGGCGGTCAATCCTCAGTCCTTTTTGTGGTGGGTCCACTTGAGCTTTGTATCTACCTCATTTTTTGTCTACTTAAGCTCTGGATCTTCCCAGTCATTTCTGTGGTGTGGATTAAAAGATACATCATGGTGGGGCCCACAAAAGTTGGTGAGGTCGACACACCACCAAGGTCCATGGTGTGTGGCACACAAGCTTCCCCCTTACAGAGGGTTTTTGGGGGGAGCGGATTGCCGGGCCACAGGGGTATATCCCTGCCGGGGCTGCGTGGGATCCAGGGAAGTCCATGACAAATCCACTTCGTCTGTATGTTTTTAAAGACAAAAATAGGATAGGATTCTAAAATTCAGGTAGATTCAAAACTCAGGTGGCCCACACTAACAAAACAGTGGGAACACCAACGTCTACCGTTGAAACCTTCCTTAAGTTGACCATGATATTTATGTGCCATCCAAACCATTCAAAGAATTATTAACGCTGAAATAAACTATAAGAAAAAGGTTTCATTATTATGAAAAACTTTTATCACGGCTAAGTGCTCAATACCCACTGTTTCATGTGATACGCCCTATGTAGTTATGGATTTTCATTATTTTTAGAATCCTGTCCTAACGTAGTATTCCAAAACAGATGAACATAGTGGATTTGTTATGGACATCGATGGCTACCACACAGCCCGGCGGATATCCCTGTGGCCAGTGTCAGAGGCAATCCGCTCCCGGTGTACGGATTGCATCCAATCCAAGGGTCAGAACTTTAACCGTCCAACCAGATCCATGTGAGCCCCACTGGACTGTATCAGTTTATCCACGCCGTCCATCCCTTCTTTATGATCATGTTACGTATGGTCCAAAAAATGCGGCAGATACAACGGTCTAGCGGACCACACCAAATAGGAAGCTTTGGTTGCATTAACTGTAAGCGTCTTCTCTGGTGGGGTACACTGGACCAGTGCATCTGCCTCATTTTTTGGCCCATTTCTTAACATGATCTTAAAGAAAGGATAAACTACGCGGATAAACAGAAAAATCTCAGTGGACCCGTGCAGATCGAGTCTGATGCTTAAAGGCATAGCTAGAGACCTACTATCCTCTCAGGGCCTTTGTGGGGCCCACCATGATATATTTGCTTTGTCCAATTCCGTTCACTGATTTTGACAGGTTATTTTAAGGCATGAGCCTAAAGAAAGTCAGGATTGAAGGCTGCGAGTAGACTGCACTACAGGTGTAGGGGTGACAGTAACTCCCACGTTGAAACCTTCCTAGGGCCCACCGTGATGTTCATTTGTCATCTAACCTGTTCATAAGTTCACAAACATGGAAGAAGGGAAAACATAAATATCAGCTTGATGCACAACTTCCCTGGCCTTCAAGAGGCTTTCAACCATAGGCATGCAATCCCCATTGTTTCCTGCAGCGTGTTATACTCGAGCCTTCAATCTACCTCCCTTATGGGCTCATGTCATAGAATGATCTTTTAAAATAAATGAATGGATTAAATACATATATCATGGTCAGCCGTACAGAGTCCTTGACAGGACAGTCCGTCTCTTGCTAGGTCTAGGTAATTGTGGGTAAAATACAAACCATTGACTTACTTCTGAAAGTGGAATATGAGTGGGCCACATTTTTATATTTTCTTAACAATATATAACTTTTTAGTAAAATGTCATTCAATGTAGTTGGGAATTTTGAGTGCTTGACACCTGTAATACCTCAAGATTTCAGCTCCTGTGTACATCACGACGGTCGAATTCTCAAGGTTATTTGGAATGTGTGAGGGTTATACCCCTTACATAATCTTCACACAAACATGCACATTTCATACTATTTAGAAAACCATGAGCAAGACGGTGAAACCAAACTTATATATTATTTCATTAACTAAACTAAATCATCAAACCATGTAACCATCATTCAATCAAACACCATGTTCATAACTATGTCCTCCCATTGGGACTTATTACAATTTCAAATACTAAATAAATGCTAGAGCTATAAATGACTATGCAATCTCGTCTTCCACCATCTGCTCTCACGAGCCATCATAATCGTCTCCTTGAGGCTCGGGCTCCTGAGGATCGTTACCTACATGTTCTAAATTATTTCCACAAAACACCGTCAAAAGCGGCATAGTGAAAAACTACTTTAAGGTTAGAAATAATAATCGCATAAAAATCATAACAAAACATTCATTACTCTTTCTTAATGCAATGCATGATAATGCATGACCCAGCGTAGGAATCCTTAGACATGCCGCCAGGGGTTTTGGGACACGCAAGCCCATAATTTTGCCCAACCACGTGAGAAACGGGACGCTCATGCCCAAATCCACACGTGACAGTGTATGGGAGAAGTAGGACGCTCTAGCCTATTCTCAATTTCATACACCCACATGGAGCCACGTGCATGCATGAATTAGCCATTCTTTATTATTATTATCAATTTACACCAAGCCACTTAATGTCTAACCAACTTTTGACCACCACATCCTTCCTTATGGTTTATCACTCATCAAAATAGTCGTAACTGACACATCACATCCCAGGATGGCGGCCTGTACTACTAAGCTTCATAACAACCATACTCAACTATCGTCTTATGGAGATCTTTAACAACTTTAGAAATAATAATAATGATAGTAAATATAATAATAATAGTAGTAATAAATGGATTTAACAACTACTTAATCGGGCGATATTGATACCACCACCACAGATCAGGGTGGCCACTTAACCGGACAAGCTAAAAGCATCGTGTCAGGTTAGGGCAACCTCTTAACCGGGTGTTCCGATATTCATTACCACATATCAGGGTCCATCCAATATATAAAAGGAATATAGCAATATAAGAATCTCTATTAGACAATCACAACTATTCTTTATACAATATAGAAAGAAAGGTGGTCCCTTTAAAGATGGTTACACAAATCTCATATGTGCAACAAACATAATTCTATTCCTTACTAGTTCTCTAAGTCCAATGAATATCCTCATCACCATGAGATGGAAAAAGTATCTAAACGCATTCACATATAGCTAACTAAGGAGAGAATAAATAAATACATGTAAACAAAAACACATAAGAATTATCAACCTACAAAACATAAAATTATTAATCCAATCTTAAAGGAGTTCTCACCTTATGATCTTCGACTTATTAGAGATATAAGATGATGAACTAATAGCAAGATGGTACTCCTTCTCTCTCTTACCTCTCTCTCTTTCTCTTTCTCTCTCTTTCTCTCTCTCCCTCTCTCAAATTCGTGGGTGGGGGTCACCTTTGGCTAAGAGAGGCCCTATATATAGAGGTAGGGTTGGAATTAAGGTTTGGAGGTGCGTAGTAGAAATATAGAGAGGGATGTGCACGCGAGGTCTTGTGTAACAACCTCTCGAGGTGGGTTTCTCAAATTTAATATTCGGATGATCTTTGATCAATTCCAATCCGTTCATCTTATCAAGCTCGAAGAGTAGAGTCAGAATACGTAAATTTCTTGATGATCCACATTCTAGATTGACCGATCCTTAAAAATGGCTTAACGGGTGCTAAAATGGGCTATATCTCAATTAACGGTCTACGCTTGATGATCAGGGCCCAAATTATGAAAAAATATGTAGTCATGATAGGCAAACAATTGTACAAAGTTTAGTGGTTGATTGATGGTGAGGAATGCCTAGATCTGAAATTCCAACTTTTGGTGGAAAAGGAAGGGCTGGCTTTGTGGTTCAACAGTGTAGGATTGTAGATCGGGGTCCAAATTTTGTGTAAACTTGTAGTCATATGAGTATAATGGGTGGTCCAAATTTGAGAAGCGATCGATGGTGAGAAGTGGGTAAATTAAAAGGTTCAAATTTGAGAAGAGTTGGTAACTCGTTAATTTCTAGAACAGGATAACTTCGCACATAAGAAAGAGGCTTATCAATGTGGGGCAATCAAATCACACTATTGGTCCATGATAAAGACGATCGAAGTCACTCATATGAAGAGAAATATTTGACTATGACTAATCATCTACTTTCCTCACTCGATGGACATGAAAATCAAGGGTTAAGGGCTGATTTGACAATTGGACCACTTCTACTATGATTTAAGGGTTGAAATTTGATGTGTATGGTTAATATGTGTCCAAAAGCTCAAATCCAGGATTTTGCGTGAAAGTGATCGTCAGAAACTATAATACTTAAAAATAGCATCTTAACTTAAGTTTAACTAATGGCATTTTCGTAATTTTTGTAAATATTTGAGTTTAGCGAAATCTAACTCTTCTACATTGTTAATGATGTCATTCTAAGAAACTTTAATAAAGGGTACTCCATATGATCTCCTACGGATGTCCCGTTATTTGAATTTTAATATCGATGGCCGGTATTTAATAATAAAAAAAATGGAAATAAATTTCAGAAAATTTTAAAATAATTATGGTAAATTCGGGGCATTACAACGCCAGCCAAGGATTAACTTGGGAGCCAAGGATTATCTTGGGAGAGGGCAAAAATGTCCAAATTCCACTGTTATATATAATATTATAGATATAGTTTTTTATTTATTTATTATTATTTTATCTTTTTTAAGAGACTAATATGAAATAGACCCAATAGTTTGGCTGGTGAGTGGTGACACCAACACGGGCCGATTAACTGGTGTTAAAGCTTTGTATGCCCACCTAGATATGTACTTTATCTATGCTAGCCATTTATTTTTTCAAATCATTAATAATGCCCTAAAATGAGACACACCCAAAGCCCAAGTGCGCCATACCACCACTAGAAGTAGTAGGGATCAAATACTTACCCTTAAAAACTTCTTGAGGCCATAGAAGTTCTGGAAAAAGTTGATATTTTATAAATAGGTTGGATGACAATTAAACATTGCTAAGGGCCTCCAAAAAGTTTCAAACGTTATGTATTCACTTCCCACTATATGGTCCACTTAAGCTTTGGATTTAACTACTTTTTAGGCTCATATTTCTTAAGATAGGACAAACTGAATTTAGGCTCATATTTCCTAAGATAGGACAAACTGAATGCACAAACGTGGATAAAACACATACATCAGGGCGGGGTTTACAGAGCTTTGATACTGGTTAGCTGGCTGGTGTTTGGGTCAATAGCCAAACCGCATCCACACATAAGAGGGTGATGTGCAGATCATTAACCCACATGGTAAGCCTACCATGGATGATTTATGCCCGAGAAACACTTCCGCTGGACAATCCTATCCACACCGTTCTCTAGCCATTGAAATGACTTGTTAAAAAGAAAAAAAACAATAATTAAATATGCAATGTGATAAACTATATAAAAAGTAATGGATAGGAATGTCTTCTGGGCTATTCTCATTTTGAATGATGTTATTCTTTTCAGTGATGATATATAGGTGGGGCCCAATGGATGCATTACTCTGCTTGGAAGCAGATCGAGTATTGAGTAAACTCTATGAGTCCACTCTGATTTATGTATTTTAACTGTTCCGTCCATCCATTTTAATAGATAAATTTAATACTTGAGCCTAAAAACATAGCATATCCAAATAAAGTGGACCACACCACACGAAATAGTGTGAATTTAATGTCTCCAGTTGAAAATTTCTTGCAAGCCATAGAAGTTTTGGATCAAGCTGATATTTGTGTTTTCCCTTTACCCATGCCTTTCTGATCTTATTAATAAGTTTGGTTGACAAATAAACATCACTATGGGCCCTAGCAATAGAAAATAATATTCCTCTTATTTCCTGTGGTATGGTCCACTTGAGCTTTGAATATGTATCAATTTTGGGTTCAACAACTAAAAAAGGGATGGATAAGCTATATACATTCTCAATAGGCCCAACTTAGTTTACTCTACGCAATTAGATTTAACTCTCTTTACCCGCTTAGGAAGTGGATTAACTGGTGTACCGCACACTATCAACCTTGCGGGTGTGTTGACATCACCAAGTTTTGTGGGCTCACCATGAGGTATGTGTTATATTCAAACCGTCTGCTCATTTGACAAAATTATTACAATGGTTTAGTATAAAAATAAGACAGATCAAAAGACTAAGTGGACAACATGGAGAAAGCAGTGGGAGATTGAACATCTATCATTGAAACCTTCTTTGGTTTACAAAAGTTTTGGATCAATATGATATTTATTTTTTCTCTTCGCCTGGGTTTGCTTGTGTGACCTTATGAATAGATTTGATGAAGAAAAAAAATATTATAATAGGCCTTACCAATGTTTCATAAGGTCACTAAAGTTTTGGATCAATTTTATGTATGTTTTTTTTTTCTTTTCAAGTTTGTGTGACCTTATGAATAAATTGGACAGACGAAAAAACAATATGGTTGGCCCTACCAATGTTTTAATAGTGGAAATCATTATCCTCATTGCTATTTATGATGTGGTCCACTTGAGCGTTGCATATAACTCATTTTTGAGAACATGTGCTAAAATGACCTTGCCAAATGGATAGACAGTGTAGATATAATAAATATACCATGGTGTAGCCTATAGCATTTTGGTCTTCTTTTCTTTCTTTGTACCATCACGGGCTCGAGAGTACTGCATGTCTACGTGCGCCAGGTGCATAAACCAGCGGCTGGTGGTGTACGGTACACCCACTGATTTTTTTCTATTAGTTTTACCCTACAATCTGCCTTTTTATCTTTTTCTTCTGCTGCGAACGGGAGCGATTTAGGTGTTACCCTGGTAACAGCTTAATGGGTGTTACCATAACCGTGTGAGGCCTACCTTGATGTAGATATTGCACATCCACTCCGTCCATATGTTTTTCCATATCACTCCATGGATCGATTCCCAAGTCGTTTGAAGATCCAGATTCCAGATGGACCATGGAAATAGAAACAGTGATTATTAACCATTAAAAACATTTTCTGTGCCACATAAGTTATGGATCAATCAGATCTCTCTAATTTCCCTTTAAACTGATAGTATTGACATTATCAACCCGTTGGATTATAAATACACATTACTAAATGTGTACGATGGGCCCTTTCGAGTTTTTTTTTGGTGAAACATCTAATCACCACTTTTTCCTGTGGTGTGGAACACTTGAGACTTGGATCCGCATAAATTTTGATACTCCACACTGAAATGGTATGAAGAAACGGTGAGACGGAGTAGATATATAGAAACTCATCACAGTGGGCCCCACCGTAGGGGTGACAGCCACTAATTCACTCCCGTGGTGAACACCACCATCACCTCTGACAGAAACAGGGTCTCAACAAGAAAGGTATGGATTAAGTGCAATCCTGACTTGGGGGCCATGTCGATGTATGTATTGTATATCCATTCCGTTCATCAATTTTGAAAGCACATTATAGAGTATAAGCCCAAAAATTAAGAAGATCCAAATCACAGGTGGACCACACCACAGGAAACAATGCTTGTTGACCATTAAAAACTTTTTTGTGTACCACAAAAGTTTGGAACAAGTTGATGTTTTGTTTGCTTCCTTCATCCGGCTGTGTGTGACTTTATCACAGGGTGGATGACAAATAAACATTACGGCAGGCCCTATGAATTTTTTAATGGTGGGCGTTCAATCACCACCGTTGCCTATGGTGTGGTCCATATGAGACTTGGATCTGTTTCAGGTTTAGATTCATGCCCTAAAAAGGAGTCCGAAAAATGTACGGACAGCATGGATATACAATACATAAATCAAGGTGTGCCCATTGATGGGCCGAACCTAATCTGCAGGGTGCATTCCATTGCTTGGTACACATCCCGAACTATTCTTTAGCTAGAAAGGTCAATGCACCGAACGGACAGCTGCATCCCACTGGGAGCGAATTAGCTGTTACCCTGGTAACACCTTAGTGGGTGTTACCCCTACTGTGTGGGGCCTACCTTGATGTATTTTTTTGTATATCCATTCCGTTCATCTGTTGTTACAATTAATTTTAAGAAGCGATCCAAAATTATAAGAAGATCCAAATATCATGTGTACCATAACAATAAAAAGATTGATGAATAATCATTAAAAACATTTTTCGGGCTACAAAAGTTTTAGATTAAGCTTATATTAAAATTTTCCCTTCATCCAGACCTTCTTGACATTGTGAATATCTTTGATTGCAAATAAACATTACCAAAACCTTACGATGGGCTGTTTGGAATTTTTAATGGTGGGCACTCAATCGGCACTGTTTCCAGTAGTATGGTCTATTTGAGATATATATTTCTATAATTTTTGGAAGACCATGTTAAAATGGGCTGGAGAAACGGATGGACGGCGTGGATATACAAAATACTATCCATGTGGGCCACAGGGGAGGGGTAACACTCACTAAGCTGTTCCCCGGGTAACAACTAATTTTTTTTTTTTAGGGCTGCGCCGGGCCATGCAATAGTGCAACGCAAGGGCGACGCTCGAGGACCCACTACCAGGCTACTGTGGTGGGTCCTCCCCACGAGAAATTAATTTAATATCACGTGACTCCATGAGCCACGTATCAGATATTAAGATGAGAATGGCTACCTTCCAACCAAAATGTGTAAAACAACACCTTTTCCATATTTAGGAAGCGGATTGGCTGGTGCACCCTACACCAGCGAGGTTGCTGGTGTAGTGACGTTATCAAGTTCTGTGGGTACCCCATGAGGTACTTCGTATATCCAAACCGTCCGTCCATGTTTTGGGATCATTGTAAGGCTTGAACCAAAAAATAAGACAGATCCAAGGATCCAATGGACCAAACTGCAGAAAGCAGTGGAAGATTGAACGTATACCATTGAAACCTTCTTGGAGGTCCCAGAAGTATTGGATCAGTCTGATATCTATTTTTTCCTTTTCATCCAGATCCGTGTGACCTTATGAACAGTTTGGATGACAAATAAACATTATGGTGGACCTGGGTATGTTTTAACGGTGAGAATCATTGTCTCCACTACCTTTAGTGGTGTGGTCCACTTGAGTTTTGAATATGACTCATTTTAGGTATCATATACTAAAGTGATCAAACCAAATGGATTGATGGTTTGGATATACTAAATACATCATTGTGCACAGAACATTAATCTTTTTTAAGAACCGTTCGTACAAACACGATGATCGAGGACTGCACACTCGATGCGTCCGCCACGTCCCTACACCAGTAACGTCGCTGGTGTAGAGTGCACCAGCCAATCCGCTGCCATTTAATACGGGCGCGGATTTCCTGCGAAAGCTTGCGCAGGAATTTCATGCGCTGGGAACCAAGGTGGGGCCCACAGTGATGATTTTTGATAAATCCACACCGTCCATCCATTTTGGGAGCTCATTTTAGGACATGAAAACAAAAATGAACCGGATCCAAGACTCAAGTGGGCCGAGCTAAAGGAAAAAGGTGGGTAGGTAAATTACTACCGTTGAAACCTCCCTGGGGTCCACAGTGATGTTTATATGACATCCATACCGTTCATAACGTCACTACTACTGGGATGAACTGGAAAAACAAATATTATCCTGATTCGAAACTCCTGTGGGTCCACAAATATTTCAACTGTGGACGTTCAAATCTCACGTTTTCGGCCCACTTGAGTCTTGGATCCGGTTCATTTTTGTTTTCATGCCCTAAAATGAGCTCCCAGAACGGATGGACGGTGTGGATTTATCAAAAATCATCACTGTGGGCCCACCTTGGTTCCCAGCGCAGGAAATTCCTGCGCAAGGCTTTCGCAGGAAATCCGCGCCCATTTAATACACCCCTTTTACCATCCTTGCCGACAAATGTGCTACTTGTGCATTACGTCAGTACCATCATGAAAAGAGCACATCAGTACCACAATGATCTTTATTTGTCATCCAACCTGTTAATAAGATCACAAAGATATGGCTGAAGGGAAAACAATAAATATCAACTTGATCAAAAACTTGTGTGCCTAAGAAAATTTCAACGGTAAATATTTAATTCACACCATTTCTTATTGTATGGTCCACTTGAGCTTTTGATATGTTTAATTTTTGGTACCAAGACTTAAAATTATCTGATAAAATAGATGGACGGAGTAGATAATATACATAAATCATGGTGGACCCTGCAGAGTTTACTCAGTACGTTAGCGTAATGAGTTACTCAGTACGCAATCAACTCAGTACGCAATCCGCTTTCGAAAAGAGCACACCCAGCTGTAAAGATCATCCTTTAAAAAAAAAAGCATGCTGATCCGTCCGCTCAGTGGGCTACTGCTTCATCGCCATGTGCCCCACCACATAAACATGGTATGAGCTTGGAATATTGTACGGTACGTATTTCGGGTGGCATGTAGAAGGTAGGACTCAATCCATTACCGTCTGGGTTGACTTGTAGAGGGACCTCCATGATGTATTCATTTATCTACTATGTCTATCTATTTTATAAGATCATTTTAAGGTATGACTCTAAAAATTAGGAAGATCCAACACTCAAGTGGGCCACACCAAATAGTGATGGGACCCTAGTGACATCACTATTTGGTGTGGCCCAGTTGATCTTTGAATCTGCCTCGTTTTTTAGCCCATATTCTAGCATGATCGTATAAAATAGATGGACGGAGTGGATAAACGGATACATCACGGTCGTCCTCGTAGTAGAGATGCATGGTAAGTAGTGGTGAAGTTACGGGTGCGGCCCTGATTCTCGGGCCTACCTTAATGTACTTTACTTACATCCACGCCGTCCATCGGTGTTGAAAGCTGCATCATCCTAAAAATGAAGCTGACGCAAATCTCAGGTGGACCATGCCATAGAAAACAGTGGCAATTGACCATTAAAATCTTCCTGTGGCACACAAGTTCTGGATCAAGTTGATATTTGTGTGGACCATTCTTCCAGTTATTTGTGACCTTATTAACAGGTCGGATGGAAAGAAAACAGTGGCAATTGACCATTAAAATCTTCCTGTGGCACACAAGTTCTGGATCAAGTTGATATTTGTGTGGACCATTCTTCCAGTTATTTGTGACCTTATTAACAGGTCGGATGGAAGATTAACATTTTCTGGCCTCGAGAAGTTTTTAAAGGTGAATATTCAATCCTCACTGTTTCCTGTTGTATGGTCCACCGGAGATTTATATCTGCTTCATTTTTTGGATCATGCCCTGAAATGATCCGTCAAAACGGATGAACGTCATAGATGGAGGGAACATATATCAAGGTGGGCCCCACATAGTCAGGGATCCACCGAAGCTGCAACCTGCAGTCACCTCCATCCTCCAGGTGATCACTCACCTGAAGAGTTCTGTAGGTTGAGTCACAACTGATTTAGACCATTAGTCCCGCTGGAGGAGTGTATCAGCCAGCTTACTGCACCAAGTGATCTCCATGGACCACCTCGTGAACGGCTCAGATATCCTCCACGTGCTGCATGTGCGTGCACCTGTTTCCACTTTCCGTGGACGTACGTGCAGACAGAGTCTGTTCAAATGGCGCTTCCATTGATAGTAGGTGATTAAAAAAAAAATCACAGTAATAATAGAAAAGTAATTGAAGAAGTATAGACAGTGAAAATCCAAAAAAAAAAAAAAAAAAGACAATCTAAGAAGACAAGAATCAATATCGTGGACTGTATTATCATGTTAGAGATATCAAGACGCTACTCTTATCTCTCTCTCACTCTCTGAACTCTTGGAAACATGGCTTCTTTTGAGAGATTGCAAGGTACCCTTCTCTGGGTTTTGGATTCTTTTCATTTTTTTTTCTCAGCTTTTGTTGTTACTGATTTTCTTTTCTGTTATGATATCTATTTTATGATTTTCGGTCTTTTCTGTTTTCTGATATGCTTTCTACTGCATGGTGTTTTGAGCTCCTTTCTATTGTTTTTTATTTTCCGATGTGTTTTCTCTTGTAGGTTGTTGGGATTTCAATTTTGTTTTTTTTAGCTTTTTTGTTTTTGGTTTTGCATGGAGTTCTTTTGTTTGGATTTCTTCTCTTGTTCTGTTTGGAGGTTCTAAGTTTTTGTTCTTTTATTTTTCTGCAGTTCTTTGTTATGGTATTTGGGTTCTTTTTTTGTACTTCTAGTGTATGTTTCTTCTTTATTCTTTTCCTTTTTTGACATGATATCTTTTGATTTCTCTTACATTGCACTGGGTTTTGCTTATTTTGACTCTGTATCTTGAGATGGTAACTGCCATATGGATTGCTCTCTCTCTCTCTCTCTCTCTCTCTCTCTCTCGTATGAGATGATACCTTTCCATTTGAGTTCTTTTTGTTTATTGTCATAGATGGAATTTAGTTATTTTTTCCTTCTGTTATGCCATGATTTCCCCCTTTCTGCCGTTCATAAATGGTAGCATTTACTTCCTGTTGTGTTGCACTTTGCACTTAATTACATTTTTTAACAGTGACCCTTTTTTGGGTTTTCTTCTTTTGGTTCTGTTATCTTCCTTTTCCTCTCTATCTTCCTTTTTTGCGAATGCTATCTGATTTTGGAAATTGGGTCATTTGATTTATTTCCCGTTTCTGACTTTTTTTTTTGTATGCATGGACTTGCAGGTGGATTTCATTGGATTTGTGAAGGGGGATTTGATTTGGGGTCTCCATGCATTCACAGAAGCCTAATTGATGTTTTGAATCTTCTATTCATCTTTGCTTTCTGTATTCTTTCTCTTGTGAGTTACATTAGAAAGTATCATGTTCATGGAAACAGAACACGGGATTGGATTTCTGTGGTTGTTTCAGCTTGTTGTGTTGTTGCCAGCATTGCATATTTTGCCATTGGTTTATGGGCTGTTCTAAAGAGAAATGATGGATTTATGCACTGGAATGGGGTGAGTCTTATTGTTAGGGGATTGGTTTGGGCAGTCTTAGCTGTTTCGGTGAACATACAGAGGACCAAAGTGGAAAGAATCTTGATTCTGCTTTGGTGGGTCGTTTTCTTCGTTCTGGTTTCTGCTCTGAATGTGGAAATTCTGGTGAAAAAACGCACTCTTTCAATCCTTGACATCGCATCATGGCCTGTAAACTTGTTGCTCCTCTTCTGCGCTTTCCGGCTCTTCAGAAATCTCATTTCCCAGAACCCACCATACCAGACCTTATCCAAACCACTGCTGGGAGAAAAGGGCGAAAACAAAACGAGTTTGGATAAAATCAGTTTCATTGCCCAATTGGCGTTTTCTTGGATGAACCCTTTACTCAAGTTAGGCAACTCGAAACCATTAGTCCTTGATGACATTCCACCTTTAGGATCAGAAGATGAGGCACGTTTGGCGTACCAAGCATTTGCTTGTGAATGGGATCTTCAGAGAAAGCAAAGATCGAGTACTAGCAACTTAGTTCTCCGAGCATTAGCTAACTGTTACATGAAAGAAATGATAGTGGTTGGATTCCTTGCATTGCTTAGGACAGTCGCTGTCGTAGCAGCCCCACTTTTTTTATATGCATTTGTACGATATTCTGCCAAAGAGGAGCGGAATCTCAGTGAGGGCCTCTTACTTGTTGTATTGTTGATTGTAATCAAAGTCGTCGAATCCTTGTCACAGCGGCATTCGTTTTTCGGTGCAAGAAGGTTTGGTATGCGGATGCGGTCAGCTTTGATGGTCGCAATCTTTCAAAAGCTTCTTAAGCTTTCTAGTTTGGGTAGGAGAGTTCATTCGACAGGAGAGATTGTGAATTACATTGCAGTCGATGCATACCGTCTGGGAGAATTCCCATGGTGGTTTCATTATGCATGGACTCTGCCATTGCAGCTGATTTTCGCCATCGGCATACTTCTTGGCACCGTTGGAGTGGGCGCACTTCCTGGTTTAGTCCCGCTCATCTTGTGTGCACTTATAAATGTCCCATTTGCTAAGATGTTGCAGAAGTGCCAGTCACAATTCATGCAGGCCCAAGACAACAGACTCAGAGCCACTTCCGAAGTCTTGAACAATATGAAGATCATCAAATTACAATCATGGGAAGAAAAATTCAAGAACATGATTGAAACCGTCCGAGACTTCGAATTCAAATCGCTGGAGGAGTTGCAAATCAAGAAGTCCTATGGGACTGTATTGTACTGGATGTCTCCCATCTTCGTTTCTTCAGTAGTCTTCGCAGGTTGTGCAGTGCTGAAAAGTGCACCTTTGAATGCAACTACATTTTTCACAGTCCTGGCGACGTTGCGGGTCATGTCAGAACCTGTGCGGATGCTGCCTGAGGCTCTTTCGGCGTTGATCCAGGTCAAGGTCTCATTGGACCGTCTCAATGTATTTTTGCTAGATGATGAGCTCAAAGAAGAGGATGTGAAGAGGTTACCATCAGAGAATTCAAATTTCAGCATTCGAATACATGATGGAATGTTTGGTTGGAACCCAGATGCAGGTCCTACAACACTAAAAGGTCTACATATGGATATAAGCAGAGGACAGAAAATCGCTGTTTGTGGACCAGTTGGTGCTGGAAAATCGTCGCTGCTGTACGCTGTGCTAGGCGAAATACCCAAAATCTCAGGATCTGTGAGTTCCAAAAACAGTACTGAAAGCTTACTGTTATATGCTCCAAGAACTGCAAATATGAATAGTATCCTTGAATCTTTAGTTTGTACTAGTGGATCTGATAGGACCCAAAACGGCTGGACCACGCCATCCGACATCTGGCCTTTCTTCAGTTGAATGTATACTGTTTCTATTTCTTAACTGCCTAATGTCTATGTGCAATCCTCTAATCAAAAGGGATTGGTTTCTCATATTGAAGAATTTATTGGGGATCGCCCGCTAGCCCAGCTGGTAGACGCCTGGGCGTTTCAACTGCTGGTCTCGGGTTTGAAACCCACTAACCCCACCAGTGGGTGGGAGCACCGTGTGACTGACCGGGTGGGTGATCTAATAGGGTGTGTGCGTTGCATGACTAACCCAAATAAATAAATAAATAAATAAATTAATTAATTAATTTGGAGTATTGTCCATCTCCACTGGGACCAATCAGACTAACAGTCTGGATCACCAAATTATGGGTCCACTAGCCCAAACTGAAAGCCAAAAATACCATGCTTTAATCACAGATCAACGATCATAATCCCTCATTTTTCGAAGTGAGTCGAAACTGATTTCTTGTTGCATTTAGGTTGAAGTCTACGGGTCGATTGCATATGTATCCCAAACAGCTTGGATCCAAAGCGGGACGATTCGCGATAATATACTCTATGGAAAACTGATGGACAAGAAAAGATATGAGAAGGCCATAAAAGCATGTGCTCTGGATAAGGACATCAACAATTTTGATCACGGCGACCTTACGGAGATTGGACAGAGAGGACTCAACTTGAGTGGAGGGCAGAAACAAAGACTCCAACTTGCGAGAGCCGTCTATAATGATGCAGATATATATCTCCTCGATGATCCTTTCAGTGCAGTTGATGCACATACCGCGGCGATCCTTTTCAATGTAAGGAAAATTGATAGAACTTGTTAACTAATTCTGTTCATATAAGTACACTCAGATGCATGCAAACATTGTATTCATATGAATATACATATTTACATGCATACATACAAACCTGCATTCACACTCAAACGCATTCTTCATATGGTTACTGAAAAGCAAGTCGAGCAATTACAGGAATGTGTCATGGCTGCTCTGGAAAAGAAAACCGTCATTCTAGTGACTCATCAAGTTGAGTTTCTGGCAGAAGTGGATCGGATTCTGGTAATGTGGTTTAGCGACAGTATGTTGAATTATTTTTTCCAGAGTCGGTCCATGGTTATGTGATGTAGACTAAGATCAGATGATTTCTTTTTCCAGGTCATGGAAGCTGGACAGGTTACTCAATCAGGAAACTATGAAGAACTCTTGAGAGCTGGGGCAGCATTTGAACAGCTTGTGACTGCCCATCGCGATGCAATGACAGTGTTCGATAGTGCAAATAAGGAAAATACAGGAAAAGCCCGAAAGGAAGATGGGGATCAAATGGAGTTTAATGGGCCGCAGCCAATGAAAGAAAACAGTCAGGGTGAGATTTCAGTCAAGGGTCTGTCAGTTCAGTTAACGGAGGACGAAGAGATGGAAAGTGGAAATGTTGGGTGGAAGCCATACATCGATTACATCCGCGTTTCAAATGGATTTCTTCTTGCTGCTTCAGTTACAATCACTCAATCTCTTTTCATCATTCTTCAAGCCGTGTCAACCTATTGGCTAGCAATAGCAGCTCAAATTCCTCATATTAGTGCTGGTGTTCTAGTAGGAGTCTATGCTGGAATTTCGACATCTAGTAGCATCTTTGTGTATATGAGGACCTATTTTGCAGCCCTTCTAGGACTCAAGGCTTCGAAAGCTTTCTTTTCAGGTTTTCTGAATTCAGTGTTCAAAGCTCCAATGCTGTTTTTCGACTCGACCCCTGTAGGAAGGATTTTAACCAGGGTAAGTCCACCCATGTTCTTGTTTGATTCATGAATTATCTGGCTACAATCCCCTAATACTTACGTTAGGCCAAAGTGGTCACGTAGAGATGGATCTGCATATAGGGGAAACCTGTATCTTATGTGTAAACCCAAGTCAGTGTTAGGGTGTGTTTGGATGCTTAATTGAACTGAATTGCAATTCATTCAATTCATTGTAACAGAAATGGCCACAATGGGTGGCATCATTTCAATTCATAATGAGAACCAAACCTTTAGCTGCAATTATCTGCATCTCAAGTTGGATTTGAAATGATTGTAACTGCAATTTGGGGGATTCTTTCCATGATTGGAGTCAGGCTATGCCCACTTTGGTCATCAACTCTTTATTGAATTGAACTATTGCAATTCAATTTGATTGAACATCCAAACACAGGCTTACATGGAAAATGATAACTCATTTTGCCCTATAATGATCCGATCCACATCTATTTCTACACACTGGAATCATGTTAGCCCACTTGGTTATTCATGTCCTGCAGTTATTTTGAGGTTTATGTCATGCAGGCATCTTCAGATATGAGCATAGTGGACTTCGACATACCTTTCTCCATCGCGTTTACACAGACCGCTATTCTCGAAGTGATAGCAACCATACTGATCATGGCCACAGTGACATGGCCAGTACTAATTGTAGCAGTTCCCGTTTTCTTCATTGCAAGATATGTTCAGGTGAATCCGGATTTTGACATTAGGCTGAGTTTGGGTGCACTATTGATTTGAATGGCAATAATTAGTTCAACTAGGTGGAAATAACTCGATCGCAGTTATCTCAAATTGCAGTCCCAACGCTTTCAACTCTAGCTTGAAATTAATGCATTGCAATTTTGAAGTGGTCCCTCGCCATAGTGACTGCGATTTGGTCATTTCCAAGTTCTTAGGGTGTGTTTGGTTGCACCAATTATCATGAAATTTCATGATATTGACAGATTAATCATGATATTTAGTGCAACGAAACACACCCTGAACTATTATTGCAATTCAATCAATTAGTGCATCCAAATGCATTCCGTAATTTTCAATCTCTACCATCCTTTGATCACTGAAGATAGAATTCAGTATCTCATCGTATCTGGGTCCTTTTGTCCTCGATTTATTTGATTAAAAGGAGTACTATCAAGCTTCTGCAAGGGAGCTAATACGGATCAATGGGACGACCAAAGCACCTGTTATGAACTACACAGCAGAGACGTCACTCGGTGTGGTCACGATAAGAGCTTTCAACATGATGGAAAGGTTCTTCGAGACCAACTTGAAATTTGTCAACACAGATGCCACACTTTTTTTTCATACAAATGCTGCTATGGAATGGGTACTTATACGTGTGGAAGCACTCCAAAATCTGACCATATTCACTGCAACAATTCTCCTTGTTTTGCTTCCTCGGAATACCATAACTCCAGGTAATTGCCAATGAGGATGGTTTAGGCTTGTTTGGATGAAATATAGAAAAGAATTGTGATAATCAGTTCAATAGAGTAGTATTCATGTTGAGGGACTTGCTCCAAGTTGCAATTCTGTTTCTTTCAAGTTGGACTTGAAAGGAATGTAATTGTGATTCGAGGATCAATTCCCCATTATAAAGTGAAGGCAATTACAATATGTTTGTTTCTCTGTATTGAACTAATCACAGCGAATCAATTCCATAGATGCATCCAAACGCATCCTTAATCGGATTGCTATTTTTCTATACGTTTTCTGATTCATTTGGATTCAAAACATTCAATTGCTTCAAATGGTATTTTCAGCGTTCGTGGGGCTTTCTCTTTCATATTCTCTAACTCTGACGTCCTCCCAAGTGTTCCTAACGCGATGGCAATGCAACTTAGCCAACTATATCGTCTCAGTTGAACGGATAAAACAATATATGCACATTTCATCAGAGCCTCCAGCTATTGTTGATGACATGAGACCACCCCTTTCGTGGCCTTCTGAAGGGAGAATAGATTTGCAGGACCTGAAAGTAAGGAAATCGTGCAATTATGGGTTCCAACCACATTATGGTCATTTCTTCCATATTGAATTGGATTATTGTAGTTCATCTTAGTGAGGGTCCAAACATGCCGATACTGTGAAAAATCTTGAATTTCTCATGACCTTTTTGTTGGACATTTTCAGATAAGATATCGTCCGAATGCTCCTCTTGTGCTCAAGGGGATTACATGCACTTTTAAAGCTGGGAATAGAGTGGGAGTGGTCGGGAGAACCGGAAGCGGGAAAACAACACTGATAAGTGCTTTGTTCCGTCTTGTGGAACCTTTGAGCGGGAAAATTGTTATTGATGATCTGGACATTTGCTCTATGGGTCTGAAAGATCTTAGAATGAAGCTCAGTATAATTCCTCAAGAGCCAGCACTTTTCCGCGGCAGTGTCCGCACTAATTTGGACCCGCTAGGCCTTTACTCCGACCGTGAGATTTGGGAGGTTTGTTGATTTTTATCTGTAAAATCTCCATCAGTTTTGTGCTGTTTTAAGTGTGCAATGTTGGATTTGTAGAAGAAGGTCCTTGATCCAGACCATTCATTGGGTTGGTCCCTCTATGGGTGATCGGGCTAATAAGACGATCTTAATCATCCAACTGGTGACCAACAAATGAAGAGTTGAGTGGGTATTGGAGGCGATCGGCCTTGAACTGATCCATTGCCTCTGGAGGCATTGCATTTTCATATCTCCAGATCGAATACCATACACATGGTGCATGTATGGTGGTCCGTTCTGGTCATCCCGCCGGCTCCGTCGTTGATTGGCCTTAATAAAAATTGCTTTGATTTGACCATCCTAACCATCTAATAAATGGACTTTTTCTCACTGAATACGAGCCATTGCTGACTCTTGTCTTCTTCTGTTCATCTGCTGCCATTTAAAGGATTTGGATCAAGGTTTAAAAGTGGTGTATTGGGTATTGTATCATTCACCGTCGGCATGGGAATGTATCTCCCTGTTTGTCTGTTTTGGCTGATACGGCCAAGATAGCCATATCGTTCGTGGATGATAATTCAAATCATGATTAGGATTGTCCAATTTGGACTATGACTTATTCACTATATGACCCATCACATGGATGGCTTTCATGTGGCTGATGTATGCTGCATTTCGGGCAATTGCATGGAGGCACAGTACCTCCCATGCATCGAGAGGCAGTAGATCCGGTCCCATAAGATAATTAGACATCAGGGAATTAGCAGAAGGCAACTTGATCAATGGATTACAGTTTGTTTTTTTTCTTTTAATCTAAATACTTGTAACAGTAGCAAATAAAAATGGTTATTGATCTCATGAGCATTCTTTAATATCACTTGGATTCATTCTACTAATTGCAGGCATTAGAGAAGTGCCAATTAGCGACTACAATCCGTAGCCTTCCCAACCTTCTCGATTCATCTGGTATGTCGATTCTATCAACCATTCATAAGAAGAACGTCCCATAAAATGCGACTAAACGAAATTAATTCTTCTCCTTCTGTTTCAATTGACAGTGACCGATGAAGGTGAGAATTGGAGTGCTGGGCAGCGCCAGCTTTTTTGCCTTGGTCGTGTCCTTCTCAAGAGGAACAGAATACTAGTTTTGGATGAAGCAACTGCATCCATTGACTCTGCAACAGACGCTGTACTCCAGCAAGTTATCAGGCAGGAATTCTCAAGCTGCACAGTGATAACAGTAGCCCATCGAGTTCCCACGGTTACGGATAGCGACATGGTCATGGTTCTTTCTTATGGTATGCCAGCCTCTTTGAGACCATTCATTTTAGAAACTGATCTGAATTTCCATAAACATTTCTAAGGTACAGAAAAGCATAATCATTGCCACCACCATCGTATAAGCCTTATCTCAACATGTTCTAAGGTACATAATCTGAAAAAAAAAAAAATGTAGAGACTTACTTAAGTGCACACCAATTAACGGATGGTGATCAGGTTTCAGGGCCGTATCCATAACCTCTTCCTCTCAATCAACGAATGGCTCACATTTCTTAGACCGAGATGGCCTATTTTAGCGCATGGGTAGTTTCAGGACATGGTACATCTGATGGAAGGTTGGGATCTCACACGTGCAATGAACTAACATGTTCATGTCAGCGCGGTGAAATCCTACATCCCAAATTCACTTCCAAGGAAAACGCGCCCAAGAATTATGATCATTTTCAAACATCAATGAAGAATAGCAGTATTCCACGATGAATGATAATTTCCCATATGTTACACTACAGAGACTACATTGTGGAAAACTGGAATCTTGTATTATTTCTCTTATAACAACTGAATATATAGAGGAGATGGAATATCTATAGAGATCTCGAGAGATCTACACAGATACTCATCTAAACAAATAGAGAAATATCCTTAAGCTAATTAGATACCCTAATTTACTCTAATATACTCTAGCAATATCACCCAAATAAGACCTTAAATTAAGTTGGGATGGACCTTAAGCTAATTAGATACCCTAATTTACTCTAATATACTCTAGCAATATCACCCAAATAAGACCTTAATTTGTAAGTTGGGATGGACCCATGACCACAAGGTTGCCAAATTGAACATTATCCATTTTAGCTCTGGATTCCAAACACTGAAATGTAAGAATTTGAGATGGATAAGGCCATATTCCAATTAATAGAATTGTATCAGGGAATACATCGACATAATACTACATAATACCATGAAATAAAGAAAAGAGCAATTGGGGTTATCTTGATTAAGGTGTCCATACCTGTATGGCCCGTGCAGCTAACAAGCACACCAAAAGATATTTCTAAAGAGTGAATAAAGAGTAATTGACATGGTTGATGCATCTTACTAAAGAAATGATGGGTTAGAGCTAGTGAATTTATATGACTCTAACTGCTTTGATGATTTGCAGGGAAGCTTATCGAATATGATCAGCCGTCGAAACTAATGGAAACCAACTCCTCCTTTGGCAAGCTCGTGGCAGAGTACTGGTCCAACTGCAGGCACAACTCGTCGCAGAACCTCAGGCACTTCTAGGATGCGGGTTTCCTACTAAGCATATGGAGAATATTTTCTTACTTGATTCAAGAAGTTCCAAGAAGCCGATCCCAAAATAGCTGGGATAAGATTGCGGCAACTATGGCAAAAATGACGGGCGATGACGACGGGGATAGAATATTCTGGCATGAGAGTAAACATGAAACATGGGATTAGAACAACAATAATAAGTCACATGATACCTTACCAATGACCATAGATACAGAAGGGTGGTCCTTTGTATGCATTTAGTCATGTTGGAAGGCTTTTATGACTTTGCAGTCCTTGTGAACTTATATTGCTCATGTGCACCAATAGAAGTCTTGGGCCGAGATAAGTATGTCCTAAAAATGATCATATTATAATGGTTACATAAACTGGCCTACACTCTTCTTTGGATCTAACCATTTGCTGTGAAGAAAATGCTCAATGAGAGTTAGGCACCATCCAGCATTAGATGGCATGTTGGTGTGGGGTCTACAAGGCGCATTTGCCAATTGCTGTTTGAAAATCCCGACAAGCTGGCCCGCCCATTGACACCCTCAATCTTAGATAATAGGTTGGAGTTTCCTTGTTAATCTCGTAATTGAATAGTTAAGGCGCCAATCCAGATGTTTGTTTTGATGTGTTTGGGCACTCCTATTAAAAAATACAAGCATTTTGAGTGTTAGGGTGGCAATGGGCTGGGATGGTCCATGGCATTTCAGGTCCTGGCCTGATAAGAGTAATGCCTGGGCCTATCAAAAGAGTCCTGTGGGTTAGGTTTGGCCTGATGTTGGAGCAGATGAATGAGTAGCCCATGCACAGGCCTAGTTTTTGAGAAACTCCCTATTGGGTCCGGACTGAGGCTGAACACGGTTTTGCTTATGATGTTAATGGGCGAGCTTGGGCTTGAAATCAAAGGCCTGATTATTAAAAGGGCAGGTCTCATAATGTATTTTAAGCCTGGCAAATAATGGGGTCGGGGTTGGGGGGTCGGGCTTGGGCTGATCATAACCAGCCCACCCAGCTCAGTTACTGCTAGGGCTGGTCACAAGCCGAGTCAGCTCGAGAAACTCGATCGACTCGACTCGAAAAAACTCGCCTCGACTCAGTAAAACAAGTCAAGCCAAGCTTCATTTAGGAGCTCGAATCAGAAAGCAAGTCAAGTTCGACCATTGGGTCACTCGACTCGACTCGACTCGAAACTTGACTCGATTCAAGCTGGACTCGGCTCGACCTCGACTCGACTCGTTTCATATAGATATTTGTTATAAAAAAAATCATAATCTTCTTATTTCTTGGTTCTCTCTCCCCCCTCCCCCCCACACACATTGGGGTCCAAGCTTAGGACATATAAAACTCTCACACATTGGGGGGTTTCTTAATCCTACTATTTTGTTCAGGTAAGAACATTCCTTGTTGAGCATACCTCATGGATTGAGTAATTTCGAGTACAAAACATGGTGAGCACACATTGGTTGTGTGTTTTACACACTACACAAAACAGGTGCTACGGTGAGACCACACACCATACACATATACAAAACAGGGGCTATGGTAAGACCAAACACAATATGCAGCTATTGATTGCAATTTTATGAGGGAGGTGTTGCATCTAATCCATGAATCAGCTGAGCCTCATAATGAAGATGGTCCACACAATAATCAGGGCAATCCATTAATGTGGTGAGCTATGCATGTATTATGTTAATCTATGGTTTAGAAATGTTACTAGTGGTCTGCATTCCATGCGTGTGTGATGCAAAGATCCCGGCCACCAATCATATAATTCCTCAACGAGGATCTCCTCATGTGAGGGGCAGCACGTGTCAACATCCAGGTCGACCGCACACATGTCCGACATCCTGGACATTCATGAGGTAATGTGCATTGTTATCATCGTTGGGGTTGTCTTCAATCTTGAAACCGAGAGGGCTTTGGGCGACCGATGAAACTTGGTCGGGCGTTGGAAATTGCCATCAATGGGCTTCTGAAATTTAGATTGTTGGATCTGTTTTTGGGGATGTGAGGGGCCCAATGACTGTGTCGAGCGCCCAACGGTTTTTGTAGGGGCCCTGAAATTTCCCTGTATTTTTCTATGAACTCTTTGGGCAATCCTGGTTGATATGGGATCGTTTGACGCTATGCGAACTGTTAGGTCGGTTGCGCAAGTTTCTGCGCAGTTTTTTTTTAAAATCTTAGTTTATTCATATTTAAGGGGGTGTAATGTAGGATTAGGGTAACACAAGGAGTCCTAGACGTGTTCAAGTGGGTTGAAAGAGTTCTAGGGTGAGAGAATAGTTTGCGTAAGATTGGGTTTCTCTTGTGGGGCTTAGATCTAGGTAAGTTTTATTCATTCTCTTGTAACTTCTGATTCACCGTGGATTATTCTCTTGTGTCATGGTTTTTTACCCATAAAGGATTTTTTCATGTAAAAAATCGAATTGCTTTCTCTTGCATGTTGATTTGTTTGATCATTGTGATTTACATCGTTTGATCTTCTCGCTTCTGTTGCGGGACAGTCTCTTTCCTTCCTAACAAGTGGTATTAAAGATAACGTTGGGAGGTAGATCGGAATATGAAATGAAGTTTCAATGAGGTCTAGTATGAGATTCGACATAAAGAAGTATTTTAGGAAAAATAATTTTAAATTATAGAAGGTAAAGATTGAAGGCCTTCTAGTTTAGCAAGGGGTTGAAGAAGCGCTCCTTGGAAAGCGACTGGAAACTATGAAATAAGAAGAGTGGAAGAAGGTAGGTCAAAAGGCCAAGGTCTCAATCCAGTTGTGTTTAACGGATGAGGTCTTGTATAACGTTATGAAGGAGAAAACTGCAGTTGATACTTAGGTGAAGTTAAAAAATATCTATGTGAAGAAGTATCTTGAGAATCGTCTGTATCTGATGATGCAGTTGTTCAATCTAAAGATGATGGAGGGGACTAATGTTGAGAGCCACATTAACACGTTCAATAGGCTCGTTTACAAGTTGGTGGATTTAGATGAACCGACGAAAGACAAATATCATGCATGTATCTTATTGAATTCGATTCCTCAATCATGTGAGCCGTTCAAAGACTCTTTATGCGTTGGCAAGGAGACCATTAACATTGATACCGTTATCTCAGCCCTCCAGGTGAAGGTGATGAGAAGGAAGAGCGGTAACGTGGGGTCTCCCTTTGACGAGGCACTGGTTGTGAGGGGAATGAATTTTGAGCAGGGTAGGAGATCTTCGTCATCGAAATCTAAATCTAAATCCAAGGACAAATAGAAGAGCAAGGTGAGGCGCTGGAATTGTGGGGAAGAAGGGCACATGAAGAGGGATTGTTAGAATCTTAAACCAAGGCAAGAGAAGTCTAGAGATTCTTCTAGGGAGGGGGCTAATACCGTGGAAGCCACAAAGGACGGTTGTGATGATAATGATGTGTTGAGTGTATCTAATAAAGGGTCTCTCGATGGAGAGTGGCTCTTGAATTCAGGTGCATCGTATCACATGTATCCTGACTGGAGTTTATTCATGACATACAACGTGTATGATGATAGATCAATGTTTTTAGGCGATGGTTTCTCCTGTAAAGTTGTTGGTATTAATTCGGTGCGCATTAAGATGTTCGATGGGATCAAACGAGTCCTGAAAGATGTGAGGCACATCTCTATGTTGAAAATGAATTTAATCTCTCTTGTGCAGTTGAAGCAATGAGGTGCAGGTTCATCAGCCACAAGTGGTATTGTAAAGTGGAAAATAGGGCATTCGTGATGATGAAGGCATGGAGGTGAGGCAATCTTTACAAGTTAATCGGGAACACTTCTCATGGTGGAGTTGCAGGATCGGCAACAGAATCTATGGTTGCTTGTATGTGGCAAGGGGGCAACGACCACATGAGAAAAGCAAGGGGTGTCAAAGTGCAGGAATAGAGTCGATGGAGGCACAAGAAGCGATGGAGCTATGAAGGAGACGAAGTAGAGATGAAGAATGGAGCTTTAGAGCAATGGAGTTTAAAGATGGAACCACGTGGAGATTATTGGAGTTGTCTTCTATCTTCACACCAAGAGGGCTTCAGGCAACCAACAGAACTTAGTCAGGCACCTGAAATTGTCCTGGATGGGCTTCTAGAATCTGGATTGCTGGATTTATTTTTTGGGGGATGTGGGGGGCTCGATGGCTATTGCAAATAACTGTGTCGGGCACTCGGCGATTTTTGTAGGGGCCCCAAAATTCCTATGTATTTTTTTGTGAATTCTTTGGACAATTCTGGCTTATGTAGGCCACCCGACGTTGCGCGAACTATTAGGTCAGTTGCACAAGTTTTTTACGCAGTTTTGTTTCTAATTGATCTTGGTTTATTCCTATTTAAGGGGGTATAATGTAGGATTAGGGTAACACAATGAGTCTTGGACATGTTCAAGTGAGTTGAGAGAATTCTAGGGTGAAAGAATAACTTGTGTAAGCTTGGGTTTCTCTTGTGGGGCTTAGATCTCGGTAAGTTTTCTTCACTCCCTTGTAATTTTTTATTCATAGTGAATTATTTGCTTTGTGCCGTGGTTTTTTACCCATAAGAGGTTTTTCCACGTACTAAATGGATTGCTTTCTCTTGCATGATTTGCTTGATCATTGTGATTGCCATCGTTTGATCTTCTTGTTTGTGCTGCATGCTAGTCTCTTTCCTTCCCAACAAACATACCATATACCAAAAATAAGGGTAATGCACTCATCAAGTGAACCACACTTACGATTATTTTCGTAGGTAGCCACACATAGAGCCGGACACAAACCAAGCTTGCTTGACAGCTCAGTTGGGATTAGTTTGAAAAAGCTCGGATTGGATTGGTTGGAATAGAAGTTCAAAGTAAACCAAGCCTCATAGTCAAGCTCGTTTAAAAAAATAAACCAAACTCAAACAGGGCAGTACTTGCTCGGCTCAACTTGATTCAGCTCGTAGATTGTATGCACATTGTTTCATGTGGTGTGATCCCTTGAGCTTTGGAGATGAATCAATTTTGGGATCATGTCCTAAAATGATATGTAAAAATGGATGGACAACGTGTATAATATATAATATATATACATGACTGTTATTTTTAACCTTTTTAATTCTTTTCTATTTAGACAAATAGCAAAAAAAAAAAAAAAAAAAAAAAGCCGCCACCTGATCAATCTCATCGTGATCCTAGCTTGATTCAAATTTTTTGGGAGCAAACCAAACTCAAGCTGCATGGTCAGCCCTGAATCTAAACTGGGCCGATCCACAAACTGAGGGGGCACAAAAACGAGCCAAACCTAAACTAGTGCTAACTCGGCCCGGCCGAGATCATTGCCCACCTCTAGCTGCACATTGAATTCACATTGTTGGACTCTTTTCTGGCCGGCCATTCTTCTTGTGCAAATTTGACCTACCTCATCAGGACCAACATTTTTTTTCAGTGTACCTTACCTGATGAATGGCCTGGATCTCTAACACGTGCTCCATCCACCCAGATCTACGGCACATGTTTCGCTCTCTCATGTGGACCCCTCATTTTGAACACGACCCTTCCTTTAATTTGAGTTAGGCTCCGAGAATTAATATGACCCAACCACCTCGTCCATCTATATGGGGATCTGATGGTGCCCTACTCCCGTTCACGTGGGAGGACGTGGATTGCGTACTAAGTAAACTCAGTGGGCCAACCATGATGTATGTTTCTCATCCACGTTTTCCATCGTTTTTTTCAAGCTCATTTTAAGGCATGGGTCTCTCGATGGAGAGTGGCTCTTGAATTCAGGTGCATCGTATCACATGTGTCTTGACCGGAGTTTATTCATGACATACAACGTGTATGATGGTAGATTGATGTTTTAGGTGATGGTTTCTCCTGTAAAGTTGTTGGTATTAATTCGGTGCGCATTAAGATGTTCGATGGGATCAAACGAGTCCTGAAAGATGTGAGGCACATCTCTATGTTGAAAATGAATTTAATCTCTCTTGTGCAGTTGAAGCAATGAGGTGCAGATTCATCGGCCACAAGTGGTATTGTAAAGTGGAAAATAGGGCATTCGTGATGATGAAGGCATGGAGGTGAGGCAATCTTTACAAGTTAATCGGCAACACTTCTCATGGTGGAGTTGCAGGATCGGCAACAGAATCCATGGTTGCTTGTATGTGGCAAGGGGGCAACGACCACATGAGAAAAGCAAGGGGTGTCAAAGTGCAGGAATAGAGTCGATGGAGGCACAAGAAGCGATGGAGCTATGAAGGAAACGAAGTAGAGATGAAGAATGGAGCTTTAGAGCAATGGAGTTTGAAGATGGAACCACGTGGAGATTATTGGAGTTGTCTTCTATCTTCACACCAAGAGGGCTTCAGGCAACCAACAGAACTTAGTCAGGCACCTGAAATTGTCCTGGATGGGCTTCCAGAATCTGGATTGCTGGATTTATTTTTTGGGGGATGTGGGGGGCTCGATGGCTATTGCAAATGACTGTGTCGGGCACTCGACGATTTTTGTAGGGGGCCCAAAATTCCTATGTATTTTTCTGTGAACTCTTTGGACAATTCTGGCTTATGTAGGCCACCCGACGTTGCGCGAACTATTAGGTCAGTTGCACTAATCTTGGTTTATTCCTATTTAAGGGGGTATAATGTAGGATTAGGGTAACACAATGAGTCTTGGAAATGTTCAAGTGAGTTGAGAGAATTCTAGGGTGAAAGAATAACTTGTGTAAGCTTGGGTTTCTCTTGTGGGGCTTAGATCTCGATAAGTTTTCTTCACTCTCTTGTAATTTTTTATTCATAGTGAATTATTTGCTTTGTGCCGTGGTTTTTTACCCATAAGAGGTTTTTCCACGTACTAAATGGATTGCTTTCTCTTGCATGATTTGCTTGATCATTGTGATTGCCATCGTTTGATCTTCTTGTTTGCGCTGCATGCTAATCTCTTTCCTTCCCAACAAACATACCATATACCAAAAATAAGGGTAATGCACTCATCAAGTGAACCACACTTACGATTATTTTCGTAGGTAGCCACACATAGAGCCGGACACAAACCAAGCTTGCTTGAGAGCTCACTTGGGATTAGTTTGAAAAAGCTCGGATTGGATTGGTTGGAATAGAAGTTCAAAGTAAACCAAGCCTCATAGTCAAGCTCGTTTAAAAAAAAAACCAAACTCAAACAGGGCAGTACTTGCTCGGCTCAACTTGATTCAGCTCGTAGATTGTATGCACATTGTTTCATGTGGTGTGATCCCTTGAGCTTTGGAGATGAATCAATTTTGGGATCATGTCCTAAAATGATATGTAAAAATGGATGGACAACGTGTATAATATATAATATATATACATGACTGTTATTTTTAACCTTTTTAATTCTTTTCTATTTAGACAAATAGAAAAAAAAAAGAAGAAAAAGCCGCCACCTGATCAATCTCATCGCGATCCTAGCTTGATTCAAATTTTTTGGGAGCAAACCAAACTCAAGCTGCATGGTCAGCCCTGAATCTAAACTGGGCCGATCACAAACTGAGGGGGCACAAAAACGAGCCAAACCTAAACTAGTGCTAACTCGGCCCGGCCGAGATCATTGCCCACCTCTAGCTGCACATTGAATTCACATTGTTGGACTCTTTTCTGGCCGGCCATTCTTCTTGTGCAAATTTGACCTACCTCATCAGGACCAACATTTTTTTTCAGTGTACCTTACCTGATGAATGGCCTGGATCTCTAACACGTGCTCTGTCCACCCAGATCTACGGCACATGTTTCGCTCTCTCATGTGGACTACTCATTTTGAACACGACCCTTCCTTTAATTTGAGTTAGGCTCCGAGAATTAATATGACCCAACCACCTCGTCCATCTATATGGGGATCTGATGGTGCCCTACTCCCGTTCACGTGGGAGGACGTGGATTGCGTACTAAGTAAACTCAGTGGGCCAACCATGATGTATGTTTCTCATCCACGTTTTCCATCGTTTTTTTCAAGCTCATTTTAAGGCATGGGCCTTAAATTGAAGCATGTCCAAAGCTCAAGTGGAGCACACCACAGGAAACAATGGGGATAATAACGTCCAATACCGTGAAACCTTCCTAGGGTCCACAGTAACGTTTGTTTGTCAAACCTGTCCATAAGTTCACACAGATATGGATGTAGGGAAAACATAAATATCAGCTTGATCCAAGATTTATGTGGCCTCAAGAAGTTTTGAACGGTTGACGTTCAGTTCTCACTATTTATGTGGTGTGGTCCACTTGACCTTTGATATGCTTCAATTTTGAGCTCAGCTGAAGTGGACCACACCACAAACAGTGGGGATAATGACATCTACCATTGAAACCTTCCTAGGGCCCATAGTGAACGGGTTGGATGTAGGCCTAGCAATGGGTCGTGTTGAACCGATGTTTATGTTCATGTCAAAAATTTGCTCACCCAAACCTGGCCTGGCCCGGCCCGTTAACTAAGCAGGTCGAACTCTAGAATCTCAAACCCATTCGTTAATTTAACGGGGTACCCGTAACCTGATCCATTTAACCCGTTAGGCCAGTCTACTCATCATATGGCCACACTGTTCATAAGGACAACTGACAATCTGACCCAACATACAGCTGTGGTCCACCAAGTGGGCCCATTCTATCGCCAAAAACAGTAGGATTCACTTGTGAAACAAGGATGAATCACCTTTACATTACAATATTGCATATTATGGAGTGCCAAGGTTCATAGGTGGGCCATGGTTTGGTGATCTAGACCATTATGTTAATGGGTTAAACAGGTTTGCAGGTGAAACACTGACCCTACCCATTATGTTAACAGGTCTTAACGGGTCAACCTTTCTGTGACCCGACACTATATGGCTAGTCCCGAACGTTGGTTTTTTGTGCAGGTTAGCGTGCTGTGTGGAATTTTGACAGGCGTAATTAAATGACATATAAACATCATGGTGGGCTCTAGGAAGGTCTCAACTGTAGGCGTCTTTTATCCCCACTGTTTATTGTGGTGTGGTCCCGAGCTTTAACTCTGCCTCATGTTTGTACTCATATCCTAAAATGAGCTTGCGAAACGATGAACGGAGTAGATATAACACATATATCAGGGTGGGCCCCACGGATTGGGGCTGCAGGGCATCCCATTGAAATTGTTCCTCATCATCACTGAAACTGAGCGGAGTCATTCCGTTACACATCTCACATAAATATCAGCCAATTTGGAGCGTCCATTGTGGATCCAGGTACAATTGGTAGCTACTAAATGCACGGCTAGGATCCTTTGATCGTAGCTTTTTTTCTTAATCTTTGATCTGTCAATAATGGGCCCCATTATCTGGATGGTACAGATTCATGCATTTGAATGCAACGTGTATGGTAGATTAGTCACCACCAATTAAAATTGGTAGTGAACTGTCATCGTAGTCTCGTGTTAAAAGGACAGTCAGACTCAGAGAGAGCTTTTCCATTACTGAGTAAACTCTGCGGGGCCCACCTTGGATGTATGCATCTTATCCACACCGTTCATCCATTTTTCCAGATCATTTTAGGCATGATCATAAAATTGACATCTATGCACAGCTCAAGAGGACCACACAACAGGAAACAGTGGGGATAATGAGATCCACTGTTGAAACCCTCTTAGGGCCCACAGTGATGTTTATTTGTCATCCAACCTGTTCATAAGGTCACTCAGACATGAATAAGGGCCCTCAAATATTAGCTTGATCCAAAGCTTCCCTAGCCCCCCAAAAGTCTTCAACGGTAGGCTTTCAGTTCTTTTGGTCCGAAGTTAGGTGGGGTCCACCATCATTTTCCTAGCTAATGTTACTATGTCATGGCCCAAAAATGAGGCAGATCCAAAGCTAAATCGGGCCACAAGGTGAGAAAAGCTGAGGGAGGGAAATGTCACCAAAACCTTTTTGAGGTCCACCGTGATGCTTATACGGCATCCAAACCGTTCATAAAGTCATTCCCAACTGCAATGTTAGCCACCCCCATGTTAGGAATCGATGATAACAGGACCTCAGTGTTGAAAGGAGGTGATCTTCACCTGGTCTACCACTGCCCCAAAGGTGTGGGTGTTCCCACTAGGCCTGGCAAAATTCCACACGACTCGTTAACCTGCATGAAACCCGCATGAAAAAACTAGTGTTCGGGTCTAGCCTTATCGTGTCGAGTGATCACTAACAGGTTGACCCGTTAAGACCCGTTAACATAAAGGGTCGGGTCAATGTTTCACCCACAAACCCGTTTAACCCGTTAACATAATGGTCTAGATCACCAAACCATGGCCCACCTATGAACCTTGGCACTCCATCATATGCAATATTGCAATGTACAGGTGATTCTTTCTCATCTCACTAGTGAATCCTATTGTTTCTGGTGATAGAATGGGCCCACTAGGTGGACCATAACTGTATGTTGGGTTAGACCGTCAGTTGTCCTCATCAACGGTGTGGCCATCTGATGAGTAGACTGGCCTAACGTGTTAAATGGGTCGGGTTATGGGTAACTCGTTAAATTAAAAAATGAGTTTGGATTTCTAAATTTTGACCCGTTACTTAATGTAAGGCTCGTACCTTTATTTGCCCTCCATACGCTTAGTTTCCGGTGCCGATACGCCCCGGATGGACCAGATTAGCGAGCCTTGATCGCGACCCTATTTTAGTACTGCATCGACCCAAGACCTATACCTTGGCGACCGTGTTGGCGCTGCTATTCCAACACCGCGCGGCACACCCCATTGCGATACCCAGTATGAAAATTATAATCATTTGCGCAATGTGAGGTGGGTCACGCAACGCACGTGTGGCGCGGGCTCCACTTGTACAAGTTCTTAGAAAGTCTAATCAATCAATTACCCTAGTCAATACAAACCATACTCACCCCTTCACCCTCACCCATACCCCTCTCACCACCCTAGTCTACACAAACCATACTCACCTCATCTCTCTCTCACCACAAAGTCAAGAGAGCCCATACCTTCCATGCCCCCTCCCATACCATCCTACTCCCAAAATCTCTACCCATGCAAGACCATACATAGGGGGGGCCTTCTCATTTCCCATTTGCAAAGAGAGAGAGAGAGAGAGAGAGAGAGAGAGAGAAGATTAAGAAGAGGGAAAGAGAGAGATTAAGAGGGAGCTTAGGGAGTTGGGGGAGTTAGAAGAGTTAGGAGTGGAGAGGAGCTCATCCGAGCTGTCCGATCAACGACCCGACCCAATCAAACCGTCCATTCTCCAAGTGAGTGCAAGGGAGATGAAAATCCCTCTTTACCATTGTTTTCCTTTCATTTTTGTGGGCCCACAAGGGTAGGACCCACCTTGTGTATGTATGGTACGTATGGTGGACCCCATAGTGACGGGGGACCACCCCGACGGACATTTCTCACCGCTTCTTCCCTACCTTTCCCTTCCACTTATTTTCCTTACTACCCCCTTTTTTGGACTGTTGTGGGGCCCACAAGTGGACCATGCTGTGGGACAGCGTGCCACGCATGCTGCCACAGCATGAACCACCCTGTGTGGCCCACCATGATGCTTATTTTCCATCCCACCCCATTTTGTTTTAGATCACAAAGATTTGGATGAAGGAAAATGTGTATTTTGACTTGATCCAAAACTCTTTAAGCCCACCATGAGATGACCAAGCTGATGAATGGAGTGGATCTTGAACGTGTGGACCCCATTAGGCAAGGATAACAAAAAAAAAAAGAAGCAAGGCCGCTAGACAGACAGCGTTCAGAGAACGCTGCTGCCCAGCAGTGCATGGGCGGAAGCCCTTTTGGGCGTTAACCATGGGGCCCACTTGTGGGACCCACCTTGATGCTTGTGTTTGATCCACACCATCCATCTGCTTCTCCGGTCTATTTTAGGGCTGGATACCAAAAACGCAACAGATCCAAATCTCAGGTGGACCACACCATAGAAAACAGTGAAGACAATGATACCACTGTTGAAAACTTCTTAGGCCCACTGTTGTATTTATGTGCCATGCAACCCACCTAATATAAGGATCATTGGGTTCCCCATGAGCTGGGAAACCTGATAGACGGAGTGGATTGTATTTATGTGGGCCCCACTTGAAAAAAAAAGGGAGTCCGGACGCTGGAGCGTCAGGAACGCTAGAATGCTTGGGAGGGGTCCCCACTCGTGGGACCCACCTTAATGTTTGTGTTGAATCCACACCGTCCACCTGTTTTCCCGGATCATCTTGGGGCCAGGGCCTAAATATGAAACAAATCCAAATCTTAAGTGGACCGCACCACATGAAACAGTGAGATAATGATGTCTATTGCTGAGATTTTTTTTGCCCGCCTTGATGTTTGTAGACCGTATCACCTGTCCAATATAGGCTCTTTGGGTCCCCCATAAGTTGAAAAATCTGATAGACGGAGTGGATCGTCCTCATGTGGGCCCCACTCGATGAAAACCAAGAAAAAAAAGAAAGAGAGAGAGAGAGAGAGAGAGAGAGAGAGAGAGCAGCGTCAGAGACGGTGGGAGTACCAGCGTCCACGGACGCTGGGCTCCTTGGCTGCCCAACGAGTGGCCCACTCGTGGGACCTACCATGATGTATATGTATCATCCACGCCGTCCATCCCTTTTGCCAAATCATTTTAGGCCTCAGGCCCAAGTTTGGGCCAGATCCACTTCCTAGGTGAGCCGTATCATGGGACTCAGTTGGGGGAACAATGATGTCCACCGTTGAAGCCTTCCTAAGGCTCACTGTAATGTTTATAATGCCATCCAGACCTGTGGCATAGGTATGGATGGAGGGGAAAAAACAAACATTGGCTTGATTCAAAACGAATGAGACCACAGGGGGGTCTCACGCTACCCAGCAGGTGGACCACCCTGTGGGTCCCACCATGATGTACCTGTTTTACCCACGCTGCCCATCTGTTTTTCCATGCCATTTTAGGACATGGCCCAAAAAATGAGACAGATCCAAACGTCAGGTGGACCACACCTGCAGGGAACAATGGTTATTGATGGCCACCATTGAAAACTTTCTTGGGGCCACTGTGATGATTATCTTTCATCCAACTAAAGGGTGTGGGCCCATCTTTGGGTTCCACCTTGGTGGATGTATTGTGTATCATGCCACCCGTCTTGACAGACGCGTGGGGCCCAATTTTGAAGTGGGCCTCACTTAGGAAATGGTGGTGATTGAATACCTACCACTGAAACTTCCTAAGACCTACGATGAGGTGTATTTGCTATCCGACCGGTGGGCGGGGCCCGCCACGGTCCCTCCTTTGATATATATGTTTTATCCATGTCGTATACCTTTTTTTTGTCAGCCTATTTTGTATGTGCAGGCCCAAGTATGGGGCCGATATGGTCTCAAGTGAGCTATGCCACGAAGACCTTTACATTTCCAATGGGGCCCACAGTTTGGTTCCCACTCTCTTCATATATTAGGTCATTTAAGGCCAACATCACATGATATGCTTGGTAACATGCTAGTATGCTTAGCCTGATAAGTCACACTGATAATATGCTTAGTATAATGAATACCATGCTCATTCATATGCCCATACGCATCATTTGTATGCCTGTTGTGGATCACGATTAATCATAGCACATGCTATTTTGGCATATTATACTTAGGGGACCCGTGCGAGACAGGGTCGCCCCACATGATTGCGTAGTATGCGTAACTTTGGTGCATGACTTGGATTGTATAACTCATACATCTTGCATTATGTATGTCATGATCGCCTTCACACCCTAGCAGCATTAGGGTGGTGTCCACCATAGTTACATCGTGGTTGGCAGTAATGGGCACTGAAAACTTGTTTTAGCATGTGGGCGCTATGGATGTCTTTAGGTGAAAGTCCCTAAACCTTGTGGTACTAATAGGATGTCCAATGTCGAGACTGAGTGGATAACATGAGCGCCGAGTGCCAAATACCAGTAGGTCGCGTCTCTCACTGTGTCGAGGTCGGTTGGAAAGGGGTGTGACCTTATCCGCCCGGGTGTAGTGGGTTATAAGCTAGGTCGAGTCTGTCCAGCTCGTGAAATGGGTCGGCTATTGGCGAGCCGAGTGGGCATTGGCAAACCACTGACGAGGCTGATAGTATGATCTTTTCTATTCGCTTGGTTATGCGTGCGATGTGCGGCGGCCAGTATCAGAGTGTATTAGACCCCGATGATGTCCCAGGTGAGAACCATTTGATATGTGGATTAGTTGAGGATTGGCATGTTTGCATTGCATCTTTGGCATGTAACACTCGGCCATGTAGGCCCTTGCATCGCATAGCCTTGGGATGGCTGATAGCATTCATGAGCTTGGTAACTTAGCTCTCTATCACTTTCATTTACTCTGATATCTGTATACTTGTCATATGCATCACACAAGCACACACGCACTCTACTAACCTTCGTAGGAAGCTTATGCGCGTTTGTTTTACGCTGCAGGTACTAGGGCACATCAGCAGCGTTGAGTTCGGTTCATGTACCTGATATTTTGGACTTTTGCTACATTTTGTATTTTCCCTTTTCAGCATTGTACTCAACAAACTATATAGTGGATATCTAATAATGTTTTATGATTTTGATTTTGCTCTTTTACAAAAAAAAATTACCCTAAAATGCTCCTGGTGGGATCCCAAGATCGGAACCTGGCATATGAGAGGTAGGAGCCAAGAATGGGGTACTCGGAGGTTGTTGGCACCAAGGTCGACGATCGAAAATTTAGTGAGCCTGGTCCCCGGGTCTGGGGCGTGACAAAAGTTGGTATCAGAGCATAACTTGGGAATACCTGCTGATGACATCACATATCTACTAATGGCCTTAGATTAACTACCCTTCACTGAATGATTGTTGCAAACTTAGGATGATTAGGATCCCGATCTCATGCACTTAGAGACCCACACTAGGATCCTGTTACAACATAGTTTATAATAGGATTCCCTATTGTGAGTCTAGAAACTTCTGAATATGGTTCCCTAACGTGCGTGCATTTGAGAGTATCAATGCTAAGTGGTACCTGTCCTTTTCTGTAGGATATGACACCCAAGCGAGGCACCGGTAGGCCGTCGACTAGTGCGCGTACATCCCGGACAGCCTCAACTCCAGCTCTAGCTATGACTGCTGGTCAGTTCTAGCAGATGATGCGCGTTATGACCTCCATGGTGGAGCGCCAGGAGAGGAGGTCATCCGATGCAGTTGCCCTGTCGGAGCAGGATCGCGCTCGTTCTTTACTTAAGGATTTTAGACGGATGGATCCCCCACGTTTCTTAGGCGGGCCAGACCTGGTGATCGCAGAGAGGTGGAAATCTGAGGTAAAGAAGATCTTTACTACGATGTGATGCACGACCGAGCAACGAGTTCCTCTCACTGTTTTCCTTCTTCAGGGAGAGGCTGAGCATTAGTGGGCATCGGTTACCCGAGCGGCCGGGCCTGATTTTGAGTGGACATGGGAGGACTTTGTGGACCGGTTTGACCGGAAGTTCTTCCCCGAGCATGTCCGTCAGCAGCGTGCATTGGAGTTCGAGACGCTAGTTCAGGGAGATATGATAGTGTCGCAGTACGAAGCTCAATTCGTTGAGCTATCCAGATTTGCGACATATTTTGTGGACGATGAGAGGCGGAAGGCCCGTCGATTCGAGAGCGGATTGCGCCTTGGCCTTCGTGGCCGTGTCACGGGACACAAGCTTCCTACGCTCGAGGAGGTTGTGTAGCGGGCCCAGATTTATGAGGCAGAGTGGGCTGATGCGCAGCGGATCCATGATCAGGGCGGAGATTAGAAGGGGAAGAGGAAGGCTCCTTCTAGTAGCTTTCGACAACAGCATACTCGGGCACCGCAGAGGCATCTGGTTTGTCCATCCTTTCGACCGCCAGTAACACCAGCAGCACCTCCAGCACCGTCATAGAGACAATTTGCAGGCGTTTGTTACGGATGTGGAGGGATAGGGCACTATAGACATGAGTGCCCCCACCCATAGTAGCATCCGAGAGCACCTCAGCAGCAGCAGCAGCCACAGCAGCAGAGGCAGCAGCAGCATAGGCCGCAGCAGCAGCAGCGACCACCGCAGAGGGGACAAACACATCCCCAGCAGACTCAGGGCAGGTTCTACGTAGCCCAGCAGGATCCTCAAACACCTGGAGGAGTCGTTGATGGTACACTCATTGTCTCTTCATGCATAGCTCATGTTTTGTTTGATTCTGGCACATCGCATTCTTTTATATCCAATGATTTCTGCCGATCGACTGGTTTACCATTAGAATCAGTGCGCGAGGGATTGTCAGTGTCGACACCCTTAGGGAAGACCGCAGTATTAAATTTGATCTGTTCGTTTTGCCCCATCCTGATAGGAGAGACCTTTTTGCCTGCCGACTTGTTTGTTTTACCGATGACCGAGTTTGATGTTATCCTGGGCATGGATTTGCTAGCTGAGTATCATGCTGTATTTGACTACTTCGTGAGGACAGCCACTTTCCTTATACCCGGCATGGCGCAGTTTCAGTTCGTTGCCGAGCCCAGAGGAGAGTAGTTGTCATCTTTGATGTCTTGTGCCATAGAGGAGACAATTGCCTTATACATCGACCAGTTGCCGGTAGTTTACGACTTCCCGGATGTGTTTCAGGAGATTCCGAGGTTGCCGCCTCGTCGGCATACCGAGTTTCAGATTGACCTCGTGCCCGGTACCTCCCCTATCTCAAAAGCCCCGTACCGTATGACACCATTGGAGTTGCAGGAGCTGCAGAAGCAGTTGGACGAGTTACATGAACTAGGCTTCATCCGTCCGAGAAATTCACCGTGGGGAGCGCTAGTACTCTTCGTGAATAAGGATGGCTCGTTGAGGCTTTGCGTGGATTACCGCGAGCTCAATAAGGTCATGATTAAGAATAGGTACCCACTTCCGAGGATCGACGATTTATTTGACCAGTTGCAGGAGGCGCAGTTCTTTTTGAAGATTGATCTACGGTCCGGTTATCATTAAGTCCGTGTCCAGGAGGAGGATATCCAGAAGACGGCATTGAGGATGCGTTACGGTCATTTTGAGTTCCAGGTCATGTCCTTCGAACTGACCAATGCACCCACTGTGTTCATGCAATTGATGAACGAGGTCTTTTGTCCCTGCCTTGATCAGTTCGTTGTGTTGTTCATTGATGACATTCTGATCTATTCGAGAACTCGGGAGGAGCATGAGCAGCATCTGAAGATCACCTTGCAGACCCTCCGCACACACCAGCTTTATGTGAAGTTGGAGAAGTGCGAGTTTTGGCAGGAGGAGGTGAAGTTTCTCGGTCATGTTATGACGAGGCAGGGAGTAGCAGTGGATCCGGTGAAGATTGATGCCGTGCGTTAGTGGGGTCAGCCCACGAACGTGTTCGAAATTCGAAGTTTCCTTGGGTTAGTAGGTTATTATCGTCGTTTCATTGACGGTTTCTCCCGTATTATAGCCCCGCTGACCAGGTTGACCCGTAAGGGCGCTGAGTTTGTTTGGGGTAATGCCTGTGAGCGAGCATTTGCAGAACTGAAGGACCGTCTTACTTCTACACCAGTTCTCACTCTTCCCTCCGGGAGTGAAGGATTCGTGGTTTTTACAAATGCCTCGCATATTGGTTTGGGTGCTGTCTTGATGCAGCATGGTAGACCCGTGGCCTTCGCGTCTCGCCAGCTCAAGGCCCATGAGCAGAACTACCCCACTCATGATCTGGAGCTAGCAGCGGTAGTCTTCGCACTGAAGGTGTAGAGGCACTATCTTTATGGGGTCAGGTTTGAGCTCTTTTCCAACCACAAGAGCATGAAGTACCTCTTCTCACAGTCCGAGTTGAACATGAGGCAAAGACGCTGGATGGAGCTCCTGAAGGATTATGATTTCGATCTTCAGTACCACCCTGGCAAGGCCAACGTGGTGGCAGATGCCCTTAGCCATTAACCACGAGGCCTGGTGGCGCATATGATGGTCCGGGAGTGGAGGATGCTTGAGGATGTTACCGAGTATGATTTTGAGCCGAGCCTGCAGTCTTCTATCACGTAGTTATCGAGCTTGTCGATTCAACCCTCTCTTGTTTCTAGGGTGATCGAGGATCAGCAGGCCGATCAGACGTTGTAGGATTATCAGGCAGAGGCAGCGTCAGAGGATCAGAAAGATTGGCAGATTGGGTCAGATGGTGGACTTCGTTTCAGGGGTCGGTTGTGTGTCCCAGATATTCCACAGTTGTGCAAAGATCTTATGGATGAGGTACACTGATCAAGGCTCATGATTCACCCGGGCTCTACCAAGATGTACCGTGATATGAGGAGATAGTATTTTTGGGTCGGAATGAAGCGTCAGATTGCTAATTTTGTGGTTGAGTGTGACACTTGCCAGCGTGTCAAGGCCGATAATCGCAAACCTCCAGGCCCCTTGTAGTCGTTGAGTGTCCCGTTGTGGAAATGGGAGCACGTGACCACAGACTTCATTATGGGCTTGCCGAGGACTCAGAGCAATCACGACGTCATCTGGGTTGTTGTCGATCGTCTTATGAAGTTGACACATTTTCTTGCGATATGTGCGACTTGGCCATTGGACCTACTTGCAGATTTGTTTATCGAGGAGATTGTGAGACTGTACGGTGTCCTAGTTTCGATCGTTTCTGACGGAGATTCGAGATTTACGTCGCGGTTCTGGAGGAGTTTTCAAAAAGCGATGGGGCCTGCTTTGAAGTTCAGCACCGCATATCATCCTCAGACTGATGGACAGACCGAGAGGGTCAACTAGATCCTTGAGGACATGCTCCGAGCTTGCGTGTTGAATTTCTCAGGTAGTTGGGATAAACACCTGCGTTTGGCTGAGTTTGCATACAATAACAGCTACCAGGCGACTATCGGTATGGCTCCTTTTGAGGCGTTGTATGGTAGAACTTATAAGTCTCCTAGTTGTTGGACTGAGGTTGGAGAGCGTTGCCTCCCAGGTCCTGAGTTGGTGCAGAGAACATCTGAGGCTATCGAGATCATCAGGCAGAGGATGTGCAAGAGTTTTGCAGATCGTCGGCATCGTCCCATAGAGTTTTTCATTGGGGATCATGTGTATCTCAGGGTCTCACCCATGAAGGGCGTGGTTCGTTTTGGAGTCAAGGGGAAGCTTGCCCCGAGATTCATTGGACCCTTCGAGATCACTAGGCGTGTTGGCGCCGTGGCCTATCAGCTTGCCTTTCCACTTCAGTTGTCTGATGTCCACAACGTTTTTCATGTTTCTATGTTACGGTAGTGTGGGGTCAGACGTGGTTCCTGTGATAGATTGGCAGCTATTGGAGGTTCGTGAGGATGCTTCTTACATTGAGCAGCCGGTTAGTATCCTTAACCGGAAGTAGCAAGTCCTCCGGACCAAGGTCATTCCTTTAGTGAAGGTCCAATGGAGTCATCATAGTACAGATGAGGTGTCGTGGGAGCTAGAGGCAGAGACTTATCATTGTTTTCCTTTCATTTTTGTGAGATGAAAATCCCTCTTTACCATTGTTTTCCTTTCATTTTTGTGGGCCCACAAGGGTAGGACCCACCTTGTGTATGTATGGTACGTATGGTGGACCCCATAGTGGCTGGGGACCAGCCCGACGGACGTTTCTCACCGCTTCTTCCCTACCTTTCCCTTCCATTTATTTTCCTTACTCCCCCCTTTTTTTTGGACTATTGTGGAGCCCACAAGTGGGCCATGTTGTGGGACAGCGTGCCCCACACGCTGCCACAGTGTGGACCACCCTGTGTGGCCCACCATGATGCTTATTCTCTATCCCACCTCATTTTGTTTTAGATCACAAAGATCTAGATGAAGGAAAATGTGTATTTTGGCTTGATCCAAAACTCTTTGAGCCCGCCATGAGATGACCAAGCTAATGAATGGAGTGGATCCTGAATGTGTGGACCCCACTAGGCTAGGATAACAAAAAAAAAAAAAAAAAAAAAATAGAAGCAAGGCCGCTGGACAGACAGCATACAGAGAACGCTACTGCCCAACAGCGCATGGGCGGAAGCCCTTTTGGGCGTTAACCATGGGGCCCCCTTGTGGGACCCACCTTGATGCTTGTGTCTAATCCATACCGTCCATCTGCTTCTCCAGTATATTTTAGGGCTGTATACCAAAAATAAAATAAATCCAGATCTCAGGTGGACCACACCATAGAAAACAGTGAAGACAATGATACCACTGTTGAAAACTTCTTAGGCTCATTGTTGTATTTATATGCTATGCAACCCACCTAATATAAGGTTCATTGGATTCCCCATGAGCTGGGAAACCCGATAGACGGAGTGGATTGTATTTATGTGGGCCCCACTTGAAAAAAAAAGGGAGTCCGGACGCTGAACGTCCTTAGCGTCAGAGAGTCCAGACGCTGAACGTCCTTAGCGTCAGAGACGCTGGAACTGTCCAGCGTCAGGAACACCGGAATGCGTGGGAGGGGTCCCCACTGGTGCGACCCACCTTGATGTTTGTGTTGAATCCACACCGTCCACCTGTTTTCCCGGATCATCTTAGGGTCAGGACCCAAATATGAAACAGATCCAAATCTTAAGCGGACCGCACCACATGAAACAGTGGAGATAATGATGTCTACTGCCGATATTTTTTTGGCCTGCCTTGATGTTTGTAGACCGTATCACCTGCTCAATATGGGGCTCTTTGGGTCCCCCATGAGTTGGAAAATCTAATAGACGGAGTGGATCATCCTCATGTGGGCCCCACTTGATGAAAACTAAGAAAAAAAAAAGAAAAAGAGAGAGAGAGAGAGAGAGAGAGAGAGAGAGAGAGAGAGAGAGAGCACAACGTCAGAGACGCTGGGAGTACCCAGCGTCCACGGACGCTGGGCTCCTTGGCTGCCCAGCGAGTGGCCCACTCGTGGGACCCATCATGATGTATATGTATCATCCATGCCGTCCATCCCTTTTGACAAATCATTTTAGGCCTTAGGCCCAAGTTTGGGCCAGATCTACTTCCCAGGTGGGCCGTATCATGGGACTCAGTTGGGGGAACAGTGATGTCCACCGTTGAAGCCTTCCTAAGGCTCACCGTAATGTTTATAATGCCATCCAGACCTGTGGCATAGGTCTGGATGGTCTAGATGGAGGGAAAACACAAACATTGGCTTGATTCAAAAGGAATGAGACCACAGGGGGGTCCCACGCTGCCCAGCAGGTGGACCACCCTGTGGGTCCCACCATGATGTACCTGTTTTACCCATGCTGCCCATCTGTTTTTCCATGCCATTTTAGGACATGGCCCCAAAAATGAGACAGATCCAAATGTCAGGTGGACCACACCTGCAGGGAACAGTGGTCATTGATGCCCACCATTGAAAACTTTCTTGGGGTCACTGTGATGATTATCTTTCATCCAAGTAAAGGGTGTGGGCCCATCTTTGGGTCCCACCTTGATGGATGTATTGTGTATCATGCCACCCGTCTTGATCGACGCGTGGGACCCAATTTTGGAGTGAGCCTCACTTAGGAAATGGTGGTGATTGAATACCTACCACAGAAACTTCCTAAGACCTACAATGAGGTATATTTTCTATCTGACCGGTGGACAGGGCCCGTCATGGTCCCTCCTTTGATATATATGTTTTATCCATGCCGCCCACCTTTTTTTTGTCAGCCTATTTTGTATGTGCAGGCCCAAGTATGGGGTCGATGTGGTCTCAAGTGTGCAATGCCATAAAGACCTTTACATTTCCAATGGGGCCCACAGTCTGGGTCCCACTCTCTACATATATTGGGTCATTTAAGGCCAACATCACATGATATGCTTGGTAACATGCTAGTATACTTAGCCTGATAAGTCACACTGATAATATGCTTAGTATAATGAATACCATACTCATTCATATGCCCATACGCATCATTTGTATGCCTGTTGTGGATCAAGATTAATCATAGCACATGCTATTTTGGCTTATTATACTTAGGGGACTCGTGCGAGACAGGGTCGCCCCATATGATTGCGCAGTATGCGTAGGTTTAGTGTATGACTTGGATTGTATGAATCATGCATCTCACATTATGTATGTCACGATCGCCTTCACACCCTAGCAGCATCAGTGTGGTGGCCACCATAGTCACATCGTAGTTGGCAGTAATGGACACCGGAAACTTGTTCTAGCACGTGGGCGCTATGGATGTCCTTGGGTGAAAGTCCCTAAACCCTGTGGTACTAGTAGGATGCTCCAACGTCAAGACCGAGTGGATAACATGAGCGCCTGAGTGCCAAATACCAGTAGGCAGCATCTCCCACTGTGTCGAGGTCGGTTGGAAATGGGTGTGACCTTATCCGCCCGGGTGTAGTGGGCTATAAGCTAAGTCCAGTTTGACCAGCTCGTGAAATGGGTCCGCTATCAGCAAGCCGAGTGGGCATTGGCAAACCACTGACGAGGCGGATAGTATGGTCTTTTCTATTCGCTTGGTTATGCGCGCGATGTACGTCGGCTAGTATCAGAGTGTATTAGACCCTGATGATGTCCCAGATGAGAACCATTTGATATGTGGATTAGTTGAGGATTGGCATGTCTGCATTGCATCTCTGGCATGTAACACTCGGCCATGTAAGCCCTTGCATCACATAGCCTTGGGATGACTGATAGCATTCATGAGCTTGGTAACTTAGCTCTCTATCACTTTCGCTTACTCTGATATCTGTATACTTGTCATATGCATCACACAAGCACACACGCACTCTACTAACCTTCGTAGGAAGCTTATGTACGTTTGTTTTACGCTGCAGGTACTAAGGCACATCAGTAGCGTTGAGCTCAGTTCATGTACCTAATATTTTGGACTTTTGCTACATTTTATATTTTCCTTTTCAGCATTATACTCAACAAACTATATAGTGGATATTTGATGATGTTTTATGGTTTTGATTATGCTCCTTTACAATAAAAAATTTATCCTGAAAATCTTCCTGGTGGGATCCCAGGATCGAAACCTGACATATGAGAACTAGGAAACGAGAATGGGGTACTACGGAGGCGGTTGGCACTAAGGTCGGCTGATCGGGAATTTAGTGAGTCCGGTCCCCGAGTTTGGGGCGTGACAGTTAACAGACCAGGTTTATGCGAGCAAATTTTTGACATGAAACGACATAAATATGGTTCAACACTACCTGTTGCCAGGCCTAGTTCCCACTACCAAAAATATAAAAAATATTAGTCTGATCTAAAACTTCTATGGACCCGTGAATATTGCTTCAATGGATGTTTCCTGTTATGTGTATATTCAGTTTTTGATCTACTTCTTTTTCTTAGCTCAATTCCTAATGTGAGCTGGCAAAACAGGTGGACGGGGTGGATTTCTCACAAACATCACGGTGGCCCCACCTAGCTTCGGACCGCAGGTCGCACGCAATCTATGTCCCATGCATGAACGCTTGGCAAACATGCTACGCAGATAGTAGGACCCACATGCTGTTAGATGAGCTTGACCTTTCATTAGGGCATAAATGCCTTGTTGAATTTGTGCCGTTGGCTAATATTCTTCCCACACCACTACTTGGATGCCCATCAATTTTCGTGGTAGATGATAAGGTGGAGCCAGTAGAGCCGGATTACGGTAGATCCATATCTCTGTAGTTCACCTGTTGGGTGATGTTCAAATTAGGTCCACTCATCTATTGGTCCCCAGCATGAATGGTTTGTGTCTAAAAAAATTACATTTATAACACAATCCTATCCATCTCATCCATGTCCTTTTAAAGTGACGGTGGAAAATGAAGACAGTCATCAGTCGAATTAGCAGTGTGATAAACAGGAGAAAAAGTGACGGTAGGATCCTCGCGTGGGTTTTATTTTTAAAACTTACGCCATCCATCCTCGTGCCAGTGTATGGTTTGGATCAGATTAGTACTTCACCCTGCCACGTGTCCTCCGGAGAGATGGCTTCACCATATTCCAGTTCTTCCCACTCTACCCTAGCTATCATCTTCCCTCTTGATTTGTCCATATGTCATCGTACCACATGTTGAGAAATTACTCTTGGTTGTCATCGTAGGGGCATTCATCTCGGATGCGGTTTGGCCAGTGGTCGGTGCTCTGTGGGCCCTACCATGATGTTTGTGTTTCATCTACTCCGTCCATCCATTTTTCCATATCATTTTATGGCTTCATCCCAAAACTTAGTTGGAACTAAATCTCAGGTAGACCACACCATAGGAAAACAGTAGTGATTGAATGTCCACTATTAAAATTCTCCTATGACCCACTGTAATGTTTATATGACATCCAACCTGTTGATTAGGTCATGCAGACATGGATGAAGGGGAAAACAAATATCAGCTTGACCCAAAACCGCCGTGGCCCCGAGAAGTTTCTAATGGTGAGCGTTCAATGACCACTGTTTCCTGTGATGTGGAAATCGGATTGCGTCCTGAGTTACTCAGTACGCTATTATCGTACTGAGTAAACTCAGTTGGGCCCACTGTAAATGTAAGTTTATCTACACCGTCCATCTGCTTTTCCAGGTCATTTAATGGGTTGAAAGCAAAATTGAAGCATGTACAAAACTCAGGTGGATCATACCACAAGGAACAGTGGGTATAATGATTTCCACAGTTGAAACCTTTCTAGGGCTCAAAGTGATGTTTATTTGTCATCCAACCTGTTCACAAGATCACACAGGCATGGATGAAGGGAAAAAACAAATATCAGCTTGATCCAAAACTTCTGCGGCCCCCAAGAATTTTTCAACGGCACACGTTCAATTCACATTATTTCCTGTGGTGTGGTCAACTTAAGATTTTTATATGCTTTATTTTTTTGTCTCAAGACATAAAATTATCTGCTAAAATGGATGAACGGAGTGGATGAAATGCATAAATCACAGTTGACCTCACAGCAGAGTTTACTCATACGCGGTCCGCTTCCTGTGATGTGTCCTACTTGAGATTTGGATCAAACTCATTTTTGGGCTTATGCATAAATGGTCCGGAAAAACTGAAGGACGGCATGGATGAACCACATATTTCATCACATATACATGGTGGGGCCATGGAGCCCCAACCCACTAGCCATTTCATCTCAAATGTGTAGGCAAAATTTCCTCCGGGCCAAGATAAATCTATTATGGTACTTCAAGTGAGCCACACCAAGAAAAACAGTAGTTTCAATGGTGGCGTCATTATTCCTATTGTTTCTTACGATGTGGTCCACTTGATCTTTAGATTTGTCTCATGTTTTGGCTCATGCCTTAAAATGATGGCATGGATACAATGCAGCACACATAGGTTGCCTCATTTTTTGAGCTAAGACCTCTATAAAAAAAAAAAAAAAAAAAAAAAAAAAAAAAAAAAAAAAGATAGAAAAATAAAGAAAGACATCAACATCATGAAGTGATAGCTATTGTCCATCGACATTTAACATTGTAATTAATAAATGTCAAAATCAGTCAAAATATAGACAATTACATCAAAACCAATGGGTCCTAACGAAGCAGCGCTAGGGCCTAATTACAATCATTAAGACAAATATTACCCAGATTTTTAAAATCCCACTGTATTTCCACTGAAAGTTCATCAAATGATATTATTGAGGCTGAAAGTTCTTGAAACGATATCATGGTGAAAATATCATGAGATGTTCACAATCTCAACAGTTTTTAATTTTTCACATTTTGTAAATTATTGATTAAATTATATTTTAATATTTCATTTTTAGAAATATTTTCCCAAGAACATCACTAGAAAAACATCCAAGCCTGAAATCTCCAGGGATATATCCATGCCAAGAAATCACTGAGAATGATATTTGTGACTGTTTTACAATCACAATAAAGGGTTGTAAGCCTAATTACAATCAACAAAGAAACAAGAGGCACTAGCGATTCGTTTGATAGCAGTGATTCAGATGGGTTTAAGAGAATTTGCTGCTTTTAATTGTTTAGTAGCAAGGAATGGGAGGAATTTAGATTCTGAAGAATCCGAATCCTTTAAAAGACTTTTTATTGAGCTCTCACCTCAATGCTATGATTTCAAACCTACTCAAGTCCGTACTAAAATCCACCTGATACCATACGATTCTAAATCTATGTTGTGAAATAGTCCCTAACCCTAAAATGAGTGGAAATTAAAGCGTGTAAGAAGGACCGATAAAATGGTGGTGACTCATCAACCCTATCAATCACATATAATTAAAAGATCTCAACCATCTGAAATCACCCGTTGAATTGGATTATTGACCATTTTCTTCTATAACTACCCATTTCATTGTCACCAATTGGGATGGTTGGGACAATGTGATCAGTATCATTTCGGGCTGCATCCCATGCATAGCGTGGCTTATGATTTAGATGGTCTGGATTAGAAATATATAAGTAGATGGTTGATGGAGACGTGCATGGCATACGGCAGCCCATGCCCACGCTTCATTGTCACCGATTCGGCTTGCTTTCCAAAAGAAAAATTGGATGGTTGGAGCCATATGATTGTATCATTTTATACTGCATCCAATGTTTATTTCTTATTCCTTGTTCCTCATTCAAAGCTCATATTTACACAGCGGGAAAGAGTTCTGCATCTTTCTGACACTCGGTTTCCATGCCGTATATAGCAATATTTGATGAATTAATGAGAGCATGCTCTCAAGCTCACCTCTTGATGTTATTGGCGGTCCCACTTTTCTTTTTTGGGTTGGTACACACATATATCCCACTGTTAGTATACCCACCTACACTGCTAGTCACACTTTAATTTTATCCATACCCTAGGTTGGGAATCGATATCAAGACCTCAGTGCTGAAACAAGGTTATCTTCACTTGATCTACTTAGCCACCCCATGTTAGGCGGTCCCTTAACTTTCTAAATGGTTTTAATAAAGAGCACCGATGGTCCACACCTTTATGCTCATTGTGTCATCTAGCTTGTGTTTTCTATCAACATATATCATGGTAGGACATCCCTAATTAGCCAATAAACGGTAGGTTACTTCATGGAGATCATTTAGATGGCCTACATGTGTGGAATCAATATATGATAGGCCCGGATTCCTATATAAAACTTTTAACATGGTCAATGAAAAATTATCTTGTGTGCTTGTTTCATACTTATTAACTTGAAACTTTATCCTGAAATCTTAAATGTCTTTTTAATAATAATTAAGAATATGAAAAAGAGAATTAGTTTCCAGATAACTTTGGAGCTAATGCAGGACCTAAGGTAGTGGATGGAAGATGACAGATTACTCATAAATTCCACCTATTAACTAAAAAAATATTGAGGCTGGCCACACTGAGGCCCATCAAATGGATGGTCAAGATCATCATGCTGTTGTTCCTTTGACTGGTGTGATTTGCTTGAATATTTTTGGGGTGATCCAGTACGTCTTAAATAAGTCTCTCTTTGCAGTAGCAAAGTTGGTTACTCTCCTGGAGAGACGTGAGGCTGTTGATTACTTGCATGCGACAAATGTTACGTACGTCATGCAGATGTGAGGAATGCCGGCTGCAATTTTCTCACCCATAGAACGAGTGGTGCGTCTGTAAGATTGACAGCTCAGATTATCCACGCTTTGTATATTCCATGCACCTAAAATGAGCCCAGTAAGTTCATTACGTGGGCCACATGTTTTGGATGGCGTACATGTGATCCAGGCCATTCATTACGTAGCGAGCTGTATGATCATGCCCTGTACAAAAATCAGGCTCGCATGCATGCTACTCTTTTTCGTTTTTTTTTTTTTTAGCACACACTCACACCACATACACCCACCCAACACCAAATGAGCACTCGATCGATGATCACAGTTGCATGGTTATCAAGTCAGCCACCCGTGTAAGTCCATTCCAACTGTTGAAACTACTTCTCTTTCCATCCAATTTTTCCACTATAAGTGAGGTCTGCTTGATCAAAGGACCAACATTATTTTTTGGTGGTAGGAATGTGATAATTTTTTTTTTGGTTAGTCATAACACACCCACTTATTAGCTGGGCAATGCACACCCACATGGTTAGTCACACAATGCACTCACCCACAAGTGGGGTTAGTGTCTCCTTGGCACTAGAACCTGATACTTGCTGTTGAAAGGCCTTGGCGTCTTCCAGCTGGCCTAGCTAGCGAGACACCATTAATATGATGATTGAACGCTTATCATTAAAAACTTCCCAAGGGCAGATTCATAATGTTTATTTTTCATCCAACCTGTTGATAAACTTCCCAACTAGACCTGGATGAAGAGAGAACACAAAGATCAGATTCATCGAAAACTTCATAGCTTACAAAAAGATTTTAATAGTCATACACTGGTCACCACTTTTTCCAGTGGTATAGTTTATTAGACATTTGGATCTGCTTAACACTTGGTATAACGTCCTAAAATGAGCTTAAAAAACAGATGGACAGAGTGGATATCCAACATATTTATCAATGTGGACCCCACACGGTAACACCACTAAGGTGTTTCCCTGGTGAGTCCCAATCCGCTCCCGTGCGCCGCACGTGTTCGTTAGATAATTGTACCGAGGTTCGCTAAGATAACACGCGTGTAAAAGGAGCCCTTCTATCCGCCAAGCCATGTCTCATCGTGGAAAATACATGAGATCCAGACCATCCATTGGGAGGGACCCACTGTGTAGTTGCCCCTCCGTAAAAATAAGGTCAGTCCAATCTCAAACATGCCATGATATTAGAACAAAAGAATGTCTTAGAAATTTTGGTTAAAATCTTATTGTTCATCCATTTCTTTGGAAACTCATAGCTAAAATGATCAATGATCCGCATGATGGGACCCATCTAATGGACAGACGACTAGGATCTCTCTGTTCGTGCCACAGTGTGAGATGGGTGGCTGGTAGTTGGGCTCCCTTATTCCTACGTCAGTGCTTAGCAAAGCACACCTCACTACTATATCACATGCATTCCTCGCGGCTCAGGGATCGCGGTAGCCTTCTTTTCCCGCGTTATTATTAACAGGACCTGAGACGTGAAAAAGATGGGAAAGAGATATTATGAAAGGAGGATACGCCCTCAGAGAAAAAAGTGGGAGCGGTTTGGGTGAGTCCCTAACTTTGGGGCTCCCAGTGATGAAGCGTATCAAAATTTTGGGAGACCATACTACAGGGAACATTTTTGATTGAATCCTCACCATTAAAAACTTCATGGTGGCCACAGGAATGTTTACTGTCCATCCAACCTGTTGATAAGGTCACAAAGACTTCGATGACGAAAGCACACAAATATCAGATTGATTCCAAGCTTTTGTGTTCCATGAGAAATTTTTAATGGTCAATCACCATTGTTTCCTGGTCCACCTGAGATTTGGATCTGCTTCATTTTTTTGCATTATGCCCTAAAATGAGTTTTCAAAACGGATGGATGGCCTAGATATAGGGAACATGCATTTACGGTGGACCCACATAATCCACCCAAAGGCTGATGCGGATTTCCTGCCGAAGGCCCGATGGGAATTTAGGTGGGGTCCACCGTGATTTTTTTTTGATAAATCCAACCCGACCATCTGTTTTTTTTCTAGATCATTTTAAGATATGCAACCAAAAATGAGCTGGATCCAATGCCCAAGTGGGCTAGGAGAGGAAACACTGGGCCACCGTTGAAACATTTGCATGGCCATAAAAGTTTTCTTTTTATCGGTCTAATATTTTTCTTTTAAGTTCATCCCAGTGGAAATAACCTTATAAACAGTTTGGATGGGACATGAACGTCACCGTGAATTTCAGGTAAGGTTTCAATGGTAGGCATTTCTTTCTCCAATTTTCCCTCTTGTGTGCCCTCCTTGAGTCTTGGATTCAGCTCATTTTTGGTCAAATGTCTTAAAATGAGCTAGAGAAATAGATGGATGGGTGGATGCATCACAAACATCACGGTGGACCCCGCGTAGATTCCCAGCGCTTTAGCAGTAAATCCGCGCCTGGTTAGAGGGATTGCGTGGGTTGCCGCAACCCATCGAACGTCACCGAGTTTTGTGGGCCCCACTAGTCCATCGATTTTTTGAGCTCATTGGAAGGCATGGGCAATAAAATGGTGCAGATCCAAACCTCAAGTGGGCAACACTACAAAAAGCAGTGGGGACAATGACGTCGTTGAAACCTTCCTAGGGCTCACCATGATGTTTATTTGTAATCAAACCTGTTATTTGTAATCAGACCTGTTCATAAGGTCACACAGACCTAGATGAATGTTAAATACGAATGTCAGCTTGATACCAAACTTCAGCTTGATACCAAACTTCTGTGGCCCCAAGAAGTTTTGGATAGTAGGTTGTCAATCCCCAGTCCTTTTTGTGGTGGGTCCACTTGAGCTGCCTTATTTTTTGTCTACTTAAGCTTTGGATCTTCCCAGTCATTTCTGTGGTGTGGATTAAAACATACATTATGGTGGGGCCCACAAAAGTTGGTGAGGGCGACACACCACCAAGGACCATGGTGTGTGGCACACAAGCTTCCCCCTTACAGAGGGTTGTTGGGGGAGCGGATTGCCTGGCCACCGGGATATATCCCTGCCGGGGCTGCGTGGGATCCAGGGAAGTCCATGACAAATCCTTCGTCTATATGTTTTTAAAGACAAAAATAGGATAGGATTCTAAAATTCAGGTAAATTCAAAACTCAGGTGAGCCACACTAACAAAACAGTGGGAACACCAACATCTACCGATGAAACCTTCCTCAAGTTGACCATGATGTTTATATGCCATCCAAACCATTCAAAGAATTATTAACACTCAGTTAAACAGTAATAAAAAGTATCATTACGATGAAAAACTTTTATCACGGCTAAGTGTTCAATACCCACTGTTTCATGTGATATGACCTATCTTAGTTTCGGATTTGTATTATTTTTAAAATCTTGTCCTAGTATTCCAGAACAGATGGACATAGTGGATTTGTCATGGACATCCCTATGGATCCCACATAGCCCCGGCCACAGGGATATCCCTTTGTCCAGTGTAAGAGGCAATCCGCTCCCGTGCACGGATTGCGTCCAACCCAGGGGTCAGAACTTTAAGTGTCCAACCAGATCCATGTGGGCCCCACCGAAATGTATCAGTTTATCCGCGGTCCATCCCTTCTTTAAGATCATGTTACCTATGGTCCAACAAATGCGGCAGATCCAAACGGTCAAGCCGACCACACCAAAAAGTAAGCTTTGGTTGCATTAAATGACCATTAAATATACAAAGTATTAAATACACCAAGCATTAAATGCCAATTAACTGCAAGCGTCTTCTCTGTATACCACCGTTGCATTTTTGGGCCCATTCCATAACGTGATGTTAAAGAAAGGATAAACTAAGGATAAACAGATAAATCTCAGTGTACCCGTGCAGATCTGGTATGGGGCTTAAAGGTATAGCTAGAGACCTACGATCCTCTCGGGACATTTGTGGGGCCCACCATGATATATTTGCTTTATCCAACTCCGTTCACTCATTTTGACAGGTTATTTTAGGGCATGAGCCTAAAGAAAGTCAGGATTGAAGGCTGCGAGTAGACTACACAACAGGAGTAGAGGTGACAGTAACTCCCACAGTGAAACCTTTCCAGGGCTCACCGTAATGTTTGTTTGCCATCCAACCTGCTCATAAGTTCAGAACATAAATATCAGCCCGATGCAGAACTTCCATGGCCTTCAAGAGGTTTTCAACCATGGGCATTCAATCCCCACTGTTTCCTGCAGTGTCCTCTACTCAAGCCTTCAATCTGCCTCCCTTATATAGGCTCATGCCCTAAAATAATCTTTCAAAATAGGTGAATGGATTGAATAAAATGTATATGTCATGGCCGGCCGTACAGAGTCCCTGACAGGACAGTCCGTCCCTTGCTAGGTCCAGGTAATTGTGGGTAAAATACAAACCATTGACTGACTTCTGAAAGTGGAATATGAGTGGGCCACATTTTTATATTTTCTTAACAATATATAATTTTGTAGTAAAACGTCATTCAATGTACTTGGAATTTTGAGGGCTTGACGCCCGCCAAGGATTAAATTGGGAGAGGGCAAAAATGTCCAAATTCTACTACTATATATAATATTATAGATATAGTTTTTATTCTTATTATTATTATTATTATTATTATTTTATCTTTTTCTAAGAGACTAAGATGAAACAGACCTAATAGTTTGGCTGGTGAGCAGTGACACCAACACGGGCCTACTAACTGGTTTTAAAGCTCTGCATGCCCCCCTTGATATGTATTTTATCTACGCTGGCCATTTATTTTTTCAAATCATTTTAAGGCACGAGCTCAAAAATAATACCCTAAATTGAGACACACCCAGAGCGTAAGTGCTCCACACCACCACTAGAAGTAGTAGGGATCAAACACTTACTATTAAAAACTTCTTAAGGCCATAGAAGTTATGGATAAAGTTGATATTTTATAAATAGTTTGGATGACAATTAAACATTGCTCAGGGCCTCCAAGAAGTTTCAAACGTAAGTATTCACTTCCCACCATATGGTCCACTTAAGCTTTAGATTTAACTACTTTTTAGGCTCATATTTCCTAAGATAAGGCAAACTGAATGCACAACTTGGATAAAACACATACATCATGGTGGGGTCTATAGAGCTTTGATACTGGTTAGCTGGCTGGTGTTTGGGTCAATAGCCAAACCGCATCCACACATAAGAGGGTGATGTGCAGATCATTAACCCACATGGGAAGCCTACCATGGACGATTTATGCCGGAAAAACACTTCCTCTGGACAATCCTATCCACACCGTTCTCTAGCCATTGAAATGACTTGTTAAAAAAAAAAACAATAATTAAATATGCAATGTGATAAACTATATAAAAAGTAATGGATAAGAATGCCTTTTGGGCTATTCTCATTTTGGATGATGTTATTCTTTTCAGTGATGATATATAGGTGGGGCCTAATGGATGCATTACTCTGCTTGGAAGTGGACTTGAGTATTGAGTAAACTCTATGGGTGTATTTTAACCGATCTGTCCATCCATTTTAATAGATATATTTAATACTTGATCCTAAAAATATAGCATATACAAATAAAGTGGACCACACCACAAGAAATAGTGTGAATTTACCGTTATGTCCATCCATTTTAATAGATAAATTTAATACTTGATCCTAAAAATATAGCATATCCAAAGAAAGTGGACCACACCACACAAAACAGTGTGAATTTAATGTCTCCAGTTGAAAATTTCTTGCAGGCCACAGAAGTTTTGGATCAAGCTGATATTTGTGATTTCCCTTTATCCATGCATTTCTGATCTTATGAACAAGTTCGGATGACAAATAAGCATCGCTATGGGCCCTAGCAATAGAAAATAATATCCCTCTTGTTTCTTGTGGTATGGTCCACTTGAGCTTTGGATATGTATCAATTTTGGGTTCAACAACTAAAATCAGATGTAAAAAAGGATGGATAAACTACATACATTCTCAATAGGCCCAACTAAGTTTACTCTACGCAGTCAGATTTAACTCTCTTTATCGGCTTAGGAAGTAGATTAACCGGTGTACCGCACACTAGCAACCTTGCTGGTGTGTTGACATCACCAAGTTTTGTGGGCTCACCATGAGGCATGTGTTATATTCAAACCATCTATTCATTTGACAAAATTATTACAAGGGTTTAGTATAAAAATAAGACAGATAAAAATATCAAGTGGACCACATGGAGAAAGTAGTGAGAGATTGAACGTCTATCATTGAAACCTTTTTTGGGTCACAAAAGTTTTGGATCAATATGGTATTTGTTTTTTCTCTTGTCTGGATTTGTGTGACCTTATGAATAGATTGAATGAAGAAAAAACATTATGATAGGCCCTACCGATGTTTCATAAGGTCATTGAAGTTTTAGATCAATTTTATGTATATATATTTTTTTCTTTTCAAGTTTGTGTCACCTTATGAATAGATGGGATAGAGGAAAAAACAATATGATTGGCCCTATCAATGTTTTAATGGTGGAAATTATTGTCCCACTTCTATTTGTGATGTAGTTCATTTTGGCGTTGCATATAACTCATTTTTGAGACCATGTGCTAAAATGATCTTGCCAAATGGATGGATGACGTAGATTTAATAAATATACCATGGTGTAGCCCATAGCATTTTGATCTTCTTTTCTTTGTTTGTACCATCATGGGCTCGAGAGTACTGCATGCCTACGTGCGCCAGGTAAATAACCGGCAAGGCGGCGGCTGGTGGTGTACGGTACACCTGCTAATTTTTTTCTATACCCTACAAATGCTGAGGCGAGACATTGAGAAGCGATTTAGGTGTTACCCTGGAAACAGCTTAGTGGGTGTTACCATAACCGTGTGAGGCCTACCTTGATGTATTTTTTGCACATCCACTTCGTCCATATGTTTTTCCATATCATTCCATGGATCGATTCCAAGTCGTTTGAAGATCCAGATTCCTGATGGACCATGGAAATAGAAACAGTGATTATTAACCATTAAAAACATTTTCTGAGCCACATAAGTTATGGATCAATCAGATATCTCTAATTTCCCTTTAAACTGATCGTATTGACATTATCAACCCGTTGGATTATAAATACACATTAATAAATGTATACTATGGGCCCTTTCGAGTTTTTTTATGGTGAAACACCCGATCACCACTGTTTCCTGTGGTGCGGAACACTTGAGACTTGGACCACACCACATGAAACAATGCTTGTTGACCATTAAAAACTTCTTGCGTACCACAAAAGTTTGGAACAAGCTGATGTTTGTTTTATCCCTTCGTCCGGCTCTGTGTGACTTTATCAAAATGTTGGATGACAAATAAACATTGCGGCAGGCCCTACGAATTTTTTAATGGTGGGCGTTCAATCACCACCGTTTCCTATGGTGTGGTCCATATGAGATTTTTGGATCTGTTTCAGGTTTAGATTCATGCCCTAAAAAGGAGCTGGAAAATGTATGGACAGCATGGATATACAATACATAAATCAAGGTGGGCCCAATGATGGGCCGAACCTAAGCTGCAGGGTGCCTTCCATTGCTTGGTACACATCCTGTACTATTCTTCAGATAGAAAGGTAAATAAGCAGACCGGACGGCTGCATCCCACCAGGAGCGAATTAGATGTTACCCTGGTAACACCTTAGTGGGTGTTACCCCTACCGTGTGGGGCCTGCCTTGATACATTTTTTGTATATCCATTCCGTCCATCTGTTGTTACAACTAATTTTAAGAAGCGACCCAAAATTATAAGAAGATCCAAATATCATGTGTACCATACCAATAAAAAGATCGATGAATAATCATTAAAAATATTTTTCGGGCTACAAAAGTTTTAGATCAAGCTTATATTAAAATTTTCCCTTCATCCAGACCTTCCTGACATTGTGAATATCTTTGATTGCAAATACATACGATGGGCTCTTTGGAATTTTTAATGGTGGGCACTCAATCAGCACTGTTTCCAGTGGTATGGTCCACTTGAGATATGGATTTGTATAATTTTTATAAGACCATGTTAAAATGGGCTGGAGAAACGGATGGACTGTGTGGATATACAAAATACTCTCCATGTGGGCCACACGTGAGGGATAACACCCACTAAGCTGTTCCCGGGGTAACACTTAATTTGCTCCCCCACTCCACTGCTTCGTACTGGAATGGCTACCGTGCAACCAAAAAGTATAAAATAATACCTTTAGGAAGCCCGATTGGCTGGTGCACCCTACACCACCCACCATGAGGTACTTATTATATCCAAACCGTCCGTCCATGTTTTGGGATCATTCTAAGGCTTGAATCAAAAAATAAGACAGATCCAAGGATCCAATGGACCACACTGCAGAAAGCAGTGGAAGATTGAACGTATACCATTGAAACCTTCTTGGAGGTCCCAGAAGTTTTGGATCAGTCTGATGTTTATTTTTACTTTCCATCCAGGTCCGTGTGGCCTTATGAACAGTTTGAATGACAAATAAACATTATGGTAGACCCTGGGTATGTTTTAACGGTGAGAATCATTGTCCCACACTGCCTTTAGTGGTGTGGTCCACTTGAGTTTTAGATATGACTCATTTTAAGTATTATATACTAAAATGATCTAGCCAAATGGATGGACGTTTTGGATATACTAAATACATCATTTTTGGTCCACATAGCCTTAATCTTCTTTGAACCGTTCGTACAAACACGCAAGCTCGAGGACTGCGCACAACGTCCGACAAACGTGCTGTCCGTTACATCAGTACCATGAAAAGAGCACATCAGACCACAATGAGCTTTATTTGTCATCCAACCTCTTCATAAGATCATAAAGATTCGGGAAAAAATAAATATCAGCTTGATCAAACACTTGTGTACCCCAAGAAAAAAAACTTTCAACAGTAAATATTCAATTCACACTATTTCTTATTGTGAGGTCTACTTGACCTTTTGATATGCTTAATTTTTTTGTTCCAACATCTAAAATTATCTAATAAAAAAGATGAACAGAGTAGATAATATACATAATTTTACTCAGTACGCAATCCGCTTCCGAAAAGAGCACACCCTATTGTAAAGGTCATCCTTTAAAAAAGGAATGCTGATCCGTCCGCTCAGTGGGCTACTGCTTTCATCGCCATGTGCCCCACCACATAAATATCGTATGGGCTTGGAAAATTGTACGGTACGTATTTCATTTCAGGGTTGCATGTTGGTAGAAGGTAGGGCTTAACCCATTACCATCTGGGTTGACCTATAGAGGGACCACCATGATGTATCCGTTTATCCACTTTGTCCATCCATTTTATAAGATCATTTCAAGATATGACTCTAAAAATGAGGAAGATCCGACGCTCAAGTGCGCCACACCAAATAGTGATGCCCATTTGATAGTTGGATCTGCTTCTTTTTTGGGCCCATATCCTAACATAATCGTATAAAATAGATAGACAGAGTGGATAAACGGATACAATACGGTGGGCCCTCCACAGTTTGCCCGGACGGTAATGCGTCGAGGCGGTGGCAGGACGCAATCCGCGTCCTCGTAGTAGAGATGCATGGTAAGTAGCGGCGAAGTCATGGGTGCGGCCCTGATTCTGAGGCTTACCTTCATGTATTTTCCTTACATCCACGCCGTCCATCGGTTTCGAAAGGTACATCATCCTAAAAATGAAGCTGACACAAATCTCAGGTGGACCATGCCATAGAAAACAGTGGCAATTGACTATTAAAAACTTCCTGTGGGCCACACAAGTTCTAGATCAAGTTGATATTTGTGTGGACCATTCTTCCAGTTATTTGTGACCTTATTAACAGGTTGGATGGAAGATAAACATTTTCTGGCCTCAAGAAGTTTTTAAAGGTGAATATTCAATCCCCACTGTTTCCCGTTGCATGGTCCACCAGAGATTTGGATCTGTTTCTTTTTTGGATCATGCCCTGAAATGATCTGTCAAAACGGATGAACGTCATGGATGCAGGTAACATATATCAAGGTGGGCCCCACATAGACAGGGATCCACCGAAGCTGCAACCTGCAGTCACCAACAGGTGATCACCTCACCTGAAGAGTTCTGTAGGTTAAGTCACAACTGATTTAGACCATTAGTCCCGCTGGAGGAGTGTATCAGCCAGCTTACTGCGCCAAGTGATCTCCATGGACCACCTCGTGAACGGCTCAGATACCCTCCACGTGCTGCATGTGCGTGCACCTGTTTCCACATTCTGTGGACGTGCATGCAGACAGAGTCTGTTCAAATGGTGAAAATCATAGTAATAATAGAAAAGAAATTGAAGAAGTATAGATGGTGAAAATCCAAAAAAAAAAAAGAAAGACTGTCTAAGAAGACAAGAATCAATGTCGTGGACTATATTATCATGTTAGAGATATCAAGACGCTGCTCTATTTCTCTCTCCCTCTCTGAACTCTTGGAAACATGGCTTCTTTTGAGAGATTGCAAGGTACCCTTCTCTGGGTTTTGGATTCTTTTCAAATTTTTTTCTCAGCTTTTGTTGTTGCTGATTTTCTTTTCTGTTATGATATCTGTTTTATGATTTTAGGTCTTTTCTGTTTTCTGATGTGCTTTCTACTGCATGGTGTTTTGAGCTCCTTTCTATTGTTTTTTATTTTCCGATGTGTTATCTCTTGTAGGTTGTTGGGATTTCAATTTTGATTTTTTAGCTTTTTTGTTTTTGGTTTTGCATGGAGTTCTTTTGTTTGGATTTCTTCTCTTGTTCTGTTTGGAGGTTCTGAGTTTCTGTTCTTTTACTTTTCTGCAGTTCTTTGTTATGGTATTTGGGTTCTTTTTTGTACTTCTAGTGTATGTTTCTTCTTTATTCTTTTCCTTTTTTGACATGATTTCTTTTGATTTCTCTTACATTGCACTGGGTTTTGCTTATTTTGACTCTGTATCTTGAGATGGTAACTGCCATATGGATTGCTCTCTCTCTCTCTCTCTCTCTCTCTCTCTCTCTCTCTCTCTCTCTCTCTCTCTCTCGTATGAGATGATACCTTTCCGTTTGAGTTCTTTTTGTTTATTGTCATAGATGGAATTTAGTTATTTTTTTCCTTCTGTCATGCCATGATTTCCCCCTTTTTGCCGTTCATGAATCATGGTAGCATTTACTTCCTGTTGTGTTGCACTTTGCACTTAATTACATTTTTTAACAGTGACCCTTTTTTGGGTTTTCTTCTTTTGGTTCTGTTATCTTCCTTTTCCTCTCTATCTTCCTTTTTTGCGAATTCTATCTGATTTTGGAAATTGAGTCATTTGATTTATTTCCCCTTTCTGGCTTTTTTTTTATTTTTTATTTTTTATTTTTTATTTTTTATGCATGGACTTGCAGGTGGATTTCATTGGATTTGTGAAGGGGGATTTGATTTGGGGTCTCCATGCATTCACAGAAGCCTAATTGATGTTTTGAATCTTCTATTCATCTTTGCTTTCTGTATTCTTTCTCTTGTGAGTTACATTAGAAAGTATCATGTTCATGGAAACAGAACAAGGGATTGGATTTCTGTGGTTGTTTCAGCTTGTTGTGTTGTTGCCAGCGTTGCATATTTTGCCATTGGTTTATGGGCTGTTCTAAAGAGAAATGATGGATTTATGCACTGGAATGGGGTGAGTCTTATTGTTAGGGGATTGGTTTGGGCAGTCTTAGCTGTTTCAGTGAACATACAGAGGACCAAAGTGGAAAGAATCTTGATTCTGCTTTGGTGGGTCGTTTTCTTCGTTCTGGTTTCCACTCTGAATGTGGAAATTCTGGTGAAAAAACACACTCTTTCAATCCTTGACATCGCATCATGGCCTGTAAACTTGTTGCTCCTCTTCTGCGCTTTCCTGCTCTTCAGAAATCTCATTTCTCAAAACCCACCATACCAGACCTTATCCAAACCACTGCTGGGAGAAAAGGGCGAAAACAAAACGAGTTTGGATGAAATCGGTTTCATTGCCCAATTGGCGTTTTCTTGGATAAACCCTTTACTCAAGTTAGGCAACTCGAAACCATTAGTCCTTGATGACATTCCACCTTTAGGATCAGAAGATGAGGCGCGTTTGGCATACCAAGCATTTGCTCGTGAATGGGATCTTCAGAGAAAGCAAAGATCCAGTACTAGCAACTTAGTTCTCCGAGCATTAGCTAACTGTTACATGAAAGAAATGATAGTGGTTGGATTCCTTGCATTGCTTAGGACAGTCGCCGTTGTAGCAGCCCCACTTTTTTTATATGCATTTGTACGATATTCTGCCAAAGAGGAGCGGAATCTCAGTGAGGGCCTCTTACTTGTAGTATTGTTGATTGTAATCAAAGTCGTCGAATCCTTGTCACAGCGGCATTCGTTTTTTGGTGCAAGAAGGTTTGGTATGCGGATGCGGTCGGCTTTGATGGTCGCAATCTTTCAAAAGCTTCTTAAGCTTTCTAGTTTGGGTAGGAGAGTTCATTCGACAGGAGAGATTGTGAATTACATCGCAGTCGATGCATACCGTCTGGGAGAATTCCCATGGTGGTTTCATTATGCATGGACTCTGCCGTTGCAGCTGATTTTCGCCATCAGCATACTTCTTGGCACCGTTGGAGTGGGCGCACTTCCTGGTTTAGTCCCGCTCATCGTGTGTGCACTTATAAATGTCCCATTTGCTAAGATGTTGCAGAAGTGCCAGTCACAATTCATGCAGGCCCAAGACAACAGACTCAGAACCACTTCTGAAGTCTTGAACAATATGAAGATCATCAAATTACAATCATGGGAAGAAAAATTCAAGAACATGATTGAAAACGTCCGAGACTTCGAATTCAAATCGCTAGAGGAGTTGCAAATCAAGAAGTCCTATGGGACTGTATTGTACTGGATGTCTCCCATCTTCGTTTCTTCAGTAGTCTTCGCAGGTTGTGCAGTGATGAAAAGTGCACCTTTGAATGCTACTACATTTTTCACAGTCCTGGCGACGTTGCGGGTCATGTCAGAACCTGTGCGGATGCTGCCTGAGGCTCTTTCGGCATTGATCCAGGTCAAGGTCTCATTGGACCGTCTCAATGTATTTTTGCTAGATGATGAGCTCAAAGAAGAGGATGTGAAGAGGTTACCATCAGAGAATTCAAATTTCAGCATTCGAATACATGATGGAATGTTTTGTTGGAACCCAGATGCAGGTCCTACAACACTGAAAGGTCTACATATGGATATAAGCAGAGGACAGAAAATCGCTGTTTGTGGACCAGTTGGTGCTGGAAAATCTTCGCTGCTGTACGCTGTGCTAGGCGAAATACCCAAAATCTCAGGATCTGTGAGTCCCAAAAACAGTACTGAAAGCTTACTGTTATATGCTCTAAGAACTGCAAATATGAATAGTATCCTTGAATCTTCAGTTTGTACTAGTGGATCTGATAGACCCCAAAATGGCTGGACCACGCCATCCAACATCTGGCCTTTCTTCAGTTGAATGTGTACTGTTTCTATTTCTTAACTGTCTAATGTCTATGTGCAATCCTCTAATCAAAAGCGATTGGTTCATCATATCGAAGAATTTTTTGGAGCATTGTCCATCTCCACTGGGACCAATCAGACCAACAGTCTGGATCACCAAATCATGGGTCCACTAGCCCAAACTGAAAGCCAAAAATACCATACTTTAATCACAGATCGACGATCATAGTCCCTCATTCTTCGAAGTCAGTCGAAATTGATTTCTTGTTGCATTTAGGTTGAAGTCTACGGGTCGATTGCATATGTATCCCAAACAGCTTGGATCCAAAGCGGGACGATTCGCGATAATATACTCTATGGAAAACCGATGGACAAGAAAAGATATGAGAAGGCCATAAAAGTATGTGCTCTGGATAAGGACATCAACAATTTTGATCACAGTGACCTTACAGAGATTGGACAGAGAGGACTCAACTTGAGTGGAGGGCAGAAACAAAGACTCCAACTTGCGAGAGCCGTCTATGATGATGCAGATATATATCTCCTCGACGATCCTTTCAGTGCAGTTGATGCACATACCGCAGCGATCCTTTTCAATGTAAGGAAAATTGATAGAACTTGTTCACTAATTCTGTTCATATAACTACACACAGATGCATGCAAACATTGTGTTCATACGAATATACATATGTACATGCATGCATACAAACCTGCATTCACACTCAAACACATTCTTCATATGGTTACTGAAAAGCAAGTCGAGCAATTACAGGAATGTGTCATGGCTGCTCTGGAAAAGAAAACTGTCATTATAGTGACTCATCAAGTTGAGTTTCTGGCGGAAGCGGATCAGATTCTGGTAATGTGGTTTAGCGACAGTATGCTGAATTTTTTTTCCAGAGTTGGTCCGTGGTTATGTGACGTAGACTAAGATCAGATGATTTCTTTTTCTAGGTCATGGAAGCTGGACAGGTTACTCAATCAGGAAACTATGAAGAACTCTTGAGAGCTGGGTCGGCATTTGAACATCTCGTGACGGCCCATCACGATGCAATGACAGTGTTCGATAGTGCAAATAAGGAAAATACAGGAAAAGCCCAAAAGGAAGACGGGGATCAAATGGAGTTTAGTGGGCCGCAGCCAACGAAAGAAAACAGTCAGGGTGAGATTTCAGTCAAGGGTCTGTCAGTTCAGTTAACGGAAGACGAAGAGATGGAAATTGGGAATGTTGGGTGGAAGCCATACATCAATTACATCCGCGTTTCAAATGGATTTCTTCTTGCTGCTTCAGTTACAATCACTCAATCTCTTTTCATCATTCTTCAAGCTGTGTCAACCTATTGGCTAGCAATAGCAGCTCAAACACCGCATATTGGTGCCGGTGTTCTAGTAGGAGTCTACGCAGGAATTTCGACATCTAGTGGCATCTTTGTGTATATGAGGACCTATTTTGCAGCCCTTCTAGGACTCAAGGCTTCGAAAGCTTTCTTTTCAGGTTTTCTGAATTCAGTGTTCAAAGCTCCAATGCTGTTTTTCGACTCGACCCCTGTAGGAAGGATTTTAACCAGGGTAAGTCCATCCATGTTCTTGTTTGATTCACGAATTATCTGGCTACAATCCCCAAATACTTACGTTAGGCCAAAGTGGTCATGTAGAGATGGATCTGCATATAGGGCAAACCTGTATCTTATGTGTAAACCCAAGTCAATGTTAGGGTGTGTTTGGAAGCTCAATTGAACTGAATTGCAATTTATTCAATTCATTGTAACAGAAATGGCCACAATGGGTGGCACCATTTCAATTCATAATGAGAACCAAACCTTTAGCTGCAATTATCTTCATCTCAAGTTGGATTTGAAATGCTTGTAACTGCAATTTGGGGGATTCTTTCCATGATTGGAGTCAGGCTATGCCCACTTTGGTCATCTACTCTTTATTGAATTGAACTATTGCAATTCAATTTGATTGAACATCCAAACACAGGCTTACATGGAAAATGATAACTTATTTTGCCCTATTATGGTCCGATCCACATGTATTTCTACGCACGGGAATCATGTACGCCCACTTGGTTATTCATGTCCCGCAGTTATTTTGAGATTTATGTCATGCAGGCATCTTCAGATATGAGCATAGTGGACTTCGACATACCTTTCTCCATGGCGTTTACACAGACCGCTAGTCTCGAAGTGATAGCAACCATACTGATCATGGCCACAGTGACATGGCCAGTACTAATTGTAGCAGTTCCCGTTTTCTTCATTGCAAGATATGTTCAGGTGAATCTGGATTTTGACATTAGGCTGAGTTTGGGTGCACTGTTGATTTGAATGGCAATAATTTGTTCAACAAAGTGGAAATAACTGGATCGCAGTTATCTCAAATTGCAGTCCTCTAGCTTGAAATTAATGCATTGCAATTTTGAAGTGGTCCCTCGCCATAGTGACTGCAATTTGGTCATTTCCAAGTTATTAGGGTGTGTTTGGTTGCACCAAATATCATGAAATTTCATGATATTGACAGATTAATCATGATATTTAGTGCAACGAAACACACCCTGACCTATTATTGCAATTCAATCGATTAGTGCATCCAAATGCATTCCGTAATTTTCAATCTCTACCATCCTTCGATCACTGAAGATAGAATTCAGTATCTCATCGTATCTGGGTCCTTTTGTCCTCGATTTATTTGATTAAAAGGAGTACAATCAAGCATCTGCACGGGAGCTAATACGGATCAATGGGACAACCAAAGCACCTGTTATGAACTACACAGCAGAGACGTCACTCGGTGTGATCACAATAAGAGCTTTCAACATGATGGAAAGGTTCTTCGAGAACAACTTGAAATTCGTCAACACAGATGCCACACTTTATTTTCATACAAATGCTGCCATGGAATGGGTACTTATACGTGTGGAAGCACTCCAAAATCTGACCATATTCACTGCAACTCTTCTCCTCGTTTTGCTTCCTCGGAATACCATAGCTCCAGGTAATTGCCAATGAGGATAGTTTAGGCTTGTTTGGATGAAATATAGAAAAGAATCATGATAATCAGTTCAATAGAGTAGTATTCATGTTGAGGGACTTGCTCCAAGTTGCAATTCTGTTTCTTTCAAGTTGGACTTGAAAGGAATGTAATTGTGATTCGAGGATCAATTCCCCAATATGAAGTGAAGGCAATTGCAATATGTTTGTTTCTCTGTATTGAACTAATCATGGCTAATCAATTCCATAGGTGCATCCAAATGCATCCTTAATCGGATTGCAATTTTTCTATACCTTTTCTGATTCATTTGGATTCAAAACTTTCAATTGCTTCAAATGGTATTTTCAGCGTTCGTGGGGCTTTCTCTTTCATATTCTCTAACTCTGACATCCGCCCAAGTGTTCCTAACGCGATGGCAATGCAACTTAGCCAACTACATCGTCTCGGTTGAACGGATAAAACAATATATGCACATTCCATCAGAGCCTCCAGCTATTGTTGATGCCATGAGACCACCCCTTTCGTGGCCTTCTGAAGGGAGAATAGATTTGCAGGACCTGAAAGTAAGGAAAATCATGCAATTACGGGTTCCAACCACATCATGGTCATTTCTTCCATATTAAATTGGATTATTGCAGTTCATCTTAGTGAGGGTCCAAATGTTGAACATGACCCTCTTGTTGGACATTTTCAGATAAGATATCGTCCGAATGCTCCTCTTGTGCTCAAGGGGATTACATGCACTTTTAAAGCTGGGAATAGAGTGGGAGTGGTCGGGAGAACCGGAAGCGGGAAAACAACACTGATAAGTTCTTTGTTCCGTCTTGTGGAACCTGTGAGTGGGAAAATTCTTATTGATGATCTGGACATTTGCTCTATGGGTCTGAAAGATCTTAGAATGAAGCTCAGTATAATTCCTCAAGAGCCAGCACTTTTCCGTGGCAGTGTCCGCACTAATTTGGACCCGCTAGGCCTTTACTCCGACCGTGAGATTTGGGAGGTTTGTTGATTTTTATCTGTAAAATCTCCATCAGTTTTTTGTACTGTTTTTTAAGTGTGCAATGTTGGATTTGTAGCAAAAGGTCCATGATCCAGACCATTCATTGGGTTGGTCCCTCTATGGGTGATTGGGTTAATAAGACGATCTTAATCATCCAATTGGTGACCAACAAATGAATTGTTGAGTGGGTATTGGAGGCGATCGGCCTTGAACTGATCCATTGCCTCTAGAGGCATTGCATTTTCATTTCTCCATATCAAATACCATACACATGGCGCATGTATGGTGGTCCGTTCTGGTCAGCTCTGTCGTTGATTGACCTTAATAAAAATTGCTTTGATTTGACCATCCTAACCATCTAATAAATGGACGTTTTCTCACTAAATACGAGCCGTTGCTGACTCTTGTCTTCTTCCGTTTGTCTGCTACCATTTAAAGGATTTGGATCAAGGTTTAAAATCGGTGTATTGGGTATTGTATCATTCACCGTCGGCATGGGCATGTATCACCCTGTTTCTGACTGTTTTGGCTTGTACGGCCAAGATAGCCATATGGTTCGTGGATGATAATTCAAATCATGATTAGGATTGTCCAATTTGGACTATGACTTATTCACTATATGACCCATCACATGGATGGATTTCATGTGGCTGATGTATGCTGCATTTGGGGCAATTGCATGGAGGTACAGTACCTCCCATGCATCGAGAGGCAGTAGATCCGGTCCCATCAGATAAATGGACATCAGGGAATTAGCAGAAGGCAACTTGATCAATGGATTACAGTTTGTTTTTTTTTTTCTTTTAATCTAAATACTTGTAACAGTAGCAAATAAAAATGCCTATTGTTCTCATGAGCATGCTTTAATATCACTTGGATTCATTCTACTAATTGCAGGCATTAGACAAGTGCCAATTAGCGACTACAATCCATAGCCTTCCCAACCTTCTTGATTCATCTGGTACGCCAATTCCTATCAACCATTTATAAGAAGAATGTCCCATAAAGTGCGACTAAGTGAAATCATTCTTCTCTTCTGTTTCAATTGACAGTGAGTGATGAAGGTGAGAATTGGAGTGCTGGGCAGCGCCAGCTTTTTTGCCTTGGTCGTGTCCTTCTCAAGAGGAACAGAATACTAGTTTTGGATGAAGCAACTGCATCCATTGACTCCGCAACAGATGCTGTACTCCAGCAAGTTATCAGGCAGGAATTCTCAAGCTGCACAGTGATAACAGTAGCCCATCGAGTTCCCACGGTTACGGATAGCGACATGGTCATGGTTCTTTCTTATGGTATGCCAGCCTCTTTGAGACCATTCATTTTAGAAACTGATCTGAATTTCCATAAACATTTCTAAGGTACAGACAAGCATCATCACTGCCACCACCATCGTATAAGCCTTATCTCAACATGTTCTAAGGTACATAATATGAAAATTAAAATATGTAGACACTTTCTTAAAAGTGTACACCAATTAACAGATGGTGATCAGGTTTCAGGGCCGTATCCATAACCTCTTCCTCTCAATCAACGAATGGCTCAGATTTCTTAGACTGAGATGGCCTATTCTAGCGCATGGGTAGTTTCAGGACATGGTACATCTGATAGAAGGTTGGGATCTCACACACTGCAATGGACTAACATGTTCATGTCAGTGCAGTGAAATCCTACATCCCAAATTCACTTCCAAGGAAAACGTGCCTGAGAATTATGATCATTTTCAAACATCAATGAAGAATAGCAGTATTCCACGATGAATGATAATTTCCCATCTGTTACACTACAGAGACTATATTGTGGAAAACTGGAATCTTGTATTATCTCTCTTATAACAACTGAATATATAGAGGAGATGGAATATTTATAGAGATCTCGAGAGATCTTCACAGATACTCATCTAAGAAAATAGAGAAATATCCTCAAGCTAATTAGATACCCTAATTTACTCTAATATACTCTAACACTATCACCCAAATATGACCTTAATTTGTAAGTTGGGACGGGACCCATGACCACAAGGTTGCCAAATTGAACATTATCCATTTTACCTCTGGATTCCAAACACTGAAATGTAAGAATTTGAGATGAGTAAGGCCATATTCCAATTAATAGAATTGTATCAGGGAATACATCGACATAATACTACGTCATAATACCATGAAATAAAGAAAAGAGCAATTGGGGTTATCTTGATTAAGGTGTCCATACCTGTATGGCCCTTGTAGCTAACAAGCAAACCAAAATATATTTCTAAAGAGTGAATAAAGAGTAATTGACATCGTTGATGCATCTTACTAAAGAAATGATGGGTTAGAGCTAGTGAATTTATATGACTCTTAACTGCTTTGATGATTTGCAGGGAAGCTTATCGAATATGATCAGCCGTCGAAACTAATGGAAACCAACTCCTCCTTTGGCAAGCTCGTGGCAGAGTACTGGTCCAACTGCAGGCGCAACTCGTCGCAGAACCTCAGGCACTTCTAGGATGCGGGTTTCCTACCAAGCATATGGAGAATATTTCTTACTTGATTCAAGAAGTTCCAAGAAGCCGATCCCAAAATAGCTGGGATAAGATTGCGGCGACCATGGCAAAAATGATGGGGGATGATGACGGGGATAGAATATTCTGGCATGAGAGTAAACATGAAACATGGGATTAGAACAACAATAATAAGTCACATGATACCTTACCAATGACCATAGATATAGAAGGGTAGTCCTTTGTATGCATTTGAGTCATGTTGGAAGGCTTTTATGACTTTGCAGTCCTTGTGAACTTTTATTCATGTATCACACCATTATATTGTTCATGTGCACCAATAGAAGTCTTGGGCCAAGATAAGTATGTCCTAAAAATGATCATATTACAATGGTTACATAAACTGGCCTACACTCCTCTTTGGTTCTAACCATTTGCTGTGAAGAAAATGCTCAATGAGAGTCAGGCACCATCCACCATTAGATGGCATGTTGGTGTGGGGTCTACAAGGCGCATTTGCCGATTGCTGTTTGAAAATCCCGACAAGCTGGCCCGCCCATTGACACCCTCAATCTTAGATAATAGGTTGGAGTTTCCTTGTTAATCTTGTAATTGAATAGTCAAGGCGCCAATCCAGATGTTTCTTTTGATATGTTTGGGCACTCCCATTAAAAAATACAAGCATTTTGAGTGTTATGGTGGCAATGGGCTGGGATGGTCCATGGCACTTCGGGTCCTGGCCTGATAAGAGTAATGGCTGGGCCTATCAAAAGAGTCCTGTGGGTTGGATTTGGCCTGATGTATGGAGCAGATGAATGAGTAGCCCTTGTACAGGCCTAGTTTTTGAGAAACTCCCTATTGGGTCTGGAGTGAGGCTGAGCATGGTTTTGCTTATGATGTTAATGGGCGAGCTTGGGCTTGAAATCAAAGGTCTGATTATTAAAAGGGCAGGTCTCATAATGTATTGTAAGCCTGGCAAATAAACAGGTTGGGGTCGGGGGTTGGGCTTGGGCTGATCATAACCAGCCCACCCAGCTCAGTTACTACTCCTAACAGCTTCCAAGAGAAAAATAAGAAAATTTAGACACATACCCATATTAATGGCAGTAATACAAGAGCATTTCTCATCCTAGAAACGATCAAAACCTGTGTATGCTATGCAAAGATCCCGGCCACCAACCATATAATTCCTCAACGAGGAGCTCCTCATGTGAGGGGCAGCACATGTCAACATCCAGGTCGACCGCACACATGTCCGACATCCTGGACATTCATAAGGTAATGTGCATTGTTATCATCGTTGGGGTTGTCTTCAATCTTGACATCGAGAGGGTTTCGGGCGACTGATGGAACTTGGTTGGATGTCGGAAATTGCCATCAATGGGCTTTTGAAATTTAGATCGTTGGCTCTGTTTTTTGGGGATGTGAGGGGCCCAACGACCGTGTCGGATGCCCAACGGTTTTTGTAGGGGCCCCGAAATTTCCCTGTATTTTTATATGAACTCTCTGGACAATCCTGGTTGATATGGGGGCGTCCGATGCTATGCGAATTGTTAGTTCGGTTGCGCAAGTTTTTGCGTAGTTTTATTTTTAGTCTTGGTTTATTCCTATTTAAGGGGGTGTAATGCAGAATTAGGGTAACACAATGAGTCCTAAACGTGATCAAGTGGGTTGAGAGAGTTCTAGGGTGAGAGAATAGTTTGCGTAAGATTGAGTTTCTTTTGTGGGGCTTAGATTTAGGTAAGTTTTATTCATTCTCTTGTAACTTCTGATTCATAGTGGATTATTCGCTTGTGTCGTGATTTTTTACTCATAAAGGGTTTTTCCATGTAAAAATCGAATTGCTTTTTCTTGCATGTTGATTTGTTAATCATTGTGATTGCATCATTTGATTTTCTCGCTTCTGTTGTGGGACAGTCTCTTTCCTTCCTAATAAGTGGTATCAGAGCTAACGTTGGGAGATAGATCGGAATATGAAATAAGGTTTCAATGGGGTCTAGCATGAGATTCGACGTAAAGAAGTGTTTTAGAAAAAATAATTTTAAATTGTAGAAGGTAAAGATTGAAGGCCTTCTAGTTCAGCAAGGGGTTGAAGAAGTGCTCCTTGGAAAGCGACTGAAAACTATGAAAGAAGAAGAGTGGAAGAAGGTGGATCAAAAGGCCAAGGTCTCAATCCAGTTGTGCCTAACGGATGAGGTCTTGTATAACGTTATGAGAGAGAACACTGCAGTTGATACTTAGGCAAAGTTAGAGAATATCTATGTGAAGAAGTATCTTGAGAATCGTCTGTATCTGATGATGCAGTTGTTCAATCTAAAGATGACGGAGGGGACTAATGTTGAGAGCCACATTAACACGTTCAATAAGCTCGTTTACAAGTTGTTAGATCTAGATGAACCGACGAAAGACAAATATCATGCATGTATCTTGTTGAATTCGATTCCTCAATCATATGAGCCGTTCAAAGACTCTCTGTGCGTAGGCAAGGAGACCATTAACATTGATACCGTTATCTCAACCCTCCAGGTGAAAGTGATGAAAAGGAAGAGCGGTAACGCGGGGTCTCCCTCTGACGAGGCACTGGTTGTGAGGGGAAGAAATTTTGAGCGGGGTGGGGGATCTTCATCATCGAGATCTAAATTCAAGCACAAATAGAAGAGCAAGGTGAGGCACTGGAATTGTGGGGAAGAAGAGCACATGAAGAGAGATTGTTAGAATCTCAAACCAAGGCAAGAGAAGTCTGGAGATTCTTCTAGGGAGGGGCTAATACCGTGGAAGCCACAAAGAACGGTTGTGATGATAACGATGTGTTGACTGTATCTAGTAAGGGGTCTCTCGATGGAGAGTGGCTCTTGGATTCAGGTGCATCGTATCACATGTGTCCTGACCGGAGTTTATTCATGACATACAACACGTATGATGGTGGATCGGTGTTTTTGGGCAATGATTTCTCCTGTAAAGTTGTCGATATTGATTTGGTGCATATTAAGATGTTCAACGGGATCAAATGAGTCCTGAACGATGTGAGGCACATCCCTAGGCTGAAAATGAATTTGATCTCTCTTGTGCAATTGAGGCAATGAGGTGCAGGTTTATTGGATACGATCGGTATTGTAAAGTGAAAAATGGGGCATTCGTGATGATGAAAGCACGAAAGTGAGGCAATCTTTACAAGTTGATTGGGAACACTTCTCATGGTGGAGTTGCAGGATCGGTAACGGAATCCATGGTTGCTCGTATGTGGCAAGTGGACAACGACCACATGAGAAGAGCAAGGGGCATGAAAGTACAGGAATAGAGTCGGTGGAGGCACAAGAAGTGATGGAGCTATGAATGAGACGAAGTAGAGATGAAGAATGAAGCTTTGGAGCACTGGAGTTTGAAGATGGAAGCCACAGTAGAGATTATTGGGGTTGTCTTCTATCTTCACACCAAGAGGGCTTCGGGGGACCGACAGAACTTGGTCGGGCGCCTGAAATTGTCTTGGATGGGCTTCTAGAATCTGGATTGCTGATTTTTTTTTTTTTTTGGATGTGGGGGCCCTGATGACTATTGCAAATGATTATGTCGAGCACCCGACGATTTTTGTAGGAGGCCCAAAATTCCTCTGTATTTTTCTATGAACTCTTTGGACAATTCTGGCTTATGTGAGCCGCCCCGACGTTGCGCAAACTATTAGGTCAATCGCGCAAGTTTTTTACGCAGTTTTGTTTCTAATCTTGGTTTATTCCTATTTAAGTGCGTATAATATGGGATTAGGGTAACACAATAAGTTCTAGACATGTTCAAGTGAGTTGAGAGAATTCTAGGGTAAGAGAATAACTTGTGTAAGCTTGGGTTTCTCTTGTGGGGCTTAGATCAGGGTAAGTTTTCTTCATTCTCTTGTAATTTCTTATTCATAGTGAATTATTCGCTTTGTGCCGTGGTTTTTTTACCTATGAGGGGTTTTTTCCACGTATTAAATGGATTGCTTTCTCTTGCATGATTTGATTGATCATTGTGATTGCCATCGTTTGATCTTCTCGTTTCTGCTGCGGGCTAGTCTCTTTCCTTCCCAACAAACATACCGTATATAAAAAATAAGGGTAATGCACTCATCAAGTGAACCACACTTACAATTATTTTCCTAGGTAGCCACACATAGAGTTGGACACAAACCAAGCCTGCTTGAAAGCTCGGCTGGGATTGGTTTGAAAAAGCTCAGATTGGATTGGTTGGAATAGAAGTTCAAACTAAACCAAGCCTCAGAGTCCTCATTTAAAAAAATAAACCAAACTCAAACAGGGCAGTACCCGCTCGGCTCAACTTGATTCAGCTCATAGATTGTATGCACATTGTTTCCTGTGGTGTGATCCCTTGAGCTTTGGATATGAATCAATTTTGGCATCATGTCCTAAAATGACATGTAAAAACGGATGGACAACGTGTATAACATACATACATGAATAGACAGGGTTATTTTTTACCTTTGTAATTCTTTTTTTATTTAGACAAATAACAAAAAAAAAAAAAGCAGCCACCTGATCAATCTCAGAACGATCCTAGCTTGAATCAAATTTTTTGGAAGCAAACCAAACTCAAGCTACATGGTCAGCCCGAAATCCAAACTGGGCCAATCCACAAACTAAGGGGGCACAAAAATGAGCCAAACTCACACTAGTGCTAACTCGGCCCGGCCGAGATCATTGCCCACCTCTAGCCGCACATTGAATTCATATTGTTGGACTCTTTTCTGGCCAGCCATTCTTCTTGTGCAAATTTGACCTACCTCATCAGGACCAACATTTTTTTTCAGTGTACCTTACCAGATGAATGGCCTAGATCTCTAACACGTGCTCCGTCCATCCAGATCTACGGCACATGTTTCACTCTCTCATGTGGACCCCTCATTTTGATCACGACCCTTCCTTTAATTTGAGTTAGGCTCCGAGAATTAATATGACCCAACCACCTGGTCCATCTGTATGGGGATCTGATGGCCCCCTACTCCCGTTCACGTGGGAGGATGTGGATTGCGTACTAAGTAAACTCAGTGGGCCAAACATGATGTATGTTTCTCATCCACGTTGTCCATCGGTTTTTTCAAGCTCATTTTAAGGCATGGGTCTTAAATTGAAGCATGTCCAGAGCTCAAGTGGACTACACCACAGGAAACAATGGGGATAATAACGTCTACCACCGTTGAAACCTTCCTAAGGCCCACAGTAACGTTTGTTTGCCATCCAACCTGTCCATAAGTTCACGCAGATATGGATGTAGGAAAAACATAAATATCAGCTTGATCCAAGATTTATGTGGCCTCAAGAAGTTTTGAATAGTTGACGTTCAGTTCTCACTATTTACATGGTGTGGTCCACTTGAGCTTTGACATGCTTCAATTTTGAGCTCAGCTGAAGTGGACCACACCACAAACAGTGGGGATAAGGACATCTACCATTAAAACCTTCCTAGGGCCCATAGTGAACGGGTTGGATGTAGGCCTAGCAATGGGTCGTGTTGAACCATGTTCATGTTCATGTTCATGCCGTGTCAAAAATTTGCTCACCCAAACCTGGCCTGTTAACTAATTGGTGGAAATCTAGAAGCTCAAACCCATTAGTTAATTTAACGGCGAACTCATAACCTAACTCATTTAACCCGCTAGGCCAGTCTACTCATCATGTGGCCACATTGTTCATAAGGACAACTGACAATCTGACCCAACATACAGCTGTGGTCCACCAAGTGGGCCCATTCTATCACAAAAAACAATAGGATTCACTTGTGAAACAAGGATGAATCACCAGTACATTGCAATATTGCACATTATGGAGTGCCAAGGTTCATAGGTGGGCCATGGTTTGGTGATCTAGACCATTATGTTAATAGTTTAAACGGGTTCGCGGGTGAAACATTGACCCTACCCATTATGTTAACGGGGTCAACCCGTTGGTTACCCGACACTATATGGCTAGTCCTTAACATTGATTTTTTGTGCAGGTTTTGTGCGGGTTAGCAGGTCGTGTGGAATTTTGACAGGCCTAATTGAATGACATATAAACATTATGGTGGGCTCTAGGAAGGTTTCAACTGTAGGCGTCTTTTATCCCCACTGTTTATTGTGGTGTGGTCCCAAGCTTTAACTCTGCCTCATGCTTGGACTCATATCCTAAAATGAGCTTGCGGAGTAGATATAACACATATATCAGGGTGGGCCGCACGGATTGGGGCTGCAGTGCGTCTAATTGAAATTGTTCCTCATCATCACTGAAACTGAGCGGAGTCATTTCGTTATTGTAACGCCCCAGATTTTCGTCAATTTAAATTTCAAAATCCTCGGAAGATTTTTCACTACAATTAATTTATTTTATAATTTAACGACGTTTAAGGCTCGATTCTAAGAAACATGCTAGTATTACCAACAAAGAACCATATAAATCCGATTAGACATCCTTAAGTAACTAACGTCTACGCCCAATCATCGAAAGCTTAAGCCTAATCATGCGATCCATAAATCTAAGGCTAAGATCTAGTGGATCTCGCCATTGATAAATTGACCTAACCGATGCATGGCAATCATCTAACCGAGAACAATACTAATCACCGCTTAGATTACGCTTATAACCCAACTTAATCAACTTTTCGTCTAACTTACAAATCAACGGATGAGAGCGAGTTAGGCCAAAACACTATTTCTGTTAATTGTAAATCAACCAAACTTTAGACATAGGTAGATTGGATCACATTTAACATACCCTAGAAATCTCATCCTCAACTCTATTTTCGAAAACCCTGAAAAATACTAAATAGAGTCTAGACCGATCATTAGTGGGCCATTAAATTAGAAATTAAGGAAAGTCGTCTATCTTAGTGGGCTTGATGTCCATCGCGGGACATCGAGTCGAAATCGAGTGTCGAATCGTTCAACTTGGGCTCGTAAGACGAGTGCATGAGATGTGTGAATACCTTTAGAATCTACTAGGAACTTAAGTAAATGTTGTCATTCAAACTTACACAAAGTTGTGGCTTTCGAGCCGTTAGATTTCAATAAAATTTAGGGCCCTAGTTCCGAATAATTCCACGCATAGAATCACAAAGCCGTGGGCCCGATCGACGATTGGTGACCGTTGAACAAACTTGTCGTCATATCCGTCGATCACTGCATCCAGATTATGAAAGAATGGGACCCTAAGTAGATCCTGTCAAGTCATAACTATCCTACGGTTTGGATGGGCCCGTGTGGGTTCCGGTAGACGTCTACTTAGGAAACTAACACTTCCTAGGGCCATTTGTGTGACAAATTAACCACCAGGGCTAATTGAGTCAATCTGGGCCTATAAATAGAGTTGGATTGGGGCATTTCTCACAATCCTTTTCTCAAGCCATTTAAGATTGAGAAAGAAGTTGATAGAGAGAGAGTGAAGGAAGGTGGAGAAGAGGGGCGTGGTGGATTGTGTTATGGTGCTTGTGGCTGCATCTCTAGCCTAATCTTCCGCCCTTGCTTCATGTGTCTTGTGTGCGTCCACTCCGTTGAGATTGGAGGTAAGACACGGATCTTACCTCTCTTTCCGATGCATTCTAGGGTTGAGCAAAAGGGATCTCACCCTAATCTTACTTTGATCTTAGGTTTCATCGATTCCCGCCAACCCTCACCCTAGGCGCTCGGATGACCGAGAAATCTCAAACCCTAAGGTGCGGAATTATACCTCTAGGTTTTCTTTTATCAACCTTAGATGGATTTGAGATTGATTGAACCTTTAGGGTTTTGTTATCTTTGTTAATTGTATTACTCCCGTATTATTGCAATATATGTGCTATTTTGAATTTCTGTAGCTAAGGTGTTTGATGAAATGCTTGTGCGAGATAAACCGCTGGAATGATGCGTGTTAAGATTATATTAAACATAGAATTGCTTGTATGCATATAAGTTGAAATTATCATGCATGGCGTAAAGTTAGAATTTTTCCTAAGTTACCAGCATGCTACAAGATACATTTAGGCTTTGTGAAACAGAATATCTGTCCCAAATATTTCGAGGCGGGTAGCCCAGATGTGTCGGCTACCTAAGATGTATTCGGTTGATTCGAGGGAAACACAGATGGTCGGTAGTAGTTGGACTACGCGGACGGCTTATGCCCATGCCGATTCAGACGGACGCCCTTGGACTTAATCGAATCTATCAAAATATGGCAGAAAGAATGTTTGATGATGATAACAATACAGTCCCCTGAATACGGAATACCGGATCCTAAGAAAGTGTCGGGTCCACTAATAACTGCATGTGCAATGCGTTCCCGATAAGCCTCTTGGGCCGGGCATGGTGGTATGGGACACCGTGTTCGAGTCGTCGGCCTACGCTGGAGTGAGTCACCTCCCCGTAGTGTCCTTGGAGCAATTGCTGGGGCGACGAACCCTATCAGTGTTCCCGAGAAGGTTGGTCAACTCCCGTTTATAACAGGATGTTGGGAACCGTATTTTGATGTGTGGAAGTGACAGGGAAGCGTGGGCTACTGGCGATGATTAGCATTGCACGGTTGGGAGCCAGATAGTCCCGTTCAGGACCAATGATTGGACAATGGTATTCCGGCTTCGCCAATATGCTGAGTGAGAAATGGCCTAATGAAACTCAAACAAATCATGCATACACGTCATGGATCCCCTAGGCAACTGTCTGATTGTTAAAGGCCAGGATGCCGAAGGATGATCCAACCCATTTACATTTGGAGGTTCTGTGGTGCCTGGTTGCTTGATGTGGCGGCAGTGCCACTCTGTGTTCCTCATGTTACATCCGGAACATGCATGGTGTGCGATCTCATGTCATTCATGCACTAATAAAACTAGAATAGGAATTTGGATGTTTTGTATGCAATCAATGCCTAACCCTCTTTGTTTGATAACATGTTAAACTTAAAGTTATAATTCTCACCGAGTTGATCACTCACTCCCACTCCTGGGACGGTGTTTCAAAACACCACCAGGCTCTGTTGTGATAGATGCAGGTATCTCAGAGGAGGATGCCTTACAGGATGAGTTCGATGACTTTACGGGAGAGTTGTCTTACTTCCACTTTTTATATTGGTCAGATTTAAATTTAATTTTTGTCTTTACTTTACTGCTTAAATTGATTATGAATTGGTGCTTTGATGCCTTATGAATCGTAAATAAGAAATCACGCTTCCGCAAAGCATAACTGACACCCGGAATCTCGGGGATCGAGGTTGTACTCGACCCTTGAAAATTCGGGGCGTCACAGTTGGTATCAGAGCGCGAGTTTAGAATTGAACTGGGCAGTGAGTTATGGGCTTACCACAAACTTCACACAAACGTAGATAGGACTTTGAGATTAGTGACCTTGAACCTTATACTCGATTTCTCAAATCCCTGATCCTCATAGATTCAATCTTAGAGTGGATGAACCCTGATTTAGGTCCTGAATTTTGGGCGCTTTTGAAATCAATGCAGAGACCTAAGGTCAAAATTTTGTTGGGGCTAGGTTAGAGGATGAGAGTGGAACCCCTAAGAGTAGAAACTCCTATGTATCCATGAGTTTGGATAGAGAGCGTTTAGTGTTTAGATGCTTCCAATAGATAGTTTATCTGTGCAAGTTATGGTTCGGTTGAGAGCAAGAAGATGTGACCAAGTTAACTAAGATATGGGGATGAGATCAAGAGAACAAATAGGGTTTTTTGGGAGCCTCTAAGGATGAGTTTGTGACTGGATGACACAGCAAGATCCAGTCGACCAGATTGCAAACTGGTCAATTGGTTGTTACTGCCAGAGAACAGTTGGAAAGTGGAAAGAAATTAGAAAGTTGAGATAGTGTAATCTGGTTGACCAGAATGCCAGCTGGTCGACCAGATTAGACTCGTTTTTGTTTTAAAAAGGGATTTTTTTCCCCTTTCTCTCAACATAAACAAAAACCCCTCTTTCCCTATTTCATTGCTCCACTCATTCAATAAAAACCCACCTTCCATATCCCTAAAATCCTCCAAGCTTCCACCCTCTACTTCAAGCTTCCTAAGCCTCAATCCTCACTCCCCTTCTTCCCATTTTGAGCTCACAATCTCCTCAAGAGCTCCACAAACCTTTGTATGGGGGTTTCTCCTCTACCCCGAGGTGAGGTGAGAGTAGTTGCTTGAAGATGGTGTCATTCTTGGCCCTAGCCTTATCATGGCTTGCACTTCCATTGATAGTGATGGGCATGACCAAGAAGCGGAATACCACGGGAGAGACAAGTTCAAGCCGTGAACGTTGCACCAAGTAGAGGAAAGACATGAATGTGGCTACCCCAACGACCGCGCCTATATACAAACCACAATGTTCATGTGTTTTGATGTTTAAGATTAAAAGTTTAGACTTGGAGGGGATTTCCCTAAGTTTATGTGTTTCTGGTAATATAAGAAATCCAATAATATGAAGACCACAAACCCTGGGATTAAATCTCTAAATCGGTTGATTTTTTTTTTGAAATTTGAACTTTAGAAACATGAACATTAGGGTGTCCTAGTGTCTACAATCACAATCATTCTCCTAGGACAGAAAATTTTCGACATTGGCATATAGGGAACTAGCTTCCTCAAAATACTGAGTTCATAGTTTTAGGTTTCTCTTGCTGACCTAAAGCTAGATGAGTCGGACTTCAAGTGGGTCACACATAAGACTAAATTAATTGTCAAGAAAGCCTGAGGGACTATTTATACCTCACATCAAAAGTTGGCCCACGAGGCATATGGTTACGATAATGGGCAATGTCACACGTTAACCACCCAAGTAACTTGATTCCATTAATCCAATTTTTTTTTATATTCATTTTGCCTTTATATGATTACACTATGTGGCCCCACAAGATTTCCAACACATCAGTAAATTAGATCAATCAACGCTTTTCTACCTTGAGTCATTGTATAGACTTTACACCTAGTTCATCCATTGGTCCAAATTCATGTAAGGCGATGGTCAACAGATGATGTTTTAATTGGTCCATAGACGGCATCCTTAAATGGCTTAGGGACGGTCAGATTTATTTCAAGCTTAGCCATCCACTATGCTTTGAAATTGATTTCAATTATTGAAAGAAGATTTAGTCATTCATAACATGCTTGGTAAAAAAAAAAAGTAAGAGAGAGAGAGAAGAAAAGAAAACTTCATAAAGTGTTGGGGTTTTAAAAAAAAAAAAAAAATCATATGTATTGTTAATTCGGAAAAAAAAATCATGTATGTATTGAGAAATTAAAAAAAAAAAAAAATTCATAAGTGTTGAGAATTTGCACAAAAAAAAAAAAAAAAAAAAGGGTCACTAAACAGCAAGAACCGGTCGACCGGGGCCATAACCGGCCGACCGGATGACAACAGGGTCATTAGCAAAAAAATTGGGTCCTTGAACAGCAAGAACCGGTCGACCGGGGCCATGTCCGGCCGACCGGATGGAAATATGGTTGACCGGGTCCGTATCCGGCCGACCGGATGTCTCTAGGGCTATTTTGGTTAAAAATCTTAAATTTTGAAAATTTTCAGCCTTACATTTTAGGTAATTTCAAAAACTCATATCTCATTCGTTATAGCTCCGATTGAGGTGATTCAAAATCCATATTAAATATTGAAGAGTCTAATTTCATATAAAAATATATAAAAAAATAAAATAAATATTATAATAATACTAATTTAGGACGGTTTGAAAACTATCTAGAAAATATCGATTTTTAAGCTGCTGGTATTCCGAAAATTTTAATAATTTTTTTACAACTTGAAATGGGTTGAAATTTTGTGAGAAAATATTAAACTTAATTATAAATTATCATGAAAATTTTAAAAAAATAATTTAATGACTAAAAATGTCAAAACCAACATGAGCAATAGACCAATTGAAACTAAGAAAATTTCTACAATTACGATCTGTCAATGGATCTCCGTATCTTTTTCATCTTAGAACTTTAATAAATGATGTCTTCTTAGAATTTTATTCTTATAATGTCAGGAATCATCTTGTGTAACTAAATTAATTATTATTTTAGCATATTTTCCTATTTCGGATAAGTTTTAGTTTGGTCGAATTAGGGCTCTTAAGTAGAGTTGTATTCTATTATTATAAGTCCGTCTAGAAAAAGAAAACATCAATAAAATTATTTTAAAATTTATTTTTTTCCTTTAAATTGAAGTATAGCCTTGTGGATTCAAGGTTTTGTACAGCTGAGGTAAACAATGATCTTTTCCTCATCATACCCTTCCCTGCGTCAAATTAAGAATGAATACCCTTTCCCTAAGATCGAAACAAAATAAGAATTTGAACACAAACTTAGGCTCCCTTGAAAACTATTAGGATGATTGTGTGAACTTAGAGACATAACTTAGGTCATGTGGGAAAGCGAGTGCCCACTATAATGCACATAAGATTTAAACGAGATGACTCTTGGAACTTGTCTCAAAGGACGATTAGTAATGTGAAACATGAACTTACCAATGATGCATGATATTTTTTCATATGTTTAGAATGATCAAACAACGAATTTTCGAAACCACACATCTGCGAAGCATTCGCGGTCTGACCCAATTCTCAATCCTGGGCAATTACCAATGGACTCACTGCTTTGACCGAGCAGAAGACCCGGATCTACCAGGACTAGGAAGGGATACAACGAGTTCTCCGCCCTGGTCAGGCAGAGGATCGAAGTATCGAATCCAGACCTACACAATTGTTTATCCCTATTAGCCTAAACGTGAAAACGGTACACGCCACCCTTTAGCTAAATTTTGAGGCCAAACACTTAGTGCGACATTGATAATTTTGACGTATGTTCTTGAATATCGAGGGTAAAATTATTTTTAAGGGGGGTAGACCGTTGCGACCTAGGCTAGCATAGTTAATATACACCCTTGCACGTATATGAACATGATATCCACGAAAATTTAGGCATGTGAAACGAGAACATCTTCACTTAGTGACATTAGACAATTTCGGGGACGAAATTATCTTTAAGGGGGGTAGATTGTAACGCCCCAGATTTTCGTCAATTTAAATTTCAAAATCCTCGGAAGATTTTTCACTACAATTAATTTATTTTATAATTTAACGACGTTTAAGGCTCGATTCTAAGAAACATGCTAGTATTACCAACAAAGAACCATATAAATCCGATTAGACATCCTTAAGTAACTAACGTCTACGCCCAATCATCGAAAGCTTAAGCCTAATCATGCGATCCATAAATCTAAGGCTAAGATCTAGTGGATCCCGCCATTGATAAATTGACCTAACCGATGCATGACGATCATCTAACCGAGAACAATACTAATCACCGCTTAGATTACGCTTATAACCCAACTTAATCAACTTTTCGTCTAACTTACAAATCAACGGATGAGAGCGAGTTAGGCCAAAACACTATTTCTGTTAATTGTAAATCAGCCAAACTTTAGACATAGGTAGATTGGATCACATTTAATATACCCTAGAAATCTCATCCTCAACTCTATTTTCGAAAACCCTGAAAAATACTAAATAGAGTTTAGACCGATCATTAGTGGGCCATTAAATTAGAAATTAAGGAAAGTCGTCTATCTTAGTGGGCTTGATGTCCATCGCGGGACATCGAGTCGAAATCGAGTGTCGAATCGTTCAACTTGGGCTCGTAAGACGAGTGCATGAGATGTGTGAATACCTTTAGAATCTGCTAGGAACTTAAGTGAATGTTGTCATTCAAACTTACACAAAGTTGTGGCTTTCGAGCCGTTAGATTTCAATAAAATTTAGGGCCCTAGTTCCGAATAATTCCACGCATAGAATCACAAAGCCGTGGGCCCGATCGACGATTGGTGACCGTTGAACAAACTTGTCGTCATATCCGTCGATCGCTGCATCCAGATTATGAAAGAATGGGACCCTAAGTAGATCCTGTCAAGTCATAACTATCCTACGGTTTGGATGGGCCCGTGTGGGTTCCGGTAGACGTCTACTTAGGAAACTAACACTTCCTAGGGCCATTTGTGTGACAAATTAACCACCAGGGCTAATTGAGTCAATCTGGGCCTATAAATAGAGTTGGATTGGGGCATTTCTCACAATCCTTTTCTCAAGCCATTTGAGATTGAGAAAGAAGTTGATAGAGAGAGAGTGAAGGAAGGTGGAGAAGAGGGGTGTGGTGGATTGTGTTATGGTGCTTGTGGCTGTATCTCTAGCCTAATCTTCTGCCCTTGCTTCATGTGTCTTGTGTGCGTCCACTCCGTTGAGATTGGAGGTAAGACACGGATCTTACCTCTCTTTCCGATGCATTCTAGGGTTGAGCAAAAGTGATCTCACCCTAATCTTACTTTGATCTTAGGCTTCATCGATTCCCGCCAACCCTCACCCTAGGCGCTCGGATGACCGAGAAATCTCAAACCCTAAGGTGCGGAATTATACCTCTAGGTTTTCTTTTATCAACCTTAGATGGATTTGGGATTGATTGAACCTTTAGGGTTTTGTTATCTTTGTTAATTGTATTACTCCCGTATTATTGCAATATATGTGCTATTTTGAATTTCTGTAGCTAAGGTGTTTGATGAAATGCTTGTGCGAGATAAACCGCTGGAATGATGCGTGTTAAGATTATATTAAACATAGAATTGCTTGTATGCATATAAGTTGGAATTATCATGCATGGCGTAAAGTTAGAATTTTTCCTAAGTTACCAGCATGCTACAAGATACATTTAGGCTTTGTGAAACAGAATATCTGTCCCAAATATTTCGAGGCGGGTAGCCCAGATGTGTCGGCTACCTAAGATGTATTCGGTTGGTTCGAGGGAAACACAGATGGTCGGTAGTAGTTGGACTACGAGGACGGCTTATGCCCATGCTGATTCAGACGGACGCCCTTGGACTTAATCGAATCTATCAAAATATGGCAGAAAGAGTGTTTGATGATGATAACAATACAGTCCCCTGAATACGGAATATCGGATCCTAAGAAAGTGTCGGGTCCACTAATAACTACATGTGCAATGCGTTCCCGATAAGGCTCTTGGGCCGGGCATGGTGGTATGGGACACCGTGTTCGAGTCGTCAGCCTACGTTGGGGTGAGTCACCTCCCCGTAGTGTCCTTGGAGCAATTGCTGGGGCGACGAACCCTATCGGTGTTCCCGAGAAGGTTGGTCAACTCCCGTTTATAACAGGATGTTGGGAACCGTATTTTGATGGTGGAAGTGACAGGGAAGCGTGGGCTACTGGCGATGATTAGCATTGCACGGTTGGGAGCCAGATAGTCCCGTTCAGGGCCAATGATTGGACAATGGTATTCCGGCTTCGCCAATATGCTGAGTGAGAAATGGCCTAATGAAACTCAAACAAATCATGCATACACGTCATGGATCCCCTAGGCAATTGTCTGACTGTTAAAGGCCAGGATGCCGAAGGATGATCCAACCCATTTGCATTTGGAGGTTCTGTGAGTGCCTGGTTGCTTGATGTGGCGCCAGTGCCACTCTGTGTTCCTCATGTTACATCCGGAACATGCATGGTGTGCGATCTCATGTCATTCATGCACTAATAAAACTAGAATAGGAATTTGGATGTTTTGTATGCAATCAATGCCTAACCCTCTTTGTTTGATAACATGTTAAACATAAAGTTATAATTCTCACTGAGTTGATCACTCACTCCCACTCCTGGGACGGTGTTTCAAAACACCACCAGGCTCTGTTGTGATAGATGCAGGTATCTCAGAGGAGGATGCCTTACAGGATGAGTTCGATGACTTTACGGGAGAGTTGTCTTACTTCCACTTTTTATATTGGTCAGATTTAAATTTAATTTTTGTCTTTACTTTACTGCTTAAATTGATTATGAATTGGTGCTTTGATGCCTTATGAATCGTAAATAAGAAATCACGCTTCCGCAAAGCATAACTGACACCCGGAATCTCGGGGATCGGGGTTGTACTCGACCCCTGAAAATTCGGGGCGTCACAGTTATACATCTGACATAAATATCAGTCAATTTGGAGCGTCCATTGTGGATCCGGCATTAACTTTTAGGGTACAATTGGTAGCTACTAAATGCACGGCTAGGATCCTTCGATCATAGCTTTTTTTTCTTAATCTTTGATCTGTCAATAATGGGCCCCATTATCTGGATGGTACAGATTCATTCATTTGAATGCACTCGTGTATGGTAGATTAGTCACCACCAATTAAAATTAGTAGTGAACTATCATCGTAGTCTTAAAAGGAGAGTTAGACTCAGAGAGAGGTTTTCCATTGGGGGGTGAAAGGGAAGCGAATTGCGTACTGTGTAAACTCTGCGAGGCCACCTTGGATGTATGCATCTTATCCACACCGTTCATCCATTTTTTCAGATAATTTTAGGGTATGAATATAAAATTGACATCTATTCAAAGCTCAAGAGGACCACACAACAGGAAACAGTAGGGATAATGAGATCCACTGTTGAAACCCTCTTAGGGCCCACCGTGATGTTTATTTGTCATCCAACCTGTTCATACACAGACATGAAATAAGGGAAAACACAAATATTAGCTTGATCCAAAGCTTCCGTGGCCCCCAAAAAGTCTTCAACGGTAGGTCTTCAATTCACACTGTTTCCTCTTGTGTGGTCTATTTGAGCTTTGGATATGCTTAAATTTTGGATTCATGCCTTAAAATGAGCTGATAAAATGGATGGACGGTGTAGATAAGACACATACATCAAGTTTTGGTAAAACGTATGGACAGCGTGGATAACAGGATAAGACAGATACACCGTCCACAGAGTTTACTCAGTACACATCAGGTGAATGTACATTTGGATCTGAATATTTGGATCTGCCACGTGTTTATGATAGACCTCCCAAGAAGGTGGGCAAGTGATCTTCACTCAGTCTACCACACCATAGGAAAATAGCAATGATTGAATGTCCACCATTAAAATTCCCCTAGGGCCCACTGTGATATTTATTTGACGTCCAACCTATTAATTAGGCCGTTTGAAGTTTTTAATGGTAAGCATTCAATCAACCATGCTTCCTATAATGTGGTCCGCTTGAGATTTTGATCTACCTCATTTTTAGGCTCATACCATAATTGATAAGAAAAAACTGGTGAACAGAATGGATGATATATATATATATATATATATATATATATATATATATATATATATATATATATATGGGAAATGGTACTATGAGGTCGACCTCATGGGAAGTTCCCATGAGGTCGAGCTGTGTGGGCCCCACCGTGATGTTGATCGGACATCAACACCGTGCACTTGATAGGTACCCTTTAGTTCAAGGGATATCTCAAAAATCAGCCGTACATGGAACTCAGGTGGGCCATAACATCCAAAACCATGTAAAGACATGCCTAAAACATCTAAAAGCGCCTGGTGGGGCCCACCTGAGTTTTGGATGCAGCTGAAAGTTGGTATGACCCCTCGCCTAAGTGGAGCACACACAATGGATGGTCTGAATTTGTGAACAACATGTTAGTGGACCCAATAAACGATCATGAAGGTTTTAATGGGCGGATCACCTCTGTCAACTGTTATATGTGGTGTGGCCCACCTTAGTCATGGATTGACCTGATTTTTAAGACCTTCGCCCATCACTTAATGGTGCATCTGACCGATGGAGTAGATGTCCGATCAACATCACAGTGGGGCCCACACAGCTCGACCTCATGGTAACTTCCCATGAGGTCGACCTCATAGTACCATTTCCCTATATATATATATATATATATATATATATATATATATATATATATATATATATATATATATATATATATCATGGTGGGGCTTATAGAGCACCGACCACCGACCACTAGCCATTGGTTAGGGCAGTGGATTAGGTGGGACTTGGCCTCACCCAAGACGGTGTGGCCATAACTATGAGGCCCACCTTTATATATATCTATGCTGTATATATGTTTTTTCTTAGAACATGTCAGCGCATGATCCCGAAATCGAAGTAGATCTAAATCTTAGGTAGATCATACCATAAGAAACAATGTTGATTAATGGGTCACAAAAGTTTTGGATCAAGCTGATATTTATATTTTTCCCTTACCCAGGTTTGTGTGATATTATCAACAGGTTTGATGGCAAATAACATTACCAAAACTTTACAGTGGGCCTTAGGAACTTTTTAATGGTGGGATGTTGACCCAAACACCATAACAGTTAGTGGTGACCCAATATAGTAAGATTTAATTAGGCCGATGTGGAATGTATATGGCTTCCCGCCCCTGATGTGGGTCACCATGATGTGGATGTGGAATGGATATCTCTTCCTGCCCAGAGGTAGCAGGGTTACTATGATGTGGAAGTGTATGTGGATGTGGAATGGGTATCTCTTCCTTCCCTGAGGTAGCAGGGTCATGATATGGATGTGAATGTGGAATGGATGTTGCTTCCAACCTTGATGTGAGAACACCACTGAGGTCAGCAGTTTGTGGCATACCATGCAATCTGTTTCCCATCCAATTTAAAGTATGTTTGAAAGTTGTCGGATAAGTGTACTCAGCCAAGTGGTCAACCTAATGCATACAAGGGTCCAGCTCATTTTAGTGCAGGATACCGAAATGAGGCAAATCCAAATCTCAGGTGAACACATCATAGGAATATTAATAATTGAACGCAGACCGTTAAAAGCTTTTTTGACCCCAAGTTGTTGATTCGGTAAGGCAGATGGATGAAGGGAAAACACAAATACCAACTTGATTCAAAACTTACACGGCTTCAAGAAGGTTTTAATGGTGGGCATTGAATCACTACTATTCCTGTGGTGTGGTACACTAAATATTTGGATCTGCCCATCCCTAAAATGAGCTGGAAAATGGATGGATGGGGTGGATAAAACACATACATCACAGCGGGCCCACAGAGCTTTTCCAGCACCGGCATGGCACTGGAGGAGTCGCTGCCGAATTCGAGTGGAGTGAGTCCAGGGCGGGGCAGTACCCAATCCGCGTCGTCAGTCCCTCACCGTGGGCCCACCTTGATGTATGTGCTTACATCCATTCCTACCATCAGTTTTTCAGGAGCGAATTAGGTGTGGACCCGGACTCACCCAAGACGATGAGGTTCCTAATGTGGAGCCCACCTTGATTATATATTCTATATCCATACCATCTGTTATAGGTAAAATATGAGCTGACTTCATGTCGGACAAAAACTGACCTGGTGTTAGGCTCAGATTCTTCGAGCCCATCCCAATGATGACCTTGGCTATACGTCTGTAAGTACCAAGATCGGATTTTCCATTTTAAAAATAGGTGAGAAATCAGGAAGATCGTCAGCTGGTATGGAAACCTCGCCATGGCTATAGAACGACCCAAATATCACGCCACTCCACCGCGCCCTAAAATATTTGAAAAAAAGACATGGATATGCATTACATACATCAAGGTAGGCCCCACTATTAGGGCAACACCCATTAACGGCTTACCTGGATCCGCATAAATTTCGATACTCCACCCTGAAATGGTATGAAGAAACGGTGGGATGGAGTAGATATATAGAAACTCATCACAGTGGGCCCTGTTATGGGTAAATCCGAGCTAACCTCAGGTCACGGGGAAAGCCCATAGTCCAGCGAACCCAGGTACAGGTCCTCAAATCTGACCTGAGACTGGGCCGATGACCTGACAACCTCAGACCTCCAAGACGACCTGAGGCCCGATGACCTGACGACCTGAGGCTAGGTCGATGACCTGACAACCTGAAGCTAGGCCGATGACCTGACGACCTGAGACCTCCAGGACAACCCGAGGCCTGATAACCTGACGACCTGAGACCTCCAGGACGAACTGAGGCCTGACGACCTGAGACCTACAGGACGACCTGAGGCCCGATGACCTGACGACCTGAGGCTAGGCCGACGACCTGAGGCCCGATGACCTAAGACCTGAGGCTAGGCCGACGACCTGAGGCCCGATGACCTGACGACCTCCAGGACGACCTGACGACCTGCCGAGATCATAGGCTTCAACCAAGAAAATAGGCGAAAGATCTGGAGAATCGTCAAGGAATACGGGAACATCTTCTATAACTACGGAGCGGCCCAAGAATCACGCTGATCCGAGAATCCCTCCCCTGAAATCACAGCTTCAAAAAGGGAATACAACTCTGCAACCTAAGTCTATAAATTGACGCGTCCTCTTCATTATCAAGGTATGATACAAAAACTGATCAAAAGAGAGATATTTAATCTTTCAAGATCCAACTAACTTAAGCATCGGAGGGCTAACGGCTGGACCCCAGCCACCCCCCTTAGCTTTCCCTTGTGCTCTACAGGATCTAAGAAACCTTCAGTTCAGATCCAGACCGCACACCTGCAGGAGATCAGTTGCATCCATCCGTCCAAGTTGGAAGTCACCTCATCTCATCTGCTGACCAGTTGGAGGTCACCTCATCTCGTCTGTTGACCAATTTTCAGCATCAACAGATTGGCGCCGTCTGTGGGAACGATAAAGTTGTGTTCTCACCATTTCTGAGCTCGGCACACGATTTTAGTTCTTCTTCTCCAAGTAAGTGCGCCGCCTTACAAATTTGATAAAGGGGCTGAAGAAAGAGCTCGGGATGACCTGTTCAGGAGAGCCTGCGAAGGAAGACCTGTCTAGAAGGACCTGCTTAGGAAAACCTGATCAGTAAGAACTGCTCAAGAAGATCTGCAGAGGAAGCCCTGCCATAGGATGACCTTCCCCAGGACGACCTGTCTGAGGTCATTTACATAGCACATGTAAGAGGCCGACGAGGCCGAGCTGAGCTATCAGAGCACAGAGGCTGACGAAGCCGAGCTGAGCTATCAAAGCCCGGAGGCTGACGAGGCCAAGCTGAGCTATCAGAGCCCGGAGGGTGACAAGGTTGAGCTGAGCTATCAGAGCCCGGAGGCTGACGAGGCCGAGCTGAGCTATCAGAGCCCAGAGGCTAACGAGGCCGAGCTGAGCTATAAGGGCCTTAGACTAAGAGTCGAAAGACCGACCTGGGCAATCGAAGAATGGCCCTAGACTAAGAGTCAAAAGACCGACCTGGGCAGTCGGAAGAGCCCTACACCAAGAGTCGAAAGACTGACCTGGGCAATCGAAGAATGACCCTAGACTAAGAGTCGAAAGACCGACCTGGGCAGTCGGAAGAGCCCTAGACTAATTGTCGAAAGATCGACCTGGGCAGTCGGAATGGCCTTAGACTAAGAGTCGAAAGACCGACCTGGGCAGTCGGAAGAGCCCTACACCAAGAGTCGAAAGATTGACCTGGGCAATCGAAGAATGACCCTAGACTAAGAGTCGAAAGACCGACCTGGGCAGTCGGAAGAGCCCTAGACTAATTGTCGAAAGACCGACCTGGGCAGTCAGAATGACCCTAAACTAAGAGTCGAAAGACCGACCTGGGCAGTCGAAAGAGCCCTAGACCAAGTGTCGAAAGACCGGCCTGGGCAGTCGGAATGGCCCTAGACTAAGAGTCGAAAGACCGACCTGGGCAATCGAGGAATAATCATAGACCAAGAGTCGAAAGACGGACTTGGGCAGTCGGAATGGACGAAAGAGTCGGACCAAAACGTGAAGTGTACAGAGGTCACCTCTATATGTCAACCTGTATAATTGGCGGAGCCTACGGGCCGCCCTACCAGGCCGACCTCATGCAGTTGGCCAAATTCAAATGTTAGCTCATCCATTTCTCTTTACTCCCAAGCCGAGCAAGTCAGGCTCGAGAGCAGGGGGGCTTCTGTTATGGGTAAATCCGAGCTAACATCAGGTCACGGGAAAAGCCCATAGTCCAGCGGACCCAGATACAGGTCCTTAAATCTGACCTGAGACTGGGCCGATGACCTGACGACCTCAGACCTCCAAGACGACCTGAGGCCCGATGACCTGACGACCTGAGGCTAGGTCGATGACCTGACGACCTGAAGCTAGGCCGATGACCTGACGACCTGAGACCTCCAGGACGACCCGAGGCCTGATAACCTGACGACCTGAGACCTCCAGGACGAACTGAGGCCTGACGACCTGAGACCTACAGGACGACCTGAGGCCCGATGACCTGACGACCTGAGGCTAGGCCGATGACCTGAGGCCCGATGACCTGACGACTTGAGACCTCTAGGACGACCTGACGACCTGCCGAGCTCATGGGCTTCAACCAGGAAAATAGGCGAAAGATCTGGAGAATCGTCAGGGAATACGGGAACATCTCCTATAACTACAGAACGGCCCAAGAATCACGCTGATCCGAGAATCCCTCCCCTGAAATCACGGCTTCAAAAAGGGAATACAACTCTGCAACCTAAGTCTATAAATTGACGCGTCCTCTTCATTATCAAGGTACGATACAAACACTGATCAAAAGAGAGATATTTAATCTTTCAAGATCCAACTAACTTAGGCATCGGAGGGCTAACGACTGGACCCCAGCCACCCCCTTAGCTTTCCTTTGTGCTCTATAGGATCTAAGAAACCTTCAGTTCAGATCCAGACCGCACACCTGCAGGAGATCAGTTGCATCCATCCGTCCAAGTTGGAGGTCACCTCATCTCATCTGTTGACCAATTGGAGGTCACCTCATCTCGTCTGTTGACCAATTTTCAGCATCAACAGGCCCCACCGTAGGGGTAACAGCCACTAATTCACTCCGTGGTGAATATCATCATCAGCTCTGACAGAAACAGGGTCTCGACAAGAAAGGTATGGATTAAGTGCAATCCTGACTTGGGGCCATGTCGATGTATGTATTGTATATCTATTCCGTTAATCAATTTTTAAAGAGAATTCTAGGTATAACCCCAAAAATTAAGAAGATCCAACTCACAGGTGGACCACACCACAGGAAACAATGCTTGTTGACCATTAAAAACTTCTTGTGTACCACAAAAGTTTGGAACAAGCTGATGTTTGTTTTCCCCCTTCATCCGGCTCTGTGTGACTTTATCAACAGGTTGGATGACAAATAAACATTACGGCAGGCCCTACGAATTTTTTAATGGTGGGCGTTCAATCACCACCGTTTTCTACGGTGTGGTCCATAAGAGATTTGGATCTGTTTCAGGTTTCGATTAATGCAATAAGAAGGAGTTGGAAAAATGTACGGACAGCATGGATATACAGTACATAAATCAAGGTGGGCCCAAATGATGGGCCGAACCTAATCTGCAGGGTGCATTCCATTGCTGGGTAGCCATCCCCCCGTCTTCAGATTGAAAGGTCAAAGGTCAATGAACCGAGCGGACAGCTGCATCCCACTGGGAGCGAATTAGCTGTTACCTCGGTAACACCTTAGTGGGTGTTACCCCTACCGTGTGGGGCCTACCTTGATGTATTTTTTGTATATCCATTCCGTCCATCTGTTGTTACAATTAATTTTAGGATGCGATCCAAAATTATAAGAAGATCCAAATCTCAGGTGTACCATACCAATAAAAAGATTGATGAATAATCATTAAAAGCATTTTTCGAACTACAAAAGTTTTAGATTAAGCTTATATTAAAAATTTTCCTTCATCCAGACCATATTGACATTGTGAATATCTTTGATTGCAAATAAACATTACTAAAACCTTAAGATGGGCTCTTTGGAGTTTTTAATGGTGGCCACTCAATCAGGACTCTTTCCAGTGGTATGGTCCACTTGAGATATGGATTTGTATAATTTTTGGAAGGCCATGTTAAAATGAGCTGTAGAAACGGATGGACGGCGTGGATATACAAAATACTATCCATGTGGACCACACTTAAGGGGCCACTAAGCTGTTCCTGGGGTAACACCTAATCCACTTTGGCCATATGTTTTTCCATATCGCTCCATGGATCGATTCCCAAGTCGTTTGAAGATCCAGATTCCAGATGGACCATGGAAATAGAAACAGTGATTATTAAACATTAAAAACATTTTCTGGGCCACATAAGTAATGGATCAATCAGATCTCTCTAATTTCCCTTTAAACTGATAGTATTGACATTATCAACCCGTTGGATTATAAATACACATTAATAAATGTTTACGATGGGCCCTTTTCGAGTTTTTTTTTTTTTTTTTTATGGTGAAACACCCAATCACCACTGTTTCCTGTGGTGTGGAACACTTGAGACTTGGATCCACATAAATTTGGATACTCCACCCTGAAATGGTACGAAGAAACGGTGGGACGGAGTAGATATATAGAAACTCATCACAGTGGGCCCCACCGTAGGGGTGACAGCCACTAATTCACTCCCGTGGTGAACAGCATCATCAGCTTTGACAGAAACAGGTTCTCAACAAGAAAGGCATGGATTAACTGCAATCCTGACTTGGGGGCCATGTAGATGTATGTATTGTATATCCATTTCGTTCATCAATTTTTAAAGCACATTATAGGGCATAAGGCCAAAAATTAAGAAGATCCAAATCACAGGTGGACCACACCACAGGAAACAATGCTTGTTGACCATTAAAAACTTTCTTGTGCATCACAAAAGTTTGGAACAAGTTGATGTTTGTTTGCTTCCTTCATCCGGCTCTGTGTGACTTTATCAACAGGTTGGATGACAAATAAACATTACGGCAGGCCCTACGAATTTTTTAATGGTGGGCGTTCAATCACCACCGTTTCCTATGGTGTGGTCCATATGAGATTTGGATCTGCTTCAGGTTTAGATTCATGCCTTAAAAAGGAGTCAGAAATATGTATGGACAGCATGGATATATAATAAATAAATCAAGGTGGGCCCAATGATGGGCCGAACCTAATCTGCAGGGTGCATTCCATTGCTTGGTACACATCCATTGCCTGGTACACATCCTGTACGATCTTTAGATAGAAAGGTCAATGAACCGAACGGACAGCTGCATCCCACTGGGAGCGAATTAGCTGGTACGCTGGTAACACCTTACCCCGGTAACACATTAGTGGGTGTTACCCCTACTGTGTGGGGCCTACCTTGATGTATTTTTTGTATTTTCATTCCATCCATATGTTGTTACAATTAATTTCCCGGCGCGATCCAAAATTACATGAAGATCCAAATCTCAGGTATACCATACAAATAAAAAGATGGATGAATAATCATTAAAAGCACTTTTTGGGCTACAAAAGTTTTAGATTAAGCTTATATTAAAATTTTACCTTCATCCAGACCTTCTTGACATTGTGAATATCTTTGATTGCAAATAAACATTACCAAAACCTTAGGATGGGCTGTTTGGAATTTTTAATGGTGGGCACTCAATCGGCACTGTTTCCAGTGGTATGATCCACTTGAGATATGTATTTGTATAATTTTTGGACGACCATGTTAAAATGGGCTGGAGAAATGGATGGACAGCGTAGATATACAAAATACTATCCATGGGGGCCACACAGGAGGGGTAACACCCACTAATCTGTTCCCCAGGTAACACCTAAATTTTTTTTTTTTTTTTTTTGGGGGGTGCGCCAGGCCCATGCAATAGTGCAAGGCAAGGGCGACGCTCGAGGACCCCAGTAGCAAGCTACTGTGGTGGGTCCTCCCCCATAAGAAATTAATTTAATATCATGTGACTCGATGAGCCACGTATCAGGTATTAAACTGATAAGAAGAGATACTACACTTGATATTTGCCAAAAGGTTGAGAATGGCTACTAGGGCTGGTCACAAGCCGAGTCAGCTCGAGAAACTCGATCGACTCGACTCGAAAAAACTCGCCTCGGCTCGCCTCGACTCAGTAAAACAAGTCAAGCCAAGCTTCATTTAGGAGCTCGAATCAGAAAGCAAGTCAAGTTCCACCATTGGGTCACTCGACTCGACTCGACTCGAAACTTGACTCGATTCAAGGTGGACTCGGCTCGACCTCGACTCGACTCGTTTCATATAGATATTTGTTATAAAAAAAAATCATAATCTTCTTATTTCTTGGTTCTCTCTCCCCCCTCCCCCCACACACATTGGGGTCCAAGCTTAGGACATATAAAACTCTCACACATTGGGGGGTTTCTTAATCCTACTATTTTGTTTAGGTAAGAACATTCCTTATTGAGCATACCTCATGGATTGAGTAATTTCGAGTACAAAACATGGTGAGCACACATTGGTTGTGTGTTTTACACGCTACACAAAACAGGTGCTACGGTGAGACCACACACCATACACATATACAAAAAAGGGGCTATGGTAAGACCAAACACAATATGTAGCTATTGATTGCAATTTTATGAGGGAGGTGTTGCATCTAATTCATGAATCAGCTGAGCCTCATAATAAAGATGGTCCACAGGGCAATCCATTAATGTGGTGAGCTATGCATGTATTATGTTAATCTATGATTCAGAAAATGTTACTAGTGGTCTGCATTCCATGCGTGTGTGACCTGGCAAAAGAAAAATCGATCAAAGCTAGGTCATTTAAATAGTGGGGTCCCACCTATAGAAATATTATTACTATTCTCCCATAATATATATGTGACTTCTTAAACTTAATGTTGTTAACTTTTAATTTGTATTTTGTAGCAAGAAATATAATAAATTGAGGTGGGAGCAAGCTCGACTCGACCCGAGGTAAGCTTGCCTCAACTCGATCCACTAGCTCGACTCGAGCTCGCCTCGAAAGTTTTAGCAAACAAGGCAAGCTCCAATGGTAAGCTCGAGGGTGAGCTCGAGCTCGAACTCGAACTCGAGGAGAGCACATATGAGTCAAGCCAAGCTTGGACTACCTCGACTCGACTCGGCTCGAGCACATATGTTTATCAGTACCACAATGATCTTTATTTGTCATCCAACCTGTTCATAAGATCACAAAGATATGGATGGAGGGAAAAAAATATATATCAGCTTGATCAAAAACTTGTATGCCCCTCAAAAAATTTCAACGTAAGCATTCAATTCACACTATTTCTTATTGTGTGGTTCACTTAAGCTTTGGATATGCTTAATTTTTTGCATCAAGACCTAAAATTATCTGATAAAATAGATGGACGGAGTAGATAATATACATAAATCTTGGAGGACCCTGCAGAGTTTACTCCGTACGTTAGCGTACTGAGTAACTCAGTACGCAATCCACTTTGGAAAAGAGCACACCCTACTGTAAAGATCATACTTTAAAAAAAAGCATGCTGATCAGTCCGCTCAGTGGGCCACACCTGAATGTGGATTCGGGACATCAGAACAGTGTTGGCCCACTTGTCCCACGTGATGTTTATGATGGGATGGGGCTCTGCTTTCATCGCCATGTGCCCCACCACATAAATATCATATGGGCTCGGAAAATTGTACGGTAGGTATTTTATTTTGTGCGCGGATTTCCTGCGAAAACCTGGCAGGAAGTTCCTGCGCTGGGAACAAGGTGGGGCCCACAGTGATGTTTTTTGATGAATCCACCCCGTTCATCCGTTTTGGGAGCTCATTTTAGGCCGTGAGAACAAAAATGAACTGGATCCAAGACTCAAGTGGACCTCACTAAAGGAAAAGGTGGGCAGGTAAATTACTACCGTTGAAACCTCCCTGGGGTCCACAGTGATGTTTATATGACATCCATATCGTTCATAATGTCACTACTACTGGGATGAACTGGAAACACAAATATTATCCTGATTCGAAACTACTGTGGCTCCACAAATATTTCAACTGTGGACGTTTAATCCTCAAGTTTTAGGCCCACTTGAATCTTGGATCCGGTTCATTTTTTTTCTCATGACCTAAAATGAGCTCCCAAAATGAATGGATGTGGTGAATTCATCAAAAAAACATCACTGTGGGCCCCACCTTGGTTCCCAGGAACTTCCTGCTCAAGGCTTTTGCAGGAAATCCGCGCCCATTTTATTTCAGAGTAGCATGTTGGTAGAAGGTAGGACTAAACCCATTACCGTCTGGGTTGACCTGTAGAGTAACCACCATGATGTATCTATTTTATCCAATTTGTCCATCCATTTTATAAGATCATTTTAAGGTTTAAATCTAAAAATTAGGAAGATCCAACACTCAAGTGGGCCACACCAAATAGTGATGGGACCCTAGTCACATCACTATTTGGTGTGGCCCAGTTGATCGTTGGATCTGCCTCGTTTTTGGGCCCATAAGTTAGCATGATCGTACAAAATAGATGGAAGGAGTGGATAAACGGATACATCACGGTGGGCCCTCCACAGTTCTGCCCGGACGGTAATGCGTCGAGGCGGTGGCAGGACGCAATCCGCGTCCTCCTAGTAGGGATGCATGGTAAGTAGTGGTGAAGTCATGGGTGCGGCCCTGATTCTGGGGCCTACCTTAATGTATTTTCCTTGCATCCACGCCGTCCATCGGTTTCGAAAGGTGCATCATCCTAAAAATGAAGCTGACACAAATCTCAGGTGGACCATGCCATAGAAAATAGTGGCAATTGACCATTAAAAACTTCCTGTAGGCCACAAGTTCTGGATCAAGTTGATATTTGTGTGGACCATTCTTCCAGTTATTTGTGACCTTATTAACAGGTTGGATGGAAGATAAACATTTTCTGGCCACAAGAAGATTTTAAAGGTGAATATTCAATCCCCACAGGATATAGTCCACCGGATATTTGGATCTGCTTCATTTTCTGGATCATGCACTGAAATGATCTGTCAAAACGGATGAACGTCATGGATGTAGGTAATATATATCAAGGTGGGCCCCACACAGTCAGGGATCCACCGAAGCTGCAACCTGCAGTCACCTCCAGGTGATCACCTCACCTCAAGAGTTCTGTAGATTGAGTCACAACTGATTTAGACCATTAGTCCCGCTGGAGGAGTGTATCAGCCAGCTTACTGCGCCAAGTGATCTCCATGGACCACCTCGTGAACGGCTCAGATACCCTCCACGTGCTGCATGCGCTTGCACCTGTTTCCACTTTCTGTGGACGTGCATGCAGACAGAGTCTGTTCAAATGGCACTTCCGTTGATAGTAAGTGATTAAAAAAAAAATCGATGTCGTGGACTAAATTATCATGTCAGAGATATCAAGACGCTACTCTATCTCTCTCCCTCTCTGAACTCTTGGAAACATGGCTTCTTTTCAGAGATTGCAAGGTACCCTTCTCTGGGTTTTGGATTCTTTTCATTTTTTTGCTCAGCTTTTGTTGTTGCTGATTTTCTTTTCTGTTATGATATCTGTTTTATGATTTTGGGTCTTTTCTGTTTTCTGATATGCTACCTACTGCATGGTGTTTTGAGCTCCTTTCTATTGTTTTTCTTTTTCCGATGTGTTATCTCTTGTAGGTTGTTGGGATTTCAATTTTGATTTTTTAGCTCTTTTGTTTTTGGTTTTGTATGGAGTTCTTTTGTTTGGATTCCTTCTCTTGTTCTGTTTGGAGGTTCTGAGTTTCTGTTCTTTTATTTTTCTGCAGTTCTTTGTTATGGTATTTGGGTTCTTTTTTGTACTTCTAGTGTATGTTTCTTCTTTATTCTTTTCCTTTTTTGACATGATATCTTTTGATTTCTCTTACATTGCACTGGGTTTTGCTTATTTTGACTCTGTATCTTGAGATGGTAACTGCCATATGGACTGCTCTCTCTCTCTCTCTCTCTCTCTCTCTCTCTCGTATGAGATGATACCTTTCCATTAGAGTTCTTTTTGTTTATTGTCATAGATGGAATTTAGTTATTTTTTCCTTCTGTCATGCCATGATTTTCCCCTTTTTGCCGTTCATGAATCATGGTAGCATTTACTTCCTGTTGTCTTGCACTTTGCACTTAATTACATTTTTTAACAGTGACCCTTTTTTGGGTTTTCTTCTTTTGGTTCTGTTATCTTCCTTTTCCTCTCTATCTTCCTTTTTTGCGAATTCTATCTGATTTTGGAAATTGGGTCATTTGATTTATTTCCCCTTTTTGGCTTCTTTTTTTTATTGTATGCATGGACTTGCAGGTGGATTTCATTGGATTTGTGAAGGGGGATTTGATTTGGGGTCTCCATGCATTCGCAGAAGCCTAATTGATGTTTTGAATCTTCTGTTCATCTTTGCTTTCTGTATTCTTTCTCTTGTGAGTTACGTTAGAAAGTATCATGTTCGTGGAAACAGAACAAGGGATTGGATTTCTGTGGTTGTTTCAGCTTGTTGTGTTGTTGCCAGCATTGCATATTTTGCCATTGGTTTATGGGCTGTTCTAAAGAGAAATGATGGATTTATGCACTGTAATGGGGTGAGTCTTATTGTTAGGGGATTGGTTTGGGCAGTCTTAGCTGTTTCGGTGAACATACAGAGGACCAGAGTGGAAAGAATCTTGATTCTTCTTTGGTGGGTCGTTTTCTTCGTTCTGGTTTCCGCTCTGAATGTGGAAATTCTGGTGAAAAAACACACTCTTTCAATCCTCGACATCGCATCATGGCCTGTAAACTTGTTGCTCCTCTTCTGCGCTTTCCTGCTCTTCAGAAATCTCATTTACCAAAACCCACCATACCAGACCTTATCCAAACCACTGCTGGGAGAAAAGGGCAAAAACAAAACGAGTTTGGATAAAATCGGTTTCATTGCCCAATTGGCGTTTTCTTGGATAAACCCTTTACTCAAGTTAGGCAACTCGAAACCACTAGTCCTTGATGACATTCCACCTTTAGGATCAGAAGATGAGGCACGTTTGGCATACCAAGCATTTGCTCGTGAATGGGATCTTCAGAGAAAGCAAAGATCGAGTACTAGCAACTTAGTTCTCCGAGCATTAGCTAACTGTTACATGAAAGAAATGATAGTGGTTGGATTCCTTGCATTGCTTAGGACAGTCGCCGTCGTAGCAGCCCCACTTTTTTTATATGCATTTGTACGATATTCTGCCAAAGAGGAGTGGAATCTCAGTGAGGGCCTCTTACTTGTAGTATTGTTGATTGTAATCAAAGTCGTCGAATCCTTGTCACAGCGGCATTCGTTTTTCGGTGCAAGAAGGTTTGGTATGCGGATGCGGTCGGCTTTGATGGCCGCAATCTTTCAAAAGCTTCTTAAGCTTTCTAGTTTGGGTAGGAGAGTTCATTCGACAGGAGAGATTGTGAATTACATTGCAGTCGATGCATACCGTCTGGGAGAATTCCCATGGTGGTTTCATTATGCATGGACAATGCCGTTGCAGCTGATTTTCGCCATCGGCATACTTCTTGGCACTGTTGGAGTGGGCGCACTTCCTGGTTTAGTCCCGCTCATTGTGTGTGCACTTATAAATGTCCCATTTGCTAAGATGTTGCAGAAGTGCCAGTCACAATTCATGCAGGCCCAAGACAACAGACTAAGAGCCACTTCTGAAATCTTGAACAATATGAAGATCATCAAATTACAATCATGGGAAGATAAATTCAAGAACATGATTGAAAACGTCCGAGACTTCGAATTCAAATCGCTAGAGGAGTTGCAAATCAAGAAGTCCTATGGGACTGTATTGTACTGGATGTCTCCCATCTTCGTTTCTTCAGTAGTATTCGCGGGTTGTGCAGTGCTGAAAAGTGCACCTTTGAATGCTACTACATTTTTCACAGTCCTGGCGACGTTGCGAGTCATGTCAGAACCTGTACGGATGCTGCCTGAGGCTCTTTCGGTGTTGATCCAGGTCAAGGTCTCATTGGACCGTCTCGATGTATTTTTGCTAGATGATGAGCTCAAAGAAGAGGATGTGAAGAGGTTACTATCAGAGAATTCAAATTTCAGCGTTCGAATACATGATGGAATGTTTGGTTGGAACCCAGATGCAGGTCCTACAACACTGAAAGGTCTACATATGGATATAAGCAGAGGGCAGAAAATCGCTGTTTGTGGACCGGTTGGTGCTGGAAAATCATCGCTGCTGTACGCTGTGCTAGGCGAAATACCCAAAATCTCAGGATCTGTGAGTCCCAAAAACAGTACTGAAAGCTTACCGTTATATGCTCCAAGAACTGCAAATATGAATAGTATCCTTGAATCTTTAGTTTGTACTAGTGGATCTGATAGGACCCAAAACGGCTGGACCACACCATCGGACATCTGGCCTTTCTTCAGTTGAATGTATACTGTTTTTATTTCTTATTTGCCTAATGTCTATGTGCAATCCTCTAATCAAAAGGGATTGGTTTCTCATATCGAAGAATTTTTTGGGGATTGCCCGCTAGCCCAGCTGGTAGACGCCTGCGCGTTTCAACTGCTGGTCTTGGGTTCGAAACCCACTAACCCCACCAGTGGGTGGGAGCACCGTGTGACTGACCGGGTGGGTGCGTTGTGCATCTAACAGGGTGTGTGCGTTGCATGGCTAACCCAAAAAAAAAATAAAAAATAAATTTGGAGCATTGTCCATCTCAACTGGGACCAATCAGACCAACAGTCTGGATCACCAAATTATGGGTCCACTAGCCCCAAACTGAAAGCCAAAAATACCATGCTTTAATCACAGATCAACGATCATAATCCCTCATTCTTCGAAGTGAGTCGAAACTGATTTCTTGTTGCATTTAGGTTGAAGTCTACGGGTCGATTGCATATGTATCCCAAACAGCTTGGATCCAAAGTGGGACGATTCGCGATAATATACTCTATGGAAAACCGATGGACAAGAAAAGATATGAGAAGGCCATAAAAGCATGTGCTCTGGATAAGGACATCAACAATTTTGATCACGGCGACCTTACGGAGATTGGACAGAGAGGACTCAACTTGAGTGGAGGGCAGAAACAAAGACTCCAACTTGCGAGAGCCGTCTATAATGATGCAGATATATATCTCCTCGATGATCCTTTCAGTGCAGTTGATGCACATACCGCGGCGATCCTTTTCAATGTAAGGAAAATTGATAGAACTTGTTCACTAATTCCGTTCATATAAGTACACTCAGATGCATATAAACATTGTATTCATATGAATATACATATTTACATGCATACATACAAACCTGCATTCACACTCAAACACATTCTTCATATGGTTACTGAAAAGCAAGTCGAGCAATTACAGGAATGTGTCATGGCTGCTTTGGAAAAGAAAACCGTCATTCTAGTGACTCATCAAGTTGAGTTTCTGGCAGAAGCGGATCGGATTCTGGTAATGTTGTTTAGCGACAGTATGTTGAATTATTTTTTCCAAAGTCGGTCCATGGTTATGTGACGTAGACTAAGATCAGATGATTTCTTTTTCCAGGTCATGGAAGCTGGACAGGTTACTCAATCAGGAAACTATGAAGAACTCTTGAGAGCTGGGGCAGCATTTGAACAGCTTGTGACCGCCCATCGCGATGCAATGACAGCGTTCGATAGTGCAAATAAGGAAAATACAGGAAAAGCCCAAAAGGAAGACGGGGATCAAATGGAGTTTAGTGGGCCGCAGCCAATGAAAGAAAACAGTCAGGGTGAGATTTCAGTCAAGGGTCTGTCTGTTCAGTTAATGGAGGACGAAGAGATGGAAAGTGGAAATGTTGGGTGGAAGCCATACATCGATTACATCCGCGTTTCAAATGGATTTCTTCTTGCTGCTTCAATTACAATCACTCAATCTCTTTTCATCATTCTTCAAGCCATGTCAACCTATTGGCTAGCAATAGCAGCTCAAATTCCTCATATTAGTGCTGGTGTTCTAGTAGGAGTCTACGCTGGAATTTCGACATCTGGTAGCATCTTTGTGTATCTGAAGACCTATTTTGCAGCCCTTCTAGGACTCAAGGCTTCGAAAGCTTTCTTTTCAGGTTTTCTGAATTCAGTGTTCAAAGCTCCAATGCTGTTTTTCGACTCGACCCCTGTAGGAAGGATTTTAACCAGGGTAAGTCCACCCATGTTCTTGTTTGATTCATGAATTATCTGGCTACAATCCCCAAATACTTACGTTAGGCCAAAGTGGTCATGTAGAGATGGATCTGCATATAGGGCAAACCTGTATCTTATGTGTAAACCCAAGTCAGTGTTAGGGTGTGTTTGGATGCTCAATTGAACTGAATTGCAATTCATTCAATTCATTGTAACAGAAATGGCCACAATGGGTGGCATCATTTCTATTCATAATGAGAACCAAACCTTTAGCTGCAATTATCTGCATCTCAAGTTGGGTTTGAAATGATTGTAACCGCAATTTGGGGGATTCTTTCCATGATTGGAGTCAGGCTATGCCCACTTTGGTCATCTACTCTTTATTGAATTGAACTATTGCAATTCAATTTGATTGAACATCCAAACACAGGCTTACATGGAAAATGATAACTCATTTTGCCCTATAATGATCCAATCCACATCTATTTCTACACACTGGAATCATGTTAGCCCACTTGGTTATTCATGTCCCGCAGTTATTTTGAGATTTATGTCATGCAGGCATCTTCAGATATGAGCATAGTGGACTTCAACATACCTTTCTCCATCGCATTTACACAGACCGCTATTCTCGAAGTGATAGCAACCATACTGATCATGGCCACAGTGACATGGCCAGTACTAATTGTAGCAGTTCCCGTTTTCTTCATTGCAAGATATGTTCAGGTGAATCCAGATTTTGACATTAGGCTGAGTTTGGGTGCACTATTGATTTGAATGGCAATAATTAGTTGAACAAAGTGGAAATAACTCGATCACAGTTATCTCAAATTGCAGTCCCAATGCTTTCAACTCTAGCTTGAAATTAATGCATTGCAATTTTGAAGTGGTCCCTCGCCATAGTGACTGCGATTTGGTCATTTCCAAGTTATTAGGGTGTGTTTGGTTGCACCAAATATCATGAAATTTCATGATATTGACAGATTAATCATGATATTTAGTGCAACGAAACACACCCTGAACTATTATTGCAATTCAATCAATTAGTGCATCCAAATGCGTTCTGTAATTTTCAATCTCTACCATCCTTTGATCACTGAAGATAGAATTCAGTATCTCATCATATCTGGGTCCTTTTGTCCTTGATTTATTTGATTAAAAGGAGTACTATCAAGCATCTGCAAGGGAGCTAATACGGATCAATGGGACGACCAAAGCACCTGTTATGAACTACACAGCAGAGACGTCACTCGGTGTGGTCACGATAAGAGCTTTCAACATGATGGGAAGGTTCTTCGAGAACAACTTGAAATTCGTCAACACAGATGCCACACTTTTTTTTCATACAAATGCTGCCATGGAATGGGTACTGATACGTGTGGAAGCTCTCCAAAATCTGACCATATTCACCGCAACTATTCTCCTTGTTTTGCTTCCTCGGAATACCATAACTCCAGGTAATTGCCAATGAGGATGGTTTAGGCTTGTTTGGATGAAATATAGAAAAGAATCGCGATAATCAGTTCAATAGAGTAGTATCCATGTTGAGGGACTTGCTCCAAGTTGCAATTCTGTTTCTTTCAAGTTGGACTTGTTGCGCAGCACGCCAACAACGCCGGTGAACCGAGATCCAATCTCCGGTCTCACCCACAAACGATAAACAGGAAGAAAATAATAACTAGAAGTAGAATCACACAAACCAACAATCCACAAGACAGAATTTACGTGGAAAAACCCCAACAAGGGTAAAAAACCATGGGTGCAAACTTCACTATGAAGAAGAACGAAGTTACAAGCAATACACTTACCTTCTCCTATGCTCCCATGCACAGAGATAGCCCTTTTGTTAAGCATCTTGCCTCTTTCTCACCTTGGACATATAGAAGCCCTAATCCCATAGCTTAATCCCGGTTTATACCCCTTTATATAATAAACCCCTGCAATTAGAACACAAAATATGAAACCCGCACTTTAAGTCCATGGCCGGTCGAGCGCCCGGTCATAACTAGGTCGGGTGCCCGGCCATTACAAAATATGTCCAGCAACAAAAAAGATAAAACAGTGTATTATTGGGCGCCCGGTCACTTTGACTGCCGGGCGCCTGATCGTTCACGAAATAGTCCAGCGGCTGATGCTAAAAAAAGTATGAATATCGGGCGCTCGGCCATCAGACCGTCCAGGCGCCCGACCATGGTCTGATGTGACTGGTCTCTACACTCAACAGGCCTTGAAAGGAATGTAATTGTGATTCAAGGATCAATTCGCCATTATAAAGTGAAGGCAATTACAATATGTTTGTTTCTCTGTATTGAACTAATCCTGGCGAATCAATTCCATAGGTGCATCCAAACGCATCCTTAATCGGATTGCTATTTTTCTATATGTTTTCTGATTCATTTGGATTCAAAACATTCAATTGCTTCAAATGGTATTTTCAGCGTTCGTGGGGCTTTCTCTTTCATATTCTCTAACTCTGACGTCCTCCCAAGTGTTCCTAACGCGATGGCAATGCAACTTAGCCAACTATATCGTCTCAGTTGAACGGATAAAACAATATATGCACATTTCATCAGAGCCTCCAGCTATTGTTGATGACATGAGACCACCCCTTTCGTGGCCTTCTGAAGGGAGAATAGATTTGCAGGACCTGAAAGTAAGGAAATCATGCAATTACAGGTTCCAACCACATTATGGTCATTTCTTCCATATTGAATTGGATTATTGCAGTTCATATTAGTGAGGGTCCAAACATGCCGATACTGTGAAAAATCTTGAATTTCTCATGACCTTTTTGTTGGACATTTTCAGATAAGATATCGTCCGAATGCTCCTCTTGTGCTCAAGGGGATTACATGCACTTTTAAAGCTGGGAATAGAGTGGGAGTGGTTGGGAGAACCGGAAGCGGGAAAACAACACTGATAAGTGCTTTGTTCCGTCTTGTGGAACCTTTGAGTGGGAAAATTGTTATTGATGATCTGGACATTTGCTCTATGGGTCTGAAAGATCTTAGAATGAAGCTCAGTATAATTCCTCAAGAGCCAGCACTTTTCCGTGGCAGTGTCCGCACTAATTTGGACCCGCTAGGCCTTTACTCCGACCGTGAGATTTGGGAGGTTTGTTGATTTTTATCTGTAAAATCTCCATCAATTTTGTGCTGTTTTTTAAGTGTGCAATGTTGGATTTGTAGAAGAAGGTCCTTGATCCAGACCATTCATTGGGTTGGTCCCTCTATGGGTGATCGGGTTAATAAGACGAACTTAATCATCCAACTGGTGACCAACAAATGAAGAGTTGAGTGGGTATTGGAGGCGATCGGCCTTGAACTGATCCATTGCCTCTGGAGGCATTGCATTTTCATATCTCCAGATCGAGTACCATACACATGGTGCATGTATGGTGGTCCGTTCTGGTCATCCCGCCGGCTCCGTCGTTGATTGGCCTTAATAAAAATTGCTTTGATTTGACCATCCTAACCATCTAATAAATGGACTTTTTCTCACTGAATACGAGCCATTGCTGACTCTTGTCTTCTTCTGTTCGTCTGCTACCATTTAAAGGATTTGGATCAAGGTTTAAAATCGGTGTATTGGGTATTGTATCATTCACTGTCGGCAGGGGAATGTATCACCCTGTTTCTGGCTGTTTTGGCTGATACGGCCAAGATAGCCATATCGTTCGTGGATGATAATTCAAATCATGATTAGGATTGTCCAATTTGGACTATGACTTATTCACTATATGACCCATCACATGGATGGATTTCATGTGGCTGATGTATGCTGCATTTGGGGCAATTGCATGGAGGTACAGTACCTCCCATGCATCGAGAGGCAGTAGATCCGGTCCCATCAGATAAATGGACATCAGGGAATTAGCAGAAGGCAACTTGATCAATGGATTACAGTTTGTTTTTTTTCTTTTAATCTAAATACTTGTAACAGTAGCAAATAAAAATGCTTATTGTTCTCATGAGCATGCTTTAATATCACTTGGATTCATTCTACTAATTGCAGGCATTAGACAAGTGCCAATTAGCGACTACAATCCATAGCCTTCCCAACCTTCTTGATTCATCTGGTACGCCAATTCCTATCCACCATTTATAAGAAGAATGTCCCATAAAGTGCGACTAAACGAAATTAATTCTTCTCCTTCTGTTTCAATTGACAGTGAGTGATGAAGGTGAGAATTGGAGTGCTGGGCAGCGCCAGCTTTTTTGCCTTGGTCGTGTCCTTCTCAAGAGGAACAGAATACTAGTTTTGGATGAAGCAACTGCATCCATTGACTCCGCAACAGACGCTGTACTCCAGCAAGTTATCAGGCAGGAATTCTCAAGCTGCACAGTGATAACAGTAGCCCATCGAGTTCCCACGGTTACGGATAGCGACATGGTCATGGTTCTTTCTTATGGTATGCCAGCCTCTTTGAGACCATTCATTTTAGAAACTGATCTGAATTTCCATAAACATTTCTAAGGTACAGAAAAGCATAATCATTGCCACCACCATCGTATAAGCCTTATCTCTACATGTTCTAAGGTACATAATCTGAAAAAAAAAAAAAGTATAGACACTTACTTAAAAGTGTACACCAATTAACAGATGGTGATCAGGTTTCAGGGCCGTATCCATAACCTCTTCCTCTCAATCAACGAATGGCTCAGATTTCTTAGACTGAGATGGCCTATTTTAGCGCATGGGTAGTTTCAGGACATGGTACATCTGATGGAAGGTTGGGATCTCACACTGCAATGAACTAACATGTTCATGTCAGCACGGTGAAATCCTACATCCGAAATTCACTTCCAAGGAAAACATGCCTGAGAATTATGATCATTTTCAAACATCAATGAAGAATAGCAGTATTCCACGATGAATGATAATTTTCCATATGTTACACTACAGAGACTACATTGTGGAAAACTGGAATCTTGTATTATTTCTCTTATAACAACTGAATATATAGAGGAGATGGAATATCTATAGAGATCTTGAGAGATCTTCACAGATACTCATCTAAGCAAATAGAGAAATATCCTTGAGCTAATTAGATACCCTAATTTACTCTAATATACTCTAGCAATATCACCCAAATAAGACCTTAATTTGTAAGTTGGGACGGGACCCATGACCACAAGGTTGCCAAATTGAACATTATCCATTTTAGCTCTGGATTCCAAACACTGAAATGTAAGAATTTGAGATGGATAAGGCCATATTCCGATTAATAGAATTGTATCAGGGAATACATCGACATAATATTACATCATAATACCATGAAATAAAGAAAAGAGCAATTGGGGTTATCTTGATTAAGGTGTCCATACCTGTATGGCCTGTGCAGCTAACAAGCACACCAAAAGATATTTCTAAAGAGTGAATAAAGAGTAATTGACATCGTTGATGCATCTTACTAAAGAAATGATGGGTTAGAGCTAGTGAATTTATATGACTCTAACTGCTTTGATGATTTGCAGGGAAGCTTATCGAATATGATCAGCCGTCGAAACTAATGGAAACCAACTCCTCCTTTGGCAAGCTCGTGGCAGAGTACTGGTCCAACTGCAGGCGCAACTCGTCGCAGAACCTCAGGCACCTCTAGGATGCGGGGTTTCCTACTAAGCATATGGAGAATATTTTCTTACTTGATTCAAGAAGTTTCAAGAAGCCGATCCCAAAATAGCTGGGATAAGATTGCGGCAACCATGGCAAAAATGACAGGGGATGACGATGGGGATAGAATATTCTGGCATGAGAGTAAACATGAAACATGGGATTAGAACAACAATAATAAGTCACATGATACCTTACCAATGACCTAGATACAGAAGGGTGGTCCTTTGTATGCATTTAGTCATGTTGGAAGGCTTTTATGACTTTGCAGTCCTTGTGAACTTATATTGTTCATGTGCACCAATAGAAGTCTTGGCCCGAGATAAGTATGTCCTAAAAATGATCATATTATAATGGTTACATAAACTGGCCTACACTCTTCTTTGGATCTAACCATTTGCTGTGAAGAAAATGCTCAATGAGAGTTAGGCACCATCCAGCATTAGATGGCATGTTGGTGTGGGGTCTACAAGGCGCATTTGCCAATTGCTGTTTGAAAATCCCGACAAGCTGGCCCGCCCATTGACACCCTCAATCTTAGATAATAGGTTGGAGTTTCCTTGTTAATCTTGTAATTGAATAATTAAGGCGCCAATCCAGATGTTTGTTTTGATATGTTTGGGCACTCCTATTAAAAAATACAAGCATTTTGAGTGTTAGGGTGGCAATGGGCTGGGATGGTCCATGGCATTTCAGGTCCTGGCCTGATAAGAGTAATGCCTGGGCCTATCAATAGAGTCCTGTGGGTTAGGTTTGGCCTGATGTTGGAGCAGATGAATGAGTAGCCCATGCACAGGCCTAGTTTTTGAGAAACTCCCTATTGGGTCCGGACTGAGGCTGAACACGGTTTTGCTTATGATGTTAATGGGCGAGCTTGGGCTTGCAATCAAAGGCCTGATTATTAAAAGGGCAGGTCTCATAATGTATTTTAAGCCTGGCAAATAATGGGGTCGGGGTTGGGGGGTCGGGCATGGGCTGATCATAACCAGCCCACCCAGCTCAGTTACTGCCTAACAGCTTCCAAGAGAAAAATAAGAAAATTTAGACACATACGCATATTAATGGCTGTAATCCAAGAGCAATTCTCATCCTAGAAACGATCAAAACCTGTGTATGCTATGCAAAGATCCCGGCCACCAATCATATAATTCCTCAACGAGGATCTCCTCATGTGAGGGGCAGCACGTGTCAACATCCAGGTCGACCGCACACATGTCCGACATCCTGGACATTCATGAGGTAATGTGCATTGTTATCATCGTTAGGGTTGTCTTCAATCTTGAAACCGAGAGGGCTTTGGGCGACCGATGAAACTTGGTCGGGCGTTGGAAATTGCCATCAATGGGCTTCTGAAATTTAGATTGTTGGATCTGTTTTTGGGGATGTGAGGGGCCCGATGACTGTGTCGAGCGCCCAACGGTTTTTGTAGGGGCCCCGAAATTTTCCTGTATTTTTCTATGAACTCTTTGGACAATCCTGGTTGATATGGGATCGTTTGACGCTATGCGAACTGTTAGGTCGGTTGCGCAAGTTTCTGCGCAGTTTTTTTTTTTTTAATCTTAGTTTATTCATATTTAATGGGGTGTAATGTAGGATTAGGGTAACACAAGGAGTCCTAGACGTGTTCAAGTGGGTTGAAAGAGTTCTAGGGTGAGAGAATAGTTTGCGTAAGATTGGGTTTCTCTTGTGGGGCTCAGATCTAGGTAAGTTTTATTCATTCTCTTGTAACTTTTGATTCACCGTGGATTATTCTCTTGTGTCATGGTTTTTTACCCATAAAGGATTTTTCCATGTAAAAAATCGAATTGCTTTCTCTTGCATGTTGATTTGTTTGATCATTGTGATTTCCATCGTTTGATCTTCTCGCTTCTGTTGCGGGACAGTCTCTTTCCTTCCTAACAAGTGGTATCAAAGCTAACGTTGGGAGGTAGATCGGAATATGAAATGAAGTTTCAATGAGGTCTAGTATGAGATTCGACATAAAGAAGTATTTTAGGAAAAATAATTTTAAATTATAGAAGGTAAAGATTGAAGGCCTTCTAGTTTAGCAAGGGGTTGAAGAAGCGCTCATTGGAAAGCGACCGGAAACTATGAAATAAGAAGAGTGGAAGAAGGTAGGTCAAAAGGCCAAGGTCTCAATTCAGTTGTGTCTAACGGATGAGGTCTTGTATAAAGTTATGAAGGAGAAAACTGCAGTTGATACTTAGGTGAAGTTAAAAAATATCTATGTGAAGAAGTATCTTGAGAATCGTCTGTATCTGATGATGCAGTTGTTCAATCTAAAGATGATGGAGGGGACTAATGTTAAGAGCCACATTAACACGTTCAATAGGCTCGTTTACAAGTTGGTGGATCTTGATGAACCGACGAAAGACAAATATCATGCATGTATCTTATTGAATTCGATTCCTCAATCATATGAGCCGTTCAAGGACTCTTTATGCATTGGCAAGGAGACCATTAACATTGATACCGTTATCTCAGCCCTCCAGGTGAAGGTGATGAGAAGGAAGAGCAATAACGTGGGGTCTCCCTTTGACGAGGCACTGGTTGTGAGGGGAATGAATTTTGAGCAGGGTAGGAGATCTTCGTCATCGAAATCTAAATCTAAATCCAAGGACAAATAGAAGAGCAAGGTGAGGCGCTGGAATTGTGGGGAAGAAGGGCACATGAAGAGGGATTGTTAGAATCTTAAACCAAGGCAAGAGAAGTCTAGAGATTCTTCTAGGGAAGGGGCTAATATCGTGGAAGCCACAAAGGACGGTTGTGATGATAATGATGTGTTGAGTATATCTAATAAAGGGTCTCTCGATGGAGAGTGGCTCTTGAATTCAGGTGCATCGTATCACATGTATCCTGACCGGAGTTTATTCATGACATACAACGTGTATGATGATAGATCGATGTTTTTAGGCGATGGTTTCTCCTGTAAAGTTGTTGGTATTAATTCGGTGCGCATTAAGATGTTCGATGGGATCAAACGAGTCCTGAAAGATGTGAAGCACATCTCTATGTTGAAAATGAATTTAATCTCTCTTGTGCAGTTGAAGCAATGAGGTGCAGGTTCATCAGCCACAAGTGGTATTGTAAAGTGGAAAATAGGGCATTCGTAATGATGAAGGCATGGAGGTGAGGCAATCTTTACAAGTTAATCGGGAACACTTCTCATGGTGGAGTTGCAGGATCGGCAACAGAATCTATGGTTGCTTGTGTGTGGCAAGGGGGCAACGACCACATGAGAAAAGCAAGGGGTGTCAAAGTGCAGGAATAGAGTCGATGGAGGCACAAGAAGCGATGGAGCTATGAAGGAGACGAAGTAGAGATGAAGAATGGAGCTTTAGAGCAATGGAGTTTAAAGATGGAACCACGTGGAGATTATTGGAGTTGTCTTCTATCTTCACACCAAGAGGGCTTCAGGCAACCAACAGAACTTAGTCAAGCACCTGAAATTGTCCTGGATGGGCTTCTAGAATCTGGATTGCTGGATTTATTTTTTGGGGGATGTGGGGGGCTCAATGGCTATTGCAAATGACTGTGTCGGGCACTCGGCGATTTTTGTAGGGGGCCCAAAATTTCTATGTATTTTTTTGTGAATTCTTTGGACAATTCTGGCTTATGTAGGCCACCCGACGTTGCGCGAACTATTAGGTCAGTTGCACAAGTTTTTTACGCAGTTTTGTTTCTAATTAATCTTGGTTTATTCCTATTTAACGGGGTATAATGTAGGATTAGGGTAACACAATGAGTCTTGGACATGTTCAAGTGAGTTGAGAGAATTCTAGGGTGAAAGAATAACTTGTGTAAGCTTGGGTTTCTCTTGTGGGGCTTAGATCTCGGTAAGTTTTCTTCACTCTCTTGTAATTTTTTATTCATAGTGAATTATTTGCTTTGTGCCGTGGTTTTTTACCCATAAGAGGTTTTTCCACGTACTAAATGGATTGCTTTCTCTTGCATGATTTGCTTGATCATTGTGATTGCCATCGTTTGATCTTCTTGTTTGCGCTGCATGCTAGTCTCTTTCCTTCCCAACAAACATACCATATACCAAAAATAAGGGTAATGCACTCATCAAGTGAACCACACTTACGATTATTTTCGTAGGTAGCCACACATAGAGCCGGACACAAACCAAGCTTGCTTGAGAGCTCAGTTGGGATTAGTTTGAAAAAGCTCGGATTGGATTGGTTGGAATAGAAGTTCAAAGTAAACCAAGCCTCATAGTCAAGCTCTTTTAAAAAAATAAACCAAACTCAAACAGGGCAGTACTTGCTCGGCTCAACTTGATTGTATGCACATTGTTTCATGTGGTGTGATCCCTTGAGCTTTGGAGATGAATCAATTTTGGGATCATGTCCTAAAATGATATGTAAAAATGGATGGACAAAGTGTATAATATATATACATGACTGTTATTTTTAACCTTTTTAATTCTTTTCTATTTAGACAAATAGCAAAAAAAAAAAAAAAAAGCCGCCACCTGATCAATCTCATCGTGATCCTAGCTTGATTCAAATTTTTTGGGAGCAAACCAAACTCAAGCTGCATGGTCAGCCCTGAATCTAAACTGGGCCGATCCACAAACTGAGGGGGCACAAAAACGAGCCAAACCTAAACTAGTGCTAACTCGGCCCGGCCGAGATCATTGCCCACCTCTAGCTGCACATTGAATTCACATTGTTGGACTCTTTTCTGGCCGGCCATTCTTCTTGTGCAAATTTGACCTACCTCATCAGGACCAACATTTTTTTCCAGTGTACCTTACCTGATGAATGGCCTGGATCTCTAACACGTGCTCCGTCCACCCAGATCTACGGCACATGTTTCGCTCTCTCATGTGGACCCCTCATTTTGAACACTGACCCTTCCTTTAATTTGAGTTAGCCTCCGAGAATTAATATGACCCAACCACCTCGTCCATCTATATGGGGATCTGATGGTGCCCTACTCCCGTTCACGTGGGAGGACGTGGATTGCGTACTAAGTAAACTCGGTGGGCCAACCATGATGTATGTTTCTCATCCACGTTTTCCATCGTTTTTTTCACAAGCTCATTTTAAGGCATGGGCCTTAAATTGAAGCATGTCCAAAGCTCAAGTGGAGCACACCACAGGAAACAATGGGGATAATAACGTCCACTACTGTTGAAACCTTCCTAGGGTCCACAGTAACGTTTGTTTGTCAAACCTGTCCATAAGTTCACACAGATATGGATGTAGGGAAAACATAAATATCAGCTTGATCCAAGATTTATGTGGCCTCAAGAAGTTTTGAACGGTTGACGTTCAGTTCTCACTATTTATGTGGTGTGGTCCACTTGAGCTTTGATATGCTTCAATTTTGAGCTCAGCTGAAGTGGACCACACCACAAACAGTGGGGATAATGACATCTACCATTGAAACCTTCCTAGGGCCCATAGTGAACGGGTTGGATGTAGGCCTAGCAATGGGTTGTGTTGAACCGATGTTTATGTTCATGTAAAAAATTTGCTCACCCAAACCTGGCCTGGCCCGGCCCGTTAACTAGCAGGTCGAACTCTAGAAACTCAAACCCATTCGTTAATTTAACGGGGTACCCGTAACCTGATCCATTTAACCCGTTAGGCCAATCTACTCATCATACGGCCACACTGTTCATAAGGACAACTGACAATCTGACCCAACATACAGCTGTGGTCCACCAAGTGGGCCCATTCTATCGCCAAAAACAGTAGGATTCACTTGTGAAACAAGGATGAATCACCTTTACATTACAATATTGCATATTATGGAGTGCCAAGGTTCATAGGTGGGCCATGGTTTGGTGATCTAGACCATTATGTTAATGGGTTAAACAGGTTTGCAGGTGAAACACTGACCCTACCCATTATGTTAACGGGTCTTAACGGGTCAACCTTTCTGTGACCCGACACTATATGGCTAGTCCCGAACGTTGGTTTTTTGTGCAGGTTAGCATGCTGTGTGGAATTTTGACAGGCCTAATTAAATGACATATAAACATCATGGTGGGCTCTAGGAAGGTCTCAACTGTAGGCGTCTTTTATCCCCACTGTTTATTGTGGTGTGGTCCCGAGCTTTAACTCTGCCTCATGTTTGTACTCATATCCTAAAATGAGCTTGCGAAACGATGAACGGAGTAGATATAACACATATATCAGGGTGGGCCCCACCGATTGGGGCTGCAGGGCATCCCATTGAAATTGTTCCTCATCATCACTGAAACTGAGCGGAGTCATTCCGTTACACATCTCACATAAATATCAGCCAATTTGGAGCGTCCATTGTGGATCCAGGTACAATTGGTAGCTACTAAATGCACGGCTAGGATCCTTTGATCGTAGCTTTTTTTCTTAATCTTTGATCTTTCAATAATGGGCCCCATTATCTGGATGGTACAGATTCATGCATTTGAATGCAACGTGTATGGTAGATTAGTCACCACCAATTAAAATTGGTAGTGAACTGTCACCGTAGTCTCATGTTAAAAGGAGAGTCAGACTCAGAGAGAGCTTTTCCATTACTGAGTAAACTCTGCGGGGCCCACCTTGGATGTATGCATCTTATCCACACCGTTCATCCATTTTTCCAGATCATTTTAGGCATGATCATAAAATTGACATCTATTCACAGCTCAAGAGGACCACACAACAGGAAACAGTGGGGATAATGAGATCCACTGTTGAAACCCTCTTAGGGCCCACAGTGATGTTTATTTGTCATCCAACCTGTTCATAAGGTCACTCAGACATGAATAAGGGCCCTCAAATATTAGCTTAATCCAAAGCTTCCCTAGCCCCCAAAAAGTCTTCAACGGTAGGCTTTCAGTTCTTTTGGTCCGAAGTTAGGTGGGGTCCACTATCATTTTCCTAGCTAATGTTACTATGTCATGGCCCAAAAATGAGGCAGATCCAAAACTAAATCGGGCCACAAGGTGAGAAAAGCTGAGGGAGGGAAATGTCACCCAAACCTTTTTGAGGTCCATCGTGATGCTTATACGCCATCCAAACCATTCATAAAGTCATTCCCAACTGCAATGTTAGCCACCCCCATGTTAGGAATCGATAACAGGACCTCAGTGTTGAAAGGAGGTGATCTTCACCCAGTCTACCACTGCCCCAAAGGTGTGGGTGTTCCCACTAGGCCTGGCAAAATTCCACACGACTCGTTAACCTGCATGAAACCCGCATGGAAAAACTAGTGTTCGGGTCTAGCCTTATCGTGTCGAGTGATCACTAACAGGTTGACCCGTTAAGACCCGTTAACATAACGGGTCGGGTCAATGTTTCACCCACAAACCCGTTTAACCCGTTAACATAATGGTCTAGATCACCAAACCATGGCCCACCTATGAACCTTGGCACTCCATCATATGCAATATTGCAATGTACAGGTGATTCTTTCTCATCTCACTAGTGAATCCTATTGTTTCTGGTGATAAAATGGGCCCACTAGGTGGACCACAACTGTATGTTGGGTTAGACCGTCAGTTGTCCTCATCAACGGTGTGGCCATCTGATGAGTAGACTGGCCTAACGTGTTAAACAGGTCGGGTTATGGGTAACTCGTTAAATTAAAAAATGAGTTTGGATTTCTAAATTTTGACCCGTTACTTAATGTAAGGCTCGTACCTTTATTTGCCCTCCATACGCTTAGTTTTCGGTGCCGATACGCCCCGGATGGACCAGATTAGCGAGCCTTGATCGCGACCCTATTTTAGTACCGCATCGACCCAAGACCTATACCCTGGCGACCGTGTTGGCGCTGCGATTCCAACGCCGCACGGCACACCCCATTGCGATACCCGGTGTGAAAATTACAATCATTTGCGCAATGTGAGGTGGGTCACAGCAACGCACGTGTGGCGCGGGCTCCACTTGTATAAGTTCTTAGAAAGTTTAATCAATCAATTACCCTAGTCAACACAAATCATACTCACCCCCTCACCCTCACCCATACCCCTCTCACCACCCTAGTCTACACAAACCATACTCACCTCATCTCTCTCTCACCACAAAGTCAAGAGAGCCCATATCTTCCATGCCCCCTCCCATACCATCCTACTCCTAAAATCTCTACCCATGCAAGACCATACGTAGGGGGGGCCTTTTCATTTCCCATTTGCAAAGAGAGAGAGAGAGAGAGAGAGAGAGAGAGAGAGAGAAGATTAAGAAGAGGGAAAGAGAGAGATTAAGAGGGAGCTTAGGGAGTTGGGGGAGTCAGAAGAGTTAGGAGTGGAGAGGAGCTCATCCGAGCTGTCCGATCAACAACCCGACCCAATCAAACCGTCCATTCTCTAAGTGAGTGCAAGGGAGATGAAAATCCCTCTTTACCATTGTTTTCCTTTCATTTTTTTGGGCCCACAAGGGTAGGACCCACCTTGTGTATGTATGGTACGTATGGTGGACCCCATAGTGACGGGGGGACCACCCCGACGGACATTTCTCACCGCTTCTTCCCTACCTTTCCCTTCCACTTATTTTCCTACTACCCCCTTTTTTGGACTGTTGTGGGGCCCACAAGTGGACCATGCTATGGGACAGCGTGCCACGCATGCTGCCACAGCATGGACCACCTTATGTGGCCCACCATGATGCTTATTTTCCATCCCATCCCATTTTGTTTTAGATCACAAAGATTTGGATGAAGGAAAATGTGTATTTTGACTTGATCCAAAACTCTTTAAGCCCACCATGAGATGACCAAGCTGATGAATGGAGTGGATCTTGAACGTGTGGACCCCATTAGGCAAGGATAACAAAAAAAAAAAAAATAGAAGCAAGGCCGCTAGACAGGCAGCGTTCAGAGAACGCTGTTGCCCAGCAGTGCATGGGCGGAAGCCCTTTTGGGCGTTAACCATGGGGCCCACTTGTGGGACCCACCTTGATGCTTGTGTTTGATCCACACCATCCATCTGCTTCTCCGGTCTATTTTAGGGCTGGATACCAAAAACGCAACAGATCCAAATCTCAGGTGGACCACACCATAGAAAACAGTGAAGACAATGATACCACTGTTGAAAACTTCTTAGGCCCACTGTTGTATTTATGTGCCATGCAACCCACCTAATATAAGGATCATTGGGTTCCCCATGAGCTGGGAAACCTGATAGACGGAGTGGATTGTATTTATGTGGGCCCCACTTGAAAAAAAAAGGGAGTCCGGATGCTGGAGCGTCAGGAACGCTAGAATGCTTGGGAGGGGTCCCCACTCGTGGGACCCACCTTAATGTTTGTGTTGAATCCACACCGTCCACCTGTTTTCCCGGATCATCTTAGGGCCAGTGCCCAAATATGAAACAAATCCAAATCTTAAGCGGACCGCACCACATGAAACAGTGAGATAATGATGTCTATTGCTAAGATTTTTTTGGCCCGCCTTGATGTTTGTAGACCGTATCACCTGTCCAATATAGGCTCTTTGGGTCCCCATAAGTTGAAAAATCTGATAGACGGAGTGGATCGTCCTCATGTGGGCCCCACTCGATGAAAACCAAGAAAAAGAGAGAGAGAGAGAGAGAGAGAGAGAGAGAGAGAGAGAGCAGCGTCAGAGACGGTGGGAGTACCAGCGTCCACAGACGCTGGGCTCCTTGGCTGCCCAGCGAGTGGCCCACTCGTGGGACCCACCATGATGTATATGTATCATCCACGCCGTCCATCCCTTTTGCCAAATCATTTTAGGCCTCAGGCCCAAGTTTGGGCCAGATCCACTTCCCAGGTGGGCCATATCATGGGACTCAGTTGAGGGAACAATGATGTCCACCGTTGAAGCCTTCCTAAGGCTCACTGTAATGTTTATAATGCCATCCAGACCTGTGGCATAGGTTTGGATGGAGGGGAAAAAACAAACATTGGCTTGATTCAAAATGAATGAGACCACAGGGGGGTCTCACGCTGCCCAGCAGGTGGACCACCCTGTGGGTCCCACCATGATGTACCTGTTTTACCCACGCTGCCCATCTGTTTTTCCATGCCATTTTAGGACATGGCCCAAAAAATGAGACAGATCCAAACATCAGGTGGACCACACCTGCAGGGAACAGTGGTTATTGATGCCCACCATTGAAAACTTTCTTGGGGCCACTATGATGATTATCTTTCATCCAACTAAAGGGTGTGGGCCCATCTTTGGGTTCCACCTTGGTGGATGTATTGTGTATCATGCCACCCGTCTTGATAGACGCGTGGGGCCCAATTTTGAAGTGGGCCTCACTTAGGAAATGGTGGTGATTGAATACCTACCACTGAAACTTCCTAAGACCTACGATGAGGTGTATTTGTTATCCAATGGGGCCCACAGTCTGGTTCCCACTCTCTACATATATTAGGTCATTTAAGGCCAACATCACATGATATGCTTGGTAACATGCTAGTATACTTAGCTTGATAAGTCACACTGATAATATGCTTAGTATAATGAATACCATGCTCATTCATATGCCCATACGCATCATTTGTATGCCTGTTGTGGATTACGATTAATCATAGCACATGCTATTTTGGCTTATTATACTTAGGGGACCCGTGCGAGACAGGGTCGCCCCACATGATTGCGCAGTATGCGTAAGTTTGGTGCATGACTTGGATTGTATGACTCATACATCTCGCATTATGTATGTGTAGACACCCCACCTTCGGCTACACTGTTGGTAGAGATAGCTGGTTGAATGGAGGACCATACCCCCAAATCCCAAGTCCAAACTCAGCCAAACTCACCCTTGTAAGCCCCATTCCATAGCCCAGTTCAAGCCTGAACCCAATCAACCCAGTCCTAAACATCAGCTTGAAAAACCCCCCATAAGAAAAGCTAGTCAAAAAATCCCAAAAAAAGTCAAACTCACTGAGTCAACCCACTGAGTCAACCCGCTGAGTTAACCCGCTGAGTCAACCCGCTGAGTCAACTCGTCGAGTCAAAACACCGAGTCAAACCGCCGAGTCAACCCGCTGAGTCAAACTACCGAGTCGACCCGCTGAGTCAACTCACTGAGTCGACCCAGCGAGTCAAACAGCAGCACCGAGGGAGCGACCGTACTCGCTGGAAACCGAGGAGCGGCCGTACAAGCGGCCCATAGCAGGCCGCCCGAAATAAATTACGTAAACTGCCACTCCTCGCTGCTATAAATACCCCCCTCCCCTTCTCATTTCAACATCCCTTCGAGTCCAAAGAAAGCCTGTCCGTTCGAGTGCCCTTCTCCACCCCTTAGCCCATTTTTCCACCAAGGAGAGCCCGAGTGAGGAGAGTCTAGCCCTGGTCCAGCCCAGCCTAACCACTGGTCCAAGCCTCTCAAGTCACCCAAGTCTTAATCCAGCCACTCGAAGCCAATCCTTGCGATACCTCCGTCCATCCAGCTATCATTTTTCCAGCATCATCTCATTTGCATCTAGCATAAGTGCAACATTTACTTTTCTTCCAACCCCCCTGCTTCACTACAAGCACCTTGATTATTCAAACACACCGCATATGTCTTAAATTAAGCACCTGTCAGTTCGAGCGTATGCTCTGGGCTTGCCCGTTGTTGGAACCTGCCCATCAGAAACTCTTACTGTTCAGACCTGCATTCACGTACATATCACTATAAGCACTTTGAATATTCAAGCACACAGCATGCATCATCTCGCATAAAGCACCTGTCAGTTCGAGCGTACGTTCTAGGCTTGCCCGTTGTTGGAACCTGCCCATCAGAAACTCTTACTGTTCAGACCCGCATTCATGCATCATGTCATCCATGAGAATATACGAGGATTAAACTAGACTTTCAAGTATCCGATAGATTCTGTGAAGTAGAGACCGTACTTTGGTACGGGCAGTGTGTGGGGTGCTTAACCTCTTCCCACCCTGTAACCGTGATCCCTTACCTTGAATCTCTGGCCGCAGATCAATAGCAGTCATTTTAGAGGAAGGAATCTTCGGATTCCCTTCTCTAACGTTTCTACAGGGTCTAGCCGACTGTAGATTCGAAGTAACTGGCTAGTGGCGACTCTGGTCTTATATAAACTCACTTAAACATATCCAGCTTAACACGACAACCAAACGAAGCCCTCAAGAACGAGGCAAGCCAGTGGCACAAATGAAGATTTCGCACTCACGCATCCTCATCTCCTTCTTCTCCGAAAGGAAAGGGGAAGGGAGAACGATGTCGTGTGGGAGCGTGGGAAAATCGGCGAGGGTCCACAATATGTCACGATCGCCTTCACACCCTAGCAGCATTAGGGTGGTGTCCACCATAGTTACATCATGGTTGGCAGTAATGGACACTGAAAACTTGTTTTAGCATGTGGGCGCTATGGATGTCCTTGGGTGAAAGTCCCTAAAACCTGTGGTACTAATAGGATGTCCAATGTCGAGACTGAGTGGATAACATGAGCACCGAGTGCCAAATACCAGTAGGCCGCGTCTCTCACTATGTCGAGGTCGGTTGAAAAGGGGTGCGACCTTATCCGCCCGGGTGTAGTGGGTTATAAGCTAGGTTGAGTCTGTCCAGCTCGTGAAATGGGTCCGCTATCGGCGAGCCGAGTGGGCATTGGCAAACCACTAACGAGGCTGATAGTATGATCCTTTCTATTCGCTTGGTTATGCGCGCGATGTGCGGCGGCCAGTATCAGAGTGTATTAGACCCCGATGATGTCCCAGATGAGAACCATTTGATATGTGGATTAATTGAGGATTGGCATGTTTGCATTGCATCTCTGGCATGTAACACTCGGCCATGTAGGCCCTTGCATCGCATAGCCTTGGGATGGCTGATAGCATTCATGAGCTTGGTAACTTAGCTCTCTATCACTTTCGCTTACTCTGATATTTGTATACTTGTCATATGCATTACACAAGCACACACGCACTCTACTAACCTTCGTAGGAAGCTTATGCGCGTTTGTTTTACGCTGCAGGTACTAGGGCACATCAGTAGCGTTGAGTTTGGTTCATGTACCTGATATTTTGGACTTTTGCTACATTTTGTATTTTTCCTTTTCAGCATTGTACTCAACAAACTATATAGTGGATATCTAATAATGTTTTATGATTTTGATTATGCTCTTTTACAAAAAAAATTTACCCTGAAATGCTCCTGGTGGGATCCCAAGATCGGAACCTGGCATATGAGAGGTAGGAGCCAAGAATGAGGTACTCGGAGGCTGTTGGCACCAAGGTCGACGATCGAAAATTTAGTGAGCCTGGTCCCTGGGTCTGGGGCGTGACAAAAGTTGGTATCAGAGAATAACTTGGGAATACCTGCTGATGACATCACATATCTACTAATGGCCTTAGATTAACTACCCTTCACTGAATGATTGTTGCAAACTTAGGATGATTAGGATCCCGATCTCATGCACTTAGAGACCCACACTAGGATCCTGTTACAACATAGTTTATAATAGGATTCCCTATTGTGAGTCTAGAAACTTCTGAATATGGTTCCCTAACGTGCGTGCATTTGAGAGCATCAATGCTAAGTGGTACCTGTCCTTTTCTGTAGGATATGACACCCAAGCGAGGCACCGGTAGGCCGTCGACTAGTGCGGGTACATCCCGGATAGCCTTAACTCCAGCTCTAGCTATGACTGCTGGTCAGTTCTAGCAGATGACGCGCGTTATGACCTCCATGGTGGAGCGCCAGGAGAGGAGGTCATCCGATGCAGTTCCCCGTCGGAGCAGGATCGCACTCGTTCTTTACTTAAGGATTTCAGACGGATGGATCCCCCACGTTTCTTGGGCGAGCCAGACCTAATGGTCGCAGAGAGGTGGAAATCTAAGGTAAAGAAGATCTTTACTACGATGTGATGCACGACCGAGCAACGAGTTCCTCTCACTGTTTTCCTTCTTCAAGGAGAGGCTGAGCATTAGTAGGCATCGGTTACCCGAGCCGCCGGGCCTGATTTTGAGTGGACATGGGAGGACTTTGTGGACCAGTTTGACCTAAAGTTCTTCCCCGAGCATGTCCGTCAGCAGCGTGCATTGGAGTTCGAGACGCTAGTCCAGGGAGATATGATAGTGTCACAGTACGAAGCTCAATTCGTTGAGCTATCCAGATTTGCGACATATTTTGTGGACGATGAGAGGCAGAAGGCCCGTCGATTCGAGAGTGGATTGCGCCTTGGCCTTCGTGGCCGTGTCACGGGACACAAGCTTCCTACGCTCAAGGAGGTTGTGTAGCGGGCCCAGATTTATGAGGCAGAGTGGGCTGATGCGCAGCAGATCCATGATCAGGGCGGAGATCAGAAGGGGAAGAGGAAGGCTCCTTCTAGTAGCTTTCGGCAACAGCATACTCGGGCACCGCAGAGGCATCTGGTTTATCCATCCTTTCGACCGCCAGTAGCACCAGCAGCACCTCCAGCACCGTCATAGAGACAATTTGCAGGCGTTTGTTACGGATGTGGAGGGACAGGGTACTATAGACATGAGTGCCCCCACCCACAATAGCATCCGAGAGCACCTCAGCAGCAGCAGCCACAGCAGCAGAGGCAGCAGCAGCAGCGACGACCGCAGAGGGGACAAACACATCGCCAGCAGACTCAGGGCAGGTTCTACGTGGCCCAGAAGGATCCTCAGACACCTGGAGGAGTCGTTGATGGTACACTCATTGTCTCTTCATGCATAGCTCATGTTTTGTTTGATTCTGACACATCGCATTCTTTTATATCCAATGATTTCTGCCGATCGACTGGTTTACCATTAGAATCAGTGCGCGAAGGATTGTCAGTGTCAACACCCTTAGGGAAGACCGCAGTATTAAGTTTGATCTGTTCATTTTGCCCCATCCTGATAGGAGAGACCTTTTTGCCTGCCGACTTGTTTGTTTTACCGATGACCGAGTTTGATGTTATCCTGGGCATGGATTTGCTAGCTGAGTATCATGTTGTATTTGACTGCTTCGTGAGGACAGTCACTTTCCTTATACCCGGCATGGCGCAGTTTCAGTTCGTTGCCGAGCCCAGAGGAGAGCAGTTGTCATCTTTGATGTCTTGTGCCATAGAGGAGCCAGTTGCCTTATGCATTGACCAGTGCCGGTAGTTTGCGACTTTTCGGATGTGTTTCAAGAGATTCCGAGGTTGCCGCATCGTCGGCATATCGAGTTTCAGATTGACCTCGTGCCCGGTACCGCCCCTATCTCAAAGGCCCCGTACCGTATGACACCATTGGAGTTGCAGGAGCTGCAGAAGCAGTTGGACGAATTACATGAACTAGGCTTCATCCATCCGAGAAATTCACCGTGGGGAGCTCCAGTACTCTTCGTGAAGAAGAAGGATGGCTCGTTGAGGCTTTGGGTGGATTACCGCGAGCTCAATAAGGTCATGATTAAGAATAGGTACCCACTTCCGAGAATCGACGATTTATTTGACCAGTTGCAGGAGGCGCAGTTCTTTTTGAAGATTGATTTACGGTCCGGTTATCATTAGGTTCGTGTCCAGGAGGAGGATATCCAGAAGACGGCATTGAGGACGCGTTACGGTCATTTTGAGTTCCAGGTCATGTCCTTCGAACTGACCAATGCACCCACTGTGTTCATGCAATTGATGAACGAGGTCTTTTGTCCCTACCTTGATCAGTTCGTTGTGCTGTTCATTGATGACATTCTGATCTATTCGAGAACTCGGGAGGAGCATGAGCAGCATCTGAAGATCACCTTGCAGACCCTCCGCACACACCAGCTTTATGTGAAGTTGGAGAAGTGCGAGTTTTGGCAGGAGGAGGTGAAGTTTCTCGGTCATGTTGTGACGAGGCAGGGAGTAGCAGTGGATCCGGTGAAGATTGATGCCGTGCGTCAGTGGGGTCAGCCCACGAACGTGTTTGAAATTCGAAGTTTCCTTGGGTTAGTAGGTTATTATCGTCATTTCATTGAGGGTTTCTCCCGTATTATAGCCCCGCTGACCAGGTTGACCCGTAAGGGCGCTGAGTTTGTTTGGAGTGATGCCTGTGAGCGAGCATTTGCAGAACTGAAGGACCGTCTTACTTCTACACCAGTTCTCACTCTTCCCTCCGGGAGTGAAGGATTCGTGGTTTTTACAGATGCCTCGCATATTGGTTTGGGTGCTGTCCTGATGCAGCATGGTAGACCCGTGGCCTTCACGTCTCGCCAGCTCAAGGCCCATGAGCAGAACTACCCCACTCATGATCTGGAGCTAGCAGCGGTAGTCTTCGCACTGAAGGTGTAGAGGCACTATCTTTATGGGGTCAGGTTTGAGCTCTTTTCCAACCACAAGAGCATGAAGTACCTCTTCTCGCAGTCCGAGTTGAACATGAGGCAAAGACGCTGGATGGAGCTCCTGAAGGATTATGATTTCGATCTTCAGTACCACCCTGACAAGGCCAACGTGGTTGCAGATGCCCTTAGCTGTTAACCACGAGGCCTGGTGGCGCATATGATGGTCCGGGAGTGGAGGATGCTTGAGGATGTTACCGAGTATGATTTTGAGCCGAGCCTGCAGTCTTCTATCACGCAGTTATCGAGCTTGTCGATTCAACCCTCTCTTGTTTCTAGGGTGATCGAGGATCAGCAGGCCGATCAGACGTTGTAGGATTATCAGGCAGAGGCAGCATCAGAGGATCAGAAAGATTGGCAGATTGGGTCAGATGGTGGACTTCGTTTCAGGGGTCGGTTGTGTGTCCCAGATATTCCACAGTTGTGCAGAGATCTTATGGATGAAGTACACTGATCAAGGTTCACGATTCACCCGGGCTCTACCAAGATGTACCTCGATATGAGGAGACAGTATTTCTGGGTTGGAATGAAGCGTCCGATTGCTAATTTTTTGGTTGAGTGTGACACTTGCCAACGTGTCAAGGCCGATAATCGCAAACCTCCAGGACCCTTGCAGTCGTTGAGTGTCTCGTTGTGGAAATGGGAGCACGTGACCACAGACTTCATTATGGGCTTGCCGAGGACTCAGAGCAATCACGACGTCATTTGGGTTGTTGTCGATTGTCTTACGAAGTTGGCACATTTTCTTGCAATACGTGCGACTTGGCCATTTGACCTACTTGTAGATTTGTTTATCGAGAAGATTGTGAGACTGCACGGTGTCCCAGTTTCGATCGTTTCTGACAGAGATCCGATATTTACGTCGCGATTCTGGAGGAGGTTTCAGAAAGCGATGGGGCCTGCTTTGAAGTTCAGCACCACATATCATCCTCAGACTGATGGACAGACCGAGAGGGTCAACTAGATCCTTGAGGACATGCTCCGAGCTTGCGTGTTGAATTTCTCAGGTAGTTGGGATAAACACCTGCGTTTGGCTAAGTTTGCATACAATAACAGCTACCAGGCGACTATCGGTATGGCTCCTTTTGAGGCGTTGTATGGTAGAACTTATAAATCTCCTAGTTGTTGGACTGAGGTTGGAGAGCGTCGCCTCCCAGGTCCTGAGTTGGTGCAGAGGACATCTGAGGCTATCGATATCATCAGGCAGAGGATGTGCAAGAGTTTTGCAGATCGTCGGCATCGTCCCATAGAGTTTTCCATTGGGGATCGTGTGTATCTCAGGGTCTCACCCATGAAGGGAGTGGTTCGTTTTGGAGTCAAGGGGAAGCTTGCCCCGAGATTCATTGGACCCTTCGAGATCACTGGGCGTGTTGGCGCTGTGGCCTATCAGCTTGCCTTTCCACTTCAGTTGTCTGATGTCCACAACGTTTTTCATGTTTCTATGTTACGGAAGTGTGGGTCAGACGTGGTTCCTGTGATAGATTGGCAGCTGTTGGAGGTTCGTGAGGATGCTTCTTACATTGAGCAGCCGGTTCGTATCCTTGACCGGAAGTAGCAGGTCCTCCGGACCAAGGTCATTCCTTTAGTGAAGGTCTAGTGGAGTCATCATAGTGCAGATGAGGTGTCGTGGGAGCTAGAGGCAGAGATTTGCAAGTCTTATCATTGTTTTCCTTTCATTTTTGTGAGATGAAAATCCCTCTTTACCATTGTTTTCCTTTCATTTTTGTGGGCCCACAAGGGTAGGACTCACCTTGTGTATGTATGGTACGTATGGTGGACCCCATAGTGGCTGGGGATCACCCCGACGGACGTTTCTCACCGCTTCTTCCCTACCTTTCCCTTCCATTTATTTTCCTTACTCCCCCCTTTTTTTTGGACTATTGTGGGGCCCACAAGTGGGCCATGCTGTGGGACAGCGTGCCCCGCACGCTGCCACAGTGTGGACCACCCTGTGTGGCCCACCATGATGCGTATTTTCTATCCCACCCCATTTTGTTTTAGATCACAAAGATCTAGATGAAGGAAAATGTGTATTTTGGCTTGATCCAAAACTCTTTGAGCCCACCATGAGATGACCAAGCTAATGAATGGAGTGGATCCTGAATGTGTGGACCCCACTAGGCTAGGATAACAAAAAAAAAAAAAATAGAAGCAAGGCCGCTGGACAGACAGCATACAGAGAATGCTACTGCCAGCAGCGCATGGGCGGAAGCCCTTTTGGGCGTTAACCATGGGGCCCCCTCGTGGGACCCACCTTGATGCTTGTGTCTAATCCATACCGTCCATCTGCTTCTCCAGTATATTTTAGGGCTGTTACCAAAAATAAAATAAATCCAGATCTCAGGTGGACCACACCATAGAAAACAGTGAAGACAATGATACCACTATTGAAAACTTCTTAGGCTCACTGTTGTATTTATATGCTATGCAACCCACCTAATATAAGGTTCATTGGATTCCCCATGAGCTGGGATACCTGATAGACGGAGTGGATTGTATTTATGTGGGCCCCACTTGAAAAAAAAAAAGGGAGTCCGGACGCTGAACGTCCTTAACGTCAGAGACGCTGGAACTGTCCAGCGTCAGGAACACTGGAATGAGTGGGAGGGGTCCCCACTGGTGCGACCCACCTTGATGTTTGTGTTGAATCTACACCATCCACCTGTTTTCCCGGATCATCTTAGGGTCAGGACCCTAATATGAAACAGATCCAAATCTTAAGCGGACCGCACCACATGAAACAGTGGAGATAATGATGTCTACTGCTGATATTTTTTTGCCCTGCCTTGAGTTTGTAGACCGTATCACCTGCTCAATATGGGGCTCTTTGGGTCCCCCATGAGTTGGAAAATCTAATAGACGGAGTGGATCATCCTCATGTGGGCCCCACTTGATGAAAACTAAGAAAAGAGAGAGAGAGAGAGAGAGAGAGAGAGAGAGAGAGAGCACAACGTCGGAGACGCTGGGAGTACCCAGCGTCCGTGGACGGACGCTGGGCTCCTTGGCTGCCCAGCGAGTGGCCCACTCGTGGGACCCATCATGATGTATATGTATCATCCATGCCGTCCATCCCTTTTGACAAATCATTTTAGGCCTCAGGCCCAAGTTTGGGCCAGATCCACTTCCCAGGTGGGCCGTATCATGGGACTCAGTTGGGGGAACAATGATGTCCACCGTTGAAGCCTTCCTAAGGCTCACCGTAATGTTTATAATGCCATCCAGACCTGTGGCATAGGTCTGGATGGTCTGGATGGAGGGAAAACACAAACATTGGATTGATTCAAAAGGAATGAGACCACAGGGGGGTCCCACGCTGCCCAGCAGGTGGACCACCCTGTGGGTCCCACCATGATGTACCTATTTTACCCACGCTGCCCATCTGTTTTTCCATGCCATTTTAGGACATGGCCCCAAAAATGAGACAGATCCAAATGTCAGGTGGACCACACCCGCAGGGAACAGTGGTCATTGATGCCCACCATTGAAAACTTCTTGGGGTCACTATGATGATTATCTTTCATCCAAGTAAAGGGTGTGGGCCCATCTTTGGGTCCCACCTTGATGGATGTATTGTGTATCATGCCACCCGTCTTGATCGACGCGTGGGGCCCAATTTTGGAGTGAGCCTCACTTAGGAAATGGTGGTGATTGAATACCTACCACAGAAACTTCCTAAGACCTATGATAAGGTATATTTGCTATCTGACCGGTGGACAAGGCCCGTCATGGTCCCTCCTTTGATATATATGTTTTATCCATGCTGCCCACCTTTTTTTTGTAAGCCTATTTTGTATGTGCAGGCCCAAGTATGGGGTCGATGTGGTCTCAAGTGTGCAATGCCACGAAGACCTTTACATTTCCAATGGGGCCCACAGTTTGGGTCCCACTCTCTACATATATTGGGTCATTTAAGGCCAACATCACATGATATGCTTGGTAACATGCTAGTATACCTAGCCTGATAAGTCACACTGATAATATGCTTAGTATAATGAATACCACGCTCATTCATATGCCCATACGCATCATTTGTATGCCTGTTGTGGATCAAGATTAATCATAGCACATGCTATTTTGGCTTATTATACTTAGGGGACCCGTGCGAGACAGGGTCGCCCCATATGATTGCGCAGTATGCGTAGGTTTAGTGTATGACTTGGATTGTATGAATCATGCATCTCACATTATGTATGTCACGATCGCCTTCACACCCTAACAGCATCAGGGTGGTGGCCACCATAGTCACATCGTAGTTGGCAGTAATGGACACCGAAAACTTGTTCTAGCACGTGGGCGCTATGGATGTCCTTGGGTGAAAGTCCCTAAATCCTGTGGTACTAGTAGGATGCTCCAACGTCGAGACCGAGTGGATAACATGAGCGCCTGAGTGCCAAATACCAGTAGGCAGCATCTCCCACTGTGTCGAGGTCGGTTGGAAATGGGTGTGACCTTATCCGCCCGGGTGTAGTTGGCTATAAGCTAAGTCCAGTTTGACCAGCTCGTGAAATGGGTCCGCTATCGGCGAGCCGGGTGGGCATTGGCAAACCACTGACGAGGCGGATAATATGATCTTTTCTATTCGCTTGGTTATGCACGCGATGTACGTCGGCTAGTATCAGAGTGTATTAGATCCCGATGATGTCCCAGATGAGAACCATTTGATATGTGGATTAGTTGATGATTGGCATGTCTGCATTACATCTCTGGCATGTAACACTCGGCCATGTAAGCCCTTGCATCGCATAGCCTTGGGATGGCTGATAGCATTCATGAGCTTGGTAACTTAGCTCTCTATCACTTTCGCTTACTCTGATATCTGTATACTTGTCATATGCATCACACAAGCACACACGCACTCTACTAACCTTCGTAGGAAGCTTATGCGCGTTTGTTTTACGCTGCAGGTACTAAGGTACATCAGTAGCGTTGAGCTCAGTTCATGTACCTGATATTTTGGACTTTTGCCACATTTTGTATTTTCCCTTTTCAACATTATACTCAACAAACTATATAGTGGATATCTGATGATGTTTTATGGTTTTGATTATGCTCCTTTACAAAAAAAATTTACCCTGAAAATCTTCCTGGTAGGATCCCAGGATCGAAACGTGACATATGAGAGCTAGGAGACGAGAATGGGGTACTACGGAGGCGGTTGGCACTAAGGTCGGCGATCGAGAATTTAGTTAGCCCAGTCTTCGAGTTTGGGGCGTGACAGTTAACAGACCAGGTTTATGCGAGCAAATTTTTGACATGACACGACATAAATATGGTTCAACACTACCTGTTGCCAGGCCTAGTTCCCACTACCAAAAATATAAAAAATATTAGTTTGATCTAAAACTTCTATGGACCCGTGGATATTGCTTCAATGGATGTTTCCTGTTATGTGTATATTCAGTTTTTGATCTACTTCTTTTTTCTTAGCTCAATTCCTAATGTGAGCTGGCAAAACAGATGGACGGGTTGGATTTCTCACAAACATCACGGTGGCCCCACCTAGCTTCGGACCGCAGGTCGCACGCAATCTATGTCCCATGCATGAACGCTTGGCAAACATGCTACGCAGATAGTAGGACCCACATGTGTTAGATGAGCTTGACCTTTCATTTGGGCATAAATGCCTTGTTGAATTTGTGCCGTTGGCTAATATTCTTCCCACACCACTACTTGGATGCCCATCAATTTTCGTGGTAGATGATAAGGTGGAGCCAGTAGAGCCGGATTACGGTAGATCCATATCTCTGTAGTTCACCTGTTGGGTGATGTTCAAATTAGGTCCACTCATCTATTGGTCCCCAGCATGAATGGTTTGTGTCTAAAAAAATTACATTTATAACACAATCCTATCCATCTCATCCATGTCCTTTTAAAGTGACGGTGGAAAATGAAAACAGTCATCAGTCGAATTAGCAGTGTGATAAACAAGAGAAAAAGTGACGGTAGGATCCTCGCGTGGGTTTTATTTTTAAAACTTACGCCATCCATCCTCGTGCCAGTGTATGGTTTGGATCAGATTAGTACTTCACCCTGCCACGTGTCCTCCGGAGAGATGGCTTCACCATATTCCAGTTCTTCCCACTCTACCCTAGCTATCATCTTCCCTCTTGATTTGTCCATATGTCATCGTACCACATGTTGAGAAATTACTCTTGGTTGTCATCGTAGGGGCATTCATCTCGGATGCGGTTTGGCCAGTGGTCGGTGCTCTGTGGGCCCTACCATGATGTTTATGTTTTATCCACTCCGTCCATCCATTTTTCCATATCGTTTTATGGCTTCATCCCAAAACTTAGTTGGAACTAAATCTCAGGTAGACCACACCATAGGAAAACAGTAGTGATTGAATGTCCACTACTAAAATTCTCCTATGGCCCACTGTAATGTTTATATGACATCCAACCTGTTGGTTAGGTCATGCAGACATGGATGAAGGGGAAAACAAATATCAGCTTGACCCAAAACCTCCGTGGCCCCTAGAAGTTTCTAATGGTGAGCGTTCAATGACCACTGTTTCCTGTGATGTGGAAATCGGATTGCGTCCTGAGTTACTCAGTACGCTCTTATCCTACTGAGTAAACTCAGTTGGGCCCACTGTAAATGTAAGTTTATCTACACCGTCCATCTGCTTTTCCAGGTCATTTAATGGGTTGAAAGCAAAATTGAAGCATGTACAAAACTCAGGTAGATCATACCACAAGGAACAGTGGGTAAATGATTTCCACAGTTGAAACCTTTCTAGGGCTCAAAGTGATGTTTATTTGTCATCCAACCTGTTCACAAGATCACACAGGCATGGATGAAGGGAAAAAACAAATATCAGCTTGATCCAAAACTTCTGCTGCCCCCAAGAATTTTTCAACGGCACAGGTTCAATTCACATTGTTTCCTGTGGTGTGGTCAACTTAAGATTTTTATATGCTTTATTTTTTTGTCTCAAGACATAAAATTATCTGTTAAAATGGATGAACGGAGTGGATGAAATGCATAAATCACAGTGGACCCCGCAGCAGAGTTTACTCAGTACGCAGTCCGCTTCCTATGATGTGTCCTACTTGAGATTTGGATCAAACTCATTTTTGGGCTTATACATAAAATGGTCCGGAAAAACTGAAGGACGGCATGGATGAACCACATATTTCATCACATATATATGGTGGGGCCATGGAGCCCCAACGCACTAGCCATTTCATCTCAAATGTGTAGGCAAAATTTCCTCCGGGCCAAGATAAACCTATTACGGTACTTCAAGTGAGCCACACCAAGAAAAAACAGTAGTTTCAATGGTGGCGTCATTATTCCTATTGTTTCTTATGATGTGGTCCACTTGATCTTTAGATTTGTCTCATGTTTTGGCTCAGGCCTTAAAATGATGGCATGGATACAATGCAGCCCACATAGGTTGCCTCATTTTTTGAGCTAAGACCTCAAAAAAAAAAAAAAAATAAAAATAAAAAAAATAAAAAAAAAACATCAACATCATGAAGTGATAGCTATTGTCCATCGACATTTAACATTGTAATTAATAAATGTCAAAATCAGTCAAAATATAGACAATTACATCATAACAAATGGGTCCTAACGAAGCAGCGCTAGGGCCTAATTACAATCATTAAGACAAATATTACCCAGATTTTTAAAATCCCACTGTATTTCCACTGAAAGTTCATCAGAGGCTGAAAGTTCTTGAAACGATATCATTGTGATAATATCATGAGATGTTCACAATCTCAACAGTTTTTACTTTTTCACATTTTTTAAATTATTGATTAAATTATATTTTAATATTTCATTTTTAGAAATATTTTCCCAAGAACATCACTAGAAAAACATCCAAGCCTGAAATCTCCTGGGATATATCCATGCCAAGAAATCACTGAGAATGATATTTGTGACTGTTTTACAATCACAATAAAGGGTTGTAAGCCTAATTACAATCAACAAAGAAACAAGAGGCACTAGCGATTCGTTTGATAGCAGTGATTCAGATGGGTTTAAGAGAATTTGCTGCTTTTAATTGTTTAGTAGCAAGGAATGGGAGGAATTTAGATTCTGAAGAATCCGAATCCTTTAAAAGACTTTTTATTGAGCTCTCACCTCAATGCTATGATTTCAAACCTACTCAAGTCCGTACTAAAATCCACCTGATACCATATGATTCTAAATCTATGTTGTGAAATAGTCCCTAACCCTAAAATGAGTGGAAATTAAAGCGTGTAAGAAGGACCGATAAAATGGTGGTGACTCATCAACCCTATCAATCACATATAATTAAAAGATCTCAACCATCTGAAATCACCCGTTGAATTGGATTATTGACCATTTTCTTCTATAACTACCCATTTCATTGTCACCAATTGGGATGGTTGGGACAATGTGATCAGTATCATTTCGGGCTGCATCCCATGCATAGCGTGGCTTATGATTTAGATGGTCTGGATTAGAAATATATAAGTAGATGGTTGATGGAGACGTGCATGGCATACGGCAGCCCATGCCCACGCTTCATTGTCATTCGGCTTGCTTTCCAAAAGAAAAATTGGATGGTTGGAGCCATATGATTGTATCATTTTATACTGCATCCAATGTTTATTTCTTATTCCTTGTTCCTCATTCACAGCTCATATTTACACAGCGGGAAAGAGTTCTGCATCTTTCTGACACTCGGTTTCCATGCCGTATATAGCAATATTGGATGAATTAATGAGAGCATGCTCTCAAGCTCACCTCTTGATGTTATTGGCGGTCCCACTTTTCTTTTTTGGGTTGGAACACACATATATCCCACTGTTAGTATACCCACCTATACTGTTAGTCACACTTTAATTTTATCCATACCCTAGGTTGGGAATCAATACCAAGACCTCAGTGCTGAAACGAGGTTATCTTCACTCGATCTACTTAGCCACCCCACGTTAGGCGGTCCCTTAACTTTTTAAATGGTTTTAATAAAGAGCACCGATGGTCCATACCTTTATGCTCATTGTGTCATCTAGCTTGTGTTTTCTATCGACATATATCATGGTAGGACATCCCTAATTAGCCAATAAACGGTAGGTTACTTCATGGAGATCATTTTAGATGATAGTCTTAACTCAATATATAGGCTTGGCCCATTTAATGTGGCCACGTATTGTATTGCTTTTGATCAGGGCCTACCAGGATTCCTATATAAAACTTTTAACATGGTCAATGAAAAATTATCGTGTGTGCTTGTTTCATACTTATTAACTTGAAACTTTATCCTTAAATCTTAAATGTCTTTTTAATAATAATTAAGAATATGAAAAAGAGAATTAGTTTCCAGATAACTTTGGAGATAATGCAGGACCTAAGGTAGTGGATGGAAGATGACAGATTACTCATAAATTCCACCTATTAACTAAAAAAATATTGAGGCCGGCCACACTGAGGCCCATCAAATGGATGGTCAAGATCATCATGCTGTTGTTCCTTTGACTGTTGTGATTTGCTTGAATATTTTTGGGGTGATCCAGTACGTCGTAAATAAGTCTCTCTTTGCAGTAGCAAAGTTGGTTACTCTCCTGAAGAGACGTGAGGCTGTTGATTACTTGCATGCGACAAATGTTACGTACGTCATGCAGATGTGAGGAATGCCGGCTGCAATTTTCTCACCCATAGAACGAGTGGTGCGTCTGTAAGATTGACAGCTCAGATTATCCACGCTTTGCATATTCCATGCACCTAAAATGAGCCAAGTAAGTTCATTAGGTGGGCCACATGTTTTGGATGGCATACATGTGATCCAGGCCATTCATTCGTAGCGAGATGTATGGTCATGCCCTGTACAAAAATCAGGCTCGCATGCATGCTACTCCTTTTCGTTTTTTTTTTTTTAGCACACACTCACACCACATATACCCACCCAACACCAAATGAGCACTCGATCGATGATCACAGTCGCATGGTTATCAAGTCAGCCACCCGTGTAAGTCTATTCCAACTGTTGAAACTACTTCTCTTTCCATCCATTTTGCCACTATAAGTGAGGTCTGCTTGATCAAAGGACCAAAATTATTTTTTGGTCCAGGAATGTGATAATTTTTTTTTTCATTTTGGTTAGTCATAACACACACTTATTAGCTGGGCAATGCACACCCACATGGTTAGTCACACAATGCACTCACCCACAAGTGGGGTTAGTGTCTCATTGGCACTAGAACCTGTACTTGCTGTTGAAACGCCTTGGCGTCTTCCAGCTGGCCTAGCTAGCGAGACACCATTAATATGATGATTGAACAATTACCATTAAAAACTTCCCAGGGCAGATTCATAATGTTTATTTTTCATCCAACCTGTTGATAAAGTCAACTAGACCTAGAGAAGAGAGAACACAAAGATCAGATTCATCGAAAACTTCATAGCTTACAAAAAGATTTTAATAGTCATTCACCGGTCACCACTTTTTCCAGTGGTATAGTCTATTAGACATTTGGATCTGCTTAACACTTGGTCTAACGTCCTAAACTGCGCTTAAAAAACAGATGGACAGAGTGGATATCCAACATATTTATCAATGTGGACCCCACACGGTAAAGGTAACACCACTAAGGTAAGGTTTCAATGGTAGGCATTTCTTTCTCCAATTTTCCCTCTTGTGTGCCCTCCTTGAGTCTTGGATTCAGCTCATTTTTGGTCAAATGTCTTAAAATGAGCTAGAGAAACAGATGGATGGGTGGATTTATCACAAACATCACGGTGGACCCCGTGTAGATTCCCAGCGCTTTAGCAGTAAATCCGCGTCTGGTTAGAGGGATTGCGTGGGTTGCCGCAACCCATCGAACGTCACCAAGTTTTGGGGCCCCACTATGATGTATGTGTTATATCCACAGTCCATCGATTTTTGGAGCTCATTGGAAGGCATGGGCCAATAAAATGGTGCAGATCCAAACCTCAAGTGGACAACACTACAAAAAGCAGTGGGGGCAATGACGTCTACCCTTGAAACCTTCCTAGGGCTCACCATGATGTTTATTTGTAATCAAACCTGTTATTTGTAATCAGACCTGTTCATAAGGTCACACAGACCTGGATGAATGTTAAATACGAATATCAGCTTGATACCAAACTTCAGCTTCATACCAAACTTCTGTGGCCCCAAGAAGTTTTGGATAGTAGGTTGTCAATCCCCAGTCCTTTTTGTGGTGGGTCCACTTGAGCTGCCTTATTTTTTGTCTACTTAAGCTTTGGATCTTCCCAGTCATTTCTGTGGTGTGGATTAAAACATACATTATGGTGGGGCCCACAAAAGTTGGTGAGGGCGACACACCACCAAGGACCATGGTGTGTGGCACACAAGCTTCCCCCTTACAGAGGGTTGTTGGGGGAGCGGATTGCCTGGCCACCGGGATATATCCCTGCCGGGGCTGCGTGGGATCCAGGGAAGTCCGTGACAAATCCTTCGTCTATATGTTTTTAAAGACAAAAATAGGATAAGATTCTAACCTTCCTCAAGTTGACTATGATGTTTATGTGCCATCCAAACCATTCAAAGAATTATTAACACTCAGGTAAACAGTAATAAAAAGTATCATTACGATGAAAAACTTTTATCACGGCTAAGTGTTCAATACCCACTGTTTCATGTGATATGACCTATCTTAGTTTCGGATTTGTATTATTTTTAAAATCTTGTCCTAGTATTCCAGAACAGATGGACATAGTGGATTTGTCATGGACATTCCTATGGATCCCACATAGCCCCGGCCACAGGGATATCCCTTTATCCAGTGTAATAGGCAATCTGCTCCCGTGCACGGATTGCGTCCAACCCAGGGGTCGAAACTTTAAGCGTCCAACCAGACCCATGTGGGCCCCACCGAAATGTATCAGTTTATCCGCGGTCCATCCCTTCTTTAAGATCATGTTACATGTGGTGCAACAAATGCGGCAGATCCAAACGGTCAAGCCGACCACACCAAAAAGTAAGCTTTGGTTGCATTAAATGAACATTAAATATACAAAGTATTAAATACACCAAGCATTAAATGCCAATTAACTGCAAGCGTCTTCTCTGTATACCACCGTTGCATTTTTGGGCCCATTCCTTAACGTGATGTTAAAGAAAGGATAAACTAAGGATAAACAGATAAATCTCAGTGTACCCGTGCAGATCTGGTATGGGGGCTTAAAGGTATAGCTAGAGACCTACGATCCTCTCAGGACTTTTGTGGGGCCCACCATGATATATTTGCTTTATCTAACTCCGTTCACTCATTTTGACAGGTTATTTTAGGGCATGAGCCTAAAGAAAGTCAGGATTGAAGGCTGCGAGTAGACTACACAACAGGGAGTAGAGGTGACAGTAACTCCCACAGTGAAACCTTTCCAGGGCTCACCGTAATGTTTGTTTGCCATCCAACCTGCTCATAAGTTCAGAACATAAATATCAGCCCGATGCAGAACTTCCATGGCCTTCAAGAGGTTTTTAACCATAGGCATTCAATCCCCACTGTTTCCTGCAGTGTCCTCTACTCAAGCCTTCAGTCTGCCTCGCTTATATGGCTCATGCCCTAAAATAATCTTTCAAAATAGATGAATGGATTGAATAAAATATATATGTCATGGCCGGCCGTACAGAGTCCCCTGACAGGACAGTCCGTCCCTTGCTAGGTCCAGGTAATTGTGGGTAAAATACAAACCATTGATTGACTTCTGAAAGTGGAATATGAGTGGGCCACATTTTTATATTTTCTTAACAATATATAATTTTGTAGTAAAACGTCATTCAATGTACTTGGAATTTTGAGGGCTTGACGCCCGCCAAGGATTAAATTGGGAGAGGGCAAAAATGTCCAAATTCTACTATTATATATAATATTATAGATATAGTTATTATTATTATTATTATTATTATTATTATTATTTTATCTTTTTTGAAGAGACTAAGATGAAACAGACCTAATAGTTTGGCTGGTGAGCAGTGACACCAACACGGGCCTACTAACTGGTTTTAAAGCTCTGCATGCCCCCCTTGATATGTATTTTATCTACGCTGGCCATTTATTTTTTCAAATCATTTTAGGGCACGAGCTCAAAAATAATACCCTAAATTGAGACACACCCAAAGCCCAAGTGCTCCACACCACCACTAGAAGTAGTAGGGATCAAACACTTACTATTAAAAACTTCTTGAGGCCATAGAAGTTATGGATAAAGTTGATATTTTATAAATAGTTTGGATGACAATTAAATATTGCCCAGGGCCTCCAAGAAGTTTCAAACGTAAGTATTCACTTCCCACCATATGGTCCACTTAAGCTTTAGATTTAACTACTTTTTAGGCTCATATTTCCTAAGATGAGGCAAACTGAATGCACAACGTGGATAAAACACATACATCATTGTGGGGTCTACAGAGCTTTGATACTGGTTAGCTGGCTGGTGTTTGGGTCAATAGCCAAACCACATCCACACATAAGAGGGTGATGTGCAGATCATTAACCCACATGGGAAGCCTACCATGGATTATTTATGCCGGAAAAACACTTCCTCTGGACAATCCTATCCACACCATTCTCTGGCCATTGAAATGACTTGTTAAAAAAAAAAAAAAACAATAATTAAATATGCAATGTGATAAACTATATAAAAAGTAATGGATAGGAATGCCTTCTGGGCTATTCTCATTTTGGATGATGTTATTCTTTTCAGTGATGATAAATAGGTGGGGCCTAATGGATGCATTACTCTGCTTGGAAGCGGACTTGAGTATTGAGTAAACTCTATGGGTGTACTGTGATTTATGTATTTTAACCGTTCTGTCCATCCATTTTAATAGATAAATTTAATACTTGATCCTAAAAATATAGCATATATAAATAAAGTGGACCACACCGCACGAAACAGTGTGAATTTACCGTTCTGTCCATCCATTTTAATAGATAAATTTAATACTTGATCCTAAAAATATAGCATATCCAAATAAAGTGGACCACACCACACGAAATAGTGTGAATTTAATGTCTCCAGTTGAAAATTTCTTGTAGGCCATAGAAGTTTTGGATCAAGCCGATATTTGTGTTTTCCCTTTATCCATGCATTTATGATCTTATGAACAAGTTCGGATGACAAATAAGCATCGCTATGGGCCCTAGCAATAGAAAATAATATCCCTCTTGTTTCTTGTGGTACGGTCCACTTGAGCTTTGGATATATATCAATTTTGGGTTCAACAACTAAAATCAGATGTAAAAAACGATGGATAAACTACATACATTCTCAATAGGCCCAACTAAGTTTACTCTACGCAATCAAATTTAACTCTCTTTATCGGATTAGGAAGTAGATTAACCGGTGTACCGCACACTAGCAACCTTGCTGGTGTGTTGACATCACCAAGTTTTGTGGGCTCACCATGAGGCATGTGTTATATTCAAACCATCTGTTCATTTGACAAAATTATTACAAGGGTTTAGTATAAAAATAAGACAGATAAAAATATCAAGTGGACCACATGGAGAAAGTAGTGGGAGATTGAACGTCTATCATTGAAACCTTTTTTGGGTCACAAAAGTTTTGGATCAATATGATATTTATTTTTTCTCTTGTCTGGATTTGTGCGACCTTATGAATAGATTGAATGAAGAAAAAACATTATGATAGGCCCTATCGATGTTTCATAAGGTCACTGAAGTTTTAGATCAATTTTATGTATATATATTTTTTTCTTTTCAAGTTTGTGTCACCTTATGAATAGATGGGATAGAGGAAAAAACAATATGGTTGGCCTATCAATGTTTTAATTGTGAAAATCATTGTCCCACTTCTATTTGTGATGTGGTTCATTTGAGCGTTGCATATAACTCATTTTTGGGATCATGTGCTAAAATGATCTTGCCAAATGGATGGATGGTGTAGATTTAATAAATATACCATGGTGTAGCCCATAGCATTTTGATCTTCTTTTCTTTGTTTGTACCATCATGGGCTCGAGAGTACTGCATGTCTACGTGCGCCAGGTACATAAACCAGCAAGGCGGCTGATGGTGTACGGTACACCTGCTAATTTTTTTTCTATACCCTACGAATGCTGAGGCGAGACATTGAGAAGCGATTTAGGTGTTACCCTGGTAACAGCTTAGTGGGTGTTACCATAACCGTGTGAGGCCTACCTTGATGTATTTTTTGCACATCCACTCCGTCCATATGTTTTTCCATATCACTCCATTGATCGATTCCAAGTCGTTTGAAGATCCAGATTCCTGATGGACCATGGAAATAGAAACAGTGATTATTAACCATTAAAAACATTTTCTGGGCCACATAAGTTATGGATCAATCAGATATCTCTAATTTCCCTTTAAACTGATCGTATTGACATTATCAACCCGTTGGATTATAAATACACATTAATAAATGTATACTATGGGCCCTTTCGAGTTTTTTTTATGGTGAAACACCCGATCACCACTGTTTCACTTGAGACTTGGACCACACCACAGGAAACAATGCTTGTTGACCATTAAAAACTTCTTGCGTACCACAAAAGTTAGGAACAAGCTGATGTTTGTTTTATCCCTTCGTCCGGCTCTGTGTGACATTATCAAAATGTTGGATGACAAATAAACATTGCGGCAGGCCCTACGAATTTTTTAATGGTGGGCGTTCAATCACCACCGTTTCCTATGGTGTGGTCCATATGAGATTTGGATCTATTTCAGGTTTAGATTCATGCCCTAAAAAGGAGCTGGAAAATGTATGGACAGCTTGGATATACAATACATAAATCAAGGTGGGCCCACTGATGGGCCGAACCTAATCTGCAGGGTGCCTTCCATTGCTTGGTACACATCCTGTACTATTCTTTAGATAGAAAGGTAAATAAGCAGACCGGACAGCTGCATCCCACCAGGAGCGAATTAGCTGTTACCCTGGTAACACCTTAGTGGGTGTTACCCCTACCGTGTGGGGCCTGCCTTGATGTATTTTTTGTATATCCATTCTGTCCATCTGTTGTTACAACTAATTTTAAGAAGCAATCCAAAATTATAAGAAGATCCAAATATCATGTGTACCATACCAATAAAAAGATTGATGAATAATCATTAAAAACATTTTCGGGCCACAAAAGTTTTAAATCAAGCTTATATTAAAATTTTCCCTTCATCCAGACCTTCTTGACATTGTGAATATCTTTGATTGCAAATAAACATTACCAAAACCTTACGATGGGCTCTTTGGAATTTTTAATGGTGGGCACTCAATCAGTACTGTTTCTAGTGGTATGGTCCACTTGAGATATGGATTTGTATAATTTTTATAAGACCGTGTTAAAATGGGCCGGAGAAACGGATGGACGGTGTGGATATACAAAATACTATCCATGTGGGCCACACGTGAGGGATAACACCCACTAAGCTGTTCCCGGGGTAACACTTAATTTGCTCCCCCACCCCACTGCTTCGTACTGGAAGCCCAACCAAAAAGTATAAAATAATACCTTTAGGAAGCCGATTAGCTGGTGCACCCTACACCACCGAGGTTGCTGGTGTAGTGACCTCATCAAGTTATGTGGGTACCACCATGAGGTACTTATTATATCCAAACCGTCCGTCCATGTTTTGGGATCATTCTAAGGCTTGAATAAAAAAATAAGACAGATCCAAGGATCCAATGGACCACACTGCAGAAAGTAGTGGAAGATTGAACGTATATCATTGAAATCCTCTTGGAGGTCCCAGAAGTTTTGGATCAGTCTGATGTTTATTTTTACTTTCCATCTAGGTCCGTGTGACCTTATGAACAGTTTGGATGACAAATAAACATTATGGTAGACCCTGGGTATGTTTTAACGGTGAGAATAATTGTCCCACTGCCTTTAGTGGTGTGGTCCACTTGAGTTTTAGATATGACTCATTTTAAGTATCATATACTAAAATGATCTAGCCAAATAGATGGACGTTTTGGATATACTAAATACATCATTTTGGGTCCACATGGCCTTAATCTTCTTTGAACCGTTCGTACAAACACGCAAGCTCGAGGACTGGGCACTCGCTTTGCGTCCGCAACGTCCGATAAACGTGCTGTGCGTTACATCAGTACCATGAAAAGAGCACATCAGACCATAATGAGCTTTATTTGTTATCCAACTTCTTCATAAGATCATAAAGATTCGGGAAAAAATAAATATCAGCTTGATCAAAAACTTGTGTACCCTATGAAAAAAAAACTTTCACCGGTAAAAATTCAATTCACACTATTTCTTATTGTGAGGTCTATTTGAGCTTTTGATATGCTTAATTTTTTGTTCCAAGATCTAAAATTATCTGATAAAATAGATGAACAGAGTAGATAATACACATAATTATAATTTTACTCAGTAACGTACTGAGTTACTCAGTACGCAATCCGCTTCCGAAAAGAGCACACCCTACTGTAAAGGTCATCCGTTAAAAAAGAATGCTGATCCGTCCGCTCAGTGGGCTACTGCTTTCATCGCCATGTGCCCCACCACATAAATCTCGTATGGGCTTGGAAAATTGTACGGTACGTATTTCATTTCAGGGTGGCATGTTGGTAGAAGGTAGGGCTCAACCCATTACCGTCTGGGTTGACCTGTAGAGGGACCACCATGATGTATCCATTTATCCACTTTGTCCCTCCATTTTATAAAATCATTTTAAGATATGACTCTAAAAATGAGGAAGATCCGGCGCTCAAGTGCGCCACACCAAATAGTAATGCCCATTTGATAGTTGGATCTGCTTCTTTTTTGGGGCCATATCCTAGCATGATCGTATAAAATAGATGAACGGAGTGGATAAACGGATACAATACGGTGGGCCCTCCACAGTTTGCCCGGACAGTAATGCGTCGAGGCGGTGGCAGGACGCAATCCGCGTACTCGTAGTAGAGATGCATGGTAAGCAGCGGTGAAGTCATGGGTGCGGCCCTGATTGCGGCCCTGATTCTGAGGCTTACCTTCATGTATTTTCCTTACATCCACGCCGTCCATCGGTTTCGAAAGGTGCATCATCCTAAAAATGAAGCTGACACAAATCTCAGGTGGACCATGCCATAGAAAACAGTGGCAATTGACTATTAAAAACTTCCTGTGGGCCACACAAGTTCTAGATCAAGTTGATATTTGTGTGGACCATTCTTCCAGTTATTTGTGACCTTATTAACAGGTTGGATGGAAGATAAACATTCTCTGGCCTCAAGAAGTTTTTAAAGGTGAATATTCAATCCCCACTGTTTCCCGTTGTATGGTCCACCAGAGATTTGGATCTGTTTCATTTTTTGGATCATGCCCTGAAATGATCTGTCAAAACGGATGAACGTCATGGATGCAGGTAACATATATCAAGGTGGGCCCCACATGGACAGGGATCCACCGAAGCTGCAACCTGCAGTCACCAACAGGTGATCACCTCACCTGAAGAGTTCTGTAGGTTAAGTCACAACTGATTTAGACCATCAGTCCCGCTCGAGGAGTGTATCAGCCAGCTTACTGCGCCAAGTGATCTCCATGGACCACCTCGTGAACGGCTCAGATACCCTCCACGTGCTGCATGTGCGTGCACCTGTTTCCACATTCTGTGGACGTGCATGCAGACAGAGTCTGTTCAAATGGTGAAAATCATAGTAATAATAGAAAAGAAATTGAAGAAGTATAGATGGTGAAAATCCAAAAAAAAAAAGAAAGACTGTCTAAGAAGACAAGAATCAATGTCGTGGACTATATTATCATGTTAGAGATATCAAGACGCTGCTCTATTTCTCCCTCCCTCTCTGAACTCTTGGAAACATGGCTTCTTTTGAGAGATTGCAAGGTACCCTTCTCTGGGTTTTGGATTCTTTTCATTTTTTTTTCTCAGCTTTTGTTGTTGCTGATTTTCTTTTCTGTTATGATATCTGTTTTATGATTTTGGGTCTTTTCTGTTTTCTGATATGCTTTCTACTGCATGGTGTTTTGAGCTCCTTTCTATTGTTTTTTATTTTCCGATGTGTTATCTCTTGTAGGTTGTTGGGATTTCAATTTTGATTTTTTAGCTTTTTTGTTTTTGGTTTTGCATGGAGTTCTTTTGTTTGGATTTCTTCTCTTGTTCTGTTTGGAGGTTCTGAGTTTCTGTTCTTTTATTTTTCTGCAGTTCTTTGTTATGGTATCTGGGTTCTTTTTTGTACTTCTAGTGTATGTTTCTTCTTTATTCTTTTCCTTTTTTGACATGATATCTTTTGATTTCTCTTACATTGCACTGGGTTTTGCTTATTTTGACTCTGTATCTTGAGATGGTAACTGCCATATGGATTGCTCTCTCTCTCTCTCTCTCTCTCTCTCTCTCTCTCTCTCTCGTATGAGATGATACCTTTCCATTTGAGTTCTTTTTGTTTATTGTCATAGATGGAATTTAGTTATTTTTTTCCTTCTGTCATGCCATGATTTCCCCCTTTTTGCCGTTCATGAATCATGGTAGCATTTACTTCTTGTTGTTTTGCACTTTGCACTTAATTACATTTTTTAACAGTGACCCTTTTTTGGGTTTTCTTCTTTTGGTTCTGTTATCTTCCTTTTCCTCTCTATCTTCCTTTTTTGCGAATTCTATCTGATTTTGGAAATTGAGTCATTTGATTTATTTCCCCTTTCTGGCTTTTTTTTTATTTTTTATGCATGGACTTGCAGGTGGATTTCATTGGATTTGTGAAGGGGGATTTGATTTGGGGTCTCCATGCATTCGCAGAAGCCTAATTGATGTTTTGAATCTTCTGTTCATCTTTGCTTTCTGTATTCTTTCTCTTGTGAGTTACATTAGAAAGTATCATGTTCATGGAAACAGAACAAGGGATTGGATTTCTGTGGTTGTTTCAGCTTGTTGTGTTGTTGCCAGCATTGCATATTTTGTCATTGGTTTATGGGCTGTTCTAAAGAGAAATGATGGGTTTATGCACTGGAATGGGGTGAGTCTTATTGTTAGGGGATTGGTTTGGGCAGTCTTAGCTGTTTCGGTGAACATACAGAGGACCAAAGTGGAAAGAATCTTGATTCTGCTTTGGTGGGTCGTTTTCTTCGTTCTGGTTTCCGCTCTGAATGTGGAAATTCTGGTGAAAAAACACACTCTTTCAATCCTTGACATCGCATCATGGCCTGTAAACTTGTTGCTCCTCTTCTGCGCTTTCCTGCTCTTCAGAAATCTCATTTCCCAAAACCCACCATACCAGACCTTATCCAAACCACTGCTGGGAGAAAAGGGCGAAAACAAAACGAGTTTGGATGAAATCGGTTTCATTGCCCAATTGGCGTTTTCTTGGATAAACCCTTTACTCAAGTTAGGCAACTCGAAACCATTAGTCCTTGATGACATTCCACCTTTAGGATCAGAAGATGAGGCACGTTTGGCATACCAAGCATTTGCTCGTGAATGGGATCTTCAGAGAAAGCAAAGATCGAGTACTAGCAACTTAGTTCTCCGAGCATTAGCTAACTGTTACATGAAAGAAATGATAGTGGTTGGATTCCTTGCATTGCTTAGGACAGTCGCCGTCGTAGCAGCCCCACTTTTTTTATATGCATTTGTACGATATTCTGCCAAAGAGGAGCGGAATCTCAGTGAGGGCCTCTTACTTGTAGTATTGTTGATTGTAATCAAAGTCGTCGAATCCTTGTCACAGTGGCATTCCTTTTTTGGTGCAAGAAGGTTTGGTATGCGGATGCGGTCGGCTTTGATGGTCGCAATCTTTCAAAAGCTTCTTAAGCTTTCTAGTTTGGGTAGGAGAGTTCATTCGACAGGAGAGATTGTGAATTACATCGCAGTCGATGCATACCGTCTGGGAGAATTCCCATGGTGGTTTCATTATGCATGGACTCTGCCGTTGCAGCTGATTTTCGCCATCGGCATACTTCTTGGCACCGTTGGAGTGGGCGCACTTCCTGGTTTAGTCCCGCTCATCGTGTGTGCACTTATAAATGTCCCATTTGCTAAGATGTTGCAGAAGTGCCAGTCACAATTCATGCAGGCCCAAGACAACAGACTCAGAACCACTTCTGAAGTCTTGAACAATATGAAGATCATCAAATTACAATTATGGGAAGAAAAATTCAAGAACATGATTGAAAACGTCCGAGACTTTGAATTCAAATCGCTAGAGGAGTTGCAAATCAAGAAGTCCTATGGGACTGTATTGTACTGGATGTCTCCCATCTTCGTTTCTTCAGTAGTCTTCGCAGGTTGTGCAGTGATGAAAAGTGCACCTTTGAATGCTACTACATTTTTCACAGTCCTGGCGACGTTGCGGGTCATGTCAGAACCTGTGTGGATGCTGCCTGAGGCTCTTTCGGCATTGATCCAGGTCAAGGTCTCATTGGACCGTCTCGATGTATTTTTGCTAGATGATGAGCTCAAAGAAGAGGAAGTGAAGAGGTTACCATCAGAGAATTCAAATTTCAGCATTCGAATACATGATGGAATGTTTTGTTGGAACCCAGATGCGGGTCCTACAACACTGAAAGGTCTACATATGGATATAAGCAGAGGACAGAAAATCGCTGTTTGTGGACCAGTTGGTGCTGGAAAATCTTCGCTGCTGTACGCTGTGCTAGGCGAAATACCCAAAATCTCAGGATCTGTGAGTCCCAAAAACAGTACTGAAAGCTTACTGTTATATGCTCTAAGAACTGCAAATATGAATAGTATCCTTGAATCTTCAGTTTGTACTAGTGGATCTGATAGACCCCAAAATGGCTGGACCACGCCATCCAACATCTGGCCTTTCTTCAGTTGAATGTGTACTGTTTCTATTTCTTAACTGTCTAATGTCTATGTGCAATCCACTAATCAAAAGCGATTGGTTCATCATATTGAAGAATTTTTTGGAGCATTGTTCATCTCCACTGGGACCAATCAGACCAACAGTCTGGATCACCAAATTATGGGTCCACTAGCCCAAACTGAAAGCCAAAAATACCATACTTTAATCACAGATCGACGATCATAGTCCCTCATTCTTCGAAGTCAGTCGAAATTGATTTCTTGTTGCATTTAGGTTGAAGTCTACGGGTCGATTGCATATGTATCCCAAACAGCTTGGATCCAAAGCGGGACAATTCGCGATAATATACTCTATGGAAAACCGATGGACAAGAAAAGATATGAGAAGGCCATAAAAGTATGTGCTCTGGATAAGGACATCAACAATTTTGATCACGGTGACCTTACAGAGATTGGACAGAGAGGACTCAACTTGAGTGGAGGGCAGAAACAAAGACTCCAACTTGCGAGAGCCGTCTATGACGATGCAGATATATATCTCCTCGACGATCCTTTCAGTGCAGTTGATGCACATACCGCAGCGATCCTTTTCAATGTAAGGAAAATTGATAGAACTTGTTCACTAATTCTGTTCATATAACTACACACAGATGCATGCAAACATTGTGTTCATACGAATATACATATGTACATGCATACATACAAACCTGCATTCACACTCAAACACATTCTTCATATGGTTACTGAAAAGCAAGTCGAGCAATTACAGGAATGTGTCATGGCTGCTCTGGAAAAGAAAACTGTCATTCTAGTGACTCATCAAGTTGAGTTTCTGGCGGAAGCGGATCAGATTCTGGTAATGTGGTTTAGCGACAGTATGTTGAATTTTTTTTTCCAGAGTTGGTCCATGGTTATGTGACGTAGACTAAGATCAGATGATTTCTTTTTCCAGGTCATGGAAGCTGGACAGGTTACTCAATCAGGAAACTATGAAGAACTCTTGAGAGCTGGGGCGGCATTTGAACAGCTCGTGACGGCCCATCACGATGCAATGACAGTGTTCGATAGTGCAAATAAGGAAAATACAGGAAAAGCCCAAAAGGAAGACGGGGATCAAATGGAGTTTAGTGGGCCGCAGCCAATGAAAGAAAACAGTCAGGGTGAGATTTCAGTCAAGGGTCTGTCAGTTCAGTTAACGGAAGACGAAGAGATGGAAATTGGGAGTGTTGGGTGGAAGCCATACATCGATTACATCCGTGTTTCAAATGGATTTCTTCTTGCTGCTTCAGTTACAATCACTCAATCTCTTTTCATCATTCTTCAAGCTGTGTCAACCTATTGGCTAGCAATAGCAGCTCAAACACCGCATATTGGTGCCGGTGTTCTAGTAGGAGTCTACGCAGGAATTTCGACATCTAGTGGCATCTTTGTGTATATGAGGACCTATTTTGCAGCCCTTCTAGGACTCAAGGCTTCGAAAGCTTTCTTTTCAGGTTTTCTGAATTCAGTGTTCAAAGCTCCAATGCTGTTTTTCGACTCGACCCCTGTAGGAAGGATTTTAACCAGGGTAAGTCCATCCATGTTCTTGTTTGATTCATGAATTATCTGGCTACAATCCCCAAATACTTATGTTAGGCCAAAGTGGTCATGTAGAGATGGATCTGCATATAGGGCAAACCTGTATCTTATGTGTAAACCCAAGTCAATGTTAGGGTGTGTTTGGAAGCTCAATTGAACTGAATTGCAATTTATTCAATTCATTGTAACAGAAATGGCCACAATGGGTGGCACCATTTCAATTCATAATGAGAACCAAACCTTTAGCTGCAATTATCTTCATCTCAAGTTGGATTTGAAATGATTGTAACCGCAATTTGGGGGATTCTTTCCATGATTGGCGTCAGGCTATGCCCACTTTGGTCATCTACTCTTTATTGAATTGAACTATTGCAATTCAATTTGATTGAACATCCAAACACAGGCTTACATGGAAAATGATAACTTATTTTGCCCTATTATGGTCCGATCCACATGCATTTCTACGCACGGGAATCATGTACGCCCACTTGGTTATTAATGTCCCGCAGTTATTTTGAGGTTTATGTCATGCAGGCATCTTCAGATATGAGCATAGTGGACTTCGACATACCTTTCTCCATGGCGTTTACACAGACCACTAGTCTTGAAGTGATAGCAACCATACTGATCATGGCCACAGTGACATGGCCAGTGCTAATTGTAGCAGTTCCCGTTTTCTTCATTGCAAGATATGTTCAGGTGAATCCGGATTTTGACATTAGGCTGAGTTTGGGTGCACTATTGATTTGAATGGCAATAATTTGTTCAACAAAGTGGAAATAACTGGATCGCAGTTATCTCAAATTGCAGTCCTCTAGCTTGAAATTAATGCATTGCAATTTTGAAGTGGTCCCTCGCCATAGTGACTGCAATTTGGTCATTACCAAGTTATTAGGGTGTGTTTGGTTGCACCAAATATCATGAAATTTCATGATATTGACAGATTAATCATGATATTTAGTGCAACGAAACACACCCTGACCTATTATTGCAATTCAATCGATTAGTGCATCCAAATGCATTCCGTAATTTTCAATCTCTACCATCCTTCGATCACTGAAGATAGAATTCAGTATCTCATCGTATCTGGGTCCTTTTGTCCTCGATTTATTTGATTAAAAGGAGTACAATCAAGCATCTGCAAGGGAGCTAATACGGATCAATGGGACGACCAAAGCACCTGTTATGAACTACACAGCAGAGACGTCACTTGGTGTGATCACGATAAGAGCTTTCAACATGATGGAAAGGTTCTTCGAGAACAACTTGAAATTCGTCAACACAGATGCCACACTTTATTTTCATACAAATGCTGCCATGGAATGGGTACTTATACGTGTGGAAGCACTCCAAAATCTGACCATATTCACCGCAACTCTTCTCCTCGTTTTGCTTCCTCGGAATACCATAGCTCCAGGTAATTGCCAATGAGGATAGTTTAGGCTTGTTTGGATGAAATATAGAAAAGAATCGCAATAATCAGTTCAATAGAGTAGTATTCATGTTGAGGGACTTGCTCCAAGTTGCAATTCTGTTTCTTTCAAGTTGGACTTGAAAGGAATGTAATTGTGATTCGAGGATCAATTCCCCAATATGAAGTGAAGGCAATTGCAATATGTTTGTTTCTCTGTATTGAACTAATCATGGCGAATCAATTCCATAGGTGCATCCAAATGCATCCTTAATCGGATTGCAATTTTTCTATACCTTTTCTGATTCATTTGGATTCAAAACATTCAATTGCTTCAAATGGTATTTTCAGCGTTCGTGGGGCTTTCTCTTTCATATTCTCTAACTCTGACATCCTCCCAAGTGTTCCTAACGCGATGGCAATGCAACTTAGCCAACTACATCGTCGCAGTTGAACGGATAAAACAATATATGCACATTCCATCAGAGCCTCCAGCTATTGTTGATGACATGAGACCACCCCTTTCGTGGCCTTCTGAAGGGAGAATAGATTTGCAGGACCTGAAAGTAAGGAAAATCATGCAATTACGGGTTCCAACCACATCATGGTCATTTCTTCCATATTAAATTGGATTATTGCAGTTCATCTTAGTGAGGGTCCAAATGTTGAACATGACCCTTTTGTTGGACATTTTCAGATAAGATATCGTCCGAATGCTCCTCTTGTGCTCAAGGGGATTACATGCACTTTTAAAGCTGGGAATAGAGTGGGAGTGGTCGGGAGAACCGGAAGCGGGAAAACAACACTGATAAGTTCTTTGTTCCGTCTTGTGGAACCTGTGAGCGGGAAAATTCTTATTGATGATCTGGACATTTGCTCTATGGGTCTGGACGATCTTAGAATGAAGCTCAGTATAATTCCTCAAGAGCCAGCACTTTTCCGTGGCAGTGTCCGCACTAATTTGGACCCGCTAGGCCTTTACTCCGACCGTGAGATTTGGGAGGTTTGTTGATTTTTATCTGTAAAATCTCCATCAATTTTTTGTACTGTTTTTTAAGTGTGCAATGTTGGATTTGTAGCAAAAGGTCCATGATCCAGACCATTCATTGGGTTGGTCCCTCTATGGGTGATTGGGTTAATAAGACGATCTTAATCATCCAATTGGTGACCAACAAATGAATTGTTGAGTGGGAATTGGAGGCGATCGGCCTTGAACTGATCCATTGCCTCTGGAGGCATTGCATTTTCATTTCTCCATATCAAATACCATACACATGGCGCATGTATGGTGGTCCGTTCTGGTCAGCTCCGTAATTGATTAACCTTAATAAAAATTGCTTTGATTTGACCATCCTAACCATCTAATAAATGGACGTTTTCTCACTGAATACGAGCCATTGCTGACTCTTGTCTTCTTCCGTTCGTCTGCTACCATTTAAAGGATTTGGATCAAGGTTTAAAATCGGTGTATTGGGTATTGTATCATTCACCGTCGGCATGGGCATGTATCACCCTGTTTCTGACTGTTTTGGCTGGTACAGCCAAGATAGCCATATGGTTCGTGGATGATAATTCAAATCATGATTAGGATTGTCCAATTTGGACTATGACTTATTCACTATATGACCCATCACATGGATGGATTTCATGTGGCTGATGTATGCTGCATTTGGGGCAATTGCATGGAGGTACAGTACCTCCCATGCATCGAGAGGCAGTAGATCCGGTCCCATCAGATAAATGGACATCAGGGAATTAGCAGAAGGCAACTTGATCAATGGATTACAGTTTGTTTTTTTTCTTTTAATCTAAATACTTGTAACAGTAGCAAATAAAAATGCTTATTGTTCTCATGAGCATGCTTTAATATCACTTGGATTCATTCTACTAATTGCAGGCATTAGACAAGTGCCAATTAGCGACTACAATCCATAGCCTTCCCAACCTTCTTGATTCATCTGGTACGCCAATTCCTATCCACCATTTATAAGAAGAATGTCCCATAAAGTGCGACTAAGTGAAATCATTCTTCTCTTCTGTTTCAATTGACAGTGAGTGATGAAGGTGAGAATTGGAGTGCTGGGCAGCGCCAGCTTTTTTGCCTTGGTCGTGTCCTTCTCAAGAGGAACAGAATACTAGTTTTGGATGAAGCAACTGCATCCATTGACTCCGCAACAGACGCTGTACTCCAGCAAGTTATCAGGCAGGAATTCTCAAGCTGCACAGTGATAACAGTAGCCCATCGAGTTCCCACGGTTACGGATAGCGACATGGTCATGGTTCTTTCTTATGGTATGCCAGCCTCTTTGAGACCATTCATTTTAGAAACTGATCTGAATTTCCATAAACATTTCTAAGGTACAGAAAAGCATAATCATTGCCACCACCATCGTATAAGCCTTATCTCTACATGTTCTAAGGTACATAATCTGGAAAAAAAAAAAAAAGTATAGACACTTACTTAAAAGTGTACACCAATTAACAGATGGTGATCAGGTTTCAGGGCCGTATCCATAACCTCTTCCTCTCAATCAACGAATGGCTCAGATTTCTTAGACTGAGATGGCCTATTCTAGCGCATGGGTAGTTTCAGGACATGGTACATCTGATAGAAGGTTGGGATCTCACACACTGCAATGGACTAACATGTTCATGTCAGCGCAGTGAAATCCTACATCCCAAATTCACTTCCAAGGAAAACGTGCGTGAGAATTATGATCATTTTCAAACATCAATGAAGAATAGCAGTATTCCACGATGAATGATAATTTCCCATCTGTTACACTACAGAGACTATATTGTGGAAAACTGGAATCTTGTATTATTTCTCTTATAACAACTGAATATATAGTGGAGATGGAATATTTATAGAGATCTCGAGAGATCTTCACAGATACTCATCTAAGAAAATAGAGAAATATCCTCAAGCTAATTAGATACCCTAATTTACTCTAATATACTCTAACACTATCACCCAAATATGACCTTAATTTGTAAGTTGGGACGGGACCCATGACCACAAGGTTGCCAAATTGAACATTATCCATTTTACCTCTGGATTCCAAACACTGAAATGTAAGAATTTGAGATGAGTAAGGCCATATTCCAATTAATAGAATTGTATCAGGGAATACATCGACATAATACTACGTCATAATACCATGAAATAAAGAAAAGAGCAATTGGGGTTATCTTGATTAAGGTGTCCATACCTGTATGGCCCTTGTAGCTAACAAGCACACCAAAATATATTTCTAAAGAGTGAATAAAGAGTAATTGACATCGTTGATGCATCTTACTAAAGAAATGATGGGTTAGAGCTAGTGAATTTATATGAGTCTTAACTGCTTTGATGATTTGCAGGGAAGCTTATCGAATATGATCAGCCGTCGAAACTAATGGAAACCAACTCCTCCTTTGGCAAGCTCGTGGCAGAGTACTGGTCCAACTGCAGGCGCAACTCGTCGCAGAACCTCAGGCACTTCTAGGATGCGGGTTTCCTACTAAGCATATGGAGAATATTTCTTACTTGATTCAAGAAGTTCCAAGAAGCCGATCCCAAAATAGCTGGGATAAGATTGCGGCGACCATGGCAAAAATGACGGGGGATGACGATGGGGATAGAATATTCTGGCATGAGAGTAAACATGAAACATGGGATTAGAACAACAATAATAAGTCACATGATACCTTACCAATGACCATAGATATAGAAGGGTAGTGCTTTGTATGCATTGAGTCATGTTGGAAATGACTTTGCAGTCCTTGTGAACTTTTATTCATGTATCACACCATTATATTGTTCATGTGTACCAATAGAAGTCTTGGGCCAAGATAAGTATGTCCTAAAAATGATCATATTACAATGGTTACATAAACTGGCCTACACTCCTCTTTGGTTCTAACCATTTGCTGTGAAGAAAATGCTCAATGAGAGTCAGGCACCATCCACCATTAGATGGCATGTTGGTGTGGGGTCTACAAGGCGCATTTGCCGATTGCTGTTTGAAAATCCCGACAAGCTGGCCCGCCCATTGACACCCTCAATCTTAGATAATAGGTTGGAGTTTCCTTGTTAATCTTGTAATTGAATAGTTGAGGCGCCAATCCAGATGTTTGTTTTGATATGTTTGGGCACTCCTATTAAAAAATACAAGCATTTTGAGTGTTATGGTGGCAATGGGCTGGGATGGTCCATGGCATTTCGGGTCCTGGCCTGATAAGAGTAATGGCTGGGCCTATCAAAAGAGTCCTGTGGGTTGGATTTGGCCTGATGTATGGAGCAGATAAATGAGTAGCCCTTGTACAGGCCTAGTTTTTGAGAAACTCCCTATTGGGTCTGGAGTGAGGCTGAGCATGGTTTTGCTTATGATGTTAATGGGCGAGCTTGGGCTTGAAATCAAAGGCCTGATTATTAAAAGGGCAGGTCTCATAATGTATTGTAAGCCTGGCAAATAAACAGGTTGGGGTCGGGGGTTGGGCTTGGGCTGATCATAACCACCCCACCCAGCTCAGTTACTACTCCTAACAGCTTCCAAGAGAAAAATAAGAAAATTTAGACACATACCCATATTAATGGCAGTAATACAAGAGCATTTCTCATCCTAGAAACGATCAAAACCTGTGTATGCTATGCAAAGATCCCGGCCACCAACCATATAATTCCTCAACGAGGAGCTCTTCATGTGAGGGGCAGCACATGTCAACATCCAGGTCTACCGCACACATGTCCGACATCCTGGACATTCATTAGGTAATGTGCATTGTTATCAACGTTGGGGTTGTCTTCAATCTAGACATCGAGAGGGTTTCGGGCGACTGATGGAACTTGGTTGGGTTTCGGAAATTGCCATCAATGGGCTTCTGAAATTTAGATCATTGGCTCTGTTTTTTTGGGGATGTGAGGGGCCCAACAACTGTGTTGGGTGCCCAATGGTTTTTGTAGGGGCCTCGAAATTTCCCTGTATTTTTATATGAACTCTTTGGACAATCCTGGTTGATATGGGGGCGTCTGATGCTATGCGAACTGCTAGTTCGGTTGCGCAAGTTTTTGCGTAGTTTTATTTTTAGTCTTGGTTTATTCCTATTTAAGGGGGTGTAATGCAGAATTAGGGTAACACAATGAGTCCTAAATGTGTTCAAGTGGGTTGAGAGAGTTCTAGGGTGAGAGAATAGTTTGCGTAAGATTGAGTTTCTCTTGTGGGGCTTAGATCTAGGTAAGTTTTATTCATTCTCTTGTAACTTCTGATTCATAGTGGATTATTCGCTTGTGTCGTGATTTTTTACTCATAAAGGGTTTTTCCATGTAAAAATCGAATTGCTTTCTCTTGCATGTTGATTTGTTAATCATTGTGATTTGCATCATTTGATTTTCTCGCTTCTGTTGTGGGACCGTCTCTTTCCTTCCTAATAAGTGGTATCAGAGCTAACGTTGGGAGGTAGATCGGAATATGAAATGAGGTTTCAATGGGGTCTAGCATGAGATTCGACGTAAAGAAGTGTTTCGGAAAAAATAATTTTAAATTGTAGAAGGTAAAGATTGAAGGCCTTCTAATTCAGCAAGGAGTTGAAGAAGCGCTCCTTGGAAAGTGACTGAAAACTATGAAAGAAGAAGAGTGGAAAAAGGTAGATCAAAAGGCCAAGGTCTCAATCCAGTTGTGCCTAACGAATGAGGTCTTGTATAACGTTATGAGAGAGAACACTGCAGTTGATACTTAGGCAAAGTTAGAGAATATCTACGTGAAGAAGTATCTTGAGAATCGTCTGTATCTGATGATGGAGTTGTTCAATCTAAAGATGACGGAGGGGACTAATGTTGAGAGCCACATTAACACGTTCAATAAGCTCGTTTACAACTTGTTAGATCTAGATGAACCGACGAAAGACGAATATCATGCAGGTATCTTGTTGAATTCGATTCCTCAATCATATGAGCCGTTCAAAGACTCTCTATGCGTAGGCGAGGAGACCATTAACATTGATACCGTTATCTCAACCCTCCAGGTGAAAGTGATGAAAAGGAAGAGCGGTAACGCGGGGTCTCCCTCTGACGAGGCACTGGTTGTGAGGGGAAGGAATTTTGAGCGGGGTGGTGGATCTTCATCATCGAGATCTAAATCCAAAGACAAATAGAAGAACAAGGTGAGGCGCTGGAATTGTGGGGAAGAAGGGCATATGAAGAGGGATTGTTAGAATCTCAAACTAAGGCAAGAGAAGTCTAGAGATTCTTCTAGGGAGGGGGCTAATACTGTGGAAGCCACAAAGGACGGTTGTGATGATAATGATGTGTTGAGTGTATCTAATAAAGGGTCTCTCGATGGAGAGTAGCTCTTGAATTCAGGTGCATTGTATCACATGTGTCCTGACCGGAGTTTATTCATGACATACAACGTGTATGATGGTAGATCGATGTTTTTAGGCGATGGTTTCTCCTGTAAAGTTGTTGGTATTAATTCGGTGCGCATTAAGATCTTCGATGGGATCAAACGAGTCCTGAAAGATGTGAGGCACATCTCTCTGTTGAAAAAGAATTTAATCTCTCTTGTGCAGTTGAAGCAATGAGGTGCAGGTTCATCGACCACAAGTGGTATTGTAAAGTGGAAAATAGGGCATTTGTGATGATGAAGGCATGGAGGTGAGGCAATCTTTACAAGTTAATCGGGAACACTTCTCATGGTGGAGTTGCAGGATCGGCAACAGAATCCATGGTTGCTTGTATGTGGCAAGGGGGCAACGACCACATGAGAAAAGCAAGGCATGTCAAAGTGCAGGAATAGAGTCGATGGAGGCACAAGAAGCGATGGAGCTATGAAGGAGACGAAGTAGAGATGAAGAATGGAGCTTTAGAGCAATGGAATTTGAAGATGGAACCACGTGGAGATTATTGGAGTTGTCTTCTATCTTCACACCAAGAGGGCTTCAGGCAACCAACAGAACTTAGTCAGGCACCTGAAATTGTCCTGGATGGGCTTCTAGAATCTGGATTGCTGGATTTATTTTTTGGGGGATGTGGGGGGCTCTATGGCTATTGCAAATGACTGTGTCGGGCACTCAATGATTTTTGTAGGGGGCCCAAAATTCCTATGTATTTTTCTGTGAACTCTTTGGACAATTCTGGCTTATGTAGGCCACCCGATGTTGCGCGAACTATTAGGTCAGTTGCACAAGTTTTTTACGCAGTTTTGTTTCTAATTAATCTTGGTTTATTCCTATTTAAGGGGGTATAATGTAGGATTAGGGTAACACAATAAGTCTTGGACATGTTCAAGTGAGTTGAGAGAATTCTAGGGTGAAAGAATAACTTGTGTAAGCTTGGGTTTCTCTTGTGGGGCTTAGATCTCGATAAGTTTTCTTCACTCTCTTGTAATTTTTTATTCATAGTGAATTATTTACTTTGTGCCGTGGTTTTTTACCCATAAGAGGTTTTTCCACGTACTAAATGGATTGCTTTCTCTTGCATGATTTGCTTGATCATTGTGATTGCCATCGTTTGATCTTCTTGTTTGCGCTGCATGCTAGTCTCTTTCCTTCCCAACAAACATACCATATACCAAAAATAAGGGTAATGCACTCATCAAGCGAACCACACTTACGATTATTTTCCTAGGTAGCCACACATAGAGCCGGACACAAACCAAGCTTGCTTGAGAGCTCAGTTGGGATTAGTTTGAAAAAGCTCGGACTGGATTGGTTGGAATAGAAGTTCAAAGTAAACCAAGCCTCATAGTCAAGCTCGTTTAAAAAAATAAACCAAACTCAAACAGGGCAGTACTTGCTCGGCTCAACTTGATTCAACTCGTAGATTATATGCACATTGTTTCATGTGGTGTGATCCCTTGAGCTTTGGAGATGAATCAATTTTGGGATCATATCCTAAAATGATATGTAAAAATGGATGGACAACGTGTATAATATATATACATGACTGTTATTTTTAACCTTTTTAATTCTTTTCTATTTAGACAAATAGCAAAAAAAAAAAAAAAAAAAGCTGCCACCTGATCAGTCTCATCGCGATCCTAGCTTGATTCAAATTTTTTGGGAGCAAACCAAACTCAAGCTGCATGGTAAGCCCTGAATCTAAACTGGGCCGATCCACAAACTAAGGGGGCACAAAACTAGCCAAACCTAAACTAGTGCTAACTCGGCCGGCCGAGATCATTGCCCACCTCTAGCTGCACATTGAATTCACATTGTTGGACTCTTTTCTGGCCGGCCATTCTTCTTGTGCAAATTTGACCTACCTCATCAGGACCAACATTTTTTTTCAGTGTACCTTACCTGATGAATGGCCTGGATCTCTAACACGTGCTCCGTCCACCCAGATCTACGGCACATGTTTCGCTCTCTCATGTGGACCCCTCATTTTGAACACGACCCTTCCTTTAATTTGAGTTAGGCTCCGAGAATTAATATGACCCAACCACCTCGTCCATCTATATCGGGATCTGATGGTGCCCTACTCCCGTTCACGTGGGAGGACGTGGATTGCGTACTAAGTAAACTCAGTGGGCCAACCATGATGTATGTTTCTCATCCACGTCGTCCATCGGTTTTTTCAAGCTCATTTTAAGGCATGGGTCTTAAATTGAAGCATGTCCAGAGCTCAAGTGGACTACACCACAGGAAACAATGGGGATAATAACGTCTACCACTGTTGAAACCTTCCTAAGGCCCACAGTAACGTTTGTTTGTCATCCAACCTGGCCATAAGTTCACACAGATATGGATGTAGGAAAAACATAAATATCAGCTTGATCTAAGATTCATGTGGCCTCAAGAAGTTTTGAACAGTTGACGTTCAGTTCTCACTATTTACGTGGTGTGGTCCACTTGAGCTTTGACATGCTTCAATTTTGAGCTCAGCTGAAGTGGACCACACCACAAACAGTGGGGATAAGGACATCTACCATTAAAACCTTCCTAGGGCCCATAGTGAACGGGTTGGATGTAGGCCTAGCAATGCGTCGTGTTGAACCATGTTCATGTTCATGTCCTGTCAAAAATTTGCTCACCCAATTTAACGGCGTAGTCATAACCTGACCCATTTAAGCCGCTCGGCCAGTCTACTCATCATGTGGCCACACTGTTCATAAGGACAACTGACAATCTGACCGAACATACAGCTGTGGTCCACCAAGTGGGCCCATTCTATCACCAAAAACAATAGGATCACTTGTGAAACAAGGATGAATCACCTGTACATCGCAATATTGCACATTATGGAGTGCCAAGGTTCATAGGTGGGCCATGGTTTGGTGATCTAGACCATTATGTTAATAGGTTAAACGGGTTCACGGGTGAAACACTAACCCTACCCATTATGTTAACGGGGTCAACCCGTTGGTGACCCGACACTATATGGCTAGTCCTGAACATTGATTTTTTGTGCAGGTTTTGTACGGGTTAGCTACGTCGTGTGGAATTTTGACAGGCCTAATTGAATGACATATAAACATCATGGTGGGCTCTAGGAAGGTTTCAACTGTAGGCGTCTTTTATCCCCACTGTTTATTGTGGTGTGGTCCGAGCTTTAACTCTACCTCATGTTTGGACTCATATCCTAAAATGAGCTTGCGGAGTAGATATAACACATATATCAGGGTGGGCCCCACGGATTGGGGCTGCAGTGCGTCCCATTGAAATTGTTCCTCATCATCACTGAAACTGAGCGGAGTCATTCCGTTATACATCTGACATAAATATCAGTCAATTTGGAGCGTCCATTGTGGATCCAGCATTAACTTTTAGGGTACAATTGGTAGCTACTAAATGCACGGCTAGGATCCTTTGATCATAGCTTTTTTTCTTAATCTTTGATCTGTCAATAATGGGCCCCATTATCTGGATGGTACAGATTCATTCATTTGAATGCAATCGTGTATGGTAGATTAGTCACCACCAATTAAAATTGGTAGTGAACTATCCTCGTAGTCTCGTGTTAAAAGGAGAGTTAGACTCAGAGAGAGGTTTTCCATTGGGGGTGAAAGGGAAGCGAATTGCGTACTGAGTAAACTCTGCGAGGCCACCTTGTATGTATGCATCTTATCCACACCGTTCATCCATTTTTTCAGATAATTTTAGGGCATGAACATAAAATTGACATCTATTCACAGCTCAAGAGGACCACACAACAGGAAACAGTAGGGACAATGAGATCCACTGTTGAAACCCTCTTAGGGCCCACAGTGATGTTTATTTGTCATCCAACCTGTTCATACACAGACATGAAATAAGGGAAAACACAAATATTAGCTTGATCCAAAGCTTCCGTGGCCCCCAAAAAGTCTTCAACGGTGGGTCTTCAATTCACACTGTTTACTCTTGTGTGCCTATTTGAGCTTTGGATATGCTTAAATTTTGGATTCATGCCTTAAAATGAGCTGGTAAAATGGATGGACGGGGTGGATAAGACACATACATCAAGTTTTGGTAAAACGTATGGACAGCGTGGATAACAGGATAAGACACATACACCGTGCACAGAGTTTACTCAGTACAGGATAACAGGATAACAGGACAGGTGAATGTACATTTGGATCTGAATATTTGGATCTGCCACGTGTTTATGATAGACCTCCCTAGAATGTGGGCAAGTGATCTTCACTCAGTCTACCACACCATAGGAAAATAGCAATGATTGAATGTCCACCATTAAAATTCCCCTAGGGCCCACTGTAATATTTATTTGACGTCAAACTTATTAATTAGGCTGTATGAAGTTTTTAATGGTAAGCATTCAATCAATCATGCTTCCGCTTGAGATTTTGATCTACCTCATTTTTAGGCTCATACCATAATTGATAAGAAAAAACTGGTTAACAGAATGGATGAAATATATATATATATATATATATATATATATATATATATATATATATATATATATATATATATATATATATATGGGGCTAATAGAGCACCGACCACTAGCCATTGGTTAGGGCAGTGGATTAGGTGCGACGGCCTCACCGAAGACGGTGTGGCCATAACTATGAGGCCCACCTTTATATGTATCCATGCTGTCTATATCTTTTTTCTTAGAACATTTCAGCGCATGATCCTGAAAATGAAGTAGATCTAAATCTTAGGTAGATCATACCATAAGAAACAATGTCGATTAACGGGTCACAAAAGTTTTGGATCAAGCTGATATTTATATTTTTCCCTTACCTAGGTTTGTGTGATATTATCAACAGGTTTGATGGCAAATAACATCACCAAAACTTTCCAGTAGGCCTTGGGAACTTTTTAATGGTGAGATGTTGACCCAAAAACCATAACAGTTAGTGGTGACCCAATATAGTAAGATTTAATTAGGCCGATGTGGAATGTATATGGCTTCCCGCCCCTGATGTGGGTCACCATGATGTGGATGTGGAATGGACATCTCTTCCTGCCCAGAGGTAGCAGGGTTACTATGATGTGGAAGTGGATGTGGAATGGTATCTCTTCCTTCCCTGAGGTAGCAGGGTCATGATGTGGATGTGAATGTGGAATTTGTTGCTTCCAACCCTGATGTGAACACACCACTGAGGTCAGCAGTTTGTGGCATACCATGCAATCTGTTTCCCATCCAATTTAAAGTATGTTTGAAAGTTGTCCGATAAGTGTACTCAGCCAAGTGGTCAACCTAATGCATACAAGGGTCCAGCTCATTTTAGTGCATGACACCGAAATGAGGCAAATCCAAATCTCAGGTCAACACATCATAGAAATATTAATAATTGAACGCAGACCGTTAAAAGCTTTTTTGACCCCAAGTAGTTGATTCCGTAAGGCAGATGGATGAAGGGAAAACACAAATACCAACTTTATTCAAAACTTACACGGCTTCAAGAAGGTTTTAATGGTGGGCATTCAATCACTACTATTCCTGTGATGTGGTACACCAAAGATTTGGATCTGCCCATCCCTAAAATGAGCTAGAAAATGGATGGATGGGGTGGATAAAACACATACATCACAGCGGGCCCACATAGCTTTTCCAGCACCGGCATGGCACTGGAGGAGTCGCTGCCGAAATCGAGTCGAGTGGACAAAAACCGACCTGGTGTTAGGCTCGGATTCTTCGAGCCCATCCCAAAGATGACCTTGGCTATGTGTCTGTAAGTACCGAAATCGGATTTTTCATTTTAAAAATAAGTGAGAAATCAGGAAGATCGTCAGCTGGTATGGAAACCTTCCCATAACTGGGAGCGAATTAGATGTTACCCTGGTAACACCTTAGTGGGTGTTACCCCTACCGTGTGGGGCCCATTTTGATGTATTTTTTTATATATCTATGCTGTCTATCTGTTTTCTCATATCATGTTAGGATATGATCCAAAACCTTAAGAAGATCCAAATCTCAGGTGGACCATACCACTAGAAACAGTGATTAATAACCATTAAAAACGTTTTGTGGGCCACAAAAGTTTTGGATCAATCTGATATTTATATTTTCCCTTCATCAAGACCTATTGACATTATCAAGAGCTTGGATTGCAAATAAACATTACCAAAACCTTACCATGGGCTCTTTGGAATTTTTAATGGTGGGGCACTCAATCACACTGCTTCCGGTGGTATGGTCCACTTGAGATTTGGATCTGAGTGCTTTTTGGAACCTTATCATAAAATGGGCTCTATAAACGGATGGATGGGGTGGATATACAAAATATCATTCATGTGGGCCATACGGTAGGGGTAACACCCACTAAGATGTTCCCGGGGTAACACCTAATTCGCGCCCTAACATAACTATAGAACGACCCGAATATCACGCCACTGCACCGCGCCCTAAGATATTTGAAAAAAAAGACATGGATATACATTACATACATCAAGGTAGGCCCCCACTATTAGGGCAACACCCATTAACGGCTTACCTGGATCTGCATAAATTTCGATACTCCACCCTGAAATGGTATGAAGAAACGGTGGGACGGAGTAGATATATAGAAACTCATCACAGTGGGCCCCACCGTAGGGGTAACAGCCACTAATTCACTCCCGTGGTGAATATCATCATCAGCACTGACAGAAACAGGGTCTCAACAAGAAAGGTATGGATTACGTGCAATCCTGACTTGGGGGCTATGTCGATGTATGTATTGTATATCTATTCCGTTCATCAATTTTTAAAGAGAATTCTAGGGTATAACCCTAAAAATTAAGAAGATCCAAATCACAGGTGGACCACACCACAGGAAACAATGCTTGTTGACCATTAAAAACTTCTTGTGTACCACAAAAGTTTGGAACAAGCTGATGTTTGTTTTCCCCCTTCATCCGGCTCTGTGTGACTTTATCAACAGGTTGGATGACAAATAAACGTTACGGCACGCCCTACGAATTTTTTAATGGTGGGTGTTCAATCACCACCGTTTCCTATGGTGTGGTCCATATGAGATTTGGATCTGTTTCAGGTTTAGATTAATGCCCTAAAAAGGAGCTGGAAAAATGTACGGACAGCATGGATATACAATACATAAATCAAGGTGGGCCCATTGATGGGCAGAACCTAATCTGCATGGTGCATTTCATTGCTTGGTACACATCCCGTACTATTCTTTAGATAGAAAGGTCGATGCACCGAACGGACAGCTGCATCCCACTTGGAGCAGCGAATTAGCGAATTAGCTGTTACCCTGGAAGTGGTAACACTTCAGTGGGTGTTATCCCTACTGTGTGGGACTTATTTTGATGTATTTTTTGCATATTCATTCCATCTATCTGTTGTTACAATTAATTTTAGGACACGATCCAAAATTATAAGAAGATCCAAATCTTATGTATACCATACCAATAAAAAGATTAATAAATAATCATTAAAAGCATTTTTCAGGCTACAAAAGTTTTAGATTAAGCTTATATTAAAACTTTCCCTTCATCCAGACCTTCTTGACATTGTGAATATCTTTGATTATAAATAAACATTACCAAAACCGTACGATGGGCTGTTTGGATTTTTTAATGGTGGGCACTCAATCATCACTGTTTCCAGTAGTATGGTCCACTTGAGATATATATATTTGTATAATTTTTGGAAAACCATGTTAAAATAGGCTGGAGAAACGGATGGACGGCGTGGATATACAAAATACTATCCATGTGGGCCACATGGGAGGGGTAACACCCACTAAGCTGTTGCCCAGGTAACACCTAATTTTATTTTTTATTTTTTTTAGGGGTGCGCCAGGCCCATCCAATAGTGCAACGCAAGGGCGACGCTCGAGGACCCAGTAGCAAGCTGCTGTGGTGGGTCCTCCCCCACAGGAAATTAATTTAATATCATGTGACTCGATGAGCCACGTATCAGATATTTAACTGATAATAACGGGTACTACACTTGATCTGAGCCAAGAAGCCGAGAATAGCTACCTTCCAACCAAAAAGTGTTAAACAACACCTTTTCCATCTTTAGGAAGCGGATTGGCTGGTGTACCCTACACCAGCGAGGTTGCTGGTGTAGCGATGTCATCAAGTTCTTTTTGTACCACCATGAGGTACCTATTATATCCAAACCGTCCATCCATGTTTTGGGATCATTCTAAGGCTTGAAACAAAAAATAAGACAGATCCAAGGATCCAATGGACCACACTACAAGAAGTAGTGGAAGATTGAAAGTATACCATTGAAACCTTCTTGGAGGTCCTAGAAGTTTTGGATCAGTCTGATATTTATTTTTACTTTTCACATGGACCTTATGAACAGTTTGGATGACAAATAAACATTGTGGTGGACCCTGGGTATGTTTTAACGGTGAGAATCATTGTCCCCGCTGCCTTTAGTGGTGTGGTCCACTTGAGTTTTGGATATAACTCATTTTAGGTATCATATGCTAAAGTGATCTAACCAAATGGATGGACGGTTTGGATATACCAAATACATCATTGTGGGTCCACAGAACCTTAATCTTTTTTGAACCGTTCGTACAAACATGACGATCGAAGACTGCACACTCGATGCGTCATGGACTATTTAGATATACTAAATACATCATTGTGGGTCTAAGATCCTTAATTTTTTTGAACCGTTCGTACAAACACGATGATCGAGGACTACACATTCGATGAGTCCAATGAACACTCGATGAGTCCGATGATCGAGGACTGCACCAGCATATCGGCTGCCCTTTAATCACCCCCTTTACCGTCCTTTCCGGCAAACGTTCTACTTGTGCATTACATCAGTACCATGAAAAGAGCACATCAGTACCACAATGATCTTTATTTGTCATCCAACTTGTTCATAAGATCACAAAGATATGGATGAAGGGGAAAAAATAAATATCAGCTTGATCAAAAACTTGTATGCCCCCCCAGAAAATTTCAACAGTAAACATTCAATTCACACTATTTCTTATTGTGTGGTTCACTTAAGCTTTGGATATGCTTAATTTTTTGCATCAAGACCTAAAATTATCTGATAAAATAGATGGACGGAGTAGATAATATACATATATCATGGAGGACCCTGCAGAGTTTACTCCGTATGTTAGCGTACTGAGTAACTCAGTACGCAATCCACTTTCGAAAAGAGCACACCCTACTGTAAAGATCATACTTTAAAAAAAAGCATGCTGATCCGTCCGCTCAGTGGGACACACCTGAATGTGGATTCAGGACATCGGAACAGTGTAGGCCCACTTGTCCCACGTGATGTTTATGATGGGATGGGGCTCTGCTTTCATCGCCATGTGCCCCACCACATAAATATCAAATGGGCTTGGAAAATTGTACGGTACGTATTTTTATTTGGGCGCGTATTTCCTGCGACAAGGCTTTCGTAGGAAGTTCCGGCGGTGGGAACCAAGGTGGGGCCCACAGTGATGTTTTTTAATGATCCACCCCGTTCATCCGTTTTGGGAGCTCATTTTAGGACGTGAGAACAAAAATAAACCGGATCCAAGACTCAAGTGGGCCTCACTAAAGGAAAAGGTGGGTAGGTAAATTACTACCGTTGAAACCTCCCTGGGTCCACAGTGATGTTTATATGACATCCATACCGTTCATAACGTCACTACTACTGGGATGAACTGGAAACACAAATATTATCCTGATTCGAAACTACTATGGCTCCACAAATATTTCAACTGTGGACGTTTAATCCTTACGTTTTCGGCCCACTTGAGTCTTGGATCCGGTTCATTTTTTTTGTCATGTCTTAAAATGAGCTCCCAAAAGGATGGACGGGGTGGATTCATCCAAAAACATCACTGTGGTCCTCACCTTGGTTCCCAGCGCAGTAAAATCCGCGCCATGTTAGTAGTAGGTAGGACTCAACCCATTACCATCTGGGTTGACCTGTAGAGTGACCACCATGATGTATCCATTTTATCCAATTTGTACATCCATTTTATAAGATCATTTTAAGGTTTACATCTAAAAATTAGGAAGATCCAACCCTCAAGTGGGCCACACCAAATAGTGATGGGACCCTAGTGACATCACTATTTGGTGTGGCCCAGTTGATCGTTGGATCTGCCTCATTTTTGGGCCCATAAGCTAGCATCGTCGTACAAAATAGGTGGAAAGAGTTGATAAACGGATACATCACGGTGGGCCCTCCACCGTTCTGCCCGGACGGTAATGCGTCGAGGGGGGTTGCAGGACGCAATCCGCGTCCTCGTAGTAGAGATGCATGGTAAGTAGTGGTGAAGTCATGGGTGCGGCCCTGAATGTATTTTCCTTGCATCCACGCCGTCCATCGGTTTCAAAAGGTGCATCATCCTAAAAATGAAGCTGACACAAATCTCAGGTGGACCATGCCATAGAAAACAGTGGCAATTGACCATTAAAAACTTCCTGTGAGCCACACAAGTTCTGGATCAAGTTGATATTTGTGTGGACCATTCTTCCAGTTATTTGTGACCTTATTAACAGGTTGGATGGAAGATAAACATTTTCTGGCATCAAGAAGTTTTTAAAGGTGAATATTCAATCCCCACAGGATATAGTCCACCGGATATTTGGATCTGCTTCATTTTCTGGATCATGCCCTGAAATGATCTGTCAAAAACGATGAACGTCATGGATGTAGGTAATATATATCAAGGTGGGCCCCACACAGTCAGGGATCCACCGAAGCTGCAACCTGCAGTCACCTCCAGGTGATCACCTCACCTGAAGAGTTATGTAGGTTGAGTCACAACTGATTTAGACCATTAGTCCCGCTGGAGGAGTGTATCACCCAGCTTACTGCGCCAGGTGATCTCCATGGACCACCTCGTGAACGGCTCAGATACCCTCCACGTGCTGCATGCGCGTGCACCTGTCTCCACTTTCTGTGGACGTGCATGCAGAGAGTCTGTTCAAATGGCACTTCCGTTGATAGTAAGTGGTTAAAAAAAAAATCGATGTCGTGGACTATATTATCATGTCAGAGATATCAAGACGCTGCTCTATCTCTCTCCCGCTCTGAACTCTTGGAAACATGGCTTCTTTTCAGAGATTGCAAGGTACCCTTCTCTGGGTTTTGGATTCTTTTCATTTTTTTGCTCAGCTTTTGTTGTTGCTGATTTTCTTTTCTGTTATGATATCTGTTTTATGATTTTGGGTCTTTTCTGTTTTTCTGATATGCTACCTACTGCATGGTGTTTTGAGCTCCTTTCTATTGTTTTTCTTTTTCCGATGTGTTATCTCTTGTAGGTTGTTGGGATTTCAATTATGATTTTGAGCTCTTTTGTTTTTGGTTTTGTATGGAGTTCTTTTGTTTGGATTCCTTCTCTTGTTCTGTTTGGAGGTTCTGAGTTTCTGTTCTTTTATTTTTCTGCAGTTCTTTGTGTTGGGTTTTTATTTAAATAAAAAAAAAAGTTTAATTAATTTCAAAAATAAAAGTTTATTTTTAATAAGTACATAAATATACTTATTATTAAAACTTTCCATAAAAGTTTAAATAGCCGGTTGGTAAGAGGAGGGGGTTTTGCTACTGGAACCAAGGTTCGAATCTTCACAAGGACGGTGCGAAGCACCGTCCGCGCACGCGCGCGTGGCGTGGGCTGTAGGGCTGCTTGGGCGCTTTTTGGCGCTTTATTAGGCGCACTTTGCACTTCGCACGTACGCATCGTCGCAAGGAGCTAGCCTTTTTTGGCACTAAGTACAATAAGGAGTGAACCTGGGTTAGGTCAGAGGTTGATTAAGACATTCTGTACATGTGACATTTGTGCCACGTGTCATACATGTGGCGGTAGTTATGCTGACTATGATCTGGATCCCACATGACAACAGTTTTAGGCTGTTGCATAACTGTTTTTGTCTGAAAAGATACAGAAATAACTGCCACAAGAGAAAGAGTCATGTCCTTTCATGGCAGAATGTCTCTTGCATATGAAAGGGTGTGGATGTCTTGAAGAGGCACATGAGTCTCTCCAGAAAAGACACCATGACCCTTCAATTGCTATATATCCTGGATATCATAATCCAGAAGAATAATGATTTTATCCATTTCTCTGATCAAGCCATCCTCTTTCAGTATTAAAAGATCTGACCTCTTACTGTGTTTTTTCTGGACGAATTTGAAGGCATATTGGTGTTATAACTAAAGATCTGTTTAACACTTAAATGTGCAAAGTTTTGTGTTAAAATTCGGATTGAGAGTTCATTGTATCCTGAAGACAATTTGCAGATTTCCTTCATTTGCACTTGCTGGAATTACCAGAAAAAGGGCAGCAAATCTGTCTTGAGAAATTGACTATTCAAGTCAAGCCTTGAACCTGATAGATCTGACTTGGCCGTGTACTAAATATACAGGAAGATTTATACAACACTCAAGACAGATTATTTTCTCTCTTATATTTAGTCACGATGGAGGCAATTCATTCCATTCAAGTTATGAACCAAGACTTTGTTCGACTGGATCGTTTCGACGGCCAATTCTTCTCCAGATGGCAGCAGAAGATGCTTTTCTTTCTGACAACTCTTAAGTTGTCCTACATCTTAGATGATGATCTGCATTCTCTGCCCGAGCCAAAAGACGATGACTCAGAACAAGTAAAGGCGGAACGGAAGAAAATGAAGGAGGACGATTTTCTGTGCAAAGGTCATATCCTAAACGCCCTCTCTAATTCCATATATAACTCGTACCGTAAAATATCCTCTGCCAAAGAGCTGTGGACAAAGTTAGATCAAAAATATAAAACTGAAGAAGTCAGTACACAGAAATTTCTGATCGATAACTATATCCATTTCAAGTTTAAAAATGATCAGCCAATTCTCTCCCAAGTAACTGAACTACTAAACTTGGTTGATGAATTGAAGATTGGTGGTATAGATCTTCCTGAAGAATTCCTGGTCGGTGTAGTAATTGCAAAATTACCCTCATCATGGTTTGATTATAAAAAGAAACTGAAACATGATGAGAAGAAGTACACTCTTGAAGGGCTTCAACGACATCTTCGTATAGAAGAAGAGTCCAGAAACCGGGACAAGAGAGAAGATGCTTCAGAAAATCATTCAAAAGCAAATATAGTAGAAGAGGACAAGCCAAAATCTCAGAACTCTAAATCTATTCCTCCAAAGAAGAATACAACTTTTAAGAAAAAGGGAAAGAAGAAAGGCAATTGTCACTTCTGCAACAAGCCAGGACACTACATAAAGGAATGTCGACACAGGAAGAAACAGTTGAAAGCTCAGGCTAATATGGCAGAAGACCAACTTGTAGCAATGGTTACTGAAGCCAACACAGTAATATCCGATGGTGGATGGTGGCTAGACACTGGAGCAACCATTCACATATCGAAGGACCGAAACATCTTCAAGACCTACGAAGGCACATCCAATGGGCAAGAGGTGAAGATGGGTAACAATGTTCGGGCGAATGTTGTTGGAAAAGGAACTGTGGAGCTTCAGTTTACATCAGGCAAAAGATTGATGCTAACAAATGTATTACATGTACCTGATATGTCTAAAAATCTAGTATCAGGGGATCTTCTCAATAAGAGAGGATTCAAGTTAGCATATGAGTCTGACAAGTTAGTTATCACCAAGAATGGCATGTTTGTAGGCAAAGGATACTCATGTAATGGTATGATTAAATTGAATATCAATAATAATAATGATACTTCTGTTTATATAGTGGATTCAGTATCTTTATGGCATGCTAGGTTAGGCCATGTTAATTATCATTCAATAAAAAGAATGATGATTTTAGGACTTATACCAAAGCATGAAATAAAACTAGAAGGAAAATGTGATGTATGTGCCCATTCTAAAATAACTAGAAAACCATTTGCAAGTGGCATTAGAAAAACTCAAACCTTAGAATTAATACATTCTGATATTTGTGATTTAAATAATACCTTAACTCGTGGTGGAAAGAGGTATTTTATCACATTTATCGATGATTTCACTAGATTTTCCTACGTGTACTTGATAAAATCTAAAGATCAAGCCTTTGAAATGTTTAAACTATATAAGGCCGAAGTGGAAAATCAGTTAAATCTTAAGATTAAAGCCCTTAGAAGTGATAGAGGAGGTGAGTACTCATCTAATGAATTCAATGACTTCTGTGAATCAAATGGTATAATCCATGAATTTACAGCTCCTTATACACCTCAACAGAATGGCCTAGCAGAACGCAAAAATAGGACATTGGTTGAAATGATCAACTGTATGATATCAAATTCTGGATTACCATTGAATTTGTGGGGGGAAGCATTGTTAACAGCAAACCGTATCCTAAATGTTATCCCACACAAAAAATTGGATCTCTCCCCATATGAATTGTGGAAAAAGAAAAAACCAAGTTTTCATTACTTTAAAGTATGGGGAAGTGTAGCAGAAGTCAGAATAATTGATTCTAAAAGACCCAAGTTAGGTCCTAGAGGAATCAAGTGTGCTTTTGTGGGTTATGCAACTCATAGTCCCGTATATAGATTTCTGGTTCTAGAGCAATCCAATTTTGCTGACAAAAATATGATTATAGAATCTAGAGATGTCATATTCTTTGAAAATATAGTATATAAAGACTATATGAATGATCATACGAAAAGTCAGGTGAATGAAAATAAAGTAGAACCAATGATTGAAAAATCTAGTATCATTCTTGATAAATCTAAAGTTCATCCAGAAGGAAATGAACCAAGAAGATCGAAAAGGGCAAGAAAAGAAACATCTTTTGGCCCAGATTTCTATCTGTTTCTTGTAGAAGGGGATAGAAATGAAATAAAAAAGGAAATCACTATACCATTAAATATTGAAAGTGATCCTTTAACACTTAGTGAAGCTCTCTCATCTCCTGATACACAGTTTTGGAGGGAAGCCATTGACGATGAAATGAATTCCATAGTCTCAAATAACACTTGGTGTTTGGTCGATCTTCCACCTGGTTCAAAGCCTATCGGATGTAAATGGATTTTCAAGAGAAAGTTAAATCCTGATGGAACCATAAATAAGTTTAAAGCTCGATTGGTAGCCAAAGGCTTTAGACAAAAAGAAGGTATCGATTTCTTCGATACATATGCTCCTGTTGCTCGTATATCTACAATTAGGACTTTAATTGTTCTTGCAGCAATTCACCGCCTAGTAATCCATCAAATGGATGTTAAAACGGCATTTTTAAATGGTGATCTAGATGAGGAAGTCTATATGGAACAACCTGAGGGATTTGTTCAACCTGGGCAAGAGAAGAAAGTGTGTAAATTGGTCAAATCTCTCTATGGGCTCAAGCAAGCTCCTAAGCAATGGCATGAGAAGTTTGACCAAGTAGTGCAATCTAATGGTTTTAGAGTAAACCAAGCAGATAAGTGCATATATATAAAAGGTCAAATCATTATCTGCTTATATGTAGATGATATGCTAATATTTGGACAAGATGTGGATTGTATTAAAGAAACCAAAAAGTTTCTAAGTACCAGCTTCGACATGAAGGATATGGGTAAAGCCGATGTAATACTAGGTATTAAGATTTATAATCTTAATGATGGAATAGCCTTGACACAATCTCATTACCTAGAGAAAGTGTTAAAGAAGTTTAATCACTATGATTATAAATCGGTTTCAACCCCGTTTGATTCAAGTATTAAATTGGTTAAAAATACTGGTAGATGTAAAGCACAACAAGAATATGCTAGTATTATTGGGAGCTTAATGTATGCAATGAATTGTACTAGACCCGATATAGCATTCACAGTAGGAATGTTAAGCAGGTATACCAGTAATCCAGGACAAGAACACTGGAATGCAATTTCCAGGGTTATGAGGTATCTAAAAGGAACTATAGACTATGGACTGTATTATAAGTCATATCCTGCTGTACTTGAAGGGTACAGTGATGCAAGCTGGAATGCAGATAGTATAGAATCAAAATCTACAAGTGGCTGGATATTCACTCTTGGAGGAGGAGCAATATCATGGGCATCTAAGAAACAAACGTGCATATCTCACTCTACTATGGAAAGTGAGTTTATAGCACTTGGAGCCGCTTGTAAAGAAGGAGAATGGCTAAGATACCTACTGATGGAACTCCCATTTTGGCCAAGACCTACTCCTGCTATATCTATCTTTTGTGATAGTCAGGCTACTCTTTGTCGTGCTATGAGTAAGACTTATAATGGTAAGTCTAGAAATGTAGGTTTAAGGCATAACTTTGTTAAAGGATTGCTCAGAGATGGAGTAATCACAGTGGAATATGTTAAATCCATCCTGAACTTAGCAGATCCCTTAACAAAAGGTTTATCTAGAGATCAAATAAGGAGAACCACTAAAGGAATGGGACTAAGATCCATAAAGATATGACTTTCATCCTTGATGGTAACCCTACCTAAGTTTTGAAATATAGGCTAGGTTCAAAGGGACAAACAAGTCAAGTAGGTGACTGAAACATAACACTAGAAAATTTTGAGTCTCATTCCTAAAAGTCTAGTGTTTGATTTTTGCATTTTATAGGAGGTTGGGTAATAACTCTTAATAGGTCTATAAGCAGACTTTGCTGAGATGAAGCAGAATCATCTTTGATAGATCTACCTATATGAGTAAAGAAGTGAGGCCGCTTTTGGAGAGATTGGGATCGTCTCTAGAATACTCATGAAATAGGATACGCACAAGGCCAAAAATGTGCGAACTTTTAGATCTTCAGTTACATATAAATAGATGTGTGCTATGTGTCCAGTGAGTCATATAAGGTCTTTAGTTCAAGACTAATGGGTCACTAAGTACCTGACAAAACTTTGATACATATGCACTAAAGTGATGGTTCAAATCCACAAGATACCATTACTTATACTTCTGTTTATACTGATATGCCATACGTCCTAGCCGTTAATTTATTTTTGAAATTGTGGGGGATTGTTGGGTTTTTATTTAAATAAAAAAAAAAGTTTAATTAATTTCAAAAATAAAAGTTTATTTTTAATAAGTACATAAATATACTTATTATTAAAACTTTCCATAAAAGTTTAAATAGCCGGTTGGTAAGAGGAGGGGGTTTTGCTACTGGAACCAAGGTTCGAATCTTCACAAGGACGGTGCGAAGCACCGTCCGCGCACGCGCGCGTGGCGTGGGCTGTAGGGCTGCTTGGGCGCTTTTTGGCGCTTTATTAGGCGCACTTTGCACTTCGCACGTACGCATCGTCGCAAGGAGCTAGCCTTTTTTGGCACTAAGTACAATAAGGAGTGAACCTGGGTTAGGTCAGAGGTTGATTAAGACATTCTGTACATGTGACATTTGTGCCACGTGTCATACATGTGGCGGTAGTTATGCTGACTATGATCTGGATCCCACATGACAACAGTTTTAGGCTGTTGCATAACTGTTTTTGTCTGAAAAGATACAGAAATAACTGCCACAAGAGAAAGAGTCATGTCCTTTCATGGCAGAATGTCTCTTGCATATGAAAGGGTGTGGATGTCTTGAAGAGGCACATGAGTCTCTCCAGAAAAGACACCATGACCCTTCAATTGCTATATATCCTGGATATCATAATCCAGAAGAATAATGATTTTATCCATTTCTCTGATCAAGCCATCCTCTTTCAGTATTAAAAGATCTGACCTCTTACTGTGTTTTTTCTGGACGAATTTGAAGGCATATTGGTGTTATAACTAAAGATCTGTTTAACACTTAAATGTGCAAAGTTTTGTGTTAAAATTCGGATTGAGAGTTCATTGTATCCTGAAGACAATTTGCAGATTTCCTTCATTTGCACTTGCTGGAATTACCAGAAAAAGGGCAGCAAATCTGTCTTGAGAAATTGACTATTCAAGTCAAGCCTTGAACCTGATAGATCTGACTTGGCCGTGTACTAAATATACAGGAAGATTTATACAACACTTTGTTATGGTATTTGGGTTCTTTTTTGTACTTCTAGTGTATGTTTCTTCTTTATTCTTTTCCTTTTTTGACATGATATCTTTTGATTTCTCTTACATTGCACTGGGTTTTGCTTATTTTGACTCTGTATCTTGAGATGGTAACTGCCATATGGATTGCTCTCTCTCTCTCTCTCTCTCTCTCTCTCTCTCTCTCTCGTATGAGATGATACCTTTCCATTTGAGTTCTTTTTGTTTATTGTCATAGATGGAATTTAGTTATTTTTTTCCTTCTGTCATGCCATGATTTTCCCCTTTTTGCCGTTCATGAATCATGGTAGCATTTACTTCCTGTTGTGTTGCACTTTGCACTTAATTACATTTTTTAACAGTGACCCTTTTTTGGGTTTTCTTCTTTTGGTTCTGTTATCTTCCTTTTCCTCTCTATCTTCCTTTTTTGCGAATTCTATCTGATTTTGGAAATTGGGTCATTTGATTTATTTCCCCTTTCTGGCTTCTTCTTTTTTTTGTATGCATGGACTTGCAGGTGGATTTCATTGGATTTGTGAAGGGGGATTTGATTTGGGGTCTCCATGCATTCGCAGAAGCCTAATTGATGTTTTGAATCTTCTGTTCATCTTTGCTTTCTGTATTCTTTCTCTTGTGAGTTACATTAGAAAGTATCATGTTCATGGAAACAGAACAAGGGATTGGATTTCTGTGGTTGTTTCAGTTTGTTGTGTTGTTGCCAGCATTGCATATTTTGCCATTGGTTTATGGGCTGTTCTAAAGAGAAATGATGGATTTATGCACTGTAATGGGGTGAGTCTTATTGTTAGGGGATTGGTTTGGGCAGTCTTAGCTGTTTCGGTGAACATACAGAGGACCAAAGTGGAAAGAATCTTGATTCTTCTTTGGTGGGTCGTTTTCTTCGTTCTGGTTTCCGCTCTGAATGTGGAAATTCTGGTGAAAAAACACACTCTTTCAATCCTCGACATCGCATCATGGCCTGTAAACTTGTTGCTCCTCTTCTGCGCTTTCCTGCTCTTCAGAAATCTCATTTACCAAAACCCACCATACCAGACCTTATCCAAACCACTGCTGGGAGAAAAGGGCAAAAACAAAACGAGTTTGGATAAAATCGGTTTCATTGCCCAATTGGCGTTTTCTTGGATAAACCCTTTACTCAAGTTAGGCAACTCGAAACCACTAGTCCTTGATGACATTCCACCTTTAGGATCAGAAGATGAGGCACGTTTGGCATACCAAGCATTTGCTCGTGAATGGGATCTTCAGAGAAAGCAAAGATCGAGTACTAGCAACTTAGTTCTCCGAGCATTAGCTAACTGTTACATGAAAGAAATGATAGTGGTTGGATTCCTTGCATTGCTTAGGACAGTCGCCGTCGTAGCAGCCCCACTTTTTTTATATGCATTTGTACGATATTCTGCCAAAGAGGAGCGGAATCTCAGTGAGGGCCTCTTACTTGTAGTATTGTTGATTGTAATCAAAGTCGTCGAATCCTTGTCACAGCGGCATTCGTTTTTTGGTGCAAGAAGGTTTGGTACGCGGATGCGGTCGGCTTTGATGGTCGCAATCTTTCAAAAGCTTCTTAAGCTTTCTAGTTTGGGTAGGAGAGTTCATTCGACAGGAGAGATTGTGAATTACATTGCAGTCGATGCATACCGTCTGGGAGAATTCCCATGGTGGTTTCATTATGCATGGACAATGCCGTTGCAGCTGATTTTTGCCATCAGCATACTTCTTGGCACCGTTGGAGTGGGCGCACTTCCTGGTTTAGTCCCGCTCATTGTGTGTGCACTTATAAATGTCCCATTTGCTAAGATGTTGCAGAAGTGCCAGTCACAATTCATGCAGGCCCAGGACAACAGACTAAGAGCCACTTCTGAAGTCTTGAACAATATGAAGATCATCAAATTACAATCATGGGAAGAAAAATTCAAGAATATGATTGAAAACGTCCGAGACTTCGAATTCAAATCGCTAGAGGAGTTGCAAATCAAGAAGTCCTATGGGACTGTATTGTACTGGATGTCTCCCATCTTCGTTTCTTCAGTAGTATTCGCGGGTTGTGCAGTGCTGAAAAGTGCACCTTTGAATGCTACTACATTTTTCACAGTCCTGGCGACGTTGCGGGTCATGTCAGAACCTGTACGGATGCTGCCTGAGGCTCTTTCGGTGTTGATCCAGGTCAAGGTCTCATTGGACCGTCTCGATGTATTTTTGCTAGATGATGAGCTCAAAGAAGAGGATGTGAAGAGGTTACTATCAGAGAATTCAAATTTCAGCATTCGAATACATGATGGAATGTTTGGTTGGAACCCAGATGCAGGTCCTACAACACTGAAAGGTCTACATATGGATATAAGCAGAGGACAGAAAATCGCTGTTTGTGGACCGGTTGGTGCTGGAAAATCATCGCTGCTGTACGCTGTGCTAGGCGAAATACCCAAAATCTCAGGATCTGTGAGTCCCAAAAACAGTACTGAAAGCTTACCGTTATATGCTCCAAGAACTGCAAATATGAATAGTATCCTTGAATCTTTAGTTTGTACTAGTGGATCTGATAGGACCCAAAACGGCTGGACCATGCCATCGGACATCTGGCCTTTCTTCAGTTGAATGTATACTGTTTCTATTTCTTTTACTGCCTAATGTCTATGTGCAATCCTCTAATCAAAAGGGATTGGTTTCTCATATCGAAGAATTTTTTGGGGATTGCCCGCTAGCCCAGCTGGTAGACGCCTGCGCGTTTCAACTGCTGGTCTCACTAACCCCACCAGTGGGTGGGAGCACCGTGTGACTGACCGGGTGGGTGCGTTGCGCATCTAACAGGGTGTGTGCGTTGCATGACTAACCCAAAAAAATAATAATAAATAAATTTGGAGCATTGTCCATCTCCACTGGGACCAATCAGACCAACAGTCTGGATCACCAAATTATGGGTCCACTAGCCCAAACTGAAAGCCAAAAATACCATGCTTTAATCACAGATCAACGATCATAATCCCTCATTCTTCGAAGTGAGTCGAAACTGATTTCTTGTTGCATTTAGGTTGAAGTCTACGGGTCGATTGCATATGTATCCCAAACAGCTAGGATCCAAAGCGGGACAATTCGCGATAATATACTCTATGGAAAACCGATGGACAAGAAAAGATATGAGAAGGCCATAAAAGCATGTGCTCTGGATAAGGACATCAACAATTTTGATCACGGCGACCTTATGGAGATTGGACAGAGAGGACTCAACTTGAGTGGAGGGCAGAAACAAAGACTCCAACTTGCGAGAGCCGTCTATAATGATGCAGATATATATCTCCTCGATGATCCTTTCAGTGCAGTTGATGCACATACCGCGGCGATCCTTTTCAATGTAAGGAAAATTGATAGAACTTGTTCACTAATTCCGTTCATATAAGTACACTCAGATGCATACAAACATTGTATTCATATGAATATACATATTTACATGCATACATACAAACCTGCATTCACACTCAAACACATTCTTCATATGGTTACTGAAAAGCAAGTCGAGCAATTACAGGAATGTGTCATGGCTGCTCTGGAAAAGAAAACCGTCATTCTAGTGACTCATCAAGTTGAGTTTCTGGCAGAAGCGGATTGGATTCTGGTAATGTTGTTTAGCGACAGTATGTTGAATTATTTTTTCCAAAGTCAGTCCATGGTTATGTGACGTAGACTAAGATCAGATGATTTCTTTTTCCAGGTCATGGAAGCTGGACAGGTTACTCAATCAGGAAACTATGAAGAACTCTTGAGAGCTGGGGCGGCATTTGAACAGCTTGTGACCGCCCATCGCGATGCAATGACAGCGTTCGATAGTGCAAATAAGGAAAATACAGGAAAAGCCCAAAAGGAAGACGGGGATCAAATGGAGTTTAGTGGGCCGCAGCCAATGAAAGAAAACAGTCAGGGTGAGATTTCAGTCAAGGGTCTGTCCGTTCAGTTAACGGAGGACGAAGAGATGGAAAGTGGAAATGTTGGGTGGAAGCCATACATTGATTACATCCGCGTTTCAAATGGATTTCTTCTTGCTGCTTCAATTACAATCACTCAATCTCTTTTCATCATTCTTCAAGCCATGTCAACCTATTGGCTAGCAATAGCAGCTCAAATTCCTCATATTAGTGCTGGTGTTCTAGTAGGAGTCTACGCTGGAATTTCGACATCTAGTAGCATCTTTGTGTATCTGAAGACCTATTTTGCAGCCCTTCTAGGACTCAAGGCTTCGAAAGCTTTCTTTTCAGGTTTTCTGAATTCAGTGTTCAAAGCTCCAATGCTGTTTTTCGACTCGACCCCTGTAGGAAGGATTTTAACCAGGGTAAGTCCACCCATGTTCTTGTTTGATTCATGAATTATCAGGCTACAATCCCCAAATACTTACGTTAGGCCAAAGTGGTCATGTAGAGATGGATCTGCATATAGGGCAAACCTGTATCTTATGTGTAAACCCAAGTCAGTGTTAGGGTGTGTTTGGATGCTCAATTGAACTGAATTGCAATTCATTCAATTCATTGTAACAGAAATGGCCACAATGGGTGGCATCATTTCTATTCATAATGAGAACCAAACCTTTAGCTGCAATTATCTGCATCTCAAGTTGGGTTTGAAATGATTGTAACCGCAATTTGGGGGATTCTTTCCATGATTGGAGTCAGGCTATGCCCACTTTGGTCATCTACTCTTTATTGAATTGAACTATTGCAATTCAATTTGATTGAACATCCAAACACAGGCTTACATGGAAAATGATAACTCATTTTGCCCTATAATGATCCAATCCACATCTATTTCTACAGACTGGAATCATGTTAGCCCACTTGGTTATTCATGTCCCGCAGTTATTTTGAGATTTATGTCATGCAGGCATCTTCAGATATGAGCATAGTGGACTTCAACATACCTTTCTCCATCGCATTTACACAGACCGCTATTCTCGAAGTGATAGCAACCATACTGATCATGGCCACAGTGACATGGCCAGTACTAATTGTAGCAGTTCCCGTTTTCTTCATTGCAAGATATGTTCAGGTGAATCCAGATTTTGACATTAGGCTGAGTTTGAGTGCACTATTGATTTGAATGGCAATAATTAGTTGAACAAAGTGGAAATAACTCGATCGCAGTTATCTCAAATTGCAGTCCCAATGCTTTCAACTCTAGCTTGAAATTAATGCATTGCAATTTTGAAGTGGTCCCTCGCCATAGTGACTGCGATTTGGTCATTTCCAAGTTATTAGGGTGTGTTTGGTTGCACCAAATATCATGAAATTTCATGATATTGACAGATTAATCATGATATTTAGTGCAACGAAACACACCCTGAACTATTTTTGCAATTCAATCAATTAGTGCATCCAAATGCGTTCTGTAATTTTCAATCTCTACCATCCTTTGATCACTGAAGATAGAATTCAGTATCTCATCATATCTGGGTCCTTTTGTCCTTGATTTATTTGATTAAAAGGAGTACTATCAAGCATCTGCAAGGGAGCTAATACGGATCAATGGGACGACCAAAGCACCTGTTATGAACTACACAGCAGAGACGTCACTCGGTGTGGTCACGATAAGAGCTTTCAACATGATGGGAAGGTTCTTCGAGAACAACTTGAAATTCGTCAACACAGATGCCACACTTTTTTTTCATACAAATGCTGCCATGGAATGGGTACTGATACGTGTGGAAGCTCTCCAAAATCTGACCATATTCACCGCAACTATTCTCCTTGTTTTGCTTCCTCGGAATACCATAACTCCAGGTAATTGCCAATGAGGATGGTTTAGGCTTGTTTGGATGAAATATAGAAAAGAATCGCGATAATCAGTTCAATAGAGTAGTATCCATGTTGAGGGACTTGCTCCAAGTTGCAATTCTGTTTCTTTCAAGTTGGACTTGTTGCGCAGCACGCCAACAACGCCGGTGAACCGAGATCCAATCTCCGGTCTCACCCACAAACGATAAACAGGAAGAAAATAATAACTAGAAGTAGAATCACACAAACCAACAATCCACAAGACAGAATTTACGTGGAAAAACCCCAACAAGGGTAAAAAACCATGGGTGCAAACTTCACTATGAAGAAGAACGAAGTTACAAGCAATACACTTACCTTCTCCTATGCTCCCATGCACAGAGATAGCCCTTTTGTTAATCATCTTGCCTCTTTCTCACCTTGGACGTATAGAAGCCCTAATCCCATAGCTTAATCCCGGTTTACACCCCTTTATATAATAAACCCCCGCAATTAGAACACAAAATATGAAACCCGCACTTTAAGTCCATGGCCGGTCGAGCGCCCGGTCATAACTAGGTCGGGTGCCCGGCCATTACAAAATATGTCCAGCAACAAAAAAGATAAAACAGTGTATTATTGGGCGCCCGGTCACTATGACTGCTGGGCGCCTGATCATTCACGAAATAGTCCAGCGGCTGATGCTAAAAAAAGTATGAATATCGGGCGCTCGGCCATGAGACCGTCCGGGCGCCCGACCATGGTCTGATGTGACTGGTCTCTACACTCAACAGGCCTTGAAAGGAATGTAATTGTGATTCAAGGATCAATTCGCCATTATAAAGTGAAGGCAATTACAATATGTTTGTTTCTCTGTATTGAACTAATCATGGCGAATCAATTCCATAGGTGCATCCAAACGCATCCTTAATCGGATTGCTATTTTTCTCTATGTTTTCTGATTCATTTGGATTCAAAACATTCAATTGCTTCAAATGGTATTTTCAGCGTTCGTGGGGCTTTCTCTTTCATATTCTCTAACTCTGACGTCCTCCCAAGTGTTCCTAACGCGATGGCAATGCAACTTAGCCAACTATATCGTCTCAGTTGAACGGATAAAACAATATATGCACATTTCATCAGAGCCTCCAGCTATTGTTGATGACATGAGACCACCCCTTTCGTGGCCTTCTGAAGGGAGAATAGATTTGCAGGACCTGAAAGTAAGGAAATCATGCAATTACAGGTTCCAACCACATTATGGTCATTTCTTCCATATTGAATTGGATTATTGCAGTTCATATTAGTGAGGGTCCAAACATGCCGATACTGTGAAAAATCTTGAATTTCTCATGACCTTTTTGTTGGACATTTTCAGATAAGATATCGTCCGAATGCTCCTCTTGTGCTCAAGGGGATTACATGCACTTTTAAAGCTGGGAATAGAGTGGGAGTGGTCGGGAGAACCGGAAGCGGGAAAACAACACTGATAAGTGCTTTGTTCCGTCTTGTGGAACCTTTGAGTGGGAAAATTGTTATTGATGATCTGGACATTTGCTCTATGGGTCTGAAAGATCTTAGAATGAAGCTCAGTATAATTCCTCAAGAGCCAGCACTTTTCCGTGGCAGTGTCCGCACTAATTTGGACCCGCTAGGCCTTTACTCCGACCGTGAGATTTGGGAGGTTTGTTGATTTTTATCTGTAAAACCTCCATCAATTTTGTGCTGTTTTTTAAGTGTGCAATGTTGGATTTGTAGAAGAAGGTCCTTGATCCAGACCATTCATTGGGTTGGTCCCTCTATGGGTGATCGGGTTAATAAGACGAACTTAATCATCCAACTGGTGACCAACAAATGAAGAGTTGAGTGGGTATTGGAGGCGATCGGCCTTGAACTGATCCATTGCCTCTGGAGGCATTGCATTTTCATATCTCCAGATCGAATACCATACACATGGTGCGTGTATGGTGGTCCGTTCTGGTCATCCCGCCGGCTCCGTCATTGATTGGCCTTAATAAAAATTGCTTTGATTTGACCATCCTAACCATCTAATAAATGGACTTTTTCTCACTGAATACGAGCCATTGCTGACTCTTGTCTTCTTCTGTTCGTCTGCTACCATTTAAAGGATTTGGATCAAGGTTTAAAATCGGTGTATTGGGTATTGTATCATTCACCATCGGCAGGGGAATGTATCACCCTGTTTCTGGCTGTTTTGGCTGATACGGCCAAGATAGCCATATCGTTCGTGGATGATAATTCAAATCATGATTAGGATTGTCCAATTTGGACTATGACTTATTCATTATATGACCCATCACATGGATGGCTTTCATGTGGCAGATGTATGCTGCATTTGGGGCAATTGCATGGAGGCACAGTACCTCCCATGCATCAAGAGGCAGTAGATCTGGTCCCATAAGATAATTAGACATCAGGGAATTAGCAGAAGGCAACTTGATCAATGGATTACAGTTTTTTTTTTTTTCTTTTAATCTAAATACTTGTAACAGTAGCAAATAAAAATGGTTATTGATCTCATGAGCATTCTTTAATATCACTTGGATTCATTCTACTAATTGCAGGCATTAGAGAAGTGCCAATTAGCGACTACAATCCGTAGCCTTCCCAACCTTCTCGATTCATCTGGTATGTCGATTCTATCAACCATTCATAAGAAGAACGTCCCATAAAATGCGACTAAACGAAATTAATTCTTCTCCTTCTGTTTCAATTGACAGTGAGTGATGAAGGTGAGAATTGGAGTGCTGGGCAGCGCCAGCTTTTTTGCCTTGGTCGTGTCCTTCTCAAGAGGAACAGAATACTAGTTTTGGATGAAGCAACTGCATCCATTGACTCCGCAACAGACGCTGTACTCCAGCAAGTTATCAGGCAGGAATTCTCAAGCTGCACAGTGATAACAGTAGCCCATCGAGTTCCCACGGTTACAGATAGCGACATGGTCATGGTTCTTTCTTATGGTATGCCAGTCTCTTTGAGACCATTCATTTTAGAAACTGATCTGAATTTCCATAAACATTTCTAAGGTACAGAAAAGCATAATCATTGCCACCACCATCGTATAAGCCTTATCTCTACATGTTCTAAGGTACATAATCTGAAAAAAAAAAAAAAGTATAGACACTTACTTAAAAGTGTACACCAATTAACAGATGGTGATCAGGTTTCAGGGCCGTATCCATAACCTCTTCCTCTCAATCAACGAATGGCTCAGATTTCTTAGACTGAGATGGCCTATTTTAGCGCATGGGTAGTTTCAGGACATGGTACATCTGATGGAAGGTTGGGATCTCACACGTGCAATGAACTAACATGTTCATGTCAGCGCGGTGAAATCCTACATCCGAAATTCACTTCCAAGGAAAACACGCCTGAGAATTATGATCATTTTCAAACATCAATGAAGAATAGCAGTATTCCACGATGAATGATAATTTTCCATATGTTACACTACAGAGACTACATTGTGGAAAACTAGAATCTTGTATTATTTCTCTTATAACAACTGAATATATAGAGGAGATGGAATATCTATAGAGATCTTGAGAGATCTTCACAGATACTCATCTAAGCAAATAGAGAAATATCCTTGAGCTAATTAGATACCCTAATTTACTCTAATATACTCTAGCAATATCACCCAAATAAGACCTTAATTTGTAAGTTGGGACGGGACCCATGACCACAAGGTTGCCAAATTGAACATTATCCATTTTAGCTCTGGATTCCAAACACTGAAATGTAAGAATTTGAGATGGATAAGGCCATATTCCGATTAATAGAATTGTATCAGGGAATACATCGACATAATATTACATCATAATACCATGAAATAAAGAAAAGAGCAATTGGGGTTATCTTGATTAAGGTGTCCATACCTGTATGGCCTGTGCAGCTAACAAGCACACCAAAAGATATTTCTAAAGAGTGAATAAAGAGTAATTGACATCGTTGATGCATCTTACTAAAGAAATGATGGGTTAGAGCTAGTGAATTTATATGACTCTAACTGCTTTGATGATTTGCAGGGAAGCTTATCGAATATGATCAGCCATCGAAACTAATGGAAACCAACTCCTCCTTTGGCAAGCTCGTGGCAGAGTACTGGTCCAACTGCAGGCACAACTCGTCGCAGAACCTCAGGCACCTCTAGGATGCGGGTTTCCTACTAAGCATATGGAGAATATTTTCTTACTTGATTCAAGAAGTTCCAAGAAGCCGATCCCAAAATAGCTGGGATAAGATTGCGGCAACCATGGCAAAAATGACAGGGGATGACGATGGGGATAGAATATTCTGGCATGAGAGTAAACATGAAACATGGGATTAGAACAACAATAATAAGTCACATGATACCTTACCAATGACCATAGATACAGAAGGGTGGTCCTTTGTATGCATTGAGTCCAGTTGGAAGGCTTTTATGACTTTGCAGTCCTTGTGAACTTTTATTCATGTATCACACCATTATATTGTTTATGTGCACCAATAGAAGTCTTGGGCCAAGATAAGTATGTCCTAAAAATGATCATATTACAATGGTTACATAAACTGGCCTACACTCATCTTTGGATCTAACCATTTGCTGTGAAGAAAATGCTCAATGAGTGTTAGGCACCATCCACCATTAGATGGCATATTGGTGTGGGGTCTACAAGGCGCATTTGTCAATTGCTGTTTGAAAATCCCGACAAGCTGGCCCGCCCATTGACACCCTCAATCTTAGATAATAGGTTGGAGTTTCCTTGTTAATCTTGTAATTGAATAGTTGAGGCGCCAATCCAGATGTTTGTTTTGATATGTTTGGGCACTCCTATTAAAAAATACAAGCATTTTGAGTGTTATGGTGGCAATGGGCTGGGATGGTCCATGGCATTTCGGGTCCTGGCCTGATAAGAGTAATGGCTGGGCCTATCAAAAGAGTCCTGTGGGTTGGATTTGGCCTGATGTATGGAGCAGATAAATGAGTAGCCCTTGTACAGGCCTAGTTTTTGAGAAACTCCCTATTGGGTCTGGAGTGAGGCTGAGCATGGTTTTGCTTATGATGTTAATGGGCGAGCTTGGGCTTGAAATCAAAGGCCTGATTATTAAAAGAGCAGGTCTCATAATGTATTGTAAGCCTGGCAAATAAACAGGTTGGGGTCGGGGGTTGGGCTTGGGCTGATCATAACCAGCCCACCCAGCTCAGTTACTACTCCTAACAGCTTCCAAGAGAAAAATAAGAAAATTTAGACACATACCCATATTAATGGCAGTAATACAAGAGCATTTCTCATCCTAGAAACGATCAAAACCTGTGTATGCTATGCAAAGATCCCGGCCACCAACCATATAATTCCTCAACGAGGAGCTCTTCATGTGAGGGGCAGCACATGTCAACATCCAGGTCGACCGCACACATGTCCGACATCCTGGACATTCATAAGGTAATGTGCATTGTTATCAACGTTGGGGTTGTCTTCAATCTAGACATCGAGAGGGTTTCGGGCGACTGATGGAACTTGGTTGGGTGTCGGAAATTGCCATCAATGGGCTTCTGAAATTTAGATCATTGGCTCTGTTTTTTGGGGATGTGGGGAGCCCAACGACTGTGTTGGGTGCCCAATGGTTTTTGTAGGGGCCCCGAAATTTCCCTATATTTTTATATGAACTCTCTGGACAATCCTGGTTGATATGGGGGCGTCCAATGTTATGCGAACTGCTAGTTCGGTTGCGCAAGTTTTTGCGTAGTTTTAGTTTTAGTTTTGGTTTATTCCTATTTAAGGGGGGTGTAATGCAGAATTAGGGTAACACAATGAGTCCTAAACGTGTTCAAGTGGGTTGAGAGAGTTCTAGGGTGAAAGAATAGTTTGCGTAAGATTGAGTTTCTCTTGTGGGGCTTAGATCTAGGTAAGTTTTATTCATTCTCTTGTAACTTCTGATTCATAGTGGATTATTCGCTTGTGTCGTGATTTTTTACTCATAAAGGGTTTTTCCATGTAAAAATCGAATTGCTTTCTCTTGCATGCTGATTTGTTAATCATTGTGATTTGCATCATTTGATTTTCTCGCTTCTGTTGTGGGACCTTCTCTTTCCTTCCTAATAAGTGGTATCAGAGTTAACGTTGGGAGGTAGATCGGAATATGAAATGAGGTTTCAATGGGGTCTAGCATGAGATTCGACGTAAAGAAGTGTTTCGGAAAAAATAATTTTAAATTGTAGAAGGTAAAGATTGAAGGCCTTCTAGTTCAGCAAGGAGTTGAAGAAGCGCTCCTTGGAAAGCGACTGAAAACTATGAAAGAAGAAGAGTGGAAAAGGGTGGATCAAAAGGCCAAGGTCTCAATCCAGTTGTGCCTAACGAATGAGGTCTTGTATAACGTTATGAGAGAGAACACTGCAGTTGATACTTAGGCAAAGTTAGAGAATATCTACGTGAAGAAGTATCTTGAGAATCGTCTGTATCTGATGATGCAGTTGTTCAATCTAAAGATGACGGAGGGGACTAATGTTGAGAGCCACATTAATACGTTCAATAAGCTCGTTTACAACTTGTTAGATCTAGATGAACCGACGAAAGACGAATATCATGCATGTATCTTGTTGAATTCGATTCCTCAAGCATATGAGCCGTTCAAAGACTCTCTGTGCGTAGGCGAGGAGACCATTAACATTGATACCGTTATCTCAACCCTCCAGGTGAAAGTGATGAAAAGGAAGAGCGGTAACGCGGGGTCTCCTACTACAATCCGAAGATTACACACCCAAGTGCAGGTAGCGAAGTAGTAAAATACTCGGTAAGACCGAGGTCGATCCACAGGGATTGGGGTTAAGAACACTTAGAAGAAGTAGTTTAGGTGAGTGAGATGAAATCTGGTTTATCCACGAGAGTGGAGCAAGTTGTGTGTGGTGAAAGACAAAAATAGAAAAGGGGCTAAGGCATCAGGGATCCACCTTTGATTCATTCACAAGATTTGATTTATTGGTCCAGCTATAACTCAACTGGAGTTGAATAAAGATTCATTCCAATCGGAAGATGAAACAGTTAAGCCATTGCATATTTCATAAAAGATGGTGATCTGAACCGATTGATTTGACCATGAAGCACTCGTTAGTCGATCGCAGGGAATTCCAAGCATCCACTGTGCCCGGAGTCGACAATGGATCAAGGAATTGTACAGATCAACAACTTTGCCAACAAGTCAACCGATAAGATCACAATTCATACGATCAAATGCATACTTACAAGATAGGAGGCTTTGATTGACCGATCCAACCGTTAAGATCTCGTCTATCGATCGCAGGGAATCCAAAGCATCCAATGTGCCCGGAGTCTACAATGGATCAAGGGATTTTACAGATCGATGACTTTACCTGCACTAGCTCGATGATCGTACGGAATCCAAAGCATCCAACGTGCCCGGAGTCGACGATGAATCAAGGGACTTTATCGATCATGAACTAGCCTAATTGGTGTGCAAGAGATCCCAAGCATTCAACGTGCCCGGAGTCGACGATGGATCAAGGGGCTTGCACAACAATAGCGTCTGCCGAGGTGGATAACCGAACCAACCAACCAAAGAGAACTCCAACATTTACACCACACAATGTTGAACTAAAAGAACCATAGCTTGCAAATTTCTTCAAAAGCTTCACCCCTAGCCTTAGCTAGAGGTTTAGCCAACCATGCTACAATGGAAGACTAAATTCTCTACAAAAGAGAAAACTACTCTACACTACAAAAGAAAGAAAGAAAGAAAACTAAAGAGAAGAGAGGAGTTGTAGAGAATGGGATTTTGAGGGATAGGGAGGAGCTTCTTTTATAGCCTCATGAGAAGCTCCCAAGCCTAGGTGGCACTCCAAAAGTTTCTTTAGGTTTGGGAATGGAGTTAGGCTTGGAGTGCCCAAAGCAAACTTTTCTTTTAGGTTCGGGCTTGGAGTTAGGCTTGGATGGACATGTGGCAAGAAAGGTACTCCAATCCTAGGTGTCACTCCAAGCCTAAAGCAAACTTTTCTTTTAGGTTTGGGCTTGGAGTGAGGCTTGGATGATGAGGTGGCATTCCAAGCCTTACACATGTGTGGGGAGAGAGAGAGAGAGAGAGAGAGAGAGAGAGAGAGAGAGAGAGAGAGAGAGCTCCTCTCTTGCTTCATGTGATGGAGCTTGCTGTCATTGATGGTGCAGCCCACCTTGCTGGATGATGGTTTGGACGGTTGCTGAAGGAGGAGGGCTGATGGACATTGATGACGTGGCTGAATTGCAGATGGTTAAAGACGTGCTTACTGATGGACGGTCTGGTGGAGATGTTGCTGACGTGCAAGGTGGATTCTGTATGGACCGTTGAACTGCTGCTGGATGCTGATGAACGTGAGGTCCACTGGACGGTGGATTGGCCAAGCACGCTGGAGTTGCAGCACTGCTGCTGCACGTGTGAAGGTGGATGATCCACCTGATGGACGACTCAATGTGGACGTCCAACAGTTAGAAATGGACGGTCCACTTGATGGACGGCTCAGATGTTGCTGGCCATTTGATGATGGAGACTGGTGTCCAGCAGGTGGATGGACGGCTGGAAGTGGATGATGATTTGCATGCTGATGCATCAGCACGTTTGATGAATTGAATGGACAGACGTCCACTGCTGGACGTTGGACGTTTTGGTCTGAATGGGAGGTCAGCACGTGTGGTGGGTATGGACGCTGGTGCTGGAATCTGGACCGTCCAGCTGATCTGGTGTGTTGTAGCTGCTGATGGTCGGTCTAGATGTTGTGGACGGTGGAAGATGATCAGGTGGAGTTAGGACGTGCTTGCAGCACGTGTAAACTAAGGGGTCTACTGATTGAAGGGACAGTTGGACGGTGAGCCCAGCTAAATATTGGACGGTCTAGCTGTTGTAACGAGTGCTGGAGAAGAGATCCATCCGTTGGAGCTAGAGGTTCATCACTTGAAGCTGGGCCGTGTGATGGAAGTGATGGATGGCTCCATGGCTGTTGAATTGGTGGAGATCAGTCCATCAGGTGGACATGACGAAGATGAGGATCTCCTTCATGGTTGATCAAAAGGGACGACTAGAATGGAAGATGCGGTCCACTGCTTTGCTCGCTGGATTGCTGACGGATGGAGTGATGCTTCACTGGCCTCCCGTATGATGGAGTTGCTGTGTTGGACGGCTGCAATGATCCAGCCATTGATGATTGCTAGATGCTTGGACAGTTGGAAATGAAGGTGGGTCCACCTGCTTAGATGATCAGCACGTGTGCTGACCACGGTAGAAATTGATGGACGGTTGGATGTTTGGATCTGAATGCTGCTGCTGGAGATCCGGCTGCTTGTTGATCTTGCTGGATGCCAAACACCATGGTCGGTCAGCTGGTGGGGTCCACAGTGCTGGACAGACGTCCACTGCTGGACGATTGCACATGCTGCTCATGTGCTGGGCCGTTGGATCTGGTGGGAATGGATGAAGGTTGGACGGAGGATTTGAGCTGGAAGATGTCCATCTTTGTTGGACGGTGGAGATCATGGATATGCTCGTTGGTGGAGATGGGTGGACGGCTGGTGGTAGATGATCAGTTGGGGCTGCTGCGAGCTGTTAGGATGTTGGAACTCCTTCAACCATTGATTAACGCTTCTGATTATCCTGACCATTAATCCGGTGGTCCACCTTGCAGGACGTTGAATGAGTGGCTGATAATGATGCAGACGTGCTGGACGATCAACCCTTCATCATCTACAGGTCCAAGTGTTGGATGGTGATGAAGATCAGCTGTCTATTGCTGATGATGAATGGACGGTCAGGATGTGCAGGGATGCAGGGTGGACGGTTGAGATTTCAGCCTGCCTTGGACGCTGATGTTGTTGCTGACGTCCAGCCCTGGACGCGTGGTGGAGATTTGAGCCCATCTTGATGCACAGTTGGTCCCTCATGTGGACACCCAATCTTGACCGTCATGCTTGCTTGATCACGATCATACAAACAGGCACAATCTGGATTTCCAAAGAGCGATTGTGATGCAGTCCACTGTAGAACATGATCCAGCCCTTTAGCTTTACGGTCTGGTTTCCTTCAGGGCTAACCCGATAGTTGATCTTGCTCTCTTTTGGCCCTTTAAACGCCCTGATTGGATCGAATCTTGCGCAACCTTTCCTGATCACCTGAACATTGAAAAATGGCCTAATGAGGGATAATTAACCGGAAAAACAATGATAATGCCCTTAACAACCAGGGTTAATTATACAATATTAAGTACTTATCACACCCCCCAACCAGCATTTTGCTAGTCCCGAGCAAAACATGCGAAAATAATCTAAGGATTTTTCAAAATATTGCAATCAATCTTATCCTCGACAGTTTTCACCAATCGAAACAATCTCGAGACTTCCTCTTATTTCTTAATAAAACAAAAATAAAAGAAGAAAAGGTTTTATGTGATCCTTCAAATTATCTAAACAGTAGAGTTTCCAAGGCATATAGTTTTGAGAATATTTAAATATAGATTCTAGTCAGTTAGTAAACAACTTAATTGAGTTCAAAGCATTAATGATTCAATAGAAGCATTCTAAACATTGAGTTCCATGGTGCACGGTGAAGTCTAGCCTTAACACAACTAGGGGTTCAGTCTTCTACTTTCATGTTAACACTGATGATTGAAGAGAATAGTCAGATCAACCAAGTCACTGATTCCGAACCTTGCTACTGTTTTTTTCAATATTTTTTTTCAACTTTTGATTGGATTTTTTTTTTTTTCGATAACCGATAGCCGAAGACTCCAAAAGGCTCACTTCGTACTATGGTAATGTTTTGTAATGGTAACGACAATGGATGAAAATCCTTGCCCCAAATTACTGTGAATATTCTCTCCTTTTTTTTTTTTTTAACCAAAGTAGACAAGGATCTCCAAGCTTGGTGTCTATCATTCTCAACAATCATCAAGTCAACATTATAGTATCAAACTCAAATCCTGGCAATGCAAGTTAGATGTGAACTTGTGAAAATTCATGACTCAATCAATGTTTATCATTTTCTAATAGAAAATTAATGGAAAAAAACTTAATTTTTGAAATTTACTGAAGCGACTAAACTCTAAGCTTTAACATTGTCATCACTAAATGCCTTTTCATTCTACTATTCAAATTATTTCAAAATCCCATAAATTCATAGATTTTTTTTTAAGGCTAAAGAAATAATAATTTATAGTCAATACAACCACAGAATTTCCTGTTCCTTTTATGCAATGCACATAGACCACGTATCATCCGACAAACTCCTTCGGCTACAAGATGAGCCACATCCTCACATTTCCCATGATCAATTCAGTTTGGGGTCTTACGCTGCTCATAATACCATGAGAGTGTGCTTCACCTCCCAGCTGCCTTAATCCCCTTCATGATTTCTGAGAACAGAGAATATCTGTCGGTTTCAACAGTGATTTCCAACTAAGGTCCTCTATCACGGTGCGTTCAACACGAACAGGATGTTTCCAATAAAACCATTTTTTTTTTACCTAAAATAGCAAAGAAATAGACAACTGGAAAGATTTTTCACAGAAATTCCACACCCCCCAACCTAAATGTAACACTGTCCTTAATGTTGAAAAATGAATGCATAGATCGGTATTGTAAAGTGAAAAATGGGGCATTCATGATGATGAAAGCACGAAAGTGAGACAATCTTTACAAGTTGATTGGGAACACTTCTCATGGTGGAGTTGCAAGATCGGTAACGGAATCCATGGTTGCTCGTATGTGGCAAGTGGGCAACGACCACATGAGAAGAGCAAGGGGCATGAAAGTACAGGAATAGAGTCGGTGGAGGCACAAGAAGTGATGGAGCAACGAATGAGACGAAGTAGAGATGAAGAATGAAGCTTTGGAGCACTGGAGTTTGAAGATGGAAGCCACAGTGGAGATTATTGGGGTTGTCTTCTATCTTCACACCAAGAGGGCTTCGAGCGACCGACAGAACTTGGTCGGGCGCCTGAAATTGTCTTGGATGGGCTTCTAGAACCTGGATTGCTGATTTTTTATTTTTTATTTTTTGATGTGGGGGGCCCGATAGCTATTGCAAATGATTATGTCGGGCACCCGACGATTTTTGTAGGAGGCCCAAAATTCCTCTGTATTTTTCTGTGAACTCTTTGGACAATTCTGGCTTATGTGAGCCGCCCGACGTTGCGCGTACTATTAGGTCAGTTGCACAAGTTTTTTACGCAATTTTGTTTCTAATCTTGGTTTATTCCTATTTAAGTGCGTATAATATGGGATTAGGGTAACACAATAAGTTCTAGACATGTTCAAGTGAGTTGAGAGAATTCTAGGGTGAGAGAATAACTTGTGTAAGCTTGGGTTTCTCTTGTGGGGCTTAGATCGGGAGTAAGTTTTCTTTATTCTCTTGTAATTTCTTATTCATAGTGAATTATTCGCTTTGTGCCGTGGTTTTTTACCCATGAGGTGTTTTTTCCACGTATTAAATGGATTGCTTTCTCTTGCATGATTTGATTGATCATTGTGATTGCCATCGTTTGATCTTCTCGTTTCTGCTGCGGGCTAGTCTCTTTCCTTCCCAACAAACATACCGTATACAAAAAATAAGGGTAATGCACTCATCAAGTAAACCACACTTACAATTATTTTCCTAGGTAGCCACACATAGAGTTGGACACAAACCAAGCCTGCTTGAAAGCTTGGCTGGTATTGGTTTGAAAAAGCTCAGATTGGATTGGTTGGAATAGAAGTTCAAACTAAACCAAACCTCAGAGTCCTCATTTAAAAAAATAAACCAAACTCAAACAGGGTAGTACCCGCTCGGCTCAACTTGATTCAGCTCATAGATTGTATGCACATTGTTTCCTGTGGTGTGATCCCTTGAGCTTTGGATATGAATCAATTTTGGCATCATGTCCTAAAATGATATGTAAAAACGGATGGACAACGTGTATAATATATATACATGAATAGACAAGGTTATTTTTGACCTTTTTAATTCTTTTTTATTTAGACAAATAACAAAAAAAAAAAAAGCTGCCACCTTATCAATCTCAGAACGATCCTAACTTGAATCAAATTTTTTGGAAGCAAACCAAACTCAAGCTACATGGTCAGCCCGAAATCCAAACTGGGCCAATCCACAAACTAAGGGGGCACAAAAATGAGCCAAACTCAAACTAGTGCTAACTCAGCCCGGCCGAGATCATTGCCCACCTCTAGCCGCACATTGAATTCATATTGTTGGACTCTTTTCTGGCCGGCCATTCTTCTTGTGCAAATTTGACCTACCTCATCAGGACCAACATTTTTTTCCAGTGTACCTTACCAGATGAATGGCCTAGATCTCTAACACGTGCTCCGTCCACCCAGATCTATGGCACATGTTTCACTCTCTCATGTGGACCCCTCATTTTGATCACGACCCTTCCTCTAATTTGAGTTATGCTACGAGAATTAATATGACCCAACCACCTGGTCCATCTGTATAGGGATCTGATGGCCCCTACTCCGTTCACGTGGGAGGATGTGGATTGCGTACTAAGTAAACTCAGTGGGCCAACCATGATGTATGTTTCTCATCCATGTTGTCCATCGGTTTTTTCAAGCTCATTTTAAGGCATGGGTCTTAAATTGAAGCATGTCCAGAGCTCAAGTGGACTACACCACAGAAACAATGGAGATAATAACGTCTACCACTGTTGAAACCTTCCTAAGGCCCACAGTAACGTTTGTTTGTCATCCAACCTGTCCATAAGTTCACGCAGATATGGATGTAGGAAAAACATAAATATCAGCTTGATCCAAGATTTATGTGGCCTCAAGAAGTTTTGAACAGTTGACGTTCGGTTCTCACTATTTACGTGGTGTGGTCCACTTGAGCTTTGACATGCTTCAATTTTGAGCTCAGCTGAAGTGGACCACACCACAAACAGTGGGGATAAGGACATCTACCATTAAAACCTTCCTAGGGCCCATAGTGAACGGGTTGGATGTAGGCCTAGCAATGGGTCGTGTTGAACCATGTTCATGTTCATGTCGTGTCAAAAATTTGCTCACCCAAACCTGGCCCGTTAACTAATTGGTGGAAATCTAGAAGCTCAAACTCATTAGTTAATTTAACGGCGTACTCATAACCTGACCCATTTAACCCGCTAGGCCAGTCTACTCATCATGTGGCCACACTGTTCATAAGGACAACTGACAATCTGACCGAACATACAGCTGTGGTCCACCAAGTGGGCCCATTCTATCACCAAAAACAATAGGATTCACTTGTGAAACAAGGATGAATCACCTGTACATCGCAATATTGCACATTATGGAGTGCCAAGGTTCATAGGTGGGCCATGGTTTGGTGATCTAGACCATTATGTTAATAGGTTAAACGGGTTCGCGGGTGAAACACTGACCCTACCCATTATGTTAACGGGGTCAACCCGTTGGTGACCCGACACTATATGGCTAGTCCTGAACATTGATTTTTTGTGCAGGTTTTGTACGGGTTAGCTAGGTCGTGTGGAATTTTGACAGGCCTAATTGAATGACATATAAACATCATGGTGGGCTCTAGGAAGGTTTCAACTATAGGCGTCTTTTATCCCCACTGTTTATTGTGGTGTGGTCCCGAGCTTTAACTCTGCCTCATTTTAGGACTCATATCCTAAAATGAGCTTGCGGAGTAGATATAACACATATATCAGGGTGGGCCCCACGGATTGGGGCTGCAGTGCGTCCCATTGAAATTGTTCCTCATCATCACTGAAACTGAGCGGAGTCATTCCGTTATACATCTGAAATAAATATCAGTCAATTTGGAGCGTCCATTGTGGATCCAGCATTAACTTTTAGGGTACAATTGGTAGCTACTAAATGCACGGCTAGGATCCTTTGATCATAGCTTTTTTTCTTAATCTTTGATCTGTCAATAATGGGCCCCATTATCTGGATGGTACAGATTCATTCATTTGAATGCAATCGTGTATGGTAGATTAGTCACCACCAATTAAAATTGGTAGTGAACTATCATCGTAGTCTCGCGTTAAAAGGAGAGTTAGACTCAGAGAGAGGTTTTCCATTGGGGAGTGAAAGGGAAGCGAATTGCGTACTGAGTAAACTCTGCGGGGCCACCTTGGATGTATGCATCTTATCCACACCGTTCATCCATTTTTTCAGATAATTTTAGGGCATGAACCTAAAATTGACATCTATTCACAGCTCAAGAGGACCACACAACAGGAAACAGTAGGGATAATGAGATCCACTGTTGAAACCCTCTTAGGGCCCACAGTGATGTTTATTTGTCATCCAACCTGTTCATACACAGACATGAAATAAGGGAAAACACAAATATTAGCTTGATCCAAAGCTTCCGTGGCCCCCAAAAAGTCTTCAACGGTGGGTCTTCAATTCACACTGTTTCCTCTTGTGTGGTCTATTTGAGCTTTGGATATGCTTAAATTTTGGATTCATGCCTTAAAATGAGCTGGTAAAATGGATGGACGGCGTGGATAAGACACATACATCAAGTTTTGGTAAAACGTATGGACAGCGTGGATAACAGGATAAGACAGATACACCGTCCACAGAGTTTACTCAGTACACATCAGGTGAATCTACATTTGGATCTGAATATTTGGATCTGCCACGTGTTTATGATAGACCTCCCTAGAAGGTGGGCAAGTGATCTTCACTCAGTCTACCACACCATAGGAAAATAGCAATGATTGAATGTCCACCATTAAAATTCCCCTAGGGCCCACTGTAATATTTATTTGACGTCCAACCTATTAATTAGGCCGTTTGAAGTTTTTAATGGTAAGCATTCAATCAATCATGCTTCCTATAATGTGGTCCGCTTGAGATTTTGATCTACCTCATTTTTAGGCTCTTACCATAATTGATAAGAAAAAACTGGTGAACAGAATGGATGAAATATATATATATATATATATATATGTGTGTGTGCGGGTGTGTGTGGGGGGGGGGGGGGGGGGGGGGGGAATGGTACTATGAGGTCGACTCATGGGAACTTCCCATGAGGTCGAGCTGTGTGGGCCCCACCGTGATGTGTGTTGGACATCAACACCGTGCATTTGATGGGTCCCTTTTATGTTATGGGATACCCAAAAATCAGCCATACAGGGAACTCAGGTGGGCCATACCATCTAAAACCATGTGAAGACATGCCTAAAATATCTAAAATCACTTGGTCAGGCCCACCTGAGTTTTGGATGTGCCTGAAACCTGGTATGAACCCTCGTAGAAGTGGAACACACAAAATGGATGGGCTGGATTTTTGAATCACATCTAGGTGGGCCCAATCAACGATCATGAAGGTTTTAATGGGCGGATAACCCTCCCAACTATTGTTTGTGGTGTGGCCCGTCTAAGTCATAGATTGATCTGAGTTTTTATCCTGTGGCCCACCTATTGAATGGTGCATCTATCTGATGGAATAGATGTCCAACACACATCACGGTGGGGCCCACACAGCTCAACCTCATGGGAAGTTCCCATCGACCTCATAGTACCATATATATATATATATATATATATATATATATATATATATATATATATATATATATATATATATATATATATATCATGGTCGGGCTTATAGAGCACCGACCACTAGCCATTGGTTAGGGCAGTGGATTAGGTGCGACTCGGCCTCACCCAAGACGGTGTGGCCATAACTATGAGGCCCACCTTTATATATATCCATGCTGTATATATCTTTTTTCTCATAACATTTTAGCGCATGATCCCGAAAACGAAGTAGGTCTAAATCTTAGATAGATCATACCATAAGAAACAATGTTGATTAACGGGTCACAAAAGTTTTGGATCAAGCTGATATTTATATTTTTCCCTTACCCGGGTTTGTGTGATATTATCAACAGGTTTGATGGCAAATAACATTACCAAAACTTTACAGTGGGCCTTAGGAACTTTTTAATGGTGGGATGTTGACCCAAACACCATAACAGTTAGTGGTGACCCAATATAGTAAGATTTAATTAGGCCGATGTGGAATGTATATGGCTTCCCGCCCCTGATGTGGGTCACCATGATGTGGATGTGGAATGGATATCTTCCTGCCCAGAGGTAGCAGGGTTACTATGATGTGGAAGTGGATGTGGATGTGGAATGGGTATCTCTTCCTTCCCTGAGGTAGCAGGGTCATGATAGGATGTGAATGTGGAATGGATGTTGCTTCCAACCTTGATGTGAACACACCACTGAGGCCAGCAGTTTGTGGCATACCATGCAATCTGTTTCCCATCCAATTTAAAGTATGTTTGAAAGTCGTCCGATAAGTGTACTCAGCCAAGTGGTCAACCTAATGCATACAAGGGTCCAGCTCATTTTAGTGCAGGATACCGAAATGAGGCAAATCCAAATCTCAGGTGAACACATCATAGGAATATTAATAATTGAACGCAGACCGTTAAAAGCTTTTTTGACCCCAAGTTGTTGATTCGGTAAGGCAGATGGATGAAGGGAAAACACAAATACCAACTTGATTCAAAACTTACACAGCTTCAAGAAGGTTTTAATGGTGGGCATTCAATCACTACTATTCCTGTGGTGTGGTACACCAAATATTTCGATATGCCCATCCCTAAAATGAGCTGGAAAATGGATGGATGGGGTGGATAAAACACATACATCACAGCGGGCCCACAGAGCTTTTCCAGCACCGGCATGGCACTGGAGGAGTCGCTGCCGAATTCGAGTGGAGTGAGTCCAGGGCGGGGCAGTACCCAATCCGCGTTGTCAGTCCCTCACCGTGGGCCCACCTTGATGTATGTGCTTACATCCATTCCTACCATCAGTTTTTCAGGAGCGAATTAGGTGTGGACCCGGACTCACCCAAGACGATGAGGTTCCTAATGTGGAGCCTGTTGTAGGATAATTCCTAATTAGCCGACCCGAGCACAAAGACTTCGGAGCTGAATAGCAAGCCGATGACTCCGCCTGTTCGTGAGGTCAGCTCGGATCATGTTTAAGTCAATGGACGAATGGAGGCCGACCTCATCTCCGTCCCAAACGGCATAAGGATAGGGGCACATCCTTCAAGATCGGAACGGCCCAAGATTTTCGCCTGGATTCTCGGCATAATATCTATCGTGATCTCAGCCTATAAACTCTCCCTCGAAGCCTATAAAAAGCAGAGAATATTGCGATTACAGGTATGAAAACAGATCTCCCTCAAATTAGTGTTTATCATTCTCAAGGGTAATCACTGACTTAGGCATCGGAGGGTTCACGGCTGGATCCCAGCCACCCCTTTCATTGTTTCCTGTGGTGCTTCACAGGACGAACCAGACCTCTGATCCAAGCTCAGTTTACAGCTTCAACGAAGGATATCGGTTACGTTCGTTCGTTCGCATACAAACCATCTCACATCGTCTGTTGACTAGATTTCAGCGTCAACAGATTGGCGCCGTCTGTGGGAACGACGACAGAAGTTTTATCCATTTACTAAATCCTTCATTCAAAGACAGGATCTAATGGCTGGTGGAAGAGGTAATAGGAAGGGCAAAGCTCCCGCCAATGCTGACCCCTCCTATGAGCCGCATTCTGAAAATGAAGAGCCTATCCATGAAACTCCGGTCCTCCACCTTGGAGGTTCGTCTCGCCACCTGAATCTTCTAAGTGGACGGTAGAGGTCCCGGAACCGCGGGGCCAAACTGTCCACATTAGAAGAGCAAGTTGGAGGCTTTACAGAACGTTTGGGTGGAGTGGACAGACGATTCGAGCATGTGGACGGGAAACTGGATGAAATTGCGGCATTGTTAAACAATTTAGCTCGGCCTTCACCTGTCCTCAAAACCAACCCGGAACCCCAGCTACCGCAACAAAGGTCTCATCTACCACGATCAATTTCCAACCATCCTCAGGCCGATGAGGAAGAGGTTGTCAGCCGAGCTTCAAGTTCGAGGTTTTGTCCAGCCGTGGGGCTTCCCTCAAACGACCTAAGACACAGAATAGAAGAAAGGCGATCTGCCCGAGCTAGTCAAGGACAGGATCGGATGGACGATAATATCACTCCTCTTGAGGCCGGGCTGAAGGAGCTTCGGGAAAGGATTGGCGATATCCAAAGAGCACAACGCACCCGGGCGCCAACTGCAGCAGATGTCCTCGTGGATTCATGTGAATCCCCGTTCACTTATGAGATTCGTGGAGAACCTCTTCCGAAAGGCTTCAAAATTCCTCAGCTCAAGCAATACTCCGGGATAGGAGATCCAGCCGAACATCTCGAAAATTTCAAAGTTCTAATGGAACTCCATAGAGTTAGTGGGCACATCATGTGTAAGGCCTTCCCTTTGTCCCTGACTAGCTCGGCATGGACTTGGTTCCGCAATCTGAAGCCAAGGTCCATTTCCTCTTTCACCGAACTGAGCAGAGCATTCGCGACCCAATTCATCGGGAGCACCGATCCAAGAAAGCATTCTACGCACATCGCTACAGTCAAACAAAAAGATAATGAATCATTGAAAGATTATCTCTCACGATTCAATGCCGAGGCAGTCCAAGTAGAAAACCTATCTCAGGATGTCTTGCTACATACGATGATCGGGGGATTACGTGATGAAAAGTTCCTCTGGTCGATAGGGGAACAGCCTCCTCAGTCAGTGGCTGAGTTCCTCGACAGGGCTGCAAAGTATATAAACGCAAAAGAACTGGTGAACGCCTAGGGGTCGTCCCATAAGAGGAAGGACCACAAAGAAGAGAACAGCACCAAGAGGCACCATCCCGATCGCAGGTCACCAAATTCGAACACTACACCGCGCGGAGCAAAAATTCCGACCCCAAGGTTCGAGAAATATACCCCGCTTAAAACAACGATCGAACAAGTGTTCTTGGCCGAGAAAGACAAACAAATGTTCGGACGGCCCGCGAAGATCAAAACTGACCCAGGAAGAAGGTTGAAGTCCAAATACTGTTTATACCATAAGGATCACGGGCATAACACAGTGGATTTCTTCGACTTGAAGCGACAAATCGAAACTCTCATCCGGCAGGGTTTCTTGAAAGAGTATATCGCACAGCGTCCGGATGAACAAAAGTCCTCGGCTCAGGAAGAGGACAGAGAACCGCTGAATAACGACCCGTTGGAAGAAATCCATATGATCTTCGGCGGGCTAACCACAGGTGATTCTGGCAACGCCCGCAAATCCTACGTTCGTCAAGGGCGAACATCTGAACCAGGGTTCCAAGTGAATCTGACCAGCAGGCCCTCAAAGATTCCAAAGGTCGTTCGTCGCACGATTTCCTTTTCTGAAGAAAACGCTGAAGGAGTGCTACATCCACATGACGATTCTCTCGTAGTATCGATGGTGTTCGCTAATAAAAAACTCCACAGAATGATGACACTAGGAGTTCTGTTGACATCATCCATGCCTCGGCATTCGACAGAATGAAAATTGATCGGTCCAGGTTGAAACCGTTCAGAACTGCCCTAACCGGATTTACGGGAGATTGTATCATGCCTGAAGGAGAAATAACCCTACCGGTCACAGCAGGAGAAGAACCCAACCAGAGGATGATCATGGTTGATTTTCTCGTCGTCAACACTCCATCAGCATACAACGCGATTATCGGCAGGCCCATCATCCGAGCTTTAAAAGCCGGCATTTCTATCTATCATCTAGCCATGAAATTTGAAACCGATGATGGGATCGGTATAGTCAAAGGAGACCAGCAGGAAGCTCGCCGATGCTACGAGCTGACGCTACGCGGGAAAAATAAAAATATGATCTCAGTCGTCTCGCACACAATTCCGCTGGACCCTAGGGAAGGAACAACGGAACGAGGTTCGCCGGCCGAGGAGTTAATAGAAGTTCCTGTGTCTGATGATAACCTGAGCTTAGTCGTCAAGATCGGATCCCAATTAGACAGCAATGTCCAAGCCGGGCTGATCACCCTCCTGAAAGAAAATACGGACGTTTTCGCATGATCCCACAAGGACATGCCCGGAATCAACTCTGAGGTGATGGTTCACCGGCTCAACGTCGACCCATCCTTCAAACTGATCCGCCAAAAACGGCGTTCGTCACCGATCGAGGGCTTTACTATTATAAGGTAATGCCCTTCAGACTTAAAAATGCTGGAGCTACGTACCAACGTTTGGTCAACAAAATTTTTTCCGAACAAATCGATAAGACCATGAAAGTCTACGTGGACGATATGCTCATCAAAAGCCTGAAATCCGAAGATCACGTCGCCGACCTCTGACTTATGTTCAGTATTTTGAAAAAGTACGGAATGAAACTTAACCCCAGTAAATGCGCCTTCGGGGTAAGGTCGGGGAAGTTCCTCAGGTTCATCGTAAATCAGAGAGGAATAGAAGCCAACTCAGAAAAGATTCGCGCACTAGTCGAGATGAGCTCGCCAACCACCGTGAGGGAGATACAACGTCTCACCGGGCGGATCGCTGCACTCAACAGATTCGTTTCAAGAGCTACAGATCGGTGTCTTCCATTTTTCAAGCAACTTCGCAAGTCCAACGAGATGACCTGGACGTCAGAATGCAAACAAGCTTTCCAAGATCTCAAAGCATACCTCGGAACACCACCGTTACTATCCAAACCTACGCAAGGAGAAGAGTTACTACTATACCTGGCCGTGTCCTCAGCAGCAGTAAGTTCGGCATTAATCCGAGACTGACCAAGGTATTCAAAGACCAGTATACTACGTCAGCAAAGCTCTCCTCAGCGCAGAAACCCGATATTCCAACTTAGAAAAGTTAGCTCTGGCATTGATGACTTCAGCAAGAAAGCTACGACCTTATTTCCAAGCACATCAAATAGTGGTACTAACAGACAAACCATTGAGGCAAATACTACAGAAGCCAGAAACATCAGGTCACCTCGCACGATAGGCCATCGAGGTCGGTGAATTCGACATACAATATCGGCCTCGGACAGCGATCAAAGGCCAAGCCGTGGCCGACTTAATTGCCGAGCTCACTGACCCTTCTGACCTTGAAGATAACGCCACTCCTAAAGGAGACGTCCAAGAACCTATTCCGGAAAAAGGTACGACCGCGCTTACATGACAACTACACGTCGACGGCTCAGTCAAATTCCCGGGGCTGCGGAGCAGGGATAATGTTAACCTCCCTCGATGGCATAAAAGTCCAATATGCCTTAAGATTTGGGTTTAGAGCATCTAATAACGAGGCCGAATACGAAGCTCTCCTTGCCGGGCTACGGTTAGCCTCAGTGATCGGGATCCGAAACATTACAATATACAGCGATTCGCAGTTGGTCGTAGGTCATGCAACATCAGAATATCAGGCGAAGGGAAAAAAGATGTCGACATACTTGTTAAAATATCAAGAGTTATCGGCTCGGTTCGATTACTGCAAAATCATCCAAGTACCGAGGACCCATAACGCTCATGTGGATTCACTCGCAAAATTGGCGTCGGCAGGAGATGACGAGCTCGAAAGGAACATCCCTATTGAAATCCTCCCCAAAAGAAGCATCACTGACGATCATACAAGTGAAGTATATCCTGTTTTCCGCCAATCCTGACTGGAGGCAACCAATTGTCCGTTTTCTACGAGAAGGTGTTCTACCTGAAGGAAAGAACGAGGCACGACGGTTGCGATATAGGTCAGCTCGGTATACACTGATCGACGATATATTGTATAAGAAGGGTTTTCTGTTACCCTGCCTCCGTTGCCTCGGACCGGATGAAGCCAACTACGTCTTAAGAGAAATTCATTCAGGCACATGCGGAAATCATTCAGGGAGTCGAGCGCTGGCCCAGAAAGCGATACGTCAGGGATATTATTGGCCAACGATTCAAAAAGATGCTCGAGAAGTGGTCAAACGATGTGATAAATGCCAAAAGTTCGCACAGGTCCCTCACGCACCTCCCGAGGAAATTACTTCGATGTCCGGACCATGGCCCTTCGTGCAATGGGGAGTCGATATCATCGGTCCTCTTCTTACTGGCAAGGGACAGGTCAAGTATGCAATCGTGGCTGTCGATTACTTTACCAAGTGGGTCGAAGCAGAACCTCTCGCCAAGATTACCGAAAAGAGAACAACGGACTTCATCTGGAAGTCGATTATATGTCGGTTCGGTGTCCCAAATACGATCGTCACTGACAACGGGCCTCAGTTTGACAACACGAAATACAGGAGCTTTTGCCTGAACTTGGGCATAAAAAATGTATATTCATCTCCTCATCATCCTCAAGCTAACGGACAAGTCGAAGCCATCAACAAAATCATCAAAGGACATCTGAAGACTAAGCTCGGTGAATTCAAAGGAGCTTGGGCTGAACAGCTTCCCGAAGTATTATGGGCGTACCAGACCACGGCTCGATCAACAATAGGAGAAACTCCTTTCTCCTTAACGTTCGGGGTGGAAGCCGTACTCCCGGTCGAGATAGGGCTATCGACTAACCGAATCAATAACTATCAACCCGACCAGAATCAGGACGAGCTTCGCGCAAACCTTGATTTGCTTGAAGAAGCTCGAGAAGCTTCCCAGGTTCGGATCGCAGCCTACCAACAGCGTGTTGCTAGATTTTACAACTCTCGAGTCAAAGAAAGACGGTTCAGAGTGGGGGATCTCGTCCTACGAAGGAACGTAAGGGAGAAAAATGATAAGATAACAAGTACATTCAATCCGAACTGGATTGGACCGTATAAAGTCATAAAAACAGTTCGAACCGAGACTTATTGGCTCGAAGACATGCAAGGTCGAGCCCTACCCTATCCATGGAATGCGGAGCACTTAAAAATCTACTATCAATAAAAGCTAAGTATTTGTTTCTCATACTCCTGTCAGGAAGTTTGAAATACGAGCAGATGCTAATTTCGCCCATAGCCGTATTTATGCTCAGTGGATATTACCGCCCAGAGCCGTGTTCTAGAATTGAGATTGGTCTCGGTCGAAACCTTTGAACCGACCATTATTTTTGCAAGTCCTAAATGCTTCGGCTACGATCTTAATTGCTCGGCCACGAAGTAAATGGATAACTTCAACGAAGATAACTAAAAAAAGAGCAATTGAATAAAAAATCTGGCGAAATACAAGTACAGATCAGAAAAGAAATATTTCAATTGCAAGACCACAAAAGGGTCAGAATTACAGGATGAGTATTTACATAAAGCCCCAACAAATGGGCTAAAAAAAAAACATAGAAACATCCTATGAGGGGGATCAGCAGTCAGCTCGGCGGTGGCAACAGAGTTGTCTTCTTCCTCCACCTCGGAGTCAAGAAAGGAGAGGTCCAAGTCTAGGTGATGGCTCTGAACTGTCTTCCGGCACTTTTCGTAGCCAAAGTTGAACATTTCGTCGGCCTCGGCAACTTTAACCTCCAACTCCAACTTCGTCTTCGCCAGATCCGACCGCGCAGACCCTTCAGATGCCTTCAGCTCTTCAATTTGGATGATGAGCTCAGCCTCCGCCGTCTCCTTATTCGACAGCTCGGCCTGGAGAAGTGCAATCTCGCGTTCCCGAGCGTACAAAGCCTTTGCCGCCTCCTCCCCAAATTTCGTGGCCTCGTCCAGGGAGCGCTTGGTGGCCACCAGTGTCCCCTCAAGGCCAGAGATCGTTCCCTTGTCATCGGTGATCTCTTCCCGAAGGAGCTGGCATCCATAGGCCACCTACACAAAAATCAACAAATAAATATACAAGGTACATAAAATGGCTGTTTTTATAGTAAGACAAAATCTACATCATACCTTGGTCCCAAAGACCCCCAGAGTGTTGAGCAAAGAAAGTGCGGGAGCCTTCGCCATTACATCCACCTCGGTTTCCAGAACTGCCTTGTATGCCCATTTGTACAAGTTATATAAATGAGGCGGCATTTTTGGTCCTCGGCGGATAGCAGAAGAGGACTGAACCGGAGTGGCTTGGGCAGATTGCCCAGATGGACCAGCCTCGATGCCCCCCACCAAGTCTATGACTTGGGGAGGATGAGGCTAAGGCACCGTAGGGGGGTCGGGTAGCTCAACTTCAGCAGCAGGTGCCTCTGGGATCGCCTCGGAAGCCGGTTGTGGAGGAGTGTCGGTTGCTGGGGGAGCGGAAGGGCGTGCTCGTGGACGCCTCGTGACCACCTTCTGCCGCTTCTTCTCCCTGATTTGTTCTTTCTCTTCAGCGGTCAGAGCTGATGACTTTCTTCGCGGGGCCGGAGCAGACATGCCTGGTAAAGGATATACGCATATACATAAATGAGCTGACAAATTAGAACGGAACTGACTTATTCGACAAGATCAAATGCTCACCTCGGGGATTGATGCCCACATCGGATAGGGTCTCAAAAGAAAGCAGAACCTTGATGCTGCGAAAGTTTGGATCTAGCTCCCACAATGCAGCTATGCGATCTTCCTCTTCCGCGCTCAAGCTGGGAGGATCCGCACGAACCGAGAAGAGAAATGAAGAGTTAAGAGAGAGAGAGAGAGAGAGAGAGAGAGAGAGAGGCAAAGGAAAGTGTTCGCCGACCCGACCTGGGACAGAAAATCAGTTGCGTACACTGATTACTTGGGGAGTTGACTTCGGGCCAAGGACTTTCCCAACCTTTCGAGACGAAAAACCACTCCCCCTTCCATCCATGAACTGAGGAGGGCTGATCATCGATGAGGCGACACCCTTTTCTCCCCCGAGGCGATAAGTAAAACCATCCCCGGGAGTCGGGATGGCTCTTCAGCTGATATAGGTTCATCAGCTCGGACACAGTTGGATCCGACCCATGAACTTGACACCATAAGACGACGCATCCTATCAGGGTTCTCTAGGAGTTGAGAGCCAGTTGGCCTGGGGCCAAGTTTACCCGAGAAAGATATTCCCTTACAATGGGAATCAGAGGGAGGCGAAAACCGGCCTAAAAAAATTGAGCGTATACGGTTATCCGATCCCCTGGAGGACGGGTCGGGAAATCATCTAAACCGGGCAATCGAAGGTCTATTGCACCCGGAATACAGTATTCTGACCTAAGTCTAATTAGGTCAGACTGAGTACGATTTGTCCAGATCAGGTCGGCCGGATACTCCGAGACTCTATCAGCAATACGCCCGGAGGGACCAGCCACTGGTACCTCATTCGAAGCAAAGAGGAAGGGGTCTCTGCCAACAGAGCTCCCCCCGGGGACTCAACAGCAACGAGTTGGGTTTCCATCAATCTGGATTCCCCAACAGGCAAGATAGAAGAAAAAGTTCGCGAAGAACTTTCCTCCGAACCAGACATTTTCTAAAGAACTAAGGAAAATAGAAGATGGGAGGTGGGGGCAAAAGAAAAAATGAACGTACCGGATCACTCTTCGGAAAAAGAATTGGCCAAAGGAAGATGGAAAGGAACTCCGAAAGGATCACAGCGGTCCGTACAGAAGGGATCACAGCGGTCCGTACAGAGGGGAAGAAGGAAGAACGCAACGGGAAGAATGGAAAGAATTCTAGAAAAAATTGCTAAGTACAGTATTTATACTGTAGCAGGTGACAGTACGCAGGCCATGCTGTGCCATGCGGCAAACACCTATGGTCTCAATAAACAAACCGACGCGACTTTTGACATGGCCCGCCACGTGTCCGTCCACTCATTGGACAGCGATATTTAGCCCGTCCGTTCGAAGATACGAAGCCCACGTGTCCTGACGCCATTCGACTGCCGAAATGAAAGGCTGTCGCGCCGTACGGTTATCATTGTGCCTTTTCGAAATTCGAAACAGCGCATTTAAAGAGCGTTTACCGCCAAAAATGAGGTCGGCTACATTTGAATAGAGTTACTCCTTAGCTGGAAGTATCCACCTCGAAAGTAGGGGGGCAACTATTGTAGGATAATTCCTAATTAGCTGACCCGAGCACAAAGACTTCGGAGCTGAATAGCAAGCCGATGACTCCGCTTGTTCGTGAGGTCAGCTCGGATCATGTTTAAGTCAATGGACGAATGGAGGCCGACCTCATCTCCGTCCAAACGGCATAAGGATAGGGGCACATCCTTCAAGATTGGAACGGCCCAAGATTTTCGCCTGGATTCTCAGCATAATATCTATGTGATCTCAGCCTATAAACTCTCCCTCGAAGCCTATAAAAAGTAGAGAATATTGCGATTACAGGTATGAAAACAGATCTCCCTCAAATTAGTGTTTATCATTCTCAAGGGTAATCACTGACTTAGGCATCAGAGGGTTCATGGCTGGATCCCAGCCACCCCTTTCATTGTTTCTTGTGGTGCTTCACAGAACGAACCAGACCTCTGATCCAAGCCCAGTTTGCAGCCTCAATGAAGGATATCGGTTATGTTCGTTCGTTTGCATATAAACCATCTCACATCGTCTATTGACTAGATTTCAGCATCATTAGAGCCCACCTTGATTATATATTCTATATCCATACCATCTGTTATAGGTAAAATATGAGCTGACTTCATGTCAGAAAAAAACCGACCTGGTGTTAGGCTCGGATTCTTCGAGCCCATCCCAATGATGACCTTGGCTATACGTATATAAGTACCGAGATCAGATTTTCCATTTTAAAAATAGGTGAGAAATCAGGAAGATCGTCAGCTGGTATGGAAACCTCCCCATGACTATAGAACGACCCAAATGTCACGCCACTCCACCGCGCCCTAAAATATTTGAAAAAAAGACATGGATATGCATTACATACATCAAGGTAGGCCCCACTATTAGGGCAACACCCATTCACGGCTTACCTGGATCTGCATAAATTTCGATACTCCACCCTGAAATGGTATGAAGAAACGGTGGGACGGAGTAGATATATAGAAACTCATCACAGTGGGCCCCACCGTAGGGGTAACAGCCACTAATTCACTCCAGTGGTGAATATCATCATCAGCTCTGAGAGAAACAGGGCCTCAACAAGAAAGGTATGGATTAAGTGCAATCCTGACTTGGGGGCTATGTCGATATATGTATTGTATATCTATTCCGTTCATCAATTTTTAAAAGAGAATTCTAGGGTATAACCCCAAAAATTAAGAAGATCCAAATCACAGGTGGACCACACCACAGGAAACAATGCTTGTTGACCATTAAAAACTTCTTGTGTACCACAAAAGTTTGGAACAAGCTGATGTTTGCTTTATCCCTTCATCCGGCTCTGTGTGACTTTATCAACAGGTTGGATGACAAATAAACATTACGGCAGGCCCTACGAATTTTTTAATGGTGGGCGTTCAATCACCACCGTTTCCTATGGTGTGGTCCATATGAGATTTGGATCTGTTTCAGGTTTAGATTAATGCCCTAAAAAGGAGTTGGAAAAATGTACGGACAGCATGGATATACAATACATAAATCAAGGTGGGCCCAATGATGGGCCGAACCTAATCTGCAGGGTGCATTCCATTGCTGGGTAGACATCCCGTCTTCAGATGGAAAGGTCAATGAACCGAGCGGACAGCTGCATCCCACTGGGAGCGAATTAGCTGTTACCTTGGTAACACCTTAGTGGGTGTTACCCCTACCGTGTGGGGCCTACCTTGATGTATTTTTTGTATATCCATTTCGTCCATCTGTTGTTACAATTAATTTTAGGACGCGATCCAAAATTATAAGAAGATTCAAATCTCAGGTGTACCATACCAATAAAAAGATTGATGAATAATCATTAAAAGCATTTTTTGAACTACAAAAGTTTTAGATTAAGCTTATATTAAAAATTTTCCTTCATCCAGACCTTTTTGACATTGTGAATATCTTTGATTGCAAATAAACATTACCAAAACCTTAGGATGGGCTGTTTGGAATTTTTAATGGTGGGCACTCATCGGCACTGTTTCCAATGGTATTATCCACTTGAGACATGTATTTGTATAATTTTTGGAAGACCATGTTAAAATGGGCTGGAGAAATGGATGGACGGCGTAGATATACAAAATACTATCCATGTGGGCCACACAGGAGGGGTAACACCCACTACGCTGTTCCCCGGTAACACCTAAATCTTCTTTTTTTTTTTTTTTGGGTGCGCCAGGCCATGCAATAGTGCAAGGCAAGGGCGACGCTCGAGGACCCCAGTAGCAAGCTACTGTGGTGGGTCCTCCCCCACGAGAAATTAATTTAATATCATGTGACTCGATGAGCCACGTGTCAGGTATTAAACGGACGCGGATTGCGTACTGAGTAACTCCGCACGCTAGCGTGCGGAGTAAACTCTGTGGGGCCCACAGTGATTTACACATTTTATCCACTCCGTCCATCCATTGTAACAGAGCATTTTAGGTATGGTGCCAAAAAATGAAGCATATAAAAATCTAAAGTGGACCACACCACAAGAAAAGTGTGAACTGAATGTCTACCATTGAAAGATTCTTGGAGGACACAGAAGTTTTGGATCAAGCTGATATTTGTTTTTTCCCTTCATCCATATCCATGTGATCTTATGAACAGGTTGGATGACAAATAAACAATACTGTACGGCCTGGGAAGGTTTCAACGGTGGAAATCATTATTCCCACTGTTTCCCTTGGCATGATCCACTTGAGATTTGCATATGCTTAAATTTTGGGCTCAACCACTAAAATGAGCTGGAAAAACATATGGACGGAATAGATGAAGCATATACATTCTATGTGGGCCCAACTGAGTTTACTCCGCACGATAAGAGCGTGCGGAGTTACTCCGCATGCAATCCGATTCGGTATTAAACTAAGAAGAACAGACACTACACTTGATATTTTCCAAAAAGCCAAGAATGGCTACCTACCCACCAAAAAGTGTTAAACAACACCTTTTCCATCTTCAGGAAGCGGAATGGCTGGTGTACCCTACACCAGCGAGGTTGCTGGTGTAGTTACGTCATCAAGTTCTGTGGGTACCACCATGAGGTACTTATTATATCCAAACCGTCCGTCCATGTTTTGGAATCATTCTAAGGCTTGAAACAAAAAATAAGACAGATCCAAGGATCCAATGGACCACACTGCAGAAAGTAGTGGAAGATTGAAAGTATACCATTGAAACCTTCTTGGAGGTCCTAGAAGTTTTGGATCAGTCTGATATTTATTTTTACTTTTCACATTGGCCTTATGAACAGTTTGGATGACAAAGAAACATTGTGGTGGACCCTGGGTATGTTTTAACGGTGAGAATCATTGTCCCCACTGCCTTTAGTGGTGTGGTCCACTTGAGTTTTGGATATGACTCATTTTAAGTATCATATGCTAAAGTGATCTAACCAAATGGATGGACGGTTTGGATATACTAAATACATTATTGTGGGTCCACAAAACCTTAATCTTTTTTGAACCGTTCGTACAAACATGATGATCGAGGAATTTTTTTGAACCGTTCATACAAACATGATGATCGAGGAATTTTTTTGAACCGTTCGTACAAACACGATGATCGAGGACTGCACATTCGATGAGTCCGATGATCGAGGACTGCACCAGCAAATCGGCTGCCCTTTAATCACCCCCTTTACCGTCCTTTCCGGCAAACGTTCTACTTGTGCATTACATTAGTACCATGAAAAGAGCACATCAGTACCACAATGATCTTTATTTGTCATCCAACCTGTTCATAAGATCACAAAGATATGGATGGAGGGAAAAAAATATATATCAGCTTGATCAAAAACTTGTATGCCCCCAAAAAATTTTAACGTAAGCATTCAATTCACACTATTTCTTATTGTGTGGTTCACTTAAGCTTTGGATATGCTTAATTTTTTGCATCAAGACCTAAAATTATCTGATAAAATAAATGGACGGAGTAGATAATATACATAAATCTTGGAGGACCCTGCAGAGTTTACTCCGTACGTTAGCGTACTGAGTAACTCAGTACGCAATCCACTTTGGAAAAGAGCACACCCTACTGTAAAGATCATACTTTAAAAAAAAGCATGCTGATCAGTCCGCTCAGTGGGCCACACCTGAATGTGGATTCGGGACATCAGAACAGTGTTGGCCCACTTGTCCCACGTGATGTTTATGATGGGATGGGGCTCTGCTTTCATCGCCATGTGCCCCACCACATAAATATCATATGGGCTCGGAAAATTGTACGGTAGGTATTTTATTTTGTGCGCGGGTTTCCTGCGAAAACCTGGCAGGAAGTTCCTGCGATGGGAACAAGGTGGGGCCCACAGTGATGTTTTTTGATGAATCCACCCTGTTCATCCGTTTTGGGAGCTCATTTTAGGACGTGAGAACAAAAATGAACTGGATCCAAGACTCAAGTGGACCTCACTAAAGGAAAAGGTGGGCAGGTAAATTACTACCGTTGAAACCTCCCTGGGGTCCACAGTGATGTTTATATGACATCCATACCGTTCATAATGTCACTACTACTGGGATGAACTGGAAACACAAATATTATCCTGATTCGAAACTACTGTGGCTCCACAAATATTTCAACTGTGGACGTTTAATCCTCAAGTTTTAGGCCCACTTGAGTCTTGGATCCGGTTCATTTTTTTTCTCATGACCTAAAATGAGCTCCCAAAATGAATGGATGTGGTGAATTCATCAAAAAAACATCACTGTGGGCCCCACCTTGGTTCCCAGGAACTTCCTGCTCAAGGCTTTTGCAGGAAATCCGCGCCCATTTTATTTCAGAGTAGCATGTTGGTAGAAGGTAGGACTAAACCCATTACCGTCTGGGTTGACCTGTAGAGTAACCACCATGATGTATCTATTTTATCCAATTTGTCCATCCATTTTATAAGATCATTTTAAGGTTTAAATCTAAAAATTAGGAAGATCCAACACTCAAGTGGGCCACACCAAATAGTGATGGGACCCTAGTCACATCACTATTTGGTGTGGCCCAGTTGATCGTTGGATCTGCCTCGTTTTTGGGCCCATAAGTTAGCATGATCGTACAAAATAGATGGAAGGAGTGGATAAACGGATACATCACGGTGGGCCCTCCACAGTTCTGCCCGGACGGTAATGCGTCGAGGCGGTGGCAGGACGCAATCCGCGTCCTCCTAGTAGGGATGCATGGTAAGTAGTGGTGAAGTCATGGGTGCGGCCCTGATTCTGGGGCCTACCTTAATGTATTTTCCTTGCATCCACGCTGTCCATCGGTTTCGAAAGGTGCATCATCCTAAAAATGAAGCTGACACAAATCTCAGGTGGACCATGCCATAGAAAATAGTGGCAATTGACCATTAAAAACTTCCTGTAGGCCACAAGTTCTGGATCAAGTTGATATTTGTGTGGACCATTCTTCCAGTTATTTGTGACCTTATTAACAGGTTGGATGGAAGATAAACATTTTCTGGCCACAAGAAGATTTTAAAGGTGAATATTCAATCCCCACAGGATATAGTCCACCGGATATTTGGATCTGCTTCATTTTCTGGATCATGCACTGAAATGATCTGTCAAAACGGATGAACGTCATGGATGTAGGTAATATATATCAAGGTGGGCCCCACACAGTCAGGGATCCACCGAAGCTGCAACCTGCAGTCACCTCCAGGTGATCACCTCACCTCAAGAGTTCTGTAGGTTGAGTCACAACTGATTTAGACCATTAGTCCCGCTGGAGGAGTGTATCAGCCAGCTTACTGCGCCAAGTGATCTCCATGGACCACCTCGTGAACGGCTCAGATACCCTCCACGTGCTGCATGCGCTTGCACCTGTTTCCACTTTCTGTGGACGTGCATGCAGACAGAGTCTGTTCAAATGGCACTTCCGTTGATAGTAAGTGATTAAAAAAAAAATCGATGTCGTGGACTAAATTATCATGTCAGAGATATCAAGACGCTACTCTATCTCTCTCCCTCTCTGAACTCTTGGAAACATGGCTTCTTTTCAGAGATTGCAAGGTACCCTTCTCTGGGTTTTGGATTCTTTTCATTTTTTTGCTCAGCTTTTGTTGTTGCTGATTTTCTTTTCTGTTATGATATCTGTTTTATGATTTTGGGTCTTTTCTGTTTTCTGATATGCTACCTACTGCATGGTGTTTTGAGCTCCTTTCTATTGTTTTTCTTTTTCCGATGTGTTATCTCTTGGAGGTTGTTGGGATTTCAATTTTGATTTTTTAGCTCTTTTGTTTTTGGTTTTGTATGGAGTTCTTTTGTTTGGATTCCTTCTCTTGTTCTGTTTGGAGGTTCTGAGTTTCTGTTCTTTTATTTTTCTGCAGTTCTTTGTTATGGTATTTGGGTTCTTTTTTGTACTTCTAGTGTATGTTTCTTCTTTATTCTTTTCCTTTTTTGACATGATATCTTTTGATTTCTCTTACATTGCACTGGGTTTTGCTTATTTTGACTCTGTATCTTGAGATGGTAACTGCCATATGGACTGCTCTCTCTCTCTCTCTCTCTCTCTCTCTCTCTCTCTCGTATGAGATGATACCTTTCCATTAGAGTTCTTTTTGTTTATTGTCATAGATGGAATTTAGTTATTTTTTCCTTCTGTCATGCCATGATTTTCCCCTTTTTGCCGTTCATGAATCATGGTAGCATTTACTTCCTTGTCTTGCACATTGCACTTAATTACATTTTTTAACAGTGACCCTTTTTTGGGTTTTCTTCTTTTGGTTCTGTTATCTTCCTTTTCCTCTCTATCTTCCTTTTTTGCGAATTCTACCTGATTTTGGAAATTGGGTCATTTGATTTATTTCCCCTTTCTGGCTTCTTTTTTTTGTGTATGCATGGACTTGCAGGTGGATTTCATTGGATTTGTGAAGGGGGATTTGATTTGGGGTCTCCATGCATTCGCAGAAGCCTAATTGATGTTTTGAATCTTCTGTTCATCTTTGCTTTCTGTATTCTTTCTCTTGTGAGTTACCTTAGAAAGTATCATGTTCATGGAAACAGAACAAGGGATTGGATTTCTGTGGTTGTTTCAGCAAGTTGTGTTGTTGCCAGCATTGCATATTTTGCCATTGGTTTATGGGCTGTTCTAAAGAGAAATGATGGATTTATGCACTGTAATGGGGTGAGTCTTATTGTTAGGGGATTGGTTTGGGCAGTCTTAGCTGTTTCGGTGAACATACAGAGGACCAAAGTGGAAAGAATCTTGATTCTTCTTTGGTGGGTCGTTTTCTTCGTTCTGGTTTCCGCTCTGAATGTGGAAATTCTGGTGAAAAAACACACTCTTTCAATCCTCGACATCGCATCATGGCCTGTAAACTTGTTGCTCCTCTTCTGCGCTTTCCTGCTCTTCAGAAATCTCATTTCCCAAAACCCACCATACCAGACCTTATCCAAACCACTGCTGGGAGAAAAGGGCAAAAACAAAACGAGTTTGGATAAAATCGGTTTCATTGCCCAATTGGCGTTTTCTTGGATAAACCCTATACTCAAGTTAGGCAACTCGAAACCACTAGTCCTTGATGACATTCCACCTTTAGGATCAGAAGATGAGGCACGTTTGGCATATCAAGCATTTGCTCGTGAATGGGATCTTCAGAGAAAGCAAAGATCGAGTACTAGCAACTTAGTTCTCCGAGCATTAGCTAACTGTTACATGAAAGAAATGATAGTGGTTGGATTCCTTGCATTGCTTAGGACAGTCGCCGTCGTAGCAGCCCCACTTTTTTTATATGCATTTGTACGATATTCTGCCAAAGAGGAGTGGAATCTCAGTGAGGGCCTCTTACTTGTAGTATTGTTGATTTTAATCAAAGTCGTCGAATCCTTGTCACAGCGGCATTCGTTTTTCGGTGCAAGAAGGTTTGGTATGCGGATGCGGTCGGCTTTGATGGCCGCAATCTTTCAAAAGCTTCTTAAGCTTTCTAGTTTGGGTAGGAGAGTTCATTCGACAGGAGAGATTGTGAATTACATTGCAGTCGATGCATACCGTCTGGGAGAATTCCCATGGTGGTTTCATTATGCATGGACAATGCCGTTGCAGCTGATTTTCGCCATCGGCATACTTCTTGGCACCGTTGGAGTGGGCGCACTTCCTGGTTTAGTCCCGCTCATTGTGTGTGCACTTATAAATGTCCCATTTGCTAAGATGTTGCAGAAGTGCCAGTCACAATTCATGCAGGCCCAAGACAACAGACTAAGAGCCACTTCTGAAGTCTTGAACAATATGAAGATCATCAAATTACAATCATGGGAAGAAAAATTCAAGAACATGATTGAAAACGTCCGAGACTTCGAATTCAAATCGCTAGAGGAGTTGCAAATCAAGAAGTCCTATGGGACTGTATTGTACTGGATGTCTCCCATCTTCGTTTCTTCAGTAGTATTCGCGGGTTGTGCAGTGCTGAAAAGTGCACCTTTGAATGCTACTACATTTTTCACAGTCCTGGCGACGTTGCGGGTCATGTCAGAACCTGTACGGATGCTGCCTGAGGCTCTTTCGGTGTTGATCCAGGTCAAGGTCTCATTGGACCGTCTCGATGTATTTTTGCTAGATGATGAGATCAAAGAAGAGGATGTGAAGAGGTTACTATCAGAGAATTCAAATTTCAGCATTCGAATACATGATGGAATGTTTGGTTGGAACCCAGATGCAGGTCCTACAACACTGAAAGGTCTACATATGGATATAAGCAGAGGACAGAAAATCGCTGTTTGTGGACCGGTTGGTGCTGGAAAATCATCGCTGCTGTACGCTGTGCTAGGCGAAATACCCAAAATCTCAGGATCTGTGAGTCCCAAAAACAGTACTGAAAGCTTTCCGTTATATGCTCCAAGAACTGCAAATATGAATAGTATCCTTGAATCTTTAGTTTGTACTAGTGGATCTGATAGGACCCAAAACGGCTGGACCACGCCATCGGACATCTGGCCTTTCTTCAGTTGAATGTATATTGTTTCTATTTCTTAACTGCCTAATGTCTATGTGCAATCCTCTAATCAAAAGGGATTGGTTTCTCATATCGAAGATTTTTTTGGGGATTGCCCGCTAGCCCAGCTGGTAGACGCCTGCGCGTTTCAACTGCTGGTCTCGGGTTCGAAACCTACTAACCCCACCAGTGGGTGGGAGCACCGTGTGACTGACCGGGTGGGTGCATTGCGCATCTAACAGGGTGTGTGCGTTGCATGACTAACCCAAAAAAAAATAATATTATTAAATTTGGAGCATTGTCGATCTCCACTGGGACCAATCAGACCAACAGTCTGGATCACCAAATTATGGGTCCACTAGCCCAAACTGAAAGCCAAAAATACCATGCTTTAATCACAGATCAATGATCATAATCCCTCATTCTTTGAAGTGAGTCGAAACTGATTTCTTGTTGCATTTAGGTTGAAGTCTACGGGTCGATTGCATATGTATCCCAAACAGCTTGGATCCAAAGCGGGACGATTCGCGATAATATACTCTATGGAAAACCGATGGACAAGAAAAGATATGAGAAGGCCATAAAAGCATGTGCTCTGGATAAGGACATCAACAATTTTGATCACGGCGACCTTACGGAGATTGGACAGAGAGGACTCAACTTGAGTGGAGGGCAGAAACAAAGACTCCAACTTGCGAGAGCCGTCTATAATGATGCAGATATATATCTCCTCGATGATCCTTTCAGTGCAGTTGATGCACATACCGCGGCGATCCTTTTCAATGTAAGGAAAATTGATAGAACTTGTTCACTAATTCCGTTCATATAAGTACACTCAGATGCATACAAACATTGTATTCATATGAATATACATATTTACATGCATACATACAAACCTGCATTCACACTCAAACACATTCTTCATATGGTTACTGAAAAGCAAGTCGAGCAATTACAGGAATGTGTCATGGCTGCTCTGGAAAAGAAAACTGTCATTCTAGTGACTCATCAAGTTGAGTTTCTGGCAGAAGCGGATCGGATTCTGGTAATGTTGTTTAGCGACAGTATGTTGAATTATTTTTTCCAAAGTCGGTCCATGGTTATGTGACGTAGACTAAGATCAGATGATTTCTTTTTCCAGGTCATGGAAGCTGGACAGGTTACTCAATCAGGAAACTATGAAGAACTCTTGAGAGCTGGGGCGGCATTTGAACAGCTTGTGACCGCCCATCGTGATGCAATGACAGCGTTCGATAGTGCAAATAAGGAAAATACAGGAAAAGCCCAAAAGGAAGACGGGGATCAAATGGAGTTTAGTGGGCCGCAGCCAATGAAAGAAAACAGTCAGGGTGAGATTTCAGTCAAGGGTCTGTCAGTTCAGTTAACGGAGGACGAAGAGATGGAAAGTGGAAATGTTGGGTGGAAGCCATACATCGATTACATCCGCGTTTCAGATGGATTTCTTCTTGCTGCTTCAATTACAATCACTCAATCTCTTTTCATCATTCTTCAAGCCATGTCAACCTATTGGCTAGCAATAGCAGCTCAAATTCCTCATATTAGTGCTGGTGTTCTAGTAGGAGTCTACGCTGGAATTTCAATATCTAGTAGCATCTTTGTGTATCTGAAGACCTATTTTGCAGCCCTTCTAGGACTCAAGGCTTCGAAAGCTTTCTTTTCAGGTTTTCTGAATTCAGTGTTCAAAGCTCCAATGCTGTTTTTCGACTCGACCCCTGTAGGAAGGATTTTAACCAGGGTAAGTCCACCCATGTTCTTGTTTGATTCATGAATTATCTGGCTACAATCCCCAAATACTTACGTTAGGCCAAAGTGGTCATGTAGAGATGGATCTGCATATAGGGCAAACCTGTATCTTATGTGTAAACCCAAGTCAGTGTTAGGGTGTGTTTGGATGCTCAATTGAACTGAATTGCAATTCATTCAATTCATTGTAACAGAAATGGCCACAATGGGTGGCATCATTTCAATTCATAATGAGAACCAAACCCTTAGCTGCAATTATCTGCATCTCAAGTTAGGTTTGAAATGATTGTAACCGCAATTTGGGGGATTCTTTCCATGATTGGAGTCAGGCTATGCCCACTTTGGTCATCTACTCTTTATTGAATTGAACTATTGCAATTCAATTTGATTGAACATCCAAACACAGGCTTACATGGAAAATGATAACTCATTTTGCCCTATAATGATCCGATCCACATCTATTTCTACACACTGGAATCATGTTAGCCCACTTGGTTATTCATGTCCCGCAGTTATTTTGAGATTTATGTCATGCAGGCATCTTCAGATATGAGCATAGTGGACTTCAACATACCTTTCTCCATCGCATTTACACAGACCGCTATTCTCGAAGTGATAGCAACCATACTGATCATGGCCACAGTGACATGGCCAGTACTAATTGTAGCAGTTCCCGTTTTCTTCATTGCAAGATATGTTCAGGTGAATCCAGATTTTGACATTAGGCTGAGTTTGGGTGCACTATTGATTTGAATGGCAATAATTAGTTCAACAAAGTGGAAATAACTCGATCGCAGTTATCTCAAATTGCAGTCCCAACGCTTTCAACTCTAGCTTGAAATTAATGCATTGCAATTTTGAAGTGGTCCCTCGCCATAGTGACTGCGATTTGGTCATTTCCGAGTTATTAGGGTGTGTTTGGTTGCACCAAATATCATGAAATTTCATGATATTGACAGATTAATCATGATATTTAGTGCAACGAAACACACCCTGAACTATTATTGCAATTCAATCAATTAGTGCATCCAAATGCGTTCCGTAATTTTCAATCTCTACCATCCTTTGATCACTGAAGATAGAATTCAGTATCTCATCATATCTGGGTCCTTTTGTCCTTGATTTATTTGATTAAAAGGAGTACTATCAAGCATCTGCAAGGGAGCTAATACGGATCAATGGGACGACCAAAGCACCTGTTATGAACTACACAGCAGAGACGTCACTCGGTGTGGTCACGATAAGAGCTTTCAACATGATGGGAAGGTTCTTCGAGAACAACTTGAAATTCGTCAACACAGATGCCACACTTTTTTTTCATACAAATGCTGCTATGGAATGGGTACTTATACGTGTGGAAGCACTCCAAAATCTGACCATATTCACTGCAACTATTCTCCTTGTTTTGCTTCCTCGGAATACCATAACTCCAGGTAATTGCCAATGAGGATGGTTTAGGCTTGTTTGGATGAAATATAGAAAAGAATCGCAATAATCAGTTCAATAGAGTAGTATCCATGTTGAGGGACTTGCTCCAAGTTGCAATTCTGTTTCTTTCAAGTTGGACTTGTTGCGCAGCACGCCAACAACGCCGGTGAACCGAGATCCAATCTCCAGTCTCACCCACAAACGATAAACAGGAAGAAAATAATAACTAGAAGTAGAATCACACAAACCAACAATCCACAAGACAGAATTTACGTGGAAAAACCCCAACAAGGGTAAAAAACCATGGTTGCAAACTTCACTATGAAGAAGAACGAAGTTACAAGCAATACACTTACCTTCTCCTATGCTCCCATGCATAGAGATGGCCCTTTTGTTAATCATCTTGCCTCTTTCTCACCTTGGACGTATAGAAGCCCTAATCCCATAGCCTAGTCCCGGTTTACACCCCTTTATATAATAAAGCCCCGCAATTAGAACACAAAATATGAAACCCGCACTTTAAGTCCACGGCCGGTCGAGCGCCCGGTCATAACTAGGTCGGGTGCCCGGTCATTACAAAATACGTCCAGCAACAAAAAAGATAAAACAGTGTATTATCGGGCGCCCGGTCACTTTGACCGCCGGGCGCCTGACTGTTCACAAAATAGTCCAGCGGCCGATGCTAAAAAAAAGTATGAATATCGGGCGCTCGGCCATCAGACCGTCTGGGCCCCCGACCATGGTCTGATGTGACTGGTCTCCACACTCAACAGGCCTTGAAAGGAATGTAATTGTGATTCGAGGATCAATTCGCCATTATAAAGTGAAGGCAATTACAATATGTTTGTTTCTCTGTGTTGAACTAATCATGGCGAATCAATTCCATAGGTGCATCCAAACGCATCCTTAATCGGATTGCTATTTTTCTATACATTTTCTGATTCATTTGGATTCAAAACATTCAATTGCTTCAAATGGTATTTTCAGCGTTCGTGGGGCTTTCTCTTTCATATTCTCTAACTCTGACGTCCTCCCAAGTGTTCCTAACGCGATGGCAATGCAACTTAGCCAACTATATCGTCTCAGTTGAACGGATAAAACAATATATGCACATTTCATCAGAGCCTCCAGCTATTGTTGATGACATGAGACCACCCCTTTCGTGGCCTTCTGAAGGGAGAATAGATTTGCAGGACCTGAAAGTAAGGAAATCATGCAATTACAGGTTCCAACCACATTATGGTCATTTCTTCCATATTGAATTGGATTATTGTAGTTCATATTAGTGAGGGTCCAAACATGCCGATACTGTGAAAAATCTTGAATTTCTCATGACCTTTTTGTTGGACATTTTCAGATAAGATATCGTCCGAATGCTCCTCTTGTGCTCAAGGGGATTACATGCACTTTTAAAGCTGGGAATAGAGTGGGAGTGGTCGGGAGAACCGGAAGCGGGAAAACAACACTGATAAGTGCTTTGTTCCGTCTTGTGGAACCTTTGAGTGGGAAAATTGTTATTGATGATCTGGACATTTGCTCTATGGGTCTGAAAGATCTTAGAATGAAGCTCAGTATAATTCCTCAAGAGCCAGCACTTTTCCGTGGCAGTGTCCGCACTAATTTGGACCCGCTAGGCCTTTACTCCGACCGTGAGATTTGGGAGGTTTGTTGATTTTTATCTGTAAAATCTCCATCAATTTTGTGCTGTTTTTTAAGTGTGCAATGTTGGATTTGTAGAAGAAGGTCCTTGATCCAGACCATTCATTGGGTTGGTCCCTCTATGGGTGATCGGGTTAATAAGATGAACTTAATCATCCAACTGGTGACCAACAAATGAAGAGTTGAGTGGGTATTGGAGGCGATCGGCCTTGAACTGATCCATTGCCTCTGGAGGCATTGCATTTTCATATCTCCAGATCGAATACCATACACATGGTGCCTGTATGGGGGTCCGTTCTGGTCATCCCGCCGGCTCCGTCGTTGATTGACCTTAATAAAAATTGCTTTGATTTGACCATCCTAACCATCTAATAAATGGACTTTTTCTCACTGAATACGAGCCATTGCTGACTCTTGTCTTCTTCTGTTCGTCTGCTACCATTTAAAGGATTTGGATCAAGGTTTAAAATCGGTGTATTGGGTATTGTATCATTCACCGTCGGCAGGGGAATGTATCACCCTGTTTCTGGCTGTTTTGGCTGATACGGCCAAGATAGCCATATCGTTCGTGGATGATAATTAAAATCATGATTAGGATTGTCCAATTTGGACTATGACTTATTCACTATATGACCCATCACATGGATGGCTTTCATGTGGCAGTTGTATGCTGCATTTGGGGCAATTGCATGGAGGCACAGTACCTCCCATGCATCGAGAGGCAGTAGATCCGGTCCCATAAGATAATTAGACATCAGGGAATTAGCAGAAGGCAACTTGATCAATGGATTACAGTTTTTTTTTTTCTTTTAATCTAAATACTTGTAACAGTAGCAAATAAAAATGGTTATTGATCTCATGAGCATTCTTTAATATCACTTGGATTCATTCTACTAATTGCAGGCATTAGAGAAGTGCCAATTAGCGACTACAATCCGTAGCCTTCCCAACCTTCTCGATTCATCTGGTATGTCGATTCTATCAACCATTCATAAGAAGAACGTCCCATAAAATGCGACTAAACGAAATTAATTCTTCTCCTTCTGTTTCAATTGACAGTGAGTGATGAAGGTGAGAATTGGAGTGCTGGGCAGCGCCAGCTTTTTTGCCTTGGTCGTGTCCTTCTCAAGAGGAACAGAATACTAGTTTTGGATGAAGCAACTGCATCCATTGACTCCGCAACAGACGCTGTACTCCAGCAAGTTATCAGGCAGGAATTCTCAAGCTGCACAGTGATAACAGTAGCCCATCGAGTTCCCACGGTTACGGATAGCGACATGGTCATGGTTCTTTCTTATGGTATGCCAGCCTCTTTGAGACCATTCATTTTAGAAACTGATCTGAATTTCCATAAACATTTCTAAGGTACAGAAAAGCATAATCATTGCCACCACCATCGTATGAGCCTTATCTCTACATGTTCTAAGGTACAGTCTGAAAAAAAAAAAAAAGTATAGACACTTACTTAAAAGTGTAAACCAATTAACAGATGGTGATCAGGTTTCAGGGCCGTATCCATAACCTCTTCCTCTCAATCAATGAATGGCTCAGATTTCTTAGACTGAGATGGCCTATTCTAGTGCATGGGTAGTTTCAGGACATGGTACATCTGATAGAAGGTTGGGATCTCACACACTGCAATGGACTAACATGTTCATGTCAGCGCAGTGAAATCCTACATCCCAAATTCACTTCCAAGGAAAACGTGCGTGAGAATTATGATCATTTTCAAACATCAATGAAGAATAGCAGTATTCCACGATGAATGATAATTTCCCATCTGTTACACTACAGAGACTATATTGTGGAAAACTGGAATCTTGTATTATTTCTCTTATAACAACTGAATATATAGTGGAGATGGAATATTTATAGAGATCTCGAGAGATCTTCACAGATACTCATCTAAGAAAATAGAGAAATATCCTCAAGCTAATTAGATACCCTAATTTACTCTAATATACTCTAACACTATCACCCAAATATGACCTTAATTTGTAAGTTGGGATGGGACCCATGACCACAAGGTTGCCAAATTGAACATTATCCATTTTACCTCTGGATTCCAAACACTGAAATGTAAGAATTTGAGATGAGTAAGGCCATATTCCAATTAATAGAATTGTATCAGGGAATAAAAATATATTTCTAAAGAGTGAATAAAGAGTAATTGACATCGTTGATGCATCTTACTAAAGAAATGATGGGTTAGAGCTAGTGAATTTATATGAGTCTTAACTGCTTTGATGATTTGCAGGGAAGCTTATTGAATATGATCAGCCGTCGAAACTAATGGAAACCAACTCCTCCTTTGGCAAGCTCGTGGCAGAATACTGGTCCAACTGCAGGCGCAACTCGTCGCAGAACCTCAGGCACCTCTAGGATGCAGGTTTCCTACTAAGCATATGGATAATATTTTCTTACTTGATTCAAGAAGTTCCAAGAAGCCGATCCCAAAATAGCTGGGATAAGATTGTGGCAACCATGGCAAAAATGACGGGGGATGACGATGGGGATAGAATATTCTGGCATGAGAGTAAACATGAAACATGGGATTAGAACAACAATAATAAGTCACATGATACCTTACCAATGACCATAGATACAGAAGGGTGGTCCTTTGTATGCATTGAGTCAAGTTGGAAGGCTTTTATGACTTTGCAGTCCTTGTGAACTTTTATTCATGTATCACACCATTATATTGTTTTATGTGCACCAATAGAAGTCTTGGGCCAAGATAAGTATGTCCTAAAAATGATCATATTACAATGGTTACATAAACTGGCCTACACTCATCTTTGGATCTAACCATTTGCTGTGAAGAAAATGCTCAATGAGAGTTAGGCACCATCCACCATTAGATGGCATATTGGTGTGGGGTCTACAAGGTGCATTTGTCAATTGCTGTTTGAAAATCCCGACAAGCTGGCCCGCCCATTGACACCCTCAATCTTAGATAATAGGTTGGAGTTTCCTTGTTAATCTTGTAATTGAATAGTTGAGGCGCCAATCCAGATGTTTCTTTTGATATGTTTGGGCACTCCTATTAAAAAATACAAGTTTTTGAGTGTTAGGGTGGCAATGGGTTGGGATGGTCCATGGCATTTCAGGTCCTGGCCTGATGAGAGTAATGCCTGGGCCTATCAAAAGAGTCCTGTGGGTTAGGTTTGGCCCGATGTTGGAGCAGATGAATGAGTAGCCCATGCACAGGCCTAGTTTTTGAGAAGCTCCCTATTGGGTCCGGACTGAGGCTGAACACGGTTTTGCTTATGATGTTAATGGGCGAGCTTGGGCTTGAAATCAAAGGCCTGATTATTAAAAGGGCAGGTCTCATAATGTATTTTAAGCCTAGCAAATAATCGGGTCGGGGTTGGGGGGTCGGGCTTGGGCTGATCATAACCAGCCCACCCAGCTCAGTTACTCCTTCTAACAGCTTCCAAGAGAAAAATAAGAAAATTTAGACACACACCCATATTAATGGCTGCAATCCAAGAGCAATTCTCATCCTAGAAACGATCAAAACCTGTGTATGCTATGCAAAGATCCCGGCCACCAATCATATAATTCCTCAACGAGGAGCTCCTCATGTGAGGGGCAGCACGTGTCAACATCCAGGTCGACCGCACACATGTCCGACATCCTGGACATTCATGAGGTAATGGGCATTGTTATCATCGTTGGGGTTGTCTTCAATCTTGAAACTGAGAGGGCTTTGGGTGACCGATGAAACTTGGTCGGGCGTCGGAAATTGCCATTAATGGGCTTCTGAAATTTAGATTGTTGGATCTGTTTTTTGAGGATGTGAGGGGCCCGATGACTGTGTCGGGCGCTCAATGGTTTTTGTAGGGGCCCGAAAATTTCCCTATATTTTTCTTTGAACTCTCTGGACAATCCTGGTTGATATGGGGGCATTCAACACTATGCAAACTGTTAGGTCGGTCATGCAAGTTTTTGCGCAGTTTTGTTTTTAATCTTGGTTTATTCATATTTAAGCGGGTGTAATGCAGGATTAGGGTAACACAAAGAGTCTTAGACATGTTCAAGTGAGTTGAAAGAGTTCTAGGGTGAGAGAATAGTTTGCGTAAGATTGGGTTTCTCTTGTGGGGTTTAAATCTAGGTAAGTTTTATTCATTCTCTTGTAACTTCTGATTTATGGTGGATTATTCGCTTGTGTCATGGTTTTTTACCCATAAAGGTTTTTCCATGTAAAAAATCGAATTGCTTTCTCTTGCATGTTGATTTGTTTGATCATTGTGATTTCCATTGTTTGATCTTCTCGCTTTTGTTGCGGGATGATCTCTTTCCTTCCTAACAAGTGGTATCAAAGCTAACGTTGGAAGGTAGATCGGAATATGAAATGAGGTTTCAATGAGGTCTAGCATGAGATTCGACATAAAGAAGTATTTTGGAAAAAATAATTTTAAATTGTAGAAGGTAAAGATTGAAGGCCTTCTAGTTCAGCAAAGGGTCGAAGAAGCGCTCCTTGGAAAGTGACTGAAAACTATGAAATAAGAAGAGTGGAAGAAGGTGAACCAAAAGGCCAAGGTCTCAATCTAGTTGTGTCTAATGGATGAGGTCTTGTATAACGTTATGAGGGAGAAGACTGTAGTTGATACTTAGGTGAAGTTAGATAATATCTACGTGAAGAAGTATCTTGAGAATCGTCTGTATCTCATGATGCAGTTGTTTAATCTAAAGATGATGGAGGGGACTAATGTTGAGAGCCACATTAACACATTCAATAGGCTCGTTTACAAGTTGTTGGATTTAGATGAACCGACGAAAGATAAATATCATAAATGTATCTTGTTGAATTCGATTCCTCAATCATATGAGCCGTTCAAGGACTCTCTGTGCATAGGCAAGGAGACCATTAACATTGATACCGTTATCTTAGCCCTCCAAGTGTAGGCGATGAGAAGGAAGAGCAGTAACGTGGGGTCTCCCTTTGACGAGGCACTAATTGTGAGGGGAAGGAATTTTGAGCAGGGTAGGAGATCTCCGTCATCGAGATCTAAATCCAAGGACAAATAAAAGAGCAAGGTGAGGCGCTGAAATTGTGGGGAAGAAGGGCACATGAAGAGGGATTGTTAAAATCTTAAACCAAGGCAAGAGAAGTCTAGAGATTCTTCTAGGAAGGGGGCTAATACTGTGGAAACCACAAAGGATGGTTGTGATGATAACGATGTGTTGAGTGTATTTAATAAGGGGTCTCTCCATGGAGAGTGGCTCTTGAATTTAGGTGCATCATATCACATGTGTCCTGACCGAAGTTTATTCATGATATACAACGCTTATGGTGGTAGATCGATGTTTTTAGGCGATGGTTTCTCCTGTAAAGTTGTCGGTATTAATTCGGTGCGTATTAAGATGTTTGATGGGATCAAATGAGTCCTGAAAGATGTGAGGCACATCTCTAGGTTGAAAATGAATTTGATCTCTTTTGTACAGTTGAAGCAATGAGGTGCAGGTTCATCGGCCACAATTGGTATTGTAAAGTGAAAATTAGGGCATTCGTGATGATGAAGGCATGGAGGTGAGGCATTTTTTACAAGTTGATCGGGAACACTTCTCATGGTGAAGTTGCAAGATCGGCAACGGAATCCATGGTTGCTCGTATGTGGCAACGATCACATGAGAAGAGCAAGGGGTGTGAAAGTATAGGAATAGAGTCGATGGAGGCACAAGAAGCAATGGAGCTATGAAGGAGAAGAAGTAGAGATGAAGAATGGAGCTTTGGAGCAGTGGAGTTTGAAGATGGAACCACAGTGGAGATTATTGGGGTTGTCTTCTATCTTCACACCAAGAGGGCTTCGGGCAACCGACAGAACTTGGTCAGGCACCTGAAATTGTCCTGGATGGGCTTCTAGAATCTGGATTGTTGGATTTGTTTTTTGGGGGATGTGGGGGGCCCGATAACTATTGCAAATGACTGTGTCGGGCACTCGACGATTTTTGTAGGAGGCCCAAAATTCCTATGTATTTTTCTGTGAACTCTTTGGACAATTCTGGCTTATGTAAGCCATCCAACATTATGCGAACTATTAGGTCGGTTGAGCAAGTTTTTTACGCAGTTTTGTTTTTAATTAATCTTGGTTTATTCCTATTTAAGGGGGTATAATGTGAGATTAGGGTAACACAATGAGTCTTAGACATGTTCAAGTGAGTCGAGAGAATTCTAGGGTGAAAGAATAACTTATGTAAGCTTGGGTTTCTCTTGTGGGGCTTAGATCTGGGTAAGTTTTCTTCATTCTCTTATAGTTTTTAATTCATGGTGAATTATTCGCTTTGTGCCGTGGTTTTTTACCCATGAGGGGTTTTTCCACATACTAAATGGATTGCTTTCTCTTGCATGATTTGCTTGATCATTGTGATTGCCATCGTTTGATCTTCTCGTTTCCACTGCGGGCTAGTCTCTTTCCTTCCCAACAAACATACCATATACCAAAAATAAGGGTAATGCATTCATCAAGTGAACGACACTTACGATTATTTTCCTAGGTAGCCACACATAGAGCTGGACACAAACCAAGCCTGCTTGAGAGCTCAATTGGGATTGGTTTGAAAAAGCTCAGATTGGATTGGTTGGAATAGAAGTTCAAACTAGATCAAGCCTCCGAGTCAAGCTCGTTTAAAAAAATAAATCAAACTCGAACAGGGCAGTACTTGCTCGGCTCAACTTGATTCAGCTCATAGATTGTATACACATTGTTTCATGTGGTGTGATCCCTTGAGCTTTGGAGATGAATCGATTTTGGGATCATGTCCTAAAATGATATGTAAAAACGGATGGATAACGTGTATAATATATATACATGAATAGACATTTTAATTCTTTTCTATTTAGACAAACAACAACAAAAAAAAGCCGCCACCTGATCAATCACAGCACGATCCTAGCTTGAATCAAAATTTTTGGGAGCAAACCAAACTCAAGCTGCATGGTCAGCCCGAAATCTAAACTAGGCCGATCCACAAACTGAGGGGGCACAAAAATGAGCCAAACCTAAACTAGTGCTAACTCGGCCTGGCCGAGATCATTGCCCACCTCTAGCTGCACATTGAATTCACATTGTTGGACTCTTTTCTGGCCGGCCATTCTTCTTGTGCAAATTTGACCTACCTCATCAGGACCAACATTTTTTTTCAGTGTACCTTACCTGATGAATGGCCTGGATCTCTAACACGTGCTCTGTCCACCCAGATCTACGGCACATGTTTCGCTCTCTCATGTGGACCCCTCATTTGAACACGGCCCTTCCTTTAATTTGAGTTAGGCTCGGAGAATTAATATGACCCAACCACCTGGTCCATCTGTATGGGGATCTGATGGTCCCCTACTCCCGTTCACGTCGGAGGACGTGGATTGCATACTAAGTAAACTCAGTGGGACAACCATGATGTATGTTTCTCATCCACGTTGTCCATCGGTTTTTTCAAGCTCATTTTAAGGCATGAGCCTTAAATTGAAGCATGTCCAAAGCTCAAGTGGACCACACCACAGGAAACAATGGGGATAATAACGTCCACCACCGTTGAAACCTTCCTAGGGCCCATAGTAACATTTGTTTGTCTTCCAACCTGTCCATAAGTTCACACAGATATGAATGTAGGGAAAGCATATATAAATATCAGCTTGATCCAAGATTTATGTGGCCTCAAGAAGTTTTGAACGGTTGGCGTTCAGTTCTCACTATTTACGTGGTGTGGTCCACTTGAGCTTTGATATGCTTCAATTTTGAGCTCAGCTGAAGTGGACCACACCACAAACAGTGGGGATAATGACATCTACTGTTGAAACCTTCCTAGGGCCCACAGTGAACAGGTTGGATGTAGGCCTAGCAATGGGTTGTGTTGACCCGTGTTCATGTTCATGTCGTGTCAAAAATTTGCTCACCCAAACCTGCCCAGGTCGAAATCTAAAAACTCAAACCCATTTGTTAATTTAACAAGGTACCCGTGATTTGACCCATTTAACCCGTTAGGCCAGTCTACTCATCATATGGCCTCATTGTTCATAAGGACAACTGACAATCTGACCCAACATACAGTAGTAGTCCACCAAGTGGGCCCATTCTATCACAAAAAACAATAGGATTCACTTGTGAGACAAGGATGAATCACCTGTACATTGTAATATTGCATATTATGGAGTGTCAAGGTTCATAGGTGGGCCATGATTTAGTGATCTAGACCATTATGTGTTAATGGGTTAAATGGGTTTGCGGGTGAAACACTGGCCCTACCCATTATGTTAACGGGTCAACCCGTTAGTGACCCAACACTATATGGCTAGTCCTGAGCATTGGTTTTTCATGCGGGCTAGCAGTCGTGTGGAATTTTGACAGGACTAATTGAATGACATATAAACATCATGGTGAGCTCTAGGAAGGTTTCAACTGTAGGCGTCTTTTATCCCCATTGTTTATTGTGGTGTGGTCACGAGCTTTAACTTTGCCTCATGTTTGTACTCATATCCTAAAATGAGCTTGCGGAGTAGATATAACACATATATCAGGGTGGGCCCTACGGATTGGGGCTGCAGTGCGTCCCATTGAAATTGTTCCTCATCACTGAAACTGAGCGGAGTCATTCAGTTATACATCTGACGTAAATATCAGTCAATTTGGAGCGTCCATTGTGGATTCAGCGTTAACTTTTAGGGTACAATTGGTAGCTACTAAATGCACAGGCTAGGATCCTTTGATCATAGCTTTTTTTCTTAATCTTTGATCTGTCAATAATGGGCCTCATTATCTGGATGGTACAGATTCATGCATTTGAATGCAACGTGTATGGTAGATTAGTCACCACCAATTAAAATTAGTAGTGAACTATCATCGTAGTCTCGTGTTAAAAGGAGAGTCAGACTCAGAGAGAGGTTTTCCACTGGGGGTGAAAGGGAAGCGAATTGCCTACTGAGTAAACTCTGCGGGGCCCACCTTGGATGTATGCATCTTATCCACACCGTTCATCCATTTTTCCAGATAATTTTAGGGCATGATCATAAAATCGATATCTATTCACAGCTCAAGACGACCACACAACAGGAAACAGTGGGGATAATGAGATCCACTGTTGAAACCCTCTTAGGGCCCACAATGATGTTTATTTGTCATCCAACCTGTTCATAAGGTCACACAGACATGAAATAAGGGAAAACACAAATATTAGCTTGATCCAAAGCTTCCGTGGCCCCCCAAATGTCTTCAATGGTAGGTTTTCAATTCACACTGTTTCCTCTTGTGTGGTTTATTTGAGCTTAGGATATGTTTAAATTTTGGATTCATGCCTTAAAATGAGCTGGTAAAACGGATGGACGGCGTGGATAAGACACATATATCAATTTTTGGACTCGTGTCCTAAAATGAGATGGTAAAACGTATGGACAGCGTGGATAACAGGATAAGACACATACACCGTCCCCAGAGTTTAGTCAGTACACATCAGGTGAATGTACATTTGGATCTGAATATTTGGATCTGCCACGTGTTTATGATAGACTTCCCTAGAAGGTGGGCAAGTTATCTTCACTCAGTCCACCACACTATAGGAAAATAGCAATGATTGAATGTCCATCATTAAAATTCCCCTAGGGCCCATTGTAATATTTATTTGACGTCCAACCTATTAATTACACCGTACGAAGTTTTTAATGGTAAGCATTCAATCAATCATGCTTCCTATAATGTGGTCCACTTGAGATTTTGATCTACCTCATTTTTAGGCTCATACTATATATTGATCAGAAAAAACTGATGAACAAAATGGATGAAATACGTATTTCATGGTGAGGCCTATAGAGCACCGACCACTAGCCGTTGGTTAGGGCAGTGGATTAGGTGCAACTCGGCCTCACCCAAGATGGTGTGGCCCTAACTACGAGGCCCACCTTTAGATATATCCATGCTTTTCATATCTTTTTTTTTTTAGGACATTTTAATACATGAACCCGAAAAGGAAGTAGATCTAAATCTTAAGTAGGTCATACCATAAGAAACAATGTTGATTGACAGGTCACAAAAGTATTGGATCAAGCTGATATTTATATTTTTCCCCTAACCTAGGTTTGTGTGATATTATCAACAAGTTTGATGGCAAATAACATTACCAAAACTTTACAGTGGGCCTTAGGAACTTTTTAATGGTGGGATGTTGACCCAAACACCACAACAGTTAGTGGTGACCCAATATGGTGAGATTTAATTAGTCCGCATACTTTATCATATAGGACCACCCAAAGTATGTTTGTTAGTTGTCAGTATAACATCTAGCTCTGATAACAACTAGTGGCTTAATCAAATTCGGTCAGGTCAGGCCACTACCACGGAAGTCCATGTGGCAGGACCACCATGATGTGGATGTGGAATGGAAATGGCTTCCAGCCCCTGATGTGGGTCACCATGATGTGGATGTGGAATGGATATCTCTTCCTGCCCTGAGGAAGCAGGGTTAGTGGATGTAGATGTAGATGTGGAATGGGTGTCCCTTCCTTCCCTGAGGTAGCAGGGTCAACATGATGTAGATGTGAATGTGGAATGGATGTTGCTTCCAATCCTGATGTGAACACACCACTGAGGTCAGCAGTTTGTGGCATACCATGCAATCTGTTTCCCATTCAATTCAAAGTAATTTTGAAAGTTGTCCGGTGAGTGGTGAGTGTACTCAGCCAAGCCGTCAACCTAATGCATACAAGGGTCCAGCTCATTTTAGTGCAGGATACCTAAATGAGGCAAATCCAAATCTCAGGTGGAACACATCATATACAATAGTAATAATTGAACGCAGACCGTTAAAAGCTTTTTTGACCCCAAGTTGTTGATTCGGTAATGCACATGGATGAAGGGAGAACACAAATACCAACTTGATTCAAAACTTACACGGCTTCAAGGAGGTTTTAATGGTGGGCATTCAATCACTACTATTCCTGTGGTGTGGTCCACCAAAGATTTGGATCTGCCCAGCCCTAAAATGAGCTGGAAAATGGATGGATGGGGTGGATAAAACACATACATCAAAGCGAGGCCCACAGAGCTTTTCCAGCACCAGCATGGCACTGAAGGAGTCGCTACCGAATTCGAGTGGAGTGGGTCCAGGGAGGGGCAGTGCCCAATCCGCGTCATCAGTCCCTCACCGTGGGCCCACCTTTGATGTATGTGCTTACATCCATTCCTACCATCAGTTTTTCAGGAGCGAATTAGGTGTGGACCCGGACTCACCCAAGACGATGAGGTTCCTAACGTGGAGCCCACCTTGATTATATATTCTATAGCCATACCATCTGTTATAGGTAAAATATGAGCTGACTTCATGTCGGATAGAAACCGACTTGGTGTTAGGCTCAGATTCTTCGAGCCCGTCTCAAAGATGACCTTGGCTATACGTCTGTAAGCACTGAGATCAGAGGATTTTCCATCTAAAAATAGGTGTGAAATTAGGAAGATCGTCGGCTGGTATGGAAACCTCCCTATAAGGCTGTAACTAGGACCCGAATATCACTCCACTCCGTAAATCTCTCCCTTGAAATTATGGCCTTGAAAAAGGGATATAATCTTGCAATCTAAGTTTATAAATGGATACCTCCTCTTCACTATCAAGGTATAATACAAAACTTATCTAAAAAAGATATTCAATTATTCAAGATCCAACTGACTTGGGTATCGAAGGATTAACGGCCGGTCCTTGGCCACCTCTTAGCCATTGTTATATCTTTGCAGGTCTTGAATCAGAAGATCAAAACCCTTCTTCATCCTCAAGATCAATCAAGGATCTCATCTCATCCGTTATTAAAATTCATTAACCTATTGATAAGGTGTTTTTATTTATTTATTTATTTATTTTTGTATTTATCTGTTGGGCAGTTCTGCGGAGGGGCCCACCATGATGTATTTGTTTATCCACTCCGTCCATCCCTTTCCTAAGATCAGTTTAAGGTATGAGCCCAAGAATGAGGTAAATTCGATGCTCAAGTGGACCACACCACAGATGACTCTTGCATTTAATGTAACCCAAGCTTACTATTTGGTGTGGTACACTTCATTTTTGGGCTCATTCCTTAAACTGATCTTAGAAAATGGATGGATGGAGTGGATAAACAGATACATCACGGTGGGCGCTCCGCAGATCCAACCCCTTAACAGATGTTCCCCTAGCAACAGGGTCTATCCACGCCTGTCCGTCAATTTTTCAACTCATTTTAAGGCATGTTCCCAAAAATGAATCAGATCCAAATCTCAAATGGATCACACCGTAGGAAACAATGAACATTACATTGAACAAACACCCTTAAAAATTCATATTGCCCACCGTAATGTTTATTTGCCATCTAAAGTGTTGATAACTTAATACAGAGCCTGGATGAAGGCAAAAACACGACTATAAGCTTGATGCAAAACTTTTGCAGCCTCACGAAAATTTTAATGGTGGGAATTCAATCCCTACTCTCTGATCCACTTTAGATTTCAATCTGCTTCTTTTTTCTTCTTTTTCTTTTTTCGGACCATGCCCTAAAATGATTTGAAAAAAAAAATGGATATACATTACATACATCAAGGTAGGGCCCACTAGGCCACTATTAGGCAACACCCATTAACGGCTTACCTGGATAACACGTAATCCGGTCTTTGGCAGATTAAATGAAGAGCTAATTACGTACACGCAATGGCACCAATAAATTGGGGTGCCACACCATCTTTCCTGCTAACATTCTGCTTGTGCAGGACATCTGTAACATGAAAACAGCAAGACTCAACATCAAGATGAACTAGGATGATCCACTCCACACATTGGCCACACAATCCAATCAATGAACAACCAACAGGTACTTAACATAAAGATAATAGGCTGGTCGAGTGTTTCAACTGCAGGTCTCAGGTTCGAGTGGGAGACACTAACCCCACTGGCGGGTGGGTGTATCGTGTACTAATCGGGTGGGTGCGTTGCCGAGCTAACAGGTTGGGTGTGTTTCATGACTAAAAAAAAGATAATAGGCTGGTCTGCTCTGCATATAGGCCACATAGTTCGATCAATGTAAAAAAAAAAAAAAAATCAGTTAAGATATTTTACATGATGGTGATGTTCATGTTGGGTCTACCATTTTAATGGTATTTATGTCATGCACAAGCAGCATGTGTGAGTAAAGATGGTTTGGCACGGTGAGGTTTGCAGCCCGACAATGATGTATGTGGTTTATCCATGCCGTACATTCATTTTGGTTCAGTATTTTGAGGCTTGAGCCAAAAAATAGGCAAATCTAAATCTCAGGTGGACCACCACATAAGAAACAGTAGTGATTGAACGCCCACCATTAAAAACTTCTTAGGCCCACTGTAATGATTATTTGCCATCCAACCTTTTGATTTGGCGGCATAGACCGGGATGAAAGAAAAACACAAATATCAACTTAATGCAAAACTTTTGTGGCTCCAAGAGTTTTTAATGGTGGGCATTTAATTATTATGTTTCCTGTGGTGTGGTCCACTTGAGATTTGGATCTTCATCATTTTTAGAATCATGTCCTAAAATGAAACGAAAAATGAATGGACAACATGGTAAAACACACACATTATGGTAGGGGCCCACAGAGCACCGTCCAATATCAGTATGCAATCCGCGTCCATGAAAATCATCCCTTTCTTTTCTCTTTTAATTTTGAGATTTTTATGACTAAATTCTTCGTCACTCTAATTTTATTAAAGAGAAACCCAAACTACAAGATGGTGATTTCTGGGAGAAATGACCCAAATCTAAATGGGGTAACATTAAGAAATTGTGAGCCTCACGTGGTCATCCACCCCGTCCAATAGATGCATTCTAATACAATTATTAGATTAACCAGAACTCAAGCCAATCCCATTGTCAGGTGGGCCACGCCAATAAAAATAATGTACAACACTCAAGAATCCAATTTCATGTATGATGCAATGATTCGATGGGCATAATATTTTATTTCCTCCAAATATAAAGATGGAGTGCACGTACGCGATGGATGAAAAAAATGTAAAACGCACACCAAATGAACCTTATAATTCTTGACTGAAAAAAGAAAAAAAAAAATGATATATGAAGCCATCTGGGAAGTCATTCTTTAAAAGCAGCTCTTCCAAATTTCAGTTCATCGGGCATTATTTGATAAAATCACTGCTTCTAAATAATTTTGCGATGAAAATCCCTTTATTATTTTTCTTTCGTAATACAAGTGATAATGGATGCACATACAAAATAGTTGAACTCAAAATAGAACGAGTACATGTGAAAACACACTTCTAATTGATGGTCCCAAAATCTTTTTTTTTTTTTTTTTTTTTTTTTTTTTTTTTTTTTTTTTGTGTGTTTCGGCATACGTTTGTTGTGTTGTGGAGGCTGGTGGACATTTTTTGTCCTAAGGCGGTGACGTACTAAAAATGTCTAGTGTTTTCTTAGTAGAAGACGTTTGTCTCTTTCTACGTTCAGCCATAAGTACATACATATGTCTACGTACTATGAAGTCTAATCGTAGTTTTTTGTTATGTAACTCTTCAATAATTTATATAAGGAGGACCACAGATGAAGTGAGATATTCTTGTATCCATCTCCTGTTTTGTTCTTAGCAGTAACTAGTGCCTCTTGCCTCTTGTATTTTGAGTATTGGTTTGGCTCTTTTTATGGTTTTGCATTGCCAGTATCAATTATATGTGAATATTTTTCGTAACATGTCGAACAATCTTTTATTGGAATAAAGCTGTTGGTTTTTTTTTATTAGATAAGAATTGATATATAAAAGAAAAAAGCCGTGTTGTCGTATAATTAAGTTGTAACTTTGGTTCTTCTCAGGAAAAAAATTGCTAATTTATGATGTGCATGAGAATAAGATGCCAATTATATTAATCAAATTACTTGTTTTAAATTCTAATAGAAATGATAACATTGGTAAAATAAAATCATTAACAGATATTAAGATAAGAAGATCTTTATATATAATCCAACAAAAAATAATTAAAAAGAAAACCTTGAATTTGAGAATCAGAATATAAAGTGCCAGGCCCCATGGTTGAGCTGAGAGCCCACTTGCATCCCTTTCCATGCCTTGAAAGGTGGCATCGTCTAAGGCTATAAAAAAGGAATCTTGTGCGGTCAGAAATTTTTGAATAATATCTAAGAAAGTGACAAAAGGATCTTGAAAAAGATTATACGAAAATCAGGAAGTAGAAAAAAAAAAAAAAAAAAAGTGTGCAACTAATAAATGTCCATCAACTGGACCGAGTAAGCAGATTGCCTTTGTTGTGAAGGCCTCGTTACTATGCAAAAACAGAGTCCACCGACCGATCGGCCAGTGGACAGATTGGTGCAGTTTGAGTTCCAAACTCTTTAAACGTTTGTAGGCATTTTGAGACCGGTAGCTGGTAGCTCAGACCGCAGGTCGCCCTGACCAGTCGCAGAGTGCTCAGACCGGTCTGAGGACAAGTCTGAGTTGAGGCAGCGGGCAGGCAAACTCTCTGAACTGTTTGCAACCGGTCGTCCTGACCGGTCTACGGTCTGCGGAATTTGATAGCATTGCACGGTTTTCGCGCAACTTGTTTCTAATTTCAGGCTTACTCTTGTAAATAGGTTTCCTAATCGTGTTTGGAATTATTCTAAGCAATACTTAGGTGATCTAAACGGGATTAGGGTTAATGGGAGAGAGAATTGAGAGTTTTGTGTGCCTTGTTCATCTTTGGGATCTACTCGGGTAGTTCTAGCTCTGTAATTATCTGAGATTCATAGTGGAGGTGTCGCTTTGTGCTGTGATTTTTTCCCGCAAGGGTTTTCCACGTAAAATTCATGTGCTTTTGCGTTGTGTGCTTGTGTGGCTATTTGTGATTGCTTAATCTTCTTCGGTGCTTCCACTGACTAGATTTCCAACAAGTGGTATCATAGCTAACGTTGGAAGGTTGAAGAGGAAGTTTTCTGAAACAATCTCATGGCTTCAAGTACGAAGTTCGACGTTGAGAAGTTCCCAGGTAAAAATAATTTTGAGTTGTGGAAGATGAAGATGCATGCCGTCCTAACTTAGCAAGGGGTCATGAACGCCCTTGAAAAACTGATCTGCCGATATGAAGATGATGAGTGGACGAGATGGATGAGAAGGCTATGGCCTCAATCTAATTGTGCCTTGTTGATGACGTCCTCTATAACATCATAAAGGAGAAGACCGCTATAAAGACATGGACCAAGCTAGAGAACATCTATGCGAAGAAGTCTCTAGAAAATCGCATGTATCTAATGATGCAATTCTTCACTTTGAAGATGGCGGAGGGGATAGATATGGAGGACCACATTAGTACGTTCAACAAACTGATTTGCAAGTTGCTTGATTTTGGTGAGCAGATGAATGATGGATCTTGTTGAACTCGCTTCCTAGTTCATATGAGTCACTCAGGGACTCGTTGTGCTCGGGTAGGAACATTATTAGTATTGAGACTGTTGTCTCAGCCCTTCAATCGAAGGCCATAAGACAGAAAAGTGGTGATACTAATTCCTCCTCCGAAACACTATTTATGAGAGGAAGGAATTCTGAGCGAGGTAAAGGATCATTGCGTTCTCGATCCAAATCGAATGGCAAGGGCAAGGGCAAGTTGAAGTGTTGGGGATGTGGCCAAGTTGGGCACATGAAGAAGGACTGCAAGGTCCTAAATATAAGAAGGAGAAGTCAGGTGATTCTTCTAGGGAAGCCAATACCGCTGAAGCTGAGGAAGGTGGTAGTGATATGTGCGAGGTCTTAACGGTGTGAAAGGCTGGATCTCTCTGCGATGAGTGGATCATGTAATCCGGGGCTTCGTATCACATGTGCCTAGATAAGAGCGTCTTTACTTCCTATAGGGAGTATGAGGGAGGCTCGGTATTTCTAGGTGATGACTACGCCTGCAAGGTTGTGAAAATTGGTACTGTGTGCATCAAGATGTTCGATGGGATCAAATGGACCTTGACAGAAGTGAGGCACGTTCCTAGGTTGAAGAAGAATCTGATCTCCCACTCGAAGCATTGGACCACATGAGCGAGCGAGGCATGAAGGTACTCTCTGAACGATCTTTAATTCCTTCCTTTAAATCTGTACACTTTAGTATATGCGAATACTGCATGTATGGGAAACAATCTAGATTATCATTTAAAGGGGAAAAACATGTATGTAAAATGATACTTGATTATGTCCATTCCGATGTATGGGGGTCCGTCGCTCGTTATTTCTGTTGGGGGGTCATCGTGGTTCATGTCGTTTATCAACAACTATAACAGAAAGGTTTCGATTTATTTTCTGAAAAATAAATTCGATGTCTTCATGACTTTCAAGTATTGGAAGGTAATGGTGGAGAATCATTCAGGGCAAGAATTGAAAATTTTGAGAACCGATAATGGATGTGAGTTCACTTCCAGGGAATTTAACACATATTATAAAGAGGAGGAGATTATGAGGCACAATACAGTGCGCCACAAGCCAAAGTAGAATGGTGTGGCAAAGCGGATGAATCGAACTCTTTTGGAGAGAGCTCGATCCATGATTAGTAATGCTGGGTTGGGCAAAGAGCTATGGACTGAAGTCGTTAACACGGCTTGTTACTTGATAAACCGGTCACCCTCTGTGGCAACTGAATATAAAATCCCTGAGGAAGTGTGGAGTGGTCGTACACTAGAATACTCAGTCTGTGGGTCTTTGGTTGTGAGGCTTACTCTCATGTACCATTAGTTAAGAGAGATAAGCTAGACCATAGGGCCAGAAAAAGGAATCTTTATGGGCTATGGTGATGGTGTAAAGGGATATCGAATATATCACACTGAGCCGTAATGTCAAGTTTGATAAGGGTTCTTTATTCTGTAAGGATGCTACAAAGGAACCAGAAACATCAAAACAGGTTGACACTCATGATGACAGAGATGAGACACGGGCCAATACTGAGGCGTAGACAGAGGTACAAGATCAGGTGGAGCAGCCACCTGTGCGAAGAAATCCACCCAAGGATTGCAGGTTACCGACAAGGTACAGGGATGACTCGAACGTTGCATTTGCTCTCATTACAGATGAGGGGGATCCGTCTAACTTTGAGGAAGCGCTACAGGATGTAAATGCTGAGAAGTGAAAGACAGCAATACAAGACGAGATGCACTCCTTGCACAAGAATAAGACTTGGGAGCTTGTGAAGCTTCCAGTGGGCTGAAAAGCGATAGGGTATAAGTAGATTTTTCGAAAGAAACAAGATAGATACAAGGCAAGGTTGGTAGCAAAAGGGTATACTCCACGTGAAGGCATGGACTTTAGTGAGATTTTTGCACCAGTTGTGAAGCAAGTATCTATCAAGTTAGTGTTGGCGTTGGTTGCCCAATACGACCTCAAGCTGGAACAGATGGATGTGAAGACTGCTTTCCTGCATGGAAAATTGGAAAAAATAAATATACATGGTGCAACCAGAAGGTTATACAGTGCAAGAGGCTGAGAACAAGGTTTGCAGGTTAAGGAGATCATTGTACGGTCTCGAACAGTCGCATAAGCAGTGGTATAAGAAATTTGATTCATTCATGATGAGTCAGGGGCTTTACCAGGAGCGAGTACGATCATTGTGTCTATTTCAAGACACTTACTGATAAGAAGTTTCTCATACTGGTGTTGTACGTCGATGATATGCTTATTGTCACTCATAACATGTCTGATATCAATGTATTGAAGACTTAGCTTTTAGAAACATTCGAGATGAAGGATCTGGGGGCTGTAAAGAGGGTTCTTAGCATACATATTCATAGAGACAGGAAGAAGAGCAGGTTATAGTTATCTCAGGAAGAATACCTTAAGAAGGTATTGAAAAAGTACGAGATGGATAAGTCCAAACCGGTTAGCGTTTCCTACGCGGCTCACTTCAAGCTTTCTTCTGAATAATGTCCCAAGACAGATGAAGAAAAGCGTGTTATGTCTCATATGTCCCATTTAAGTATTGTGGGCATTTGATGTATCACATGGTCTGTACAAGACTGTATATTTCACAGACTATGGGTGTTGTTAGCCGATTCATGTCTAACCTTGGCAAACAACATTAGGAAGCTGTGAAATGGCTACTTCGATATATTTGGGGTACGCAGGACTATGTCTTGACATTTGAAAAGTCCAAGGACAAGTTGGTTGGTTACGTCGATTCTGACTACACAGGTAATATGGACAGTAGGAGATCGACTTCAGGGTACTTGTTTGTATTAGCGGGTGGAGCGATTAGTTGGATGTTTAAGCTTCAGCCTATGGTGACTCTTTCCACTATTGAAGCTGAGTACATGATGGTGACAGAAGCTTTCAAGGAAGTTGTTTGGTTGAAAGGAATGATAAATCAGTTGGGGCTTTAGCAAGAAGTCGTGCCGGTTAATTGTGATAGCTCAAGTGCTATAAATTTGGCTAAAAATTTTGTTTATCACTCATGTATTAAACACATTAATGTGCGTCACCATTTTATTCGACAGGTGCTTGAGGAAGGAGATGTGACTCTGGATAAGATTCACACTAAGGTGAATCCAGCGGATATGCTGACCAAGGTGGTCCCTACAGAGAAGTTTAAATTCTGCGTAACTTCTCTGGAATTGGTGAAGGCTTAACGAAGACACAGTGATGCATAAGAAGCGGCGACTATGATTGATGATGAGTTGGTTCTTTGAAAGTAGAAGAGTTGATTCGATGTTTAATGATGCCTTGGTGGAGTTTGTTGTGAAGGCCTCATTACTGTGCATAAACAGAGTCCACCGACCGGTCGGCCAGTGGACAGATTGGTGCAGTTTGAGGTCCAAACTCTCTGGATGTTTTTTGGCATTTTGCGAGCGGTCGCCAAACCGGTCACTGGTAGCTTAGACCGATCGCAGAGTGCTCAGACCGGTCTGGGGACAGGTCTAAGTTGAGGCAACGGGCAGGCAAACTCTCTGGACTATTGGCAACCGATCGTCCGGCCGGTCTGCGGGATTTGATAGCGTTGCCCAGTTTTCGCGCTACTTGTTTTTAATTTCGGGTTTCCTCTTATAAATAGGTTTCCTAATCATGTTTGAAATTATTCTAAGCAATACTTAGGTGATCTAAACGGGATTAGGGTTATTGGGAGAGAGGATTGAGAGTTTTGTGTGCCTTGTTCATCTTTGGAATCTACTCAGGTAGTTCTAGCTCTGTAATCATCTGAGATTCATAGTGGAGGTGTCGCTTTGTACCGTGGTTTTTTTCCCGCAAGGGTTTTCCACGTAAAATTCGTGTGCTTTTGCGTTGTGTGCTTGTGTGGCTGTTTGTGATTGCTTGATCTTCTTCTTGATCTTCTTCGGTGCTTCCGCTGACCGAATTTCCAACAAGCTCCTAACCCCACCTGGATGGTAATCCATACCAGCAAAGGCTATGTGGGGCCCTAATATGTGGGTATTACTTACGGTGTTCATTCATTTTTTTTTTGGATCATTTTAAGGTATGAACCTCAAAATGAGGCAGGTCCAAGGCTCAAGTGGACACAAAGCACAGATCAAAGGGTCGCTATTAAGAACTTTTTGGGGCCATAGAATTTTATATCAAGCTGAAATTTATATTTTCCCTTGATTCAGGTCCATGTGATCTTAAAACAGGTTGGATGGAAAATGGTGGACCTAAAAGGTTTCAACAATGGGTGTCATTATCATATCTGCTTCCTGTCATGTGGTCCACTTGAGCTTTGGATTTGCTTATTTTTTGGCTCATACCTAAGGGCCTTTTTGGTTCAAGTAATTACCGTTAAATGTTGAGAGTACCGTAATGATTATTTTTAACATTAAGAGTGGGAAGTAATTCTGCCTCAGAAACCATCACTATTTTGGATGGGATTGCCTTTGTAAAATTCTTGGGCCCACCATAGTGTATGTTTCTAATCCACACCATACGTCCATTCATTTTATTAGTTCAGTTTAAGGCATAATCCAAAAAATGAGGTAGACTATATGTTCAAGTGGACCACACCACAAGAAACAAGGGGATAATAACATTGACCATTAAAAATTGAAATTGGGACAAGACACAATGATGCATATCTGTCATCCAACCTATTCATATGCTCGGAAAGTCATTGACGAATTAACAACACAAATATTAGCTTGATCTAAAACTTTCATGACCCTAAAAAAGTTTCCAATGGGTAGGTGTTTAGACCATCAAAATGGTGGAACCACTATAGATGGGGAATATGTTAATCTCACAATGCGGAACAATGAGATCGTCTATTCCCAAAGGCATACCTGATTGAGAAAACATTCCCGATGCCGTCAAGTTGCCAAGAAGAGCTCTTGGTCTTCCATACCTTATACCTTTAAGAGAACCTCTTAATGGGACTAGAGTTTTCTCTCTTTTATTGGTGAGGGGACCAAAACATATATTTATAGGAAAGATGGTCAGAGAAGCTTACCTATCACACTTCTCTTATCTAAGGTCTCCACACCATAGGTTTACATATCCTGCTTAATAACCGTATATAGAGATCACAGTTCAAGCATCCCACTCCAAATCTATTTGTAATGATCATAACTATAGTGGGGCCTACTGAATCGCTCAATCTAAATAATCCAACAATCATGATCTAAAATGATAATCATGTGTGGCCCACCTAATGGAGTCTTACAGAATATCCCAAAGCATAGTTTAAAAACCCGAAAACTGTCTCCACTCGGAGTGACTTCAAGTTGATATTCAATTATAAAATTAATAGAAATATTTAAGTAATTATACCATTTAAGGCATACGAATTAAAACATTTAACATAAATCACAACATATGAAAATGCTTACTTTGTTGGTAGAGTCACTTGGACTCCCTTAAAATAAGAACTATGACCAACCATTCAGTTTTCCCTGTTGAATCATCCTTTGACCTTTTAAATGCGTCCGTTCGATGGCCAACTTAAGTACGTCTAGGATCTTTTGACAATGAAAGCGCTTTTGTTACAATTAGTTACTTTACAGGTATGGATTTGATGGTTAGGATCATCGGACCAAAATGGTCCTTGTGAGAAGTAAACATGCATGGTAGGATCTTCAAAAATGAATGCTCAGTTTGATTATTTGACTGTTTTTAGTGACTTAAGTGGACCCTACATTTGCAAGTATTTAATCGAATTATTAGGAGGTGTTATCAGTGTGATCTTCTCTTGATCATCCAAGAAGAGTGGGATGGATAAGATGCATGGTCCAGATATACGATTGGACTATCCATGTCCCATGCAAATTGCTTGCATCATGATAAGCTGCAGACAAGCTGTGTGCATCTTGGACGTGACTTTATAGCTATTATAAGCTGAAGATGTGTGCATCTTGTTTCACCACTGGTCTGGAAGTAAAATGGATGGCTCTGGAAAGGCGTTAGTTAATGCATTTTTATAGCCCCAAATTTCTCGAGTTCTCAGGCCATTAATCACTCAACGTCTTGAGTCAATAGCTGGGGCTGAATGTCCATCTGTACGCCTGACCTCTATCAATGGCCTCAAAACTTAGTTGGACTATTACACTAATTTTCCAACTACTGCATAATAACTTATGTGTCATGATCCTGATAGCATGACGTTCAGCCCTTCAACAGGTTGGACCCACTTTGACAATAGACTAGCTTGAAAAGGTCGGTTGGGTACAACCCTTCCATTAACTGAAAACAAAAATATTAGCCTCATCCAAAACTCTTTTGCCCCACTAATGTTTCGGTGGACGTTCAATCCTCACTGTTTTCTGTTGTGGGCTCACTTGAGTTTGGGATCTGCTTAAAGGGCTTTTGAGTTTAGACGGGTCCACTCATCAAGCCGTACAAATGAGTGATTTATACCAGATTTCTGACTGTCCATTGTTTAGATGATAGGACCCACATGATAAATGGATGGGTCTGATAATCTTCATCAAGGGTTCTGCATGATGGGGTCTTTTCTTTTCCTTTTCTTTTTCTTTTTTTTTTTCAAGGATTTTGTAAGCACTTGACATGTTGACATTGAAGTAGGTAGTAGCAGACCCATGTGATGATATGGACCAATGAAAAGGCTCCAAGCAGGGGTTCCTTGCTTGTAAGCCAATAGAGGATCCGGACCCTTTTATTTTTCATCAAACCTATTTAGAAGGTGACATTAACCTGGATGAAGGGGAAAAAAACAGATAGTAGGAAGATCTAAAACTTTCATGACCCATTAATGGTCAATCACCATTGTTTCTTACATCATGGTCCACCTAAGAATTAAATCTGCTTAGTTTTTGGTCTCGCGACCTAGAATAGTATGTTGAAAAGAATGGACGGCATGGATACTACATACATCATGATGAGCCCCATGGCAGTACTGTCTCGGTGAGTATGTGGTTGCACCTCTTATCGTACCTGTGGTTTATCCACACCGTCCATCCATTGTTTTCAGATCATTTTAGTGGTTGAGGCCAAAATGGAAGCGTATCCAAAGCTCAAGTTGACCACACTACAGGAAACAGTGAGAGTAATGATCTCCGCCGTTGAAACCTTCCTAGGGCCTACAGTGATATTTATTCGCCATCCAACCTGTTCATAAGATCACACAGACGTGGACCAAGGAAAACACAAGTATCAGCTTGATTTAGAGCTTCTGTGGCCTCCAAAAAATTTTCAACAGTAGATGTTCAATTCACATTATTTCCTATGGTGTGATTCACTTAAGCTTTGGATATGCTTTATTTTTGGGCTCAGGTCCTAAATTATATGGTAAAATGGATGAGCAGAGTGGATAAAATACATAAATCAAAAGGTTGACCCCACAGAGTTTACTCCGTACGCTTAGGGTACTGAGTTACTCAGTACACAATGGGCTTCCCACAGGCCTACCCTTTAATTTTTATGGGACCCACCGTGATGTTTATGCGCAAGTCCATTCGGACCATTAGACGTATGATTCTACATAATTCCAGTATCCAAAAACTTAGAATGATTTATGATTCATGAGGGCTACAGAAAGGAAACAGCTGGGAGATAGAGTTCCACCCTTAATATTTATAAGGCCCACTGAGATGATTACTTAAAATCTACTCTCACCATTAGATGCTACACCAAATCTTAGGCCTGGGAGCCAAACATAAGGGCTATTCATTATTCATTTGGGCCACTAATTGGAGGGTGAGCATTTCTCTATCCTTAAATATTAATGTGAGATCGCCGATTTTAGATAAACATTGTGGGCCCACCTCATATGATAACTATTTTCATATTACTTTTTCTTGGGAACATAACATTTCCCTCCCGACGAAAACAACTTTCCCTCCTTTGAAAAAGGACTTTTCCCTCCACTCAATCAGCAATGAGATTTAGAACAGCTTTTTAAATTTTAGGGCCGGGCCGGACCATGATCCAATTTAAAAACGGGTTTTCATGTTCAGCCGTAGCCTGACCCTAGAGCCTTACACTGTAGCCCAAGGCCGGCCCGAAACAGGCCAGGCCCGAAAGCCCTACGAGCTAACCTGGCACATAGGGCTCTCAATGGAGCAGGTCAGATCTGAGATCCGATTCACTCAGAATCCGTATAATGCGGTTTTGGATCTTACAATAGGTCGGATTAGTAAAATGGACCAGATTTGGATCTTAAAATAGGTTCAATCACTTAAATAGACTGGATTTGGATTGACATGAACATATCCGAGTTCTATCCGAATCCGATTAAGATCCAACTCATTGTCACCATATTGTCACCTTATTATATATGTTATATTCATGCTAGGAATCTGTTTTACAGATTATTTTAGGCCATGTTTCAAAATTGAGACATACCACTCTTAGGTAGATACCACCGTAAATAGTGGGATCATTATTCTACTAAATTAAGTATATTATATTGTGTATTTTATATAAAAAAAAAATTAGATTTGTAATGGGGGTGGATTTGGACCTAGATCCGACCCGAATCCGATGGTTATATGGATTTTGGATTGGAAATAGATCTAACAATTTATAAATAAATCGGATATGGATATCACCTTTTCGATCCGAATCTGTCTGCAGATATATGGACTTGGAGCTGGATCCAACTGCATCCGATCCAAATCCGGCCCATTGAGAGCCCTAAAGTCCAACTAGTTAACATTATTAAAGTGAGTTATTTCAAACCTATGAGAAATTGGCTCCTTTGCTTACTATGGATGGGGCACCAAATTTTTTTTATAATTAAAGATTTGAAATATTCAATCTAAAAGTATATTTTTTCAATAATCAACCATCCAAGTGGAGCATATCACACAAGAGGTTCTGGTCATTAAATAAAACCCTAATTCAAAAGTTAAAATTTTAGCATTGGGGGAGGAGTGTCTTTTAGCAAACATTTTTTGTAAAATAAGCTTATTCTAAAATGATATGTGTAGGCCCATTATGATGTAAGATTCACTGCTATCTCTCCATATAAGGTGGGCCCTTAAAGTTTAACCTATGTCAAAAAAAATGGGCCAGCGCAAAACACTCGTGGGTAAAAACCCACGGAGTGATTGAGATTAGTGACATCAGCTGCTAAAAGCCTTTTTGGATTGTCGGTGGGTGAAAAGTGTTTTATACATGCCATGCAATCCATTCATAGGATCCCAACGGTATGAAAGACAGCACAAAAGCCAGTCCATTTTAAAACCCAGGTGGGTCACACTATGTTCTTTTTACAGGTTTTACTAATGATTTTAAACGGGTGGTCCACCTGAGTTTTAGGTCGGCTATATTTTTGGGTTTTAGAAGAACGCTAAGGGATCACATGGTGGACAAATTAATTCGTTTATCATTGATCACACATAAGCATAGGTTCATGCATGCTTGATTTAACCTCGTTAGATCCAATGACTTAGAAAATGTCATGTGGAAGTAAAATCTCAATAAAAAGTAAATGGAAGTTTTTTTAAGCTGTCCTAATAGTTTAATATGATCAGAGTTCAAAAAGTCATGAGTAACTCAAAAAACATAAGTCCAGCATGAAACACGTGTCGCATATCTCATGATAAAATTTAGTGAAGGGGAAATGTTTATTGTAAAAACCTTTATGGGTCTACCATGATGTTTATATGCCATTCAAACCATTCATAAGGTGATTCCTACTGGGATGAAATGGAAACACAAAATATTAGCACTGATCCAAAACTTTTGTGGCCCCACGAATGTTTCAATAGTGGATGTTTAATCCTCATTGTTTATGTCATGCAACCCAGTTGAGTTTTGGATTTGCCTCATTTTTTTGCCATGTCCTAACATGATCTGGAAAACGAATGGAAATGGTGGATTTCCTACAAACATCATGGTGGGCCCCACCTAACTTATTGTCACAAGAAATTCATGCCAAGAGGCTTTCACAATCCGCATCCTAAAATGTTTAGACAAATCCACTCATCAAGCAGGTCTAAATGAGTGATTTATACTCCTTTTTTTTCTTTTTTTTTTTTCTTTTTTTTGGGGGGGGGGGGGGGGGGGGTGGTACACACACCCCACTGTTAGTCACACCGCAATGTTAGCCACCCCCACTAGGGAATCGATGCCAGATGTTAGTGTTGAAATGAGGTTATCTTCACTCAGTCTACCACTTGAGCTATGGATTCAGGTGTGATTTATACTATATTTGTAGTTGCCCATTGTTTAGATGATGTAACCCACATGATGAATGGATGGGTCTCAGAATTTTCATCAGGGTTCTTCATGAGAGGTCTTTTCGTGTTCTTTATTTTTCATTTTCCTTTTAGGATGTTGTACACACTTGACAAGTTAACTATCACGAGCTAGTTGGACAATAACACAGTAGTCCAACTAGTTAACATTATTAAAGCTGGTTATTTCAAACATTTGAGAAGTTGGCTCCTTTGCTTGAATATAGAAAGGCGCCATAATCTTTTTATAATTAAAGATTTGAAATATGCAATTTAAAAGTATGTTTTCAAGCATCTACCATCCAAGTGGAGCACTATCACACAAACAATTTTAGTCATTAAGCAAAAACTTAATTCAAGGGTTAAAGTTTTGCATTTAGGACGAACATTATTAAGAATGATATAATTTTGACGTATTTATTTTTCTTATCGATATTGGTTAGATAAGATGGATGATTCAGATGGATATTGAACTGTCCATGTCCAATGATATTGCTTACATCACAACAGTACTGCATGCATGTCACGCGGCCAGGCAAACTATTAATATGATGCCAACAAAGTGTTGGTAGTTGTAGTAGGAAGATATCTGTTTGGCCTTCAAGCACTGTTTACTAAATGTTTTGGACTATTTTGCCCCTCTATCCCTTTCAGACGGTACGGCGGTTGAGTGACTCACAAGCTAAAGCTGGTTTCGACCCAATCGAGGAAGTGAGTCCCGACGAAGAGTGGAAGGGTCTACTATGCAAGATCAGATCCATTCATTTGAATCGGCCACCCATGGAACTTCATGTGGGACTTTATTAGATTACCTTATAGCTCATCGGTGGCCCACAAAAGTACCAACGGTCTACATTAATTTTGTTGTTGTTCTCTTCACTGTGATCCACCTGTGTTGAGTTTCGCCCTAAGTTTTTGGTCAATATGCCATGAAATTAAACCCATATTCTCTAAATGTGGTGGATCTTCTTCCAGATTAGCAAGTGGGCTTACAAAAAAACTAACCAAAGCTGTTACAAGATGTGGGGTCGCCGCATTAGTCCAAAAAGGATTTTTTTTTCCTTTTTTTTTACGTCCTTTCTATCTTCTTCCAAATATATATAAAATTGCACGTGGCCATTGATGGGTGTAATGCCCTAGAAATTTCAATCCTCGAAGCGCCTTAAAAAAATTCTAATTTAATTCTCAAAGAGAGTGCATACGCCTGATTTAAAACCAAGAATATAGAAGATTTGTACAGGAAAACCCTAATTTGAACTCTCCGATTCAATTAAACCCTTATAAGACACTGGAATATATCAATCTAACCATACATTCTTTGTCATATATCATGGATAGCCATCAATTCCTTTCTAATCAGTCAAATCCTGCATCTGATCCATTGATTTATGAACCTCGATCTATGATTTACTGACATCACAATTGATTAACCTGTATAAATGATTCCTGGTACCGATCCGCCTTAAACTACCCTAATCAATGAATCAGATCTCGATTATCTTAAGTATCAGAGTTGATTTGACCTAATTAACGACCTAATCTCCATTCGAACCCAAGTGACAATCTAATCTAGTCATAATGTCTAAAATTCCAAATAAATTTGCTGTTACCATTATAATCTGATACCTACTAGTGTACGTTACGACCCAGTAAAAGAATTCACTGAACTTTGTTCCCTAGATCATTTAAATGGTGTCCTGAACACCTAGAACAACTATAGACCGTTCGTTAATGGGTCATTGATCACAAATCTACATGGAATCGATTACTTTAGTGGACTTGATCTTTCCCCTACATCAGATGCCTGACACCCTGTCCCGAACCGCACAACTTAGATCGAGACTAAAGAGGGTGAGTTGTGTGTCACCACCATTTTTTTAGGCTCTGGAACTATAAATACCAAGCCCCATTTGAGAATCTCATTTGAGATAGAATTTTGGAATTTTGCTTAGTTTTCTTCTTGGGTTTGCTCCAATCCTTCTACTCCGTTGCCATTCTTCCTACCAATCGTAGGCAGGCCATGCCTTGAGGTAAGATACCCCTTGTATTGCAAGAATTAGGAAGTTTCATTAGAGATTCTCATTTCTAATTAGGGTTTTTATCAGATTTAAGTGTTCTAACTGGATTTTCTTTAAATCCTTGAGGAATACTCATTCTTAGTGTGTGGATTCACCAACTCAGGTGATGACTATTCTTCTAAGTTAGCATTTATCAGCCCCTGATTGTCATAGTTAGTGAATTTAGGACTTTTATTAAGATTTGATGTATTTAACTGATATGATTATTCCATGGTTATGATTCTTGTGCTATATGTACCTGATTGATCTTAGTTTACCATCCTTATGATGAATTGTTGTGAAATGAGTAAAACTCTAATTGTGCACATCAAGTGTTTGATGAAATTCCTAAGTGAACTGAAGTTCACATATGCTTGAGTGAGTGAATTATCATTCACCTAGGCTAGTGCCTGATTGTGAATCTGACAAAATGGCCTGCCTTAGCACACCAAGTGTTTGGTTTTATGCCCACATATAAAATAAAGTATATTGCATATCAATTGTTTGGTTTTATGCCTGATTGAGACGATGAATGATATGATGTTCCATTCCTCTCACAACATGCTTAATATATTATGTAATCGACATGATTGGGATTAATCTCTGAAAATCATAATTTATAAACTGCCTACATGGGTCTAGCCGTCCCTGAATTGTTCGATCGACTTGGGAGTAACATGATCGACCGACCCTAGCTAAGCCAGTTTGGTCGATGTTTCACTCGGCCTAACAAATTAGTCAATTTTAGGGTTAATCATATTTATTTGTTTATTGATACACATTTTGTAAAATCTTGAATATCATATTACCATTGTTGTATAGTCACTTACAATCGTACGTATCAAGTCTCATGAGCCAGACATGGAATATGAGTAACTGTGTTTGCGATGTCTTTGATTGGACTGGGTGATGAGCCTCTCCAATAGCGTTGAGCACTCAATCCTACATATTGAAGCTCATGGGCCAGGCATGGTATAATGGGTAACTATGCTTGTGCTGTCTTTGACCTGTATGATTCAGATAGTTTTACAGAGAGTCTTGAGCACCGATGCTAAGTGACGACCCATTACCATGTATATGATATTTTAGGGCATTGAGACCCTTACTGTTTGATTCATTATTCAATTATGTTGGGTAACAGACCCAAATTGGGATTCGAGGAGCCGGGCATAGGACGCCCTGTCCTGGCAGAGGGTACCCCGACCTGGCATTGTCCAGTGTTCAGTAAGGCCACTGTCCAGTGTCCGAATTTCCTCGCTGTCCAGTGTTCGGTCGTATTTCTTTTTATTATGCTCTTGATAAAATTGAGGTATTCTGGCTTCGCCAATACTCTGATTGAATACGAAGTTAAATAAATACTTGGCAATTATGCATACATTATATTTTCACGTGCATTAGTCTAATGCTACTATTGAGTGGTAACTCCACCGTTTATTTTTCTGGAACATAACATTTGCATATTATTACTGCATGCATTATTCAACTAGAATAGAAACTTAATGGTGAGATTATGATATCTGTTGATGCTGGGGTGGTAAGTGTGAGAGCCCTACCATTTGTTATGCTTTATTACCTATATTTGATTGTGTTGATAACATGTTTAACTTAGGGAATGGTAATAATAAGTATCATTACTCACTCTCACCTGGGGGGGTTATTTTAAAACACCAACCAGTTATCTTTGATGCAGGAGTTACTGCTGCTTTATGAGTGAGATGTAAGACCTGTTGGGTTGCCTACGTTTGAAAGTTCTTTTCTGCTTTGGATTGGACACCCTTGGACGATAGCCCTAATCTTTTCCTTATACATGTATATATTGAGCCCCAGCTAAGTGAACTCCTTGGTTGTGTGTATAATTATATGTATTTACACTTTACATTCAAACTGAATTATACACCGTTTAGTTTAAATATCTATTTATGAGTTGATGACATTAATTTGTACTATTAAATTATGCTTCCGCAAAATACAGTCACCCCGGAAGAGTTGGGAGCCGCGAACTGCTCGATACCCGGATTTTCGAGGCGTGATAATTGGGCCTCTGGTGGGAATCCCTTGGTTTTATTTTGTTTTCTTTCACAGGATGGACCCCCTAAGAAAGGTCAAAGATGGTTGGACTTAGTTCTACGAAACCACCACACTTCAGCCACTGTGGATCGCAGATGGCTTTGGAATCACCTTATTTGAAAAGCTAATTGAATGAGCTTTTAAATGGCTTTAGAATCAACTCATTCGGACACAATTTGATAGCTCAAAAGTGGGTCTAAGTCACTATTGATCTCTAATCAACATTGTGGATTACTAATGATCATTATCCCACGAAAACGGTCATAACTCCCTTGTTGTAAGTCTAATTTAAGTGATCAAGTATTTGTTGGAAAGCTAATTGAATGGTTTTAGAAACACCTCATCTGGACACCATTTGATAGCTCAAAAGTGGGCTCCAAGTCATTGTGGATTGTTGATTAACACTGTGAATTGCCTATCAACACTGTGGATCGCCGATGATCACTGTATCCCACTGAAAATAATCATAACTCCCTCGTTACATGTCTGATTTGGGTGATCAAGTACTTGTTCAAAAGCTAATTGAATGAGATTTCAAATAGCATTGGAATCACTTCATTCAGACACTATTTGCTAGTTCAAAAGTGGGTCCAAGTCACTATGGATTGCTGATCAACATTGTGGGTCGCTAACGATCACTAAGTCCCACAAAAACTGTCATAACTACCTCGTTACATGTTTGATTTGGGTGATCAAGTACCTGTTGAAAAACTAATTCAATTAGTTTTCAAATGACTTTAGAATCACCTCATTAGGATATCATTTGATAGCTCAAAAGTGGGTCCAAGTCATTATGGATCGCTAATCAACACCGTGGATTGCTGATGATCACTCTGTCCCACGAAAACGGTTATAACTTCTTTATTACATGTTTGATTTGAGTGATCAAGTACTTGTTGCAAAGGTAATTGAATGAGATTTCAAATGACTTTAGAATAACCTCATTTAAACATAATTTGATAGCTTAAAAGTGGGTTCAAATTACTATGGATCGCTGATCAACACTATGAATCGCCGATGATTACTATGTCTCATAAAAATGGTCATAACTCCCTCATTACATGTCCGATTTGGATAATCAAGTACTTTCTGGAAAGATAATTGAATGGGCTTTCAAATGGCTTTGAAATCACCTCATTTAGACACCATTTGATAGTTCAAAAGTGTATCCAATTCACTATAGATTGTAAATCCTCACTATGGATAGCAGATGGGAGATTTGGATCTTAGCAGGGTACTGTGGATCGTAGATGAGAGAGTTGGATCACAGATTTATACTTTGGATCGTAGATGAGTAAGTTGGATCGCACCAGAGTAATGTGGATTGTAGCATGGTACTGTGGATTGTAGATCAGAGCCATGGATCGTAGATGAGAGTCATGGATCACAGATGTGCATATTGGATCACAGATGTGCGAAGTGGATCATAGATTGTGTTGTGGATCATAGATGCAACAAGCCCCACGTCTTGTAAGTGCCTTGATTGGCTTTTATGTGGCCCACTTGCTAGTTTAGAGAAAAATCCACCACATTTAGAGGATGGATGTTTTAATTTCATGACATAAGTAAAAAACTAAAGGTGAAACTCAACACAATTAGACCATAGTGAAGGAACAGCACCGAAATTAATATAGATTGTTGGTACTTTTGTGGGCCACCAAGGTGCTGCGTGATAATCTAATAAGGTCTCACCTAAGGTTCCAAGGGTATCCAGTTCAAATGAACGGATCTGATCTTGCATAGAGGTCATTTCGCTCTTTGATTGGGTAGAAACCAGCTTTAGCTTGCGGGTCACTCAACCATCGTACCATATGAAAAAATGACAAATTAAGGGGCTAAAAAGGAAAAGAAGGACAAAATGGTTAGAAAAATCCGATGAACCCCAAGGGTAACAGATATCTTTCTGCTACAATAGAGCACTTTTGTTAACCCAATCAACAAACATGGTCACTTTAATTGTTTACCCTACACGGCCTTATTCACAAATAATGAGTGTTTGTTCATATGTCTCTATATCTGAAATAGGAATTTATACCACAGGATTTTTTAAGGAATTGGATTTTACCGAATAATGCTTCCAAGATTAGAAATGACTGAAGATGCTTATGAAAATACCCTCTTTTTTCTTTAAGAAGTGGGGAAGCTCCAGATTTGTGAGGCCCATGTGATGTGTATATCATTCAACGCATTGAAAGAATACACCACACCATGGTCATAACACGAAACAAAATATCAAGTCAATCAGATCATAAAATCTGCCGCGCACACACATATATGTGAGGTTGATCTCTCGGGAGGTTTCCCATAAGGTACTATGAGATTGACCTCTTGGGAGGCTTCCCATAAGGTCGAGCTCTTTGGGCCCCACCATGATGCGTGATGGAAGTCCATCCCATTAATCAGATGCATCCTTCCAAGATGAGCCATGGGCCTAAAAGTCAGGTCAATCCATGGCTTACGTGGGCCACACATCAAGAGCAACAGTTGAGAGTGGATGCCTGCCCATTAGAACCTTCTTGATTGTCTAAAGCATCTCCTGATATGTGTTTTAGACACGCAGCCCATCCATTGTGTGTCCCACTTGGATGAGAGGTCACATCAAATTTTAGGCCATTCCAAAACCCAGGTGAGCCCCATCAAGTGACTTTAGATGTTTTAGGCATAATTTCCCATGATTTTAGATCTTGTGGCCCACTTGAGCTCCAGCTCTTTCTTTGCACATCCATAACCTAAATGGGATCTATCAAATGTAATGCGTGGATGTCCATTAGACATCACAGTGAGGCCCATAGAGATTGATCTCATGGGAGCTTACTATAAGGTCAAGATATATAGGCCCCATTGTAATGTGTCGGACATCCACACCGGTCATTTAGATTCACCCTTCCATGCTTAGGCCATGAGACTAAAAATTAAGCAATACCTTACTTAGGTGGTCCATATCATAGGCAACAGTTGAAAGTGAATACCAACTCTTTGAAACCTTTTTAATTGTATATATGACCCATTGAGATGTGGTTCAGACATCCAACCCATATCCATTGTGTGTGTCCCACTTGTACGAGGGGTTACACCAAATTTCAGCCCATTCTAAAACTCAGGCGGGTTCCACTTATATGAGGGGTCCCACTTGTGTGTGTCCCACTTGTCAGGGGCTCTGTGGAGCCCACCGTCATACATGTGCTTTACTCGAGCCCATTTGGAAGATCATTTTAAAGCATGAGCCCAAAACAGAAGCAAATCAAAAGCTAAAGTAGGCCACACCGGGAGAAATAGTGGTGACAATAACCCCACATTTGAAACCTTCCTAAGGCCCACTATGATGTTTATTTGTCATAAGGTCACATTGACCTAAATGAAGGGAAAACATAAATATCAGTTGATACAAAACTTTTGTGGCCCTGAGAGCTTTTCGACGGTAAGCATTTAATCCTCATTATTTCCTGTTGTGTGGTCCACTTAGAATGAAATCTACCACTTTTTAGCTCACATAAGATGATTTGTCAAAATGAATAGACAACATGGATAAAATACATACATGACAGTGGGCCCACAAATCTTCTAACAATACCGTCTATCTCTAGCTACTGATGGGGGCGGTACCCAATCCAATCCCACCCATCCAACCTCTCCAAACAGGTGGGCCACCCTCATTAACTGCTCCAGTTGCATGCTTTGGTCCAGATTATCCCTTTTCCACTGCTTTTATGCCGGTTTGATCTGATGGACTGGCAGACTTGATATTTTTCACCACGTGTTGCTCGTGGTGGGGTCAATCTTTTGGGAGCGAATTAGCTGTTACCTTGGTAACACCTTAGTGGGTGTTACCCCTACAGTGTGGGGCCTACCTTGATGTATGTTTTGTATATCCATTCCGTCCATCTTTTGTTATGCCTGATTTTAGGACGCGATCCAAAATTAGAATAAGATCCAAATCTCAGGTGGACCACACCAATAGAAAGAGTGATGAAAAATCATAAAAAGCATTAGATCAAGCTGATCTTTAAATTTCCCCTTCATCCAGACCTTATTGACATTATGAAGATCTTGGATTGCAAATAAACATTAACAAAACCTTAAGATGATTTAATGCTTTTTATGAACATTAAGATGATCTCTTTGAAAATATAATGGTGGGAACTCAATCAGCACTGTTTCCAGTGGTATGGTCCACTTGAGATTTGGATTTGCATAATTTTTCAAAGACCATCCTAACATGGGCTGGAGAAATGGATGGACGGCGTGGATATACAAAATACTATCCATGTGGGCCACACGGTAGGGGTAACACCCACTAAGCCGTTCCCGGGGTAACACCTAATTGGCTCCCCAATCTTTTAGACTGGCATGAATGTGTAGACAATTCAACGGCTATTAGTTACTTGGACCGTAGCTCCTACGCTTGTCTGAGACCTCTTTTCCACAGTAAAAAAAAGCATGACTAAAAATGAAAAATGGCTCACACACACCGAGAGTTGTACACCCAACTAGTCAGTGTATGGGACCCAATCGTGTGTTTATATGCCATCCCACCCTTCCACGTCATGGTACCTGCAATGAAAATGAAGTGACTAAAAAATCAGGTTGATCGAGCCATTAGATAGGACCCATATGAATATAAAAGCTTTTAGATGGTTGTTGATTGTTCGTGTGGCCCACCTGATAGTTGAATTGACCTGATTTTTGGACCATCCCATCTTATGGTGGGACTATGTTACTAGACAGGTTGGATATCATGCCAACACCATGGTGGACCTCACATGCAACTAATTGCACCTTGTCTATACGTAAGCTAAATTAATAATTGTGTTTGAGCATCTGTCAATAAAATAATATATAACTAATAATAAATAGAAAAGACAAGTGTGGCCCACATGATTAACGTACAGGGTTGATTTTAGTTCAAGACGGTCCTTATGTGGAGTTAACCTATTAATTTAAAGGGGTGGACGTCCCAACACACGGTGATAGGTTGAAAACTATTCATGGGTTGACTATAACTTACCAGTCCAAACCCGATTAAGGGTGTTGAATGGGAAGCGGACTAGGTGTTACCCAGTAACAGTTTATTTGGTGGTACTCATACTGTCGGGCCCACATTTATGATTTTTTTGTATATCCACGTCGTCCATCCGTTTCTCAAACTCATTTTAGGACCCCAATAATTAAGCAGATCCACATCTCAGGTGGACCACACCATAGGAAACTGTGGTGAATGAGTGCCTCACCATTAAAAATTCCAAAAGGCCCGTAGTAAGGTTTTTGTAATGTTTATTTTCCATCCAACCTGTTAATGATGTCGAAAAGATCTGAATGAAGTAAAAATACAAACATAAGCTTGATCCAAAACTTTTGTGCCCCACAAAAAATTATTAATGGTCATTTATCACTGTTTTTTATGGTACAGTCCACCTGAGATTTGAATCTTCTTAAGTTTTAGATCGCGGCTTAAAATGACCGTTGAATGGGGAGCAAATTAGGTGTAACCCTTAACAGCTTAGTGGGTGTTACCCCTACCGTGTGGCCCACATGAATATTATTTTGTATATCCACACCGTCCATGCGTTTCTCCAGCCCATTCTACGATGTTCTTCCAAAAATTATGGAAATCAAAATCTTCAGTGTACCATACCATTGGAAACAGTGCTGATTGGGTGCCTACCATTAAAAATTCCAAAGAGCCTATCATAACGTTTTTTTTAATGTTTATTAGCAATCCAAGCTCTTCATAATGTCAAGAAGGTCTGGATGATGAAGGAAAAATTTTAAGATCAGATTGATCTAAAACTTTTATATCATGCAAAATGCTTTTAATGATTATTCAATACTCTTTTTATTGGTATGATCCACCTGAGATTTGGATCTTCTTATAATTTTGGATCTCATTTTAAAATTAGGCATAACAACAGATGGACGGAATGGACATACAAAAAATAGATCAAGGTAGGCTCCACACGGTATGAGTAACACCCACTGGGGTGTTATCAGGGTAACGTCCAATTCGCTCCCGTTGAATGGTGGTTGCATGTGAGTATTTCTTAGAATAAAACCAACGAATGCAGCTCACGTGGAAAACGAATGTGGTCCGACCTGTCGAGTGGAGAGCAAGTCTTTTAAAATACAGTTTTTTAAGACCGACCTTGATTTTGTATGACATCACGCCCGTTCATTATTTGAATTTGTCACGGACATGTGGGCTCTACACAAACCCGGGCACAAGTAATCTATGTGCCCGGAGAGGAAGTGATAGGGTATAGCAACTCAGCTAGCATTATGAGTAAACTCTTTGGTTTCACTGTGGATGTATCTCTTATCCATGCGTCCATTTATTTTTTTCAGCTCGTTTCAGGGTATGATTCTAAAATTTAAGAATATCCAACGCCCAAATGAACCACACCATAGAAACCATTGGGATAATGATGTATAACATTGACACCTTCCCAGGGTTCAAAGTGATGTTTATTTGTCATACAACCTATTCATAAAGTCACACGTAGGTAAAGTTAAAACAGAAGTTGATTCAAAACTTTTATGGGCTAGGAAGTTTTCAACCATAACTGTTCAGTTAACAGTGTGTTCCTGTGGTGTGATCCACTTGGGCTTTGCATATGCTTCAATTCTGGGATCATGCCATAAAATGAGCTGGTAAAATAGACCGAGGGCATGTATAAGACACGTACATCACAGTGGGCTTAGTACACAGTCTGCTTGAATGCAATTTGCGAGCCTAAGGATGCGGCTAGGTTGGTGACCCCAACACCAGCAAGGTAGGCGAGGTAACTGGTGTCAAAGCTCTGTGGGCCGCATGCTTTCCATCCATTTTTAAGCTCGTTTTATGGCATGATCCAAAAAAATGAGTCAAATCCTAAGCTTAAGTGGACCACACTATAGGAAATAGTAGAGATTGAATGCTTATTATTTAAAACTTCTTGGAGCCTACAGAAAGGTTTATTTGCCATCCAACATGTTCATAAAGTTGCCTAACCTGAATGAAGAGGAAACAAAAATACCAGCTTGATAAAAAACTAGCCTAAAAAAGAATTCAGCAATAATCTTCCCTTTGGATATGCCCCATTTAGTGGCCCATGCCCTAGAATGAGCTGGCAAAATGAATGGATGACACAAACTTAGGTGGGCCATATCAAAGGAAAGGTTGAAGATGGGGGCAGGGGATGCCCACCGTTCAAACCTTCTTTGGGCAGGGAATGCCCACCATTCAAACCTTCTTCGGGCGGAGAAATCTTGGATCATGCTGATATTTTTGCCTTTGATTAATCGTAATGGAAATTACATTATTAATTGGTTGGATGGAACATGGAATAATGGGAGGCACAGGAGGGAAGTGGATTGCATGGGGTGCCATATACCACCGACCTTGGTAGTGTTGACCTGTCAAGGATTTGTGGGCCTCACCAGGATGTATGTGTTATATCCGAAATCGGATTGCATACCAAGTAAACTGTTAGGCCCACCGTGAGTGTATGTGGTTTATCCACACCATCCATCCATTTATCCAGCTCATTTTAAGGGTTGAGCCTAAAATTGAAGCATATCAAAAGAGTTTGAGTGGATCATGCCACAGGAAACACTGGGAATAATGATTTCCATTGCTGAAACCTTCCTAGGCCTCACAGTGATGTTTATTTGTCATCCAACCTATTCATAAGATCACATGGACATGGATGAAAGGAAAACACAAATATCAGCTTGATTCAAAACTTCTGTCCCTCAAGATGTTTTCAACCGTAGACCTTCAGTTCACACTTTTCCTGTGGTGTGGTCCAATTGAGCTTTTGATATGCTTTATTTTTGGGCTCCAGCTATAAAATTATCTATTAAGATGGATAGACTGAGTGGATAAAATAAGTAAATCAGGGTGGGCCCCCACAAAGTTTATGCAATATGCCTAGCTTGATACGCAATCCGCTTCCGTTAAAAGCAGATTCAAACCTCAAGTGGACAGACAATAAAAAGTAGTGGTGGACGATGCCAGCCATTGAAACCTTCCTAAGGCCTACCATGATATTTATTCACCATCGAACTTATTACAAGCATGGATGAAGGGAAAACACAAACATCATGCTAATCCAAAACTTTCATACCTCAAGAAGTTTTCAATGATGTGCATTTAATTCGGACCGCTTTTTGTGGTATGGTTCACTTGTAGTTTGGATTTGTCTAATTTTTTAGTTCATGCCCTAAAATGATAGGGCAAAATGGATAATCAGTAGCGGATGTAAGGCATACATTATGGTGAGTCCAGAAAACTTTGCCACGTCGACACACAACGGAGTTTAGTGGCACGCAATCATCCCTACTGTATCCTTAGGTGTGGGCCACTCGATCTTCAGGTGTAGCCGAGTTGGAGGGAAGCGGATTAGGTACAGCCCCAGCCTCACCCGAGAATCGAGATGGTGTAGCCCTTACCATGGGTCCCACCTTAATGTATGTATTATATACCGCACTGTTCATCCTTTTTTTTTTTTTTTTTTAATTTATGAACCAAAAAATGAAAAGGATATAATTCTCAAGTGGACCACGTTAATAAAGGAACCTATGGTGGTTGAAAGACCTACTATTTGTACGGATTTATGCAGGAGTTCCAAAAATCAAACAGGCATTAAAATGATACGGAAAAAAGACAGTGTGGAGTTTGAATACATTCATCAAGGTGGGCCCCACTGTAAGGGCCGCAACCAATCGGAATTGGATTGCGTGTGGAGCTCCGCAAGCTCTTATCGTGCGGAGTAAACCCAGTTGGGCCCACCTAGAATGTATGTGCTTTATCTATTCCGTTCATATGTTTTTTCAATTCATTTTAGTGGTTGAGCTCAAAATTTAAGCATATCCAAATCTCAAGCGGATCATGCCATAGGAAACAGTGGGAATAATGATTTCCACCGTTGAAACCTTCCCAGGCCCTACAGTGATGTTTATTTGTCATCTAATCTGTTCATAAGATCACATGGATATGGATGAAGGGAAAACACAAATATTAGCTTGATCCAAAACGTCTGTATCCTCCGAGAAATTTTCAATGATAGACATCCAGTTCACACTTTTCTTGTGGTGTGGTCCACTTTAGATATTGATATGCTTCATTTTTTTGGCACCATACTTAAAATTTTCTATTACGATGGATAGACAGAGTTGATAAAATACATAAATAACTATGGCCCCACAGAGTTTACTCCGTGCGCTAGCGTGTGGAGTTACTCAGTACGCAATCCGCTTCCACCCAATCCGCTGCCGTGTTTGATTTTCCTTGCCTCTGAGCTCACTGAAATGACCTGAACCCACAGAGTCAAAGACGGATGGAATCGATATCAAACAGAATCGCGGATTATGTGAGTCCAGGGTCACAACTTTATGGTGAGTTCCTAGCCATGGTTCCCACATTAATGTAGCTGTCGTATATTCACTCCGTTCATTAGTTTTTTACAGCTTATTTTACGACTTGGTCTAAAAATGAAAAACATCCAAACTCAATTAAACCATATCATAGGAAACAATGGTCATTAAATGGCCACCATTAAAAATTCCTAGAGCCTATCATAATGTTTATTAGCCATCCAGCCTGGTGATAAGGTCATGCTAACCTGGATGTAGGAAAAACACAAATATCAGCCTGATCCAAAACTTTTGTGGCCTACGAGAAGTTTTGATGGTGGGTGTTTGATGGACTATTTTCTCATTGATGTGGTTCCCTGAACATTTGGATCTGATTTATTTTTGGGTCCATGTCCTAAAATGAGCTGAAAACTAAGTGGATATACAAAATATACATCAAGGTGGGTCCCACGGTCAGGGACACATAATCCACCCTAGTCAAACAGACGCCACGCTTGACCCAGCTGACAGGGACGAAAGTGATGTGAAATTAATAAAATACCCTTCTCAGCGCTTAAAATCCCGACTCGATTCGGGTAGTGACCCCTGCCGTACAGACTTTGGTGCTGTAAAAGCTATGCGGGCCCCAACCTGATGTATTTGTTTTATCCATGCCGTCCATCTATTTTTACTGATTACTTTATGGCATGAAGCCGAAAACAGAGGGAGATCCAATTCTCAAGTAGACCACATGGTGGAGATTGAACACTCACCATTAAAAGCTTCCTGATGGCCGCAGACATTTTGGACCAAGCTGATATTTCTGATTTCCCACCATCCAAGTTAATTTGAATTTACGAACAGGTTGGATGGAAAATAAACATCGCAGTGGTTCCATGGACGGTTTCAATGGCGGGCGTCATTATCCCCACTTCTTCCTATGGTGTGGTCCACTGGAGTTCTCGATCTGCCTCCTTTTTCTGTTAGAAGCCCTAAAATGATTTTAAAAAATGGATGTACAGCTTGGATAAAACACATACATCATGGTGGGCCCACAAACATTTTTCAGCAGCGACGTCGGTATAGGAGGGGGTAACTACCGAATCCGAGTCCCTATTCAATATTCATACGCTTTCGGCCGGTGATTACTTTCTGCTCGTACCTATCGTGAGTAACAGAAAAGAAGAGAGTGATAATAGCATTATAAAATAAAAGACACGTGTGGGAGATCTGATCCATCAATATATTGGCCCACCAGAAGATCAAATGGCTGAAAAGTCATGTGGGTCCAACTCATCAAATCGTTTGAACTGCTGGTTTGCATGTCAAGTTCACATGCAATGGCTGCAGTTGATCCTTCCTCCAAAAAAAACATCATCAGTTACACTGCACATGTAACTTTACTAGCTGACAAAAGATTTGTTTATTTGCAGGATAGAATTCGAACTCAACGGAACTCTCTCTCTCTCTCTATTCGTACATTCCCTCTCTGTCTCTCCATCGCACAGCACATGCCCCCCTCTCTCTCTCTATTCGTACATTCCCTCTCTCTCTCTATTCGTACATTCCCACATGCCTCTCGCTCTCTCTCTCTCTCTCTCTCTCTCTCTATTCGTACATTCCTCTCTCTCTCTCTCTCTCTCTATTCGTACATTCCCTCTCTCTCTCTCTCTCTCTCTTTCCTGGTACATCTCTCTCTCACACGCACACACACACAGAGCCCGATAGATGATGGTAGAAATAATTTCTAGAAGCATGTTTTCCTTTGAGAGATTACAAGGTACACTGTTTCTTGATATGGCTGATGCTTTCATTTTTTTTCTCAGCTTTTTTCGTTGCAAGTTTTGTTTTCTGATTTCATATATGTTCTATGAATTTTTTATTTTTTTTTTTTTTGTTTGTGCGCGCTTTGTATGATGAGGACTGAGGACTATGGAGTGTTTTGAGCTTCTCCTCTTCTTCTTTTTTTTTTTTTTTTTTATCTGATATGATACAAGATCTTTCTCTTTTGAATTCTTTTCTCTTTCTTGTCATTGAGTGGTTTTTCTTTTTTCCTTTCTTTGGCATGATATCTTTTAATTTCTTTCATTTTCTGGTTTTCTTGTTTTGGTACGGGAATTAATGCAATTTTCAGTTCTCTCTTTTGCTTCCCTTTTGTAAATTATCTGTAATTGGAGATTGGGTCATTGTATTTATTTCTCCTTTTTGTTTTCTTTCTTTTGTATGGAATTACAGGTGGGTTTCAGTGGATTTGTGAGGGGGGATTTGATTTGGCTTCTTCATGCATTCACAGAAATGCAATTGATGTTTTGAATCTTCTCTTCATCTTTGCTTTATTTGTTCTTTTCCTAGCAACTTCTATTAGGGGATGCAATGTTAATGGAAACAGAACAAGGGATTGGTTTTTTATGGTTGTTGCGGCTTGTAGTTTTGTTACTGGCATAGCGTATTTTGGCTCTGGTTTATGGGGTGTTTTTAAGAGAAACGATGGGTTTATACCGTGGAATTCTGTGCGTTACCTCATCAGGGGATTTGTTTGGACAGCCGTTGCGATTTCCTTATATATACAGAGGACTAAGTTGGAGAGAGTTTTGAGTTTGGTTTGGTGGGTGGTTTTCTCCCTTCTGGTTACTGCTCTGAATTTGGAAATTCTATTGAAAAAACATAGTCTACAGATCCTCGACATTGTATCATGGCTTGTCAACTTGTCACTCCTCTTCTGTGCTATTCGACTCATCAGAGTGCTGGCTTCACAGAACACACAAAACCAGACCTTATCCCAACCCTTGCTGATCCACAAAGACAAAAACAAAATGGGATCAGGGAAAATGGGTTTCATTGCCCGTTTGGTGTTTTCTTGGATAAACCCTTTACTCCGTTTAGGGTACTTGAAGCCATTGACCTTTGATGATGTCCCACCTTTAGAATCGGAAGATGAAGCGTGTTTGGCGTACCAAGAATTTGCTCGAGAATGGGAACATCAGAGAAAGCATAGCTCGAATGCTACTAATTTAGTTCTCCGAGTGTTAGCTAAGTGTTACATGAGAGAAATGATAGTGGTTGGGTTCCTTGCATTGCTTAGAACTCTTGCCGTTGTAGCTGCCCCGCTGTTACTATATGCGTTTGTGCGGTATTCCACCAATGAAGATGGGAAACTCTATGAGGGCCTCTTACTAGTAGGATGTCTGGTCGTGATCAAAATTGTCGAGTCCTTGTCGCAACGGCACTGGTTTTTTGGTGCAAGGAGGTATGGTATGCGGATGAGATCAGCCCTGATGGTTGCCATCATTCAGAAGGTTCTTAAGCTTTCTAGTTTGGGTAGGAGAACTCATTCAACTGGCGAGGTTGTGAATTACATTGCTGTCGACGCGTACCGTCTAGGAGAGTTCCCATGGTGGTTTCACACGGCATGGACCCTACCATTACAGCTGGTTCTCGCGATTGGCGTGCTGTTTGGGACTGTTGGATTGGGGGCACTTCCAGGGTTGGTTCTCCTCATCTGCTGTGTATTTATAAATGTCCCGTTTGCAAAGATTTTACAGGACTGCCGTTCGCGATTCATGCGGGCCCAAGACGAACGACTTAGAGCCACTTCCGAAGTCCTGAACAATATGAAGATCATCAAATTACATTCTTGGGAAGAAAAGTTCAAGAATGCAATCGAAACTCTCCGAGATGTTGAATTTAAATTTTTGACGGAGTCACAAATCAAGAAGTCGTATGGGACCGTGTTGTACTGGATGTCTCCCATCTTCATTTCATCAGTGGTCTTCGCAGGCTGTGCGGTTCTGAGAAGTGCACCTTTGAATGCCAGTACATTTTTCACAGTCCTTGCGACGATGCGGGTGATGTCAGAACCTGGGAAAATACTGCCTGAAGCTCTGTCAGTGATGATCCAGGTTAAGGTCTCGTTGGACCGTCTCGATGCATTTTTTCTGGACGATGAGCTCAAAGAAGAGGATGTGAAGAGGTTGCCATTACAGAATTCGAATTCCAGTGTTAGAATACACAAGGGAGTGTTCGGATGGAATCCAGATGCAGCTGTTCCGACATTGAAATGTGTACATTTGGAAATAAGCAGAGGGCAAAAAATCGCAATTTGCGGTCCGGTTGGTGCTGGAAAATCGTCGCTTCTATATGCAGTGCTGGGTGAAATACCCAAAATCTCTGGATCTGTGAGTCACAAATCGGTCTTTTAAGCTTAGGCTGTGATTTTCAGTTTGTACTAGTGGGACCATGCCACCATGGTTCATTGATCCAAATGGGAAGATCCTTAATGGGACTGTCCAATCAGGGAGATTTTTGGGCATTATCCATGCATAGTGGGGACTGAACTAATCTGGGTCACTGGACCATGGACCCAACTAGTCCAAACTATATACCCAAGGATAAAATACTTATCCTGAGGTTGAGGTCATATAATTCCTAATCATGCAAAGGGTGTTTTTGGTTGCACCAAATATCATGATATTACATGCTTGATTAGTCTAATTTGGTTCAAAATAACATGAAATTTCATGATATATGGTGCAGCCAAACACACCCTAAGGTAGCGAAAACTAATTCCTTGATGCATTTAGGTTGAAGTCTTTGGGTCGATTGCCTATGTCTCCCAAACAGCTTGGATCCAAAGTGGGACGGTTCGTGATAATATACTCTACGGAAAGCAGATGGATGAAGAAAGATACAAGGAGGCGATAAGAGTATGTGCTCTTGATAAGGACATCGATAGCTTTGATCATGGTGACCTTACGGAGATTGGACAGAGAGGGCTTAACTTGAGTGGAGGACAGAAGCAAAGGCTTCAACTTGCACGGGCCGTCTACAATGATGCAGATATTTATCTCCTTGATGATCCTTTTAGTGCAGTCGATGCACAAACTGCGGGGATCCTTTTCAATGTAAGAAAAATTGATAAAACCTATTGGCTAGTTTACATAGACAAAAGCTCCCAAACAGTATACATGATACACACATATGGCAAGATTATAACTGTTGTATGTTCTATCCATACAAGTGGCATACATGGTTAAGTGATCCAGACCATTGTTCTGATGGACTGCACTCTGAATTGGGGATGCCCCAAAATCTTCCAGACTCCTAGCCCCAGAATCTTTGGCCTTCTCTCCAGACTATGGCTGCTTATTTTCCTTAATTGTCTATTTGTTAGCCACTGATTGAAGGGCTAAGATTTTCCAATCTGGAAAGTCCTTGGGGCATCCCCCACTTGTATGAATATTCATTTCTTGATGAATCGCCACCTGGTAATTCCTCTACATACATACACAAAACATCTACGCAGATGCACACTCATTCATACACACATACATGTACCTAAATGGGCACACCAATATACGTTCTTCGTATGGTTACTGAATTTGTGTTGAATGATTGCAGGATTGTGTCATGGCTGCTCTACAACAGAAAACTGTTATTCTAGTGACTCATCAAGTTGAATTCCTTGCAGAAGTTGATCAGATTCTGGTAATGTGGTTTAGCGGCTGTAACCCAATCTTTTCCTCATAAATTTGCCATGGTAACTGAACAAAATTAAGCTCAGATGCTTGCTTTTCCCAGGTTATGGAAGCTGGACACATAACTCAATCGGGAAGTTATGCAGAGCTTTTGAAAGCTGGGACAGCATTCGAACAGCTTGTGACTGCTCATCATGATGCGATGACAGCATTTGATAATGTGAGCAAGGGACGAAAGGGCAAAGCCCAAAAGACAGATGGGGATCAAATGGAGTTGGGGGGACCACAGCCCTGGAATGAAAACAGTCAAGGGGAAATTTCAGTTAAGGGTCTTACCGCTCAGCTAACAGAAGATGAAGAGAAGGAGACTGGAAATGTTGGGTGGAAGCCATACATTGATTACATCCGCGTTTCCCATGGATCTCTTCTGTTTGCTTCAGTTATATTCTCTCAATCTGCTTTTGTCATTTTTCAAGCCGCATCAACCTATTGGCTGGCAATAGCATCTCAAATTCCGCACATTGACGCAAGCATTCTAATTGGAGTTTATGCTGGAATTTCGACATTTAGTGGCGTCTTTGCGTATCTAAGGGTCTGGTTTGCCACCCATCTTGGACTCAAGGCTTCAAAAGCTTTCTTTTCAGGTTTAATGAATTCGGTATTCAAAGCTCCAATGCTATTCTTCGATTCAACTCCTGTAGGGAGGATTTTAACCCGGGTTAGTCTACTTACAATCTTATTTGATCAATAAACCGGGTGCATTGGTACCTAGATACTTATATTAGGCCATTCATATAGATACGTTTGCATGCAAGTACATGGATGGATGAACATTTTTAGTTGTATCTTTCATATTTATGAAGTGATACAAGTGTCCTCATACTGATCCATGTTTGCATCAGCTAGCGTGCATTTGGATGCTCAGCTGAGTAGGATTGCAATTCATTCAGTTCATTAAAGAGTAAAAGATGACAGCGGGTGTGATACGATTTTAATTCATAAGGACAATCTAACCTTGAATTGTAATTACCAGCATCTCAAGTTGAACTTGAATGATTGTAACTACACTTTGGGGGATAGCCCCACTTAGGTCATTTGCTCTTTATTGACTTTAATTATTGCAATCAGTTTGATTGAACAGCCAAATGCCGGCTTACTTGGAAATGGCTGAGTTGTTCTGCACTATCATGTTGTTATCTTTATCCATATCCATACTTGGTTATTCATGTCACACAGTTATTTTGAGGTTTCATGCAGGCATCTTCAGATTTGAGCGTTGTGGATTTCGACATACCTTACTCCATCGCTTTTGTAGCAACTGGTGTGCTTGATGTGCTATCAATCATATTGATTATGGCCACGGTGACATGGGAGGTTCTAATTGTGGCCATTCCCATCACTTTCATTGCAAGATATGTTCAGGTGAGTATGAATATTTAGGTTGTGTTTGGTGCACCATTGAATTGAATTGCAATATTTAGTTCAACAAAGTGGAAATAACTAGATGGCAGTTGCCTTAGTCCTATTATGCGGAAGTAGTCATGAAATTGCAGCCATATTCCTTTTGAGTCGGACTTGAAAGTAATCTAATTGCAATTTGAAGCAAAACCGACCACTCGATATGAATACCATTGAAGGTAGCTGCAATTTGGTCATTTCAACTTTTAGGCTGTGTTTGGTTGCACCAAATATCATGAATTTCATGGTACTTTGCACCAATTAGACTGATTAATCATGAAATATCATGATATTTGGTGCAACAAAACACAATTCAATTCAATATCGCATCCAAATGCAGCACTATTTTTCAATCTCTTCCATTGTTCAATCACCAGAGACAGAATTCAATAACTCATCAAGTCCTTTAATTTATCTGATTTAAGGAGTACTATCTAGCCTCTGCAAGGGAGCTAATACGGATTAACGGGATGACCAAAGCACCTGTTATGAACTATGCAGCAGAGACGTCACTTGGTGTGGTTACAATAAGAGCTTTCAATATGACGGCGAGGTTCTTCAAGAACAACTTGAGACTAGTCGATTCCGATGCGACACTTTTCTTTCATATGAATGCAGCCATGGAATGGGTAATTTTACGAGTGGAGTCACTCCAAAATCTGACCATATTCACCGCCTCTCTTCTCCTTGTTTTGCTTCCTCGAGGCACAATAGCACCAGGTAATTGCAAGGGAGGATGGTTTATGCTTCATTTGGATGCAGTATTCGAATGAATCGGAATAATTAGTTCGATAGAGAGGCATGATCAAACAGCAATTACCTTAATATTTGTATTGACGGAATAGGCCCCAAATTGCAATGATGTTACTTTCAAGTTGGATTTACAAGGAATGCATTGTAATTCATGTTACTTCCCCAACATGGATAAAAAGGAAGGCAGTTGCAATTCATTCATTTCTATGTTTTCAACTAGTTATTGCAAAATTAGTTCAATCATGCATCCAGATGCATCCTTCATCCAATCGATATTTTTTTCTGTACCCTTGGGCCATGTTTGCATTAAAACACTCACTCCCTTCAAATGGTATTTTCAGCATTCGTGGGGCTTTCTCTTTCCTACTCTCTGACACTGACGACCTCCCAAGTGTTTCTAACACGATGGCACTGCAGCTTAGCCAACTTTATTGTATCAGTCGAACGGATAAAACAGTACATGCATATTCCATCAGAGCCTCCGGCTATCGTCGATGACATGAGACCACCCCATTCATGGCCCTTTAAAGGAAGAATAGATTTGCAGGACCTAAAAGTATGCAATGCCAATGAGCCCCTTTGTATAGTCTGAATACCCACTAACTTCATTTAGTTAGGCTGTGTTTCTATGCTCAAATCAGTTGAATAAGATGGAAATGGCCTGCCTGTGTTTACCTATTGTATTCACAATGAGAGAATAAGCCCCAAAAATGCATGGAATTGCAATTAGGGGTTTGAACATTGTTATGAATTAAAAAGGTGCCACCACACCATGGGTTCATTTCTTCTTTTGAACTGGATTATTGCAAGCCAGCATAGCGAGCACTCGAGCACACCATTACTGTGGAAATCTTGAATTCTCATAGTAAGTTTTCTTTTGTTTTTCTTTCTTGGACCTTTTCAGATAAGATATCGTCCAAATGCTCCTCTTGTGCTCAAGGGAATCACATGCACTTTTCAAGAAGGAAGCAGGGTGGGGGTAGTTGGGAGAACTGGAAGCGGAAAGACAACCCTGATAAGTGCTTTGTTCCGTCTTGTAGAACCCGTGAACGGGAGAATTCTTATTGATGGGCTTGACATTTGCTCGATGGGCCTGAAGGATTTGAGAGTAAAGCTTAGTATAATTCCTCAAGAGCCAGCACTTTTCCAGGGAAGTGTTCGCAGTAACTTAGACCCATTAGGCATTTACTCAGGACCATGAAATATGGGAGGTAAGGAGGATTTATTTATTTATTTTTGAAAGATGACTAAAATTTCATCTAAAATTTTATTAAAATGAACAAATGAGGCGAGGACTAAAAGCAGGTGATCCTCTCGTCATTCTCACCTTAGACCCATGAAGGGCACCAACAAAAATGGAGAAAAAACAACAAAACTCGTAAAGGCCCTTACCAAGGAAAAACGAGATGGGTGATTTCGCTGATATCATCATGAAATATGCACAACCCTTTGAATCCAGCACTAGCCATAGCCATACTACAGCCATAAAAGAGATTTTCTGCAACATAACTCAATCGGTTCCTTCTTGTCTTTTAAGATTCTTCCATTTCTTTCTTTCCAGATGCCCCCACAAAATTGTGAAGGGGAACCTCTTCCAAGGCACCCTTTCTGAACTTATTCTTGTCTTGGAATTTTTATACCAGTTTTGCGACATTTTTTTTTTCTTGACATTTTTGCTCAATTGTTCGGATTCATGTTAGATTTTTTTTTTTTTTGTTGAAACTTTTATGATATTTCATTAAAAAATGCCTCAGCCTAAATATACAAATGAACAAATATACAACTCCAACAAACAAAACCTGCCCCCCAAAGAACAATATATGAAGATAAGAAGACTACAATTCCGCCCACTCCTTTACATGAGTAATCGCCCTTCGAAAAACATCTAGCGCTCTACCTTTTCTATTCCTGAAGCAACGCTCATTTCTTTCCCACCATATAGCCCATAGAACTGCTAGCAAGCCCAATCTCCGCAACCTTTTCCTCGATTTTCCTATCCCCCCACCATGCCAAGAGAGAACTTCCACACCTCCCTTGCGAAGGGGCAATGAATAAAAAGGTTGTCAACATATTCTGCATCTTTGTAACACATCAAACAAACATTTGGAAGAATCATCTTTCTCTTGCAAACATGTTAGAAGTTATGGCATAAGTTGCATAAGTTTGACGCTGGCTGCCAACCTGATACAACCCTCCTTTATTTGGGCTGGGGACCGGCATGAGAGCATAAAACACCCACAGGCGCAATGTGATAGACTATTATGTAGGTTGCATTACAATCAAGCGCTATGTAGTAGTCTGTTACATAGGTTGATTACAATCAACAAGTTGATGATGATGATCTTCGCCCAATTACCATAAGAATCATGATCACCATTATCATATATGCCTTATACCAACTACTTGAGGTCCGCTACACATCTTGTCCCGCCATTCCACTCTATCATGGACCATATCCTCAATTAAACCATAGGTCCGCTAGTCTTTTCTTACTACCTCCATCCCCATCCACCTGGGCCTTACCTTTGCCCTTTTAGAGCCTTCAAGTTGAACCAACTCACTCCTAACTAGTGCAGTTCTTGTGTCCGTTGTACATGGCTAAACAATGTAAGTCTACTATCCCCCATCTTATTACCTATTGGTGCTACTTCTAAGTTCCCTTGGATGCATGGCAAGTCTTATAGATATCCCTATAAAATTTCTCCTTCTTGGTATACAGCAATCGTAAAACTCCAGAGGCAGATCTCCACGTCAACCACCCAGATCTAGTTTTATGAGAAAACTCCTCAATCTCTCTGTTCTCCAATTTTTTTTTTTTTTTATTTATTTGAAAGTGACTCTCCAGAATTACTGATTCCCAAGATGTCGAAAATGGTCATTTTGGGGCACTTCTTGGTCAGTAATCTACTTCCACGTTTCCACTTCTATTGTCATTAAAATTGCATTCCATGTACTCTTATTTTAGTCCAATTAACTGTAAAACCTTTAAATTTTAAACAATTCGTACATAGTTCTAGCATTACATTTACACCCTCCCTCATCTCGTCAATCAAAACTATGTCATCTATAAAAAAATATACGCCATAGGACCTCTTCTTGCAAACGCCTCATTGACTCATCCATAACCAATGCAAAAAGATGTGAGCTCGATGCCTACGATAATTGGAAACCCACTTGATTCACCACTAATTGATGCAGGGACATGCAATGACCTAACCCTAGATGCATGTATATTTAGTTAGAAGATATTTAAATAATAAAATTACGAAACTGACTACTTTCAATAAGGAGAAACTAACAAATCTCAACACAAAGATGAGATCCGTCCGTCCGGATTATGCCCCTTAGCATAAATACCACGTAAAACCGTAAAACAGGGAGGATCTAGGGATATGAGGATATCCCAGATCTAGCATAGACCAGTCCACAGTCAAGTTTGGATCCGATTCTCATAGCTAGGCATCCCTCTTTTTCGATCGTACCAAAAGAGAGGGGAGGGATTCAGAAAAGGACGAAGGATGTCGGAAAACAATGGGTTAGCATGAAGCATGGATTATGAATTAAAAGAATCTTACCTTTCCTCGCACCTTGAAGAATAAAAAAAGAGAAAACAAGAACTCCAGGTGGAATCCTCAACACCCCAAGGGTCAATCCTGAAACCCTCGTCTCTTAGAAAAAAGAGGAAGAAACACTCGTTTTTCGTTCATTCAATAATTCGAAATAAGGTTTTTCACAGTATATATAAGCCACGAAAATAAAAAGTGCATTAAAGTGTCTGAAAATTAAAAAAATAACATAAAAATGCTCAAACTAAACAACGACACTAAAACGCCTAGAAATAAGAAAATAAACAGAAAAGCGCCTAAAAGTAAATCCGCTCCACGTTCCAGTGGTCATGATGCTCTTGTGCGATCCTGCAGCTCGCATACTCGTAACGCATCAGAAAATGGGTCGAATGGGCCCGGCGTCCATCCACATCAGCTCGTCTGCTCCAACACTTATCTGCGACGTCGCTTCCTCTGGTACACTCTAAAGGGTGCACCACTGATGTCCGCATCACTAATAGTCCTTACATTTATTACTGCCCCCTCATACATATCCTTAATAATGTCAATATGTCCTCTTGAAACTTCTTTCTTTCTCGATACCCGCCAGATTAACTCTTTAATGACCCTATCTTATGTTTTCTCCAAGTCAATAAAGACCAAGTGGAGATACTCCTCTCCCTATTTTTCTCCATCAGTTGTCTAAGTAGGGAAATAGCTTCAATGGCCCAATTACAATTTTTTGAGAAGTAATGATAATTTATTAAGAAGAAAGAAGGGCTTCAGAAGGGCTTCTATATCTGTAAAAGAATGGGTGGGAGATTAGAATTCTTTGTTTCTTAGTCAGGTTTGAGAGGTGGGGTGGCTTTTGGTTTTTGTTTTGGTGTATATTTGTACATATGGTCTCTCAGGCTGCGGCCTTTTTCTTTTAATGACATAGCATCACAGTTAAAAAAAAAAAAGACGGTAATTTATTAAAAAGAAACGCTGAAGCGAAAATGACCCAATTACTATAAAAATAGAAGCATAAAAGACTGGGGTATCTGCAAATCTGGTGAACACAACTTAAGTCAACAACAAGTCATGAGTTTGAATATGGATGCTTGCATACGCACAGACTTTAACATGATGCTTAGTGATCTTGTGTCCAATTGAATATGCTAGTGACATTTGTTGAGTTTTATACATTGGTTCTGGTACCTTTTTCTTTCGAATTTTGTAGTTCATTTTAATAGAAGATTTTATACTTTGGGTTCCTTTGGATGCTCAATTGAACGGAATTGCAATCTTTCATTTCAGTAAAAGAGGAAACAACCTCAGGGGGTAGCCCCATTATTGTTAGATGCTGACATTTGCAATTCAGTGCATTTCAAGTGGACATCAAAGAATAGTAACTGCAATTTGAAGGCTAGGTAGCCACTCATTATGAATGGAGTGGGACTGAGCCCATTTGGTCATTTATTTTTTATTGAAGTGAATCAAAGAAATTCAAATTTCTCTAACATCTGAGCATGACCTCAGAATTGTATAACCACATGAGAAAGCAAAACATAGGTTGTGTTCTTTTCTCTCATCAATTATTGCATTTTCACATAATTAAATATCAGAACATGATTAAAATTTTCCTGTGTAGATGATACTTAAATCACAGGTATTATGGTTTCAATTCCCCCTGCTTGATTTCTTTGTGCTACTCATTGCAGGCCTTAGAGAAGTGCCAATTAGCAACTACAATACGTAGTCTCCCCAACCTTCTCAATTCTTCTGGTATGTTGATTCTATCAACCATTTATGAGATGAATGTCCTGCGAAGTTCGACTAAATGGGAATTCACTCCTCCTTTGTTTCAATCAACAGTGAGCGACGAAGGTGAGAATTGGAGTGCCGGGCAGCGCCAGCTTTTTTGCCTCGGCCGTGTCCTTCTCAAGAGAAACAGAATCCTAGTTTTAGATGAAGCGACCGCATCCATTGACTCTGCTACAGATGCTGTCCTTCAGAGAGTTATCAGGCAGGAATTCTCAAGCTGCACAGTACTAACAGTAGCTCACAGAGTTCCCACAGTGACAGACAGCGACATGGTCATGGTTCTTTCCTATGGTATGCCACCCTCTTTGGGATCATTTGTTTAGAAATTAATATGAATTGATTTACACGAAGGAACTTAAGGGTTCTTGCTGTATCGGAATGTCAATTGTGTCCCGATGCATCCAGTTTGCACAAATGGGGCCACAGGTTAGGTGATCAGAATAGCCAAACTGATGGTCCCTAAAAGCTCCAGATTGGAAAATTCTAGCCATCAGATATGTTGCCTTCTTCTAGATCATTCCTGTATTTCTTTCTTAGCCATCTATTTTTAGCCACTGACTGAAGGAATAGGATCTTTCAACTCGGCGATTTTTGGAGAATTCCCCATCCACGAAGGAATGCATCAGATCCACAGTTTGGTTCGCCTAACCATGGGCCTCGCTTGCACTAACTGGCGCATCAGGACACCATTCATGCACAGGACTTCATAATCTCTCTTTTCATAAACATGTCATAAGGTACTGAATATGGTCTGAAAAATCGGTGAGCTCATTCAGTGTATACACCAAACCAAATGGTGATCAAGTTTGGGGCCAATGATCTTGTTGGCCCATACCGTATCACTGTCCAATCATGATCCAGATTTAAGACTGGTGATACCCATGAAATGTCCGATTAACATTGTGTGTTTGCCCCCATATAGTATTCATGAATAACTTCTTTCTTGCATGTAAGCTAGCATAGAAACCATGACCTCAAGGTTGTAAAACTGAAAATCATCCATTTTTGTTATGGATTCCACTCAGTGATATTTAGGGCCCGTTTGGATACCACCAAATAAGTTACTTTTTCTACTTGCAGCAGTAGATGAGTAACGTATTTGAGATAAGTAAGTTTGGTTTAAGATCAATTATAAGTAACTTTTTCACTTAAAATTACTTAATCACTTCAGCTTAATAAGTAGAAACCAAGATATGCTATTTGAGGCATAAGTAGCTTAAGTAACTTCCAATCCAAACGCTCCCTTAACAGCATGAGACGGATAAGTCTACCTAATAAACAATAGAAATCTACATAAAAGAACATATTGATGCTGTACCATAGCGTAATACCATGAAAGAAAGAAAAAAGAAATTGGCATTTTCTTGATTAATCGGTATCAGGGCATGTCTAACCAGTGTCAGATGAGGAAGATGTTTTCAAGATTGTAAAAATCCTAACTAGTAAATATATGGTATGCCACATGCTTGAGACATGTCACTGAAGAATGATCGGTTCAAACTAGCGAGTTTACATGACTAACTGTATCAATGGTGATTTGCAGGGAAGCTTGTTGAATATGATAAGCCATCGAAACTTATGGAAACCGACTCCTCCTTTTCAAGACTCGTGGCTGAATACTGGTCCAACTGCAGGAGGAATTCATTGCAGAAACCCAGGTACCTCCAGTGATAGGAGTGCAGAGGAAGGCATGCAGATTCCTTCCTAAGTATATGGAGTATATCTTATTCTTTTATAGAAGATTCAAGAAGTCAATCACAAATAACTGAGACAAGACTGGGACGATGACACCAACAATAGAAGATTTAGGCTATGGGATTGCATTTGAAATGTGGGATAGAAACAACCACATAACAATTATTCCTTCTCTACCAATGGCCATGGATACAGATGGAAGCCCTTTGTATATATTGAATCTTCTCAGATCCTTGAAAGGTTCTGTGGCCCTGAAAACTTATTTATTACCGGTAATTTATTGCACATGTTAAAAGACTGAATGGGTGGGTTCATAGGATCCGACGACTTACACAATCTTGGGACCTTCAGAAAAGCCGAAGATGGACGGTGCACAGCCAAATGTTCGCATAATCACTACAAGAGCAGAGCGGATATTATCACTCTAATTCTACAGTTAAGCTGACCCAGGATTAGGATCAGTAGTTTAGATCATATATGGGATAGGTCAGATGTACAAATGGACTATATTTTCTCTATTTCTATTTTCTCTCTGAAATTTTTCATTCCCTCCCTAAATTCCCTCCTGATTGTGATGCACTTATGAGGGAAACCTGTCTAACAAGGATACAGAGAAGGTTGAGGAAAGAATTTAATGAGATTAGGCTTACACCTATCCCATCCAACCCCTCTTGTATCTCTCTCTCATATCAACTTGAAGTTCAAATTCAAAAAGAGTCAAAATGAGAGTGAATGCCCACAAATGGCCCAACAGGCCCATATCCAACACAAGCGACATATTAAAAGAGCTAAAGGAGGGGAAGGGAATTCCCAGTACAAAGATAAGGGTGGTTGTCCCAGATCTTGCTAGATCAACCACCATAGGATTTCGGTGGAGGTGTAAACGAAAGGTTTAACCCTCTTGCCAGAAATCAAATTTCTTTAAAAATACAAAACTAATATTTAATGACATTTCTTAGCTTTTGATGCCCAAGACCACACTTCTACGTGTGCGAGATTCTATCGAAATAGGCAACTAGTGGAAACGGTCGTGGATAATACACACTACCTCATTGCTAAACAGAGCCATAATTTTATAATTTCCTGTGATCAAGGCTGAAAATGCCGTCATCACAAGCCAGCCTCGTCTAAGAGTAACCAGTCAATCCCACTAGATTGGTACACATCCACTAAAAATCTTCGCCCTCAGCCAATAAGCGGCACTCTTATGAGAGGAATTAGCATACTTGCATACATCCCCACCCATTGCCTCCAATTGACCTGAAAATTTAACATCTGCCCAAGACATGTGATTACCTTTAATTTGCTGGCACTCATTTGAGAGGAATTAGCATACTTGTACCCATCCCCACCCATTGCCTCCAATTGACCTGAAAATTTAACATCTGCCCAAGATATGTGATTACCTTTAATTCGCTGATGAATTTTCCTGATTGATGCTTCTAACATTAAAAAATGCAGCCTTTCTCTGATGAATTTTCCTGATTGATGCTTCTAGACATTAAAAAAATGCAACCTTTCCTTTCAACCTAAATCTCCCAGCAACTGAGAAAGGAGACATCGACCATAGAATTTTGCCCTCGTCTTTAAACTGCCAACTTTCCCATCTGGATATCTCATCAAGCAACTTATCTTTGAAGACCCATGAAACTCCGAAGGATGATAAGCGTTATAGAATTATTCTACCATACATTAGGCAAGGACAAGGCATGATTTTGCCCACACAATTTGGTCTTGAGAGACTGGTGAACTTTGGGATTTAAAAGCACATGGAAGGAATATCTGTAGGTGTATTTAGAGAATTTGAAAATTGTTTGTGCTTATCAATGAATGGCTCATATAAATCTTACCCGCTCCGTGTGAAGAGTGGTGCCGGGTTTATGTGATTTTTTATGCTGAGTTGACCACACCGTTTCTCTCCCTTTTGGGCATGTACTAGGCTGCCTCCTCTGCAATAATTGGAGAGTAACCAACCTCTACAACTGTTGCCTGTGAGGCCAGCCAGGTATTTGTATGGCATCCAACATGTCCATCAGGGTCACCCCACCAAGAAAATGGGATGCCCTAAAAATCAGGCCAATCAACCATCATCTGGGTCCACATGTATTTGGAGGTTGTCCATTGTTTTTCACAGTGTGGCCCACCTGATGATTGGGTCGGAATGATTTTTGAGGCAACACGTTTTCATGATCAGCCAACCCTGCTCACAGATGCCCATACCCACACCCCATTTTCCCAACATGCAACAGTGGGAGAGGTCAGGTTCTTGTAAAGGAACCGACCCCTATAAATAAAAGGCCAAAGACCAAGATATTTCACTAAATAATTAGTAATATGGTGGTTACATGAACTGGCCTATGCACCTGCAACATGCATTTGCTATCTTGCCAAAAAAAAAAAAAAAAAAAAATTGCATACCATATGGAAAAAAAATGGTACAAACAAGAGGCACTATTAGTTTTTAATCCCGTTGGTTAGATCCCCTTGATGAGTTGAAAGGGGAGATTGCTCCGTTTGAACAGTTGTTTTTAATCCCGTTGCCTGACTGTCATTGAAGAGAAATGCTCAATGGCAGTCAGGCACCATACACCACAAGATGGCATGTTGAGGGAGATGAATAAGCACATTGGCACTCTCATGGGTGCAAGATTCAGTAACATGCCATCGCACGCTACCTAGCTCATAATTATTCACTGAGAATTATTGATGTCTTTCTCCATTTGAGAAATCTAGAACCATATGGAAGTTGACTGATTGCCAGCTCCAAAATCCAAAAAAGGCCATTTGCTACCCTGCCGACTTTGTCATGTTGAGGTCCAGCTACAGAAAAGAAGAAGAAGAAGAAGAAGAAATAAAAGAACAAGATTTCTCAGGAATGTTGAAGATGAGCCTTTCCGAACGTTCAAAGTAAAAGCACCCTCCATATAGGCAAGTGATTGGCTTAGAAAGGATACAACTGTGCAGATGATTTACCGCGAGGGATCCCAAGCTAGTTTTTAGAGGATGGGAAGAGAAACAAGTTACCCTGGAACTGTTGGGTATTCTGCATTTAACCTCTTTTTTTTTCATTAACTAAAGAAAAGATTTATTGCAATATAGAAAAAGAAAGCAAATATATTATGTAAAGGAGAACAGAAGAGAGGAAGCAGAAAGAAAAAAAAAGAAAAAAAAAAAAAAAAGGCGAAGTGGCATCATCTAAGGGGAGGCTTTTTCCTTACTTTGCATGCAGTAGGTTCCCCAAATATCTCTAGGTCTTCTAGAGTTGGGGATGAGGGACTTTTCAAAAAGAGGAAGATTCCTTTGGGGAATGCTTCTTATTTTATTTTAATTTTTGAGAAAAATAACTAACTTTATTCAAACTAAGGAAGAGGAAACGAGTTCCCAATGCAAAGATAAAGGCAGGAGGACCCACCCCTGGCTTAAGGAAACAGCAAGGGAGGTAGTATCTCCGGTTGCCAAGTCAAAGGAAATGTTTAGTCCAGAAGCTAAAGACCTATCCTCCTGGAAAATGAAAAAGAAAGTTATAGGGAACAGGAATCTCCCTACAAAACCAATTCACTAGAACAGCGGATGACCCTTCAACAGTAATCTTCTTGTCTTGGAAACAGTTGAGCATCACTCTATTCATCTCCCTGAGAGCAAAACCGACAGCTTGACAGACAGAATTCACTTGACTTGGACCTGAGAACACAAAAGGATATTCCCTTTGTTGTCTGAAAGGACCCCTCCCATTCCTAAGAGCCCGCCAACCCTGCAGTGGAACTCCTCGAAGATAAATTTCCAGGAGCCAAACAGCAGCGGCGGAGGAGCAGCGCAGACATTGGAGGGGAGAAGCTTCAGCATGCTTCAAAGAATTTTCTTCCAAGCTTTAGTGGCGGAGGAGCATGCTCCATTAAATATATTATGTTTTAATGCCCAACTAATGATATTCAACATGATTCTGTCTACAACCTGCCGGAACATATACTCAAGGCCCTCAAAGTTCCGTTTGTTCCTTCTGAGGCAGATTCCCCATCAAATAGCAAGTGGCAGGAGCTTCCAAAGGATTTTACCTCTAAGTTTGAATGAGGGCTGCCCCAACCGATGAGGATTTCTATCACTTCTTCTCCAATCGGCCACACTTAAGGACATGTAACAAAGAGCATGAGGTGGTGGGAGGATTCTTCCACACATTTACATATGTTCTCAAGTCCATGCAAAGGCAGAAACTCGATGGATAGCCTTTGGGTGGGGGAAAGGAATGGGAACAAGGCAGGTCCTAAAAGTAGGAGCTGGCTGAGAACACACCCGTATCGATCCAGTGCCATATTAGAAAGAGAACTGGATTAAGGATGTGTTGGGGTTAGGAGCACCGCAGCGGAAGCAATCACAGGCGAGGAACACACCACAATGGCAATCAACAAGCAAATTATCACACATAAGAAGGTAATCTGATTTTTACGTTGAAAAACCCCTCAAGGGTAAAAAACCACAGCACAAAGCGACACAAATCCACTATAAATTAGAAGTTACAAGAGATTACAGATGAAAATCCTAGATCACAGCCTACAAGAGAAATCTCAAGCTAACAAAGCTAATTTTCACATGAGAAGAACAAACACAGCCCTTTTTCTCATCCCAGAGAACTCCAAGCTTCCTCTTAGCTCTTTTTCTCACCTTATAACCCTTTCAATCCCTTGGCTCATAAGCGGCAGCCTTAATCTCGGATTACATTTCCTTAAATAGGAGAAAACTGATATTAGAAACTCCTTGCACAAAACTGCACAAGAAACCAAGTTCAAAAAGGAAACCTGTCGACCAGCCGACAATGCCTAGAAAAGGTCCAGAAAACTTGTTGTCTTGTTCTCCAACATGACCGACCGGCCGGCCGGCCGGTCAGTGGTCTTCATGCTTGAAGATTTGAGGCATCCAAGCCCAACAGGATGCACATGAGAGCTGAAAATCTGCTGATTTCTATCGCTGCTTCATTAGAGAATTTAGAAGGATAGAAAGAACCACATGCTGCTGCATAGACATTTTTTGTCATACAAAATGCAATATAATCAAATTTTCTCCAGTTAAAAATTTTCCCAGCGTCTGAGTCTGGAATTTGCTTGGGAGGTGGGCTGCTGTGATCTACAGCGGTAGGAAGGAGAAAATCTTGATTATTTAGTGTGTGGCAGTTCAATTTTGATGGGTGGGATGTCGTGATCTATAATGGGTCGGAGGAAAGATTTTGAGTAGTTGGTCAATGCCTCCTAAAGGTGTGTGGCTGTTCAATTTCGATGGTTTTCTATCGGCAATCCAGTGAAATTGTGGCATGGGTGGGTGACTGGGTGGTGAGAGACAATCAGGGGTTTATCTTACATGCTTTTAAGGTCCATGCAATTGGAGTGAGGTATGTGAAGCTGAAGTAAAGGCCCTCAAAAGGAGCGCTTTAGGATCTTTGCTAAGAACTTCCCTGGAGGTAGTGGTGAAAGGAGACTTAAGCCAAATGTTATTTCCACACAATTCTCTCAACTCTAACCAATTTGCTAACTTCCAATGGTAGACTTCCTCAAGATCTTGTGAAATTGCCCTTGCCATAACTGGATAGCAATCTCAATAGCACTCAACTACATCCACATTTCACTCTCAAGTGATCTATTATGCAAACAAGCAAAATGATTTTCCATGATTCTGGATTCATATAGTAAACTCAATCTAGTTGCAAAAACTAAAATTAGTGGCCAACTTTAGTAATCTTGAGGCACGTGAAGAGTTGGTGGACACTGGTGCTTTTAGAAGCATGGACAATCAGATGGTGTGTTCATTAGGTTTGACCGCTTTTCATGGGCCAACATGGGAAAAGAAAATTTTCACAACAATCAGAAAAAACTTTTTCCATTTGATCAATGCCATACAAAATGGACAGTCTAGATCGATGGTCCAATGCTATATGAATAATCCATCCAATAGAGTCTAATTTGGATAACCATTTTAATAACCATGCCCATCGCATATGTGGCCTGGCAATTAGACGATTATGAAAAGAGTGGTCAACATTTGGAAGGAAAGAAGGTTCCTATTGTTGAAGTCCTCGGTATACATTGATACGCCATCCTCTAACCGTTGGAGCTTTTAGAGAAAGTGGTTGTTTGACTTTGGTATAAAGTGACAGGTCCTGTGCTCAAAACCCAGAAGTAGCAAATATGCCACCCCAAGTAATTAATATTTGCTGATTATGATACAGACGGTTCTACGATATTGGTTCGCGGTTGTATACTTACTTGTATACGGAGGTTCCAATGGTTTTCATTTTAACCGTCCAATAAATTTCGGCCAATCTGATAGTCATTTATCAAATAAATGTATTTTTTTTTAAATTCATGACGTGACTGCCTATCATCCATCATATTGCCAGAGTATGAAAGTTTCTGATATTAATATATGGACGTTTCCTAGACCCACGCGTACACGCACCTCTACAAGCTGTCACACGTGACAAGATACAAGTGCCAAGGACATCTAAGCCGTGCATCAGTGAGACCCACCATGGATGGTACGAGAAAAACAGGATGTTGAATTTGCCAGTTAAAACAATGGTCTGAACTCTATGTTGAATGATGGGTTTCACATGATGCACGGATCGGATGTACTAACACATCCCAAGTTGTCACGTGTAGCTGCCTGTGTAGAAATGGCCCTGGAAGGTGGCCGTGAGTTGGGTGAAACATATGTTATTATTATGAGACAGAAACTTTGATACTCGAGCAGAGTACGATGGATGATACACGGGCACTTAGAAAGTTACTTACAACAGGCATACGTGGCATTAAATTAAGTTAACTGCGCAAATTATGGGTCCCACTTTTGATGTATCATGTGTTGAATTTACTTCAATGAAAACGGGAAATAATTGATAAAATAAATCTGGTAATAGGAACCTCACACCTGGTATGTCGAACTGCTTTACTGGCAGACAGATATCGCCGATAAAATCAATAAGAAACTCTGGATCGAGGCACGTACTTAGTCGCTATCTTTGAGATAGTTCGCGCCCCTCGGTGCAAAGAACCGGTGCAGAAGGATGCCGACGCGTCTACCTCCAGGATACAACTCCCCAGATATGTTCCTTCACAGCATGCACAAGCTATGGAAGAACCCAACACCAATACCACCACCAAACACACCCTTCCAATTGCCCAGAGAAAAACAGCCCGAATTGAATATGAAATTTAGGAAAGACGATAGCAAGGAAAGAAGGTTTTTTCTCTCTAATAAACCCTAACCCTATTCCTCCTTTTATAAAATCCCCAAAAAGCATAACGATTAGAAAAAGACCCGTTGAAAGAAACCGTCGCGACGTTTCGACGTGCCCGATAAATAAGGCACGTTCCGCACAATGGTAACGACCTAATCAAGTGGGCCACGTCTAACGGTCGCGATCAAAGCAACGGTTAAAAAAATAATTTTATCAATTTGGGCAAAACCTAGCCCATCAAGACTCTAAGCAAGTGGGCTAGCCCAGGCCAATCGGGGTCCGATTGCACCCCCCCCCCCCCCACCCTGCGCGCGAGTATACGTGGGTGTGCACGTGCGCACACGCCCGGTTAAAGATTTTCGGACCAGTTTTTCCGCCGGCTGCACCCCCCCTGCGCACGCATACGGGCTTGGGCATAATCCAAGACACATTGCAAAAGTCTATGTAGAGTGAAAGTATATAAAGCACTTTTCTTTCTCCCACTCAATCCGATGTGGGACTAAAGAAATCCACAAAAGGACAAAACCAAAAAGCAACACAATGGTTTTGTTTTGAAAATCACACAACAATCACCCACTTATTTCAATCAAAACAATATGGGCAAAAGGAAGAACTACTGTGCATAAATGAAGGTGACAATGTCTTGAACCTTCACATAGTGAATCATATTTGGACTACAAGAAATTAGTGAACCAAATCTTGAACTAGATTTCTTTAAAGTAGACCGTACGTGAAACACAAACAATAGAAAAAATGTTACTCAAAGGTGTTTAAGAGCTGCACGTTACGGCCATGTGCATCATCCCGGTTTTTCATAAGCGCTCTAGAGAATTAGCCCAATTCTCATAGGAAGCGGCCCCACTTCCACACTCATATAGGTGAGTTCATCAAGGGTGTCTCTGTAACACTCATCACCCCACCTAAAAAAAAAGGCTATAAACTCATTAAGGGATTTACCCATCTTTAACCCGTTACAGAGATTCACATTGCTAACATCATAGAGAAGAACAGAGAAATAATTTCTCTTAAAGTGTAATGCAATTCGACCAAGGAATCATTTGGAAAGTTGTTTGTCCCATTGAACCTAATTCTTGGGATCTCCAGTCTTTAGGTTGGGTTACCATTTCCAATGATTCATTTTTCTATTGGCTTAAGTCCCATCTCCTTCGATGTTTTCCAGACTTTTTCTCTAGCTAGAGCTTTTGTTAAAGAATCCGCAATGTTTACATTGGATCTTATGAAGTCCAGAGTAATTACACCATTTTTTAGCAGTTGTCTGACACAACCATGTTTCAGACGAATTTGTCTGGATTTTTCATTATAACACTTATTATTTGCTCTTCCTATGGCAGCTAGGCTATCACAATGAATGGATATAGGTGGTACCGATTTCACCCAAAAGGGTATATCTATTAACAAAGTTTTTATCCATTCAGCCTCTTCACCAGCTGTTGCCAAAGCAACCAACTCAGATTCCATCGTAGAATGAGCTATACAAGTTTGTTTTTTAGATTTCTATGAAACAGATCCACCTGCTATGGAAAAAATATAACCACTAGTAGATTTACAATCATCTGACCCTGAATTCCAATCAGCGTCACTATATCCTTCTACCACGGCTGGAAATCTTTGGTAATGAAGACCAAGATCCCATGTCCTTTTAAGATACCTTAAGACCCTATATATAGCATTCCAATGCATTTCACTTGGATTACTAGAATATCTACTTAGTTTGCTCACTGCGAAAGCAATGTCAGGCCTAGTGCAATTCATAGCATATGATAGACTACCAATCACACTAGCATATTCAATCTGAGATATTCCTTCACCAGTGTTACGTTCTAGTTTAATACTAGGGTCAAAAGGAGTACACACAGGTTTACAATCATAGTGGTTATATTTCCTTAAAATCTTATCGATATAATGAGATTGAGTTAGAGATATACCGTTTTCACTTCTAACAATCTTAATCCCCAGTATCACATCTGCCTCTCCAAGGTCTTTCATATCAAAGTGAGAAGATAGAAAAGATTTAGTTTCATTTATTATTTCAATATCTGTACCAAAAATTAAAAGATCGTCTACATACAAACACACCATTACTCCAGATTTGTTAGACATCTTACAATAAAGACATCGTTCACCTTCATTGAACATAAAACCATTTGACATCATTACATTATCGAATTTTTCATGCCACTGTTTAGGAGCTTGTTTTAGTCCATATAAGGACTTCAACAATTTACACACTTTATGTTCTTGTCCTAGCTCAACAAACCCTTCAGGTTGCTCCATATATATTTCCTCTTCTAATTCACCATTCAGAAATGCTGTTTTAACATCCATTTGGTGAATTAAAAGATTATTCACAGAAGCAATGGCAATCAAAATTCTAATGGATGTCATTTTTGAAACAGGAGAATATGTATCAAAGTGATCAATGCCTTCTCTTTGTTTAAACCCCTTGGCTACTAATCTAGCCTTATATTTCTCAATTGAACCATCGGCCCTCCTTTTCTTTTTGAATATCCATTTACAACCTAAGGTCTTTGCTCCAAAAGGAAGGTCGACTAATTTCCAAGTATTATTTGTTTTAATAGAATCTATTTCATCTATGACTGCTTCCTTCCAAAAGTTAGCATCGTGTGAGGATATCGCCTCTCTGAATGTTACAGGATCACCTTCTAGTTGAGTTAAAAATACTTGAAAATCAGGACCAAAATCCTTGGCAATCCTTGGCCGTTTGCTTCTCCTTATCTCAGGTTCAGACTCAGATTCTTCTAAGTCTTTAGGGTGAGAACATGATGGTTCATCTAGATTAATAGAGGTAGAACCCCCACTGTTCTTTATTTTATAAGGAAAGACATTTTCATGAAATTCTGCATCTCTAGATTCAATAATGATATTTTCACTAATATCCAAGAATCTATAAGCTTTACTATGCAATGCATATCCAATAAGTACACACCTAGAGGTTCTAGATCCTAATTTAGGTCTTTTGGGATCAGTAAGCCTAACATGTGCGAGACAGCCCCAAACTCTAAAATAGTTTAGATTTAGTTTTCTGCCCTTCCATAACTCATATGGAATTATTTTGGATTTAGTTGTAGGCACTCTATTTAGAATGTAACAGGCTGTATACAAGGCTTCTCCCCAAAGACTTAAAGGAAGACCTGAACTTAACAACATAGCATTCACCATATTAATGAGAGTCCTATTTTTCCGCTCTGCTACCCCATTCTGTTGGGGAGTATAAGGAGCAGTAATCTCATGAATTATGCCTTTAGATTCACAGAAAAGATCAAAATCATTTGAAGTGTATTCACCACCTCTATCACTCCTAAGAATTTTTATCTTCTTGTTCAACTGATTTTCTACTTCATTTTTGAAAATAATAAATTTGGAAAGTGCTTCATCCTTTGATCTTAACAGATATACATTTGTGTATCTAGAATGATCATCTATAAAGGTAATAAAATATTTCTTACCTCCTCTTGTAAGAATTTCCTTAAGATCACAAATATCAGAATGTATCAGTCCTAACAATTCTGAATTTCTTTCTACGCCAGGAAATGGCTTTCTTGTTATCTTAGTTTGAGAACAGGATTCACATTTTTCAAATTCGCTATTTTCTAAATGAGGTAGAATACCACTGCCAGACATGTTCTTAATTGACTTAATATTAAGATGTCCTAATCTACCATGCCATAATGTAACAGTGCACAAGATATAAGCAGAAGAAGCAGAACATTTATTTGATTCAACATTCAGTTTGAACATACCATGAGCATGATCAGCATAACCTTTACCAACAAAGGAGCCATTCTTAGTTATTATAATTTGATCCGACTCAAAAACCTGTCTCAGACCAGCTTTGTTCAAAAGATAACCCGAAACTAAATTTTTTCGCATATCTGGCACATGAAGAACATTAGCCAGAGTGACAGATTTTCCAGATGTGAACACGAGTTCAACTTTTCCTTGTCCAACTATATTTGCTGTAACAACATTCCCCATTTGAACTTTTCTACCAGAAGGAACCTCCTCATAATTCTTAAACCAGGTGCGATCGTAACACACGTGTGTGCTAGCACCTGTGTCGATCCACCAGCCGTCACTAGGTTCTGGACGAACCATGTTGACTTCTGTGAGCATAGCCACAATTTCAGGTTCCTCAGTCACATTTGCTTGAGGTGTAGGAGCTGGATTCTTTTTCCGCTTGTAACACTCTCTTGCAAAGTGACCTGGTTTGCCACATACATAACAACCAGATGATTTATCCTGGTTATTATTTTTCTGGTTCTTAGTCTTGGGTTTGGGTTTCTTCTTGAACATTTTCTGATTTGGTTTCAGGTTAATGTGTTTAGGCTTTCCCTTCTGTTGATATTGATTTTGCTTATCATCTACCATTAACACCTTGGAAGTATCTGCTCTTTTCTCTTCTAAGGTATCTTGGAGTCTAGCTTCTTCCTCGATCCGCAATTTCACAATCAGTTGCTCCATTGATAACTCCTTTCTTTTATGCCGAAGAGAATTTTTGAAATCTTTCCAAATAGGCGGCAGTTTCTCAATAACAGCGGCCACCTGAAACTGTTCATCTAACTTGATTCCTTCAGACATAATTTCATGACCAATAAGGTTAAATTCGTTGGCCTGATGCACCACTGATTTATCATCAGTCATCTGGAATTTGAAGTATCGACTTACGGCGTATTTTTTCACGCCCGCCTCTTCAGTTTTGTACTTCTTCACTAATTCTTTCCAGATCTCAGCAGATGTATCATATTCACAATACAGATCATACAATTGATTGGACAAAGCACTTAAAATATAATTTTTGCAGAGGTAATCATCTTCATCCCATTTCTGACGAATGATTGACAGTTCCGGTTCAAGTAGGCCAGACGGTCGAGGTTGATTGATTACATATGCTACTTTAAGGGTGGTTAGGTAGAAAAACATCTTTTGTTTCCACCGCTTAAAGTGCTAACCGTCAAAATTCTCAGGGCGAACAGACTTATCATTATGATTTTCCGAAGCCATGGGTCGAATTATCTCAAAATTGTTGAATTTACTTCAATGAAAACGGAAAATAATTGATAAAATAAATCTGGTAATAGGAACATCACACCTAGTATGTCGAACTGCTTTACTGGCAGACAGATATCACCGATAAAATCAATAAGAAGCTCTGGGTCGAGGCACGTACTTAGTCGCTATCTTTGAGATAGTTCGCGCCCCTCGGTGCAAAGAACCGGTGCAGAAGGATGCCGACGCGTCTACCTCCAGGATACAACTCCCCAGATATGTTCCTTCACAGCATGCACAAGCTATGGAAGAACCCAACACCAATACCACCACCAAACACACCCTTCCAATTGCCCAGAGAAAAACAACCCGAATTGAATATGAAATTTAGGAAAGACGATAGCAAGGGAAGAAGGTTTTTTCTCTCTAATAAACCCTAACCCTATTCCTCCTTTTATAAAATCCCCAAAAAGCATAACGATTAGAAAAAGACCCGTTGAAAGAAACCGTCGCGACGTGCCCGATAAATAAGGCACGTTCCGCACAATGGTAACGACCTAATCAAGTGGGCCACGTCTAACGGTCGCGATCAAAGCAGCCCATCAAGACTCTAAGCAAGTGGGCTAGCCCAGGCCAATCGGGGTCCAATTGCACCCCCCCTGTGCGCGAGTATACGTGGGTGTGCACGTGCGCACACGCCCGGTTAAAGATTTCCGGACCAGTTTTTCCGCCGGCTGCACCCCCCCTGCGCGCGCATACGGGCTTGGGCATAATCCAAGACACATTGCAAAAGTCTATGTAGAGTGAAAGTATATAAAGCACTTTTCTTTCTCCCACTCAATCCGATGTGGGACTAAAGAAATCCACAAAAGGACAAAACCAAAAAGCAACACAATGGTTTTGTTTTGAAATACACACAACATCATGGACCAAAAATTACACTCAATTGGTCGCCAATCCCACATGAGTCCGAGTTTAGATGTACCATGACTAGAGTTGTACACGAGTCGAGTATTATCCTGCTCTCAATCACACCTACCCGTCCCCCTGCTCGTTACTCAACTCGACCGAGTCGAGCATGGCTCTCTCGGTCAACAGACCAAGCGAGTACAAGCTGAGATCAAGACGAGATCATGTTTTCAAGCTGAGTCCAAAGTTTGAGTCTTTCGAGTCATTCCACGCATCCATCCATTCATCCATCCACACATCCATCCCATCCATCCAGCCATACACCCATTCATATATATATATATATATATATATATATATATATATATATATATATATATATATATATATATATATATATATATATATATATATAAGGGGTGATCGGCCCTGAACATCGTCTGATCAGTCACTCGAAAATTCAAGAAAAAAATGGAGGGGAAGGGGATTATCAACGTCATTGGTTGAGCGGACAGGCAGCGGACAACAGGGCAGGTCGCCGGACAGGCAGCGGACAGCAGGGCAGGTCACCGGATAGGCAGCGGACAAGGCAGCTCGTCGGACAGGCAGCGGACAGCATGGCAGGTCGTCGGATAGGCAACGAACAGGGCAGCTAGCTGGATAGGCAGCGGACAGCAAGGCAGGTCGCCGGATAGGCAGCTCACCGGACAGGCAGCAGGCAGCAGACAGCAAGGCAGGTCGCCGGATAGGCAGCAGACAAGGCAACTCGCCAGACAGGCAGTGGATATGCAGTGGACGAAGCGGCAGTGCCATGCAGGGAGAGCGAACAAAAGTGGGCGAGGGACAGGCAGCAGCATCGTGCTGGGCGAGCGGACAAGCAGTGGGGGTGGCCGAACATCGAGATGAGAGGGGGGGCGGAATGTGGTGGGTGGCCGTATGTCGAGCTCCGAGAGAGGAGGGAGGGAATGTAGGAGTGGTAGGACGTCAAGCTCAGAGAGAGAGGGGCGCTCAAGTGGAATTAGAATTAAGAATTTTTTTTTTTTTTTTTGACAATGCCTTGCGCTGCCTATCTCTAAGGCAAATAAAAGCCTACGTTTGGGGTAATTCAAAACCAGAGCCTCTAGTTTTGAAAAGCTAGTCAAGTAAAAGACAAAAATGCCCTTAGATATTGGGTGCGCGGGGAGCAAGCGTGTGGTACCTGAATGCAGGGCCGACCTCCATGAATGGATTATATATCTACACCGTCCATCTGTTCTGCTAGCTTATTTTTGTCCATGGTCTAAAACATGAAGGAGATACAAATTTCAGGCGGACAACACCATAAAAAACGGTGGTCACTGGACGCCCACCATTTAAAACTTCCTATACCAACTGTAATGTTGTAATGTTTATTGACCATCCAACCTATTGGGAAGATCACAGGAACTTGAAAAAAATATATATTAGGTTGATCCAAAACTTTTGTGCCCCAGAAAGGGTTTTTAATGGTCACTAACTACAGTTTCCTGTATTGTGGTCCACCTAAGACTGTATCTGCGTCATTTTCTGTAACATGCCCTGGACCAAGGCTGAAAAAATAGATGGACATCGTTGATATACAATGCATACATCACAGTGGACCCCACGGCTAGGGTCGCACCCGTATCGCTGGATTTCAATCTTAACGGTTTTGTGTCGTTTGGTCCACTCAAGCTTTGGATCGGCCACATTTTTTGGACCATTCTCTAAAATGAGATGCAGAAACAAATGAACGGGGTGGATTTCTCTCTAACAGAAAGGTGGGCCCCACTGTTTGCAGGCATAGTTGTTGTTGTGAGAAGAATACGAGCTGACCTCGGCACCCTCATGAAAAGAATACGAGCTAACTTGAAGATGGATCCAGTTCAGCTCGAAGCCGATCTGATGACAGACGGAACGACCCAAATACAGGTCGTCAGGTCTGACCGACCCGATCTAAGGGAGAAAGTTAGTCCTCGTGAACGACCTCGCCAGGCCAATCGCTTTGCGACCTGAATCTGTTACCGTAATTCTCTTTTGTGCGTAATAAGGGGAAAGAAATCCGGGAGATCTTTAACCAACCCGCCGAAAGATCCTCGAAGATCACGAAACAACTCCGGAAATCTCAGAGATCCGAGATTTCCTCCATAAAAATCGCGGTGACAATCAATGGACGCAACTCCACGCCCTAAGTCTATAAATTGGAGCATTCTCTCCATTATTAAGGTACGATACAAAAACTGATCAAAGGAGATATTTAACCTTTGAGGATCCGACTAACTTAGGCATCGGAGGGCTAACGGCTGGGCCCCAGCCACCCCCCTTAGCTTTCCTTTGTGTTCTGCAGGATCCAACCTACCTTCAGGAAGGAGAGCAGCATCAACCATCAACATCAAAGGAATCTTCATCCTCATCTGTTGACGAATTTCCAGCACTAACAGATTGGCGCCGTCTGTGGGAACACGCAGAGTCCTTTAATTAGGAGATTCGTGTTCTCGCCCAATCGCTTAAGACGATCTCAACTTCATCCTTCCTTTTCACTATGGTTGGAAAAAGAAAGTACAAAGGGAAAGCGCCCGGGATCGACGGACCTTCAGACGATCAGATATCAGAAAATGAAGGATCGTTTCCCGAAATTCTCGCTATCCAGCTCGGTGGGAACTCTCCTCTTTTTGCTCAGCAGGGGGGACAACAGAGACCTTGGAATCGAGGAGTCAGGTTGTCTCTTCTCGAAGAGCAGGTAGGAGGAGTAAACCAAAAACTGGGGGGGGGGGGGGGGTCGACGAACGATTGGGCTATGTGGACCAGCGACTGGACGAAATTAAAGCCCTGCTAACTGGCCTAGCCCATCCAACCGTGTTGAACGGTAGAGACCGTGAGGGGCTTCGGCATACCCATTCTCAGCCCCAACAATCCCTGCACTCCCACCAGACTCGACCGTCGCAGCGTTTTCAACATCCCACTCCGATAGAAGAAAATGAGGTCGCCAGCCGAGCAACCGAGACCAGACCTCGGCCAACGACAAGCTTGCCCGCCACTGACCTGCGATACCGGCTCGAGGAACGGAGAACAGCTCGTCTCGCGCACGAACGAGCTGATCATGAAGCCAGCAACTGGGTTGATGACAACTTAGGCCCACTAGAGGCCGAGCTGAAGGAACTGCGAGAACAAATGGGCGATATTCAGAGAGCACAACGAGCCTGAGCTCCGATCGCCGTAGATGCACTGGTCGACTCGTCTGAATCACCGTTCACCGACGAGATCCGTGAAGAACCCCTTCCCAAAGGGTTTAAAGTTCCCCAGTTGAAGTAGTATTCTGGAATAGGAGATCCGGTGGAACACTTAGAAAACTTCAAAGTCCGCATGGATCTCCTCGGGGCCAACGGGCATATCATGTGCAAGACCTTTTCGTTGTCCTTAACAAGCTCGGCATAGACTTGGTTTCGCAACCTAAAACCCCACACGATCAGTTCATTCTCTCAACTAAGCCGAGCCTTCGCTACTCAGTTCATCGGGAGCACCGACCCGAGGAAGCATTCAACTCATCTCGCTGTGATCAAGCAAAAGGAAGATGAATCCCTGAAAGATTACCTCGCACGCTTCAATTCCGAGGCTGTTCAAATTGAAAACCTCTCGCAAGATGTATTGTTACACACCATGATCGGAGGACTGAGGGACCGAAGATTCCTTTGGTCTGTTGGGGAAGAGCCACCTCAGTCCGTGGCGGAATTTTTAGATCGGGCGGCGAGACACATTAACGCCGAAGAACTGGTCAACGCTCACCGACCGACGACCAAAAATAAGGATTGTCCGGATAGCAATGGCTCGAAAAGACACAGGTCAGAGCGGAAGTCCGAGCAAAGATCGCCAACTCGGAATAGAACCGCTCGTCGAACGAAATCACCTGCACCACGGTTCGAAAAGTATACATCGCTCAACAAAACCATCGAGCAAGTGTATTTAGCTGAGAAAGGTAAATACAATTTCGAACGACCTGCGAAAATAAAAATCGACCCCAATAGAAGGTCGAAATCAAGGTACTGTTTGTACCACAAAGACCACGGTCACAACACCGTGGATTGCTTTGACTTGAAGCGACAGATAGAAGCCCTCATCCAGCAAGGCTTCTTGAAAGACTATATCGCTCAACGTTCGGACGGGCGAAGGGACGAAGGTCGGGTCACTGATTTAACAGAAGAACAAAGCAACAACCCTGTGGAAGAAATCCACATGATCTTCGGTGGACCGACCACTGGAGATACCGGGAACTCCCGCAAAAACTACGTGCGACAAGGAAGGACATCCTTACCGAGATCTTCTGTTAACATCACCAGCTGACCTGCTAAGGTTGCAAAGGTAATCTCACAAACAATAACTTTTATCGAAGAGGACGCATGAGGGGTCGTACATCCACATGACGACTCCCTTGTCGTTGCGATGGTGGTCGCCAATAAAAGACTCCATAGAATGATGGTCGACACGGGCAGTTCGGCTGATATCTTATACGCATCGGCATTTGAAAAAATGAAGATCGACCGATCTCGACTGAGACCGGTCAAAACAGCAGTTGACCAGGATTCACAGGGGACAGCATCATGCCCGAGGGGGAGATAACCTTGCCAGTTACCGCCGGGGAAGAACCAAACCAGAAAATAATAATGGTTGACTTCCTTGTCGTAAATACCCCTCTGCCTATAACGCCATTATCGGCCGTCCTATCCTATGAGCTCTCAAAGCTGTCGTTTTCATCTATCACCTTGTAATGAAGTTCGAAACCGACGAAGGAATCGGCGTAGTCAGGGGAGATTAGCAGGAAGCCCGTCGTTGCTATGAGCTTTCCCTACGAGGGAAGAATAAAAATGCAGTATCAACCGTTTCTCATGCGACCTCTCTTGACCCAAGGGAGGAAGAGAAGGAGCGGGCCCATTTGACGAAACGACCTGAAGTTTATGGGTTCTGCAGTACCTGTCGCAATGGTTGATCGGTCAGCACGGCTATCGGGTGCGCCTGAAAATATAGCCTCAACTTCCTGGGCTGAGGTGATTAGAGCCAAAGCTAGCTTCTCTATTGTCGGATATCGGGTTTCGGGATCGAGTAGAGCTTTGCTGACGTAGTAAACAGGCCTTTGGATCCCTTTATCGTCTCGGACTAGTGCCGAGCTGACTGCCGCTGGTGAGACTGCCAGGTACAAGAGTAGTTCTTCTTTATATGCTGGTTTGGACAACAGCGGCGGAGAGCCGAGGTATGCTTTCAGTTCGCAGAAAGCTTGCTCGCAGTCTGAGGTCCAAATCATCTCCTTGCATTTACGCAGCTGCCTGAAGAAGGGGAGGCATCGGTCTGTAGCTTTTGAGATAAATCTGTTGAGTGCCGCAATCCTTCCTGTGAGCCGCTAGATATCCTTCACCGTGCGAGGCGAGCTCATGTTGAGAAGTGCCTGAATTTTTTTAGGGTTGGCTTCAATTCCTCGCTGATTTACTATGAAGCCAAGGAATTTTCCCGAGCTTACCCCGAAAGCACATTTTCTGGGGTTGAGCCTCATTTGATATTCCCGTAATATCTTGAACGCGGTGCGGAGGTCGCAGACATGGTCCTCTGATCTCTTGCTTTTCACGAGCATATCATCCACGTACACCTCCATGGTCCTACCGAGTTGGTCTGCGAACATCTTGTTTACTAGTCGTTGGTAGGTTGCTCCGGCGTTTTTCAGTCCGAAGGGCATAACCTTATAACAGTAGAGCCCCCGATCCGTAATGAATGCTGTCTTTTGCCTGTCGGGAGCGTGCATTTGGATCTGATTATATCCAGAGTAAGCATCCATGAAGCTGAGTAGCTCGTGCCCGACGGTTGCGTCGACGAGCTGATCTATTCGCGGCAGAGGGAAGCTGTCTTTAGGACAGGCCTTGTTCAGGTCAGCGTAATCCACACAGACTCTCCATTTTCCATTGTTCTTTTTGACGAGAACAACGTTTGCAAGCCATTCCGGGTAGCATATTTCTTAGATGAATCCTGCCTTGCGCAACTTCTGTACTTCCTCTTCGATGATCATGTACCTTTCTGTATTGAAAGAGCGCCTTTTTTGACGGATCGGTCTGTTAGTTAGGTCGACGTTTAGCCGGTGGACCATTACTTCTGGGCAAATTCCAGGCATCTCTTCATGGGACGATGCAAAAACGTCCACATACTCTTTCAAGAAGGTGATTAGGTCCTCTCGCACCTTGCCTTCCAAACATGATCCGATCTTGATATTTCTGGTCGGGTCGGTATCTGACAATGGAATGTCGACCAGCTCTTTATTTCCTACTCTCTGCCACAAGATATAGCATCCCACCATACACCTCCAGCCATTAGGTTGGAGCTGGCTCAGTGCGAGGCCTATGGTGTTAAGGACCTCTCGCACGAAGGGTGTAGGGGTAACCTGAGCCCGGCCTCTAGGTGCATATGGAGATAACGGTTTCTCCCCGGCGAGGTCGGCTCGGTCTATCAGTCCGGTCCGGAATCCTAAGATCAACGAATTCCGGGATCCCGTACGTCCTCCTCGCATTATCCAGTTCTCTCTGGGTAATTTGCGAGACCACGCTGTGCAGCTCGAAGGAATCTCTCTGAGCCGTCTCATCCCCAACTCCTGGCTCAGGAACGTCAGATTCCTCTTCATTCACAGGATCGGCTGTCCTGGAATGGGATTCTCTGGGGCCCATCTCCTGATGCTCTGATAGAGGTGGGTCCGATTCGGAATCCCCAAACCTCACCATCGGAATGGCATCAGAGTAGGAGGTCTCCGACATTTTGAAAAATACAAAAAAGGAAGAAGGTCTTCTAAAGGATGAGAAGAGCGTACCCTAAGTGATTGGTACGCCGGCCGGATGAGAGATGACAGAGAATGGAGGAGGAGAACTCAAAAGGAAAGAGAGAGGAAAACAGAATCGGAGAAGAGAAGAATTTTTTCGAAATCCGCTAACTCTCGAGTTTTATACCTGAAGGATTCTTTGGCATTTAATGCAATGATTCCGCGTGGCGGCTCTCGGTTGAAGCGTACGAAAAGTAACGCACCACTCCAGACACGTGGCGCCACCCCGTTCGATAATACTCTGTTGGGCGCTGATACGCCGTACGAACGAATGATGACGCCTCGATTTTTTGAACGACGCATTAAATGCCGCTTTCCCGCCCGTCGAGATGACGGCGCGACAGTGCGACAGCTGTAAAACACTAAGGGAAATCAGATCGACGTATCTTCTTTATCAAGCTACTCCTGAGACAGACGAGCTAGACTCGGGAGTGGGGGGACTTCTGTTGTGAGAAGAATACGAGCTGACCTCGGCACCCTCATGAAAAGAATACGAGCTAACTTGAGGATGGATCCGGTTCAGCTCGTTCAGCTCGAAGCCGATCTGATGACAGACGGAACGACCCAAATACAGGTCGTCAGGTCTGACCGACCCGATCTAAGGGAGAAAGTTAGTCCTCGTGAACGACCTCGCCAGGCCAATCGCTTTGCGACCTGAATCTGTTATCGTAATTCTCTAAGTTTGTGCGTAATAAAGGGAAAGAAATCCGGGAGATCTCTAACCAACCCGCCGAAAGATCCTCGAAGATCACGAAATAACTCCGGAAATCTCAGAGATCCGAGATTTCCTCCATAAAAATCGCGGTGACAATCAATGGACGCAACTCCACGCCCTAAGTCTATAAATTGGAGCATTCTCTCCGTTATTAAGGTACGATACAAAAACTGATCAAATGAGATATTTAACCTTTGAGGATCCGACTAACTTAGGCATCGGAGGGCTAACGGCTGGGCCCCAGCCACCCCCCTTAGCTTTCCTTTGTGTTCTGCAGGATCCAACCTACCTTCAGGAAGGAGAGCAGCATCAACCATCAACATCAAAGGAATCTTCATCCTCATCTGTTGACGAATTTCCAGCACTAACAGTTGTCTCTGTGGAGTCAATGCGTCTGACCATAAGCTCACAACCCAAGACCCAGGGTTGGTTGCCATGCGATCCTAACCTCAGCCGTACGTGGGGCTCGCTTTGATGTTTATAAAAAAATCCTACCCGTTCATCTGTTTTTCGTTCTCATATTAAGGCATGGCTCCAAAAATGAGGTAATTCGGAAGCTCAACGTGAGCCTCACAAGCCCCAAGATGTTTCAACAGAGGAGTTCAATCCCCACTGTTTTATATGTAATTTGGTCCACTAAATCTTTGGATCAGCGTAATCTTTTGGAATATGCCCAAAAATAGGGTAGAAAAATAGATGGACGGGGTGGATTTGTCCCTAACATCCTTTAGCCCCATGAGTGATTGAATGGTCGGTGTTCAATTCCCACTGTTACCTTTGGTTTGACCCACATGAGATCTGGATGACCTCATTTTTTGGGCCATGTCCTCAAAATGAGATGGCAAAAAAATGAACTGAGCGGATTTCTCACTAACACCAAGGTGAGCACCACGATGTATAAGCATAACTCGCAAGATTCTATTTCCTCCGATAAAATCTTCAAAGTGCAAGGCAATATTGACTTTTTATTGGAAAACAGTGAATTCCTTGGGCTTTTGGGTGGGTAAAATTTTCAAATTCGAAGGGTAACATCGACTTTTTATAATCGCCCGTTTGTCACCATGGATTTGAGGAGAAAGGAGAAGAAACTGGTTGCTTTATTCTGTTTGGCACCATGGATTCGATGAGAAGTCGATTTGAGAGGAATCTAGTAGAACTCAAAAAGGCACTTTTAGCCCTTTTTCAAATCCTCACCAAAAAGGTAGGATTTGAGGAGAAATCCTTCCCAACGTAGAGGCCCATCGTAATGTTTCCCTAACTATGGGACCCAACATGATGTATGTTTTCCATCCAACTTATTGATAAGGTCACAAAGACCTGGATGAAGGGACCACACAAATTTCAGTTTAATCCAAAACTTTTGTGCACCATAAAGGTCTCACTCTCCATTTTTTCTTGTTTTATGGTCCACTTTAGATGTGGATTTGCTTTATTTTTTGGATCTTGGTATAAAATGATTTGTAAAAATGGATGAATGACATGGATTTAAAAATTGAGGCTAATACAGTGGGCATATGGTGGGATTAAAACTTACACCGTCCATTTCTTCATGTTTGATTTCTCTCCAAATCTTGGCTGCCAAACAGAAAATCTAGAATTGATAAGAATTGGAATTGATGAGAATTCATATCATGGAATCCACTTCTCCTCACTTCTCCTCAAATCCATGGTGCCAAACAGGCCATAAAGAACAGGATCGGTTCGTTATTTGTCTGTATTTTGAAAACTAAAGGCATTGGAAAGAGAATATTTCAAAAGATGGCATTTTTATGTCGATGGACGAAAAGACAAGCACCCACATGACAATAACCCTTTTATAAGTTATTTATACTCCTAGCCAAATGAGTGAATCAAATCAAGCCTAGCTCGGGCCAATGTTTGAGTTGAGCAGGGTCATGCTCGACTCGAATTCATTCGAACACCCAACAAATGGCTCAACCAGCTCAAGGTCACTTTCAATCCGAGCTGAGTCGAGCATTTTCGAATTGAGCTGAGCGAGTTTTTCGAGCTTGCTCTGCTCATGTACAACTCTTAACCATGACCCAAAAATTAAACATTTGGTCATCAAATGTTGGAAAGGTGGACCATCACAGGTTGCTTGGCAAACCGGCATTGGAGTGTCTCCGAGATTCCGAGATAGGACTCATTGGTGTGTTTTGAAATCCAAAACCTGTGATTTTATCTCCCTTTTCTGCTCATTTTTAAAGGCAGAAGAGTCCGCATGTATAACTTATGTGTCACTAGGCTACTATTCAATCAAATTATTCCCTGGATCACTAAAATTACATCAATAGAATATCTAAAAGTCCCAAACATTGGCCATGTAAATCAATGATTAAAAAACCTTAGTTGCTTATTTGTGATCCTATGCTTATGGCCCACTTTAGGCTTGGAATTTCTTCCAAAGCATATATTTCAATTATTTTTTGCCAGAGCATATATTTCAATGGACTACTCAGAATCATTCTATCAAACATCACTTATGTACACTGATTAAGAATATTAAAGTTGATTTAGTAATCAAATCCAAACACCTGTAAATATGCTACAGAATTTCAATTCGTTTCTACTACAAGCGGCCAAACACTTCAGAATCACCTTGATTCGGAATGGGGGCATTTGAAATACAAGAAGCATGCCCTTGCTGTTAAATATGAACGGCATCCAACGGTGCTATTTCAACATTAGGGTGTTCCAATCAGATGCTAGGATTGTTCAATGAAACTGATTTTGGGATTTAACTCAGCAACAATGAGTTCCATTTTTGTTTAGTTAATTTACTCCCATATTTTGGAAGAAATGCTACAGCCACTAGCTTGAGAGCAACAAGGTGGTTCGCCAATCACAAGCTGTCATGGCATTTCCAAGCAAGATCAGTTCCATTCATCTGTGTCTCACCCCAAAAACTATGAATACAGACGTTTGGTCACTTTTCTCAGAAGCATCCATTTTCCTCGTGCCCGTATTGATGATTAGATAAAGATAGATTTCCAGGCCAGCTCATGTCCATGATTGGCCACAACTGATGAACTGCTGAGATATCTAACACTCAAGTGTCTCAAAAAATCTCTGAATCTTCTCACAGGAATGCTGAGAGAAATAACCACAATTTAATTAGCTAATAATTGTAAATTGCAATTCAATCTGATAATGCATCCAAACACAAACCACTCAATCCCCAGATGAAGGTTGAAGACTTCCAAACAAATCATGCAATATCAAGGGCCCAAATCAGCATATACCAGCCTTGAGCTTGCTTGCCATTTCTAACCACTTTATGGCAGAGAATCCGAACAAGTTGCCCTACCTAATGTGCATTAGTGAATTTTTCCCCAACAATAATGAAAGATAAAACACTATTTAGCAAGCATCCCAAAGATGTTCAAAAATATTTTGTAGGCCTTTCCAAATGCAGCCTAAGGGCGTGTTTGGGTGTCACTTAGAATTGAGTTTTGATGCATTTACTCCCAAAAGAAGCATACCAATGGCCAGATTTGAGCTTAAGGTTGTGGCCCACTCAGGCACCCAAGCCTAACATTTCAGCAAAATGGGTTTCCAACGATGCCAGGTTCGATGAACAGTTTGGATTATCAAACGCATGGACATACAAACATGTGAGAGAGTGCCAGCCTCGCTAACTCTCATATACATACATATAAAAAAAATATAAAAAAAAAAGAGCCAGTCACTGCAGACTTACTCAAAAATGAAAAACGAGTCACATCCAAACACACCTATAATTGTATTAGGAACTGCCACTTCATACATGTGGATCTTTAAACCAATGAATTAAGGGTATTCCAACTGCTCACACCACAAAAAGTGACTCCAATAAATCCCATTTTGTCAATGAATTAAGATGGATAAATCAAGCATCCATAAAAATTCTAGTGTCCCCGTAAATCCTAATTGATGAATCGCTCATCTTCTGCCTATTTCATCATTCAATGAGACAGCTAATAACCTACTCTCTACATTCTTCCAATCATGCGCTCAGGCCATGCAAATGCTGGTAATGCAGCCTTTTAAATGCAATTATAACAAATTCAAATCGTGCCATGCATTTTATCTCCCAAACGCATTCAAAAAAAAATTCGAAGCCAACGGAGATGAAAAGGAAAGAGAAGATCCAGCAAAGACCCACATGTAAATTACAGTAATTCATCATTTGCAATTCGGATGATTTTATATACTAACAGATGATATTTTTCATGTGAAACGGTAGCAATAACATATTCTCTCTAACTACAGTCCTGAACTTCTTCTGACTTAAAAATCAAATGACCCATATTTACCATCTTGCGATTCGGATCTTTTCATTGACATTGGACAAACCCAAAATGACGACCTAACTAAATCCCATTTCGTGATTGTATCAAAAAAAGCATGGAAAGACAATTGAAAGAAAGCTAACCATACACCTGTGGCTGGATGGACCTCGCTTAGTGTAGGATCAGAGCTTTTGATCATATGGTACATGAATCCAGAGGCATTTCAGTCTATTCGGATTCTTTGATCATTGTTGTTTCCTTGGCTTCTATGGTTGGTGATGGTCTCTTCTTCGGCTCGACCCTTTTTGTGGATCTCCGAGCACATCTCTTCGATCATTGGTTTCCAGAGACGGACTCGTGCATTGATGAACCAGTTCGATACCTTAAGACAGGGCAATCCGAGATGCAGGGAATGAGCAACAATGGAAACTAATTCATGGAACCCGCAAGGATGCAACCATAGATAGGACTCTACACATGGTAGAGACAGCAGATTAAAGAAAAGCAGAGTTAGGGTTTGTTTGGAATGTCTGCCAAGCACAGAAGGGAGTGTTTGTTCACCGCCGATAATGTGAATAAAATGATAAAAGGCGAAACCACGATCATTTCATTCTAATTACAGTGCATTTTGCATATATGGGTGTTTAGCGCAGCACACAGTCCACATTCAAATGCAGCATGCAGGTTGGGGTGCATTCCAATCCATTCTCATCCCAGGAAACACCCAAATAAGCCCTTACCCTCCTATCATGATATAACAAGAAAATATTAAATCAACCACTAGCTACAAACAATGCGCATCCATTTGAGTAAGAGTGTTGGGAATTATAAATACCTGATTCCTTGTCAACCCACTTCGCATCGCAAGTAAATGCTTCTCTGCATCTTTTGGGTAACTGAAACCCATAAATCAATATTAGATAATAACCATTTTAGGAATGTACTTGTCATGAAGGTGAATTATCAAAATCTTTTTTAATTTGCACTCCAAAACAGTTGTATAAGCAACTTACGGGTGGAGGAAGTTTTGAAACATCCATGCGCGTAAAACCGAAACGGATTTTTCCGGCAAGCCTCTTTGTGGTCTCCACAATTGCGGGTCGTTTCTCCTCAGCTGCTGCAAGGCCCATTGCTTTTCAATGAAAGATGGTTCGGAAGACCTCTCTTTTTCTTTCACACAGTCGATGCCGAGGCTTTCTCCAGTCAAAATTATTTGATTGGTGATTTGCTCCCTAAGATTTTTATAAAGGACAGAGATCGACTGAAGGGCGAAACGAGCATGCATTCGAGGGTCTGACTCAGTTGCAACATGGAATGCAGATATGACTGATTGGACCTGATCTAAGCACTGGTTGTATCGGCGGTCAATCTGAGATCAAGAAGCACAAGACAACATAAGAGATTTCCTGACTGACTACAATACAATAAAGAGATGAATTGCTGTGAGCACTGATGACGATAGATTTCAAACACATTAACCATCTACATTCGGGTCTAATTAAGAAAAAAAGTATTATATACAATGTTTAAAAATCGGTTTCAATGTACCATATGGTGACCACCAAGACTGGGTCATGTCGCCCTGTATTGGACCAATACAGCCGTGTTGTTCATGGATGAAACCAGTTCCATCAGGCAATACATACTGGTTTCAGATGATACTTAAAATGGGTTCTACGGGATGCTGAAGGTTTTTAGTTTGTACAAGTGGACCCCATGGTTCAGTGAACAAGACCACTGATATTATGGGCCCCACTAAAGACGTCCCATGCACCAAAAATCTACAAAATGGCAAAAACAAAACCCTTCAATTGGAAGCCACCAAACAAACTGTAAGAAGGAAAATACAGCAACAGTCCAATCACCACAGATTAGGTACTTCAATCCGGGAGAACATTGGTACATGGGGTCACTCATGGGTGAGGCCCATATATCGACAGTACAAACTCTCAGCTTGAGCACTGTATAATACTTCACAACAAAAACTGACATACCACTTGCAGCATGGCTAACAGTTCAGCTTTCTTGGTTTCGAGTTCCCATCTTGGCGGCATGAGCTTCATCTGATCCTGAGATTTGATTTCTCCAACAGAAAAGGGAAATCCATCAGAACCCATCAATGAAATCCTTCTCTCACCAGAGCAACTCGACGAAAATGACATATCCACCTCACTCCTGATTCCGTCCAGTGAACTATTCAACGCATCAAGATTTTCTAGCGCATAGCTAGCAACTTCCGCAAGTATTTGTTGGGCAACATGGAGATATTTCGATCCTAACAGTATATGTGAGAACTGAAACGGTCTATAAGAACCACAATCTAGAGAAAGGTCCTTACGGTTAGTTGGGGGTTGTTCCAATCCCAATCCCATTCCCAAACCGACATCCTGAAGAGGATACTGAAACACACGAGGACAAGCATCTGCACATCCATTCCCTTTCGACGTGACTTGGGTAACTCCAGAACAGCTTATTTCAGAGCATTGGTCAGGGGCAGTTGGCATGTTGAAAATAGAAGGCTGGCACGTGGCAAGACTCAAAGACAATTCATTACTGGGTATACAGTAACTGTACGGCTGATTACCACCCATGCTAGATTTGTTTGGAATCCATTCAGGTTGCGAGCTTCCTGTGACATGATATGATTGGCAAACCATGCTCATGGGAGCCTTCCCAGGAGACTCCATGTCACCCTGCCGACCATCATATCCGAGATTTACAGAGGCTGAAAGTGACAAACTCGGAGCGTTACAGCCACCGCTTGAAACAAAGGTCCTCAAATCCTCATAGAGTGATGCTGGTGTGGCAGACATAGGGAGGCCAACAAGATTTTCCAGCGACCCAGTGCTTGCAGCCAAAAGGTTGGCAAGTGGATTGGCAGGTACGGACGGTCCCATGAAATGCTCCCGCATTTCGGTGCTGCCAATTGAACTGTTGACTGAAGTGTTTCGCATTGCGTGCCTACCAAGTGGCAAATTTCTAGAAGTTGATGTCTCGGCATCGCCCAAACCACCATGGTTCGTCATATGAAGATCGCCTACAGATTCCGCATGCACGGTGGAAAATAATGGATACCCAGCCATTATCGGCCTTTGGTTGTTGGGATCACCTCCATCTGATGCAACAAGCGAAGCTGGAAATATGTGTGATGTTGTAGCATCAATGACCATAGGATTTCGGTCTGTGATCGGGAGTGGGACATTAAATATACTGTTCTCCATTGTCAAGGGATATACAAAACTTCAGCACACCAGCCACGTACAACCCCTACTAATATTCATGCATAGCCTCACACTTCCTTGAGACAGCGGTTCTCCATGAAATCCAGTCATTCCCTTTGAATTCTTACAAATAAGGATCTGCTCCAACGCTCCCTCTTAACCATTCATAGTTTTATGTTTCATACATGTCATGTAATGTCGGCCTGGAAAAATAAATGCCATTGTAGGTAAGTTCACTAAAGGCAAATCAAAGTAATTTCAATGAGATACAAGGCCACAGAATTATACCCTATAAGGTAAGAAAGAGAATGTTTTGATAGGAAAAAACATGTGCCCCTTCATCATCCATCTTAAAATACACTAACAGAGAGAAAAATGTCGATTATGACCATTGCATGTAGAAATATCAAATGTTTAAAATAGAAATACTCAAAATTCTCATCCAGAAATAATTTCGAATAGTTAAGTAAAAGCACATCAGTGAAGTGGGCCCAAGGAGCCATTAGTAATCATCCCATTCAAGAAGGAAACAATGGGGCACCTCCCCGTTCTTCAATTGCCACAGAGGAGTATCTAATTTTTCTATTTCATTACTTGTTTTGTCATTGGCCTCAAGATTGCTTCTTCTTTTTTTTTTTCAGTGTTGTTCGTTTTTGCTAATTTTCTTGTATCTTAGGATCAATGTAATTCTTTTTCCTTGGTTGCCAATGCTACCACTATCATTATTGTTTTTAGTAACCCATGTAAGGGCTTAAGAGCCTAAGACCCTCACATCATCCTTCTATAGGTGTATTAGCATAAGAGTGGGCCATATTTGCGCACCGCAAACACAGCCCACATGGGGACATTGGACTTTTGAACATCCAACTCCAAAACATAGAAGTGAAACTTGCTTATAGATGAAGATGATGAATAGCATCTAAAATGCTTATATCGTACAAAGCACGAGATATGCGACATAATCGCATCACGGACTAAGAGGATGGTGCTGGAACAGACCCAACTAAGAAAACTATATATGTTTGAAATAAGAAAGAAAAAGGAAAGGCAAAGAAGATGCCAAGTTCTCTTAGCAAGAAACTTAATGATTCTATGACACTCAAAAGTCATGGAGTTCCAGAAAGTGATCACTGAAATACCTTTACGGTTGTTGCATGAAAAGGATTTTTGAGTAGGAAGTCCATGTCCATGTATCTTTAAACCTGGACAGGGGCTTCCATGGATGTTGATACTTGTGTTTGGATGAGTGGTAAAGGGGGTACATGGATGTTGAGATTTTGTGCTTGGATGTCACCACATGGAGGACCTTTTTTCCTGGATGGTATACAGCAAGAGCATTTACCGAAGAGGTGAGCATAGCACATGTGCCTAGAGAATGTAACATTCAATTTCTGTAAAAAGACCTTGTCCAATGGAAACCTCTGTCTCAAGTGAGAACTGAATCCTAACAGTGGAAACCACTCCTAGACATGGACATCTTTGTCTTTATTGGTGTTTTCCACTAGACTAGACCACCCCCTTCCAGTACACGTGGAAGTTGTGTAGGTGGTCGTTTGGATTGCCTGTAAATCATTTATAGTAAATGAGCCATTTTTGTGTTTGGACGCTCTCATTTGCTAGTAAATCATTTACTACCTATAAGTTATTTACTAGCAAATGCCTCCTCTCATTTACTAGAAAAAAGATGAAATTTCATTTACTAGTAAATCATTTACCAGCAAATGGCTCCTTTTTTTTTTTTTTTTTTGAATTTTACACTGTAAATGATTTACTAGCAACCATTTACAGGCTATCCAAACACTGTAAATGATTTACTAGTAAATCGTTTGCAACTTGCAGCCAAAGTGACAGGTAGTAAATCATTTACTAGCACTCAAGTGATTTACTAGTAACAGGCATCCAAACGACCCCTAAGCAATCAGGACTGTTGATTCGCTGGATCATCTTGTGAATGATCAATAGCTCAAAAATCCATGCAGTTAGGATATAGGAACCATCCAACTCTGTTGACTGTTCCCTGCAAGGGAATGCTTAACTCAAAAACTGAATCAAGAGGCAAAAACCAGCACAATCAGATTATCAAAGCTGTCTAATCATAATGGTTTTTGGCTAACCGCCCAACCACATGGTGGCTCCACAGATCAGTGGTCCCGATCACCATGCATGTTTGCCATTTCGAAGGTAGGGGAGAAATTTCAAAGGACTTCGACACAGTTTACAGCATTTCAAACTAACTAAAGCTATGCATAGCAGCAGAGGTCTTCATCATCTTATAATGTTAAATAAAGAAAGAAAAATCTAAAGCAATCAAAATGAATCCGCCACATCCATTTTAAATGCGCAAAATAACATCAGACAAGCAATGCATTCATGTAGAATTCCATGCCCCGATAAACCACAATTTCCCATAAAACAACAAAATTCCTCAACTGTACAATTTCTTCAAACAAATCAAACAAATATTCTAAGCAAATGCATAGAAAAAGATAGCATAAGCACAAAAGCAGCAAGGAGAAAGCACATACAAGAACCAACCTCCCTTCCATCAACGAAAGGCGAATGGCCCACCGTAAAACAAACAGCCGGAGCGGCGATCTTGTCCTCGGAAGCTGAACGAAAACCAAATCAATGAAGCTCAAATTTCAAAAGGATCCATGGGCTCTCTCCCCCTTTCTCCATCTCAATATCAAAGCTGTACCTTAGCCAAATAAAAATAAAAATAAAAACAAAGAAAAATGGTGATATTTCTTTCCCTTTTTTGAAATCAAAAGTGGGTTCTTCTCACAACCCAAAAACCAACAAAAGCACAATCCAAACTCCACCAAGAATCATAAACTTCTTCTTTCCTCCCAACAATAAAATACAAAGCCAACAGAAAAAGGTGGGTTTTCTTTTCTTCCTTTTTTCTTTATGATCTATCAAAAAACTGGATGTCTTTCCTACAGCACAAAAAAACAAAAGCATGGGGTCCAAAACCCATCAAGAACCATGCATTCTACCTTTCCCCCACAAACCACAAAAGAACAAAACAAATAAAAAAGGTGGGGTTTTTCCTCTTTCGATTTTTGCAACAGTAGTTTCTTTTTCCCAAGAATCCAAAAGCCAAGGGAATTAGATCCAAACCCAATCAAGAATCTATAAAAGCAAGCCCAGAGAATGTGTTCTCCACCATTTTTCTATTCCAGAACCCAAAAATCAAAAGACACCACATTCCAAGAAAAAAAAAACATTCAAAGAGAGGGGGGGGGGGGGCCCAGGCATTAAAGCATGCACAGAGAGATAGATATATAGAGAGAGGGGGAAGAGGAGGAGAGATAGAGAGAGAGCGAGAAAGAGAAAGAGAGAAGGAGAAGAGCCAAACATGAGGAAAAAAACAAAGGGTAGAACATTACTAGTCTTTGGGCAGTGCTGCCACTCATTTCCTTTGCAGGCTTTTGGGTGGGGCCCATCACCCCCTCTATTATCTCCTCTATCCACCTCATCTCTGATTTCCTTTGTCTTCCTCCTTACATCCATCTGCTGCTGCTGCTCCTCTGCAATCATCACAGCCAAAAATATCAGAAATCTCTGTTGGAATTCCTGTTCTGTGGCAGCTATTTTTTTCAGAGGCAAAGGCTACTTTTAGGAAAGCAAAAACCAAAAAAGAAAAAAGAAAGAAAAATAGAGGGACTGGAAAATGAATTCGAGGAAAATGGGGTGGTAATGTTTTTACTTTTGTGAGAAAATCTGAGTGCATTGCTGAGTATGGTACTTTCCTTGGGAGGGAGGGAGGGATTGCTGACGTCATCCAGATGTGAGGATATGAAATCTAGCGGGAAATCTTTTGAGTAGATGTCTGGCGTATTTAAGAGCCAGCGGAATACGCGCGTAGAGACGCGTCAACTTCAAGCGCCAAAAACGAACTCGCCAAACGTGCTTTTTTGTCACATGGGTGAAAAATCTGAGACGTTCATCGTGTATTTCTCGCAGTTAATGTGTGGTATCCTGAAGATCAGGTTGAGATATGGTTTTATGATTGTTAAATTCATGTTAGTGTAGGGTACTGGCTCGTGTGTGGTCCATCTCTGTTTTTATCGTTTGCCTTACCGACGTAGTGGATCACAGAAGCGTGTGCATTGTTGGTACGTGCGGTGCGTTTGTAGTTGGCTCTTGAGGAAGGGGCGTGTGGAGTTAGGAGTTTGGTTTTCCTCTGTGAGGAAGAGGAGTTAACTGCTGGAGAAAAGTACTCGCTCGCCTGAGATGGAGATAGTGGCTTCTTGGCACACGTGCTAGATATTTCGTCCATTCATTAGATGATAAGGACAGCGAGCAGAGCATGCTGTCGTCCAAAAAATGAGGGAGGTCTACTAATCCGGTAATGTGACATTATAAATGATGGGAGTGGATTAGATGTTACCCGGGTGCTACTTTTGTGGGTGTTACGTTGACCTTGTGAGGCCCACCTTGATGAATTTGATGTATATCCACGCTGTCCGTCCGTTTTTCTAGATCATTTTAGGACGTGATTCAGAAAATAAATAGATATAAATCTTAGGTGGACCATACCACTGGAAATAGTTGTGAATGACCATTAAAAAGATTTTTGTGAGCCATAAAAAGTTTTGGATCCAGCTGATGTTTGTATTTCCCCTTCATCCAGGTATTTTTAAGCTTCTCACGGGTTGGATTACAAATAAACATTACGGTGGGCCTTAGGAAGTTTTTAATGGTGGTGTTCAATCACCACTGGTTGGTGTGGTTTGGTCCACCTATTTGCTTAATTTTTTGGACCACGTGCTCAAATGGACCGGAAAAAACAGAGGGACAGCAAGGACATACAACACACCATTAAAATGGGCCCCACGCTCACGCTAAGACCCAGTAGGTTTTACCCAGGAAAACCTCATCCGTGCTCATAAATGGTCACATGCATTCCAACTTACAATATTCCGTATCCTAATTGCTGAGAAGATTTTCTCTACCATGTGTAATACACAAATAATTGCTTCTCCAACCCTTTCATGATTTATGGGTTACATCTATACCATCCATCAATTTTTTAAATTAATCTATAGCCTGGTCCCAAAATGAAGCACATATAAAGCTTAAGTGGACCACACTATAGAAACCAGTGGAAATTAAATGATTACCATCAAAACATAGCTAATGTCTAATATAAGGTTTATTTTCCATTTAATCTTTTCATAAGGTTATACAAACATGGATGAAGGGAAAACACAAATATCAACTTGATTAGAGCCTTATGTGGCCTTAAGAACCCAATTCCCACCATTTCCTGTACTGTGGCCCACTTAAACCTTGCAATTGCTTTCTTTCTTTTTTTATTATGCTCCAAAATGATATGGAAATGAATGGATGGTATGAATGAAACATATACATCATTATAGGCCCCACATAGCCCTTACTAGGACTGCCCGTCTCTTGCCTTTAACAATCTTGGTGGATCTCATGAAGTGCTCTATGTATCAGTGCTCTATGTATCCCATCATAATGTATGTGTTTTATGTATCCCATCATCCATTTTGTGAATTAATTTTAAGACATCCATCCAAAAATTACGCAAAACCAAAACTCAAGTGTGCCACGTGATTTTAATAGTGGTTATCATTAACCATTGTTGAAACATTTGATGATCACAAAAGTCTGTTATAATATTAAGTTTTTAGTGCTTTAACTTCATCCCAATGTGAATGAACTTATAAACCGTTTGAATGGCCTCTAAATATCAAGGTGGGGCTAGGAAGATTTCAATAGTAGAAAACTCTTTTCCCAGTTTTCCCTCTCTTATGGCCCACTTTAGTTTTAGATTCACTTCATTTTTTGTCACATGTCCTAAATTTATATAAGAAAATTGATGAACGTAGTGGATTTCTCACAAACATCACAGTGGGCCTTACCCAGCATTTCAACACGAATCGCCTTTGGAAAAAAAATCCGCTTAGAAGCAGAAGCAGATTGCGTCCTTCCAATGCTTGGCGAAAATGGATCGCGACTTCGCTGGATCCTGAATTCACTGAGGTGGGTGGATCCCTTACCATGCCATCCACTGTGTGATGTGTGTATTACATCCACATTGTCCATTTATTTTAAACCCTCATTTTAAAGCATGATTCAAAAAATGAAGTAGATCCAAATGTCAGGTGGACCATAATATATAGTAAATAATAGTACTCAACCATTAAAAGCTTCTCATGGGTCACAAAAGTTTTGGGTTAAGCTGATATTTGTTTGTTATCTTCATCTAGATCTTTGTGACCTTTTCAACAGGTTGGATGGAAAATGAACATTCTATTGGCCCCCATGAAGATTTTAATGGTGTGGATTCAATCACTACCATTTCATGTGATATGGTCCACCTAACATCTCGAGCTGCTTCATTTTTGGCATAATGCCCTAAAATGAGCTTTCAAAATACACGTACAGTGTAGATGTAAGGTACATACATCACAGTGGCCCACATTTGGGAATCCACCGACCTAAGTGGATCCGGGGATCCATCCAAACCGCGCCTGGCGAAAACAGATGCCAAATCGCGTCTGGCGAAAACATATTGCATCCGTCCACCACCCTTACTATAATCCTTGATAGGGATTTGTGAGGCCTACGGTAATGTAATGGTTTTATCCACACCATTCATCCCTTTTCTCATATCATTTTAGGGCATGATATAAAAAATGAGGTAGGTCCACAACTCAAGTGAACCACAAGAAGATTGTAATGGTGGGCGTTCAATCCCCACTTTGGGGTCAACTTAAGCGTGGTTCTACCTCATTTTTCAATTAATACCATGTAAATATGGATGGACGGCGTTGATAATAAACTCTTATCATAGTGAGCCCCACAGATCCCCCGTCCGATCGGGGTTAGAACGCAATCCAGCGCTTTCGGTGGATCCGGGGAACCACCGGACACGGATTTCCTGCTAAAGGCTTGCGAAGGAAGTTCCTACGCTGGGAACTTAGGTGGGCCCACAGTGATGTTCTCTGACAAATCCTTCCCATCCATCCGTTTTGGGAGCTCATTTTAAGACATAAAAACAAAAATGAACCAGATCCAAGAATCAAGTGGCCCCACCTAGATTCCAACCGCAAGAGATGCCTGGGAAAGGCTTTCGGTCTAGTGTAATTGGGGACGTGGATTAGCTACCGACAGGTTGAGTAGCGAATAACGCTACTAAAGTGACGTCACCATGACCCCAACATGATGAATGTGTTGTATCCAAAGCTCAAGTGGCATGATTCAAAGTATGAGGCAGATCCAAATCTCAAGTCGACCCCACCATAGAAAACAATGGGGACAATGACATTCACCGTTGAAGTCTTCTTAGGGCTACAGAAGTTTTCGATCAATCTGATATTTGTGTTTTCCGTTCCTCCTTATCTTTGTGAACATATGAAATGGTCTCTCCAAATGGATGGACGGTGTGGATACAACACATACATCATGTTGGGTCCACAGCACATGGAGACGTCACTTCAGTAGAGTTATTCGCTGCTCAACCTGTCAGTAGCCAATCCGCGTCCTGTAATGGGTCTGCTGGTCGAAGTCAGGACTTTGACTGCAATAGCCCTGAGGTGTGGGCTATTTTTACTAAGAGTCCAATTTCTCATCTAGCTTATCTTTTTTAGCCTTTGACGAGAAATTGAAAATTTTAAGGTCTAGAATGCCCTTCTGACCACTATGTGCTGAGAGGGAATCCACCGTACCCCACAAGGAATCCATAGTACCCAAGAGGGATTGGTCGGAGGGGCATTGATACCATAAATCTTTAATTTTTAGTCAAAAGGTTAGAAAAGATAAATCAAACGAGATATTGGACTTTTAGTAAACATAACCTCACCTCAGGCTATTACATTAAATATCCCGTCGAAGTCTAGTAGTATATCCACGTTAGCGGATTAGGTGCGACTTGGCATTACCAGCGGCCCTGACCGTGGGACCCGCATTGATGTAAATATTGTATATCCACGCCGTACATCCGTTTTCCCATCTCATTGTAGGATATAAACCCAAAAATATAGAAAATATAAATCTAAGGTGAACAACACCATAAGAAAAAGCGGAGATTAAACCCCCACCATTAGAAATTCCTAGGGCCCACTTAATGCCCAATGTAGTGTTTATTTGCCATAAAACCTGTCGATAAAGTTACATAGACCTGGATGAAGGGGAAAAAACAAATATCAGTTAGTTCCAAAGTTTTTGTAACTCGGAAGAAGTTTTTAATGGTCAAACACCACTTTTTCCTGATGTATTATCTAATTGAGATTTTGATCTTCTTTATTTTTGGGTTCGTTGGATAAAATGAGGTTTCAAAATGGATGGACGGCGTGGATATACAATAAATACATCAAGGTGGTTCGGGTGACGCCGGGGCCGAACCTAATCCGCTCCCCCATCACACAGGGTATGCCGTACTAACTTTCGTGGTTGGTAGAGGTGGAACCCACGGCTCAGTGAGTGAGATCTTTGGTGCGTTGGGAACCACCGTGGATGGCAAATGCACCAAACATCTTCGGCCAATGTTCGCTTAAAAATTCAGATTAGCTAGTCGTCATGTGGGCCAGTAACTCCAGACCACTAGCTTGTTGGGTCCTGGATGGACCATGCTATGCATATCTCCTAGATTGGAAGATCCAAGCCACTGATCTTGGGGCCTTTTCTCAGTTGAATTTGGACGGTTGTATGCCTCTTCTCAACCGTCCATTTACAGACCACTTATTGAAAAGTTTAGCGCTTCAAAGCCATAGTTCTAAAACTCGAAACGAGTCAACTCGACTCAGCTCGGCTAGATTTGAAGCCGAGTCACTGGTACCTTGACCTGAGTCTAACTCGATCCCAACCACTTGGTCGAGTCAACCTAACGGACTCTTTTTTTTCGGATTGGATTAGCTGTTAACCGGGTAACTCGTTTGTGTGTGTTACTGTGACCGTATGGGCCTCACCCTGATGAATGTGTTGTATGTCCACTCTGTTCATACATTTTTCTATCTCATTTTAGGACTTGATCACAAAACCTAAGCAGATCCAAACCTCAGGTGGACCAGACCACTGGAAAGAATGGTGAATGACAGTTAAAAACTGATCCTGAGCCATAAAAGTTTTGGATCTTTGTATTTTTTCTTCATCTAAGTTTGTTTGACCCCCAGGTAATGTTTAACGGGGGGGGGGGGCATTCAATCACCACTGTTTCACCACTGTTTCATGTGGTGTGGTCCACCTGACAACATTTGGATCTAATTAGATTTTGGGGCGACATCCTAAAACAATCTGAAAAAAAAAAAAAAAAAACAGAGGGACAGCATGGATATATAACACATCCATCAAGGTAGGCCCCATGATCAGGGTAACACCTACTATAACACCTAATCCACACCCATATTTCTCTCCTATAATGCTGGGTTCACATGCATGAGTTGGCCCACCCGAGGCAGAGATAATCATGATGATTGGGTACGTAAGGGCATGCTTTCATTGCCCTCTACAAATGAAGTCCACATCTACATTGCATATGCATGACACATATGCAAGTGTCACCACAAGAGTTTCAACATTGAGACAAGGGATCAAGTGCCCATGTGGTGTGAGTGGGTGGGGGGTGGGGTGTGGATGTGTGTAAATAAAAACAAAAATTAAAAGTGCTACCATGCCAATTACACCGGGATCCCTAGCTCAAGTGGGAGATTGAATGAAGATAGTCCCGTTTCAACATTATGGTCTTAGTATTGATTCCCAATAGTGATGCAGAATTCAATTGCTACCTAACAATAGCTCCCGCAGCTTTATGAAAATGCTCATATCTTCTTCATTATTCTTCATCTTTTGATCATCCACACTCAATGGTATTGTCGCTAGGAGCATGATCATCGCTAGCTCAAGCAATGTTACCCACCCATCACTTAATCTGCAAAGCACCCGCAAAGCAAAGTGCTCGTGTAGTTTTCCATTGTACACCCAGCACAAGCCTGGAACTAGTTCAATCCATTTTTAGAGTGCTTCCTCATTAATTTTCTTACCTCGAAGCCCCCGCGTGCTTCCTGCCACTATAGTACTCACATATTAGTTATTAATGACAATCCTACGCTTACCGTCTCTCTTCCTCCTTTCATATCTTCATAGCTCCTACTCCAATATTCGTTTATGTGCTGGATTATTATGGAGGAAATTCAAACATGACCTCTTTATCTTAATAATAACTTAGTTATCTTGAGCTTTGTTTTAGAATAGATGGCTATTTTCATGCTATATGATTTAAAGCACGTATTGGACTACAACTTGTAATGTTGAATTAGTAGCATAGTTGGACCAAAAGAAACTCAAATGGAAATAGAAGTAGTCCATTACATTTGAGCTTGGCCTTACGTAGGGCATGACATAACTGGCCATAAGCTCGTCTGGTTTAAGGAAATTCATTCTGGATAAGAAGTAATTGTCATTCAAAGTATGGATAGTAAATTAGTCATAACTTTTGATCTAAGTATCATCATGGAATGCATAGCCTATTGAGTTTTATATAGCCAACCATCCAGGATTAACCGCCCCCCATAGCGGGTTGCATCTATTCATTAACAAAAAAAATCTTTTTCATTTCAAAATTATGATTTTAAAAAAACTTCACTATTTTTAAAAATACCCGTTTTTGTCTTACCTCCTTGTTTTAGAATTTTTAATTGTTTAGAAGCTGCTTATTATAACACTTGAAATGCTCTATTGAGATTAATTTAGTCAATTTCTATTTTTGGCACAATAAATTTACTATTTCAATCATTTCAATCCTATCTAAATTAGAACTAGTCTTAGGTCTTCTATATAAGTGATGTGCATTCTAGAATAATTATTCAATAAAATATTCAAACTTTTTCTCTCACTTTATGTGGATTTAAGAACTCACTTGGTGGATATAAGGTTTTCAGTGCAATAGGAGGATAATAATCTGCTTCTTATTGTTTCACACCCTTCACTACATCAAATGTAGACCAAACTTAGGTGAATACTAAAAGCTTTTCAATTGAGTGCGCTCTCTTTTCTGTAAATATCTTAGCAATGTTTATAAATATTTTCTAATGAAAATCAATACAAATCAAAACAAAGTCAGTCTAGACTATTGGAATGTTACTAACCAGGGTTCAAAGACTCACAAGAACGTAGACCCTAGGAGTCAACTTCCATCATGCTTGGGGTCCACCTTTAGTGATGATTCATCTGGTGGCACCAACCAAAATGGCCCACTCTACCAATTCACATTAATTGTACGGTTCTAACTACATTCCAAAAATTCAACTGAACTATATTGAACTTGGTGAATCAACCTCGACCTGACCAGATTTCACCAAGAATTCAAACCTCGAGAGAAAAATAAGACCATGTCAAGCAATTGTGCTGGTGTCAACAGATTCCATGTATTTCATTCTGTAACTCGATCCCCATGCACCATTGAAATTAGAAAAGCAAAAAGAGGCAGATTCTCATAAGGCTGTTGTATATGAGAATTTGGAGCAACGGGCTGTGCGCAGGGCTCACCATGGTTCATGCATCCTGTTCCTACAACCATTTAGAAGATCCCGTTCTCCTTAAAAACAAATACAAATTCATTACCGTGTTTCACGTTTGTATGCTAGTAGATCTACATGCCCTGATGCCCCCACGTCCTTAGGATACAAGGAGCAGAGATCTGGGCCGTCTGTCAGATGGGTCTCTAGCACTTGAAAAATTGTACAATTTGGATGTGTTCAACCCAAATTGAATTGTCTAGATGTAGACCCCAGTTTACATGGTTTTAATGAAACAAAAATTGTATCAACATGTTTTTACACCTGTTCTAGTGCATCCAAGTGAATTAATGAAATGTTGTTATGTGTCAACATTATGTATGAATGATAGATGAAATCCTACTTGCACCTTGAGGATATTTTTCATACTATATCCTTCAGTGACACATCACCTGCCTAGAAGCAGATTAACTCAGAGCCGTATACACACTCACAGACGAGACACTATGACAAAGACACTTAGCTCTCGCACAAGAAACTCTTGTGGTTAAAACAACGTACTCAACAAGCTTATAAAAACTCGTCGAGATAGGAAGTCTATCATAATCCAAATACAATTGACAACGTTGTCTCATACAATTTAGAGACAATCAGTGCTTTTACGGCAAACACAAAAGATCGAGAAGTCAAGTCCTCCCAAAATGGAAAGGAATCAAGGGATGTGATGAGGAATTTGAATCCAGTCAGGATACGATCTGATCCCGTAACCTTTGAGGATCCCACGATAGCAAGGGAACCCATTATGGTTGCCACCTTTTGAGTTATATGAAGAGCACGCGACGAAGAGCTCGAGGCACCAACATGGCCATCACACACAACCTCATAGTGTGACGCTATTTATCTTAGTTTTAGCTTTAGTTTATCTGGATAGAATATCTAAAGTTTAGTGTAGCTTAGATCACTGTTGTCTAGCACTTTCGCACTGCAGTATGCCCAGAAAGTGGTGTATACCATAACTCACAATCATCGGATCCCCAATCAACCAAGTCCATACTTGAAAAATGCACACCCCAATCACGTCCTGTTGACCATTTACCTCAATTGTTTGTCCAAACAGGCAATCACAAGTGTTTATTTTTTATCTACTTCTCTGCTTATTTTATTTTTCTGCTAAATGTATTAAATTTCATTAGAAACCAATAAAATCAATGACTAACCTTTATTTTTAATTATTTTCATTTATTACTATATTACTGAGAAACCTAAAGTCTACCATCATTGTTAAAAGAAAGGTCATTAGCTTAAGGTGAAAGAATTCATTGGACTAATCTTCCTTTTTAAATGGCATGACCACTACAACATTAGTGGCCGAAAAATCACGTCAACTTTCACAAATCTGGCCCTATGCCTTATTTACCACCAAGGGTCGCAATCATTTAATCGAATTCTGACTATTAGCATAGGAAACAATTTAAGGTTCAAATTCAACAAAACAAAAGAATTTTTGCAAAATCAAATGCTTCAATTATTAAATTAAAATTATATTAGGTTTCTAATCTATTTATAGTGGCTTTTAAGGTTTGTTTGTTTTCATTTCCCTAGGGACAAATACATATAAATAGGTAATTATTACTATTTATCCTGTTTGATAAAAATTGGTATTTCCTTGTAGAAGGGGTATGAAAAGACCCAAGTATATTCGTGGGCCCCATTGTGATGTTAATGAGATATCCATGCCGTCCATTCATTTTACCCGAACATTTTAGAATACAAGCCCAAAACTGAGGCATATCTGAAGCTCAAGTGGCCTGCACCATAGAAAATTGTAGTCGTAAGGGGTTTTTAATGGTGGGCCACTATTTTGTGTGGCGTGCTCCACTTGAGTAAGGGATTTGACTCAATTTTGGATGTATGCCCTAAAATTAACTCACGAAATGGATGGATGGAGTAGAGAAGCCATTTGTATCATAGTGTGCTCCACAAAAAATTCACTCTCCTCAATTTCCATGCACAAAAATCTTCTGGGAATTGTCATTCTTTAAAAATGGGTAGAAAAATATATTGTAAATAATCATTATCCATTTACAATGTATTTAGTGTTTAACTGGAGTTTCGTACGTGCTGCGTGAAAATGCAAGCGCGTGTCTACCATCCATCATACTTGCCCCGATTTTACACAGGTTGGGCCGGGCCGTCTAGCCAGGCTTATTCAAAATTCTGACTTTTCAGGCCCAAGCCCGACCCATTGACACCCCTACAGAATGAGCCTCTCTGATGAATGGACGCGGAGGCTTTCGCAGGAAGTTCCGCTGAGCCAATGTGATGTTTTTGGTAAATCCACGCTGTACATCCTTTTTTTCTTTTTGACATGACACCGTAAATGAGCTGTATCGAAGACTAAGTGGGAAAAAGGTGGGTAGGCAAATTCTAACGTTGAAACATTCCTGGGTCCACAGTGATGTTTATATGCCATCCATATCGTTCATAATGCCATTCCTATTTGGATGAACTGAAAACACAAATATTAGCCTGATTCAAAACTTCTGTGGCCCCATGAATACTTTAACTGTGGACGTTCAATTCTCACGTTTTCAGCCCACTTGAGTCTTGGAATCGGTTCATTTTTTGTCACACGTCTTAATATGAGTTCACAAAACGAATGAACGGCGTAGATTTCTAGAAAACATCACAGTGGCCCCACCTAGATTCCTAGTGCAGGAACTTCCTGCAAAAGCCTTTCGCAGAAATCCGCGTCCCTGATTCGTGTCTCAGATTTAAATCATACTCTGGCCGAGTATCCAGATCATATGCATGCATACACCTGATATACATATGGCATGTAAGAACCCAATCCAAACCATCCAGATTGTAGGTAACATTATATTATATTATAGAGTAATGTTAAAAATCCAGCCAACTTATATTTTCTTGTCAAAATTGGACCATGGATAAATTTCATTCATTGAGCTGATGATCTTCAATTAGGCATATCATCTACTTACTGTGGTTTTTTCAATCATTCGTTGTCCAAATGGTTCCCATGGCTTGGACGGTTTGGATTGACGTGTACCCATTCCATGTGGATAGTCTTGGGTTCACATGTCTGATCATCAGTTTGCCTTGTTACATTTGTCTGTTTTCACGTGCCACATCGTGGAGAGAACACGGATTAGGTGCGACCCCGGATCTAGCCCGGTGGGTGCGGCCCAGACCGTGGGCCCACCTTGATGTATATGTTTTATATCCACACCGTCCATCCGTTTTTAGAGCTCGTTTTAGGATATAGTCCCAAAAATGAAGCAGATAAAGACCTCAGGTGGACCACACTACAGGAAACAGTGATTGAACGCCCACCATTAAAAAAAACCCTAGGGTCCAACGTAATGTTTATTTGCCATCCAACCTGTTGGTAAGGTCACATGAAGGGAAAACACAAATTGCAGCTTGATCCAAAACTTTTGTGCCCAAGAACTTTTTAATGGAGGAAATTCAATTATTACTGTGTGGTCCACCTGAGATTTGTATCTGCTTCATTTTTAGAACCATGAACTAAAATGAGCTGAAAAAAACTGATGGACGGCGTGGATATACAACACATACATCAAGGTAGGCCCATGATCAGGGCCGCACCTACCTAGCTGGTTCGTGCTCACACAGCTTTCTAAATGGTGGTCGAGCAAGAGAGCTTTGCTAAGCGGAAGCGGATTGACTCTTTAGGGCCCACTGTTACTTACTTATTTTATCCACTCCGTCCATTCATCTTAACATATACTTTTAGGCCTAGAGCCCAAAAATGAAGTATAAAAAATTATCAAGTGGATCACACCACAGGAAAAGTGTGAACGTATACTGTTGAAAAATTCTTAGGGCCCACATAAGTTTTGGATCAGGTTGATATTTCTGTTTTCCCTTCATCCATGTCTGTGTGATCTTATGAACAGGTTGGATGAAAAATAAACATCACTGTAGGCCCTAGGAAGGTTTCAACATTATTCCCACTGTTTCCTATAGCATTGTCCACTTGGGCTTGGATATGCTTCAATTTTAGTCTCAACCCCTAAAATAAGCTGAAAAAACGGATGGACGGAGTGGATAAACAATAGACATTCACAGTGGGACCAACAGAGTTTACTCAGTACGATAAGAGTGTACTGAGTAACTCAGTATGCAATCCGATTTCTTGCTAAGCTCATACACGTGTAAAGGTAGCTCATGTACCCAAGAATCGGGTCACTCCACCTGTCAAGTGGGCCACAGTTTAAATCTACAACTTTGAAAAGAAAAGAAAAAAAAAACTTGGCTGAAAATTTTCACCTATCCAACTATTTAAAAAATCTTGGCCCACCCGATGAATGGACCAGATACTTTTGGTGAGAAATAGACAGTCAGGCCCACCTAATGAATGGTTTGGATGATGCATCTATCCCCATGGTGGGTACATGTGCTGGGTGAAGAGCAGTCTTTCGTACGCCACCCCACCAAGAAAAGAGTGTTTTTCTCTGTCAGGTAAGCTGGTTTCAAACCTGAGAACTCAGTGTAGATAGGAAAGGGTGTGAGCTTTCTTCAAAGCGTGCGATTCTTTGGTACGGATAGGTTGCCTATATGTCACCACATGTGCCAACCTATCACATAGGTGTGTGATATATGACGTTTACTAGGTACTTCTACACGAGTAAAATATTCTCAAGTTAACCTTTAGCTGGTGTCAAAGATTTGTGGGACCCACCATGATGCATGTGTTTTATCCACACCTGTCCATCCATTATGCCAGCTCATTTTAACACATGAGCCTAAAGTTGAAGCATATCCAAAGCTCAAGTGGACTACATTACAAAAAGCAGTGGGGATGATGATCTCCACCGGTGAAACCTTCTTAAGCCCCATAGTGATGTTTATATGTCATCCAACCTGTTTATAAGGTTACAAGACGTGGAAGAAGGGAAAGCACAAATATCAGCTTGATTCAAATTTTCCTGACACTTTGAGAAGTTTTCAACTGTAGGCGTTTTATTTCCACTGTTTCCTATGGTTTGGTCCACTTGAGATATGGATCTACCTCATTTCGTCTAAAATAAACTGAACAAATAGATGGACGTCATGGATCAATATATACATCATGGTGGGGCCCACAGAGCTTTTACACCTAGCTGGCTGGTGAAACCACGTCTCCACAATGATGTATGTGTTTTATCCATGCCGTCAGCTTACTCAAGGGCATTAGCCCAAAATTGAGGCAGATTCAGATCTCAGGTCGGCTATGTCATTGGGATAGGTGGTGATTGATAACCTACCATTTAAAGCTTAGGAAGGCAGCAAAAGATCAGAATCAAACTGCTATTTAAATGGTGGGTGTTCAATCAAACTGCTATTTTACACCTAGCTGGCTGGAATGGCAAATAAACAATGCAGTGGACTCTAGGAAGCTTTAAATGGTGGGTGTTCAATCACCACTGTTTTCCCATAACATAGCCCATCTGAAATTTGGATCCCACTCATTTTCATGCCCAAAGATAAGCTAGAAAAATGGATGGAGGCATAAATAAAACACATAAATTATGGTGGCACGCACATAGCCCAAAACTAAGCTGTCAAGTGTATGGAAATGATGGATAAAACGCATACATCATGGTAGGGTCCACAGACCTGTCCTTGGAGGGGTCACTATCGAATCTGAACCCCCATGTTGTGACAACGTACACATGGTCTGTAAGGTAATATAACCGTCACAACAATGATTAGAAGATAAAGTGTAAAATAATAATAATAATATAATAATATTACTAAAATAGGATCAACCATCCCAAGATAATAATAATAAGGGCTTTTCTTATATTGCCCCCTACTTTTAGGCTATTCTCATATAATGCTTTAAAAATATTTAAAGCAAAGTGCTTGAGTTTTGCAAATATGGAGAAAAAGCCGCCTTGTTTACTTTGGAGAAGAAATGAGCCGTTGAGTTGTCTAAATGACGAAATTGCCATTTCAACTTTTACCTTTTTACCCAGTCCGCTGGCCAGGCGTCCAGATGATTCTATGTGAACCACCCTTTATGTATATGTGCGATCCACCTATTTTGCTATCTCAATTTGGACCAAAAGCCCTCAAATGGGTGAGATCTGAGGCTTAGGTGGACCCAGCCACAGGAACCTTTGGGGATGAAATGCCTACCATTAAAAACATGTTGGGGCATGGAAGTTCGGACCAAGCTGATTTTGTGTCTTTCCTTTGTCTATGTCTCCGTGGCCTCATCAACAGGTTGTATGTAGCTGATAAACATAAGGGTGGGGCTTACAAAGTTTGCATTGGTGGAAAATAAACATTCGATTGCCCCATAAAGTTTTTAATGGTGGGGATTCAATAACGACCTGTTTCTTGTGGTATGGTCTATATAAGATTTGGATCTGCTTCATTTTGGGGAGCATGCCCTAAAATGAGTTGTCAAAAATGGATGGACGGTGTGGATGTAAGGCACATACATCACAGTGGCCCACAGGGATCCATTGACCAGCTGATCCACCAAAACCACCCCCGATTGCTAGACAGGGATTTCTCGCCAAAGCCTTAGTTGGGATGCTGGGTGGGGCCCACCATGATGTTTTTGGGAAATCCACCAGGTCCATCTGCTTTTTTGATCTCATTTTAGGACATGCAAGAAAAAATGAGTTGGCTCCAACACTCAAGTGGACCATACGATAGGAACAATTAAAGAAATAAATGCCTACAATTGAAACCTTCTTGGGATCCACCTTGATGTTTTCAATGCCATCCAAACTTTCTATAAGGCCATTACCACTAGGATGTAGTGAAAGGACAAAAAATTTAGGATAATACAAAACTTTTGTAGCAATATGAATGTTTTTACTATGTTCATTGAACCCCTACTGGTTCCTCTTGTGTGGCCTACTTGAGTGTTGGATCCACTTCATTTTTGGCTTTATGTCTTAAAATGAGCTCGAAAAATGGATGGACGGGGTTGATTTTTACAAGCATCACGGTGGGCCCCACCTAGCATCCCAGCACTGAAAGTTCATGCAAAAGCCTCGCGCATAAAATCCACATCGGGTATTGAGTATAATCGCTACTTACTAGTAGAGCTGCACATCGATTCGATCAATTCAATTTTAGATGAAATTGAAATTGAATTGATTCTAAATTTTTGAAATTGAAATTGAAATTGAATTGACTCCATTTTTTTGTAATTAATATAAGATTGAATTGACGGATTTTTTTATTCGATTTTTCACACATTGCAAATATAAAACCTATAGGTTTTGTAGGTTTGGATTTTATAGTACCTCAAATAATAATATTAGTAGAAATATTTCTGAAAACATATGTATAGTAACTAGTCCATATGTGGTTTTGGAGTAAAAATTTAATCCAACTTACCGTTATGTTGCAAAGATGTAGATAATTTGTGGAAATTTCAGATGTACGAAATTTTGAGAAGATCCAAATTCACAGGGTTTATCCATTTTTTAAGACCATTTTAGATCATGAGTCCGAAAATGAAGAAGATCCAAATTTCAGTGGAGCGTGCTATCGAAAACAATGGTGATTGAATGTTATACCATTAAAAGCTTCCTATGGCCCATTGTAACATGTACATAATGCTTATTTTTCATCCAACGTGTTGATAAGTTACATAAATTTGGATGAAGTAAAAGAAAGAAATCTAGCTTGATCCAAAATTTAAGTGGCTCATTAATTGCTAATCATCACTGTTTACTATAGTGTGGTCCACTTGAGTATTGTATCTACTTTCATGTTTGATATCTTGTTCTATAATGATGTATAAAAATGGATGGGTGGATTGGATATAAAATTCATATACCAAGGTGGGCCCCACGTTAAGGATTGCATCGTCTTGGGTGAGGCTAGGGCCGCACCTAATGCACTCCCAAGTAGACAGCCTATTGTCCAATTGCAAGCGAATGATTTTTTACCTACATAAAGATAAGTGGACTATTATAATGTTCATGAGAAATTCACCCCGTCTATTTGTTTTGTCTGATCATATTAGGATGTGAGCAAAAAATGAGGTAGATCTAGAACTTAAGTAGGTCAGATGATAAAAAAAAGTGAGTAGGGAAATACCTACTGTTAAAACCTTATTGGGGTCAACCGTTATTCTTATATGTCATCCATACTGTTCTCAAGGTCATTCCTACTGGGATGATTTGAAAATGTAAAAAATATTAGTTTGATCCAAAACTTCTGTAGCCCCACGAATGTTGAACAGTTGACTTTCAATCCTCGTTATTTCCTGTCGTACAGCCCACTTGAGGTTTGGATCTACCCCATTTTTTATCTCATGCCCTAACATGTCATGGAAAAATGGATGGACGGTGTGAATGTCTCACAGCATGTTAGTAGGGCCCTAATTAGCTTCCTGTCACATTAAGTTTCTGTCATAACTTCGAGCATTTTGAAAATTTATCATCCAACGGCTCAAGTGAAGACACCACTCGACCTTATGTTAAGGTTATATATGTATGACCACATAGTACCATTTCACACACACACACACACACACACACACACACACACACACACACACAAATATTCAATTCAATACAGATCGATTCAATTCAATCGATTAGAATCGAAAATTGAAATTGAATTGAAATTGGTTTTTTTTTTTTTTTTTGAATTGATTTGATTTTGGGAAATGATTCAATTCGATTCGATTCGATCGATAAATTGATCATAAATTGAATTGTGTGCAGCCCTAGTTGCCAGTGGATTAGGGCTCTCAATGGAGCGGGTTAAATTCGAGATCCGATTCGCTCTGAATTCATATAGTGCGGATTTGGATCTTAAAATAGGTCCTGATTAGTTAAATGGACCGGATTTGGATCTTAAAATAGGTCCAATTACTTAAATGGACTGGATATGGATTCACAGGAATATATCCGAGTTCGATCTGAATCCGATTAAGATCCGACTCATTGTCACCTTACTGTATATGTTATATTCATGTTGACCATCCGTTTTACAAATTATTTTAGGCCATGTCCACCATACCATAGTAAATAGTGGGACTTGCATAATTTTTCTACTAAATTAAATATATTATATTATATATTTTATATTATATATTTTTTTAGATTTGTAATGGGGGTGGATTCGGACCTAAATCTGACCCGAATCCGATGGTTATATGGATTTGGATCGAAAATGGATCTAACAATTTATAAATGGATCGGATATGGATATCACCTTTTGGATCCAAGTTGGATCCGAATCCAATCCGAATCCGTCTACAGATATACGGACTTGGAGCAGGATCCAACTGGATCCGATCCAGATCCGACCCATTGAGAGCCCTACAGTGGATTGCATGCTATGCTACACCCGATCGACTTGATGTCACCCAATTATGTGGGTCCTACTATGATGTATGTGTTATATGAAAGCCGTCCATTTATTTTTTGAGATCATTTTGGTGCACGAGACAAAAAAAATGTGGCAGATCCAAACCCCAAGTGGACCACATAGTCCACACCACAAAGGCAGTGCAGAGTGAATGTCTACCCTTGAAAACTTCTTGGGGCCCACAGAAGTTTTGGATCAAATTGGCAATTGTTTTTCCATTCATCCAGGACTTTTTTACCTTATAAACAGGTTGGATGGCAAATAAACATCATGGTGGACCCTAAGAAGGTTTTAACAGTAAGCGTCATTATCCCCACTGCTTTCTATAGTGTAGTCCCCTTGAGATTTGCATTGGCCTCATTTTTAAGGGTGTCCTAAAATGATCTCACAAAATGAATGAATGGTGTGGATATAACACAGAGATCATGGTGGGGCCACATAACTTGGTGACCTCAACACACCACCAAGGTCGGTGGTGTGTGGTACACTACGCAATCCACTTTCCTCCATTAGCAACATTGCTAGGTTCCCTGGCCCCTCCATGATGGATATTTTTATCTATGCCATCCATCCTTTTCAAAGATCATTATAGGGCGTGGCCCAAAAACGAGGGAGTTTAAAGTCTCCAGTGGAACGCATCGTAGCGATGAGGGTTGTTTTGTCATTTAAAAAAAATACTATTCATAACCTTTAAGCTATATGACAGTGATCGGTTGGATGTGTAAGGATGCAAACCTTAGTCGTTTTACTTTAAATATTTTAAAAGTATGCATTTATCTGGAAATAGCCTCAAAGATAGGTGGTCGTATGGAAAAATCCCTAATAATAATAATAATAGCATCAACCATCAACATCCAATTGTAGAAAATTTGACTGACGAAAACCCTTTGATCATTCTGTAGCTACAACTATTTTGGGCGACATTTCACAAAAGGTTGTCATCATTGAATCAATCTCTAAATAGTGGGGATGATAAATTCTCCAAAAGTGGGATCCGAATACTTTTGCGTTTGGGTACCAATAGCCATTTGATCTTTGCATCTATGTTTTCAGCTAAGGACAAATAAGAGCGTTAAAATGGAAGGGCCCACACGATCAATAGACTAGATTACACACATGCCAGTTTGACACATGTGTGCTGTGTAAATGGGCTCTCTTACCTACTAGGGCTTAGGAAACTGCTGGCCGTATGGTTCGCCGGATTAAATGATATGAAGTTGCATTAAATGGAACCAACACCATTGTTACACGACGATCGTATGTCTTGGAGTATGATGGTATTTCGACCATCCAATCTTCTGTTTGAGATTTAATTCTTTCTTTAGGAAAAATATTATATTAAGTGAAACTTATATTGGTGGACCATAGAATTGTAATCATCAGACCAGATTCACAACTAATGTTGATCACATGTATGTATATGCAACTCGAATGTCAGGTGCAACGGGCGCATATGGATGACAGCATGAATAAAACACATGCATCAATGTGAGGGCCCACTAATATTGTGGATTAATCCAATCGTTCTTGTAGTTTCCAAACGTCGGATGGCGTTTGCATGGGATTAAATACAATTCCATACCACCTAGTCCCACTTGTCCAACTAGGTCTAAGTTGCTAGCTTGACTCTGACCCAACTAAATATGAGTACCCATGAAATGCAAAGTAAATGAGCCATTATAGCCATTTTCATGTGTTTGTTTAAACATGAATTGTGGCCCGTACATCAAGAATCCAGTGGATTTTTAAATGAAAAAGGTAAAGTAAATTGTAATAAATACATTTTCATATCATAAAATTACCATAGGTGAAACAAACCGTTTAGGAAAATTATCATTGCCATCAAATATAAATGATGTATTCATATAATTATAAAAATAAATAATTATCACCCATTTACAACCATTCATGATTGGAAAGCCAAACAGTCCTTTAAGGTGAAGCTGAGGATCGAACTCAACTATTTTCTTAATGGGTGGAAGAAATAAAGGGATCTGCACCATTGAATTTAATCAACTCAACAGGCAGGCTCGATCCCTCATTGACAGCGCGCCCTACTCCTATTTCCGTCTAACCTAAAGGCAACTTGAACGTACAAGTAGAATTCTTTGCATGCACACAATTCCATTCACGCATGAAAGATCCTAGCCTTTCGTCCGATGGGCCTGGCGTGCAAACCCACCAGTTTTTTTTGCCATTAATGATAAAATCAAAGAGTAGTTAAGAGCCATGGGCAATCAAAGGTTGGGCTCACATGATGGATATTGTAGACCAACGGTCAACTTCTATAAATTACTTTGGACCATCTATTTTGCTAATCATTAAAACTAGATGGTTGAGATCATTCAATTAGTAGGCTCTTCCAAAGACACAAGCAATCAATGGCTATCAAGAGCCAAGTTAAGTAAATCTGGCACCAGCAAAAGGACATTGAGGGCCCATTTGGATTGTAAGTTACTTGAGATAAATTACTTATCAGATAAGTTACTTATCTTGGTTTTTACTTATTAAACAGATAATTAAGTATGTTTGGTAAACAACATACTTATCAGCCAATAAGTAAATAAGTATGTTTGGTAATAACACATTGATAAGTAACCTTACGAAAGAAAATTTCAAATCTACATATAATCCAACTTGCGTGAAATAAAGCTGACGTACATGCCATGCATGTGCTAGCATAACACAATTGGTCCGACATACATTACATCCATCAGAACGGGGCCACTATATGGATGCCCTGGCACAAGAATCAGGTTGATCCACTGGCCAGGTGGGCCACAGTCTGCAAAGCAAATATATGGTTCTGGAAGACTTGGCTGAAGTTTTCTAACCCATTCACTTGTTTCCAATCTTCAGTCCACATGGTGAGTGGACTAGAACCATTTTTGGGAAAGATGTAGAAGATCAAATCAACCTGATTGGTCAGGTTGATTGGATCTTGCACCAATTAATGTAGGGCCCATCTTTGACGGGGGGGCTGTCCATTGTGTGAGCCTCACCTTTAATGGGACAGTCCATCATGTGGGACCTCCTTTGACATGGATAGTATGAGAGAGCAATAATTGAGTGACCCATGAGAGAGAACCTTGACACATGGCGTGACCTGAGAGAGATAAGTAAAAAAGCCATATGGGAGGGTGACTAACAGTGTGGGTGTGTACTAACCAAAAAAAGAAAAAAAAAGAAAGAAAAAAAAAGCAAGAAAAAGAAGAAGAGCAAAAGCTCAACATGAGAGAGATAACTAGAAAAGTAAAATGTCAAAAACACTAAAAAAAAAAGTACTAAGTTAATTAAATTTTAAGAGATAAGTTACTTTTCAATTATACTTACCAATCGATGCCGAAAGTAACTTAATGTCTTTAAGTTCAGTCGAAAAGTAACTTATTTGGTAGTATCCAAACCGGCCTTGAGAGTGCGAACTCCAATGCAAATTCAAAATGGATCAATATGAACCGCAAGTTGACCCGTACACTAATGAACGGTCTTCCATCGATATCCACCAAATGGGCCTCAAAAATTCAATTTGAATAAATATATGTAATTAAGAATTTCCCAGAAGGGTAAAATTCGGATTGGGGAAAGGTGAGAACATGCTTTCAAAGGTCGTTTTAGATGCACTGGACCATTCACATCCTTCTTCACGTACCATAGAGTACAACCATTAAGCTGCACATGCTAATGCGTTGGAAGCACACGACATCTAAACGCTAGAAAAGGTTGGATCCACCTTGAAGATCAGTTTGGGTAGAAAAATCAGGACGGTTCATTCATCAGGTGGGCCATAAAGTGTACATTGCACTGAACTACCCATCGTCCATTGTTTCTATGTTTTTCTACAGTATGTCCCACCTGATAAATGGATGGGCCGGATTTTCGCTTACAGTGCATACCTTGTGACATGTTTATATCCATCTGATTCTCAATAGACGCTTTATTCTAAGTCACAGATATGCCACTTGTACAAATGCAAGTGCCTGCTTATTAACATCCCACTATGGGAGCATCAAATAATTGGTCTGTGCTATGACCTGTCAATCAGTGGGTTTGGGTAAAAAAATTTAAGCCTTTAGGAAGATTTAGGTCAAAAGTTCAACCAATTATTGAATGAATCAGGTATGGGTCCTCTCTGGTTCTTCTTTCTTCTTCTGATAGTAACCACAAACTGAATGATATGAAACAATAAGTATGTGAAAACTGCTAGAGTTTTGGAAATGCAATGGATAAAAAAAACTTTAAGGTTCTGATAAAGTCCCATGATGTACATTGATACACCATCCTCTAATGGCTGGGCTTTTATAGCAACTAGATGTTTGACATGGTATAAAAGCATAATATTATTGTTTGACATGGAGGCAACAAAATAAGCCTCCATAATATATCCTCAAGAGATGCGTACGCAGAGAGATGCATGCACCCATAATGGGCCACATGTTTGGATGTGTAGGAGAAAGTCTCTCTCTCTCTCTCTCTCTCTCTCTCTCACACACTCTTATAGGTGCCTGAGCGTCCAATGCCCTCTCTACCATCCTTTCATATTCACCGAACATGACCATCAATCTTTAATCCAATTTTAATAGTTGAAAACACATATAAAACCATTTAAAACTTTTGGGTTGTTGGCTTCAATAAAAAAAATTAGTTTGATCTACTAAATTTAACTATAAGAGTGTCTCTATAAGACTAACAAATTTTTGGTGGATCATATGGACCTCAACTATATCATAATGCATAAACCCAATTACACTCACACATAAGCTATTGCAATTGGCTTTGTGAGGCAGGCCAGAGCATATTGTATTGAGAACTTGAACTTGTTATGCGTCCTCATGTCTAAGAATTAGTCACAGTTAGTATATAAATATAATGATTAGTCAAAGATAATACATAAACAAGTTAATTATAGTCCAGGTATATGGATTTCCTAATATAGAGACTTAAATTGATTATCCATTGCAAGTGTTTACCAAGTCTAATACTAGAAACTTATTCTTATGGTACATTTGCACTCTTATGTAAGATAGGGCACAGGGTACATCGAGTCATCATTGAATTCGATGATGGAGATTATCCATTCTAATTCGTCATCAATTCTTTCACACAAGATGACCATATAAGAATGATAGTAACCACAAATTTATCTTACAACTTACTATGTAGTCATGGAACAACAAGATTATGAGACCTATGAAACACAATTATCTTTTGTCTAATACTCCTTTAATCCATATGTATGTGCTATTTAAGATATACTCACATACAAGCCATGGCTTTAATGACATGTTCCTAAATGATCCATGATTATCATGATTTATGGTCAATATCATCAAATCAATCGTTAATAATAACACATTATCTTTGTAAGGCACACAATGGTAACAAAAACTCCATCATAATTTCTATACCCAACCAAGACCCAATCGAAACCCCGCTCAAGCATGGCCGGCCCATGTGTTCTCGAATACTTAGGCCCAACCCATTAAATAAATGGGTCAGCTATATTTAACTAGGACCCATCCTAAAACTTTAATGGGTTAGGTATGGGTCCCAAAATTTGACCCAATTCTTAAATGGGTCGGTCCAGCACCCTAGATCTAGCCCAAGCCGCCCCATTAGTACCTCCAATTTAGTTCCAGTTTTGCCCTCATTCATGGGATCATCCTTGGTGAATGACCCCATTACGTAGGGGTAAATTGAGCTTTTTAATGTTAAGTAAGGGTCACATGAGGTACAATTACACTTCAGTTACAAACACAAGTAGGGGTGTCCAACAAACGTAATAGAAAGCAAAGATGAGAAAAGAGCCATTCCCCCCTTTCTCGAGAAGGCAATGGAGATTCACTTTATTTTTAAGCCACTCATTCAAATGTTAGAATCTTCCACAATAGCAGCATGATACATCGGCAGAATTGCAAGTAATGGTAGAACTATTATTTTCCGACCAACATGTCACATATGTAGAATATCCTATCAGTACAAATGATGGACCGCACCATTATAATCACATTGTAGGAAAATCAGGCCGATCCACACATTGGGCAGGCCACAACAGTATGCTAACTCCTACTATGGATGCATGACTTCATTTTCACATCAGGTGATCATCATGGTCTGACCACCTTTTGTAACCATTAGGTCATGGCCAAAATCAGGTTAGATTGGTTTGGATCCGTTTAACATTTGCAAGTCGGGTTAGATTGGGTTGGATCCGTTTAACACTTGCAATAACACTTGCAGCCAGCAAACCACCAAAATAATAAGTGTGTTGACGTCACCAAGTTATGTGGGCCCTCCCATGATGTATATGTCATATCCACACCGTCTATATATTCGGGGAGATCTTTTTAGGGCATTCAAAGCTCAAGTGGACCACACCACAAAAAGCAATGGGGACAATGATTCCCACTATTGAAACCTTCCTAGGCCCACTATCATGTTTATTTGCCATCCAACCTCTAAGGTCACCTAGGCCTGGATGAAGAGAAAACACAAATATCAGCTTGATACAAAACCTCTGTGGCCTTCGAGAAGTTTTCAACAGTAGGCATTTAATTCCCATTGCTTTCTGGGGTGTGGTCCACTTTAGCTTTTGGATCTGCCTCATTTAATAGCTTATAGCCTAAAATAATCTCGCCAAATGGATGGATGGTGTGGATATAACACATGCATTATAGTGAGGCCCACAAAACTTGGTGACGGCACCACTGAAGTTGGTGCGTGGCACATCACGCAGTCCACTTCCAATAATGATGGTAGATTAAAGCCTAAAGTCACTACTAGTAGACAAATAAAATTAAAGAAATAAGATTAAAAATATTTCACTAATACAATGCTGGCGAAGAGAGTTCAGAGGCTCAAGAGATCATTAAACATCCCTTGTCTACCGTGGAACCATCAGATCAACCATTTGATTCAACACCCACACCTTTGAGACATAGGTAGTGTTGGGAAGGGACCTACATAAAGAGAATCAAATGAAAACAAACCACAATAGCAACAATCAAGTAAACTGACACACAAGAAGGCAATTCAAATTTTACGTGGAAAAACACTTATAGAAAAAAACCACGGCACACATCAATCCACTATGAATCAGAAGTTACAAGAGAGGAAGAAAACTTATCTAGATTCAAGCCCCACAAGAGAAAACCCGACCTAACTAGAGAAAGACCATCGTAGCCCTTTCTCAAGCTAATTCTCTCTCTCACCCTAAAACTCTTTCAATCCCCACCTACTCTAGGACAGCCGACCCCTTTGGCAATTAACCCTAATCTCGCATTACACCCTTTAAATAGCATAAAATTGATATTAGAAACAAATCCATGCCAAATCTTGCACAATCGACCTAACAGAGCGCGTGCCATGGGGCACCTGACCCGATTCGACCACGTCTGGCGACCAACAATAGCCACATCTGTCCAGAGAGTTCACAATTCCTGTTTGGGGAATTTCGAGCACCTGAGCCAAGCCCGTCAAGCGATCAACGACCCTCGATCTTCATATCCAATAGTGTCCAATAAGATTCCAGAAGCTTCGTCCAGGTAGTTTCGAGCGCCCGACCCGATCCCATTAGGCGACCGACAATCCCCCTTAATGTCTAAGATAGAAGACAACCCTAAAATCTCCATTGTGGCTTTAATCTTCAATCAACACTACTACAAAGCTCCATCTTTCATTTCTACTTCATCTCCCTCATAGCTCCACCGCTTCTTATGCCCCCATTGACTTTACTTCTGTCGCCCCTCTCACTCATGTGGTCCTTGTGCACTTGTCACATACGAGTAGCTGTGGATTCCGCTACAACCGTCATAGCTCCACTCTGAGAAGTGCTCTTAATCAATCATCACGAGTGCCCTCTTTGACACTTTACAAACCTGATCGAAGCCGGTGAAGTTGCACCCCATCACCCTAAGTGCACCAAAAGAGATTAAATTCTTTTTCAGCTTAGGGACATGCCTCACATCTGTCAGGAGTCGTTCGATTATATCGAACATCTAAATGTGCACCGTACCAATATCCACCACCTTGCAGGTGTAGTCATCGCCTAAAAATACCGATCCACCATCTACTCGTTGTATGTCATGAATGAACTCTAGTCAAAACACATGTGATACAATGCACCTGAATCCATGAACCATTCATCGTCGAGTAACTCTGATCCGGATACAGTTAATACATCACAAACATCACAACTGTCCTCTGTGACTTTCATCATATTAGCCTATTGGGATTAGGAGCCCCGCAGTGGAAGCAATCAAAGTAGGCAATGAACACACAACAAGAGCAATCATACAAGCAAATCAACACATACAAGAGGCAATCCAATTTTTACGTGGAAAAACCCCTCATGAGTAAAAAACTACGGCATAAAGCGACATAAATCCACTATGATATCAGAATTTACAAGAGATAGAAGAAACACAACCCGGATCACAGCCCACAAGAGAAATCCCAAGCTAACAAAGCTAATTCTCACATGAGAAGGACAAACATAGCCTTTTCGCTCAACCTAGAGAACTCCAAGCTTCTTCTTAGCTCTTTCTCTTGCTCTAGAACCCTCTTAATCCCTTAGTCCATTGGCGGCAACCCTAATCTCGGATTACATCCCGTTAAATAAGGGATAACCGGAATTCGAAACTCTTTGCGCAAAATTGTGCAAGAAACCCAGTCCAAAAAGGAAACTGCCGACCGGTCGACCGGCCGGTCAGAACCCCCCATCGGCGAGCCGGATAGCCCAAAAAGGTTCCAGCAATGCACTATTTCTATATCCATGCGACAGACCGGTCGGTGGTCTTCATGAAGGGAGATATGAGGCGTCCAATTCCAACAAACTCCACCATGACTCAAATTTTCATGTAACACCTTGCCACACACATCTTCATCTTTACTCAGTCATCATCATAGCTCCACCACTTCTCATGCCTCATTGACTTCATCCTTGTACCTTCACCACCCGCTCGCTCATGTGGCCCTTGCATACGCCACACATGAGCAACCGTGGATCCTGCTACCGATCTAGCAGCTCCACCATGAATAGTGCTCTCAATCAAATCCAATCGCAATCGATAAACTTGATTGAGATATTGGCGACCGATCCACCTTCTTCCACTCTATTTCTTTCATAAATACTGATTGCTTTCCATATTCTTCTTTCACATAATCATTCTCCACATCGAATCTCATGTTAGAAGACGACATTGATGTCTCGCTTCATATTCTCTCTGCCTCTTTCCCAACTTTTAGCTCTGATACCACTTGTTGGGGTTAGGAGCCCCGCAACGGAAGCAATCAAAGTAGGCAAGGAACACATAACAAGAGCAATCAGACAAGCAAATTGACACACACAAGAGGCAATCCAATTTTTACGTGGAAAAACCCCTCACGGATAAAAAACTATGGCACAAAGCCACACAAATCCCCTATAATATCAGAAATTATAAGAGATAGAAGAAACACAACCTGGATCACAGCCCACAAGAGAAATTCCAAGCTAACAAAGCTAATTCTCACATGAGAAGGACAAACATAGCCATTTCCCTCAACCCAGAGAACTCCAAGCTTTCTCCTAACTCTTTCTCTTGCTTTAGAACCCTCTCAATCCTTTGGTTCATTGACAGCAACTCTAATCTCGGATTACATCCCCTTAAATAAGGGATAACTGGAATTAGAAACTCCTTGTGCAAAACTGCGCAAGAAACCCAGTCCAAAAAGTAAACTGCCGACCGGTCGGTCGGACCCCCCCACCGGCCGGATGGCCCAAAAAGGTTCCAGCAATGCACTGTTTCTCTCTCCACGTGACCAACCGGTCGGTGGTCTTCATGCAGGGAGATATGAGGTGTCCAATCCCAACATGACCTCCCTAGGAGAATCTTCAGACTCCTCTTACATTGTCTTGAGATTCTGACAATTCCTCTTCATGTGTCATGTCTCCCCACAATTCCTGCACCTCACCTTGCTTTTCCTTTTGCCCTTAGATTTAGATATCGATCATAAAGATCTCTCATCCTGCTTAGAATCTCTCCCCCTCATAACCAATGCTTATGTAGAGGAACCCATGTCAGCACTTTTTCTTTCTTATCGCCTTCGACTGGAGGACTGAGATAGCGGTCTCAACACTAATGGTCTTCCTACCTATGCACAACGAGTCTTTGAATGACTCATATGAATCCGAAAGAGAATTCAACATGATGCATTCTTAATATCTGTCCTTCATCAGTTCATCTATATCCAACTACTTGCATATTAGCCCATTGAAATTACTGATGTGACTCTCAACATTAGTCTCCTCTGTCATCTTCAAGTTGAGTAACTGGAGTATTAGATACAGGCGGTTTTTAGAGATTTCTTTACGTAAATATTCTTCAACTTCATACATGTATCACCCGTAGCCTTCTCCCTCATGACGTTGTACATGACCTCATCCATCAAGCATAACTGGATTTAGATCATGGCTTTTTTATCTATCTTCTTCTACTCTTCTTCTTTCATAGTATCTAGTCTCTTTTGAAGGAGTGCTTCTTCCAATCCTTGCTTAATTAGGAGGCCCTTCATCTTGATATTTCATAATTCAAATTTATTTTTTTCGGAATTCATCTTGACATTCTATAATTCAAATTTATTTTTTCTAGAATACTTCTCTATGTTGAATCTTATACTAGACACCATTAATACATCGTCTCCAATTTTGTCAGCCTCCCAATGCTCGCTCTGATATCACTTGTTGAGAAGGCACCCATGGAAGCAAGAATCAAACGAAGTCAAACTATAACAACAACAGCCAAGCAAATCGACACACACAAGAAGGCGATTTGAATTTTACGTGAAAAAACCCTTCAAGGGGAAAAACCATGGCAAAAAGTGATCCACTATGAATCAGAAAGTTATAAGAGATGAAGAAAACTTACCTAAATCCAAGCCCCACAAGAGAAAATTCAAGCTAATAAAGAAATACCAACATAACCATTTCTCAAGCTAATTCTTTCTCTCATCCTAGAATTTTCTCAATGCCCACCCGCTCTAGGATACCCGGCCCCTTTGGCAATTAATCATAATCCCGCCTTACACCCTTTTAATAAAATAAAAATGAGATTAGAAACAAATTCATGCAAAACCTTGCGCAACTGACCTAACAAAGTGCGCACGGTCGGGCGCCTGGCCTTTTTTTGGCCATCCTTTTTTCATGAAAGATCCTTCAGTACAAAGGGTTGGTCCTCAAATCCTTGAGGGCCTCTGTGGGTGTGGGCCCCCACTGGTGCTGAAAAAAGGACTCTCGACCCATGGCTTCTCAGATTTGTAACTAGAGCTGTCAATGGCCTGGCCTGTTTTGAGGAGGGCTTGGGCTGGAACACTAGGACTGAGGCGGGCCTGGGCCTAAAATTAAAGATCGTTTATGAATTGGGCTGGATTGGGCCTGTGCCTAAGAGGCCGTTACTCAAGCCTGGCCTGTGTAGCGTTTTGAGGGACTTTTTAGTCATAAATCATTCATGATAATGAATAGCCCAGATCTTGCACAAAAGTGGGTAGCCGAGTGTCCGGCTTTGGATGGCCTGATTCGAATTGGACTTCTGAATATGCCTGCCAGGGTCCAGTCATTAAGTACTTGGGCCTTTAGCTTTAAATCCAAGGCCGCCCTGTTGACATCATAAACCGGACTGTTTGCAGGCTCGGTCAACTCTCGACCACTGGGCCAACCAGTTTATTGACCAGGCCCCAAAATCAGCCCCATTCCAGACCCATGGGCCTATTATGTGGCCCAAGCGCAGCCTGTTGTGCGTGTACATGGAACCTGATGGGCGGACCAGGCGATATTCTAGGCCATTGATCTGACAGTCCTCGAAAATGGATTGGCCATCCTTATGGCATTGTCCCATCTATTTGCTGTCAGCTACAGGTGTTAATGGTCCAGAAAATAGGCAAAAGAACAGATGGTTATGATCTTCCAAAAGGAAACTTTTGGGGCATCCCCATCTAGGACGGCCCATCAAGTTAATGGTCTGGATCTATGAACCATGTGCTCTTTGGTGCATCAGGACCCTTTAGTCTTTTCAGTGAACTGCACCAACCGAACAACCGTTGATCTGGACCTTCCATCAAAACAGCTACCTCTTAATGATCTAACCATCTAATCATACAACTCATTAGTTAAAATATGAGATGTTTTCGAAGATCCTAAGATCTGAATCGTTCATCAGAGGCAATTACCCTTAAAAATGTGATTATCCATGCATATAGTGACAGCTAGGATGCGGATTGGGTACTGCCCCTGCCTCGATTGCAATGTAGCAGGATTTGATGATGGCATGCCGCTGTTAGAGATGGCCCTAGTCAAGTAACCAAAAAGCTTTCAAACTTGATTTCCCTGAGCACCATCTCTGAAAGCAGCCTGTCATCCGCCAAATCCTCCACATTGTGCCTGTACTTTACTCCAGTACAGGCAAGGGGACTATCCAATCTACACCCGAACAACCCAATCAAGTGGGTTAACTTCTAACGAGATTTCACAATCCAGCACATGCCCAAAGTGGGAGAACCATATTTAAAGATCCGGCCATTGCCGGATAGGGTGGGTCTGTTAGAGTCCTTGATATACATTGATACGCTATCCTCTAACAGCTCGAGCTTTTAGATCAAGTGGTTGTTATACATGGCATCAGAGTGGAAGGTCCTTTGTTCCAGTAATATATTCTCTCATGAAGGGCCATTTATGGTATGAGTTGTATCCCTCCACCTTGCCCAGTATGTTCCTGTGCAGAGTTCCACCCTACATGTGCCGGGGGAGTGTTAGAGTCCCTTGATATGCATTGCTACGCCATCCTCTAACAGCTCGAACTTTTAGATCAAGTGGTTGTTTGACAGGGTCCAGTTCTAACACTGCTAGGAAGGCCCACCACCTTCAAATTTTTTAAGATGTTGGATAAAGTGGGGCCCATCGGATATAACCATTGTACAATGACATCCATCCACATGGCCAATTAATGACATAGAACCGAGGGACTACTTACATGTCATCAAATAGTAGATAGTGTTTAAGCAGATTACAGAGAGAGAGAGAGAGAGAGAGAGAGAGAGAGAGAGAGGCATTTGAGACTGCCATTGGCCAAAATTCAATTTTTTTTGGCCATTTTTTTTTTTTTTTTTTTTGACCGTTGGAAGGTGTTAGAGAGCTAGTGAGGAATTGGGGGGACTGGTGGAAGAGCTTCATGTGAAGAGATTGGAATGGTTTGGAACTTGCAATCAAGTGAGAGCATTTGAGTGGAGTTGTTGTCTTCAATAGAGATTGTGTTTATGAGATGGAGGAGGATTCTCTCAAGCTCTTCTGCATTGCTCCATTCATGGATCTTTGCCTTCACAAGCATTGGATTGCTGGAAATGAGATCCCAGAGGGGGAAGTTCTTCCTTGGCATCACATAGTCTCCTTCACCCAACTTCGTTGACGGGCAGAAATCGCCCTTTCCGTCTCCAATGTAGATGAATCTCTTCTTTTGGTCGATGCAAACCGATGCTCGGATTCGCTCGATGATGAGACCCTTTAAGCAAAAAAATAAAATCCACAGTCAGATGTGTTAAACACTCAAAGAATGGAAAGATACAGGATCTAGAGAACTCATCTGGTGGGTTCAACTTAGAAAATCAGATCATCAGACAATCACAACTGCTCTTGGAGCAAAGCCCAAGAACAGGTCCTGGTCATTTTACCTCAAATCGAGCAGCTAGGATCATCGACCAGATCGATTCTCGGGCAACATGACCCATATATGATTGGCCCCACTAGATAAGCAATCTAGTACATGATCTGCCATATGTACCATGTGAACTCATGCAAGCAATAACATGCGCAATTAGCACTTATCAAGTTCCGGAATTTTGGGTAGTTACAGCAATGGTTATAACAGAGCTTGTGTCATTCGAACATTGAATATAAATCAGGAGAGTGAAACTAGAAGCAATCTAGTGATCACATGCCTTATTTTGGCAGGTTCTGGAATAAAGAAGCCCGTAGTTGCAAATGATGGAGATTGTTTTGGGAATAAAAGGTGGACAATCAATTACACCCGGCAGAAGGCTCATAACTTATTGCTTTTGATTGATCATCCATCATCCATCCTTGGAATGATCTAGAGCTAATACCCCACTTCTAGAGCCACCTAGAGCCACCCGAGACCAATTAGTGGGGAAAAGGATTCATGTAGCCGATTGCAATTAGTTACGATACGCTTAGATGCTGATGATGATGGAGAATAATGGGGTGCTGGGCACTATAGTGCAACCTACTGTACATGTGGCCTGTACCCCAAATTGGAACAGTCCAATTAGTGGGACCCACCTTAGATTGGTAATGTCCCCAAAATTATATTGATTAGACAACATGGATGCATGGTTATTTAACATTTGTTTGTTGAAATTGGACAAGCTACCCTTTGTTTTAAGGTCGATTGGATGATCATGCACCCAATCATCCCTCCATGACACAATCAACCATAGATGCTGGTAATTCAATGGTTTGTCATGCACCCCAATTGGGCCCATTCTTAACATTCCTAAAAGGGCAAACATCTCAAGGAGAGGAAAGCCAAGCCGAATTGGGCGAGTATGAACAGCTCACCTAGTCACTTGATGATTGGTCAAGCACCCGCATGGGGCCCAATCCTAACATTCCTGTAAGGGCAAACATCTGAAAGAGGGGAAAACAAAGCCAAATTGGACAACTATGAAAACCTCACAGAGTCATTTGATGATTGGTTGAATGCCCACATGGGGCCCATTCCTAACATTTCCGTAAGGGAAAACATCTCAAAGAGAGGAAACCCAAACCAAATTAAGCAAATATTAAAAACATCACCTAGCCATTTGATGATTGGTGGAGCACCCACAAGGGGCCCATTCCTAACATTCCTATTGAGGATTAACCTACGACACACGATGCCTCTTTTGAGTCTTGACGACATCTTTAAGGGAATCAATCGTAGTCACCGATGGAGTCCATGCATGTGGGCCATCCTTCACTACATTTGATAGAGAGAGCCACCATGTGTTGTAGCCTTGTAGGTAGATAATCCTCAATAATTCCAACAAGGAAAAACATCTCAATGAGAGGAAATCCAAGCTGAGTTGGGACAATGAAAACCTCATCTAGTCATTTGATGATCGGTCGAGTGCCCACATGGGAGCCATTACTAACATTCCCATAGGGGCAAACATCTCAAAGAGAGGCGACTTTTGGAACCTCACCTAGTCATTCAATGATTGGTCAAGCGCTGAACATCCCCAAAAAAACACATGATTGGCCAATCTTGGTGCAGTTGGGTAAGGTTTTTCTTCTCTCTGGAATCTAATTAGCTAGAATTCTCTCTCTCTCTCTCCCCCCCCCCCCCCCCCCCCCCCCCTTCTCTCAAAGGGCATATGTATGCAAAGGACAACTTCTAGACTTCTGTATACAATACAATGTTAGTAACTATTCATTCAAATGATCAATCAGTCAATTAATAGAGGATGCGTCTCTCTCAAAGGGCATATGTATGCAAAGAACAACTTCTAGACTTCTCTATACAATACAATGTTAGTAACTATTCATTCAAATGATCAATTAATCAATTAATAGAGGATGCGGCCGACTGACTTGATAAAAGATGGACAGGTAGCACATACCTTGCACATGTTTGGAGGGCAGAGATAGCATCCATGAGGGGAAGATGCACGATCATGGTAAGTCAAGATCCTAAGTTTCCCATCCTCATCGATGAAGCTGGGATTAGTGTTGATCTCCGAGAAATAATCAAAGAGCCCATGATGTTTGAGGATTGTCTCAATGAAGAAGTCGTTGGCATCACTCACTATCCTCAAATCACACCTGAAATCTCATTACCCAATTAGTAAGGGTGCACGGCTTCAATGCTTACGATGCCCCCACTGAGAATTCAGCAGCATCAGCAAGAATTTCAAAATGAGAACTTCCAAAAATGCATGGGACATATGTTAAGAAGATGAGAATTAGGAAATATACCCTAGAGCATAAGCTGATTTAATGGCTGTGCTGATCTGGGGATGCAAAGGGACCCTTTTCAACCAATCTGCAATTTCTTCAATTGTTTTCCCCTTTGAATGAATCTCCTTCATCATTCTATCCTGATAACATTATCAAAGCAAGCATAAAATACATGTATGTTTGGGTATAGGATACTATTCATGGATAATAATATTCTTCATAAAGAATACATGATTCATAGGATATTACAACAACAACAACAACAACAACAACAACATATATTGGGAATTCACTGTATAAACCATTCAAGAGATGGACCACCTCCTGAATGGGCCATAACCATTTTGGGGATGTGATCCATGAGTGCTTCTAGGACCTTCCCGTGCGGCCACACGTGTGCAAGACATCATAGACTTTGATCAGGTAGACCCCACAATGTAGATGGCCTGATCCAATGCTCACGCTGATCAACTCATCAGTTGGGTCACACAAGTACAAAAACAGAGGACAGTGTAGAAAACTTGAATAACACACGTGTCCGGCCTGATGAGCGGACCTGGCCTGATTTTGGGCAGAGTCATCTACACGGTGGGGCCCATCTAATGCATCCCTTCGACATCTCCTACATGTATGTCTGGTGGTGATTTGTGGGCCCAGCAAAAACTCTTTGATCTATGCACTCAATCAGTACTCAGTTCTAACAATAGATTGAAAAGAAAAACACTACAAAAAGATTGAATTAAGGCCCTTTGAAAATCAGAACTCCAGTGAAACCAAACCAAATTAATGCTAGAAGAAGAGAAGAAAAGTAATTCAAATACGGTTTAATTCACAATTTCTGGGATTTCTACTTTCAATAGAATTCCCAAAAATCATGAGATGATACTCGTGCAGACAATAAAAGAACTCTTTCTTTCCAACATGCACGCGCGCACGCACACGCACACACAAAATCGTTATTTCTGATAATTCTACTAAGAGCAGAAATTCCAGAAATCAGAAATTATTTTTCTCCCATTCTGAAATGACCATGAGCCAAACAAAGCCTTAAGAATCTTTCATGGGCAATGCTAAAAAGCCTAAAATATTAATAATAAATTAATAAAAAAAATCAAATATCCTCAATTAAAAGTTCTTGTTTGACAACCTTTCACTAGAAAAATCAACATAATACTTCATCTAATCTTAAAAAAATCCAAATAAAAGACAAAAGAAAAAAAAAACCCAACAATCTATACTATAAAATAAAAACACCCAAATGAATTTTTTAATTAAAAAAAAGGAAGATAGAAAAGAAAAATAAAAAACAGCTCATATACCATAAGAGAATTCCATGGCAAGATAGGGAGAAGTTCATTGAAGATGTTGGTGGCGCCCATCCCATCCACGACCCAATTATCGCTATCGCATTCGATGATCGTCTTGTCGAAATCGAAAACCACCACAATTCCGGCCATGGAGAGCGGTTTTCCGGGTAGCTAGGGGGGGCGTGGAGGGTCTCAAGCTCAGTTGCTATCACATACCAACGCTTGGAAATATGCATCCAGTTACATGCACTCGGTGGTATTTATACGCCATTGGTACATGGGGTACGGTTTGGGTGGATCCCCAGATCCACTGAGGTCGGTGGATCCCCAACTGTGGGGCCACTGTAATGTATGTACCTTACATCTACACCGTCCATGCATTTTGAAATCTCATTTTAGGACATTATCCGAAAAATGAAGCAGATCCAAATCTTAGGTGGACCATACCACATGAAATAGTAGTGATTGAATCCTCACCATTAAAAACTTCATGGGGGCTACTGGAATGTTTATTTTCCATCCAACCTGTTGAAAAGGTCACAAAGACAATGCATGATGATACCAAACAAATATTAGCTTGACTCAAAACTTTTGGGACCCACAAAAGTTTTTAATGGTTGAGTACCATTGTTTACTGTATTATGGTCCACCTGAGATTTGGATCTACTTCAATTTTTGAATCATGCTTTAAAATGAGTTTTCAAAATGAATGAACTGCGTGGATGTAATACACACATACACAGTGGATGGCACGGTAAGGGATCCACCCACCTTGGTGGATCCGGGGATCTAGGGAAGCCGCGCCCTGGTACATGTGGGACTGACAGGGTGGCGGGGCCACCGACCTTGGCCCACCTTGAGGAAAATTCGACTCCACATGCACCACTAGCACGCGTGAGCAGGACGGTTGCTGTTCATATACCGAATATTCCGTGTTATCTTCAGTGCATCCTTTCTGTAAAAGTAGTTTAGTTGGGACGCGGATTGCCTGCGAAAGCCTTTGCAGGCATCTCCTGCACTCGGAATCTAGGTGGGGCCCATCGTAATGTTTGTAAGAAATCTATGCCGTCCAACCGTTTTGTGAGATCATTTTAGGTGTTGAAACAAGAAACAAACAGGATCCAAGACTCAAGTGAGCCGAAAACCTGACGATTGAATTTCCACAGTTGAAATATTCGTGGGCCACAGAAGTTTCCAATTAGGATAATATTTGTGTTTTCAGTTCATCTCAGTAGATATGACATTATGAACGGTATAGATGGCATATAAACAACACTGTAGACCCCATAGAGGTTTCAACGGTAGGAATTTCCCTACTCACCTTGTTCTTTATTGCGGCCCACTTGAGTCTTGTATCCTGTTCATTTTTTGTCGCAAAGCCTATAATGATCTCACAAAACCGTTGGACGGCGTAGATTTCTCACAAACATCATGGTGGGCCCCACCTAGATTCCAAGGCAGGAGATGCCTGCCAAAGGCTTTCGCAGGCAATCCGCGTCCGTTTAGTGCCAGGACTTTAAAATTTCGAATAAGTAGCGGGTCCGGGTCCGGGTCCGGGTCCGGGTCCAAAAGTTAAAGACTAGGGACGGTTGAAATCAATCTGACCCGACTCAACTCGAGCTTTTAAATAAGTTCAATTTGGGGAGAGTGGATTAGGTGAGACCCCGGCCCGACGAAAGACGGTGCGGCCTTTACTGTGAATTACCGTAGGGCCCATCTTGATGTATGTGTCCTGTATCCACACGGTCCATCCGTTTTTCCATAATATTTTAAGGCATTATGCTAAAAATTAAGAAGATCTAATCATCCAGTGGACCATACCATTAGAAACAGTCGTTATTGACCATTAATGGGACTCGAAAGTTTTGGATCAAGCTGGTATTTGTTTTTTCCCTTCACTGACGTAACCTTATCAACAGATTAGATGGTAAATAAACACTACAGAAACATTAATGTTCTCCTAAGAGGTTTTTAATGGTAGGATGGTCAACCACCATTGTTTTCTTATGGTATGGGTCCACCTGATAATTGGATCTGATTCATTTTCTAGATAATGCCCTAGAATAATATTGAAAAACGGATGAACGGCATGGATACATAATACATATGTCAAAGTGGGCTCTACTGTAACCCCACGGTAATGGCTGCACCCTCTTGCGTGGGGACGGGTCTCACCTAATCCGCTCTCTAATTGGAATGTTATTGTAATAGCCCTGATGTGGCTATTTTTATTAGAAATCCAATTTCTCTTACGGCTCATCTTTTTTTATCTTATGATGAGAAATTGAAAGTTTTATAATCGTGAGTTTCTCTCTTACCAGGTGTACTCAGGGTAAATCTACTGTGCCCAAGAGGCATCCATAGTGCCCTGGGGATCGAGGGGCTACCATAAAATTTTAATTTCGCGTCAAAAGGCCAAAAAAGATGAATCAGACAAGAAATTGGACTTTTAGTAAAAATAGCCACAATGTAAGGCTATTGCAGTAAACATTCCTCTCTTTTTTAGGTCAGGATCTGATTAGGTGAGACCCGGATCTACCATGGTGGGTGTTATCCCTGACTGTGGGGCCACTGTAATGTATGTGACCACATCCAGGCCGTCAATCTGTATTGAAAGCATATTTTAGGGCATGATTAAAAAAATGAAGCAGTTCCAAATCTAGATGGGGCATAGTACAGGAAACAGTGGTGAATGACCATTAAAAACTTCCTATGGTCTACAAAGGTTCTGGATCAAGATGATATTTATTTGGTCTCTTCATCTAGGTGTTTGTGACCTTATCAACAGGTTGGATGGCAAATAAACATTCCGGTGGAGTCCATTAAGTTTTTAATGGTAGAGATTCAATCACCGGCTGTTTCTCTGGTGTGATCCACCTAAGACTTGAGTCAGCTTCAGTTTTGGTATCATACCCTAAAATGAGCTTTCAAAATCGTTTGACGGTGTGGATTTAAGGCAAATACATAACTGTGTGCCCCACAGTCAGGGGTCGCACCCACCTCAGTGGATCCTGAGGTCTCACCTAATCCCCACAGTTTGGGTCATCTTTAAATGTCACTTGAAGTGAATGTAAAACTAGAAACCGTATACACGCATGCACGGAAACATACACACTCTTACACCTTACATAGGTACTCGAGCTCATCTCCCCTTGAAATTGATTGTCTATAGTTGAACATCTCAAAAGATAAAACATTTTGAAACAGTACGCATATCCAATGGGTAAAATACAAAACCATCTTCATTTGAATATTCTAAGGCCTCATCTTGGATTTTGAATACTCATATTGAAAATCCCCCGATTCAAAATGCTTCGACTGCATTTGGCACCTTAGATTCAAAATCCCAGTCATCCTAATCTAGCTATGCCCTTAAAGTATGTAGTATATTTGTAGGAGTTTGAATTTAATTACTAAATCAACTTTAATATCCCTAATTAGTATAATAAGTTCATTGGAGTATGTATTTTGGCCGAAAATGATGAAATTCTAAGCTTAGATGGGCCACAAGGATATAGGATCATAACCTGAGCAACTAACCAATAATTTTTAGCTAGTTGATTTACATGGACAATGTTTGAATAGCTCATATCATTCTATTGAAGTAATTTTAGTAATGCAATTGATAATTTGATAATTTTAGAATACCATCAATTGGCCATGTGCCCAATAAATTAGTAGCTTAGCAATGCATATGACACACATGCTACTCTTGTAACTTAAAAAATGAGTTAAAAAAGGAGAGAATTTGGAAATTTAAGCAAAAGGTAAGGATTGCAAAATCACCAAAGGTGAGGATTTGAAATCCCTTACTTTGGAATACATGCCAAGCGATCCCACAATGTTTCAAGTTCTTCAAGGAAATTATATTATAATATTATTTGTGTGAAAGCTCATTTATAATCTTAATGCCCATCTTAATAGGAACCCATGAGATAAATGGTACACCTCCTATGCACAAATTTACTTTTTTTTTGTTGACCCTTTTACTTGAATCTAACCTTAACCCATACCGAATTTTAATAGATTAAGTTAGTGATAAAAATTTAGACCCAATTGTTAAATGGGTTGGACATACAAATATCTGCAAACATACAAATTGTGGGCCTCACAGAGTTTACTCAAAATAACTAGTACACAATCCGTTTGCATGTAATCTACTCTATCCATTAATCCCGCTGACTCATGTTAGGATGTGAGCTAAAAAATAAGGCTGATTGAAAACTCAAGTAAGCCACACCATAAGAAACCATGGGGACGGAAATGACAGCATTAAAACCCTTTTAGGTCTAATCTTGATGTTTGTAAGTCATCCAACTGGTTTCCAAAACTAATGTTGCCCAAAGATGGATTCAACCGTGTACATCTCATTCCCCACCGAAACTTGTGGTGTGGCCCACTTGAGTTTTTGGGCTGACATGTGATAGCATCTCTATGCGGATGCCACTCAGACATTGACATCCACTAAAGCTCAACAGATAGACGGGTGGATGTCACACAAAGATCACAGTGGGCCGTACATTGACATCCACTTAAGGCCAACGGATAGATGGGTGGATGTCACACTAGAGATCACAGTGGACCCCACGGATCTTTTTGTTGTGCGGACTCCCTCTGTGATAGGTGATGCAGATTTCGTGTCTATCCACTACTATCAGACACTGTGACTCATTTGCGCTCCCTTGAAGAGCGGATTAGCTACACCCCATGCAGCACGAGAAGGATGGTTAAGCTATGTGGGTGGGACCTTGACCGTAGGGCCCACCTGAATGTATTCGTTGTATATCCATGCCGTCCATCTGTTTCTTTAGATTATTTTGGAACGCAATCCCAAAAATGAAGCACATGAAAATTTTAGGTGGACCACACCATAGGAAGCAGTGATCATTGAACGCCTACCATTAAAAACTTTCCTGGAGTCCACCGTAATTTTTATTGACCATCCAATCTGTTGATAAGGTCACAGTCGACAGGGATGAAAGGAAAAAACAAATATCAAGTTGATAGAAAACTTTTTTGGCCCACAAAAAGTTTTTAATTATCATTAAGTAGTGCTTCTTATGGTGTAATCCACACGAAATTTACATATACATTACTTTTGGTACCATGGCATAAAATAATCTGAAAAAACAGATGGACGGCATGGATATACAACCAATACATCCAGGTGGGCTCTACGGTCAAGGTCCCACCCACCTAGCTGGTTCCGGGGTTTCACCGAAGTCGCGCCCGACGTGGGGGAGAGCAGGCGCGGATTCCCTGCGAAAGCCTTGCGCAGGAAGTTCCTGCACTTGGAACAAAAGGTGGGGCCTACAGTGATTTTTTTTTTGATAAATCCACCTGGTCCATCCGTTTTGGGAGCTCAGTTATAGGAAGTATAAACAAAAATGAACCGGATCAAAGACTCAACTGGGTCAAATTAAAGGAAAAGGTGGGTAGGTAAATTACTACCGTTGAAACCTCCTTGGGTCTATAGTGATGTTTATATGACATCTATACCGTTCATAACGTCACTACTACTGGGATGAATTGGAAACACAAATATTATCCTGATTCGAAATTCCTATGACTCCACAAATATTTCAACTGTGGACGTTCAAACCTCACGTTTTCAGCCACTTGAGTCTTGGATCCACTTCATTTTTGTTCTCATGCCCTAAAATGAGTTCCCAAAATGGATGGACGGGGTGGATTTATCAAAAAAATCACTGTGGGCCCCACCTTGTTCCAAGCGTAGGAACTTCATGTGAAAGCCTTCGCACGAAATCCGCGCCCCTGGTGAGGAACTTCCTTCGCAAGGCTTTCGCAGGAAATCCGCGCCCCGGAGAGCTGGTGAAGCTTGGGTTGACGTAACGGGTCTGTCAGCACTTCACGGTGTGGTCCATTACTCTCCCTCAATATCAACGTGCCATGTACCCATCAGTTTCCCCACTGCATCCTGTGCATCCCTCAATATCAACGTGCCATGTACCCATCAGTCTCCCACTGCATCCTGTGCATCCTGGTGGGAGTAGTACGTGAGTAGGTGAGACCCCTAACTCACCCAAGGAAGCGGATTGCATAGTGAGTAACTCAGCAGCAGCCCACCGTGATTTATGTATTTTATCCACTCCGTGCATCCATCTTAACAGAAATTTTTTTGTATGGTACCAAAAAATGTAGCATATTAAAATCTAAAGTGGATCATGGAAAAGTGTAAACTGAATGTCTACCATTGAAAAATTCTTGGAGGACATAGAAGTTTTGGATCAAGCCGATATTTGTGTTTTTCCTTCATCCATATCCATGTGATATTATGAACAGGTTGGATGACAAATAAACATCACTGTGGGGCCTGAAAAGGTTTCAACGGTGGAAATCATTATTCCTACTTTTTCCCGTGGCATGGTCCACTTGAGATTTGGATATGCTTAAATTTTGAATTCAACCCCTAAAATGAGATGGAAAAACATATGGATGGAATGCATAAAGCACATACATTCTAGGTGGGACCAAGAGAGTTTACTCCGCACGATAAGAGCGTGCGGAGCAATCCGATTCCCTAACCCAAGATGCTGCCGCCCTTACCGGTTACCATGTGCCCACATTGATTTATGTATTATGTATCCACGCAGTCCATCTGTTTTTCCGTATCATTTTAGGGCATTATCCAAAACAATGAAGTAGATCCAATTATAAGGTGGACCATACCATAAGGAACAATGGTGATTGGCCGTCTTATCATTAAAAGCTTCTTAGGGAGCAGCTTAATGTGTTGTAGTGTTTATTTTCCATCCAAATCCATTAATAAGGTCACATAAGCTTGGATAAAGGGAAAAACAAATATCAGCTTGATCCAAAACTTTTGTGGCCCATTAATGCTCAATCACCACTGTTTCTTAAGGTATGGCCGGATATGATTCATTTTTGAGTCAATGCCCTAAAATGATATGGAAAAACGGATGGACAGAGTGGATACAAAGTACATACATCAAGGTGGGCACCGCCCTCCCTCTTAGGGAAGGCCGGGTCTCACCTGATCCGCTCTCCTACTAACTGGCCTTCTTCTAGCATCCACGTGGAAGGGGCGAGACCCCGAAACCAGCGAGGTGGGTGGGACCCTGACCGTACGAGCCCACCTTCATGTATGAATTGTATACCCATGCTGTTTATCTTCTTTTTCAGCTTATTGTATACCATGGTACCAAAAATAAAGTATATGTAAATTTCGGGTGGACTACACCATAAAAAAACATTTGTTAATGACCATTAAAAACCTTTTGTAGGCCACAAAAGTTTTCTATCGAACAGTGATATTTGTTTTTTTACTTTCATCCCTGTATACGTGACCTTATCAACAAATTGGATGGTCAATAAACATTACATTGGACTTCAGGAAGTTTTTAATGGTAGGCGTTCAATGAGCACTGCTTCCTGTGGTGTGGTCCACTTAAAATTTTATGTGTTTCATTTTTGGGACTGCCTACTAAAATAATCTGAAGAAACAGATGGATGACATGGATATACAAATATACATCCAGGTGGGCCCTACGGCCAGGGTCCCACCCACATCACTGGTTCCGGGTCTCACCCAAGTCGCGCCCACGTGGAAGGGTATTAGCTGGATCAGGACCATCCATGTGGTCGGGTATGTCTCAGCTGGCTCAAGTTTTAAAAACCATACTGATTGGATGATCTACCCATCCCTTTTTATCACCTCCCACCCACCTTCAACTGCAACCATTAACTCTCTCCTTCGTTTCCTGACCATTTTGAAGACTGGCGATTAAATATTCAGGAGCATCCGTTCAGGTGGATTTTAATTATGAGCCACCTGCTGTAGATTCCACAAATTAATAGACACGTGGATAGTGGAAGAGAAACCTGAGGGCCCTCTTGCAACTTTCCATTTTCTCTTAAAGAAAAGAGAAAATGGCCGTCTGGATGCTTTTAAAATTTTAAGTAAATTATTTATATTTTATCATGTTTGGTCTTTAATAAATGTTTATTAAATAAATAATTTGTAAAGTGTTTAGTAGGTAGAAAGTTAGTATTCACATTCAATGTATTGGCGCAGTAAATTTTATTATAATTTTTAAGTTATATATACGTATTTGATATAAAATATGTTATTAAGTTGAGCCTACTTTAATCATGCTGAATATAATCCTTAAATGGTGTAGATGGCTTGGATCAATCAGTAGGCTCACACTAATGTGGTAGTACATAAAGACATGTTTTTTCGGGAGGAAACAAAAAGTGGAGATTCCATGCCCTTTTCTTTTGTCAAAATACCAAGTGTAAAGAGCTTACAAGCATCCAAATGGGTCCCTGAATTTTTTTCTCTTTTTTTTTTTTTTGGTTAGTCATGCTATGCACACACTTTGTTAGTTGCGCAAATGCACCCACACTATTAATCACATGATGCACCCACCAGTGTAATTATTATATCTCCTTAGCATTTGGCCTGAGACTTATTGTTAAAACGCCAAGGCATCTTCCTGCTGTTGAAACGCCAAGGAGTCCCTTGATTGGTTAATAACAATTTCTACAATTTTCTCAAGAATAAATCATATTGAATTAAAGTCAGAACAAGCTTTCATATGATAGGTTGTAGTGTGATGGGTAGTACTCCTAAAATAAAAATTATGAATGGATCAGTCGGTGTGAATTTTGCGCTATGATCCATCTAGTGAAAGGGTCAATTAATGAAGGGTTCATATCTCACAAATATGTGCCACCTGCCACATTTATGAGATAGCATCTAAGACCAAATGCGTAGACCACCCAATTTTTATGGGCTCCACCATATTATATAAATAAAATCCACTGCACTCATCAAGTGAGAACACTTACTACAGTGCATGCAACAGAAATTAAATGGGCCACACCGATTTGAAGAATGTAAAGTTGCTCTTAAACCTTTTAGTTCACGAAGTGTGGCCTAGTGCAACTAGGCCACTGGATTAAGTTGAGAATCGATCTCAACCTGAGCTGACCTCAAAAGGACTTAACCTGCCAACTCGACACAACCTCACAATAATCCAACCATCAATCATGTTGTGGATAAATCCAAGCTGACCTTAGGTAGCCCATAGTTCCATGGGCTCAGGTACAAGTCCTCAAGCTCATGCTACCAACGCCAAATGTTAAACGATTGACCATGGTAGGAAAAAGAGCCGAGGCCAACCTAAGACCATCGGGTCGACCTGAGACCACTAGGCCGGGGATAAGAATTAAGGTTGACCTGAGACCTCCAGGACAACTTGAGATCACTAATAAAAGACAACATGTTCTAGAAAGACCAATCCTAGGATGACCCTGAGGTGATGAGCTCGGGTGATGAACTCCATCAGCCGATCATAAAAAATCAGATCGGCCATCTAAGGAGCAACGACTCTAATCCAAAATATCTCAAAGTCAGGGAGCTTGGCTGATGAGCTCCCCCTAGGTCGACCTGGCCCACGACAGTTATAAAGGTCCGCGACAGATCAAGGTCGACGAACCTGAATAAACCGAACACGTCTCCGGGAGTTACAGGTTTGACCCACGCGACCGATAATCACGCCAATCATTACAGGCATAATGCCTAGGCAAGGTATGAATAATCTCCCCAAACACTCTGCCTTTATGCTCCTCAAACCTTTAGCCCGACTTAAAAATAAGGGCTAACGGTCGGACCCCGGCCACCCCCCTTAGCATTCTTTGGTGATTTGCAGGGCTCAGGAGATTTTTTAATTCAGATCATGTCTGCTCATCCCAAGAGATCCAAGGTAGCAATTTGGGCAGCGGTGGAGATCACGTTATCTCATCTGTTGACTAATTTTTTACAACAACAAATCGAACCCAACCTGAATTCCAAGCTGAGGTTCTTAACTCAAATCTAACCTGAATTTCAAGCCAAGGTTCCTAACCTAAACCTAACCCAGATTCCTTCATATACAACTCTAAATCAACCTCACCTGACTTGACCCAACCACACACAAATACATGTGTTTAATCCTTACCCAATCAAACCCCACCCGAACCTGATGTCATATTGAGTTGGAGTTTTTCAAACCTTACCCAACCACAGGAGCCTGACAACCCGGCCCATCTCAGTTTGGTTTGGGACCATAACTCAAGTTGCAGTGCAAGTGTGGTCTGCCTGAGTTTTGGATCAGGTTGCGTTTATACTTTATTTTCATCCTTGTCAGTTACACATGATTAATGCTTTTGATGAAACGCTTTTGATGAAACCTACACTTAAACCTATGGTTGACATCTCATCTTTATTTTTCTCTGTGGTGTGGCTCATATGATGGGGTTTTCCTCCTCAGCATGAGGAGAGACTATTCTGGGGTCATCAGTCGACTGACCTCCCTTTGGCTCGTCAATCAAAACTATCTAAATTAGTACGTTGCTCGCTGGACATATTTTGGCCATGTTCAGTCGCTCGAACTTTTGGGCTAGTTGACCGATGGTCGCGCACTGTTTAACATAGTTTTACACGTTTTGTTTCTAATTCTGGCTTAGTGCTATATAAGCACTTGTTATAGCGAGATTAGAGTAATTTCACATGTCCAGAGCGTAAGAAACGTTGGGAGAGAGAAAAAGAAGAGTTTGAGAGAGAAAGAGAGATGAAGTTTGGAGAGAGAAGAAGTATTGGCTTGTAAAATTTATCCATGTCGTTGGCCTAAGTTCATAGCCTCTTTAAAAATAGTTTCTAAGGATTTTTCAATCACCATTGGTGAGATATCTTTATTATTCATTCTCTTTGATTGTAATCCACCTAAGAGGTGAAGATATTAGATCCGAGTGTTGTGATAAACTCGTGATCACTATGTAATACGTGGATTTGTTGACTGAATTAGGTCCCATGGTTTTTACCTCTATCAATAGAGAGTTTTTCACGTAAAAATTTATTGTATAGTGTGTAGTGATTGTGTTTGTTCATCTTAGATATTTAATGTTGTTACATACAACTCAAATATTCCATAATTCAGTGAGTTAGGAATTACTGAGATCCAACGGTTTGTATATCCTTTCCCAACACCACATGGGTCATGAATTTGTCTAATATTTTGGCCCATGTCCATGTCCATGTCCTATCATCGAAGATGAACATAGTAGATTGGCCAAAGTGGATTTGACATCGACAGCATGGTGAGCCAACAGGGCTTTCGTGTTCTACGGATGGACGCGGTTTTGTTGGATCCCCGAGGTCGAGCCCACTATGATGTATGTGCCATACATGTTGTGTTATTTTTTTAAATAATAAAAAATTAATTAATTTAAAAAATAAAAGTTTATTTTTAATAAGTACATAAATATGCTTATTATTAAAACTTTCTATAAAAGTTTATATAGCCAGTTGGTAAGAGAAGAGGGTTTTGCTACTGGAACCAAGGTTTGAACCTCCACAAGGACACCGTCTGCGCGCGTGGCGTGGGCTGTAGGGCTGCTTGGGAGCTTTATTAGGCGCACTTTGCACGTACGCATCTTCGCAAGGAGCTAACCTTTTTGACACTAGGTGCAATAAGGAGTGAACCTGGGTTAGGTTAGAGGTCTCATCCACTGACACTTTATATTTAACCAGAATGCTGATTAAGAGAGTAACTAAGACATTCTGTATATGTGACATTTGTGCCACGTGTCATACATGTGGCGGCAGTTATGCTGACTATGATCTGGATCCCACATGACAACAGTTTTGGACTGTTGCATAACTGTTTTTATCTGAAAGGATACAAAAATAATTGCCACAAGAGAAATGGTCATGTCCTTTCATGGCAGAATGTCTCTTGCATATGAAAGGGTATTGATGTCTTGAAGAGACACATGAGTCTCTCCAGAAAAGACACCATGACCCTTCAATTGCTATACATCCTGGATATCATAATCCAGAAGTATCGATGATTCTATCCATTTCCCTGATCAAGCCATCCTCTGTTCAGTACTCTAAGATCTGACCTGTTACTGTGTTTTTTCTGGACGTACTCGAAGGCATATTGGTGTTATAACTAGAGATCTGTTTAATACTTAAATGTGCAAATTTTTATGTTAAAATTCGGATTGAGAGTTCATTGTATCCTGAAGACAATTTGTGGATTTTCTTCGTTTGCACTTGCTAGAATTACCAGAAAAGGGGCAGCAAATCTATCTTGAGAAATTGACTATTCAAGTTAGGCCTTGAACTCGATAGATTTGATTTAGCCGTGTACTAAATATACAGAAGTAATTTTACAACAATACATCCACACCGTTCATACATTTTGAAACCTCATCTAGGGCATGATCCAAAAAATGAAGTAGATCTAAATCTTAGGTGTACCATACCATTAGAAACAATGGTGATTGAATCACCACCATTAAAAACTGCATGAGGTCCACTGGAAAATTTTCCATCTAAATTGTTGATAAGGTCACAAATACCTGGATAAAGGTACCACACAAATGTCATCTTATATCATCTTGACACAAAACTTTTATTGTCCACGAGAACCTTTTAATGGTCAATTACCACTGTTTCCTTTGGATGTCCTTCATTTTTTTTATCATGCCCTAAGATGATTTTTCAAATCAGATGTACAGCGTGGATATAAGGCACATACATCAAAGTAGGCCCCATGGTCAGGGATCCGATCCACCTCCACGTACCCGCGCCCGCGTCCTACGCATTGGGTAGAACACGTGTTGTAGACGATTCATGTCTCATGTCCGCGTTGCACAGTGCCTGGAACAGAAGTTTCTGACACGGACGACGGTTTCTCATACTCTGGAGAGATACTCTCGTGTACCAAGTGACATTCCCATGCACATACTTTTATTTAGATTCGTTGATATTCACAAAGCAGATCTTAGCCATCAATTAGCTCCAGTTCACTCTTCCTATTTTGCTTTGAAAAAATGATACTGACCGGTTCATCCAAATAGTCATCATTGCCATGCAAAAATGAATGGACCAGATCTTTCATGCAGGAAGACGTCCAGTCGTGGATGGTTAGGACATTTAATCCCTGTGAATTTTCAAAGGCCGCCCATGAGTAGGGGATCGGACCACATGTACGGTCCGGATTGGTGATTTGTACAGCAAAAATGCAAACTCAACTGGGTACATGAGAATTGAGAAGATCTCATTCACTCTTTTATCTTTTTATAGCTTATCACCTGCCACGTGGGACGGCTGCACCGCTATTTGCTGTCCACGGGATGCATGCAGAGGGGAGAGAAAAACTGCAAAGGTTGTAGAAATAAGTGGACCCCACCACAGAAAACAATGGTAGTCGTGAATGAGTTAGATCCAAATCTGGAGTGGACCCCACCACTAGAAAACAGTGGGGAGAGTGACGCCCCACCGTTGAAACCTCCGTAGGATCCACCATGATGTTTATTTGAGATCCAACCTGTTCATAAGTTAACACAGACATGAACGAAGGGAAAACACAAATATTAGCATGATCGAAAACTTCTATTGCCTCTAGAATTTTTTAATAGTAGTCGTTCAATCTCCACTGTTTTCTGTGATGTGGTCCACTCCAGGTTTGGATCTGACTCATTCTTTTGGCTCGTGCCTTACAATGACCTCTCCAAATGGATGGACGGTGTGGATACAACAAAATACATAATGGTGGGGCCTAGAAACATAGTAACGTCACTTCAGTTGCGAGTCTACTTACTGAACCCGAATCCGCGTCCGAACTCATGCCATGCTGGCACATGTGTGGCATGTATGTACCTAGCAATGCTTTAATGCATGTGACTTAGTCCACACCGTCCAACCATTTTGAAAGCTCATTTTAGTGCCTGATCCTGGAAATGAAGCCGACTCAAATCTTAGGTGGACCACACCACAGGAAATAATAGTGATTGAATCTTCACCTATTAAAAACTTCATAAATTCCACTGAAATGTTTATTTGGCAGCCAACTTGTTAATGACCTTAGATGAAGAGAAGACAGAAATATCATTTTGATCCAAATCTTTTGTAGCACACAAGATGTTTTTAATAATCAATTACCACGGTTTCTGATAGGGATGTAGTCATATACATCGAGGCAGACCCCAAAGTCAGGGGTCCCACCTACAGGGGAGCGGATTAGGTGAGACCCCGGATCTACCGAAGTGGGTGGGACCCCTGACTGTGGGGTCCACTGTGATGTATGTGTCTACATCCAATCCGTCCATTTGTATTGAAGGCTCATTTTAGGGCATGATCCAAAAAGCGAACTAGTTCCAAATCTCAGATGGACCATAGTACAGGAAACAGTGGTGATTGACCATTAAAAGTTTTTTGTGGGCCAAAGAAGCTTTGGATCAAGATGATATTTGTGTGGTCTCTTCATCTAGGTCTTTGTAACCTTATCAACAGGTTGGATGGCAAATAAACATTCTGGTGAAATCCATCAAGTTTTTAATGGCGAGGATTCAATCATGATTGTTTCCTGTGGTGTAGTCCACCTAAGATTTGTGTCAGATTAATTTTTGTGATCATGCCCTAAAATGAGTTTTCAAAACGGTTGGACTGTGTGGATTTAAGGCACATACGTCACTGTCAGCCCCACAGTCAGGTCCCACGGACGTGGGTAGATCTAGGGTCTCACCTAATCCACTCCCATACCGTAGATCTGAGATCATTTTAGGACGTATGACAAAAAATGAGTCGGATCCAAGGCTCCAGTGAGCCGAAAAAAGTGAGGATTGACATCACTGTGGACCTCAGGGAGGTTTCAACTGTAGGAGTTTCCTTACCCACCTTTTCCTTTAGTGCGGCCCATTTAAGCATTGGATCCGGTTCATTTTTTTTCGCACTTCCTAAAATGAGCTCAAAAAATAGATGGACGGCGTGGATTTCTCACAAACATAACGGTGGCCCCACCTAGATTCCCAACGGAGGAACTTCTTTAGCAGGAAATCCGCGTCCCCGGGAGCAGCGGTGCAGGCGCGAACGGTGATTTTTCTTCATACTGTTTTTTTTTTTTTGTTTGCTTCACTACTATGTTAGTTTTGTACCAACTAAAAAATACATATATCCAGACCATTAAAATTTTGGATCTCCTTGTGGATGGATATCTTTATAAAATCACACTGATCAAGAAATCCTAACCATTCAATTAGTGTTTATTAAATAGATGGTTAAAAGTAAAATAGTGAGTGGTCCAATTTTAAGGAAAAAAAATCAGATAATTAATATTATCTTCTCAGAACGATTTTCCAGTTATTCTCCATCCACAATAGTTTCACTGATTTATACGGTGTTGATAGCTATATACAATCATGTCATGCATGCATTTGAAGAATCACCACCATTTATTAAGACACTCCTTTTGAAGAAGTTGGCTAATTATTTTCAAATACAGACGCTGAAATCGACTTCTCTCGCAGTATCTAGAAGAAGAAAAAGAAGATTCGTGACAGCTTTTTTCAACCGTTGGTCGTGCATGATTGAGTATAATATTCTTCATTAAAATTAATTAAAGGTCTGTTTGGGCAGGGGATCCGCATAATTTGGATTTTAAATATAATCTAGATTTTTGTGGGCCCATGTCCTTCGTGTAGGATTCCAGAGCGAGTCACGTGTTACACGAGTAACACCGTAGTGGGTGTTTTCCTTACCGTGGGGCCCATCTTGATGTATTTGTTGTTAACCATGCCGTTCATCAATTTTTTCAGCTCATTTTAGAGCAAGATCCAAAAAAATGTAGTTTCATTTCTGAAGTAGACCACACCACAGGAAACAGTGCTGATTGAACGCACAACATTAAAAAACTTTCTAAGGCCTACGCTTGGTTGACATCCAACGATAGAGTCACACAGACATGGATGAAAGGAAAACACTATATCAACTTAGTCCAAAACTTTCTTAGCCCATGAGAAGTTTTTAATTGTCCATCGCCACTGTTTCTGATGGTATGATATATGACAAGACTTATTGTAGACTGAGACAATATGATGAGACTTATTTAGTATCTATTTTTTGACAAATTATAGAAACTTGCCAATATTTAAATAGAGATCCTAAAAAGCCTTATTTGTTGGAGGGATGTGGGAGTAAGCTACTCGCACGAATATATATATAGTGCTGGGTGTGTGTACTAACAAAAAAAAAGAAAAGAAAAAGAAGAAGAAGCCAAATGCCTGCCATGATTATTTTTTTAGGGTTAGTACACACATCCCATTGTTAGTACACACACCCACACTATTAGTCACCCTTCAATGTTAGCCACCCCCCACCATGGGATTCGATGCCTTGACCTCAGCGTTGAGATGAGGTTATCTTCACTCAGGTGCCGTTTGGTAAATTGAAAAATAAGGTCTGAAAATTAATATAAGTACCGAAAACTTAAAATGCTGAATTTTAATACTTATAAGTACTTAAAAACTCATTTGGTAATTTGTCTGAAAAATGTCCCAATATTTGAAATTAAGTGCTCTTTTACAAAAGTTTGTTTGGTAAGCACAAATTATAAATGTCTGAAAATTGGCAATTTGTCATATTTGCCCTTATTGTCTCAATTTCTATCTTTTGCTATGCATTTAAACTTGGCACACATATGCCCAATTCACATAAATCTCTCAAACATAATCTTTCAATTGATGAACCATGTACTGTATTCTTCTCAATGGAATAATCATAACCCTTCAATTAATGTCCTTAAATTGGACAACTAAGCATCTCATATTTAACTGATAAAGGTTGTTTTGAAGGTTAGGATCATCTAATATTTATTTATTTATTATTGTTACTATTTTGAATGATCCATCCATAGTGGGCCCTATGTTGACAGTATTATTGATCATGAAACCAGTGGGCCCACCTGTATGAACAAAACCTGAGATATGAACCATACTCAGGTGGAGCATCATTTAACCCCCGTTGTTGAGAGATGACTCACAACGCATGATGACATGACACACTAGTAGATATTGGGTTACTCATCTCTAGAGTCCCACTTGCAACATGCTTTTATTTCGATGACTTTAAAAAATGCTTTAGTTTGAAGAAAAAAAGTATTCTTGTTCGATCGAATAAATGGGCAACACATATACAAATTTTTATTTAATAGGTGTGCCGTGCCACCCAATTGTTATCATCCATAATTCAACAACTGCTAGGTTAGGCAATCATAGCCATCCCATCAATGGCTTCAATTGGCACTTTTCTTGTGTTGTGGTTCACCTAGGATTTGGTCCTGGCTTCTTTTTTGGTCTCATACCCTAAGATAAGCTGGCAAAATGGATGGATTGCGTGGATAAAACACATACCTTGTAGTGGGGTCCACAAAATATTGTTATGTACAATCCATGTGACCAAATGTTTATGTCATCCCTCCTTGAAAAAAAAAAGAAAAAAAAAGATAACCCACTTTGATGTCTATGTGAAATCCATGTCGTTCCACCATTTTGCCAACTCATTTTAGGGCCCGAGCCCAAAAATGAGGTAGATCTAAATCTCAGGTGGACCACACCATAGGAAGCAATGGTAATCGAATGTCCCACTATTAAAAACTACTCGCGGCCACAAAATTGGATCAAGCTGATGTTTGCATTTTCTCTTCATCTATGTTTGTGTGACCTACTCAACAGGTTGGATAGGAAATAAACATTACAGTGGATCCTAGGAGGTAGATTGAAAGTTCAAGTGGACCACACCACAAGAAGCAATGGGGATTGAAAGCTCACCGATTGAAAACTCCCGGGGAGCACAAATAATTTTAGATCAAGCTAATATTTATGGTTTCTCTTCCTACATGTCATTGTGACCTCATGAACAGATTAGATGGCAAATAAACATCTCGGTCAGCCCTAGGAAGTTTTCAATGGTAGGGTTCAATCCCCGCTCCTTCCTGTGGTGTGGTCCCCTCGAGCCTTTAATCTGCCTTCTTTTTGGGCTCATGCTCTAAAATAATCTGTCAAAAATGTATGGACGCAAGGATAAAACATATACATCATGGTGGGCTCTATGGATCCCTTGACAGGACCATCCGTTCTCCAGATCATGGTGGCGGTAGTACCCAATCCGCGTCCACAGCGGAGTGGATACGGTGAGTCCCCCCTTCACCCAAGACGGTGCAACCCTTATTGTAAGGCCCACCTTGATGTGTGTATTCTATATCCACGCTGTCCATCTGTTTTCACATTCCATGTCAGTGCATGATTCCAAAAATGAAGAAGATCCAAATCTAAGGTGGACCATACTATCAGAAACAGTGATGATTGAACTTGGGAAGAGAAATGCCTATCGTTGAAACCAAGATGGGCTCCACCTTGATATTTATATGCCATCCAAACTGTTTATGAGGTCACTACCACTGGGATGAACTGAAAACACAAAATACTTATCTTAATATAAAGCATATCAACAGTGGTTGTTCAATCCCCATTGTTTCCTCTCCTATGGCCCACTTGAGTTTCGAATTTGCATCGTTTTTTGTTGTAGTTCTAAAATGAGCTCGCAAAATGTATGGATGGGTTGGATTTCTCAAAAATATTATGGTGGGTCCCACCTAGTTTCCCAGCACAAGAACTTTTCTCTTGGCAGACATCTATCAGCACTCAGCAATCGTTACCCCAATGGGCATTCGTAGCAGTCTCGCTACCATGTTGAGGTGGTAAAGTTGTGTTGGCCCCACAATGATGTATGTGTTAGATCCACACGGTCTATCTAATTGTTCAGATCATTTCATGCCATGAGCCCAAAAATGAGGCAAATTCGAAGCTCAAGTAGACCACACCATTGAAAACAATAGGCATTGAATGTCTAACATTGAAAACTTCTTGTGCTAATGGAAGTTTTGGATCAAGTTGATATTTTTTGTTTTCCTTTGATCCAGGTCCGCGTAACCTTATGAACAATTTTGATGGCAAATAAACATCATGGTAGGGCCCTAGGAAGGTTTCAACGATGGGCATCATCATCCCCACTACTTTATGTGGTGCGGTCCACTTGAGCCTTGGGTCAGCCACGTTTTTTGGTTTGTGCCCTAAAATGATCTAAAAAAATTGATAGATGGTATGGATATGATGCATACATCATGGTGGGGGCCAAAGAACTTTGCTACATCAACGGGACGTCTACCCTACACAATCATCACTGCGGAAGCTTGCAACAGACGGGTAAAGTTGCCATTTATAAAAAAAATGTAATTCAAAATCATTTACCGCATTCAGCTATAAGTGTTAAGTCAGATAAGGGAAGCTTAAAAATTTCTTATTTTTTCAGTGTAAAGTCCAATTAAGCAATTTAGGTTTTGGATTTACCAAACAGTTAGAATCAAGGAAAATCACTTAAAACAGCCAATTTCAATGGTAAGTGCTGAAAATAAGTTTTACCAAACAGCCCTCAGTCTACCACTGTCCCAAAGGTGTGGGTGTAATGCCTGCCATGATTGTTAAAGCAGCATTCCTCAAAAATGTCCAAAGCTTGTGTGGATATCTCACATGTGTACGTGCGGGATTCAAACCGTCGAAGTACTTTGTTGTGCCTACATTCTTCTTAAACATGGCCCAATAGATTTTGAGGTAGGCCGTAGCAGTGAGATGCAAATGAACATCTAAGTAACTTTCCAAGAGTTGAGGATGGCTAGTCTCGTCCGACAGCTAAAATTAGATTAGGAGGCATACAAACAAGCCCTTAGGAGTGCTTGGATTCGTGGATTCTGTTTGCATCAGATAATATAAAGATCATAGGATTTTAAAATTGTAGTGCTTGTTTAGATGGCAAGTAGAATCCTCAATTTCATTAGGCAGTGGTTACCTCATCTCTTATGCTAAAGAATTTTGACAACAGATAAAAGATACAATTACTAATATGTGTAATTCATGTATCCAAACAGTCCTAAATGTCAAGTGGGTGAAAACACGATTTATTTCTACATTGAATCCGTATATCAAAACACACCTTGAGTTTATGGAAAATCCCAACTTGGACATGTGGTCTTTCATCCACAAACATGTGACTTGGTATTGCAGGAGACAGGTGTCAATCCATGTGAGAGTGCAAAACCTAGCTCATGTGAACCAAGATGGTCCACCACTTTATGTGAAGGTGGGACCCCCATTAATAATGCTAACGGGCTCGAATCTTTAATTCCCACCAGAGAACATGAAATGAAGCTGACACTTTATCCAGTCATCTAATTTTTTTTTTTTAATGAAATGTTGGTTGCCATTTTCACATCAACAACGGGAACTCCATTGAAATTCAATGAAAGTCTAATAACAGTTAAACCACAGGCCACCACATATGCCCAGCATGGTAGACAGGTGAAATATCTAAGCCATCCATCAGATGGACATCATGTCCTACGGTCTTAATGCTCCATTGTAAATGAAGAATGGTAGGGAAAGGAAGAGAAGAAGAAAAGATTAAAAAGAAGAACAAAACTCTCTTTTCAAAGATATCCTTCTCAACCCAACAAGGCAAGGTAGAAAAGCCTTTCATCTTGCAGCTTGAAGATGCAAAAAGATATTTGGCTTTTGCGATGTCTTATTTAGGTGTGACCGTTTCACCATAAATCACGAGGATTTCAAGCTGCTTGTTGGATCTGTATTGGCCTTTTGCTTCTCTCTCTCACGTGTTGGTTTTCGTTTGTTGGAAATCACAGGGAACAGGTATTTATTGGGCTGGAGTCGAAAATGGTGGTGTCTCATCCTCCTCAAATGTGGTGTCAATGTAAAGCTATCAAGACTATACACATTGTGGATCCCATCGTGGATGGAGCATATAAATAAAATCACAGTGATCAATTAATCCTGACCATTTAATGACATAGGAAGGGACATGACGAGGTCGATCACCATCTTCATCCAGGGATAACTATTGTGAATCCACGGAAGTCTCCGGAATCCTCAACGGAGCTTCTTTGAATCCACGAGAGTAGAATCTCGAATCCACGAGATGAAGAATGAGAAAAGTCAAATTTTGATTAATGATAATAAAAGATAATCTAAACAACGTCTTAGGCATGTTTAAATACCCAAGTAAACCCTAATTATGATAATAGAAAGAATCCTAATAAAAAATGAAAAAAAAAACTGAAAATCGTGCAGATCCGCGGAACCTATCGACTAGTAGAAGTTGAGAGTCGACCGGTCGATCGGTTGAAACAACCCAAAGCTGTCTAGAGAATTTAGCCAACTCTCTGTGTAAATTCAGGTGACTTTCAACCGGTCGACCAGGATTGTGGACCAGTCGAAAACACCAAAATATGTCTAAAGAGTTATGTTGCGCAGCAAGCCAACAACGCCGGTGAACTAAGATCGAATCCCCGATATCACCATAAACGATAAAAAGGAAGAAATAATAACTAGAAGCAGAATTCAATCAAACCAACAACCACAAAACAAAATTTTACGTGGAAAAACCCCAACAAGGGTAAAAAAAACTACGGATGCAATCTCCACTATAAGTAAAAACGAAGTCACAATGATAAACTTACCTTCTCATATGTTCCCATGCACAAAGATGACCCATTTTGCTAACTTTTTCTCTCTTTCTCTCCTTAGACTATGTAAACCCTATTATCATACCCTAATCCCGAATTACAGCCATTTATATAGCATGGAATGTAAATCGGAGACAAAATAGAAAACTGTGCGTAAACAATTCGCGCAAGGTCGGGCCCCCCGATAGATACAAAATCTGTCCAGAGAGTTATTGAGAGAAACTGCCTAATTTAGGGCGTCCGACCCAACATGGTTGGCGCCCGGTCAACATACCATCGGGCTCCTGACTGTGTCAAAAACACTTCAGAGACTTTTAGTCTCTCTAGGTGAATTTCGGACGCCCGATCACTAACCGTCTGGGCACCTGACCACCGCAGGCTAGCAAATTTGATGGTATGTTTGGCTTTACACCTCAACAATCTCATACTTGGAGACACATTACCAAAGATCTCTTTGTCTTCTACATCCGGAGTGCATCACCTCCCCGTTTTCAAGCCTGAAGACCAATCAAAACTAAGCAGAACTTCAGCTTCTCCCGTTTGACCGTCTTGGTCAACATATCTGCAAGATTCTCACTTGTATAGATCTTCTCAAAGCAATTGATCCATCTTCTAACAGTGAACGTATAAAGTGATATCTAATGTCAATATGCTTGGTCCTTGAATGAAAAGCTGAATTCTTGGCCAAGTGTATTGCACTTTGACTGTCACTGTACACCTCGCAATCTGCTTGCTTCTTACCCAACTCTTTCATAAAACCTTTCATCTACAACATCTCCTTACACGCTTCTTTAGCTGCAACATACTTCGCTTTCGTTGTACTGATAGATACTATCTTCTGTAACTGAGAGACCCAACTCACTGCAACACTACCCAAAGAAAAGACATACCCTGTAGTGCTCCTTCTGCTGTCAATATTCCCTGCCAAATCTGAATGGACATAGCCTTGTAACTTGATTTTTTATCCTCCATAACATAGCCCTACATCCACAGTACCTTGCTTGAGCAATATCTTGCCTCGTACTCACTATAGCATACATGAGGCTCCCTATAGCAGACGCGTATGAGGCTTTAGCCATATAGTCCTCGTTCCTCCTGCATCTTCGCACCTTGCTCCTTTGAAAGCTTGAAGTGACTTGCTAATGGAGTGCTAATCGGCTTAGCACCTCCCATACTAAATTGATCAAGTACTTTAGCTATGTACTCTGCCTGTGACAAAATTAGTTTCTTGTTTTTTTCTGTCACATTTTATCCTCATGCCTAGGATTTGTTTTGCAGCTCCTAAATTCTTCATGGCAAATTCTCTAGACAACTGTCTTTTCAGATCCGAGATGTCCTTCATGCTTCAACCAGCTACAAGCATATCGTCAATATACAGAAGAAGGATGATGTACAACGTGTCAAACTTCTTCAAATACCAACAGTGGTTTACATGACATTTCCTAAACCCGTTTCCTGACATGAAACTGTCGAACTTTTTATACCACTGCCTCGGGGCCTGCTTCAGGTCATATAGATTCTTTCTCAGTCTACACACCTTATTCTCTTTTCCTGGTGCCATGTTTCTTATCTGCTGATGCATTTATCTCTTCTTCAAGGTCCCCATGAAGAAAGACCGTCTTAACATTTAGCTGTTCTAGATGTAACTCCTTTATAGCCACTATACTCAAGATCGTGCGAATCGTAAACATCTTCACCACATGTGAAAATATTTAAGTGAAATCGATACGTGCCTTTTGTTGGAACCCTTTCATAACCAATCTGGCATTGTATCAATTCGAACCATCATACTCCTCTTTCAGCCTGTAAACACACTTGTTATGAAGAGCTTTGTTCCCCTTAGGTAGAGTGACGAGCTCTCACGTACGATTGAACTCAAGAGAGTCCATCTCATCATCCATAGCCTGTTCCCACTTAACCTGGTATCTGATTGTAGTGCCTCTTCAAAACACTCTGGTTCACCATTATCTGTCAGTAATAAATAATGTAAGGAGGGTAAGTATCAGACTTTGGGTCTCCTCTCCCGAGTAGACCTCCTCACAATCAATGTCTACGGCTTTACCTCATCATGCTCCTGAGCATTCTCATCCCGTGGCACTGTAACACTTGTGTCCGCTAACTCTTCCAACTCTATGAATTCTTTCTCATCAACTTTATTATGTTTTCACTGCAAACTGTCCTTATGCATCACTTTCTCATTGAAGACTATGTCATTGCTTCTGATAATTTTTTTATTCTGTGTCCCAAAACCGTTAGCCAAAATCATGTTGCCCGTAGCCTATAAACGTACACCTCCTGGACTTCGCATCTAGCTTGTTCCTGTGCTCTGCATTAATGTGAACATATGAAGTGCAGCTAAACAGCTTAAGATGTGTAAGGCTCGCTTCTTTCCCAATCCACGTCTCTTCTGGTAAACCTCCATCCAATGGTGCTGAGGGACTTTTATTGATGAGATAGACGGTAATATTCACATCATCTGCCCAAAACATCTTGAGCAACCCTGCATACAACCTCATGCTCCTGGCGCGCTCTAGGATATTCTTGTTAATGCGCTCAGCTCACACCGATCTGCTGTAGTGTCCTTGAAATCGTTTTCTGATGTTTGATTTCATGTACTGCACAATACTCTTCAAATCTCTTATCACAATACTCTCCCCCATTATCAGATATGAGAAACTTTACAGTTTTACTTGTCTCATTTTCTACCAGAACATTTCACTTCTTAAACATATCAAATACATCAGATTTAAGCTTTAAGATGTAAACCTATAATTTTTTACTAGCATCATCAATGAAAGAAATAAAATAACATGATCCACCAAGAGATGATACCTGTGTCGGTCCCCATACATCAATATGTACAAGCTCCAATAAATTCATTTTTGGAGTGTATCCCGTTTTCTTGAAGCTCACCTTATTCTGCTTGCCATACACACAGTCCTCACAGAATTCCAAGGCAATAGACCTTAGATCCGGTAGCTTCCCCTTTGACAACAACACAATCATCCCCTTCTCACTCATATGTCCCAACATATGATGCCATAACTGCCCATTCACTCTAGTTGATACGACTACGAGTGAACTATATGATCCGAAAGTCACGTACAAAGTACCTTCCTTCTTGCCTTGAGTTATCACCAAGCGCATTCTTTGTGACCTTATAGGAATCACTAGTGAATGTCGTCACATGTCCGGTATCAGCTACCTGCCCTACTGAGATCAGGTTTCTTCTTAGGCTTGGTACATGTCTGACATCCTTCAACTTCAAGACTGTCCCATTTTTCTGACTTATCTGAACATCTCCATTGCCAACAATATTACACGACTCATCATCACCTAGGTAAACACTCCTGAAGTCACTTGACATATAATCTCGAAGAACGTCTTTCGACGAAGTTACATGAAACGAAGCACCCGAGTCTATAACCTAAGACTCAATCCACGCATCAAGAGACAAGATCAACGCTTCCGTATCACTCTCCTCGGATAGATTCACCGAATCCTTCCCACCTTGAGAGCTTCCTTCTTGCTTCTTAAGCGTCATGCAATCACGCTTCATGTGCCTATTCTTCCCGCAATGCCAACATTCGTCATTGTCTTTTGGTCCTTTAGACTTCTTCCTTGACATAGAATGTCCGTATTTTTTGCTTCCTTTGTTCAACGATCTTCCTCTCCCTTCAACATTTAGAGCATTCCCAAAATCCGCGCATCAAGAGACAAGATCAACGCTTCCGTATCACTCTCCTTGGATAGATTCACCGAATCCTTCCCACCTTGAGAGCTTCCTTCTTGCTTCTTAAGCGTCATGCAATCACGCTTCATGTGCCTATTCTTCCCGCAATGGCAACATTCGTCATTGTCTTTTGGTCCTTTAGACTTCTTCCTTGACATAGAATGTCCGTATTTTTTGCTTCCTTTGTTCAACGATCTTCCTCTCCCTTCAACATTTAGAGCATTCCCAAAATCCCCTAAAATTTTTAATGCACTCCTTCTAGATAAAATTACATATTTTGTGGTAAAGGCGTATGCATGCGGAAGCTTTGAGAGCAACTAGAATTATGGCTAAGTCCTATGGGGGGAATTAGGACCTTTTAAAATTCTTTTCGCCTACTTAACAGTTTTAACAAATTAAACTAAGTAAGCAAGAACACTTCGGCTTCCAAGCCTAAGTGGGTCCAATCATAAGACTAGCATATGATTTAAGCAATAAGCAACCTAATCTAAGTATGCATAGATACTCAAATGATTAAGCAAATCAAGCTCCTAATCTATACAACCTAAGTAGACTATAGAGGATGGATCAATTAAGCTCAAGTCTACAATTAAGCAATAAGCAACCTAGTCTAAGTATGAAAGTACATCTTGTGTGTGAATGTGCCTATTTAGTGCCTAGCATACATTCTAACTAAGCATTTATAATTAAGCAATTAAACATAATGCATAATAAGAAATGTGCTCAAATACAATCACAAACACAGGCATGTATAGTGGCTAGACTACTTGTCTACTCCACTCCCGGTTCAAATACTCAACCCATTTGAGTAAACCGGCATTCACTAGGGAGTTTAAATCTGGTTCCTCCCAACCAAGGTGTTCTAAATCGACTTCACCCAACCGAGGAGTTTATAGGTTCCTTCCAACCTATGAGACCTACTCAAGGTCACCTCAAGTCTTAGTCAAGGATAACGCATGTTCACTCCCGTGTCGGAGGCTCCCCCTTGGAGACTTTGTTTAGGCTCAGCAAACGAATCAAGGAGCTCTAAACAGCCCCTAGTCTTTAAGCAGACAAACGCGCCAAGGAATGGCCAACGTCCCTAGAGTTTTAGGCTCAACTAATAAGCCAAGGATCAGCAAGCGACCCTAATTCGAGTTTGACAAACAAACTCTACACTCAACTCCCACAGGGAATTGAGTGAAAGGACTCTCTACAATGGCAACCTTATTTATCGGATGAGCCCCTTGTTCAGCGTCGGTTAGGGTAGCTTGATTTCCGCTCTCCCATGCTTCAATCAGCTTCCATTGCTCCCCCAATCGTGTTGCCACTACGTCATCAGTGCCTCAGCTATACTTGATTAACCACCTTGCAAATGATGTCTTTGAGATGCCCAAGGTGATAGGAGGATATGTTTGAAATCGTTATAACTTATGCGAATAGGTTACCTAGAGAGTCTCACCTACAAAGATCTCATCATAGAGTATTGGATTTGAATATAACTATCAAGATCAATCCAATCTCTAGATATTAAAAGAGGGACAAATCCATCTTCATCTTGAGCTTTGAATGCTCCATGCTTGTGATGAATCACAAGAAAGATCACTTGTTTAGGTTAGAAATAAAGCTCTTAATGATTTTCAACAATGATGGCTTCTATTTTCTCAAAATCGTCTCTCTTAGCTCAAAAACGAATCCCCCTTTTTAAATAGATTTTCTTCCAAAGGTAAAAAAAAAATGGGTAGATTCGCGTATCTCCGATTGATCGAAAAAAGGTCTGATTGATCGGAGACATGTCCGATTGATCGAAGATAAGTCTGATTGATCAGAAATCTGTACAGAAAACTTTCTGGAAGATATTCCAATTGATCGGACGGACCCCTTATGATGGATCAGAAGTCTGTCCGATTGATAAAAAATTTGTCCAGTGGATTTCAAACTTGTTGGAACAAATTCCGATTGAGCGGGACTTATGCCCGATTGATCGGAGTCCAATCGGAAACTGTTGTTTGAGCTGTTTGGTTTATAACAGCTTCCAGCTCTTTAATTAGTGTAACTTATCATGTTTTTCGTAGAGTTTTAAGACTAATGATGATGACTAAGGGTATACCTAGTTGGTCTAAGTCATCTAAGAGGTTATGATTTTGGGTAGGTTCAAGGTAAGGCACTACCAAGGCATCTCTTTTGCCTATTTCTTCATCCTTGATGTAGCTAGGCTGTCTTGAGTCTTCGGTCTTCGTCTTCATTAAGCTCAACAGACACTAGACTCACTAACCTAAGTGATTGACAAACAAGGTGTATTAGTATGCTACAGAAAAGTGCACTAACACTAGATTTTTCGCTGAGAATTAGACCTGCCAAATCATCAAATTTCAATTTTGTCGATCTTGAGGAATTGCTCATGATAATTAGCAAATTAACCATCACAACTGTTTAACAAACTAGACAAGATCAATAATGCCCTGACCTCATCATCAAAAGTGATACCAACGGATTCTAATTGGCTCGTGACTGTATTAAACTCGTTTGAATGCTCAGTCATGCCCCCACCATCTGGCATTTTCATGTTGAATAGTCGCTTCATGAGATGAACCTTGTTAGACACTAAGGATTTCTCATACATCGTAGCTAGTGCCTTGCATCAATTCTTTTGTGGTCTTCACCTTGGATATATTGAATGTTACACTCTTAGAAAAAGAGAGTCGGATCGTTCCCAATGCCTTTCAATCCACAAGAGACCACTCATCATTGGTCATCTTCTCTGGTTTCTTCTCTTTTCCTTCTAGAGGAATATAAAGGTCCTTCTGATACAAATAATCATCCATCTGCATTTTTCAGAAGACAAAGTTTGAACCATCAAACTTCTCAATCGATATCTTCCCTTTTTCCGTCATCGCTCTCACTTAAACTAGACCAATAACTCTGATACCAGTTGTTTGCAAGCCAACAACGCCAGTGAACCGAGATAGAATCTCCATATCACCCATAAACGATAAATATGAAGAAATAATAACTAAAAGCAAAATCCAATCAAACCAACAATCACAAGATAAAATTTTACATGAAAAAACTCCAACAAGGGTAAAAAAACCATGGATGCAATCTCCACTACAAGCAAAAACGAAGTTACAATGATAAACCCATATTCTCTTATGCTCCCATGCACAGAGATGGCCATTTTTTCTAACATATTCTCTCTTTCTCTCCTTAGATATATGTGAACCCTATTATCATACCCTAATATTGAATTACAACTCTTTATAGCATGAAATGTAAATTGGAGACAAAATAGAAAACCGCATGTAAACAATTCGCGCAAGGTCAAGCGCTCGCCCAGACTTGGTCGGGCGCCTGACAAATACAAAATATGTCCAGAGAGTTATAGAGAGAAACTGCCTAATTTCGAGCGTCCGACCCAACATGGTCGGGCGCTTGCCCTAGGCACCGGACGCTCGGTAAACATACCATCGGGTACCCGATTGTGTCAAAAACAGTCCAGAGACTTTTAGTCTCCTTTGGTGAATTTCAGGACGCCCGACCACTACAGACTAGCAAATCTGATGGTATGTTTGGCTCCACAACTTAACAAGTTGGACTAATTTTGGATAATTTTCGATAGGTATTTGATCTGGTTCAACCAGTTGACCAAACTGTTCCGTTGGTTGAACTATGCTATCAGCTGTTGATTTTTTTAATCTTATGCTCCTTGTAGTCCATCCTCACCATGAAATCCGCGACCCGCTCTTACATCATTTAATAATGGTTACCAAATGGATGGTTAGAATTAAATTGCTGAGTTTCCAAATTCAAAGGGAAAAAATTCTGATGGTTAACGTTATATTCCCAGTGCATTTTATGGTTATGGTCTATTCACTATGAAGATCAGTGGTGCAGGTTCACCATCATCTCGCGTTAGAAAATTCAAACAATGATTATTGTGTGGAACCCATGTATTCAAACAGTCCAAATCTCAAGATGGTGTAAACAATTTTTATTTATATCTGGACCCCGTCTATCAAAACACACCTCGAGGGTATGGAAAATCAAAATCCCAACTTGGACATGTAGTCTTTCATCCAAAGCACGTGACTTGTTCCTGTGGGGGAACAGGTGTCAGTCCATATGAAAGTGCAAGACCTGACTCATGTGAATGAAGATGGTCCACCGCCTTGATTGAGGTAGGGCAAACACATCAATTATTTCTACGTGGTCGATTCTTCAATTCCCACCCAGAGAACATGAAACGAAAATGACACTTTATCCACTCGTCCTCATTTTTTTCATGACATGATTGATACCTGTCTTGGGATAGTTGGCACTCCACATGAACAACGGGAACTCCTTTGAAATATCATGTGATGCACAGGCCATCACATGTGCCAGCATGGCAGACAGGTGAAACATCCAAGCCATCCATCAGATGGACCTCTTGTCCCATTGTAAATGAAGAATGGTAGGAAAAAAGAAGAAGAACCATAAATCACGTGGATTTCAAGCTGCTTGTTGGATCTGTATTGGCCTTTTGCTTCTCTCTCTCACGCGTTGGTTTTTGTTTGTTGGAAATCACAGGGAACCTCTCGTCCTCCTCAAACGTGGACTATCCAAATTGTGGGTCCCATTGTGGATGGAGCTTATCAATAAATCATAAGGATCAAGAAATCCTGATCGTTTAATTAATGGCTACCCAATGGATGGTTAAGATTATCTTTCCAGTGTAATTTTCTTATTATGGTCCGTTCACAGATGGGCTCTCCATTTCGATAGTTTGAATTGTACCGCAACCGTGGGAGGGGTACAGTTAAAGAGTCACCATCAATACAAAAACTACCGCAGAGTCTAACCCCATTTTAATTGATTAGGCCAATAATACAAAGCGGATACAAAAGTTAAGGACGCGGATTGCCCTGACTTTGTGGGTCCCACCATGATGTTTGTTTTATCCACACCGTCCATCCATAATGCATGAGTCAAATAAGGCAGATCCAAAGCTCAAGTGGGCCACACCATCAGAAAAAGTGGAGACAATGACACACACCATGGTATTTATTTGCCATCTAACATATTCATAAGCTGTCTCACTTGTTAGCCCAATTGGAAGACGCATAAGCTGTTTCAACAGCAGGTCTCAGGTTCAAGTGTCTACGAAGACACACTAACTCCACTTGTCGGTACTAACAAAAAAAAAAAAACCCTGGAACATGGAGAAAAACACAAATATCAGCGTGATCCCAAACTTCCTACCTATAAGGTTACATAGACCCTGGACGAAGACGAAAATCAGTTTGATCCAAAACTTTTGTGGCCCACACGAAGTTTTTAATGGTCAATCACCATATTTTTCGTGCTCGTACATATATTACACATACATCAAGGTGGGCCCACAGGCACGCACCGTGTTGTGAGAGCCCGGGGCTGCACCTAATCTGCTCCCGAGCCAGAAAAACTATAGTCTATAATATGGTAGAGCCATCTCTGGCAGGACACGTGGATTAATCGGGTCCAATCATATCATGGCATCAAGATAGTATGGTCGATGTTTTAAAAGTAAGACCCATGAGAACAATCCTATCCATTGCTATTTTTACAGTTCATCCGGTTGTTATAGTTTTTTGTTTTACACGGTCACTTTAATAGCTACAGATCCAGATCGGATGGATAGGATCATCCAGCAGATATGATTTTACGGAACGCAGACACGTGTATCGTAGAGGGATGGCTCTAAATACGTGTATCGTAGAGGAAGGTTTCAACGGTGAGTGTCATTATCCCCACTGTTTCTGTGGTGTGGTCTATTTGAGCTTTTAATATGCTTCAATTTTGGATTTATGGCCGGAAAAGATCTGGAAAAATGAACGGACGGCATGGATAAGACACATATATCCACGGTGGGGCCCACAGTGTTAACTCAGTACGCAATCCTCTTCCCTAAAACATGGCAGCAGATGGTGGGGTAGGGTGACGTGTGGACGGTCCACCCATGCATCAGCACCAGATGGATGGCTTACGTACGTTCTAAAGAAAAAGGACCAATGAAATAACCCTACGGTTCCTCCTCCCACTATGGGTACTGCATTCCAGGTAAGGATCCATTTAGAATAGCATATAGGCAAAAGTTACAAAAAAAAAAAAAAAAACACATTTTCGCATTGAAACTATTCAGAGCATCCAACCCGCATCCAATCCAAATGGATGCTTTATGATGAAATTCCACAGGTTTAAAGATATTTAAAAATGATTATTAAAGTGATAAGATATACATCATAAGTGATAATTTTGGATCACTCAAGCATCCCAACTGCTGTTTCTTAGGACCCATAGTTTGGGTGGTTTTATTTAAATTGTTCTGTATCAGCTGGCCGTCCATCTATTTGCCACAAGTGGAATGGCTAAGATTGTGTTTTTATTTTTTATTTTTTATTTTTAATGAAATGAACGAAGATTAGCTCATCCATTTTAAGACTAAACAAATCAGTGTTTTTAATCATCCAGTTATAGCCCAACTTTTCAACTTGATCTAAATCTTGTTCTTAATCACCCACTTATATAGCCCACATTGTAATAATTGGAAAAAACAAAAAAGACACTGCACGCACACACACCCCCCTTTGGGTACAAGTTCACACACGATACGCAAATGAATTTGGCCGATTCACCCCCAAGCTTTAGGCAAGAAGTTAAAGTTTTTGGAATACAATATATAGAATTTAAATTTGTTAGATTTAATGATGATCTATTCTAAGATTCTGATATAGATACCATTAAGGCACAATGAATAATAAGAAGTAAGGGATATATATGATTTACTTCTAGACTATTGCCACTATAGATGACGTAAAAATTATCTTTTAGTTAGAAGGTTTTCTCCTAAATTTATCCCATGTGAAGGAAGAAGGAGAGCCAACAAACCATACATGAGAGAATCACTACATATTGACTAATAAGGCAAGAAGAAAATACATTGCATCAGTAACTTGAGCTCTTATATCTTCAGGTCTAATGATTAGATGAAGTTAGTGTATATATAAGTCAACTTAGATCAAGCATTCTGGCCTTAAGACTTGAAGTAATCTTCCTATGCAAGCAACTAACGGATGTAATAACAAGATCGTATATTAATGAATACTAACACTCATACATACTTTGGACAACAACTCATTGTTGAGTCCAGTGGTAAAGATTTTTTACCCTGATTTTTCATTAATTCCCTTACATAAGATAATGACATAAGAATAATTACAAATTCATCCTAAAATATGCCAGTTGGTCATGGAATGATAAGGTATTGAAATTCATATAACATAACTTTTCCTAAACTAATATGCCCAAATTGAACAAGTTGGCAAAGACAATAAAGGAAACCCTCTTCTTTAACCCATAGATATTTATGTATGTATGAATATATGTATATATGATTGAGATATAACCATATATTAATTATGACATTTATTATAATTTCCACACAGGAATCATAAACATTACAATTTACAGGTGAGATTCTCAACTCAATGGCTAAGATTAGCATATTAGCTTTTCAAAACATAAAATTTCAACACAATACATGACTTAAAAAATGAGTGAGTTAATCCAAGTCACTAAGATTAGACATCTCCTTATTCCTGTTTTTACTCTAATATTAGTAATCACAATAGGTGCATTTGTAATTGTGTGGTTGGAAAGAGAAATTCAACCATCAATGAGATTCTTGTCACCTTTCCCTCATCGCACCATTCACTATCAATCATTACAGAATGTTTTGCCTTAGTGAATCCTTTGGACTTGAATAAATGTAAGCCCCGCCCAAACCCATACGACTGACAATCAAACTCGAGAGTTTGCATTTTTAGAAGTTTTTGCAAGAGGTTTGCAAAATTTCACACACCTATATATAGAGTCGTAGACATCCACATGCGGCATGTGTGCAAATGTAAAACATGCATGTAGGATCTAAGCTTTCCACAAAGTTTGAAATAGTGCTAATTAGATCTTCTGCCTACAAATTAAAAAAATTTCACGATTTCATGTAGACCGCAACTTACAAAGTGAACTCGTAGTTAAAAGAAAATTTCTAATCATTCATTTGTTTTGATATATGCTGTGGCTAACTTGAGGTGCGAAATCACCCATCTCTCTCTGTATAAAGTCATTTTTTAAAACATGGTCTCCGACCAACGCCTTTATTGCCTGAGGCGGATGACCATAGAACACAGAATGCATGGATCTCCAACTAACGCCATTATCGCTGAGCTGTATGAGCATAGAACATTGCATGTCGCTTTCTAGTTTGGTCAGTCTGACAGTGGTGATGTAAATGGTATATCATAAACATGCTGGCCATTCAATGGATGGTGGGGTTTTGATTTGAGGTGGATCACCACCCTGCATCCCACTCCCGTGCCACTCCCACCCAAAAATTAAAAAAATGAAATCGGTACGTGGACCCTTCTCTTTATTTATTTAAAAGAAAAAACCATGATACTCTGGTGGGGTGCCATCCACGATATACAGTGCTTAGAAGTTGTATTCGTGCCATACAAGTATTTCAAATTAAACTGTCCAAACTAGGTGTCCCAGTTTAGAGGTATTATGAACCAAATAAAAAACTACGTTTACTTGATAATCTAACTATTGGATTGATGAGCATGTATTGGATGGTTTAAATTGAAAAATTATCCAATAAATACACGCGTCCACTAGTCAGAGGTTAGTGTTCTTCAAGCAAACTAATTTTGGGCCTGTCACTTAGCTAGGTGGGACCCAGAATTTAGTCGTTTTGATTTGAGTTCACTTACGCTGGGTATTAAAATTTTAAATGCTTGCATATCAAACATCATGCACTTCCAAAGTATCAAATAATTATTTTATTGTATAAAAATAATAAGATGCAAGCATATTGCGTGTGTATGTTGTACACGGAAGCAACCTTAGGGCATGTTTGGCCCATGATATTAGAAGGGATGGAATGGTATTAGGTGGGATTAACATCATTTATTGCACAATGATTACATGTTTGGTAATCCCATGGTATTTCATATCCAATCTTATGTTTGGGATCAAATACTTACCATAGGAAAACCATTGAATTAAGCAAAATCTCGTTTGGTGGACCATGAAATCGCAATCAACGGACCAAGTTCATAACAGATGTTCGTCATTTGAACATGTATATAACTATAATGTCATGTATAAAGGAGTTATATGGATGGACGGCATAGATAAAACACGTACATGCATCAATGTGGGGCCCATGTGTGTGGGATTTTGAAATCCCACATGGGATCAATTGCAATTCCATCCCACCTAATCCCAAGCCTCCCATCCTTCCCAAATATCATATGGAATTTGCACATAACCGAATGCAATTCTATCCCATCTAATTCTATCTAATACCGTACCTAGACACCTCCTTAAGTTGAATCAAATAAGGAATAGAGAATGAAAAATTCAAGCTAACACAGTAGAACATATAAAGATCTTATATCGAAAACTCTTGTGAAAAAAAAAAAAATCATAGCATAAAGCGATGATTAATCTACTATAATTAGATGAGACTTACAAGAGATGGAACAACTAATAATAAAAACCCTAGCTTTTTCCTTCAAAATCTTAAAATTTGTGCTAAGACTCCCTTCAATTACAAAGTACTTATATACTCCTGTATAAGATAAGGAAATAAAATTCGAGGTCCACTGAATGAAAAGTCGAACTGAAAACATGCAAAAAGTCATAGCCAGCATTAGGGCCAATTTCAAAAATTTCAGTCAAACAGACAGATTTTGGTGGATTTAAAAATTGCCTTCTCTACTCTATAATTGAATGCACTCAATCACCAGAGTACTCACATAGCAAGTGTATAAGATTGATCTAAACCATGCAACTAGATGGCCAGCTCCGCTGGAAGAGTGAAACTGCTTAACCCATTTCACAACTCAGGTGGGCCGCGGCATACAAAATAAATGGATGGCTAGAAATGCCAGTACATTGTGGCCCATTTGTGGAGGAAAACTCCTTACTTTCCAGGTAGAAGATCTAAGGATCATCTCTAACCAAACAACCATCTGTGGGGATAGATTCCCTCATTCTCGAGATAGAAGATCTAAGGATTATCCTCAACCAGATGAAAAGCTCAGATACTGCACACGTGTTCCATATAGGCACGTGTGCCACATGTGAGCGTACACAGTATGTGAATAAAGAAGACAAACGGATCCGATCTGATCAATGATCTTTCCAAATTATTAAAAAGAGACAAAAAGAAAAAGAAAAAAAAAAAAAAAAAGAGAAACAGCTAAAGCAGTTGGAACGATAGTATGCAAATAATGCAGACATGATGCAGTTTGGACATACTTCGGGAAGTTCGTATCTGTAAAGCCCTTTAAAATGCAATTATTTTTCCCGGATAACGAAACACTGTGGGGTCCATACGGCATTGATTCGACACGTGGCACACGTAGAATGGGTCATGCTCATGCGGCATGCATTCAGGACTGCCACTGAGTTTGCTTTAGGAAAGGATATGAGATATTGCACGTCTTGATGCCCTCTCAATGGGACGCGGTTTGGCTAGCGACCCCAGCACCAGCCAGCTAGCTGGTGTCAGATCTCTGTGGGTCTCACTTGTGATGTATGTGTTTAATCCACGCCGTCCATCCATTTTAATAGCTCATTTTAGGGCATTAGCCTAAAAATGAGGCAGATTTAAGTTTCAGGTGGACCACACTAGAGGAAAACAATGTTTATTTGCCATCCAACCTGTTGATAAGGTCGCACATACCTGAATGAAGGGAAAACACAAATATCAGCTTGATCCAAAGACTTCTGTGGGCGTCAGAAAGTTTTCAACAGTAAGCGTTCAATCCCAACTGTGATTTGAATCTGCCTCGTTTTTAGCTCATCCCTAAAATGAGCCATCAAAATGGATGGACGGCATGATGGTGGTTCCCATGGAGCTTTGACACCAGTTAGCTGGGTGGTGTTGGGGTAACTAGCCAAACCGCGTCACTCTAGATGGTGCTTAACTGCCTCACCTAACTCGGTGGGACCCATTGCTGCCAATTCACTATTTTAGATCCGTTCCATGATTTTAAGACGTGGACGAGTTCGGTGCAACTCATTCGGAGCTTGGTCAGACCTAAAATGGGTTGAGACCAGAGTCTTAAAACCTTGGATGAAATCATAGGGTGGGTTTGGTAAACTGAATAAAAGAAGTCTGAAATTAATTTAAAAATGGGATCCATTGTGTACTGAATTTTAAGTGCTGACTTGTGTTGAAATGTCTATTTGGTAAATTGTTTAAAAAAAAGATTCTAAATGCTGAATTTTAGTAATAAATATAAAAATTTTGTGTCATAAAAATATCAGGAATTTGACAATTTTATCTAATGGACCAACGTGCTAACATGATTTGAAAAAATAGATGGACCAAGTGAATTGTCACTGCAAATAAATGAAAGCGGATAGCATTCTTCCCTATGGATAGACTCAGTCCATGCTGGGTCTATGGGTGTACCGTCATGTATGAATTTTATAACATGCCATATGTGTATATTTCTTTTTTAATATCATTTCAAAATATGAGCTAAAAAGTACATTAGCGCCTAAGAAGAGCAAATTGGGTGCTAGCGCCATTAGATCACCTAGTAAGAAATGTCTGTGACAAATCCACTCCACCTATCTATTTTGAAAGACCAGGACAGGATTATAAAAATCAACCAGATCCAAGACTCGTGTGGGCCATACAAACAAAACAGTTGGAATAGCAACACCCACAGTTGAAACTTTCCTAGGGCTGCGCATAAAGTTTATAGGCCATCCAAACTGTTCATAGAATTATTACCTCTCGGATAAATTGTAGGAACAAATATTGCCCTGATACATAATTAGTAGGAATAAATATCATCCTGATACAAAATTATGTCACAGCCAAGTGTCCCATCCCCACTTTTCATGTGGTATAACCCACATCAGTTTTGGATCTGCCTTATTTTTTAAATCTTGTCTTATTCATCCAAACAGATGGATGGAGTGGACTTGTCACAGACATCTCTATGGACCCCACACAACCCCAGGCAGAGACATATCTATGCCAGGTGTGGCAGGACATCCACTCCCTCACAAAACACATCAATATTCTCTCTCAAAGAATATCATGTTATTCACTAATTTTCACATGTGGAACTTATTTGGCCCCACCATGAGTTATGTATTAGATCCATACCACCCATCCATTTTTTCATGTCATTTTAGGACATTAGTCAAAAAATGAGACAATAAAATATCAATTAGAACACACCACGGAAAAACAATGGGGATTAAACACCACCATTGAAAACTTCTTAGGGGCCATAAGAGTTTGGATCAACCTGATATTTGCATTTTCCCTTCATCCAGGTCTATGAGAACTCATGAAGAGGTGGCATGGCAAATAAACATCATGATGGTCCCTAGGAAGGTTTCAACGGTGGGCATCATTACCCCCACTGCTTTATATGGAGTGGCCCACTTGATCTCTGGGCCTACCTCACTTTTTGGCTCATTCCGTTATAATGATTTGGAAAAATATATGTACAGTGTGGATATAAGCATACATCATGGTGGGCCATAAATCTTTGCCACGCAACACAATACCAACACCGTTAGCCTTTACCGGAAGTTGTTTCGAAGGGGCAAAGTTGTCATTTTCAAATATATATATATTTTTTAAACATAAACACACTTACTGCATTCTGTCTTCATCACTCACTGCTCTCCGCACAAGAACCATCTCCAAATTAATTCAGTGAAAATTTTTCATTAAGGACTTTTTTTAAGTTTGTCAAACAAACACCCAAACAAACCTGTTAAGTAGCAGAAATTGGATTTTCATATTTCCGTGGCACATAGGGCCCATTCGGATTGTAAATTACTTAAGATAAGCTACTTATCAGATAATTAACTTATCTTGGTTTCTACTTAATAAGCACACAAGCATATTTAGTTAGTATGTTTTTAAAACACCTCACCAAAAAATTCTTACTTACGATTGCTATATTGAAACACGAACACCCAATCTGGTAATGCAGTAACTGTGGGGCCACTTTAATGTATATGTTAGATATCCACCATTTGAACTGTGGGAATTGACACCCACCATTGGAACCTTCAGAGGCCACAGGGATGGGCCACGCTATATATGGGGACGACGCGCTGTCCAGCATAGCATCTCCACCACGCTGTGGAGTCGCTGTGATGTATGCGCTTTATCCAACCATCCACCCGTTTTTATGGATAATTCTAAGGATTGGCCCACCATGATGTACGGGTCATATCTTGTTGTCCATCTAAAAGTGAGGCAGATTCAACAACCAAGAGGGGCCACCACCAGAAACCGGTAGTGATAACCTCCCTTTGAAACCAACCTTGTATATATCCATCATAATGTATGTCTCTTATCCCCACCGTCCATCCTTGGACAGACAGGTGGGCCCACGTGATGTATGTATTCTCAAACACTGACGACAGTGTGGACCCCACTCTGAGGGGCCCACTTGATGCACGTGATTTACACAACTGATGTCTAGTTTCTTGACTAAATAATGGGCCCACTCGATGTATTTTACCCACGATGTCCACCCAGTTTGCTAGGTCCCACTCCGGTGCATTTTGATCCACGCTTCCATCTGGACTGGGCAGAGGGTGGAGCCCACCATGTGCATTCGTTTCATGCACACCGTTTATTTATTTTTCCCAAAAAAGTGGACCCCACCATAGGAAGAGTGATGATTGTACGACCACCATAAAAAAAACTTTGATATGGGCCACGTTGTACTCATAGTGTGCCCATCATGTGGTGGGGCCCACTGTACTGTGAGGACAGCGCGCCCATCATGCAAGGCTCACCTTTGATATGGGTCACTCATCATTAGGGCTGCCCTTTGATCATGTGGGGCCATCTCAATATGGGTCATTCATCCTGTGGTGGGGCCCAGATTCAATCTCCACTGCCCATCATGTGGAGCCCACCTTTAATGTGGACCGTCCATCATGTAAGCCCCACCTTTGAAGTGGGTCGTCCATCATACCAAACTGCATTGGATGTGAGCTTTTAATCAATATGGGCTGAACTTTGATGTGGACCATCCATGTGGGCCCACATTAATATAGGGTCATCCATCACGTGGGGCCGTCTGTCATGTGAGCCCCACCTTCAATGTGTGGACAGTCGACCATGAGCAGCATCCTTTGATATGGATGGTGACGAGCCTCCTCCTTTTGGTCTCTCTTGATTTCTCTCTTCAACAATTAATGAAAAGTAGAAAAGCTAAAAAGAAAAAAGAAAAAAGAAAAAGATTAAAGTGGCTATGTACTTTTAAGTATAAAAATTACTTGTAATTAATCATAAACCAAACTTATTTATCTGAACATCAGCCACTCCCGTTTGGATTGTAAGTTATTTAAGATAAGCTACTTATCATATAAGTAACTTATCTTGGTTTCTACTTAATCAGCCAATAAGCATGTTTGGTAAACAACAACATATTTATCATTCAAAAAAGTAAAAAAGTATGTTTGGTTTCCGACATCATAAGTAATCATCCCTCAAATCTAATTGGTTCCCTTCACATCCATTGTCCATCGTGTAGGGCCAACCTTTGATGTGGATTGTTCATTGTGTGGCCCCATTAATGTGGGCCATCCATCATGTGGGGACCACCTTAGATGTGGGCCATTTAGCATTAAGGTCCGATCTTTAATATGCACTATTCACTAGGTAGGGCCCACCTTTAATGTGGACCATCCATCATGTGGGCCCACATCACATGTTGGCCGTCCATCATGCGGATCCCATCTTGGATATGGGCTATTCTCATTAACCCGACCTTTGACGTGGACCGTCCATCATGTGAGGCCCATCTTGATGTGGATCATCCATCATGTGGAGTCCACCATGATTAATTGCCCATCATGTGGACCCACATGTGGTCTGTCCATCATGTGGGCCCCACCTTCAATGTGGAGCCAATCTTTAATACAGACCATTCATTGTGTGGGCCGTCCATCACGCAAGGCCCACCTTGGATGTGGGCAATTCATCATCATGGCCCAACCTTTAACATGCACCATTCATTATGTAGGGCCCACCTTTGATGTTTGATGTAGGAGAAGAACCCCATGATCGAGGGCGTGGATCACGCACCTTCCTGCGGGAGATAAACAGGAAGAAAAACAAGAGAAAACTAATGAATTTCATATTGTAGAGTTTCAACCCAAACAGGAAATTGTTATTCCCGTTTTTAGATTTCGGCTCAACTCGTGGGGCCCATCTTGATCATTTATGATGATCCGTTCCGTCCATTTTGTAGAGCTGCTCGACGCCGAGAAAACGCAACAAGTTTCACGTCGATCCGAGTTACGGATTGATCGTGGGGTCCAAAATGGTACGAACTGTCCAAAAAGTTCCGAATTCCACCCACTGAAACTGGAGATGGTCCAGGTGGCCCACTACTACTGATATGGAGAATCTAAGCCGACCATCTTGAAGAGTACGTCGATATCAGTAAAACTCCAAAGTTTCGTGGCAATCAGATATGTGGATTGCTCGTATCAGCGGAAGGAAGACGGTCTGGCGTTATACAATTGCGCAGATTTTTCTATTTCTTTTCTAATTGTATTAGGATTCTTTTTCTTCCTTTGCAAGTTAGTATTAAGTACGAATTTAGGATTTAGTTTATTATTTAAAGCAAGTTAATTATGTTTATTTGATTATTCATTCAATTATCAATAAATCAATTATTTGGAATTTATTTCCTCTTTTTATCTTTTATTTCTTCTCGTGGATTCGAGAACTATTGGTTAGGGAGACGGTGATCGACCTACCACGTCCTCCCTGCATCAATGTTGGTCATCTATCAAGTAGGGCCCACTGTCAATGTTATTATCCATCATGTGGGGGGCCACCTTCAATATCCATTGCCCATCATGTGGACCCATCATGCACACTCACATGATCCATTCATGTGGGGCTGGCCTTGATCTTTACCTGCCATACAGCCATGCTAAAAAATCTTCTTGATAGGATTTTCTTAAAACCTTATGATCTCTTCGCTTTGGTCTATGAGCTAGGGTTGGTCAACGATATTCAAGTGTGCGGAAGTGATTTTATGCCGACCTAATCTGGTCCAGCCCATCCTGACCTAACTTTATATGTAGATTGATCATGTCCCACAAATATGACATTCTAACCAATCAATACATCTTGAATTCAACCATTTTTTGCATTCTAGTAGAATGTCTATTTCTTTGTGCATGTGTGGCCCACTTGATTAAATGGGTAGATTGCATTATTAAAATTTGAAGGTATGAATCATCCTTGAAACTTGACTAGTGGGCCATAGCTTATTATTGTAGTGCTAAAAAGATGGGAGGTTCCGCTTTTGGACCATCTCTACATGTGGGCCTTACTGGCCTAGAATTAGCCTGGGCCTGTCCCACTTACAATCTATCAAGCAATTACAAAAAGTAAAAAAGCTAAAAATTTTAGCTGAAGTGATTATGTTCTTTTAAGTAGAAAAGTTACTATTAATCATAAATCAAACTTACTTATCTCAAATAAGTTACTTATCTACTAAGTAGAAAAAGTAACTTATTTGGTAGTATCCAAAAGGGCCCTAAGGGCCTGTTTGGCTTGTAAGTTACTTAAGATAAGCTACTTATCAGATAAGTTACTTATCTTGATTTTTACTTATTAAGCATAAAAGTATGTTTGGTAAACAACATAATTATCAGCCAATAAGTAAATAAGTATGTTTGGTAATAACACATTGATAAGTAATCTTTCTAAAGAAAATTTCAAATCTACATACAATAAGCAACATATTGACGTGAAAAGAAAAAGCTAAGCGTTGAGGCAATTTTCCTAACAGAACGAGCTTTTCTAATCCCACTTGTGTGCAATAAATCTCATGTACATGCCATGCATGTGCTAGCATAACACGATTGGTCCAAGATACATTCCATCCATCAGAAGGGGACCACTATATGGATGCCCCGGCACAAGAATCAGGTTGATCCACTGGTCAGGTGGGCCACAGTCTGCAAAACAAATGCATGGCTCTGGAACTTGGCTGAAGTTTTATAACCCATTCACTTGTTTCCAATAGGCAGTCCACATGGTGAGTGGACTAGAACCATTTTTGGTGAGATGTAGAAGATCAGATCAACCCGATTGGAGGATTGGATCTTGCACCAATTAACGTAGGGCCCATCTTTGATGTGGGCCGTCTACTGTGTGAGCCCCACATTTGATGGGATAGTCCATCATGTGGGGCCTCCTTTGATATGGACGGTACGAGAGAGCAGTAATTGAGTGAACCATGAGAGAGAACTTTAATAAGTAGTGTGACATGAGAGAGACAAGTAGAAAAGCCAAATTGGAGGGTAGTTCATTAATGTGACCAGCAGTGAGAGTGTGTACTAACCGGAAAAATAAATAAATAAATAAGCAAAACATTAGAGAGATAAGTAGAAAAGTCAAAAGTAAAAAAGCTAAAAAAAAAAAACTTATTAAAACAAGTAATTTTTAAGCCATAAGTTACTTTTCAATTATGCTTACCAAACGAACTTAAGTGCCAAAAGTAACTTAAGTGCCAAAAGTAACTTAACGTCTTAAGTTCAGTCGAAAAGTAACTTATTTGGTAGTATCCAAACGGGCCCTTATTTCTGTTGTGAGTAGAAAAGTAACTTATTTGGTGGTATCCAAACGAGCCCTAAGAGGTAAATAACAAACAGCCCCTTAAGCTGAGTTAGACTGACTCGGACAAGTCATACTAAGACTCGGGCAATGCAGCCGAGTCTAGGATTTATACAGTGAAGGTATGCTAGTTTCAAACAGGTGAGGGAAGCATAGACACCTCAGCTTAGGTGCAAATATGAAACACTTGTGTAAGATCTGAGCTTTCATTAGGTGACCAATATTGTTTAGATCTTCGTAATGTGCTGTTTACATTGTGGCCCACCTGAAGATTGAAATTGTTTGATCATTTAGGCAGAATATCTATCTAAAACTTGTTTCCAATTATGGAAAGCTCAGATCTCACATGTGTTTCATATTTGCACATGTGCTGCATGCAGATGTGTACAGCTTGACATGCTTGTGGAATTAGCAAACCCCAGTACACCGGCTCTTATTTCTGACAAGTGGGGCCAAAGCCGATGGTCTAACGTTTCCTGGCCAAGGCCCAGGTCAGCCGAGTCACCCCAACTCATCTATTACGACTCATCAATTTGAGCTCAGCCAAGCCCGATATGACTCGTCCGGTTTGTCTCAGATTCAGTTGGATGTTGGGTCAAGGCGATACCACGAGTCTTGCAGAGAAGGGTAGACTTGGGCTTACTTAAGCCCATTTGGACAAGTTCCTTGAGCCCGAGCCGCCTGCGACTCAGCCTAACCTGAACTCCTTCTAAGAGAGGCATGTGATAGGCCTGGCTGGTCTGAAGGCTAGCTGGGCTTTTCTCATACAAACTGGCATGCATCTGACAAATGTGGGCCCAGTATACACACCAGGGTTAGGCATAAATGGGGCCCTGTAACACAACAGGACGCTTGGTGGGGCCCTGTAAAATTTCAGGCCCAATACATAAATACATGGTTGAGAGTGTAAGATGGTGGCGCTAGCCCATCTGTCTTTGAGTCTGGCTCATAATTGGATGTGCTTGGGCTTAGACTCACCTTTCTGTTGGGTTCACGAATCACGAGTTTAGTGGAGCTCGTGAAAGTCGATTCGGAGCGGACCGAATCTGGTTTGGGCTTGGGCCTTACATTTTGGTTTCATGTCGACCCGAACACTCATGCATTGTTCAACCTTACTTAGGCCCAGTTTTGAACGGTCCATGATGCTTGTTGGCGTGAGATGGATGGCTTGGTAGTGCCATTCATCAGGTGGGCCTCCTTTGAAAATGTGCTGGCTCACGTTTATCAGGCTGGTCCACTCATCAGGTTGATTGCACATTGTATGTTGAATGTGGAATCGTACATAGTTGGTAATCTTTCTTTCCTGTCTATTTCTCATCCAAGCATGGACCATGATGAGTTGGCCGCCATCTCTGATCTCAACCATCCATACAGCAGGGTCACCATTGAAACACTCCAAAGTGCAACTTTCGTACCGTGGGCCACCCATAAATTGTAAAGATCGTGGAGTGTGGGCCCAAATGAAAATGTAAATATCATTTATGAAACTCCCATAGAAAATGTTTGTTGTAGTGAATTTCATCAGTACATTGAGTGACAAGTGAGCCCCACTTGATCTGACCTTTTAGATGGAGATGAGATGAAGTGAGGCCACTTCCCATCACCATTTTCACCCAGTGTGAAACTTCTGCTATGGATGTTTTGCACCAGATGGGCCCCACCACGATATGCGAATTGATGGTCCACCTTCAGCAAGAAGAAAGGTTTGCCCGCACCATTACATTTTTGGGGCATAGCTAATTCACCATGGGTCCCAGTATGCATTTGATTGGTGGCCACCTGTGTAGTTTATGACAGCACAAAACTGCAGTTTCATTCAGTGGAGTGGGGCCCACAATCCATATAACCATCGGATTCAAGTCAGATTTAGGTCCGAATCCACCCCGTTACAATTCTAAAAAAATATATAATATAATATATTTAATTTAGTTGCAAAATGATGCAAATTTCACTATTTACTGTGATATGTCCATCTGAGAATGGCATATCTCAATTTTGAGACATGGCCTAAAATAATCTGGAAAACGAATGGCGAGCATGAATATAACATTTACAAAAAGGTGAGATGAGTCCGATTTGGATCGAACTCGGATATATTTATGTGATTCCAAATCCAGTATCGAACTTATTTTAAGATCCAAATCTGATCAATTGGACCTATTTTAAGATCATCCAAATTCGCATTAGACCGCTCCATTGAGAGCCCTAGGCCCACTAAATTGTGGTCCCCACCATAGATGGGTACAGACTGACATCGTGGATCCATAGTGGATCCCATCAAAGGTGGGGCCCACACTTGGACTTTTGAATTGGGTGCAAAACTGGCGCGTGAAATACGTGTATGCGAATGTGCGGATGTAATTCTCCCGAGACGAAAATACACCTATATTCGGGCAAATAACCACCGTACACATGGCATACACGTACCAAATCAAAACTGTTCGATTTTCATGGCATACACCGTACACATGGCATACACGTACCAAAGTCGTGATCTGGACAGTTAAAAGTACTTAATCAAACTAATCAACGGTGTAGGCTACCTAATGAATGTGTATGTCTGAATTTTGGGGCATATATCATATGGTGGGGTGGATCACGTAATGCACGGGTGAGATGAAAAATAAACAACACGGTGGACCACACCCAAGAAAGCAATTTGAAAACCATCCAATAGTCTTCAAATTCACTTGGTGGCCCATGTGATGGTTGGATGGCTCTGATTTTGGGGGCATCTAACTTTCATGATGGGACTCATGTAACGCACGGATTGGATGTCATACGGAACTGCAGTGGGCCCACACCCTCCATTGGTGAACAGGCCTCATTAGTATTGATTGAATGCCCACCGTTAAAAACTTCCCGAGGCCACAGAAGTTTTGGATCAAACTTATATTTGTTTTTTTTTTCCCTTCATCCAGGTCTGTATGACCTAATCAACAGGTTGGATGTCAAATAAACATCACAGTGGGTCATAGGAGGATTTTAATGGTGGACATTCAATCACTACTGTTTTCCTATGGTGTGGCCCACCTAAGATTTAAATCTGCGTCATTTTTTGGGATAAAGCCCTAAAATGATCTGAAAAAATTGATGGACGGCGTGGATAAAAGACATACATCATGGTGGGTGTAACGCCCCGAATTTACGGTAATTATTTTAAAATTTTCTGAAATTTATTTCTATTTTTTTATATTGAATACCGGCCGTTGATATTAAAATTCAAATAACGGGACATCCGTAAGAGATCATATGGAATACCCTTTATTAAAGTTGCTTAGAATGACCTCATTAACAATGTAGAAGAGTTAGATTTCGTTAAACTCGAATATTTGTAAAAATTACAAAAATGCCATTAGTTAAACTTAAGTTAAGATGCCATTTTTAAGTATTATAGTTTCTGACGATCACTTTCACGCAAAATCTTCGATTTGAGCTTTTGGACACATATTAACCATACACATTAAATTTCAGCCCTTAAATCATAGTAGAAGTGATCCAATTGTCAAATCAGCCCTTAACCCTTGATTTTCATGTCCATCGAGTGAGGAAAGTAGATGGTTAGTCGTAGTCGAATATTTCTCTTCATATGAATGACTTGGATCGTCTTTATCATGGACCAATAGTGTGATTTGATTGCCCCACATTGATAAGCCTCTTTCTTATGCGCGAAGTTATCCTGTTCTAGAAATTAACGAGTTACTAACTCTTCTCAAATTTGAACCTTTCAATTTACCCACTTCTCACCATCAATCGCTTCTCAAATTTGGACTACCCATTATACTCATACGACTACGAGTTTACACAAAGTTTGGACCCCGATCTACAATCCTACACCGTTGAACCACAAAGCCAGCTCCTTCCTTTTCCGCTAAAAGTTGGAATTTCAGATCTAGGCATTCCTCACCATCAATCAACCACTAAAATTTGTACAATTGTTTGCCTATCATGACTACATATTTTTCCAAAATTTGGGCCCTGATCATCAAGTGTAGACCGTTAATTGAGATATAGCCCATTTTAGCACCTATTAAGCCATTTTTAAGGATCGGCCAATCTAGAATGTGGATCATTAAGAAATTTACGTATTCTGACTCTACTCTTCGAGCTTGATAAGATGAACGGATTGGAATTGATCAAAGATCATCTGAATATTAAGATTTGAGAGACCGACCACGAGAGGTTGTTACACAAGACCCCGCGTGCACATCCCTCTCCATATTTCTACTACGCACCTCCTGTCACGCCCCGAAATTCGAGACTCGAGTACAACAACCCAAAGCCCGAGTTCCGAGGTGTGAATTGAAAATTTGAGCATAGATTTCATGAGATTCCATTCCACACATCGCATAACTAAAATAAATCCCAAATATAAAGTTTCTTTTCCACTAATATTTTATTACATTGAATTTTACAAGATAAAATAGATCAACTACAGTTGGCGTTTGAGTAACACGTGACCATCTGAATACTCTGCTCTGTCTACGTCTTTTCCTTCCTGAAAACCTGCAAGAACTGTGGTGATTTTGGTGAGCTAAAAGCCCAGTGAGGTCATTTCCATCACAGGTAATATTCCAGTTAATAAAAGGTAGGACGTGAATCATCAACTAATAGAATTGTATGAAATATACAAGGATAAGGTCATGATTGATACACTTTATGATTTATTATCAATAGAACATGATTATCATGATGTCATGTATGTCATGATACGTGTGAGAGCAATAAACGTCTAGGAACTCGTTGCCACTGAACATTAGGAACCTGTCGCAAATCAACCATGCTCACCTAACCAGTACAACGAGGCGGCAAATCAACCATGCACGCCAGTGGGCAAATCAACCATGCACCACTGATCCAACCGAGCAAATCAACCATGCTCAATAAGTGAAACGACCAGAACTCACTGCCACTGAACATTAGGAACCTATCGCAAATCAACCATGCTCACCTAACCGGTACAGCGAGGCGGCAAATCAACCATGCACGCCAGGAGTCAAATCAACCATGCTCCTGTTCTGTCGCGGTGTATAAATGTATGCACATGTATGTGTTTATGGAAGCATTCATCAAGCATACAATGCATATCAAAATTCAAGTCCAATCACGCCATGTATGTTATCTTCGTTCAAATAATTCATTATCTAAATATTTGTCATAAATTAACAAAGTTGAAAAAGATGTACATTGTTTAAGGTTTGTATCAACACCTAAGTTATGTTTATCTAGGCCTTTACTTTGGCAATTTGGGAAGACAATTTCTAGAGAAAAGCATTTAACTTATGTAAAACCTCTACATAGAGTTATGTGAAGAAGTAGAGAAAATATACTATAAAGGTAATGGATCTGAACGTGGGACTTAAGAATACAAACCAATGGTGAATCCTTTACTTAGGATAAGGATTTGAAAGTAAATTAAAATAGAAAAACTTAAACTCTAAATCGAAGAACAACTAGAAGGAATAATTTGGGAAAATTAACAGGAAATTTCATATGAAGAATCACTCACTGATTTGCTAATCTCTAGGCTTCAAATAGGACCTAACTTGAATCTGAATTGACTCAGCGAGTCGACTCGGTCTTTTTTTCTTTCTCTCTCTTTCTTCTTTTCTTCTTCTTCCTTCTTTCTTCTCTTTCTTCTTCTTCTTTCTTCTTTCTTCTTCCTTCTTTCTCTTGGTCTGGGACGTTGCCCCAGCATCACCAGCAGCAACACAATCTCTCTATCTCTCTCTAACTGCTCTCTCTAACAGCTCTCTCAAAACTAGCTCTCTCTCAAAACTAGCTCTCTCTCTCTCTCTCTCTACCCGATCCCTCTCTTTCTCTCTCTATCTCTACGTTTTTCTGGAGAGAGAAGAGAAGCCTATGGTGGGTTTATAACCGGCTGGAAGTCGGTTGCACAGTACGGAAGGAATCTTTGATTGAATCCAAGTTGGAGAAGGAAACGTTTATTTTGGAAAGTTCTTACTCATTTGAGCCGTTAAAAATCTAGGTGGGGTCCACAAGAAGATCTAGGTAAATTTTGGATAGGCCATGCGAAGCGTATCGAAGGATCTTGGGCTTCTTGATTTTGAACGGTGGTTTGAGGCGGGCCACACGGTCGAAGTTAGGTCAAAATATTTGAACGGACTGGATTACGGAGAGGTCCCTGAAGAATGAGCGGCTTGGATGGTGAATATGGGGCCCACTCTGATGGATGTGTGGACCGTGAATGGTGGCAGCGGTAACGCTGCTGCTGCTGCTGCTTCAACGTCCAGGGAGAAGAAGGTAATGAGTTTCCTTTCCTTTTTGTGTTTTTTTTTTTAACGTGCGACGCGTAATATAGTTCTTACGCTCTTCTTTTCACATGGGGTCTAATTGAGGTTGATCTAGACCGTTTGTTCCGTCTAATATGTGGACAATGCAAAATAAATCGCTGACAAGAAGAATGAGGCAGATCCGAGTTGAGGTGGGCCACTTATGGCCCGATTTCTGATTAGGGTATTTGTGGGATGATCAGACGGTTGAAATTTGACATGTATGGTTAGATTATGTCCTAAAACTGGTGTATGAAGTTTCGTATGAAAGTGATTACCAGAAATTATAAAACTTAAAAATGATGGTGTAACTTAAGTTTAACTAATGGCATTTTCGTAATTATCATAAATTTATGATTTTTGTGAAATCTATCACTTCTATGATGTTCTAGGATTTATTCTAAGCAACTTTAATAAAGAGATCATATAGTAATTCCCTACGAATGATTTATTATTAATTTATCAATATTTTTAGTTATTTAATTTGTTAAATGATTAACTACATTATAATTTAAATTATTCTAAAATCTTAGGGTGTTACAAAGACACCCGAGCAGGTTCATAGGGCCAAGAAATCACTGATCTAAGCATATGCCTTATGACGGACACGATGTACGAGTCATATTTATGGACAGACATGTGTACCGGATGATGTACGGCGTGTTTACATTGATCGCGTAATTCGAAATCGGAGTGGACGGTTAGATCTTCCGATCTAGCAATGATAGATCATTCTAACGGTCAGTTTATTGATTTAGCTAAGTATACTAAGTTTTCAAAGACCTTAAAAAGTGTTAGAATGCGTATAAAAGTGTGACGTGTGTGTATACGTATGAACGACGCGGCCTAAAATTTAAATCCTAACGTGTGAGCTATAACTCTCGTGTACTTACTCGTGTACTAAATTTTTGAGGTATTACATTCTACCATCCTTACATAGAATTTCGTCCTCGAAATTCGATCCACCTACTAAGCTAACTAATGAAGATATTTTCCAAAAGTGTCTTACATGTTTTATGAATCTAAGATTCGAGGGCGTACTAGTGTGTATGTTTGCTAACAAGGATATGGGTTCTTACACCTCCAAACCCTAATTCCAACCCTACCTCTATATATAGGGCCTCTCCTAGCCAAGGGTGACCCCCACCCACGAATTTGAGAGAGGGAGAAAGAGAAAGAAAGAGAGAGAGAGAGAGAGAGAGAGAGAGAGAGAGAGAGAGAGAGAGAGGTAAGAGAGAGGAGTACCATCTTGCTATTATTTCATCATCTTATATCTCTAATAAGTCGAAGATCATAAGGTGAGAACTCCTTTAAGATTTGATTAATAATTTCATGTTTTGTAGGTTGATAATTCTTATGAGTTTTTGTTTACATGTGTTTATTTATTCTCTCCTTAGTTAGCTATTGTGGACCCTCGCCGTTTCCGCGCTCCCACACGACGACGTTCTCGTCCCTTCCCCTTTCGGAAAAAGAAGGAGAGGAAGATGCGTGAGTGCGAAATCGTCGTTTGTGCCACTGGCTTGCCTCGTTCTCGAGGGCTTTGTTTGGTAGTCGTGTTTAAGCTGGATGTATCAAATGAGTTTATATAAGACCAGAGTCGCTACTAGCCAGTTACTTCGAATCTACAGTCGGCTAGACCCCGTAGAAACGTTAGAGAAGGGGATCCGAAGATCCTTTCCTCTAAAATGACTCCTTTTGATTTGCGGCCAAAAGATTCAAGGTAAGGGATCACGGTTACAGGGTGGGAAGAGGTTAAGCACCCCACACACTGCCCGTACCGAAGTACGGTCTCTACTTTACAGAATCGAACTAATACTTGAAAGTCGGTTTTAATCCTCGTACATTCTCATAGATGACATGATGCATGAATGCGGGGCTGAACAGTAAGAGTTTCTGATGGGCAGGTTCCAACAACGGGCAAGCCCAGAGCATACGCTCGAACTGACAGGTGCTTAATTTAAGACATATGCAGTGTGTTTGAATAATCAAGGTGCTTTATAGTGAAGCATGAATGCAGGTCTGAACAGTAAGAGTTTCTGATGGGCAAGTTCCAACAACGGGCAAGCCTAGAGCATACGCTCGAACTGACAGGTGCTTAATTTAAGACATATACAGTGTGCTTGAATAATCAAGGTGCTTGCAGTGAAGCAGGGGGGTTGGAAGAAAAGTAAATGTTGCACTTATGCTAGATGCAAATGAGATGATGTTGGAAAAAGAGTAGCTGGATGGACGGAGGTGTCGCAAAGGTAGGCTTCGAGTGGCTGGATCAAGACTTGGGTGGCTTGAGAGGCTTGGACCAGTGGTCAGGCTGGGCTGGACCAGGGCTAGGCTCTCCTCACTCGGGCTCTCCTTGGTGGAAAAATGGGCTAAGGGGTGGAGAAGGGCACTCGAACGAACAGACTCTCTCTGGCCGGTTGGTGTGTTGAAATGAGAAGGGGAGGGGGGTATTTATAGCAGCGAGCAGTGGCAGAGCTCGTAATTTATTTTGAGCGGCCTGCTATGGGACGCCCGTACGGCCGTTCCTCGATTTCCAGCGAGGTACGGTCGCACTCTCGGGGCTGCTGCTTGACTCGCTGGGTCGACTCAGTGAGTTGACTCAGCGGGTCGACTCGCTGGGTTTGACTCGACGGGTTGACTCGGCGGTTTGACTCGGTGTTTTGACTCGACGAGTTGACTAAGTGAGTTTGACTTTTTTTGGATTTTTTTACTGGCTTTTCTTATGGGGGGTTGTTCAGGCTGATGTTTAGGACTGGGTTGACTAGGTTCAGGCTTGAACTGGGCTATGGAATGGGGCTTACAAGGGTGAGTTTGGCTGAGTTTGGATTTGGGATTTGGGGGTACGGTCCTCCATTCATCCAGCTATCTCTACCAACAGTGTAGCCGAAGGTGGGGTGTCTACAGCTATATATGAATGCTTTTAGATACTTTTTCCATCTCATGGTGATGAGGATATTCATTGGACTTAGAGAACTAGTAAGGAATAGAATTATGTTTGTTGCACATATGAGATTTGTGTAACCATCTTTAAAGGGACCACCTTTCTTTCTATACTGTATAAGGAATAGTTGTGATTCTCTAATGGAGATTCCTATATTGCTATATTCCTTTTATATATATGGATGGACCCTGATCTGTGGTGATGAATATCGGAACACCCGGTTAAGTGGTTGCCCTAACCTGAGACGATGCTTTTAGCTTGTCCGGTTAAGTGACCACCCTAATCTGTGGTGGTGGTATCAAGATCGCTGATTAAGTGGTTGTTAAATCCATTTATTACTACTATTATTATTATATTTACTACTATCATTATTATTCCTAAAGTTGTTAAGGATCTCCATAAGACGATAGTTGAGTATGGTTGTTATGAAGCTTAGTAGTACGGGCCGCCATCCTGGGATGTGATGCATCGGTTACGACTATTTTGATGAGTGATGAACCATAAGGAAGGATGTGGTGGTACCAAAGGTTGGTTAGACGATAAGTGGCTTGGTGTAAATTGGTAATAATAATAAAGAATGGCTAATTCATGCATGCACGTGGCTCCATGTGAGTGTATGGAATTGAGAATAGGCTAGAGCGTCCTACTTCTCCCATACACTGTCACGTGTGATTTGGGCTATGAGCATCCCGTTTCTCACGTGGTCGGGCTAAATTATGGGCTTGCGTGTCCCAAAACCCCTGGCGGCATGTCTAAGGATTCCTACGCTGGGTCATACATTATCATGCATTGCATTAAGAAAGAATAATGGATGTTTTGTTATGATTTTTATGCGATTATTATTTCTAACCTTAAAGTAGTTCTTCACTATGCCGTTTTTTACGGTGTTTTGTGGAAATAATTTAGAACATATAGGTAACGATCCTCAGGAGCCCGAGCCTCAAGGAGACGATTATGATGGCTTGTGGGAGCAGATGGTGGAAGACGAGACCACATAATCATTCATAATTCTAGCATTTATTTAGTATTTGAAATTGTAATAAGTCCCAATGGGAGGACGTAGTTATGAACATGGTGTTTGATTGAATGATTGTTACATGATTTGATGATTTAGTTTAGTCAATGAAATAATATATAAGTTTGGTTTCACTGTCTTGCTCATGATTTTCCAAATAGTATGAAATGTGCATATTTGTGTGAAAATTATGTAAGGGGTATAACCCTCACACATTCCAAATAACCTTGGAAATTCGGCCGTCGTGATGTACACGGGAGCCGAAATCTTGGGGTGTTACAGTTAGGCCCACAGAGCACCGATCACTAGCCACCTGGCTAGTGGCAGCGTCATGAGCCAAACGGCGTAGGGCTGCACATCTGCCCAGTTAACCCACCCGACCTGGTAGAAATCCGATCCGTCCCGACCCGGCTGAGAAAACGGTCTGATCCTGGGTGGATACAACTGGACCGTTTTTAATTTACATAAAGTTTAGGTTACATGCCAAACTCGCCCGACCCGACCCGAACCGCCCCGTTTATACTAGCTTATTACTTTTAGAAATATCTGTATGATATTATCAATAGGTTGAATGGTTAATAAACATTAAGGTGGACTCTAGAATCTTTTAATGGTAGAAGTTCAATAACCACTGATTTTTGTGGTGTGGTCTACCTAAAGCCTTTATCTGCTTGCTTTTTGGAACCATGTCTTATAATAATAATATGGCAACACAAATGGACGGCATGGATTTACAATATACATCGGACGGCTGGTTCCGGGGTCTCACTAACTCTCACCCAAGCTGCACTCATCTCACACTCACAGGGAGCGGATTAGGTGACATCCGGGATCCATCAAGGTGGGTGGCCCCTGACTATGTGTCTTAAATCCACACCGTCCAACTATTTTGAAAGATAATTTTAAGATATGATACCAAAAATGAAGCTGATTCAAATCTTAGGTGGACTACACCATAGAAACATAGTCCTAACCCGACCTGACCTGGTTTAGAACATAGGGTAGGGTAGGGTTAGGGTTGACCCTTTTACAAGTAGGGTACGGTTAGGGTTGGGTCACCCAACTTGGTCACAACCCGGACCGAAACTCGGACCTTTAAAATATATTTAGGTTTGGTCCAGGGTTGGGCCCAACCCGACCCTACCCCACCCGTGTGCAGGCCTAAAATGGTGTCCCCTTTCTCCGTGATCTCTCCTTGAAATGGTGCTTAATACATGGGCGCTGGAGACTGTACACGTGGTCACACGTTAACCGAAGTTAAACTGACCGAATTAGAGTCACTATCCCAAAATCAGCGTGATTGAGAAATCCTAGCCTCTTATTTGTGGACACTTGCTAGAAAAAATAAGACCATTAGGTAATTTTCATTTTAGTATTTAATAAATTAAATATTAATATTTAATAATTTAATTAAAAATGCTATTATTTAGGTAAATTATGAAAATGTCAATTCTCACCTGATTAGAAGTTGGGTAATCCAGTAAAATTTTCAAGTCAGGTAAAAAAATCCCGTATCCTAATTAAAATCATTTGGATTATATAGTTTAAAGATAAAGAATAACTTGTTTTTCATTTAATATAATCTTTTAAATTTATACAAAAAGAATGGCCTCAAATTACAATCTAATCAAATCCCCAAAAAAAAAAAAAAATGAATAAAGTTGATATATTGTAACGTTCCGAATTTTCAGGATTCATTTAAAAAATTTTAAAATTTTATTTTGATTTTAGTTTAATTAAATATTGAGCATTTGCTTTGTTTTGAAAACAACGGACCATCCGTGAGAGTTTTGATAAGTGGCCCTTTGCAAAAATTGCTTAGAATAATTTCATATACGATGTAGAATTATTAGATTTCTCAAAACTCGCATTTTTTTATAATTACAATAATACCCTTTGATCCCCTAATTCGCAATTTCTGATCAATCAGATATGTAGTTTTCGAATTTGTCCGAACGGTAAGTATAATTTTAGGTGTATAACAATTTCGTATAGATAGATTTTCAAATGGGACTCGCAATCATGAAGATCTTAACTTAGGAGCATCTGTAGCCGTTGCTCGAAGAATGTAGTTGGGAAAGTAACCATACCAAACTGATTATCTTAGTGGTAAACCCTTATCCTAAAATTTGTGTGATTATCCTACGAGTATAAATATGAAATCTTGAGTGTCCAAAAATGTTAACGGCTCACCTTAACCTAGATCTTTGATTTCTAGTTCACATGGTTTCCATGATCTAAATTATATGAAATTTTATACCATTCATATCTATCATAAATGAACCACACACGTCAAATTTCAGCATTTAGATTATATTATAAATAGCCTAATTAACAAATCAGTCCCTTAACCGTTGATTTTAATATCCATCGAGTGAGGAAAGTGGATGGTTAGTCATAGTCGAATATTTTTCTTCGTGTAAGTGACTTAGATTGTCCATATCATTGGCCAATAGTGTGATTTGAGTGTCATAAGTTTCTTTTTAAATGCAAAGTTATCTCGTTTTAGGAAATAACTGAGTTACCAACTCCTTTCAAATCTGAACCTTTCAATTAATTCATTTCTCACATGTCAATCGCAACTCAAATTTGGAACATATTTTGGCCTCATATGACTACGAGACTCCACAAAATTTAAACCCCGATCTATAATCCTATACGATTGAACCACAAAGTCGTCCCTTTCCTTTTTCGCTAAAAGTTGAAATTTCAGATCTAAGCATTTTCTACCATTGATCAATGACCAAATTTTGTCCAATCGTTTGCTTATCATGATTACACATTTTCTCTAATTTTGAGTCTTGATCATCAAGCACGGATTGTTAATTGAGATCAAACCCATTTTAGCACCTGCTAGGCCATTTTCAAACATCGGCCAATATAAAAAGTGGAATGCCAAGAAAATTACGTATTATAACTCATATTTTAATGCCAAATCAGATTAGTGGTATAGATTTTACAAAATATTATAATGAGGACCATCAAAGCATTGAACATCCACCCTCATGAGCATAAGGCATTATACATGAGAGAAAACATCTCTTATGTTATAAAGAAAACCTTAAAAAATTCAGCAATCTCTACCCCGTTGCATGTCCAAACCCTAGGGAGAGAGAGAGAGAGAGAGAGAGAGTTCTCTGATTTTTCAGCAACATACTTAGCCTCTTCAACCTCCAAGTGTGTCCTTCTAAGATATGAGAATTTTCTCTTCAAGTCATTCATAGTTTTCTCTTATTTTTATAATAGTCTTCTCTTATTTTTATAAGTTTTCTTTAATATAAATCGTGTTAATTGGATTTGTGTGGATGATTCATATTATGCGTTGACAACCATAGGATTATTGTTGAGTTCAATTATATTATCTTATCGTATGTGTATGTGGATGTTTGGATGTAAAAATACAAATATTTTCATGTTTATGTGAAAACCATGCGTAAATTCATCTTGATTCGTGTTGTATATGTGTTAATGATGTTTATGACATTACATCTATTGTGTGAACGAGATTATTTATATAAATGTTGCATTAATATACACCTCTTGTTCCTATATTGGTGAAATCTCATGACGTAGAGAGATGAAACCCGTGTGGGGTATCCATGATGGAAAGATGTGTCTTGGCTTGATTATGATATTATAATGAATGTGTGTCCAAATGATCTTTATGATTTTATGTTGCTTAAGATAGATCCATATAATATACTTAATGATTTTGGCTATGTTGAACAATATGGATTCTTGAGAACATGATTGGATTATAAGACAGGACAATGAATGAACATTGATGGTATATGAATCTTAGAGCCAGGGTTGGTGCTATTGATACTAAGTCTGTATTTTCGGAATATGCTGGGTTGCTTGCGACTTCCTGTAGTGATTATTAAATTATTTTTAAAACGAATGTATGTGAAACTACTTAACTAAATGTGAAATTAATTTCATGCATTCATTTGGCTCCCATATACTATCTTGTGATATTTGGGCTATGAGCATCCCACTTCTCACTTGGTCGGAAAAAACTTTGGGCTTATGTATTTTGGAAACCTATGGTGACCAGTGGCTAGTATGAAGTCGTAATAAGGAGTTTTTCGCTTCACGTATCATGATTCTAGTCAGGGCGCCTTAGCCAAAGCATGCATCTCATGCATTTTTTTTGTATGTTTTGATTTAATTAATATTATCTTACTGCCTGCATATACTTTGTGTTATCATGATTGTCTTAAAGGGATATATCCTCACTATCATAGCGATTAACGCTATTCAAATACATCCTAAGTGATCCAGGTAAAGATCCAGCAGATGCACCGAATTATACGAAAGTTCGTGACAACAGATGACGGGTGACGTAGTTGGAGCGTTGTCATGAAGATTTTACATGTTTATGTATTTTAGAATAGTTTACCACTTCCAACGAAATTGTAATAAGACTTTCTAGTGAAGGCAATGATTGAATACTCTATTTGATATTTTTTTACTACATTTTGTTGTTAACTTAGTATAAAAAAATCAGTAGAATAAGATAATTTATTTTCTTCACTGTGCTTGAAAGCCGCAAGTATTAAATGTTTGAATAATTCATAGAATGTAGAGGATTTTATCCTTGACGCATTTCTGTTAACACCTAGGAACTTGGCTCATCGTAGTATCCACAAGAGTAAAAAATCTCAGAGTGTTACATATATCGAAACTATATCCTTCTTAATATGAGTCGATAATGTCAGGTAAGTGGGTAAAAAGAGATATCCATTGCCAGCCATAATCATAAGAGCTACACCGTTGTAATCAATTCACAGCTGATGGTTTGACTGGCCCACTTGATGAGCAAGTTGTTCTAATTTTTTCCATGTGATCTATATGATACGGTCCATCCTTTTCATGGATCAGATGTTTCACTGAAGTGGCACATAAGCAACAAGTAACACGTTATATATTAAGATTCAACCTTGCATATATGATCATTCCTCAATCTCTCCTTATTCTCTGCTCGTCACACACTCCCGTGTTCATCTCTCTTTATATATATACCTGGTTGTTTTCCTAAGATATCTCGTTGTCTTAGGTCTACAAAAACCTACACAAGGGCACATGTGTTGGAATGGAGCGCGTATATGCCAACTATCAAGAGAGAACCTAATGGGGTGACTTGTGTTTATACTCATTTCTACATTCTGATGTAGACTAATAAAAAGCTGCCACGTGTTGGCATTATGGGTTTAGTACTCACAAACATCACAATCGCATCAAAAGATATATTCAGTTGATCTTCCTTTAGCAATACGCATTCTGTCATTAATGTAGTGGCACAGATCTATCAAGAAATAAAATCCTATCACGAATTTAGCTATAATATACTCGGTAAAGCATGAATTTGTCTATAATATACTCGGTAAAGCCATTTCTCACAGTCCTTTTAAAATAAGAGATCTTTTCATAGGTGTTTAGAGGTTTTGCAATAGTCACGGAGATTACAAATATATGAAGATCGAACTGATAGTTAAGAAAATTCCATTGCGAATCAAACCTAAATCAAAAGAAGATTAACATCAAGAGAATCGGACTCTTGTCCATACATCAATAACAATTTTAAAAAAAAAAATGGGAGAGTTTGATGAATGATCCTACTCCTATAGAACCATGATCAAAAGGGAGAAAGAGTTCAAGGTAAATTTAGGAGGTGGTCTGATTGGGTCATTTAGATGTATGACCATATTCGATTTGAGGTCCGGGATCAGCAGTAGAGGTTCCCCATTGATCTCAAATCTTGATGCAATTATTTCCTAAAAAGAATTATCTACATAAAAACAGAGACCTTCCTATTTGGAATACATGCCGAAACTCGAAAGATCTGAAAACAACAATGAAGCCCAATGGGGGTTTTTCCGCATCAACAACCTATAAAAGAAGCATGTGATCAAGAGCTCGAGATCTCACGCCAAACAAAATCTATCTTCTTTACATTTATATTTTTGCTTATCTTAGAAAAGCATAGCATAGATCGCTATTGTCCAACACCATGACTATAATACTTTAGGATTAGATTAAATGTCTACAACCTTAAGTTATTGGATCTTAATCAACTGAGTTCTTATTTAAAGGATCACACATCTCTAGTCGCATTGTGCTAACCATTCGCTTTGATCATCTGTTCTAATAGAAAAATTAAGTATTTATCTCTTGTTTGTTTATTTCACTAGTTTTTTTCTTAGTACTTTATCAATTATAATGAGTTATATTTTTAAATATTAATAAAAAAAAATGACATTGTTTAGCCTTTTTTTTATTTTTTTATTCATCTTTATTCTTTTGAGAAATTAAATCATGATTATTGATGAAAGAAAAGTCCTAAGGTCGTAAGGAAAAAATAATCAATTAGAGAGGAATAACTCCTACACTTTTGCAAATCGCATGATCGTTGATAACAATTAGTAGATGACTTGATAGCTGGATTTTTGAATTTAGTCTTACGTATTTGTTTCGACGAGGTCACCAGCGTTGAATCAAACATTGAGTTGAGTACAACTCTAGCACACCTGTGCATCAAAGTCACACACAAAATCTAAATATAGGCCCTTGATCACATGTGTAGCCTCGTGTTTGATTGAATTGCCCAAATAGGATGCATGTGAGAGATGCCACGTCAGGGACATGTGGGTCCACTCGATAAGTGTGCTGGTATCATTTTTAGGACAAGGGCACAAAACAATGAGACCCGCTTGATGAACAAGGACCATGATGCTGTTAGTGCACTTTTTTGTGGCATACTAGTGCACCTTGTTTGTCAATTACTTAGGTCAGTGAGTCTAGTGTCGGTTGAGCTTAATGAAGACAAAGACCAAAGACTCAAGATGGACCGGCTGCATCAAGAAAGGAGAAACAGGTAAATGTGATGCCTTGGTGTGCCTTGCCTTGACCAAAACCTAACCCATAACCTCTTAGATGACTTGCACCACCTAGGTATACCTTTAGGCATCATCATTAGTCTTAGAACTTCATGAAAAACATGATAAATTAGACTAATTAAAGAGGTGGAAGCTGCTGCAATAAAAAAGGCTCAAACAGCAGTTTCCGATAGGACTCCGATCAATCGGACAGGTTTTCCGATAGGACTCCGATTGATCGGACAGAAATTCCGATCAATCGGAAATTGTCCCAGAAAAAATTGAAAACTCACTGGACATATTTCCGATCAATCGGATAGTCTTCTGATCCATCGGAAGGGGCCATCCGATCAATCGGACAGTGTTCCGATCAATCGGAATTTCTTCCAGAGACTTCTCTGGATAGATTTCCGATTAATCGGACTTGTCTCCGATCAATCGGACTGGGCTCCGATTAATCGGACACTTTTTCCGATCAATCGGAGATGCACGAATCTGCCCGTTTTTTTACCATTGGAAGAAAATCTATTTAAGAGGGGGATTCGATTTTTGAGCGAAGAGAGGGAATTTTGAGGAGATAGAAGCCACCATTGCTAAAGATCATTAGAGGCTCTATCACAAACCTAAAGCAAGTCATTCTCCTTGTGTTTTCATCACAAGCTTGGGCCATTCAATGGCATCTTGAGAATGGACTTGTTCCCTCTTGATTCCTAGGGTTTAGACACCTTGATGATAGTTAAATCCTTTGTCTAAACACTACCTAGGAGTCCATTTAGGTGCATTCCTCTAGAAAACCCATTTCCTACCATTTGTAGAGGTTTCACTATTCCTTAGCACCTTGGGCATCTCCAATGGAGCATCACATGCAAGGTAGCTGATCTTGGAGCTGAAGCCTTCGCAAAGCGGCAGCGTCAAAGATCGAGGGAGCACAAGGGGAGCTGATTCAAGCACGGGAGAGCGAGAAGAAGCAACCCAAGACAGTGCAACAAGGGGCTCAATCCGACAAGTAAGGTTGTCTTGTTAAGAGTCCATCCACTCAATTCCCTGTGGGAGTTGAGTGTAGAGTTTGTTTGACAAACTCGCCCCGGGATCGTTAGCCGATCCTTGGCCTATTAGTTGGGCCTAAAATCTAGGGACGTCAGCCGTTCCTTGGCATGTTAGTCGGGCCTAAAACAAAGTCTCCAAGGGGGAGCCACCAACACGGGTGCAAACGTGTAGGTTGGGAGGAACCTGTAAACTCCCCGGTTGGGTGGATCCGAGTTAAAACACCTTGATTGGGAGGAACCGGATTTAAACTCCCCAGTGAATGCCGGTGTACTCAAAGGGGTTGAGTACTTGAACCGAGAGTGGAGTAGACACGTAGTCGAACCACTATACATCCTTATGTTTGTGATTGTTCTTGAGCACATTTCTCCTTATGCATTGCGTTTAACTTGTTAATTATGAATGCTTAGTTAGGAATGTATGCTAGGCACTTGATAGGCACATCCACACTCATAAGATGTACTTTCACTACCTCAAGTAAACTTGAACTTCTTGATCCATCCTCACTCAAGTCTATTTGAGTAGCATAGATTAGGTTCTTCATTAGCTTAATCATTTAATTGATCTATGCTTGTTTAGACTAGGTTGTTTATAGCTTTTATCATATGCTAGTCTTTTGATTGGACCCACTTAGGCTTGGAAGCCGAAGTGTTTATCGCTTACGTAGCTTAATTTGTTAAACCTGGTAAGTAGGCGAAAAGAATTTGAAAAGGTCCTAATCACCCCCCCTATAGGTTTAGCCATAATTCTAGTTGCTCCTCAAGCTTCCGCACGCGTATGCGTAGGGTGTCGTGTTAAGCTACCCGACGCAATTTCAGATGCTAATCCTACTATAATTACTGTTAAGAGTTATTGCCAAGTTATAATTTAATTAACACATTTATTGTTAAGCATGTTTTGCTTGAGTTAATAAAGTGATTAGTTAGAAAAAAATAATTTATTAGACTTGTGGTGTTATATCTTCTATATAATGGGTTAGGTTATTACATGGCAACACATGTTAACCTTGAATACTCATATAAACCATAAAAAAATACAAATAGCTATTATCAGTAGATGTAAGGCACACAGTCCGTTTCAACCACTGGGTTTGAGCGCGCCGATGTTTGTGGGAGCATGAGACTTTTTCTTTTTTTCAGTCATGCAATGCCCACCCTTGTAAGGGGTGCAATGCACTCACACAGTTAGTCACATGATGCACCCACCCACCAGTGGGGTTAGTGTCTCCTTATTATTTGAACCCGAGACCTGCTGTTGAAACTTCCAGGCGTCTACCAGCTGAGCTAGCAGGCGAGACTGTGTAATAAAAAAATAATTAAAAAAAAAAAAAATTAAGGCTACTAAAATAAGAAGTTCATTGCAATTCTTTGGGTTACCTGCTCGTATCATGTTTCGATGATCCAAACCATCTATACAATGGGCCTCATCATGGATGGAAATACTCAAATAAAAAAATAAAAAGATTAAAAAAAATACTCTAAGGTTGGAATATTTCAACCCTTGGATCATTTTCCTTCAAACATGGAACAGTTCTTAAGTGGGCTGGATCTCATGACCTTAAAAAATTTTGAGGCAACCACCAGTCAACGGCTCTAAACCAAACAACGACCCGAGATCCAACGGCTATAGTCTGACGTAGCATGCAATAATATATCAGAACCTATTGCACAAACCTTCTTTTATGAATATTTTTACCAATCTGGCCACAAAGTTAAAAGGATTAGGATCCTTGCCATTCAAGCAAGGACCTAATCCATCACATGCTTATCTTTTCATATATTTTATTGATCGCATTAAAATCAACACGCATTAGTGACAGTGATTAATATGGGTCGAATCTACAATAATGTGGGTTAGCAACATCTTAATATATGTGTGTGGCACCATTAGACAATGAGATTTGATGTTGTGCACCTACATGCAGGGGTTTTAATGACCTTCACTGGCCTCAACAGTTGAATGCGATCATTGATCCAAGCCGTCCATCAGAACGGCCACCTCTCCTATAACCAATCACCAGAAATCCAGATAGGAAAAGCCACCTGTCAGCAGTCTTCAATGTCCGTTAATCCGACAGTCAATACAATTTTACACCTTTTAGCCACTTTTTTGTTTTTTTTTAGGTTGGAAATTTCAGTGACCATCCAATCGATGGATATTCATGGTCCAGATCATGCGATCAACTGGGCTTGGCCAATGGACCATCCAGGTGATGGTCGCTCTAATGGATGGCCCGGTGATCAACAAGCACATTTGGGGACAAAACCCAAATGCAGCATCAACAAATTACTTCCTAGTTCATTACATATCAATATATTACTTCTCTTTATTATTATTGTTAACACTACTTAAAACTGTAGTTAACACACACCAAAGTCTTTTCCCAGTATGCTTGATCTCTCCGTGGAAAATGCTGAAAACAAAAGCGAAACAAATGGTAATCTCAAGGTTAGAAGTCTTAATGATGCTTGATCTCTCCTTGGCAAATGAGAACTCCACCGTCCATTTGGAAGATGTGACCGGCATGGTGTTTGGCTGTCCACTTTGGTATTAAAATCACTACACAGGTGAGCATTGGATGTAACTCGGCTCGGTTGGATTCAGGTTGGACTCTTTTGCCCGTTTGGGCCCAAGCCTTAGGCTATGCCTAACAATTAATCAGGCACCATGGACCAGCTGGGCTCAGTCAGACCCGAGACCAGATCCTTAGTCATGGCTAGGCCAGAAACATTCTTGGGTTGACCCTCTTATACAATATAAAAAATGACTAATTTATCAGGTGTATGTTATATGTGCTTTGGCTATTGGTTTGAACTTCAACCATCTGCAATAGTAAATGATTTTGAAGTTGCAATGCTACCAGAACTGAAGTTTCATGTATTTTACTTAAAAGAAAATAATTCATTGACTAAAACATGCACATAGATTATTAGTGAGAAAAGTGAATTTGTTGAGGCTTTATTAATATCTAAGAGGGTTGACCCATAATGAAAATTGGATGGCTCAATAATCATACGATCCAACCGTGAAGTGGACCACCATGTGCCTGTTGTTTTTATTGTGCATAATTTTTTGGCCATCCCATTTTCATAGTGGGACAATATTGGATGACATGTATAGACCATAATGAACCCCACATGCAGTCAGTTGACCATTTTTTCATCTGCACATAGTTGCGTGTGAGATCTTCCATGTAATAATGCTGGGAGAGATACTTTGGACAGTTTGCTCCAGCTTTCACTTTGTACAAGTGTGCCAATCCCATGGTTTAGGGATCCATACTGTGACATGTTAGGCATGACTGGAAATTTTCAATGCACTGAAAATCCCTAGGTTTGAAGATCTTAGTTATAGAATATTTGGTTATTTTATTTGGTTCTAGGTGTAGAAAAAAAGGCACGCGCACACATGGTTACCAGTCGGTATCAGTGTATATATATATATATATATATATATATATATATATATATAGTATATATGTATATATATAGTAGTATATGTGGGAAATGGTACTATGAGGTTGACCTCATGGGAAGTTCTCATGAGGTCGAGCTGTGTGGGCCCCACTATGATCTGCCCCATCAGTTGGATGCACCATTGCATGGTGACCAAGGGCTTAAAAATTAGGTCAATCCATGAATTAGGTGAGCCACACCATATACAATAGTTGAGAGGGGTTATTCACCCATTAAAACATTCATGATAAATTATTGGGCCCACTGAGATGTGGTTGACAAATCCAGCCTATCCACTGTGTGAGTTCCAATTGGATGAGGGGTTAGACCAAGTTTCAGCCGCATCCAATACCCAGGTGGGCCCCACCAAGTGTTTTTAGATGTTTTAGGCATATCTTCACATGGTTTTAGATGGTATGGCCCACCTGATTTTCGTATACGGCTCATTTTTGGGATATCCCATCACCTAAAGGGAACCCATCAAATGCACGGTGTTGATGCCCAGTCCACATCACAGTGGGACCCACACAGCTCGACGTTCCCATGAGGTCGACCTCATAGTACCATTTCCCTATATATATATATATATATATATATATATATATATATATATATATAGAGAGAGAGAGAGAGAGAGAGAGAGAGAGAGATATGCTCTCATAGGAATTGTTTCCCACTGTAACTACATGAGAACTTTTGACACATTATGTGACATAAAATTTGGACAGTCGCGTCATGAAACCCTAAGGCTAACTTTTTGGCCTGATTAAAAAATCTGGTGAGCTATAAAAAAGTGAAAACCTCCAGCCACTTGATTTGCCTCTCACTTTGTTATGGCCCACCAAAATTCTGGATCAGGCCAAAAAGTTTGCCTTGGAGGTTTCATTAGGTGACTGATCTAGTGAACCATCCAGATTTTGTGCCCACATCCACACCACAAACACTCATGCCCATACCACATGGGCACTCGATCCTATAATCTCATTGTTGAAATCTGTCTACCATTAAACCGTGGAGCCAGACCCAGGTATTGGTTTTTAATATATGCACTTGTATTGTGCTGAACTTACAGGCATTCGAATAATATAGTAATATATAAATTGTTAGACTGTTAGTTACCCTTTCCACATCTTTTTCCATCTCATTGATAGTGATGTATTGTGGCTAGGAGTGATTCATCAAATGGAAATCAAGTGGATCTAAGAATCGGATTGAAAGAGCCACCATAGTGAGTGGATGATATTAGCCTTCTGAATCACTGAACCATTGGTCCACTGAACCAAACGAAGCCCAAACAGTAGTGTAACAACTCAGGAGCATCATGTAATGTTTCTATCTTTGTCAGTGTGTTAGGGGGTACAGGTAGTATACGTCATGTACCATAAGTATTAAAGTTGCACATGCAGTTTTAATACTTATCCCATACTCTTAACAATCTCTGCCAAAGCCCAATGTTTTTTTGACTCGGAGATTCGTCCCAACTCAGTTTAGGTTCGAGTTTATACTTGCCTGAGTTGGGGGTGACTAGTGGTAACAGCACTTACTGGTTCCAATAGACTCGGACGAGTTGGTAATCTAAGGAAATGCATTTGTCTAGAATGGTAATGACTAGGAAATTGTATAAGATATTGCGCAGAAGAAACGACTTGTTTATTCAAAGGAAGTAGAGGAGTTTGGATGTTACTATCCAGTAAGGTGGCTTTCTCAGTCAAAGAAAGACTCATTTTAACTGCTATTTTCATGACGTCTTGTCTTTTTAATATGTTCCCCCATCTTCACTCACACGACAAACAACTTCATTCTCTCTCTCTCTCTCTCTCTCTCTCGTAAAAGGGACATCCATGTCAATGGGCCCTGCTTGGCTGGGCTGAGTCCCATGACGGGCCAAATGAACAGCCCAAGCACGGCCCATAACAATCAAACCCAGCCGGAGCCCATCCATTCACTTTTGTGCAAGATCCGCACCATTCATTTGTGTCGAAAAATGCCATTGAAATCTTAAATGGACCCGGGCCAAACCAAGCCAGGATTCGTAGACAGCCTGAGCTGGCCAGATTAGTAGCCTGGCTGAAACTGCAAGTCCGAGGCCAACCCACTGTCCAAATATTTCAGTCCTAACCTAGGCCAATGCTGGTCAGGCCCAAGCTGGCTCTCCCTCGTGTGATTTTCCTTTTAATTACTTCTAGTAACCGGTTCAACCGGTGGTGATTAAAAAACAAAAGAGGCACGCAGTTTGCTGGATAGATATTTGTATCCAGTTCCCTCATGGTACACGTGCATACATGCCTGGTGATCAAGGCCGTTAATCTAGTGGGGCGATGCATGGATGAGCTCCATGCCACCGTTTGACCATCCAATTGTTGGGATCAGATGATCGCTGCCAGTCCAATCCCCTTGATTTCTGGGCATGGCATGTGTGGATGGATACGTGGGTCTGTCAATTCATTCCTTAGCTGCTGATTGTTTTGCCACACCAATCCCTTGGTTTTCTCGGTAATGGGATGGCCTCCCATTTCACATACGTGTATATGCTATTGCCAAGAGGAGGAGAGCGCAAAATAGCATTTGACTTTGGCATGTGATGGTGGTGCATTGCCGATTCATACATGTCGTCGTCTCAACGCTCCTCACTCGGCAAGACGAGCGTTCCTCATCTCTTTAGAATATTTATATAAGAGTAGACATTATGGCATACAACCTGTATTTTATGGGCAAAACATTAAAGAAATAACGCCCCTCTTCCTTTTTCACACAAAGCAAGCAATCATCCATACGCACCCCAATAAAATGATTAAGAAACTACCATTACCATTACATGTATATAAAATATAAAGATATACGCAATAAATACGCTGGAAGAGAGAGAGATTAATAGCACAGCTCTTTCAACAACAACAAAGAAAAAGGGGAAAAAAGGAAAAGAAAGCCAGCCCTCATCATGATTGAGGCCCACCTTCTCATCCTCGAATCTTTCTTATTATTATTATCAGTAAAATCATAAATAATGAGGATTTACAGGACAAGACAAGACAAGACAGACAGACACCTTATGACTGTGACTACAAATGAATGGAATAGAATCTCACCCCTCCCTTCCCCCCCCACCCCCTCTCCCTCACTCGTTCTCACCATCATATGTGTTCTTTCCCCTTTTTGTCACCTACCACACTATCTACACCTCCCCACCAACACCCCCACAACAAATGAGATCATGAAAATGAAAGAAGAAACAAAAAAAAAAAAAACAAAAAACAAAAAAAAAAATGGAAACTCCAATATTACAACATCGACTGCATGCAATTACATCTCTCCCTCTCTCTCTCATCTCATCTCATCTCATCTACCTACATGTCCTCCCATTAAACTTGCAGTGAAACACGCGTCTTTATGGGCTTTAGCTTCAACCCCATGCTTTCAGGTGAGAGCAGCTCTGGTGAGATGCATGATGGGCTCAGCGGGCTCCGTGGGCTGCTGCTCAGCTGGCATGGCCGGTAAAGTCCATAACCCATTAGAAAGTACTCCATTGGTATTAGCATCGCATGGGGCTGTTCCTCTGTCACCATCGATCCGCATGCTTGAACCTGCAAGCAAAGGTCACCAGTGAATAAGCACCCACATGCATATGCATCTCATGCCACTGTGTATACAAATAGTATTATATATACCTCGACCAAAGCACTGTATCTTCTATCCAATTTTGAGGTCATGTGGAGGGCCTCAGCATGGAATGGAGAGTTCTCACCAACAAATATTAGAGTCCGACACTGTAGTTTCTTCAATCCTTCACTAAGGTCACGTCTCCTGCAAATTCAACACATCATCAGTTTGTAAGAATGACACACAGAGATCTGCCAAGGTCAGTCAGCCAAGGTCGTGAGGGCTTACCCACTCAATGCTTGAAGAAACCGCAATACATTTGAACTCTGCCTCTGTTCAAGCAACTGCATCAAGTGAACAATCAGAATTCAAAATTAGCAACCAACAAGGACTTATTTTCTTCCAAAATTCCAGACATGCAGCAAAAACTACTGTGGAGAGGAGTAAGCACTAACGCTTCTACATGCTTGTACAATATCTGACTCGGGAACATGTTCGCTGCCCCGTACTTCCTGCCAACAAACGGCCAGACATGTGAATCAATCCTGTTTTATTCCAGGAGAGAACATCAAAACAAGATGAATTACAACAAACCAGTATCATACATTGCTAAAGTACCGTTGAAGCAAGCACTCCTTCACTACACCACACATTCCGTAGAAGTATAACAAGTTTGACAACACCTGTAGATGATTGATATGGGCCTTATTTATTATAAGAATCAAATATCTTTAGAAGTGCAAATAGAATGTAACAAGGGATCAGACAAGGGACCTTGTTATACAACCATTCTGTCCAAGATGGTGCCTTGCATAGAGGGGAAACGAGCATCAAACCAAGGACCCGCTGCCGATATTTCATCTGTTACAGCATGACGGAAGAAACAAATTTAACAAAACCATAGATGAACAGGAGGTCGAGAAATCAGAAATGATGTGTTTGAGAGAAACCAACCGCAAAAAGGGTGAGGACATAAGCACCACCCGTTACCCCCAAGCACATCACTACATCAAGCCTAAAAAAGAAACACCCTAGCCATTAGAAACATGGTAAGTAGAGATGCCATCAAGATGGCAAGGTATGGAGTTGCAAATGCAAACATGCACTTCTCTTCTTCTTCTTTTTTGGTTTTTTGGGGGGGGGGGGGGGGAGTAGACGAGGGGGTTGTCCTAAAGAGTGGTGGGAAGAATGAGACTCTTGGGTTGTTGGTACAAACATGCCTGTCAGCTAAAGGCTGATTCACCATTAGGCAGAATGTTCTCATTATCCTTGCTACTCTTATATACTGAAATAAACATCTCAAATGTAAAAGTATTACTGTAAATTACCCAAAGTAGTCGAGAACATCGGCAACTTGATCTGCTAAGTTGTCAACAGAAGGCACAGGAATATTGGAAGAAATTGCTGCAGCTCCTAACTGCAAGAATGCTTGAGGCAAATGCCAAACAAAACAATCTGAATATATTGTTTGCTAACAGATTGCGCAGTTATATATTCAAAGAATGACAGAGAAGTAAACATCTTCAAGTTTATCAAATTACCGACCTCATGACCTGGAGGACTGATATGGTAAATGCAGAAGTTATGAAGCAGCAGTGAGGAAGCTTCTGGGCAGAAGAATAATCCTTGGAAACATGACATATCTGGTCAAGACCAATTGGTGAGTTAGGATCTAGAAATTTGCCATAGAACAACAAGCGCTGTTGCAGGAGAAAAGTGAAGTACACGTTTATGTAATGCAAGAAAAATCATTGAAATATTTATTATATACTTCCACATTATCTTAAGAACAGAAAAAAACTCAGGAAAGAATAGAAAAGAGCATAACTATGACGAGTGAGTGGACTGATTCTACCAAAAAGCATGACACTTACGATTTAAGGCTAAATCGGGATAAGTCACAAGTGCCGGCTTGTCTTGGTCTCCAAATACAGCAACAGATACAGGACCACGGCCAGTCTCTATGATATGTTCCTGTGGGCAGATAACAAGAAGTCTAAACCATGAGACTGTAACAAAGGAGAAGCTAAGAATCCAATTGAAACCAAATCCCCTAGTAGCCCCCCCTTTTTTTTGGAGAAAGGTCCCCAAGATTGGCATATCGAGAAATCAAAAGGTCAAATTTTCAAACAACTGATGAGTTGATAAGGACCAATAAAATCAATAAAAGAGCATGTCATCAAGATGAAAACATGGTGAAATGCTCAGAGATGAGACAAAGCTCACAGTAAGCAGATATTCCATCCACATTAAAATACTTGACATTATAATGAGAGAGAGAGAGAGAACAAAATTTGACACAATGACATTTCCAATCCCAGTCCATTAAAATCCATAAACCAAGTGCCTCTGTCAAATGATGCATAGCACAGTTGAGTTGAAAAGTAAGTCGGTCACAATGACATCACATTCTTTTGTAGAGCTGCTTATGTGCTATCTTTTCCAAAGAACCTACCATTCTTGCTCATATTGGCTTTTGGGGGGTACAGATTTTTCCAGATAGAGGAGCATACAAGAAGTGATCACATAAAAGGGCAAGTTACCATAATTTGAGGTATCATAGCATCTTTCCCGCTAATATGCCATTTGTGCAGGACATCAGACATTGGCCATACAATGAATATTACCTGGACAAAAATAGACTATTCTAGTAATCAGGTGGGCCATACCATTGGAATCAATGACAACCGACGATCTTCACTCAATGCATAGTTTTTGCCCACCAATTGAGTAGATCAGCCCAATTTTGTTAGCAGGGCCTACTGTTTTCACAGTACTGATGTCCTGCATAAGTGGCATGTTGGCAGGAAACATTGCACAGTATTGCAGGTTGTTGTATGTATACAATCTGTTCTCAGAATATAAAAAGGATCTCATGAGCTAAATTCATTGTATTCTTCATTTGGAGGCCAACCCTTTGCACTTGCATCAGCTATCTAAAAGGCAACAAAGCTACTGTTTTTACCAACAAGGAGGAAGAATAAGACAATACGTGGGCTGTATTTACATATGAAATAAATTACAAGCTCACAACATAACAAACGAAAGTCTACTAAATAGAATATTCAAAAGCTGAAAGACTAAACATAAGACAACAGCAGGCAGCCCAAATGGACAGAGCATAATGAATTCCAACAAAATAAAAAATTCAAAAGGAAACAGAAGATTATCTAGAACATAAAACTCAGGAATTCAAAAGATCAACTGCTCCATCCAAGGAAGAAGACTACCCCATGCTAGAACTCAAATTGGTAAAAAAGTAAAGAAAATAGCTATCAGATGACAGCCACTGTGATAGAGAAAGGATAATGAAAAAGAAAAACTCAACAGATACAATCTTGAGAATGCGGATTTCTTAAATAAAAAAAAAAAAAGGTAATCTTCAATAAAATATATATAAGGTAATCTTCAATAATATGTGTGTGACGGGTAATTATATTAATTAGCAGAGAATAAGCACCTGCAATGAGAAAACTACTGAGAAAATTCCAAACAAGAAAACTAACAACAGATACCACATAAGCCATCGCAATCCATGTGAAAGCGATTAAGGAAAATAAATACCACATCTAAGACCTAGAAACAGGCTATTAACATAAACCAAACAATTACTACCATAAACACGTGATAATTTTGAATTCAAGCATTCAAAGGATCATCCAATAAATGCATTATCGAATAAAACGTTTCAAAAATTCATAACAAGAGTCTCAGGATAGTAAAACAGCATCTTTATTAGAAAACGTTGTCCACAGAAAAGAGAAAAATGACACAAGGACATTTAAAACAGGAATATTTACATCCAACCAAACGGACAGCAAAATAACCATCCCTTGAGTTGCAAAATGTGTCAAGTGTATATGACATCCAAGAGAGAGAAATGGTTCGCTCCACCATTAAGATCAATTCGTTCATCAGGTGGGTCACTTGTATGAGTCAATCCATTTGCCGTCCATTGCGGCCAATGATCCTCCAGGTGAGGCCAACGTTTCGGTCAGATTTGGTGTTGCATACACGGGACACATTTGTATTGCAACTCAATGGATGGTTATTCCATCAACCGTTGAAATTGACGTGAACATTTCTCAGATTTAAAGACTACCAATTCAGGTATTAAAAAACAATGACGATATTCTCAACAAGCCAGCAAAGAACCTAAACATCCATTCCAGGAAAGAAAAGAACAAAAAAAGTGAAAAGAAAAAAACAAGGAAAGAAAGAAAGAAACCTCCCTCCAATGTGAACAGATGAATGCAAGAAATCAAGGGCCAAAAAAGGAAAAGAAAAGAAAAGAAAAATAGATCAACGCTAATATCAAATAAAGCCATCAGAATTAAAACCACAAATGAACTTAATACAGAAATAACCACACCACCTCAAAAACCAAAATGCAACCCAAAAGTCGTAATAACAAACCCTAAAAGTACGATTTCAACCTCGAAGATTGGATTAAATCCAACAAAAACCACCAAATTCCATCTCAGGAGCAAGGAAAAATCAAACCCCAAACAAATTCAAATCATTAAAAAAAATATCCATACGGTCCTTGAATCTAAACATCCAAATTCCTGAAAAAGGGGAAACAAAAGGAGAATCACCGCATCTCCACATAAAAAACTCTATATATATATATATATATATATATATATATATATATATATATATATATATATATATATATATCATAAAAAAGGCCCTGAACTGCAATTTGGACATTCAAACCCTCGGAACCGGCTAAAAGATCTAACAACAAACCCCAAATCCACACAAAAATCAAGAAAACCAATCGACAAATCAGAAACACATAAGATCTGTTCCGTTGTCGAATCAAACCCTCAAATTCATGGAAAAAAAAAAAGAGCCAAAAATCAGATAAATAGCACACAAAAAAATAAGAGAGATCTGAGAGAAATTCTTCAGAGAATCTAACCTTTCCACCGAGTGAGATCGTCTCCATGTCGACAGAAACGGAACCGCTTGAATCACCCATGGCCGCGGCCGCGGTCGCGCTCTCTGTCTCTCTCTCTGCTCGCTCTCCCTCCCTCGCTCTCTCTCTCTCTTCCTTTGGCTTCGAGAAAATCCCGTCTCTTCCTTGGCTTTAATACCAAGCGATTCTCGCGCGAGTCTAACGGGAGTTAACGACCGTCTCACACCACCGACGCATTTTCTAACGTCTGTTACGGACCGACAGCTTAACAGTGTAATTACGAAAATGACCCTGCACGTTTTGTTAGTGATGCGAGCGGACTCGAATTGGGTAGTGACCCCTCCAGTACCGAGCTCAGTACTGAAAAATCACTGTGAGCCCCACCATGATGTGTGTGTGTTTCTATCTACGCCGTCCATTCATGTTTCAATCTCATTTTAGGATAGATACCAAAAAATGAGGTATATCCAAAGATCAAGTGAACCACACCATAGGAAGCAGTGGGGATAGTGACACCACCGTTGAAATATTCCTAGGGCCCACCGTGATGTTTACTTGCCATCCAACCTGTTCATAAAGTCACATAAACGTGGATTATGGGAAAACATAAGATTCAGATTGATCCAAAACTTCCGCTGCCCGTGAAAAAAATTTCAACAATAGATATTCAATCCCCACTGTTTCCTGTGGTGTGGTCCACTTGAGAGATGGAGCTATCTCATTTTTGGGGTGACGCCATAAAAAGATCCGAAAAAATGGATGGACGGCGTGGATAAAACAAAAACATCATGACGGTCCCATAAAGCTTCAACCAGCACCAACCAAGTACCAATAGCTAGGATGAAATGATGAAAATGCCCCTGGGCCTTTGGATAATCCCATCCGTTTGATCACCCTTGTTATTTTCCTTTTCCACCCTTTGCTGTAGTGTGCTGTCAACCTGTCAGGTTTAGGTCGGGTCCTAATGCTCAAACCCCGGCTAATCAATCCATTTCGGGTTTCACTTGGTACGGGTCCTTCCCAATCCAAGCCCAGTTCTTGAAGGCTAGGTTTTATGTTCGGAGAAATGAGAGCAATTACATGGTTATGCCCTCCAATTGCTACTTTGACAGGTGAGTATTAGGTCTGGCAACGGTCTCACGCAAGATGGTATGGTCCTTAATGTGGGGCCACCTTGATGAATGCATTCTATATCCACTTTGTCTGTGCATTTTAGGGAATGAGCCCAAAACTAAGCAGATTCTATTTCTGGTGGATCATACCATTTAAATAGTGTTGATTGACTTGTTAAAAACTTCTTATGGGCCACAAAAGTTTTGGATCTTTCAACAGGTTAAATGGTAAATAAGCATTACAGAGACATTACAGTGGGCCTTAGAAAGTTATTAATGGTGGGGCATCCAATCACCACTGTTTCTTATGACATGGTCCACCTGAGATTTGGATTTGCATGCAGTTGGGGCTCATTTCTTAAAATGATCTCACGAAATGGATGGATGATGTTTATATCGAATACATACATCAAGGTGGGCCTCACAGTAATGGCCTCACCATCTTGGGTGAGGCAGACCTGACCTAGTTGGTCCGTGCTGGGCAGTCAATGTCTATTAAACATATATAACTATTATAAAAATTAGCTAGACTATGACTGCACTCGGCTTTAATCAAGTTCATGACCTGAGTTGGGATAAACCTGGTTTTTAATCGCATCTGCAAGGTGAACCGAAGCAGACTCCGTCCTGCCCCTGCCTAATCCGTCCAGGCAGGGCTTTGTAGGGCCCACCATGATGTATGGGTTTTATCTGTTTCATACATCCATTTTTTTAAATCATTTTAGGATATGAACACAAAAATGACATAGATCACAAGCTCAATTGGACCATACTAAGGAGATTGACCTCTCACTATTAAAACAATTTTGCAAGTGGAAGAAGTTTTAGGTCAATAGGATATTTTTGTTCTCAAGTATGCATGGCCTTATAAACAGGTTGGATTTCAAATAAATAGCATGATGGGCCTTAGGAAGGTTACAGTGGTAAGTTTCATTATCACAACTGCTTCCTATGGTGTGGTCCACTTAAGCATTGGACCTGCCTAATTTTTATACTCATATCTTAAAATGATATGAGAAAATGATAGACAATGTAGATAAAACTCACACAGGGCCTCTCTGGACGCATGCTTAATGCATCCCGGCCAGGGCAGGATGCAGCTTCCAAGGTGAACCTGGACCCACCCGTTTTCTAGCCGTGTCTAGGCAGATAGGGGGTCATCGTGATGTATCTATTTATCCACGCAGTCCATTCCTTGTAAGCATGGGTTGCATTAATTGCACAAAGGAGTAAATGCAAGTTGCATGGATTACAAGACTCATCTGTGGCATGGCCCACTTGAGTGTTGGATCTACTGAATTTTTTGGTTCATACCTTAAAATGATCTGAGGAAGAGAATGGATAGTGCATATAAACAAATACACCCACAGATGTGCCTTGACACGGCTAGAGATGTTCAAGGGTAGGACGCAATCTGCGTCCATTTCACGAGGAGTCTAGTAAATGGTACTCCGATCGGTTAAAACCGGTCCATTGGCTAGCAGCGGGTCGGGGTACCGACGTCAAAGATAAGACAAAGGCCCTATCACGTTAAGCGAGCCGAGCTGGACGGAAATGACGAAAATGCCCTAGCTGATTAAATAATCATAGCCGTCCGATCACATAAAATTGGGACTTATGGTTTAGCGATCCATCTCATTTATCCGATGGTAAACGTCATGGATGTAAAATGCCCCGACACATCCATTAAAACGTGTGTGAGATCTGAGCTTTCCGTCAGGTGGGCTGCACCATTTAGATTTTCTGGCCTAAAATACGCCATTTGGCAACTCAAGCAGTACACTGCATATCAGAACAAATGAATGGACAGAAAGGAAGGTTTAACCGCCAATTTACTTTGTATACTATGGCCCACCTTAGGATTGAAACTGTCTACTCTTTTAGGCATAAGATATGAGCATTATTTAAGAACTGATGTAGAGCCAATATCTAACCTATGCGTTTCATATTAACACGTGCGACCAAGTGTGGATGGGCAGCATCCTGACACGTGTGCATTATAGTACATCCATAGATGCCACACGTATGTGTCAGCAGCATACCGTAGTTGGGACATGATATGGGATGGCCGTTTTGATTGGAGATTTTTTTTTTTTTTTTTTTTTTCTGTGGAGTGTGGACGGTTTGGATTTTCTAACACTCCATTAATAATCAACAAAACACCTATAATAAACGGATAGGATCATCTGATAAGTGTGGTTTTTGGCATATAGCAAACATAAGATAGGGCCCCGCAGATGGACGGTTTGGATTCATCAAATATATGTCACAAATATGGGAACTGCTTGTTTGATAACTTACATGTAAGTGCTACTCCCGTTACCGTCCGTCGTGTGTTTAGAAGAAGATTACTCGAATACAACCCGACGTTTCGCGATACGATTCGTGGCGACTGCAGCCTTTAAATATCAGTCATCTTCTAATGATCCGGACCGTTCATGAGACCACTCTCACTTTAAGCTAACAAATAAAAGCTCTCGGTTGGATTGTTTCAGCCATTTGGTATTTTGGCTCTTTTGATCTGAATATGAACGGCTATGATGATGACCTTTGTATAATCGAAGGGTTTAAATGTTTAGTACGATGAGCACTAGGATGCTCAGCAGATGCACGGTTAGGATTCTGCACCCACATCACAGGTGGACCCTGTTGATACCGTTTTCTGGTCAGCAGACGAGGTGATGGAAGTTGTATATGTAGGAACAGATCGTCGGAAGAGATATCCTTCGGATGAATCGGCAGAGATGTTTGGATCGATGGCTTCCGTTAGGTTCTGCAAAGCACCACAGAAAATGGTAAAGGGGGGTGGCTGGGATCCAGCCGTGAGCCCTCCGATGCCTAAATCAGTAATCACCTTTGATAATTGTAAGATGACTCGTTCTAGAGATTAGAGCTTACCTCTCGTTTGGAGTTAGTCTGATTATTTATAGGCATTGATCATAGAGTTATTGAGCTGAGATCACGGCACATATCTTGCCTTTTCTCCGGAAATCTGGGCGAGAATCTCGGACCGTTCTGATCTTTCGGATGGTTCCGATCTTGAGGGGATGCGCTATCATCTATAGGCAGGAAGGAAGGGATGAGTTCGGCTCTCGTATGCTCGGTAGATTAGGTCTTCTCTGATCTGACCTCGAAAGGGGTGAAGTCATCAGTGCAGACCTTCGACTTACTGTAGGATTCCGAGGTCTTTTGTCCTCGGGTCAGTTATGAGAAATTACCCATAACAGCTGTCCCCCCACTTCCGAGGTGGATGTTTCTATCTCGGGAGTATACAGTATTTGACCTCATTTTGGCGGCAACTGTGCATTAAATGCGCTGTTTCGAATTTCGAAAAGGCGCAATCATATTCGTACGGCGTGGCAGCTTTTAATTTCGGCGGACGAATGGTGCGATGACACGTGGGGCCTCGTATCTTCGAACGGACGGGCCGAATATCACTATCCAATGAGATGCTGACACGTGGCAAGCCTCGTCGATAGTCGCGTCGGTTCGTTCTTTGAGACCGCAGATAACTGCCGCGTGGCACAGCACGTTCTGCGTGCTGTCTCCAGCTACAGTATAAATACTGTACTTAAGCATTTTTCCGGATTTCTTTCATCTTCCCCGTTTGCGATTTCTCTCTTCCTTTTCCTTTGATTCCCTCGCGATTTTCTCTGGGCCAGTCTTCGAGATCCCCTTCGGACCGCTGTGATCTCAGCAAGCTGTCCTTGCTTTCTATCTTTGGCCCACTTTTTGTCCGGAAAGTAATCCGGTAGGTTGATCTACATTCCGTCCTTTTTTCCAGTTCTTCGTTCTCCCCCTTTTTTTTTCTTTCAATGACTGGTTCGGAGGATAGTTCTTCGCGAACTTTGTCCTTGGCCATTGGGGAATCCAGTATGATGGAAAACCAAGTTGTCACCGCGGAACCATCAGGAGAAGTCTTGCTGGCTGAAACTCCTTCGTCCTTCGCTTCGGACGAAGTTCCAGTGGCTGGGACTTCAGGTCGGGTTGCTGACCGGGTTTCTGATTACCCGGCCGACCTGATCTGGACAACTCTTAGACCATCTGACCTGATTAGGATCAGGTCGGAATATTGTATCCCTGGGGTTTTAGACCTCAGGCTTCCTGGCCTTGATGATTTTCCGACCCGTCCACCTGGAGACCAGGTTACTGTGTACGCCTCATTCTTTGAGGCTGGTTTCCGCCTTCCCCTCCTTCCTGCTGTGAGGGAGTATTTATCCGCGGTTAACCTCGCTCCGGGCCAGTTGGCCCCGAACTCCTGGAGAACTTTAATTAGCTGCGTTGCTCTATGGCGCCAAGTCCACGCTTCGGACCCGACTCCCTCCGAACTGAGGCATCTATACCAACTGAAGAGCCATCCTGACTCAAAGGGGTGGTTCTATATGTCACCTCGGGGGAGGAAAGGACATCGGTTGATAGAAGACCAACCCTCCTCAATTCACGGGTGGAAGGAGGAGTGGTTCTTCGTATCCAAGGGTTGGGAAGGGGCCCGACCCGAAGTTAACTTCCCAGACCGAAGAGTCAACAACTGGTTTTCAATTCCAGGTCGGGTCCGATGCTTTCCCCCTTTTTTTTTTTTTTTTTTTTTTTTTTTTTGTGACTGACCTCTCCCTTTTATTTTTTTTTTAGTTCGTGGTGATCCCCCAGCCCTCAGCTCGGAGGAGGAAGAGCGCCTAATCGCTGTGTGGGAGCTAGATCCGAGCTTCCGCAGCGTAAAAATTCTTTTGTCCTTTGAAACCTTATCCGACCTGGGCATTAACCCTCGAGGTAGGTATTCATGAGTACTGATCAGTTCGATTCTTCTTCTGTACTTTACTAACGTGATGCTCTGTTTTCCTCAGGTATGTCTGCTCCTACTTCCCGAAGGAAGATGTCGACCATGACGGCCGAAGAAAAGGAGCAGCTTCGAGAGAAGAAGAGGCAGAAGGTGGTGACGAGGCGTCCCCGAGTGCGCCCTTCTTCCCTCCCGGCGGAGGATGCTCCTCTTCAACCAGCCGCTGAGGCGATCTCAGAAGCACCTCCAGTCGAGGTTGTGCGGCCAGACCTTCCCGCTGAGCTTCCACCTCCTGTCCAAGTTATTGACTTGGTGGAGGGCGGTGAGGCCGGCCCATCTGGGGCATCGGCCCAGGAAACCTCGGCTCAAGGTTCATCTGCCATTCGCCGGGGGCCGGAGATGCCGCCACACTTGTACAACTTGTGCAAGTGGGCGTATAAGGCAGTCCCCGAGGCCGAGGTGGACATTATGGCGAGATCCCCGGCTCTCTCTTTGCTGAACATGATGGGGGTCTTCAGCACTAAGGTGAAGTTTAATACCATTCTGCTGTAAAAACAACTTAGTTAGGTATTTCGTTCACTTACTTATTTCTTGTTTGTGTAGGTGGCTTATGGCTGCCAGATGCTCCGGGACGAGATCACCCGGGACAAGGGTACGATCTCCGGCCTTGAGGGTACGCTGACGGCCACCAAGCACTCCTTGGACGAGGCCCGGAGGTTCGGGGAGGAGGCGGTCAAGGCCTTGGATGCGCGGGAGAGGGAGATCGCCGCTCTCCAGGCCGAACTATCCAACAAGGAGAGGTCTGAAGCTGACCTTATTATCCAGGTGGAGGAGCTGAAGGCCTCCGAGGGGTCTGCGAGGTCGGAGTTGGAAACCACCAAGGCGGAGTTGGAGGTAAAGGTTGCCGAGGCCGATGAAGCGTTTGACTTCGGCTACGAGAAGTGTCGGATGACCGTCCAAGAACATCATCCGGGCTTGGACCTTTCATTTCTGGACTCCGAGGTGGAGGAAGACGAAGATACTGCAGCCCCTGCTGAGCCTACCGCTGATTCTGCCCCTTAGGGTTTTTATGTAGCCCGTTTCTAGGGCCTTTATGTAATTGTTTTTGTAATCTGACCTTTTCATGGTCTTATGAAATGAATTACTTTTTTTCTCTTTCTGATCTGTGTTTGCACTTTGTCAGATTTTTTTTGTACATTGCCGCAAAAATTACTTCGTGGCCGAGCATCTAGATCGTAGCCGAAGTATTTTAGGACTTAGCAAAAAAAATAATGAATCCATTTACTTCGTAGCCGAGCAAGTTTAGGTCGTATACGAAGTATTTAGGACTTAGCAAAAATAATGGAAGCTTAGAGCTCATATACGACTGCGGGCCAAATTAGCCTCTGTTCGTACCTCAACAACAAAAATGTGCTTTTATTGATAGTAGATTTTCAAATGTTCCGCGTTCCACGGATGAGGTAAAGCATGACCTTGTAAATCTTCGAGCCAATAAGTTCCAGGCCGAACTGTTTTAATAACTTTGTAGGGTCCAATCCAGTTTGGATTGAATGTGCTCGCAATTTTATCCTTCTTCTCACGTACGTTCCGCCGTAGGACGAGGTCTCCCACCCTGAACCGTCTTTCTTTCACCCGGGAATTATAGAATCTCGCAACGCGCTGTTGATATGCTGCGATCCGAACTTGGGAGGTTTCTCTGACTTCGTCGAGCAGATCGAGGTTAGTTCGAAGCTCGTCTTGATTCTGATCGGGTCGATAATTATTGGTACGGTTACTTGGTAGCCCTATTTCGACCGGGACTACGGCCTCTGCTCCGAAGGCCAGGAAGAATGGGGATTCTCCTGTTGTTGACCGAGCTGTGGTCCGGTATGCCCACAACACCTCGGGAAGTTGCTCGGCCCAAACTCCTTTGAATTCACCGAGTTTTGTTTTAAGATGATTCTTGATAATCTTGTTGATAGCCTCGACTTACCCGTTGGCTTGGGGATGATGAGGAGACGAATACACATTCTTTATACCCAAGTTCTGGCAAAATTCTCGGTATTTCGTATTATCGAACTGAGGCCCATTGTCGGTGACGATAGTGTTTGGGACACCGAACCGACATACGATCGACTTCCAGATGAAGTCTGTTGTTTTCTTCTCGGTGATTTTCGCAAGCGGTTCTGCCTCGACCCATTTCGTAAAATAATCGACGGCCACGATCGCATACTTGACCTGTCCCTTGCCCGTAGGGAGAGGACCAATGATATCGACCCCCCACTGTGCAAAGGGCCACGGTCCGGACATAGGAGTGAGCTCTTCGGGAGGTGAGTGAGGAATCGATGCGAACTTTTGGCATTTGTCGCATCGCTTGACGATCTCGCGGGCGTCCTTTTGGATCGTCGGCCAGTAATAACCTTGGCGAACCGCTTTTTGCGCTAATGCCCTACTTCCAGAATGATTTCCACATACGCCGGAGTGGATTTCCCTTAGGACGTAGTCGGCTTCATTTGATCCAAGGCAGCGGAGATATGGCAACGAGAGACCCTTCTTGTATAATATATCGTCGAGTAGTACGTACCGAGCTGACCTATACTGGATTCGTCTTGCCTCTATTTTTCCTTCGGGCAATACGTTCTCCCGTAGGAAACGGATGATAGGGTCTCTCCAATCAGGCTCAGTTGAAGCAGCGCATACTTCGTTTTTAACGTTGTCCGTGATACTTCTTTGGGGGAGGAATTCAATGGGGACGACCCGTCCCAGTTCGTCGTCTCCAGCCGACGCTAACTTCGCGAGGGAGTCTGCGTGGGTGTTGTGACCTCTCGGTATTCGGACAACTTTACAACGATCGAACCGAGCTGATAACTCGCGATATTTTTGCAGGTACGCGAGCATCTTTTTTCCCTTTGCTTGATATTCCATTGTTGCTTGACCCACGACCAATTGTGAGTCGCTGTATACCGTGATGCATCGGATTCCGACTGCCGAGGTTAGCCGTAATCCGGCGAGGAGTGCTTCATATTCGGCTTCATTGTTTGAAGCTTTGAAACCGAACCTTAGGGCATACTGGACTTTTATGCCATCACGGGAAGTCAAGATTATTCCCGCTCCACATCCTTGCGAGTTCGACGATCCATCGACATGCAGCGACCAGTTCGAATCTTCTACCGGGTTCGGTCCGTCCATGTTATCCTGACAGGGGGCATTAGTTTCAGGATCGGAGAGGTCGGTGAGCTCGGCGATGAAATCAGCCACAGCCTGCCCCTTAATCGCCATGCGGGGTCGGTACTGAACGTCGAATTCTCCGAGCTCGATGGCCCAGCGTGCAAGGCGACCCGAAGTTTCCGGCTTCTGTAGTATCTGCCTCAACGGCTGGTTCGTCAATACCACTATCGAGTGTGCTTGGAAATAAGGGCGTAATTTCCTCGCCGTTGTAATTAGAGCCAGAGCCAGTTTTTCTAGGCTAGGATAACGGGTCTCTGCATCCAGGAGAGCTTTGCTGATGTAGTATATTGGTCTTTGTATACCTCGGTCATTGCGGATTAGGGCCGAGCTCACTGCCGCGGAGGATACGGCCAGATATAGCAGTAGCTCTTCCCCTGGTGCGGGCTTGGACAGTAGCGGAGGTGAACCGAGGTACGCCTTTAGGTCCTGGAAGGCTTGTTCACATTCTGGCGTCCAGGCCACCTCGTTCAACTTGCGAAGTTGCTTGAAGAACGGGAGGCATCTGTCGGTAGCTCTGGATACGAACCTGTTGAGTGCGGCGACTCGCCCCGTGAGGCTTTGTATTTCTTTCACGGTGGTTGGCGAACTCATCTCGACCAACGCCCGGATCTTTTCAGGGTTGGCTTCAATTCCTCTTTGATTCACAATGAATCCGAGGAATTTTCCCGATCTTACTCCGAAGGCGCATTTTCCCGGGTTGAGTTTCATCCCGTATTTCTTCAGGATTCCGAACATAACCCGGAGGTCGTCGATATGGTCTTCTGATTTCAGACTTTTTACGAGCATATCGTCCACGTAGACTTCCATGGTTTTGCCGATGTGCTCTGCGAACATTTTGTTGACCAAACGCTGATACGTTGCTCCCGCGTTCTTCAACCCGAAAGGCATCACCTTGTAGCAATACAGTCCTCGGTCGGTGACGAACGCCGTTTTTTGCCTATCGGGGGCATGCATCTGGATTTGATTGTACCCAGAGTACGCATCCATGAAGCTGAGAAGCTCGTGTCCCGAGGTCGAATCTACGAGCTGATCTATTCTCGGTAACGGGAAGCTGTCCTTCGGGCAGGCTTTGTTGAGGTCGGTGTAGTCGATGCAAACCCTCCACTTCCCGTTGGCTTTTTTGACGAGGACGACATTGGCGAGCCAATCGGGATAGCGGACTTCTTGAATGAAACCTGCTTGACGCAATTTCTTTACCTCTTCTTCAATTGCGGCATATCTTTCTGTGTTGAAGGCTCGTCTTTTCTGACGAACCGGCTTGACGGACGGGTCCACGTTTAGTCGGTGGACCATTACCTCGGAATTTATACCGGGCATGTCCTGATGGGACCATGCAAAGGCGTCGGCATTCTCTTTCAGAAAAGCGATCATCTTCGTTTGGATGTCGTCATTCAGTTGAGACCCGATTTTGACGACCAAGCTCGGGTCCTTTTCTGACAAAGGGACCTCTATCAAATCTTCAGCTGGTGATCCACGTTCTTTTGTTTCTTCCCTGGGATCCAGGGGGGCTGCATGTGAGATGGCGGATATCGGGTTTTTGCCTTTTCCGCGCAGGGTCAGCTCATAACACCGACGAGCTTCTTGCTGGTCTCCTCGGATCACACCGATTCCATCTTCAGTTTCGAACTTCATGGCCAGGTGATAGATGGAGATGCCAGCCTTTAGAGCTCGTAAGATGGGTCGGCCGACGATCGCGTTGTATGCCGAGGGAGTGTCGACGACCAAAAAATCGACCATGATCATTTTCTGGTTTGGCTCATCTCCTGCGGTGACCGGTAGAGTTATTTCTCCTTCAGGCATGATACAATCTCCTGTGAATCCGGTTAGGGCTGTTTTGACCGGTCTTAGTCTAGATCGATCAATCTTCATTCTGTCAAATGCCGAAGCGTATATTACGTCGACCGAACTCCCTGTATCCACCATCATTCTGTGGAGCTTCTTATTTGCGACTACCATCGATACTACCAGAGAGTCGTCGTGCGGGTGTATAATTCCTCTGGCGTCTTCCTCGGAGAAAGATATCATGCGTTGGGCGACCTTAGGAATTTTTATAGGTCTGCTGGTTAAATTCACCTGCCAAGCTGGCTCGGATGTCCGTGCCTGACGAGCATAGGATTTACGGGCGTTGCCAGAATCTCCAGTGGTAGGCCCTCCAAAGATCACATGGATCTCTTCCATAGGGTTATTGTCGACCGGCTCTCCTCTTTCTTCCCGACCTGAAGTTCTATCGTTATCGGGACGTTGGGCGATGTATTCTTTTAAGAATCCTTGCCGGATCAGCGTTTCTATTTGTCGCTTCAGGTCAAAACAATCCACAGTATTATGACCATGATCTTTATGGTATAGACAGTATTTGGATTTTGACCTTCTGTCGGGGTCGGTTTTTATCTTCGCTGGTCGTCCGAACGCCTGTTTGTTCTTCTCGGCTAAGAATATTTGCTCGATGGTTGTCTTGAGCGGAGTAAATTTCTCAAATTTTGGAACCGAAGTTTTGGCTCCGCGTGGATTAGCGTTTGAGTTCGGAGATCGGCGGTCTGGACGATGTCGTTTATTGCTACTTTCTTCCTTGCGTTCTTTCCTCTTATGAGACGACCCCTGAGCGTTCACCAGCTCTTCTGCGTTTATGTGTTTCGCAGCTCGATCGAGGAATTCAGCAACTGATTGAGGGGGCTGTTCCCCTACTGACCAGAGGAACTTCTCATCCCGCAACCCTCCTATCATTGTGTGTAGCAGTACATCTTGGGATAGGTTCTCCACTTGAACCGCTTCAGCGTTGAATCGTGAGAGGTAATCTTTCAATGATTCGTTGTCTTTCTGTTTGACTGCAGCGAGGTGCGTCGAATGCTTCCTCGGGTCAGTGCTTCCGATGAACTGGGTTGCGAATGCTCTGCTCAGCTCGGTGAAAGAAGGGATGGACTTCGGTTTTAAATTGCGAAACCACGTCCAGGCCGAGCCAGTCAAAGACAACGGGAAAGCTTTACACATAATATGGCCGTTAACCCCATGGAGCTCCATTCGGACCTTGAAGTTTTCAAGGTGCTCAGCCGGATCTCCTATCCCGGAATATTGCTTGAGCTGGGGTATTTTGAAGCTTTTCGGGAGAGGTTCGTTGCGGATCTCATCAGTGTACGGGGACTCAGATGAGTCTACCAGGACATCTGCTGCCGTCGGTACTCGGGCAAGTTGTGCCCGCTGGATATCACCGATCCTCTCCCGAAGCTCTTTTAGTTCGGCTTCGAGGGGAGTAATATTATCGTCCATTCGCCCTTGATCTTGACTAGCTCGGGCGGATCTTCTTTCTTCTATTCTGTGTCTTAGATCATTAGAAGGAAGTTCCGTGGCCGCTCGAACTCTCGAGGCGGAGGCTCGGCTCACGACTTCATTCTCGTCGTGTTGTGGACGGCTTGAGTGTGAGCGTGGTGGATGAGAACTTCGCTGAGGTTGTCCAGATTCGGGGTTGGTTTCGAGGTTAGGTGCGGGTCGGACTAGACTGTTCAGCAAGGCTGTAATTTCGTCTAATTTCCCGTCCACGCGCTCGAAGCGTCTATCTACCCCACCAAACTGCTCTGCAACGCCTCCCACCCGTTCTTCTAATGTGGACAGTCTGGTCCCACGGTTTCGGGACCTCTGCCGTCCACTCAGAAGATTGAGGCGGTGTGACGAGCTGCCGAGGTGGAGCATTGGAGTATTACGAACAGGTGCTTCACTTTCGGAATGATGCTCGTAGGAGAGCTCGTCGTTCACCGGGGCTTTCCCCTTCCTATTGCCTCTCCCACCAGCCATTGGTTGTTTAGAACGAAGGATTCTGTAAAGAAAAGGCTTTTGTCGACGTTCCCACAGACGGCGCCAATCTGTTGATACCGTTTTCTGGTCAGCAGACGAGGTGATGGAAGTTGTATATGTAGGAACAGATCGTCGGAAGAGATATCCTTCGGATGAATCGGCAGAGATGTTTGGATCGATGGCTTCCGTTAGGTTCTGCAAAGCACCACAGAAAATGGTAAAGGGGGGTGGCTGGGATCCAGCCGTGAGCCCTCCGATGCCTAAATCAGTAATCACCTTTGATAATTGTAAGATGACTCGTTCTAGAGATTAGAGCTTACCTCTCGTTTGGAGTTAGTCTGATTATTTATAGGCATTGATCATAGAGTTATTGAGCTGAGATCACGGCACATATCTTGCCTTTTCTCCGGAAATCTGGGCGAGAATCTCGGACCGTTCTGATCTTTCGGATGGTTCCGATCTTGAGGGGATGCGCTATCATCTATAGGCAGGAAGGAAGGGATGAGTTCGGCTCTCGTATGCTCGGTAGATTAGGTCTTCTCTGATCTGACCTCGAAAGGGGTGAAGTCATCAGTGCAGACCTTCGACTTACTGTAGGATTCTGAGGTCTTTTGTCCTCGGGTCAGTTATGAGAAATTACCCATAACAGACCCAACGCAGCTGGAATCTATGGTAATTACTATTCCTTCTAACGTATGTGATTGGGACACGGATTCCCTGTCTAAGATCAGCCAGACCAAATGAGACAAAAATAGGTAGATCCAACGCTGAGGTCGGCCACACCAAAATAGTCAGCTCTGCTACATTAAATGCAAGGGTCGTCTCTGGTGTGGCTGATCTGAGCGTTGGATCTAACTCGTTATTTTTAGTCTCATGCTTTAAAATAATCTTAGAAAAGAAATAGACAGAATAAATAAGATTAAATAAACAGATACATCACGGTGGGCCCTCCACAGCTCAGTTTCTACGCTTTGCGTCTATATTGAGTTTGGACGCAATCGGCGCCCATGTGATTGTTCCTCAACAAGGGTGGGCGCTTTTGGCAACTCACGGTTCAACTGTGAATAGGTTAATAAGGCATCGCCCTCCATTTCAAATTGCGGTGTTAAGTCGTTTTGTTAAATGGTGGCAACGGACCCACCTTAGCATGGCATGCATACGTGTCAATCCAGCCCGTCCCAATTGTGGGTCCCATTGTCGGAGCACTGGCTCAAATTCACATTGATTGGACCATCTTAACCATCCAGTCTTGCCCTCTGATTTTGGACCACTGACAATTTACCTTCTAACCATCTAGTTGGTGCGACCAATTAGACATCTATGACCGTTCAATGTGACTTTTTTTTTTATAGCTAATGCTCCATCCACAGTGAAGCGAACAATCTGGACGGACATGATTAGCAAGCATTTATGCCACTTGCATTTTAGATGAGTTGCCACTATTTTAATAAATAGTAGCAAACGCATATCTCTATATCCATTTTAAATTTGGGGCCCACCCAACTCCTTCCCTTGTGCCGACGGCCGTGGCATGTTAGATGTCTGCCAACTCACGAGGAGTATATTCATGGGAAGATCTCTCGTGCATGAACTGGCCCTACTCAGACAACTAGATCTTATTAAATACTCCGCATACAGTTAGGCGCGGAGTGCTTTCTGTGACTCGTGTGCCAATGTGGCACACGTGTAAGAGATCTGGCCGTTCATCAGCTACATTACTATCACTATGAGCTGACCCAAAAAAAAAAAAAGATTGGTCCGCTCATCAGGCAGTCATCAACTGCGCGAGAAGAAATGTATGGTCAGAAAAAAGATGATAAACGGTCCATGTTCAATATACACATGCGCCTTCATGATGAGTTGACCAGCGTGGTTTTTTAGCTGTGGCAGGCCTGCACTGCACCATACTTGATGAACGTCTTAGATTGTACACGGGTGATGATTTTAGCCTGTGCCACAGAGCCAGTCCGTCCATCGCATGCGAGTACAGCATCATGAAAATACTACTCATTTGTCGTTTTCCTCACATTAGCCTCGTCCTTGAAGGGTGCCAGCTTGATGAATTTATAGTGGCTACGGACTCGGATTACGTAGTCTAGGTCGGTAATGTATTGAAGTGGAAAAGTGGGTCCATCATGATGTATGTGTTATATCCACACCGTCCATCCTTTTTATTTCAGATTATTTCAGGAATACATCCAAACTTGAGGCAGTTCCAAAGCGCAAGTGGACCACACCACAGGAAATAGTGGGGATTGAACGCTTACCATTGAAAACTTCCTGAGGGCCACAGAAGTTTTGTATCAAACTTAGATTTATGTTTTCCCATTATCCAGGTCTGTGTGACCTCATGAACTGGTTGGATGGAAAATGAGCGTCACGGTGTGCCCTCGTAAGGCTTGAACGGTGTGATTCATTGTTCCGTCTGCACTGCTTTGATGCTGTCTACCTTGAACTCTGGATATGGCTTTTTTTTTTTTTTTTTTGTCATATACTAAATTGGTACGGCAAAAATTGGATAGATGGAATAATATAACGCATACCCTATCATGTTGGATTGCAAATAAACACTATTAAAACCTTCCAATGGGCTATTTGGAATTTTTAATGGTGGGACACTCTATCAAACGGTATAGTCCACCTGAGATTTGAATCTGCATAATTTTTGGAACCCTACCTTCAAATGGTCTGTAGATGGACGGCGTGGATATACAGAATATCATATCATCCATGTGGGCCACACAGCATGAGTAACACCCACTAAGCTGTTCCCCGTGTAACCCCATATGTGAAGCGGATTTCCTGCGCTGGGAACCAAAGGTTTGATAAATCCACCTTCTCCATCCGTTTTGGGAGCTCGACTCAATTGGGCCAAAAACGTAAGTATTAAACGTCTCCAGTTGAAATATTTGTGGGGCCACAAGAGTTTCGAATCAGGCTAATATTTGTGTTTTCAGTTCATCCCAATATTAATGAGGTTATGAACGGTGTGGATGTCATATAAAAATCAAAGTGGACCCAGGGAGGTTTCAACGGCAGTAATTTCCTTACCTACCTTTTCCTTTAGTGAGGCCCCGGCTCATTTGGGTCTCATATCCTAAAATGAGCTAAAAAAACGGATGTAGGGGGTTGGATTTATTAAAAAATCATTTTGGGCTCCACGTAGGTTCCCATCGCAGGAACTTCCCGAGCTTTGACAGGAAATCCGCGTCCGCTTGATGTGTACTGCGTGTGTATGGATGAGATACTGGACACGAATTAACCGACGTGGTTGGGACCTCTGACGCGTGTTGGGAGGTAAGTCACCACACGATAAGGCGGTGAGTCAACCAAGTACACCATCATGCACGTGTTTTATCCTCACCCTCCATCCGTTTTCCAGCTCATTTCTGAGCTTGAGCCTAAATTGAAGCATACTTCCATAATAAAGCTTCTTTTTGTTAAAACAAAATAAATCATAGTTGCAACTGTTAACAGACTCAATCATGTTACAGATCTCATATCCAATGGGTTGGACGAGGAGTTACATTTCACCCAGTAGATGTGCGTGCGACATTCACCCCATCCACTCATCAGGTGGACCACACCTAAAAATCCAAGTTTAGATCACCTAATGAGTTGATGGGGCTGATTTTTATAAAAGGTGATTCTCCTGGTGGGGCCAACTTATTAATTGGGTTGAGGTCACACTCACATGATATACTGAAAGTTATCAGATGGCATGAGATAGACTAATGAATAGATGGGAAAATAGACTTAAGGAATCTTTCCCTGAACCCGACTAAGGTGAAAGCTGAGACCCAACCAACTTAAACTTCACTAATCTACCCGACCACTTTCGACCCAAGGCTAGCCTAATCCGACCTATCCTTAACTGTTACAACCTTTGAGGGTACAGGGATCATAGCATACACTAATATTTTATTCCGAGCTTGGTTGAAGGACTTGCCAACTCGGAAAAACTCATCCCCTCTCAAGCTCGATCACGACTGATTCTGGTCCAACTGAGCTTCGAGTCAGCTCCAATGAGTCACAGTGTTTCAAGTCCAACTTATTGATGGTTTGATTGATGGGTCCCTCGGAGTAGAGTTGAACCCAAGACAAACTCATTCACTTAAGTGGTTCTCATTTTTTTAGACCGATCCTAACTCAGTGATTCATTTTGCTTGGCTTGAACCCATCTAAAGAGTGAGTCAAGTCAGTAGACCCAAGGGCAACTGTAAACTGTAAGAATCTGTATATTGCGGAATTGAAGGACCGTACAGTGCATCGAGTATGTAGATCGAATAACTGGAATAAAGACTTACCTATTTGGTGGGCCATCTCCGATATCTGAGATCTGGATCTTCCTCTCCTGGTATTGCTGTAGAGAAAACCTTAGATGGGGTTATTTTCAGTGTAATCCCGAATTGGGGACCCAAGCACTCTTTAAATAGAGTTTGTAGTGGGTGTGGCAGTGTTTGAAACCCACCAAAACACTGCCACCCTTGCTCCACAAGAATTTGGCTAACAAGAATCCATGTTCAACTACAATATTGCCACAGGCAGTGTAGACGTGCAACCCCTCTTAATTCTATGGATCACGACTATAGTGGGGTCCACTGATCAATCCAAACATGAATCTACATCTGTATTCAAATCTAGACCATTGATCAGTCGGCCCACTATATAGAAAACTTACATTCTCCCACTTGGGTCCATACTGTTCAATGTCACGGATTTTAATTCTACTTAAGTGGTCAACCGATATATCAGATTATGTGGACAACGTCTTTTCCAATTTTAGTCCATCAAGACTACTAATACTGGATCGTGGTAGTCTACACAACATTAATTGAGGCGAAGTGAGACAAATCACGGTCACTAGAATCATTAATCTTAATGACGTAGATTGTGAATATGGTCGTGTGGTATGAAGGTTACAATCAAGTGTGATCGAAAGTGCCTACCTTCAAGATGTCCTAGGAGCTTTCTTAAGATGTCTCCAATGAGACAATACCAAAATTCTACTATTCTCAAAACATATTGTGCACACCAAATGAGAGAAATAGTATAAACTAAAAGATGGAATCATCAAAGTATATGAGATCTCCACGAGTATCTGAACAAAATAGATCTATACTGAATCTGAAAACTTCCACTAACTGAATGTATCTACGAGGTCATGACTCCCATAGTCACTACATACTCCTAAAATGGCGCCACAGGAAGCCCTTTACTCGAAGGATCAGTTATGATCTCTTTAGTACCGATAAAGCTTAATAGACACTTGATGATCCCGCACTCTATCATTTACAATATGATACTTTACGTCGATATGCCTCGACCTTGATGAGTGCTCGCTATTGTACGAGAAATGTATCGCAACTGAACTGTCACAAAAATATTCTCATAGGTTTTGGGATATGCTCCAAGACCCATAAACTAATAAGAAAACCCTGTAGCCACACCGCCTGATTTGTAGCTTCGTGACATGCGACAAATTCTGCATTTATAGTGGATGAAGCTGTGGTTGATTGTTTAACACTTTTCCAAGACAGTTCCTCCACTCATAAGAAAAGAAATGTAACCGGACGTGGACTTTCTTGTGTCGACGCAGCCAGCATAATCTGCGTCTGAATAATCGACCAAATCCAGATGGTCGGCTTTTCTATAGGTGAGTTCAAAGTCTTTCGTCCATTGCAGGTAGCGCAACGCTTTCTGCAGTTACCTGCCCAATATTCCAACCATAAAAGTAATATCCGGACGCGTACAGAACTGAGCATACATTATACTCCCACTGCTGATGCGTACGGAATTTACTTTATATGATCCTTTTCTAAATCATTCTTGAGGCACTGAAAAAACTTCTGAACTTGTTACTTTTAACTATAGGTCATCAAGCATGAAAATAATTTTGCATGCCAAATCGCTCGAGTATCCTACCAATGTAGGATCTCTATGACAAATCAAGCAGTCCTCGAGATCTATTCCTATGAATCTCGATGCCTATGACAAATAAAGTATCACAAAAGGAAGAATCTGATTTCTCATTTATTAAGTTCATGGAACTGTAGCGAAAGTAGACGTTTATAAAAGTGATAAATTATTTGTGTCCACTCCATGAGACTATAGGGAATGGACCACAAATATCTGTATATATCACTTCTAGTAGTCCTACATTTCTGGTTGGTTCATTTTTCCTGATTCTAATATGTTTTCCCTTAATGCAATCTGTACAATCTTTAAAATAAAAGAAATTCAAGGATTGAAGTATTCCATCCCGCACAAGCCTTTCCATTATCTCACAAGAGATATGACCTAATTGCCTATGCCATAAAATGGAGGAAACTTCATTCCTATTCTTTTCTCTCTTTATTCCTGCTCTATCATGCTGCAGGCTTATGTTCAGAACGTTTGCGGTAGGTAACTTTAACTGATATAGATCATTCACTAAAGTACCATGGCCAACTTCATTTAAACCAAAGTAGATATTAAAACCTTCATTCTCAAATTTAAAAGTGTATCCACCTTTAACTAAGCGAGAAACCAAAATTAAATTTCGCTTTATTGAAGGTACATAAAAAATATCTACTAGGTCTAAGTAATGACCAGATGTTAATCTAAGTCTGCAAAGTCCTACTGTCATAACATTTACCTTTATGCCATTGCCAACGTACACCGATTTCTCCATGTTAGTTGGCAGTCAGCTCTGTAGCATATCCTTTATTTACCAACCATGCTTTAAAGCCTTCGCAGTCCTTTTTCTGTTGTCCTGGCTTCTTGCAGAAGAAGCATCAATCATCAGGACCCCGCTTCACTTTCTTAATTTTGTCCATCAGATTGTGGTTTAATGCTACCTGTAGTACCCAAAGAACATTTTTCTATAGTCCGTGTTCTTTTTCTATAATTTTCTTTTCTTCCTTGTCCTGGGGTAGCCAATTTTCCCTCCCCATTGCTGACATCTAAAAGCTTAGGAGAGGCAATATTTAACTTCATGCACCCCAGGGCAATCTCAATGGACTCCTTCCATGTGGTGTAGTTAGAGCCGGTTAAAAGGGGTACTGTATTGTAGCTGTTTAGAATGATAATTGTAAAATAAACTCACATTAGACTTTATGTTTCAGGCGAATAAACATTCAATTGATTGAGGGCCTTCAATTGAATTATCCAGGATGAAGGTGGGCCTAAATAATCAATCCTGGTGAGAATCGGCCACATCATCATGACTCCACCTGTGGGTGGAAGTCATAACATGCAGATGGCTCTCCTGAACTTGAATCTAACGGTGATCGTCTGTGTTTTCGTTACCGTCTGCATGTGTTCATGTCCTTACTAAAGTGGTGATCGTTTGTGTTTTCGTCACCGTTTATATTGGACATGAACTCAATTGTATGCGATCCTTTAACTTAATCCCAACATTAGAAGTCTGAATTCGTGCAAATCTTCACTAATAGTGGTCACTGTGGTGGTTAACACTACCAGATCCAACTCCATGATTTTTTACTTAGGACTGCAATCATGTGTTTATATCCCTACTAAAATGGCGAACGTCTGTGTTTTCGTCACCATCTGCATGGGAAACAAACGCAACTGTATGCAATCATTTACTTAAACCCAATATTACAAGTCTACAATTGTGAAAATCTTCACTAATTGAGGTCACTGTGGTGGCTAACACAATCAGATCCAATCCCACAAAATTTAGACTTAGGATTGCGATTTAATCCTGCCCTCAATGGATTAACTATTAATGATCTAATTTGACCCAATACATGCTAAAAATTAGGCCCATAGATCTGGCCCAAAACATGCTAAAATCAGGCCCATAGATCTGGCCCAAAATATGTTAAAATCAGGCCCACAAACTCTCTCAAATTCGGCCAAAAAAATAGGCAAAATTTGGTCATAATATGTGCCAAAATGGGTCCCAAAATAACATTAAATTCAGGCCTTAAATCTGCCAAAATCAGGCCTGAAAGTAACCCTTAATCTGGCCCAAAATAAGCACAGAATCTGGCTAAAAATCATGCCAAAATTAAGCTCCAAAACATGCTAAAATTAGGCCCAACACCAAGCCCAAAACCAGCCACAAATCAAGCCCAAATTGTTGGCCAAAACAATCCCAAATTCAAGCTAAAATTGAGCCAAAGAGCCTGGCAAAAACAGCCTTAAAGCAGGCCCAAAAGATCACCAAAATCTGGCCCAAATAGGCCCAGAAACAGCCATGAGTCGAACCCTAAATCATACCAAAAAATTTGGCCCAAAATCATTTTTTGAACATGTGATCTGTACATCATCCAAGAGCATACTAAATCTGGACAAAATACCCAAATGATGAGCGGTGTAGATTCAATGTTTTGGTTTGATTGATAATGGACCGTCAAAACTTAAATATGTGAGGTCTATTAATATAATATATCCCCACTATTGATCGCCATCTAATGAGTAGGCCATATAGCATGCCCTCATAAGCATAATGGATGAATCAGATTTGTCAACTTATGGGCCTGAATTGGACCTCACAATTGGTGTGAATTGGGTCCACTGACTGGCCTTAAGAAAGAAATTACAGGCTGCTGCATATGACAACCCGAAACTAATGAAATGTCAATCCAATGGGCCATTATCAAAATCCTGAATATAAGGCCAACTGAAAAGTAACTACAATTACAAGCCTCAGGGTATTCACAGGACAACCTTCACAGGATGTTCAAAGGCAAAACACCTTACAAACAAAAGACCAAACCCACTTTATAACCCAGTGCACTGAAAAGTCTGCCAATGGACCAATGAGGTTTGTAGGTCCATTCATTGAGCCTGGTTGTTTGGGCAAACACAACAAACAATTTGGGTCTCAAACTGACGGCCCACAACTGGGCCAAAAAAAAATCCATTATAAGGGACCTATGAGGAGGTTCAAGAACGAGCCATCATGTTAGGCCTGGATGCAACTAATATAGTTCTAAAATGAGGGTCTGAAGTTGGTCAACAAACATCCCTGAATTGGGCCCCACATAACCTTAAGACCACAAGTAATAAGCCCATTCTTTGCTAATATCTGTATGGGCCCAAGGTTGAAGTCCACACCTTCAATTTCCCACATATAGAAGTCCAAATAGCATGCCCATATCACATATAATGAATAGATCAGAATTCATCCAATGATCTATCCGCACTAAGAGTGATCACATATATATAGTTGCAACTGAGATCCTTGGGTTGGCAACACATGATGTCCACTTATGCAATGATTTATATGGCATGCCTACCATGGACAAATAGATGGTTTAAATCTAAGGCTAATGCCCTCCAACAGGGCACATGAACCAGCCCATTACATCCAGATCTGATGGTGGTCCGCATAGTGTATTGATTGGACCTCTTAGTCCATGAATGTGGTCCACCATGGCTATTTGCATCATCTGAAATTGGACTCACGTACTTAAGCAAGTGGGCCCATCATGTTCCTAAATGTTTGTGGGCCCAAACTAATGTTACACACCCTTGGCCCACTGGGCAATCTTCATTGGGCCTGAAAACTGAATAAACAAAAAAAAGGCTGGACAAAGTCCAGTCGCATTACCCATAAGCTGGGCCCACACCCTGTTGCTGCCTTATTACGCAAAAAAAAAAAAAAAATTCCCTAACCCTAGCTACAAAGCCGCCCCTTGCCCTGCCCTTTCTGGTTTCTGAAACCGACGATTGGATGCCGGTCATCGTCCACGAAAACGATGCCAGATTCACTGTCATCATCCATGGAAGCTACTCCGGATTCCATTGATGGAGAGATAGCTTGAATCTATGATTACTTCAATGCCTACCCACGGCCATGATGGATCTTAGCTGTTTGACGCCGGAGATGATGACAACTATAGCAATCAGAGAGGCATGGCAGCAGGTAAAGGGGGAACTGAATGGTTCTTGGTAGAACCCTCTGTTCCTTCGGCAATAAGGCCATATGGCCGCAACAAAATTGCTACCAGAGGTTTGCTGCCACCATCAATGGACGTGGCTACGATCGACTCCTACTTCAATAGAAGTCAGTAGCCGATGGTAGTGCGACCAGAGCTGAAGGGGAATATGCCACTGCCATTAACGGCCATTCCCTGATTGCGAACGAAGCATACTTAATGCACGGGCAGCAATCAATATCTCGGGCGTAGAGGGTTTCGGGGCTGCAATAATCAAGGGTTTTTTTTTTTTTTTTTTGGTGCCATTGGCGGAATTCGACCGCCCTGGATTCTGGGATCTGATTGATGCAGATGCTGTATGCTGGAGGTTATGGCTGAAAACAGCTTCAAGGTCCAAATCTAAGTGGGTCTAAACCCTGTAGAACAGATAGATCTAGCCCTAAGGGTTGCTGGATAGATTCAATATTCTGAATCAGATCTAGCATAGCCAATGCACTATGGGCTCTAATACCAACTGTAAGAATCTGTATATTACGGAATTGAATGTAACACCCTGTATTTTTAGTATAAATTTATTTATTTATCAATTTATTTACGTATTTATTTAATTATTTGACACTAAATAAACTCCACGTTTTAAGTAAACTAATTTTCCACATTCCGTTTAGGCTGAAACTTTAGGAGAACTCTATTAGGCCCAAAATAACCGAACATGTCAATTTTTGGCCCCTAGATCATAGTAAAAATGTCCCGATCAGAAAATAGCCAATAAGTGGCCCACCTCATCTCAGAATTGTTCCACATTTGACGTCAACGGTTATTTTCATCTCACCGACCTATTGGACGGAGCAAAAAAACTCTGATCCATCATAGTGGACCCCACCTGTCAAGCCCGAGCGTTAGGCACGTTCCGTATGTAAAAAGTTTTTTTTTTCTCTTCCTTCTTTTTCGGCGGACGTTGTTACAGCGTCCGTCCGCTGCCATATTGGTGACCCACATCGTCCTCCAGGATGGGCCCCACAACTAGATCCATTCCGCTCATTTGTTTTGTACTCCACCAAAACCCATGCCCCCAAAGTTTTGCTACTTTTCTCGATCCATACGGCCCGCTACACTCTCACCATTAAAAGCCATTGCTTTTAAAAATGATATAGATCGGGGCCGTTCCTTTACATGAGGGCCTGGGATTGAAACCACGACTTCTTATGGACCCTACCTTCCTCTTGGACGGTCTACATGAGACATAGGTCGTTAGAGGAGGACCCACTACTTTCCTTCTCCAATTAGAAACCAATCCCATTTTACATTGGGAAACCAATCCCATTTTACGTTGCATCTCGGGGCTCCATATATGGCTCCCCTAGACGTCCTCTACTCTATAGAAAACCCTAAGAAAGAGAGAGAAAGATCAACAGTAGAGAGAAAGAGAGAGAAATCGAAAGTAAAGAGAGAGAGATCGTGGGAGGAGAGAGAGAGAGGAGAACCCACGTTCTCTTGTTGTTGCTTCTACGTTGCTATTCCTTTTCTTTCTGGATCTGTTGTTGAGAAGTGGTAAGTCACATCTATTTCCTAGATTTATCCCTACTCTCTAACCATAGATGGAGATCTAATCGTAGGCGATCATTTGTGAAGATCAGATCCTAACCATGTAATCTATGTTAAATATGTTAGGGTTGAACTTAGGAGGGTTTTCACGACTCTAACAATATCTCGAATCTACCAATATTAGAGGTAAGGATTTCCTTCAAAGTATAACCACAATAATATTGATTTATTTAACCATCTTATGCATAATATAGGGAGTTTTTGCTACATTGTTATATATGATTTATGATTATTGAATTTTTTTTCATGCGAGCATGAGTTGATGTTTGGAATACTGTAATAAACTCTTACTGAATTTTTATTTGATATGAACCATAATGTGTGATGTGTGTTTTGAAAGTGAAATCATGACATTATACATGCCTACATGAGATATATGTGAAGTTTATACTTAAGAAATGATGTTTATATGCTTATGGTATGTATGATGAATAGAGTGTTATGTGATGCGGGATTACTCATGCGGATGTTTAATCAGTGGAAGCCCTTTGCCCCATAAGTAATATAATTGTATGTTAAAGAGGATAAAACCATGAGGATTGTGTTGGATGGAATAATTTGGCAAAGCCATATAAATGTATTGTTGGTGAGTTGCCAACGGATCTAAAAGTAAATGTTTGAGATGAATCCCTAAGAAATTGTCGATATTTGCATGCCATGTGCTTTGTCTTGACTATGATGTGTACGTCCTTTCACGGTTCGCCCCCGTTGAAGGGAAACGACTATTCTACGTTATGATGAACTGTGGGATGGGGTAAAGAGTGACTGTTGATCTTAAACATCATTAAATTGACTGTATGTTAAACTACTTAAATAAATATGAAACTAATCATGCATGCACGGGACCCGACTTGGTGGGTCAGCCCTGCGGGTGCTACGGCGCTAGCTTATGGTAGTGTGGTGGGTTGCTATCACCTCCATTGGCTGGGTTTGTTAACATGAAGTTGTGGAATTACCCGCTTCATCGTGGACTCTGGTGACTAGTGACTAGTGAAAAGAGTTGGATTAAGTCCCGTCTCATTAGTCAGGGTGCCTTAGCCAGAACATGCATATCATGCATTGCACTAAAATAAGATTTCTCATGTGTGTTTTGAATTGGGTATGCTCTTTGTGTTTAAATATTGTTGTACTATTCTTTGGTGGGTGACCCTTACTAAGTTGATCGCGAGCAACTCACGTCCTTCTGGGACGGTGTTTTTAAAACACCATTCTAGACATTGCAGGTAACGATCCAGTAGATGAGGCCGATTTACAAGGTGAGGAGTATGAAGGCTCGTGGCAGCAAATGGCAGACGACGAAGCCGAAGTAGCATGAAGATGTTTTTTTTTTTTTCATAATTAGAGTTTTGATTTCTCTTGATTATGTAATAAGTCTCTCAGAGGGACACTAGCTAAAACATTGATTTGGACATGATTTCTTTTCATACATTTGATTGAGAATCTAGAGTAGAAAGTTATGGAATAAGAACATTAATTTTCCGTCGTTATGATATGAATGCCACACATGTATGTGTCTATGGGTGAATGTGTGAAAACGCAACCCTAACATATATGAGTAAACACTAAAAAATTTGGCCAATCGTGTCATCCACGAGAGTCTAAATTTTGGGGCGTTACATTGAAGGACCGTACAGTGCATCGAGTATGTAGATCAAATAACTAGAATAAAGACTTACCTGTTTGGTGGGCCATATCCGATATCTGAGATCTGGATCTTCCTCTCCTGGGATTGCTGTAGAGAAAACCTTAGATGGGGTTGTTTTCAGTGTAATCCTGGATTGGGGACCCAGCACCCTTTAAATAGAGTTTGTAGTGGGTGTGGCAGTGTTTGAAACTCACCAAAACACTGCCACCCTTGCTCCACACGAATTTAGCTAACAAGAATCCATGTTCAACTACAATACTATCACAGGCAGTGTAGATGCGCAACCCCTCTTAATTCTATGGATCACGACTATAGTGAGGTCCACTGATCAGTCCACACATGAATCTACATCTGTATTCAAATCTAGACCATTGATCAGTCGGCCCACTATATAGAAAACTTACATAAACATCCCACCCTAGCAAGGATGTACCTTATCCTGAATCATATGAGATGACTTGGGAGCTTCAAAACCTCTTAGGAATACAACCGAACCAACCCAAATCACAATAAAGCTCATGGACCTTACTAGGCTGGTAGGTTCGTAAGCAAGTTTTGAGTGCAAACCCTTGGCCAGGGCGGCCTACGTTGCCCTTAGGCCACCCATAATATGTAATGGTCCATTGTGGATTTATAGTAGGTGTTGGTGGTAATAGGGCCACCAGTTAAGCCCATTCTAACAATCCCATAGAATGAACTAGGCCCAGAGTCGTTGTGACCAAAAATGCAAAAACTGTGTGTTAAAGTCCCTTAATATACATTGATACACCATCCTCTAACAGCTTAAGCTTTTAAAGAAAGTGGTTATTTAACATGTGTGGACGTTAGATTTGTGCGTGGTGGATTGTAGCCTCCACGAGTTTGGTGCTTTCAAGGGCTTCTATTATGTGTTCGAAAAGGGGTTCATAAGACTAGAGTCACCACTAGCTAGTTACTTCGAATCTACAGTCTGTTAGACCCTGTAGAAACTCCTAATATCAAGAATCCAAATATCATTTGCCTTAAGATGACTCCTTGACATGTTGCCTTAGATTTGAAGTAAAGACGCGATTATAGAGAGAAAATGTGTTAGGCACCCACTTTGCCCGTACAGATGTACGGTCTCTACTTTACAGGATTTAACAAATTCCGAGGATTAGTTTTGGTTATTGCAAACTGATAGTGAGGCAGTGCATGCAATGCAGTATATGTGTCAGTTAGAACGAATTTCTGATGGGCAAGCACCGATCAATCGATAAGCCATAGAGCATATGTTCATCCTAATAGGATGCTAGAGTTATGCGCTAAATTTATGCATACAAACCGAGGGTTTCTGATGGGCAGGATCCGATTTAATCGGCAAGCCATAGAGTATATAGCCAAAGTTGGTACCGATGCAAAATGTTGTACACTATGGATGATTAAAATGAGTAGGGGGTTGAGAAGGGAATGAATTTTGCACAATACATGATTGGATGAAATTGATTTAAGGATTGAGGGGTTAGATGGACAATAGTATCGTAAGGGTTGACTCAAGAGGCTAAGGCTAGGGCTGAGTTAGACCAGACCAATGCTAGACTCACTTTCTCACTCTCACTCCCCTTGATGGAGGGGTGGCTAAGCTAGGTGGCTAAGGGTGAAGAAACTCTCTCTCTTTCTCTCACTTTGGTTTTTGGTGGATTAAAGTAGATGAATAGAAATGAGGGAGAGGGGGCTATTTATAGCCTCTCAGCCTGGTTTTCTTGTAATTCCTTCAAAGTTTATGGCTATAAGGACTTGGATGACTGGGATTTGAGATTGCCACATGGCATCATCTCATGAGTTGGATAGGATGATAAATGTGTGAATTTTGAGATGGGGGAAGGGTACCGAAGTGTATTTACAAGGCATACGAATAGAAAGTACAAAAGAGAGTACTTCACCTGTGTGAGAGCCTGTCATTTTGGCAGGGGACTTACCATGTGGCCGGCGGTAGTCAACTCGTTGTCGAACGTACAGAAGTCTCCCGCTTTGGCCGAGTGACTCCCTCACATGTGTGGTGACTCCTTTTGTAAATATTCTGAGCTACTATATTCTTTACAGACTCTAGTTAAGCTTGGTTTAGGGCTTAGTTCAAGCTCGGTTCATGGTTTAACTAAGTGGGTTGATTGGGTAGGCTGATCTGGTTGATTGACTCGACGAGTTGTCTCGTCGAGCTAACCAACTAGGTTAGAGTCCCTTGGAGTTTGGTCTTGGGTTCAACTAGGGTTTAGTATTAGGGTTTTGGGGTTAGGGTTTAGGTTTAAGATTTGGGTTAAGATCTAGGGTTTGGATCAGGGTTAAGGTTATGGATCAGGGCTTGGATTAAGGTAAAGGGTATGGATCACCGTTCATCTAAATCGCCCAATCTTAATCAGCTTATCAACCTAGGGTTGGGTGTCTACAACATGGTATCAGAGTGAAAGGTCAAGTGTTCAAATCTCGAGAGCAACAAATATACCTCCATAATATATTCTCCCACCAGGGGCCAGAAAAATCAAGACCGACCTAGTTTATGGTGTGAGTGTCCCTCCACCCTTGCCAAATATGCTCCTGTGCAAAGCTCCACCCTACATGGCCTTGATATACATTGATACACCATTCTCTAACGGCTCGAGCTTTTAGAGAAAGTCAACCATTTAGATCATGCCATGCAGCAATGCTTGCTCTCTAAATTGATACAATTCACCAAATTACCAAGGCCAGCTTTTGTAAATAGAAGCCCACCCTTCTCATTTAAAATATCTAACTTTCAGCAAAAGCTAGCTAGAGAGTGATTATTAAGAGTAAGAGTAATTAGTAAGTGAAGAATGAGAGTAAGGGTGTATCATATAGAGCTCCACATCCATCTAAACCACCCAATCTTGCTCACATAAGCATCCCAACCATCCTCAATCATCTAAGATTAGTAGAGTAGGGTCAAGATCTGAGATCTATGGTCGTCATTTCCTCTTCTAGTAGAAGTGTCTTAGCTCTCCTTTCCTCTTTCCACATCTCTAAGTGCATCGGTGGCAATTCGGCTGTCCCCTTTGTTTTTTGTTCACATTTTGCATATCCCTCCTCCCACACACTTTCATGCTCATAGTTCATGTGATTTTAGTTGTATACATTACACCTTGTTAAATTTTTAAACCCTAGTACATCAAAAGCTAAGATTTGTTTGAACTCACCTTCCTTTTTAGTCACTTGTATATTATATCAGTTTATCTTTACTAGTAGTTATCATCTCCTTAATTTTACCCTAGATCAAGACATTGATCTCTCTAGTAACTCAAGTGAGTAGTATATTTAATTGTTAGAATATATTACTGCATCCTTCATGCATTGCATTAGTTTTCTTTTCTCAGCAGCTACTATCTCTTCCAAACATACCCAAGTCAAGACATTGCGATTTTCTTAGTGGTGATTTGGAAGAGTAGTGGCTCACTAGTCAGTTTCTAACGCTATCGGTAACCATGCTAGTTTGTTAATATAAGGCTTTTCGAAATTTAAAAAATTCCTAAAAAATAATATAAATCCGGTAAAGTAAAGATTACGTGCAAGCACAAACGGTTTAGGGTGCCTATCTCCTTTCCTCAATGTCACCAAAGTCCTTATCTAGAATCTCAGTTGTCATCTTTAGTTGGGGAGTCTTTAATTTTCCTAACCTAAGGCGATTCTATGGGTCTAGTTGACCATAAATTCTAGGCTTTCCTCGACTAATGATGACTCAAAATCTTTCAAACGCATTATACATTGAGTCCACCCCTCTACCCATCAATAGAATCACAACATTTCATGAGGCACACCAGCCGAGTGAGCGCATGCACACATTCCGCACAATGCTAGCATATTCCATAACAATCCAACCCATTGTTACCACTAATCTAAACTAAATCTCAAAGTACATTATCTCGGTGACTACTTGGTAAATAGCAACTAGTCATGTGTGAAGGACACCTAATCTATCCAAAGGGTTGGCCACTTCATAAAGATAACCTAACATAAAATCAAGCCAATTCACTTATCAAGTGGGCCACACCTGTATTTTTGATCGTATTGCCAAATTCTATTTCTCACAATGTGGCCACATGATGGGTGGATTAGCATGATTTTGACATCGAGTGTTCTTGGTGGTGGGGCCAACCTGGCCTCACTGGTGACATTGTCACACACGTGGCATACAAATAATCATAAATAGGCCATAAACTGAAGATAATACGGTTTCAATGACCATTCAATATAGTAAACGGGCAAATGGACACTAAAAGAAAAAAATAGACATGAAGGAAATTTTGTTATTAGATGGTCATGTTGGTCCAATCAAGTCAAGTTTGAGCGAGTAGCCAATAAATGGCAAAGGCCATGAGATGCATGATTTAGATAATCATACAGATGTGCCATGCTACACGGAGGCACAAAAAAATCATATGCATGGTTCAGATCATCATATTTTAACTATTTGATGTCCATCAAGTGGGGTTTAAAATAAATCAATAGTTAAAACTCAAATTAATGGTTGAAAACCTACAATTAACCAATTGAAAATCATACAAGTGTTAGTTGGCCTTTAACGAATTTAATGAAACCACTTGGTAGATTGTCCAAACCATAAAATCAGCCTACATGTTAATGTCCTAAGCGAACCAGGTAGATTCTATGTTGGATTATGTAGACTTTAAAGAATTTGATGAAACCACCCAACTACATCCTACTTTCAATTACTTCTAAGTAACTTCGTAAAGCAAGTTAAAGCAATATCAATCAAGATATCTTCATCTACACATCCTCAGGTTAGGAGATTTAACAGCATTAGCACAATTGCAAGTACCTCCTAATATGAGCATGATGGGTCTCAAAGAGTAGTTACTTGCAAGTGCTCCTATTAATGTGAGTGATCAAATGTTTTAATTCAAAAAATATCCATGATACGATAAACACTTATCATGTGGGGTAGGGTAAAGATGCACCAACACCAAGTTGGGCCCAATTATATAGATTGTCCATCTTAACACTAAATCAATCTCCTCATACAAGATGACCAATTTGAATAGTAATGATATATAGAGCTGTACATGAACCAAACCCGTTTGAAAAGCTCGCTTAGCTCGAAAAAGTTTGATTCAGCTTAGTTCGTAGGGTGGATCAAACCAAGCCGAGCCTTTTTTCTGAGCTCGTTCAAAAATCGAGCCAAGCTCGATTCGGCTTGGTTCGAAATCAGGCTCGATTCGGCTCGAACCAGGCTCGAATTCGGCTCGGTTTGATTTATTATATATAATTTTTTTAAATATATTTAATATATATAATATAAAGGAGCACCTGCTCTTGCCCTAATTCACCCCGCCCCCTAATCATTTAGTTGAGAGAGTGCCTCCTTTTCGGCCATGCCATTCAGTGTCCCTTCGTGACCGTCGCCGACCATCTGACATCTCTCTCTCTCTCTCTCTCTCTCTCTCTCTCTCTCTCTGACTCTCACTCTCACTCTCCCAGCCCCACCCAACAGCCAGCTCCCAACTAGCTAGGTGGTCGGGTAGCCACTGTTATGTTGACTGCCCCCATCTCTCTCTCTCTCTCTCTCTCTCTCTCTCTCTCACACACACACACACACACACTCTCTCTCTCTCTCTCTCTCTCTCTCTCTCTCAAGCTCGAATAGGCTTGAACAAGCTCAAATTCGGCTCTAAAGCTTGACCAAACCAAGCCAAGCCTACCTGTTGGGCTCGAGGAGCAAGCCGAGCCAAGCTTGAGCCTAGGTCGCCCGCTGAACAAACCGAGCCGAACTGTGCAAAGCTCAACTCGGTTCGATTCGACTCGTGTACAGCTCTAATGATATATCTAAGTACCTATATGGTCATAGCAAAGGCACTAAGATCTATGAATCATATCTCTCCTTGACTACAATCTAATGTGTCCGATCTTAAGATGCCCATTGACAACAAACCCAGAATAAACATATTCCCCACAAATAATTAAGTCAACTGATGATAGATTCATATAGAAAGTCAACAAGCAACCAAACATTAGTTTTTCAAATGACAAGCCCAACAATCATATGCATAGTTCAAGGTTATCACTAATATTAATATACGCAGATTAGCTCAACTTAATTTTAATTGGTCAAGTTTATGGGCCTAACCCATACTTGGCTAAATCTGAACTTTAACGGGATATAGAAAGGTGAGACCGAACCTAACTTGGTCCAAAAAATTGAATTCGAATTCATTAAAGGGCCATTTGGATGCGAATAAATGGAGGTAAATGGGTGAAATTGGGAGTAAATGGAGGTAAATGGTATTTGGAGTGTGTTTGGATGGAAGTAAATGCATGTAAATGAAATGAAATGGGAGTAAATGTGCATGCAAATGAAATCCTCTCTAGAGGATTGAAAGTAAATGGGGGGGGGGAGAAATGCCGTTTTGAGCTCTTTTGGAGACTGACACGTGTAAACGAAGGTGCCTATGATACACGTCATGCTAACTATACTCTCCAACCATCCAAATATTAGCTATATCACTAAAATCACACCAAAAAAATTATCCAAACCATTCAAAGGATGGCCATCTAAATGGACGGTTAAAAAACGTTCACAAGTTGTTTATTTGTGATCCTCATGTTTGTGGCCTACCCAAGGCTCAAAATTTCCTCATATTTTTATGAATTATATATTTCAATGGTCTTATTACAATCATTCTATTAAATTTCGTATATGCACGGTAAGTTGGGATATGAAAGCTGATTTGGAATATCACATATATTCCTACAAATGTATTGAAAAATTCAAATGTATTTCAATTCTTGCCATTTATTCCCACTAAAACACAATATTTTGTTTTCAAATTCATTTTATTTACTTCCAAAAATATAACTATGTAAAGCTATTTACTCCCGATCTATTTACCTCTAAATCCATTTCCATTTACTTCCATTTACAAGTTCGCAAACGAGCCCTAAAATCGGGCCCATGGGTTCACACGGGTCTACGTCCACTGACAATTCTGCTTACAAATGCTTGTGGCTGCCTTCTTTTTAGTCAGGCTCCCATGTTAGTTTTGCACAATTTAAAAATAGCAGTGACTCATTTTCCTCACATGTGGACTTTAGTGCAACACAGATCTTCAGAGCTGTCCAAATTGTGGATACCATTGTGGGTGGAAAATATTTCTAAATCAGACCCATCAAGTATTTTAACTACCTGACTGATGGATTTTAAATGGATGGCTAACAGTTTGAGCCCATGCATCAGTAGCAGGCAGAACCAGTCTGAACACTTGAGTTCTTGGTTTTGAGCCCATACTTAGGTATAAATTAAAAAAAAAAAAAAAAAAAAAAGGAATGGTTAAAAATAAAATGGTGAGTGGTCCAAGTCGGAAAAATCAGCTGGTTTATTATTTTTTTCAGTAGGGGCAGTGATTTATTAGATAGGGCCGATTATTGTACGACTGTACCATGTGTATGGTTAAAGAGTCTCAAAACATTTTTAAAAGTTGTGCAGTACTGACATATTCTCTCTTCTTTTTGTACCATGACATTACTCTCCTGTAGGTAAAGGTTATTACCATGTGGTGTAGGTTGTTGCTATGTAAATGTTATTCAATTGTTTGTGCACGGTCTGCCATGTTGTGTTTATGCCATCCACCTGTGTATCAAGTGAGTCCAACGCCATGATGGGATGCCTTAAAAATCATGTCAAAACAATTATTATGTCAATACAATTATTAGGTGGGCCACATTGAGAGAAAAACAGTGGACAGAATTTTCGATGGTCGGATTGGCCTTATTTCTGGATAGAACCATTTTCTTGGAGGGGCAACGGTTTGGATGATTTGGGTTTTAAATGCATGGTGGCCCCACAATTTGTAGTAGAAAGAACCATTTTTTTTCTACAAATTGGGCAGAGGATCTTGTCATTGTGTCCAAATTGCAAAGATCCCAACCTTTTATTGCATCCTCTAGCAGACAACGAAATTACTTTCACCTCTCTTCCACTTGGGGAGGACTGAGCAGGTACAAATGCAATCGGGGCCACACAACTCCCACAAGTGGACCATTCCCCAAAAGTCTTCCAAATCTGAAGATCCTAGCCGTCCAATCTTTTGCCATGTATGAATTGAAAATGTTAGTTTGTTATTTATCTTACAAGATCGAAGGTCCCAAGGCAGGTGTGAACTGATCAATGACCTGCATCCAAGATGCTGGCCCCACTTCAAGGAACTCCAAGCCCAAGAATGATGTCATTCTATCATGTCCTCTTAGAATTTGTTTGGATATCATTACATGATTGCAAATGTTGAAAATTTCATCCTTAAGTTTACTTGAACTGAAAATTCAAACCTGAGGATTTCTCCTGAAATTAATCAAAGATATATCATAGAAAATACATCACACTACAGCGCAACTTGGTTGGTACCTGAGAACACGCTGGTCATGGGTTCCACCTTGATGTATGCAGTGTATATTTGAGCTTAAGATCTATTAATGTGAGTCTCACATGCCTAGTTACCTTTTCAAACAAATGATTCATCAAATTAGGTAGAAAGTCCAACAATTTACATCTTTACCCTAACACATGCAGTCAAAATACACTAACAACTAATGTCAGCGTAACGGGTAAGTCATGATTTGCAATGCAATATCTTTAACATCTTTTAGACATCTTTCACATCTTTCAAACTACACAAAGGAGAAGCAAATTGCCTTTACTTGTAGATTGCTTGGTGAACAATCACCAAGGATATCCTTGGTGACCTAACAGGATGTGATTGGGCCACATGCCGTTGTAAGAAATTGGACCCAACTGGCTGTTTTTCAACATGCACATTAACACCAACACACACAATTATAATAGGTAGTTGAATTCATGATTTCAATTTTTAAATTCTCATCCATCTCGTGTTGAGTTATGAATAAGGACCTTGGACCGGTAAGCTTGCCCGAACAACTTTCACACATGGGTCTATAAACTCCATCTTTAACATCAACATACATTTGCCATGGTGGGTCAAAAAATATTAACCAGGCAATCAGCATCTGCCACATCGGATCATCAGAAATATCCACGTCAGGTCATCAAGAGAACAAGGTGGAATTTGATTGCTCCAAGTGTTGCTCTCTCAAAACGAACCGATGCAAAGCAAAGCATGGTTGGAAATTACTTAGGTATGTACTCAACGGCTCCATCACATGGTCCAGTCAAATTGTGCCACGTGGGGTCATCAGGATACCGGTGATTCGGTCGCCAGACAATCCACTTCCACACCAACCCACTGTTGTTGAGCCTGCACATCGCAGCGCCTGCTTATTTTAACTAAGTAGACCATTAACATCTCATCTTTTGCCACGTGGCAGACATTTACTGACTCCCTTTGCCACGTGTACTATCTTTAACCGAAGACTTTCTCCAATTCCAGTACAGCGTCCCTATCAGAGGTACCACGTGTTAGTCATGCTATTGCTTACCGACAATGAAATCTCTCAGTTCTCGCGGATATGGCCAGATTCTTCGATGCTCTGGTAGGCGTGATTGATGATACACAGGTACTTAGAAACTGCATACACGGCACAAAAATATGTCTAATTACACCGTTCAGATTGTGAGTCCTAGCTTGCATTACCAACAAGCATTTGGCTTATTTGATCATCGGACCATTCGGATTGGATGGACATTTATTGGACGGTTAGAAATGAAAATATCAAATGACCCCTTTTCACCATTAAAATTAGTTGGTTTAATTTGAGTTATTATATGCCACGTGTACAGTTTAGTGAGTGGCTGCGTATCAAGCTCAGTCTGCCGTAGTATCAAAGAATTGATGCTGCAAGAGAGTATGATGACTTGGGATCCGGACCTTTCACATGTGGCATGCATATAAATAAATCCAAGCCTTCAAATGGTGGACCCACCGTAGATGGACCGTTAATTAGGTTTATAGAATGATCTTAACGTTTTGGTCAGTGTCCATCCTGAGTGCATACTTATGAACCGTACATATTCCATTTAATTAGTTGTCCAAGAATGAAGAATTCTGAATGTTTCAAGAACATAAAAAATATTTTATATAAAGTTAGTAATATTTTGAAAACTTAAAATGTAGTCATTGTCTAAGGTATAATTTAGTTTTTATTCATAGGAAGCTTTTAAACGGTTTAGATTTTAAACTCATGAAAAAGCTAGTGGTGAAGAGCAATTTTACCATTACAATTAATTTAAGGAGTAGTTATGACTGTGGGACATTAAAGAGGTATTTATTTAAAGAAAAGGTATTTTTGTAATTTCACATGAGAATTTTACCTCTGTTTTCTTGTACACCTCAATGTTATAAGATGTGGGCCCACCATGATGCACGTGTTATATCCATGTTTTCCTTTCACTTTTCATATCATTTTAAGACATAGCTCAAAGATGAAGTAGATTCAAATCTCATGTGAACTGCACTCTAGAAAACAATGATGATTGAATGCTTATCATTAAAAGCTTCTTGTAAGCTACAGAGCTTTTGGATTTGGAGCCAAAACATGATTTGACAAAATAAATGAACTTTTAAGCTACAGAGCTTTTGGATTTGGAGCCAAAACATGATTTGACAAAATAAATGAACAATATGAATGAAGCACATACATTATGGTAGGCCCTACAAAATTTAAGCGGCAAATAATACTTCGTTCATTATTATTTATTTACCACACCTTACATGCATTTGTAGCTAATTAAACATATCTTAAGTGAATGATTCTTACTAATCAGATTAGGTACTATTGCTGCTTGTGTAGAGTTCATGATTAACTAGTACGTGTCATGTCTTAATTGGTGGAGAGCAAACGTGACAAGTTTACTTATGTATTAGGTCTTTTCTGACAACTTATTCTCCACTAATACAGATATGACACCTCTAGCCTGTCCTGAGCTTTGTATAAGCACAACTATTACAAAATCCAAGCTCAATTCTTACCACAATAGTAAAATAAATGCTTATGAACAAAGAAGCTTAATATTTCAAAAAATCAAGTCAACAAACATGTTCATTAATTAGCAAATTAGATCATCAAATCAATCTAACTTTGGGGCTACGCTCACACACGATGGTCTGGGCAAGGAAACCTGTATGATCAATGCAGGGAACCTAACCTCGATATGAAAGATCCCCACTGTCGATGACCCAAAACTGTCATTATCAATGCCACCACCATGGTCTAGTATACTGTTCGGGTTGGGTCATGACTCAATCTCAACACATCTTGAATTTAAATCACGTTACAAAGATCCACTCTATACCTAACCTAACCCAAATTGACCATTCAACTCCTTTGGCTCAGGTTGATTCAAGCCAAAGTTGCATGAATTTTGGATCTATAACAACATACATGTTTTTTTTTCTTCCTGCAAGTCAGAATTGGATCTGGAATCACCGAGTCATGGGTTCATCTCATTGGTCTGATTTTTCATATATGGGCCATAACTGTACGGTACAACTAATGAACGGCCTAGATCATAGATTAATTTTTCTTCATGTGCTCATAGTTTGATTGCTTGTAACTAAGATATCACTGTGTGTAAATAACAAATGATCGCGCAGCACGCCAAGGACATACAAACCCGGCGAAATGTGAGCCACGCCATGAGGACCACCTGGTGCAAAAATCTGGCCCTCGCCCGCCTGACTCAAAGTACAGGTGTGGCCCACTTAATGAATGGATGAACATGATTTTGTACACTGGGTACTGATCACCATGGTGGGCCCCACATTATGGAACAGCCCAAATGTGCTAAAGACAAGGATGTACCCAAAGTTCACATACAGTGGGCTGCATGTGATCATTTCATGCATATAGATTCTAGAAAAAAATCGAGTGGATCTTACTCAAATTTGATTAAGATGTTATGAGTCGCACCGAAGCATCCATATGATGTGATGGACAATCATAAACAGCCTAAACAAGCAAGATCTGCACCCCATATTCAAACCATACCACATATTAATAATGTTACTTTTTTTTAATAGAAATGTTCTATAATAAGTTATAGTACTCCTAGTTGCTTTGGAACACTTAGATAGTGTAATCCATTGATCCAGACCGTTCATTAGGTTCATCACACATCTCATGGGCTACCATGAAAACATCACACTCATCCGACAAACATATATAACATTTGATCAATGACCTTGATCATGGACGTTCAAGATCATTTACACAATAAAGGTCCAATCAACAACTTGATCCGTCTATTTGTTAGAACCTTCTGCCAATTGTAACCATCCCATCCATGTATTAGAAAAAGGACGGCTGTAAATTTTATCTCATCATCCGATCCCCGTGAGATTTTGGCGTTGTATCCTATGAAGTGTGTTGGACTTAATGGATGGTTTAGATTGATTGATTGGAGTGACCACCTGAACCAATGTAACTAGGAGTACTATAACTTATAGTGCTCCGTTCACACTGGAGCATTTAAACCTACCACTTCCATAACAAAAACTAAAAAAACATCTCAGCTGCTGAAAGATGTATATAAATAGCATTCATGCATCCACCATCATCATAGATCATTGTCGATATTGATATTGGTGTGTATCTTTTATGAGAGACATCCATGAATTATTGGATACTCGTGGTTTGCACAGGTTTCAGTTTTGAATAGTGGGGCCCATTGTCAAGGGATCTAGACCATTTGTTTGTTGGATACCAATGATGGGTGAAATCTTCTTGGATGGGAAGATCAACACATCAACGGTCAGTATTCAATTGAAAAAAGGCTCAAGATGTGTGGCTAAGAAAAAGATCTTCCAATATCGAATAGTTTTAGAGAATGGTCTATCCACTGTCGGATGCAGAACACCAACGGTCTTGATTACTGAACTGTGGACCCCACTTGTCATGATTAAACTTAATGCAATCTACAGTGTCTAACTGCAGCATCTATGTTGGACATCAACTGCACCCATTTCTTTTAATGTGGCAAACATGTACAAGATCTGAACCCTTCATCTATTCTGCCCTACTGTTGATGGGCCGTAACCAAGAAATCGTACCCGTTAGATGACCCTAGCGTCTGAATTGAGGAGTTCCGGTCGGTTAACGTCTAAAGTTGGTTGAATTTTTTTTCCAACCATCCATTTGTATCACGAAAAATTCAATAGAATGGCTAGGATCATGTAAAGTGATGTGATTTTTGTTTTGTTTTTTTGGTATGGTCCATCCATGGTAGAGCCCAGGAGATGAAACATCCGGATTCAGTGTATGTGGATCACCTGTATAGAACGAGAGAGTGATTGCTAAGGAAATTTTCACCGGTGGGACATTGACCGTAGGGCCCACCTCAATGCATGCATTGTATATCCACGCTGTCAATTTGTTTTTTCAGCTTACTTTAGGGCGTGGCCCCAAAAATGAAGCAGATAAAAATCTCAGTTGGACCACACTACAGGATACAGTGATTATTGCCCACTAAAACCTTTTATGGGCCCCAAAAGTTTTCGACCACTCTGATATTTGTTTTTACCTTTCATCCAGGTCTGTTTGACCTTATCAACAGGTTGGATGGTCAACAAACATTACGGTAGACCCTAGGAAGTTTTAATGGTGGGTATTCAAGGACCACTGTTTCCTACAGTGTGGTCCACCTGAAATTTTTATCTTCTTCTTTTTTGAGACCACACCCTAAAATAATCTGGAAAAACAGATGGACGGCATGGATATGCAACGCATGCATCGAGGTGGTCCCCTCCCACGATCAGGGTCCCCTCCCACCCACATCACTGGGTCCCGTGGCGGCAAGCCGCGCTGCGTGATATTAAACATAATATATGGATTATTCTAGAAAAGAAATGACGTTTCCTAAGCCACGGAGAGAGTTCGATCACACACCAATGCATATGTGTGGGGCCCACCATGTAAAAGCTCTTATTTGACTCAAAACCTAGACCCAAGGACCCAACCAGGTATTGAGAATGAGACCAGGACCTGGACCCAATAAAACCCGAACCCGATTAGCACCGGTATTGTAAGACCCAACCCATTGACAGCCCTATCTCATTTCGGACGCGGTTTGGCTAGTGACCTCAACACCAGCCAGCTATCTGGTGTCAAAGCTTGTGGGCCCCACCATGATGTATGTATTTTATCCACTCCGTCCATCCATTTTTCCATCTTATTTTAGGGCATGAGCCCAAAATGAGGCAGATCCAAATCACAGGTGGACCATACCACAGGAAAACAGTATTATTTGAACATCCACCATTAAAAACTTCCTATGGCCCACGGCAATGTTTATTTTCCATCCAAACTGTTGATAAGGTCACACCGACCTGGATGAAGGGAAAACACAAATATCAGCTTGATCTAAAACTTCCATGGCCCCCAAAAAAATTTCAACCATAAGTGCTCTATTTCATTGGTATGGTCCACCTGAGATTTGGACCTGCCTTATTTTTTGGCTCGTGCCCTAAAATGAGCTAGAAAAATGTATGGATAAAACACATACATCATGGTGGGCCACATAGCTTTGACACCAGCTAGCTGGCTAGTGTTGGGGTCACTAACCAAACCGCGTCCATTTCTAAGGACGTATGACAAGGAAAGAAAAAAAAAAAACGCCCACGCACCATACATAGCATAAACGGTTTAAACCTAGTGGGAATGGTATCAGATTTCAGTTCTAACCAGTTCGACCACGGTTAAGTGATCCAGACCGTTGGTCTGCTGGAACCCATCTGGATTGACAATGGCTTGAAAATCTTCTCAGCCGGGCGATCCTAACCTTTTAATTTGTGGCTACAAATAGACTTTATGTGTATTTTTGGGTGGGGGAAGCCTAAAATGAAATATGAAGCATTTGACTGGAAAGGTCCCAAGCTTGGTGGCTGAGAGCAAAGCTTACTATTTAGTACTTACGTGCGTGTGTGGGGCACTCGCGTGCGTGTGTCATTGGTGGGTGTCCCCCTCTCAATTGTTGCTGCTAGTGTGGCCCACCTGAGTTTTAGATGGACCTGATATTTGGCCCCTTGGCCAAACGTGTGGAGATGCATCTTATGGACGGGTTGGATGTCATGCAAACATCACATGGGGCCTATAACGGACATGAATTGGGTGGTATTGGGTGGTACTATCCTCGTGTCCCTAGCTAGGAATGGATAGGGTCTCTGATGGGTTACCATGATGTATAGATTTATCCACACCTTCCATCCATTTTTCCATATCATTTTAGACTACAAGCCCAAAAAATGAAGGTGATAAAAGGCTCAAGTGAATCACACAGTGGGGATCAAACACTTACGGTTGAAAGCTTTTTGGGATTGTCGTAAGTTTTAGCCCATTGAGTGTGAAAAATAGCCCCTCTTGTAGCAAACCTCCCCATCTTAAGCAAGTGGTTGGATGGTTATCTTGGGCAGACTCGGATCATCTTTACCTTTATGGGCATCCATCCAGACGGCCCACCAAGTCAATGATTCTGATTGTGGCGCACAGGTGTCACATGTTCAAAGAGACCATATCAAGCACATTCAATTCTCTCTCTTGTTTGGATGAATGGAATTATAAACACTTTTAAATCCTGAAAGACTATTGTGGAAGTTGCAACTAGCTTATTTCAATGTGAAAACAGGAATATATCTTCCACAACTAATTTATTTCAATGTGAAAACAGGAATATATAGAAGAGGGGAAATCCGTAGATATTTAAAGAGGTCTTAACAAATACAAGTTTTTAACCAATAAGGAAATATCCAAATCCAATGAGATTATCTTAATGTACTCTAATATCCTCTCAAACTTAAAGTGGCGACGAAATGATAAGTGGCATGAGACAAGTAGCCACTTTCGATGACTTTTGGGATGTGAACCAATTACACTTCCAACAACTAGTGAATGATCTAGTGACACATCTAACAGTCGAAATTTCATCTATTGCTAATAAATACATACTTCCAGTGAATAAGAATTTAACCAACAGTCTTTCAATGGCTGTAGATGTTTAGACAACAAAGAAAAAACATGTCCCACCATAAGGTTAACAGGATATTGGGATACACCCCAATCCATAGCTCAAGTGGCAGACTGAGTGAAGATAACCTCGTTTCAACACTGACTTGGTATCAAGAAGGAGATCTGTAAAGATCTATATAAATCTTAACATATGCACATCTTAACAAATAAAAAAATATATCCATTGAAAGAGATTTTAAAATTCGAATGAGAAGATTTAAATTCCACGGAAGATTATCTCATTTGGATAACAAGTTCACATCTGGTTTTGAAATAATAGGCATTCAGATCTGGGGAAAGATTGAACTGGTGAATTGAGTGGCCGACATGCATACATTGAATGTACACCTTTGGATTTCTAACCATCCATTTTCGACATGTGTGGCCCATGTGATGCGTGGACAAGCCAAATTTTAAAGTCAAGGCACAGTCACTTTAACATTCCGTTCAAGTTGTAGTCCAAATTGTGAATGGTGCATAGCTTGAAATTCAAATTGCTCAAACAATATTGACCATCTGATTTCTTTTGTTTCTTTTTTTTTTTTTTTTTTTATGGCCTCATCAGGACCTCTCTTGTGTCTTGAACCCCAGTCATGCATGATCAGTGTGACAATATGCCCCATCCTCGTGGGCCATATGATTTCAACAGTCTGGATCAATGCACTCATCACAACTTTCAAAATAGTTGTATGCACCACTGTGGCATGGACAAACTAATTATAAATTTTACACAACGCTGGACCAAAGAATATCCACGGTTTTCTGGGATTTCAAGTCAGCACAAGTGGGGCCATGAGGATTGGGCGTGCAACCAAGTTCTAACCCTCCAATTGGTGACCAGCAAATGGACAGTCGAGAAAGAAATTCGGTCCGCATTCAACCAAAGAAAGGCCAAATATCCACTGTCAAGGATCTTCAAATATGGAAGAGTTTCCGTGTTCGGGGCTTCAACGGTCAGGCTCAACATATCCACTGATCAGATCATGGAATCACAGGACCTACTATTACAAACCAAAAAGATGGCCAAACCGTAGAGATTCTCTAAACATATCTACCTACTACTTGAAAAGGAATTACCTTCAAATGCGATCGTCACGAAGTAGGGTTAGAACCTAGTATGATCAGTGTCACTGAAACCCGGATCAACTAAGGTTGTCATCAGTTTTCTTAAAGAAATATGATTATTTTTAAGAAAAAATATTTTAATTTATTTTTCTTAAATTTATCTTTAAGTAGATTCCTAGTATGAAACCAGTTATAACGGATCTGGCCAGTTGGACTGCTTGTTGGAACAAACCACCTGCAAAAAAGGTGGGGTCTGGTCCGGATTTCAAAACATTGCAAGCTATGACACTCATGAATCAGAATACCCCAGGAAAGAGCAGCAGAAATGCTCAAGAGCATGGACTGACAAATACAAAAGTCAAAAGTAACATAGGATCCTCAGGAAATGGAAATCCATTGATTCCCTGTTGTTTGTTTCCTGTTCCAGTTTTACACGGATTCCACATAACAGTCACGTCATGTGTCTTCTCGGCCTCGGAAAGTTGATTTGACGTCTTTTTTGGGAGAAACGAATGTCCATGTGAAAAAAGCTGCCAAATGGACATCAGTTTCCAACACTCCTTTTTTTTTTTCCTGTCAAATGGAGGTTGGTTTTCACAGAAACCGATTTCATTTCCAATCCTTTCCGCATTCCCAACGCTTAAATTGGAAAAATAATAGAAACAGTTGAAAGTCTGATATCAACATGAAATTTAAGTTCAGTTTCTAGCTCGTTTCCACAACCAAATTGCAGGCTACATTGATGAGAAATGGTAAGCAGAACAACCGACGGAGAGTGAGATAGGAAAACGACTAAGTCATCAAAAGTTACTTTGATTTGTCTGTTAGGGTTACCAGAGATCTGAGGACACCTGGACTAATCTTGTCAGCAAGACCCCCTCTTTCTGAAATCCATAAGGACTTTTCTTTCACGTAGCTCTGTAATTTCTTTGCATCAAAGTCCAGTCGTTCTTGATCTGCATTGCCAAGTATGAGGAATTAAGGGCATTACCGAATAAGAGGAATTAGCAAATACTAATATATGGACCAAATTCAATCACCATGGATTAGAGAAACAAAAAGGGCATACCATGCTCATAGTCACTTTATATCGTAACATGGAAGACTTTTGACTGTAAGGTTAGAGAATATATAACCAATCTTCCATGTTCAATTTGCACGTGTGACCCACAATGATAATGAATGTGGCAGAGCCATGGGAAGAACAATGCTGGTGTGTATCCAGAGGAAAGTAATCTTACTCCAAACTTGTATCTAAATTTCTAACTATCCAGATAGAAAAGTCTTCTCCAATTAGAAAAGATACTAACAAACGAACAACATGAGAAGCACATTTACATTCAGATGCCTACCTTCCCCAACAAAAGCAAGGGCAGGCTTTAAAAGGTACCCAGAGTCTATGAGCCATTAAAAAATACTTCCCAAACTCCATATATGATTTAAAACTTACGTGCATATTACCAAACACAAGCTTATGTGCCTTTGGAATAGGCGCCTATTATGGATACACATGAAGTTTCTATCTAATACAAAGATCATTTTGTTCTAAAATGGGAATGACAACTGCATACTAAAGTTGAGTAGATTTGCTTTCATCAATAAATAACTTCTAGGAAATGCTAATTCAAATGCAGCTCTCCCCATAGAAGTTCTATGCATTAACCTCCTCCCAGTACATGTGGCAAACATGCATGATGATTGGGACTGTTGATTTGATGGGACAAAAATGTGAATGGGCTACAAGCTGAAATTGCAGTGATTGGCGAACTCTTACAGACCAATTGTGGTTTTTTTTTTTACCGGTTGGATGTGGACCTTTGCCCTAACCATTCCTATGGCAAGCAATTACTCAAATGGCTACCATGGACCTGATCAAAAGTTTGTGTGCTGTGCACTTTGTGGTGGGAGCTGCACAGAACTTCAATTATGAGAGCTGTATATTGCCATTTCTATGACTTCCACTGGAGAAAACCCACATCTCCCAAAGATGAAAGGCGCTAATCTCTAGCACAGATGACCTCAAAGAACAGGATGGAAGAAACATGGGTAGCAGCTCACCCAACTGCTATCACTGAACACTCAGCATGCAGGAAGTACCAGAGGATTTGAAAAACCTCAGGCAATAAATAAAAGATCCTTTGGATAGACACCACCACCATTCAAACAGTTTGAAAGTCAATCTACCAAAACTACCATCCTGAAGGCAGCCACAATGACAGGACAGGTTCAGTCCCCATTCCTTCAGCACCTACCCAAGACACTCCAACCCAATAAACCATGGAAAACCCTGCCTAAAACAAAACCCGTAGAGGAAACCAAGCCTATCTGAAATAAAAGGGAAGTGAAAATGAAACCCAGAAACAGTAGATCTCTAATACTTGAAAGCAAGATTGAAACCCATCCCTGCTCTGTTCCTAACAATGTTTAGGTTGCTCCCATGGTTTTAAACAGCCATTACAATACAGCCGTATCATACCCATGTTGGCTCCAATACGTGATACAGGTAGATGCCTATGCACCATGTTGGCCTCCACCTATCCCTTTGCTAACTCTGCCACATTGTCACTCCCTACTTTATTTTTATTTTTTCTTTTTATTTATGTATCACATTTACATATATTAAAAACTAAAACAAAGGGTACAATGAGAATCCATCAAGGCATAAGACTCAGAAGAGTCCTCAGACAGAGAAGACAACAAGAATCCACAATAAAATTAGCCTCTCTTCACACCTGTGTAAAAGAGATATTCATAGCACGAATGCATAGCTTTAAGGTGTTAAACAATAAGTGCCAAGGGGGAACAACATTCCCCAAAGCACATGCAATCACCGAGGAGTCGCCTTTGACAATCAGTGTTCCACCTACTTGTCTCACGAAGATATCCACCACAACTTTAATCGCCAAAGGCTCCGCAGGATTCGAATTTCCAAAAATAGGTTCTATATATTGGTACTGGCGGGCATTGGACGAGCCCAAAAAGAAACAATATGGGGCATATCGATCTGTATCAGAACCATATCAAATGATACAGGCCTGTATCATTTAGTGGTGTATCAGACTATTCTTGGATAAGATTGTTGTATATTAGCATGACCTACAAAAAGTCAACAATTAGGCCCTAATCCAACACAAATCAAGCATATTTGGTGGATAATAGACCATTTCATTGAAATATAACAAAAGGGGGGAAAAATATGGTTTACCCGTTTTCCTAATTTCCCACAAAATCATCCATTCCTCTTTGATTCATCAAATCCCACTTAAATCTTGTGTTTTGATTCCAAAATAGGCCAACATCTAATCCAAAATAAGTTTATAAGCTTCCTTCAGAGTTGAAATGAAGAAAAAGTGAAAATAAAAAAGGTAAAAAAGGACAAAAGAGCAGCTTCATGGCCCTACTTGCATGGACCCATGATACGGCGTATCAAACCCCTCCCCCCACCCCCTCTTTTTTTTTTTTTTTTTTTGAGTCGACCAATTCATCCATGTATCATGTAAAGGTGGGGACTGATAAAAGAGCTGAAGGGGACCTTCATGGCCATACCTCTATATTAGCCAATACAACCCATTTTTTCAGTTAGCCGATTCACCCTCTTACCATGTAATGGTGGCCGATACAATCATATTGTAACCGTGTTTTAAAACCATGTTAGAAGCCCCGCTAGCCCCGAAGAGTTAGCTTAATTTCTCCCTATCATCTTAGTACTACCCAAATCTTAGGAGCCCTTGGATTCCCTCAGGAACTGCCATTGGCATTTTCAAACACCCCAAAGGAGGCTTTCAAGATAGGTGGCCGATGGGAATTATCAATTACCTACTTCCACTCCCAAAGAACGTCGAAAACTAATATTCCTCTAAAATCCATTATGGTGCTATAAGAATGGCCTGACTCGACAACTTGTCATCAGAAGTTCTTTTATTTCTTTCCTTACAGATACCCACATGATATTTCAAGGGGGAATGGGGGAGCATTCTCCAAAATATGATGCCTCATATCTTGAAGGGAACATTGTTCCAACTGTCCGTGAGATTGTATACTAATCCTAGAAAGACCCGCTGAATTTAGAGTAGATGAGAAAAGCTAGGCCAAATACACTGGGCCTTATTGCACATGATGAACAGAGAAAAGAGCAAGACCAAATATACCAGGCCTCGTTGCACATGATGAATTTTTGCACATAATGCACCTATTAGGGAGGGTCCATTTCCTCTTCTAAAGGTCTTAAGAATCTTATTTTCCAAAGTCACCCAACAAAAAGCCTCGACTCTAGGTGGAGCACCAAATCCCCACACCTTCAACTGCGGAGCAAAGTTCATTCAAGATTTTTTTTTTTTTTTTGGTAATAAAAAGCCACCTTTAGGGCATGGAGCCTATATCCTTTACGTCCTCATCCAAAGGAGGCGGCAAAGCATATAATAGGTGAAGGAGCTCAACCACCGTAACAATTTCTAGGTCCCACAAATTTCTGCTAAACTTGATGCACCATTCTATCTTGTCATCCACTTGCCAATAGGAATCCTCCATAGGAATCCTTAAAGAAAGTATTCCAGAATGTTAAGGAGAATAGACAGGAATTTTTCAGCAAGAGAAACATTTCCAATCCAAACATCCTCCCCAAAGCGAACTCTTTCACAGTTTCCTACCTTGAATCTCTTCCCCTTCATGAGCAATTGGCCCCCTCTCTTGGTGATAATCTCAAACTTTGATATAGCCTTCAAAATGAAAGAGTCATTCCCCCTTATTACCTCTTACCTCTTTTGGGGTCCAACCCCTCTCCATCTCCCGTATTTAGAAACAATAAAATTTCTCCAAAATGATTCTTGTTCTTTGCCAAAATGCCACCATCACTTTGCTAGTAATTCCTAGCTTCTTGGTTTGAAACAACTAATGCCAATGCCCCTTTCATGCTTTGGTTTTAGAACTTCACTCCATTTAATAAGAGGAAATTTGTCGGCATCTCCTCATCCTTCCAAAGCAAATCTCTTTGGATTTTCTCTAATTTGTTCTCCACTCAAGCTGGCATCTTGAAATTGATAAATAGTAATTCAGTAAATTTGAAAGAGATTGACTTGAAGTGTATACAACCTCTAAAAGATACATATAATTAAGGGTGACACTTGGCAAGTTGGGTCAGGTTAAAGGTCAACCTGAGTCCAACCCAACCTCAAGAGGACCCGACCCGACCCAAATTCCAAATTGAGGTGTCCAACCAGAAGTCCTATATACCTGTGACTCAACCCAACCCAACGTGATTATTCCTAACCCGACTTGAATTTGCTCAACTTGAACCCAATCCAAATTCAAATCGCATTGGCGTTTTCCAACCCGAACCTAACCTGAGGAACTTGACAATGTGACCCAACCCGACCCAAACTTGGGTTGCCCAAAATCAAGTTGCAGCCCTACATATAGTACAATCTCTTATGTGTTCCCAATTGCTTCAAATCTTTCAATCATTGGGTCCCACGTCAATGTGGAATTCAAGTTCGCCCGAAGAGGAAGCTAGGGTACTTCATCGGAAGATACATTGCTCCACACTCCATAAACGACACTCGCATTTCCAAAACATCAGCCTTATCCAACTCCTGCAATAGCATTTCTACTGAAATTGACCTAAAGACACAATATTGCTTAGAAGCATCTCATAGTGAATTTAGTGACTTTGGTTTGCTTAGTAGTAACCCCACATAGGATTATAATGTCGTCGGAAAACTAACAGTTGGAAATCGATCTACCCTGGTTTCCAACAATGTTAAGAATGTTTAGATTGGATGATGCCTTGATCAATTTGCAAACATAGAGAAGGGACAATGAGAAAACGAATCTCCTAGCTAGAGGCCTTTTTGCTTATAAAGAAGCCTTTTTAAACCGACACTTATCAAAATTGAGAAGAGGGTCAAAGAGATGCAAGATCTGATCCATCTCCTCCACTTGGTTCTAAAGCCATCCTTTGAAGCAGTGTTCAAAATATCGGTATCACGTTATGTATCACATCCTTTGGATACAGATACATATCAGTTATCGCATGGGATTAGGGCTGGTCATGAGCCGAGTTAGCTCGAGAACTCGATCGACTCGACTCGAGAAAACTCGCCTCGACTTAGTGGGACAAGTCAAGCCCGAGCTTCATTTAGGAGCTCAAGTCAGAAATTGAGTCAAGTTTGAGCACTAGATCGCTCGACTCGAAACTCGACTCAATTCAAGCTGGACTCGGCTCGACCTCGACTCGACTCGTTTCATATAGATATTTGTTAAAAAAAAATACCCTAATCTTCTTATTTCTTGGTTCTCTCTCTCTCTCTCTCTCTCTCTCTCTCTCTCTCTCTCTCTCTCTCTCCATTGGGGTCCAAGCTTAGGACATAAAACCCTCACACGTTGGGGGGTTTCTTAATCCTACTATGTTGTTCAGGTAAGAACATTCCTTGTTGAGCATACCTGATGGATCGAGTAATTTCAAGTAGAAAACATGGTGAGCACACAGTGGTTGTATGTTTTACACACTGCACAAAACAAGTGCTACGGTGAGACTACACACCATACACATCTACAAAACAGGGGCTATGGTAAGACCAAACACCATATGTAGCTATTGATTCCAATTTTATGAGGGAGGTGGTGCATCTTATCCATGAATCAATCGGGCCTCATCATGAAGATGGTCCGCACAATAATCAGGGCAGTCCATTCATGTGGTGAGCTATGCATGTACTGTGTTAATCTATGGTTCAAAAAATGTTACTAGTGGTCTGCATTCAATGCGTGTGTGACCTGGCCAATGAAAAAACCGATCAGAGCTAGGTCATTTAAATGGTGGGGTCACACTTGTAGAAATACTATTCTCCCCTAATATATGTGTGACTTCTTGAACTTAATGTTGTTGACTTTTAATTTGTATTTTGTAGCAAAAAATATAATAAATTGAGGTGGGAGCAAGCTCGACTCGACTCGAGGTAAGCTCACCTCGACTCGATCCACTAGCTCGCCTCGAAAGGTTTAGCAAACAAGGCAAGCTCCAATGGTAAGCTCGAGGGTGAGCTTGAGCTCGAGCTCCAACTTGAGGAAAGCACGAACGAGTCAAGCCAAGCTTGGCCCACCTCAACTCGATGTACAGCCCTACACAGGATGTATCGTTTGTATCGAGTAATTTATCGTACTTTTTTGGAAAACATGGAGAAACATTGGGGAAATGGTTGAATTTTTCAATGAAAATTCAGGGATTGTTAAAAAAGACCTTAATACACACCTTTAAATCATGACATCTTAAAAAAGAAGTGCACATAATAGGTTTCCTTTGTATAAGGTCCTAAGCTATGTGTTGTTTGACTGAACTAATGCAACTATATTCAAATCGAATGCATAACAGTTAGAGTGTATGTGATGATCATTTCATCAAACACACCTAAATACTTCGAAATTAGTTTCAATTGACAACTGGTTGAAGGGAAATTTCGAAAAAAATAATTTTTTAATAATTTTTAATCAAAATATGATTTTTATTTTCCAATAATTGACAAGCACTTGACAAATCAGTAGATCAACCCTCGTACATGCTTGCTTTCATGTTTGGAGTGCAACATTGCAAGCAATTTAAGAGAAATTGAGAAAATTTTGAATTTTCCCCAAATTGGACCACCTACACTCAAATTTCAAAATTAGAGCATATGTGATGATCATTTCATCAGACACTCCTAAATACTCCGAAATTAGTCTCAGTTGACAGTTGGTTGAAGGAAAATTTCGTGAAAAAAAAATATATATGAAGAACCAATGATATCGAAATCAAAGAACTTCATGATTTTTCATGCAAAACATAAAAAAAACCAATGGATTTGTAACCATTTGACACTGATTTAACATAATTTCAAAAAAAAGGGATCAGAAAATTTTTTTTAATGGCAATGAAATTTTAAACTTCTCAAAAAAAAAAAAAATCCAAAAAAGAGCCAAAAATAACAAGACATAACAAACATACTACACAAGGACTACATGCCTTCTCCATGTCTATTTTACAAACAATCCACGGATCTTTACTCCCAGAATCAACATGCTCATTGCTATTAGAATGCCCCTTAAGTATTTCCCCACCCTTCACAAAGGATACTTGAAAGGGGGAGATGATAAAACCCATAACATCCTTGATTCTATTGGAGAGAGAACTATTCGTAGAATTCTGTAGAGGCTTCCCACGAGGATTAACAGGCAAACATCCAATAACTCTTCTGCGCCATCTTTCTTCAGAATGACTGTGATAAAAGTTGTCTTGGGCTCATTTCCATATGTGGCTCCTTCCATAGAATTCATCAAACACTGCAATCAGCTTTTCGGTTCTCCTTATCACCACCCAGAATAACTCCTCCCCCCCCCCCCCCCCCCCCCCCCCCCCCCCCCCAGTTATGTAACTACTCTCTTAACAATATTCAACATCAAAAATTAAGAAATTTAATAAAGCAAAATGTAATGGAAGGACAACACTCGCAATTAAAGGATGATGAACTAAAACTCATAGTATAATAAACTCACTTTGAAGATTTGCTATATTCACCAAAAACAATCCAACCAATTGTATTTCCATTTTGACCGGGCTTCCTCATTAAATGCAGGAAATTAAGGACTTCAATCCCAAGCAACATAAGTTTCTCAATTCCTTTCCACCACCATCAGGCATTAAGATAAGAAATCTTTAGTAGCTACTAAATTTCTCTAATAGCTAGACAGTTACTTTGTAACCCAAGTAGCAAAGCCCCTATAATCAGCATTCCAACTAATTCCTAGACAATTATCCAAACTCCAAATAGTTCGATTATAACTCGAATAAGAAACCCACATAGTCATTCTGCAACAACCTCATTGCGCTAACCATCTATAGAACTTTTTAATTGAATAATGCAATCTTCTATACAAACACCAAAGTGAAATTCACATCCAGGAGGGCTTTAGAGAATACCTTTTTCTAAGATAGTATGGGCAGCATGAAATGGTACCCGACCGAAAACATCCGAACCGGGGAACATCATCCACGTATGCTCTGTCGAGTCATGATCGCCACACGTCCCGCATACCTCCTTCACTAGAGGCCTCGATTCGGATCCACCAATTTCTCTCATGATCGACTCAAAAGGAGATGGTACGCTTGTCTTCGTCGTGCGGGCTCTCTTGCGAAGAGCAGTCAAGGCCTCTCTATTTCCATTCCTTAATTTATCATTTTCGACTAGCTGCATTCGCATCAATATATTCAGGAAACGTAGACAAAGCAAACAGAGCAGGCGAGAGAGAGAGAGAGAGAGAGAGAGAGAGAGAGAGAGAAGATGTTAACCTGCTGCCGTGCAAGAAGGAGATGCTCAGCTTCAGTTTCAATCTCGATTAGAATCTGTTGCAGTTGCCTCATGTTGTCATCCATTTCAATTCACTGTCGAGTAATAAAATCTCGGAGGGTTTGTATTTAAATCGATTTTCTGTATTTCATGTTATAAAAGAGGTGTTTGAAAATGGGTTTGGAATGAAATTGCTGACGAACAGAATTGCGAAGAACTTTCGATGGAGCGCGAATCTGCTAGCATAAGAGATGGTTTCAAAGATCTGTGGGCCCCACCATGATGTATTTATTTTATCCACTCCGTCCATCCATTTTTAAATATTATTTTAAGTAAATATACCAAAAATTATACATACATAAATCTAAAGTGGACCACACTATAGGAAAACAATGGGGATTGAACGTCCACCATTAAAATATTCCTAGGGCCTACTGTAATGTTTATTTGCCATCCAACCTGTTGATATGGTCACATAGACCTAGATGAAGTGAAAAAAACAAATATCATCCTGATACCAAAATTCGTTCAACGCTAAGAGACAATCCCCACTCTTTTCCTGTGGTGTGGTCCACATGAGATTTAGATCTCTCTCATTTTTGGGCTCATGCCATAAAATCATATGTAAAAATGGATGGACGGCGTGGACAAAACACATACATAATGGTGGGTCCCACAGCTTTGAAACCATCCCTCATCAGATCCGTGCGTAATCCATTGGGTGCACCGTGTATCCTTTGTATCCAGCCGTGTGATTGGGACCCTGACCGTGGGGCCGACATTGATGTAAGCGTTGTATATCTGTGCCGTCTATCTGTTTTGCCAGCTCATTTAAGAGGATGATCCCAAAAATGAAACAGATCCAAATCTCAGGTGCACCGCACCACCAGAAACATTGGTGATTGACCATTAAAAACTTTGTGGGACCAGAAAGTTTTGGATCAAGCTGATATGACTCTTTGTGTTTTCCCTTCATCCAGGTCTGTGTAACCTTATCAACATGTTGGATGGAAAATAAACATTACGGTGGTCCCTTGGAATTTTTTAATGGTAGGCTATAATGACCACTGTTTCCTGTGGTGTGGTCCATCTGAGATTTGTATCTACTTTATTTTTGTGACCATGCCCTAAAATAAGCTGAAAAAACGTATGGACCGCATAGATATACAACGCACACATCGAGGTGGCCCCCATGGTCAGGATCCCATCATATGGCTGCATCCAGGGTCGCGCGTCCTTGCTCTTTGTTTTGACCCTTCCACCAGTTATTAGCCATGGTGGAAATTTTCATCGATCGGACTCTGACCCAAAAACGGATGGTAGGAAGAACACTGCCAACGGTCAACAATAAATGGGAAAAGGCCAAAACCAGATAGGTTGGGATTGTCCAATCTATGCAATTTGTGAACAGTGTCCATCCACCCAGTGGGACCTACCCATTGAACTGTCCGGATCACAAATCACAAGCCATGGTGCAAGAATCACGATAATACTAACCCTTTCATGGGGCCAATGGGTTGCAACCGTTTGTTGTTTACTAGCCATAACTCACATTATTAGAATCGACAAACCAAAGCACTAATTTGAAAGCATAAGCAATGCAAAGTGAGATCCATCAAATAGATATTACAAGTTGATAAGTAGACCTATTTCTCTACTCAATCTTGACCGTCCATGCTATTGATCCCATTTTAGGAGCTATTTCATTCCATCATCGATATATGAGCTGAACGTCTGACCATTGAAAAGAAAATATTCAACAGACCGCACTTAACTGTACAAAGGAATGGTTGAGATTGTCCTTTCAATATGATTAATGGAACAAAGACCACCCAAATAGTACCCACAGTATGGATAGTTTCATCCATCGGACCATCTCAACAAGAAGACCTGGGCCCAGTCAGGACCATGTTTTTTGAGGCATACTCCATCCACGATGGTGCTGCAAACAGACGAACGGTCGGGATTATGAAACCATGTGTACCACTTGTATGAATTAAGAACGCGTATCTAACGTGCAAAGATGTGGGCCACGTATCATAAAGTGCACCGCCGGAGTAAGAAACCTCCAAGAGAAGCAATTGAACGGGTTAGTTTATGGTGACCGTCTCCCGCCATTTTAAGTGATGGTGACTCACGCACCCTTCTGGATAGTTGATATAATAGTATGGCCCTGGAGAATAGTGCAAAACTCATACCATGCTGATGTAATGATCCCAGCCATCAAGTTGGTTATCATAAAATGGACGGTTAAAACAATACTATCAGTGATCCAATTTCATCAGGCTAAATTGCATGGTATGATTTCCGCCTTGGGCAATGATCCATCCACCATGGGGCCGATGATTCGAACAGTTTGTACACCATACTTCTGAAAACTCGGTGACTTAACTAGAAACCGAGCGAGTCAACTCAGGTTGATGAGAAATCAAGACGAATCACTGTGAAACTCCCTGATGAGCTTGACTCAGTTCGGACTCAGCAAGTCCTCGGTGACATAACTAGAAAGCAGGAGAGTCAACCCGAGTTGATAAGAAATCAAGCCGAATCACTATGAAACTGGCTGTGTAATTTATTTCTAGTTTAATTATTAAATATGTAATCAGTTGAGTCGAATCTTCGAGTCAACCCAACCCAGCTAGATATCAAGTAGATATTTTAAACTATGGTTTTGTACAAGTGGGGTCCGCAATTCATTTTAGACATTAAGACGATGGGTCCCACTTCATGCACCAAAATCCTAACCCTTCAATTGGTGGCCAGAAAACAGGTGGTTAAGAAATGAAAATATAGAAATCGTCCACATTTCAACTGAAAGGTCAAAAAATTCGATGGCTACGATCTCCCAATGTGGGGCTCATGATGTCAATGGCTTGGATCACAGAACAATGCATATCAGAAACTACAAACTGACAAATCAAGCGTACTGCAGATATTCTTGGGCCTTCTAAGCATGGTGCACTACATCATGGTAACAATGTCAACCTCCCAAGGTGTTACATTTTGCAGAGAAATGATCAGATCTAGCTTGTTGTATCTGCAACAATAAGTTAATTTTCTGTACTTGATTTAAAAAAATAACGGTCCGCAGGTAAAATGCGAATAATGGCCAAAGAAAACACGCATTTTTCTTCCATCTTTAATAGTTTTTTTTTTTTTTTTAATTTATATAAAACAGCCATTGGCACTACATAACAGGAACATTGCCTAGTTGTAGTTCTTGTACAATGTTAATTTTCAAACCCCACTGCATCAGAGCATTCTTGTTTAATGAAACAGGAACGAACGGGTTCGAGCCTGTAGCTCAATGGTAGACGGGCGTGTTTTGAGTATTCGAACCACCTTCATGAAAAATAAAAATAGACTGAATTGGGCCGGACTTACCAGGCACGTTACATCCAGCAGCGGCAAGCAGTTTGCCTGCTCCACTCAAGGCTCGCACCCTCCACGTCAAGGTTCAGAGTCTGAAGCTTTAAATCCCTGCATTGAGATTGTAATGAGCATTAGGAGCACATTGCTTACTCCGCCTTCCAAAATTGAATGTCTCAAGTGAGTTTCAAACTATTGATAAATTTTTAAACAATGCAGTTCCCATTAATAATCGAGCGATAAATGTATTCAAATTCGACACCCATTTTTGAAATATTTATAGCTCAAACGTTAAAATATTACATGAGATTCAAGGAGAAACCATAAGGGAGAAAAGCAATCTAGCCATCCATTTCTAGTTTATATAAGGTTTAGTGCTTTGTAGGTGATTAGAAGGGGAGGAAACTCCCATTTTCTATGCCATACACATTGCATATGAGTATGACAACTCAAACCTTGCATTGCCTAGGTAGTTCATATACCAGAAATTACAGTTAAAGAACAGACAATGCTAGCCATTTAAAATAAGTGTACAAAAAGGGAAATCATTTGATTCGGAAATTGAGACAACCGATCAGTCGGATCCATGGATGGAGAAGGCCCAAAAATAACCAAAATTGGAAAATCCAAGCGGTTGATATAGGACCATTTTCAGTTGAATGTGCACTCGTCTTGTGTTTCTCTTCTTAATCGTCAATCTATAGACTATAGGACATAAAGCAAAAGGCTAAGATTATTATATCAAGGAGCTTTTACCTAGCCATCAATGGTGGGACACAGCAGACCAATTGTCTGGATTATCAAAACATGGCCCCATTTCCCACACTGAGGAAAGATGTAGGCTATGCACATATAATTTTTACAAAAAAAAAAAAAAAAAAATCACTAAAAACTGGTTATTGATTTTTGTACATCATTTTAATGTAGCACCGAGAAGAAACTGAACTAGAGTAGGGATCCAAGACTCCCAAGTACATACTAATTCCAGATGATCAATTTCGAATTTAGATGTTCAATTAGCAGCAAGTAAAGAAAGATATGCAGAGTTGCTCCACAGAAAGCATCATGGGTTGCACCCTAAAGGTTTCTAGAATAATCCCCATAGGTTTCTAAATCCCATTAGAAAACAAGAAGAACTAATTCCTATTCATATCAAAATTTGATAGCCATCATCTTCTCTCTATAGAATCCATGCTCGAGGCTTTATGGCCCAGTGTTTTTTTTTTTTTTCTTTGAAAGCTAAAGAATTTTCATTAAAGAAAAAGAAAAACAGAAAAAAGAATACAAAGAAGAAAAAGGAAACCAAGCCAAACTACAACCCCTTAATCTGGGGCCCAATCCCTGAGGAGTCTAGACTCTGGAAACCCTATTAACCCCTGCCGGAATTGAGGTACCCCTATTTCTAAAGCAGTGGTCATTCCTTTCCCCCCAAATGATCCATAAAGCAACAATCAAAGAAAGACACCATTTCCAAACCCAGTTTTAATTGGCATTCCTTCGTGCTGAACTGATAAGAGGCCATGCATCGAGTTGGGCATGATCCAGGGGATGTGAAAATAATGCACTGATAACAGACATGCAATGAATAAATGGTCCGCTGTTTCCGCCTCCTTGATACAAAGAAGGCACGCATTTGGGAGGATCATCTCCATCTTCTGCATATTATCAATCGTAAAGCTCTGATTCTCCCTACCAGCCAAGCAAAAGCTGCGAACTTGGGTGGGGCTCCATATGTCCAGACATGACCTGTATGGCATGGAGTAATGGAAGCAGCCGACAGGGAAATGGATTCATATGGTTACCCACCAAAAAATGGCCGGACCAATCTTTTAGCCAAGCCAAGGTGTCATCAGCTTCTGGAGAAGGCGAAACACCATTAAGACGAGCCAAAAGCTGGAGGAATTCTGCCTCTTCCATCTCATTCGGATTCCTCCTGCAAGGAAGGATCCAAACACCATTACTCACGTCCCTAGAAAAGCGCATAGCCATGGAAATATTCACAATTGGGCAGAGACCAGCTAGGTTGGGATAAAGAGAACGACGGGGCTGCTCCCCCAGCCACCTGTCCTCCCAAAACCTGATTCTATCACCGCTGCCCAGCGAGTTAGGAAGTCATGAAGTCCAATCGACAATTGAAGAAAGCTAGGCTTAAAGCCTATTGGCACAAGCATTCCCTAAACTATCTCCAAACTGTGTACTAAAATAGAATACCCAAGTAGATTATACAAAATAAAAGTTCAAAACTTACTAACCCACTTGTAGACCAACCATATAAACTTGCTTGCACAGATATGAGATACACAATCCATACAGTTCATATAGAAACACAAAATATAAAAATAAAAATAAAAAAACAGTTCGTACATAGAGCTATTTAATTCCTTAAGTCCGAAAACAGTTCTTAAGGTTTATCTAGCAATCTGATTTACTTTGTGGGACCCACAGGTCAATTGGACTATTGGATGTCCCATCTGATTGGATTTGTGGGACCCACAGTACAATCCGACTGCAAATCAAGGCCTGATCTTGCAATCAGGTAGTGGGGGTCACCGTGACCCTATCTGATATATATTGTACACCTTGAATCACATATTTTTACTAGGACTGTCCTTTTATTGTGATTTTTGGCCTATGGCAGCCATTCAATGGGAGCCTAATGGTTCAGATCATAATGCCATGTGCACAATATATGCCTGGCAGGACAATTTTAAGCCTCCCAGATAGGCCAGAATCGCCGGATTTCCCCCCATAAAAATGATCTGGAAAATGGGCAAATGGAACTGAGATTTCACAGAAAACAAATTAAGAATCTTGATAACCCAAGTGACAACTTTTGCATTTTAGCACCACTGGTTCATGGGCATGGAAAAGAAAACAAACAAAACAAAAATCCTCCAAAACAGATGCTTTCAACTAAAGCAGTTTTGAATACATTCATTACCTTGGAATGATAACCTCAGAATTTTGACGAGGATCACGTCATCAACGCATCTTATAGTGTTGTGTTCTAGACACCTGGCAACGTTGACCGTTCAATGAATATTTTAGCACTATATCTATGTCACGAGGGTTCTTCTTGTTAGGTGCAACGGTCATGCTCCCGACCACTGCCTCCCCCTCGCATATAGTCAGTACATCTTCAAGGTACAGAACAGTCTGCTTCCAATGAGTCCCCCGTGATTGAGGCCCTGCATGAATTTTTCTTCTGAGACCATTTGGAAACATATCAAATGCTCCACAAACTAGTTTGAATGAAGACTGTATAGCACATGTCCGTGTACAGAGCAAATATCGAAGTTAAGATTTATGTGATTGGGTGTCTTGGAAAGCATGCATAAGGCAGTTTCCGCTTTCCATGTTGCCCCAAATGCAGAGTTGAATCAATCAGGAGTGGTGTCACACCCATATCTGCCCTAACTGGCATTTGGCCTTGCATCCAAATGCACCCAAATAGATGAGATTCATCACAAAAGTCTTAACCGAAATAGTTGCACCAAACTGTAGGGCCCATGCTCACTTAAAACACTTAGAATTGGGGATGTCAATGTCCCAGGCCTTAGTTCGTCCGGGCCCACATTGGGAACTGGTTGGGATGAGCCTGCCAGGCCAGGCTATTCAAAATTTCAATTTTGGACAGCCAGACCTGGCCAATTGATAGCCCTACTCAGAATTTCAGCACCAAAGGTGACCCTTCTTTCCAAAGGCTGCTCATTAAATCTTTGAGTTTGACCAAAGTAGCTAAAAATAAAGCAAAAACCTGTGGAGAAGCCAATCAACTTGTGACACATGGTAAACGAGACATCAAAGTATGCTACGAGGGCATGGATATAATCATCGCGCTCTGCGATGAGCTTAAATGGCGCAGTGAAGGAAGCATCGCCAGCAGCCATCTTTGAAATGTCCATCGTCTGAATGAAAGCAGGTCAAATTCAATAGTTCTAAGCACAAAGAGAAGTTTCAAAGGAAAGCAAAAATGTCAAGCGAACTTGCCAAACTACCTTAAGTAAATGGCAGTTTGTGACAATTTGATTCTTGTCAAATGTGTCAACAAGAGGTTCCATCAGCGCTTGTTTCTTGATGCAGCTCATGTCAAAGCCATATACGTTGTTCCAGACTGGAAGCACAAGAACACTATCAGGGGGGATAAGTATGCAAACAAAAGCATCTAATATTGCGCCTTGCATGCATATTCATATTGGTAGCGGACAGAAGTCAGCATGCATGTGCATAGGTGCCATGGTTCGAAGACCCAGATGAGTCATATCTCAGATTTGGTACCACCCAAAGTCTAAGAGCCACGACAAGCGCACCCACATCCAGCAATATGCAAATCAATAAAAATACAAGGGAGCTTACATTCAATCTTGTCTTCCTTATAATCAGCATCCTCTATGGCTGTCAAATATAGGGAAGCTCTGTCTGGCAACACAATCCCACCATTTATCTGCAAAGAAGAGACCATTAAAACAACAATTGTTTTTCCTTGAAAGGTTAGGCAGAGATCACTAGACATTACAGGGATTAATCATGCAACATAATACCTGATTGTCCTTGAGGCACCACAACAATGCATACAAAGTCAATATGGCAAGTTCCTATTTTTATTTATTTTGTTTAATATTTGAGCCAACTTTTAGCAAAGTTGTTTCAATTTTCTTTCTACAATTCAAAAAGCAATTACCTAGGTTCGAAAAAATAAGATGCATAAAAACCACAGGTAAGTATGGAGTGTCCCACTCTGACCCAAACCTCAAAGTAAAAGTCACCATAATAGCACAAGATAAATCCTGGAAATTGTCATGAACAGTAATTTTTGTCAGTGGGGTACTGGTGAATGGGACCAATGGGCAAGGGAAACTCTTTTCAGCTTGGTCGACATCTGTTGAACAGGTAGACGAATTTTCAAAAAGCCTAACAACAGAATAACAAACATCCACTGAACAGGCAGATGAATATTCAAAAAGCCTTTTTTCTTTGGAACAGCAACAACAACAATAACAGCCTTTTTGTTGCAAGACCAACGATGACGATGGACTTTCCATTTTGTTGGAGCAACAGCAGCAGCACCACCACCAATAATAATAAATACCAGGAGGAGATAACTTCCGCATGCCTTTTACCTGGCAGTAACTGTGAGAACAGACTCTGTTAAGTCAACCACACCAGACATCTTAATGGGCAATAACCCATGGTTGATGAGACCAACTGGCTCCAAATTGATCTGAACCCCGGTCTGGGCCAAGCATCCACAATAACCTTACCATCACGCCTTAACTAATACCCAATACCCTTCGCAGAACAATCAAAGCTTGCCTATAGAAAGTCCAGGCAGCGCATAGCATCTATCACAAAAGGTACAAGCACAGCCAAGCAGAAGTTTCATGGAATTCTTTCTTTGTTAATAACAAAATTAACTGAATCTACATCCCTAGTCCCTACTGAATCAACAGCATGCTAGTTCTTTGACTGCAGAAGTACCTAACATGCTGCCAAGACCATCAGGCAACCCACTAGAGTAAGCAATAACAGCTGAGCCAAAGGACACAAACATTAAGTAATTTAGAAATCCATCAATCAGCTGTAATATTAGACTAGCAGTTTGAATGACAAAACTTACTTCCAACCTTTATAACGAGTACAATGTAATTTATCTTCTTGCCAACAAAGAGACAGATCCTTCAAGATAAATGATGGATGATCTCCTTTTTTTGCTCTCTCTTCAAGATAACCGTTTCTAAAATCCTCATAATTTATATAGTGTTGAGCCACCATGAACTTATCAGGACATGTCAGCAACTCATATAGTTTTGAATTGCACACATTAGACAACTTGCATCTTGATACCAATCAATCGCTTTCAGCATACAGATATATCCACTTTATCATACGCACATCCAAATAGAGAATCACATGGACATGAATGAATGCATATTTTGGAGCCAAATATAGATAAGAAAACTGATTAGACCCTAGCTAGAAAAATAAAAATTCTACACTATGAAAAAAAAATATGCTGCATCAATCATAAACTGCATATAGAATGTTATACAAAATCCTCTTGGAGTTGAATCACTTACGAGCCACTTATCCCGTGCATATAGAACAGTGTTTAACATATTTTCAAACAGTAGAAAATAGCCCATCCATTCCGAAATGATAATATCCACATGGGTAACAGGTAGCACAATCTCTTCGACCTTACCCTTCAAAACCGTTATCACTGAAGAAAATGAACAGGTACAGGTTAGTCATGACACAAGGCAGTTCAGAACATGAGACAATAGGGGGGGAAATATATGCTGAATGATTCCAGGGGGTGAAACTCACAATCGGAAAATCCATTTGCTCGAACAATCTCTTTTGCCATGTCAGCCATTTGAGAGCATTCCACCTGCAATGCTAAAGGTTGTCATTCCACTAACTTCATCATATAATGGTAGGAGTAGCACCAAGATGATAAAGCACGAAAAGGAACTATTAATGATAGAAGCCAAATAAAAACAAACATAATATAAACTAGATGACTTGAGCCCCTTTATATAAATAGGACCTAGAAGTGACTACCCACATCCCACAACTCTCAAATGTCGGACAAAAAATAATAAATATAAAGGCACAATACAACACAATGAAGTTGATTTCATATTCTCAACATTCCCCATAACTCAACATGGTGGTATTGGAGATCTTCAATTGAAAATTGTCTTTGGATTGAGCTTCTAATGTCCATTGAATCTTCTTTTAAATTTAGGCCATAGCTGAACTTGACAACCATCAAGCCTCAAATCATCATCAAAATCCTATCAAAGACACAAGTGTGACTGCACAGCAGGTGAAGGAACTACACCAAGCGATTGAGAGGAGAACTACACTCAAAACGGTATGGGAAAACACAATTGCAATACTGCACAACTGGTGAGTGAACTACACCGGCAATAGATAACAAAGGCCCAACAAAGGAAGCAATGATCAATGGAAAAGGAAAGCTCCAATGTTAGACAGAATCCTCCCTGTCAAGTTGGGTCGATCGTTATGGCAACCAGTTTCCGTGAATCAAGAAAAGAAGAAGTTTTACAATGTCCACTCCGCAACCCAACAAAGGCGAAGAGGAGTGAAAATGGCAAAGAGGCAGCCATTGTGAAAACCACTTGATCTCTTGTTTCTCGGGCATCACCATGATGCATCATCAAAGCCCACGCCCACAACAACTACTACTTTGCCACTAACACCACCACCAATCCACGTAAGAGCTTGGAGACGCGTCAGCACAGAACGGCAACCCCCATCGAGCTTGGAGATGTTGGAACAGAAAGGAAGCCCTCATCAAGCTTGGAGACACCAAAATAAAATGACAATTCTCGTCAAGCTTGGAGACATGCCAACATGGAATGGCACCCGGCAACACCCAAAACACTCAAGCCAACAAACATGAGGGCTAATGTTTCGGCAAGCCACCTAGGGTGTAGAGATTCGGATCCACCAGCCCATGGAAGGAGAACAAATCGAATGGACAAGTCAAAGAGATCTAACCACTCTGATACCATGTTTAACAAACTAAAGAAAAAGAAAAAAATAAAACATGAGATTTATATTAAAAGATGGATCAGGGCACTCTCACTAGCTTAGAGCTCCCAGGCACAAGGTGCTACATTGCTTACACTATCCACTCTAGACTAGATGACTTAGAGCCCCCTTTATATAGATAGGAGCAACAGTCCACATTCCCCTACAACTCTTAGATGTGGGGCAAAAGTGATAAACATAGAGGCACAATGCAATAAAAGTTGAATTTGTATTCTCAACCATTGTAATGTTCCTATTCAACAAAAAAAGGTAGTGGGAGAAGCACTACTTCTGTCTATGGAAATTTTTAAATAATATAAATTATTTAAAAACCTTTATCAAAGAGAGAACCTTTGTACTTGTATGGCTATAAATTCATAAGTAAACAGATATAAATAGCAGTATATAGATAAATAGATGAATGCTAAACCTACATGAGAAAACTATAAATGATAAATGACAATATAAAAAATAATAATAATAAAAAGATCATTTAAGATTTTTTTTTCCTAATAGCCCTCTCTTGGGTTGTGCATGGATCCAATGTTAGCAAAATTTTGAACAATGATCCTTCTTTATAACAACATATACAGATAAAGAACACTTTTTTAAAGTATGCAACAAACTTTATTCTAGGGATATACCACTAAACACTTTAAATAAATGGTCCTAGAAGGTGAGACAATTTATCTGAATAGCAGATTATTTTGAAAAAAAAACACCACCTACTGCATAAACATGCTTTGCCCCTGCTTTTGCACAAAAAAGGGACAAGATACCAGTACCAGCACCAACATCAAGAACTATCTTGTTCTTGAAAAGAAAGGTATTTTGGTAGATAACATTTTGATATGTCTTAGTCCTGACAGTATCTTTAAGCATTTCCTGCAACATAAACAATGTCAGAGAGAACTGTATCAGCATTTGAGAAATCATCACTGCTAGAAAGCATTGAACAATTTTTTAAGAAGAAGTGAATATTGTTATCTAGTTAAATCGCAAGCCTGAGCTATCAAGGTTCTTAGAACTAACAGAGACCAGAAAGCAACCACTGAACTGCTTAGGATAGAATAAAATAACAACAACAACAATAATAATATATTGACAAGTAAGCTAAGGCAAACTTCTGTTTCAGCAAAAACTTGCTTGAGTTTGTATGTCTCTAGATCAAAACAATACATTCTTTAGATGAAATGAAATCGATATCCACCTTACAATCAGCAAAATGAATCTAAACAAGATCGAATTCCGAGTCCCGGACAAGAAACTGCCATCTCGAAGTGTTGTAATGTCACCTAAAAATCATTCAAGTAGACAAGATCTATTTTTTTAATGGCACAAGTAGTTAAGATTTTTACCACAAGGAACTCTTTCTTGGCCCACTTGAAAACTAAAATGCCAAAGTAGGAAACAACACCCTTGTGTGGATACAAGATTGATCCTATAGCTCACATGGTACGATTCTCAGACCATGTAGTTCTTGACATTTGCTATGTGTTATAAATGACAGAAAAAATTTGACTCTGCAAAAATAAAAAGTAGCTATACTATTAAAAAAAAGTAGTAAATAAAAAAAGAGAAGCTATTTTTAAAACTAATTAAATCAAATGACAATCACTTTGAGAGTATAAAGATAGAAAGAACCATAAACTCAAATGACGTCAGAGTCCAAAGATGCTTTCATAGGATTACAAAATCTGAAGTAAAATTGAAAAGATAAAAACAAGAAAGGCCTTTTGTGGAAAGACGTGTAATTTTGTTTGTGTGTGTGTGTGTGTGTGTTTTGCACTCCTGTGGAGCACAGTATCGTACTTTCAAGTAATATATGTGTGTGTGAGTTAATCATTAGACTAACATACACACAGCAAGTTGCCCTAGCCTCTCTTGATGAAGAGGGAGAACCCCCTGATCATGGACGTGGATCGAGCACCTTCCAATCAAAGGTGGACCAGAAGAAGACCAAGGAAAGTCGATAGAATTCGGCGTCGATTGATCAATCGATCAAAAATCAACCAAAAATTCCAGAAACTCTCTGGATGTTTTCTGGACCGATCGATCGATCGACTGGTCAGGTTGACTGAAAGACGACATTACGGAAAGTTGCGGAAATTTCCAGATTTTGCATGATTTGTTTACATTTTTAATTAGGACTCTTTAATTACGTTTTTAGGTTTTAGTTTACGTTATAAATAGTTGTTAAACTCGTTTATTGTGGTTATCTCTTATTTTATTCAATATAATTTCGATTTCTGCTCGTGGATTCGAAGAAGTCCTATTGAAGAGTCCAGGAAGCTCAGCAGATTCGGAGTAGTTATCTCTTGAGGAAGACAGTGATCGACCTCATCATGTCCCTCTCTGCATCAAGTGGTATCAGAGTGAGGACACCCCTCGGACCGATGGCAACTAACGACGGTGTGGACGGTAACCTCATGGACAGTGATCTAGGGGCTCAACCTCTAACAGCAGCAACTTTTGGAGAGTTTAGGCGAGAGAGTCTACTAGGTATGCAAGGGCTGCAAGCTACCCTCAACTGAATCGCAACGGTAATCATACCACCCCGAGCCCAAGGCGAAGTTCATACCACTATGATCATTGTACAGAACAAGCCGGTTGTTCATAGAGCGCTCCCGACAGCAAATCACAGGGCTACTTAAGACAATTCGGGTTCTAGCGATGAGGAACTTGGTGGGGCTGTTGCCAGACGACCTGTTTATGGAGACAATCGGATGGATCGTGCTGAAAGAGACTATCGAGGTAAGGCTGAACTTTCCAATTTTAATGGCTTATTGCATATAGAGGAGTTCTTCGATTGGTTAGCCGAAGTAGAGCAGTATTTTGATTACATGAATGTGCTTAGAGAAAAGAGAGTAAAGTTGGTCGCCTACAAATTGAAATCCAGTGCATCAGCATGGTGGGAACAACTTCAGATTTCCCACACCCGACAGAACAAGGCGCCCATCCGTTCATGGCCTCGAATGAGATGCCTCCTTCGAGTTCGATTCCTCCCTAGCGACTACGAGCAAAATTATTCCAGCAGTATGAAAACTGCCGATAGGGGAATCGATCCATAGCAGAATATACGGAAGAGTTCCGAGGATTGGAATCGCGGAACAACTTGGAAGAAACTGAATCGTAGCAGGTGGCGCGGTTCATTGGCGGACTGTGGCTCACAATCCAGGATTGGGTTCAGATGCATCCGGTCTGGACAATGGATTAGGCCATCCAATTGGCTAGAAGGGCGGAGACGCAACTTGCAAGGGCCACTATTCGATCTTACTCTACAACGCAGGCCCCCACGGCGGACCCTTCACAGGACACATCCCAAGCCAATGGGAAAGCACCTGTTGAGGTACATCCTCCCCCTCCTACCCCCACAATCCGATGTTCAGGAAACGGCCCATCAAGGCCCCAATGTGCCATGGCAACAACTCTAGGCCCGAGCCGGATCCTAAATCCATATGGTCAGCTGAGGCTTGACCATTGCTTTTGATGTGACCAACCGGGCCATTTACCAAACACGTCCTCAACGGCCAGTGGCTAATCTAGCCATCGCTGCAGAGGAAATGCGGGATGATCCATACAACAATGGAGCTGAACATGCCGAGTATGAAGAAGAAGAAGAAGCCGAATGGACTCCTGGAGATCGAGGCATGTCCCTGGTCGTGCAGAGGCACCGGAGATGGAAGCTGATTCCCAACACCACAACCTATTTCACACAAGATGCACCGTGAACAGAAAAGTGTGCAACGTGATCATCGATAGCAGCAGTTGTGAAAATATCGTGTCACAGACTATGGTGGAGAAACTAATGCTAGAGACCACACCGCACCCTTCTCCGTATACAATTGGTTAGATCCAGATGGACAATGTGACAACGGTAACGGATCGATGCCTCGTTTCCTTTTCGATTGGCAAGTCCTACAAAGACCAATTATCGTGCGACGTCATAGACATGGACGCATGTCACATGATACTCGGTCAACCATGGCAATTTGATCGAGATGTCGTATACAAGGGTCAGAACAATGTCATTACGTTTGTTAAGGATGGGAAGAAAATTGTACTCGCCCCTGTGACCCCACCAAAGTACCTCAAAACTTCTAAAGTAGAGGGAAAATCTCTCCTCGCCATATGCGACTTTCAGAAGACATCTAAGGAGGAAGTGTGTGATCCTTGCGTCAAGAAGGACGATGCGAGGCTCGATTACATCAACGTGTTCCCGTCAAAGTCTGTTGACGCGTGCCAGGGAGATGAGTTCAAGACTTGTTCGAGACCCACTCCCGAAGCGAAACTAAAAGACGAGTTTTTTTCAAAGTGGAGGGGTCTGATGTAGAGGGAGAATACCCTGATCATGGACGTGAATCGAGCACCTTTCTATCAGAGGTGGGTTGGAAGAAGACCAAGGAAAATTGACAGAATTCGGCGTCAATTGATCGAACATCAGCCAGAAATTCCAAAAACTTTCTGGACATTTTCCAGACAGATCAATCGATCGATCAACCGATCAACTGGTTGGGTCGACCAATCGACGACATTGTGAGAAGTTGTGGAAATTTTTGAATTTTGCATGATTTGTTTCCATTTTTAATTAGGACTCTCTGATTACGTTTTTAGGGTTTTGTTTAGGTTATAAATAGTTGTTAAACTCGTTTATTATGGTTATCTCTTAGTTTATTCAATACTATTTCGATTTCTCCCCATGGATTCGAGAAACATCTCGTGGATTCAAGGAACTCCTGTTGAGGAGTCAAGGAAGCTCCATGGATTCGTAGTAGTTATCATTTGCGGAAGACCGTGATTGAACTCATCACGTCCCTCTCTCTCTCTCTCTCTCTCTCTCTCTCACACAAATTTCTTCTAAATTCAATTTCTACTTGGTATTAGAGCATAGGATAATTGAGACCCAATCACAGCCTATAACAGTGGGGCCCATTGCTAACATCATCCATACGTGTGGGTGGCACTAGCAGTGTACGGCCGAGCAATCTTTTTGAAGCAGAAAGTATAAGAACTGGAAGATAATAATTTTAGAAGAATAATGGTGATTTTTCTATAATTGTTTTATGTATTTTTCATGGTGTTTCAACGAAAATAGAGAAAAATCAGAAAAAGTCTAAATTTCGGATTTCTTATTGTGTTATTTTTCTGAAGGTTTTTTTAGCAAATTTTCCACATGGAACAGGTGCGGTTGATCATTTGAAATCACCAAAAACAAAAATCATGAAGTTTCGTCAAAATTTAGGTATGTGCTATAATGTCTTTTGTAAGACGTGGGTGTCATTGACCCTTTTTTTTTTGTTTTCTGATATGATTTCTTTATTCCTTAATATATTTCTACACTCTCCCTCAAGCTGGAGAGTGGATATTGATCATGCCCAACTTAGAATACATACAATGATAATTAGCATGGATAGTTGCTCCACCTTAAACACACATAGCAGGATACAAGATCTTCGATTGTTGGTTGTGTATAGAATATAGCTTGAACTTTCTTCGTTTGCTAAATCTTCTCTTCAAATAGGAGGCTATAACCAAACTCGATAACCACCAAGTTACCAACTCATCATCCGCATGCAAAATCCTCTCTCAAACACGTGCAACATTGCACAATAAATGAGTGAACTACACTTACAACATTTGAAAGAATACACACAATAGCATGTGAAGACATTTGTGCAACACTATGTGAGTGAATTACACTCACAATTAACAACAAGGGCTTAATAAAGGAAGAAATGATGAACGGAAAAGGAAAGCTCCACTACTTATAACAATCCTCCATGTCAAGTTGAGCCAAGCATTACATCGAACACTTTGTGTGCGCAGTACCTCTAAGCACGGAACGAGAACACCAACTACACAATCACTATTAATATGATTCGACATTGCATTCCTCAACCCCATAACAACAGAACATGAAGGAATAAAGAAATCCCAGCAAAACACCCAAAAAAAAGGGTCGACGGCACCCACTTCTCACAAAAATGTCATGACTCATAGCGTACCCAAATCTCGATGAAACTTCACAATTCTTGTTTTGGTGCTTGCAAATGATCAACCACACCTGCTCCATGTGAAAAATTTTGCATAAAAAAACTTCAGAAAAACAACACAGCAAGAAACCCGAAATCTTGATTTTTTTCTATTTTTCTCTATTTTTGCTTGAACACCAAGAAAAACACATCCAAAAATTGCAAGAAAAATCACCATTATTCTTCTAAAATCATTATCTTCCATATCCCATACTTTTTTCTTCAAAAGGACTGCCCAAATGATGTATGAATGATAAGAAATTGGTCCTATTTGAAAGCCCATTGAGTTAGCTTTCAAACGAGCCTAAGATCATGCAATTAGTTCCATTTGAGTAAATTATGGCCCATTTATGTAAAAGTTGATATGGTCATGATAAGATTCAAGGGCATTTTAGTTGTTTTATGTTATTAAGGTTTCTCTACTTGGTTTAAGACTATATTGTGATGTATCATTATGATAATTTAAATAAAACTTATTTTCTTTTCTTTACTTTGGAAGAGGATTTGTTTTGGTGTGGGTGGGGGGTTATAAATCTAGGACCAATTTCATATCATTTGGAACCACGAAAAAAGTGACGAAAATACCAAAAAGGGGGGAATTACTAAATATTTAATCAAACCCTAATTACTAACTAAACAAATAAATCCTAGAAATATAATGACTATCCATTGATCTATATGCCCCACAATGTACCTAGTTGTTGATCTCATCAGATTGATCATCAGACCACATCAATCAAGATAATATGAATGGTTGAATTCTTAAAATCTTGATCAATCAACTTTTGTGGCCATTTCGTTACATCAATTCCACCCAGCTTCAAAAAGAACTCGCCATCGACTTTAAATTGGTAGTCTTAATCTCCTATCAAGATCCTTGTTTGTAGCACATATTCTTCGGCTTCATTGGCAGTTGATGGTGGAGACTGGAGACATACATGCTGGATGGGTAACTTGTGGACAATACGACATTGAAATACACACCATCTTTTCTTTCGCTTCTTTTTGGTCCTCCATGTTCTAGACGTCAATATTTGTGGCCCCTTCATCATAATCGGCTTTCGATCTTTGAGCCTTGATTGACATTGAGATGGCACCATGGTATTCACGACAGCATCCATCATCTCTTCGACCATCAAATCATCCATATACTTATTAATCCTTCAATGTCCTTTATCATGCAATTCGATGGTTGATCATTCATTTTCATTGATGCTTCTTTCGGTTGAGCTATTGATCCATCAGGTGTATCCATTGACCCATCGAGCAAGCCGACAGTGGACTCCTCTTCAGTTGCCACACTCGCTTCAAACATGTCGTTCTTAGACATTTTAGAAACAATGGATTGAAATTCATAGCACTTTTCTTGTTCAATCATGGCCTTGAAGCAAGCAGTTATCACCTCCTTGAGTTCCTTGAATGCTTTTGCAATATCTTCCTTGAATGCTCTAATCTCCTTCTAAGGGTCCCATAAATTCTCCTCTAACAACCCTTAAACATTCTTAGCTAAAGCTAACATTTTTTGTGCGATAGGATGCTTTTGAATAACCAACATGCAATTGCCATTGTTCATAACATCGAAAGGGGTGTTGAAAGTAGGGCTGTAAATGGTCGGGTTCGGGGCGGGTTTAGCCAAAACCAGACCCACCCATTTACTAAATGGGTCTGGGTCCAAATTTTAGATCTGGGTCCAAATTTTAGACCCAGACCCTTTTACTAAATGGGCAGGTCCGGGGTGGGTCCGAGTCAACCCATTTATAAATGGGTCCGGATCTAGTAGAGGGAGATCCACCCGGACCCATTTATAAATGGGTCGGGTCTAATGGGTCCGGGTCTGGATCAAGTATGCAAGCATTTTTACAAGGCTTAAAACTGGGTCTGGACGGGTCCCTTGAAACATAGACCAAACCCGGCAACTTACTAAATGGGTTCAGGTCGGGCCTAATATAAAGGAAACCAGACCCAGACCCGTTTAGCAACTGGGTCTGTTCTTAGACCCAGACCCGTACCATTTAACAAATGGGTCGGGTTTGGGTTGGGTCTGGGTACCCCATCGGGTCCGTTGACCCATTTACAGCCCTAGTTGAAAGGAATCGTGATAAGGCCATATGAAGATGAGTATGACTCAGGGTGATATGAGGGCGATTGCGATCATCTAAGTAACTTGGATAAAAATACACAATAGATATGGACAAGGAAGGGAGTATGAATACAAATAACCGTACGAAGCATACGGATATCTTTATATCCACGACATCTTTAAGAAAGAACATTAAAGAACATAGGCTAAAGTTCCATATTTACAAGTTTTAGAGGTTTGGGATGTGTTTTGAGGAAGGAAGGGGGGGGTTGGAAATGAGTACAATCACAATTTGACTTTAATGTGATTGTTTTTCTTCTTCTTTTTTCCTTTTTTTACTGGGCACGATTAAGGTTTGAAGGGTTTGGGGAAAATGAGAAAAGGTAAGGGTTTGGTGATTTGAGAAAGTAAGAGAAAAGTAAAGGAAAAGAACATGAAAAGAAAGAAATTGAGAAAGAAAGGGACGGATGAAAAGTAAGGATTGAGATGAGAAAATTACCTTATTTCAATTTCCCAAAGAAAGAACTTGCTCTGATACCAAGTAATGCAAACTTTAAAAAAGAGATGCGAAGGATCAAAATTAATAAATAAGATTGTAGAAAAGAACCTTAACAGTCTAGCCGAGTGTTAGAGATCACAACCCCCACCCTCCGACAAATCCACTTCCAAAGTAAAGAAAGAACAAAGAAGTTTTACTCAAATCATCATAATAATGCATTACATCTCTATATCATAGCTTTATATAGACTTAAACCAAGTAGATAAGCCCTAATATCATCAAATGACTAAAATGCCCCTAAATCCCATCACTACCACATGGGTCATATATGAATCGGCCATAACTCACTTAAATGGCATCAGAATTGCAACGTCTTGGGCTCATTTGAAAGCTAACCCAATTGGCTATCAAACATGACAATTTCGCATCATTCGTACATAATTTAGTACCCCAAAAGCGGCTCACAAAAAAGTGACCAAAATGCAAATGGAAAAATTATTAATCACTAAATTAAACCATAATAATTAACTAAAATAAATAAATCCTAAAAATATAATGACCATCCATTGATCCTCTCAGCCCCACAATGTAATCTAACCAATTACCAGATTGATCATTAGAACACAGATCTAGTCCAGATCATCAATTAAAACAATTTGACTAGTTTGATTCTTAAAATCTTGATCAATCGGCTTGTGCAACCATTTGGTTGCATTAGAGATACTGAGTTATTTTTGTTGACAAAGTTGTTTGACAAGATTGTAAGATTGAAGAAAATGCCAGACAAATGGGGGGAAAGTATTGTGGTCCCTATCTATAAGAATAAAGACGACGTACAAAGCTGCACTAGCTATTGTGGGATTAAACTTATGAGCCATCCTATGAAACTTTAGAAAAGGGTGATTGAGCAAAGATTAAGGCATGAGAATAATTTATCAGAAAATAATTTTGCTTTCAAGCCACAGAGGCCTACGACAAAAGCTATTTTCCTACTTAGACAATTGATGGAGAAATATGAGGAAGGATCGCCACATTATTTTTTATGGTCAAGTTATCAGGCTTTTATAGGAAGAGATCCCATGGTGTTTATTGTTTGCAGATGACATAGTTTTGATTGACGATACGAGAGAGGGCGTAAACATAAAGTTAAATTTATGGAGGGGTTCCTTAGAATCTAAAGGATATAAAATTAGTCGGACTAAAACAGAGTATATGGAATGCAATTTTAGTAACAATAGGAGTGGGAATGAGTAATTTGTTAAGATTGTTGACCAAGAAGTTTCCCAAAATGACCACTTTCAATATCTTGGGTCAATAATTCATGAGGGTGGAGAGATTGAGAAGGACGTTGCCCATAGAATTCAAGCCGAGTGGATATGCCTTTGCAGTTTTATGTGACCTTCATGTAACGTTAAAATTGAAAGGGAAATTTCATACAATAGCTATAAAACCAACCATGCTTTATGGGACAGAATATTTGGCAATTAAGGAACAACATGTTCATAAGATGAGCGTAGCTGAAATGAAGATGTTGGTATGGATGAGTGGCAAGACAAGGAAAGATAAAATTAGAAATGAATGCATTAAAGGGAACTTAAAAGTAGCACCAATAGGTAATAAGATGAGGGAAAGTAAACTTAGATGGTTTGGTCATGTGCAACAGAGACCAAGAATTGCATTGGATAGGAGTGAGCTGGTACAAGTTGAAGGCTCTAAAGGGCAAAGGTCTAACTGAAATTACGGCCTTGTTATAGTAGAATGGCGAAAAAGGATTCATTGAGCCAACTCCAATTAGTTATGATAAGGCGATGATAATGATGATGAAAATCTTTTTCTTTTCTCGCCATCTCTCGTCGTTATTCTTCTTCACAAATGAACTTCTAAACCCAACTATTTCCACTCAATCATCTCCACATGGTTCCCCCTCTCTTTTTGAATAGTTTAAACCCAACCATGCCTGTAGCCAAACACTTGCCAAAGATCGCCAGAAAGCAAGCCATTGGTGTCAAAGGCAAGCTAGAATAAATTCAAAGAATTTATCATTTGCAATGCAACATCGAGAAAAACTTGCTTAAATTGGAGACATAACAACTCTGTACCAATAATATGATTGTCCTCTACTCAATAATGGAGCAAATTAAGAAGGCTCCAAAGAGATTGATGAATCCAATACCCAGCGTTAAAAGTATCGGTATCGCTACAAGATTCGTTGGCCGGGGATATAGAAACAATATTGATATTGCCAATAATATCACCAATAACTGGAAATGCAGGGAAACATTGGAGACACATGAGGAAAATGGCGAAATTTTTCAATGAAATTTCAGGGGATGCTAAAATAAACATATTTGAGTATTTAAGAATAAAAATTTTGAAAAAAAAAAAAAAAAAAGTATGCATACATAATAAGTTTTCATTTAATGGAGGCCTAAAAGCATGTGTTGTCGTTACCTTTCAAAAAAACAGCATGTGTTGTCGTAAGAAACTAATCAAACCATCCCATCCCATCTATCCAACCATCCCATCCATCCATCCAACCTTCTATCCAAACATCCATCGATATTTCAAAATATTCACAGCACAATATTTCATCGAGAAATCATCAACAACTAAAAAGGAAATGAAAGACTGTGGTCTCAATATCGCCCATGTTGCGATAGCGATAATACTGCGATATGATCGATTTTATTGTTGACAGTTTGAATATTGCGCACAAGCTTGCACCAACAAAAAATTTGAAATGAAAATTTCTTTAATAAACAGATTTTTGGCAGTATTGATACATTGGCGATTTATCAAAATATCGTCGATACACTGGAGATACAAACACCTGAAATTTACATAGTCGAAAACATTGGCGATATCGATACATTAGTGATAGAGTTGTACACGAGCAAAGTCAAGCTAAGCTTTGCCTTGTTCGAGCTAGGCTCGTTCAATGACCACCTTGGCTCTTGTTCGGCTCGGCTCGGCCTTCGAGCTGGACTGACATGATCGAGTTGGCTCGACCGAGCTTTTGAGCCAAGTTCGAGCCTGGAAAAACAAAATTTTAAATAGGCCTAGTCCAAAAACCTGGCCTAAAACTGTTTAAAATCTGGGCCCAAAGGCAGCCCAAAGCCTATTAACACCCCCCACTTACTTTTATAGAGAGTTTCACCTCTCATTTCTTTGCTTTCTTCCGATGTGAGACTAAACAACATATCTTTCCAGCTAGTCAAGTCAAGTTCCAACCGAATCGAGCCGAATTGAGTTACAATTAAGCCAAACTTCGAGCCGAGCCGAATCGAGCTTGGGTTAGCTTGAGCTCGGCTTGAAAATCCTTTTGAGCTTGGAAAAATGGCTCGGCTTGGTTCGAACCCAACCTTCGAACCGAGCCGAATCGAGCTGGTTCGAACCAAGTCAAGCGAGCTAATCGAGCTAGCTTGGCTTGTGTTCAGCTCTAATTAGTGATACAAGCGACACCTAGAATTTACACAATAAAAAATATTGACAATACATTTGTGATATCAATACATTGGTGATACTTAGCGATACAACACTAATAATTGGAATTTTTTAAACTACTAGTGTTATCGGTATTGCCAAGTTGGAGATACAAATAATATCAAGGATATTTTGATAATATCGGGGATACTCCGAACAATGCCAATACCATAGACGAGTGATCAAAGGATACAATTAGGCAAACATGCTCTTCAATCAAAAGGTCAAGCCATCAGAACGCATATCTCGCCCCGATCAAGCTCATCCAATGGTCATGATCACAATTGGACGAACCCATCTATCCATATTAAAGATCTAGACCATTTAACCATCTTAATTACTTATATGGACCATTTAAAATGTCCATATTGATCGAATCAAGGATATAGACCAGGTTAAGGGTTGGATGATATTGGACCCAACTCAATGGTCCAATTGGTTTGTGTGGTCTACCGATTCAATCGGATGGCACTGATGGAACACACATGTGGGTGGGACTAAATGATATTTTTGGGTATCTCCTAGTCTTATTTTTTACTTAATGATGTAGAATCGGTTAAATAGTTAGAGTGTGTTTGGTAAACTGAATAAGAAAAGTCTGAAATTAATTTAAGTAATGGATTTATTGTGTACTGAATTTTAAGTACTGATAAGTGCTAGAATGCCTATTTGGTAAATTGTTCCTAAATACTGAAATTTAGTACTAAATCCAAAAATTTCTATTTGGTAAAAATGTCTAAAATCTGAAAATTTTACCAAATTGCCCATGTCCTAACATGATCTTGAAAAACGAATGGACCAGGTGGATTTCTCACACACATCAAGTGGGCCCCACCAAACTTCCCGTGGGAGGAAGTTCCTGTTAAAGGCTTTCGCTGGCAATCTGCATCGGATTAGGGGTTACTAGTAACACCTTAGTGGATGTTGCCCTGACCATAGGGCTCACCATGATGTATGTGTTGTACATCCACTCCGTCCATCAGTTTTTACAGCTTATTTTATGCCATGGTCCCGAAAATGAAGCATATCCAAATCTCAAATGGAACAAACAGCAAGGATTGAATAGCCGCCACAAACTACTTTTTTGTGGGCCACAAAAGTTTTGGATCAAGGCGATATTCATTTTTTCCCTTCATCCTAGTCTCTATGACCTTATTAACCGGTTGGATGTTAAATAAGCATTAAGTTGGGCCTTAGTAAGTTTTTAATGGTGAGCATTCAATGACTACTATTTCATGTGATGTAATCCACTTGAGATTTGGATCTGCTTAATTTTTTGGACCATGGCCTAAAATGAGCTACAAAAACTAATGGACAACGTAGATATACAACACATACATCAAGGTGGGCCTCAGTAAGTTTTTAATGGCGAGCGTTCAATGACTACTATTTCCTGTGGTATGGTCCACCTAAGATCTGGATCTACTTCATTTTTGGGACCATAACCAAGAATGATCCGGAGAAACTGATGGACGGCTTGGATATACAACATATACATCAAGGTGGGCCCTACGATTAAGGCAGCACCCACTAGCGTGTTACCTGGTGAAGATGGCACCAGAGGCCAGTAATGGATGGAAGCAAATTGCGCGGTGTGCCACACACCACCGAACACAGTGGTGTGTTGACGTTACCAAGTTCTGTGAGCCCCACCATGATGTATGTGTTATATCCACACTGTCTATCCATTGGGCAAGATCCTTTTAGGTCATGAGCCCAAAAATGAGGCAGATCTAAAGCTCAAGTGAACCACACCACAGAAAGCAGTGGGGACAATGATTCCTACTGTTGAAACCTTCCTAGGGCCCCCCATGATGTTTATTTGTCATCCAACCTGTTCAGGAGGTTACATAGACCTGGATGAAGGGGAAAAAACAAATATCAGATTGATTTGAAACTTCTGCAACCCTTAAAAAGTTTTCAACGATAGATGTTCAATCCCCACTGCTTTCTATGGTGTGTTCCCCTTGAGCTTCGTATCTGCCTCATTTTTTTAAGCTCATGCCATAAAATGATCTCGTAAAATGGATGGAGGGTGTAGATATGACAAGACATTATGGTGGGCCAACAAAAATTAGTCGCGTCAACATAGTGGTGTATGGCACACCACACAATCCGCTTCCGCAATGGATTGAAACATGGCTCCATGGCTGGTAGCGTGTTGATGTGGCAAAGTTTTGTACGCCCCACCATGATGTATGTGTTAGATCCACACCGTCCATCCATTTTTTTAGATTATTTTAACTCATAATCCAAAAAAAAATGAGCCAGATCCAAAGCTCAAGTGGACCACACCACAAAAAACAATGGGGATTGAACGCCTACAATTGAAAATTGCTTGGGGGCCACAAAAGCTTTGGATCAAGCTGATATTTGTGTTTTCCCTTCATCTAGGTCCCTGTGACCTTACGAACAAATTGGATGGCAATTAGACATCATGGTGGACCCTATTAAGGTTTCAACAATGGGCCTCATTGTCCCCACAGCTTTGTGTGGTGTGGTCCACTTGAGCTTTGGGTCTGCCTCAGTTTTTGGCTCATGCCCTAAAATGATGTGGCAAAATGGATGGACAGGGTGGATATAACACATATATCATGATGGGGCCAAAGAACGTTGCCACGTCAAAAGGGTTTTCAGGCAATTAGCATTGAGAGCTCGGAAGTAAGAAAGGGGCAGAGTTGTCATTTAAGAAAATGTTTTAATTCAAAATAACTTACTGCATTCCATCTTAAGCACTAAGCCAAAGGAGGAAAGCTGAAAAGTAAATCTATTTTTTCAGTGAAAATCCAAATTAAGTACTTAAACTTTTGGATTTACCAAACGGTTTAAGATGGGAAGAATCACTGGAAAAAGGCCTATTTCAGATATAAGCCCTGGAATTAAGTTTTTACCAAATAGGCCCTTAGTCAAGTTTCCTGTTTTAGTAGAAGTCCATGTGTCAAATCTTTTGGTGATTTTATTATGTCATCAGTAATTTAAAATAGTAATTCAAATTTTGCATAAGATCCATTTAGATCTTTATCTTTGGCATTTTAGCTATATAAAAGCCCCTAAGGTCATACATAACAAAGTCCTTAATGAATATTTTAAATAATGAATGGAGAAAATACCTTTTCTTTTGGTGAGATGGCATTAGAACCATGGTGTGATGCCATCATATTGGTAGGGTGATTATACCTAATTATCCTTCAATTTCCACTGCATTAAAGACTTCTTGTGGGATAGGAGAGAGATGGAGCATAAATACCATCTGTTAGATTGGAAGGATATGTAAAAACTCAACAGAGAAAAAGAGATAGAAAATGTTAGAGAAGAAACAACGGTTTTGAGAAAAGTACGTTAAAGATTAGAAAAGGAATCAAATGCCCTTTGGAGGAATATGGTAAGAACCATAGTTAGCAAAATGTACGGGAAATGTTCCCATTTAATTCAGTATTGATTGTTTTAAAAAGACAGTCAAAATTTGGTCAAAGAAATGGAAATACCTGATAATTGGAGAATGAAAAGTTTCGGTTTAATATATTTACAACTCCGAAAAAAGGAGCCAAAAAAAGGCTAGATGTGCACAAATATGTATGTATATTATATATAATTATTATTAACATACAAAACTTCAATTAAAATGGATAGAATTTCTATATGCATGAGTAATAATGTACATAGGTAATCAAACATGCGTTATTCATTCTTTTCATCTCTCAAATCCACCCTTTTCAAGCGATCCCTATATAAACAATCTACATCCAGTCGTCCACTAAAACTTTTCTCTTTTTTCTCAATTCTATCAACGGATAGCGACCATCAATCTCTATTTTCTAAATCACCCTCAAAAGTGTTTTTTTTTTTTTTTTTTGAATAAAATGTGTTTCTTTGGAAAAGAAAAACATGTTTAATTTGGTTTGCCCCAAAATGAGTTCTTTTGCCTAATTGAAATATATGGCTTCAATTATATGAGTTTTCTTCCAAAAATACAAGGTTTAAAATAGAGATTATGCTACCTATGGTAAGAATATTGCTGTGAGGAGAGGGTATAGGAAGGGGAGTTATTAAAGAACGATGCTTGGTGGTGAAAACTGGTCATCAAGCCAATGAGATCTCGATACTCGAATCGTAAAGAAATGGACAAGAGTACACCCACAAGAATATTTGAGGGAGAAAGAACTTTATTAATGTCATACTTCTTTTTTTAAGTGTAGATCCAACATTAATGCATTGATCACTTCATATGTAAACTTTTCCTTTGACTTCATGGATCTCTTCATCATTTTCGGAATTTTTACTTCAATTATGAATTCTCTGTTACATTGCAACAATCAAATGATTCAATCATTGGTATCTTCATAAGCCGAGGCCACCCGTTGTTGGTTAAGACGTTGCTAGGGACCTTCCCTTACGTGTACACATGCTCCAACTTCAGTCTCTGAATTCCTCCACGCCAAAGCTCCGCCACTTGCTTAGTGAGATTGCCTACCGCATGTGTGAGTTGATACTTGCATTGTGAATGCGTGGATCAATTGAATTACTTAAACAAACTCTTCTTGTGTCAGCCCCCTTTGAAGCCATTAGGAGATAATGCATTGGCAATTCTCCAACGATCACCCACTTCGATACCAAAATGGTTCGACCCAGTTATCGAGTCAATGAGATCTCAATACTCGAACTGATTAGAAATGAACAAGAGTACAACCGCAAGAATATTTGAGCAGAGAGGAAGAAATAACTTTATTGATATCAAACTTCTTAGTTCTTACAATGTAAGAGAAAAGTCACACTTAGAAAATTTGAAATGCTTACCTCCCTTTATAAACCCTAACTGAATCATCAATGAGGACATCCTAACTAAGAGACTGATTTTAAATCAATCATAATTGATTTCAAATCAACCTAATCTACTTAAGATGGTAAAAGCCTAATAATAGTAAAAGCAAATCTAGGAAATAATCCTCCAAATCTTCAATCACTTCTTTAAATCAGTGCCCATATTTTTCACAAATAGTAAATTGCAAATCTTGATATTTAGACCCAATCCAAAACCAATACATGTTGGGCCCTACAGTAGGTTGTGTACCTTGGTGGGCCACGGGCCTACACCACTTAGGCATGTGGGCCACTTGAAAAGTGGTCAGTGGATTTTATAAAGGCATTAGTTATAGCATAAGTAGGAGTACGTCAGTAGGGGTAGATTTCGGGAAGACGTGTGATGTAGAGTGGAAGCTTTTTGTCCACTAATCTAACACCAATACAGAGTAACTAGTTTAATTCATTCATCAAAATGCTAACTCATCTGATACTCCCAACCAATAACATTTCCTCATGAGAACTTAAACAAAAGGCAACTATGAGGAAATAAAATAAGGGTACCTATTATAACACAGACGACCCAATAAAGTGAATTAACTCCATTCAAGCCCTGGCGTTCCGCTATTATCAATCTTTGTCCCAGGACAAAGAAAGAAAATCAATTTTTATTGTGTCCCAAATGTCCACACGAAAAATTAAGTTCCCCACATTAACACTTTTTTAACCAATTAATTGTTTGTAGGATAACGGGCATGGACTCCATGGTTAAATAATACCATGAATTGTCGCATAACAACATGTCAAAGCATCACTCAAACAACTTCATCCAATACAATGGTAATCATAAACCAAATACAAAGAATGAACAAAAGTTCCAAGAACATTTGCTAGACCAAATTGCATTGACTTATAAATGTTAAAAAGATATTTTTTTCATTTGTACAGTCCTCTCATATAGTTTGAAAATACAAAAGGGGGAAGGAAGTAAAATCAACAGTTACCACATCACCATACTCAAATGTGATATACTTACTTCATGAATGCCTGCAAGCAAAACAAACAAACCAAAATAAAACCCGCGTGAGTTATTGCAACAATCAGTCCCTACAAGACTAAAAATCAGCAAACTAATACTACATGATTATTAAAAAACAAAGGCACACTTCACATTCAAGTAAACTCTTCCTTTTACCCAAAAACAAAAAAAAAACAAAAAACAAAAAACAAAAAAAAAAGGAAGGAAAAAAAGAAGAAGAAAGAATTAGTTAATTCAATGCACAAACAAACACTCCAAAATTCACTGTGAAAAAAAAATATGTATTCCACATTCAAGTGAAACCCCTAAAAACAAAACCAGTGTAATTACTTGAAAAACAGACAATTGGTAATAAAAAGGCAATTACTTTGATGGAAAAAGCCACCTTAATTAAATAAAACAACACCCCAAACTCAAGTACTGTATCATACAAACAATTCTGAGAATCCCCAAGAAACTTGCTAATAACAGTCTTAACCTAGAAACTACGCAAACTAAACCGATGACATCAAGTAAGATAAAAATAAAAATAGATAATTGAGAAAATAATGACGGCTCTTTAAAACCAAAACCCACTTCGCATTCGAATAGAACAGCCGGAAAAACCACTTCAACAGAGAGAAAGGGAGTGAGAGAGAGAGAGAGAGAGAGAGAGAGAGAGAGAGAGATACCGAAATGGGAGTAGGAATCGAAGTAGTAATCAGCGCTTGTCTGGTCGCTGCCGATGTCATCGTCAAGATTGGAGCTCTCCGTCGTCATCGCTTCAAGCTCTTCTTCTTCTTCCGATTGGAGATTGGAGCTGTTGTTGTTAGTTCCAATCTCACAGCTGTCGCTGTTGTTTCCGTTTCGCCCAACCATCCGCTCTCTCTCTCGCTTTCTCCCTCTCTCCCTCTCTATCCCTCTCTCTCCGTTTTTGCAGAAGTTTTTGAGATGGAGGAATTTAGACTACTCTCGAGCCGAGGATGAACGGTCCGTGATTCTCGAGCCTTTCTTCTGGTCAAGTGGGCCCACCTGCTCGTTGATCCCAAAACCAGTAATGGCCCGTTTGGGAGCTTGGATTTGGAATAATTGGAATCTAAATCACAATTACAATGGAATCAAAGTGATTCAATATCTTTAATACATGTATTAGGTTGAAATGCACTGGAATCCAAATCTACTGTTGGATGCTTGTATTTAGAATGCATTTTAAATTTTAGGTAGATACTCGGGACGTGGATTTTGATTAACTATAGCAGCTTTTCCATCCCAAATTAATGTGTTTGTGCGTCAAGAGATGTTGTATAGAATGATTGTAACTAGACCATTGAAATACATTCTTTGTCCAAAAAGAGGAAATTTTGAGCCTTGGGTGATGTAAGAATTACGAACAAGTTATTTAGTAACATTTTCTAATTATTCATTTACATGTCCGGCATTTGGATGGTTTAGATTATTTTATCGATGTGATTTTAGTGTTGTAGCATATTATTATATTCTTACGAGGCATCATGAGTGTGCCACGTGTAGTGTACTGTGAATTGGATTAAGTAACCTATCAACACCTTTATTACACTCATGACTCTTCAACCTTTATAAAAGATAGGGAGAAAAAAAAAAAGACATTTCCTTTAAATTGCCCCAAGATCCTAACATTTTGCTCAGATTTCAAAACACACTAAAACACAGCATTTGAAATACATCTGATTCTATTTACCTGTCAAATCTAAGGCTGCTAAACGTAAAAAGTAGTTACTCGGATTTAAAATACACCCTTTTACCTCCTAATCTAAGGTGCCAAACAACCAAGGTAAATAATCTCAATTCTCAGCCCTTGCTAATCATGTCCTGAATATAAATAAAATTGTCGAACGGTTTATGTTAACCGAAAAAAGAAAAGAGGAAAACTTTGCATGCTTTGGCTAAGTGTAATGGTCGATATGCAAGCATTGTGAAATTGCTCATGGTATGTAGATGCAACTTGATTTGAACCATCCAAATTGTATGGGCCCAATTTTAGAAGGATCCTATGCAGAATATTACCCTAACTAGATTTCCTCACTAGATGGTTTCTAGACATGTTAACACATAGTTCGAATATGTAGACACCCTATGCTAAATGAGATTAAACTTATCACTTGACTTTCAGTTAAGTGTTGATTAACAGTGGGGATGGTGAGTAAACGAAGGGGAAAGATAGAGAGGATCATAGGTTGAGCAAGGAAAAGTTGTTAAAAGTGTCTTAGGCCGGCTAGAAGTGCATCAATCTAGCCAAAGTCAATGTACTACCACCTAATCGAAACTACACGCATCAAAATCAACTCTGCTCCCCCCCATCAACTCCAAAAAAGTCTAATTGTGTCGTTACTTTGCCCAACCAAGAGCATGAATATTTCAGGCCTAAAAAGCTATTGAAGTCAAAGAGTAGAGTTGGAATTAAGAATATTCGACCATCCCTTTTATAAAAAATGATGTTGAATCTCTTATATTTTCTTCTCATGTTTCAAATCAACTTGCATTCCAATTCACACATTTCAAATACACCAGCAGTACACACTCACATTTTTATTTTATTTCTACAATCATCTCTCCCATCTACCTGCCTTTTCATCTAGCTTGCCTATTCAGGGTTGTAAAACCTATGAAGTATGGGTTTCATTTATTTTCTTGTTGCCTACCCGAGGTCTTAAACTATGTACAATAAGACCAAGTGCTATTTATTTTTTCTTCTTGCCTACCCGAAATCTTAAACTCTCGGAAACACGGCTAGATGCAATAATGCCAAAGTTTCTTTAAATTTTTCTAAAAATCGTAAAATTTCTTAAAGTAGAGACAATGCATTGCACGCACTAAAAATAGTGCCCAATCCCTTTATTTTTAATAACGGATGCTCTTATCCAGAATCTACGATAACAAACCAATTGTAAGAGTCACCTAAGTTAAGGAATCTTTCGATTTCTCAACTATTAAGTGATTTTAAGGTTTCAGTTGGTCATAAATTTTGAGTTTCTTTTAACTTAGCGACAACAAGTCAAATGCATTTTACCCCCAAGTCAACACCATGCTCAAATCAAAACCAAACTTAGAGTTGACATGCAGGGTGGGGGCTTCATTCCACATGTTCGCATGCGGGAGACGGGGTTCATGTAATTTAAATCATTCAACTGCCCGGATTCAACAAGCAAGTGATCACAAATCAGAAGTTGAATCTTTCAATCAATCTGGATGACGAGATACCTACAAACATGCCCACAATTTGGACGGTTTATTTTGAATTGATCCGTATGCCACTTGCACAGTTCCGAGTGCCTGTAGTATCAAATCACTACACAAAAGAAAGGGGGAAAAGCTATTAGGATGGATACCAAGTTCCGATGGGGGTGATTTTTTGTGCGTGTTTTACATCAGATCAACGGTCTGGATCACCAACCTATGGGGCCCACCTAAAGGCCCCACTGTACCGTACATGGGCCACAGGCCATAGATCTCACTCATCAGAGGGAGAGAGATGATGAAGCGGTTATCTGCCGCACCTGGATGCATTGGATCCACGCCACTAGATACGACCACTATGAAATACCCTGGAAAATAGAAATAAGGTCGAGGGACGGAGACAAGTAATCACCTTTCTTTGGACGGTTCGATTTTCTTGTCCAAATGTGGCCCACCTGAATCTCGGCAATCTACTAGGCTAAGTAGACATACCCACGCCCGGTCCATCTCATGACCATCCTCGACGACTTTTTTGCCTTTTTTGACTCGCCAACTAATCCCGGGTCGTCTGGTCTCGAGTCGAGTTGCAACTCGCCAATGAGGTGACTCGCGGTACCGAGCTGGACCCGCTTTGACCGAGTCCTAGTCGACCCGGATGATGAGTCGGCGATCCATGCCCCATGGTATTAAATACCGCCGGGTCATGCCTGAAGCCTATGTCAAGCACAATTACCTATCTCCTACGAACCTTTTAGCCTCAGCCAAAGTCATTCTGGCCCACCTCATCCCCGCTGTCCATATGAAGATGAATTAGAAACTCTTTCCATCCTTGCCTCTAACTCTACATGCATGGTGACGTCTCTTGTGAGTGAGATTTTTCTTCTTACTAAGTCGGGAATTCATCAATGAACGGTCTGGATCATTGCATGGTAGGCCAAAAGGAGGGAGCAGAAGCGTGCATCTTAGGCCGATCTCATCTAATTTAAGTAGACATGCCCCAAAGGACTCAACCACCATCTGTTACAAACATGGTCACTTATCCACCGCACGCATTGCAGTCATCTGAGTCAATCTACACTGTCCAAATTGCAGTGCCAACTGTGGATGGACCGCAGCTTGAAAAGTGCTCTGATTAAGCGATCATAACCATCCCGTTGGTGGACATTAAACGGACGGCCAAGACTAAATTCGCTAGCATCCACGTTCCAAAGGCAAAATTACATGGTCATGACCATTTATCATACACGTAAATCAATCCAGATTGTTCCAATTAAGGTCCCCACCAGCATAGCCCAGAAATACACAGATTGCAACAGATCTTGGCCATTGAATTTGAACGGACGATCATTATAATTTTAACTGTCCACTTGATGGCCATCAATTGGACAGGATCATACGATGGATATGTTCTTTGGGCTATCATACTGAACTTAATTGTGTTGGGCTGGATTGATCGTACACGTATACCACATACAATAAATGGGTGGAAAAGCTATTCATCAAAACAGGCCTATCATGAGCATCGCAGCCCAAATATATCCGTCGATTTTTCAGGTGGGACCATTAGATGTACAACGAATATAGACCGTTGTTCACTCCAAACTGTCCACGGCGTATCATGCCACTGTTGGAACTAGGGTAGCAAATGGACTGAGCTGGCTCAGCTCGAATCGAGTTGAGTCCACTCTAGCCGGGTTTGGGCTTTAGGGTCCATTTGGTTGGACAGTCAACTGTCGAGTGCTGGAGGGTACCATAATCGTCGTTTCTTGAAAAACCAATCAGTGGTTCTTGAAATCTCATCCATTCACGGCCTAAATCATGGGGTGGATCCCATATCGAAGGTTGCAGGTGGGATCCAATCTGACCGAGTGTGAGTGAAACATGCTTCGGCTGACATGCTTAGCTCATGCACATGACTGAAACATGCTTCGGCTGACACCAATCTGACCGAGTGTGAGTGGATTGCACGAGTATGTTTGAGGATAGAAGGTGGTAAAAAGATGATTGTTTATGTTCGGCGTATACCCACAGCCTACCTGATGAGTGGACCATGAATTTTGTGCCAGGACATGCTCATGGGGGCCCCACCTGATGAGCTGTCCAGTCCAGATAAGCATGCCAAACTGGAGCTGTGCTGTGAATTGCCTGTTTACAGTGGAAACGTCAATCACTACCCAATGGAGGATTGTTTCCCCTTTCTCAATGAGAATTTCTTCAAAGACTAATCCAAGGGTCCATCTGCAATTATCTTCTAGCATGATCAAAGTCAGATAACTGTAAATGTCATAAGATCTTAAACCATCATACAAGTAAATTGAAACCAATGCGAAAAAAGATGCAACAGAATTCTGAGGAATTCTCTTACGCCGCATGGCTTAAGCAAGCACTCATCTGAGGTAGACTGCAGGGTGCCAAGAGGCTCAACCTCACCGACACTGCTTCCACTTATGAGTTCTTGGCCAGTGGCCATGGTTCGCCTGCCATTACAGCTTCAATTTCCCACGTCTCCCGCGGGCAGTTTGTGAGATTCTGACAACCCTTTGAAGTAACATGCTGAAAGCAGGAAACATTGAGTGAAATCACAAGTATGAAAAGAAAAGCAACCCTAAACATGAAAACCGACCTAATGCTCGAGCCTTGTTCTTGAGAAAAGCTACTTTAAATGCATGTACATGACAGATTAAAATTTTAAAAATGTCTCAACTTCCTGTTTCACAGCTCTTTCCAAACAAAATACAAGGAATAAGGCATATTGAATATAAGCAACAGAAAAAAGAAAAAACAATCTCAAGCACAAAGTTGGATTGAAGCCACAGCAATGGCTTAGATCTCAATGGACTCTTCGAAGTTGGATTGAATGCAGCTGTAAAAATGGTATAGACCTATGTTGCATGGATTCTTCTGAGGAAGACAAAGTGACCTGTCGATTACGTACAGATAATTAACACTCCATGGATTCCCATGTGAAACTTATTGACCTTTTTTTTTTCAGTTTTATCAAAATTTCATATTGTAGACATTTGTTTTCTGTTAAATCCTCCTCAATAGAACTGTTTTGTATGGAAAATATGACATAGCCTTTATATGACCCACTGTAGCTGTCATTGTAGAAACCCATAACTCACCATGGCCAATCCATCCCCCTATATGTCGCAGCATGAGCCAAGGCAGCTATGACCAGGATATAAGTAGCAGTTCCAGAGTGCGACTCACCAGGGTACCGAAACCAGTACAACTTGCCCGTATCAGTCCATTTTGGTCCTGTATCTTTATGAGGACTCGTTTCATTTGGTATTGAAACTGATACAACTTGGATGACACTGAGTCATATGGGACAATATTTAAAACCATGGCCATGACAAAAGAACGCAGAACATTAGTCACTAGACCCACCACTGTTTAAAGACAGAAGGAGCCATTCCATACAAAGATAATGAAAAGCTGAAATTTATATCCAACTAGGCCCTATTCTCGCATCCAAGGCACCAGATCAAACACCATGAAATCCTGCAGATAATACTCTCCCAAGTAAAATAAGAGGAATTATGTTTCTAATGTCCAACAATTTTTTTCAAGGCAAGCAAATATTATTGAAGAAAACAAGAAGAAGAAGAAGAAGAAGAAGAAGAAAACTAAAGATACAACAGGCTGATCAAGAATCTGGGCAAACACAGGCCACAGGGAAACACTGTCCATTATAATGGGTTTTTGGTTTAAGAGAGCTGCATAGATACAGCTGGACACCACCTAATGCTATGAACAACAGATCAATAATAACATTTTCAGCCATTGATGGGAATAATGTTCCCCTCTTCAGATATTAAAAGAATTTTAGTTTCACCTCTAGCACATTTTACTAATGAACAGAGATTAAGCAAGGGTCATACCACATCACTTTCAATTCTGACTCCTCCAAAGCTTTTAAATCTGCTAATCTCTTCACGATTAAAGAACTTTGATGTATTTGAATTTTCCATGGCTGGATTCAGCAGAGCATCAATGAAATAGCACCCAGGCTCCACTGTTATTACCTACAATTCATAATACCAAATGTCAGAAAGTTTGGCACAATATTTCATAATATTTCAAGCACAACTTCCAGGAGCCATTAGACAATCAACACAACATAAGCATTTGAAATGTAATTACAGCTAAAAATGTTTTGTGCAAAATACCAGCAAGAAAGTTATGATGCTAACAGATACTAGTATTTACTGGACAAAAAGTTTGCCTAGTTGCCTTCAGTTTTGAGTTAAAGTCTTGCATATTACAGCATGACAAGTTTTTCTGTATGCTTATCACTGGAAATAAAGCTATAGACACAACAAGACCCAGCATAGAAGAAGCAAGAAGCTGGCATGGCACATAACCTAATATCATGCATATTAAGGTTGGTGATGTTTTGATTGGCCTAGAATTCATTAGGCTTCCTTGATCAGAAGCCAGGATATTATAATCAGATGGGTTTCCAAAAGTAATTGTGGAAATAAAAATGTTCCGGAAAAATAAATAAATAAATAAAAATTTCATGATGTTTAGAAGTGGAGATGTGCCTTTAAAGTGCTGTGTGATTGCCCCATGCCTATGAAATTTAGGAGACTTTTAAAAGATAGCTATTAAGCCCGAGTGCGCTATATGAGGCTGAGCGTTAGGTAGTACCGTAGTAGAAGGCAGCATGAGCAAGGGTATGAGTATTATGGACATGAGGATGTTGAGATGGATACCATAAAAAAAATGTTGAGATGGATGTGTGGGAAGACTAAGAAGGATAAATTAAGAATATGGACATCCGAAGAGTAATCCAAATCAGACATAAAATGGAGAGCAGATTGAGATGTTTCTGTTCATGTGAAACAAACACTTATGACTGGAGGACCCAAAAAGAGGATGAGAAGAAGCCCAAAAAGACTTGGAATGAGATGATGAGAAGAGACATGAAGTCTTGTTCACTCAAACGAGGACATGGTAATGCGGGGGCATCTTGGTGTGACTCCAAGGATGCACCGTATCTCCACACTAGAGGTGGGGGTGGCCCACGAGGTGGGGCTTGTGAGATGTACGATGGCCACGAGGTGGGACCCATTGTGGGACCGTGTGATTCCGGGACCCGTGCGACGCAGGGTTTGCCCACGGGGAGGACTCGCCTGGGTTTGCTTGGGAGAGCCAAAATATAGGGATAAATCAATACTCTCCCAACAGCTCTGGAGCTTTTGGTGTGTTGGCCGGTTGTCCGCTATCAAAGTGGTATTAGAGCAGGAGCTTAGGGATCAAGTCTCCTCACCGGTGTGAGTGGATGATGCGGAGGCATCTTGGTGCAACTCCAAGGATGCACCATTATCTCCACACTGGAGCTGAGGTGACCCACAAGGTGGGGCTTGTGACATGCAAAATGGCCACAAGGGGGGACCCATTGTGAGACCGTGTGATTCAGGGACCCATGCGACGCAGGGGTTGCCCATGGGGAGGACTTGCCGAGGAGAGCCAAAATATATGGATAAATCAGTACGCCCCCACAAAAAAAAATATATATATATATAATAATAATAATTTAAAAAAAAAAACAGCTTTGGAGCTTTTGGTGTGTTGGCCGGTTGTCCGCCATCACATGGCCTAGACAAGATCGATTGGAGATGCAATATTCGTAATGCGGAACCTAAATAGATAAGACAAGGCTATGATGCAGCTGCTGATGTGCATGCATATGCACGTTCATATGGAAAGTCTACCTGGAAGTGATGCAAGTGGGCAGCAAGTTGTATAACTTGTGCCAGACAATCATGAGAATTCATATTTCAATGCGATTCGCAAAACATGATTCACAAAGCCAACCCCAAACAGCTACAACAAAGATATGATGGTGATAACTATGATGATGATATACAGCCCATTTTTTAGTTTCCATCCTTGTTATTCGTGTTCCCTTGAGATTTTGGGTATTCTACGAGCACCGATGCACTATGATGAGCAATGTAATTACCATTAAGGGATTATAACATCTGCTGCATGAGATGATCTAACATGGATTTATGTAGCCCAAAGATAGCAACCCCTATTCTTGTGTAAAAAAAACTACCATACGATAAAAGAAAAAGATATTCTCTTGATCCCAAAAAGATATCCATCTCCAATTAAGAACAAAATATGTTTTCAAGGTAAAATCATTACTAACCATGCCCTCTTTAAGTTCTCTTATTGTCCGTAAAGCTCTTAATCCTGGTTCTTTTGGCCTTTCCATTTCCTGTTTGTCAAAGAAATCTTAATTGCCGCAATAAAAAATAAAAAATAAAAAGAAAATTGAAAACCAAACAAGGAAAAGATAAAAAGAAGAAGACATAGTATAAGACAAAATTCCATATAAATCTATTAACAAAAGAAACCTTAGTGTAGCCTCCTGGATCATGGGTGTCAAGTCCAAGGAAGTGTCCAAGACCATGGGGCATGAAAACAGCACCCAATCTCTCGGCCATCATATCATCAACATCGCTACAATCAAAATCCAGAAGCAGAAAAAATTCTAATTAATTATGGCCTTCTGATGCTTGGATATGAGTTGACGGAAAGTACATTCTAGCGAGCATACCCGATAATAATTCCCCCTGCCTTCAGCGACTCGAGGATGTTCTTTTCTGCTAGTCTGCAACCACAAATCTTAACTATAAAAGAGAACTTGAAACCAATATGCACAACTCTCCTACCAGAAAATTTATCAGGGACCGCCCACCGGATGATCAATAACCCAGTTGTTTTCTATTATCACTAAAAGATATTGAGTTGGTAATGTGGATTGTTTGAGGAGTGAGGACTGATCACCGATAACTGGCTGTATGCTAACTTGGACTACAGCCTGATATCACAAAGCATTGTGACCTTGAAAATAGTGGCATAAAAATTCTGAAGCATAAAAAAATGGACTGCAGTACAACCAGCCGTAGGTTATCAGTTCTCAGATTGTTTTTTAGTTCAGAGGTTTGCTTACATCAGTTTCGAGTTTGTAAAATTGATTTTCACCTTAGGATTTCTCTTTATTTCTTCCCATCTGCAACATTTTCAAGATTGGGAGTGTGCTTCTGGATGACATGGAAAAAACACATATTGGCATCTTTCAAGTTGTCCATTATTAGATCCATTGTTCAAAGAATCCTAGATATTATCTGTATCTCTAGCTTGGCGATATTGATAACACTGGTAGCGAGACTGATAACACTGGCAGCATCAGAAATTCAAGGTATCAGCAATTTATCGCTAAGTGTTGCCAATGTACCGATATCGCCAATACTTTTTACTGTGTAAATTCCAAGTGTCGCTTGTATCGCCAATATTTTCAACTGTGTAAATTCCAGGTGTCGCTTATATCACCAATGTATCAGCGATATTATGATAATAGTTGCCAATGTATTGATATCACCAAAAAATAGTTTATTAAAAAAATTCATTTCAAATATTTTTCATGCGCGCTTGGTTGTGTGCAGTGTTCAAATTATCAAAAGATGATATCACGATATTATTGTTATCGCAACATGGGTGATATCGAGACCACAATCTTTCATTTCCTTTCCAGTTGTAGACGATTTCTTGGTGAAATATCATATGTTGTCAATATTCTGAAATATCAATGGATGTTTCGATAGAAGATTGGATGGTTGGATAGATAGATGGGATGGTTGAACAAATAGATGGGATGGATGGGATGTTTGGACTGATTTCTTACAACAACACATGCTTTTAGGCCCCCATTAAATGAAAACTTATTATGTATGTATTCTTTTTGCAATTTTTTTATTCCTAAATATGCAAATATATGTATTTTAGCACCTCTTGAAGTTTCACAAAAAAATTCCACCGTTTTCCCCATGTTTCCCCGCATTTCTAGTCATCGATGATATTATCAGTGATATCAATATTGTTTCGCAGTGATACCAATACTTCGAACACTGACTAGATCAAACCATCTCCATAATCTAGATTATGGCATTAAAAAAACTACATTCATATATTTACTGTTGTGCAAGAGAGTTGTTATTTTGTGCCTTTTGCCATTTGTTACAAAATCTCGATTCTAGAGAGAGAGAAGTAGTCGAATCTTCAAGGAAGCCCAGCTGTCACATAAGCGGTGATAGAGAAGATCAAGGGGACTATTCTTGAATGGGCATCCAAATTTTGGAGATTGTCTATAAAGGAGTTAGGAGTCTGAGTAGCCCTTTCTGCTAGGATAGGCGCAGACCCTCCATTTTATTAAAAAAATCATTTTAATCAAGAGAGGGTGCTCTTCCTTTATTGTAGACGAGTTGATTCGCCTCCTATTTTCCTTTGTTTAGATTTGGACCTTCGGGTCCTCTAGTGGAAATGAATGTAAAGTTGCTTGCTCAAAAATTTAAAAATAAAAAATAAAAAAAAATCCATCTTTTAAGGAAGAAATGAGACAGTAGAGATTCGCATCGCTACATCAGAAACATGCATGTGCTGTCACTAGTCAGTATTTAAACAAACTCCTGACATGTAGCACTGGTGTACATAGTAGAATGGGAAGAATGTGAACTGAAACTGCTTGTTGCTATTTGTGGCGTCTCTGGAGAAAAGTGCCTTCCTTTTTTTGTAAGCTTCTATAAAAGAGAAACTTCGTAGAAACAATCATAAAAATGGAGCTTATTCCCCAGGCTGGGCAGGGAGAGGGGCTAAGTATCCTAATTCACATACTTCTAGAGGAACATTAAAACAAGTAAAACTTACTTGTGCATGTCTATCCAGCTTATTCCAGGTCTCATTGTAGATATAACAGAATTGTGAGCCTTGAGAACAGCCTGCAAGGCAGTAATTTTCATATTTAAAATCAAAACAAGAGTAACCTTAAGGCTTCGAAAACAAAGGATCTAAATCCAACAAAATATGAGTCAAAAGAACAAGAGTTAATCCATGCCTTTGGTTGAGTCCATCATAAAACTCATATGAAAGAATAATCAGATTGATAGACTTGTAGACAACTGTTCAGAAATTAAAATACTCACATTGTAAATAAGACACTGATCTCTTGTAAATTTACCATTTACCTGCATCACATGCAAGGGGAAGCAAAAAAAAAAGAAGAAGAAGAAGAAGAAGAAGAAAAACATTAACAAAGTAGAATACACAGTAATTAGAAACCATAAGTCCACAATAAAGTAAAGATAAATACTCAATTTGGAAACATCAATTCCGTTATGCTCTTTATTAAGTAGATCTAAAAACCTAAGCAGAACAGAGATTCTGCTTCTAGATACAAAACCACTCAGTTACCACAAAATGCCCTGGATTGAAAGCAAAAGTAATGGTTAAAAGATGGATGATATGAGTTAGAAATTGGAATAGCAACCATCCGTATTTTCACTTTCAAGGAAAGTGGAAGACTGAAAAACATGATGAAATGAGTTAGAATTGGAATAGCAGCATATTAGGTTGAGTGCATGAACCAAACCAAATGAAGTCAAGAAAATCCATAAGCAAGTCAAGCGGATGAATTAATCACTCATAAGTAACCGAATCATGTCCACTAAACCAAAGATGAAGACAAGACATTCATGCACAGAGGGATTCTTCACATAAAATACAGCCAGAACATGTACTGACAGTCTAGGTTATATTTAAAAATATCATATGCACTTACAGGATAGGAACAAGTAATGTCCGAACCATAAAAATGGTATTCCGCCCCCATATCTAGCAACGCCATATCCCCATCTTCCAAGGTCTGCACAAGAAACGGCAAAAAAGGAATTAAAAGAACAAACTTCCTCAGAAGGAACGACACCATCAACATGAGGATTGTTTCCAATGATGCCAAGATATAAAGTCTGCTCTTGAAGAAACAGGCAACACTAGAGCAGTAAGATGATAATGATGTTGCCTCACAATGTTGGAAAGTCCTTCAAACCAGTGGCTGCAGCAAATATGCACCCAATCATACTGTTATTGACTGGGGCAGATGCCAAATTTTTATGTTTCACATTGCACCAGACTCATGTTGATCCACCCTTCTATGGGTAACATCTTCAAAGACTGGAAATATCTAGTCTCCAAACTCTGCAATTTTCGACTGTCTGTATTGGCATCTTCTGGTTGGAAATGAATCACGCAATAGGGATTGGTGTGGCGCCCAGCCTCTCCAGCATGATTTTGCTACACTTCATGGTCCAAAGACACCAGATTTCACACTGTAGCAATGGCAAATTGTGAATGAGAATGAGGTGTTTATGCCCTGTTTGGATTCATGGAAAGGAAAGGAACATGGAAGTCAATTTCCCTTGTTTTTAAAGCCTGTCTTGATGGGAATTTTTGAGAAACGTCATTTCCCACTTTTTATCTTTGTTGGAAAATAAATAAAATTTAATTTCTCACCTCCACCCCTAAGAAAGGCATTTTCCCACAATGGAAGCAAAATGGGTTTCTTGAGGGTTAAGGCCAAATGGGCCACCATCTATCTTCAGTCATCTCCCATGTGCCCCACACATGTCATTATGCCACATGTGCCAATGTGCCCACATGTGTCACCATCCATCTTCTCGTGCCCGACATGCGTAAAACATCACGTATGTGATACCATTCATCTTCTCTTGTGCCCCATATGTGCTAATGTGCTACATGAACCACCCTTCATCCCCTTGCGCCCCAAATGTGCAAAGCACTCCACATGTACCAATGTGCCAAACTGCCACGTGCCATCATCCATCTTCAATTGCTGCAAATATGCTACATGTGCCAATGGTGCCAATGTGCACTAGTGCTGCCGTCTGGAACTCTGTGTCAAATGTGCCAATGCGTGTCTTATGCCACATGCCACCATACAACTTCAAGAACCTCACATGTACCATGTATGCCACAATTCAGCTTCAAGCTCCCACATATGTTGCATACACCACATGTGCCACTATCCATCCTCAAGCATCCCACATTTACCACATATACTAATCTAGCATATGCAAGTGACTAACTAGATTTTTTTCCAAGAAAATTTTTACTTTGCCAAACAACAAATTTGAAAATGGGTCTTAAATTTTTAGAAAAAACTTGTTGAAAAACAAACAATGAAAACAATGTTCCATTTCCCACAATTTCCTTGAAATAGGACTTCCTAAGAAATACTATTTCCTTTCCTATGCTTTCCATGAATCCAAAGAGGCCCTTAGGGATCCATGTTTTCAGAGAAATTTCGCTGATGAAAGAAACAGCTGAATTCCCTCGGTTACTAAAGCATCTTCATAACTATAGATGTACCTTCTACAGATGGTGTAGGAATCAAAGCCAACAATATAACTTTTAATAACAGCTTCGAATTGGCTCATGATGTCTTAAAAAGGATCAGGGCAAGAGTGTTCACTGGGCTTTTAGCTTCAATATGTTTAAAAGATGCTGTATTGAATATTGATTAGCTGGAAAGAATAGTGGCAGGGTGTTAGACCTTGTATTGGGAGGATGATCTCATCATCCTTCTCCCCCTGTTCTTTGTATCTCTTTTCTTTCTTTTTAATAAATTGTCATCACCACCTCAAAAAAGAAGAAGAAGAAGAAGAAAACAACTGTCCCAAGCTTATATCAACAAACGAATATTCACATCCCAAGTCCCATGTATAAATATAACTTTAGGAATGGATTCTTACAACACCAACTAAGAGTTCACTTTTTCTATTTTTACCTATGTAATCCCCAAAGCTGCTACTTCTGAAACTATGAGAAGAATGAAGGTGACAATTTCAAAATAACTAAATCAAAGCATATTAGATAGCACATGGATCACAATTCATGATAACCCTTTTAAATCCTTGCTATTAAGATATACGTATGATCCCCACTAGTATAAATAGAGTCAGAAAATAGGAACCAGACAAACAAAATGTCCTTTGGCATTAACTCCTACAAAATAAATAAAATCGGGGCATAAAACTAGCATACCCGGTCATTTGGAGCAGCAGCATGCCCATAGTGAAGAACAGCACTGGAAAGGAAGAGCTCTTAAAACCAGAACAGTAAAATATAAAGCAAGTAAATACAGGAAAGAGAATAAATTTTCCAAATGTGATGACTAATGATTCAGTGGAAAGTTAAATATGCTTTGGAATAAGATAATAGCATATATCAATATCCAAAGAACGTTGGTTATTAATACTCTCCTATAAAATCCGCATCCCTTTAGTCAGGGTTCAGAAATAAGTCCTATATAATTGCTATCAATCAGTTTAGGCTAAATTCTGCTTGAAGCCTGAATTAGTTTCCAATTTTTTTTATTTTTTTTTTTTATTTTTTTATTTTTTTTGAGAGAGAGAGAGAGAGAGCAACTTTATTAGAGCCAAAGAGCCAAAAAAAGAAAAAAAAAGAAGCAAAAAAAAACAAAAACAAAGCAACAAATAGAGAAGACAGAGAACAAAAAGAAAATACAACCAAAACCCCCAAAGGAATATAAAAAAAAAAGACACCAAAAGCGGAGCTCAGGTCACCCACTCTGAGATATACATGAGGACCTAGTTTAAGACCCTGCTCGCCAAACCCGACTGATTACTGAAACAACAATTATTTCTCTCCAACCAAATGAACCATAACAAAGCAAGCAAGGCCAGACTCCATTATTGCGAGTTTGCGACCCAGACTACTCCCCCCTCCATCATGCCACGTCCTAAAGAGACAGACAATTGAATTCGGCATCACCCAAAGAACACCTAAAGATCAAAGGATTCTAGACCAAACCACCCTAGAGAAAGAGCAATGAATGAAGAGATGGTCAACGGATTCTTCAGCTTTCATACAAAGCAGAAAAACATTTGGAAGAATGAAAGAGCACTTCCGAAGATTATCCATGGTAAAGATCATGTTCCTCCCCACAAGCCACGCAAAGACTGAAACTTTAGGCAGAGCCCTACTCAACGAGATGAAAGATGTGCGATGACAATCTCTCCTTTGCATGGGGCTAGATAAGAATCAATACAAGGAGTGGACTGAGAATTTACCAGAGCTCTCAAAGCACCAAACAAGCGAATCTTCAACTCCAGGAGACATCGAAAGCCCCTATAAACGAGAGAAAAGGCACAACAAGTCATTGAATTCAGAATCGTTTAGATCTTGCCTACAAGGGGGAATTTAAACAGCTTCAAAATCCACATGAGAAAAACAGTTAGCAACCCAAATGTCGGCTACAAGGCAAGGGCTAGTCAAGGCAGGGAAAGAGGATCTAAGGGTAGAATCACTGCACCACATATCATCCCAGAACCAAAACTTAGAACCCTCCCCAATAGAAAAATGAAGCCATGGGAACCCTTAGGAGCCACTCTCACAGCAACCTTACACCTAAAAGACTAAAGAGGCACAGTAAAGGGATGATTCTCTAATCCACCAACCAAAAGGAGATGAACCATATTTCTCCTCAACAATTTGCTTCCACAAACTAGCAGCTTCCATTCCACCCCAAAACGCCAAACCCACTTACCCAAAAGGGTTGAATTAACAATCTCCAAATTCCTGATCTCAACACACACCCCCTAGTAGGGACGGCAAACTTCTTTACTGTTTAACAAATGAAACTTTCCTTTGAAGGCTCCACCTTGCCATAGAAATTTCTTCTCAACCTATTGATACACTTAAGAACAACCTTGGCACATCTAAATAGGGGCATGAAGTAGAGAGGAAGGTTCGAGAGGGAAGATTTTAGCAAAGTGAGCCTACCCCACAAAGAGAGTAATTTACTCTTCTAAGGACTAAGTTTTCTCTCCATTCTCTCCACAGCCTTATCGAAAAGATGAACCGCAGACTTTCCAAAGCAAAGGGAAAGGCCAAGACAGGAGAAGGGGAAGGAACACAATTGGCAACCAAAAATCTAAGCCATCCAAGAAAGCTCATACGCCGAGGTATGAACACCAAGAATTACACTTTTAGAAAGGTTAATGTTGATACCCGAAACCACCTCAAACCATCTAACAGAGATTTTCATATTGGAAACCACTGAGTCATCTGCCTCACAAAAAAGGATAGTGTCATCTGCAAACTGGAGATGGCTAATCGGCTTAGGAAAGCTATGAACTTTAAAACCTCTGAAGAGCCCTACAAATTGACCCTGGAAAGCATCTTGTTGAGGGCTTTGCTAACAATCACAGAGAGAAAAGGAGAAACGAGGTCTCCCTGTCTAAGACCATGAGAGGCTTTAAAGAAGTCAAAGGGCGACCGATTAATTAACACCGATAATGTGGCTGAAGACACACAACTACGCATCCATAGTCTCCATTTCTCCTCAAGCCCACTCACCCTAACAAAATGCTGAGAAGTAGTAACTCTCACATCTTCTACAAGCAATTCTAAAATCAAATGCTAAAAGTACTTAAGGGACATTAAATACAAGCAGAAAATTTCATCCAGATGCCCAACTCATTTGTCTTTTCCTTAGGAGTCTTTCCGGCGATGCCCTCGACTAGTTCACTAACACACGCCGAGCACCTTTAAGACCTTCGATGACTTGGCTCAACGGTTTGTTAGCCAAATTGATTACAACATTGAGGTAGAATCAAGTCTAGCCAATCTGGATGCCGCCATGGAGAAATCCAATAAGACCTTCACGCAGTTTATTAATAGATGGAGGGCCTTAGCTGCTAAAGTGTCCTCTCCCATTCCAAAGCACGAGGCCGTTGGAATTATTCTCCAAAACTTTTTTGGCCTTATTGGTGATCTTCCCTTCAGTCCCATCTTAGAGCAGAGAATCCTTCATATCGGATGTTGGCCCCTCCCTAGAAGCAGAGATGAAAACTTAGAGCTAGCCGGCACTAGATAGGGGCTAGATTTGCCCCCTCATCCTCAGTTGTTGGCCAAGACAGTGCCTCACATGTGGGTAGTTATTCCCTCCCTATAAATGGATGGTACTCCTCATTTAGTCACTCACTCGGATCTATAAGATCAAATTCAAATTTGATGGATCGGGTGCTTGCTCAGTGGCCTAAACATATGAGCACGCTACCATGCAGCAACTTTTCAACAACGGTTGCTTGCTTTCTTCAAAGCTTATTAGTAAAACATGCTAGCACACACATAAATTTTTCAGCTGGCCGAAAATCTTATTACATAAAACACACTAGTGCCTAAATTTATAGTCATTTTGAAGCTAGCTTTCAAACCTAGTATTTCATATATTTTGAATAAGAGGGTTGGTTGTATTATGACCCATTGGTCATATGGTTATTAGGCCCTCTTCCCAACTAATGAATGAGGTCGGGGTTTGGCAATTACTCAAAAAGGGACATAGAACTGGGTTGTGTTGCGTGATGTTCAGAATTGTTTTTGTGCGAGCCAAAGGGAGCAATGATTTTTGTTCGCCCCAAGCTGGAAACCAAGTGGATTTACCAATAAGTGCATGATAAAGGGAAAAGCCTTGGATCCCAACCCCATCAATCTCAAGGAAATCCCTAGACTGGTGTCAAAAAAGTGCCTTCAATAGGGCCATCATCTAGATGTGAAATGGATGGAACAGAGTACAGATCAGGTGGAACGGTAAGAGATTTGACTGTATGACGATAAGCATATGAACTCTATGCCTCTTTATGAATTTATCTATATTTTCACAGGGATTTTTCAACAAAAAAAAAAATCAAGACTAATGGATATTTGGTAACTGGTGTTTATTAATTATTATTAAGGAAACTCAATCATAAGTCTAGTTAATTGTAGGTCAGCACTAAGTTTCCAACTGATCAGGTGAGTGGGAGCCTTTCGTTATGTTCTTTACAGCATGTTTCCTAGTTGAATCATTATTTAATAATAATGTAAACAAGGAGAGACAAATCTATATGTTTTTAAGGTGTTGGGTTAATGATAAAATCACCAATTCACCTTTTCATGCGCACATGAAGACAATGTTGAAATGAGATCTTTTTTTTTTTTTTTTAACAGCGGTGAAGTAAGGTTTTACAGAAGACAAGATATAACAAGCACACCTTTTGAAGGTGATAGAAAATTTCCAGCTTATTGTATAGATAAAGGATAAGTAAGCAAAAGAAGGGAAATCCTCACCTATTTTCACCAGTGGCGCATATGCATGTGTATGAGCAATGCCTACAACCACCAAACATGTAGACATGATGAAGAAACATGCTTTCCAGCTGATACTCCTTCATACCCACTCTTACATTTCGCATAACCTACTCAGAATATACGATTGGGATCAGAATGTACTGTCAAACTATAAAACAATTCCTGTTTTCTTTAGTCCAAATTTCAGATGATAAAGGCAATACCAAATCTATCCTGTTCACACGAGAACTATTGTTAAATGATTATTCCAGAATGCTAGAAAAATGAGCTAGAGACATGTCAGAAATAAACTAGAGGACAGTACCAAATCCATCTAAATGGTATTCCAAGTACCACATCAATCTAAAAATGATACTGGAAGAGAAAATAATAGATCGATGCTGCACAGTTAAAGTCAGTATATTGTGGTAACAAGCTACAACATCAACAATAGCGCATATCTGAGAATGGCATCAAATGAACAAAAGAGCCTCTGTTTCTTTCTGCAGGAAACCATTACATTGATACAAGCTTCCACAAATAAAACATACGCAGCCTGCAATGGTGTAATTCAACCAAACCAACACATTGATTCAAGGTATATGACTTCCTAAGAAAATTACCTCGATGTGAGCCTCTGAACTAACATCATTAGCATATTGGATGAGAGCAAGTTCCAGATCAGACTTTAAAATGCGACATTCAGTTAAAATGGGATGAAGTGTAGTTAGATCATTGTCAAACTTCTCCATCTCCTACAACATAGTGAAAAGACAAAAAAATAAATGAGTTCTATAAGGTGAAGAGTGAGAGAGTATACATTCCTGCGTCAAGTGATACACATGACTTGCAAGAACAAATAGGTCGACTAGTAAGCCTAGATTGACAACCATTGTGAGTATCAGGAGAACAGTTAATTGTTCAGAAAAGAACAGAAACACGATACTACAGGAATATTATAAGGATTGTCAGGAATCTCAAAGCATGTCTCAGAATAATAAACATCAGGTTTTTTATTTCCAAAATTGATTGATAATCCAAAGAATATGCCATGTGACTTCCAGCAATTCCTGATGCTTTGGGAAAATAGCATTCAGTAAAGGCTTAACAAACAAATGGTCATGATTGTTGAATCATGATCCCACGTGTAAAAATTGAAAACTTGAGTTCAATATGCATCTCTCTTCTTAGATGTCCAGATATAGCTCATGAAAGTGGATGGACCATGCCCCAAATATCATCAAGATTGGATGAGCCTAGCCCCAATCTCAAAGATTAGTCCAAATGAAGAAATGTTCGTGATAATGCATTGAGTTTACACAAAATGATTTTTCAGGCATGGGCAGCCAAACAGCATTGTAAGTCATAACAGAAAAACAGACGCTGCCCTCCAAACAGCATTTCAAGATAACACCAGTTTTTAGATACTTATTGTCCATGATTCTTTCTTAGTTTAACCCTTTAAAAAAAATGATTGTTCTTTCACAATCCTGCCAACTGGAGCCACCTCCGCTACAAATTGGACTTCAAACTCATGCGCGTGCTTCCATTTCCTAGCTATTTATACTTGCTAACATCTTGAAACAAACTCTTCCCCAACCTCGCACCTAAATCTATCACCACTTTGCTTCACACTTCATACAGCTATATTTCTGGACCATCATGCAAAAAGGCCGGAGGGGTAGCCCCAGCTATATTTCTGGACCATCATGCAAACAGGGCCATAGGGGTAGCCCCAGCTATATTTCTGGACCATCATGCAAACAGGGCCGTAGGGGTAGCCCCAACATGCCATTATTTGCTAGAAAGTCCAACTAAATAGACTTCACCAGCATAGAACTGTCTGCCCATAAGGACAGTACTACTTGGTAACCAATATTGAATTATATAACATTTAATTCATGAGTTCTCTTGTTGTCATGACCTCTTATGCACTGCTCTAATTATAAATGCACAACTCAGAAGTCAAATTCCATTACCGAAGTATGTAATATGGCCAAGATAACTGGATGGCCACCAAGCCTGAAACCCACAGAAACCATACAACCAAAACCCACACTTTGAGTGTGAACAAAATAAATTTATTTTCTATAATTCAACCTTGAAACAGTCCAAATCCATAGGCTGAAATCATGGATGAGAAAATAAAATAAAATAAAATCTACACCACCAATCAACCCAGTTGTGATCCATTTCAATAATGCAGGCCATACATAAACTGTAAATACATTATGAGTGTGAACCTTTAGACGAGGGTCACCATGCATGCACGCAAGCTCCCACCCACCCACCCACCCACCCACCCACACACACCAATACCCACACACACACCTGTCCACCCACACAAACACAGACGAAACAATTTCTACATCAAGAAACTGTGGGACATAGCCCCACATTTAAGGGTGCTTCCACCCACTTAGCACGGGTTGGTTCGGATGCTTGTATTGGTTTGGATTCAAACTTCAAAAGCACCCACTTAATGATGCATTTTCAAAACTAAAACAAAACATATCTATATTTGAGTATTTGTTGCCATCACCCAAAAAATAGCAAATTTAGCAGCTAGTTCCTGAAAATTCAAAAAAAAAAAAAAAAAAATAACAATAAGAAAGAAAGAAAGAAAGAAAGAAGAAAGTGATTTTGTTTTCTCCATGAAAGCCTAAAGAAGTGGAATCTAAACTAAAAACATGCTACAAGATGCAAGCCACGCTGCAACACTTACAGTTCATTTTACTGTGAGAATGCAACCATGTGCAATCCAACATTAATGACGTGGGACGACTAACCACTTGCTCTAAAAGCTCGAACTGATAGAGCGTGGTGAATCAATCCCTTTATCTCATAACCCAGGCTCCTGGTTCACAAAGGCCAAGCCCCCAGCCAAACCCTCCTTCGTAGGCCCCACTTCACATGGGTTCCGCCTCACACATAGCCACCTGCCTCACACAGGCCGCCCACCTCGAGTGTGCCCCCACTTCACACAGGCCACCCCACTCGAGCCCGGTGTAAAAATGCCCCTGCACTAATCACCCCCAGTGAGAAGTGTCGAACACGAGACCTCCTGCTCTGATACCACTTTGACGCAGGACGACTAACCACTTGCTGTAAAAGCTCGAACTAATATAACCTGGCGAATCAATCCCTTTATCTCATATCCCAGGCTCTGCTTCACACAGGCTAGGCCCTCGGCCAAACCCTCCTTCGTAGGCTCCACTTCACATGGGTTCCGCCTCACACGGGTAGATCCCACCTCACACGGGCCGCCCACCTCGAGTATGCCCTCGCTTCACACAGGCCACCCTACTTGAGCCTGGTGTGAAAATGCCCCTACATTAATAGTTGATGAGGACAACAGAGGACCTACTCGAGTGTACCAGAGGCGGAGGCGATTACCTGTATCAGCACATTTATCTTTATGGATGGACGACAACTTCCAGATGGGGCCCGTGAGGCCATTTTGAAGACCCCACATGTATTGGTCATGCATCAGGAAGACCCCACTTTGGGATGATGCATGTGGGTTGCTTAGGATGAGTTTTTAGCCATAGGATTTCAGTTTTGGGTCCATCTGACCGTTGGACCATCTTCATCGGGCTATCGGATCGTCAGAACTTTCAGATCTTGGCCGCATGAACCCTAATTTTTATTTTATTTCATTTTATGTTATTTTTAGGACATAATGGATGGTTTGGATCACTTTTATTTGCTTTGGATATTTTACTTTGAGTTTGGCCCATGGAACATTAAGTTGGGCATATTGGTAATTTTTTAAAAGTTTTATTATAAAAGCTAAAAGGGGGGAGACGTCTAACCCTAGTGTGGTTTTTAGAGTAAAGGAAAAAAGCTTGGAAGCTTGTTCTCTCTTAAGAAGACCTTTCTTCATTCTTCTTTAGGGTTTGTGAGGAAACCCTCCCTTCCAATCCAACTGTGGAAGGGTTAGAAACTTAACTTTGTGGTAGACTCCTACGATATCTTTTCTTCTTCTTCGTTCAAGGTACGCAACTTCTTTCTCCTTTCTCCTTCTTCCTTCTCCTATAAATCCCCTAAACCCTAGGATCCTTTCATCCTTCCTTCTCCCTTTTCCATAAAACCCGTCAAAACCCAACCCCCATACCCCACATGCACGTTTGTACGTGCGTCCGTACGGACCAGCCGTATGACCGTACGAACAGCCCCTCGTCCCCCCTTTTCTTCATCTTCTTCTCCTTACTTCATCCTCTACACTCCCTAATAACCCTAGTCTCAATCCTAAACCTAAAACCCAAACCCTAATTCCCCAAAATTCCAAAATTCCCAAATCCCAAAACTCCTAATTCCCAATTCCTAAATCCCAAAACCCCTTACGAAAATTTGATTTTGAACAAACCCCTTTTCCCTAAATCTGAATTTTATTGGCACCATTATTTTTTCATGTGAATGTGGCATTACCTATGCTAGATTGGAAGTCCTAACTTCCAAGGAGCCACTCTTGAGATATTTCATATTTCCCTGCACCATTTATGTGATTAACCTAGGACCATCTAGTTGTTAATCCGAATTTCCTATTGTATGGTGTGGATTTACTTGAATTTATTTGTTGATTGCCTAGTTAGTGTGTATTTTAATGTCACCTCATTCATCCTAGGCTAGTTTCACTCATCCTACATCAATTAAAGACCAATCAAAGATAAAGAAAACCACACTAAACCACCAATAACTGTAATCAAATACTCTCAAGCCAAATATCACGAGTAAACAAGAAACGTGCAGACCGATTTTCATGTCCATTAAGTATATTTGACATTTATTCACTACCAAACCCCTAAAATACAAAAAGAAACAAAAAATTTTCAGAGAAAAAGAATATTTCAGAGAAAAAGTTATTGCACTAAAAATGGCACAGGTAAAAATATTTCAGAGAAAAAGAAAGAAATAAATGAAGTCACCTCAAGTTCCGCTGGCTTGGAAAAGTTATTGCTGTCTGTGTTGAGCCCATGCAAAAGAAACAGTAAGGGTTTTCCTGATCCTCCAAAGTGATCATGTAGCACTTCTACAATCTCATCAGTATAGCAAACCATGTTGACCATATACCTTTCCTGCGGAGGAATGGGAAACTAAAAATGCCAACTTGGCACAGCAACAATTAAGCATAAATGGAATATCATCAAATTATCACCTTGAAGTAGGATAATGGCTTTATTTCCCCTAACCAAACGGCATAATCAATAGGTAGCCGTGGAGCAAACAGAATCGATTTTCCAGAGGCAATGTCCTTCAATAACACAACAGATACAATTTCCAATTCAAGAGTTATACAACAACAAGGAAAATTTTCTAGAAGCAACAATAACAGAACATCACTGTCGATATGTAACAAACTCACAATTGCTCCATAAAAACCAGGCTCCCTCACTCCGAAGAGGTAAGCAAAATAACTCTCCTGCCTGAAAATCAAATTACCCCATCAATCAATTAATAATGAAAAAGCCCATCAATCAGTAAACAGGTTTGCCATCCTACCAAGTACTGCAAGCAAAAGAAAACATATTCCATTGTGCAAAAAGGCTTATGATAAGTCCTCGATCAAGAAAGATGTTGTTCTGTACCGGGAAGTGATGTACGTAGATGCCAAAATTGCTCTTTTGGCAATGCATCTAAACCGTACACTGTTTCAGCCCCACCATGGTGATGACCCAAAGTCACAGTAATCACACTAGCAAAACATCTGATCAATGGCATGCAATCAGATGATTCTTCAAGGGATGATCCCATGCAATATTTAAGCATTGTAATATGATGCAAAAAGTTTGATCATTGATCTGGACTGTCCACCTCTTGCTTCCCATCTCTGATTGTCCATGGCTACAACATAGCTCCGGCAAGAAAATATTTACTCTTTAACTTTCCCAACTAATGGATATTTTGGCCACCATTCCATTTTCTCTAGACCATCCATTTGCAGTTATCAATGGTAGGGCCCAGCAGGTGGCTACTTCAGATCAACCAGAGCAGGGCCTCCATGTAAAGTTAGATAGGAACCAGTGCTTTAAATAGCGAATAGCGTGTAGCATAGCGTTCACCCCTCTGAAGTGTGTAGCGTAAGCTACACATTACTTCTAGATTTTTTATTAAGGTTGTTCTTGGTTGCACTAATTCCATGATATTCACCAAATTAGACTGATTAATAATGAAATATAACAAATTTTCATGATATTTTGTGCAACCAAATGTGACTTAAAGTAATAGAAACGGGTAATCATTAAGTATAAAGGTAAAGAAAGAACAACACAACTAATTTAATGCTGTTGCTTATATTATTTTTATGAAAAGCATTAAATGTTGAAAATAGAAAAATCTAACAAATCATTGAAAATATTATTTGATTTTAATGTTGTAATGAAAAATAACTTGTCATGTGAGGTACGTAGTTCGTAGCCTAGTTTATGTAGCATGTAGTGTATGCAAATTATCATGTAGCATGGGCTACACATGACTTAAGCTATTTTCGCGATCTACATAGCATTAAGGCTAAGCTACGCTGCGTAGCGTAAGCTACACACTACATAGCGTAGCTATTTAGAACATTGATAGGAACTTGATACTGCAGCAATGCAACAGGGTGCATGCAATCATTCCTCAACAGAGAAATGGATGTAATCCCCATTCCACAAGAAGATTCAGATCTGGATGGTTCCAATTTGCTTTATCTGTGTGAATTAGGGTCATGACACATCAACAGCAAGGCATACCTCCAAGGCTCTGACGTCCACAAATAAAAAATACACTTCTTACTAAATCATCTTTCAATAGAAAACACACAAAATCCCACAACAACAGCAAAAAAAGAGATTTCTACCACAAAATTCGTCAAGAACTATGATTTTACCAAACAATACATGGGCTAATTTCGAGTCGCAAAACACGCCTTTGTCTAGTTTTTTCCTAAAAGGAAATGAATTGGACAACAATCTTTCCATTTCCGCTGCCACATATTTAGGGACCGGAGTGACTGAAAAGAAATGAATTGGTATACTTGATAAAACATGTTTGATGAGGGTGATCCTTCCGCCCGTTGAAAGGAGCCTTAATTTCCTCCATTTAATTTTCATTATCAAGTCTGAGAAACCCACTCTTCCAATTTTCCCGACGTACAAGGGAGCTCCAAGGTAAACTGAGGGAAGGAGTTTTCATGGAATCCTAGTGGTGTGCTGGATAGAGAGTACTCTGTTCAGAGGGAGCTTTTCAGATGCAAAGAAGCAACTCTTTTCAACATTAATAAACTGTATCCTTATACTCACACATAGAGCAAAAATACAAGAGAATTTTAAGAGACATTTTTTTCTCCCATTTAAGAATATCAGGAGATTATCTGCAAACAATAGATGAGTCACCGGAGCACAATTCCTCAAGCAAGCATAATAGCCAATCAGTCCTTTATCAAATTATTCCTGAGTCCACGACTGAGAACCTCTTCCGCAATAATAAACAGACTAGGAGAGAGCGGATCACCCTGTCTTAAACCCCTTGTTCCTTTGAAATCACCATATGGAACCCCATTAACAAGAATGGAAAAGTATTCGTTGTTGAGGCAACCCGCTAGTGGAGTAGAGCATTGTGGAGCCCACGTGGTGCGTATATGACATCAACCCTTCCAACCGGTGGATCCCACCATGACGACCAAACCAACAAAAAATCAGGCTGATCCAATCATCAGGTGGCCCACACCATAAAAAAAATAAAAAAATAAAAAAAAAATACACAACACCCAAATTCACATCTGCCCACCTGATTATTGTATCAGCCTGTTATTTAGTTTGTCTGATCATCATACCATGATGGGTGCACCTGTTGAACAGGTTGGATGTCATACCCACACTACACGCCCCAAAATGCTCAACTCCACTAATTAAAAAGAAAAATTACAGGGCATTCTAGTCATTTCACCTGCTGAGAAGCATGTTTTGGGACTCTATAGTCAACACATTGTTTGATAAAATCAGAATTCGCGAGGAAATTACACTAAAAAACCCCAAAACCAAAAAAGAAAGAAAGAAATCACACTATAAAACTTAGATACATTAGAAAAGCCAAAACAGAACTCAACGAACAATTGAACGAAAAGAAGAACTACAGAGAGAATGAGACGGAGAGAATTACCTGAAGAGAATAACATGATCGGTGCAGTAACGCGTTTGCTCCTCTCCTCCCTAACAAATCAACAACAAACATAAGAGAAACAGAGAAAATATAAAATAAATAAATAAATCAATCATTCGATTTAGAAAAATTCAAAATAGAAATAAGGAATCCAAAATGAGAATGGAAAATAAGATAGAGAGAGAGGGAGAGATAACTTGCAGTAAGACGAATCCATGGAGAGGGCGAGACGAGGAGGATAGATGTTCGCGGAGAGATCGAATGAGCTTCGATCGATTCCGTGCGTGAAGTTCCATCGAAATCTCCGGAGGACGAGACAACGAAGAAGCCATTGATATGGAAATGCCTTCCCTACTTACGTGTTCTGGGAAGTGCGGGGATCCCAAATAAATAGGCGATGTTGAATTGTAAGATTCGCGTGTCCCGGAAAACAGTTCGCAGAAGATTCTTACGCAACTCACACAGAACATCCAAACGCCGGAGATGTCACGGAGTGGGAAAGTCCGAGGAGAAAGTTGCGGGAACGGCGATTTGGGAGTTGAGGAGTTATGTCATACTCGGGCCATACTCGGGCTGCGTATGACGCTTCATACTCAGGCATTCAGAAATGGGGCGCGGATTAGGTATTTCCCCGCCTGTCCCGAGCTAAGGACAGGCTAGGGCTCTGAGGGCCACCATGGTGTATGGATTTTATCCACACCGTCCATTCACTTTTCCATGTCAGTTTAGGTCATGGGGCCAAAAATGGGGCAGATCCAAGGTTTAAGTGGGCCACACTAGAGCAGCGGTGCTAATGTTGCCTACCATTGAAACCTTCCTAGGGCCCACCATTATGTTTTTTCTTACATTCATCCTGTTCATAAGGACTTAGAGACGTGGATGAAGGAAAACACAAATATCAGCTTGATCTAAAACCTCCCGTGGCGTGGCACCTAAGAAGTTTTCAACTATCAGAGTTTAATCCCCATTTTATTGCCACTTAACTTCTAGGGTAAAATTATTTTTTTCTGCTCGTTATATTCTAAACAAAATATATACTCACGTATAAACTGGTGGTAGTCTCTCTAATATATAAAAAGGTAGAAATCAAGTGTTAGCTATCTTAGAGTGTGGGGTCGTGAATCCCATGTTAGGCTTGTAGATCTCAAAAGGCCTATGTCAGAAGTCAAAATTTCTAGGTGTTTACCTGTAAGGTATGCATCTTATAACAAGACATATAAATTCCTAGTCGAAAATAAGATTATTAGTATCGAATCCAAAGATACAAAATTTTAAGAAAATATATTCTCATGCAAACTAAAACAGCGGGGTCATTCCGGTGGAGATTCTTCTTCTAAAATATATGAGCCGCATAGCTCATATCCATTAGACTTAGAAAAACTTGAGTCTAAACCTAGAATTAGGAAAAGCAAATGGTCTAGAATTGCCCAAGATTATAGTCTTAACTTTTATATGTTTTTAACTTATTTAGAAGGTAACCTTGTAAGATTCAAAGAGATTGTGTCCTCACATCATGCCATATTTTAAAAAGAAATGATCATGAATGAGATAAAGTCCATCGAGACTAACAACATATATATGAAAATTAATAGATCTACCTTCTAAGGCAAAAACCTTAGTTGTAATTGGATTTTAAAAAAGAAACATGAAGTTGACGACTTAATCAAGAAATACAAGGCTAAGCTAATAGTCAAATGTTTTAATAAAAAAGAATGTGTATATCACTTTGATATATACTCTCTTATGTTAAAAATGGCTTCAATTCGATTCTTAATTAATATTGCTTCAATCAATGACTTTTCAATGACTTTCTAATTCACTAAATGGACGTAAAATTGACTTTTTATATTGTGAATTAGAGAAAAAAAATATATATGGAACAATTGAAAGGGTTTATTCAATCATATCAAGAAAATAAAGTATGTAAGCTTTTAAAGTTCTTATATAAACTTAAACAAGCCCTTAAGCAATGGTAAAAAAAAAATCAATCAAGTCGTGATGACGAGTGAGTTTTATGTTCAATGAGGGAGAGATATGCCTTTATTCAAAGGTGTTTAAGGACTTCATAGTAATGGTATACTTATATGTAAAAGATCTACTGATCTTTTCTTCTAATCTCTAATTATAAATGATACCAAAACATTCTTATCTTCTTATTTTAATGAGAAAGATAAGAGAGCTAAAGTAATTTAGAGATTAAAATCATTCGAAGTTATAGTAGTATATTATTAACCCAATCTTGTTACATAGAGAAGATTTTAAAAAAATACAATCATTATAATATCAAACATATTGCGTATACACTTTGAAATTGCGCAGCGGATGGTCTAACACAACACCTTATGCTTATACACGAAAGCCTGGAGAAGAGCAACTAGAATTATGGCTAAGTCCTAGAGGAAGGTGATCAGGACTTTTTCGAAAGAAAAAAATCACTTACTTAAAACTAATTAGCAATTATCACTAAGCAAAAACACTTCAGCTTCCAAGCCTAAGTGGGTCCAATCACAAAGATTAGTAAAGATAAGCAATTAAACAACTAATATAACATGCATAGATTATAAAAAAAAAGGTTTAACTAAACAAGCAGCTAATCTATACAACCTATATAGACTATATGAGAATGGATTATAAAAGCTCAAGTCTGTTGGAAAACGGACGCCTAAAATCATTGCACAGGGACCACCATCCAGTCGGTCACAATAGAGATGGAGGCAGCATTGTTGCTAGACGGTTTCTAGGCCATCCGACTGGTCGGCAGTTTCCTTGTGTAACCCGATTTCTTGCGCGGTTTGCGCACAAGAGGTCTTTAAATCCGTTTTTCTTGCATTTTTAAGGGGTAATACGGGATTAGAGGTTTCTAAGGTTGCAAAGGGGATTAAGGGAGCTTATAGGTGAGAGAAAGAACTTGAAGAAGATGATTTTCTTCTTAGGTAAGATTGGGATTTCTCTTGTGGGCTTGGATTTTTGGTCCTGGGTTCCATCTCTTGTAAGTTCTGATATTATAGTGGATTGGTGTCACTTTGTGCCATGGTTTTTTACCCGTAAGGGGTTTTTCCACGTTAAATTCGAATTGTCTATGTGTGGATGATTGCATGCATCAGGATTGCATTGTGTGGTTTGTTTGATTCAATTTGTTGTTTGTGTTCGGCTTTGCTTCCGTTGCCGGCCGTCCTATCCCAACAACTGGTGTCAGAGCGATCGTTGAGGTGTAGCAGAAATTCGAATATGAGACAAGAGCATGGTATCAGGCATGAGGTTCGACATAGAGAAGTATTCGGGGAAAAACAATTTTGAACTTTGGAAGGTGAAGATGAAAGGCATTCTAGTTCAACAAGGATTGCAAGATGCGCTCCTTGGAGAGCGACCAGAAGCTATGAAAGGAGAGTGGAAGAAGATCGATGAAAAGACCAATGTCTCAATCCAGTTGTGCCTGGCAGATGAGGTCCTATATAACGTCATGAAAGAGAAGACTGCGGCTGCGACATGGGCGAAGTTGGAGAATATCTACGCGAAGAAATCTCTGAAAAATCGCATATACTTGAAGCTTCAGTTGTACAATTTGAGGATGACGGAGGAGGCCGATGTTGAGAGCCACATCAGCAATTTCAATAGGCTTATTTGCAAGTTGATGGATGTAGATGAGCCGATGAAGGACGAGGATTAAGTGTTTATCCTATTAAATTCTCTTCCAGAATTATATGAGTTGCTCAAGGACTTTTTGTGCGCAAGTAGGGAGACTATTGGCGTAGAAACCGTTATCTAGGCCCTTCAGGCGAAGGCGATGAGAAGAAAAAGCGGCGGCGTGGGTCCCTCTACTAATGAGGCACTAGTTATGAGGGGGAGGAATTTCTGAGCAAGGTGGAGGATCTTCTTCATCGAGATCTAAATCAAAAGGCAAGTGGAGGCACAAGGTGAGATGCTGAAATTGTGGGGAAGAAGGTCATGTGAAGAGGGATTGTTCGAACTTGTGAAAAGGCAGAAGAAATCTGGAGATTCTTCTAAGGAAGGAACTAATACCGTAGAGGACGGTGGTGACGGTTGTGATGTATTGACTGTATCCGACATAGAGCCTCTTAGTGGAGAGTGGCTCTTGGATTCAGGGGCATCATGTCATGTATGTCCTGACCGAAGTTCATTCATGTCATACAAGGAGTATGATAGTAGATCGATGTTTGTGGGCGATGGCTACACTCGCAATGTGGTAGGGATTGTTCGGTGCGCATTAGGATGTTTGATGGAGTCGAACGGATCCTTGAAAGTGTGAAGCATATCCCTGAGATGAAGATGAATGTGATATCTCTTGGTGCACTTGAGGCGAAAGGGTGCAGGTTCATCGGATGCGATCGGTATTGTAAAGTAGTGAAGGGAGCACGCGTGATGATCAAGGCACGGAGGTGCGATAATCTTTACAAGGTGATCGGGAGCACAATTCATAATGGAGCTGCGGGATCCACGGTTGCTCATGTGTGGCAAGAGAAAAATGGCCACATGGGAAGAGCAACAAGGCGTGTGAAGATCCAAGGATAAAGTCGATGGGACATGAGAAGCGACGGGACTATAATGATGACGAAGTAGAGGTGGAGATTGTGCGTGGCAAGGTGGTGCATGATGATTTGAGTCGTGGTGGAGTTTGTTGAAAAACGGACGCCTAAAATCATTGCACAGGGACCACCGACCGGTCGGTCACAATAAAGATCGAGGCAACGTTGCTGCTAGACGGTTTCTAGGCCATCCAACCGGTCGGCAGTTTCCTTGTGTAACTCAATTTCTTACGCAGTTTGCGCGCAAAAGGTTTCTAAATCAAATTTTCTTGCCTTTTTAAGGGGTAATACGGGATTAAAAGTTTCTAAGGTTGCAAAGGGGATTGAGGGAGCTTCTAGGTGAGAGAAAGAGCTTGAAAAAGAGGGTTTTCTTCTTAGGTAAGCTTGGGATTTCTCTTGTGGGTTTGGGTTTTTGGTTTTGGGTTCCATCTCTTATAACTTCTGATATTATAGTGGATTGGTGTCGCTTTGTGCCATGGTTTTTTACCCATGAGGGGTTTTTCCACGTTAAATTCGGATTATCTATGTGTGGGTGATTGCATGCATCAGGATTGCATTGTGTGGCTTGTTTGATTTAATTTGCCGTTTATGTTCGGCTTTACTTCCGCTGTCGGCCCTCCTATCCCAACAAAGTCTACACTAAGTGAAAACATATCCTGTGCATGTGAATCTACCTATCAAGTACCTATCATACATTCCAATTAAGCATTTATAAGAAAACAATTAAACTACAATGCATTAATAATAAATGAACTAAAAAAACAATCACAAATACAACGATGTATAATAGTTTGACTACTTGTCTATTCCACTCCCGGTTGTTATACTCACCCCATAAATCATGTTCACCTCATAACCTAAGAGTTTTCAATAGGATCCTCCCTACTTTACAATCCTACACAAGAACTGGGTCCTACAACCAAACCTACACGTATGCACCCGTGTCGGTGAACTACATACACACCCATATCGGTGGCTCCCCTTTAGAGACTTAACAATTTAAGCTCTCCTCAAGAGCCAGGGTCCTATAACCAAACTTCAGTTTAGGCTTTACTCATAAGCCAATGTCTTACAACCGAACCTCAAAGGTTTTAGGCTCTACAACCGAGCTAAGGTCCTGCAACCGAGCCAATGGTCCTACAACTGAGCATATACTCTCCGCCGAAGGCTCCCCACTTAAAGACTTGATTCGGCTCTACAACCAGGCCTAGGTCCTACTACCGAACCTATCGAGTTTGCAATTAAACTCTACACTTAATTCCCCACGGGAAGAGAGTGGGTGCACTCAACACACATTGACAACCTTACTTGTCGGATTTGAGCCTCGTTGATGCGCCACTTAGGTTGCTTGATCTCCATTCTCTCGTACTTTAATCAACTCCCCTTTGCTCCCCCGATCTTGTTGTCGATGCATTGTCAATGCTCCAGCTTCAACGATAAAAAACAGACAGATTCGTATATTTTCGATCGATCGATATTTTCTTCGATTGATTAGAAAACTATCAAGAGAGTTTTATGAAGTTGTTAGACATATGTTCAATTGATCGAAGAATCTGTTTGATTGATCGAAGAACTGTCCAAAGAGTTCAACAAGTTGCTGGATATATGTTCGATTGATCGAACTGGTTATTCGATTGATAGAAGTCCACTCGAAAATTGTTGTTTGGGCTATTTTGTTTATAGTGGCTTGCACCTCTTTTATTCATCTAACTTGTCATGTTTTTCTAAGTATTTTAAGGCTAACAATGTTGATTAAGGGTTTTCTTAATTAGTCCAAGTCATTTAAAGATTTAGGGTGTTTTGGTTCTAAGGATTAGGGTCACCAAGGCATCTTTTTTACCTGTTCTTCTTCCTTGATACTTCTTGTCCACTTGAATCTTCGGTCTTCAACTTGCTAAGGCTCAACCGATATTATAACACATGAACACACGTGATTAACAAATAAGGTGTACTGGTATGCCACAGAAAAGTACACTAACACATTTTTCAACCTTAGCATAAAGCTAAAAAAGAATACTAGTGAAGAATTATCTCGGACTAAATATGCTAGTGTTATTGACAGTCTAGCCTAAGCTATGAACTACATTAAGCCAGGCATTAGTTTTGCAGTAAGCAAGATGAGTAGATATTCTAACAATCTGAGTTACATACATCAGAATGCATTTTATAGGATTTTAAGGTATCCTAAAAAGATGTGGGATCTTGACATTCATTACAAAAGATTTTCAGTTGTTGTTGAAGGCTACGATTATGCAGATTGGAATTAGGGATTAATGATTACAAATCTACTAGTGACTTTATCTTCACCATGACAAGAAGTTGTTTCGTGGAAATTGAAAAATAAAGTTTTATAGCTCACTTCACTATGGAATCTAACCTGGTTGCTTTAACAACAGCTGGTGAGGAATCAGAATGGATTAAAACTCTATTAATCGATATCATGTTTGGTTAAAACCAATTCCACCTATATATATTCACCATGATAGCTTAGCAGCTATAAGAAGAGCTAATAGCAAGTGCTATAATAAAAACTTTAGACAAATTCATCTAAAGTATGGTTGTATAAGACAACTACTAAAAAATGATATTATAACTCTAAACTTTTTAAGATCCAATGAGAGTATAGTGGATCATTTAAAAAAAAGATATAACTAAGTAAAAAATCTAGAAGACATCGAGGGAGATGACACTTAGGCCCATACAAAAACGAATCACTAAAAATAGTAACATAACCCAAGGACTGGAGATTTCAAGAATTAAGTTTAATAAAAAAAAAAGTTTTCATGTGATTCCTAATTAAAATGCATTACAAAATTAAAGAGAACTCACCTTTTTAGGTTACTTTTTATGATTTAAGTAATGTTATTATCTGTAACGGGTTGAGGTTGGGTTCAACCCTCAATGAGTTTATAGCCTATAAGATAAGGTGATGGTTGTCACAGAGACATCATTGATGAACTCACCTATATGAATGTGGAAGTGGGATCGCTACTTATGAGAATTAGATTGATTCTCTAGAGTACTCATAAAATCAGGATATTGCACATGACCTAAAGTGTAGCTCTGAACACTCTTATCGCTCTTAACTATTGTGTGTGTCTTGTGTACAATCTATACTAAAAAAATTTAATTCAAGACTTAGTTCACTAATTTTCCTATAATACAAACACATTTCACTAAGCAGGGGTTGAAGACAATATATCACATTCATTTATACATGGTAATATTTCAATATGCTAATTTTTTATTTTATTATTATTATTTTTTTGAAATAAGTGGGTATTGTCAAAATATTTCAAATAAAAAAAGGAAAAAAAAAATCTTGTTTGTGTTTTGTTCATTGTTTCATTTTGTAAAAGTTTAGTCCTACATTGGAAAGATAAGAAGAAAAAAATTAACTTATATAAGATCTTTCCCTATGGCTTTTGTGTGAAGGAGCTCTCCTATGCCAAAACCCATATGCACATGCAACCCCCACCCGATGGGGAAAATTGGCTAGGAAACCTTTAGACGGGCATGTGTGCCCGTGCATACCTTTTTATACTTGCGCGCAAAGGGGATCTAGTCCCGAGATAGCCTGATCTAGATCCTTTATAGAGGTCTTGATGAACTTGGTTTTGCAATTTTTTATTATCATGTTTTTAGTCAATATTTTTTTCAATTTCAATTTTTTTGCTTTCGTGGGCTATTTCTTGCATTTCTCACATGCTTTGGTTGTTTTTTTGACCTTTTTCACATGCTTTGATGTGGCCCTTTAAAACTAGATTGTTTCCACGAGCATAAATGGGTCCATAACAGTTGGCCCATTAATTGCATCCACCAATAGTCAGAAATGCATGCATCGACCTTAAATTCAGTCATGCCCTTGTGATCTATATAAGGCCCTCTCGCAAGTCCTTACGGCATATCAACAAGCACAACATTAGTGTATGCGAAACATCAACATCAACATCTAAGATAAAATAGAAGTGCAATCTTTATTTCTTCTTTTCTTGGCATATGAAACTACTCTTTGTGATCAGGTGTTGGGTTTGTCTGTGGCTTATGCACACCAAAGATAAAGTATTGTATCTTGGAGGTAGCGTATCGAGAAGCCTAGTACACCGGTAGAATGAGCTGAGGGGCTGTGAATTATCTCAAAGATAGCGATCGGGTCTACACCTCGCCCCAATGGAAGGTTCAAACTCCTCTTCTTGTTCGATCACCTTCAAATAGGTGTGAAGTTTTTCTTTATTGTTTTCAAGTATATTTTTCAAAAAAAATCAACAAATACCATATTGTACCATGACCACCTAACAGGTTGTAAATCAAACCTATGATCATTACTTTGTATATGATTATCCTATGTGAGAAGACGGGTGACAAGATGAGGTAGAATGTCTTCACTATTGAGCACAATCACAAGTTGGCGTGCCTTTGCCCTACTCCACATAGGAGAGTGATTGTGCCATGGGAATAGGATCTTGGTTCAAACTTGTTAGGCACTTGTATTGGTAAATTGAGGTCAAATCCTTAGAGTAGGAGGCTCGTCATCGTACATATACTATAATCTACTTGAGAATGTATCAAGTCTAATTAATTCTTAGACCTGAAGACATATGAAGAATCAAGGTCTCGATTACATGTAATTTGACTCGTTGTACAAAGTTATAATGTGGCCAACAAAAGTGGACGCAAATGGACACATCCATTAAGGTCCATTGAGACACACATGGGCTAACAAGGAATCTATTAGCTTTCTAAAAACTAACTTATGGCGTAAATTATATATGGAGATCAAGTATTCGTCAAGTGTTTTTTTTTTTTTTTTTTTAAGGCCAGCACTCAAAAGGTTTTACAAATGTTTTTAGCCATTAAACTTATGTTTTAACTATTAAAATGATTTAATCACACTTGATAATAATTTGATAGTTTAAATGTATGGATCAACCACTTGATCTGCAAAGACATTGATTTATTACATATGACCATGACAATGGAGGGTTTTGATCAATACAAATATAGAAGGTGAGATCATAAATTTCCAACATAATTAGGTATATGGAATGCTATAGGGTGTTAGAGTAGCATCACTAGTGTATCCCTGAAACCTTAATTCCTCCTCATGTGGAAATTCTATCCCAAAGGGAGAAGAGAAAAACAAAAGAGAGCCTTGGATGTTCCCATCGCCTGGGCGTCACCGGTAGAGGCTGTAGAGAGAGAGAGAGAGAGAGAGAGAGAGAGAGGTTGTTCTCATCTCTCCTTTGACCTCACATGTTCCACACATGTGTGGTCCACCTACGCGGAAGGCTCCTACATCTTGCTTCGGTATACTCTAAAGTCCAACATGCAACTCTTCTCCTCTCTTTTATCTGGGATAGATTAGGGAGAGACCTCGTACTTGAAGAAACATTATCGATAAAAATTAGCTTCTCAACAACATTGATCAAGTAAATCTTAGCTATTGGAATTGATTTTTCTTTTATAAAAACTAAGAATATCTAAACAAGGATCCATAGTGCTATAAAATTAAAATCAAGATTTTCAAAAACTTTTATTGTCCATCGCATTTCTAAAATCCCAACAACGTGGGTCCCATACAACTAATGGTAGGCGTCACCATCCCAACCGTCCTCATGATGTGGCCCACATAAGTTTTCGATGAGCCTGACTCATGGTTCTTGGGTTCAAATGAGGTGGTGCACTTGATGGACAGCTTGGATCACACTCAAGTACTCTCCCTCCACATCTCATGTGGGACACAATAAAACATTCCTCATCAAAATATAAATGGATTATGAGAAAAACCTTGGAATCCAGCTCTTAGCATAGTGTAGGCAATTAGACACAAGAAAAAAGCAGCACAAATAAAGTTGCTTCACTAATTTCATTACTGAGTAGAGGATGGTAAGTGTCAAGCGCATAACGAAACCAAGCAACTCTTTTATCTCATTCACATAATGCAATGACGCCTATCAAGCAGGGCCCTTAATTTTTGTTTATGCTTCTACATATTCTATACTAGCACCATAATTTGGACAGTTTAATTTGACTAATTGCATGCCATTTGCTGCAATTTCAGAATAATTTCTACAGTAGCATACGTCACCATCACACTTTGCCGGAGCATCAAAGCTTTTTTTTTTTTTTTTTTTTTACCTTAAGTAATTCTCCCGCAAGTATTTTATTTTTGCAATGAGATCTCTGTGGAGCCACCATGAGGTGTGTTAGAGACATTTGCTCCATCCATTGGTTACCCCAACTGACTATATGAGGTTAGCGCAAAATTAGAGTGGGTCAAAACCTTTATGGGCTGCCGTGATATTTATATGCCATCCAACCCATATATAAAGCAAGTACAACATGAAGGGAAAAACCAAATATCAACTTCTCCAAAATTCCGATGAGCCCAGCGAATGTTTGAATGGTGTTTGTATCCATTGTATGGACTTAATTTTTGGACTTATATGCTAACATGATCTTTCTTAAATGAACTATGGAGCTAATAGGGACACGGAGACGCACCTTGCACGTGACAAGATGAATTATCAGTCGGGTCCGTTCATCTAGTGGGCACTAATAAAGATTGCTTAAATAAATAATAAAAAAAATCGGATAAACCTATCCACAACTTCTCTTTTGCATATAAATTTTTTTTCATTTTCTACCGTTGCTTCGGTGGCCATCGATCAGATGGATAGAAATATCCGATGTGTGTAATCTTATATATAAAATCAGTCCATTCCAGAGCCCAATATATGAGCAGACCCAATTGGTATGAAAAACATGATACTTGCACCAACAAATGATGGATGCCTTTACGGTATTCTTTTGTTCATACTGTGTGTCATACCAACCAGGTTAGGCTGGTGACCCGAACAGCAGCTACCCAGCAAGCAGCCGTGGGCCTGTCTCGGCCTACAACAGCAAACGATAAAGGGCCTATATGACCCATACGAGTGAAGGAATGATACCCAATACACCACTTTAAAACCTTGCCTGGAAGGTAGCAGTCATTTTCAATTGCAATTGATTGGCAAGGTCTGCAAATGCAGCGGCCAGCTGTTCTATAAAAGTTGCCTCTGCAGACGTAGAGCAGCGGCCATTACAATGATGCAACCAGGTCGCCCTCCATAGCCTCAGCAGCATTTTTGAGAGGAAGCATCAATTCTATGATCCACACCGTTGATATTGTGGACCACACATCTAATAGAGGATGCTCTGACAAATCCTCCCAGCTCAGAAGACCACTGAAATCAGCGGCCTGCACCATAAATCATAACATGATGGACACCCCAAACTTGCAGCGCAGCTTCTCAGACCAAGTCCAATGGCCCCACCAGTTGTCCCTACTACCAGGCAGCACAAGATGAGTAACAGCTAGCAACCACATCACCTGCAGATTCCAATTGCAATTCCGCTTCTTGGTTTCAGATGCAGATTTATATAGAAATGTTATAACGTTAGCAGCCAAAACGTTGAGAACTCTCTCAGTAACTGTGAAAATCAAAATTTAACGTGTCCTCCTTTTTCCCAAAGAAATTGATATCCATGCTTTCTGAAGAAAACCGTGGAAATGGAAAACGGTTTCCAAAGCTGCTTTTTTTTCTTTTCTCAAAGAGGGGGAAAGGTAGATTATCCATGGAAATCGTTTTCTTTTATGAAGTTTTCAACATTCCCAAAAAGGCCTGAGAACAAAAACCACATGCATCTAAGACCGCCACAATGAGGCTTATTTGCAAAACCATTCTTTTATCCCCACCTTAGAAATATACAAATTGTACTTGTAAGAGAAAAATCGTCCATCCTAAAAGTACGACGAAGAACACCTGCCTACGAACTTCACCTAGCCCCAGACCGTCTATCAGGCTCTGGCAGCTCTGCGAACAGAAGATGTAGAAGGTTAGCGTAGAGAATTAAAATAATCATGATAAACATTCACAAATGCTCAATGAGCAGGTCTGACAAAACAAAGCTCCATGACCAGGAGATGATGAGATCCGTGTGATGCAGAAAGAAACCTTTTTTTGCATTCAAGTCAACGACCCTTGGATGGACCAAAACCCAGTAATCGCATCGATACAGCCATCATTCGATTGCAGGAGTGCTACAATTGTGCCTTTTGGACCTAAACCGAACACAAAGAAAAGACAGGAATCTTTTCTAAAAATGAATCAGAATTGAGCTGCCCGCCCGGGAACGAAAGATAGTTTTTACTTCCTCGTGGATTCCGACAGCCTCTTCTGCATTACGATCTAGGGATGCGCTACAGCTTAAAAAAGGTGATGCTGGGGCTCAGAGGAATTGCGGTCTCCATCTTTGATGGTTGCAGGAAAAGCAACGGCCTTCACCAACAGCCGTCCAAAAACAAAAAAAAATTAGCCGAGCGGCGCATTTCTTCCACGAACGTCTTCATGCATAATACATGTACAGGCTGTTTGCAGCAGCGCATGCGATTGAATTTTCAGTTGGGTGCCATGCTAGGTGGAGCAACTTCATTGTGAAATCAAAAGCATTTCCATTTGCGTCGACGCCAGGGCTTTCAGCTCCTGTTGTTTAACATTCATGCACACAATAGATATAACAAAGGAAAACCATATTGGACTTTCTAATCTTTTTAGTTCTGTGAAACTCAGAACAGGATTATTTAGTACCAACCTCGTCTTACAACGCGTGTTAGGCTGCTCAGAGATCTTGCCGGCCTTGGAGGGGTCTGCACTTGTCTCCTACACAAGATTAGCAAGCTAGCATGAAGTTGATGACAGATTAAATGGTTATCATGCTCATCAAATGGCTTCCAAATAAATATATATTTTTGGCAAAGGATTATCTCACACATGAAGAATTTCGCTCTGAACTATAATAGCTATTATTAATGTCATTGATAAAACATGTTCTCATCATTATATCTGTCTTTTTTTCTTTTTTCTTTTTTGGAAATAGCTATACCTCATAGGATTTTTGCTGGCTTCCAAAGTCGTTGCCTCATTGCTCCTAGAAGCGCAGCCAAACACACGGAACAGATTGCTGAATAGCAAAAGACAGTCTTAGCATCATTGTCTACAAGGTAACAGATAATGATTTGGATATTGAGTAGGAAGTAACAATCAAATTAAGTTACATTTCAATTGAGCTGAACAAGTAACATAATGGCAGTTTGGGCCCAGCCTCTCAATCTGAATAGTTTGAGAAACTCAATTAAGTTGCGCATTCAATTGCAGACGTAACTATTGAAACAGAAATTGCAGACCTGTAGGAACCAGTAGCTACACGGAGTCCATCTCCACTCAGACAGCACTCAAACTTGTCGAAGATAGAGTCATTTTCATACAAATCACAGAGCTGCACAAGACAATGACAACATCATCATTCTCAGCATTAGAATTCAGCACACCTGCATGGATTCCATGCAGCAGTGCCTCATCATGGGTTCAGAAGAATTTATCCATAGCAAGAATCATCACCTTCGGCCTCAAATATTCATGAACCTGGAAAGTTGCAACAGGACCTGAATCCATATTTATATCCCATAGCTGGTGAAGTACAAACACGTGAAAAAGATATGAACAAGAAAGGCATAACAAACAAGCTACAGATTAAGCTTTCAGCTAACAGATATGTCCATCACTAAAATCATTTTAAATAAGAACCCATGCAGTATCCAGAAGCCAGACAATGCTACATAATTTAAAAAACTTTATTTGAAAAAGGGAAATATAAATATAGAAATTTACATCAAGAGAGTGGTAGTCTATTGGGGAGCCTTGCTAGCATTTCTATTGCCAGCCTTGGCATTCCTTTCTTTGCAAGGAACACTATCTGCTTTGTGTTTCTTAATGCATGATGTAGCCCACTTAGGGTGAAGGGGGTAAAACAAGGATTGGGAGGACTTACAGATAAAAGAGGTAAAGGTTGCCATGTAGGTGCTGAGGCTTGAATGATGGAGAGCATATAGAGATGGTTCAATGATGTGCAACAAAAACCAGAGGCAACTCCACTACGGAGGGGATATTGGTTAGAGTTTAAGGGCTTGCAAAGAGGATGAAAAGGACCATGAAACTTGTTCGCTTACTGAAGATATGTCCTACATAGGATTAATTGGTGAAACAGGATCCATAAAGCCAACCCCAAATAGCCATGGCTATGATCATGATGGCAGCGGTGGTGATAATGATGACAACGACGATGAACCCTTCAATGCCAGTTTCTACTTCTTTGCCAAGAAGCACATGCAAAAGGTACAACAGGACCGAAAATGGGAGACAGGGAAAGTATTAACCTAAAGGGTGGGATGGGGTTCTCCATTCAAAAAAAAAAAAAAAATTGGGATGGGGTTTGGGGTGTAAATATCAACCTCCCATTTGAAAAATGATTATTCTAGAAACTGTAAATATTTCAGAATCATTACCTAAACACTCCCCCACTAAAAAAAAGGATGAGAATGTGGAAAAAAAAAAAAAACCTTAAGAGTCATGTAGTCACGACTAAGAATGTGCCGCCCATCCTTCGAAAACTTGATATCTGATATTGACGCAATAATCTCCGTAAAGAATGACCTTGAACCAGGAGCCTCCTGCTCCTCAAACCTGTACATGAATAGATATCATTAAGTAAAGCTTTATGAGGTTGGGAAGTAAGATCGATATGATCTGGTGAAATTGGTCAGGATCAAAGAAGCCAGTGAACTACTTACAATTTGGAATGAGTATCACATAATGCAGATTGCCGCAGGTCGATAAGCCGTATTGAGCCTTTTGAGCTACTATATGCTAGCGTATTACAGTGAGTAGGGTGGAACTCTGCAGAAGTTATCACCTCTGCAAGTATAAGAAATGTAAAAGATCAGGCATTTGCATTCTTAAGATGGAAGAGCCAATAGAACTGTTAAAAGCATACCCCCATCATTTTGAATTGAACATACAATAAAAAGAAGAAGCTTATGTTCTATGACATAGCACTTGCATTGAAAATCATAGAATGAAAAGACCGAATGGAGGGTGCTATGAGACAGAAAAACTATTGATGGTCATTTATCATGTAAAACACAGTCACCAAGATAGACACAGCCGAAGCATTTAAACAAGTTAGATCCAGAAGTTGGATGAGATGAACAAGGACCACTACTAATGGATAATAGATGATACAAACAAGGAACACAACTAATGGATAATGACCTAAATGCAGCTATCATGTGATGATGACCAAAACTGATTGCCAGTTGAAAGAAACCAAAGTTAAGGAGGCACCTATTGACTGTCTCAAACTCTCAACAGACCAAAGGCAGAAAATTTCCTCCTTTACTGCCAGTTTCAAACTCAGCAGCCTTAGGCTCTTGGTTCTACAATTCATAAAATTACAACTTTGGAGGGAATGAAATGGTTAGAATTTTAAGAAACATTAACTACTTCCTCTACAAAATTGGGATGACTTTACACAATGCATGAGGTGGCTGCTATCTCATTTACCATATTTCCCTCGTTATTATATCCTCCTATTAATGAATTAGTTAATATATTATGTGTAGCCTGAATGCAAACTACTGCTCATGGTATGAGGCCTCCTCAGTCCTCCCTTCTTCTTTTTTTCCTTTTCTTCTCTTCTTTATTTTTTTTTTAATTAACAGCTTTAGTATTATTTTTTCAGTGTTTGAGCAGAAGGTAAACCTCTATAAAAGTAAGTTGATTGGGCTCAAGCCAGAGAGGCAGACTGGATATGTGAGCATTTTAGGTTGCTGAAATGTTGGACTGTCGTAGTGTGTTGGAAAGCCTCCTAAGTTCCTTTGCAAGCTGGTGATCGAAAGAGTTGAGAGGAGGCTTGCTGCTTGAAGGGCAAATATTTCTCTTTTGGGATTCATATTATGTTGATCAAAGCCATGCTTCTTCTTTCTTTTTCCTTTTTTTTTTCCCTTTTTCTGTGAAATGGGAGGATAACTGCAAATCTTAGTTGCACAATCCTTTCAAATCGCCCTTCAGAATCACACTTCACCGATCCTTCTCTCATGCTCCCTAGCTGTTTATACTTGCTAACATTTTGAAACAGACACTTCATCTGTTACCGCTTTGCATCAGGCTCTGTGTAACTCTATTGCAAATATCATTTGGTTGAAAAATGAAAGGAAACAGGTTTACAAACCAATTAAGCAGTGTGGAACTAGAATAAAAGGCCCCCAAAACAATGAATTTTGTGTTTTGGGGCAAATGGGTGAGGAGGTTCGGGATTGATGACGGGCATTATGGAAAAGGGTAAGGACATGGCCAAATATGGCATCCAAGCCCATGGTAGGGCTGCCCCACTATCAGCCAGGCGCAGTAGAACTTGCAGGGTCCGGAAGGGGATCCTGTCTATGAAAAGCATGATGGAGTTCAGAATGGCATTTGATATAGAAAATGGCTCAACAACTTGGTTTTGGGAGACATAGTGTGGCAATGGTCCACTCTGCAAAATTTTTAGACCATAAAGGTTTTCACCATATAAAGAGCCCAAATGCAGGATACCTTAAGCCGGAGAGGTAATCGGGTCATCAGGCCCCACTTTCCCATGGACTTCAAGGAAATTGAAGCCAAAGACGCTGCGAGGTGCCTCAGGCTGCTGGAGGGAGTGGTGTTTAACCAATCAAGGCAATATGGAAGATTATGGAGATGGGCAAGGTCTGAGATTGTTGCATGTGAAAACAAGGGAGGAGATGGCAGGAGAGGCACCAACGGCATTGCTGTGCTGTTGTGGGTGCTAATGGTTATCCTAAGTCCAAGAGTTACTGCTTCTGGGTGGCTGGTGGCCATGACAAGGTACTCACAAATTATCATCTTTGTAATAGGCGAATGAAAATTAGAATGGATGGTGCATGTGAAGGATGCTGAAAATGTGAATCACTTACATGTCCACTGCCCATTTGTTACAAAGATTTGGTGGGGTAATCAATCGAAACTGCTTGGTCAAGGCCTGGATATATGGTTGGCTGTGGTGATTGAGGTGCGCCCTAAGGGATTGGAAAGATATGCCTAAAAGAATTCATTAATCATTATCCCAGTCAGCTTAAAAAGGAATATTGATGGAAGCTCATCCAGGGGGGGGGGGTCTCTTCAAGACACAGTTGGAGCTTGATCAAGGAATTTTCAGGGCCAGTCAGGATTAGGAACTGTAATTTGGCATAAAATGCAGGGCTTCTGCAAGCTTGTAAGATTGCATTTGATGTTTCTTTGGGTCCAGTCCTCATTTAAGGTGACTCGAGTAACATTATTGTGTGGACCATGGGAAAGTCCCGGAGAATTGTACATATTTTAAATGAAAGTGCATAATCTGTGCAAACGTTCTCTCTTTGGTCCCCAGTGAGGCAAAACTCAGATGCACGCTATTTAGAGAAGGCTGGAGCAAGTAGAAAAACATTCTCTCTTTGGTACCCAGGGAGGCAAACTCAGATGCACACTATTTAGAGAATGCTGGAGCAAGTAGAAATTCAATCTTAGTTGCAGATGGGTAACCCCCCCCCCCCCCCCCCCCCCTATTTTTCATTGTAGCCTCAGTGTCCTCTCTGGAGGAGTTCCATTGTTGTTTTTCTCTCTCTTTTTTAATGAATCTCTTGGCTATCTATCAAGGCAACATTCACTGACCCGTTTGCTTCCACAGATGTCTACGATTTCTAAATAATGGAATTAAGATTTCACGACCCAAGAGCCCTCTCGATTGATATCCACAGGTTTTCTTCTTTGAAATCCAACCAGACAATGTTTCTAAATGATTGTATATATAACACAACCACCAAAAAATGGCAGATTTATTAACTAGATGCTTGGATAATATCATTGAAAATATGTCGACCGCTCACATTATATTAAACAGCAAAGGTATCAAATTGGATGACAGAGGAATTCATTAACAAATGCCATAATATTAGCTAATGCTGGTTTTGAGATTCAAGAGAAACCTCAGGACTGTCATTCCCAAAACAAGTCTGTGGATAAAATTTTGTCAATAAACAATGTTTGTTCTGAACATTGTGAATTCTTACCAGTTAGATCCTCCATGTTTGCAGGCTTGACATCAACAATATTGAAACTCTGGTTGCTTATTTCTAAGTTCCAAAGATTTATTCGAAGATCGTCGGCGGATATAAAAGTCTCACCATCACTGAAAATAAGAAAAGGGATGATAAAAGAAACTTATGAAGTAGAAACTAGAAAGTGAATTTCTCTGCAGCCTGCAGGTAAGAGAAGCAAAACCAGTGTGCATATCATAGTAGCCAATTCCATGTGCAGATAAACAAAGTGTGGAGATCAGAGTACACAGAACACGTATAAGCACATAACAAACTACATGTAAAGAAGTTATACTACATAGAACTGATTGGTGTTGCTTAAATAAGCACTTTTGGGCAACCATAATTCTCAATGCACTTAAGTAAGCGTTAGGGCCCACATTAATTATTATTAAAAACAATTACCTAAAAAGACATTTCAAAGGATTGGTAAGCACCAAAAAGGCATTTCATAGGAGGCGTTTTCGCTCTCTCCAAAGGGTTGTACTTGTAATTCAATAAGCTTCCCCTCATGTGTGGGGGCGGAACACATGTCAAAGATCCGGGCATATGGCACATGTGTCAGTGACTTGGGGCATTCATTAGCTTGGGCATACTGTGGTCAATGATCTTGCGAAATATGTGGAGACATCCCAAGAATATAGCAGGTACATGCAGCTTTTTGTTTAATATATCAGGCCCATTGATCAGTGATCTTGAACATTTATTGGATGCTAACAACATCAATTGAAAGATGCCCAAAAATCGTCTAGACTGCTCTTCAGGTGGGGCTACAATGTGAGAAAACAGTGCAAAATTATTTCATCCATCCATTTGTTCCTTTTAGACTGTATCGACCTGACAACTGGACTTGGCTGATTTTTTACCAAATGCATCTTCGCAGTGGGGCTCGCATGATGGGCGGTTGGATATTGTACCTGTGTGCCATGGCACATGTGGCAGTGTGTACATTGGATGTGATTTCAGTGTTTTATAGCTATTTGGGAGGGAGTTTTATACTTGCGAGTATCATTAGTGGGTGAACAGTGCTATCAACTTGAGAGGGGAACAATTGAAACTGTGGAATTTCAACCCCACATTCAAAATGGTTGTGACTCATCCTCCTCACATGAGGCACTTACATCTATCCACACCATCTAAATTGTGTGGCACATTGTAGACGGAGCATATCTCTAAAATCACACTGGTCAAGTATGCCTAGCTAGTGTTGTACATAAGTCGAGTATTACCCCTGCTTGGTGCTCGACTCGATCACACCTACGCATGCTCGTTACTCGACTCTACTCGGCCGAGTCGAGCATGGCTCTGCTCGGTCAGCAGACCGAGCGAGTTCAAGTCGAGTTCGAGTCTGAGCCGAGTCCGAGTTCGAGTGACCGGCCCTGAACAGTGCCCGGCCAGTCGCCCGAAAATCCAAGAAAAAAATAGAGGGGGGGAGGGGATTACCGGACAGGCAGCGGATAGCATGGCGAGAGAATAGACAGTTGGCGAGGCGGCGGCGGCGCCGTGCAGGGCGACGGACAGTCAGACAAGCAGCGGGGATGGACGGACGTCAAGCTAAGAGAGAGACGGCGGGAGGGAATGTGGTGGGTTGGCCGGACGTCGAGCTCAGAGAGAGCGGGGGGGGGGGGGGGGGGGGGGGGCGCTCGGATGGGATTAGAGTTAGGGTTTTTTTTTTTAAGGTATTTATACTCCCGAGTCATTCGAGCGAGTTGAGCCAAGAACGAGTCAATGTTCGAGTCGAGCAAGGCCCTTGCTCGACTCGAACTCATTCGAGCACCCAAAAAATGACTCGACTCGGCTCAAACTCACTCCCGATCCGAGCCAAATTGAGCATTTTCGAACCCAGCCAAGCGAGTTTTTCGAGCATGCCTAGCTGCCTGAATAATGCCTACTAGACGAATGGTTTAAAAGTAAATGTGTGGTCCAAAGTTGGAGGGCCAAATCAGATGGTTACTATTACCTTCTATGTGTAGCATTTTTGGGTCATCCTCCACCCATAATTGGTTAAGAGATCTATACAGTCTAAATTGTGTAAGTGTGGCATGTGTAAGTTAAGTTCATTGGGATTCTCCGACTGGGGACTTTCTTGGGGCATGGTAGATCCATTGTGACGACCATCAAATCAATAGTTTTTTTTTTTAAAGGTTATGGTTTTATTTATAAGACGCCAAAACAGCCTAAAGAATTACACCTCAACCTAGGATACAAAACAAGGAACACAATGGTCAAAAGCGATTGATTTCGGAACCCAATCCATTGCATCTAATTTGACCCATCTAAAAACCTCCGACAGTACTCCACTAAGACTGCAGAAGCACCGGTTGTTCCTCTCCCGATAAGGCCCATGACCCTGCCAGTAAAGCCAGCCTCTATAATTTCCTTCATTTTCGCCCACGCATGCCAGGATAGAAGAAAGCATTCAATTGACTTCAGCTTCACCCAAGCCACATTTAAGATACCCAAAAATCTCTCCCACATGTATTACAGAGGATCCCAGAGTACTCTATAAACAGTATGGTCATTCATCAGTTAGGGTGCCTGGTTACACATTGCTATGGGCAAGATACGTGATTTTATTTTATTTTTTGTCTACCAAACTTTTGCATAAGCAATTCTCAACAAACGATTCCAAGAATTGTTTGTTGTGAATTAATTTTGCACTTCCAAATACCCATGCCAAATGGGGCCCAAATAAATTCACATTTTTCTACAAAATGGAAAAGATAATGCTGAGCAATAAAGATTTCTTCACAAGTATTGACAATGCGTAACCAACTACAATCCCAAAATCCATAGAAGTGATGACATGATAAGCAAGAAGTGGTGACACAAGAGATCCTCCACAGGTAGGACACCAGTGTTTTTTATGCATTATTCCCAATGTTGAACAATTAGCCAGATTCAATTTTGTAGCGGTAACTTTCTCTTTCCCATGGCTTCTGAAATTTGTCCAGCAGATTCAGAACCCATTTAAGTTTGGTTGCAGGTTTTTTTTTTTTTTTTAACCCAGCTTCAACCTCAAGTTTAAGCTCTGGAAAAGTCTTTGACCACTTTTTGACTTGTTTGATCAGCCCTCTTGTTATTTGTTAAACTCCTAGAATTTATCCTCAAAACATAGAGATAACTGTTCTCAAGAAACGAGTTTTTGCGAGTTTGTGTGAAGACAGCACTTTTGAATCATCTTGTTGAGTTTACATGTTGTCCTAGTGTATTACTAATAGTAGTTAGCCACAAAACTGCTGAAACTAATAGCGAAGGAGCAATTAAAAAATGACAAATACAATTTCAAGCTAATGGTAGGAAAAAAGAAGAAGAAATGTCCCAAAACAAAGTATTTTACTAAACTCAAACACAAGATAAGAATGAAACAAACTTAGCATACATATAGTGGATATAAAGTAAACCATCGTATTCAATAGAAGATTAAATGCACCTGTTATTTGAGATGGAATTGATGTGATAGTCATGAGCATGAGCATAAATTCTTCGACACCTTGCAACGAGGCTCGTTTCTTGGCTGGATAACTAAATATACAAAGCCATGCATAGATTAAGTATTGGTGATTCCTATCAAACATGATTGTAACAAGCTATTGTTGTATTGCACAAAAAGGTACTCAAATCCTGTATCAGAATAACCAAGCAAATTCTATTTCTTCAAAGATGCTTGACGGAAGCATTTATGCATGAATTTATGAGAATAGAAATACCAAAATCATCAAGAAAGTAACCAACAGGTATAGCCTATGAATGCTGATGGTATTTCTTCTTTAACTTAAATCAGTACTATTCTGCATACATAAATCAGTGGGTTAGGCTGAGTACAACTACCACTGGTAAACGTAGTGATGGAATCCCACCAGGGGGGAATAAAAAGTCGTTGCCTGGATAATTGTTGGGCCTTTCTGAACATCCACCATTTGGGAGATGCTTTCTGGGGCTAGTTGATATACTTGAACTTGCAATGCTGCCATTGCCTGCAACTTGTGATGAGTCCAGATTCATTTCACAAACTTTCTTCACCTTCTTTTCTTGAACCTGTCCATCGCACAAGGAGACAACACAAATAACATGAGGCTCAGAAAATCGCCAACCACTTATTAAACGGGAATGATAAGAGAGAAGGCAAGCAAAACATGTCAAGAAATCACAAATGCCAATTATGAACAATAATCTTCTCAAAACGACAACATGGAAGGAAAAGGGAACTGCTTGTTTAGCTAGTGCTAGGAACATGCACTTTCTCAGTTTTAGCAATTATACATGTAATCAAGCACTATCTAATATATATTACACAGGTTGATTACAATCAACGAGGATATGGTATCGCCCCAAAAGCCAAGGTGCTCGAGTACAAAATTACAAATTAAGCTAAAACGCTAAAATGGCCAACCAACTCCCTCCTCGAACAGGAAGGGTGTGTTCTAAATGTTACACAATGGGGAATAACGAGTCTAGCCCACAGAGTATGAGTCCTATTTTTATCACAGGAAAGGATCTGATACCACGAGTTGAATAGATAGAAGGGGAAATATGTCTCGGTTACAGTGGGAACATGGGGAAGCTTTGGTCAGCCAAGGTTCCACTTAAAATCAAGGCTTTTATGCGGCTTGTGTGTTTGGGAAAATTTTGACAGTAGATCAGTTACAGCAGAAAGGAATATGTCTGCCCAATAGGGGTGTTATGTGTCTTAAGGCTGAGGAATCAGCTAACCACCTTCTTATCCGTTGTAATGTTGTTAGGGAGATTTGGACGGCAATTCTAGTGACATGTGGAATGCGTTGGGTCTTCCCTGGAACTGTTTCACAGTTATTTGAGCGCTGGTCATCCAGTGCTTGGGGAGAGATTCGAAAGTGATTGTCGCACAGCAAATAGGGGTGGCAACAGATATGTAATCGAAAGTTTGAAACTTCTTAGCTAATTGATTCAATCGTACCTGAAGATACGAAGTGAAGAATTCAAAATCTGGAATCTCTTCTTTGTGATGATAATGTCAAAGTATCAAGTTGGCTCCTCCGTCTTTATGTTGATCATTACAGGCCTCTTGCATCTTCTCTTCCCCTATTTATTTAATTTTGGATTTATTGCTTTTGTCTCTCATTGGAATTCTATGGGCAGTATAGCTGGAAAGAAACAAGCATATCTTTCAAGGGAAGATATCTAGGGTTGCAACTTGGGCAGGTCAGGTCGGGTTGAAGGTCAACCAAATCAAGCCCAACCTGACATCAAGTTGGGTTAACTCATGGCCCAACCCAATCCGAGCTCCCAGTCAAACATACCATATCCTTAGCCTGAATCCATTTCAGGTTGGGTTTGACAATGTAGTGGGGCCCACCAGATCAATATCAATGGTATAGATTTTAAAAACAAACAACAAGAAAGAAAGAAAAAGAACAGTAACTATTCTTCTTCTTCCTCCTAAACACTGTCAAGTGGCTGAGAAAGTACAGTCGACCATAAGTCAGCTGCAGCTTGGGTGGAAATAAGTGGGGTTTCGACCACGGTGAGAAGAAAAAACTGTCACATTTTGTGTGTGGGTGGGTGTTTTGGGGGGGGGGGGGGGGGGGGGAAGGGGTTGAGCGCACACACATTCGAGAGTTTTTAACCAAGAAAACTCTGTCACCAATACCTTCATCTCAGCTGTTGGATTGCATCCAACGATCCAGAATTTGACAATGCCCTAATTTGATATTTAGTCAATTAAGTAGGGTTGGATTCAGGTTGCTCGAGGCCTCAAACCAAGCCCAACCCAACCCAGCGTCACGCTGAGGATTTCCACCGTGATCCTAAACTCACCAAAATTTCAGGCAGGTTCGGTGAGCCCAGCTCAAGTAGCACCCCTAATGATATCCTCCATACGAGACATTTTAGACAGAATTAGCGAGCTGCTGGTAGACTGGGCAAGGTTGATCAGAAATTTAGGGGCTTTGTGAGGGATATAATCGAGCATAACTGGGAGGACGTGCTATTCTGTAATTGAGGTGGGCAGGCCTTTGTGTGGTGGGTGTAGGGCCCTACTGCATTCAGAATCTCAGATGCAGCATTTTGGTGGCAGTGGCTCCTTATAGGCTGCTTCTATGTTATATATCTATGTTGTAATCATACCTCTTTCAGTTTTCTGAATAAAGAGTCATTGTTCATCCAAAAAGAAAAAGAAAAGATAGGAGTGGCAGTGGACCTGGTCAGACCACTGTTCAAATGGCCAGACCTCCTTCCAAACAGGATACAAACAAGCTAAATGGGTGCGGAGCTGGCAAGAAAATGAGGCCCATTTAAGTAACGGTTTGGGCTTGGATTAGACCCTGCCCAACCTGATCACAATGATGCATACATAAGCATCATGTGTGTGTCCACTTCTTGGGCTTGGCTGGGCACACTTTTAACCCTTTTGTATTCTTAACCCTAGGATGGATGGGGCCATGTGGGGTCAACCCAGTTACAATTCAATGGGTCCGGCATGGGCCTAGGAAGTCTTAAGTGGGTCAGATCGGGCCTTTGGATAATAATTGCAGGTCGGGTTTCAACAATAGTTTTTAGCCTATTTAATAAACGATTAATCTGAGGCAGATCATAAGTGGACCTGAACCATCCCCATTGCCACCACTAATCATAGGCATACAATACAACTAGTTGCATGGACAGTTGGACATGGGGAACAAGCCAATCATTAATATGAATTGTCCATCGACTACATACCACTATTGGCAGGCATGCTACAAACATAATACCGTTTGGGTGATCAAACCTTCAAATTTTGGTCATTTTTGCTTGAGGTAGTTCCAGTTTTACAAGCCATAGATTGAGCGGCTAACATCATATAGCGGAAGTGTTCTTTTTAGAATGGTAAGTGATCCAAGGCAGAGCCCATCACATAGATGCTTCAAAGTGACGATTTAACCTATTTATATCTGTTTGACCTTAACCATCCACTTTCACATACTATTGAGATAGTCATGATCATCGTTTAGTATATTCTTTCATTGTCACTTTGTCACTTTCCTAGAGTCAGCTGTGATGTTTGGATAGTCCAATTTTGGTCATTTTGCTTGAGGTAGTTCCAGTTTTACAAGCCATAGATTGAGTGGCTAACTTCATCTAGCGGAAGTGTTCTTTTTAGAATGGTAAGTGATCCAAGGCAGTGCCCATCACATGGATGCTTCAAAGTGACGATTTAACCCATTTGTATCTGTTTGACCTTAACCATCCACTTTCACATACTATTGAGATAGTCAAGATCATCGTTTAGTGTATTCTTTCATTGTCACTTTGTCACTTCCCTAGAGTCAGCTGTGATGTTTGGATAGTCCAGACTGTTGGATGGAACACCCCAAAGTTTAAAGCAGCCAGTTGTACTTGTATTGCGAGCATATAGTACAACTAATTGTATTAAATCCTTTCCCTACTATCAGATGAATTACTTGCTACATTTAGTGATTATCTTCAAGTTCCTCTGTACGTACCTGAAAGAGATCTAAATGGCTCATGATTGGAGAGAATCAGTGTCTATTACAGTCTGTGTATGTGCCATTAGGGACCTGGCCTAAAGATGAGCAGGCATCTGATAATGGTTGAAACCAGGTTCTAAAACTCTAAATATAACATAAGAGAGCAAAATATCATGTGCATAAAAGATTTATAAATCTATTGCATGAATATAATAAATAAATAGATACAGGATTCCTAACCATCAAACCACGGACCATGCCTGCTCCTGAAAACTCTACATGTAGAAGCAGGTCTTCCATGAGGTAATGGCAGCATCTTATGGGACTACATAAATTTTGGCTAAAAACCTCCAAGTCTCATGACCACAAAAAACCCTTAAAAAGAAACATTTCATAACCACAACTCCTATGAAATGTTTGCTGATATGTTTAATTATCTTAAGCAGAATGACAAATCCCCCTTGTCTAGATTACATAAAAATAAAAGACAGCCACTGATTTGCGAAAGATAAGTGCCATTCTTACCTTCCAGTATTTAATTGTTTTGTCATTAGTGGAGAGAAGAAACAGGGCACCATTCGCTGTCTGGCACCATCTGATCTTGTTGATCTTCTCCTCAATTTCCAAGCTTTTAAGATAATCAAACTGAGTCATAAGACCACATCAGTATTAACACTCTAGGGTCCAGATTCAACAGGATGCAGAAGAATCATCTGAAACATACTCCAAACAGAAACAATCCAAAAAATAATACCTCAGGTTCATGGCTTTGAAACTCTGTTTTGTAGCGGAACTCGGGATGCCTCCCGACTGAATAATCCAGCCTTTCTAGATCTCTACGAGATCCATGCTACACATTGTGTCATTAGAAGATGTAAAAAATTGCAGGAACGAAGAAGAAATATCTAAAGACAACATGTAATCAGAACCAATAGCAATGGAATACATAAGCACAGTGTTTAAGAAACTAACATCTCTCACATCCGTCCTTTCAAATAAAACCACTCGGCCTCCTCGATCTCCAGTAGCAAGATGGTCTCCACTCTTATCGAACTCAATTGCTGATATTATATCAACTGCAAAAGGTAAAAGGGTCAGTCAACATGTGAACAACCAAATTAGGAGAAAAAAATTTGCGAAGAAGATTCACGTGAAGATGATTTAAGAGGATCTCCACCACACATGCCAATGAAGCACAAGCATGCAGATCCAGGCTGTCCATCTGGGCCACCATGAACATGTCATGGCTGAAAAATCAAGCTGTTCCTCTTCAGATTGGCCACATGTATGTGTTGAATGTGGACCATCATTTATGTTTTCCTAAGCATCTATTTTTCTTATAAATGTTGTGGCGCAGAAGATTAGTAAACTTGGCAGATTTCAGGTCATAGAAAGTTTATGGTAGGCCCCATCTGATGTGTGGCTTGTAACTTGCACATGTGTGCAATGTCAGCAAGCATGTTGGCAAGTGTCATGAAAATCCTGTTTCAGTATCCTTCACATTCTCAAGCACTAAACCACATGATAATCCCGCCTAAATAGTGAATACTTGAAGAAGCCAACGAGTTAGAATCTGTGTACATAGTGATAGAAATCCATAAAGCAGGCTGCAATAACAAACTCAGCTTCAAGTTGAAGCCTTAGAGCCTGTTTGATTTCCCAACTACCTACGTAATTTGTTGTACATGGATAATAATTACTTTTTACTAGCTGTGGAAGAGAGTGGCAGAGCATGTTGACTTCAAATACACATGTTGTTTAAGCTAGTTTAAGAGTATAAAGAGTCATCATTACCAAGTTCCACTCGTTGGCAATTGAAGGTGAATGTCACATCGCTGCCGAAATCATAAGGTTAGGAAGAATAGCACATCACAGACCATATATGGGATATCTAACCTTGCATGTTACTTGTACTATTTACATTGCTGCATGTATCTATGAAGAACGGAGATTTTACAGTAAGTGCACAAGGCTTCAACTCACCATACACAGAAGATTACAAGGGCATTTCCTCATATGGGAAAGGAGAACCCACAAGGCTGAATCCCACATGAGTTTTCATGAAAAAATCAAATATAGCAAGGGATGATTACCGTCAACATCATCCACATGACCGTTCGGTATTTCGATATCCATACTATAAATCCGCTAACTCTCCGTCCCATTATTTCCGTCAGGCAATAAACTACAACAGTGACATGTTTAAAAGGCGGGAAAATCTAAAGGTACTTGTTTGATGGAGGTAATGTTGATGCTAAACTTGTTGTGCAACGGGTTCGAAAGACTACACCTCCAATCGCACACTGCACGGAGAAGAAAACAACTAACCATATGAGAAAGCCATTTTCATATGAAATAGGTTAAGATCGCATCGTGCATGTTTATATTTTGGTAGGGAAGATAAAGAGGGAAAACACGGGTTTAAACAGTGAAAGACTGCCGTAAAAAACCCTCGAATAATCTTGCTGCAATTGGATCGTCAACAAGTAGGGTCATCTCTTCCGATCAAACGCACCGGCACACCACCTTCCGCTAGGAAATCAAAGAATTCATTCTCATTTCTCGTGTGGGGCTAATAGTTCTCATTTCCCATCTCATGGAAAACCCTTTTCGCTCTGCTTAGCCCTATCTCCTTCTAGGGGTATTTTAGTGATAGGTTCTATAGGAATTGGACGATCATATTTGGTCAAATACCTAGCGACAAACTCCTATGTTCCTTTCATTACGATATTTCCGAACAAGTTCCTGGATGACAAGCCTAAAGGTTATCTTATTAACGATATCAATATTGATGATAGCGACGATATCGATATTTCCACAACTCTGGGGCTATTTACAACTAGCCAATTAATAATTCCCAGATGATGTACTAGCAGTGCATCAAAGATGCAGTGCAGTCATCAATTCTACCGAGAGGCCACAATTACCGCGAGCAAACATATTAATGACGAGGAACGTATTTTTGCTTTGCTATGCTACTAGTATTTGCTCTGCTATTCTTCCCAAGCCTGCCTGAGGAAGAGTTACGGGGAGTAAAACACAAAACATGTAAAAGAAACCCACAAAGATAATGCATGGGGTGAGATTTAGGTATAGAGAGGAATAACATCGTCGATGGCTAACAAGAATCACCTGCATGTACTACTGGACTGGATATTCTCCTGATTAGTCAATGTTGTCGTCAGGAAGGAAGAAGGGGCTCTAAGGCTTCTCTAGAAATGATCTCAGTTTCTTATAGCAAGAGGTGTGTGCAGCAGTTAATTACCTAGCCTCTCGGACCACCGAACAATATCTTTAGCCACTTCACTTGCGAGCCGCACTTTAGTCGTTTCCCTCCGAATTACGCTCATCATCCCAAGGATACGCTTTTAGAAGCCGCGATATATCTATCTCTTAGGGCCTGTTTGATTTCACCGACTACCGCGAAATGGTTGTAAAATGAATAATTATTAGTCATTATCGTCGTTTGAAAATTAGGTCCATAAGCAGTTATTTGAACCTCGATATGAGAGGCAAATATCACAGCTTCTAAAAGTGTATCATTAGGATCATGAACATAATCCAGAGGGAAACAACTAAAGTGCGGCTTGCAGGTGAAGTGACTAAAGATATCGTCCAGTGGTCCGAGAGACTACGTAACATAGCTACTCCACACACCTCTCGCTATAATAAATTGATATCATTTCTACAGAAGCCTCGAGTCCCTTCTTCCTTCCCAACGATGACATCGGCCTACTATGAAAATATCAAGTCCGAGAGTACACGCAAGTGATTCTCGTCAGCCATCGATGATATTATTCCTCTCAACTCAAATCCCACCCCATGCATTATCTATATGGATTTCTTTTGCATGCTGTCATCTTCGAATGAGAATGGAATCTCAAATTTCCCAACGGAAGGCGGTGTGTTTGACCAGAAGAGACGAACTTGTTCGTTGATGACCCAGTTGCAACAAAGACCACTTGACCATCAAGGGTTTCCGACAGTAGTCTTTCACTGTTCAAACTCGTTGTCTTCGCTCTTTATCTTCCCTACCAAAATACAAAAGTGCATGATGCAATCTAACCTATTTCAAAGGTTTTCTTATATGGTCATTTGTCTTCTTCTCTGTGTGGTGTCCAATTGCAAGTGTAATCTTATGAACCCGCTGCGCAACAAGTTCGACATCAACATTACCACCATCAAACAGGTACCCATCGATTTTCCTGTCTTCCAAACATGTCACTGTTGTAGTTTGTTGCCTAACAAAAATAATGTGATGTAAAGTTGATGGATTTACAGTATGGATGTCGAAATACCGAATGGTCATGTGGATGATGTTGACGATAGTCATCTCTCACTATATTTGATTTTTTCATGAAAACCCATGTAAGATTCGGCCTTGTGGATTCTCCTTTCCCGTATGAGGAAATGCCCTTGTAATCATCTACGTATGGTGAAGCCCTATGCACTTACTATAAAATCTCCTCTTCATGGATAAAGGCATCAACGTAAATAGTACAAGTAACATGTAAGGTCAGATATCACATATATGGACCTACTTCCGTCTATGATGTGTTGTTCTTCCCAATCTTATGATTTCGACAGTGATGTGACATTCGCCTTCAATTGCCAAGCAGTGAGACTTGGTAATGATGACTCTTTACACTTTTAAAATGGCTTAACAAACATGTGTATCTGAAGTCAACATGCTCTAACACTCTCTGCCACAGCTAGTAAAAACTAATTATTATCCATTTACACCAAATTACGTAGGTAATTGGGAAATCAAATAAGCCCTTATATCAAGGTTCAAATAACTTCTTATGGACCTAATTTTCAAATGACGATAATGGCTAATAATTACTCATTTTACATCCATTTCGCGGTAGTTGGTGAATCAAACGGGCCCTTAATGATGCTGAAGAGGAGAAGAGTGCATGAAGTTGGCGAACCAAGGGGTTAACTGCATCACCATGACATAATCAATTTGATTACATCATTTCTTTTCCCAATTAAGGAAGCTTGCAATTGGTTCAAACATGGACAGTGCTTGTTTCCTCATTAGAGGCTTACATAGGATTATCATTCAAGTCATGTCTGGATTCTTATCATTCCAGTTACAACAACTGATATTTAATGCAACCAACGCAATGATTGAATCAACCTCAGGGTTGGTTTTCAGGGAATGTTTAAAGCAAACATTGGAACATTTGTTAAATTCATGGTCGTTGAAACTCAACATTATTGTTAAATTGAAGATTATCGTCATCTTGCATTCTTATGGCTAAATTTGGTATAGGGCGATCAATGGCTACCCAAATCCACATGTATCCAAGGGACCTGACTAAATTTAATGGCTCTGGGATCATATTCGAACCCATTTAAAAAATCAGGCCAAGTTCAGATCCACCACTTTAGACCTGTTTAAGAAAAGGGTCGAGACAATTAGGTAACTGTCAGATATAAGGATGCCCAATTGACCTTCCTTCTCCTCCCCATCTAGCCCCCTTGACCACATTTGTCAAAAAAAAAAAAAAAAAAAACGCCTCTACTCTCTCCTTTTCTTATAAAAAAAGATTTACTTGAATCCTCTCTCCTTGCAAAGATGATGACGTTTCTAGCCACAGTTGTGCAGCCTTTTTTTTTAAAGATGAATCGTATTATAAAACAAGGCCAAGGAGGCCAAAAAACTAAAGCCATGAAAATAGGAAACAAAAAAAAGGGGAACAGAAAACAAAAAGGGAGCCCACAGAAATGGCCAGCCAAAAGAAGAACAAGAGCAGCAACTCAGCCCCAAACCCAACCCTCTTTAACTCTTAACCCGGTCCCGTTCCTTAACAAGATGAAGCACCTCACAGAGAACCCTACTATCTGAACAGTTGGCATTATTGAAACAACAATTATTTCTTTCCAGGCAGATGGACCACATAGCTGTGAGCAAAGCAAGCCTCCATCTCTTTTTTTCCTAGCTTTCCTCCACCTCCAACATCCCACGATCTAATGTGGTCCTTGGTCGAATAAGGGAATGCCTACGAGACCTCCGTAAAAAGTAAGATCCCATTCCAGACTTTGGAGGCAAAGGTACAGTGAAGAAGAAGATGGGAGATCGATTTTGCATCCTACATACAAATAAGGTAGACATTCGAAAGGCACAAACCCCTCTTCTACAGATTATAACAATGCCAGCTTTTCACCGCCATTGTTAAAATGTTGCAATTACTAATAGAATCTTCTCTCAATATGGCACAGGGCACATTTCTAGCAGCCTCCTCAACCATCTCACTCCACCACCACAAAACCTTACTCCATCATCTCCACCACCAAACCTTACTCCATCATCTCCACCACCAACACTCTCTCTGACCATCTCGCCTCCGGCTTCTGACACTTTCCAGAGTTCAACACCATCTCCATCCATCATCATTTCTCCTCTAGTACAACCTCTATTTCCCTCCCCTTCTTCAACCTGCTTCTCCATCATCCATAATTGTCATCCTACTGTCCAGCGGCAAAGAATTTAACAAGTAACAATGCCTCTGAGTAGTGACAACAGCACAGTCAGCACTGCTCTCCCTCTGTGAAAAGAATCACAGCTGCAAGATCTACTCTCTCCATCTTCACCATTGCATTTAGGGTTGTAAATGGTTGCCCAAAGTTGTGGGTACCAATGGGCCCAACCCAATTTTGAGGGATCCAGGTCCAATTCTAATGGTTTCGATTTCCAGACCCATTTAGAAACCTAGCAGGGTTCTACCATTCCGGTTAAAAATCAGATCCAGTTAGGTTCGAGTTGGGTCCACCATCTTGGACCTGATTAAAACATATCATTATACACATGATATTTTCTATTGACAGTTTAAGATTAATTATGCCATATATGCATGTGAGAGAACCCATTTAAACACCAGGCAAGTCAAAAATAGCACACTTGTGTGCAATCTAATCCATTCATCAGTTGGGCCTGGTTTGTAAATGCATGTATTGGACCCAGGCCAACCTAGACCCGATCGTCTGGGTCCTCAAAAAAGAGACCAAAGCTGAACAGGAACTAGCAAGATCCAAACCCAATCAAACCAAGTAAGGGGACTGTAGGTAGAGTTAGGCACGGGTCAAGTCAACTCGGGGAACTCGACTCATCTGACTCAATTCAAACTCGACTCGATCCGAAACGAGGGGGTGATTCGATCCAGACCGAGTTTAGTTGGGCCAATCCAAACTTAAAACGAGTCGAGTCCAAGTCAGTCAATGACTCGACCCAGACCGAAAACCGACTTGAACAGACTCAATCCAATCCGAACCTGATCCGACAAAAAAAATCGAGTATACTCTCAATAAAACCTTATCCCTTCTCTCTCTCTCTCTCTCTCTCTCTCTCTCTCTCTCTCTCTCTCTCTCTCTCTCTCACATCACATTTCTCCTGTGCAGCACCTTCCATGTCTTTCCAGATCTAATCTCAATCGTACATCTACCATCACAACCACTGTCTTGAGTCCAGACCATCAAATGGCCTCGATCTTCCCAGAAGAAGTCCTCGAGCACATCTTCTCCTTCATCGTCTCCGACAAGGACTGGAACTTCGTTTCCCTCGTCTGCAAGTCCTAGTACCAGATTGAGCGGTGCTACCGGCATCGGATCTTCATCAGCAACTGCTACACTGCCAACCCTAGGATCTTGATCCAACGGTTTTGCTGCTATCGCCGCCAATTGCAGGTTTTTTCTTCTTCTTTTTCTTTTTTGGTTTGAATTTCTTTACTCTATTTCTGGTGGTCCTTGATTTTTTTTTTTTCTCGAAATGGGTTGAAGTTATCAGTTTTCTGAGGGTAGTTATTAAATATTGAGGGGTAAAGATAGATAGCTGACTTTGGGGAAACAGGTACGACTATGCTATAATTGCCAGTGCCAGGAGGCAGCATGGCTATATGTGCAGAAAGCAAACATCCACAAAGTTTTTTTTATATGTTAGGTGAGCATATGTATTCACATGCACGCACACAGTCATTGCGCAAGTGGAGCACATTTGAGTCGATCCAGACCGTTTAGTAGTGTGGACCCCATTTATGAAGTATTTAATTTCAAGAAATAAGAATAAAACTTCAAAAACATCCAACTTTGTGCATCAGATGAGCAGTTGAATATTGATTTCTTATAATGTATTTGAGTAAAGATGACTGTGAGATAAAAAAAAAAAATAGTCAACTCGACTCGACCTGACTCGGTCCCTGTGACCAAGTCGGACTCGGATCGGGTCAAGCATGCCAGACTCGGTACCAAGTCGGGTCAAGTTCGGGTCAGGTATATTTCAACACCGGGTTGGGTCAGCCCAAACTCGGTCCGACTCGACTCGATGCCCAGCTCTTATGTAGGACCCTCCCATTGGCAGCCCTAGTTGTGTTCTTCTTTTAAATCACCAAAGTCAGATTAGAGCTGTAGTGATCGGACACTGCTACAGATAAGAGTCATGCTTGCTAAGGCATAAACAAACCAGCCTGACCCAATGATAGGAACATAAGACCCAATGGGTGCCCCACGGGTTCCTGGAACCAATCAGATTCAGGTCTGGTATATTGAGTGTGGTACTCAGATATGAACCATACACCCTCAGTCGGGTCCAGATATGGGTACACCAGGACCTAACCCTATCCGGTGTGTTAAACTTACTTGATTGCTGGACTTATTCTGATTTACCATTAGAAACTGTCTGCACTTGTTGGAAATTCCTGTTTACTGCAGAAAATTTTCTCCAGTTGCTGAAATTTTACTCTGTTTTCTAAAACTAGTGTGCAGTTGCTGGAGATTACATACAGCTGCTGATTTTTGTGGAATAAAATTATGAAAAAGTAAATTTGTATTGCTTTTTTTGGAGGCATTTGTGGAGCAATCTGATTTTGATCTTCCTATATATTTAGAACTAAGACCGTAATTGATTGGAACATCCTTAACCTTAGATTGTTCGCCACTGCTCAAGGATTCAAGTAGACTGTCGTGGTCAATAGATAAATTGGGATGAAAAAATGAATATGATCATCCAGAACACTAGCCATGGTATAAATGTGCACCACAATAGCTTATCAATATAGTGGTAGAACTGAAAGGTTCAATCATTTCCCAGATACATAATTGGGAAAGAAAAAAAAGAAGCAACAAATGTTCCAGTTATCTCACATAGCATCAAGGGTACAAATATAGTGACAAGTAACTGTGAAATCGAGTGGTGATGTTGACATTCTTGAATAGGCTGGGGTTAATCCTTTTACTGCTTTCCTAAGATGTCATAAGAAAATGGTCTAGTTATGATGCAAATGCAACAAAATTGCATACAGCATCTACAGCTTGTTCTGGTTGATTGTTTTCTTGACCTGGAAATTTAGGTAAATGTTAGGTTCCTATTCGCTTAAGGTCAGCTTGTAATGGACGGTGACTCTAAGAGTGCAATACAATTGGCTGCCAAAGGAAGCTCCACTCCTCAAGATGACGTCTTTCTAATCGATGAGATTAAAAGAAGGGCCTACGCCTTTCCTGTTAAAATTATAACTTAAATGGACTCTCAAACATAGTCCATATGTTTTAGACTTAATTGTTGGGATTAGTTAGGAAGAGTTAGCTCTGTGTTTTGCAACATGTCATATTGCAGTCGGTCTTTGGTAAGGGTCATTAGAGAAAGTTTTCTATGTTGATTTTGGAATCCTCTTGGACGGTAATAGGTTATTTTAATAGTTCTCCTTGGTTCAATGAGAAAGATGTACAAACGTGAGTTTTGCTTTTCTTGGTTGTCCATTATTTCTATTCGATTGCTTTAGTTACTGCCCATCTTAAAGTAAGATTGGAATTTGAAAGATCGTTGTTCGTGTTGCATCAAGCTCTCGTAATGAGCACACAAAAATGGAATTGGAGCCACAAAAGGGTGTTTTTCATGGTGTGAATCAGCAAAGTTGGCCTCGTACAACCTCAACTTCTGAGTTTCAATGGCTAATACTACAAACATGGGAGTATTTAGATGAAAATCTTGTTAGGATTGCAGGAGATCTGGGACATCATAGAGAAATGGTTCAAGGAACCTACCATGCCAACAGAATTCAATACTCTCACTCAAAATTAAAAGAACGAGATGATAGAGGTTCAAAGGGAAAAAAAAAACGCATCGTTTTTCATCTCTCTAGCAGTAGATGAATCAAACTTTGAAAGGATTGCAGCAGCAGCAAGGGTGAAGCGAGGGTGAAATATTCTACAAATGGCCTACAGCGAGTGACCAGGGTGAAAGGGTCTGCCTACAAACATTGCAGACTAAGTTCGATGATGTGAGAATGGAACCAGGAGAGTCAATTTATGATTACTTCACTCATACAATGGTCGTAATGAATCAGTTGAGATCAAACAGTCAAAATATCATTGATGTGAATACTCTTCAGATACATTTGTGTGTGTGTCAGTGATGTGAACATTATGGAGAAGATTCTAAGAATAATGACTCCAAAATTTGAGCACGTTTTTAAGTTTAATAAAGGAGTTTGAAAGATCTACCAGAGATGTCAATAAATGAACTAATGGATTCAATGATGATGCACGAGAAAAAATAAGCATGCACATTTTTTTTATTTTTTTTGGAAGAGAGTTTTTTAAGCAAAGGTATCACTTAGTGATCAAGCATCCTGAGTAAGAGGAAGACAGAGGTAAATCTAGCCAAGGAAGAGGGCAAGGAATTGGCGGGACTACCAACACTAAATGAGATGAATGCAATCAAAATGAAAATTCTTCCAGAGAAAGAGATCATGGGCAAGGAAGAGGTTGACGCCAAGCAAGACAGAACTTCATATCCAGTGCTAGCAATTGCAATAAGTATAGACATTATCAAAGCGAATGCCAACAAACTACTAATGAAGATGCTGATACCAATACATCTCTTCTTCTAGTATAATATGTCGAAGAAGCGGTGTACCAAGATAAATGGTACTTGGAAACTGGTTCAAGAAGTCATCTCTGGAGATAAGAGATGGTTTTTTGAATTAGATAAATGCATTTTTGTCGATGGTGAAGTTTAGGGACAACTCCAAAATACCAATTATGGAAAAGGGAAAATTTTCGATACAGACTAAAGATATTAAGAATTGCTTCATGTCTAACGTCTTCAATTTTTATTGGTTGTAGTGAAGACACAAAGATGCATAAACTGTATAATCCAAGAAAAGTGATGAAGAATCTGTAAACCATATGCTTCTCGATTGCGGCACAGTCAAAGAGATTTGGACAGCTATTTTAGCTAAAATCATTATTAACTGGATTTTCCCAAATAAAATAAAATAAAAAATCTGATGGAGGCCTGGGTCTCACCTGCATGGGAGATTGGGAGATTGCTCTCGAGCATGGTGGACCTAGCTATTCTTTGAGCCATATGGCTGGAGTGAAATAGAAGAGTTTTCCAACGCAACGTGGCAAGCTCGAAATCAAATGTGAAGGTTGTCATTTCTCTGATTATTGGTTGGCTAAATGGCTTGTGCAGGGGAATTCCCGCATCTTTGTTTCATAACATTTGTGAGGGAGTATCATATCTGCGCAGAAAAGTTCCTGAGAGCCATAGGTCATAAACGGCTCCCCCACATGGAGTATATAAGATAAACTTCAGTGGTTCTCCCTTCAGGGAACGCGAGACCTGCAAGTATCGGCAGAGTGGTTCCAGATGCAAATGGGCCAATGCCGATTTTATTTTCAAGCCCAGGGAGAAAAGATTCTAGTTATGCTGAGGCTGCAGCATTTATTCAAGCAGTTAAGATTGTTATTAATCTTAAGTTCTTAACATGACCCCTACCATGGTAGAAGGGGATTCAAAAGAATGCCATCTCTTAAGCAAAGATACGTCAGTCTGTAGATTTTAGCAGACCTTGTCAAAGAATTAGAGAATTGTGCATTGATAAGCAGATTGTGCTTTCCTCGCGCGCACAGGAAAGCCAATGTAATAGGCGATGAGCAAGCGAAAGCTCTTGCAAGGGCTTGCTAATTATTGAAGAGGCGCAGTCCGAGTGTAGTCCTTCTAGTTGCATCTCTAAGCAGTTCATCATCATCATCATCTAAGCATTATCCCAGTTGATTGAGATCAGCTACCTGAATCCTATTCTGCCATCCACTCTATCACGGACTATGTCAAGATTCATGATAAAAGATGTGGCAAAAGTTCCACGCCACTTGTTAAGCTAACCCTTCTCTCCTTTATCTAGGTTTGGAACCGGCAATGAGAGCACAATACTCCCACAAGTTACGGTAAGGGGGGGTTCAAAGAACGGCATCTCTTGGGCAACAATAGGTCACAATCAGTTGATTTTAGCGCGTTTTGTCAAAGAAATTAGAGAGTTGTGCATCGATAAGCAAATTGTGTTTTCTCACACACACAAAGAAGCCAATATGATAGCCAATGAGCAAGTGAAAGCAGGAGTATGCAAGGGCTCGTTAATTACAAGAGCAAGGTATTCCGTAATGGTAACGATAGCCGTAACAGCCACCACCATTACCTTTATGATACGGGCAGTAACAGCCGTTATGGTCTCTTTTTTATTTAAAAAAGAACCTGAAAAACCTATATCTGCCCTGTTACGGCCTTTAGGGGGGCATAACGAACCGTAACAGAGATTACAGGCCATTTTTTCCGTAACGGCCATTACGACCCTCGTAACGTGTAATGGATGCCACCGTTACCTTTACGTAGCAGCCTTTACAACCCTGTAACAGCCATTACGGCACACCATGTATGGGAGATATGAGGCCCGATTGAAATCCTTCTAGTTGTGTCTCCAAGTAGTTCATCATTATCATCATCTAAACCTTATCCCTACCAACTGAGGTCAACCATACAAATCATGTTCCGCCATTCACTCTATCACAAACCATGTCAGGTTTGATGATAAACATTGTGGCGGAAGTTTCACGCCAGCTACCAACCTAATGCAACCCTCCTCCTTTATCTAGGCTTGGGAATGGAATGAAAACAAAATACTCTCATAGGTCATGGTAGAGGGGGACTCAAAGAATACCCTCACTTAGGAAAAGACAATTCACAATTTGTAGATTTTAGCTGGTTTTGTTAAAATATATATAAAAGAGATGTGCATCGATAAGCAAAGCTTGTTTTCTCAAACACATTGGAAAGCCAATGTAATAGTCAACGAGCAAGCGAAAGCAAATGTATGCATGCATTATCGCTAATTATTGAAGAGATTAGGCCCGTTTCAAGTCCTACTAGTTGCATCTTTGTTTTTGTGCCCTCGGCCTGTCAGGGGTGTTGTTCTATGATGTGTAGTTAAGGTCCTGTTGTGGTCCTCTAGGTTGCGTTTTTTTTTTGTTTTTCAGTAAAAGTGCTTATTATCCTTCAAAAAAATTGAGAAATTAGTTTTGAGCAAAGATGTCATCTTTCATGAACAAAAAGCCTTTAAATTAGCTATCAATGCAAGGAAGTTTGTGTCTATTGATATTAGTGAAGCCGAAAAAAGTGAAGAAGGTAGTGTGCAGCCTGTGTGGTGAGTCGCGTTCACCAAGTCCACCAACATCTCCAAGTTTGAATCCACCAAGCTCTTCTTCAGTTTGCAATCATCTACAATATTCAATTCTACTTCAAGTTAGAACAAGCTAAGGTGCATAACAAAAGAACCAACTTGGTTAAAAGATTTTGTGGTAAGCAATGATGGTGATGATTGTGAAGATAAGACTTCGATAAATTTTGCCTTGTTCTCATATTGTGATCCTGTAGAATTCGAAGATACGGTTCGCAAATAAGTGCCAAAAGACCATGGAAGAGAAGATCAAAGCCATCAAAATGGACGACATTTGGGAGTCCGATAGAACTTCCAAAGGGGCACAAATTGATTTGTGTGAAATGGGTCAACAAAACAAAGTTGAATGCTGAAGAAAAAGTGGAAAGGCACGAAGGGCAACTGATGGCAAAAGTGTACAAGCAAAAGCCTAAATCCAACAATCGTATGGTATTCGCACTGGTAGCTAGACATGATATTATCAGATTCAGAATGATTCTTTTATTGACCGCTCAAAATTCCTGCCATGTTTTCCAACTAGATATGAGTTAGCAAGTGCAGTATGTGCTTGTAGGATGCGGAAAGCGTCAATTATCACGTCCTCGTCTATTGTTCATTCGCGTCAGCTATTTGGAATCAGTGTTTCAATCAGTTTGTTGTTTTGTGGGTGATGTCGAGCTCTATTCAGGTCTTCTTTGTGGCATTGGAAAGGGGGACCCTTCCATAGAATTGTCAGACGTATTTGGAGGGTGTGATTTTGTTGCCATTTTATAGGGCCCTTTGGAAGGAAAGGAGCGATAGATCTTTTAAGGGTGTGTCAATCGAGATTACAGTTATTCTTTCTTGAGTCAAATTGCGTGTTTGCTCCTCAGTCAGAATCCTCGAGTGTTCTCTATTGTTCAAGGGTTTGTGACTTTGTCGCTTAGAGATGGTCAGTCACTCTTTCTTTGCTTTAGGCCTTTTATAGGCGCCATTTGGCTTTTTCTTATTAATAAAATTCACTTGCCAATCAAAAATACGTTCAATTGAGCAAACTCTTTATGTGAAGAATGGTGGAGATGGAAAGTCTATGATCATTCGCTCGTGCACAGATGATCTAATCTACACTGACAATGACTCTAGCATGTTCCGTGAGTTTAAAAGGTCCATGAAAAATGAATTTGATTTGACACGCAACACGCTTAGTCTTAAATCTTAATGGAGAATTTTCTCAATATAAAATTGATGCCATCCGATGGAGGTATGTTTATATCTCGTAAAGAGCTATGCAAGGGCCATTCTAAAGAGGCTCAGCATAGAAAATAGAAAGCCCACCACTACTTTAATGGAAGCAAAGTGAATGGTATACTTTACAAACAGATCGTGGGAATTTTGATGTATTTGATGGCTACACAACCTGATATTATGCATGGGTGAGTTTGATTCGTCAGTAAACAGCGAATACAATGAAAGCACATCTTCAAGCAGCGAAGCGAATTTGCATTACGTAAAAGGGACATTGAACTTTGCATTGCCTATGGAAGAGAGAAGTCTGATTTAATTGGGTTAGCCAACATGGACTATGGTGGTGATCTTAAGGATCAGAAAACTAAAAGAAGCTAATTCCTTAGCAGATGTTTTAATCAAGGTAGGTGTCTCAAGCATCTTTGCGAATCGGATCTCGTGGTCCATTGTCTTGGTAGATTACTTGTAACTTTTTGTTGTTTTTCTATATACAAATTTTCATAGTCAATAGAGAGGTAAATATTAGATGCCAGTAAACATAATGATTTAGAGAGAGAGACAAGAGTGCAATATTTTATCCAAGCCTAATCTAGAAAATTTCTCAATTCTGTACAGACACAACTTCCACTCCCTACAATCAGACCACTTGATGATCCATCACCACAACAACTCGTGAAAACTTTCTAATGTAGTGAATTTGTGTCTCTGCACCAATCACTGTTACACCCACTCTGATTGATATATACCGACACTCTCAACTTTCAGTAATATAGCCATACAAAGCTGTGTCCTTGTCTTGCCGAAAGTTGAAAAAGAAGGTTCTATTTATCAGTCAGGGCGGCTGGAGATGTCAATTCCGATAATTTCCTGCAAAAACTGACAATTTTACGTTTATGCTTTGTACAAAAACTGACAATTTTATGTTTATGCTTTGTTTTCAAGCCTTCATTTCACTATCGAAACCTATGAAACAAAGACTGAAAATCCGCCACGAGATGACAATGATCCGAACATAGATCAACACTCCACTGCCCTAATTCCAATCTCAACCATCAGGAAATCACTGGATCATCCGGATCAAAAGGATGAAAAGAAGTCATACCTTCTTGAACTTCCTCCCCCGCACTCCGTTCACCGAAGACCTGAGAGAATTTCCACTCTAGAGGCGGCGGTGGGACCACCGACGCGGCAGCGCCTTCGTCTCCCCCGCCGTTCATTTCCCGGCTAAATCAACGCCCGAAATCAAGCGGAGGCGACGTGCAGCATATACGATTGTCGGATTCCGTGGCCTTGTGGTGGAGATCAAGGGCTCAAACCTGTCGAGAAATCGGAGGAAATGAGGGTTTTGGATTCTGCCATGCAAGAGTGATTGGTTGATTGGGGTTTTTTTCTCTCTCTTCTTTTTAACGGTGAGAGAAAAAGAAAGGAGATTGGAAAACTACGCTTTGGCTTTTATGTACCCAAACACTATTTCTTCTTCGCCCTAGCTACGGAGAGGTGAGTTTTCAATGAACATCGCTACCGTGATAGTTCTACGCCGTTTTTAAATGGTGGTGACGCACTTGGGACGTGTGTTTATGATGATCCTGACTGTCCAAATCATGGAGATCGGTGTGGATGGATCTGAAAAAATTGGAGATCCTAACCGTTCGGTATAAGATCCGCAGGCGATTTTAAAATGTTAAGAATCGGTATTCATCTCCTGGATTTTTAGGAGCTGATGTCTCTGGTTGCCTTGTTTCTCGGTCTACGATCCATGCACGGTGGGTGATGCTTTCACGTGTGTACCACGTGTGAGGCACAATAGTCATTGCTGTGTAGGAAATGGTGGTGAACTCAAACATTAGTCGGTGATTTTTAATGAATATAATTGCTGTAGACGACTGGGGAAAGGTGGAACTCTAGGATCGGAACCGTGCTTACGGGAACATGGAAGCTACCGTGCCTCCTTGCCATTGGTGCACATATGGCACGCTTGGATGAAATCCAAACCGTTAATTTGAAATTTGAGGTCGTGATTAAAACATCTAATAAAAACCAAACCGTTGAATAATCCTGGCCGTTTAATTGGTGGCACACAAACGACACTAAAAGACAAAAGTGAAGAATGCGTTGAATTAAGTGAGAAAAATTCCATGTATTAGGTGGTTATGATGTTCCAATCAAAGTAATTTTTATTATCAGTCAATCGCTGATGGACCCCACAGTATTTCTGGTTCGGATCATCGTACACGTGTGCTGAGGTTGTGGTGTATGGTACGATGCAGAAAAATCCGTGCATCCGGAGTCAGTGAATCAGCTCTGAAAAGGCAGGGTAAGATGAGGTGTACAGTGCTCGAGCGAGATTTCGTTCCTCCAGCACACTGCACACGTGGAGCCTGCAGCTTGGGTTATTCAGATGCTCCGAGCGTAAGGATTGCCGTAGACCGGGCCGGGATTGGCCCCATCAGGACCCTAGCCCTCTAAGATCTGGCCCTTGATCAGGGTAAAAATGCCTTGCCCCAGTCAGGCTAGAAATGCAGCTCTGGAAGGCGCAAGTAAAAGAGTGCTGATCAATGAAATTAGTATAATCTTAAAAGAATTAGTCGTATACCTTCCCATACACGATGAGCCTCATCATGTAAATAGTCCAATCATTCAAATACGACCATGGATCCAAGAGTATCGATGAGCTCTATTAGGCATTTTTCGTTGAAGGTTAACAATTACAATGATCTATCCAATTACAATGAAATTTTAAAAAATTACTCGACCTATTACCTAAGCTATAAACTCGTTAAATATGTCAACAGAGAACACATGCGGCCCAAAACATTTAAGAGCACCATAGACTTGTTAATGCCCTAAACTTTCATATGTACTTTTAAAATTGCTCATGACCACATATTTAAAAGAGCATGTAGACTCCATGTATACTTTGGAAATTCCTGAGGAAGTCTTTAAACCTTTTATTGGTTTTTTTTATCGTAGAGTTGTGCTAAGGGTCTTTTTATTTTGTTAATTTCCCTCTAATTAGAAAAAGAATTTATGTTAGTGTAAGGAATTGATTGGTCAAATGTAACATGAAGATTTTCACATTTAAGAAAAGTGTCTTTAAAGTATAATAAATGTTACATATCTAAAATTCAACATGAAGATTTGCACATTTAATTATCGAAGATCTCCAAAATACAAGTATTGATATGCTTCACACAAATGTTCTTGAGAGGACAATTACAAAAGGGTGAAGATAAGAGCATATGGGCATGGATGGCTTAATTTGGTAATAGTATTTTTTCTTTAGATTGTGATGTCCAAGGTATATGGACCTTAAAAATATATTGTGTTACTCATAGAAAGACACCCCTATCTCTTCACGACATCCATGTAACCATCTATACATAGTGTTCATGTTGAAATGAATGGATATAAACCTTACTTGTGACGATTATCCATTACTATTGAACAGAGACAATTAAAAAAAAAAAAAAAAAAAATTTGTTTCAATGTGACACATATGTAGCAGTCACCTAAATCCCAATCAACTCACTCGTAGCCACGTGTATGACGTTTGGCACCGATATCATGTGTGCAACTACATGTTTGGCACACTCAACCAACACTGTCACTAGAACCTTAAACACCAATTGGCTAAACCTTTCGCTAAACTTTAATTCATTCCATAAGTATAACACAAGTCAGATGGATCCAAACCAATTGCTAAAAAAAATAGGCCTCTTTGTGAAACGCAACATGCACCTTATAAAATATTAAAAAGTACCCAAGCAGGACTATAGCCCGCATCACACGTATGGACAGTTTGCACCATCTTGAAATTAAAAAAAAAAAAAAAAAAAAAAAAAAACCCTCCCCTTACCATTAATTTAATTTTTTATTTTTTTCCATATATAGTATACTTATTTTCATTTAAAAATAAAATATTTTATTTTTAAATTTAATTCTCTTATAAAAATACAGCATTTTACATGATAAATAGCCTTAACGTCCGTGTGTAAATTTCATTTCATGATTCAATTCTACATACATAATTGGAAAGTAAGGGCACTAGACTATCTTACCCGCAAGTCTTTTCTTGCCTACACATGGATCATTCATCTCTTCAGCTCCACCATTGATTAGCCATTAACAAAAATGTGATTTATGAGATATTTATAACCATTAAATTGATATTTTTTTCCTTCAAACAAAATGAGTGTTTTTTAATCATTAATTGAAACGACTATTAAATTGTCGAGATCATCCCAATGTTATACTATTTATTTGCCTATCTAGTATTCAACTTATTGAGTAAATATTTCGATCTTTACACTTGCATGGCACATCCGTAGCAAATGACGTAGGAGCACAATAGTGACCATGCCCCAAGGCACTAAACTATTCCCATGGGCAAAACATGGTAATGGTCAACTTTTCAACTATTAAATACCCACTGTGTTGTTGGCTAAGAGTTTTCAAAGATTTTGAAATTTTAGGTATCCAATCCCACATGCCGCTTGTTCTAAATGATCATGTACCAATAAGTAATAACTTTGGTCCTCAATAAGTCCTTGGTTTATTAAAACTGTTGTATGAGTCTTCACCATCACATTACTTAACAAATAATTCAATAAGACGTACCTAATCTATGCTCTTGTAGATTAAGTAACAAGTGCCCAACTAGTATCGGGGCAGCTCGATAGTGCAATCAAATGATTGTACTCTACATTTTTATTTTATTTTCTATTCCTTTTAAGAAAAATAAAGCTAGCTATGAACAACTCATTGGCAATGTCGTGCTTAAAATGATAATTCATGTATGATGCTTCGAGTAATTAGCTCTGATATTAAATGGTGACCTTTTTTTTTTCTTTTTTTTTTTATTTGGAATACTTTCACCTCCCTTTAGTATAATTCATTTTCATCCCTTGAGTTAGATTTTAATGATCTTGTTCGCATAATAATAATAAATAAAATAAATGAGCTAATTATGCCCCGCACATGCTACCATTTATCTTCTCTTGTGCCCCACATATGTTATTACTCCACCAGCGTGCCATCGCCCATTAAATGCTTTAAATATGTTATATATGCCAATGGTGCTAATTTAAAAAGAAAAAAACTTTAGTGCTCACGTGTCAAATGTACCAATGCCTATCCTGCGTCACATGTGCCACCATATAATTTCAACTAATGCACACGTAACACATGTACTTCAATTCAACTTCAAGTGCTCGCATATACCGTATTCGCCACATGTGTCGTTGTTCATCTCTAAGCATCCCACACATATCACTTGTGCTAATCTAGCATATGCTAGTGACCGCATTTGCCACATGTGTCGTTGTTCATCTCTAAGTATCCCACACATATCACTTGTACTAACATGACATATGCCAATAACTACCTTTTTTCCTTCTTTTTTTTTAGAATTTTTTATTTGTCAAAGAACAAGTGTGAAAAAATATCTAAAATTTTAGAAAAATCATGTTGAAAAACAAGGAAAGAAAATAATATTTCATTTTACACAATTCATAGAAACAATGTTTCTTAATTTTCTTTCCTATGCTTATTATGAATTCTAATACGTCTTTAGTTAATTTATTTAAATTTGTAAATATTGTGGTATTTAATGGAACATCCATTTATTTGATTATAATATTTTAATGCTTAATAAAGTTGTAAAATCTCTTATTTTTTTAGTTATTACATGCTTTAATTTATGTCACTTGGCTATTCATGTGCACATACATAATCATACATCTACTTACTCATCATATTCATTTGTTTATTCACTATCTTAAATATTGTTGTGTTCATAAAGTAGATAGAGGAGACAACAAGTACTTAGCTTGAATTGATAACCATGTCTTCCTTAAGATAGTAAATGTCCACACATAGGTTTAACTAGTAGTACAAAGGATTCCAGCAGGTTTGCCCCAAGATAATCCATACCCAGTCATGAGATTGTCATTGCACAATAAATATAGTACTATTGCATAACCAATCATTGTAATTTTCTAATCATTTTTTTCCATACATGCACTCAGAGGTATTAGTGTGCGAGTAATTTGATGGATGTATAGTGTGTGTGTGTGTACGGTATAAATTATACTATTCATGTATGCCTTTCCACACAATTGTACCCACCCATGCAATCCCGTGCACATGTGCACTTCCTTGCACACACCTACTCTCACCCCTTCCTCCCCCCACCCCACTCCCCAACACACACACACACATAAACCCTCTCACTTATTTCATTTGCAAATTGACCATTAATTTTCAATAGCTCCCACATGCTACATCCCTCCCACTTTTACACCTCACCATACCACTTAATACCTCACCTCCACTTTATTAATTTGGACTTAATTTAAGTAATAAAAAAAAAGTTCTCACGCCACATACCTGATGGAGTGTTCCTCCTCAAGAGCTGAGGAAAGAGTGCAGCTCAGGGGTCATCCGGTGATTGGTCGGGCAGTCGAAAATACTCCGGATGTGGCAGTTGGTCTCTAGACTGTTTCAGATAGTCACGGGTGACTAACGATTTGATGATTGGGAGACCGAAGCTCAGATTGAGCAATCAAAATTTGGCAGCTTTTCCTCATAACTCTTTGGACAGTTTTATCCATTATCGGGCGCCTAATGGCACGTAAACTGCAATACGCAGTTTCCTATTTTGGCTGTCTCTCATGAAGTGTTATATAATCACTTCTTAAACGGGGATTAGGGCATCATAATAGAGACTCCACACATCCAAGGAGAGAGAAAGAGAGAGAAAGAAAAAGAAGTAGAGAAGAAGAGAGAGAGAGAGAGAGAGAGAGAGAGAGAGAGGAAGATTGCAGGGAAGAAGTTGTGCCCGTGACGCTTCATCCACGCAGCGGACAACGTCTCATTTCTTATACGTCATTGGATCGGTGTGATCTCTCGAATTTTCAGTTCTCTTTATTTGTTATTCGCTCATGTATGGATGAAGTTGATTAGATCAAAGCGGGTCGTGCTTGTGATCGCTGTGTAATTGCTTTACATAGTGGATTGGTTGATTTGGACGAGATCCTGCGGTTTGTACCTCTATTTGAGGGTTTTCCACGTAAAAATATATTGTGTTCGTATGGTTGATTGTTTAATTGTGTTTTTCACATTATCATATCCCATAATTCACTGTAGTTGGGGTGCGAGATCTTGAAGTTTTGTACAATGCTCTCAATAAAAGTGGTATCAAAACGTCTAGGTTGAGTAGAACAGACGGTGGGATCGATGTGAATTATGGAGGGTGGCTCGTCAAGGATGATCTATCTCAATGGGTCTAATTATCCCATTTAGAAGGCTAAGATGGAAGATCTACCTTACTGTAAAGACTTGTATGCTCTAATCACAAGTGGGTCGACTAGGCTGAAAGATATGTCAGATGAAGATTAGACGAAGTTGGACCGAAAGGCGGTGGGGTTCACCAGACAGTGGTTGGATGATATGATGTTCCACCACGTGTCTACGAAGACATCATCCATTAGCCCTGTGACAAAAACTCACAGGGTTGTATGAGAGGAAGACAACCGTTAATAAAATCTTATTATTTATAAAATTTACAAACCTGAAATACAAAGATGGTAGCTCGATTGCTGAACATCTCAATGAAGTTAGTAGCATCATGAGCTAACTCTCCGCCTGAAATTGGTCATGGATGATGAGCTACGGACCTTGATACTACTTAGTTATTTGCTCGATAGCTAGGAGACATTGGTGGCATCTCTAGATAACTCCATACTAGAATGAAAGGTTTCCGTGGACCAAGTGATAGGTAGTCCTCTCAACGAGGTAACTAGAAGGAAGGCACACGGGTCGTCTCAGCAAGAGGCCCCTGTGACAGATGATCGGGGAAGAGGAAATAACAGAAATGGTGGTAAAACTTGAGATAAATTCAGAGCCAAGTCGAAGACAAGAAAATACATTAAATGTTAGCACTGTGGCAAGAAGGGCCACTATCGAAACGAATGTCGTAGCGAAAAGAATGACAATAAAGGAAAAGGGAAAGAGAAGGAAGATCAAGAATTAAATTCTACTGCGGTTGCCTCCGATGGCAACCTGGTGGCTATACTTTCTACATATCACAATGTTTCTCTTACTGTTACAAGTTAGGACACCGATTGGGTGATACACTCAAGAGCATTGTATTTGTGTGCTATTAGTATTAATTCAGCTAATATAATAATTAGTCAGTGTGGATTTTATTGATCATCGGTGGACCCCACTTTGTGGTGGCTGTGCACCAGCAAATGGTGCACAGGAAGTACACTGAATGGTGCACAGGACCTCACTTTGTTTCTGTTGTAAGATCATTATAATGGTTACTTGGGTTCATATGAGTAAACATTCCAATGCAAAATCATGTTGGAAATCTGAAGATGGCTGGAGGATATTCTCAGGAAGGTTACCGTCCCCCATGGCCTCCGGTAAATTAGGGCTCACCTGGCCCCCCAATGCAGCAACCTAGTTATGGCTACATGCAACCTAGAGTGTGTTCTGGACCTCTGCCTCAGTACAATACATCTCAGCCTTCTTATATAAGTTATCCCACCCCACTAACATCTGGTGGGCACTCCTTCGGGTGGGACCAAATACCTATCTTACCAAGTCAACAAACTGCACAAGGAAGCGAGTATGATTACTATAGCCAGCAGCAACCAGCTCCTAGAAGATCTTCTACTCCATCAAATAACACTAGTTATAAATATGGTCCATTGCCAACTTCTAATTACAATCCTTAAGGTTTTTATGAGGAATCTAATTACTCGCAGCCGCCACCAGTTGGGCAACTGTAAGGCTTGAATCAAGATGGCTATGGCGGTAGCTATCATGCATACACCTCAACCAGGTTATACTCAGTCCTAGTCAAATCTACATCTAGGATATGACCAGCAACAAACCTACAGTATAACACCAATGTATGAAAGTGTGGCCAATCCAACTCAAGATACAGTGGCTTCCACTTATGGAGATCTGAGGAGGCTCCACCCATGTTCCTCTGTCTCAACAACTCCCTCCACCTACCCATCCTCTAGCTACAAACCTACATGGCTACTCTGGTCAACAACCTCCTACTATCCCGACAAGCTATGGTGCTTAAGCAACTACCCAACCTAATTATGGAATGCCCCCGAATCGCAGCCAGGTTACGAAGCTCAGCTGCCAACTCAAACTGGCTATGGGCAGACCAGGTCGTTAACACAGCCTAACTATGGGCAACCTCAAGTGTAAAAGCCGCCCACTACTTAGCCCGTTTACAAGCAATCCCAACAACCCATTGCTTCTCAACGAGGATACATTCAACCAACTCTAGCGCAACCCAGATATTCACATTTTCAGTCATCCGCAGCACAATCGGGTTACAGTCAGCATGACCCTAGTCATCTTTGGGCCCCGGCTACTTTTAGTTCAGGAACTCTTAGTTGGCCTATTGGCAACAATAATCACACGATGGACCATCACAGGTGGCCTAGCTGGCTACCACAATAATAGCCTTATGGTGATTCTTACGAGGGTGTTTATGTGCAGCCTTCCACATATTCTGCCGACATTGCTGGAAGGGGCAAAGTGCATGGGGCCTATGATGCACCTCCAGCTGGTCAGCTTGTTCAAGTGGAGTTGCCAAAGCCTCACCTCAGTGACATCACCTGGTAAGTAACTTTTAAGCAAATTTAGGTTGTTGTTGTTGTGTTTTATTTTTTTTACTTGAATGTTGTGATAACTGTTGTTTTGGGTCTAGGGATATTATAGTTTCCACTGGTAAGGTTGTTTACTCTGGTTGATTCTGACAATGTATGACTTACGTCGTGGTTAATAAAACTTTATACATATGCTATTATTTCAATCGCAGACGGGAAGCATGGATGGTTTTGTTTTTCAGAAAAAATAACACCATGGATGACACATACCCACCCAATGTACATCTAAGTTGCTTTTTAGGTGGGACATTGTAGACGATCTAAACAAATAGGAAGGCTGGTCGTTCAACTATCAAGTAGGTCATGCAAGTACAGAAAACAAGTGGATGGTCTTTTAAGGTATTGTCTCTGACCATATAAGGTTGTCAATAAGCCAGGTCTGTGCCCAGACTGAGAAAGGTCAAACTTGTGTTTCAGGGCGGCCTAATAGGTGACTAGCTCAAAATTTGGGTTGAAGCCTGTTAAAGTCCCTTGATATACATTGATACACCATCCCCTAACGGTTCGAGCTTTCAGATCAAGTGGTGATTTGATATGGTATTAGAGTAGAAGATCCTGTGTTCAAATCCCGAGAGTAACAAATATGCTTCGGTAATATATTCTCCCATGCAGGGGCAAGTTGATTATGGAACTATTATTTATAAGCGTTCATTTTATATGCTCAATGTTGCTCGCATGATACAGTGGTGAATGTGTCCACTCATCAAGTGGCCACAAATATATATTATAGATTGTTGGTCAATTTATTTAACCACGTAACCTTATCTAATATTTGTCTGGGCCACATTTCGTTATATCGTGCTCATGCTTTACCCCACTTGATGAATGACCTGGATGTTGCACATGTGTGCTCCAAAGGGGTTATAGGGGATATGCAATGCCCTTGAAAAGATTTGAAAAAATCGATCAGCTTGTGATGACTAAAGGATAAAGACTATGCTAAATTGTATGAACCCCATGAAAGCGGCACGTGCAAAAAAAAATAAAAAATCACGGTCTAAAAAATGGCCCACTAAGGTAGGAAAGGCCCACTTGTTCATCATATGGTTGATATTGTTTTGACCAGAGATCTTTGTACTGTAGGCTAGATGCAGGGCAATTGATGGGTGAAACACAGTTTAAAGTATATTTCTTGTTGGATGGTATATGGGATCCAGGTTATCACTCGTCCTTTGCCCCCACCATGTAGGGATCCAGACAATTCATTCAGAAATTCTCACTATAGTCGATATCTATAGGGGAAAAAAAAAATCATCGATCACATATTTATCATCCGTATAAAGTAACTTGATTCTTCAAAACCAAGTGTCGTGAAAATAGGTGTTAAATTGCATTATTAAAGAATTAAAGGGGGCAATATTTTTCATGAAAATTTGTCGCACAAGTACATGTGTGTGCGATGCACATATGAAATCTTTGAACATAGCATTGCACTTATAAATGTAGCAATAGAGAGGATGATGCCCATTCTTAGGTGGTGGGGTTTCGTAAGTGGACCCATGACAGAACAACGATACAGAAGGAATGATAAGAAGTAGAGTCGAGAAAAGAACTTGGTCATTCTTTGATGTAATTTAATGAATATAATTACAATAGGACTCAACAGGCATAAGAACTTAAGATAGATTCAAAATAACTTACTTGTTAAAAGATACTCAAAATTTTAGTATTAATAATCCCTACCTTTGCCAACTGGTTTTTTTTTTTTCCATAAATTCCTTGACATGTATTGAGGTGCGTTGCACACGAGTGTTGAACGTGGGGTCCACATGCCATGAGAATCGTTTAGCCGGATCACCCATTCCTAATATTTGAATGCCCCAAAAGTCTGACTAATCTACTCACCGTCCAGGCCACCATGTAATTTTGGAGGTTTTTGTAGGGATGTCCATCGTTTTTTTTATATCATGGAGTTGTAGTTGTCATCCATTAAGGGTCATGGTTGTCTATCTCGTGATGCTCTTGTTTTCAATATCTTGTGATCCTACTAAAATGGTCATAAGTCATTTGTTGCAGGTCTGGTCACAGTGATGTTATACTCATTAGAAAGATAATTTGATGAATTTTTAAATGGCTTTAGAATCGCCTCATTTGGATACTGTTTGAATATTCAAAAGTGGGCCCTAAATTCTTGATGCGTTAGGCCGCATTCACTCTCGTTTTTAACATCTAATCATCACATTATAATGGTCACAACTCCCTCGTTACAAGTTCGATTGGAGTGATCTTATGCTTCTTGAAAAGATAATTTAATGAACTTTCAAATATGTTTGAAATTATCTCATTTAGACACCATTTCACCATCCAGAAGGGCCCAAAGTGCACGATGCATTAGGTCGCGTCTGCTCTTCTTTTCAGCATCTTGCAATCCCACTAAAACAATCACAAATCCTTCATTACAGGTTGGACTATAATGATCTTATGCTTATTAGAAAGATAATCCGATGAATTTTTGAAAGGCTTTAGAATCATCTCATTTAGACACCATTTTATCATTTAAAAGTAAGCCTAAAGTCCGTGATGGCGTCAGTTCATGTTAACTCTCATTTCCAGCATCGTGCGACCCCACAAAGTCCTTGACGGTGTTAGGTCACATTTGCTCTCGTTTCCAGCATCGCGTGATCTTACGAAAGCGGTCATAATTCGTTACAGGTCAGATTGGGGTGATCTTGTGCTCGTTGGAAAGATAATTCGATGAACTTTCAAATGGTTTTGGAATCATTTCATCTAAACACCATTTGACCATTCCAAAGTGAACCCAAAGTCCATGTTGGTGTCAGGCCTCTTTAGCTCTCGTTTCCAACATCATGCAATCCCATGAAAACGATCATAATTCCCTCATTACAAGTTAGATTAGGGTAATTTTATGCTATTGGAAAGACGATTTGATAAATTTTCAAATGACTTTGGAATTATCTTATTTGGATAATATTTGATTGTCTAAAAATGGGTCTAAAGTTGATGATGCATTAAGTTATGTTCACTCTTATTCTAGCATTGCGTGATCCTATTAAAATAGTTATTACTTCCTCATTACAAGTTAGATCAAGGTGATCTTGTGCTTATAGGAAAGATAATTTTATAAGCTTTTAAATGACTATTGAATCATCTCATTTAGACATAATTTCATCGTTTAAAAGTCACTCCAAAACTTATAACACATTGGGTTGTGTTGGCTCTCATTACCAGCATCGCATGATTCTACTAAAATGATCATAACTCTCTCATTATAAGTCAGATCGCGGTGTTCTTGTGCCCGTTGGAAAGATAATTCAATGAATTTCTAAATGAATTTATAATCATCTCATTTTAATGCTATTTAATTATCCAAAAGTAGCCCCAAAGTCTATGATTGAGTTAGGTCGCATTCTCTCCTGTTTCCAGCATTGTGCAATCCCACATAAGTGGTCATAACTCCCTTGTTATAGATTGGATCGGGGTGATCTTGTGCTCTTGGAAGGATAATCCGATGAAATTTTAAATAACTTTGGAATTATTTTATTTGGACACCATTTAATTGTTTAATAGTTGGCCTAAAGTTCATGACAATATTAGGTTATGTTCGCTCTCGTTTCCAGCATCATGTGATTTCGCGAAAACAATTATGACCCCCTTGTTATATGTTAGATCAGGGTGATTTTTACTAATTGGAAAGACAATTAAAAAGAAGACAATTAGAGAGCAATGATAAAAGAAGATGTATAGCAGTTGGGTGTTTATAGGTAAAAAGCCCCCATCCAAAACCTAGGTAAGCTTACACCATGGAAGATCACATTGCTTGATGTGGACACTCAAGTTTGGGATTGGTTTGAATTTTGGCGTCTCTTATGAATTGATTGGATGGTATATTAAAATAACATACTGAGCTCTACACAATCTAGAAGACTTTAGTGGTCGTTATTCCTATCTTAGTTCTCAAATGTTGGTTGTGACCCGCGTGAGTTTTCCATCGGTCTGAGTTTTAGGATACGGAGTGAAGGCGTCCCAACTTGAAATCGGATTCCACACTGAATAACATTACTCAATGCGCTCTCTTATTGTACTGAGTAAACTCTGTTGGGCCCACCGTGAATGTATGTGGTTTATCCACGTCGTCCATCCATTTTTCCAGCTCATTTTAGGGGTTGAACCCGAAATGAAGTATATCCAAAGCTCAAGTGGACCACACCACAGGAAACAGTAGGAATAATGATCTCCACCGTTGAAACCTTCATAGGGCTCACAGTGATGTTTATTTGTCATCTAACTTGTTCATAAGATCACACGGATGTGGATGAATGTAGAAGACAAATATTAGCTTGTTCCAAAACTTATGTGGCCCCCAAGAAAAATTCAAATTGTTTCATGGTGTGGTCTACTTGAGCTTTTGGATATGCCTCATTTTTTGTCTCAAGCCCTAATTTATCGGCTAAAATGGATAGACAAAGTGGATAAAATACGTAAAACACGTTGGGACCCTCCGAGTTTACTCAGGCGTACTGAGTTACTCAGTATGCAATCTGCTTCCTACCATCTCATGGACGGAGTGGATGTGGGGCCCACAACATAACTGTAGGATAATGAGTTGTTTGGCCGTGCATATTGGAGTGTATTAGGGTGTAATCGGAATCCAAGGCATGTTTGGGATCATGTATCTGGGAGGGATTTGGAATCAAGAGTATTCTAAATACCCTCGTTGGCTACAATTTGAAAACATAGACTCGACCAAAGATTTCAAATCCCAACCCTCCCAACGGATTTACAATAGATCGTTGGAGAACTTCTTTTTAAAATACGCATTTGCACCTATCCTCTTCAACTCTCTTTCTCTATTTTCTTTGTTAATAACTATGCACATATGATATGTAATTTGCATGTGTGTGTGTGTGGGACCACCACATACACATTGGAATAGATATATTTTGTCTTTAATGTATGAACATTTTCTTTATGAATAAAATTTTGCGAGCCCACTTTTGTGGTGCACCTGAAGTTCAAAATTGCCTCATTTTTTTTCATAGTGCATATTTCATTGGGCTTTTTACAATAATTATGTATGTTATGACATATGTTAACCATTTAGGAGTATTGTAAATAATTACTCGCTCATTTTAAAATCCTTGCAAATATACTACAGAATTTGAATGCATTTCAAATAAAAGCTACCATACATAACTTCTGAAATCCAGAGTATTTCAATTATAAGGTGCCAAACACAATTGGAGTATTTTGAATCCAGGGTATTTCAAATCTAAGATGTTCCTATTCAAGAGTAATCCAAATGCAAGCTACCAAATGAGGCATAAGATTGTTACACAATAGTTGTAGAGAAATCAAACTGTTTGCGGAGTGAATTACATGTTACCCTAGGAAGGGAGCAGATTAGGTGAGCCCCCATATCCATTGAGGTGGGTGAGACCCCTGACTGTGGGGCTCACAGTGATGTATGTGTCTTAAATCCACACAATCCAACCATTTTGAAAGCCCATTTTAGAGTATGATCCCAAAAATGAAGTTGACTCAAATCTTAGGTGGACCACACCACGGAAACAGTCATATGATTGAATCTCTAGCATTGAAAACTTCATAGATTCCATCGGAATGTTTGTTTTCCATCCAACCTTTTGATAAGGTCACAAACACCTAGACCAAGAGACCACATGAATATCATCTTGAACCAAAGCTTTTGTGGCCCATAGGAAGTTTTAATGGTCAATCACACTGTTTCCTGTACTATGGCCCATTTGAGATTTGGAGTTGCTTCATTTTTCGAATCATGCCTTAAGCTGAACTTTCAACACAGATGGATGGATGGATGACATGGATGACATGGATGCAGTCACAAGCATCGCAGCGGCCCCACAGTCAGGGTCCCACCCACCTGGGTGGATCCACGGTCTCACCTAATTTGCTCCCCTACGTGTGGAACAACTTAGTGGGTGTTACCCTACGTGTGGCCCACATGGATGATATTTTGTATATCTACCCTGTGCATCCCTTTCTCCAGCCCATTCGTGGATGGGTTCCAAAAATTATGCAGATCCAAATCTCAGGTGGACCGTACCACCGGAAACATTGGTGATTGAGTGCCCCACCATTAAAAATTCCAAAGAGCCCATCGTAAGGTTTTAGTAATGTTTATTTCAAATCCAACCTCTTGATAATGTCAAGAAAAGTCTAGATGAAGAGAAAATATAAATATCAGATTGATCCAATAATTTTGTGGCCCACAAAATGTATTTAATGGTCATTCATCACTATTTCTAGTGATATGGTCCACATGAGATTTTAATATTCTTAAGGTTCGGGATCACGTTCTAAAATAAAATGTAAAAACAGATGCACAGCATGGATATATAAAAAATACATCTAGATGGCCCCACACGGTTAAGGTAACACCCACTAGCTGTCCGCCGGGTTACAAATAATCGGCACTCGCGGCTCTGCAACTCCTCATTTCTGGAGCAAATTAGGTGCCACCCCGCCAACAGACAGGGGGTGTTACCCCCACATGGATAGTAGTTTTTTTATATCCACACCGTCCATCTGTTTCTCTAGCCCATTTTAGGACGGTCTTCCAAAAATTATTCAAATCCAAATATCAAGTGTACCATACCACTGAAAACAGTGCTGATTGAGTGCCACGCCATTAAAATTTCTAAAGAGACCATCGTAAGGTTTTCGTGATGTTCATCTGCAATCCAATCTCTTTATAACGACAAGAAGGTCTGGATGAAGGAAAAATTTAAATATCATCTTGATTTAAAACTTTCTTGCCCCGAATTTTTTAATGATTATTCATCACTCTTTCTATTGGTATTTTCCACGTGAGTTATGTATCTTCTTATAATTTTGGATAGCGTCTCATAGTGTGGTCCACTTGAGTTATGGATCTTCCTCATTTTTAGGCTCATACCCTAAAATTATCCGGAAAAATGGATGGACGGTGTTGATAAAACACATACATCATGGTGGGCCCGCAGAGCTTTGACACCAGCTAGCTGGCTGGTGTTCGGGTCAGCAGCCAAACCGCGTCCGTCTTCAGTAGCAGCTCTCATCCTCCCCAGTCACGATTGAAGATGGCGAAATAACCCTGCTTCTTAGGCAAAATAACGAAACCCCCCCGAATCAATGAACTGACGAGATTGCCCCTATCGACTTCGAAATCGCGAGTGATAAAAGCAGCGAAGTCAAGGGCAGGGCAACGACAGACGCAAGGCTCTCTCTCTCTCTCTCTGCAATTCTCAGCAGCGATTTTCATCTGCAGAAAGAGAAAAAGAGAGACAAGAAAAGGTAGATTTCTTTTCCATCTACCCGATTCAAAATGCATTGTTTTTCGTTTTTCCATCGCCTCTCGCACAGTTTTAAGGTCTTCTTCCCAAATCTAGGTTTTTTGATTTAACGAACATCTCACTGTAATTCGATTACTGTTGAATTTAATTGTTGAAATTTGTTACCAGTTCATCTGGTGACCCCACACGATCATCCGTTGGTTATCCTTTTTTCTTTCCCCATCTTTTTCCTTCCTGCAACCACTCGTTTCTCTCGCACGAGTGTGGTAGGAGATGTTGCTCTCTCTCTCTCTCTCTCTCTCGATCGAAAGTTATATGTAGCGAAAATGGGAGGTGTAGCATCACTATTTACAGGTAAAAGGAAGCATTGTTTGTACTTTTAACCACAATGCAATGCCTCGCGTTTTGAGAAATTGAGCAAAAATGAGTTTCTTCACATATTGCATTATCCATGCTATTATCTGATGGAAATTATGAACTTTACATTAAGGGGTCGTTTGGATGGTGGTAAATGGTTTACTAGTAAATCACTTAAATGCTAGTAAATGATTTACAACTGTCTGTTTGGCTTTAAGTTGTAAACGATTTACTAGTAAATCATTTACTGTGTTTGGATAGCCTGTAAATGGTTACTAGTAAATCATTTACAGTGTAAAATACAAAAAAAGAGCTGTTGGCATTTACTAGTAAATGAAATCTCACCTTTTTGGTGGTAAATGAGAAGCGGCATTTGCTAGTAAATCACTTGCAAGTTGTAAATGATTTACTAGCAAATGAGGGCATCCAAACACAAATGGTGATGATTTACTAGTAAACCATTTACAGGCTACCAAACGACCCCTAACGTAAAAATGAGATTAGGATTTTTTTTTTTGGTTGTCTTGAAATCCATGCAATAGTGGTAAATGTCCGTGTTGATAGAGAGAAGATCCTATATTATATCAAATATCATTATAAAGTTCACCTTTAAGAAGATGCAAAACTAAAATCATCATCATCATCATCATCAAGCTTCATCGTAATTAATCGGGGTTGGCCCCATTCCACTCTATGAAGGGCTATACCTTCAGTTAGACCATAGGTCATCAAGTCTTTACTTGCTACCTCCATCAACGTCCTGTTGGGCCTTGCCCTTGCCCTTTTAGAGTCTTCAATTTGTAGCAACTCACTCCTAACCGGCGCAGTTCTTGGTCTTTGTTGCAGACGACCAAACCATCCAAGTCTACTTTTTGTCATCTTATTACCTATTGGCGCTACTCATAAGTCTATTCTTAAGAAGATGCAAAACCAAAATATGACATAAATTAATTGATCCCTGTGCTCCTTTTTTTTTTTTTTTGAAAGATAACAATAACTTTTATTAAACAAAAAAACAGAAAACAACAACAAGCTAGGGATGCCAAGAAGGCAACCCGGATTAACCAAGGAAATCAATATTACATCCCTTTAAAGATAATACAGCGTTTGCCCATTCTATGACCAGCCCTCTTGCCCTTAGAGAAATACCAGCCGGCAGCCGCTGACTTGCTGGAATTGTTAAAACACCTATTATTTCTTTCTTCCCAAATATGGAAGCTTTAGTTGAAAATCAGTAGGTTTGGCCTATTCATCCTTTTCTGTGGGACTGACATCATCAATTACACCATGTGTGTTATGTTGGATTCATTCATCTTACATCCTTGTTCATGACGATCTAATGTTGAACAATGTTTACACAAGCAACTCTCCATACTTTTGATAAATCTAGATATATATGCTTCCTAAATATTTAAAATATAGTTTGAAATTTTCAACTTGCTAATAAATGTATATAAAATATAAAGTTTGGAACAAAGCTATATTTAATGTTATTAGTTATTTCCTTCATTTTATGAAGTTCATCCACAGTATTTTGTTATTTTTTTTTTTTCAGCTTCTTTATGGAATGTGATAACCTGAAAGATGCTAATGTTGTCTGCAATCTTGACACAAAGCATAAATCCACCAGATAAACCATTTAAATATTAATGTAATATAATTTCCATTGACAAATTAAACTTCACTACAATTCGATTTTACATTCTTATCTTTAAGTTGGCATGGATTTGAATTGCGACACTTCTGACATGTCATTTGACCATCAACTTGTGTTGTCCTTTTGTGGGATACTTTTCATGCAACACATCAAGGATCTTGGCAGTTCAACTCCCAAGTCCCAACACGGCTTTGTCCTCGAATTAGACTCCGAGACATTATAATGCACATGAATATTCAATACACTACATAAAATTAATTAAAGTAAGCCTTGGTGGTCATACTTATTGAATTCTATTGGCACTATTTTAAAGACATCTTCAAGCGAAACCTTTTGTGTTCTTAATATTTGGTAGGAAGAAAAAAATTTGAGAGAAATAACGAATTTAGATTTTTTTTTTTGAATTTTCAAGTGGGGTTGTCGGTTGGAATGTATTGATGATGCATTCAAATGCATCGTCAATGTTTTGTATTATAATGGCGATATTGAAAATATCAATGCTCTCTCTCTCTCTCTCTCTCTCTATATATATATATATATATATATATATATATATATATATATATATATATATATATATATATAGGAATGCTCACTTGCGCACCAGTTCTCACCAGAACTCGTGAGCACTTTTTGAGGACTCATCACATGTGATGTGGGCCCAAAATCTGAGCCGTTCACATGATGCAGCACCCCATAAAACCTCCAAGGCCCAACTTTCAACCTGATTCAGAACTTTGATGGGCCATGGCAAAAGGAAACAATTTCCTTCCTTGATTCGCCTCTCTCTCTCTCTCTCTCTCTCTCCCTCTCTCCATCTCTTCCTCTGCTACGGCCCACCAAAGTTCTAGACCAGGTCGAAAGTTGGGCCCTGGGGGTTTTTTGGGGTGCTATATCACGTGGATGGCTCAGATTTTGGGCCCACATCATGTGTGATGAGTCCTCAAAAAGTGCTCATGAGTTCTTGTGAGAACTAGTGTGCAGGTGAGCATTCCTCTCTCTCTCTCTCTCTCTCTCTCTCTCTCTCTCTCGATATATATATATATATATATATATATATATATATATATATATATATATATATATATATATCACAGTAATCTATATTTCCATGATACATTACGATATTTACCAATATATGGCGCGATCTTGAAAGTTTTATAACTTCCGGGTTGTTTTGTATTGCTGAGCCTTGATACCAATAGTGTCTGCCGATGATGATACTATCAATACTGCAAACACTGACTGTAAATACGAAACATCAGCCTGATAAAAAACTCAGATGGACTGCACCAATGGGAACAATGTAAAATTGTGTATCAGGCTGATCTTTGTATATTCACTTCATCCTGGTGATGAAAGATAAACACCATGGTGACTGCACACACATCTATGGTTGGCGTTCCATATCCAGTGTTCCCCTGTGGTGTGACCCACCCGGGCTGTGGATATGTCTGAGGTTATCCTACATGGCCTGGCATTGAGGAAAGCACCTAATGGATGGAGTGGATTTTGCACAGGCAACATGGTGGGCGCACATAGCTTTATTGTTCTCTGTTTGGAATCACACAACACGCCTTGCAGATGCTATTATGATTTTTCCGTACAGGACTCTCTTTCTGTAATGTTTAATACAATATTAGAAATTATTTCCTCAATAAAGGAAGTCACTGAGATGAAAAATTGCTATAACATCATTAACATTTTGTCATTTTAATTCTAATAGATTCAAAGTATGATTATATTATTTTTCTATTTAAGGCTGTCAATAATCATGATGATATTGACAATCAAGAAAATTGACCAATGTTAGTATGCCAAATATTAAGAGCGTGAGGTTTTGACTGGAGAGGTTTTTTTGATCTTTTATTTTTTATCCAGTGGAGAGGTTCTGAAACTTGGTGCTGATAGAATTTAATAGGTATTATCATCAAAGTTTAATTGATTTTATGTATTGTATTGAATGTGTGTGGATTGATAATGGAGTATTTCAGATCAATACATGGTCTTGTTGTAGTTTGCATAGCCTCTTGAAAAACTACATTTCTGTTTTTTTTTTTAATGAAAAGTCTAGTCCCAAATGGAAGAAAAGAATAATTTCCACTTAGCTAGGAAGATTTGTGTGAAACCTAATGAGGAAGGGGGACTATGGATGAGATGCCTGAGAGCTACGAACACAACTCTTTTGGGGAAAAGGCTTTAGAGATTTCGAGTAGAAATGGGCAGTGTATGGAATCACATTGTTTCTGGAAAAGTTTGGTGGAGAGGAAGGTGGTTAGTTCTGTAGACCATCGGTTTGTTATAAAGCTTCGGGTTATGGAAAGGTGTGCTGAGGATAGTTCCGATGTTCAATGGGGAGATCTCATTGAAACCGGGAGGTGATTTTAAAATCTGGTTCTGGCTAGACAGATGATGTGGTGATCGGCCTCTTAATGAGTCATTTCCTAGTCTCTTCAAGGTTGTGGCTAATTAAGATGGCATTATCTTCCTATATGTCTCATTCGAGGGTGATAATTTGGTGTGGTCCCCTTGTTTCTACAGGAATTTCTCGGAGCAAGATATTGGAGAATATTTTCACCTCATGGGCCTTCTTCGAAATGTCAAAAATTGGGTTTCATACTCAGGTAGGTTTGGAACGCCAAAAATCAGGTAGATTTTCAGTCAAATCTTTCTACTTAGTTGGCGTCTCCCAATCCCCTTTCATTTTGGATCCTATCAGTCTCATTTGGAAGTTTGGTGGTCCCCTTGGGTTTTTGCATTCGCCTAGTTGGTTTTAAAAAAACCAAAGTGCTTACCATCAATAATCTTAGGAAGCATGGAATGATACTTCCAAATAGGTGCTGCATGCGCTTAAGGGATGAAGAACCAGTAGATCATTTATTCTTGCATTGTCAATTTCTTGGCCAAATTTGGTTGAGAGTCCTTAGGTCGTTAGAAGCACAATGAGCAATGCTAGGATCTATGGGGGTCTTAAATCTCGGCTTGGCATGACAAAAGGAAATGTTACAAAAGAAGGACGCTCATTTGGAGAATTTCCTTTTCTTGTGGTGCTTTGGGTAGTTTGGATCAAAAGGAGTAATCGGTTATTCAAGAATTTCTTGTGTAGCGTTGCTGCAATATACCTCAAAGCCAGGTAGTTGGCTATTGTCTGAGCCTTGGTGTCGAAGATATTTGTGCCTAATTACGAGGATTTTATTATGGAGGTCTTAGGGATTTAATTCCCTGTTGTATTCTGGATGATTTCTCATCTTCTCATGTGGTTTTCCCTTTTTAATTATATATCAGAACCCTTATAAAGCGTTCCACTACGTAGTACTTTTGTCCACATGGAATGGGGACAAGGAGTGGACAATGTTTTCCTTTTAGCTTGTACGTGCATATGAGCCTAGTCCAAGGGTTGAGCTGATTAGGAAAACAATTAACCGGCTATATGTGCACGATACTTGTTTGTAGGCAATGTAAATCCCGACCAGATAGGCCTGAGAAGGTTCTTCCCTTGGGTTTAAGAAAGGCTTGGTTTTGCAAAAAAGTTAATCATTAATTAATTAATTATGTTTCTCTTTATGGTATTTTTTTTTTTGTGAAAAAAGCCTCCTCCCTCAGGAAAAACTCATTGCCTCTCTATATTATTTTTTGATTTTTTTTTTTCCATCTGAGCATACGAAGGAAGGGTGTGTGGTGTATGTTGGTGTTGGGTTTCTTGCGGCTAATGTATGTTGTGGGAGGCCATGCATTAGGTGGATGTATTCTAAGGAGAGAGTGCTGAAAGTCTGCTTCACTAGTAAGTTTCATCAAGGGGTGTGAACTATCTCAAAGAAAGCAAACTAGTCCACACCTCATCTTGGTAAGAAATAGGATCCGTAGATGTACAATAAGTTGGTTTGTAGATTATTTATTTATTTATGTTGGATAATTTTTGAATTTTTTTCAAGATGGCGGCAATTTCTCTACCACTAGTGCTACTTTGAAAAGCTCATCCAGTTGATTCCCTCAAACATGGTTTCTTGGGCAATGAGATTGAACTCGTTCGCTTGATGCATTACAAATTTATCATCTATCATCATACATGTGATTTGATTGGCACTGAGGACATAATTATTGCAATGAGATTCGAAGCACCAATTGATTGTATATTTTTTCACGCTCGCTTCTTCTACTCTACATTTTTCTCTAGGGCATTCTAGGTCTCAACAGATGTCTTATAATCACAAAACATATCATGCAAGTGATTTGACTTGGCATTGAGGATATAATTTTTGCAATGGTAGTAGCATCCCATTTTTGATGGACAATAGATAACTTGAATTCAAGAAGATCAGTGGGCTGACTAATGACATGCCACTTTCAAAGTTGTTAGGTAGAAGAATTGTTTATGCTTCCTCCTCTTGAAATGTCGTCCATCAAAGATGTCTTGGCAGACGAATTTATTTTCACTCAAAGGATTTCCTAAGGCCATAGGAGCGTTAGCATCTCAAAATTGTTAGACGTGATAATATGGGAAATGCTCAAATGATAATAAATTGAGATAGAAGATATGCAATGTTACACTTGATTGTGAGGAATACATTGGAGATGAAGTTCCAATTTTTGGCCATGATAAGGCATTGAGTAGGTCGCTTTCTTTGAGATAGTTCACGTCTCTTGATAGAACTTATCGGTGTTGCAGGTTTCTAGTGCGCCATCCTCAGGATACAGTCGCTCAACCTACGGTCTCACACAACATGCACAAGCTATATGAAATTCAACACCAATGTACCACCACACCCTTCCTTTGTATACCTAGATGGAGAAAAGCAAAAAGTAACGCAAAGATGAGTTTTTCCGAAAGAAGAAGAAAGAGAAAGATCTATTGTTTTTACAAAAAACCCTACGGAGAACCATTTTTATAGGTGAATATTATTCCATTATTGCATGGCTACACCTGTTGAGATACAGTAGAAAATAAGGATGCGTCTCTCATGATGAAAAATGTCTTTGATTAATGAGCCTCTATGCACTCTTCCTATGCGTAGATGGAAAAAAATGCGAAAAGCAACGCAGAGAGGAGTTTTTCTGAAAGAGAAAGAGGAGAGATTCATTTTTTGTGCAAAAAACCGCACAGAGAACCATTTTTATAGGCGGGTATTATTCTGTCATCGAACAATTACACCTACACCTGTTTGTTGCGATATGCTAGAAAACAAGGCATCTCTCATGATGAAAAGGGCCTTTGGTTAATGGGCCATATCCAACGGGTAGAATATAAATAAATAGTTATGGTTTATAAAAATAAGGTAAATTTGATAGAACCAATTCTTTCTTAAGACACAAGGAAATGACTAGCTCAATCCTATTGGACTGAGATTTGCACCCATTTGCGTGCAAGTATTGTGTGCATGAGCATGCGCCTGGTTGATTGGCTTTCCGGTCGGCTTGGCCCACGGGCTAGGCTTGTGTGTGTATGAGCTAGAGCATGGTTGAAGTATTTTTCAAAAGCACTAGGGAGTGGAATGCTTTATAAGCACTCTCCATGCCTTGTCCCTAGTCCATGTGGAACTATAATTTTCCCACAAAAGACAAAGAAATGTAGTTTTTCAAGAGGCTTTGCAAACTACATGAACTACATCAAGACCATGCATTACAAAAGATGATGTATTAGAATCTATTTCTAGTGTAAATTTGTGTTGTGGAATTGAACCATCAAGATAGCTGGGTATGCTGCATGCAAAGTATGTCATAAAAGGAAAATACAAGTTAAATTGTCAAATGAAATGTCAGATGTGTTGCAATTCAAAAAATCCCAGTTACAAAATACATCTATAAGGCTCATGTAGGGCACATGTTTATGTAGGGCATAAGGGCATGCACTGTTTGAATTGGCTCAGGCAACCTCCCACGCGTGTGCGACATCTGATTCCTACATAAGTCTGCACCACCTTGTAGATAAACTGGTTAAAAAATCAGGTCTGTCCACTTATCAGGTAGGCCACACATGTGCATTAGATGTAAGAGTAACAACTTTCCTAAATTGCCGATTGTTTTCTTGCTTGGGTGGCCCACCTATTGCCTTGACCAACCTGATTTTTGAGCACGGTTATGTGATCAGTGGGCCCACCTGTTTCATGGATCAGATGTCTGGCACACACGCCACTTGTAGAAGTGCGCGTGGTTTCACAAAGCTCTAAGTTGTTACTTACAGGCTCAAACTTGTCCTCAAAATCTAGTCAGTAACTTGCTTTCAGGTAAAGTTGCTAAAATACCTTTTTAAATAGTATTATAGGTATTATATTTAGGGGCATTTATGCACTTTCACATGCGTTGGAGAAAATAGAACGGGGCAATTTGTTTCAAGTAACGTAGATTTCTGCTTTTTTGCTTGGTTAGGGTTTTGATTTTAGGATTCTACGGATGTAAAACGATTTCTTTGTGGTTGATTTCTGTGTTTGATTCATGTGGGGATCTTGATTTGGGTAATTGAAGTGGGATTTTGTGACTGCAGCCTGGTGTTTCTATTCTAGGGTTTTGGCAACATGGTGGGTCCCACAGAACTTGGGTGCTGTAGCAGCTTGGCCACAACACCTGCTGTAGAGGGTTCTGGTTCCAAAACAATCTGTTTACTCAAAGGGACAGTTAAATATAAACAAGGCCCACATTCAACATGCAGAATTATTCTGATTGGCTTGATTTTTGATCTATGCTCGGTGTACAGCAGAGACCATGCTGTGGACAGTTTGCATTGATGTATATATATATGCCACTTATACTGTGGAAGAGTCACCAACATTTAACATAGTGGCAAAATCGCACCGCTACCCCTTTTTTGTATTGTTTGGTGCTCAACTTTCATTAGAACTTCATCTTTCCAAAAAAGAAAAAAAAGAAAGAAAGAAAATTTCATTGGAACTCATAGAATTCTGTTAATTATGCAAATTAATTGCATCTTTATGTTCTGACAAGATGCGTTTAACCTAATGTTCCCATTATTTGAGCAGCTGAGAAATGACATCACGTTATTCTGTTTATATTTGAATTATGGTATGTGAATACAGTTCTCCTAGCACTTGTGCAGTTAAAAAATTTAACTAGGTTGATAGTTTGATGATTTTAAGTGTTTTTGGTTCTGTGGTGGAGGCAATTCAGGTAGTCATGGCATCGAAGTTGCATCAATTGCAATCCAAGGCCACTCAAACCTCACAGTTTGTGGCCAAGCATGGGATTGCATACTATAGGCAGCTGTTGGAGCAGAACAAGCAGTACATCCAGGATCCACCAACTGTAGAGAAATGCAACCTGTTGGCCAAACAACTGTTTTACACTCGCCTTGCCAGGTTAGCACCTTTGATATCTATTCATTCTCTGTTGATTGGGGAAGCATATATAATAGAGAATTAGTAGGCTTCTGATGCATTGGGATGCATCTGGTGTCTTAATACATCCATTCCATGCAAGTGGTCCCCATGGTCATTGGTATGGAATGTTGATCTGTTGGGTTCCATCCAAAAATTGATTTGGAAGATGCTAGCCATCTATTCCTTCTTTCTCTCTGTCTGTCTGTCTCAATATGTTTATGCAGTTTCTTCTTAACAGTTCTTTAGTGTTTGATGGAGGTTTAGATTTTCCATTCTGGGGAATGTTTGGGTCATTGCCCCATTGATGGAGGGGCCCATCAGTCAATGATCCGCATCACTGAACAAAGATTCCACTTGTCTGAACCAGGTCTATCCTGTATCTCCTGACACATTAGGACCCAGTATCTCTTCCTCTTACTGGTTCAGGAATAATTTGTAGTCTAAAGTTCTGCTTCAAAAAAAAAAAAAAAAAAAAAAATGGAGTCCAAAGTTCTCCTCTCTATGATTTCAAATGATAGGGTATCTTGTGAATTGTGATTGTAGATGACTTTTATCTTCCTCCTTGATTAGCTATATGTTTCTTCATTTGCATTGTGGTTTTTAAGCTTGTCAATTCAGGTCCTCACTTGTGGGGAATGATATGCTCATAATGTTTTGTGTTGGCTGTTTCTCATGTAAAATTTGATGTTTTTGCTGGTTGTTCCTCTTGAAAATTCGACGTATTTACCTGTTATTCCTCCTGTAAGTTGTCTGTTTTATGTTCAATTTTACTCTTAGTTGTTTGTAACTGAATATCTATTGCAGTTCTCTGCGTAGCATTTGTATGTTAGTTAGTCCTCTATGTTATCATGATGGAACTGAGTTGGTTACTTGAAAGTAATCTGATTATACACCTCAAGGCACTAATGTGAGGTCGGCAGCTATGTTGCCTCTCTGTTCTATTGAAAATATCTTGTTCCATTATTTGTACTTCACCTTGATTTTGTTGCTCTACACTGAATAGTTGTGTGTTATAATTTTTTTTTGAGGAAGGTGTTATGTATTATAATATGATAACATTCTTGGCTCAATTTGTAATCAACATTGACATCTGGCTCATGAGATGGTAGCTTGAGCATGGTTTTGAATATCGGTTAAGATACAGCTGTAAACTGTATCTGTCACCTTCATTATGCGAAATGGAGGTAACCTTTCCGATTGAAAAAAAAGGTTTTATTGGCTGATGCGGGCCGTGTTGGTGCCAATATGGGGCCAATACCAGCCGATAGGCCATAAGGGCTCGCTTTGAGTTTTTTTTCCTTCTAATTTTCCCCCTCGTTTTTCCACTCTTCATTTCAAATGAAGAAGAAGCTTATAAACTCATTTTAGATGAGATCTAAGTCTATTTTGTGGATCCAAACACAAGTTTTGGGTGGGATTCAACGAAACAAAGCAGAGTGCACCATTTAGGGAAAAATTAAACCATCGCTTTTTTCCCCTTTTCTCAGTAGTTCTTTTCTTTTTTTGGGGGGGGGGGGGGGGGGGGGGGGGGGGGGGGGGTGTGGTTGGTATGTCTTTCAGTATAATGGTCCGCTCTAAAAGGGCTTGGGGAAGGCCCAAAAGGACATTGGTGGAGGTAAAGAAAGACTTGATGACCTATGGTCTAGCTGAAGTCATGGCCCTTGATAGAGAGGAATGGTGGAATAGGATTCATGTAGCTGGCCCCAGTTAGTTGGGATAAGGCTTAGATGATTGCGATTTCAATATAATGGGCCATAAGTCACCAAATCATGCTTTATTTGTGAAGCTAACAGACACCATTCTTATCAAAGGATGGTCTGAATCCTGATACAACATTGTACATGTTAAAAATGCAAAAATGATAGATACTGGTGCTTTAAATTTTCTTTTTTTTGGTAAAATTTTAAATATTGGGAAAAAAGGGCGTTATGGGCCTTTATTGTCCCATATGGGTTTGATATGTGCCTGTGTTGTATTGTTTTTTGGCCTGGCCAATATGCCCCCTGATACTGGCATTTAAAGCCTTAATCTTGACTCCATCTAAGGTGGTTCACCTTGATTTTGTTTTGTTGGTCTACAATCTCATTATTTTGATAGGTATCTATCTCATTAGATGATAATGGTAGCCTTTTAAAGCACAATTAATGTGGTTCACCTTGTTTTGGTCTATGGTCTACACATACAATAGAATATGGTCTACACAATAGAATTTAGAATCTAGAATATGGTCTATGGTCTACACATACAATAGAATATAGAATATGGTCTATGGTCTACACATACACATACAATAGAATATGATATTTTACCTTAGCCCATTTCATTATTATCAATGGCATGGCATCTCTGACGTGATAATGGCCTCTTCTATCTATTGCCATCCAATATAATACTGATTTGTTGCTTATAAATTCTTTTTTATTTTTAATCTAGTGAAGTATAAGTTGTTTGAATTTGTTAGAAATTGGAATCTAGTTCTATTATTGCTGTAATTTTACCACTGACTCTTTATAATGATAAAGTTTCATAGTTGAGAACTATGAAATTGTATATATATATATATATATATATATATATATATATATATATATATTGAAGGATGATAATTTATTAAAAAAGCGTCCGAAGCCAAAAAGAATACAAGAAAAAAGGAAAAACAAGAAAGACCGCCCCAGGCGGATAAAGACGCTGCGGACAAACGATAGGAACCCGACCCCTATTGAGCTGCTATGAAGAGCATGCCCTCTACTCACAAACCATAGATAGCGCAATACAAAAAACCCCAACTGGATTGCCAGAATCTCTACTATATATAACGCCAGCAGTTTTGGACAATTTTACCCATGCAATTAGTTTTTAGGAGAATCCTAAACCTTAAGATTTAAAAGGATTCAAAAGGGATTTCCAACATATGAAAAGGGTATTTAGGGCATTTTTAAATCGTGAGTGCTCAACTGAGGGCATTTTTGTCATTTCAATCCTTTTGCGTGAGCAGCCTGCTTGGATTCTACTCCACTTTGTGTGTAGCCTTTATGTTGTATTAGGAAGCTTTGCAAAGAAGGTTAAAAGGGGCCTACCACTCCGTACATCTGTTGTGCTGCCTCATTTTAGGACATTATTGCAAAAACTAATTGGATCTGAGACTCGAGTGGGCTATATCCCTGGAAAAAGCATCGATGGATTGCCCACTGTTGAAACCATTGTTCGCGCCCTTCTCTTTTTCTCCGTGTGTACCCCCCATTGTCAGTTTTGCTCAAATATATCTGCAATGTGTCACAGTATGATATGTCAGGACTTCAGCCATCGAATCTAGGCCATCTTCCGATGATCCAATCCATTTATAGGACGACGCTTACTTTGTATGTTAGAAAACAAACAAACAAAAGCCTTCAATTGAATTATTTCAATCCTTTAGTATTTTGGCTATTTTGCTTTGAACATAACGGTCAGCACAACCTTTGTATAATCAAAGGATTGAATTATACAATCTGAGAGTTTTAATAGGCACCCCCCATCCAATCAGAGCCTTAACATATTTAAGGGTTTGGGTCGTTGAAAAATCAAATCTAATGGCTAGATTCGAGATGTTTATTATGTAATAGGCTAGGATGTACTTCAGCAAACTTCCTTTTCTCTTCCCTAGTCTCTCCACGTGCATTACATGTGCCATACCCCCTAGTATAATTAACCTGTCTTCTTCTTCGTACCTGAGAGGCTGAGACACATGAGAACAAATTAAGGTATAACTTCAGATTAACTGAAAATAGAGGAAAAGAATGGTGAAGCTATTAGACAGATTCGCATGCTACATCCACCCCAAGCTGCATTTAGTTTTACCTACGTTTCAAATGCATTATGCAAGGAATCATAGCAGAACAAGACCCTGAAGATCTCCATGCTGTGTAAAGTGGAAGAAAGTGGACTATGATGTCTAATCTACTTGTAGAAATCTATCGACTATTGACCACCCATTTGAAAAGCAAGGATGTTAGTGCTTCTTGTACTCGTTTCAATTAACTAGCATTCTGATGAAACCACGAGTTTCCCAAAGGGCAAGTCAGTCGAGACTTTCCTCATAATATTACTTGTTTTACTATCCCCATCTATGATATGTAAAAGACATTATTAGACCTCAGTGGAACTGATTCTTAGTTAATAATGGTGAAGGCTAGCCAATTTCCAATTTCTCTCTAAGTGTTAGTGCAGAGTTTCTTTCTCGAGGATGAGTCAGCATGTCAGTGATGACATGCTGTTAACTGTTAAGAACTGCACATTGATGAGGTTATTTTAGGGACTGTTTGGTTGGCATCTGGAAACCTGTTTCCAGCTTAAAATCTGGGTTCCAGCGAAATCCAATTTTAACTGGTGTGTTTGGTGGAAAATTCTAGCCAAACAGATTCCATGTGGAAACCTAAATTGGCTGGAATCGAGATTAGTGGAAATGGTGTGGGGGACCGTTTCTATGGAAGGGAAAAGAGGCGGAAGTGAGCGTCATTCAATATTGACGATAATACCCTAGGGTGGTGCCCACCTCGATGTATGTGTTGTACATCTGTGATGTATGCGTTTTATATCATCCACGCGGTCCATCTGTTTTGAGAGCTCAATTAAGGGCATTAGACAAAAAATGAGGCAGATCTAAATCTCAAGTGGACCACGCCACAGGAAAGCAGTGTTGATTGAACGTCCACCATTAAAAACGTCCTAGGTCCCACTATAATGTTTATTTGCCATCCAACCCGGTCATCGGTCTTGCAGGACTACTATAGGCCAGGGGTCAAGTTCTCAGGTGGATCCGAAGCCCAAGTGGGCGATGCCGCAAGCAACGGTTGGCTTACACAGTTTTCAACCAAACAGAATCTGGATCACACATTTTTCAACCAAACAGCAAGTTCCAGATGGAATCCGGGTTTCCAATTCAGTTTCTGCAATTTTGGATTCCAACACTGGAATTTGGATTTTCTCTAGAATCTAGATTCTGCAACCAAACAGGCCCTTATTGTTCAGTTGCACTGTAAGATTCTAATGAGACGGATGAGAAGGCAATACCAGTTGTCTTTAGGGCTAGTTTTGTAGGATATTGAAGTACCATCTCTTCTCAGTGAAGGTAGGACCTACTGGTGACAGATCAGCAGTAGCTGGTAATATTCTGTCATCTTGCGGGTTTTCCAGCTAGCCAAATATCATCTTATCAAACTTTTTGGCAGGGGAACCTGCTAGGTGACAGGACTGCTGACCTGTCACCATTGGGGGATAATACCTCAGTATATGTTTTGGGCGGAAACCGAAGACACCCTTAATTTCACTTAAAGCTCTATGATAAAAAAAAGAAGCTAGAGGAGCTAGTTGACCATGTTTGTGCGGCATGGAACTTGTCAAGGATGCCCCATAATCCTATATTGGCTCCCCAAGACATTGTCTACGCTCAGTTTGGGACCTTTGATGAAGCCTTGCCTTCTCTCATCATCCATGTGGTTGTTCTGACTAGAGGAAACTTCTATATTATATCCTTTGTTGGCTGATGTACTGATAAGTGAATGCCTGTCATCTGATCTGGTGTTAGCTACATCCCTTTACGGACTTAGTGTGACCATCCAGCAGGCTGAAAGATTTTTCTGACATCAGCAATTTATCATAATCTTTAATGCTTTGTTGGCAATTAATGCCATTGTTTGACCTGCTAATGCCCTTTGGAGGCAACTTCTTCTTGCCCGGACTTGTGTGCATTTATGTTCTTCTGCCAAGGCTTTGAGAATCCAATTGGCTTCATTATCTCAGCTTTTGCTTGTGTCATCGTTGTTGTTTTTTTTTTTTGGGGGGGGGGGGGGGGGGGGGGGGGGGGTTAGTACATGCACCCCACTATTAGTCACACCGCAATGTTAGCCACCCACCACTTGGGAATCGATACCAAGACCTCAGTGTTGAAATGAGGTTATCTTCACTCAGTCTACCACTTGAGCTATGGATCTGGGGGTGCCATCGTTGTTATCTGTGGCAGCATGTTTCTTTTGACTGTTTTGCATTCCCTTGTTAGTATAAAGCTTGCTTTGGGACAATGGAGGGACAATGGTAGGGGCCGTTTATCTCTGGTTGGTGAGAAGCAGATTTAAACTGACGTGGTTGGGACATGATACATGTTTTGCTTTTAAGTATGTTTATGTCTGAGATACATTTTCTTTTAATTGTTTTGGGACATGAAATCTTCTACCTTATAGTCACACGATTATAATTTTTTTTAGGATGCTGGATTGTGTGGATAACTTACTTATTTCGATGACTTTTCCCACTACTCTCTTTGCTTTCCAGTTCCCTTATCCTGTTATCCATGGTCAAAATGATGGTTCATTCAGGTGGTCATACTTGATTATCTGGCACAGTTTAGTTTTCTTTTCCTTTTGTTTGGTTTCTCTTGTTCTCCTAGCGATGAAGGTTCTCTTATAACGATATTCTTTAATTAAGATAGCTTTCTCCATCGTTGCTAAAGTGCTCATATTGCTTCGTGGAAGCTGAGATGTAATTACTAGAAGCCCTCAGCAGTTGATGCTCCTCCTGCACTGCTCTGTAATTGTGATCGTCTCCATATCAGTTGATGCTATGCTAATTGGCTTTTTCAGCTGCTGTTTCTTGCCTTTGCATGTATGTCCCTAGAAAATGGAATTTTAACCTTTGGTATCTTCACCATGTGCAACTAGTTGCACTATTACAAACGAAACCTTAAAACTGCTTTTTCCATCTCTTGGCAATGAACAAAAGTTTTCAATTGAATCCACATTCCTCATCGTCATGTGGGAGAGGTGTTGGTGGGAATTTGATTTTGGAACCGACGATTTTGGGGGTTCAAGAATAACATTAAGTACAGTTGCGCCAAACTGATGTGTGATTTTTACAGCATTCCAAGCCGTTATGAATCCTTCTGGAAAGAAGTGGACCAAGTAAAGAATCTGTGGAAGAATAGGCAAGAGCTGAAGGTTGAAGATGCCGGCATAGCAGCCTTGTTCGGGCTGGAATGCTTTGCCTGGTTCTGTGCTGGTGAGATTGTCGGAAGAGGATTCACATTCACAGGCTACTATGTCTGAGAACCCAACTGCCCGAAGGAAAGCTGCTCTCAGCCAGCATTTGCCAAGTTTCTTGTTGTAGGGGTGATTTGAGTTGCTGACCTTCTCTACATGCAAAATTCTGTTTCTTGGAGAAAATTTTGAAGCTGTCGAGTCAGCAGGACAATCGCAAATCTCAATAACCACCAGTTTCCATGTTTTTTTTTTAAATTCTGTCCATGTTCCATGAAGTAACTTCTGATTTGTTAAACTTGCATTCTTCCTATTGCCGCTCATATGAGAAGAAGTGTTGCTACTTTGTGAATAGTTCTTTGATGCCCTTGTTGATTTACTCTTCTTACTTCAGATTGCATATAGTCCCAAATCATCAGGTATTCTAAAACAGAGAAGCTTATCCTGACGAGAATTTCAGCATAAATGGATATTTTCGTATTTTTTTTTCTAGGAAAATTCCCATTGCAGATGGACATGTTAAACATTGCTTTATCGTGCTTTACAAAAGGGAAGCAGATTGCATACTTTGTCAATGTGGGTGAATGGGAAATGGAAATGGAATTGGAGGTAAATGAATTGGGAGTAAATGGCTTCCTCAATTGTGTTTGGATGGGAAGTAAATGAAATGCATTTGAAATTAAAATATTCTGTTTTGATGGGAGTAAATGGGAGGAATTGGAATGCATTGGAAATTTTCAAAATATTCACAAGAACATAGCTGATTCCCAAATCAGCTTTAATATCTCAAATTTGTGCACATATGTGATATTTAACAAATTAATTGTAATGAGCCCATTGAAATATACAGAAAATTTTGAGCCTTGGGTGGGCCACAAACAAGCAACTTGCCAATGCTTTTTAACTGTCCATTTAGATGGCCAACCTTTGGACGATTTGGAATCATTCTATTGGTGTGATTTTAGTGATATAGCTGATAATTGAATTGTTTTGGGAGCATCACTAGCATGCTATGTGCATGGCAGACGTGCATGGCGCCACCTTTGTCTACTCACTTGACTCTTCAAGGGAGTTCAAAAAGACATTTCATCCCATTTATTTCAAATCCTCTTTCCAAGGGAGCCGGATTGCGTCCATACTGAGCTGTGGAGGGCCCTACTGTGATGTATCTGTTTATCCACTCCATCCATTTTGTTTCTAAGATCAGGCCGATCATATAACACCAGAATGAGGCAGGTCCAACGGTCAAATCAACCACATCAGAAATGACTCTTGCATTTAATGCTTGGTGCATTTAATGCAACCCAAGGTTATTATTTGGTGTGGTCGACTTGACCATTGGACTTGCTCATTCTTGGTCTCTTAGAAATGGAACGGACAGAGTGGACAAACAAATATGTCATGGTGGGCCCCTCCACAACTTGGTATGGACGCTTGGAGGAAGGATGCAATCCGACTCCCTTTCCAAGAGAGCATTTCTTTTACGTGTCCATTTACTCCCATTTCATTTCATTTCCATGCATTAACTTCCATCCAAACACATCTCAAGTACCATTTACCTCCTTTTACTGCATTCAAATCGCCCCTCAGCGTATTGAGTAAACTCTGTGGGGCCCACGACGATTTATGTCTTTCATCTGTTTTACCAGCTGATTATAGGGCATGAGCCCAAAATTGAAGAATATCCATGGCTCGAGTGGACCATGCCACAGGAAATAGTGTGAATCGAATGCCTACCATTGAAAACTTCTTGTGGGGCCACAGAAGTTTCGGATCAATCTGATATTTGTGTTTTCCCTTCTTCCATATCTATGTGACATTATGAACGGTTCAGATGACAAATAAACATCACTGTGGGCCCTAGGAAGGTTTCAACACAGAAGTTTTGGATAAATCTGATATTTTCTGACATCGTGGTGAGCAGTTTGGATGACAAATAAACATCACTGTAAGCCCTAGGAAGGTTTCAATGGTGGACATCATTCTTCCCACATTTTCCTCTGGCGTGGCCCATTTGAGCTTTGGATATGCTTCAATTTTGGGCTCATGCCCTAAAATGATTTGGAAAAACGGATGGACGGCGTTGATAAGACATACATCCATGGTAGGCCCCATAGAATTTACTCAACTCAGTACGCAATCTGCTTCCTTACAACAGTGTCCATGTACATCTTTTACCATTCGGTAAATGATATTCGACAAGGTTACATTAACTGCCAAACTCGGCTGTGGTATGTTACCATAGAAGCAGCGTCCCAGCTGATGTAGCAATGGCATATTTCATCAAAGAGGTATGATGACAAATGGACGGTGGCCCAAGAATGTTTAAGTTGACCTGACTTTAGGCCCAGCAAATCCTAGATTCTACTCCAGCTGGGCCAGCACGCCACCATCTAAAACAATTGAGCCCACTAATTATGAGCAAGTCAGATGTCTGAGCTCACCATCATCAAAATAAGACTGGGTTGGGCCTTTTGGTAGATGGAAACCCTAGTCCTGTCTGATTCATCATCTCACCCAACGAGTAGGGCTGTCAACCACCGGTCTTGGGGTTGGTCTCGGCTCGGATTTTGAACTGTTTCGGGCTGGGCTGTCGGGCCACACCACAAGAACCACGGTGGTGTGTATGTTTCATCCGAGCCCTTTAGCAAGTGCACCTCTCCATCATGGAGGAGGTCCAAGACTCAATGGGAACTTAAAGTGGTTGAAGGCTTGATTTTACATAACTGTATGATATGTTAGCGAATGGGTTAAAAAGTGAAGCTAAATCTTAAACATTAGATCATTGAATTCAGTTTGAAAGTAATGAAGTAATACAAATAACATATTTTCCTTATTTAGGTGTGAATGATGACGTCACTAGATAATCTCATCACGACATCCGTTTATTTTCGATAAAATGTCGATGCTAAATTTGATATATTGGAGAAAAGATGGAAGAATACGACTTAGATTGTGAGCGTACATCTTACACAGACCTAAGTAGTTTAATGAAACATTTGATGAAATGTTTGCAGAATCCAAACGTTAAAATTAAGTATAAGATTCCAAGTAGAAAGAGGATGGGAGAAGTGCACACTGACACATATTTGATAGATATGTTCATGTATGGAGACAATGTCAACGATGAACAACACGTCGAAGAAGGTGATGACGATGGAGACAATATTGTTGGATTCCAAAATGAAGAAAACTTGCAGGAAAATAATGATTTTGCAAATTTGTCATTGCAGTATTCATCCGAAAGTGAGAGAGGAAGCAGTGATGAATTATATGCTGATGAAGAAGCTGGGACATCTTACAACTAGGGTGATTTTGGTAGGGATGATCCTAATTTCAATTATAAGCTAGCGTATGATTATGTAAATGCATTTTGTGTGACACTTCATCATTATTCAATTGTCAAAGGTATTGGAGTGTCTTGCATACATAACAATCGAAGGAGAGTGATCATGAAATGTAAAAGGAAGAGATGTCTATGGAAGGTTCATACTAGTCTTCATAAAAATGGCAACAATTTTATAGTAAAGATACTACATGTGGAACATGACTGCAGTTTCATCAATTAGAGAGGAAATCACATGGTAGTTACTGCATGAATTGTTAAAGAAATAGAGGACAAAGTTCGGGAGAATCCAGAAATGAAGATAAGTGAATTGCAAGCTCATCTTGAGAAGAAATATGGTTTGAAGGCTCCATATAAGAGGGTCAGGGATGGGAGAGAAATGGCATGTGAATAAGTTGTCAGTTTATAGTGGGACTGATATTGCCTCATGCCTAAATTTTGTGCAACATTATTATTTTTGAAGAATGTTCACGTCGTTCCCTGCTTCCATTCAACGATTTTTTACTGTGGCCAGGCCATTCTTCGGTCTTGATGTGTGCCCCATCAAAAGTAAATATAAAGGTGCCTTATTATCTGCTGTAGCCATTGATGGGAATAGTGGTACATCCCATTAACCATTACTATCATTGAAGGTGAAAATATCGATAGATAGTAGTTTCTAAGCACGGTATATGGTGGCATTGGGATCTAAGAGAGCTCGTGATAATGTCAAACATGTAAAAGAGGTTGATGGACACCATGGAAATGGTTTTTCCATATGCATACTATAAATTGTGTTTGATATCCATACCAAAACTTTCACAAGCAATTTAAATGAAAAATTTTCAAAGATAGATTTTAGAGAGTAGCACATTAATATATACGGTATAATTTTGGACAAGAAAAAGAACCATTCTAAAAATGCTTATCAGTGGATTAAGAAGGTCGCACCTCAAGGGTGCACCCAAGCTTATTTTCACGACACCGTAAATGTCAATCATGTGATGAATAACGTCTCAGATTTCTTGAACAATTACATTTATGAATCTTGATCTTTGTCGATTAAGCTAACATAGTAAACACAATCAAAGTAAAATAATGAATAGTATGGCAATGAAAGGTGCAACTACAGAACGTTGGACATCGGTTCTTATTCCTACCATTCTGAACTCCTTAAAGAATCTAGAATCCAACCCGCGAGGCATGGGAATGTAAAGTATGCCATGAAATCGAAGTCGCAATGGTTATTAATTTGCTCCATAGAACATGTACCTGTCATTGGTTCCTTCTGAGATGTTCACCCTGCTAACATGCCATAGTTATATGATTTAGACAGTAGGGGAAAATGTTGAAAGCTTTTGTGCACCCTCTTATATGATTGTATTACACAAAAAACTCTATAAGCATGTTATCCAGCTATGCCATATCATAAGTATTAGCCTATGGCTGAGGCAGTTGTGCTTTTGCATATATCTTGTCTTGCTCTTAGTCAGCCAAGGAAATTAAGGATTCAAGGTGAAGATGAGAGTTGCCCATCATTATTGCAAACATGCAAGTGAGATTGATGCAAACGGTTGGTACACAACATGTGTAAATGTAAAAAATTACTTAGTCAAACTACGTACCTTATTATATCAATTGTTCTTTCTTTGTCATTTTCACTTGCTTTCATATCACGTCCAGTTAAATATTCCAAGGCATTTTTAGGTAATACCATTGGTTGGAGGAAAGCAGTGGATGAGAAAGCAAATATGGCTTAGTAGTTCCGTTAGTCACATCGCGATGTTAGCCACCTCCTTGGGAATCGATACCAAGACCTCAAGTGTTGAAACGAGGTTATCATCACTCAGTCTCCCACTTGAACTATGGATCTGGCTGTTGTTCTTTTAATAGTTGGTTTATTTAAAGTTTATTTAATTGATTTTTTTAAAAATATTTCGGCAGTTCATATGTTCATGACTTACTTGAAAAACTTTAAAATTGGTTTATGGTTAGGTCAACACATAATTGGTTGATGCTTTAGTTCAAGAGTTTGTATTTTGAAGAGTTGTTTTATTATGTGTTCATGGGTGTTCATGAGTTTGTATTTCGATAAGTTGTTTTATCACATATTCATCAGTTATTTTGATTCAGTTAATGAAGGAAGTTATTACCAATGATGATATTGGTGTGGAGAAGAGCAGATACACATTTTCATGAGGAAAATTCTAAATAATTATGGAAGATACTCTTACAAATGTTTTATTAAGATGGTGAGTGACTACACATTTAAGGTGATATGATAATTCTGCAATGATTTTCTTTTACTCAAATTCATGACAAAACCAAAAGGGTAACTGAATTTCGGTGGAACGACATGACAATCGACGCATTAGATGGTTCGTATATTGTTCATTCTCTAGCATCTACGACTCTCGATCACATCTACTTTCATAACAGTACTGCAATAGAAGACTCATTGGGATGCAGCAATACAAACAATTGAAAAGGTACAATCAAGCAATTGGTACATGGATAAGTTTGATGGTACGAAGTGGATGATGTTTGGAACAAGTGGGTGTGTTGTTTTACTCTGTCGTTTTCTTCTCCTTTTTTTTTAATCACCTTTATTCTTATATGACTTTTGTTCCAATGATGTTAGCACGTCGCATGACAATGCGTGGCTAGAAATTGCAGATCGAGATCAATGGACAATATAAGTAGGCCTTCAAATACTGTATTTGATGCTTTGGTGGGCCGATCTGATAGATTTGTCTCACTTACAAATGAGAAAAAGACACTATAAATAATTTTGTTCAACAAACTTAAATCTCTAAATTAGACTTATGCACATGCTTATGAGATTTACTAGGGGATAAGAAAGGCCATCTACATGTGAACCCAAGTGTACTAATGTGGCACACATGTCTTAGATCCAATCCGTCCACTGAGTGGAAGAATCATGTAGATGCACTTGCCTAAAAATCAAGTAAGTCTTGGCTATACATTTGTAGCCATCCATTTATTTCATAAACCATGGCTCTACTAATCAATGGACAAGCCCCATTTTTTCAAGGACATTTGCATGGTGAGGTCCATTTGATGGAGGTGTTGGTTCTGGCATGTGCAAACTTTGGCATATAGGAGTGGGTCATGTCTTAAGAGAATTTGTGTACACACCTCTTGGACAAGCATCTACTTAGATAAGTTGATGAAATGGCCTTCCTACCAAAATAGGATACATAAGATCTACTCTCCATTTAATCTCCACTCTTCTCAGCAAAAGACAAATATTAGCTTGATACAGAACTTCTATGCCCCCATAAGCATTCAATTTCCACTGTTTCCCGTGGTGTGTCGACGACGATGCCTATGTGACATCCACTCTGTCTATCTGATTCACAAGCTGCCGGAAGGGCGAGAAACCAAAACCTAGGCAGATCCAATACTTGGGTGGGCCACTACACATGTAAACATATTTAATTGTTTGCATTTTACTCTATTTTTTCCTTTGATGTGGCCTACCTACGTTCTGAATGTGGCTAATATATTAACCTCAAGAGTAGATGTCACATTTACACTGCCGTTGGCCCCACCAAACTCATCATATGGTCCCACTATTGTAAAGCAAACGTCCTACATCTGTCATTTTCAACCGCTACTGAATCTTGAAAAGACAGGCGGCTATATAAAAATAATTTAAAAGTAGAATTTTTTTAGTCCAAGGCTGAAAATGACGACAACCAAAAAACCTTTTTTCAAATCAATGAGTTTTTTTTTTTCTATAATCTTTTTAACTCAAATTAGTAATAAAAAAAACATTTTAAGCCTATTTTTCTAAAAAAGCATAAGTTTTAAATGTTCAACCAATGATAAAATCGGCTCCCTTGTGATGGTTTCCACTCTCATCTGACATATGTGGGCCATTCTTTCTTTCCATTACCTAACAGTACCGTCTCCCCCCACTTGTTGAACGTCTCCCCTTCTGCCACGTTGTGTTCCTTTTGATCAATGGCTGCCAGCCCACCACCCGACCAGCAGCAGTGTTCGTGAGCCAGCATTCCAGCTGGGTTAACCACTTCTTGCCACGTGGCAGCATCCCTTGTGATGGGAAGGAGGGTTTATAACCAGAATGCACATAATCTCGCCACGTGTCAACAGCGTGCGTCGTATGGACACCAGTCCACGTGAAATTTCAGCCGTCTGACACACACTTGAAAAAAAAAAGATGGATGCAGATGTCCACTGCCATCTACGAAGGACTTGACAGTTTGGTCCATTCCTCTTCCAGCAAAGGGAGTGATAATTTCGATTGCTGATTATAGAAAACATTACTCTAACAGAGTCATCCCAAAAGTAGAGACTTTTGGAAGGAATCTCGTGGCGCATTTCCTATCGTTGATTTTGTCACTTGCATTGGTATCCGTAACAAAAAAAAAGAAAAGAAAAAAAGAAGAGAGAGAGAAAAAGAGAAAGTGATGGAAAATAAAACTTACCCGTTAGAGAAATGATTTGGCTTATTTAGCTTCTTAGAAAACCCCCCCTTCTCTCTTTCTCTCTTCAGACCTGAGCCCTTCCCAACTTGAACAGCGACCCAAAGCACCTTTAGAACCTTAGACCAGCTAGATGATGAACTCGGACTCAACCAACCGGGCTATTGGCCCTTCCACATAAAACCCTTTTTCTCTCTCTCCTGTAAAAGAGGGGAGCAGATTAGCTAGGTAATAGCTTTGTGGGTGTTACCGTAACTGTGTGTGGCCTATCTTGATATCATTTTCTTATATCCACGCTGTCCATCTGTTTTTTCATATTATTTTAGGACGCGATCCCAAACCTTAAGAAGATCCAAATCTTAGACTAGGGTTGTAAATGGTAGGGTTCAGGGCGGGTTTAGCCAAAACTAGACCCACCCATTTACTAAATGGGTCTAGGTCCAAATTTTAGACCCAGACCCTTTTACTAAATGGGCGGGTTCGGTTCGGGTCGGGTCCGAGGTCAACCCATCAAACCCATTTATAAATGGGTTCAGGCCTGGTAGAGGGCGATCCACCCAGACCCATTTATAAATAAGTCGGGTCTAATGGGTTCGGGTCTGGATCAAGTATGCAAGTATTTTTACAAGGCTTAAAACCGAGTCTGGGTTGGACGGGCCCCTTGAAACATAGACCAAACCTGCCCACTTACTAAATGGGTTCGGGTCGGGCCTAATATAAAGGAAACTAGATCGAAACACATTTAGCAATTGGGTCTGTTCTTGGACCCAGACCCGTACCATTTAACAAATGGGTCGGGTCTAAATGGGTTGGGTCCAGGTACCCCATTAGTCCGCTGACCCATTTACAACCCTATCTTAGACCATACCACTAGAAACAATGATAAATGACCATTACAATTTTTTGTGGGCAACAAAAGTTTTGGATTGAGATGAACTTTGTATTTTCTCTTCATCCTGATCTTATTGACATTATCAGCAGGTTGGATTCCAAATAAACATTACTAAAACCTTAGGATGGGCTCTTTAAAGGTGTTAATAGTGAGGCACTTAATCACCACTGTTTCCTATAGTGTGGTGCACTTAATATTTGGATATGCATAAGTTATGGTACCTCATTCTAAAATGGGTTGGATAAACGGATGGACCGAGTGGACATGCAAAACATCATCAAGGTAGGCCAAACAGTGAGAGTAGCACCTTTAAGCTGTTAACCGGGTAGCAGCTAATCCGCTCCCTGTGAAACAGCGTTTTTGATGCGGATTTCCTGTGAAAGCCTCTCGCACTTGTATGGAGCCACCGTGAAATTGATGAGAAATCCACCCCATCCATATGTTTTACAGCCCACTTTAAGACATGTAAAAAAATCATCCAAAACTTAACTGGCCACATGATAGGAAACAATGGGGGAAAGAAATGCCTACGGTTGAAACCTTCCTAGGCTCTGCCTTGATGTTTTTAGACTATCCAAACTTTTTATAAGGTCATTTGCATTGGGATGAACTGAAAACACAAAAAACTTAGCCGATTGTGGCCATATAAATGTTTCAACTATGGTCGTTCAATCCCCACTGTTTCCTTTCATTTGGCCCAGTTGAGCATTGGATCCATCTAATTTTGGTTGCATATCCTTAAATGGGCTTGCAAAACAGATGGATGGGTTGGATTTCTCATAAGCATCACAGTGAGCCCCATCCTGCTTCCCTGCGTAGGAACTTCATGCAAAGGCTTTCGCAGTAAATCGGAGTCCGATTGCTAGGAAGAAAACCCTCTTGCGCTATTGGAGATGCTGGGCCCTTACATGATGTACCGTTTCATCCACGCCGTTCATCCATTTTTCCAGCTAATTTTAGGGCATGGTCCCAAAATTCATGCAGGGAGCGGTTTGGGTGGATCCTGGAATCCACCAAGGTCAGTGGATCCCTAACTGTGGGGCTCCCTGTGCTGTATATTCCTTACATCCACACCGTCCATCCATTTTGACAGCTCATTTTAGGCCATGATCCAAAAGATGAAGCAGATCCAAATCTTAAGAGACCATAGGACAGGAAACAGCCTTGATTGAATCCTCACCATTAAAAACTTCATGGGGGCCACCGAAACGTTTATTCTCCATCCAACCTGTTGATAAGGTCACAAAGGCTTAGATTAAGATACCACACAAATATCAGGTTGATCCAAAGCTTTTTATTTCCCATGAGAAGTTTTTAATGGTTGATTTCCACTGTTTCGTGTATTATGGTCCACCTGAGATTTGGATCTGCTTTATTTTTTGTTTAATGCCTTAAAGTAAGTTTTCAAAACCGATGGATGGTTTGGAATTAAGGAATATACATCAAGATGAACCCCACGTTCAGGAATCTACCCACCTTAGTGGATCCCAGGATCCACCGAAGCCGTGGTCCAAATCCAAAGCTTTAGTGGACCACACTCTATAAAATGGGTATTTAATTTCTACCATTAAAAATAAAAAGTTCAGCCTACGTGGCTCTGCCCCCCGAGCTGGACTACAATGCCTGTTATCCCTTAAAATGAAGTAGTTCATTTGCATTGATGCGTATTTCACTTTTTTCTTTGCATTAATTACTTACTGTAGTTTGTGAGGGAATCGGATTGCGTGCGGAGTTACTCCGCATGCTCTTATCGTGCGGAGTAAACTCAGTTGGGCCCACCTAGAATGTATGTGATTTATCTATTCTGTTCATTTGTTTTTCTAGCTCATTTTAGTGGTTGAGCCCAAAATTTAAGCATATCCAAGTCTCAAGTGGACCATGCCACAGGAAACAGTGGGAATAATGATTTCCACCGTTGAAACCTTCCTGGCCCTACAGTGATTTTTATTTGTCGTCCAACCTGTTCATAAGATCACATAGATATAGATGAAGGGAAAACACAAATATCAGCTTGATCCAAAACTTCCGTGTCCTTGGAGAAATTTTCAATGGTAGACATTCAGTTCACACTTTTCCTGTGGTGTGGTCCACTTTACATATTGATATGCTTCTTTTTCTGGCGCTATACCTAAACTTTTCTATTAAGATGGATAGACGGAGTGGATAAAAGACATAAATCACTGTGTGCCCAACAAAGTTTACTCCGCACTCAGTACGCACTCCGCTTCCGTTTGCGAGGGGAGGGAGGTGGTATTTGTGACAGCATCAACTTTTAGGTACAAAAAATGGAAGCCGATTGTGTCCTTCCTTAAAAGTATAGATGCAAAGTGTCCAAACTGAACTCTGGAGGGGCCCACAGTGATGTATCTGTTTATCCACTCCATCCATCCATTTTATAAGATCATGCTAGGATATGGTCTTAAAAACAAGGCAGATTCAACACTCAAGTGGGCCGCACCAAATAGTGATTGAAACCTGTGACGTCATCTTCTGATCACTATTTGGTGTGGCCCACTTGAGCGTTGGATCTGCCTTGTTTTTTGGACCGTATCCTAGCATGATCTTATAAAATGGATGGACGGAGTGGACAAACAGATACATCATGGTGGGCCCCTCCATAGCTTGGTTTGGACGCAATCCGACTCCCAGAGAATGAAATGAGACTTTGTGGGTCCGCATGATGTATATGCTTTATCTACGCTGTCCATTCATTTGGCCAGATTATTTTAGTGCAAGCCTTGAAAAATGAATCATATCCAAAGCTCAAGTGGACAATAGAAGAACATTTAATGACCCATGTTCAATCTCATTGTTTTATGTAGTGTGGTACTCTTAAGATTTGAATCCAGTCTCATTTTTTTTTGGCCATAACCTAAAATGATCTGTACTAATGAATGCTGAGCGTGGATATGACACATGTATCAGGGTGGGGCCCATGATATTTTGGCTTAGAACTATCATAAATTTTTTTATATGCCAGCAACTCCTCACTCTCAAACACGTGTGTATGCATTTATTTGTGAGAAAATACATGAAAATACATTATTTCAAACGTTAAATAGGAAGAAAAATCCTTTAAGGTGACGTTTGGCGTCCCATCCCGTTTTAAATGGTTTGTTTACATTCCTAAACGTGTGGATTTCTTGCTCCAAACGGCCATTTACAAGGGCCTACGGAAGAGGAGATTTTGCTCCACTGTGTCAACCTGGCAAGGGTCATGGTTAACTTGCTCTGGCCCAAAAGATAGTCTGATCCCCTCAATTGGTGGGCCACACATGATACATGTCAGTTGGGTGTAGACTCTTTCGTTGAAATCCGATCAGGAGGAATGTGAATTGGACTGGGTCAGGCGCGCGATTACGGCCATTGAATAGCACACGGTACTACCAAGTTTCTCTGTATTTTAACAGCTGTGGGTCGTCTGAATTCAAACGATGCAGTGGCAAAGTTGTAAATATAGATATCAATATTACTCGGACCCACGGTTACCCGATGGACCCTACTGGATTTTATGTAGGGTGGGGGACCAATTTCTCATACCTGCTTAGAGATCGGTTGGTATGGACGCGGATTTCATCCTTCCTTTGCCATGAGACGGAATGCTAGGTAGATCCAACGCTCAGGTCAGCCACACCAAATAGTGATCTTGAGTGCATTAAATGCTCCTCAACATTAAATGCAAGTTGTATTAAATGCAAGAGTCATCTTTTGTGTGGCTGACTTGAGCGTTAGATCTGCCTAGCTCTCTGTCCCATGGCCATAAAAAATGGATGGACAGTGTGGATGGAAATATACATAACTGGCCCCTCCACAGCTCAGTTTAGACCCTTTAAAGGATGCAAACGGAGTCCGGCTGGTATTGGGTCTGCTACTATACCCACTTAAATATTGGGTCCGTGTCCGGTCCTCAAGTAATCTCAATGATAATATTCACATACCTGCTAAAAATACATTAAATATTTGTAAAATGGATGAGGTTTGCCACCATTTAAGTGGGACTAAGCATGCAAGTGCCCTTTTTTTCTTTTAATGAGGATCCAACCGAACTTAACTTGGAGCCAAAGTCCAAGGACCCGATGGATGGATGGCAGATCCCTGTACTCGAATGAATGATGGTTAGATTTAAAAGAATCTGAACGGAACAGACCTGAACCCAATTAGCCCTGGTATAGGATCTCTATGACCCGACGATTTTGAACCATTGACAACAACAAGAATAATTATTCAGTTTAACTGAACAGGATCTTTCAATGCACCAAAATGATCCACTTGTTTAAGTAGGTTGCGTTGGTTGCAAAAGCTGGATTACTTAGGAAGCCAATTACCTAGTGACCGAGTTACTAGGGATATCCCTTGTAACCCATGTGTTGGGATTTGACGGGCTGCGTGTCACCGTTAGAGATGTGCTTTGTGTGGGCTTCGGTCACTAGGAATATTCAACCGTAGTTCTCTTTTGGTTATTTGTATCATAAAGTTAGATGTGGATTAGGTTTTGCTCACGCTTGTACTAACATTCATGCATGACGTCGTGAGATTTGGTTGATAAAGCCCTTTCTTATTTATGTACCTGAAATTTATATAATTTGATTTTTAGGACTGCTCATTTTAGAGCATGATCCCAAAGATGAAATAGATCTAACTCTAGGTGTGTTCTAAGCCCCCAAAAATATAATAATAAGAAAGAAGTGCACCTCACATGCACAGAGAAAGAGAAAAAAGAAAAAAAAAAAGATCCAACTCTAGGTGGACCACCACACCATTGGAAATAGTGGTGATTGAATACTATTAAAAACTTCTTAGGGGCCATTGAAATGTTTATTTCCCATCCAATCCGCTGATAAGGTCATAAAGATTTGGATGAAGGAGCCACACGTATATTAGCTTGATCCAAACTTTTTGTGGCCCACAACAAGTTTTTAATGGTCAATCACCACTGTATCTTGTGGTGTGGTCCACCTAAGAAATAGATCTATTTCATCTTTGGGATCATGCTCCAAAATGAGATGTGAAAACAAATGAATGGAGTGGATGTAAGGCACAAAGATCATGGTGGGCTCCACAGTCAAGGATCCACAAACCTTAGTAGATATAGGATCTACTTAAGGTACAAAATTGTTAGAGATGAAGAAGTTGTTCCATCATACTGTAGAGATGGGGAAGTTGCCCAGTTAGTACCATGGGGCCTAATTTCTACCAGCAATATGCTGTCCAATCAAGTCTCACCAAGCCTACCGAAGAAGGTACAGTACCACAGTACCCAATCTCCCTTATAAAGTTATGGGATGATTAAAGCCATCTTTCTTATCTCTTTATAAGGGAGTGGTTGGTAAGAACCGTCCAACTAGTGGACCTCATTATGCATGGCCTTTGTTTGCAATCTCGTACTTTTTTTTTCTACTACTTTTTTTGGGTTAATATAATTGACTAGCATGAGAAGTATCTAAATTGGCGATTAAAACTACAAAAGGAAGAAGAGTCTAACATTATAGGGGTTAGTACCAACCAAATCAAATCTACATTTCATTCTCAAGCTTATCATGTTCTTTATTTTACTACTTAATGTTTCTTAGCGTAATCAGTTTTTTTACTTTCCTTAGTATAATCGTAATGTTTAAGTTTCGTAATATAACCCTCGAGATTACATTTCATAGCAATAAGTTTGTAGCAAGAGTTTCATAATCAGTAAAGCTTCATTTTTCATAATCGCATCTTTTATCGGTAAAGAAGAAGTGAGGATCGTCCATGCGACCAACTGTAAGTTCATCTTTTTACTACTTTAATTTTATATCGTAAGAAGTACTTTCGCTCGGAAGGCAAAGGTGCAGCCTACTTTTGGAGGACGAACCCTACCCTTCAAACATTTCTTGATCACTTTTATTAAATAATTGAGCAAGTGGCTAATTAGGCGACCGATCTCTACAGATCTTGGTCATATACAGTTGATCATGACGTATCTGCCTTTCTTGGCACTCGAGGTCATCGTTGTTCGGTTAAAATCGAGCCGCGAAATCCAATTCTGGCACACCCACACACATATCACACGCGTGGCCGATGAATAGTTTGGCAACACGAGGTATATCCAACGCTAAGGTCGGCCATACAAAATAGTGAGCTTGGGTGCATTGAATGCTCCTCATCATTAAATGCAAGAGTCATCTTTTGTGTGGCTGACTTGAGCATTGGATCTGCCTCATTCTCGATCTTATGGCTTAGAATGGTCATAGAAAATGAATGGATGTCGTGGATGAACAGATACATAACATGGACCCCTCCACAACTCAGTTTGGACGCTTTGCGTCCATACCGAAGAAGGACACAAACCGAGTCCGGTTGGCATTGGGTCTGCTACTATGTACCCACTTAAATATCAGGTCTGGTCAGGTCCATGTCGGGTCCACCATCCTAGACCCAGTTAAAAATGGGTCCTGCAAGTAATTTTAATGATAATATTCACATAACTGTTAAAAATATATTAATCATTTCTAAAATTGGATAAGGTTTGCCACCATTTAAGTGGGACTAAGCATGCAAGTGCTCCCATGAGGATCCAATTCGAACTTAACTTAAAGCCAAAGTCCAAGGACCGATGGATAGTTGGCAGATCCCTATACTCGAATGAATGATGATTAGATCTGAAAGAATCTAAACCGAATAAGACCTGAACCCAATTAGCCCTGGTCTAGTATCTCTATGACCCAACGATTTTGAACCATTGACAACAACACAAATAATTTTTCAATATAACTGAACAGGCTCTTTCGATGCACCAAAATGATCCACTTGTTTAATTAGGTTGAGTTGGTTGGGAAAGCGAGGTTGCCTTGTAACCCATGTGGCAGGATTTGTTGGGCCACGTGTCATCGTTAGAGATGTGTTCAGCTTACCGCTGCACGTGGCTCAATCACTGCCACTTCAGGTCACTAGGAATATTCATCAGTAGTTCACTTTTGGTTATGTGTACCATAAAGTTAGATGTGGATTGGGTTTTGCCCGCGCTTGTACTAACATTCTTGCATGACGTGGTGAGATTTGGTGAGATTGTAAGTTGCTGTTAGAAGAGTGTAGCATTAGTAGGCCTTCGAATTGATTGAAGTGGCTGAATACCTAATTGTAAAGCACGATGTTATTTACATACCTTAGATTTATACAATCTGTCTTTTTAGACAGCTCATTTTAGAGCATGATCCCAAAGATGAAATAGATCTAACTTTAGGTGTGCACCTCACATGCACAAAGAAAAAGAAAAAAGAAGGGGAAAAAAAAGATCCAACTCTAGGTGGACCACCACACCATTGGAAATAGTGGTGATTGAATACTATTAAAAACTTCTTAGGGGCCATTGAAATGTTTATTTCCCATCCAATCTGTTGATAAGGTCATAAAGATTTGGATGAAGGAGCCACACATATATTAGCTTGATCCAAATTTTTTGTGGCCCACAACAAGTTTTTAATGGTCAATCGCTACTATATCCTGTGGTGTGGTCCACCTAAAAAATAGATCTACTTCATCTATGGGATCATGCTCCAAAATGAAATGTGAAAACAAATGAATGGAGTGGATGCAAGGCATAGAGATTACGGTGGGCTCTACAGCCAGGATCCACAAACCTTAGTAGATATAGGGATCCACTTAAGGTACACACTTGTTAGAGATGAAGAAGTTGTTCCATCATACTGTAGAGATGAGGAAGTTGCCCAGTTAGTACCACGGGGCCTAATTTCTATCAGCAATATGCTGGCCAATTAAATCTCGCCAAGTCGACCAAAAAAGGGACAGTACCCAATCTCCCTTATAAAGTTGTGGGATGATTAAAGCCATCTTTCTTATCTCTTTACAAGAGAGTGGTTGGTAAGGACCGTCCAACTAGTACTCGACCTCAGTATGCTCTGCAGTCTCATCCTTTTTTCTAACTACTTTTTTGGGTTAGTACATATATTCCGCTGTTAGCACGCACACCAACACTGTTAGTCACAATTCAAATGTTAGCTACCCTATGTTGGAAATCGACACCAGGACTTCAGTGTTGAAACGGAGTTATCTTCACTCAGTTTACCACTGTCCCAGAGGTGTGGGTGCATAATGTACCATCACAACCGTCAATCTTCCTCCCTTCGTAGAGTTTAATGAACTAATTTTCTTCACTACAGTTGTTAGTAAGGCCACTATTCATAAGGCTTATAATCATCTGTTCTATTTCGTAACTCAAATCAAGTGCCACGTGTACTGCAGTTAGATGGATCTGTCGGTCTGGTTCTTTCCTATGATTTAGCATAAAGTTATTGGGGGGAGGATTGGCTCCTTATTTTTTGGCTCATTTCTAAAATGATCTATCCAAATGTATGGACGATGAGATATAATATAGATCATGGTGGGGCTCATAAAAATTGGTGATGTCACTTCAGTAGGTAGATAACTACTCAACCTGTCAGTACTTCAGTCAGGTGGATTTGTGGTTCTTTCCTATGATCTTCCCGTAAAGTTGTTAGGCAGGTGCACGGTTTGCATCCTTCCTCACTGATCTGTGGAGGGGCACACAGTGATGTATTTGTTTATCCATACCGTCCATTTCTTTTCTAAGATGATTTTAAGACATGAGACGATGAGACGAAGAGTTACTTCTTGAGAAAATGAATCTTACATTTAATGCAACCTAAGGTTACTATTTGGTGTGGTCAACTTGAGAGTTGGATCTACCTCGTTCTTTGTCTCATGCCTTAAAGTGATATTAGAAAATGGATGGACGGCGTGGATAAACAGATAAATCACAGTTGGCGCCTCCACAGATCCGTATGGACGAGGAAGGATGCAAACCGCCTCAGTTGGGCAGCACCGACGCATAATGTAAAGTGACACTTGCTGCCATCAGTGAGTGAGACGTGAGAAGCAATGGACGGCTCTGATCCATGGAAGCTGTTTGCTTTGAATGTGACTTTTAATAAGCCCACACGCATGCAGAGCCCTATGCGTATACACGCAAGAAAACGTGTATGTCCAGTTATGCAAGATCCGAGCTTTGCATCCGTGCAAGACACCGTTTAGATCGTATCGCAAAAAATCAGGCCCATCACCGCGGGAGCGGATTAGGTGAGAACCCTGATCCACCGAGGTGGGTGGGACCCCTGACTGTGGGGCTCACAGTGATGTATGTGCTTTAAATCCACACCGTCCAACCATTTTCAAAGCTCATTTTAGGGCATGATACCAAAAATGAAGCATGCCCAAATCTTAGGTGGACCACACCGCAGGAAGCAGTCGTGATTGAATCTCCACCATTAAAAACTTCATGCAGTATCCCATAATGTTTATTTGCCATCCAACCTGTTGATAAGGTCACAAACACCTATATGAAGAGACCATACAAATATCATCTTGATCCAAAGCTTTTGTGACCCACAGGAAGTTTTTAATGGTCAATTACTACTGTTTCCTGTACTATGGTCCATCTGAGATTTGAATCTGCTTCGTTTTGTATTCATGCCCAGATGGACGGCGTAGATGTAGTCACATACATCAAGGTGGGCCCCACAGTCAGGGGTCCCACGCACCTCGGTGGATCCGCGCCCCCTTCATGCAGGTCACGTGGTACAAAATAAATGGACGGCTAGAAAGTAATTGCTCTACCCTATCGTTTATTTTGTAAAATGTGGCCCACTTGAGAGTGTCAAATAACCTCATCAATGCAGCACGTTTGATGAAATGTGTGACGTGGTGGCACGTGTTGCCTTCAGATGGACCGGCAGCAAACCTCCACGTGAGGCTTGCTCAATACATTCCCACTAATTGTTCTTTCTTTTTCTCTCTTGGCTGTAGTGGTTAAATCTAGATTCCATGATCCATGCCGTTCATACGATGGGCCTCACCGTTTATGAATAACTATAAAAAGAAAATTCTCAGAGTAGACACCGCAATCATTTTATCATTTAACTCATTTGCTTTGGATGTGAATGTCTTCTTCAAGCGGTTGGATCAAGACCATTTAGATCCAAACCGTTCATACGATGGGCCTCACCGTTGATGAACAACCATAAAAAAAATTCTCAGAGTAGAATACTGCAATCATTTTATCATTTTAACTCATTTGCTTTGAACAAGAGCATCTCATTTGACAGTTATTTTACTAGCCGTTGATACGATCTTCAAACCCTGAGATCTTTCTGGGTTTATATATAAACGGTGAGTCTCATCACATAGATGGTTTGGATCATTGAAACATGTTCCAGATCCTACGGACAAAGTCTCATAGTAGAAAACATCAATCCATCGGGATGTATTGGAGCAAACCTCAACCTCCGCATTTATGTATGCGTCCACCGCGACAATATTTGATACATCCCGATCTATTGCCATCACATACGTCCGAACTTTAGTTTTTAAATATTTTGTCATATGTAAAAGATCTAAACCGTTCATATGATGGAACTAAACTTTTTTGATTATTTCTATAACATAATGGCTCTTAGATTAGAGTATCATAACCCTTTGATCATTTGAAGATTTTTATTTAAATTTCTATGGTCCATTTAACACTTAAAAATAAAAATATTTCAAAATTGGTATTATTCTAGTGATTACCATCATATATACAGTTTGGATCATTTAAAAATATCTCAATACGATGGATAGAGTCCCGAAGGTATCCCATTGAAATACATCGGGATGTATTTAGGAAACCACCCACAGCGAAAGCGCAAAATCAACTGCTGAGTTGACTTTGACTATTAAACGACAAAAAGAAATAAAAAGAGGAGTTAGAAGTCGTCAACTCCATACGCATTAAAAATTCTCATCGGGAAACGCTGACCACACACACTCGAATCCTATTATATTTTCTTTTATGACCGAAGTGCCCCCAAATAAAAATCAACTCATGTCACAGACTCACTGATTCAGGCCGAGTCGCGAGTCGACTCACTTAGTTTTCCAAACTTCCATTGTCAATGCTTGATTTGTGTCCTGCCCATCCACACACGCAGGCACGGGCTCTAATATATTGCACGTATGCAAGATCTGGGCTTTCCATCTGGTTGTAAATATTATTTAGATCTTCTGCATCTAAATTCAGTCAGTTTTACTGCTCGTGTGGTCCACCATGTATGACAGTTAATTTTTTTATATTCCACCCATCTATTTATTTTAGGATGCTGTGGCACACCTAAAGTTTCAAATGACCTAATTTTTAGGCAAGAAGATATAAATAGCGTAGCCCATCCAATGGAAAGCCTAGATCTCATGATTGTGCAAGAATTTGCCACATGTGCAATGTGCAGGGTTAGCAAACTCTATTGGACCATAGTACCTAAAGTTTCAAATGACCTAATTTTTAGGCAAGAAGATATAAATAGCGTAGCCCATCCAATGGAAAGCCTAGATCTCATGATTGTGCAAGAATTTGCCACATGTGCAATGTGCAGGGTTAGCAAACTCTATTGGACCATAGTTATTTATAACAGAGAAGGTCTCAAGTCCAACCTGTTGGACCTTAGTTTACAGTCCACTTAGTAGATAATTCTCATCCTGTTAAGTACTTATGATATCCAATCCTCCAAAATAGGTAAGCCTCACCTTGAAGATCACTTAGTGCAAAAATCAGCCCTATCCACTCATCAAGTAAGCCACGCTATAACAAACATGGTATAACTATTGATAAATAGAAAAATACAAGTTTGGTTCGCTTTTTTCTTTTCGGTTCACACCCACACCACATAGGCACTCAATCCCATGATCTCAATGTTGAAATAGAACATATCTACCACTAAACCATAGAGCTAGACCAGTGTGGTCTACTCGATGAGTGGATAGGGCTGCTTTTTGTATAAAGTGTTCCTTGGCCCCACTCTATTATTGAATGGGGTGGATGCCTCACGCATATAATAAGTTAGAAGTTACCCACTTGAGTGGACCATAACATGTGGTCCAACCAATTGGACTTGAGACCTTATAATATCTTTCACAAACTTTTCTAATTATATGCACGGAAGCCCTACCCATCCACATCCAGTCGGCCTAAAAGTCGGGCTGTTTCACAACTCAAGTGGGCCACAGCATTTGAAAACAAGGGCCTGCAGAAGATTTGGTTTTGACATGAGATTATTTTGTACATTGTTGCCCACATGAGCGTTCAAACTGCATGATTTTTGTGCAGAGGTCCTAACCATTTTCTCCCTCAGCTAGATGAAAAGCTCAGATCTCATACACCTATTCCATGTTGTAGCATGTGTGGCTGCGTTTGGATGGCCCGGACTCCATACGTATGTGAATTAGCAAACCTGAATATTTCATAATCTATAACAAACTAAAATACTAACTCTGTTTTTAAAATTATAGAAATGGACATATTTTTAAAATACCATATTGGTAGCTTAACAAATGGTGTGATTCCTAGTGTATACTTAGAAGAATATAGTAACTTATTTTAAGTGTATAGATCTTAATTTGGCTGAGTCACGGATGATTGTCATGACGTAAACTCATCGTGTTATTTGGAGTTCACGGTGACATTTGTAATGCAACAAACCGATTAGTTTGTTTCGAGTTCACGGCGACATTTGTATCCCAACAAACCGATTCACGGACGTCATACTGTCAATCATTCAACTCGGCATTATTTACGGGCTATGAGTTATGAGACTGAGTTGACTCAGGTGAGTTGTCAGCTGAGTGACTGAGTTTTAACAATATTAGGCGATTCCAAGTTCTAAGGGTGCATTACAACAGGAGAATTTATATGACTCTCAAACTTGAGGATTTTTCATTTTATAAAAGTGGGGCCCCTAATTTCCTTATCCAGACCTTGTTGGCCAGTTTGGACCCACTTCTGATGGACCATGAGCTAAAGATCTCCTCAATGGGGGCACCCGTGACCTTTTGATTCATGGCCTACAAATAGACTGTCAATAAGAGAATGGTCTATACTCTACAGAAAAAAAAAAAAAAAAAAAACCGGCCTCAGACTGGAGATCTTTGGGGCATAGTCCATCAATGGCGGGTCATATCACACAAAGAGTTTCGGTAGTTGAAAGATGGGGCGCTCCCACATCCATGAGTCCGGATCCTCTGTTTAAACTGAGTAGAGAAATCCAGCTCGTCACTTCTCTTATTGGTCGGACCAATCAGAGCAGCAGCTGCAGAGGTTCTCTGCTTGGTTTTAACAGAGGATCGGATTCCACATCCAAATGCCTTACAAATGCCAAAGGGGCATCTCTGCAATTCTACATGAATCTTGGGGTCTTATAGTAGCAATCTATTTCAAAAAGCACCTACCCTCCAAAATCTGACATGTTGCCTAAGCTGGGAACCCAAAATTTCTCACTTTTAATAAAATAAAATAATGTGGGTGGTCCACCATTCTGTTATAAGTAATACTGACAAAGAAAATAATAATAATAATAAAAAAATAAAAAATAAAAAATAAAAACCATCACCAACACTTCAATATAACCAAGGCAGCTTCCATGAAGCAAGCTAAATAAATAAATAAAAATATTTTCCTTGTTGGTATCAGAGATTCTAAAATCCCACTGATTTACAGTATTTAGAAAAAAACCCATTTCACCAAATGGGTGATGGAAAAAGGAAAAATGAAAAAAAAGAAGGAAAAACTACTGAGAAGATAGATATCTCTTTGCGTCTCTTAGAGAGAGAGAGAGAGAAAAAACAAGAAGAAGAAAAAGCTACAGAGAAGATAGATTTCTCTTTGTGTTTCTCTTGTCCATGAAATCTTGTATTCTCTTCAGTGCAATCCCAAGTGTCTCCTGGCTCATGTTAGCGAAACAGACCCTAAACCAGCCAGGCTCAGAACAGTGGCATGAAGAACCTGGAGATATGTTCAGCTTCACTTCATGCAGCATTGAATTCCACAGTTTCAGTTCTCCTTCTCTTGTGGGGTTTTCTAACAAAGGGCTCAGATTCATCCAGCAAAAGAGCCCAGCATTTCCTTTCAAGGCACTCAATCCCAGCATTCCTCAAACCTTCAATGGTGGATGCATATCTCTTCCTCAGCCTCTCTCTATTAGTCTCAATGTACTTTTGTGTGAACTCAACATCTGATAGCATTGAAGCCAAGAGATGCTGTGTTTGGGAAGAGACTAAGCTGAAGCTAGACATCCTTCTTGCAGTGGTCACAACCCTATTGTTGTATGAATATATGGTCCCAACCCTAAATCCAGGGAGCCCAAGATCTTTAGAGAGGCTGTAAACAATGTGGACTCTCTCTGAATCTTTGTAGTCCCGGGCGGCGAGGATCTCCGCCTACGCTCGTGAACTCGGTCGATGAGAAGACAGAGCCGGAATATATCTCATCTGATATCAGATGGATGTTTTTCCGTGAAACAAAGTTGAGAATCTCTTCAAGGACTGGACGCTCAATTGCTGCGCCTAATGGGTTCGACGGGTTTGTAATCAGAAGTCCTCGGATCTTTATGTTCATGGACTTGGCTTTGGCATAGGCATTTTCCAAGGCTTCAGGAGTGATTTGGAAGTTGTTCTTGCTATCGCAATGGACAGGGACGATCTTGACGCCGGTTCTCCATCGTAGATCTCTGTCAAAACCTGGGTAGTATGGAGTTGGAACAAGCAAAGCTTCCCCAGGGTCTGCTAATATGAAGGTCAATAGCTCGTTTGCTGCAGTTGCACCGGCAGTGAGAACGATCCTATCAGGATCGAATTTTGCTCTTCCTCCTCTTATTTGCTCCATGAAACTTGCCATTGCCTGTAAAAGTACAAACATTACAGAATATTGTTAGGATTGTATTCTTCACATTCGATTGTATTTCATTGCAAATCCAAGCAAGAGGATTTCATCGTCTTTCTTAAAAGAAAAAACCCAAAAAGAAACAAACCTGTCTAAATGCTTTGAGTCCATGGTAATCCTGAAACAAGGCATTGTCTCTAAAGCTAGAGAGGCCACTCCCCCAACCAGAAGCTTCTGGATGCTTTTCCAAATACTCCTCTAGTAAATCAAATGAAACCTGCTCAAACACAAAAACCCAATATCAAAATCCAAGTTCCAAAACCATAGCTGATACTTTCTTGTTTCTATTTTCTTTAGTAAGTGATATACACACACTTCTAGTTCTGGTTAATTTGCTCACGCCCAATTTTCATTTTTTGGGACTGAAATGGTACAAGATCCTATCATTTCAATCGCAAAATGGAAAATGGGTGTATGCAAATCAATCCGTAGTGTGTAAATCTTCTTGCGTTTTCACCTCTTATCTCTTTCTCTCTCATACTTACTTGATTTTCAGCCAATCCCATCTGTATAACTCCTGATGGGTTCTTCAAAGCATCAAAAGGGTCTTCATCATAAGCCTTCCACCCAGCAAAGTAAGGAGAGTCTTCTCCATGTGTATCAGAATCTGCAATCCCAGACAACTCAACAACACTAGATTTCTCAACAATCTCTACAGCCATTTCTTCCTTTAATTCTCTCACAACAGAAAGACCACCTGCACAAAAGCAGCAGTACTGTCTTTTGAAAGATGAGAACAGAGAAGGAAATAAAAAAATATAGCTGAAGAGAGCTGCTGAAGTAAAGAACCTCTACAAAGCTCGCATATTTATAAGATGGCCCAATCTCAAAAGATACCAATGATTGGGTCTATGGTGTAAGCAGACTCCTTTACAAAAAAGGAGTTTTTATTTCCAGAGACAGCTGTTATCCTTTCGTCATTCATTGACAGCATTCTTTTCTTTATCCCAATATCCATGAAATCTACATCTAATATGGTGGTTGATGAGATGTGTTTTTTATTTTGATTTGGTTCCTTTTTTTATTGGATTCAACATCTATGTTTGGTTACCACCCTTTGCATTTTTACTTACTATCTTTTCACTCCTCCATATTAGCTCTATGTTGATGGTTGTGTTTTCACATGTAGAGTATTCCAATATCCATGAAATGTACATCTAATATGAGTGTTTTTTTATTTTGTTTTTGTTCCTTTTTTTTTTTTTATTTATTGGATTCAACATCTATGTTTTGTTACCACCCTTTGCATTTTTACTTACCATCTTTTCACTCCTCTATATTTGCACTATGTTGATGGTTGTGTTTTCACATGTAGGGGAATTATATGATCCTTTGGCTAAGGATATAGATAATGTTGTTGGGTCTTGAGTTTGTGCTAGCATCCAGCCCATTGGATTGATTGACCCCACTTCTGATGGACCATGACAATGAAAATCTCTCGGATGGAACAATCATATATATGCTTTGATCTGAGTCTTGTGGAACGGATGATTAAAATAGCATAGGAACTGTAAACAATCGAAAGAGAAAGTGCTAAAGTTTGGATGGCTAGGATCCTTGGATCTAGAATATATTTGGGATTTTGTCCAACCGATTTGCATCCCCTTCAGATCAACGGTCTTGATCATCGTTGGACCCACTTTTAGAAACTGGGTGCCTGAGTTTACTATACACATCATTGGGCGGAGGATCATTTAAGAATTCCTTTCAAAGAAAGGGTCCCATGCACCTCAACCTATGACAGATCAAACCCATGATTAATCAAAGTCTAAAATTCTTCTGGAAGCCTAAATCAAAGCAACTTGCATCTATGGAATATTCAGCGGAGTGAAAAGACCAGTGTAGTTAAAACCCCAGTTAAAAGACAAAGGCATCTATGTACACAGTGCTGTGGTTTTGATTGGTTAATATAGCTTGAGACAAAAGAGAAGCTTGGGTCGAGATACGGTGGTCCACGCGTGTAGCAATTCTAACCAACAGTATCTCCAATCCCTTTAGGATTTTAAGGGGTCTATATATTTTAAAATCTAACAACCCTTTTCCACTTTTGGCCAATAATTCGATGGGTCTTTCTTTAAATGACAAATCAAAGCATTCAAGCTAATGACCACTCACATATCTTCCTTTTCTACTTTTAGTCTCGTAGTTTTAAAATTGTCTAATCCAATACAACTTAATAGATTCAATGAGTATTATTGAAAAATATTTTTTTAAAATTTTATTTTTAGGAGTCATGTTTGCATGGCAAGTAAAAATCTAAAATATTTGAAACAATAGTTACTTCAGGAACGAGCCAAGGGAATGGATGAGGGAAAAATTTCTCTTTCATTACTATTTTTGCAATGTAAATGTATAAATGTCCAATCATATAAAAAGTGCTTTATTTTGTTTTATTCTATCCCAATTCAAATAAGTCCTTGGTTCAAAATGAAACAAGTGACAACATTGATATGAAAAAGGAATGGAGCCGGAACGAATTGAGTTAGACTAGCTTTAGTCGCCAGCATGTTGCACTATAAAACCACAAGTGTTGTCCATGTTTGGTGCTCTATTATATGAGAAAAAGGAAAATTTACAGCAAAATTCCTTGGAAGGTCGGTTGGATTTGCCAAATAATGCATCCACCAATTGAAAATACTGACCAACTCTTATTAAGGAGAGACATTACCTAAACACCCTTATTTCCTTATTTTAGTTGTTTTTTTCTCCTTTCTAAAAAGTATTGCTGAATTGAGAATTATGGGGCCACAAGGTATATACCTAACATGTAACCAGTCCAATATATGCACCATTCTATAATTACCAGAAGAACTATTACTCGGGCATATCAAATGATAAGATGGGCCACATTATAAAACTAATATACACCACTAAAAAACATCTAATTTCATAGTCAGTGCTGGATTTGTACCTTGGAAAACCAATGTGATCCTCAATCCAATTGACCATGTAGACGTGGTGGGGTTAATTTATAATGTAGATCATGATGACCAAATGCATTTGATGGACAAGTAATAGTGCATTAGCTAACTAATATTGTCACCTTAAACACGTGTATGGGTTATGTAGAGGATTGATTCCTCAAGATGTCATTAGAACTTTAGCTTGGACATAGAGTGGTTGACCTATGAAGAGTCGTAGTCCATGAATCTTAGTACCTTGATGTACCATGACTGTTACAGGAGCTTGAGACACAACTATAGACATTACATTATGAGATATACAATAATCTTGTATGAGGGGATTGACTTAGGTTAAGATGAAGTCAATAATCTAGAGGCATGAGCTATGATTAGTTGTTGATTATGATCAAATATACACCAAACTAAGATTATTCATTTGTAGACGTGATGACATATAAGGGTCACGATCCCAATTATTGACTTTATTTTTCTCTTACAAAATTTATGTAGGGATTATTAAAAGTGGATGTAATGTAGTTGACTACTTCCTTAAGGAGTTATTGATTCTTACATGAGCCAACAAAGAATCAATTGGATTTACCTCGAAACACATGTAATTTGATTTGGTTGGAACTCTTCAAATGATTTTATTAATGGACCTAACACTTAAAATGTTTTTAACAAGTTTTTGATGGTTAAACTTTTTAACTATTGATGTTTATATTTTAATCATTAAAATATTTTCGATCACATTTAATAATTATCTAATGATCTACCATTTGACTTATGGGACATAAATCTTTGGTAGATGGCTATGACAAGGGAATTGCATTAGATCATGATTAGGGATGTGGCTAAGGTATTTAGCGGACTTCCTTATATGTAGAATCATACTTAGATATGCCCTTAAAACCTTAAAGGAAGAAAGGGTGTGCATAGAAATGTGGGGCTGACTTCTGTGCGCATTTACAAGGAATGATCCTATAAAACTAGCTAGTTTGCACCATGTCATGGTGAAAATGAATTGTATTAGGCATGTGGGTATTACAAAAGGAAAAAAAAAAAGCACGACCAACTCTATTTTCATGAACTGTCACAGTGAAGTCACATCGATCCGATGATCTTAACCATCTGAAAAGAAACCTTTCTTTAAAACCGTCCACATTCCACAACACGTTTATTAGGATTATCTGATGGAAGCGATTATTGAGGTGCATGTGCAATAGTGGTCGGGTTTATAGGATGGACCACCTAACTTGTTGATTGTAGTGACTGACTTTTCCAAACAATTGATTCGTTGATTTAGATTCATCAACTGATACCTTTAATTTTTCCTGGGCCGCGATGAAGAGTGGGTTGGACCAAGTGGATGGTTAGGTTCAATTGTTAAGACTATGCTCATGTGCATCACAAACATGTGCACCATTGTACAATGCAAACTAATTGCTTGGGTCATTGCCCATGTATATAAGTTACTACATAAGAATTTATGCATGTGTCACATAGGATTTGGGATTTTTGTTCTCTTACATGATCTCCTCTTGGTTGTAACCTACAACCAACCTAATATATATCTTGAAACATATGAATATTGACTTGCTATTCTAGTTAAAGAACATTAATCAGGGAAGAAGGAATATATGGCAGGTTGATGTGTCAATCAGGATTGTCCATCTAGCGGGCCTAATCTTGGACGGCCGATATGTTTCTAAAACCATACTTATCAGAAGATCATGTGGATCACTTTTTTCAATTTCCTGCACTTAATTTTGACTATTAACACATTTTCTTCACTATTGTGATGGCTAGCTAGGATCTTTCCATGTGATCCATTTTCCATCCATAGTGGGGCCCATGGACTATGTTTTGTGGTGTAGGTTTCACCAAATTCATCTAGGGAATTAGATAATGGTAGAGAAGATGAAAGAACATGAAAAAAAAAAAAAAAATTAAATAAAAGAGGGGGGAAAGAGAAGATGCTTGTATATGGATTAGTAATATATGGGCGGCTGAAGATGATACAAGGGCCATGTGCCCTAGAGAAAGAAGAATGGAGATTGCCTTTAAGAGGTTTGTATCATAGAAAAATGGAAAAGAACAAGAAGTGATTTCATGAGGATTCTCTACCCTACACAACATAGGGGACAAAAATCAAACCATGGTCTTCACCAGACAAGAAGATTTTATTCTTTTGAACAGTGGGATGTGGACCATCCATCTATTTCTACTGTCCCCTTTCTTCCTTGCCACGTTCGGATCCTTTCCATGGGACCCTGAAATGTAACAATAAACGTGTGCGTACTGTAGGTTAAGCCTAACCTACAACACGGTGTGTGGCCCACCATGATCTGTGCATGACATCCAATTCGTTCTCTTTGGCGACCCAAAATTCAGATGGACCCAAAACTTTGGTGGGCCCTCACCATGTAAAATCATGCCTAAAACATTTACCGTCGTGTGATGTGGCCCACCCGAATTGTGGAAACGCCAGGATTTTTCGGTTGTCCATTCGTCCTGGTGGGTCGTATCTTCTAAATGGATTTGATGGCATATAAAAAACATGGTGGGTCCCACAAACAATATGGAAGGTTTTAATGGTGTGTGTCCCCATCCCAACATTTTCTTGTATTGTGGAGCATTTTAATTTTGGGTCGGCCTGATTTTTGGGTAACAAGGAGAACATGAGAGGGTGCACATGATGGACGGATGGGATGCATTTACACATTACTGTGGGCCCCACGCATCATGTTGTATGTTAAGCGGGACCACAAAGCTTTGTAGTGATCCGCCCTTACTTTTACCGGATACATCGAGACTGTAGCCGTTGGATCTATTGCCATGTTTGGTGATTCAAACTATTGATCTGATGAGATACACAGCTATGGTGGCTGCTTCGGAAATTTTCGAGATTAGAAAATCCTATACTTTCGATGAATGGCCCATGAGACAATGGTGGAGGAGATGATCCATATTCAAAGGAAATTCATTGATGCCCAGAGTACTGAGCTATCCATTGTGAATTTTGTCTTGGCGTTTCCCATCCATGGTGAGGCCTATTGCATAAACGGTTTGGATCATTTGAAACATATCCCCATGTGTAATGGTTGAGGTCTCGACGTATCATATAATAATACATCTTGACGTACTGTAGAGAACCTCAATGGGTGTAGCAGCTGAAAGGGACCCAAAATTCATCGATTATGAAACATGAAGTGAATTGAATAAGACCCACATGATCCTCGAGGGAATGGATTATAGAGTGTAGCCGTCGTGGGCCAGAGCAAATGTATGTACTGCTGAGGCGCAGGATTTTGCCTGTATAGGTCCACAATTGTGTGATCTGGACCGTTCATCTGATGAGCCACACTTTGGTTGGTGGAAATCCTGAAAATCTCTCCGATCAGATGATCAAAACACCTCCTTTCTCCGGCCTATTTTCTATTGATCATGAACCGTTGATTTATTTTGCCTCTCAAGGTGTTCATTTGAAGGTGACTGACACGTATAGAATGTCTGATCCAGAAAAAGGTGGGCCCCACTATGATGATTGCTTCCAATGAAAATCAGGCAGCTTTGCTCATCGACCTGTCCACCATGTGAAAATCAATGGACAGCCAATGGTATGACTCAATGTACTGGACTGGCCCACCCAATGAGTGGATTGGCTTGATTTTCGTACCAGGTGATCATCATGGTGTGGTCCACCTTTACACGGATTACATAATGGCCGGGAATAAACGGCTGTACGTGAATGGTCTCAAAATATATAAAGAGGGAGAATTTCTACTGTATTTTTCCACCAACATACCCAATAGCATAGATAGCTTTTTAAGCCACCAGCTTGAGAACTATTTCCAAAGCCCAGACTCCTGTGCTAGTTAACCACCATTTAGAAAATAGGAATGACTCGTCCTTCTCGCGTTTGTCACTCATGCACAGCTATCCAGACCATGCAACTTGTGGGTCACATTTACCACTGATCATCCTCCTATAAAATCTCTCTCTCTCTCTCTCTCTCTCTCTCTCACACACACACACACATATAAAATTCTAGACATCTGACTGATGGATATCAAATGATGGTTAAAAGTAAATAATGAGTGGTCCAAATGATGGTTAAAAGCAAAATCATATGGTTACTGCTATCTTTACATTATCAATAGTTCTACAGAATCGATTTGGATGGTCAAGATAGCCAAGAAACTACACCGTGGATATCTTTCAAGAGTCACCATCATTTTTTAAATGGTGCTGAACGAACATAGTAGTCTAACCCGTGTCCCAAGGGCTCGGATCAGGTACTAGCTACAAGGACGCACGAGGAGATGGAGAGGTACGCAGCGCATCACCATTGGCCAACACAGCGCCCCCACTTTGGGTTTGACATACAGCTGTTAGACCACCCACATTCCACCAATGCCTAAGTACAGGCCTACTACGTCAACCAATGGCAAGGCACCACATACCCATCGGTCTTATCGTGGGTCCTGGTCGGGTGCGTCCTGATGGGGGTATTACCTAATCTCCCAGTATAATCGACATTGATTTCTGCTTTAGCCGCAACCATTCCAGTGTTGTTTAATTTAAATAAAACAATAGGCATTCGTCAGCCTACCCCTGGCTTGTCAACCTACTCAAATTGAAAGAAGGAAAGGAAGGAAAAGAAGAACTTGAGTTTATAAAACAGTGGTGACTCATCCTGGTTGCATGTGGAACTGATTTAGAGCTATCCAGACCATCCAAATTCTGGGTCACATACTGGATGGAGCAGATCTCTAAAATGACAGTGATCAAGAAATCCCAACCATCTGATTGACGGCTATCAAATGTACGGTGAACAGTAAAACAGTTTCTCAAAAGGTACAAAACAGGTTGTCTATATGATTGGTTTGGTGAAATACCTTCGTTATGCTTCATCCACAGTTGGGACAGCGATATAGACGGTCTGGATTGCCGTACAACTATGCCATGTGGATGGTTGAAGACTCACAGTTCAAAACTAACACAAGAGGGCAGGCCTTCTTATAAAATTAGAAGAGAGTGGGTGGATTCCATGTGAGGCGAATCATGCAAGTCATCTACGCGTGATGACATGTGAAACCAAGTTAGCCTCGAAAATGAAAGACATGAGGAGAAATGCCATGGCTACCTACTCTCGGGCGTGTAGGATTTCTAATCATTGGAAACCTACTGTACATTTTGGATTAAATGAGATCAGACCGTTCATCCGATGGGCCCCATTCTTAAGTCTCTTGGCCCAAAAAGCTGGCCCTTCAAGTCATTGGGATGGCCACACATGTATAAGAAAAAAAAAATAGTGAATTGAAAGTCATTGAATTGTGGTCCACATTCAACATATAGATGTGGCCCACCTGATGATTAATCCAGATCTCACAAGATTGGCATGTGTAGAGTAGTTTGGATTTTAGGGCGCTTGTTATGAACTGTGAACAGCTCAATTGCCGCCCACACCCATATAAAGTTGCACATGCGACCCAAACTCAAATGTCAATATCCCCTTTCTTATATTAATTTAGAAACAAAAGAAAGTTTCTTCTAAGAATTGTTTCTCATGTCAACAGGTGAGAACCCTCTGAGAGCTCATCTCATGTGACATGAGGTATGCACAAAATTCAAACGGTCTACCAGATGAGTTACTTTATGAAACCCACTAGGTTCAAAAGTTAGCCTATTCCAAAAGTTATGTGGGCCATAGCAAACGGGAGGGAATTTCCACTCTTGATTTTCATAGGACCCACCTAACTTGCAAATCAACATGAAGTTTTTGCTTAACCCTCTGTCACCTGTACGGCCTAAATTGTATATACACATCACATGAGATGAGTTCTCATGAAAACTGGTTCTAGGAGAAAATTTCTACTAGGATTTGCTTGTTTTTTTGAATTTTACAATAAAGCAATGTAAGTGGGTTATCATTATCATTTTTTAATATTTGTTTAAATAATTATTAAAACACATAAATTAACGTTCAAATGCATGGGAGAGATGTAAATGCATTTGTAATTATTAATTATAAAATTTCTACTAAAATTTTAATTCACATAATATTTCATAGCTAAAATAAACAATAAAAGCTTGTCATTATTATATAGTAGAAGTCACCAACAAACAAATAAGGCAAATTGTAATAATTGTCCTTTTTTCATGTATTAAAGTTGTTGGAAAAACATACAAACCCTTATAAATAAAGCTATACTTGAATTTACAAGCTGATTAGTGAATCCATCACTAAAAAATGAACACAATGAATCTTAATTCAATCCGGCTATGTTTTGGACCTTCTGGTTGATTCCTTGGATGGGCCAATAAAGAAACTTACATTGATTGTTTCACCATCCATATGTAAGAATTAGTGGTGCACACGAGTTGAGTAAGCTTGATTAACTCGCTCGGCTTGGATTGGAAAAGCTTGACTTGACCGGTTCGATGGTGGGTTTGTGCCGAGTTGAGTCAATTTTTAGGTGCTCAAATAAATTTAAGTCGAGTCTCGAGCTGGACAGTGCTTGACTCGACTCGACTCAACTCAGTAGTTGGCTTGAATCCAACTCTCGAATCGACTCGACTTGGTTTGAAACATCCTGCTATATAAGTTAGCTCTGGATACGGTTGTTAGGTGGTGCAATGATACCTGATTCCGACGAAGAATTTGACTTCCTTAAATGCCGGTTTTCAGTTTTGGTTAGCTTTTGGAGATTCGGGTTACTTTTTCAGGTGAAGATAGATGCAATGAAGTTTAGGAAATGAAGAACATGAAGTTATATGAAAATTTTGTTGGTGGGTTCTAGGATCTAGGGTTTGTAGCTGTCACAACTAGAAATAAGAGACAATGAGTGTGGTGCGACAGAATTCTTGGCAGCTAGGTTCGATTTTCTGATCCTGATCGTTTGTAGCTCAGAGTGAGGGTGATTTCATCGGTTGAGATTGAAGGTTTCAAAATTCGGGGAAAACTCGTACTCGTATTCGAACTTGGCTTATACTCTCTCGATTTGCTGACTGAGTCAGACAGTTAGGCTCGAAGCTGAGTCGAGTCGAGTATCGAGCAGGGGGTGGCTGCTGGCCAAGCTGAGTTGAGCAGGGCCAAGCTCGACTCAGATCGACTCGTGTACAACGCTAGTAAGAATGAATGTGTACCACTCAAGGGCTCAAATTCACATAGGTTTAGGATCATCCCTTTGGCGTGATTATTAGACCAGACAACATTCAAAATAATGCCTAGAGGTTGAACGGCTCCAATTGAGTCATGCTAGTTGCCTTAGACTGGCCACATAAGCAGAACAAGTTCTTTCCTGTTTTTTGAGAAGTATCTTGGTCAAGAGGAATTTTAGAGTTACATGATACATAAAAACACTAATTTTGTTTTGTTCTCATGTTCTCATGCATCTGGGGCTAGAGCTGTACATCGAGCTGAGTCGAGCTGAGCTTTGCCCTGTTCAAGCTAGGCTTGACCAATGACTACCCTAGCTTATGTTCGGCTCGGCTTGGCCTTTGAGCTGAATTGACATGATCGAGTTGGCTTGACCAAGCTTTTGAGCTGAGTTCGATCCGAATTCGAGATGAGTTCAAGCTTGAGCCTGGAGAAAAACTATACGGTTTTTACAAACTTATATATATATATATATATATATATATATATATATATATATATATATATATATATATATATATGACGCAGGGAGGACGTGGTAGGTCGATCACCGTCTCCCTAACCGATAGTTTCTCGAATCCACGAGAAAAAATAAAAGATAAAAAGAGGAAATTAATTCCGAATAATTGATTATTGATAAATTGAAAAAATGAATTAAAAACGGAATTACAATACATATAAATAGGAAAGTAAATCCTAGGTAAAGTATTAGAATCCAACTCCAACTTAAATTCCTAGAAAACGCAACTTACTATAAATAGTAAACTTACTGTTTATAGAAGTCGTTCAATCCTACTAGAACTCTTGGTTTTCGGCCAAAAATAGAAAGTTATCAAATGACCTCAACCACGTTGTTCTACTAAATATTCTAAGCCCTTTTCATGTTGGGCACTAACTTTAAAGCCCTACAGATGCAAAGTTATGATCGAAGTAAAACTTACTATAAATAGTAAAACTGAAAATAAACTAGCCTAATGACCGTCGATACGGTCGAATCTCGCGATTCCGGCCTGGCAACCTGGCGTAGAGGGTTGGTTAGCTAAAGTAGCTCGAGCTACCCCAAATTGATATATTATACGTCCCGTAACTCATTCCGGATTGTGAGATACGGCCGATTTACGGTCCTGACGGTCCGGATCACTTTCGACCCCGACCGATCTTCTTTTGCTCCATCTGGGCCATGAAATAATCAGCAACCCGTTCTACATCAGTCTCCTCCACTTCGAAAGAACTCGACCTCGAGTTCTCGTCCAGCTTTGGTTCATGATATTCGTACAGATCTGCCACGTTGAAAGTCCTTAAAATCTCCATGTCATCCGGAAGATCAACAACGTAGGCATTGTCATTGATCTTGCGAATTATCGGCACCGGTCCAATCTTCTTATGTTTCAACTTGTTGTAGGTCCCGGTAGGAAATCGCTCTTTACGTAGGTGGACCATCACCTGATCACCTATTTCGAACACTTTGGAGCGTCGATGCTTGTCGACCGCTTCTTTGTACTTCTCGTTCGAAGTCTGTAATTTGTTGCGCACGTCTGCATGTATGTCTATGATTCGGTTTGCCAAATGTTCAGCTGTAACGCTCATGCCAGGAAGCTTGGACAGGGGAACCAAATCAAGTGTGTGACGAGGCACGTACCCATAAACAATCTGGAACAGAGACTTTCCTTTCGATCGATTTACCATGTTTGTGAACGCAAACTCTGCTTGAGCCAGGGCCATGTCCCACTGTTTCGGTTTGTCACCTGAAAGGCAACGGATGAGATTCCCCAATGTGCGGTTTACGACCTCAGTCTGTCCATCTGTTTGCGGATGATAAGCATTGCTGAATTGGAGTCGCGTACCGAACCGATTCCACAAGGCTCGCCAAAAATGGCTAACGAACTTTGTGTCTCGGTCTGAAGTGATCGTCTTAGGAATCCCATGTAGTCACACAACTTCTTTGAAGAAGAGGTTCGCAACGTGTACCGCATCAAATGTCTTCTTGCACGGAATGAAGTGTGCCATCTTAGAGAATCGGTCTACCACCACGAACACTGAGTCCATGTCGCGTTGTGTTCGTGGGAGCCCTAATACAAAATCCATAGATAAATCCTCCCAAGGGGCATCTGGCACGGGTAATGGCGTGTAAAGACCTATATTTTGAGATTGTCCCTTAGCGGTCTGAGAAATATGACATCGTTGTACCGCCCTCCTAACATCACGAGCAAGTTACGGCCAGTAATACCGCTCTTCCACTATCGCTCGAGTCTTATCTCGTCTTAGATGACCACCGAGGCCACCGCCATGTAGCTCGATAATAATTTTATCCCACAATGAATTCTGCGGAATGCAAAGTCGATTTCCTTTGAAGAGGAAACCATCTTGAATTAGAATGTCACTCGGGTGACCCTCTTGACACTTTTTTCATGCATCGGCAAAATCCTCGTCGTCGGCATAAAGCTCCTTGAGACAGTCGAATCCGACCACCTCACTGCTCACAGTAATAAGAAGGGATGCACGTCGGCTTAGTGCATCTGTTACCTTGTTCTACTGCCCTGACTTGTGTTTCAGAACGAACGTGAATTCCTGTAAAAATGAAATCCATCTAGCATGCATACGATTCACATTAGTCTGAGTATTGACAAATTTTAAGGCCTGATGATCAGTGTACAGTATAAATTCCCTTTGGATAAGATAATGGCGCCAATGGCGCAGTGCCTGAACTACTGCATATAATTCAAGCTCATAGGTCGACCACTTCTGTCGTGCGTCGCTGAGTTTCTCACTGTAAAAGGCAACTGGCCTACCCTCCTGAGAAAGGACTCCCCCCAATGCTGACAATAGATGCGTCACATTCTACCTCAAACAACTTATCGAAATTAAGAAGTACCAGGACCGAGGTAGTGGACAACCGATGTTTGATTTCTGCAAAACTCTTCTCTGCCCCTTTGGTCCATTAAAACGGACTCTTCTTCATACAGTCGGTAATCGGTGCGACGATACTGCTGAAGTTCCACACAAACCGACGATAGAAGGTCGCTAACCCATGGAAACTTCGTACCTCATGAATGTTCGTCGAAATCGGCCAATCCCGAATAGCTCGAACTTTCTCTTCGTCCACTCGGATACCCGTGGACGACACAATAAACCCCAGAAACAATAATCGATCAGTTAAGAAGCTACACTTTTTCAGATTTAAGTATAGTTTGTTGTCGGCCAGCACTTGTAGAACTTTTCTGATGTGGGTCATGTGCTCCGTTTCATCCTGACTGTATATTAGGATGTCGTCAAAGTAAACGACTTCAAAACGGCCAATGAACGGCTTCAACACTTGGTTCATTAAACGTATGAAGGTGCTTGGTGCGTTGGTTAGACCGAAGGGCATAACCAACCACTCATATAGCCCTTCCTTGGTCTTGAAGGCTGTTTTCCACTCGTCACCTGGTCTAATACGGGTTTGATGGTATCCACTCCGTAAGTCCAGTTTTGAGAACACCTTGGAGCCCTCGAACATGTCAAGCAAGTCATCCAACCGCGGTATTGGAAATCGATATTTAACTGTCATTTTATTGATCGCGCGGCTATCGATACACATGCGCCAAGTTCCGTCTTTCTTTGGGGTAAGGAGTGCCGGAACGGCACACGGGCTCATGCTCTCTTTGATGAGACCCTTACGGATCAGTTCCTCCACTTGTCCCTGTAGAATTTCACACTCTTTTGGACTCATCCGATAGTGCGGTCGGTTGGGCAAACTGGACCCTGGGACAAGGTCGATGTGATCTTGTATGTCTCGCATGGGAGGCAACTCATCAGGTAAATCTCCAGGCCAAGTACTTTGAAATTCGTCTAGCAACGGTTTAAGGTGTTGAGGAATATTAGAGGATCCCGACTTCTCACCTTTTACCATAACAGCATAGATTTCGCCCGTTTCCTTTGATTCCTTAACAAACTCGCGAATGGTAAGGAGAGAGTTCCCCTCCACTTTAGAAGCTTTGGGGTGTTTCTCTGGTGTCATAAGAGCTAAAACAATGTTTCGACCATCCTTGGTGAACATGTATATGTTTTCCCGTCTACCGTGTGTCACATCTCGATCCGATTGCCATGGCCGCTCGAGTAACATGTGGTAGGCTTCCATGTCAACCACATCACAAAGGACCTCGTCCTTATAACTTTTACCAATGGAAAATGAGATAATGCATTGATGAGTTACCTTTGTCTCGTTCACCTTCTTGATCCAACCGATCGAGTAAGGGGTAGGGTGCTTCGTCATAGGCAGATGTAACTCATCCACCATAATCTTCGAGACGATATTTTCGCTACTCCCACTATCTATGATCACATCACAGATTTTGCCCTGCATGGTGCACTATGTGCGGAAGATATTATGTCGTTGTGGGTGCACTTCCTTCCTGGGAGCGTAAAGTAGTCGTCTCACTACTAGCGACTTCCCATGATTTTCAGTTAGCCAATTTACATCTTCTGTGTCCCCCTCTTCAGCCTGTTCCAATTCAGGGTTGCCTTCCGTTACTTTATCCTCCGTGCCACCTTCGTTCGTAGTTAAGTGGGCTGCAGGGCGTTGAGGGCAAGCGTTCGACCAGTGACCTGGTTGGCCACAACGGAGACAATGGTCTGGCCTTGGCCGACCTTATGGGTTGGGGATCCTGCTAGGACCCGCTGTAGTGGGGGTTGCACGTTGAGGTCTTGAGAGACCGCTTCCCCAGTCCTGGTTCGTGACCAGTAGGAGGTTGAGGACGCCCTCCTATAGGCTCCTTGCCTTTGGCCAACGTTGTATCTAGAGTGGGTCCGGTGATGGGATTTCGTGTTCTCGGATAGGGTCGAGAGCAGGGGGCCGCGACAACTGTGTTTCTGCTCGGGTGGCCAATTAGTTAGCCTCACTCAACGTCCAGACTGGATGCATCTGGACCCGATCCTAGATTGCAAATCGTAACCCACCAATGAATCGTGATACTTGCTGTGCCTCTGATTCTGATAAATTATTTCGTGTAGCCAATCGCTGGAATTCTTCAAGATATTCGGCTATGGTTCGATTTCCCTGATGACAATTTTGATATTGTTGGAACAAAATTTGTTCATAGTCGCTAGGAAAGAATTGAGCTCTAAGAAGCTGTCTCATCCGAGGCCAGGTTCAGATGGGTGTCTTATTCTGACGGGTGCGGGAAACCTGTAGGTTTTCCCACCATGCTGAGGCACCGGATTTAAATTTATATGTAATTAGTTTTACCTTCTTGTCGTCCGGCACTTCCATATAGTCGAAGTATCGTTCGACCTCTGCCAGCCAGTTGAGGAGCTCTTCTATTCGAAGTAGGCCATTAAAGCTGGAAAGATCAGCTTTGCCCCGATAATCTCGTTCTGCTCGTTCCACACGCTCATTCCCTAGCGCAGGTCGTCGTACCAAAATGTCTTCGACCTCGTCATCGCTTGGTTCTGAATCGTCGGGTGTAGCCCTACGATTATCCACCTGGGGTGCTCTACGGACAACAGGATTGTCCTGTATAGCAACTATTGGTGGTTGTTGGTCGCCTTGGGCTCGAAGAGGAGCTAGCGATGCTGTAATCTGGTCGAGGGTCGCCTGTATACCTTGCAGGATCAACCAGTTCTCCCGTTGTGCTGTTTCGAATGCTGCTTCGAAAGCTGTCGCCATTAGATAGTCCCTTGGAGCATCGTCCTTAGGATGAGGTTCCAACCCTTCATTAGAGGTCATCGTCCTGAGGAAGAAACCTCTCTCTGATACCAATGACGCAGGGAGGACGTGGTAGGTTGATCACCGTCTCCCCTAACTGATAGTTTCTCGAATTCACGAGAAAAAATAAAAGATAAAAAGAGGAAATTAATTCCGAATAATTGATTATTGATAAATTGAAAAAATGAATTAAAAAGGGAATTACAATGCATATAAATAGGAAACTAAACCCTAGGTAAAGTATCAGAATTCAACTCCAACTTAAACTCCTAGAAAACGCAACTTACTATAAATAGTAAACTTACTATTTATAGAAGTCGTTCAATCCTATTAGAACTCTTGATTTTCGGCCAAAAATAGAAAGTTATCAAGCGGCCTCAACCACGTTGTTCTACTAAATATTCTAAGCCCTTTTCATGTTGGGCACTAACTCTAAAGCCCTACAGATGCAAAGTTATGATCGAATTAAAACTTACTGTAAATAGTAAAATTGAAAATAAACTAGCCTGATGACCGTCGATACGGTCGAATCTCACGATTCCGACCTGGGCAACCCGACGTAGCGGGTTGGTTGGCTGGCTAAAGTAGCTCGAGCTACCCCAAATTGATATATTATACGTCCCGTAACTCATTCCGGATTGTGAGATACGACCGATTTACGGTCCTGACGGTCTGGATCACTTTCGACCCCGACCGATCTTCTTTTGCTCCATCTGGGCCATGAAATAATCAGCGACCCATTCTACTATATATATATATATATATATATATATATATATATATATATATATATATATATATATATATATAGACAAGTCGAGCTGAACTTTGAACCAAGTCGAATCGAGCTTGGGTCAGCTCAAACTTGGCTTAAAAATTCTTTCGAACTTGGAAAAACTGACTTAGCTGGGTTTGAACCCAACCTCAAATCAAGATGCTTTGAGCTGAGTCAAGTGAGCTAATCGAGCCTAGCTTGGCTCATGTTCAGCTCTATCTGAGGCCGTAGTATGATGATCTAGACCGTTGATCTTATGGGACTTTGCACAGATGGCAGATGATATCCTAGACATCCAATTGTTGGCTTTTTCTGCAAATTGCACTAAATTTCTCTTAGCCATTAAATTATAAACCACTAATGGAGGTTTAAGGGTCAGGAACCTCTTGCTCGTTGTTTTTGGCCACAGCGTGTGAGATGTTTGCAAGTGTGCTCGAACCGATTGTGTGGCTCAATTCCAACCGAACAACAATGACCCCAAGCGCTAAGATAGACAGATACGTTATAATCGACCGTATATGACCGAAATCTGAGAAGATCATTTGTCTATTTAGCCACTCAATTAGTTGTTTGATATTGATCAGGTGATGTTTGAAGGGTGGGGTTCTTCCTCCAACAATGTGTTGTACTATTACCTTCTGTCGAAATGGTTTTTAAATGTTAAAATAATGAAAGGAGAGAAGAAAACTTACAATCGGTCGCCAAGGGTAGATTGAAGATTACTTCTTCCAGATAAAACCACAATGAATGATCAATGATCTTGAACACAATTATAATTATCAGCTATTAGATTAGTGCTATAGACTTTCTAACTTTACAACTTACTGTTACAGAAAGTAAATAGCAGGATTATACTAGTAATAACAAAGCTGCAGATTATGTTAAGGAACATCAAAAGCAGAATGCTAAGGAGCATTGCAAGCATAAAGAATCAAAGATAGATTAAATAAATTTGATTTGGTTCGTTTTGGTTGGTACTGAAACCCTTGCATCGTCGAGATCCTTATGCTCTTTTGGACTTGCTTGACAGTAAAGAATTCTCTAGATACACCCACGTTTCTTACGGTTGCCATAACCGTTCAACAATGCTCCCCTTTCCGGAGATTTCCTCTCTTCGCACTTCCGACACACCTGTACTAAACTTCCATCCTACTGGCCCACGTTCCGTCAAAACCACCTTTAGTAGTTTTGCTCGGCCACATTTCATATACAACTAGGTTGTTTGGTCGCTATTCCCTTGAATGCAAACCCCACTCGACCACATTCCTGAGGTCGTAAATTACAAACGGCCACATTTCTTGGATGCAAAAATCAATCGGCCATGTTCCAATCGCAGCCATTCTCAGATGTATACTGTGACATGCAACTTGCTTCTGATAGAGTCCTCTAAGGTCGGTCAAAAACAGGGTACAACACTCTTATCTCCAAGAATTTTGTAGATCACTCATCCATGGTAGTGCCCACCGAAGAAATGGTTCAGATTATCGAACCATGGGCCCCATTTGTACGGAAAAGAAACGGTCACATGGGTGACATTCATGGCATTTAAAAGTCCACCAAACGTGTGATTTTTCGTGGTCCATTCCCTAATATTTTCAAAGGGCATGGATCTTCTTAGAAGATCAACGTCCAATCACGGACTGCAGCGTAGAAAATCTTGGTCCTGATTATGGAGAATCATATCGAGTAGAAATCAACGTAGGATACTGGGTAGGTCAGATGCTATTACTGACTTCGGTTCCATTAGATTTTAGAAGGGTATTAAAGTGGAGAGTGGATTGCCTGTGACCCCGGGCACAGAGATATCTCTGTAGCAGGGCTGTGTAGGGTCCACAGGGATGTCCGTGATAAATCCACTACGTCCATTATTTTTTAAAGACAAAAGTAGATCAGTATTCTAAAAATCATGGATATTCAAAACTCAGGTGGGCCACACCAACAAAACAGTGGGAACACCAACGTCCACCATTGAAACATTCCTGGAGCTGACCATGATGTTTATATGCCATCCAAACCGTTCACAGAATTATTAACACTCAGATATACTGTAAAAAAAAAAATATCATCCTGATGCCAAACTTTATCACCGCTAACTGTTCAATACCCACTTTTTCTTGTGGTATGGTCCACCTGAGTTTTGGATCTGCATTATTTTTAGTATAATGTCCTAACTTTGTCTTCCAAAACAGATGGACGGAGTGGATTTATCACGGACATCCCTTTGGACCCTACACAGCCCTAGCTACAGAGATATATCTGTGCCCGGGGTCACAGACAATCCGCTCTGATTAAAGTGATTCCCCTTCTCATGTTTTCCCTTCCTTTTTGTTATAAAAGATATGGTGATTCTTCTTGACGCGGATTGGGTACCACCCGACGTCGGACGGACCTGTCAATGGTTCTGTGGGGCAAACTGTGATGTATATGTTTTATCCACGTCGTCCAACCATTCTAACAGATCATTTCAGAGCATGATCTCAAAAAATAGTTAGATCTAAGGTTCAAGTGGACCACACAACAGGAAGCAGTGGGGGATTGAAAGCCTACCGTTGAAAACTTCTTGGGGACTACAGAAGTTTTGGATCAAGATGATATATATGTTTTCCCTTCATCCAGGTCTATGTGACCTTATGAACAGGTTGGGTGGCAAATAAACATCATGGTGGGCCCTAAAAAGAGGTTTTAAAGGTAGGAGTTCAATCTCCATTGCTTCCTTTGGTGTGGTCCATTTGAACTTCGGTCAGTCTCCTTTTTGGGTTTGAGCCCTCAAATTATCTTTCAAAATAGATGGACGGTGTGGATAAAACATATTCATTATGGTGGACCCACAGAGCTAGGTCCTAGTGGGGGTAGTCACCAATCCACGGGCGCGGATTTCCTGCGAAAGCCTTAGGCAGGAAGTTCCTGTGCGCTGGGAACCATGGTGGGGCTCACAGTGATGTTTTTTGATAAATCCACCCCGTCCATCCGTTTTGGGAGCTTATTTTAGGGCATGAGAACAACAATGAATCGGATCTAAGACTCAAGTGGGCCGAAAACGTGAGGATTGAACTTCCACAGTTGATATATTTGTGGAGCCACAGGAGTTTCGAATCAGGATACTATTTGTGTTTCCAGTTCATCCCAGTAGTAACGTTATGAACGATATGGATGTCATATAAAAATCACTGTGGACTCCTAGGGAGGTTTCAACGGTAGTAATTTACCTACCCACATTTTCCTTTAGTGAGGCCTACTTGAGTCTTGGATCCAGTTCATTTTTGTTTTAATGTCCTAAAATGATCTCCCAAAACGGATGGACTGGGGTGGATTTATCAAAAAAACATCACTTTAGGCCCCACCTTAGTTCCCAGCGCAGGAAGTTCTTGCGCAAATCCGCGCCCCCAATCCACCTTCCATTCTTCAAGCCTCTCTGTAATTCTCTAATTATATATTTGCATGAAGAGATAAGACTACGTACGTTATTTTTAACGCATTTAAAAAAATGGTGGTGACTCTTCAAATCAAACAGGGTAGGCAATCCACACCGTCCAAACTGCTGTGGTCCATCTAGGACTCGCATACATGGGAATCTAGGAGAGGAGTGGACGCTTGTCCAGAGCCAGCCATGCATTCGCTGGATGCGTGGCTTGGATTTCAAGGGGCATTTTGGTTATTTCACGTTTTTGGTTAGTAATTAGTTGGGTAGTTAAGGAATGTTAGTGCTAATTATCTAATTAAAGAATTAATTAGTGGGTTGTCGGTTCAGCATTCACGTGGCCAATCCCAATTAGTTGGGATAAGGCTCGTGATGATAATGATGAGGAGGGTTGTTGGACACTTGTAGGAAATGTTATGATTAAAAATTGTTGAAATATTTTTGTAAATTAATTTATTGGTTTAAAATATTTTAAAAAATAAGAAAAAAATATTTTCTTTTTTGTCCCGTATTGGATGGGAGATAGAAAATTTTCATCTTTATAAGTAGGGCGTTGTGTACCTTATTTATAGTGACAGAGAGGACTATGGTGGCTTGCGTGTTCCAGTGCGACGGGCTTAACATACGAGGCAGTGTGGTTGTAGAGGCGCTAGTGGCGTACTTTGCACTTTGCGCATCGTGTCGTAGATGAGTCGCACCAGCCACCCTTGCTTATATAAACTGGACATATCTGATTCATGTCACAACAATTACAACCATCTCAAATCTTCTACTTGAACCAACACCTCCCACCAAAGTCATCCTAGCCTCAAGAATGCCAGATTCTTTTGTTTCTTCCTTTTTCTATTTTGTCAAAGAATTTGTAAAAGAGTTCCAATAATGGTCTCTTCGTTATAGCTGAACGCAAAACTACATAAGGCTCGTCATATCCTGAAAGCAATCCGCCTGTAACCTTGACAATAGACTCAAAACATTTTGAGTAGGGGGCGAATTACACTTTAAAGGACAACATATTTTTCACGTGCTTCAGCCTATCCTTTAAATTCAATTTTTTTTAATTTTATTTATTTTTATTTTGGAGATTAAATTCTCAACAAAAATTGTGATGGAGCTTTTCATTGAATTTGAAGGGAGATTATTCTTAGAGCAAGGTTTAAGAGGGTTTTATTTATTATTATTATTTTTTTTAATGAGTTAGTGTTTGGAATGCAAATTGCAAACCAAATATTTCAGATTTTTCCAAAAATTTCCTTCACATTTCTTACCTTGCTTTTTGTGTGATTGCATTCCGAGATTCATTGAGGGTGCGTTTGGATTATTGTAATATGATGTAAAAATGTAATGATTGCAAATTACAGTACTGGCTAGGTTGAAATCCGCTCATTTAACTCATAATTTCTATGTTTGGATAGGTGTGATAAACTTATAATGATGATACTTCCACGTTTCTATAATATCAAATCAACAATAAAAAAATGTTAAATCCTTATGACAAAATACAATAATGTATATGTTTATATGAGAATTTTCACCTCAATATCATGTAAAATTATAATTATTACAAATATTTTTACTTATCTTGCATTACATTTACATTTGACCGCCGAATTATATGGATAAACAAATATCGTAAAACTATAATTATGACACTTTTACATTACATTATGATTATAAACTGTAATCCAAAAACATCCCAATCTGTTGGTTCCACTAATTCCACGGTCGTCAAAATTGTTGACCTAATTATGATGGAAAAAATGCACTATGGAAGTAATGTTAACCATGTAATTTTCCTTTTCGAATTGCAACCACTTGGGTTCAAGCCCATGCTTATGGTAGATAAAGTGCCTTTCAACATTAAGGTCTCAAATTAGGGTCCATACTTGAAAAAGAAAAAAGAATTTGGACCACTGACTATTCTAATCATATGGTTGATAGCTATTAATTCAATAGTAAGGATTGCTTGATTGGTGTGATTTTTTATATATGCTCTATGAAAATAGGAACCATAATTTGGATGGTTTAGATACTTGTATGCTAGTGCCACATGTGAGGAGAATCGATGACCACTGTTGTTTAAATGGTGCAAAACAAACATAGGACTCCTTAGAGAGAGAGAGAGAGAGAGAGAGAGAGAGATAAGGGGTAATTTGGGAGTGTTTAATTGGTATGAAATTTGTTGTAAATAGTGTGTTTGGGAAAGTGTATTTGATTGGAATTGGAATCCAATAAAAAAAAAACTATGTTATTCCATTTTACATAAATTCCAATTGCCACCAGTGTACAAGTTATTGTCATCTCTTTCTACCAATGTCTTTTAAATACTTGCTACCAAACACATTCACATGGATTCTAATGATTTCAACGACAATCTACGTCCAAACATAATTATTAATTCCAATTCACATTGATTCCTTAATAATTGCCAATGCATATTAAATACACTCCTAAATGACCCTAAATTTCTCATGATTTACTAGTAATTTCTCATGGTTTAATCCTTCTAAGTGTTGAAAATATTTCAAATAAAATAATAAGAGAAAAAGAGAGGAAAAACTTATTTATCTTTTGTGTATTTTGTACTTTAGTATTTTTTTTTCCTTTTTTTTTTTGCCTCTTTGTGCAAAAAGATAGCACCACACCTGAATGGAAATAGAAACTTTTTTTTATACATAAGATCTCACTTGATTTTCTTGGTGAAATGTGCTAAGCTATGCTCAAGTAAGTATGTGTGCATGAGCCCAGCTTGATGGAAAAACTAGTATGCAAACCAGCCAGTTTCTAAATTCCTCTTTGAAAATAATTCCTTTACTACCCCCTTTTTGGGTTAGTTCACACACCCTCATTGTTAGTACACCCACCCATCCTTGTTAGTCACATCACAATGTTAGCCACCCCCAATATGGGAATCCATACCATGACCTTGGTGTTGAAACGAGGCTATCTTCACTCAGTTTGCCACTTGAGCTATGGACCTGAGTGTCCATAAGGTGGCCGCTGGTATGAAGATAATCATATCTAAAAGTCAGACTGATCCACTCATCAGATGGACCAACCCTGGACACAATTTAGAAAAATAGCCAATTATGGTCCACCTTCAATACACAAATGCAGCCCTTCTGATGATTAAACTAGGCTGCACCATTTTCACGGTGGGCTGACCTCATCGCACTTGCCCATTGGCAATGTGTGCAGCGTGTGAGTGTGTAAAAGAAAAAAAAAAATCTCCTAGCATTGGGTGTTGGGTTAAACTACGACCTGTGTACATAGAGGATAATAACGGTGGGCATTGTATCCTAGTAATAACATGTCAAGTAGACTACTACACCAATCCAACTAACCCGGGGATGCAAACTACCTCAAAAATAGTAATTATGTCCGCACTCTGTCCTGATAGAATAAATTGAAGTCCTACCAAACAATAATCGTCTTAATAAGTGCGAGGTTTCTATTTCCTTTTTATTGTTTTTCAAGCCTGGGCCGACCTCATTGCACTTGCCCATTGGCAAGTGTATTGCGTATGAGTGTGTGTAAAAGAAAAAAATCTCCCTAGTATTGAGCGTTGGGTTAAAGTACAACTTGTGTACGTAGTAGATAACTATGCTGGGCATTATATCTTAGAAGTAGCACTTCAAATAGTCTATTCCACCAGTCCAACGAACCAAGGGACACAAATTATATATATCTCAAAGATAGTAATTAAGTCCGCAGCTCATCCCAACAGAAAACTTGAAATCCTACCGTACAACAATAGGCTATTTCATTTTTATTGTTTTTCAAGTTTATTTTCCAAAATTGTTTTAACACTAGGTTGGTGGGATGAGAAGCGCTTCCCTTTACTTATATAGAATCCATAGACATACATGATCCGGGTATACTCACATGAGAAAACGTACACAAATAGATAGATACATACTTGTGCACTTGTGACCGTGTGAGTAGTCATCTGCCTTGGGACGAAGGTTTATAATCTAATGATAAACAACTGGCTAGTTTAATAGCATGTAGGACACTCCAAAAACTGTGGTGTGTAGGATCACCTCACATGAGGCCTACCTTTTGCGTTCTTAACCGATGAAATTATGGGCCCAACTATGGATTGCCCACATTGACCCATTGGCCTCTTCGTTTAATCGTCCATCCACGGCCTATCCAATTGGTGAAATTTTTGCACCACTAACAACCTAGCAAGGAATTAAAACGACGACCTTTGATAAGTCTTCACGCGTTCCTACAGTCTGGCAGATAGGTGCAATATCCGAGCCATCCATCAGGTGGTCCTGATCATGTAGATGATTTTGACCAAAACTAGAGATGATCGACTTCGCAAGTGGGCCACGATATGCGTGGCCTGTACATGAGCTGACTTCTACAAGTACGTGGACATAGCAAAGCTCAGAAATAATAAAACATTGGAGAAACTTTCTGTTGTGATCTGGGACTTCCATTGGCCACAAGGGAATGATTGGGCTCTGAAACTTTTCTTGATATACCTAGAAAAACGATAGATGCTCAATGTCCATATGCTTGCTGATTCCACACGCGTGTAAGCCCTTCCATCTAGACACAGGCACACGTGCAAATACTAAACATCCAATCGAGATTTGAGCTTTCCATCAGGTGGGTTTTGCTGTTTGTAACTTCTATCCTAAAAAATCAGCTGTTTAACACCTCAGGTGGGCCACAACATACAAAACAAATGGACGGCTAGGAAAACTTGATTTACTTTGTTCAGATTACTTTCTACCTTGTAGTACACTTTATCGTAATCAGATGGAAAGCTCAGATAGTCCACGTGATGATATTGGCACGTGCTCTTCGTATGGATGGGCATGGCTCCACACGCGTGTGGAATTGACCTCGACATTTCAATACACGTGTGGAGAAATTGAATATTATGTTTTCATGAGTCCCGACGTAAGGATATGGTGGACGGACAATAACACCCAGAGACTGCATGTGCTGGCATGTAGCTGTCCACCTATTTAATAATATATATGTATATGACAAAAAAATACAAAAAATAAAAATAAAATTGAGATGGAATTCGGGCCATGGATGAGTGGGCCCATACACAACTTTACACGCAGCGCACATGCCAATGGGCAAGTACGATGAGGTCGGCTAACCGAGAAAATTTTTGGTACACCCACGAGTTAGCTACGCTAGCTACACCGGGTGGAGCAATGACCCCACCATGATGTATGTGTTTTATCCGCACCGTCCATCCATTTGGTGAGATGATTTTAGGGCATTATACCAAAAATGAGGCAGATCTGAATGATTTTAGGGCATTATACCAAAAATGAGGCAGATCTGAATCTCAAGTGCCCCCGAAGAAGTTTTTAATGGTTGGCGTTTAATCCCCACTATTTTCTGTGTTGGTCCACTTGAGCTTTGGACCTGCCTCATTTTTTGTGTCGTGCCCTAAAATGATCTCACCAAAATGGATGGACGGCATGGATACAACACATCGTCCGTTGGATAAATGTCAATGTGCATGTGGAGTGTGTGCAACATCCAAACCGTCGAAAAGGTGGCCCCACAATGAACATCTGATACAAAATCAAACCTATCCACTGATCATGTGGGTTGCATCATAGAAAAATCTAAATAATAAGTCACTGATGTTGAATCAGATCTTATACTAGCTAACTTAGCTGTAGCTGTTGAAAATTCAAGGAAATCATTCTATCAATCCTCTGTATGATAGCTATTGTCAGTTTGACATGTATTACATGTATGGACCACCTGATGAGTTGGACCACCTGATGAGGGTATCAGTCTAATTTTGGAACAGTCAACTATAGGGTTGTTGGAGGGTATCATTATTGTCCAACGCGTCCTAAGATATTTATTGTGATAGGATATGTCAGGACTGTAGCCGTTGAAAGATTTTGAACCTTTTGATTATTCAAAGGTTTAGAAGACGAACCATAGTCAAAAGAGAAGTCCAATGATCCAATTTAGGAGATTTTTTTTTTTATGTCACTAATCCAATATAAGGCCCATCATGTAAACGGTTTAGATCATTGAAAGATAGCCCTATATCAAAAGGCTAAAGCCCGGCTATATACTATTGCAGTACATTGGGATGTATTCTAGCAAACCGCCTTCTCATTCTGATATTTCTTTGTTCAAAGTCAATAATGCCGTGTTTGGCAAGAGACTGGTTCCTCTATAACTGGCATCTTTAACTATTGCGTGTGGGGTCTACTGAGGTATGTGTATGCATCCAACCGGTCTTGCAGGATTGCCTAATCTTGAAATATGACTACGCAGAAATTAGGTCTACACGACAATCAGGTGGGGCATGCAGTAGAAAACAATGGACAACCACCCAAAACCTTCAAGTTCATATGGCGGCCAACATGATGGTTGATTGGCCTGATTTTTGGACCATGACCATCACAATCTCATGGTGAGAAAACCTTGTTAGGCGGGTTGAATGGAATATAATTACCCTAGTGAGCCACAATTATGTTAGGTTTCATTCACAACTGCCCATATTTAGTTTACATGCATGTATGCGTGGGTCATAAAAGAATAATCAACCTAACTTTTTTGGGATGGGATATTGTCACTTGAGGGGTCCACTCCCTACATTTTTTATACGTGTATGCTACTTTGGCACGTGCAATATGATTAAGCTCTTCAATCACTCCTTGTACAAATCCCTCTCAGGGTTTGCAAGTGAGCATGGGTGAATAAATTTTTTCAAGCAGGTGAATAACTGAATTCATGGGCAATCTTAAAAGTAATTTAATTAGTTATGGATGGGGAACCTTTCCATGCACATGATGGCATTTGGACATATTGTGGACAACCAATATCATCAATCTAGATGGTGCATTAGGTCTGACTCACTTATCATAGACTGCTTGAAGATAGGTATTAAAAAACTAATTGACAAGATAGGTCCAGTCATGGATGTTTGGGACCACCATGATTTTTCCATGGTAGTTGAAGAAGTGGATATGACTAAATAGACTGGTCCAAATAGGTGATGTCGATGCTAAGGAGTCCAAATGCAACTCTGTGAATGAGAAGGTTGCCATACACTTATTTAAGATAAGGGCCCATGTCTTTTCACCTGCTTCCATTAATAGGCATGCTCTTCTTCCTACTTTTGGTAAGAGTCCTCTATCTCCACCAAAGCAGAAGGAAGCGGATTGCATCCTACCATGCTTGGACAATAATTCAACCATATAGGTGCTCCTGTGGGGCCACCATTATGTATCTGTTTATCCACACTGTCTATCCTATTTTCTCAGTTCATTTTAAGGTATGAGCCCAAAAATGAGGCAGATCCAACGCTCAAGTGGACCACACCAGAGATGACTCTTGCATGTGATGCAACTAGTATTAAATGCTTCGTGCATTTAATGCAACCCAAGCTCACTATCAGGGCTGTAAATGGGTCAGTGGACCCAATGGGGTGCCCGGACCCGACCCATTTAGACCCGACTCAGACCCGACCCATTTGTTAAATTGTACGGGTCTAGGTCCAAGAACAGACCCAGTTGCTAAACGGGTTTGGGTCTGGTTTCCTTTATATTAGGCCCGACCCAACCCGACCCGAACCCATTTAGCAAGTGGGCGGATTTGGTCTATGTTTCAAGGGACCCGTCTAGCCCAAACCTGATTTTAAGTCTTGTAAAATGCTTGCATACTTAATTCAAACTTGGACCCATTAGACCCGACCCATTTATAAATGGGTCTGGGCGAATCTCCCTCTACTAGACCTCGACCCATTTATAAATGGGTCTGATGGGTTGACTCGGACCTGCCCATTTAGTAAAAGGGTCTGGGTCTAAAATTTGGACCCAGACCCGTTTAGTAAATGGGCGAGTTTGGTTTTGGCTAAACCCGCCCTGAACCCGACCATTTACGGCACTACTCACTATTAGGTGTGGTTGGCTTGAGTGTTGGGTTGGCCTCATTTTTGGGTTCATATATATATACACCGTAAAATGATATGAGAAAATGATCGAATGGCGTGGATAAACAAATACATCATAGGTGGGCCCCACGGGAGCCCCTATATGGACAGATTATTGTCAGGGCAGAGTCGGACACAATCCAATTCAAAATTAAAGACGGGGGTTGATTTGTAAAAGAGGATGTGTGGGAATGTCATCAATTCCCATAATTGCATTCATCTCGAAATGGTATAGCTTCTGAAGTTGGTTTTAGGTTGACCATGTGCACATGGTATAGAGTTATTTGGCTATTGAAAGTCAATGTAGGATTTTCTTTTCTTTTTAATCAAAGTCAATATGCATGCTGAGGTTAGCTTGAATTTTCATTTGGTTTGGATAATCTCTACTAGTACGCAATTGATTTTTTTAGGTTACTAAGCTTTGGATTTTCAAGGGCATGGGAAGGATTTAAAACCTTTGCAGGAAGTAAATTTCTGAGGTGTCCTGCTTAGCAATCAATGGTTTGAAAATTTTTCTGCCCAACCCCATCAATAGCTAATAAGGGTATTTTTTTTGTCATTTTAAAATGTTGGTGCGAATAGCTTGCATGTCTTAATTGCATTTAGCCCGCATCAACCTCAAATCAAGGTTGACTAGAATACATCCTAATGCATTAGACTTTAATTAGCATTTGGTCATGGAGTCATCTTCAAATGATTGAAACTGCTCATACGATGGTCATCCACATGGTATGTTTGTCTTTTGATCATTTGACTCTTTTTCTTTAGATATGAACAGTTAACATAACCTTTAAATAATTGAAGGGTTGAAATTATTAATTCAATAATTATTTTAAATATCTCACACCTATGGGTAATTTCGTTATATAAATAATCTCGGTTATTGAAAAGAACCCAGATCCAATAGCTGATGTATGGTATGAAATAACTCTTCTCCTCCATGCCTCTTTTCATGTCTTACAAATTGCATCCTCTCTCGTGCTATGCACATGCCGTACCTGCTTACTAAGATTAATAGGTGTTTTAATTTCAAATGCAATCAAATTAAAATAAGACTTAACAATATTGCAATGTGTTAAATTGTGCTCTCTTTTTTGAAAGATGAAGTGAAAGAATAAAATTTTTTTACTAAGAAAGAAATGGTGTAATATGATTTAACATCCATTCAACATTTCAAAGCATATATATGCGCGCAGCACACACACACACACACATTTTTATTAATATAGATCAATTCAGCAATGTAAACTCTTGCTAATGAATATTCTTGTCGAATTTTGATTGTTGGCTATTTTGTTATTTCATATGTTCGTAAATGTACACTAATAATCTAGTTAAAATCAAATTAGGGCGACTTTCTGTTTAAGATCTAAATTAGGATCTTTGATCTGGATTTTTTCGTTACTTATGTTGATTCTTATGTAATGGAAATGGGAAATACTTGTTTAAAAGAAATATGTATAAATGAACCCTACACCTGGTATGTAGATTTATGCCTCCGGCTGGAACATATTAATGATAACACAGAATATGCACTGGGTAGAGGAGTGTACGTTGTCGCTTTCTTTGAGATAGTTCGCACTCATTGGTCAAAGAACTGGTGCAGAAGATTGGCGACGCAACTATTTCCTAGGATACAACTCTCCAGCAATATTTCTGCACAACATGCACAAGCTGCGAGAAAACCAACACCACGATCATCACAGAACATGACCCTGCCTTTTGCCCAGAGCAAACATAATTCATGAAGGAGGAAAAAAATGAGAAGAAGAAAAAGGTTATTGGTTTTTCCCATGCTCAGAAACCCTAACCCTAATCTCTTCATATAAACCTGTTTAAGAAAAACAATTGCGGCATTTGGATATGCCCGATAATTAAGACATGTTTCGCATAATATAAATGGCTTAGTGTGCACACACCTCGATTAAAGGTTTCCAAAGCAGTTTTTCCATCGGCCGCACACCTACTGCCCATGCATACGGGCTTGTGCATAGGTATAACAAATTACACAAAAGTCTATGTTAGGTAAAGGTGTATAACCAACTTTTTTTCTTCTATTCTATCCAATATGGGATTAAAGAAGAGCACAAAAAGACAATATATAATGCAACATAGTTTTGTTGAAATACACATATCAACCTTTATGCCAACTGTACAGTTTCTCAATATATGTGTATTAGCCACTGATCACAATTTGCTAACGTATTGAAGTTTTCTTTCTTTTTATCTTCTTATATATAGACTTGATAATGGGTTGGGTTTGGTCTGGGTCAGCTCAAGCCTAACCCATTTAATAAACAGGTCAAGAAATCTAGCCCTAACCTGACCGCTATCCATTACCTAGTGTTCCAATCCAACCTACTTAAAATTTCTAAAGCTTGGGCTGGACCCCATGCAACCCGTTTATTTGCCGTTGTTGGGCTTATTCAACCTGCCCAACCTGACCCATATACCAACTATAATCTCTCATGTTAGGTTTGTTGTCTCTTCTTGCAGTTTTCATGTGCATGGAGCTTGTTATTTCACACGTCTTCTAGCCCACCGTAGATCTAACAATAACTAAATTTTTGGATTTATCAACCATGTGCCCACTAGAATTTCTAAACATTTATTAGTTTTCTAAATTTTTAATCAAAGAAAAACAATAGATACAAAACCAACAACATCTATTGTGACGCAAGTGATAATTAGTGAATTGCAAAAATATTTAAGAGGTTCAAAATTATAGCAAGGACATTTTTGTTTCAGGTAATGGCTTGGGTTTGGTTAGGTTGGGACATTTGGGTCAGCCCATTGATTCAATATATGCACTGGTTGGATTGGTCTAAACCCAAGCGCAACCCATTAATCTAATTGTGCTACCTTTTAGTCCCAAGTCAGACCTGCAAATCGACTTGATTTGACGCAAATCCAACTAAGCAAATTGAGCCAATTGACCCATGGGCTGACCTGACTCATTGCCACCCCTACCCGATTGCCACCCCTACCCGTGTATCATTAACTAACACCATTTGTATTCAAGTCAAGGAACATAAAAACACATAAGATGCATTACAACTAATATTAGCAGTATGTGGGTCCTTAATCCTTGCCTCGTTAGTAGACATCTAGGAGTTTCAACACGAGGTAGGAGTTTCACCACGGGGTCTGAGGTTCAAGTACTCATAAGTGGTGAAATCACAGTGCGGCATGAGTGTAGGTGTGTGTGTGGGTAGTGCATGTGTAAAGAAAAAAAACTATAGCTGTATGTTAGTCCCATACGTGTGTGGAACCCTGTCCATCCACATGTAGCAACACATGCCAACATGGCACACATCTAGCTTTCCAACTGGTTGGGCCTAAAGCTAAAATCTTCTGGCTCAAAATTCAGGTTGCTCCACTGCTCACTGGGGCAACAATAAACTATTGACTAGGAGAAGTTTGCTAACTCCACATGCATGGAGCCATACATATTCAAACATGTGTATATGTGTGAATACGGAAAACATGTTGGAGATGGGCCTTAGCATCTTCAGGTAGGCACCACAAGGCACAAAGTACATTGCCAGCTAAACAAATTTATTCTAGCCATTCATTTGTTTTGATATACAGTGGCCTTTTGAGGTATGAAATAGGCTGATTTTTACATCAAAAAAGTGCATGGCTTGCTCTAGAAGATCTAAGAAGTGCACTTCGCCAGGTGTAAAGCCTACATCTCATAGCTCATAGCCGTGTCACATCATGACTCATGCTCCCATGCTTGGCTGTGTATGATGGCCAAATGCGTGTGAAGTTAGCAAGCTTTCTATCTGCCATGAATAGCTCACCTTTTGTCATTTTCTTTTAGGTTACTATGGTTGGAGAGCCTTCAAAATGAGCATATGTTGTTTGTTTAGACCGGTCGGGTGATGGGTCTGGCTGTTTGAATAGTTTACATAGCGAGGTTGTTTGACAGTTTTATGTGCCCTCGATCGGTCGGCTAGCTGATTGACAGGGAGCTCCGACCGGTCGGTGGTGAGGCAGTGTGGATGTATTTCCTCTGGACTGTTTTTGTGCAAGGTGCAACCGGTCGACTGCGCACACATTTTCTTGCGCAACTACATGGTAGTGTGTAAGAAGTTACTATTTTGGGTTTACTACCTATTTAACAACTTGTAAATAAGATTAGCTAGAATCCTAAGGTGTTCAAGGTTTCCTAATTGCATCAGGAAGAGGGGAGAGTATTTTGAGAGGGAGAGAGCTTGAGTTTTCTCTGTTTTTTTTCTTGCTTGTGGGTTGTCAATCTCTGTAATCTTTTGTTTATTATAGTGGATCGCTTTGTGCCGTGGTTTTTTACTCGTTGATGGATTTTTCCACGTAAATTCGGATTCTCTTATGGTGAATGCTTGTGTGTGGCTTGATTGCATAGTGTTTCTCGTTTGATCTCGCATAACTCTGTGCATTTGGCTTTTGCTTCCGCTGCCGAGTTTTCCTAATAAGTGGTATCAGAGCTATCGTTGGGGTGGATTAGAATTCGGATCTGAGATGAGAAGATGGTATCAAGTGCAAGGTTCGATATAGAGAAGTTCTCTGGCAAAAATAACTTCGATCTATGAAATGTGAAGATCGAATCCCTCCTAGTTTAGCAAGGGCTTGATGAAACTCTTAAAAAGCGACCAGAGGCTATGAAAGATGATCAGTGGACAAAGCTCGACAAGAAGGTTAGAACTTCGATCCTGTTGAGCCTTAGGGATGATATTCTCTATCACGTCACGAAGGAGAAGACTGCGAGTGAAACGATGGCGAAGCTAGAGAAGGTTTATGCCAAGAAGTCTCTAGAGAATCTCATGTATCTGCTAATGCAGTTGTTCACCTTGAGGATGGTTAAGGAGACGGATATGGAAGACCACTTGAGCACGTTTAATAGGCTGGTTTGTAAGTTGGTGGAGATAGATGAACCGATGAAGGATAAATATCAAGCATGGATCTTATTGAATTCTCTTCCAGATTCATATGAGTCATTCAGGGGCTCTGTGTGTGCGGGAGGGAGACCATCAACGTCGAGACCGTTATCTCAGCCCTCCATTCGAAGGACGATGAGAAAGAAGAACGATGACGTCAGATGTACTGTTTATGAGGGGAAGAAGTTCTGAGCATGGTGGGGGATATTTGAAATTCGAATCTGAGGCCAAATGCAAAGGTAAAGGTAAGGTGAAGTGTTGGAATTGTAGTCAAGAAGGCCACATGAGAGGAGATTGTCAGAATCCCAAGTTGAAGCAAAAGAGGTATGGAAATTCTTCTGGAGAGGGAGCCAATACCGTAGAGGACGATGGCGATCTATGTGAAGTTCTGACTGTATTTGGCAAGAGATCTCACGGTAGAGAGTGGATCCTAGATTCAGGGGCTTCATGTCACGTTTGTCCTGACCAGAGTTCATTCACGACATACAAGGAGTATGGTGGTGAATCAGTGTTTGAGGGCGATTGCTACGCTCATAAGGTTATAGGTATTGGTACGGTGCGTATTAGGATGTTCGATGGGATCGAACGAGTCCTGAAAGATATGAAGCATGTTCTCAAGATGAAGATGAATGTGATTTCTCTTGGTGCATTCGAGGTGAAATGGTGCGTGTTCATCGGCCGCGATCGTTGTTGTGAAGTGTTGAAGGGAGCACTCGTGTATATGAAGGCATGGAGGTGTGACCATCTTTACAAGTTGATTCGGAGCACAATTCACAGTGGAGCTACGAGATCGGTAACGAGATCCACTGGTTGCTAGTATGTGGCAAGTGCCCAAGGGCCACATGAGAAGAGCGGACAAAGGGCGTGAAAGTGCAATGTTAGGGTTGATGGAGGCACGAGAAGCACTAGAGCTATGATTGAAGATGAGATGACGTAGCAATGATGTTTTTTGTTTCGACGTTTGAAGCCTCGGTGGAGATTGTTGGAGAGCCTTCAAACTGTGCATCTGTTGAGTGCTCAGACCGGTCGGGTGTCCGGTCTGACTATTTGGACAGTTTACACAGTGAGGTTGCTGGACAGTTTTGTGTGCCCTCGATCGGTCGGCCGAATAGTTGACAGGGAGTTTCGACCGGTTGGTGGTGAAGCAACGTGTATGTATTTCCTCTGGACTGTTTTTGTGCAAGGTGCGACCAGTTGACTGCGCACGTGTTTTCTTGCGTAACTACACGGTAGTAGCGTAATAAGTTGCTATTTTGGGTTTGCTACCTATTTAAACAGGTTGTAATAGAGATTAGCTAGAATTCTAAGGTAGTCCAAGGTTTTTTAATCTCATTAGGAAGAGGGGAGAGTGTTTTGAGAATGAGAGAGCTTGAGTTTTCTCTATTTTTTTTCTTTCTTATAGGCTGTCAATCTCTGTAATCTTCTGTTTATCATAGTGGATCGCTTTGTGCCGTGGTTTTTTTTACCTGTTAAGGGGTTTTTCCACGTAAATTCGAATTCTCTTATGGTGAATGCTTGTGTGTGGCTTAATTGCATAATGTTTCTCGTTTGATTTCGCATAACTCTGTGCGTTTGGCTTCGGCTTCCGCTGTCGGGTTTTCCCAACAACTATGACCCACTTGAGGAGTGAAGTTGCCTTATTTTCATGCTAGAAGACCTAAAATGTGTAGCTAAACTAAGGATCAGGCTCCATGGCTTAGTGGCAGATAGACTTTGTTTCAACATTGAGATCATGGGACTAGTATTCTCACACATACATGAGCATGGTAAACCGTGCCACATTTGATATAACTTATCAAATTTGTTATAGAATCAATATAAACATGGCTTGTTTGGTTTTCCCATAAGAACGGTAAATGGGTAAGTTATATACTCTTATAAAGAAATCACTTTTATACCATGAAAATGTAATGATTATGATTTACTTTATGTACTTCTTTTGCATGTATGACTCTCGCTTTACAAGCTATAATTCCTAATTAAAGAAATACCTAAAAATGATAATTATGGCTCATTTACTTTACATTTCATAAGAAATTTAAAAGATCAAACAATCCCAAGGGCAGGGTGACTTGAATGCAAGTAAAATCTCACTTTTTGTAAAAAGAATAATAATAATAATAATCTCACCTTTGTAGACTCTTAAAATTGTTTGGGGCCTTCTTTGTTTTTGGGTGTTAAGAAAGCCTAGGAAAGAGTCTACTTTCATGAAAAAGAGGCAAAAATGCTCGGCGCGCATGTTCTGGTGGCACCGGTATTGCCATAAGCTAATGTAACATTGGGCAAATGTCAGGCGCAATTGATGTGTTTTCACCATTCAACCTATCTACAAGATGTGTCACGTAGAAAAAACAACCCTTGGCACTCAAACTCAGTCAAATCCAAAACTTAGATGGGCCTCATAATAGGGAATAGATTGAGAGGGAACATCCACAGTTGATTAGCATGAGGGGCCTACCGTGTGGTGCATACATGATGATAAGGTCATTCAATCCCTTCATCCAATCTAGTTGAACATTAATAATGCCAACATCCAGGCTGTTAGGCAACTCAAGTGGGCCCCTATGGAATTCAAAGGCTGGCATTCCCTCACGGATCATTTCCTTTGCTGTACCAACGTCAGTTCCGGATTTGACTGAGTATTGGGTACTTGGGTTTTCGGAGGTGACACATTGATAAGTCGTTTGAACGGTGCAAGTACATGACATAGCTAGGTCCCTTATCTGCCCAAGTACCTACGGTAAGCTTATGGTCGTTCCAGTACCATTGGAGCTCGCTCATCAACTATTATTCTTTTGAAATGCTTAAAAGAGAGGCTCTATCACTCCCAAACACAATCAAATCAATCCATCACACCCAATCAAATCAATCCAGAAAGAAACGCTATCACCCCCCTACTATAATCAAATGGATCTATCACACACCATCAAATGCAAAGAAACTCTATCACCCCCCTACTATAATCAAATGGATCTATCACACACAATCAAATGAAAAGAAACTCTATCACCCCCCCTACTATCATCAAATGGGCCTATCGCACACAAACAAATCAATCTACGAAAGGACTTTACTGATATTGAAACATGAGTGATAGACTGAAACTCTTTACCTGTCCAAATGGGATTTTATTCTTTAGAAACTTTTATAAAGAGATTCCATCACACCCCAAACACAGTCAAATCAATCTATCGCACACAGTCAAATCAATCCCTGTAAAGTCCTTCCCCTGATTAAAAGATGAGTGATTGACTCAAACTCTTTAACAATAAACTACAACAGTAATACGAAGTAAAGTCATAAGTAATATTAATACCAATTTGGTTGCTTTTATTTTTGATGTGCTGTGTAATGTACTCACATGATTGGATGCATGTGGAAACTTTCCTAATGTGTTATATCCGTGTCGTTCATCCATTTTACAATATTATTTTAGGGCATGACTCCAAATATCAGGTTTAACTGACACTTCTATGGGTCACAAGAAGTTTTTAATAACAGGTATTCAATCCTAACTGCTTTTATGATGTGGTCAATTTTCATTTTGAGCATGGCTCATTTTTTATTTCTTTTCATAAAATGATTTCGTAAGATGTATGGATAGTGTAGATATAACACATACATCACGATGGGCCCCACAAAACTATGCCACATCAACAAAACTCCACCCATTGTATTCTGACGGATTCCTATGATTTGACAACTTAGTTTATCCAATCAGCTACGAGGAATAATAATGAAAGCTTGACAATGCATTCCCATGAAACTTGGTCATCAAAACAGGTCCTAAAATTAGGATTTTGCTCACACCTATGATTTTTTTTTAAAATCTGATTTTAATATTGACAATGCATTAAGAATGGTGAAACTCCTCACCTTAGAAGACCAAGCATCTGTCAATAGGTAGACCACACCTCTAGGTAGAAAGGTATGGCTTAAAATGATAAACAATACACATTCAATGTATAGTAACACCCGAGGAGCCCATCATCTTAACCTTTGGGTGAAGGCACATACACAACGTGGCCCACCTGGCCATGGTCTTAGATCTTGCGATATGTGCCCTCAACTAGGATTCTGCTGTTCATACGAGTAGCCTTCAAATTTCCCTTGCAATTTTGTCTTTCGCAACACCATCATTTATCATCTTGGTAATGGCAGTCACTTGCCTAGGTAGTTTGATTGCAACAATATCATGAAAATTTGTGCTGAACTAGACTGATTAATCATGATATTTGGTGCAACCAAATGCAGCCTTTTGATTTTCTAATTTCTCAAGTAATTCAAAGTAAATGAGTCTTCTTCGGCATTTTAAAGTAAATATGTTAATGAAATTGGTATCATTTTATTTCTACAATATAAAATTATTATTTTTTCAATGATGCTCTTAAAATAAACAACAGTAGAATGTAATCATTGTAGTTAAATATAAGTGATGTCACCATACAATTACATAGGTAAGTAATCTTTACTCATTTCTAGCTAATTACTATTATAATTGGAAAACCAAATACCTTTAAAAAAAATTGTTAGCTTCTAAATTCATCATCATCCAAGCCTCATTCCAACTAACTGGGGTCAGCAATTGCGGCATAAGTTTGACATTAATTAACCCTTCTTTATTGGGGCTGAGGCAATAAGCTATATTACATAGGTTGATTACCATCAAGCACTATCTAATAGTCAATCACTACGAGCAGTAAGGGTTGTGCCTTCAAATTAATGCCTTCAAAACCAAATCAATAGGCTTCAAATCTCATCGTTGGTCTGTTTTGACAAGCTGGAAGTGCAATAACCAATCAACCATACCCATTTTAGCTTCAGGTCTAACCCATGGTTAGCAAAATTCTATTTTATGTTTTGAAAAAATAAATAAATCTATAGTACATAAACAACATAATCTCCAAAGGAAAAATAAAAAATAAGAAATCTCTAATACATAATTAAGATAATTAAAATGAGGTAAACTCATTTTAAAGTGGCGCTGACCATTTTAATTGATTTTTGTACTATAATCTTATAATTTACGTACAAGTATATTCAGTAAATGCACATCTTCAAACTTTTTTTTTTTTTTTTTTGGGTAGAAGTTATTAGCATGTGCAGATCTTTTTCTTTTCGTTTACACACACGCACTTGATCCCATGATCTCAGTGTTGAAGTAGAGTCTGCCTACCACTGAGCCATGGAGCTGGACCCATCATGTGGAACTTATTCACCAGCATGTAAATATCATTCAATCATCTAAGTGGGGGTCCACCGTATTTTGTGTATGCCATCCAACCTTCATATTGAGTTCCACCATAATGAGGGGAGATGTCCCAAAAATCAGGTTTCTACCATCATTATGTAGGCCACACCATAGTAGGTAGGACTTATTTTTTGGGCACTCCACTTTCTTAGTGGGGTGACCCTTCTTAATGGATTGATTCCGTACACAAACCAGTGGGCTCCACAAGCAAAGTCGTAGAATAAGCATTCTCAAACGTCGAAGAGGACTGGGCCTCAATATCTTTTTGCAACTGATTGTTAAGGTTTGAAACTAAGTTAAATACAAACATTTGTTACATTGTGTTTGCTTTCAAAGGGAATTATTAGACGCTTAAGATCATCCCAGGGACGTGTATTTTGAACCATTCGCCATCCACAGTATCGCACATGGGTTGACGACTCAGAGTCGAAGTTGACTCGGACTCAGTCAGACCTAATCCGGTTCATCACCATGGGCCGCTCGCGACTCCAATTCACCCACTAACTTGAGTGAGTTGCAACTTGATTCAAGAATAAATGAGTCCCCTGAGCCCCAGTCTGAAATCCATGGCATTAAGAATTAGAAGAAAAAAATTATATTTTGTGAGCCATGTTCACTTATGAAAGTCACACTAGCTAATTAGAATCGTGAGAGAATCTTGTCCATCAATTTCATACCAAAGGCCACTGATCAAATGGCTAGGATAGTGTGATGAATGTGTATTTTTCAACCATTTGTGGTTAGCGGTACTGAAAACTAGATAGATGATCCTGATTAATGATACATCACCTTGCCGTATGAGCTGTGGAGAGATGGCTTAACCAGATTCGGGTTCCATCTCTGTGGAGAGATGGCTTAGCATCACATGGTACACGGTTCGGGATGTCATGGGCTGTGCTATGTTGGCATGTTTGCTAGGAAACAAAGGTTTGAACTAGGTCTGTTAACAGGGGGCTGGGCTGGGGTTGGGTGAAGGCCTATCCGGGGCAACGTGCGAAGTAAAACGTAGGCCCAAGCCTGTCATAGCACAAAAGACAGGCTCAAGGCCATACTCAAATGAGGACTCCAACCCAAGCCCAGCTAATTCAGCCACCTGTATGTATTAGACCTGAGTCGATTTTAACAGTTCCGGTACAATTCTTTTGACCCGTTAACAAAACAGGTTGGTTTCGGGTCTCATGTTTGGACCTTGGTTAAATTCACGTCTAGCCAGGGTTGAGTCAGGTCCATTAGCTTGGACCTAGTTAAAATTAGGCTGGATCTGGTCCAAGTTGGGTTTGACTTGTTTTAATAGTAATATTACATATGTTAAATATATATTGATTATTCTAGGAAAGAAACCAGGTTTCTCCTATTTAGGCACCTAGCATTCATTGAAGTAGTTCATGTATGTGTGCAATGTTACCCATCCATCTGGTGAGTGACCATGTGGGTGCTCTTGTTTGACCCAAAGCCAGCTTGAAACTTAGGGTTTATTTGGATGCCTATAAAGTTTTAAGCGGTAAACACATCCCACCCGAAAAAATTTTCAAGTGTAAATGGTTTACATGCAATTCTGTTTGGCTTTTAAGTGGTAATATGTTTATACGTAAATAAATTATGTTTTTGGCTAGCTGGTAAAGCATTTACAATGGATAAAATAGGTATTTATATCATAGAGCTTGGGTGGTAAACCTTTCAAAATCTACAAATCACATAAGGACTTAATTTTTATTTTATTTTTACCCTAAGAGAGCATTACAACATGCACACACACTAGACAGATTGATTGTCCTTCACCCATCACAATGGGCCTCAAATGTAATTTGAAAGTTTTTAATGGTGGTTGTCCCATCCTTCTCTCATGTGGTCCATTTGATAATCAACGAGCTATCTTTTCAGGGCCAGAGGACAACATCAAGGGAAGCACGTGATGAGTAGCTTAAATGTACCATACACATTACGGTGGACCCCACATCACGAGCAAATACCAACCACTGTGTTCCACTATTTATAATGCATTTTTTTTTCCAATCTATAAAGACTTTTCCAATAATCTGAAACCGAGGCAATACATGCATCCAAACAGCCTTGTAATCCGATTACCTATAATCCCTTTACAGCTTAAAGACTTTATGGGCATCCAAACGACCCCTTAGATGCAAAGATCCGGTGGGAACCCAAAGTCTAATCGAATCTGGCTGTGCTTTTTCAAGAATGAGACCAAAGACCCAAAAGGACACGCACTCAACAAGACTTGAACCTGGTTAGCCCACGTATGGTTATTATAGGACCTGACCCATTGACAGTTATACGACATTCCCCATGGTGCGTGTATTGTAGAACACCAAATGTATCACTTATAGAACACATTTCATACATATATTGCAAAAGTCTCCTAAAAAACCCTAAAAAGGCTAAGCTGCGTCAACCTTGGGCCAGGATGCATGACTTGATCTAGTTGCAGCCCGAGCCTGGCCTGACTAAACAAACGGGCTTAACCTTTTGGTCTTGGGCCGGCCGCTGGTGGTGATATGCCAACCAGGCCTGTTCCACTGTATGCCAGGCCCAAAAGCCCAACAGGCCAGCATGATCACCTTCCATGCTGGATGCACTTAGGATTGCAGACGGAGCACTGTTGCTTTATATTGATTGAAAGATGCAGATCACAAAAATGAATGTTTAGGATTAAAATCTTCAGTGGTTCAAATTCAATGGGTGAAATCAGATGGTTCAGATAAGCCACTGATTCCAAAATTTGGGCCCAACTTGAGCCACTATATGACTCGTGCCGGATAACTCACCACCGTTTTAGATTCTAAACCCATGTCATGCATACATGCATGGGTTTGATGCAATTTACAAATGGTAGTTAAATCGGTCAAAATGCAGGGCCCAATGGATGGAGCACATTAGAGAAACTCAATTATCAGATGATCTTAACCATTCAATTAATGGTTATCAAAGGCATCTTTAAAGAGAAAATAATGGACACAATGGCCCCCACAATTTTGATGGTGCGGATTGGCGAACAGGTATAGTTACTTGCCAGGCAAGCCTTGTTATTTTGACCATTTCACCAGGCTACTCTTTGTGGCAATATTGTGCAACTATCCAGACCTGCTATTGTGGATGGGGCATATCTATAAGATCACACTGATAAAGCAATTCCAACCATCCAATTAAGGGTATCAGACAGATGGTTAAAAGTATAACAGTAAATGGTACAAATTAAAAGGAAAATCATATGGTTACTATATTGGGAATTCGCATAAATAAATAGTAAAATCAAACAAGATAAACACAATCACACATAGTAAATCCAACATAGAGACAATTTGAATTTACATGAAAAAAACCCATGCATGAAAAAACTACGGCACAAAGCTATCAACGTACTATGAAAATAGAAGTTTAGAAGAGATAAAACTTACCTGGATCAAGTCCTAAGAGAAAATCCTAGATTTCTCTCACATAAAACTCTCTCAAACCCCTAAGCACGTCTTAGTACTACCCTAATCCAGGTTACACCCACTTATATAATATATAATTGAAATTAGAAATAACTTATGTAAAATCATGCAAAATCAAGGAAACCGACAGTTGATTGGTCGGTCGATTGACAATGCCTAGCCGACCATTGATCGCTCGATAATCACATGTTTAGTCGTCCGAACATGTCAAAAACCGTCCAAAAATTTTTACACATAATTCCAAATATCATTAGTCTCGAGCCTTTATGTTTGGTTACCCAAACCAGATCAAAATTGTCCAAAGGCCAATCTACAACATCAATAGTATTTTCAATAGCTTGACTATAGTAGTCGGTTAACCAATGACCCCTTGACTTGTGCAAATTAAAGGCTCCATTCAACATTAATCATCACTATAACTTTTAGATTATGTTTTAGTTTAATCAGCTACTTGGACGGTCTGAATTGCTTTTACAACTATGCCATATGTACAATTAAAGAGTCACCCCCCATTTAAAAAAGTCCTGCTAACACAGGAGTCGAGCCCCATTTCACTATGACCTGCTAGACTCGTAAGAGGGATGGAGAAGGGCATGGCTAGTCACATGTTCATGTGGCAAACGTGTGGTACTTCCACTCCATCCATCAAGGACCACAATGATCTCTCCATGACCCAAAAAAGGCTTAGTCCTCTGGTCATATGGACTACACTTGCTTGAGAAAAAAGGAAGAAGAAAGACCGGTCAAGGAAAAATGACAGTGTAAACGTGGGGCCTTATTTTATGAGTGGAACGGCCTAAAATAGTGCCGGGTCACCAGATGATGGGTCACAAGCGTGCAGCAGATGTGCATGAAGTACAACACTTGTTGAAAGGAGCCCATGAGGAAAAAAGAAGAAGAAGCAGAAGCTCTGCGAGTCTACCACGATGCATGTATCCTATCTAATTTCTTTGTAGCTTCCACCGGCTCATGTTAGGACGCCATATAGGTTAATCTAACACTCAATTAAGCTGTACCATGGGAAAAAAAGGGAATGGACATGCCTACCACATGAAACCTTTCAGGCCCACATGATGTTTACATGCCATCTAACATGTTCATCATGTGATTCCATCTAGCATGAGCGGAAAAGAAAAAGAAAAGGAAAAAGAAAATGGTTTCAATGGGGATGTTACTTGTGGTGTGGCCTACTTGAGTTTTGAATCAAACTGAATTTCATATAGTGTCTTAAAGTTACCTAGCTCCAGGTGATGGGTGGATGATGCCACACATATTATGGTAGGCCAGCCAACTCCTCCTTGCATGGGTTATGTACAACATATGAAATTTGTGTCAATGAAGCAGATTGCATCTAGCAGGCCTTGGATGCTCTCCACTAGGGTTGTGTATGATCTAGTCGGTTTTGAATATTTAACAAACGAACCAAACCAATGAAGCCTTATTAACTGAACTAAATCGAATAAATTCTGATCGATTAAGTTTTATAGGTTTCATGACAACGTTCATAATATTAAAAAGATCTAAATCTCTAGTGTACCGCACCAATGTAAAAACTAGTGAATGACCATCAAAACTTTTTATAATTATAGGCTACAGGAAGTTTTGAATCAAGCTGAAAGTGAAATTTGACTTTTCCCTTCATCCAGGTTTGTTTGACCCTATCAAGGGGTTGGATGATAAATACACATTGTATATCTTCTTCGAGTGGACCCTAGGGCATTTTTAATGGCAACCGCTTAATTAACATTGCTTCCTGTGGTGTGGTCCACCTGAGATTTGGATCTAGTTAATTTTTGGGAACACATTTTAAAATGGGCTGAGACGATCGACATGGATATATAATATCAAGGTGGGCCATACGGTAGGGTAACATATATATATATATATATATATATATATATATATATATATATATATATATATATATATATATATATATATATTGAAATCGGCCGGTTTGATCCGATTTGATCAATTTTGCCAATTTGAGAGGGGGCACTTTCGGTCTTACTCATATAGTACAGGTTTTCTCGAATGTAGAGCATGTTTTAATGGTCTGAGTTGGTCCGAGCAACGATGCACCGGTCCTACCGACGACGTTATACGGAGTAGCATAGATTAAAATATTTAAACCTAATTGTGATTAGGGCTTCATTAAGAGAGGTGTTTTCTCTCTAAGGACAAGATTTTTGCAAGGTAAGAGGATTCTAGACACTTGTAAGGGTTTGAAAACGAATTTTCTTAAGGGTTTTCCTAGGTGCACGTTGTAAAGGAGAGATCCAAGTTTCGTCTATAATTAAAAAAGACTGAGTAGTGTAATCTCTAAGGCTTTGATTATAGTGAATTTTTGTCACTTTGTGCCGTGGTTTTTTTCTGCAAAGATTTTCCTCGTTTAATATTTTATGTTTGTATGATTGCTTTGATTGATTATTGTTTATTCGACTGTTCTATCTTCGTTGAACATGCTTCCACAAAGCGCACAGATTAGCAATGATATTAAATTCCAATTGATCTAGGTTTGTTGAGGACTCAGAATTTCAACAGGGAAGTGCTGTTTTATTTTTGTCATACATGGATCTCACTAGAAATTAAGTATTATCGGCCCCTGTCATGGATATGCTTGAGTGTGAAAATTTTGATGTGCTCTCACTCTCTCTTCAATATCTCTCGTCTGTCTCTTTTCCCTATCAATGTCGTGACCCAACTTTCTCTCTCTCTCTCTCTCTATCTCAATATTGAATATTGAAATCCTAATTAAGGTTTTATAATGGTGAATCTTTAATTTTCAATCCCTAATTATAATTTGTCAATGTTGAATTTCTAATCAAGGATTTGCAATTTTCAATCTCCCATAGTAATAGAATGTGAATTAGGAATTCAGAACCGAAAATCCATAAGTAAAAAATTACAATGTTAATCAGGTTTAATCATCATGCCTAATCAGGAAAAATGGAGGTCAATACCTTTGCACTTGCTACCAGACATAATTAAATACCTTTAAGCAGCCAAATGATGGGCACCTAATGTATGGTTTAAGTAGAAAAGAAATTAATCTTAGATGTTAGAAGTGAATTTCAAATATTAGAGTAAGGTATTTAGAAATGATTATGTAGCAATGGGAACAATTATGCATAATTGTTGTAATTCTAGTTGTTGTTATTCTCGTTGCGTAACGCAACGGGATAAATATAGATATTTTTTTAAGAGAGAGAAGGCCAAAATAATGGCTATTATAGACCACATCATGACAATAATGACAATAATGGAGGTAGTTGCTGCAGTTGGAATTGTGTCCTGCCTACCTAGATAGAACTAGGTCCAAACAAAGGCTTTGTCGAGCTTGCTTTGATATATGGGTTTTATCCACTCCATTTATCTATTTTTCCGATATCACCTTATGAGTTGTATGTTTTTTTAATTAGATATGTAAATAAGAGTAAATAGCTACTAATGCTTTTTGAGGGGTATTTATTTGAGAGGAAAATAGATGGGTAATTATACCTCGAAAATTGCCTCAAATGCATGAAATCAAAGATAAATTGGGTATGGTTAAAATCCATGTACCTCATAGTGATGCATGTGTGTGATTCACGCCATCCATCCATTTTACCATTTCATTTTGGAGCATGAGCCTAATAATGAGGCTGATTGGAAACTCAAGTGGATCTTACCTCCGGAAAAGAGGTTAATAACATTCAATGTTCAAAATTGAAACCTTCCTGGGGCTCCATAGGAATATATATCTAATCATTCAACGTATTCATAATATAACACGGACATACATAAAGAGTCTACACAAATATCAACTTGATTGAAAGCTTTCAAGGCCTCATAAAGTTTTCAACACTGGGTATTCATTTCCTACATTTCCTATGTCGTGGTCCACTTGAGTTTCAAATCTGCCTCGATTTTTGGCTCATCCTCTAAAGTGAGCTGGCCGATCATATGGATAGATAGATGAGATACATCATACATGCATGACAGTGGACCCATAACTTTTACAAGTGGAAATTGTATAAATGTATTATACGAAGCAGAAGATTTGCAAACAATCACCCTGTAAATGGTAAACTTGGGACTGCGGTGTAAATGTATGGGTAAAAATCTTTATTCATTTACCATGAATTACATTGGTAAATGAAAAATCAGACACTCGATTAAAGCATGACCCTAATGAGCCAAAAAATGAGGAACATCTCAGGCTCGACTGAAGGTACCACACCACAGGGAGCAACGGTGATTATGATACCTACCATCGGAACTTTTCTAAGACTATTAGTTATGTGTATTTATCATCCAACTTATTATAAAGTCACAAAGACTAAAAGGAAAACACAAATGTTACCTGAAATGATACGGAAAAAAAAATAATAATAATAAGATGAACCGCATGGATAAAATTCATACATCATGGTGGGCCCCACTAGATGCCCATAGGCTGCTTAAAAATGAATATATCTATTCTTGTTTCATGACCATTTATAATTGGGCCAACGACATGGACGGTGCAACTCGATTTAATTGTACAGTACGTGTACCATATCTGGGTTAACGCGTATGAATCATCTCAGTTGGCCGGGTCTTCTTCTCTCTTTCCAAAGAAGATTGATGAATTCTATTGGTTGAATGCGACACTGATCTAACCACTGTACGCGTGAAATACATTTATAGTAATCCGGAGGGTCGGTGTGGTGGGTCACTTCCTGATAAGCCAGAAAAATGCAGTGATGGAACAACTCCAACCATTTAGTTATGGTGAGTTTTACTGGTTGAAAATATCACCAATCCAAATATTCCAATTGCATACAAACTATTGGACGGACAAGATAGTTCTATTGATTCGATGTCGTCCTGTGTCCTATTAGCCTTAGTTTAATAGAAGATCAACGGTTACGATCACTGTTCATGTTTTCTACCTGTATACATGATAAGTGAGATGTACAAAACGATTATGCAGTGACTTGCATTTTATGATGACTCCTTTACCCAAAAGGACTCGGACTCGGACTCGGACTCGGACTCGGTAGTGAACCCTCCAATACTAAGATCTGGGCAGTGGTCCGTTATGTGGGTCCCACCGTGATGTATATGTTTTATCCACTCCGTCCATCCATTTTATCAGCTCAGTTTATGGAAAGAGACAAAAAAATTAGGCAGATATAAGTCTCAGGTGGACCATACCATAGAAAACAGTCGTGATTGAATGCCCACCATTAAAAACTTTCCAGAGCCCACTGTAATGTTTATTTTCCATCCAACATGTTGATTAGGTCACAGAGACCTTGATGAACGGAAAACACAAATATCAGTTTCGTCTAAATTTTGTTTTGTCCCCTAATAAGTTTTTAACGTTTGGTGTTAAATCAACACTTTCCTTTAGTGTGGTCCATATGAGATTTGGATCTAGCTAATGTTTTATATATTAACCTAAGATAAGCTAATAAAATGAATGGACGGCATGGATTAAATAAATACATGACTGTGGAGCCCACAAAGCTTTTTCAGCACCGACCAGTACCGACAGAGGGTCACTGCCGAATCCGAATCCAAAAAAGAAAAAGAGATCTAATGTGCTTGTTCACCACCATTCTAAAAACGGAGATGACTCATCTCATTACATATGGTGCTTTCGTATAGGGGGCCAGTTTGGACGGAGCACATCAGATGGATGGTTTTTATGTAGAATACTGAACGGTTCAAATTGCTAGGGAAAATCAGACGAGTACTATCATCTTCTTAGTGTATAAAACTTGGAAATGCTCCATTTCCAGTGGGTCAGATATTTGGACGGTTTCGATTGCCGGGAAACTATTCCATGTCTATGGTTGTAGAGTCACCACCATTTTTACGCGGTGATAAACTCCGTCCGAGTCAACTTCCCCAACATGTCCGTTGATTCGTTGAAGTTAGGTAGCGCTACTCGCCGCCTCCTTTGAGCGCGCTTTTGACTCTTCCCATTTGCTCTCATTTCTCCTTCAAAACCCTAGAAATTTCTTTCTTCTCTGCAACTCTCGTTCCAGATTCTTCCAATTCAAACTACATTTCAGGTAGATCTCTCCTTCATCTTTCTCTCCGTCATTCGATCTATCTCCTCAATTGACAGATTCTCTCGTATTCGGGAGGGAATTCTCTCGAATTTCCCTCGAATGTGGGAAAATGAGGTGCGAAATCGTTCTGTGTATGCATACTTGTCTCCTTCTGGTGTGATTTGAGGTTTCTGGTTAGAATCTTCGACTAGGGTTTAGAAATCTATGGATCTGTGTTTTTTAATTGCGCTTCATAGCATTTCCCTTATTTCGTTTTTGTGATTTTATTTGATTTTTTTCTAGGAAAATTGCGATTTCTTTTTTTTTTTTTTTTTTCGGTCTTTTGATTGGTGGTTTTTTAATGCATATTACGTTTTTTCGGTTCTTTTCTACATTCAATTTTCAACATTTGATCTTAGCGAATTGGGTCTTTCTTTTTAGTTTTCCTTTTTTTTTTTTGGGGGGGGAGCAATGATGCAATACAAATTCTTATCACCTTATTTGGGTGCAAATTCCTCTATGGGGCCGTCCACAATCACGCACAAACATTTGATTGGAGGGCTCTACTGCTGATCACATATGGCCTCCAAATTCTTCATATTAAGGGCATGATAGATGAACTGTAAGAGTATAACGGTCTTACCATCCAATTTTAGGTCCTTGATTGGATTTATGTGGTCACACCTAGGGGAGATTTAGAGGCGCACCCAATCTACAGCGAACCTTTTCTATCTAGTGGGCCACCTGGGTCCCATGGAGAAATTTGTAGTGGAGTAAGGTAAGAAGAATTTGAACTAGATCATGGCTCTTGCTTTTGGATTTTCATCTTTTAATCCTGGACATGACTTGGATTGTTCGATGCTACTTGCTCATTTGAAGCCATGTTAAGGCAAGTGTTGTTTCTATTAACATTTCCTTCTTACAACTGCTTCGTTTGGTGACCAATCTTGTGTATTTAGTAATCCTAAGGTGAATTAGTAAATAATCATCATTATCATGATTATATATTTACTATTATTGAAATTAGAGGACTTAGTTTGCATACTGATAAATCTTGTTTCTGGAATTTCTTGGATTTGGGCTTTTCTCGGGAGATTTTTAGATTTGAAGTTTTTCTCCAAATTTTATCATAAAAATCTTGCTGAAAATAAAAAATTATTATAAATCGATAAATAATTTCAAAATCTTAACATATAATTATATATTAAGTTGGTTAAAATTTTAAATAAATTTTGCAATTATCCAAGGATAGTTTCGCGAAAAATCGCTAGAAAATTCAAAAGTTACGATATGTTGAAAATCTCTTGATATTTTCAAATTCTTGGCAATATTGGTCACCCTGTTTGTTTGTAACAGTGTTTTAGATGGGGTGCATGGCATAATATGGTATCATATGCTACTTTTGTGGTAGCAACACTTATATAGCATGTAGCTTACATAGCATATGCGGCAACGAATATGCGTTTTAAGCCTTAAAAACCTTCAATATTTTTCTAGCAACTATTAAAAAATGGTAGTGACTCTTCGCATGTGGCACTAAGGTTATACAACCATCTGTACTGGCGTGCCAAGTGTACAGGTGAAGAGTTGCTACCATTTTTAAATGGTGTAAAACTAACACTAGAACCTAACCCTTATAAAACAAAACTGGTTTCTAAATGCCCTAAGGGCATGTTTGCATACATGGAATCCAAGGGAAAAGAAGGAGAAATAATAATAATTATGCAATGATGATTTCCAAGTGAACTATTGAAACATAGAATTTAATTTTGAGTTCTTGTTTGGATAGCAAGTGGAAATCTCATATGCCTCTCACAATACTCACCTAGGTTCTTTTGCCAATAATCTAAAATTGGTCATGATCACTATGCACCAGTTGTCTATTTCATGAGCATGTCTTAAAAGACTCCATTGTTAAATTGCATAATGCTATCCTGCTGCAGGTGAAGGTTGTTTTCACGTGAGACCTACACGATGGATGCCATGGCTCTGGAGTATTACATCTGAACCCCTCTGGTTTTCGTCTTCGCAGTGCTAGTCATAATTCGCCCACGTAAGATTTTTTAGTTTTTATTTTTTATTTCGCTATGATGATTAAGATAGACTTGTTGGTTGCTCTGCAAATCTTCCCTGGCATATTTTGTACCGATCTTTTTTTCTGATTCAAAGTCTGATAGAAGATTATTCATCTGAAACTTTAGTACTTCCAGTCTTCTATGCCTACCTTCAAAACCGAATTGATGACGGTTCCTCTCTGTTGCAGATCATGTCCTCAAGCCAATGTTTCCTTTGTTCATGGCGCATCTATCAGCTGTTCCTCTGAAGGATCAAGAAATCTAGATAAATCATTACAGCCATTGACCTTCTCGTTATCCAACTTAGCTGACAGAAATGGGATTCTGGGGAGAGCAAATCTTTCTGAGCCTGTTCATAAGAGAGAGCTTGTTGGACAAACATCTGCAGGAGCGTGCACATTTCCTGAAACTGCGTTTGGAGTTCCTTCACAAACCACACATGAGAAGGTTGGAGTGCTGCTACTGAACCTTGGAGGACCTGAGACACTTCACGATGTTCAACCATTTTTGTTCAATTTATTTGCAGATCCAGTATGTAATTATATCCTTCTCATGAATTATCTCAATTTAATAGGTTGTAGACTTCAAAGTTTATTCTATTTTGCTTGTATGTTGAATCCAGCCATTTAAATTGGGTTCTAGGATTGGGGTGCGCTTGGTTGCACTCTACAATTGAATTGCAACTATTATTTTTAGTATGATAAATAGAAACCATCGAATTACCTTTAAAAAAAAACATCGAGTTGTAATTCCCTTCTTTAGGGTCTGTTTGGTAGTAGGATATAGATATATTATGGAAGGAACATCTATCGCAGAGGTGCGATCATTACAATTTTTCCTTCAATTATTTATAAGGAGTTCCGTATCTGTTACGATACGGTCGTAAAGGTCGATACATATAGGTAATGGCCGTGAGCGTTATGCAATAGGGGGGTGAAATGGGGCAGTTGGTTTTTTGGGATCGTATTGGCCGTTACGAGACATAGTAAGCAACCACTTTTTTTCTATTTAAATCCATTTTTCTCTCTTTTTTTTTCTTCTTACTTTTCTCATTCCAAAAACTCTCCTAGATTATTCTTTAGCCGATTTCGATCACCCTGTACTGTAGTTTTTAGGATTAAAACCGTAGATTGAAGCGATTTGAGCGAATAGAAGCTCCGAGGGCCATTTTTTCAAAAAATTGAGAAAAGTGGTATTTATGGCCCTTTTTTTTTTTTTTTTTTTCCGATTTCTAGTTTTAATGCTTGATTGTGATGTGCAAACATTAGAGACAACCATGTTCATAAATTCACCAAACAGCTCGATATAGCACTCTCACCAAAGAGTGGACCATTAGTACATTACGCTACCATAAACATGTTCAAAACAAAAACCGAATACATATTTCGAATATTTATATTTTTCTGGATTTTTAGATTTTTTTTTTCAAAATTTTTCGAGCAGAAAAAAAAAAAAAAAAAAAAAAAAAAAAAAAAAAAAAACCTTCAATTATTACAGGGGTCGTAATGGTTGTTATGCCCCCGAATCAGCTGTTATGTCCGATACCTGTATCAGTAATGGTGGTGACTGCTAAAGCCACCATTACCGATACGGAATACCTTGATCATTTACCTTCTTTGTCCTTCTAAATCATACATAGTATAAAAAAAGATTTAACAATTAGTAAAACTTTTCCTTCAGGGACATTTTCAACACTAAAAGACAAGGTGTAGGGGAAAAAAGACTGTAGGGAAAAAGATGTAATCATTGGACATTTGCAGCATATTTTCAATCAGGTATTCCAAAACGGTTACACAATAGCTCTAATGGTCGTCATCGAAAAAAATTGGTAAAAGTCTTGTGACGGCCTATAACGGTCCATTACGGAGCCAAAATAGTTTTTTTTAAAAAAATAAAAAATCTGTAATGGCCGTTATGGCTTGTAGTGTGAGTTAAGGCCACCATTACCACTATGAAATACCTTGATGTTCGTACCACAATATTTTGTGCCCTACTACCAAACTGACCCTTAGGTCTGGGCTCAAATTGCAGCTACGCTACTTTCAAATTGAAGTTGAAAGAAATGCAATCGCCATTTAATGGGTACTTCATTATGCTTAGGAAACATCATCATTATCATCATCATCATCATTTTTTTTTGGTCATGTCTTCTCGATTAAACCGAGTTTCCACAATTCATTTCAATTGTGTGTTCATGCGCAGCCTGAGTGTTCTGCTGAAACAGTCATCATATGCTGCATCATGTCTATAGAGTTGCTATCTTTTCTCCTCTGATCTCAGTTTGAGTCAAATGGATGTTTAGAAGTGTGAGCGTTACAAAGTTTTGCTCAATCAGAATCTGGATTGTGAAATCTGGCGCTGATTGACATGCATTCATCTAATGTACCTATTGGTTGTGAGGAGATGTGGTTGCTAGGCTCCACTTAAAATTAATAATCACTCACCATCTCTTTTTTCTCAATTTTTACCATTTGTTTTTTTAGAGTAATGTGCATGAGTCTTTGTTTTCCATATATTCGTGTTTCATATTGTACAGATCTAGGTTTGACATTTAAAGGTGTTTTCTTTCACCCGAGCTGATAATCCATGGTAACGGAGCTGCTATTTTGCAATAGGATATTATCCGACTTCCTAGGCTTTTCCGGTTCCTTCAACGACCACTTGCTCAACTAATTTCTGTTCTTAGAGCTCCAAAAAGTAAAGAGGGATATGCTTCCATTGGAGGTGGCTCACCTTTGCGGCGGATTACAGATGAGCAGGTGATGCACTTTCTCCTTCTGTTATTTAGTGTGATCACACTTGAACCATTCTTATGATAGTGGATCTGTTTAATTCAAAATCTAGATCTGGTGTTTCACATTATTGGTGAAAGTTGGTGAGATGGAAGACATCACTATCGTGCTTTTTATGGAATATGTTCCTGTATGCAAATATGAACTAAATAGATTGCAATTGTCTTGTTTCAGGCACATGCACTGAAAGTGGCTCTGGAAGCAAAGAAAATGCCTGTAAATGTTTATGTTGCAATGCGATACTGGCACCCTTTCACCGAGGAAGCCATTCATCAGGTTATTATCTCTAATTTTCTAGTTGGAATAAATTAGTTTATTGATTAGTTTCCCCCAGTTTACTTTTCCTGCTAGTTTTTTCTGCAATATAGTTGCCAATAGGAATCTTATCTTCCACAGAATTAGCAGAAGGTTTGTCCATTTCATGGAACGACACTGGGTTTTATTTCGTGCTTTGGCCTGTTCTCCTTTGTTTGTTTGTCCTTTGGGGTGTACTTGTATTAGTTTGGGGTTAGTAGTGGGTGGGACTGTGTTGACATGTTCATCAGGTAATTATCACTAATTTTCTAGCTGGAATTTATTACTTTATTGATTAGTTTCGCCTAGTTTACTTTTCCTGCAATATAGTTGCCAATAGGAATCTTATCTTACTCAGAATTAGAGGAAGGTTTGTCCATTTCATGGAACAACGCTAGGTTTTATTTCGTGCTTTGGCCTGTTCTCCTTTGTTTGTTTGTCCTTCGGGGTGTGCTTGTATTAGTTTGGGGTTAGTAGTGGGTGGGATTGTGTTGACATGTGAGCATTGTCACTTGTCAATGCAAACTTCTACCATTGCTGTTTGGAGTGCCAGGGTAACAGAGGAAGGTTGACATCCAGTGGGCCAATCTACCATTTAAATGCCGACCCGAAATTGCTGGGAGAAGGGCTAAGAGTGTGATGATGAAACAAGACATTTTCTGAAATGTCTGGTTATTTCAATGATAATTATCTGGACAAATTGACAGTTGAGGGTTCGGGTTATGTATTCCTTGTAGTTCCCTCAAAACTAGCTGCTCAGAACTCTAGCTTGCATCAATCAATCATTTTGCACCAGGGAAGAAACAAAGACAGGATTGACGGTCTAGTGTTGCATGCAAGGTGTTCCATAACGGTAACAGTTGCCGTAACGGCCACCACCGTTACTGTTACGATACGGACCGTTACGGACCATGTATCGGCCGATATGGCCCTTTTTTATTTTCTGGAAAAAAAAAACTGTTATAGGACCGTTATGGTCCGTTACGGGCAGTTATAGTTTTTTCTGTAACGGCCGTTTCGACCCCATCACGCGTAACGGTTATGACCGTTTCCATTATGTATCGGCTGATACATAACCGTTTTGGGATACCTTGGTTGCATGGGTACTGTATTTAATATTGCTATCCATGCTGTACATGTGGTTGGTATTAGTTTTCTATGGCTTCCTATGCATTACCACAACAGTCGATTTGTTTGCATTGTCAATTTGCAAGACCCAACCAAGTTGGCACGTTTTGTGTTTCCTTTTCTTCCCTTCACTTTCTGTAATGAAGTGTCCTCTTTACACAGGTATCATTCAGTGCTTTGGATGGCTATCTATCCTACCGACTTCTATTGTGGGCTTGTGCCTTGATCAATGATTGGAAGCTTGTGACTTATTTGAGTCATTAACCAATCAGCTCCTAGGCTTGGTTGTGTCATTCTCTTTGTATGGCCTTGACTCAGTCAACTTGCCCTTAATGAACTCAATGACTAGGTTTAGTCATCCACATTAGGTTGGGTTGTGCTTCAAACTGTCAAGATTGGGACTCACAAAGAAGTGGGTCCATGAAGTCAGCAGCCAACTTGTAAGGATCAATAAGTTAAACTTGCTTCATTCAGCTGTGAAAAGCTGAGGTAGGGCTCTGAAGTGTGCACAGAAATCGTGGTTACTTTGTTTTTATATCCTCCATTCTGATCTAATATAATAATTCTTGTATCACGATATTTAATAATAATGCATTAGTCATTGGACATCCAAGAGTTCCCATGTCTGACAAAGGGATGTGTGTCTGGGTCCAAGTTAATAGTAACTTCTAAGGCTGACAATGGGCTGGACCTAGGCCCAGCAGAATAAAAGATATGAATAGGGCCAACCCAAAGGCTTCGCTCGACCAGTTCAAAATCCAGGTGTGAGACCAGGCCATTGCCAGACCTAGACTACTTGATCTTGATAAAGTTCTTTTCTTTTGATTGTTCAACTTATTTAGAAACTGAAATGCTTGCAATGGCTCTTGTTTTTGTGGTATGCTGGGATTCGTTTGAATATCTTATCTGAATCCTTATTTTATCATCGACAGATGTATTTGCACGTGTTATCAGTTATGACAGATTTTTTTTTTTTTTTTTGGAAAGGTAACACGACCAGGGATTGTGCCCAGGATCACTCACACACACTTCTTAATCTTGTTATGACAGATTAAGGAGGATGGAATTACAAAGCTTGTTGTTCTACCACTTTATCCCCAGTATTCTATCTCTACAAGTGGGTCAAGCATCCGCCTTCTCCAAAGCATCTTCAGGTGGAGACTTTTATTTTATTTTTATTTTTCTGATGATTAAAATCCATTTTTCTTAGCTTGTAATGGAGCTATATATATTTTAATTCATCACAATCAACTTTAATGAACTTGAACCATCTCTCAGGGAAGACTCCTATCTAGCAATACTGCCAGTGTCTATCATAGAGTCGTGGTATCAACGTGAAGGTTATATCAAGTCAATGGCTAACTTGATTGAGAAAGAGCTACAGAGTTTCTCTAAACCTGAAGAGGTAGGTGTTCACAGTACTTGCGGTTTGCATGTGACATCCAGAACTTTTGGAGGTATGAAAGGGAATAACAGGTTAAAATTTTCTCTAGAAACACTCAAATGGCCATGATTTTTCAGGGGGTGCTGCCTTGTAGGGTTCCAAATATTTTTCAATACACAACTCACCTAATTCTTACTATGCTGTTGGCTTGTTTTCAACAAAATTACAAGCTGCTGAAAGCTAATATTGTTGAATAACACCGCTTCATGTAAATGTCCGAAATTGTCAGGGATTAACTGTAAAGGCATGTTTGGATGCATGGAATCCAAGGCAAAAGAAAGGAAAAAACAATTATTATTCAATAATGATTTCCATGAGAACTATTGAAGCATGGATTCCAGTTTAGAGTTCTTGTTTGGGTAGTAAGTGTAAATCTCTTATTCCTCTCACAATGCTAACCTAGTTTCTTGTGCCAAGAATCTAATTTATGAAAATTTGTAATGATTGCTTGGTGGAATCCACACTTCTCCTTTCTATCTGAACAACACAAATCATCACATTAAAGAAAAAACCATTTTCCAGTTCTGTTGTTTGGCATGGTATCCATGGTTTTGAAACATGGCCTAAGCATCAGCAGAAATTGTATAATTCTAAACTGGCTAATGTTCCTGCTATTTGGAACTGTGTAATATTTCGGGCATATTAAATCTAAGAAATCATCCATGCTGCTGCAATAGAGATTTTGATGAAAACCATGGGGTTCTGGTAATTTCTTTACGGTTCTGCTGTTTTTGAATGGCTTTCTCATGTCGTGGTAAATTGGGCAGGTTATGATATTCTTCAGTGCACATGGGGTGCCAGTAACTTATGTTGAGGATGCAGGAGATCCTTATAGAGATCAGATGGAAGATTGTATCAGTTTAATAATGGAAGAACTGAAATCTAGAGGAATTGCCAACAGTCACACTCTTGCATACCAGGTAATTCATTTAAAATTTCACCTTTTGGTTTCTAGCTTTGATTTCCAACTGCTTATCCCGACTAATTGGTGTTGGCTTCTGAGACATCTAAATAAACAGTGAAAATTACATATATGCATATACCAAAAGGGTGTGTTTGGATGTCCCACCAAATCAATGTTGGGGAGACTTCCTAACCAACAATGTAGGTTAGTGTTTGGGGCTGCATGGTGAATCAGAACATACATTAAATGAGCTTCCATTTTCCCTTCTTTCCTCCTCAAATTACCTGCAAGATATGTACATGGAGGCACATATATCAGTTGCAGTGTGGTAGTAGCTTGTGAAATTGATCTTCGCACTCCAAACATGGCCTTAAATGTTTTTTGGAATCACTAAGGGGGCATTTGGATTGTAAGTTACTTGAGATAAGCTACTTATGCCTTAAGTAGCTATCTTGATTTCTACTTATTAAACTGAAGTTAGTAAGTAATTTTAAATAAAAAAGATGCTTATAATTGATCATAAACCAAACTTATCTCAAATAAGTTACTTATCTATGGTGGTATCCAGACGGACCCTAAAAGTCTAGAATAGGACCTGTTCTCTCTCTCTCTCTCTCTCTCTCTCTCTCTCTCTCTCTCTCTCTCTCTCTCTCTCTCTCTCGACCTGTTTTACTGTTTCCACTTCATGACAATGAATTTGGTTTTGCCAGAGCCGAGTCGGGCCTGTACAATGGTTGAAGCCCTATACTGATGAAGTGATTGTGAAGCTTGGTCAGAACGGTGTAAAGAGTCTGCTAGCTGTTCCAATAAGGTATGTTTCCTGAAAGCTGGTGTTCTATTTAATATCATAACTATTTTTAGTTGAACCTGACATCCTGTATTTATAATATGAGCCAACCCCAACCTTTCTTTCACTTCATGTCAAGAGAGAAAAAAAAAAAATCTTTCTGAGTTCAGCTTGCCAAATTCAGTGTGGAGTTGACATCAACCATTTGATCGAAGTGGCTGTGAGGTCAGGTGTGGAACCACCTCTTAGTTGGTTGCTGGCCCCGCACCTGACAGTTGTTAGTGGATGGCCCCATGCCAGCCCGACTGATCATCTGATCATGCTTGCAGGGTGTTTCAGTTGTAATGCTGACCCACACCAAAATTTGATGTGGTTGCCACTCACTAGTTCTTAAGTTCCTTTGTCAGAGTTTTAAGGTTGTAATTGGACTGAACTGTCTTTACGACACTTAACCCCATCTCAATTTCCAGCTTCGTAAGTGAGCACATTGAAACTCTGGAAGAAATCGACATGGAGTACAAGCACTTGGCCCTAGAATCCGGCATTGAGAACTGGGGTAGGGTCCCAGCCCTTGGATGCACCTCGTCCTTCATCTCTGATCTGGCTGACGCTGTGATTGAAGCCCTCCCTTCTGCAACGGCCATGTCGACTGCCAAGGACACATCTCGAGAAGCCGACTCGGACCCATTGAGATCTGCAATCAACATGTTCTTTGGTTCCATTCTAGCATTCTTTCTGCTGTTATCCCCGAAATTGGTATCCACTTTCAAGAACTACCTTCACTGAAGATTCTCAGATCGAAGCTGCAACTTAGTTTTTCCTGATCCACAGACAAAAAAAAAAAGAGTACACAAAGTGATTATAGTGATAAAAAGGTGGTTTTTTTTGGCAATAAAATCGTATGAGCGTTGTGGAATTGATCTCTCTAAAATTGAGTTTGTATGAATATCTTTACAGAGATCCTAGAATGTATTCTGTTGGCAAGGTTATAGAATTCACTGGTTGAGATCTTCCAATTGTGTATCAGTTTTGAGGGGATTGGCTATAATGCATTGGCTCATCTGATTAGCGATCTGAATCACTGAAGCGAGGTCTCCACTGGTATGGAATCCTGACGTTCACACAATAGAGTGCTGGGTCAATCTGCGTGGGTGATTGAAGGGGCAATTTTCTCCAATGCAACAGGTGCTATATGCAGATCAGCCGTTTGGTGCGGGTCACCGTGAACATTTTTGGGCCGTAAAACTGGTGGGTCACTGGCTGGGGCAGTCAAGAAAAATTGACAGTTTATACGAAGGCAGCCTACGTTGGGGGTGGTAATGGGTTGGATTTGGACACAGCCCAAGCCTGACCCATTTACTAAACACCCTAAGCATTCTTGCCCAAACCCAACTCATGACCCATTACCCTCTGACCCAAACTGACCCACTTAAAAATTCATGAAGTCTGAACCAACCCATTTAATTGTAAATGGGTTGGGCTCAACTGACCCAACCCAACCCAACCCAACCCAATGAAATGTGACACTAAGGCTAAGCACAACTTAGCGTAGACAGTCGATATGTGCATGCATAGAATTAAAACAAAAAAAAAAAAAAAAAAAAAAAAAAAAAAAAAATCAGCTATACTTTTTATTTTCTTTTGGACTTTGGATCGGGTTGGTTCGTCTGGCTCAACCCATTGATAATCTATATGGGCAGCGTGGGTCAGGTAGGCTTCAATGAAAACCCGACGCATTTACTTGGACACATTTCTTCTCCAAGCCTGACCTGCTACTTAGCTTGGCGTGAACCCACCTCAAAAGTGGATTGTGCCAGTTGATGCGTGGGTCAACCCAACTCATTGCCATCGTTAGACCTCAGGTTTTATATTGACGTACTTGTGGTACCACCTGACGAGCCGACTTTGATTTTTTGGGCACCGGCACCTTCAATGTGGCTTGGGTGCTGGTGGATCTGTACTATGCACCCTGTTGGGATGGACCATAGTTCACAACCACAGTGATTCTCAGTATAAGCCATCACTTTCCCTGTCTATTTGAAGGCCACAGATGATGTTTCTGGCATTGCCCATCTCGTGTGCAACCATATGCACTTCAAGGCAGGTCCCGCTGGGTGGGTAGAATCATCGGGTGGGACATCACGAAAAAAAAGGATGGTCAAGAGAAGTTGACCGTTGGTCGCATCAGACCCAGCTTACAAAGGTGGCCCATGTTTACACCCGTTTTTGTCACACACACGTGGACCAATGAGATCCCACCATGTGTGCTTAATAATGGTTGAAATCCATTGGCATCATCTACACTTGATTTGGCATGACTAGATCAAACGATCTAGAAGACGCCATGTGACAGCTGCATCAAGTGCGATGTAGATTAACTTTGAAAATAGGAGTTGGAGACGTGCACGGGGCACCTAAGAGATCTATCAAAAGTATTTTATAAAAAATAAAGAGTCTTATTAAAGCAAGTCTTCATGCAAGCTTTAAATGTCAGAATCCCATCAAAGTAGATCTTTGACCAGCATTTAATGCTAGAGTATGTGAGGACTTCAATCGATAAGCAAGAGTTTCTTTTATACAAGTAGCCGTATGAGATAGGCCATACTTATATGGAGAATTAATGACATTTGGACAGAAGATAATCTAAATCATTCACGATGCGGAAGACGATGCAGAGCCACCACCTCCTAAAAGCCTATAAAAGTAGCAATAATGAAGAGCTCTAGGTCTCATACCATTACAATTAAACTCAACTCTACACTCTACTCATTTACTATGGACATTTATCTTTTTATTTTATTTTAATCTAGCCTCCATCATTTTTTAATCCTTAATTTATATTTTCACTCTTCATCTACGGCTTGCTGCTGGATTATAAGGAAGGTCGCTCATTTTCGAACGGAAGGCTGCAGGGCTTTCTTAGTACGTGCTAGGTGATTTCGCTGGCTATCTCGCCACGAAGTTGGGTCTACACCTGACAACGAACAGATAATCGAATCATGATCGTCTTGCCACATGCTTAGTTCCCACCAAGACCACGAACATGCTATCACTTCACCGGCCATTTCTTCACGAAGCCTGGTTCTGACTAAGCAACGAATAGAATGTTGAAGATCCACCCTTCATCAATCGTCTCGCTACAAGACTTGATTTCCAATTGAGCAACGAATATACGGCCACTCGCACATCACGACCGCCCCGCTATGAAGCTTAGTTCACATTGGGTAATGAATGAATTGTCATCCCTTAAGCTGATCGTGAGTGCTAATATTATAAAAATTATTAATAGAAGAATACTTTTGGCTTTTATCTTTTTTCTTTATTGTTGATCTATGGTCACAATCACATTGAAAGAATAAGTTCTTAAGACACAAGGCAAAAAGAATCTATAAGGAAGAACTAACCCTTATCTTTCTGTAAAACGCATGCCATTGTTACAATCGGTAGTTGAGAGGGTGATTGAGTCCTAGAATTCGGTTTTAAACAGCCCATCTTAGAGGCACCACCATTCAATCAAACTTGAGTCAAGTATGACTCTAGTACACCTGCACTTTCCCAATCACACACGTTAACAGAATTGAAAACACGTGTGGCCTCGTGTTTGATTGAATTGTGCATCACATCAATCGGATTATGAGACTAGGAGTCTACACATTAGGAATAGTTGGATGAGTAGTTCAAATGTCACACACGCTTGCCATGCTTCCATGTGTGAGGTGAGTGCAGCTACATACCTTGAGTGAGTGCATAGCACAGTCCATGGCTTAAGAATCATCCCATCAAGATTGCAAACAAAGGTTTCCTAGTAGGGTAGTTGTTTGATACTCTGGCCAGAGTATGATGCTTGATACTTTGTATTTCTCAATAAAACAAAAATGAACATATATGAAACTAAATAGACTAAAAATGCCGATTTTATTAATAAGTATTGGAAGCTTGATACAATTGATAGAGAAACAAACTAAAATAGAGAAAAAAAGAAAAGAAAAGAGATAAGTATGTGAGTCGCTTGTATAAACAGATGATCAAGACAAATTGACCAGCTGTATGTGACCAAGGTGTGATTGTCCAAGTAAGGACTTGGTTGATCAGAATCGACGACGGAAGGTTGTGGATATTTATACTACTCCTAAGCATACTACAGTATTAGCACTGGACAGTAGTAATCTAAAACCTTAAACGTTCTGTAGCGTACCTAGATAGAAGTAGATGGAGTAAAAACTAAAATAAAAGATAAAAGTAGTGTTGCGTTTTGTAGAGTGATTGTGTTTGGCATGGGCCCAAAGCTCTTCATCTCGCTCTCCTTTTATAGGTTTAAGAGGCAACAAAACCCTTGTTGGGTTTCCTTCCCAATTGAGGATTCTTGACAATCAAGATGCTCAATTGTTTTCTGATCATTCAACCTAAGAGATCTCCACATATTAAAAATCGTTTTTAGATCTCTTACCGGTATGGCTGCATAGATCCGTCGATTTTATAGGATCCTGTTTTGTTGGTTCCGGATTAAAACCTAATCCATTAGTTCCCATCTGCTCTGATATTGATCCAATTCTCGAATCTTCGTTATCGCTGCGAAAGCTCTGAATGTCTCTAGGAAGATCTCATATTTTAGAAGGATAGTAAAAGACAATTTTACTGCGTATACTTAGATTTGTGATAGGATCCTTGCCTCAGTGGGTCTTTTATAGACTTGTTAAACATGCTACCTTAATCACTTGCCACACAAGTTAAGGCTATGTGTTGTTTGTCACTTCGTCTTTTCTATAGACATGTGTACGGCTCTACGCCACTTTACTTTTGGTAGGTGATGTGTCTCCAAAGGATACAGACAAAAGATATCTTCGAGTGCGAGTATGATTTTTGTCATTATTAAGTGTATAGTGCCAACACGTGACAACATCTTATTGGTCCACAAGGGTGTGCCAAAAACGAGTGTAAGTAACATAGGCAAAAAAATGAAGCAAATCCAAATCTCAAGTGGGCCAATCCATAGGAAACATTGATTATTGAACGCCCACCAGTAAAATCTTCATAGGGTCCACCGTAATGTTTATTTTCCATCCAACCTATTGATAAGGTCACATAAACATGGATGAAGGGAAAACACAAATATCTGCTTGATACAAAACTTTTTGTTTTGTGGGCCCACTGAAAAGTTTTTAATGGCCTTTCGCCACTTTTATGGTGTGGTCCACTTAAGATTTAGATATGCTTAAGATAATTGAACAATAGGATATGCTTTTTAACAATGGCACTTTGGTTGGAATAGACCATACTACATCTATGTCTAACCCAAAAGGTGGGTTGTCAACTCGTTTTGGCATTTGATTGCCTATAACCTCTACCAAAGGTGGGCATCCGTAGACACCCCACCTAATTTGGTTAACTTTCGACTCCCCGTGAGCTGACGGACACTTGTCTCTCCCTTGCATAGGCTGACCTCCTCTGTCCCTTTGTCTTGCATGCAAAGCGCCAAGTGTGAACCGTTGGCTTCCCACAAGCTGACAATGTGAGGCTATAAATTCAACCCTCTAATACTTGTTTCAAGGATGACTGGTGATAGATAGTAACAAAGAGATAGAGTAAGGGAGAGGTTGAAGAAGACGTTGGGGTGGAGTCCTATTCTCCGATTACATTGGAGATTCCTGATCGATGCCGAGGCCTTGCCGAGCTCAGGAGGCTAACCTTAAGAAAAACAACACATCAACAGAAGCCAACCTAAGTTAAAGAGTAGGGTTAGAATCGGTGATATCCAATCATCCCTTTTTGCAGAAAAAGGGTTTTGGATCTCCCATTTTCCTTCTCACATCTCAAATCAACCTACATTTCAGTCTACACATTTCAAACACATCAACAATACACACACTGGCTTTTTTATTTTATTTTTGCAATTATCTCCCTTATCTACTTGCTTCTTTTATTTTATTTTGCTCACCCAGGGACATAAACCCTACACAGTAAGACTAGGCGTTGTTATTCTCTCTTTTTCTTGTCTGATGTCTTAAACTCCACAAAGTACGACCATATATATAATGCCAAAAACCCTGCTAAATCCCTTAAAAAATCTTAAAATCCCATAAGTAAATACCATGCACTGCATGGGTGAAAAAAATGTGCCTAACCCCTTCCTTTTCCGTAATCGAGGCCTTTACTAAGAATCTACGGTTGCAAACCAACAACAGGAAGCCCTTGATTGGGGAAATTATAAACACTCAAGGGTCACGTCCAATGTTTTCTTTGGACCGTCTTATGGTTGCACCGAGTTGGACGATGAGTATGTATGATAGAGTAATAGATATAGGAGTAAAATTACTCGGGTTTTTTTATATGATAGGATCCAGAGTCCCGGCAAGTCACAGAGCATACTGTCCTTCGTAACCCTAGAATGTGCATGTATGGGTGCTCAGTTGCCATAGGCTGTTCAATTAAGACAAGATCCAGAATTTCAGCAAGTTCCAAAGCTAAGGCCTCCACGGAAAGCCTCGCAAGAGGGGTTAGGAGAGAAATGATGATGAATGAATGCCGACCATAACACCTCATGCAGCCTACTTGTATCATTAGACGTTGAGCACCGGAAGAGGGTGTAATCAATTTGATTGGCTCAATTTGGTTTCCTTGGCTGTGCAATACCTTTCACAAAGGTTGACATAATGGTTTGTCTGAGCATTTTATGGAGTCGCCACTAGCCAAAAAAGGCTTCAGAATCCACGTTTAGTTAGAATACTTGGAATTGCCTAGAGATCGGGAAAACCATAGTCTTCTCGACTCGAGTGACTCCTGATTTGATCTACGCTATGAATTCTGGGTTGTGATTACAAAAAAGGAATGGGTTAGGCACCATTTTCTGCCTGTGTAAAAGGCGATCTTTACTTTTCCAGGCTGTATGCTTTCAAAAGGGGATTCAAGAAACTTCCAGTAAACTACTAAGATTTACATGTATAAAAAGAAATAGCCTACAAACCTAAGATAATTGAAATCGAAATAGAATGAAAGAAAGTGATATTAAAAGTGTTGAAAGGAAGAACACTGAATTTTTTATTACTCGTTTAAATAATGTTTTCTGATACAAAAGATCCTCAAGAGAGACGACTGTAGAGCATACTTTATGCGATATCATACAAAGCCTACTAATAGAAGTGCTAAAAAAGAAAGTAAAGAAAGAAATATTAAATCATAAGTAAACAAGAAAAGAAAGCGACATAAGACGAAAGATAAAAAAGCAAGATAACGATATAAAAAATTATAATATTGAATTTTCGAATCTTCCCTTAAATCATGTTTTCTGATACAATAAATCCTCTGAAGAAGCAATTGTAAAGCATACTTCACATGATGCTAGAGTAGATCTTACTGATAGTAGTATTCTAAATTAAAGTTGAATAAAGTAAAGAAGAAAGAAAGAAAAAAGAAAGAATTTGCAATGGATATGTGGCTAAAATAGGAGTAGATTGGGATTTGGACTAAAGAAATGGGTTGAAGAAAGGAAAGGGAGAGTTCAGTGAGTAATGGTCAGGTAGAGAATTCTACCTTTGGCCTTGACTCTCACTCTTTCCTTTCCGTCTCTCCTTTTCTTCTCTCTGTCTCAAACTATTCTTTCTCTCTATCTCGAGACTCCATTTAAATTTGCTCCTCTATTTCTAAGAGCAAAGCCCTCCTTAAATAGGCATTTGTAGAGGGACACGTAAGGTTGTTTAGTAGGTTCGGAGCTTCCATTTTATCGCGTTGACTCATTTTGAAAGTATTGGCTTAGAAGAAATGAAGCACAATTAAATGGATTGGAAAAACTGAACCCCACAATTGCAGGGTTATGATTGGTCCAACGTAATAAACCTACAACCGACTAGATGGTAGCTGGTTTTTATCAAAGCCGGCCAAAAGGAGGCCAGTTTTGATCCAAGCTGGCCGTCTAGTGGCCGGAAGACCAAAGTCGACTACCCTATGGTAACTTTGAGCTGGTTGTTGTAAATGGCCTAATCTGGGCCGTTAACTGTCCTTTAGGCATGTTTTCAACTATATACATTTTTTGATCGAAGGTCAAAGGAAGTCAAAGATAAAGAGTAGTCAGTCGCTTGAATGTGGGGTGCCTACATAATTTGATAATTCCCTGACCTTTGAAATGATTCTATGATTTCTAGCTGGCCTTTAGATTTCAAGTTTCATTTGGCTAGTGATAACTCTAAGTTTAATCCATTATTACCTCTTAGTCAACTCCACATTCAAATAAAATCAAAGTAGAACCTAAAAATGAAGAAAAATTAAAAAAAAAAGAGCACATTCTGCCATGTATTCACACCAGCGGCATTCACAAATCCCAATAATTAATTAGATCAAAATCTCAAGTTGACCACTCCCCATAGGAAATAGTGGTGATTGAACACCCACTGTTAAAAACTTCCTAGGGCCCAGTCACAAAGATTTGGATGAAGGGAAGTAATAAATATCAACTTGATCCAAAACTTTTGTGCCCCACAAGAAGTTTTTAATGGTCAATCACTACTTTTTCCTATGGTGAGGTCTACCTAAGATTTGGATCTACTTTATTTTTGGATTCATGCCATAAAATATAGGGTGGAAAGTCGAGTGGGTTCAACTCGACCAACTCATGATCAACCAAACATTAAGTTGGGCTTGGGTAGGAAGTATTAGGTTCAGTCTTAGGCTTAGGCTATGCAAACACCAACCCGATAAAATTTGGGTCAGGCTTGGGTTGCCCGATCCAACCTGAATCTCAATCTATATATAAGTTACTTATAATTTTATTATGCTTTAGTTAAGTGAACTTTTTAATTTATATTACTTTAGTAAGTCAACTTATTAATTTATATTACTTTTTTTTTCTTTTGAATAAAAAATTGTAATTTATATATGTGCTATGTAGGTTAGTAAAACTTTTAATACACATTCTTTTTATAAAGAAGTAAGGTCAATAATGAAATAGATGTCCTTCTTTAACACTTTGATAAAAATATAGAAGGCTTTTGGCATGTTTTTGTCTTTTTAGTTTTTATTGTATTTTCTTTCTTATATATAATGTTCTTTGAAAATTGATATGTTGATGATATTTGATAATGCTTGAAATTTGATATGCCTAAGTGTTAAATGAGTAGTTGTCTTATATTTTAGCTTGTTTGTTTAAAAAAGTGAAGTTATTTACAATAAATAATTACATATATAATTAATAAAGTCATACATGCAAAAATATATATATATATATATTTATTGCATTATAATAAACTAATATAATAACAAAAATATTAACATATATTAACCCAATTAACCTGACCAAGCCCGCCCCAAACGGCTGGACTTTCAGCCCTGATAAAATCATATATGAAGAAGGATGGACGAAGTGGATATATAATAAATAAATCAATGTCAGCCTCACGGTTAGCGCCGCAACGCGTTGCAGTGGGCGCGGATTTCTGGTGAAAGCCTTGTGCAGGAAGTTCTTGGGAACTAAGGTGGGGCTCATAGTGATGGTTTTTGATAAATCCATCCCCGTCCATCCGTTTTGGGAGCTCATTTTAGGACATAAGAACAAAAATGAACCGGATCCAAGACTCAAGTGGGCCTCACTAAAGGAAAAGATGTGTATGGAAATTACTACCGTTGAAACCTCCCTAGGGGTCCACAGTGATGTTTACATGACATCCATACCGTTCATAACGTCACTACTACTTGGATGAACTGGAAAAACAAATATTATCTTGATTCGAAACTCCCGTGGCTCCACAAATATTTCAACTGTGGACGTTCAATCCTCACGTTTTCGGCCCACTTGAGTCTTGTATCGGTTCATTTTTCTTCTCATGTCCTAAAATGAGTTCCCAGAACAGATGGACAGAGTGGATTTATCAAAAACCATCACTGTGGGCCCCACCTTGTTCCCAGTGCAGGAACTTCCTGCCCAGGCTTTCGCAGGAGATCCGCGCCCTGCGGGGGAACCAAGGTGGGCCCACAGTGATGTTGTTTGATAAATCCACCCTGTCCATCCGTTTTGGGAGATCATTTTAGGACATGAGAACAAAAATGAACCGGATCCAAGACTCAAGTGAGCCGAAAACGTGAGGATTGAACGTCCACAGTTGAAATATTTGTGGAGCCAAACGAGTTTCGAATTAGTATAATATTTGTGTTTCCAGTTCATCCAAGTTAGTAGTGACTTTATAGACGGTATGAATGTCATGTAAACATTACTGTGGACCCCAGGGAGGTTTCAACGGTAGTAATTTACCTACCTACCTTTTCCTTTAGTGAGGCCCACTTGTAGTCTTGAATTCGGTTCATTTTTGTATTCATGTCCTAAAATGAGCTCCCAAAACGGATGGACGGGGTGGATTTATAAAAAAAATCACTGTGGATCCCAGCTTGGTTCTCAGAGCAGGAACTTCCTGCGCAAGGCTTTCGCAGGAAATCCGCACCCCCTGCTGCAGTGAGGCCGGGGCCGCACCTAGTACGCAACTACTTCTCGCGTCTCGGATTGGTAACTGCCTCGCTTTTTTTGGTTTTTTTTTTTTTTTGGGTTAGTACACACACCCATTGTTGGCAACTACCTTGTGGCACAAAAAAACGTACAAACGGACAGAGGCTCTGAGGGGCCACCGTGATGTGTGGGTTTTATTCACACCGTCCATTTATTTTACCATATCATTTTGGGTATAGTCCAAAAAATGAGGCAGTTCCAACTCTGAAGTGGACCATATAGTGGGTATTAAACACTTGCCGTTGAATTTGTTTTGGGGACCATATGAGTTGTGGATCAATCTGATACTTGTGTTTTACCTTCATCCACTTCTACGTGACCTTATGAACAGGTTGGATGAAAATTAGCTATCATAGTGGGCCTATGAAGGTTTCGACGGTGGTTGTCATTATCAATGCTGCTTCCTGTGGTGTGGTCCACTTGAGTCCTTGAATCTTCCTGATTTTTAGGATTACAACTGAAAATGATAGGAAAAAATGGATGGACGGTGTGGATAAAATCCATACATCACGGTGGGACCTCAGAGCCCCTGTCCGTTACTAGCTAGGGACGGGCAGTACCCAATCCGCGTCCTTCCCTCTCTTCCCCAAAGTCCAAAGACGAACGGGAACAGAAGCAAAACGCCACGAGAGGAGAGGAGAATGCCGCACGCTTATACACGGAGGACACCTGTCATCGCCGCGATCATCTGCATCTTCTTCCTCGTTCTGCAGTGCGCGGCTGATTACCCATCCTAAGCCCCAGGTTGTTTTTGTTGTTGTTGTTGTTGCTTTTTTTTTTTTTTCCCTTTCCGCCCTCTCCATAATCCTCCATAACCTAATTTCCGCAGGGTTTTCAGAAGCCCTAATCCTCATTCTCGTTTTGTATGCGACAGATCAACTGCAGCAAAACGTGCGTTGCTCAGAATTGCAACAGTAAGGCCTTTGGATCCGATTCCGAATTTCTTGAAAGCGTGATCTTTTAACGTCTTCCATGGAATTTCCATATATTCGAATATTATTTTTATGAATTTTTTCTTTTAGCTGTCGGTATTCGATATGGTAAATTCTGCGGCGTTGGATGGACTGGTTGCCCTGGAGAGAAACCTTGCGATGCGCTCGATGAATGTTGCAAGATTCACGATGAATGCGTCGAGAAAAAAGGTATTCGTTTTTTTTTTTTTTTTTTAATTTCTTTTTAGGATTTTGCTTATTATTGAATTCTTGTGGCTAAATGGTTTCTATCTTTTTCTCTCTTTTTTCCCCTTTCTTATTTGAAGGATTTCATTGTTTTTAGGCATAGTTTGCGAATTCAGTCAGTTCTGAATTCAATCTCACAATTCAATGTGGAACGGGCATTGGCAGTACGTGTTTCGATTACATTTTAGGTAGGGCTATCAACAGCTTGGGTCCTAGAGTACCTGTACCTGGGCTGATGGGGTTTGGATCTTAACGAGTCAGGTTCTTGTTTTTCGGACGAGGACCTGGATCCAATCCATCCACGGTGCCCGTCAGGTACCATGCCTTGATGACTGACTGATCCAGCGGTGGATTAGGGTGAATGGAAAATTGCATCACTCGTGGACCTTGGTTTCATTATGCAAATCTTGAAAGGGAAAGCAAATAGATCAATAAGAAAAGAAAGAGATGTTGGGACTGCAGAAGCGATAATCATACGGAGGTGAACCACAATGGCCGTCAAGCAAATCGACACACAAGAGAAGGCAATCCGAATTTTACATGGAAAAACCCTCTCGAGGAAAAAACCACATAAAATTTGGATTGCCTTCTCTTGTGTGTTGATTTGCTTGACGGCCATTGTGGTTCGCCTTCATTTGATTCTCGCTTCCGCTGGTCCCAACAAGTGGATATCACAGCTAATATTGAGAGGCAGACAAAATCTGAGACGAGGTATCATTGGTGTCGGGCATGAGATTCGACATAGATAAGTATTTCAAAAAAAATAACTTTGAATTATGGAAGGTCAAGATGAAGGGACCTTCTAGTTTAATAAGGATTGAAAGATGCACTCCTTGGGAAGCGATCAGAGACTATGAAAGAAGAAGAGTGGAGCAAGTTGTATAAAAAAGATAATATCCCAATCCAATTGTGTCTAACGGATGACGTCCTCTATAATGTCATTAGGGAGAAGATTGCGGCTGAAACATGGGTGAAGTTTGAGAACATATATGCAAAAAAATCTCTGAAAAATCGCTTGTATCTAATGCTTCAGTTGTTCAACCTAAAGATGGCGGAAGAGAGTGATTTTGAAGGTCACGTCAACAACTTTAACAGGCTTGTTTGCAAACTATTAGATGTAGATGAACAGATGAAGGACGAATATTAAGCATTCGTTCTATTGAATTCTCCTCCAGAATCATATGAGTCATTCAATGACTCTTTATGCGCAGGTAGGGAGACCATTAGCAGTTGAGACCGTTATCTCAGCCCTCCAGTCGAAGGTGATGAGAAAGAAAAGCGGATGACGTGGATTCTTCTATGAAAGCACTGGTTATGAGGGGAGGGAATTATGAGCGAGATGAGGAATATTCGCGATTGGGATCTAAATCCAAGGACAAAGGGAAGAGGCAATGTGAGGTGCTAGAATTGTGGATAGGAATGGCACATGAAGAGGGATTGTCCAAATCCCAAGATGAAGCTAATACCGCGAAGTCTGAAGATTCTTCTAGGAGGCTAATACCGCGAAATCTGAAGATGACAAGGGTGATGATAGCGATGTATTGACTGTATCCAGATTGGATCTCTCTGTGATGAGTGGCTCTTGGATTCAAGTTCATCATATCACATGTGTCCTGACCGGAATTCATTCATGATATATAATGAGTATGATTGCGGATTGGTGTTATTGGGCGATGACTACGCTTGCAAGGTGGTCGATATTGGTTCAATGCGCATTAGGATATTCGATGGGAACTAACGAGTTCCGACAAATGTAAGGCATGTCCCTAGGTTGAAAAAGAATTTGATCTCTCTTGGTGCCCTCGAGGCAATGAGATGCAAGTTTACCGGCTTCGATCGATTTCGTAAAGCATTGAAGGGAGCACTCGTGGTGATGAAGGCACAGAGGTGCGGACATCTTTACAAGTTGACTAGGAGCATTTCATTAGGTGGAGTTGCAGGGGTCCGCAGTGGAATATACGGTTGCTTGTTTGTGTCACGCGCACAAAGGCCACATGAGCGAGCAGGATGTGAAGGTGTTGAAGTAAAGTCGGTGGGGCACGAGAAGCGGTGGATCTATGATGTAGACGAGTAAAGACGAAGGATGGAGCTTTAGAGTAGTAGGAGCTTGAAGATTGAAGCCAATGTGGAGATTGTTGGGGATGTCTTCAATCTTAACACCAGGGGGTTTTGGTCGCCCAATGGATATGGTTTGGTCACTTAAAACTACCTCAGAAGTGGCGTTTTATCTCTGAACACTGTTGGATCTGAAGATCGGGGGTTGTTGGTCACCCAATGAGCTTGGTTCGAGCGCTTGAAACTCCCTAGATAAGACTAGTTACTCTCTAGACAAATTTGGTAGGGTTCGGTCGCCTGAACGGTCGGGTCGGGCGCTCGACGGCTGTTGCGCTGTTTAGGTTGGTTCACGCTGTTTTATAGGATTTGTTTCTAATTTTGGTTTTTATGCCATTTAAAGGGGTGTAATGCAGGATTAGGGTTATTGCTAAAGGGGCCGGTGAACATAAGGAGTCCAAGACGTGTTCAAATGGGTTGAGAGAGTTATAAGATGGGTGAAAAATCTTAGGTTAGCTTGGGTTTCTCTTATGGGGCTTGGATCTGGGTAAGTTGTTCATCATCTCTTGTAACTTCTGATTCATAGTGGATTCGCTTTGTGCTGTGGTTTTTTCCCGCGAGGGTTTTTCCACATAATATTCGGATCGTCTTCTCTTTATTGTTGATTTTCTTGGTCGTTTACCATTGTGCTTGCCTTCGTTTAATTCTCCACTGCTTCCGCTGTAGGGTGTTCCTCCCAAACAAGAGATTGTGGGAAAGATCCAACAATCCTCAAGCCGAATGCTAGAGATCACGAATGCAAGACTGTGAGCAAGCTCAACAGTCCTCTAGTCTTGAACTAGAGATCACTTTCTCCCCCTTTAACAACTATCGTAGAGAAAATAAGAGAATTTCATAAAAGAATATGTCATCCAATTTATCTTATTCCATAGGCTATAAACCTTATTCATAATCAAACCTTACAATCTATAATAAAAGCTATGGAATCTAAGGACAGAATTCTTAGCTAGCCAATATATGAAAAAATAGGAAACTACCTATATAAGAAAGCATTGTAATTAAGATGAGTGTCAACGTGATTGACTGGAGGAGAATTTGAAGAGGCAATTCATGGCATATGTGCCAATTTGGCATGCTTGTGTGGTGGAGGCCATAACACCATCACCTTGATTGTCATACCTCATCTTTTCTATCTGGGATTTGCTTTATGAATTTTGTCTCTCCAATATTTTTCCCAAGGCCCTAGCCTCAGTAATTATACAACCTTTGTGTACCTTCCCCTCACACCACCTCGACCCACGTCTTTGAGGTGACGCAGGACAATGAACCTATCAATATGATGCAAAATGAAACTAAAGCGGAAATATGAAATTAAAACTACTCAAATTACATGTGCGGATATTCAAATAACCAATAAACCATGCACCACAACTATAAACCACAAGCAAATAGTGAAGGAACCATGGAATCTCAAAGGTTAGGACCTATGAAAGGCGGAACTTCCATGTTCAAGCATAGGGTTAATCCTAAAATCCAAGGATGGAGCTCTAGGGTTCCTAGGGTATGGTTGAAATTAGGGATTTGAGTGAAATGGGATAGTTAAATTTGAAAATTAGCATGGGATTAGGTTAGGTTTGATGGACTCGAATGGGAAAAGGTTGGGGTTATGGGGGGAAATGAATTTTAAGGTCGTGTGGGCCTATGCCGAATGAAAAAACGATTCAAGGATTGAGGGTTTTGTTGGGTTGAATGGAGAAGATGAAGAACTGATAGGGAATTCTAGGTTTTAGAAGATGGATAAAAGAAGAAAGAAGAAGAAGAAAAGGCGGGTTTGTGTACCTTGAACGAAGAAGAAGAGAAGAGAAGTTGTTTGTTGGAGGAATCCACCACCAAGCTAAGATCTATCCTTCTGCAATTTGACTAGAATAGAGGGTTTTCACACAAACCCTAAATGAAGATGAGGGAGAATCCTTTTTGTGAGAGAACAAGCTCCAAGTTTTTTTTTTCTTTTTTTTCTTTTTGCTCAAATACACCTAGGGTTGGACGTCCCGCCCCCGGCTTTTATATTAAGACTTAAAAAAATTACAAGTATGCCCTTTCTTAAAGTTCGATGTGCCATACTCAAAATTAGACATCCAAATCAACTAAAAGTAATCAAAACTGTCCAATAAATCCCAAAAATAGCATAAAATAAAATAATAAGAAAAATCAAGGTCCAAAGGGCCTGATCAAGATGATCCAATGGTCCAATGGACCCAAAACTAAAAACCTATGGCTAAAAATTCCTAAAAAGCAACCAACATGCATCATCCTTGTGTGGGGTCTTCTTGATGCACGTCTAATGCATGCGGGGTCTTCGAAGTGGCCCCGCAGGCCCCGTCTGAAAGTTGTCATCTATCCATAAGGAAAGTTGTCCTGATGCAGGTAGAGGTGGGCAACGATCCGGGCTGAGCCGAGTTAGCCCTAGTTTGGTTTGGCTTGTTTTTGTACTACTGCAGTTTGTGGATCGGTTTGGTTTGGGTTTCGGGCTGACCCATGCGGCTCGAGTTTGGTTTGCTCCAGAAAAATCTGGTTTGTGCCGGGATCAGTTTGGTCGAAAATTTTGAACCGGGCCGGGCCGAGTTCAAACAGGCAGCGGCTCTTTTTTCCTTGTTTATTTAATTAGAAACTCATTTAAAAAGTTAGAAAAAAAGTACAAAAGTATCTCACCATATGATGTTTAACATCCTCCAAAGGAGTGCAACTTCAAAATAGACATGTAAGAGTATTTTCCAAACAAAAGTACACAAGCATAATTTTACAAGTACAAGGAAACAGTGTGCATTCTAATACATTATCCATGTCATCATGTATATGTATTATGTATTATCCATGTCATCATGTATATGTATTATGTATTATACATGTCATCATGTATATGTATTATGTATTATCCATTTCATCATGTATATGTATTATCCATGCTGTCCATCTGTTTTACATATCATTTTAGGACATGATCCCAAAATGGAATCATATCCAAAACTCAAGTGGATCACACCACAGGAAATAGTGTGCTTATAATCTACGAGCCGAATCAAACCGAGCTGAATCAAATCGAGCTTCGAGCCGAGCCGAGCTGGTACTGCCCTAGTTTGAGCTTGGTTTGTTTTTTCAAACGAGCTTGACTCGGAGGCTTGGTTTGGTTTGAACTTCCATTCGAACCAATCCAAGCCGAGCTTTTTCGAACCAAGCCGAGCTGAGCTTTTGAGCTGGCTTGGTTTGTGCCCACCTCTAGATGCAGGTAGCCGCTGCCTCCTCTGGTATACTCGAGTAGGTCCTCTGATGTCCCCATCATGAGGTCATCCCCTCATGTGCCATTCAGGCCCTATAGAGATCTAGATGGGCCACACACGCATGATAAAAATGGATTGTTAGAGAAAAAAAAAAACATCAATTGTTTATATTCACCACATTTTACCCAACTAATAAGTGGACATTGATTTCTGGGCCAGGCATGTTCATGGTGACTTCCGCTTGTGCAAATCACCTCAACATTTCTCTTATTTCAATGTTTATTCCAGACAGTTTGATGATGACTTTTTCTTTATTTCTAAACTAATGCTTCTCTTTTTTCCTTGATAAGATAAACATGGGAAGTCGTTTTCTCTTTCCTGATGTCGATACATGGAGCTGCATCTCCCTTCCCTTGTTAAAATGCTTAGTTATCTGCTAAGAGAATTGTTTAAATAGCTGGAAAAAATTCTCAGTAGGTAGAAATTTAATTAGTCTGTCCTAGCATTATCTTAACATACATGGGTCAATTTAACTTACTGTTGGGAGGGAGGAGAAGGGAGGGAAAAGCACCAGGAGTATGCAATGGATGTCTTCAAGATGATAAAAGGGGGAGCTTGAAGGCTAGAGAAGAAGAAGAAGAAGAAGAAGAAGAGGAAGAGGGAGGTAGGGAGGAGGAGGGAGGAAAAGTGCCAGCAGTATGCAACGGATGTCTTCTAGATGCTTAGAAGGGTGAGCTTGAAGGTTAGAATCGTTAGATAGCTCCCCTCAATCCCTGCTAGAGCCTCGATTCAGACCCATCTGACCACTGCCCCAACCTCTGTTCCTTAAGGCCCTATTATTCTGTTCCCCCAAATGGTAAACTGTGGGGAGATTCAAGTGCTGGAGAAGGCTACCTCTGGCTTTGAAGCCAAGTTCCAGGCTTCTTGAAGCTTTTCAACTGAGAAAATATGATACATTTATCCCATATAATCAAGAATGCTACCTTTGCTGTCATTTGTTTAGTATAAATTTGTATTGAACTCAGAAGTTTGCTAATCTCTCACGTGTGTATTACGTGGCTCCTCTACACACCACAGCATGTGTCAACGTGGCTCATGGGTGCAGGATTCAAGCCGTTCATCGAGCGAATCCCACCATTGCTCCAGCTGAAAACCCAGGCCAGTTCACTGATCAGGCAGGCCATGATGTGAGAAACAGACAGACAGGTGGCTAATAAAAACTTCACTATATATTTGTTTCTAAAATTTGTCCACCTAATAAGTGGACAGGTCAGTATGTAGAGCGGGGCCCAGCTAATGCAATGCTTGGATTGGTGTGAGATTAGGTAGTCACTAATTTTTCTTTTCTTTTCTTGGTGACCATTAATACAGGAAACATAAAAGTGGATAAAGGGATCATCATCATCAACTAAGCCTTATCCCAATTAATTGGGCTCGGCTACATGAATCCTGTTCTACCATTCCACTCTTTCAAGGGCCATACCTTCAGTTAGACCACAAGTCATCAAGTCCTTTCCTACAACCTCTATCCACGTCCTTTTGGGTCTTCCCCTTGCCCTTTTAGAGCCTTCAACTTGTACCAACTCCTAACCAGTGCAGTTCTTGGTCTCTATTGCACATGACAAAACCATCTGAGTCTACTTCCCCTCATTACCTATTGGTGCTTAAGTAACAATATGTTCATAGGATGAGTGTAACTGATGGATGTTCAGATGGATGAGTGGCAAGATCAGCAGGGATAGAATTAGAAATGAATGCATTGGAGGGAACATAAGAGTATCATGAATAGATAGTAAGATGAGGGAAGTGCACTTAGGTAATTAAAGTGGATAAAGGGATAAAAACAAATACATCTCTAAACAGATGTCTTTTTCTTTTTTTCTTTTTTTTCTTTTTCAGAAGATGGATGCTTAATCACTTATGATGTGTGTGGAATTCTATCAGGGCTGACGAATGTGAGATGCCATGAGAAGTTCAAAAGCTGCATGAAGAAAGTACGTAAATCTGGGAAGATTGGTTTCTCTCAGGACTGCCCTTTTGAAACAGCCATGCCGACGATGATGCAAGGCATGGATATGGCCATCTTACTTAGCCAGTTTGGCAACCAAAAGTTTGAATTGTAAGGACTTGAAAAGACTGCTTCATTCATCCTCTCAATTGTTTTAATTGATACAATTAGAGCTCAATGCTCCATCATTGGTCTTCATCCTTTGTCATGGTTTCTTCTTGTTTTGTGGTTGTAAAGGATCCCGCTGGCACATGTGCCAACAGCATGTGTGTGGAAGATCCAGGCCGTTCATCAAGTCAGGATGGTCCGGTCATCAGGCATGTCACATTGCAGGGAACCAAGGATGGTTGATAAGAATCGACCCATGGTCCACATTCAATGTACCAGTGAGGTCCGCATAATGGGCAGATCTGCCTGATTGTTTAGATAGGACTTATGGTGTGGACCTGCCTGATGCAGTTGGGTGCCTAAAATGATAGGGGCTGGATCCTTACATGAGGATGGTATGCCAGAAATGTGCCTATCCCTCTATGGTGTTGGAGCCCCACTTCCACTGTGGACGTGGCAGGATGGCCATCCATGTAGTGGACCTTACCAGGATTGCCTTTGTTCAGCAAATGTAGGATGGGCCTGTATATACCTTTTCTCAGATGCATATTACCAGCCATGTGATATACACCCATTAAAAAAGTACTTTGGATATAAACCCATTTTTGTTCAGCAGATGTTGGATATACACCATGGAAGTTCAGCAGATGTACGCTCATTGCCTGACCCATGGATGTTCATGTAATATATGCATTTCGGTTCAGCAGACGTTCTAAAATGTATTTCACATGAGAAGAGTCTGGATATCTGCTCAGATGTTGGTGTGGGCAGGTATGATACCAGGATTGCTTTTGGACCGTATTGAACTTAATAGTTAAACTCTACTGCAGTGACAATACTAGTAGGGGAGGTCTGGCAGAAAGATAGCTTGATGCCAGGATGATAAAAAGCTTAATACCTCTTATTTTTTATTACTTGCTAAAAAAAAAAAAGACAAAAAGGAAAAGATGATCTTACTCAAAATCCCAATTATGACATCCCTTCTCCCTTCACATTTCATAATGCACTATTCTTATAGAGAGATAAATGTGCTTTAACATTTTGTAACCTAAAATGGTGAGGAGAGAAAATGTCCATTTTTGTTCCTTTTTTACTGTGCTCTCAGGAACAGATCTAGTGGAAGTAGCTCATAGGTTTAGAACACGTAGCTATGTACCATGGTGTCACGGATTCAAATCCCTCCTCACTCACCCACAACCAACTTGAAAAGGAAAGACTTTTTCTTTACCTATGGGGTAGAAAAATCATGACCAGGAAGCTATGAAACTTGGGTGTAGGTATTTTGTTGGAATGGAATCGCCTTATTTTTTGCTTCTTTTTATTTATGATTAAGTATTATATCATTTCATACATGTGTTTTTCTCTTCTTAACTCTTCCTCAGCCAAGCTTGAGCAAAATAGCAGCGCAAATACAAATATTAGTAGCATGGGAAAGTAAAAATGCATTCTTGTCACTAATGTATTTGCTCGCAGGTAGTTCTAACCCCTCCGGAGAATCAACGACTGCACTATTAGTATATCATTTGAGAATTAGTAATTGGCTAGTTAAATAGTCACGGGGTTATGGAACAAAGAATTATTCTAGATCTACACTAAGGTATTGATGGTGATTCTCAAATATTGCAGAACAGGAGATAATATAAGTTAGGTACATCACTGTTAGCCTTTGGTTCAGCCCTGAGAAGGGAGCAAGATTTTGTAAAGACTTGAGTCCGATGAGCCAGCAATCCGTGATTGTGTGCAGTTAATTGAAAGGCCAAGACCTGTTTGAGTTTTTTTTTTTTTTTTTTTCAGGAATATTGTGAGATTAGCCTATTCTTCAATAGCATTTGGACGCCGTATTAAACTGATAAATTCACGGATGAAATTAATCTGCCCCAATGATGGGGACTCCTTTGGATGATACTAAAACCTTGAATGAGTGAAAGTAACAAAATTGTGATTTTGTAACATTTGCGTGAAGGGCTTCAGCTCCAAATTAAAAGAGTAATGACGAAAAATACGCGGAATGGAATGACATCATCTCGAAAGCACATTCACGTTGTTATTATAGAAACAAAGACTAATAAAAGCCTGCGAAAGGTATTGATTCCCAATCACAGATGAGAAAGGAGCTTTTTCTATAAACAAAGACCAAGAAAAGCCTGCCAAAGGTATTGATTCTCGATCACGAATGAGAATGGAGCATTGTATGCACTATGGGTACCTATCCAGCTGGTGGAAGTCTTCCCAGGAGAGGAGAATCACTAGGTTAGGATTTGAGAGAGAGGGGGCTTAGGAGTGTTTGGTAGCATGGGATGATTCGAATCCAAGGTTATGTTTGGCATCATGCATATGAGTTCCATGTGAATTCAAAATTGGTGTCTGGCACATTTTTCCGTACATGATATATACTTCACTAATTTTTTTTAATGGTGGCTCGCCATAAGGTTTATGTGTAATTCACCCCGATCATCAAGTATTTTACTTTATATTAACCGTAGGTCTCAAACCTCAACTTGGTACGTGATTTAGGTGAACCATATGATTAGAAACAATATATAAGTGATATCTTTCACAATTGTTTCACTTCGTGTGGCCCACCTAAATCACAAACCGGGTCAGCTTTTGGGCTCTACCACTAAAATGGAGTAGCACACCAAGTGATTGGAGTGGATGTACATAAATATTAAAGTGGAGCATACCAATTCTTAAAACTAATTAAAATCATTCTCACGATGACATCATCCATGGTAATTGGTGGTAAAGTAATTTGGAAACATAGCTTTTAGCAAATAATCCAAAACAGTTGAAAGAGTGGTAAATGAAATCCATTTATCACCAATTTCATGGTGGCAAACGACCCCTTAGGCATGCTCCCATCTTTTTTTGTTTCCATCTTTTCAAGGTCTAAAAATTACCACACTTACCCTTCAAGGGCTGTTTGATTTTCTCATCTGCGTAACTGAGTCATTATTATGATTTACGGGTTTGGGTTTTGAAAATTTTAATTGAATTGCATGTGTTTCTATATGCATAAAAATTATGGGGCCAATGTGATGATTATGTTATATCGATATCATTCATTTGTTTCACTAGCTCATTTTAGGGCATGCATTCAAAAATGAGTCAAATCTACTACTCAAATAGGACTACACTATGTGAAAATATGGTTGTAATGGACCTCAACTATTAATAGTTAATACCTTACTAGGGTCATACTAATGTTTAATTGTCATCTAACCTGTTCATAAGATCATACAAACATAGATAAAGGAAAAACATAAAAATCAGCTTGATTCAAAAATTTTGTGGCCTCTAAGCAATTATCAACATCAGGCATTCAATACCCACTCTTTAATATGGTGTGGTTCACTTGAGCTTAAGATCTACCTCATTTTTGGGCTCATGCCCTAAAGTCACCTGGTAAAATAGATAGACAACATGGATGTGACATATAGATTGTGGTGGGCCCCATAAATTTCGTGCCACAAATATCTTCTTGCCTTTGTTTTGTGCCAAAACTTTAAAGTGGTCAATGTCAACTTTGGACCAAGAACCATAACTACCCGTGTAAATAATGATGCATATTTTACCATGTATTTATAATGTGAAAATAAACATGCCTTAAGGCTAAAATCCTCCCTAGGGGACGCACCAAATTATCCATAAGAGGACTAGCAATGATTCATCCCAATTTTTCCATGGATGTTAATTCAATCACTCTAGATGGAGCATATTAGATTCCATGTATGTATGTGAATAAATTCCAATGAACCCATTTTATTACACACTCACCAACTTTTGATATTAAAAGAAGTAACTTAAAATAAGTCTGATGCCTTAAACAAGTCTCCGTGTATCATTATTACAATGTGATTATTTATGATCGTTCTCTACTCAAATTCTATGAACTAATTTTCAATTAACTATCTTCCTACTGACACTCACACCTTTGGGACGGTGGTAGACTGAGTGGAGATAACATCATCTCAACATTGAGGTCTAGGCATTGAATCCCAACATGGGGGTGGCTAACATTGGAGGGTGACTATAGTGGGATGTGTACTAAATTAAAAATAAATAAATAAATCTATCTTCCTAGCGTGCGTATAATGCAATCTTGCCATACAACACAAAGCAGAAAGGACAACCGTTAATTTTTACTGCTTCCTTTTAATTGAATAGATTTTTCACAATTCATCTCGCACGCGCATCCAAACGCTGCCCTAAGGACTAAAGTGACAAAAAATCAGATCCTACCGAACGCGTGATTAAAGTATAATTTCATATTTGTACCTTTCGTGACATTTGCAATCCTAAATCTAGGCGTTAGATATTCACCCAACCATGCGTATGGAATCCCAGTCATTCACTTGGTGGGGCCCACCGTGGATTGGGAAATACTGAGAAAGTCACATTGCTTTGAAGATTCTTAACCCTTCTTATCCAAAGGGGTTAACACGTAGAATGTGGACTGTTACTTTTCTTGATCCTAACCATCCAATTTTACGTTAGTAGCCAAACAACGGTCAGGATGGTTTGATCAGAGCAATTTCTGATCTTTGGCTACGGTCCAGATCTCCTTTCTCGTTCTTAAGTTGACTTTCACTATCGCGACCTGCCAGTAAGTTGACTTTCTGTCTGGAAGGTACTTTCTAGGCCGATACGGACAATGTTCCTAACACATGAGTGGGGGGAAAACGTTGAAAATGAATAAACTTTGATACTCTTGCAGAGAGTGATTATTCATACTCATGCACATAGGCACCAAGCAAGTGGAATACAAATAAACAAGATCAAACCATCCATAACGTGGCTCACGACATTAGATGGGTTATAAACCAAAAATTAGAGTAAATGGATTTTGTAAGCGACAGGTGGGTGGACATCTAGTGAACGGTTAATATGAAATTGGCTAATGGTCCGAATATAGCAATAAGTACGGTAATCAGAGGTTAAGATGGTTCAATGAATCCGATTTTAGGATTGTGGCCTATCGAAAGTGGGTCCCACAATTTGGACGGCTTATTTTGAGCTTCTTATTATAATAATGGTCAAAGGACGTGTATTGTGTACTTCCCCGTTACATTAAATGCAAGTGTCATATATTGTGTGGTCTATCTAAGCGTTGGATCTGTCTCATTATTTAGCTAACACATTAAAATAATCTTAAAAGAGATGGACGGCGTGGATAAACAGATACATCACATTGGCCCCTCCACAGATCAGCATGGACGCAACGCGTATGTATTGAGGAAGGACGCGATCCGCATCACTCCAAATGAAAATTTCCAACTTGCAGGAAATACTGAGGAAAGGAGAGACCTAGTCAACTCCGTGGCGGAGGCGGACGCGGATTAGCTACTGAGATGTTGCGTATAGAATCTTGATATGGATGTGACGTCACCATGGTCGGTGGGCCTCCGCATGATGTATCTGTTTTATCCACACCGTCCATTCATTTGGAGAGATCATTCCAAGGCATTACTCAAAGAATTAGTCAGATTCAGATTTCAAGTGGACCCTACCGCAGAAACCTTCTCAGGGGCCACAGAAGGTGGATCTCCAAAAACCCACCCAGTTAATCGTGGTACACACCCACCTGGTCAATCATACGTCGCACCCACTAGTAGGGTTAGCCGTGGGACCCTATGGGTTTCGATACCTAGACCTCTGGTTGAAACTCCTCGGAGTCTTCCAATGAGGTAGAGGCTCGAACCCTAGATAGCTACTCAACTTGTCAATAGCTAATCCGCGTCCTTCTACAGGTGCTTCTCGTGGGGCCCACCTACGTACACGTGGCATTCAACCTGTCCATCGGGAGGACCCAAAAATATGGCCGATCCAAATATCATGTGGACCACTGAGTGAGTTCGGAAGATTTTGGATGGTTGTCATTGTTTTCTATTATGTGGGCCACCTAATGATTTTTATAAGCCTAATTTCAGGGAATTCAGTCATCACGGGGCGGCTCACGAGATGAACGGATGGATGGAATATACACAACAAGAAAAAACGTTGTAAATCATTAGGAAAAAACGTTGTAAATCATTAAAAAAAAACCTCCAAATTCACGTGGACCACCTCGTTGCACCGGCTTTTTTTTTTGGACCGTCCAATTTTCATCATACGGCAACCCTGATGGACAGGGTAGATGCCATACGCACCCAGGTGGGCCCAGGGAGAGAGTAAGCTTTTTTCTATACGAACCGGCTTCCACCAAAGTATTCGGGAAAATAGAGAGAGATGTGGAGATGACAGTTATCACCGAGTGGCGTGAGATGGACGGAGGCATCGCAGCAGAATTATCAATATGCCCACGCTCACGAGATCCGTGCCGTTCATCAGTCAGAGCGAGCTATGAGCATTGCCTATCCTAGCAATCATGCTAGTTCGTTGAACAAGTGGGCCACACCTGTAGGAAGAAAATGGACCATTAGAAAAATGACCAACAATCCATATTCAATGAACGCGTATCATGTAGCTGATCAGAACCTGTCCATTTGGAGTTAAGTTAATTAAAGTCTTTAATTTAGACTGGCCGAACTGTGGGTCCCCATCTTTGGATTGAACATAGACCTAAACGAGCCCTGAACCGACAAATGGCTAACCTTTGGGATTTATAAGTGGGCCCACATGGACGCAATAGTGGAGATTGGAGACAGCGCGTTGCGCTGGACGTGCATCTTGTAGGAAGTGGAGCCCACAAATCAGGCCAATCCAAAATTCAAGTGGGCCACGTCATAGGGGAAAAAATGGGGATGGGAATGCCTACCATCCAAACCTTCTTGGGGCCCACTGAAGTTTTGAATCAGCATGAAATTTGGGTTTTTTCCTTCATCCTGATTGGAATCACCTTGTGAACAGGTTGGATGGCACATAAAGATATACTCACTTTTCCCCTGTGGTGTGGATCAGCCTGATTTTTGGGTTCACAGATTTACATGAGCCGGATCAAATGATGAACGGAGTGGATGACACAGACAGATGGTGGGCCCCACGGAGCCGTTTGTTGCGCGGGGTCGTTGCAGGAAATGCCGGCCACGCCGGCGAAACTAACGTGGGTCGTGAGTACGTTGACTTCTCAGACCAAATCTACCCCCAAACGAAACAATAAATAAAATAATAAAATAATCAATTTTATTATTGAAGACTTGCAAGCCTCACACGCATGTCTACACGCCCCCACACGTGCCAAGATGACACGAGTAAGAAATCCGAGCGATGTGCCATGTGGGACCCACAGTTTAGATCACTAGGCTCAAAACTCAGGCTGCTTAACGATGTCAGTAGGTAACACGTGCATGAAAACAGTCGGACGGCCAAAAAAGACTTGGAACTACTTTTCAACCGTCCGTTGTTGTCACACATGCGTGGCTTAATTGCTAGCTAGAGAGCTCATTTCTTTGGTCAGATGATCTTGAAGGTGGGTCCCAGATAATCCATGGCTTGAATGTCCTACACGCTTGTCAGGTTAAGCACGTGTGGCTGTATTTAGAGGTGAGTGTGGAGGGGGCGTGGGTGGCTAGCCAACCTCTTGTTTCATGATTTAGTTTTCTTGGTAAAGGAATCCTCAACGCATCCAGCATCTCCAGCATAAAACAGTCAGGACCGTTGATACATACAAAAATGGCGCCTATCAGACGGCTACGATTCTTAGATTCACCATGGATTTCTGCCACGGCATTTCATGCGGTGTGCTACCAGAACAACGGTTCGGATTAACCTGAAAGTGTGCCAGGAAGAGATGCACGCAATCTCCACATCTTAAACTATTCATGCTAAAGCTGGTATAGACTAGCATCTAATGAGATGTTCCTAACCGTCCGATCAATAACCTACTTTTGAACCATCAACTTGAATCAATCATCCATGAAAAAGGCTATTGATCTGATGGTTAAATCATTTAAGCGGTGTGATCTTTAGGCCACCATCAGTATCAATTGTAGAGGTGGGCATCGAGTCAGATGAGTTTGGGCTGACTCTATCCAATAAAGCCAAGGCAAAGGAGTGGACTTAGTCGGATTAGATTCGGTACCGAGTCAGTGCATAAACCAATCCGAGTCGGATCAAGTAAGAATCAAGTTAGGCCTAAACCGATCCGAGTGGGATCTAGGAGGAATCGAGTCAGACCGATTATAAAAACTTTCAAACTTTAATCTTACAACATTATTTCATAAAAATTTTCAAATTTAAACCAAACCACAATATAATTTCATTAATAAGCAAAAAAAAATAAGAAATAAAAATTAGAACCTGAGTATTGAGATTAATCTTTATCTTAAGCTTTAGAAGTTAAGATTTACTCCAAGGTGGTCTAATTTAAGGTCGGATCGGGTGCAGATGATGGCCGGACAGGTGAGAAGGAGGAGGAGGAGGAGGAATCTGGACTCAACTGGAGTTAGATTCAGATCCCGCACTTAATCCTCGATCCGAGACCGACTCAGACCATTGGATCGGATTGGTTCTACCTGAGTATGAACAGATCAGTCAAGTCAAGTGAACCCAGTTAACCCTACCCGTGCCCGGCTCTAATCAGTTGCGAATTATAGTTTGGTTGGTGGAAAGGTCAACTTCTGTTTGTATTCCTTTCCAAATCGTTGTACAAAAAGCTGATTCTATAAGAGCTGCGCATGGGCCCACCGAGGCGTGTGTAAAGCATTCAACCTGTCTACAATGACCGCTCCACTGTGGAAGTTGAACTCCCCCAAAATGGGACGCTGATTAGGCCATTTTGTGGTGAAATGACTTGGTGGGATTTGGTAGGTGAGGCCCAACCAGATGCGAGGCTAGTACACACTGGACCGGATTAGGTGTGGCCACAACCACATCAAACATTGCGTGGCCCTGGCCGTGGGACCCACCTTGATGTGTGCATTTTATATTATTTAAGCTTATTTTAAGGCATGGTTGGCAAATATTTGTGGGCGTAGTCCCAAAAAATAAATAATGGTCCTCGGCTATTAAAAAAATTTGTGGGCTACAAAATCTTAGAATTAAGCTAACAAAGTCTATGTGATCTTATTATTAGGTTAGATGGAAAGCATACATTACCGTGGGTCTTATGAAGTTTTCAATGCTGGGGTTCAATGGCCGTTGTTTGTTATGGTGTGTAGTTTACTTGAGAATTTTATGTGCTTTGTTTTTTGAACCATGTCTTAAAATAAGCTGAAAAAATTAATGAAGCATGGATATATGATGCAAGAAAACCTTGAGACCGCGAAAACAGCTCTAACACTGCATATAACCCCACCAATCAAATCTTGCTATGTTGCTTCACCATTGTCACTGGTGGTTAGCTCCTAACCATCCAATCCCCATCAGAAAAATGAGATCGAACCAACCATCATACGGTGACCACTACATGATTTAGATGTTTTTAGTTGGTTTTCATCTATTTTATAGAGTGTGGCCCACATAATAATTGGATAGGCCTAAACTTTGGCAAATCTTATCATCATAATAGTTACCACTTAATGGCCGGGTTGGATGACATACATACAACTACAAGACACTGGGCGCTACATAGGCAATAGTGACCAAGCATGAATAGGCTAGTGAATGGGTTGCAATATCTACAGCGACTTGCTGAAGAACCAGCCTCTTCTATCACTCCTTTTGGGATTTTACTTATGAAGGTAGACATTTGATCATCATGTGGTGTGGGCGTGTGTGTGGTGTGTGTAACAAAAAAGGTAGCTTATTAAAAACCTTTTCGAAATAGGTACCGGAATGTAAATTATATATCCGGCAGGTAGTTTTTTGTAAAATTACGCAAATATTTTATGGTTTTCTGTTATGGACGCATCTCTCCCTGTTATTACACGAATACGAAACCACAACTGTGCTAACCCCACTCTCGAGCGTGAGATTAATATGGGTTCTTCGCAAAACACATGCCAAATTGTCATTCATGTAAGAGATCTATTCCATCCGCCCATCATTAAACATTATATTATACAGTTTAAAAGAGAAAAAAATACTAATCCACCCATTATTTATAAATCAAGATTCATTTTTCTAACCTTCCTTTTTTATCTTATAATTGTAGCCATCAAGAAATTAGACTATTCTATATTTTATATTAGATTTTTTTCCAGCCTGATGAACGGTACTGATCCACCATACGAATAGAAACATGGCACACGTGCCACGAAGCATCGATGTACATCTGACGCGAGCGAGAATCACTTCAAGTGTATTTATTAAATTCGGAATCGAAAGCTGCGTAAGTTGTATCGCTTGGTTTCTTCCAATCTAAAAAGATTCAAATCCCAATCTCTCTTCTGCAGAAAACGGCGGGGAAGAGAGAAAAAAAGCCAAATTCTGCGATCAAAGCGTTTCTGCAGAAGAAGAGAGATTGAATTTAGAATCGTTGAAGAAATTCTCTGCAAAAATGTTATCGAAGAGCTTCAAGGCTGGAAAATGGTAATTATCTCAATTTCCTATTCTAAGAAAACGTAAAAATTTCCAATTTCAGCTTTTTCTAGGGTTTGGTTTGGAGATTGTGTTTCCAGTTCTTCACTCAAAATCAGATTCCTTCTGGTGTTGGATGCAGCAAGACGTCTTTGAAGCTTGTGATGGCTCGCGTAAAGGTTCTGAAGTACAGAACAGAAGCTGAAGTGAAGCAGATGAAGAGAGAGTTAGCTCTGATTCTTGAAGCGGGCCAGGAACTGACTGCTCGGATTCGGGTTCGTTTCTTCTCTGTCTTCGTCTCTGTCTCTGTCTCCCTCTCCCTCTCTCTCGAAAGCTTCGAATTTTGAATCAGACACCGTTCTTTCGAAACAGCTCTGCTCTGGTAAACTGAATTGCATATTTGAGGAATTGGAGGGCCCTGCTTTTTCTTTTGCTGACAGGGAGGTTTCCGTACACGTGGGACCATTGATCTAATGGCTCCTCCTTAGATCGGGGATTACCTGAAAATCATCCAGATTCGTTGATCAGAAACGTTTCAACATTGGACTATTTTTTGGTTCAATGTGGGTATTTGCCGGTTTTTTCCTTAACCATGTAATTTAGGCCATTGATCAGAGGGTGGGATCTTCTGATAAATAAACATTGTGGGCCATGCCCCATCCAAGTTGGTGGCCATCAATCAACGGTTTGGTTTATTGATATATGGCCTCACCTGTACAGAATTATTCGGGTTAACAGATGTGAGTAAAGTGTTCCTTTGCTCATGAGCAGGGCCCCTGTAATTCCTATTCACCGTCTGGCTGATTTGTAGGGTTGGGATTAATCTGATTTCTTTTTCTCAATATGTTTTCAAGGTTTTCGATCTTAAATTAGTTGGGTTAAGCATAGTTACAAAGTTCTGGTTCTGGGAAAATTTTGGCGAGACAGTTCTTCGTGGTTTGGGAAAGATTCAGGTGGGGGATTTTTGTAGTTTGTGGCGAGGCAACTCTTGGTTCCAAGCTCGAGGTCTGGACTATCCATCTTAGCAGCTGTCGTCACAGGTGTTGCTATCATTGTTGTCATCATCATCATCATCATCCTTCTCACTGTCAACATCATCTCTATCCTCATCATGGTCTTCTTCATCATCCTTGTCACAGTCATTGTCTTCATCATCCTCCACGTCCTAGTTGTTATCATCATCTTCATCACCGTTTTGTTATTGTCATTTTCACCATCATCGTTGTCATTGTCATCATTGCTGCCATATCATCATCATCATCATCATGGCTGTCCACATGAAATCAATGCTCTTTTAACCTCGAGTTGAACTGTCGGGCACACCACATCTAGCAGGACTTAGGGAGTAGCTGCTGATATGCTTAAAATTACTGTCGTCATCCTCATCATAATCAGCATCATAGACCTGTCCCATTTATTTGGGGTAATATGCTCAGTCTTGATACAAATGGACCCGATGTATGTGATTTGTACCATTCATGTGCTGCACTGCAGATGGGCCATATGCAAAAACGTTCACCAGCTAAAGATCATAGCTGCCGCGGACTTCTTTGAATTGAACGATGACCATTGGTTGGACTGTTTCTAACTTCTAACCTCCCAGTTGAGAATGATGACCAAAGTCTCTGTTTGATATGCTATATTTGTGGTAGAGCCACTTAATCCATTTTGCTTGAAAACATTTTGACTTATAAATTCTGGCAGATTTTGAAGTGGTGGTCAAGTCTGTTATGACCTGTTATGGTCTTTGTCTGTAACGAGGGCTTAAAGTTGGCTGCATGCTTGTTACAAGAAAACAATCTGTCAGTTGGAACAGATATTGACACTGTTATCTATATTGGTTTTATGTAAATATATTGTATTATAAAATACTCTTGGTTCAGTTGATCTTTTCCTTGAATCTCAACGGCCATAGTATCAATGCAGAAGACTATATGTAACATCGATTCTTCAAAACCGTGGTTGCATTGATATTGGATGTCATATTGAACACAAAACTGCAGGGAACCACTTTTGCATATTTTTATCTATATTTAAGATGCATTCATATTTGTAATTCTTACAAATCGACTTAATCTACACCAAGCATCTGGATGATATATGCCATGCCAGTTTTCATCTGTCCTCGTATATAATAAGACTTCAAACATTTCGTTCATAATCTGATTTATTTTCTCAAGTGTTTTCATTTTAAGACTAGTTTGAGATATTAGCATTGCATATTATGGTATGGGCTCTTTTGCTGAATAGTCTGCTGAATGAGATATAAATTGTAGTAATATTGAAGGGGGCCATTTGAATTCCTTTTATCAAGTCCACATTACAAAGTGATTTTCCATTGGTCCTCTATGCACTTACATATGTCGGTGAACTTTGTATTTCAGGTTGAGCATGTCATTAGGGAGGAGAAGACAATAGCAGCATATGATATTATCGAATTATACTGTGAGCTCATAGTAGCACGTTTGCCAATTATCGAATCACAAAAGTATGTATAACCAGTAGTATCTTTATTATCATGTTGCATTTACCTTGATATTTATTTGCATTTATTCATATTCCACTTTCGAGCATTTACAGTTTTGTTGAGAACCATTAAGTGGCATAACTTCCATGGAAAAGAATCATCTATGCTTATATGTCAGAATGTTAATGTTGTGCTAGACTCCTACTTTAGTTTTGCACCATTTAAAACATGGCATATTTGTACGGCAATCCAGACTGTCCAAATTGCTCAACCATCTAGGGTGGAGCATAATGGAGAAATTCCACTGAGAAAATAATATTAATAATATGCTTCCTTTTTGAATTTTGACCACTCACTGTTTTAATTTTAACCATTCATTTGATAAACGTTAATTGGATGGTTAGGATTGCTTGATTATTGTGATTTTATATATATGCTCCATCCATAATGTTCCCCACAATCAGGATGGTCTGGATATTCATACATCAGTGCCACATGTGAGGAGGATTAGTTACCCACCATTTCCAAAATGGTGCTAAACTGACATAGGAATTTAGCCTGTTAATGTTTCTCCTTTGCATTATCCGAAACACCAAATCTACTTAGCAAATAGGGAGATACCTTGTCTGTTTTAACTTTTAATCCAGAAACTTTGTTCTTTTGTAACTCAAGTAAGAAATTCATGATCAAGGTTTAAAATTTTGGAACTCATACCTGAATCAGTGAGTTCCTGTGGGTTAACTTGGGAATCAGGATGGCTTCAAGTACTCCACTAAGTCTTGAGTCTACATAAACTATAACTTGCTTGCAGTATAAAAATGCTAAAGAGCTGATGCAGCAATTAAACCATTAGTCACGACTCTCTCTAAATAATAGGCTAAATGCCCAATTAATTAAAACTTCGAAGTCAGCAGTCTCAAACTCAGAATTTTATTCTTTAACAACTTACAACTAGCCATCCACAAAATGCTCATCTTTTTTCCAGAATAAAACTAAGAGGAAAAGTCGAAGGACACATTTCATTCATTGCATTATGATTTCAGCCTTCAGTTACAACATGGAGAGAGTGCGTTAAGAACATGAATATAAAAAATGAAGTCCAAGAGCGTTAAGAACATGAATATAAAAAATGAAGTACAAAGGACAGTGATGAGAACAATGTACAAGTACACATTGTGTAAATATAGTCTAATGGTGTAAAATGTACAAAGGACAGTGATGAGAACAATGTACAAGTACATCATGGCTGTCCACATGAAATCTTGATTCCAGCTACTTGGTTACGTGTACAAGCATAATGGTGTAAAATATCCTGAGTATGCCTATGAAGCTGGGGAGGTTAAATGGACACCAAATAGGATGGATGCTGATGGAGGTCTGAATATTGAATTCTGTTCGGAAGCCTCAAATTGAATTCCTCCTTTGGAGAACTTTAGATGCACAGAAAAAAAATCAATCTCGACGAGGCCAAACTTCACCTAAGGATTCCTCAGGAAGGACCTTGATTAAAGAAAAAAAAAGAAGAAGAAGAAGTCCATTGTTATAATGGAGTATGGCACCCTTCGAACTTTGCATACATTGTCCTGTGTTCACATCTCATTGATGTTCCTTCACCTGAATCTTCCAAATGTCTCTCACTGGATCTTCTGGTCTGCCATATGAGCCACAATAGCAGCCAATTTCCCTGAACAGGCAAATCTTGCAGATCAGTCTGGAGTCTTGGAGTGACTAGAAGCATCTCTTCAAACCCTGGGTAGTCTTGTTGTGGCTTCTTAGCAATATGCCCTGTCAGATGAGGCCTCATCATATCCTTTGACTACGCATGGTGGTGTGTTGTACTGCCATTCAATGGTTGGTTGGGCTTCAGTCTTCGTCATGTTGCTGCTATGGTTTGTCTCGTGGAGGTTGGTGGTCTGGTGCAAATTGGGTCCACTTCACCAGGGCTCATTGAGAAGATCTGGACAATGATTATGATTCCCCCCCACCCCCCCCAAAAAAAAAAAAAACACACACCCACCACGCGCACCCACCAATAATCTATCCATCAAGGAGGAGCATCCAAGCCCTTCTCATTTACATCCAACATGTCCATTGATCCATCAGAAATCAAAGCTCTTACACAATCAATTTGGATGTTGTAATGGGAATTTCACTTTCCCAAAAGTGATCTTAGTTTCCTGAGTCAACACTGAACGGGTGATACAACAATAAAACATAGAGCATAGTCACTGGAGCTTCGTTTTATGGAAGTCTTTTTAGCCATTCATGCCATGCATAATTTACCTCTTTTGTGGTGTATTCGGTTTCTTTTCCAGCTCATCACAACTTATATTTACTACTTTGAGCGGTGACCTATCCTCTGTGAACATTTTATGCGGTCTTACCTTCAAATATCTGTCAGATTGGGAAATTTAGATATGATTGAGTACTCATCCTCTCTTCAGGAGCTGTCCTGTCGACTTGAAGGAAGCGATATCTAGTGTAATATTTGCATCTGCAAGATGTGCAGACATACCAGAACTCCAGGATGTTCGCAAGCATTTCCTAGCAAAATATGGGAAGGAGTTCACAACAGCTGCTCTTGAACTTAGGCCTGAATGTTGTGTAAACCGTACAGTAAGTTTGTAAATTCCTGCTAACATTCTCTATTAATCGAAAATTGAGATTGAATATTGAAGGAAGTCAACCTTATTCAGCTAATCAAATGTTTGTTAGTGTCTGCTTTCTTGTCTTATTTATTATTATTATTATTTTCTTTACTTTGTTGTGGTTTTACATCATTGTGGGTCAGATCATAGAGAAGCTATCAGCAAAAACGCCTGATGGTGAGACAAAAATCAAGATCCTGACTGCAATTGCCCATGAACATAATGTCAAATGGGATCCTGCAGCTCCCGGAGAGCAACTTTCCAAGCCTCCTGAGGACTTGCTGGTAAAAATGAATTGAATTTTGATTTAAGCAAGAGCCATGCTACGTTTATTTGCACGAGTAAGATTTTGAATCCCATCTTCCCACACGTGCCAGTGTGCGTGACATGGCCACCCAAAATCAGGCTTCTTTGAAGAAGGTTGCCCATCCATGTTTGTATGTGCACTGCTGGTCATTTTTCAACTATCCATTTTTTCTTTGATACCTATTTTCACCCACATGATGACTGGTCAGGCCTGATCTTTGAGCCATGGCACATCCATTATGGGGACCACCAGATGAACGAACCAGATCTCAGACAAACATACCACATTGGCACTTGTTTGGAGGATAGGATTTGGAATCCTACTCTTGTCGGTAGCTGTCGTGTGTATCTTTCAACAACTGTTTCCAATAAAGTGATTGCATCTGAAATTTTAACTCTGTGTGATGGAGCAGAATGGATCAAATGTATCTATGACTGCCAGTAGGATGCCTAGAGAATCTCATAACATTCAATCCCAACCTCCTGCCGGCCAAAATCATGAACCTGCTACAAAATACTCGGACAATGATGCCACCAGATCATCACCAGGTTCTAGAACATTTTCTTCAACAAACATCAGTACTCCAACTGCTTCAGTGCCTATGACTTCTCATCCTGGATCAAGAACTTCAGGTGCGGGAAACAAATATGATCTTTAAAACATTCTTCTGTGTGATCAGTTATTCCATTTTGTCTCTAAAAGCGGCATGTTCTTTAACAATGAATTGTATAAGTAGGACCCATGGTTAGGCGATCAAGACCATGATCTGTTGCCTTGAAATCTTACTGATGAGATAATCCTAACCCTCTGACCAATAGCCTGCAGATACACTTTTAAGGGAAAATACAGCAACTGTTCACAATCAACTAGAATACGGGATTGCTTGAATCTTCCAATCTGGAAGATCTTTGAGAGCCCATCTGTGGTGGGCCCATCAGATCTATGATCCAGATCATCAAACCATGGGCCAAGCTTGTACAACAAGGATAATTTGTCTGTCCTAATTCTTCATATGGTCACATTCACAATGTTTCTCCCACAAAGATTTCATAGGCTGTTGTCTGATGTATACAGAAAGTAAAGCTGGGCAGGAGGATCTCAGAAATTCATTTCATAAGGATGAGAATCGTTCAACGAATAGCTGGAATTGGAATACGCAATTTCCTGATGCTGCTACCGCCGCACAGGCAGCTGCTGAATCTGCGGAAAGGGCAAGTATAGCAGCAAGGGCTGCTGCAGAACTCTCAAGCCGTGAAAAGATCAAGAGAGAGTATTCCACCAGTTTGGATGAATCGCCTCATTATGCTCTCAGAGATGAGGGATCCAGAAGACCAACCAGTTCAATGCAGAGGGGTGAAGATGCCGAAGTTTTAGGAAAGATGGAAGCCGATCATTCCTATTGGATGAAGACGATGTCTCAGGATCAGAACAGAGATCAAATTGGACAACATCATCTGCTGGGAGCGGCTGAAAGCAGATATGATGATAGAGGAAGTGTTAAGAGCAGAACTAGTAGGTCTGTTTCCTCTAACTCCATTGTAACTTCCCTTGATGACGACAGCACAGCATCCAATCTCCAAAATTCTCAGAAAAGCTCATTTGGGTCAGAAGCGGTTGACCCAAATTGTCAGAGAAGATGTTCTGAGGTGCGTGCTTTTCATGGCGAGAGGGATGGAGTAGGAAGTATCCAGAAACAGTCTAGCAGATCTGTTTCCTCTCATTCTAGCATGAGTTCTATCAAAGATTATCCCGTTATGGTCCGTAACACTCAAAAATATGGGCATGATGCTGATGGACAGTCCTCAATCGGTACCAGGCTTGGAATTGCCAAAAGAGGCAGTAATCAGCCTATTTCAAGTGATTTTTCTGCTCCAGCTTTTGACAATTCAGACACAGACAGTGACAGTGATTTGGAATTTGATGGAGACAGTAACAGGCATGAATCAAGGTTTCCACTTAAAGGAACAAAACCACCTTCTCACTTATCATCAAATATGGATTCTTGGAGCCCCCAGCAACAAAAAAGCCGAATTGGATACCTTCAGAGTGACAGCCCTGGAGTGCATTTTGTAGAACCCCAACTACAAAATGTCTTTCCAACAAGGGCTAGTAAATCCAAAGTCCTATCTCAATCTGATGATTTGTCTCCTGGAGCTTCCAATGACTCGGATGACCCGCTTTCCAGTAGTGAAGAGGAGACAAACAAGTTTAATCTCAGGGAAAGAACAGAACCTGGCAGTTTACGTCTTAAGCAGACTGTCTCCACTAGAAGTTCGTCATCTGCCCAAACTGGCTACGGACCCGCTGAATTCTCCTTTCATAAGAAAAAGGAACCTAAAGGTGTGAACAGAAATACCTGGTCAAATGCCCCTGATGATTCTGGATCAGAAATGCCTAGTCCACGTACCTTGCTCAGCAATCAGCCATCTCCCAGACACCCAAAATCCCCAAGGAAATCACATAATGAGGACAGTAAAACGTTTTACAGATCAGAGGTTGAAGAACAGCCATCTCTGCGATCTTCAAGACTTCTATCTTCCAAGGAAGTGAGGACAATGGATACCTTTGAAGAACTACCTTCACCTGCTAGTACTAAAAATTCAGAATTTCCAAACTACTCAAGCAATGAAAGCGGCAATGAGTTGAACTTGGGAAGATTAATGGGTGGTCTTAGAAACAAGGGTCTCAGCCGGCCACCTTACATGAGGGATTGTCCTGCTGATGCTTCACTCTCACCCAAACAACAGACTGTGGAAGAAACTCCTGCCACCTTTCAGGAACCACAAACTGTTTTCCCCTCAGTCAAGACCTCAGTGAGTTCCGAACCTTGCAATCATGAGCTATACAATCAGAAGCCACATATTAAAGTTCCTAAAACATCCATCCCGACTACAAAACCCCATTTCGATTGGAATACTAATGATGCCAAGGAGGTGCAGCCACAGCAAACTGTTGGCAATGGAGGTTGCCAAGGCAGCATGCTTTCTTACAGGACAAGGGATTCTCGATTGCAGTCAGCTAAGGGTAATCCTTTAAGGTTCCCTGACAGGTCTGGGGCGCCAGTTCAATCTGATTTTGGTGCAGGAAGCAGGCTTTCTCAACCGAATTCTTCTATGGCCGAACCTCTTTCTAAGTCTCTATCCCAAACTCCAGTCTCAAGAAGTAGAGAGAATTCAAAACCATCGCAGCCTAATTCATCAAGCAAACAACAGTCTTCAAATCCTCTTCCACATATCACAATTTCAACACACAAGGAAAGTGCAAAGTCAATGGCACCAAGTTCAGAAGCCAAACAGCCACCCAAGACTGTGACATCAGGGAGCAATGGAAGTCCAAGGCCAGAGAGTTTGAACGAGGGTTCAATGTCTAGGGAGAATTCACTCAAAAATCCTAGTCACGTTCACCCGAAGCTTCCTGATTATGATACGTTAAAGGCACAGTTTGAGTTGCTCCGGACAAATAGACGCTCACAATAGGTTTGGAATCTCAACGATTGTTTTTTTTTTTTTTTTTTTTTTTTCTGTTGGGGATCTTGCAATAATCAGATGATTAATCCAATGTGTACATGTTGCTTCTGTACATGGTCAAAATATTTTTGAAGCATGCTGTTGTTTTCTGATATATTTATTCAAGATTCGAAATCAATCTGCGAATTTTGAAATGACTTTGTGATTTGATTTTTGTAATCCACCAATGTACGTATTTCTTTTCCATCACCTCTCAATTTTAGAGGTATTACATGATGCTCGAGCTGAGAATTTTGTTCAGTATGTCTGTGGTTTTAGTTTGTAGAGTTTCAGTGATCAAACCATTGATACGGTGGACATGACCCTGGATGGCCCATGAGAAAAAAATTGCCAAATTGCGATGTCATTCTATATGGTTTTTGGCCTTTTGTTGGTTGAATTTGAAAGATTATTGTATTATCCTCCATCATTGTCTATTTTGTTGGCCCTTCATTGAAGGGTTGGGATTTTTACTCAATGATTTTTGGTGCATGGTTCATCCAAGACGTGGTTCATATTGTTGGGAGCGTTTCACACAAACCTTAGGATCTCGCCCCCCAATGTACTAGAATTATGGACTATGATAATGCAATAATCAAAAGCAAATCAATAACTTCACGACACAAGAGATTTTTACGTGGAAAACCCTTAAAGAGGTAAAAACCACGGGACCTAGTCCAGATAAACAATCCACTATCTCAGAGAACTGTTTACAACCGATCACAAACACACACCGCTTGGATCAAACCTTCTTCACCCACGCAAGGATGGATAAACAACAAGAGAGCTATGAAAGTAGGAGGATCTCACCGATCATGAGGACGTAGAAGCGCTGAGATGACGGTTGCGCAGAAAAACTCATCTTCAAGCAATTTCTCCCTTCTACAAGCTCTCTCTCTCTCTCTCTCTCTCTCTCTCTCTCTCTCTCTCTTTTCTCTCTTCCTCTTTCTCTATCTCTCTCACCTTGGACGTGAAAACGCCTTAATAGGATAACCTAAACTCGTTTTGGAACCTCTTAAGTAGATAATCGGAGCAATTAGAACCCAATAAGGAAACTGTGTATAAGCAATCCGCGTCAGGTCGGGCGCCCGCCGAAGCCAAAAACGTTTCAGCAAGTTTAGAAGAAAAATTCTGAATATCGGGCGCCCGGTCTCCTTGACCGTCGGGCGCCCGACTGTTGTAAAAACAGTCCAGCAGCAAAATTGCTTCATCTGATTGAATTCCGGTCGCCCGACCAGAATTTGGTCCGGGCGCCCGACCTCACTAGGGTGCACTCTCTCTCCTCTGTGACTGAGGAGGAAAACCCCATCAAATCTCCCCCTTTCCAACTCAGGAGAAATTCTCCTTCTTCAAGCCAGTCAAGTTTCTACAAACCTTAAATTTTCCCTTGAGCAAAGTCTTGGTCATCATGTCTGACCCGTTATCGTCCGTATGGACCTTCTCAAGCTGTAACACCTTTTGTTCCAAAGTATCCCTGATCCAGTGACACCAAATCTCTATGTGCTTCGACTTAGAGTGTGTTGACTTGGATTCTTGCTCAAGTGTATAGCACTTTGGCTATCGTAATAGACCATGTGCTCATCCTGCTTTAAGCTGAATTCTTGTAGGAACCTCTTCATCCAAAGCATCTCTTTACATGCCTCTGTAATCGCAATGTACTCGGTCTCTATCGTTGACAATGCTATAACCTTCTGTAGCTTGCTCTGCCAAGAGATCGCTCCTCCTGCAAACGTGAACATGAACCCCGATGTAGACTTCCTGGAGTCTATGTCACTTGCCATATCTGCATCTGTGTAGCTTTCTAACACAGGTTTTCCATCACCATAGCATAGGCTCAACCTGGATGAGCCTCTCAGATACTGTAGTATCCACTTCACCGCTGCCCAATGTTCTTTGCCAGGATTGGCAAGATACCGGCTGACAACACCAACCGTATATGCTATGTCTGGGCTCGTACACACCATAGCATACATCAAACTTCCTATTGCTAAAGCGTAGGGTATCTTTCGCATCTCTTCCACTTCTGCCTTCGCCTTGGGACACTGCTTGTCGCTCAATTTAAAGTGACCATCCAGTGGAGTACTGACCGGCTTCGCTGCATTCATATTGAACCGCTCTAGGACTTTCTCAATATACCGCTCCTGTGACAGCCAAAGCTTCCTGCTACTTCTGTCACGAGTTATCTCCATTCCTAGGATCTGTTTTGTCGGGCCCAATCTTTCATCGCAAACGACTTGCCCAACTCCTATTTCAGCCTGCTAATCTTCTTAATGTCTTTTCCCATGATGAGCATGTCATTAACGTACAATAGCAGAACTAAGAAATCACCATCTGAGAACCTACGAGTGACCACACAGTGATCCGACTCCGTTCTGTCATATCCATGCTTTAACATGAATGAGCCGAACTTCTTGTACCATTGCCTAGGAGCTTGTTTCAGCCCTTACAAGCTCTTCCTAAGCCTACACACCATGTGCTCTTTCCCCTTCACTTCGAACTCCTCAGGTTGTCGTATGTAGATCTCTTCTTCCAGGTCACCATGGAGGAAAGCAGTTTTCACAGTTAACTGCTCTATCTCCAGATCCATGCTGGCCGCCAACCAAAGCAACATCCGTATGGATGTCATCTTCGCCACTGGTGAGAATATCTCCTCGAAGTCTATTCCTTTTCTCTGACCAAACCCTTTCATCACAAGTTTGGCCTTGTACCTTGTCTATGAATTCTTCTGCTCATTCTTCTTTCTGAACACCCACTTGTTGCTTAGAGCTTTCTTGCCCTTAGGCAATTTCACCATATCGTAGGTGTGGTTCTTATGCAAGGATTCCATCTCCTCTTGCATAGCTTTCAACCACTCCCCCTTATGCTCGTCGGCTAAGGCCTCAGAATAATCTTCTGCCTCTCCCCCATCAGTGAGCATAATGTACTCATGCGGCGAGTACTTCTTGGACGGATGTCTGTCCCTTGATGTCCTCCTCACCTGTGGCTCAATAGGTGGATCAAGTGGGGGCTGCTCCCTCGGTCCATCTTCTGTAGGAACTCCCACGTCCTCTACACCTTTTTGTACTCTCCCGTCATCAGGCACCACGGGAGGAGTAATCGGATCCATGTCTTCCAGTTCACCTGAACTGGGTTGGGTCTTCTCTGGCTTTTCAATGTTTTCTATACACTGATCTGCAATGAAAACCACATCTCTGCTCCTGACGAGCTTTTTCTCGGTCGGGTCGCACAACCTGTAACCGAACTTTTCATCATCGTACCCTAAGAACACACACTGCCTGATCTTCATATCGAGCTTGGACCTCTCGTCCTTTGGTACGTGAACGGATGCTCTACATCCAAACACCCTGAGATGACCTTACGATGGATCACGTCTAGTCCATACTTTCTCAGGTACTTCTCCATTCAACGAGGCTGATGGAGACATATTTATTAAATACACCGCTGTGTGCATTGCTTCTCCCCAAAACGTCTTGGGCAACTTTGCATGGGATAACATGCATCTGATTCTCTCTGCAATGGTGCGATTCATACGTTCAGCTACACCATTATGCTGGGGGGTCTTGGGATTCGTCTGTTCATGCCGTATACCCAGTGACTTGTAATACTCATGGAAGTCACCAATATATTCACCACCATTGTCAGTGCGAGTACACTTCAATGATCTGCCTGTCTCTCTCTCGATCATAACATAAAACAATTTAAACACACTAAATACCTCGTCCTTGGATTTCAAAGCATACACCCAAACCCTCCTAGATGCATCATCTATAAAAGTGATAAAATACAATGCCCCATCCAAGGTTTTTGTCCTCATAGGACCACAAACATCAGAATAAACCAAATCTAATGCATATACTTTATTAATATGAGAAGCAGTTTTAACAAAAGAAATTCTATGTTGTTTTCCAGATAAACAGTCAATACAGGTTTTGAGAAGGTATACCTGTCATGTCTGGAAGGAGCCGTTTCTTTGCTAGTAGTTGAAACAATTTTTCACTCATGTGGCCTAGACGCTTGTGCCACAAATTAGTAGCTGAATCTTCCGCTGCGTTTAACCCACCCTTGCACACATTGACACTTGCCTTGTAAGGGGTGCAACACTTCTTTCCTCTGGCAGCAATCAACGAACCCTTGATGAGCTTCCAGCGCCCACCAACAAACCGACTTTCATAGCCATCATCATTCAACCTTCCCGTTGACATCAAGTTGAGGCGAAGGTTTGGAATGTGTCTCACATCCCTGAGAACCAATGTGCAGCCCACATCGGTCTTCACACAAATATCACTAACCCCTACGATCTTCGAAACACCAGAATTTCTCATCTTCATCATCCCATAGTTACTTGACTTGTAGCTTGTGAAGAAATCACTGTGTGGAGTCGCATGAAACGAGGCTCCGGAGTCTATCACCTAGTCGGTGTCCTGACTCGAAGCCGTGAGACAAACATCATGATCTGCCGAAAGAATAACAACAACGTCACCATCTGAGGTGACTGCAGTAGAATCCGATTAATCTTCATTCTCATTTTCTTTACCTTTCTTGTCACCCTTCTTCTTGTGACATTCATGCTTATAGTGGCCATTTTTGCCACAATTCCAGCATTCAACATCTTTCCTAGCAACCGACTTGCCTCTTGATTTATCTCGGGCTTTTCCGCCCTTTCTGTTCTTTCCTCTCTCCCGATCTTGTGTCACAAGGACCTCTTGTTGAGCAGGCCCCAGAAACTTCCTCCTTGTTTCCTCATTGAAGAGATAACTTGTTGCCTGTTCCATGGATACCTTTCCGTTTGACGCGGAGTTACTCAGAGACACCACCAATGTCTCCCAACTGTCAGGCAATGAAATAAGCAGTAGCAAAGCCTGAAGTTCATCATCCATGACCATCTTCATGACAGAGAGCTGGTTCACTAAGTTGTTGACCTCATTCATGTGTTCAGCCACAGAATCACCATCTTTGAACTTGAGATTCACAAGTCGTCTTATCAGGAATATCTTATTGTCGGCTGTCTTCCACTCATACAGCCCTTGCAATTTCTGCCATAGGCTAGCGACTGAGGTTTCCGTAGACACATGGTGGAATACGGAATTGTCCAACCGTTGTCTAATAAACCCCACCGCCTTCCGATCCAACTTCTTCCAATCATCATCAATGCTTAAGATCGGAGCATATAGGTCCTTGCAATAGAGCAAGTCTTCCATCTTAGCCTTCTATATGGTCCAGTTAGAACCATTGAGGCTGTTCATCCTTGACGAGACACCTTCCATAATTCAGAACTGATCCCACTCCGTTCAATCAACCTGATCGCTCTAATACCACTTTTTATGGAGCATTTCACACAAACCTTAGGATCTCGCCCCCCAATGCACTAGAATTATGGACTATGATAATGCAATAATCAAAAGCTAATCAATAACCTCACGACACAAGAGATTTTTACGTGGAAAACCCTCAAAGAGGTAAAAACCACGGGACTTAGTCCAGATAAACAATCCACTATCTCAGAGAACTGTTTACAACCAATCACAAGCACACACCGCTTGGATCAAACCTTCTTCACCCATGCAGGAATGGATAAACAACAAGAGAACTATGAAAGTAAGAGGATCTCACCGATCACGAGGACGTAGAAGCGCTGAGATGACGGTTGCGCAGAAGAACTCCTTTTTAAGCAACTTCTCCCTTCTACAAGCTCTCTCTCTCTCTCTCTCTCTCTCTCTCTCTCTCTCTCTCTCTCTCTCTTCTCTTCTCTTTCTCTCTTCCTCTTTTTTTCTCCCTCTCTCTCACCTTGGACGTGAAAACACCTTAATGGGATGACCTAAACTCGTTTTGGAACCTCTTAAGTAGAGAACCGGAGCAATTAGGACCCAATAAGGAAACTGCGTATAAGTAGTCCGCGTCAGGTTGGGCGCCCGGTCACCAGACCGTCGGGCACCCGCCCAAGCCAAAAATGTTTTAGCGAGTTTAGAAGAAAAATCTCGAATATCGGGCCCAGGTCACCTTGACCGTCGGGCGCCCGGCTGTTGTAAAAACATTCCAGCAACAAAACTGCTTCATCTGATGGAATTTCGGTCGCCCGACTAGAATTTGGTCCTGAGCGCCCGACCTCACTAGGATGCACTCTCTCTCTCTCCCTCTGTGACTGAGGAGGAAAACCCGATCACATATATCAGCAGCTTGGAATGTAACTAGACTACGCCTGGATTGTGGCCTAGTCTAAGTCGAATTGGAGTTGGTCGGGACCATTACGGCTTGGTACCATGAGTCATCCCTGATTCACCCCCTATTCGGGTGAGTTGTGACTCGTCTTGAACCCGAACGAGTTGTCAAGTCCAAAAACCATGGACTCATCCCTGATTCACCCCCTATTCGGGTGAGTTGTGACTCCTCTTGAACCCGAACGAGTTGTCAAGTCCAAAAACCATGGAACTGTACCACACAATCTTGATCCAATCATTGGATAGCGCTTTGTAGTTTCTGTTATATTCTGCTTAAATCACACCATCCATCAAGCTAATTCCCCCCCTTCTAATTTTCTTTTCTTTCCCTCGCAAAGTCCGCCTACCTCCTACAGCATGCACTGCTTCAGTTAGCATTTTTGTCTGTGTTATAGTGTAATTGTTGGGCATGGCAGTTTTCTGATGCTAGCAATTGAAAGTTTTCGAGTGGTGATTGGGGTGGCTATGGGCTGGGGCTGGCTAGGCCTGAACTGGCCTGATCCGTACACTGGCCTTACATAGCATGCCCAAGCACACACTGGAAAAATTTTGGGGCCTGGACCCAAACAGGAACTTGCACAAATAAATAGACATCTAGAAAAATGAAAGCCAACAGTCTATATGAAAGATGCAGGTGTTGCCTAACCAATGACTAGAATAGCACATTTGTAGTATAGAACACATGTACACAAGAAGTTAGGCCAGGCCAGGTTGGGATAAATGACTTAGCCCAAGCTCAGCGAATCAACCCATGGCCCAAGCTAATTGGTCAGGTGATCCTTTGTCCTTTAGTCCCATTGCCACTCTTGATTGTGATTCAGAGGGTGAGGATGGATTTATAATAGAGACTTTTTTATTAGAAGATTCCTAAAAAAACATGCAGGACCTAAACTGGTGAGGGTATGCTCTGCAGGATTTGTGAAAGATCTCTCCAAGAAATCTGTCCAAGTTGGCATTTCAATCTCCCAACAATTTGTACATTATAGGGCGTGTTTGGTTGCATCAATTAACGGTGCTTTTGGTTTTTTTCTTTAAACTTAATTGTATTTATGAGGAAGAAAGCGCCACTTTAGTTCAGCATATCCTACGTGGAAGGCATAGGTCAATTTGGTATGTGATACAAGAAAAGGCACGTCGTACACTTCTTCCTCCACCATGTGGTTTGGTGGAAAAGGATCATGTGCATCACTCAAATACATACACTGTGTATGCAATATAGTTTTATATATGAATTGATTCCATTATTTATATATGAAATGATGAATGTCATTATAATAGATCTCACAAGCTTAGACTTAGTATATAAACTAAATAAATAAAGGTATAATTATTTTCGTTGTAATATAAATTTGCATTAACTCAATCAATAATAAGAATAAAGATCTGTGTAAATTCGGGTAATGAGAAATAGCAATCTTGATCGAAAATGACCCATAATCTGGAACGATTGATTCGGAGAAATATGGTTTTTCGTGATTTAGTAACATTAACCCAAACAGATTTGTTGGTGAAATGAGAGAGATCACATTTTCGTAGAAGAAAAGATTGGACCACCAATTGAGATAGATATTAAGCATAGTTGAGAAACCTGAAAACTCGACTCAGCTTAATATCCGGCGAAATTGAGTCCCCTCGAAGACGACTCCAACTCTTTATTTGATTTGGCATTTAATAATGTGACCTTTGCTTTCTTGGCTAAGGTTGCGACCTGGTTCAAGTCGATTGAATCAGTGAACTGAGTCAATGTTTATTTCTGAGTTAGGACTGAGTCATGCTATTGAGTGACCCGGCTATGTTTGGAGTCGAGTTATCAAGTTTCAGTACTATGGTTTTTAGTGGGTCCACCAATTTTCGTGGCTGGCTCTATAGCTGTACAAAATTAGCATTGGGAAAATGGTTTTATATGCATTGGCGTGATTGAGTGGACTTCTTGGATAGTGCTATAAGAATCGAATCCATGCAAAGGTATAGTGGTGGAGAAAAATTCTCAAAGGAAATTTATTCCTTCTTATAATGTTAGAAAAACAAAATAAAGAAAGAAAACATAAAGGCAGAGGAACCTCAAATCAATCTCATCATCGTATTCCAATCTCTCAACACATCAGTTGAAGGAATTTTAACATTCAATACAAGATGGCCATTCACACCAATTGAAACCCTTTGGTAGAAGAAACGGCCCATGTAAATGAAAACCCTAATCCTATTACCTAATCTTTCTATATCTAAAGCTTTGCCAAGCCCACACACGTGCAAGTCACTAATCAACATGTATGCCAATGTGGTACACAAGTTAAATATCAAAGCCATCCATCATGTGGGCCTCAGTGTAGATGATGTTTCCGAAAGATAAAGGTGGTCCAAGTTGGAAAACTTAGGCCAATTTTCGCCGAGTGTATATTTGTTCAGTTAATTATGGCCCCCCTGACAATGGACAGGCTAATTCTTGGGATAGGTAATTCACATAGTGGTTCCCTTCTGATGGATGGCTTTGATATTGCATCTATTTGCCATGGGAGCATACTTAGGGATATGTTTATTAAGCTGACTTCACCCATAGGCTTACCAAAGCTCTTACATATATATCCATATCATATATTATATCAATAGTATTGGATGTTTTTTTTCTTATAGTTAGTTTTGGGAACTTTGATTATTAGTGAGTAAAATCATCATTGAAAATATAGTTAATTGTCAAAGAACAATTTAGATTTTACCTACACAGGATGCATAAACAACCAAGATCAATTACACATTTTTGTACTTCTTTTAATGTGTTAGCTTGCACTAAGTGTCTAATTACGGAGATCATATGACAAAGGCTCTATGGAACTCACCTTGATGATTGTGTGACATCAGGCTTATGAAAATTTGTTGCATTGGTTCATGATAGCATGCCAAACTTAAAATTTAGGTCGACTAAGGACTCGAGTGGATCACAACAAGAGAAACATGAGGATAAGTCACCAACTGTTTCCTTCTCTCTCTCTCTATTTATTTAGCATGCACTTAAATGTAGTCTCACCTTTTCCTCCACCTCTTTTTCTCTCTCCTCTCCGAATCTCTCACTCCTTCCTCTTTATCCCCTTCTCACTCCACATGAGTCACACATATCATACTTGTTTATACCAAAATCTGGTAGAACTAGATCAACGGCATAGAATAAGCCACATAGCATTACGATGTCTTTTTAAGCACGCGCTAGATATATGGAAGATATGTCATATCTTTGGAGAACCTTGACATTTATGCAGTCTCTAAATAAAAACAATTAACCGTTGGGACTATGTACGTCAACATGGAGCATATTCTAGGCGTTCGACAAAGGCAAAACAGAAAACATGATTGTTCATTTATAATTTACACAAAGGCATCACTGTGGACAAATGATTATCCTCATACCTCAACCAAAAAGGTTATAAATAGCAAAGACAGATATGAAGAAAAGCATCCACGATCAAACCCAAAATTCAATCAACAATCAACCAACGCAACGTTGTCTACCTGTCTTAGCTAATCATCTCCACCACCCATCAACTGTAAGACGTTTAGTTTATAGGAGTAGTTCAGTCCTTCCTTGCGATACGCTGGACCGACCTTAGTTGTAACCAGTAGCGGTAATTCTTTTCCATCTGCGTCTACATGTCGGATCTAAAGGAATATCTTAGCCTCATTGTCCCGCTATGCGCATACGCTAGGCCAATCATAGTTGTAATTCTCAACATTACCTTCACCTCACTTATTAGCGCGCTACTCCTGTTGTAGCGGTAAATCTCGCTCATTTCTGTATTCATCTTCATCTATTTCTGTTTCAACCATATAATTGTTGTACCTTTCAAAAGTCTTTAAATCCCAAGGCAAAAAAAAAAAAAAAAACACATTGGAGGAAGAGCCCCAACTTTCGTAAACCGCCTGATATCTTGCTCGACAGTTGATTGAATAGATGGATGATCGAACCACAACCAAGCACCGCTCTATTGAATAGATGGTCAATGGTCACGGTTTGAATCAGACCCAATCAGTTCTAGCACACCCGCAAACCACACATGCATCCCATGTGTCCAAATTTAAGACCAACAATACCCCATATCTGTAATGCTAGTGGTTTGGACATTTTACCTCTGAGATGATAAAATTGTTGCGAAAAATGTAGCAACTTAACAAGAGACGGTTCATACTTTACAGCACAAAATGTTACTATTGTCTTAAATAAAATAACATTTTTTGGCTTTTTTAATGCTTGTAGGGCGTACCGACGTCTCACCTTCTCTGCATATAGTATGTAGCTAAGCGTCTAATTAAGTAAATCATACGACAAAGGTTTTACCTAATGGCTATATGACATCCATTCCGCACATCTGTTGCATCGATTTATGTTATGTTATAGAATCAACTCAAAAATTAAGTGAATCAGGTCTTGAGTGGACCACGTCAATGGAAACAATGAGGACAGGTCATCCACCATACCCTCTCCTCTCCCTCTACTGGCACGCGTAAGGTGTTGCCCCTACCTTTCCCACCTCTCACTACCTTCTCTCTTTCCACTCGCAATTCATTACCCTTATTCGTCTCTATCCTCTTCTCATTATTGGGACGTGCCCGTACAATGGCCATCACCCACCACCTACTCTCTCTAGTGATTTGACACACTAACTTTCACTGGTAGGCCCTCGGAAATTCTGTGGACCCCCGGGTCACGGGCAAGTGACCGGCTCCTCTACAATGTTTGTACAATAAACATATTATCAGGCCGGTCACATGGCCCGGCCCTCCTGATTTTTCGACCGGCCTGTTTTTTCCGGCGGTCCTTCATCCTGATAACATGGTGGGCCCACACACAATTTGGAAGGTTGTAATCGTGGGCGTCCCAATCCCAACTGTTCCGAATGGTTTGACTCACCCGAGTTTTCGATTTGCCTGATTTTGATACACGGGATGAAATTGAAATTGAGTGGATGTGGACCCTAAATCATGGTGAGCCCCACACAAGGAGAAAGCAGATAGATTGTTGATGACGTGGACTCACTCTCTCCTTGATCGATGTGGCTCTATCCATGTGATAAACATCCCCGAGATTTTGAAATCTCTTGATTAGCGGAAAGTTTATCTAACGATTTTATCGTGATAATATCAAGGCATTTTGTGATTTTACAGTCAAATTATCCAATTTTAATGAAATAAATATTTAAAAGTTTATCGCTTCGTTTTTACCCATATTTTAAAAAATTCAATTATTTATTAATTTATAATAAAATTTTAATATTTTATTTCTGCAAGATTTTCCCAATAACTTCCTCAGAAAACATAAAAAATCAGAAAATCTCGTGAGAAATTTCCAGGCTGAGGACGAGATTTTTCATAGAGGGACAGACGTGGAAGATTCATGCGGCCTAAAGCTCCGTGGGGCTTAAGGATGGTGCATATGTTAAGCTCGTGGGGCTCATCTATTTTGCGGGCTCATTTTAGGTAAACATGTGGTGCGCATTCAACCCTAGCCGGTTCTTGTGGTGCAGTTCACTTGAGCTTAGCACATAAATTGAGAAGGTGAAACTTAGCACATACATAATTATGGACCCCTCACACTTGCACTCACTCACACCGCAGTGGGATTTTACCACAATGGGTACTCAAACTTATGACCTTGTGTTGAAACTCCCGTGAGTCTGCCACTGAGGCATGAATAAAGACCCTACTTAGTTAACTTTAGGGAAGCATGTTTATTCATACATCTTTGAGAGGTTGAGAGGACTACCTCTGATGTTTTTAGGCACTTGAGATTAGACAAAACAATTAGTTAAGAGAACGGTGGCCCATGCATCTCATTGCTCTGAGCATGATAATAAGGATTTTGGAACATGCTTGTGATATGTGCATAGAATGGTCATCTCATGCAAGGAGACCGACTTAATGCCATGATGGATAATCTTCACCATTGAGGTTGACTTGGTATCAATTCGCCTTATCTTTGCCTTACATGAGCGTGTCATTAATGGTTCCTTATATTGGGCCTTTGGTAACTTGTATTAGCAAAATTGCCCAAATTAAAATAAGTTTATAATTGTGCTAGCTTCATTAAATCTTTAAATTTGAGAATATGTGGATGGAGAAGTCTTGATTGAACATGCTTTGGCTCTCCTTATGAAGATACTACATGGTCATTGAAAGTGGGTGACTTCATCAAGGTTTTAGATATATACATAGTTCAATAAGGGATTTACTTAGTCTACTTGGGATACGAATGTGCGGGCTGATCTTACTGTTTGGAACGCACATCAAGTGCTTAAAAAGTTTGCCGACCCCTCTGGAGTTTTCAATTAGTTAATCACAAGTTTTCAACTATTTACTTTTGGTTTTAACCATTAATTTGTTTATATAGTGCTTGATAGATATCCAGTGGCTAAGATCTGTTTAATCCAAACCTTTGGATGGTAAGAAAATTGTCCGAAAAATAATGATCACCGTGAGTTGTGACGAGCCTGAATGCCCTGAAAGCTCCTTTGATGTCTCCACTAAAGTATAAAGAGAGAGTGTTTGAGGTGTGGTGGGCCACATCTACATGTGCACGTGCCTTGCGCATGTGGGTTCATCGTATGGATGGCTTTGATGGACTTAGGCCCCTACTAAAAAATCAATAGTGATTCTTTATTCTCCTACTAAAAAATCAATAGTCATTCTTTATTCTCCTTACCTAAGATTATGGAGAGATTCCCTACTTAAGAGATGGACTGCGACATTAATCAACTATTTCTATTTGATGGATGATTAGAAAGTATATTTTTGTCACTTTGAGAAACACGAGAGCTAATCTAGATAGAAAGTCTATAAGAGTTAAACTAAACTTGTTGAAACCCTTTAATTTCCACTGAGTTTAAGATAAAAATCCATTGCTATCCATCAAATCTCTTGCCGTTTTAGTCCAAGAATTGATGCATCAATTTTCTTAACAATCCAATACCATTGGAAGAGCCATGCAACAAATACCTTTGTGGGGCCACTGCGATTGTGATATGTGTGTAACATCCCCTACTTCCACCATTTCCATCAACCCGTGGTAGGACATCAGCCCAGAAATCAAGCCAATCTAAAACTCAAGTGGGCCATACTGCAAGAAATAGAGGTGATGGGAACAAACACCATTGAAAACTTATGGGGGCCACCAAAAGTTTTGGATCAGAATGATATTTTCCCTTCATCCTAGTAGGAATCACCTTATAAACAAGTTGAGAGGAATATATGAGGCCATTTGACACCATGGATTTGGGGGGATTTGATTTCAAATTCCCTGTTTATTTGGCACCATAAAGTAACATGAGATTTCAAATCCCCTCAAAGAGAGAGTTTGAAATTCAAGGTGGAAGCTAGGATTACATTTAAAATCCTCCAATAAATCGCATGTGTGTCACTAGGCTAGTAATTCATTGGGCACATAGCCTACCAATGATATCCTAAAACAATCAGATTATCAATTGCAACACTAAAATTACTTCAATTGAATGATTTGTGCAGTCCAAATATTGTCCATGTAAATCAACGATTAAAAATCATTAGTTAGTCACTTGATTGTGATCCTTTGCTTGTGGCTATTCGAGACTTGAAATTTCATCATTTTCGGCCGAAGTATATATTTCATAGGCTTGTTACAATTATTGTGTCAAGCATACATACATCCACTAATTAGGGATGTTAAAATTGATTTAATCATTAAATTCAAACCCCTATAAATATAGTATGCATGGCTACTTTTGGTTCACCAAATCCAGGGTGCCAAACACAGCCTGTGTATTTCAAATCCAGGGGTTCCAAATCTCAGGAGTTCTGAATCCAGGGGTTCTAAATCCATGCCCCCAAACAGGCCCTCAACTTCATTGTGTGCCCCAGTAAGATTTCAAATGGTGGGCCTTTCCATCTCCACTATTCCTGTGGTGTGGCCCACTTGAGTAATGGATGGACCTTATTTTTTTGGGTTCACATCTTAACACGAGTCATCACGAACTATGGATTGGCCGGATGCAATCCACACACCCAGTGGGTCCTAGTGAGCTTTTTGTAGCACCGGCCACCCCAATCAGATCTTCATTTGAGGGTTATGATGATGTTGCATTGTACATACACCGTTCAATCGGTTCAAACTACCATCATCATGTACGGCCAGAGCACATCACCTGTATGAAGCATCAGAACTATTCAATATGAGGGAGCCATAAAGATCGAATTGCTCTGCTCATCAGGTGGCCACACCTCAACCTGAGTCAGATCACTGGCCGTCCACTCATTTCAGTGGAACCGTGAACCATCTGATGAGTGGCTAGACATGATTTCTCTACCAAGTGATCTTTATGATGGGCCTTGCCTTTTGTAGGCCTTGGATGTGATAATAGTGGTCCACGCATGCAACATTTTCTAGTGAAGATCCTGCAGCATGATAAGTGATAGCATGCTGGGGCCATTGGTGATCATTGGATAGGTGGTACGTGCAACTCACGTGGAGAGAGAAAATCAGATTGAAAGAATAATTATTTGATACCCTGGCAAAGTATGAGCTTTGATGCACAAACATTTAGTACTTGTATATGTAGCACATACCACTCAGTTTTAACCATTAAAGTCAGAAAAAAAAAAAAAAAAATCATGGAAAATGGATCCTAACCCCTCATTAGTAAACAGATTTTCAGTAAATTTGGACCATCAGATTTCTATGGCCGAATTGCACTGGATAGAATTAACACTATTATTGCATAGTGATTGCAAATACCATGATATTTTGATAATCCAATCCTTCATTTGGGATCAAATTCTTCCTTTACCAAAAACATTGTATTAAGCAAAACCTGCATTTGGTGGACTATAAAATTGTAATCAACCAACTAAATGACATCACTTATACGCACATGTAACTCGAATGTCACATGTAAAGGGTACATATGGATGGACAGTGTGCATAAAACACATGCATCAATATAGGGCCCACAAATATAGTGGATTTCAAAATCTATGGGAAATCTGGACTGGATGATATGATGCCTAAATTAATCCAATTCTTCCTGTCCTTTCCAAATTTGAATAAAATATGGAATTTGCATAGGACCAAATGCAATTTCATATGGCCTAACACCCTTAATCCCACCTAATCCCACGTTCTTGAGCACTATTATATTCACGCATATTTAACAGATAATTCCATCTCTTTTTAGATGATCTTGACGCTGGCATCGCCTATGTGAGGGTGGAAACTCCAAGAGTCGTCACTTGCAAGGCCATTTCAGACCCATCTTCATCTTCTTGAACATTGCGCATACATGCAAGCATAGCTTCTTCCGTCGTTAGCTAATGCAGCTCAGTCAGATCGCATTAGTCACCAATCGCTCCAAGAAAACTATGATTAAAATTCACACCATTCTGGCTAATGGGCTTCCTTTGGCTTTTTGTCTGCCTATGATATAAATTGCTCTATGAAATTTGCTACCTATTTCGAACTTTATTTCCTATCCTCTGTGTAGCCGGTTTTGTTGACCCTTGGCTCTTTCTTTGGCTGCCCTGTAGCGGTCTATATATAGATATTGTAGCTTGGAGTTGGCCTTGAGCCTTCGATGGTAACAAAATTCTTGCGTGCCTTCTAGGAAAAAATCATGAAAGCTTGCTGGCTAAAATGTAGCTTAGATTCAATTCCTACTACCTAAATACCCTTAACTTGAGTTTAACTCTTCACATGTCCTTAAATAATGAATAGTTAAGGTTCTTTTCAATATATATAATAAAGTTCATCTCTTCTCTATATATGTGAGAAGTAATGTAGGATGTGGCAGAGATGCATTCTAAGCATGGCTGGACTAAAAGAAGGCCAGACAGAAGCGAAAGTAGTCCATCAAATCTAGGCCTAATCCTGTGTAGAGGCCCCAGGCACGTTCGATTAGAAGAAATTCCTTCTAGATTGGGAGAAATTGTCATTCGAAGTGTGAACCGAAATTGGTCATAACTTTTGATCCAAGTATCGTTACGGGACTCACAACTTATTGATCTTTATATAGCAGGCTATCAAGGTCAATTGACCCACATAGTGGGCCACGTCTATTCATTTCACAAGAAAACATGTGCTTCTAATTAAAAATCAAAATTTAAGGAAAATTTTACTATTTTTAGTAATTTTATTTTTTTTCAAATTTTCTTATTTTAGAGTTTTAGATTTTCATCTTTTTTAGAGATTAATTATAATCATGCCGAGAATCCTCTAATAAAGTTAATTTAGAACTTTCTATTTTTGACAAACTTACTATTTCGGGTAAGTTCTATTCTAATTGAATTAGAACTTCTTTTATGGGTTAGAATTTTACTATTTTGGGTAATTTTAAATTAGGATTTTATTTTTTTCTTTATTAGTGGTATAATCGAGAAATGATACACATTAGTCATTATTCAATAAAATAATCAAGCTTTCTCTCTTTTTGCTTGTGGATTCAAGTTTTCTCTCCTTTACTACTTGAGAAAGACGGTAATCTTTCTCATATTCATTTCATGCTTTTCCCTGCATCAAATTGGGAGCAAAATTTGCATTGAATTAGTTTTTTAGATTGTTAAATAATATAACGGGGTGCATAGATAAAGAAAATAGACCATCTTCTTTTAAAAGATAACCCTTGAATTCACAAATAGAGAGAAATATCTAAAAAATGAAAAATATAATTGATATTGTTTAATAAAGTGTTGATTACAACTTATTTGAGTTCTTATGTAAGCAAGAGAAACCCCATGTCCTAATTTGATTTGTAGGACACTTTTTTGAAATAGTAAAACTTACTAAAAATAGTAAAAAGATATATACTGCCACTAAAACTCATAAACAACACTTAAGACAACTAAAACAAAACTCTGGACTACAAATCAAACTCTTAAAACCTTTAAAATACTAAGGATGATACTCACTAAGCAATGGTAAGTTTTAACTTAAATTCATAATTTGATTCATAAAACAATTGAATTTTGAAGCTATTTGAGAGCTAATGCGTAAATTTTATTGATAACCTTCTAATGGTATATTATAAACAAGTGTAGACATCCCACCTAAAACGAGAATAAATTACTCTTTAACCTTTAGCCCGGCTTTGATAAAAATGTCTCCAAGGGACTCGAGAATCCATTGAAAGACCATACAAGTTATGAAGAATACATTTCGGCCGATCACATAAATAATTGACAAACTAGATCGGCAAATCAAGGGCCCAACCAATCCAATCCTAATCAAATCATTTAGACCTTTTAGGGACTTGAAATTAGTACTACTTCTGTAAAATCATCTTTGACCGATCCAAAAGGCCTTAAAAATCCAGATAGAATAGATAAAAAGGATCCTCGAGACAACCTAAAAATGATTAACAAACCAGATTGGCGAGCCCACAACTCAATGGAATCAGAAATTGGCCGATCGTCCATAATACCAAGAAACTTCATCTGTGCACAGCTTCAATCAAGCCACATTTGCCAAACTACAACGATAAGAAATTAAAACGAGTCAAGTTAAAAGGATCCCCAACAACCCTCAAAGACAACCACCAGATTCGATCATTCAATGTCATATCTAATGAAGAGCATATCATGGTCATTCATCCTGGCTACCAAAACCCTGGAAATCCCCTTGTAGAAAGTAACTAATATATAGAAAAAGACAAAATCGACAAGAGGTTGTTCAAGGGCTGCCTATACAAGTAGTTGTCCTTTTGCGATAAGCCCTCTTTACCAAATTATTAGAGCCGAAAGTGTTGGGATTGGACGCCTCATATCTCCCTGCATGAAGACCACCGACCGGTCAGTCATGTGGAGATAGAAACAGTGCATTGTTGGAACTTTTTTGGGTCATCCGGTCGGCAATTTCCTTTTTGGACTGAGTTTCTTACGCGGTTTTGCGCAAAGAGTTTCTAATTCCAGTTTTCCCTTATTTAAGGGGATGTACTCCGAGATTAGGGTTGTCGCCTATGGGCCAAGGGATTGGGAGAGTTCTAGGGTGAGAGAAAGAGCTAAGAAGAAGCTTGGAGTTCTCTAGGATGAGGGAAAGGGATGGGTTTGTCCTCCTCGTGTGAGAATTGGCTTTGTTAGCTTGGGTTTTCTCTTGTGGGCTGTGATCCAGGTTGTGTTTCTTTTATCCCTTGTAACTTCTAATATCATAGTGGATTGGTGTCGCCTTGCGCCATGGTTTTTTACCCATGAGGGATTTTTTCATGTAAAAATCGAATTGACTTCTTGCGTGTGATGATTTGCTTGTTGATTACCATTGTGGTGTGTTCCTCGCCTGCTTTGATTGCTTCCGTTGCGGGGCTCATAACCCCAACAAGTGGTATCAGAGATAAAAGTTGGGAAGGAGGCAGAGAGAATCTGAGGCGAGGCATCAATGACGTCTTCTAGCATGAGATTCGATGTGGAGAAGGATTCCGTGAAAGAAAAACATGGAAAGCGATCGGTATCTATGAAAGAAGTAGAGTGAAAGAAAGTGGATCGGTACGCCAATATCTCAATCAGGTTTATCGACTGCGATCAGGTTTGATCGGGAGCACTATTCATGGTCGAGCTGCGGGATCGACAGCAGGATCCAAGGTTGCTCGTGCGTGGCATGCCGCAAGGGCCACATGAGCTAGCGGGTGGTGAAGGTGCAAGTTTGAAGTCGATGAGGCATGAGGAGTGGTGGAGTTATGATGATAAACATGGTGCGTGGCAAGGTGTTGCATGAAGATTTGAGTCGTGGTAGAGTTTGCTGGAACCTTTTTGGGCCATCCAGCCAGCCAACTGGTCGGCAGTTTCCTTTTTAGACTGAGTTTCTTATGCGGTTTTGCGCAAGGAGTTTCTAATTCCGATTTTTCCTTATTTAAGGGGATGTAATCGGAGATTAGGGTTGCCGCCTATGGCCAAGGGATTGGGAGAGTTCTAGGGTGAGAGAAAGAGCTTAGGAGGAAGCTTGGAGTTCTCTAAGATGAGGGAAAGGGATGGGTTTGTCCTCGTGTGAGAATTATCTTTGTTAGCTTGGGTTTTCTCTTGTGGGCTGTGATCCGGGTTGTGTTTCTTCTATCCCTTGTAACTTCTGATATCATAGTGGATCGGTGTCGCTTTGTGCCATGGTTTTTTACCCATGAGGGTTTTTCCACATAAAAATCGAATTGACTTCTTGTGTGTGATGATTTGCTTGTTAATTGCCATTGTGGTGTGTTCCTCGCCTGCTTTGATTGCTTCCGCTACGGGGCTCCTAACCCCAACAGAAAGAAAGCAAAAAATAAGCTATAGCCTACAGGAGGCCCTTCAATGGCCAACTATATGCTCTCTTTACCTAACTGTCAGAGCCGAAAGGAGGAAAAAGTAGGCCCATAGCCTACAACAACCTATCAATGGCCGCCTCTAAGGTTGTGAATAAGAGGTAACAAAGGAGGGCGTAAGCTATGAGGGAGAGAGAATATGACAAAAAGAGTTTTACGGGATTTTTGGTGTGCAAGGTGCATGTGTAGCACCTGCCCAAGGTTTCAAAGTATCTAAAGATTCTCAACTATGCTAAAGATTTGATTGTATCCAGAGATAATTCTTAAATAAGCGACTAAAACAATAGTAGGGTTAGACTTGGGGATATTCGTCTATCCATTTTGCAAAAAAAGGGTATCATGTATCTCTTTTTCTTTCTTACATTTCAAATCAATTTGTATTTAATTCCACACATTTTAAGAACATCAACAACACACTCAATTTTTATCTTATTTCTACGATCCTTCTCCCCTCTCTATGTTCTTTTTTTTTAATTATTTACCTACCTAGGCCTTAAACCCTATGAAGTAGAACCACGCATGGTGAGGGTGAAAAAGATGTCTAACCTTTTCTTTTTCCATTATCAAAGTCCCTACTTGGAATCTACGGTGAAGACTAAATCATAAGAGCCACTGGAGTTGGGAGTCTTAATATTCCTCGATTCTTAAATGATTTTATGATTTCTAACCAGATAGATTGTAAGCTTCATTTGGCTAATGATGACTTTAAATTAAATTCATTTTCATACCTGAGTCAATATCACACTCGAACTGTACCAACACAATAGAGAAAGTTGAGGAAGTGAGGGTGTCGGCTCGCGCAGGGGCATTCATAGCGCGAAATCAGTAACCAAATATAAAATTATAGCCGTTAGAAGCTATAATGCGTATTTAGGCCATTTTTGTCCAATTGAGACCCACCCTCCATCCCAAATTTATATGATCTTTGCCATTTATGGGATTGTCCTCTACCCATAACTTAAGGAAATTCTATTTTTCGAGAACAATATTCTTTTCATTTGTTTTTATAATTTTTTTTAAAATGTCGTTTTCATTTCTATTGTTGTCTAAAACTGGTCAATAGATAAAGGTAGAGCTAAGACAACTTGGAGCTTTGTGATCATCCATTGGTCATCGATCTTACAGAGGAGCAGAAATAGATAATTGGGAGTGCCGGTGGCCGATTATGGATCCTCTGATGCTTAAGGGTTGTAGAATTCGAGCTTAGGAGTTGTAAGGCTAAGACTGTCATACCTTGATTTGTAGCTTATAACCCTATTTATAGAGCATGGGGAAGGTTTAGATCGCAGAGTCCTACTAAGCTATATATGGAGAGTGTTTATTAGGTGGGATTCTCGTCCTGGACTTATAGGAGGGATCTTCGACCGAGATAAGGCCAGATCTCTATCTCATTTGGATTTGGCGAACCTGCCCCAAATTACTCGCACCGCCTCTTTGGCATTGTCATCCTAGTCTACTCGTGGTGTGGAGCTCGGTGCCCAAGCTCCTCTCCTTCGGGCTTCTCATCCGAACTGTAGGTCTTCTTCGGAGGACAAGTCTAAGCTCTACCTCTGTCGGTCCAGCTCGATAACTCATCTTTGAGCCTGAGTAATTGCTCGCTCAAATGGTCTCCTTACTTGGACCATTAATCACTACTCCTCGGCCCAGAAGGCAGAGCGCAGAGCATTTGTAGATAATTGTTCAGCCCCTTTGCTCAGCTTTCTCAGCTCAGGGGGTCGAGGACATGGAGATACTTTTCTCTAGCTTGGCTTTTGCAAATGTTGATAGGACTACAATAGGAAGCTTAACAATCGGTACTCCTCAGATCGAAGGTTGATCGATCTACTGCTCGGCCCTACCCACTCCTTAGTTTGAAGGGGCGAGGACTCCTACTTGGGCCTTTTAGTCTATGGGCCTTTTTCCTCCTATGAGGGAGCAGTTTAGAATTCCCCACAACAATTTCCTTTCCATTTTTTCGGAAAATGTTCATTTTTTTAATTTCCCTAACAATATTTAAGAAACTCAATTTTCAAGAATTTAAGAAGAGAGAAAAACTATTTTTTGGTGAAATGGCCCGCATGTTAATGATCATGTGCCACCATTCATCTTTAAGCACCCACATATGCCAATGTTCGTAGGCACATGTGCCACTTCCATCTTAAAGCACCACACATCCCCCATGTGCCACTACTTATCTTCAAGTGTCCAATGTGTTAATGTGCCACTACTTGTCTTCAAGTGTCCAATGTGTCAATGTGCCACATGTGCAACATCTACCACCATTATCTTCATGCACCTCACAAGTGCTAAGATACCACATGTTCCATTGTTCTAGTGTGCAACATGTGTCACATGTGTCATTGTTCATCTTCAAGGGCTCCACATGTGCTACCTACCAATTTCAAGTGCTTCACATTTTCCAATGCACCACATGTTCCATTTTTATCCCCATGCGCCGACATGTGCACCACATAGGAATGTGTCAAATGTGCATTATTCATCTTCAAGCACCCAACATGTTTAGACATGTTCTTCCATCTTCATGTAAATATTCTATGAAAATTTTCATATACTAAATAACATGAAGTATTTAAATTATGAATTAAATCAGTAATGTATTGTAAGTGTCATTATGACTTTATAATGTTTGTTTAAACATGCAATTTGGCAGTTAAATAGAGATGTAATAAAAGATGAGTAAAGAAATTTAATTATAATCATTACAGTTTTAGATTATATTGCAGTGGACATCTCCTATTTAAACATGCACGTCAGTGTACTTTTCACTATAATACGTAAAGATGGACACGAACCGAGGTAGCTCGATTAACTTGCTCGGCTCAACTCGGATAAGCTCGACTCAGCTTGGCTCAAAAGTTGTTCAAGTCGGGCCAAGCCCAGCTGATTTTTTTAGCTCAGAAAAACTTTGAGCTAACTTTCAGGCTCGGCTCAAAGCTCGTCCTGAACTCGACTCGAGTTATAACTTAATTATGTAATATTACATATATAACTTAATTAATATATTATATATAATATAAAAAAGGGTCCGCCCGTATAAAAACCAAAAGGAAAACGCTCAAGCTCAACTCAACTCGAAAGCTTGAGCTCGAATTTGGCTCGAACTTAGCTTGAGCATGCTTGAGCTGCTGACCAAACCAAGCTGAGCTAGCCATTTAGGCTCAAGAACTGAACCAAGCCGAGCCGAACTCAAGTTGGAGTAGGTTGCTAGCCGAATCAAGCCAAGCTATGCCAAGCTTGACTCGATTTAGCTCTTGTACATCTCTAATTATATGACATTAAAGCAAAACATCATCATTATGGTTTTACCATGTTTATTCCAAAGTGGATCCATTCATCAAATTACTTGTTTTTAAGAGACGAGTATTCTAATTTATAATCATTATACTTTTATAGTAAATTCCTGATATAGTCCACAATGCAAACAAGTCCCAAAGATACGAGAAACACATCCTTTTCCTTTCTCACAATTACTTGAAAATGATTTTCCTAAAAAGCATCATTTCCTTCATTTTATTTTCACAAATTTAAAAAAGCCCAAAAGGTAATGATATGTAGGCCTGCACACAGGTTGGGTTAGGGTCAGGTTGGGCTCAATCTTGAACCAAACCTAAACATATTTTAAAGGTTCGAATTTCAGTCCGGGTTGGGCTGACCATACCCTACTTGCAAAAGGGTCAACCCTAACCTTACCCGACCCTATATGCTAAACTGGGTCAGGTCACGTTGGGTTGGGTTAGGACTGAGTTCTATTTATTTGCATTCTTTTTAACTTTGTATATTAAAAACAGAAGTGTTTGACCCATTTCTAACAGTATTAAATAGTATTCTCTCTAGCATGCCCATAAGTCATACAGGAAATTCGTGTCTGATTCGAATGGATGTAAATTATTCAAGTGCATACAGAACTTTCCTTTCCCTAGCTTGCACATAATTCATACAGGTGCGATGCATCGTTTAGTGATCCAAGCCATTGAGATTGTGGTTCCAATCATCAATGGACCATGCTCAAAGAATGTCCTTGACCCCACAACCGTAACCTTTCGATTCTTCGCATGTAAATAAATGGTCATTCAATGAAGAGTACAAGAAGGCCTAAGTCGGGGGCTTACAATCTTCTAATTTGAGACATTTTTTGGAGGGATGGTGTACTTATTATGGGGCATCAGATCAATGGCTTGGATAACCCAACCATAGGTCCCACAAAAATGAACTGGAGTTCCATATTGAGCCTCATGAAAAAATATCTCCATAATAAGGGTGGAAACAGCTAGGTGTGTTTACCATCTTACCATCCAAAGTTCCAATTTCCAAACACGCTAAAGGATTGCTCGAACTCGAAGGGTTTTTGTTTAGAATACTCTGATAGAACTCAAAGCAGTTTGAGTCGGGCGGAATGGGTTGGGGTACGAGTCGACTCGGTCGGGTTTGGCATATATCCTAAACCGTAGCTAAATTAAAAACGGTCCAACCGCATTCACTCGGGACCGGACCCTTTTCTCTGTCGGGTCGGGGCGGATTAAGTTTCTGTCAGGTTGGATCGAGCAGGTTAGCTGGGTTAACCCAAAAGATGTGCAGCCCTAAAGATACGTGAGAGATTTTTCTCTCTCACTTATTTATTGATAAATGATCTCTGTATTAAAAGAGTTATTCCTCTACCCTTATAAATACATCCCAATGAATTGATGTTTTTATACTTCATAGTGGTGGCCCTTGGATTGTGGGGGCATCTCGTAATGATTCACATTGTTAATATGATGGGCCACACAATAGATAATTGATCACTAAAACAACATTCAAGATTAAAAAAATATATATATTATGAAATGACCATGAAAGAATATTTAAAGGAATAGTCCATGTTTAAAAGATGTTATTAGGTTTTAAAATTTGAAGAGGATAATAATCTTAAAAATTAGACAACATTTTATTATTTTTATAGCCAGCAACAAGAACAATTCCATTTCAAGCCAAAGCCCAAGGAATATTGGGTGACTATTTAGGCATATGTGCTCCACATAATAGGGAAATGGTACTGTGAGGTTGACCTCATGGGAGATTCCCATGAGCCCAAGCTGTGTGGGCCCCACTGTGATGCGTGTCAGACATCCACACCATGCATTTGGTGGGTCCCCTCTTAAGTTATCGGATATCCTAAAAATCAGCCTATACGAAACTTAACTGGGTCACACTATCTAAAACTGTGTGAAACCTGCCTAAAATGTCTAAAAGCACTTGGTGGGCCCGCCTGAGTTTCGGATACGGCGGAAACTTGGTATGACTTCTCATCCAAGTGGAACACACACAATGGATGGTCTGGATGTCTGAAACACATCTCATTGGGCCCTATAAACGATCATGAAGGTTTCAATGGGTGGGTAACCACTCTCAACTCTTGTCTGTGGTGTGGCCCACTTATGTCATGGATTGACCTGATTTTTAGGCCCATAGCCCATCATGGAATGGTGCATCCGATTGATGGTGTGGATTTTTGACACACATCAAAGTGGGGCCCACACAGCTCCACTTCATGGGAAGCTCCATGAGTTCGACCTCATAGTACCATTTCCATACTTAATATACCAGGTGACAATTCAAGTATCTGTGCCCATCACGAGTCATAGATCATCGACTCTGATGCTTGCTTATCACTAACAAAGGCAAGCCCGGACGCGGATTGCCTGCAAAAGGCTCCTGCGCTCGGAATCCAGGTGGGGTCCACCGTGATGTTTGTGAAAAATCTATGCCGTCCAACAGTTTTGTGAGCTCATTTTAGGCGTTGCGACAAAAAATGAATGGGATCCAAGACTCAAGTGGGCTGAAAATGTTACGATTGAACTTCCACAGTTGAAATATTCGTGGGGCCAGAGAAGTTTCGAATCAGGATAATATTTGTGTTTTCAGTTCATCTCAGTAAGAATGACATTATGAACGGTATGGATGGCATATAAACATCACCGTGGACCCCACAGAGGTTTCAACGGTAGGCGTTTCCCTACCCAACTTTTTCTTTAGTGCGGCCCACTTGAGTCCTACATCCCGTTCATTTTTTTTCACAACACCTAAAATGAGCTCACAAAACGGTTGGACGGTGTAGATTTCTCACAAACATCACAGTGGGCCCCACTTAGATTCCGAGCGCAGGAGATGCCCGCAAAAGGCTTTCGCAGGCAATCCGCGTCCGGCAAGCCCCCCTGTGGACATTTTCACAGCCGCTTCTCTTCCCACATCTTTCGAATCACTTCCTCTCAACTTCCTCTCACTCCAATTGTTCCGTGTGGTGTGGCCCACCCAAGTTTTCGTTCGATCTGATTTTTGGTCCCATGACCTAACATATAAGGATGCATCTGATGCACGGGGTGGATCTGATGCACAGTTTGGGCCCAGCACAAGAGAGCATCCATTGTTAACTTAGGGAAGTCATCCCCTTTATACGTGGCGGACATCTCTATCAATCCACGCCATCCAAAATAGCTGGCCACATTCATCCAGCAATCTTAACAAGATTCTATTTTCGGCACGGGTTTTTCTCTTCATCCGTCGATTTGACAGCTACCAATTGGAGGGTTAGGATGAATGCGTGGGGAAGGTAGGTGGGGCCCACCGTGATGTTTGTGAGAAATCCACTCCGTCCATCCTTTTTTCCAGATCATTTTAGGGCATGAGACAAAAAATCAGTTGGATCCAAAGCTGAAGGAGGCCATACGAGAGGAAAACTGGGGAAAGAAATGCCTACCGTTGAAACCTTTCTGCGGTCCACCTTGACGTTTATATGCCATCCAAACCGTTTATAAGATCATTCCCATTGGGATGAGCTGAAAACACAGAAGTACAGAATTTTTGTGTCCATACGTTCAGTTCCCACTATTTCCTCTCGTGTGGGCCACTTGAGTTTTGGATCCGCCTAATTTTTTTTTTTTTTTTTTTTTTTTGTAGAATTTACCTAAAATGAGATCACAAAACGGATGAACAGGGTGGATTTCTAAAAAGAACTCGGTGGGCGCCCCACTTGGCTTCGGAACTTAATTTCGCAGGAAACCGCGTCCCCAATCAATGTATTACTTCGGTCTGTGCTCCATCAGAAACGCAGCCGAGTTTGGACGGCCAAGATTGAGAAGAATGACACGTTGACTGCGGAAGATCTGCAAATTCTGGTAAATAGTGCTGTACGCGCATACTGGTGCACCCTACATTTTAGGCTAGTGGGATTGGCAGGACAGCGACGTTAGAGACCGAAATTTATGGGTCCGTGTCCCTCCGCTGATGAGAACGAAATCTTTCTCCGTATCTTTTTTTTCAACTTTTCTTTTCTTTAATCCGAAAATCCGTGCATGCGCCACGTGGCAGATGTATCCAAATCAAAACCCTCCAAATATTGGGCCCAGTTAGATATGGATAGCTCGCAATCAGATCTATTTCTAGATGTCCTCTCATTGATGGTTCTGAATACAGATTTTTTTTAGTGGACAATAGTCAGACAGCCAAGGTCATTTTTGTGGCTTTGAATATGAGTAATGGACCCCACTATTTGAACGGTTTGGATTGAGCCAGACGTGTCGCGGGTACTACGGATTTGTGCATGAGTATGGAGCTGAGTACGCTGCAATTATCACTGTTTTCTTCCGTGGGCGATTACGGGCAGTGTCTGTGTCGTGACCGGGCTACCCACCACAACCGTCGGTCAGACTGAAACCGCACGCTAACTGAGCCCTGGTCGCACACGAGACGGACAGGGAACACGACTGGACGTTACTCCTGACTGGTGGGCCCCACCCAGCACCTGTACCTTGCCACTTCCGCTCTGCCCGGCCTGCCCGTTACAGGAAATGAACTGCGCTAGCGTACCTCGTGTAGGTACCTAGCGGTGACCTCGCATAGGTACCGACCACTAACCGAGCGCCACGTGTTTGGAACTTGCTTAGGAATTAGGATCCACCCGTCCATCAGGTACGTTGCCTCATCTTCATCATGTTACCAGAAAATCACGATGACCCAAAACTCAGGTAGGCCACACCGTAGGAAACAGTTGGGATGGGACGTCCAGCGTTAGTTTTGCGTAGGCATATGCAGCCAATCCATTCATCTGATGTGAGTCGTTAGGATGAAAGGATTGCCAGTAATCTTATTGTTCTAAAATTCGGTGGGCCATACCACCATAAATCTGTAAATATTTTAACCGGGTGGCCCACCTGAGTGTTGAATCTCTCCGATTTTTTGTATCAAGGCCAAAAAAGAGGTGGTGTATCTGATGGACGGTGTGGATTATATGCATCTGAGATCGTTTACCCAGGTTAGATGAAGGTCCCCGGTAGGCCAGTTACGCGAGCGTTTTCCACGCGAAAACGTCACCATTTTTTCCTCATGCAAACGCGATAAATTAATTTTCTCGTATCGATACAGAAATGGGATTTCAATTCGTACAAGTGGAGTCCACCGCTTCTTAATCGAGACCGTTGCTCTGTTGAGGCCCGCCATCAATGGGCGTTTCCCTCCAAATCTCCTACAATAAAAGGCCCCAGATTCATTGCTAAATATCGGGCGCGGATTTCCTGCTAAAGCCTTGCGCAGGAAGTTTCTACGATGGGAACCAAGGTGGGGGCCCACAGTGATTTTTTTTGATAAATCCACCCGTCCATCCGTTTTGGAAGCTCATGTCAGAACAAAAATGAACCGGATCCAAGACTCAAGTAGGCCTCACTAAAGGAAAAGGTGGGTAGGTAAATCACTACCGTTGAAACCTCCCTGGGGTCAACAGTAATGTTTATATAACATCCATACCGTTCATAACGTCACTACTACTGGGATGAACTGGAAACACAAATATTATCCTGATTCGAAACTCCCGTGGCTCCACAAATATTTCAACTGTGGATGTTCAATCCTCACGTTTTCGGCCCACTTGAGTCTTGGGTCCGGTTCATTTTTATTCTCATGTCCTAAAATGAGCTCCCAAAACGGATGGACGGGGTGGATTTATCAAAAAAATCACTTTGGGCCCACCTTGGTTCCCAGTGCAGGAACTTCCTGCACAAGGCTTTCGCAGGAAATCCGCGCCCGTAAATATCTTTGATTTGCTGGCATTTACCAGGGCCCGTACACAAGCACCAGCCGTAGTACGCGTGGCAATCACCAACCTCAATTCAAACCATCCAAGCCGCGTGAGCCACTTTGAATTGGTCATAGCCCAAGCACCGCAATGAATGGCCGACCTAACCGTTCAATTGTTGGATATGATATGGATCAGTTCAAATCCATCGTACAAATATCCATCAATTTCGGGACGCGGATTTCTTGGGAAGTTCCTGCGCTGGAAACCTAAGTGGGGCCCACCGTGATGTTTATAAGAAATCCACCACGTCCATCCGTTTTGTGACCTCATTTTAAGACATTCGAACAAAACTGAGCCAGATCCAAGACTCAAGTGGGCCGCACTAAAAGAAAAGGTGGGTATGGAAATTCCTACCGTTGAAACCTACCTGGGTCTACGGTGATGTTTATATAACATCCATACCGTTCATAACGTCATTCCTACTTGGACCCACGAATATTTCAACTGTGGACGTTCAATTCTCTCGTTTTTGGCCCACTTGAGTCTTGGATCCGGACCATTTTTGGTCTCATGTCCTCTAATGTTGTCACAAAACAGATGGACGGGTGGATTTCTCAAAAACATCACTGTGGGCCCCACGTAGGTTCCCAGTGCAGGAACTTCCTGCGAAAGGCACGATATCCGCGTCCTCAATTTCAACTCTCAAGCGAGGATTCTCCAGTGCCAGAACGGTTTCATTGATGCCACGTGTGCAATGACTGTGTCCAATGTTCACTCTTATATACGGCCATACACTGTCGTAGTGTGAATTAACACACGGTGATTCAAGAGACCAATGGTCAGGATTACCGAATCAAGTGATTACTTGTCCCAGCTGAAATCTTGACCATTGGTGTATCTTTACATGAAAGAGGGGGGATGAAAACGCCGAGAGTTTAAACCTTAATGTTTTTACGTGACATCTAAACCGTTCGTAAGGTTACTTCTACTGAGAGATGAGCAGAAAAGAAACTATCATCCTCAACCAAAACTTTTGTATACTTTTGTAGCCCTCACCGAGTTTTCAATGATGGACGTTAAATCCCCTTATTTCGTGTATTGTGTGCTGCAGTTCAGTCAGAGACAGGAAACCACACGTGTTAAAGGCTACACATGTTAAGGACTTCTATATTTGGTTAAACATGTGCCATTAATATAGTGTCAGGCCTTCTCCAGTCATTTTTTTTCTTTAGTTTTAATTTTTATTTTTATTTTTATTTTTCCTTTGGTACAGGCACACCCCACACCCACCCACACACACAACCCCCCAAACTCACACCATGATTTTCACCACCAATGGGACTCAAACCCAAGACCTTGGGTTGAAACTCCTTGGAGTCTACCACCCAGGCAAGGATTAAAACTTTTATTTTTAATTCTATTTGTCTATTATTGTATTACAGAAAAACTCGAGGGCTATTATCACTATTGAAAGAAAAGTTCGAACCTCAAGGCAAAAAAATCTCATTGAAGTACTAACCTTCCTCGGACCGTTGAGGTCAACCTCTAGGAGTGTATTGCAGCAATGGCATTGGTTAATAATAAATCTAAGCTAGGCTAAACTCCAAACTTACTATAGCAAGGGCTTCACATAAGTAAATGACCTAAGGCTAAAATTAACATAGATAGCAATGCGTTGTGAGGAAGATTGTGTGTGTCGGCTCAGTTGATTGCCTCAAGCCCTTCATCATGTATGGTTTATATAAATTGGTGTATTGTTTATATAAATTGGGAAGGGTCATGGCTGTATCAAAATTTCTTTGTCGGTCCACATTTGGTCTTCAAAGGTTACGAGACCGTATCTTAGTCGGACTCAAATTCATCATCACATCTTTGATTTTTCTTCTAATTTACAAAAATTTTGTTTCTCAGCGCTCCGTAGTCGTCACGAAAGTATCGATCATCTCTAGGAAGTTTCACTTTTCGGCATGATTATGTGAGACAATCTTGCCATGTGTATCTTGTATTATAAGATTTCCAGCCTCAGTGGGACTTTATAAACTTGTTGAGCTCTTTCTTAATCACATATACCACTTGTGCGATGGTCATATGTCCATCTCACAATATCTCACTTTTTTCGACTACATACATGCGTTTAGTTATGAACCGTTCTGATTTTGGGAAGTGTCGTTTCACTGGAAAAAAAAATAAGGTCGGAAGATATCCTCGGGGTGCAAGTGAGATTCCATCCATCATTTGTACACGGTGCCCACACATGGTGGCATTTCAATTTTGGACCACACGGACTATGCCAGAATAGGTGTAAACAATATAATACACCCAAGTTTTAAGTGTGCCTCATTTTTTTACTCATATTCTACTGTGAGCTATCAAAATTAATGGATAGAGTGAATTTCTCACGAACATCGCAGTGGGCCCCTTGTAGCTTGTGCCTACAAAAATTTGACCATGATGTTTGTGTCATATTTAATTCATCCATTGGTTGCTACAACCCATTCAATATCGTATGAAAAATTGGGCAAATTCAAAAATCAAGTGGGCTACACCATAAGAAACATTATAGGTTGAACACCCACCATTGAGTATGACAAAAGTTTTGGATTAAGCTTATATGCGTGTTTTCATTTCATCAGGGAGAATCACCTTATATAAATGGGTGCATTGCATATAAACATCATGGTGGGCCCTAAGAAGGTTTCAATGATGAACATTTCCATCCTCACTATTTCCTTTGGTGTCGTCCACTTGAATTTTGGATTTACCTCATGTTGGACTTTGGACCTAAAAAGAGCTAAAGAAACTGGATGAAGGGAGTAGATATAACATAGACATCGGCTACAGTGAGACCACACACCATACACATCTACAAAACAGGGGCTATGGTAAGACCAAACACCAAATGTAGCTATTGATTGCAATTTTACAAGGGAGGTGGTGCATCTGATCCATGAATTAGCTAGGCCTCATCATGAAGATGGTCCACGCAATAACCAAGGCAGTCCATTCATGTGGTGAGCTATGCATGCACTGTGTTAATCTATGGTTCAGAAAATGTTACTAGTGGTTTGCATTCAATGCATGTGTGACCTGGCGAAAGAAAAAACCGAACAAAGCTAAGTCATTTAAATGGTGGGGTCCCACCTGTAGAAATATTATTCTCCCCTAATATATGTGTGACTTCTTGAACTTAATGTTGTTGACTTTTATTTTGTATTTTGGAGGAAAAATATAATAAATTGAGGTGGGATCAAGCTTGACTCAACTCGAGGTAAGCTCGACTCGACTTGATCTACTAGCTCGCCTCGAAAGTTTTAGTGAACAAGGCAAGCTCCAATGGTAAGCTCGAGGGTGAGCTCAAGCTCGAGCTCGAACTCGAGGAGAGCATAAACAAGTCAAGCCAAGCTTGGCCCACCTCGACTCGACTTGACTCGATGTATAGCCTTACCTAAGTTACTCCCCTCACATGAGATGACCGCACATCTCATGAACTAATATTCATAGGTGTGTCTCACGCAACTATGATGGTCATAGTCTCGCAAGGTACTAAGATACATAAACCATGAGTCTCTTAGGTTAATGGCTATTATGTCCAATCTCAAGTTCCTAAGGACTACCAAATGAATCATTCCTCAATAAACCTATAATGTAACTTCAAGGTAATATTATACACTAAGATCGATACGATGTCCACTAAGGACTCATAATTATCATGATCTACAACTGAAATCACCCTAGTCACATGCACATAGTCAATGAATTAGGGCTCACATTGGTTTTTCTGGGCATCGGTTCTAATAGGGTTGTCTAACTTATCTTAGGATGATAAATCTTAAAAACTCAAACGAAGACCTAAGACATGAAATTTTGTATTTATATGACATTCTTAAAATAGTACATCCTATAAATTCTTAAATATAAATATAAACCAAGTCATATAATTAGTAGATGACATGTTTTTTTAAGATACCTTACTATATTTTTCAGTTCTAAGATAGATAATGTAGAAACTCATCTCAAATTGATTTGAATATTCATAAGAGAATTAATGAAACATTCATAAAAAGCCTAGATTCTGAACTTACGAGAAATAAGAGTCGAGAAAATAACTAGCTTTGGACTTGACTTTGTGACTTGCATAATGGAAGATGGCCTAAAACCTTTTAAAATACATTGACTTCCTACAATACTTCATTTTGAAAAGAAGTAGCAAATAATGAAATAGATTTTATTTTATTTTTAACAAAACATGAATCCTAATTGATATACCTCCTGGTGCGAAGACCTTGAAATCAAAATGGGTCTTTAAAAAGAAACATAGAGCAAATAGCTCTATGAAGAAATATAAAACTACTCTAGTTGTTAAAGGATATAAGCAAAAATGAGGAATGATTTTTTCTGACAAATGCACACATGTTACTAAAATAATCTATTAAAATCCTAATAGTATTAACCACCATCCATAAGCTATTAATTTATCAAATGAATGTATAAATTGTATTCATGTATCTAGAAGAAGAAATCGATATGGATCAATTGAAAGGGCATGTGGTACCAAGAAAGGAAAATAAAGTATATAAGCCAGTTAAATTTTGTTTATTATCCAAAGTACTTAAGAAATGTCACGAGAAGTTTAACTAATTACAAATCTTATCACATGTGATTGACATAATTGAAATAGAAAAATATATATAATGGAAGACCGATAATAAATATACAATTATTATGTTTATACGTGGATGATATGTTGGTTTATATGTTATTATACAAAATAAAAAATTTAACATTAACATTTAAAATGAAAGATCTAAGTGAAGTACACTTAATACTAGAAATGAAAATTGTAAAAAATGAAAATAAAATTACTTTGTCATAATCTCACTAAATTGAGAATCTTCTTTAAAAAAAAAAAAAAAAAAGTATAATAGCTTGGTTGTGCAATCATAATCCAGTCACACTTCTGAGGTTGCGGGACATTAAGTCCTTCGGACTACTGTCATGTAAAACCATTACACCTCTATGGGCCGGATCTCATCCTAAAGATAGTGACTTGGTCATGTGTTGTCTCTTGTGGCGACACTACTACTACGTCAATATATTGCTTTTAATGTTACAACAAACTTAAGAGGTATGCTGATTTAGAACTTTTATTCGTCAACCACGGCACACAACAGCCACCATCTTTGTTAGATACAAAAAGCAAGATCTTTCTGATTTTTGGCCTCTTTTAACTAACGTTTGCTACAAGCATGTGCCTAACTTGGTTATAACCCAAATGCCAAGATGGGAGTTTCCTTTGACCCCTCCTACATGGTGTTTCAGTGGGGTATAATGCAGTGACTATATGACATCACTCAGTACTTTGTTTCGATTCATGTTAAGTAGGATGCAAGCCAAAAAAAAATGAGACAGATACAAAACTCAAATAAGCCACACTAAGATCTCCGTATGAACAGGTTGGATAGCATATAAACATCACAGTGGGTCACGGGAAGGTTTCAACGGTCTTTCGGGACCCCACTTTTCACGTGATGTGCCCCACTTCAGTTTTGGGTTTGTCTCAGTTTTTGTCTAAATCCTAGCATGAGCCTATGAAACTAATGAACATGGTAGATCTCAGAGGACATAGTTGTGGGCCCCACAAAGCTTCCTATCTGGTGTACCAAATACAATTGTTCGTGAAAGCAACTTGAGGTAATCAATCCGGGGGGGTGTTGTATGCACTGTAGTTTAATTTATGCACCGGCACTTACCAATAATACATCTGGACCATCCATTTTTCAGCCATTTATTGATGGTTATAGTAATTGAATCGAAGTGTTCTTTAGAGGCTCAAGTGATTAAAGGTGACCGTAATATAAGGGTTAATTTAGGAAAACTACTGGACCTCTTTATAGTTAAATCATAAAATATGCCCACTGATGTGATTCCCATTTAGAAAATGAATATGAATTCCCATCGAGTAATAGCTTTCTTTGCTTCAGAAACCAAAAGAGATTGAAAAATTGAAACCATTTTTCATATATATATATTGCAAAGCTACCCATTTAAGACAATTGAATTTATATAATTTCCGCATATAATGCCTCAAAGGCCCACCATGCTGTTTGTAACTTATCCACGCGATCCATCTGTTATGCCTAAACTGAGGCAGATCTGAAGCTCAAGTGGACCAGACCGTAGGAAATGGTCGGAATTGGACGCCTAACGTTGAAAACTTCTTGGGGCCCATAGAAGTTTTAGATCAAGCTAATATTTGTTTATACCCTCCATACCTATTAGTGTGATCTTATGAACGGGCTGGATGATAGGTATACATTCATGTGGGCCCTACAAAGGTTTCAATTTTGAATGGTAGATGTCATTAACCCCTTTGTTTCCTCTGGTGTGATCCACTTGAGCTTCCAATCTGCCTTATTTTATTTATCATGCCCTATAATGAAATGGTAAAATGGATGGACGGCATAGATCACATACATATATCACTATGGAACCCACAAATTTTGATAGTACCGACAATTTCATGCTTTATGGCATCGTTTTCCATAAGTAATTACTGATGTGTCTCTCCCCTAAACAAATAACCTTCAAAAGTAATGGTTAACTATTTATCCCTAAGACAAACATCAAAGCGCGTGGAATTTTTGACTGGTAAAAAGTGTTTTTTTATTCCCTCAAACATCAAATCAACACCTTCTAATTAGGAAGAAATCCAATCAAATAATCCAAAGAAAACATAAAAGTCATTATCCACAATTTCTTTTAATCCTTTCACAAGCCTATAAATAGGATTTCTTGGACCTTGGCATGGGTGATTCAACTCACCTTTGGTAGGGTTCGAGCCACTAGCTCAATGGACATGGAGATCTTGAGCTCAAGCTCAGCTTTAGGGACAGCAATGGACTGGGCTAGGCTCAGGTTGGTCCTAGCCCTGGCCCTAGTCCGTCTGAACACATGGAACATATGGATGGGATCAAAAGCATTGATTTTTTTTATTATTTGTCTTTATCAAATGTGCCATGGTCCAAAAATCCCAATATTATAATAAATCTAGCCTTTTTTAATTTGTTTGCATGCAAATAAACCTTAGAAGACAAAAAATCAGCAAGGGTTCCATTAAGGAAGAAAGGCCCTTTTATTAAATGGTTAAGATGGTAGGATCATACAATATTTTGGTTGTTGGCCAATCAACAGATGAGCAGAGAGGATGCCTGCATGGGATGATGAAGCACATGTCACACGTGGGATGGCACACAATCCAAAGGCATGAAAATGCCGTGCCACAAGGGGCAGGTATTCAACTCTTTATGATATTCAGATCTTTGAAGCTCCAAAATTCTATGATAGTGTTTGCTTGTTGAATATGAACCACAGGATCAAGAGTCAAAGGTCCTGTAGGGGTCATTTTAGGATTTGTACTGCCCAGTGTATTTCAACCTGTGGTACTGTGTATACGTGGCAAAACTCTATAGCCCTACCATGATGTATGTATTTTATCCAGTCCACTCATTTTGTTAAATAATTTTTCACAAAAAAAACAAATAGGTGGACTTAAAGCTCAGGTGGGCCACATCATAAGAAACTGTCGGGACTAAAAGCCTACCATTGAAAACTTCCTGGGGACAGAGAAGTTGAAATCTGATTGCATACTGAGTTACTTAGGACCCTCTTATGTACTGAGTAAACACAGTTGGGCCCACTTTAAATGTATGTGGTTTTTCTACACTGTTTTTCCGCTTTTCCAGCTTATTTGAGTAGTTGAAACCAAAATTGAAGCATATCCAAAACTCAGGTTGACCATACCACAACAAACAGTAGGTATTCTGATTTCCACAGTTTAAACCTTTTTAAGGCCTGTAGTGATGTTTATTTGTCATCCAACCTATTCATAAGATCACCCGGACATTGATGAATGGAAAGAACAAATATTAGCTTGATCGGACACTTCTGTAATCCCTAAGAAGTTTTTAATGCTACAGTTCAATTCACATTGTTTCCTGCAAGTAGTCTACTTAAGATTTTTATATACTTCATTTTTGTCTTAAGCCATAAAATTATCGGTTAAAATGGATGTTATGGTGGACACCACAAAGTTTACTGGGTACGCAATCCACTTCTGAAGAAGTTTTGGATCCCTAAGTCTATTTCCGTGTGGTCCCGGAATGGTTTTAATAGTGGGTGTCATTATCTCCATTGCTTGTAAGGTAAGGGCTTTGAGTCTGCCTCGTTTTAGGCTCATAGCTTAAAATGATTAGGCAAGATGAAGATAGCAAGCATAAAACAAATACATCATACAAAGAGCTCTGCCAGGTATACTGAGGATAACAAGCATAAAACAAATACATCATACAAAGAGCTCTGCCAGGTATACACACAGTACGGGCATGGCGCTGTTCTCTAAACTATGCAATCTGAGTCCTTTGAGCAGGCATAGAGCCATCCCTATACCGTACATGTAGCAATTGTGGTGTAAGTCGGACCCCATATTAGCATGGATGGTTTGTCTCAAATATCACATCTACCAGACAATCTTATTCATACGATCTTTGGCCATTAAAGCAACGGTGGAAAGCAAAAATAATTAACGTTCAAATATAAAGAGGGTTAAAGTGCCAAAAAAAAAAAGTAATGGACCTAAGCCTAGTCGGATTGCGTCCTTCTCAGTATGAAGTATGAGCGCAACTAGAAATGACTCTGTAATTTAGTGTTTGATGCATTTAATGTAACCAGAGCTCAGTATCTGGTGTGGTCGACCTGATTGTTGGACCTGCCTCACTTTTGGTCTCATATTTCGGCTTGATCTTAGAAACGGAATGTACAAAGTGGATAAACAAATACATCACTGTGGGCCCTCCACAGCTCGGTTTGGACGCTTTGCGTCCATAGTGAGGCAGGACTCAAATCCGCTTCCTTTTTTTCAAACTTAAGCTGTCCTGGTGTTAGGTGGGTCCTGGTCATACATCATTCTACCACGTCTCCTGTGGAGAGAGCTCTGTACAAGATCCTCGTTCTTCCATATCTACCGTATCATCTTCCACCGTCTACCACTCTGGTCAAAAGGCTTGATGTCACTTCGTCCTTTTGCAGGGGATTTGGGGTCGACTCTTTCGGTCCTGAGTCGGGCTGAGTTGGATTGAGTCGTGGTTTTGAAGCTGGTCGGGTCTGAGTCAACTCGGACGAGTCGCATCCTACTCGTACGAGTCTTAAAGTCCATCCCAATGCGGGGTAGGGCTGTAAATGGTCGGGTTCGAGGTGGGTTTAGCCAAAACCAGACCTACCCATTTATTAAACGGGTATGGGTCCAAATTTTAGACCCAAACCCTTTTACTAAATGGGCGGGTTTGGGTTGAGTCCATGTCAACCCATCAGACCCATTTATAAATGGGTCTGGGTCTGAAATAGGGAGATCCACCTAGACCCATTTATAAATGGGTCAGGTCTAATGGGTCCTGGTCTAGATTAAGTATAAAAGCATTTTATAAAGCTTAAAATCGGGTATGGACGGGTTTGGGCTGGACAGGTCTCTTGAGACATAGACAAAACCCGCCCACTTACTAAATAGGGTTCGGGTCGGGTCGGATCAGGCCTAATATAAAGGAAACAGATCCATTAACAACTGGGCCTGTTATTGGACCCAAACTCGTACCATTTAACAAATGGGTCGAGTCTAAATGGGTTGGGTCCAGGTACCCCATCGGTCCGCTAACCCATTTATAGCCCTGATGCGGGGCGCAGATCAGCTAGTCCCACTGGGACTAGCATAAGAGGTGGTTTCAAATCTCCAGGGGGCCCACCATGATATATGTGTTTTATCCACACCGTCCATCCATTTTTCCATTTTATTATAAGGCATGAGACCAAAAATGAGAGAGATCCAAATCTCAAGTGGACCACACCACATGAAAACAGTGTGGATTGACGCTTAACGTTGAAAACATTTTGGGGGCCACCAAAGTTTGGTATGAAGCTGGTATTTGTTTTTTTTTTTTTTTCCCTTCATCTAGATCTATGTGGCCTTATCAAGAGGTTGGATGGAAAATAAGCATTACAGTGGGCCCTAGGAAGATTTTAATGGTGGAAGTTCAATCCCCACTGTTTTCATGTGGTGTGGTCCACCTGAGATTTGGATCTGTCTCATTTTTTGTCTCATGTCTTATAATAAGATGGAAAAATGGATGGACAGGCATGGATAAAACACATATATCATGGTGGGGCCCATGGAGATTTGAAACCACCCCTTATGCTAGTACTAGTGGGACTAGCTGATCCGCGCCCCTCAATGCGAGCAAGATATTACCCATTCATCAAGTGGGCACAACCATCCCCCTTTTGCGTGCCTGGTCCCATAAACGGAAGCGGATTGCGTCATGCAGCGCCTGGACGATGGGGCCCACCATGATGTATGGGTTTTATCTACCCCATCCATCCATTTTTCCATATCATTTGAGGATATGAACCCAAAAATGAGGCAGATCCAAGGCTCAAGTGGACCACACCGTGGGGATTGAACTCCCACCATTAAAAACTTCTCGTGAGCAGCAGGAGTTTTGGATCAATCTGATATTACCGGTGAGTGTCATTATCGTCGCTGCTTCCTGTAGTTCGGCCCACTTGGGCATTGGACTGACTAATTTTTAGACTCATACCCTAAAATGATCCCAAAAAATGATGGACGGCATGGATAAAACCCATACGTTACGGTGGGCCCACAGAGCCCCTTGCTCGACGCATTAAGTGTTTAATGCGTCCAGCGGGGGCAGGACGCTATCCGCTGAACCGCTGTCCCCGTAAACCATATCCATTAACTCATTACGCTGGCCACACGTGTATGAGAAACATGGACGGTTATTAAAACTGCAAAGTGCTCACGTTTAACGTACATGAACCACCCAGTCGACGAGCGAATTGCCTTATTTCGGGGATAGGTTGATGGTACCCAACTGATGAATGGTCCTGATAACACAGGATACGTGCCATTTTTTCCTTTGTGCTAACCATCACACGGTCACACCAAAGAGGGCGTCCAATGCGACGCGCCTCTCTCCAGGGAGCAGATTGGGTGCGACCCGGCCTCACCCAATACCGTACGGCCCTGACCGTGGGGCCACCCTGATGTATATTTTGTATATCCACACTGTACATCCATTTTGACAGGTGATTTTAGGGCACTAACAAAAAACGAAGTAGATCCATATTTTAAGTGGACCATACCATAAGAAACAGTCCTGATTGACCATTAAAAACTGCTTTGGAGCCCCAAAAGTTTTGGATCAAGCTGATAGATTTTTCCCTTCATCCAGGTCTCTCTGTGACCTTAGGCGTTCAATCACCACTGTTTCCTATGACGGTCCACTTGATATTTGGATTTGCTTCATTTTTTTGTCTTACTCCCTAAAAGAATATGGACAAAGCATATATACGGTGTGGATATACGAAGTGTTGCTGCTGAAGTTCGGCAACGAGCAGGACAAACCGAGCTTTGTCGTAAGGATAGAGGCTTCGTCACTCCTCCAAAGGGACCTACGCAAGAGAGAGAGAGAGAGAGAGAGAGAGAGAGAGAGAACAAAAGAAGGGGGGTCGGAGTTCAACTGTTAGCCCTCCGATGCCTAAGTTAGGTCGGGACTACAAACGGGCAGCAATACAACTTGGGTTGAATTGTTTTCGTACCTTGGTTCTTAGCAGCCGTGCCATTTATAGGTGAGAGGCCCTCCTTTTGTTGCTGACGCGATGGGACAGGGTGAGTTGGGATAGGTTCTCACCAACTTCCTGATCGGACATGATGGGATGAGCTGGGAGAGGGCATCCACCAACTCCCTTACTGGACATGACGTGGGTACTGTGATAAAGGGGGGTCATACGCCTCCATCTGCTTCATTTATGGGGGGCAGGAGCGGTGCCATGTCGTCTATCAGGGCAATTATGGGGGGCAGGAGCGGTGCCATGCCGCGTGTTAGAGCATTTATGAGGGGGATTCGTACTTTCCCTCATTGGCATTTAGCGGTGTTCTTGGTCGACGTCGAGGCAGGGGCCGTCCCGATGACCCATCCTTTGCTCGGATTGCCCATCCGGTCCGTCTAACGTGGGGTGAAAAGGTCGGGTCGGGGTCTTCCCGAAGAGCGATCTCAAGCTCGGCTCAGGAGATATTCCCACAACAGTAGCCCCCCAAGTCCAGACTCCTACCTTGATCAGGGGTCGGGATTTTGGTTCGTTGCAGCTGGGCCCAGCCTCTTTGAATCATCGGGACAGGCCCGTTTGGTGGATGAGGTTGCAGGTGATGATGACAGGATCCTTGTGGAATCTCGCGCCCGGCGCAGAATCTGGAGCGACGTCATTAATGTGACGCAGAGGCATACAGCTCCCCTGAGTTCTGGCAAACCAAGAGGCGCCACATGGCCACGGAGCCGTCAAGTGGAGCGACGGTTGAGGATATTCCTCTCTCCTACCTCCACGTGGCACGGAGGTTGGTCTTCGAGCCGTCGCTTCGGCTATGGGGGCATCGGGTGACGCCACATGTAATGTCCCGAAAATTTGAATACACGAGTAAGTACACGAGTGCATGTTCCGACGTTAGAACTTAAATTCTAGGCCGTGTTGTTCACTCGCATACACACACGTATGAACTTGATACGCGTTCCAACACTTTTAAGGCCTTTGAAAACTCAATATACTTAACTAAGTCAACAAATTGACCGTTAGAAGGATCTAGCATTACTAGACCAGAAGATCTAACTTTCCATTATGATTTCGAAATCTCGCGATTAATGTGAACCGCCGTACATTGTCCTGTACACATGTTTGTCTATTAATCTGATTCGTACATCGTGTCCGTCTCAGGGCATATGCTTAGACCAGCAAGTTCTCTACCCTATGAATCTGCTCGGGTGTGTTTGTAACACCCTAGGATTTTAGAATAACTTAAATTATAGATTAGTTAAGTAATTAATAAATTAAATAACTTTAATATTGACAAATTAATATTAAACAATCCGTAAGGAATTATAGTATGGTCCCTTGATTGGAATTGCCCAACATGAACACTAGAACAGCGTGGAAATGTCAGATTTTACATAGATTTACAAGAATTAAGAAAAGATGTCATTAATTAAACTTAAGTTACATGATATTTCAAGAATCATGATTTCTGGCGATCATTCTCGTGCAAAACTCCGTATATTAGTTCTAGGATATGATCCAACTATACACGTTAAATTTCAAACCTCCGATCATCCTACAAACGCCCTAATCAGAAATCGGGCCATAAGTGGGCCATCTGACTTCGGAACCGTCTCATTTTTGGTGTTATAGCCTAAAATCATGTGGCCTACATATCTACCGGAGTGGATTTTGCATACACATCACGGTGGGACCCACGTGCATCGCGTGCACTACACATGCGCGGTCAACCCGCGTTGACCGCGAGTTGAAGAACAGTTCTTCTTCTTCTTCTTCGTTCACAAACTCTGTTGCGAGCGGACGCTGTCCGCTGGCTGCGTCTGCACCGTTCGTTGATGACGGTTGTGGGTGGGCCCCACATGAAATTAGAATCTAGGGTGGGTGTACGTGCACCGCACGTAACAGCTGTGCGGAAACGTACAGCTTCACCACGTCTGCTTCTTCTTCTTTTCTTTTCGTCCGCAGCGGCAGCGAACAGCGCTGTCCGCCTGCTCCATCCACACCGTTCATTGGTGGGCCAGCGGGTGGCCCCCACCTCGAGTCATCCTGCATGTCTTACGTGCACCGCACGTATCAGGTGGTCGAAAGAGCCCCTGCCTCGCCCGTGTCTTCGTTCGCGGAAACAGCGGACGCTGTTATAGCGTCCGCGCGCTGTCGACAGTGGGCCTCCTTACGATCAACAGGATGGGCCCCATCGTAAAATCCGAACCGTCCATTCGAATCCCCTACCCCACACATGTAGACCCCTTGAATACCTTGCTCATCAGCTGTCTATCCGACCTTCCTCAAGCCACCGTTCAAATCAAAGAAGACCAAGATCCGGTCCGTTGCGTTGCATGGACGGTCCCGACTCCACCAATCTCTTCATGTGGTCCCCACCTACATATTCGACGGTTCCTACGTGAAGTAGTCTACAAGAAGTGGAATTCGAATCCTCCTTTAACCCGGATATAAAACTTGCCGTCCATGTCGGTTTCGCACGGCTATAAAACTTGCCGTCCACTCCTGCATTCTTCAGAGAAAAGCTAGAGAGAGAAAAGGTTCGAGCAGAGAAAGAGAGAGAGCTAGTTGAGAGAGAGAGAGAGAGCCTTTAGAGAAAATTGTTAGAGAGAGAGTGTGTGGGTGTGTAGCGTGTGGGAAGGTGTCCGCACCTCACGGCTGCTGTTGTTGCTGGAACTTGCTGCTGTTGTTGCTAGCACCTGCTCCAGCATAGAAGGGAAGAAGGAAGGAAGAAAGAAGAAGGAAGAAAGAAGAAGGAAGAAGAAGTTTCAACCGAGTCGACTCGGTCTCAAATTGGATCTTTAGATATGTCGGTGAGTGATTCTTCATATGGGATTTCCTGTTAATTTTCCTAGACTATTCCTTCTAGTTGTTCTTCGATTTAGTGTTTAAGTTTTTCTATTTTAATTTACTTTCAAATCCTCATCCTAAGTAAAGGCTTTACCATTGGTTCGTATTCTTAAGTCCCACGTTCAGATCCATTGCCCTTATAAGTATATTTACCTCTACCCCTCCACATAACTCTATGTAGAGGTTTTACATAGGTTGAATGCGTTTCTCTAGAGATTGTCTTCCCGAATGGTCAAGGTAAAGGCCTAGGTAAACATAACTTAGGTGTTGAGACAAACCTTAAATAATGTACATCTTTCTCAACTTTCTTAATTTATGACAAATATTTAGATAATGGATTATTTGAACGAAGATAACATACATGGCGTGATTGGGCTTGGATTTTGATATGCATTGCATGCTTGATGAATGCTTCCATAAACACATACATGAGCATACATTTATACACCGCGACAGAACAGGAGCATGGTTGATTTGACTCCTGGCGTGCATGGTTGATTTGCCGCCTTGCTGTACCGGTTAGGTGAGCATGGTTGATTTGCGACAAGTTCCTAATGTTCAGTGGCAGCGAGTTCTGGTCGTTTTACTTATTGAGCATGGTTGATTTGCTCGGTTGGATCAGTAGTGCATGGTTGATTTGCCCACTGGCGTGCATGGTTGATTTGCCGCCTCGCTGTACCGGTTAGGTGAGCATGGTTGATTTGCAACAGGTTCCTAATGTTCAGTGGCAGCGAGTTCCTAGACGTTTATTGCTCTCACACGTATCATGACATACATGACATCATAATAATCATGTTCCATTCATAATAAATCATAAAGTGTATCAAACATAACCTTATCCTCGTATATTTCATACAATTATATCCGTTAATGATTCACGTCCTATCTTTTATTAACTGGAATATTACCTGTGATGGAAATGACCTCACTGGGCTTTTAGCTCACCAAAATCACCACAGTTCTTGCAGGTTTTTAGGAAGGAAAAGACGTAGATAGAGCAGAGTATTCAGATGGTCACGTGTTACTCAAACGCCAATTGTATTTAATCTATTTTATCTTGTAAAAAAATTCAATGTAATGAGATGTTAGTGGAAAAGAAATTTTATACTTGGGATTTATTTTAGTTATGCGATGTGTGGAATGGAATTTCAAGGAATCTATGCTCGAATTTTCAATTCACACCCTGGAACTCGGGCTTGGGTTATTGTACTCGGGTTTCGAATTTCGGGGCGTGACAGTTTGGTATCAGAACGAGATTTCGAGAGTTCCAAAGTGCCTAGGGTTAGGGCTAGCACCTAGTGAACTTAGAGTTAGTGTTTTGATTGCTAGTGAAGTCTCAGCTATGACCTGTTATGAACTAAGATGGTTGTTTAATTGACGAGGGTTATATTTAAGTTAGACATGAAAGACCATTTAGGGTGTCGGGGCCTAGGTTTTAGATTCCATAGAGGATCTTAGATATAGTTTACATGAGATCTTAGGTACGGGGCTTAGAGAACTGAAATTTCGTTCTACCCCGTGTAATCTAATGAAATTCGAATAGGTTCCATAGTTGAACATAGGAAATGGTTGTAGATAACCTAAAAAAAAAAAATAGGACCGCGTATAGACACACAGGAATGGGTGCGCTATGTGTGATTTTGTTGCGATTGTACTTAATGTCTGTTTTCGTTTTGATTGATGATTGTTTTGGTTGTCAGGATGTCAATTGCTTGCTCTTACATAAGTTTGTCGTTGTACTGCGACCTTTGTTTTGCTAGCGTCGTTACTTGTAGGGTCATGTCTGTAATATTGAGGATAGGGTGTCTGTTGGTTTGTTTGTGATGTTTTATTTGTTGTAATGATGTTTGTTTAAGGACGGTTAGTTTTGTTAGGGATCTTACTCTAGTGTCAGGATTGCTTGTGTCTCCATTTGCTATGATTGTTGTGATTGCAGTGTACTGTTGTTGAATGCCTAGCTTGTGATGTTTTCGTTGCTTGGATGTTTTGTTGATATTCTTACCCTTTGCCTTGGTAACATACGGTTAGGCACATTAGAGTGTAAAATAGGAGTCAGGTCGAGGGAGTATTTCGAATCTCGAGGACGAGATTCCTATAAGAGGGGTAGATTGTAAGAACCCACATTCTTGTTAGCAAGCATACACACTTGTACACCCACGAACCTTAGATTCATATAACATGTAAGACACTTCAGGAAAATATCTTCATTAGTTAGTTTAGTAGGTGGATCGAATTTCGAGGACGAAATTCTGTGTAAGGATGGTAGAATGTAATGTCCCGAAAATTTGAATGCACGAGTAAGTACACGAGTGCATGTTCCGACGTTAGAACTTAAATTCTAGGCCGTGTTGTTCACTCGCATACACACACGTATGAACTTGATACGCGTTCCAACACTTTTAAGGCCTTTGAAAACTCGATATACTTAACTAAGTCAACAAATTGACCGTTAGAAGGATCTAGCATTACTAGACCGGAAGATCTAACCTTCCATTATGATTTCGAATCTCGCGATTAATGTGAACCGCCGTACATTGTCCTGTACACATGTTTGTCTATTAATCTGATTCGTACATCGTGTCCGTCTCAGGGCATATGCTTAGACCAGCAAGTTCTCTACCCTATGAATCTGCTCGGGTGTGTTTGTAACACCCTAGGATTTTAGAATAACTTAAATTATAGATTAGTTAAGTAATTAATAAATTAAATAACTTTAATATTGACAAATTAATATTAAACAATCCGTAAGGAATTATAGTATGGTCCCTTGATTGGAATTGCCCAACATGAACGCTAGAACAGCGTGGAAATGTCAGATTTTACATAGATTTACAAGAATTAAGAAAAGATGTCATTAATTAAACTTAAGTTACATGATATTTCAAGTATCATGATTTCTGGCGATCATTCTCGTGCAAAACTCCGTATACTAGTTCTAGGATATGATCCAACCATACACGTTAAATTTCAAACCTCCGATCATCCTACAAACGCCCTAATCAGAAATCAGGCCATAAGTGGGCCATCTGACTTTTGAACCATCTCATTTTTGGTGTTATAGCCTAAAATCATGTGGCCTACATATCTACCGGAGTGGATTTTTCATACACATCACGGTGGGACCCACGTGCATCACGTGCACTACACATGCGCAGTCAACCCGCGTTGACCGCGAGTTGAAGAACAGTTCTTCTTCTTCTTCTTCGTTCGCAAACTCTGTTGCGAGCGGACGCTGTCCGCTGGCTGCGTCTGCACCGTTCGTTGATGACGGTTGTGGGTGGGCCCCACAAGGAAGTAGAATCTAGGGTGGGTGTACGTGCACCGCACGTAACAGCTGTGCGGAAACGTACAGCTTCACCACGTCTGCTTCTTCTTCTTTTCTTTTCGTCCGCAGCGGCAGCGAACAGCGCTGTCCGCCTGCTCCATCCACACCGTTTATTGGTGGGCCAGTGGGTGGCCCCCACCTTAAGTCAGCCTGCATGTCTTACGTGCACCGCACGTATCAGGTGGTCGAAAGAGCCCCTGCCTCGCCCGTGTCTTCGTTCGCGGAAACAGCGGACGCTGTTACAGCGTCCGCGCGCTGTCGACAGTGGGCCTCCTTGCGATCATCGGGATGGGGCCCATCGTAAAATCCAAACCGTCCATTCGAATCCCCTACCCCACACATGTAGACCCCTTGAATACCTTGCTCATCAGCTGTCTATCCGACCTTCCTCAAGCCACCGTTCAAATCAAAGAAGACCAAGATCCGGTCCGTTGCGTTGCATGGACGGTCCCGACTCCACCAATCTCTTCATGTGGTCCCCACCTACATATTCGACGGTTCCTACGTGAAGTAGTCTACAAGAAGTGGAATTCGAATCCTCCTTTAACCCGGATATAAAACTTGCCGTCCATGTCGGTTTCGCACGGCTATAAAACTTGCCGTCCACTCCTGCATTCTTCAGAGAAAAGCTAGAGAGAGAAAAGGTTCGAGCAAAGAAAGAGAGAGAGCTAGTTGAGAGAGAGAGAGAGAGCCTTTAGAGAAAATTGTTAGAGAGAGAGTGTGTGGGTGTGTAGCGTGTGGGAAGGTGTCCGCACCTCACGGCTGCTGTTGTTGCTGGAACTTGCTGCTGTTGTTGCTAGCACCTGCTCCAGCATAGAAGGGAAGAAGGAAGGAAGAAAGAAGAAGGAAGAAAGAAGAAGGAAGAAGAAGTTTCAACCGAGTCGACTCGGTCTCAAATTGGATCTTTAGATATGTCGGTGAGTGATTCTTCATATGGGATTTCCTGTTAATTTTCCTAGACTATTCCTTCTAGTTGTTCTTCGATTTAGTGTTTAAGTTTTTCTATTTTAATTTACTTTCAAATCCTCATCCTAAGTAAAGGCTTTACCATTGGTTCGTATTCTTAAGTCCCACGTTCAGATCCATTGCCCTTATAAGTATATTTACCTCTACCTCTCCACATAACTCTATGTAGAGGTTTTACATAGGTTGAATGCGTTTCTCTAGAGATTGTCTTCCCGAATGGTCAAGGTAAAGGCCTAGGTAAACATAACTTAGGTGTTGAGACAAACCTTAAATAATGTACATCTTTCTCAACTTTCTTAATTTATGACAAATATTTAGATAATGGATTATTTGAACGAAGATAACATACATGGCGTGATTGGGCTTGGATTTTGATATGCATTGCATGCTTGATGAATGCTTCCATAAACACATACATGAGCATACATTTATACACCGCGACAGAACAGGAGCATGGTTGATTTGACTCCTGGCGTGCATGGTTGATTTGCCGCCTCGCTGTACCGGTTAGGTGAGCATGGTTGATTTGCGACAAGTTCCTAATGTTCAGTGGCAGCGAGTTCTGGTCGTTTTACTTATTGAGTATGGTTGATTTGCTCGGTTGGATCAGTAGTGCATGGTTGATTTGCCCACTGGCATGCATGGTTGATTTGCCGCCTCGCTGTACCGGTTAGGTGAGCATGGTTGATTTGCGACAGGTTCCTAATGTTCAGTGGCAACGAGTTCCTAGACGTTTATTGCTCTCACACGTATCATGACATACATGACATCATAATAATCATGTTCCATTCATAATAAATCATAAAGTGTATCAAACATAACCTTATCCTCGTATATTTCATACAATTATATCCGTTGATGATTCACGTCCTATCTTTTATTAACTGGAATATTACCTGTGTTGGAAATGACCTCACTGGGCTTTTAGCTCACCAAAATCACCACAGTTCTTGCAGGTTTTCAGGAAGGAAAAGACGTAGATAGAGCAGAGTATTCAGATGGTCACGTGTTACTCAAACGCCAATTGTATTTAATCTATTTTATCTTGTAAAAAAATTCAATGTAATGAGATGTTAGTGGGAAAAAAAATTTATACTTGAGATTTATTTTAGTTATGCGATGTGTGGAATGGAATTTCAAGGAATCTATGCTCGAATTTTCAATTCACACCCTGGAACTCGGGCTTGGGTTATTGTACTCGGGTTTCGAATTTCGGGGCGTGACACCACGTGACTTAGTATGGTAACCGAGGAGGTGCGCCTTTAATGCTGGCAACCTTTTGCAGGCAGGCGGTCAGGAGGGCCCATCTATAAATAGGGGCACTCTAGCTCGCCATCCCCATCCTCTACGTTCTCTGGTGTCCGAACTCTGCCAAATTTTCGAGCCAGCTCGGACTTAACTTCTCCCTCTTCTGCCCATCTCAACAGTGTTGTACCCTGGTACGATAGTCGGTCTTCTTCTTCCTTTTCTTGTCTTTCGAGCTATGTCCGACCCTTCCGATTCACAAAACGAGTCCGGGCCCGAGGATTTGGGTGAGGACCCGGGAACTTAGTCGATTGACGATGACCGGACCCAAGGGACCGACTCCAGGGAAGAATATGAGGGGGCAGGTGCTCCCGAAGTGGCGGACGAGCCTACCCCAAATGGTAAGTCCAGCCCCCGATCTTTCGAGCAACCATTCGATACCGAGGAGGAGGGTCCAGCTCGATATGAGTTCAAGCTGGACGACATTCCCTCCCGTATTACTAAGTGCGGGCTCCGGAAGTTGAGGGAATCTTACAACATTCCCTCCTCGGCAGTACTCAGAGTACCTGGCCATGATGACCACTCGAGTTCTCTTAGAACGGGTGAGGTGGCTCTAGCCCCCATTTTTTTCAAATCGGGGCTCTGCCTGCCTTTCCATCCTTTGGTGAGAGAAGTGTTGGGCCGCCTGAGTCTTGCCCCCTGGTAGTTGCAACCGAACGGTTGGAAGACCATCTTCGGCTGTTATGTTCTTTAGCAGTGGGCCGGGAACAAGGAACTTACCACGGACAAGCTGCTATTCATGTTCAAGGCTAAGTCTGGTGGGGGCGGATTTTTCTACTTGTCTCCTTGGATGGGCTAGGGCCCCAACCTCATCACCCATCTCTCGAGCTCCAACAAGTTCTAGAAGGATGACTAGTTTCTTGCTTCTGGGGACTGGAAGGCTGCGCCGAGTGAGCCGCGGTCATTGGAGCGCAGGGTCCGCCCTTCCTTCGCTTTCCCAGGTCGGGGCTCAGGCTGAGCTTTATTTCATCGTACAACTATCACGTCGTTCATTTTTCATGGCAAATGCATTTTCTGTTGTGCAGTTCAGCGGGAATGTCAGGCCATTATTTCTTCCGAGCAGGTGAGCCAAATCAAGAGGGCGAGGCGGGACCCTCTGGAGCAGAGGCACTACAGGTTTATACTATCCCCCGAGCATCGCGCCAAGCGGGTCTCATTCTCGAGGTCACGGACTTGGAAGGTAAAACCTCGGGCCTGTATGGTGTTCGAGATTCCTCCTGATGTTGAGACATTTGCTGACATTGTTGCCTAGCTTTCAGAGATGTCCACGCCCCCAAAGAGCCCTGCCTGACTCCCGGGGAGACAGCGGCCCTGCCCGCAAAGAAGAAGATAAGGGTTGCGGCGAAAGCTGCTGGGGGAAGCTCTAAAGCCCCAACGTCTGCGGTACCAATCTCCTCTCTCCCCCCGCGGACATCCTCTGCACCTCTTGAGGTGGTTTATTTGAGAGGAGACGATCAGCCTGGGCAAGAAGGGGCAGATCCCCTTGCAGTCAGCGGCTTGGTGGCTGGGGCAAGGGGGGCCACTTCCTCGAGCTCCGATGTCTGCCGCCCAGCCAATCTTCCCCCCTTCTTGTTTAATTTTTGTAAGTGGGCATATAGGTCGGTGCCCGAAGCGGGGTCATCAAGGCCCTGAAGCTACCGGAGGAAAAGGTCCTCGATCGCGTGGCGGCGCACGCTACCGATGTTAGTGTTAAGTTGTAGTCAGGTATTGTTTTTTTTTTTTTTTTTTGATCTGACATTCTTCTTTCGTTGGCAGACCGCTCTTCTTGCTCTCTCCCTCAAAGGAGTTGAAGGAGACAATAGCCAAGTTCCACCTCCAAGCCGACCATTATGAAAAGGAGCTAAAGGAAAAGTCGGCTGAGCTCGAGAAAGCCTTGTTTGATCTAGAGGGGGCCCGTGGCGCCCACTCTGAGTTGATGTAGGAGGCAAGTGCTCTTCGTGAAGCCCTGGAGAGGGAGCAGTCAATGGACCTTTGAACTCGAGGAGGAAGTTAAGGGTAAGGCGGCCAAGGTCGACCTAATGTACGACGCCGACTACGAGCGGTGTCAAACCGACATACAGGAGCATGACCCCAAGCTCGACCTATCCTTCCTCGACGTTGCTGACAAGGTCATGGATCAAGGATTGACTACCTCTGCTCCAGCCAATGCCGACGTGCCCCAGGCTTAGGGCCTCTTTGTATTGTTATTTCCGTTTTTGTATGTGCGCCTTGGAGGGCTTGTAAGAATATTTTATATAACCTGCCCTTGGAAGGGCATTTCGTGATTTCATCACTCTTTGTACTTGTGTGGTTTATATTGCAGTAGCTTTTCATATTTTGAAAACCCGCCCTTGGAAGGGCATTTTGGGTCGTGGCCTGCTCGGGCCTATTGGTCGAGCTATGTAGGTTTGGTTGGTGATTGTCTCCCACTCCCCCGAACTTACCTTAGCTGGGTTTTGGGACATGGCTCGTCCTTCCCCCCTCATAAGGTTGCACTCAGACCTGAGCAGTAGATTGTCATGCATAAGTAGTCATGGACATGAGAGAATTTTTGCATTGAGGTGGTGTTCGATCTTTTACATAGTAGGAAACAAGCCGTATGAGACAACCCTTATTAGTAGTAGATCTTGAGGTGTTCGGCGTTCCAGGGGTGCTTTAGTTCCCAAACCTCCATGTCCTACAGCCAATATGCACCAGGGCGGACCGTCCTTTTGACAAGGTATGAGCCTTCCCAGGTTGGTCCCAGAGATCCCGAAGCTGCTTCCTTGCTGCTCTCAAAGGTTTTTCGTAGTATTAGGTCCCTGATTCTGAATCTCCTCTTTTTAACGTGGGAGATGTAATACCGGGACACCATCCTGCTGGTAGGAGGCCACCCTGAACCGGGAGTCCTCCCTGGACTTCATCCAGGAGGTCGAGACTCAGTTACAGCCAGCCTTTGTTTTCTTCGTCGTCGTAGAGCTTGGTTTGATACGTTGGCATCCCTATTTCAACCGGGGCGACGGCTTCGGCCCCATAGGTCAGGGAGAACGGGGTCTCACCAGTGGTTATCCTACATGTTATCCTGTATGCCCATAGAATGTGGGGCAACTCTTCTACCCAGGCACCTGTGGACTCCCCGAGTTTCTTCTTTAGCTGACCTTTAATTATCTTGTTCAATACCTCTACCTGCCCATTGGCCTGGGGGTGGTGGGGAGAGGAGAAGGCGTGTTTCAAACCAAGGTCGGCGCATATTTTTTCGAAACGGGCGTTGTCGAACTGTCGGGCATTACCGGTGACAATAGTGTGAGAGACGCCAAATCGGCAAATGATGGACTTCCAGATGAAGTCAGACGTTTTCTTCTCTGTGATTTTGGCCAAGGGTTCGGCCTCTGCCCACTTTGTGAAGTAATCCATTGCCACGATCGTGTACCTGGCTTATCCTCAACCCCTGGCAGAGGCCCAATGATGTCGACTCCCCACTACGCAAAGGGCCAAGGCTCGCTCATCAGGGTTAGCTCTTCGGGTGGCTGTTGTGGGACCGGCGCAAACCTTTGGCACTTGTCACATTTCTTAATAAGGTATCACGAGTATTTTTGGATGCTAGGCCAGTAGTACCCCTGCCGGAGGATTTTGTGGGCAAGGGCTCTGCTGCCTTAATGGTTTCCGCATACCCTGTTGTGTATCTCGTCCATAACGTGTTGGGCCTCCGCTGGAGTTAGGCATCTTAAGCTCGGGGAGGAAAAATATTTCTTGTACAACATATTGCCGAGCATCATGTATCTGGCTGACCTATACCGTAGACGTCGAGCCTCTGCCTTTTCCTCGGGTAGTTCGCCCGTATGTAGGTACCAGATGATCGGATCCATCCATGTCGGGTCGGAGTTTATTGACATGCTATCTCTCGGCTCCTCGAGTATACTTCGGCACGGTAGGAGTTCAATTGGGGTTGTCCGGGCTATTTCGCCGTCGCCTATTGAGGTGACCTTTACGAGTGAGTCAATGTTGGCGTTCTTGTCCCTCGAGACCCGGACAATTTCGAAATGGTCGAACTGCTCGACTAGGTCTCGTACTCTGCGCAAGGTAGGAGATCATTCTCGTGCCCCTGGCTTGATATTCCACGGTGACTTGCCCTACCACGAGCTGAGAGTCACTATGGGCTTTAACCTTCTTAGCCCGAAGGGCTTTAGCTTAGCGTAGCCCGGCTAACAGGGCCACATACTCGGCCTCGTTGTTAGACGCTCGGAAGCCGAAGTGAAGTGCATACTCGATCCTGCAGTCGTCCGGAGAGATTAGAATCAGGCCCGCGCCGCTCCCTTGGCAATTAGACGACCTTGTCCACGTGCAACACCCATGGCACCATGTGGGTCGTTTTTGGGAACTCAGGGCCAGCATTCCCTGAAGTCGTCAGGTCGACACCCACCCCTACCCGGGGGTGGGTGAATTCTGCAACGAAGTCGGCGACTGCCTGTTCCCACAGACAGCGCCAACTATTGCTGCTGGAAGGCCAGTTCGCACTCGTCAGTCTAGGCGCCTTTGTGGCATCCCCTCAGTTGCTTGGAAAAGGGGAGGCACTTGTCTGTCGCTCTCAAGACGAACCGGCTCAGGGCCACCACCTGGCCTGTCAGGCGCTGAATTTCTTTGATGGTGCTTGGTGAGGACATCTCCATGAGGGCTTTGATCTTTTTAGGGCTTGCCTCGATCCCGCACTGATGGACCATGAAGTCGAGGAATTTTCCTAAGCCGATGCTAAAGGCGCATTTACTCTGGTTGAACCTCATCTGATATTGCCATAGCATGGTGAACATAGCGTCAAGATCGGCAACGTGCTCTTGAGAGAGGATGATTTTTACAAGCATGCCGTCCACGTAGACTTCCATAGTGCGTTCGATCTGGTCTGCGAACATGCGGTTTGCTAACCTCTGGTAGGTTGCGCCAGCTTTCTTCAGCCGAAAGGGCATGGCTTTATAGCAATACAGCCTGCGATCGGTCTTTTCTTCGTCGCGTCGGTGCATGCGAATTTGGTTGTACTCGGAGTACTCATCCATGAAACTGAGTAGAGCGAATCCCGATGTTGCGTCAATGAGATGGTCTATGCGGGAGAGAGGAAAGCTGTCCTTTGGGTAGGCTTTATTGAGGTCTATATAATCTATGCAGACCCTCCATTTACCGCTCGTCTTTTTTACGATGACGACATTTGCGAGCCAGTCCGGGTAGCTGACCTCTCTGATGATACCGGCTTCCAAGAGCCTCTCCACCTTCTCAATAATGGTTGCTTGCCTCTCAGGGTTGCAAGGCCGCCTTTTCTGTCGTACTGGCTTATGGTCGGGGTCCACGCTAAGGTGGTGGACCATAATTCCTAGGTCGATTCCCAGCATGTCTTAATAGGTCCATGCGAACAGGTCGGAGTGCTCTTTTAGAAACTCAATGAGCTCGTGTCTGAGTCCGGGTTCTAGCTGAGATCCGACATGAACTACTTTCGTCGGGTCTTCACTATCGATCTGAATGGGGAGGAGTTCCTTCGCTGGGAGCCTGGGACACCCTGCTCTTGGGATTCCTTGCGGGGGTCAAGGGAGGTATGTCTGGTGATTGCCGAGACCTTGCGCTTTGCCCCTCAGCGCCGTCTCATAACATTGTCTGGCCTCCTGTTGATCTCCTTTGACCGTCCCGACTTCCTCTCCGACTGGAAATTTCATGGAAAGGTGGTAAATAGATACCACGGCCTTGAGGGCCTAGAAAGTAGGCCGACCAATGATGGCGTTATATACTGATGGGGTGTCGACCACTAGGAAGTGGACCATGAAGAGGACCTGGTGGGGGCCCTCGCTCGTAGTGACTGGCAGGGCGATGCTCCCCTCGGGGACAACAACCTCGTCCACGAATATGAGGAGTGGTGTTCTAATGGGTTGGAGTCTGTCTCGACCGAGCTTCATTTTGTTGAAGGCAGTTGCGTAGAGAATGTCGACCAAACTTCCAGTGTCGACCATCATCCTATAGACTCTCTTATTTGCGACCACCATGGTGACCAATAGGGAGTCGTCGTGGGGGTAGATTACCCCCCCCCGGGCGTCCTCTTTAATGAAGATGATGAGAAGGGTGCCGATCCGAGGTGCTTTGCTTGGTCTTTTGACCTGGTTGACAAAGTGCACAACCCCACCCTTTTGCAACTTCCTCGCATAGGCTTTGCGAGTGTTGGCAGAGTCGCCCCCGGTAGGTCCGCCAAAAATGGTGCAGATCTCACTAAACGGGTTGTTGTTGCTTCGTTCTTCACGCGATACGGGCCTGGGCTCTGACCTCAGTCTATCCCGACGTTGCGCGACATACTTTCACTGGTGGCCGTCTCATATAAGCTTCTCGATCTGCTCATTTAGGTCGAAGCATTCGACGGTGTTATGGTCATGGTCTCTGTGAAAGAGGCAGTACTTAGACCTGCTCCGTATGTTCGAGTCGGTCTTCAGTTTCCCTGGGGGTGTGAACACGTTCCCGTCCTTTACGGCGAGGTGCACCTGGTTTATCGGCGTGTTCAAGGGCGTATAGCGGGTGAATTGACTGGCTGGCGTCCTTAGCAACCGAGGGGCGTCAGCCCGACCATGGGGACCACGAGAATCTCTTTGTCGCTTTTTCTCCGGCTCCTCTCCTGCGTCTCTCCTCCTTTACGAGGATAATTCCCAGCTTTGTGACTGCTGACGAGTTCTTCGGCATTTATGTGTTTCTGAGCTCGGTTCAGAAGCTCGGATACCGAAGCCGGGGGTTTTTTCCTGACGGACCACAAGAATTTCCCTTGCCGCAGCCTTGCGATCATCGCGTGGAGAGTCACTTCCTCGATCAAGCCCTCAATCTGGATCGTTTTAGAGTTAAACCAGGCTAAGTAGTCCTTCAGGGATTCATCGTTCCTCTGCTTGACTATCCCGAGATGGGTAGAATGCTTCCTAGTTCCAGCACTACCGATGAACTATGTCGTGAACGAATGGTCGAGTTGCCCGAAAGAGGCAATAGTCCTTGGTTTCAAATTTCGAAACCAGAATCAGGCCGACCCGGCAAGGGTCAGAGGGAACGCTTTGCACATGATGGGTCTGCTGGCCCCCTATAAATCCATCCAAGCTCGGAAGGACTCCAGGTGCTCGACGGGATCCCCCACCCCCGTATAAGGTTTTAGGTGCTGGGGCATCTTGAGGCTCTCCGATCTCGGTTCGGCCCAAATGACGTCGGTGAAGGGGTCTTAGGGACAGATCCTGGGCTCTGGTGCATTCTTTGCATGTCGTTGAGATTTTCCTGTAGTTCACGGATCTGTGCTTCCCAGGAGGCCCGGCTTTCCGCGACACGTTCGGGTTCCTGGGGAGCGAGGGGTACAGGGGCATGATGCCTTTCCTCCAGCGCATGTTGGAGATCGAACGCGGCCAGTGCAGTTGTTGGTCGAGTTTCGGCCGGAGCAGTTCTGCTTGCCAGGTCATCGTCGCTGCGAGGCCCTGGCCCTCGGCCATGCCCATGGGGTGAGTGGGCACTCTCGGGGGCCAACACGCGCATTGAGGATTGAGTTGCGCGGCCTTCCAGGAGTGTCGTGAGGTATTGCATCTAATCTTCAAGGGCGGAGAGGCGGCCGCCACGCTGGCGGGATCGCTGGTGACCGGAACCCTGCTGAGATTGGGGGGGAGACACCGCCCACGCAAAAGATGAGTGGGTCGCCTCGTTCCTGCGGGGGTTCGGAGGCAGACGGTCCTGCTGTTAGGGCCTTGCCTTTATTCTTTCGATGTCTACCCATCCGGATGAGGCGAACGGTGATGTGTCAGGTAAGTGCTGTCTCAGCCAAGGGAGTGAACACAATTTTGTGTCACGTTCCCACAGACGGCACCAACTGTTGCTGCTGAAGTTCGACAACGAGCATGACGAACCGAGCTTCATCGTAGGGGGGTAGAGGCTTCGTCACTCCTCCAAAGGGACCTGCACACACACACACACACACACACACACACACACACACACACACACACACACACACACACAGCGTGAGCAAAAGAAGGGGGTTCGAGGTTCGACCATTAGCCCTTTGATGCCTAAGTCAGGTCGGGGTTTCAAACGGGCAGCAGGACGACTTGGGTTGAATTGTTTTCGTACCTTGGTTCTTAGCGGCAGGGGCATTTATAGGCGAGAGGCCCTCCTTTTGTTGCAGACGCGATGGGATAGAGCGAGTTGGGACGGGTTCTCACTAACTCCTTGACCGAACATGATGGGTCGAGCTTGGAGAGGGCCTCCACCAACTCCCTTACTAGACATGACGTGGGTACTGTGATAAAGGGAGCCATATGCCTCCACCTGCTTCATTTATGGGGGGCAGGAGCGGTGCCATGCCATCTGTCAAGGCAATTATGGGGGGCAGGAGCAGTGCCATGCCGCATGTCAAAGCATTTATGAGGGGGATCCATAGTTCCGCTCGTCGGGTATTTAGCGGTGTTCTTGGCCGACGTCAAGGAGGGGCCGTCCCGAGGATCCATCCTTTGCCCGGATTGCCCATCCGATCCGTCTAACATGGGGTGCAAAGGTCGTGTCGGGGTCTTTTGAAGAGCGATCTCAAGCTCGGCTCAGGAGATATTCCCACAACACTAAGTATACATAAAAGTGGGCCCAATGGCCAGGGCCGCACCTAATCCGCTCCCCTGTACCCGGTCTATGTGGGGGCCATAGAGATGTTCGTGACAAATCCACTCCGTTCATCTGTTTTGAAAAACCACAGTAGGACAAGATTCTAAAAATCATGCAGATCTAATACTCATGTGGGCCATACCACACGAAACAATGGGGATTGAACTCCTCGTGTGTCAGGAGTTTTGTATCTGCAGTTTATCCGAGTGGTAATAATTTCATGAACGGTTTGGATGGCATATGAACATCATCATGTTCAGCTCCAGGAAGGTTGGTATTGTCTAACATGCGAGGATTTGTAGGGGTTAGTTTTGTCTTGTTTGTGAGAAATTTCTGGCATCATCCATCAATTGTTAGTTACTTGAAATCAACGGTTGTAATCCCCAACTAAGAGATCCACATGTAGAAAAATAGAATCTGGACACTAATCAGGTTCTGATGAATCGCGACCTTATATTTCCAGCTTCGAAAATACATGCTATGCATCTATGCACCCAAGTCACAGGTTTCATTTGTTTGTAGTGGGGCCTATGGTTAGAAAGTCTAGATCATCGGTACGTTGAGTCCCACGATGATGTGGACATTTTTTTAGTTTAATATGGGCCGTTGATTTATCTCTTCTTAACCATGTTTCTTCATACCACAAACATAATGGTAAAAAATACAGTATCAAAGGAATTTTCAATTGAGGATATCCAATGTGGGAAAAGATATTTCAACGGTCTGGATTACTTAAAAATGGCCTCACTCATGAGAATTGAGAACGCGTGTATACTACGCAGAGGATCGTATGATTCCTCTGTAAATTTCTTGAAGATTATCGTGAGATGACGAGAAATTGATTCGCTCCCGAAATAGGGAATTCGAATGGCCGTACATCCGAACGGGGATTTGTCTCCACGTGCAGCGTGGCACTCTTGACGGCAACCAGACGTTACGATTCCCTGCCTAGCTAGTGGTACAGATGGACGGTTCGTGACTGGCCGTTATACATTGGACGGCTGGGATCCACTGCCAGTATCATTCGATGCTGTTATTGGCGTGGATTGCTTGGCCTGCACGCAAGCTTGTTTGAAGCTCGGCTCGACTCGAGTCTCTCTCCACTGCTCGGCTCAACGGCTTGAGCTAGATTAAAGACAATACGTCGTAGATGTGGGCGTTACGGACAAATGGACCCTCCAGCTGAGTAATCCGAACCGTCTACTCCATCATTATTCAAGTGAAAGCGTACAAACATCACTTTGATTGGATTATCCTAGCCATCCAAAATCTGATCTTCTCGTTTATGATCGGGTAGGATTAGGAACTGTAGACAGCCAAGTTGAGGCCAGCTCGATGTACGGTTAGGATTGATGATTGGACCTCTTTTGTTAAAAAAAAAAAAGGCCCACTGGATGAGTGATGCGGATTGATGATTGGACTTTTTGCGATCAATAATCTCGACCGTTGATTTTGCAGGAGACTGATCCTAGACATACTATCTTCCGATTGGTGAGTGGTATAAACTGAATTGATGGCCCAGATCAGTTGATCACTATCAACATCTCGATTACCGTGCCAATCCACTCCATCACAGTCCTGGACCCAAATCAAACTGATTGGGGGCCGCTAAATGGAGAGTTGGAACAATGATGAAAGTCCAATTTCGTAGGGTGGAAATCAAACCTTTTTGAGGTCGACCGACCAAGCTACGCTTCATTCACAGTGGGACCCACAGTTTCTAATGGTCATGGTTACCGTGTTTGCATGCGATGTGGGGGCCACAATTCGGTGCTTTATGGCAAAAGAATACTATTGATCAATGCAGAATTCCCATCAATCCGTACCATTCGATCGATGGGCCCACCAAAAGTTGCACTGATCAGGTGATCTCAACCATCCAACAACTGGAGTCTTTTTAGGCCGTAAACTGATATAATTTTTATTGCTTGCAAGCGACCGATAAGTCCACCAGGAGCATGACCCATGGCACATAACAAACGACCCTTCACCATCATCAGAAATGTGCACTAGTCAGATGAACGGTGGAGATTTCACGCAATGACTGTGATCTTGTTGGGGAAATTTAAGTAGCATCCCTAGTCAAGTGAAGTGGAGGCTGACTGACGGTGATGTGGTTTTGTAAATGGCGGCCGTTCATTAAATGGTGGTAAAGCATCCACCATACACAAAAGTAAAAACACATGTAAGTCAATCCAGACGGTCTAAATCATAGGCCACTCTTTGCTATCAATTGCATCTCTAACAATCAAACTGAACCGCCAATCCTAACCATCCAAATTTTCCAACTGAATTTGGGCTACTAACCCATTTCTTTTCAACCGTCCATTTTCCATTAGCCATGTAGACGGTTAAGATCATCCTCTCAGTGTGATTTTCAGTCAAAATGAGGCCCACACAATTTCGACACGTAAGCAACGCACACGCGTAACACGTGTCAGCTCACCTTTAATAACGTTTATACTAATAAAAATAACCATTCAATAATCAAAATTAGTGGGGAATGGAATTTCTAAGTGTAAGCTTAGCCACGAATATATTATACACACACATGAGCAGAGAAATGCTCCGGTGCTCTATAGCATGATAATTTATAGCCCTCCTAGTTGCATTATTTCAGATATAAGGTCCAAATCAATCGATCTAAACTGTCCATTAAGTCCAAAACACATTTCTACGGTCTCTATACATAAATCACACTGATCCGATGGTCAAATCCTTTCTTGATTTATCTTATTTTCTTTATCCGTCCTTTATTGAGGCCATGAATGGTACGGATAAGATTGCCTAACAAAAGAGATTCTTTAGAAACATAAGCAATCCATGATTGTTTCTAACAAATAGATGGATCAAATTGTTTATTAGACCTATGCTTGTGTAAATGATCTTGACCGTACGTATTAGAGACCATCGATCAAATTGTTAATATTTGTTAGATTAGTGTGAAGCTTGTATGGTTACATAAGAAATGTATTTTGGAACTAGTGAACAGTCTAGATCAATATATAGGATAGTAAAATTGTACTAATATAACTAGGAGTACTATAATTTATAGTGCTCTAAGAGCATTGGAGCATTTCTCATATATATATATATGAAATGAAATCTACACAAGAAATGCTCAAATAAAAAGAAAGAAAAAAGGAAACAGTTCCTCCTCCTCTCTCTCTCTCTAGTAGATCATCACAGCCAGCATTCCAGACCTCTCTCTCTCTCTCTCTCTCTCTCTCTCTCTACCTGAGCTTTGAATCTTGCCTGGAATCACCTGGGAAATTCTTGTTTTTTTAGTTTTCCTCCATGGAATTCAGCATGAAAATTTTAGGTACTTTTTGCTTCTGGATGGTAGAAATCTCTTGCTTGGTTTCATGAAATCCAAGTTGGGATCATCAAAAAGTTTGAATTTTTTTTTTATTGGAATTTTGAGTGTTTCCTCTATGTGAAGAAACCCAGTTCAAAGCTTCATAGTATTTGGGGTTTTGTATACTCAAAAAGCACCATGGGGATTGAGCAAATCTAAGGTTTTTGGGATTATTTCATTTTCCCTTGAAAACCTAAATTAGTCTTTTTGCTTTTCTGCAAAACCCCAGTTCAAAGCTTCTAATTTTGAAGGGTTTTTAAATCCCCTTGGAAACCCCAATTGAGATCTTCAAGAACTATATATATTTTCTCATTTTCCTTTTTCAAACAGATCTTATTCTCCTTCATCCAAACATCCATCTCTCTATATATATCTGACTTCTTTTTCATGAAGGAAACCCAATTCAAATCTTAATTGCCTAACTTTCTGCATCCCTTTATCAACCCAGAAAAAGAAAAAAAAAATCCAAAAGCTATAAAACCCCTGCTTTCTCCACACTTTGCATCCATCAAAAGAGAAATTCTCGTAACTCCAAAAGCCTCTCCCTTTTGCATCCCCTTTTCATCCAAACCCCAACTCAGTTCTAGAGATTCATAGAACAGAAGAAAAAGGAAAGGTAGAAAGAAAAAAAAAAAACAGAGGAAGGAAGAAAGGAAGAAAGAAAGAAAGAAAGAAACCAAATTGAAAGCTTAGAAAAATACAACTTTTCTCTCACATTCTCTTGTGCATTCCTTTTTCTTCAACATCTCAATTTCAAATCAGGAAAAAAGAGTCAATTCTCTCCTCTCAAAATGCAAGATCCAACCACATTTCAATCCATCAAGCCTCATTTTCCTGAGCAAGAGCACCTCAAATGCCCACGCTGCGACTCCACAAACACCAAATTCTGCTACTACAACAACTACAACCTCTCCCAACCCCGCCATTTCTGCAAGAACTGCCGACGCTACTGGACTAAAGGCGGCGCTCTCCGTAACATCCCCGTCGGTGGCGGGAGCCGTAAGAACTCCAAGCGTTCGAATCCAAAGCGCTCTTCCTCCTCCTCATCCACTTCTTCGATACCACAACCAGTTCCGAAGCAGGAACCACCATCCATGGTCTACAGCCCGACACCCGCAGTTGATCAAGACCATCAAATGCTCGACATAACTGGGAGCTTCAGCTCCCTATTGGCTTCAAATGGGCAATTCACAAATCTATTAGAGAGTATGAATTCGAGCAGTCCCAGTGTTCAAAGGGTCCAATTTGGAGAATTCCCAGACAACCCAAATTCGAATTTGAATCTGAATGCAATTGGGCACCCGGCATTGGAGTTGCAGAACACAAACAACCCTGAAAATTTCTTGGGCTTGCAGGGCGATTCGAGCTGTTGGGGCGGCGGAAACGGGTGGCCTGATCTTGCCATTTACACTCCAGGTTCGACCTTTCAATGAGAAGAAAGAAAAAAAGAAAACAAAAAAAACACCCGTCTTTTCTACCTTTGGTTGGCTGTTTGTTTTGGGGTCATATGAAACTGATTATGCAAATCTGATATACTTAGGAAATGTGGTGATGGAGAGATTAATACGAATAATTTTCGGCTTTTATTAGCGTTGATTTTCTAATTATGGCTTGATGAGACTCTACGAGTAGTAGTAGTATTTTCTGTAGTGTTTGTATTTCTATGGTGTTTGTATGTATCTGTTGAAGAAGGAGATTATGTGAATGTTTCAGCATAGATGTATTTTTATCATATTATATATATGGATGGAGACATGAAGAGCATGCTTGTTTTCTTCTTTCTGTTTGGATGGATGTTGGAAATAGGAATGAATGGAATGTCGATAGTTCAAACTGTAGATTGTTAAATTTTCTTTATTAATATAAGTTTCTTGAGTTGGTGAATTAGTGGGAAGTTGTTGAAATTCCAAATGCTTATACTCCTCTTATTTTAATGTAGTTGTATTGTCTTTATGTAGACAAGCAAATCTCTTCTTTTGTTGCATGTCTCATTTTCTATGTATTTGTGTGAATAGAATATGAGATATTGCTGGGTACGAATGATTTTTAACTAGTTAAACAATAGTTTAATGATGTTGTAATATCAGAGGTTGCAAGTCGGTGACTCGGGCACTTAGACTGCATTGTGTCACAACATTGGTGCGAGTTTGCGTGTGGGGATTGCCCGTGGGGTCGAGCCTTGGATCGCCCGACACGTCTGATCGGCATTCTCAATGGGTTCATGTGACCAACATTAGTCAAGCAAGGAAAAGTCTGGAAGTGTAGGGTGTGATTGGTGAGTTTTATATGATGGGTTAGGTAAGTATGGTCCAGTGAGACTTATTAAATTGAAGGTAAGATCACAGGTGCATTGCACCCATCACTTATTCACTAGTTGAGATTATTAAGGTGCTGTTTAGATGTAACCCAAATTGCAAGATGGAGGAAATGAAATCAATTTCCATAGATGTGATGTTTTTCCGCGCAAGTGGAAATTGTTTTTCATTTTCATGGTTTTCCTAAAAAAAAAAAAAAAAAAAACAGTGATCTATTATCTGAAAGACCTTATTAAATTTAGATTTCCATTTTGGGGGAGAGAGCTCGTCTTTTAACCGTTAATCTTCGTTAATCTTATAACATTTTCAAGAAAATCATACATGTTAAAACCAACATGATATTATGGATTCTTTACTACACATTTCCTTTTTATCTGATGTGACGTTTTGTTTTCCGAATCTAAAGTTTTGGTTGCCACCAATCCATATATTGATTTGGGAAGAAAGCATTCCATTGATTGCGAAGGCATGACGACCAAACAGCCCTAAACCACAAAATCTAATTGAGGATTCTCTTGTCATTTACAAAAAAACAAGTGGGGTTTTCAGGTATACTTGATTAAGTTGACCTGTAAACACATCCATATTGCCACAGCTACAAGTGTAGGTGGGGGACTACTTGTGTTAAGTTGGATTTGATCATCCTTCTGGTGGGCCACACACATGATGTGCTTGATGGGACACAGGGTTTCCATTTGCATGTGCAGCCAAACCATGTGGGTGGTGGTTAGGCTTAGCGATAATGCAGGCTCATTACTTCACCAATTCAATAGCTTCTAAATTTAGCCAATTGGTGCATTAGTGGTTTGAGAGATTGCAAACCATCAATGCTCATCAAAACAAAGTGATGGGTGTATGGTCTTGCTAACTTGCACCCTAAGGTGGCATGAGCTCAACCTTCACCATCACAAAATGGTCCATGCTAACCCTATGGGTCCACAGAGAACATGACTCAATACCTACGTCACACGCCCACATGGGCCTGCTACTGTGCGTGTCCCTCCTTTCACTATCGGCAGCCCCTCCCCTCCCCTCCGGCACTCCACCCAGCCATCGAATGATTCTATTAGTAGTGAGCAAGCCATATCCATGGCAATATCATGATGTGGTGGTGGGCCACCATTCCGGTCTTAGCAGATCGCATAGCTAACGAAATGTCAGTCTTTCCTTGTTTTGATATCAACCATTTTCGTTGCATCCATGTATATATGAATGTATGAATGTGCCTAATCCCTAGTAGACGCCCGCTTCGAGGATTGCACCCACAACCTGCCGACATGGTCGCCATCAAGTTGGATGATGGTGGTGGCCCACCCCTATCATGGGTGTCGCATGCACTATTATGCCTTTATTTGCTTGTCCATGACCTTACTGTGTGTGGTCATTACATGCACGCCATGTGACATGCTGTTATCATAGCGTGCGGGCGCGTGTTGGCCAAATGTGGCAATGGAGGAGGGCATGCAGTACGACAAGTGGGTTCGGAATGCCGCGTTTGGCTGTTCCTTTTTTTTTTTTTTTAACAATTTCCATGAGAAGTTTGTAGAATTAGTACTAGATATTAAACTAATAATCAATTAAAGCCAGTGATTGATGGGGATAATGGTGGGTGTTGATTGAAGGTTATGGGTCCATGAGCTTGCATCTTCTTTTTTTTGAGAATGATGTCTTGGGCTATACAAGGGTGGTCCACCTGAGCACCTTGTTTGGTTTGTGCATTACAACACAAGAAATGGAATCTATGTCCATGGCCCACTTGGTTTTGATGGGTTGCCCCACTAAGGTCTACAAAATAATGTGGTTGACCCAGTGCCATGTGAATTGAGATGACAGCGGTAATCCACTAAGTGGCCTACATTTTTTTTATTCCTCCCTTTCTCACCACATGTGCCACGTGTGTGGCTTACTGGACATTCAACAGATCCCACCCTCTCATCATGTGTGTTTGGCATCCATCCAGGACATTCATGCCACGTGTTTGATGATGATTTTGGTTTTCTTCGTCATGTCATCTTGGACTAGTTATTTTAATATTTTTCATTAAATATCTAAATATTTAGAATAAAGTTATTTGGTGCTACAAGAGAGCCATTGATCCTTGGGTGGGCCATTGGTCCGTGCTGCTAGTCCTTGGGTGGGCCACACCATGTAGATAGTGCGTCAAGTTGGTCTGTCTATTCATCAGACAGGCCGTAAGACTGTTTGCAAGATCTTCCTTGCTTTCATACATGTTTCACCCACCTTGTGAGTTGACTGATGATCCAGGTTGTTTACAAGGGGGTACGCACCTAATGCACAGGTTGGATACGTGCCAGACGTGCTAGCTTGACATCGGTCCACATCTTGGATGGCACGCGGCCCAAAGATAACCGCATGTTTTTTTTTAAGAGATGATCATGCATGATGTGTTCCAATTGAGTTGTTTACATGTCTAATGGGTCGATTTTTGGGATGGTCTCCATTATGTGGGGCCCACCATGTGCCCGCAATGAGAACTCTTGCAGCCCTTCCTGCCTACCACTACACGTTTCCAATGTGGTGGGTGATTGCAAGATCCAAGTCGTCCATCAGATGAGTCCCACCTTATAGATTTCTTGGCCCAAAAATTGGGTGATTATGTTCATCAGGTGGTTTGGAAGATTAGCCAATATTTTCTAGCTGTTTAGTTGATTTCTAAAATGTGGGCCACCTTAGTAGTGGACCCGCCTAGGTTTTGGACCAGTTTCATCTGTTGGGACTCACTTGATGGACGGATTGGATCTTGCACGTATGTGCTAAAAATTGCTACATAAGTTAACGTGCAGAGGAGCTGCCTTAGCTGCGTGTGGGCAGAAAGAGGACACAGTACTCTCTTTAAAAGGTCGTAAATTGGATGGTTAGGATTTTAGGAACTGACTTTTGTCGTACTGTCATCCATGATGGGCGTATCAGATCAACGGTCTGATCACCCCAATCGTGATCCACCCACAGGGCAGATATAAGACAAGTATGCACAATCGTGGCCGTTGATTTGGTGATGAAGACGGCTGATCTGATGGAGGGGCGAGTAGATTAAATGGACACCGTCCAGGATGTAGGAAAGTTTAAGGGCATTTACCTATCCAGATGTGGGGCTCAGAACCAGGTGCCCCACCTGTATGGCCAGAGCCACAGGCCCCACCTGTATGAAACTGGCGGATGTTATAACTGGCTATACCTAGCCCAGCTTGCCTATCACCGGGTTTGGGTTTAGGCCAGGTTGGCGGGCACTAAACGGCTGGTCCTGATATCTGTTAGATCAACCGAGTGTAGATGCAGTGATTACACATTATTTTCATAATTTACAATAGACTCAAAGCTAGGATCGGTCCGTGCATCATAAAATCATATTTTCTTTATTAACAAAGTTGTGGTTTAAATTATATCTATGTGTAATTAATCATGTTGAAAGTTTCGGTTGTGAGATTTGTTGACGTCGATTCTTCAATATATGAAGTCTTTACCTAATCTATTGCAGAGATGAAAGAAATTTTAAGGACTGATTTGTTTACCATCATAAATTGTAAATTCTTATAAATTACTAATAATTATTTACCATGGGAATTTCAAGTAAGCCTCCATTTGACATAAGAGTTTCACTATAGTTGAGGAAGACGAGTTGAATAGGTAGATTTTATCAGGCCCATCATGATGTGTGTTTGATCCATGCCGTTCATCTGTTTTATAAGCTCATTTTAGGGCATGATCCAAAAAAAAAAAGGTAAATTCAAAGTAAAAGTAGACCACAAAGAAGTTAAAATGAGAGTTGAACATATACCATTGAAAGAGGCTATAAAAGTTTTGGATCAAGCTGATATTTATTTTTGTTCATTCATGTCTTTCTGTCCTTTTGAGCAGATGGGATGACAAATACGCATTACTATGGGCTCCACACAAATTTTCATTTTTAACTATGGACGTCATTATTCCTATGTTTCCCATGGTGTGGTCCACCTAAGCTTACAATCTATGCCAATTTTTAGATAATGCCCTAATATGAGCTGGCAAAACAGATAAGCAGCATGGATCAAACATATACATCATGGTAGAACCCACAAATTTTACATACAAATCTTGTCCATTGCAATCCCCTTTTTCAAAGCACATTTATTACGTTATTTTCATGGTTCTCCAAATGAATGGAAAAAGTAATAATTACCCATTTACCACTATTTATTGTGGTAAATAATTAAACAAACACACCAGTAGAAAATGTTTAACCTCTAATAAGGACAAAGGATGATGCAATGCAGCCAACGAGGGGAACTAGGAGAAGATGGAAATGGATGATGATGGAGGGAACCTCCAAAGGTTTTTCCTTTTGCAATAGGACTTTTATGCTACGAGGGATTGGCATTTTAGGAGAATTCCAGTTATGATGCTCCAATGCCCTCCAAACTTTGGTGTGTCATGCTGTGAAGGAAGTTTGTTGATTTTCCTTTACACATACACATATCTATAATCTAATTTCTCCATCATCTATGTCATCCACCTAAGATATAAATTTCATGTTGATTATAAAAGTGGACATCAAATCTAGGTCATCGAATAATCATCAAGTGTAGTAAAACAATTTTTAATAGTTAAAATAGAATTTTACTGATTGAAAACTTTCTAAAAGCTTTTTAGTATCGACCTGATGGAAAAACCACTTAACAATTCTTTAATCTAATTAGATTTAAACTCTAAACAATCTCATAGTAAACACAGTAAATCTCATGTTGGTTCCCTGCATAAATCAATGAATCTTAATGGTGTACCCAACATTACTTACTTTCAATAATTTCCAATAAGCCTTGTAGAGTAAGCCAAAGCCATCCTGATAAGATCCAAAACTCTTGCATGCCTTCATGTTTAAGGATCGATCAACTTACGTGCACTATTAAGTCCATAACTAAGTTATCATAGTTTAGGTTAATGTGCTCTAAACTATTTACTTAAACTTCGATCCACTAATATAAGTGTCCAAAAGTCTAAATCCATTATCCTATATCTATTGTACATTCACCCCTACGTAGGGTAGGGAAAAAAAGTACAATTGCACTAAGCCAGTTGCCGATGGAAGAGACCTTACATCTTAACCTAAGTCAGCCCCCTAATATAAGATAATCGGACATTTCAAATAATAATGCTCATAGATACGTCCTAAACATTTACATTGACTATTGCTCATTAGGGTATTGAGATCCGTATAATACAACTTTCCTGAGTCAATAACTACCATTTTAAATCTCAAATTCCTAAAAATTAGAAGATATGCTCCTCGTGAAACTCATATTATTTACATTTCAGGCAATATTGAATTTATCAAAGGTATGTAATATATATCCAAAAAATTCATGGTCAATAATATTAACGGTTAAAATTGTCCTTGTCACGTCCTCATGACTAATGAATTAAAAATGTAGGGAGTTGCTTGATGCTCCCGCAATGGATGACGCTTGGCAAGAAGTCGTTGAGGAAGTATAAATGTGGCATAAATTAGCTCAAACGAAACCAACTAAAATGTAGACGCCAATGCCACTAAACTACAATCCAAAGTCAGATTGATTGTACCATCCTAACCTCTGATTTTTGGACACATGTTTGTGGAAATTAGACCATGGGAGCTTTTTTTTTTAAAATTATTTTAATCCTCCAATAAACATCCACCGATCCAATAGTCAGACAAACCAATAAGCTTCAATTTTGTGGTTTTATGATACATGTAAACTGGGACGTATGGTTTGGACAGTTTAACTTGAATTACTTCTGCGCCAGTCTGCATCTAAGTACCTGCGTATCATCCATGAAAGTTTGCCAGAGTATAAAAGCTTTTCTCCTTAACTTCCCCTCGACTCGAGTATGGCGTTTCTCACTTCCTCAGAGTAAATTAAGGGGGCCTTGCTTTCCGGACACGTGCCAAACATGCACTCGTCCCGATTCTATGGTCACTCAAGCTAATCATAACCTTTCTGCAGGGCGAAAGATCATAGATGGCTGTACTCGTCCATTTTCTTCTGAAAAATCTCCAATCCAATGGTTAGGATTGTGTGAATTGTGGGGTCGTCGAAACCCCGGGACCCATTGATAGCACTTACAGATGGGTCTAACTTTCCTTTTTAACCGTTCGTTTAATATCTGCGGATCCGACAGAATGGATCACGCGATCACTGTAATTTCTGGGCAAGTACACGCCTACTGTGAGTTCATGATTTGGACGGTCTAGATTGATGCACTTGTGCATCACATGTATGGTGGATGGGCCATTATGAAGTTGAAGTCTTGCGTCGTTATCTCATGCTTGTCTCCATCCATAAGACGATTGCATAAGAGCTTCTCATGCACCCAGATCACGTGCATCATGTGGTAGATGTAGAACATCTGAATGACCCAGCTCGGTATCCCAGCTGGCAGTGTATAGTCACCTGACATGGCGTGACTCGGGCATTTACTTTACCACCTGGAGGGTTATGAATGGATGGCGTCCGCCCAAAAAAAAAAAAAAAAGGAGGAAAGAAAATCAGTCCGATTTTCAGGTGGCCCACCTGATGAAGAGAATGGATTTCTCACATACATGTCCCGAGTTACACCTGAAACCATCGGGGCCATGTCATTGCCCACTGATTACAACAGGCCTTTATTGGGAAAAATCGCAATTGGCCTTGCGGCGGAAGATGCGAGAAATTAAACGAGATAATCACATAATGACAACCATCAAGCAACAATGGACAATCATAAGAAGGCAATCCAATTTTAAGTGAAAAAAACCCCCTCACAGTAGAAAACTATGGCATAAAGTGAATCCACTATAAAATCAAAGTTACAAGAGAAATCCCAAGCTCATCAAGCTCTTTCTCTCATCCTAGAATCCTCTCAATCTCTCATTGTGCATCTAAGATACCCTAATTTCTGCTTACACCTACTTAAATAGACAACAAACTCGAATTAGAAATATCTTATGCAAAACTGCGTAAGATTGCTCAAACTATATAACGCAATGACCGTCACCATCGGTCACCCAATGCCCATGGTTCGGTAGTATGAAATTGACCAAAAATGTCCAGAGAGTTCATTATGTCAAATCCGTCAATGGTTGGTCACCCGACCACCCTGTCGGTCGACCTACGGCCCTCTCCAACATAGATTTGAGTCACCCGATTTCAACAGGCTTGTTCATCCAAATTCAAATGACTTGAGGACCAAACGACTCATGCCAGTGCCGCAATCTAGGCTGCCACTTAAAAATGAGTTCGATCTCATTTTAGTTAACGTTCATTATGCACGAGAGATCATAGTTTATATAGATCATGAGTAATCAAAGTGGAGATCGGATCCTCTACCGGGTTTGTTGAGAGAGCTGTCTCTGCAACTCTGGACATGCGCATGGTTCGTGTATAGATTATGGAAGCCGAACGTTGTGTCATCTCCCTTTTCCAAGCCACCTTCATTAAGGATAGGCAAATTTTGGATGGGATGTTGTCGTCTAAAGAGGTCATTAACTCTAGATGCAAAGAGGGTGAGGCTGGAATTATTTGCAAAATTGATATTGAGAAGATATATGATCATGTTAATTAAAATTTTCTTTCTTATTTTTCAGTTTAAATCTGCCCCATTTTAAGGTGAGACTATTCCATACGGAAGCACACAATCACCCGCCAGCAAACCATGAAATCGGGTAATCCCCTCTCCGTGTGGGTACTTTTTTTTTTTTTTTTTAAATAAATGAATCATCAAGGAATGCGTATGAAAGTGTCAATCTCAGTTCTAGTTAATGGGTCACCAGCTGGTTACATCGCTAGCTCGAGAGGTATTTGTGAGGGTGATCCTTTATCTCCTCTCTGGTTCTGAGTAGTGGTAGAAGGCTTAAGTCTTTTAATAGAGAAAACGCCAACTTGCAGCATCATGCCGGTTTTTGGGTCAGCAATCCGTAGTTGTGTATCACACATCTTCAATTTGTGAACACTACGTTTCTGCTTTGTGAAACCAAAGCTGATCAAGGGATCAATGAGAAAGTTATCCGTTTTGAGGTAGTGTGAGGGTTGCAGGTGAATCTCAGAAAAAAGTGCGATGGTAGGTGTGGCTGTTAGTGAAGATGAGTGAACTCTCCGTCGAGGCACATAGGGTGCAATGCAGCGAGTCTTCCATGTCCCCACTTCGGTCTTCCCTGTGATGGAAACCAGCGATCGGTTGCTTTTTGAGACCCCAGTGTAGAAAAGGGTGGAAAAAGTACTTCCTGGGGAGGATAGTCACTCTAGTCAAGGCGGCCCTATCAAACCTTCCCATTTATTTTCCATCTCTTTTCAAAATCCCTGCAGCTGTGGCCTCCATGATCAACCAGCCCAAAGAAATCTCTTGTGGGAAGGGTGTGAGGCAAGCCACAAGTTCCACCTTGTCAATTGGAAGGAGGTGCAGAAGCCTTTTAACTAATGGGGCTTGGCATTGGTAACATTATGGAGCGAATCAGTCACTCTTGAGAAAGTGGTGGTGGAGATTTGCACCGGGGAGAATACGGTCAATCAGAAAATGGGTGGTTCCCAGTTGTGGTTGCTAGAGTGCAAGGGCCAGTGATTTGGAGTGATATTAGTAAACTGGGTTACCACAATAAAGACAATACTAGTGACGGGCTGCACATAAAATGAGTTTCAATCTCTATCAGAATTCTACCATATGTACTTAACTTATAAATAAAGTATATTATAAATAAAATAGATTGATTGATCCTATGGTCCAAACAAAGGATCTATTTTGGATTAAGGAAGATCGACTTATTCTTTGTACATAAATCTTTCCTACTGGGTAATTTATTATCCTTATGCGATAATAAATTCAGTTGTTGTGGTCAGACTCTGTTATGGATTTCTGACTACATTCTCCACTGGGCCTTCTTATCTCTTCTTTTTCCAAGCTCGGGTTATGGAAGAACGAGAACTGGGGCTTACACCCTGTTTAGCAAGGGTGGATGTTCACAATTGAGTTCCCTACACAACCTAGATTTTATTTAACCCCTGAATTGCTGCTCGCCTAGCATGTGCTTATCACTCGCTGATGCTGACTTGCCTTGCAAAGCACTTCGCTTGGGCTTCTCCTGCAGGTAAAACAGGCTCGGAACTAAGAAATGAGGCTAGGTTTATCGTTGGTAAAGGTGATAAAAAAAATTCATTGGCTGCTCAGCTCAACAATTACCCCTTGGCATCATCATTTCAGCCTTACCTTGCTGTAAATATGGAGAATAACATTTGAGATTATTACAAGATGATGGGCAGTGCAGGGACATAGAACATTACACTCATGAGGAATTTGAATGACGAGGAATAATGCTTGTTCTAGGCCTTGCTCGGAAAGTTGGCAGCCATTTAAGTTGACACATTGGTGGAAGACAGGAAAATCTAGGAAATGGTCATCCAACAGTTCCTTCTCGGCAAAATCAATGTTTTCTAGACTGTTGTTGGACAGCTCAAATGTTTCTTCCCCATGTGTGGAAGCACCCAGAGCCTCCCAGAGTTGAAGCTTTTGTCTGGCTCGTTGTAACAAAATGAATCCAAACATCGGACAACAGGAGGAATCACAGCGTTTTGTTTCCAAACGGATGCATCATGTGCATGACAGAAGAGGATTCGGTTAATCATTTGTTCATTCACTGCAATATGCCTAATGAAGTTTGGGTTTTTTGCCTGGCAAGGTTTGGGATGCATTGGGTGATGATTAGATCCATTGGTTGGCAAGGTTTGGGATGCATTGGGTGATGATTAGATCCATTGGTGAGGCCATGCATGTGGATTCACAGACTTGAAGGCACACAAAAGGTCATTTGGATTTTCATGTTCTTCGGTATCCTTTCGGGTCTTTGGAAATAATTAAATTGCAGAATCCTTAGGACAAAGTCACCGATGTAAGGACATGCGATGACCTAACCCTAGATGCATATATATTCCATTGAAAGATATTCAAATAATAAAATTAACAACTAACTGTTTTCAATCAGAGCAAACTAACAAATCTCAACACACAGATGAGATCCATCCGTCTGGATCATGCCTTTTAGCATAAGAATCATGTAAAACCGTAAAATAGGGAGGATCTAGGGATTTCAGAATATCCTAAATCTAGCATAAACCAGTCCACAGTCAAGTTTGGATCCGGTTCTCATGGCTAGGCATCCCTCTTTTCTGATCGTACCAAAATGTGTAGATTTAGGGAAGAACGAATGTGATAGGAAAGCAACAAGTTCAAGATGAAAGATAACACATATTATAAAAATAGAAAAAAATTGTACCTTTTCTGCACCTCGAAGAACTAGAGATGAGAAAAAAGTGAAAATCGGAGTAGAATCCTCAACACTCGAGGGTCGATCATAAAACTCTAAACTCTTGAAATAAGAGGAAGACAAGCAGCCGAATTTTCTATTCAATAATTTGAAATAGGATTTCTCACAGTATATATAAGCTCTAAAAATAAAAAGTGGACTAAAGTGCCTGAAAACAAAAGAAAATAACATAAAAACGCCTAGAACTAACAATGACACTAAAACACCTAGAAACAAGAAAATAAACAAAAAAGCGCCTAAAAGTAAATCCGCTCTACGGTCGGTCCTGCGGTCATGATGCTCCCGCGCGATCCTGCAGCTCGCGTACTCGTAACGCGTCGAAAAATGGGTCCAATAGGCCCGACGTCCATCCACATCAGCTCATCTGCTCCAACACTCGATCTGTGACGCCGTCTCCTCTGGTACACTCTAAAAGGTGCACCACTGGTGTTCGCATCAGTCGCCCCAGGTAGGCTCCTGTGAGATCGAAGTTCAGTAGTTGCTCATTTTGGGAGGACTAAGTGGAGCATTTGGGGATCCAGTGTAATTTTGCTAGATGCAGTTCTTTAGCTGTACCCTTGATCATCCTGGGACATGACAAGAGGGTCACTTGTTGATGTAGATGTTTTGTATTTATTTTTCTTTGTCATCTTTCAAAAAAAAAGAAAAGGACTATTTTCATTGGAAACAACATATAAAACCATCCAGCATATACCTAAATTACAGCAAATGCATGATTATTCTACACATTTAGATTGCAGCCATTTTTATCGGCTGCAAAAATACTTAAGGCATCCGAAAAAACCATAATAAATTAATAAACATAATAATTAATAGTGACAATGACAACAGGTTATAATGTTAAAACGCATTTGGACCATAAGTTACTTAGATACGCTATTTATGCCTTAAGTAGCTTATCTTGATTTCTACTCATTAAACTGAAGTGATTAAGTAATTTTAAATTACAAAAGCTACTTATAATTGATCACAAACCAAACTTACTTATCTCAAATAAGTTACTTATCTACTTCTATAAGTAGAAAAAAGTAACTTATTTGGAGGTATCCAAACAGGCCCTTACTAACTGGAGTAAAGAAAATAAGATCACACTACAAATGAAACAAAAAAAAATCAGAAGAAGCCCATTTTCCTCTATTATCGAAACATGCAACTGCATTCAAATTCAAGAATAAAACTACCCACATGCTTAATTCCCAAGGGGAGTTCAAAATCACCTTACCATTTAAGATCCAGCTCAGCTTATTTCTACTTGCAAAACTAACCTTCAACCTGCCAAGAAGAAAAGGACACTTCCACTTTCTCTTCCAACTCAATATTAGAACCATCGACATGCCAAGATCACTCAAAATCCTGTTACCTATTTTCAATTAAGATAGACTCATCAGTAACCAAGATATCACACTTACAAAGACAAATTTTGAACATGCTTATCTGATAGAAGTAAAAAATCAATTCCACCCCATTTAGGTTCAAGCCACATGCGCAAAACCCACTATAAAATCAACATTATTTTACCACTTTAAATCATGCTAAAGTCATCAGCAAGCTCAAATACACTTATCCAACAAAAGAATAACTAAATTTAAGATCTTTTCAGTTCAAAATTTGAACTACCCATGTGGTTGAATCACAACAAATATAAAAAATAAAAATCACATTAATCATTTAAGACTCGGCTCATACTGCATTAGCTACCATGTCATAACCAACATGATACTTGCAAAAAAGAACCTCAACATGTGCTTGTCCAACAAATGAATCAACTTCAGCCTGTGTTTCAGTTCAAATTCAAAGTTGGAACTACCCACCGCTCTCAATCTCAATAAAACGCAGAAGGCACACCACCCATTTACAGTTCAGCTCACTCACATCAGCTGAACACAAGACAATCAACAGCATGATCACAAAAAAGAAAACCTCTAACCTGCTTATCGGACAAAAGAATCAATTCCACTTCTGTTTTATTACAAAATTCAAACCACCACCACATTCCCAAATCACAGTAAAACGCAAAAACCGCACTAACCATTTACAATTTAGCTCAAGTGCATCAGCGACCACAACACTGTCAATGCAATAATCAGAAAAACAAACCTCTAACACACTTATCAGACAAAGAATCAATTCAACTGCTGTCTCCTTTCGAAATTCAAATAACCTACATGCCCAAATCACAGTAAAGCACAAAATGCACACTACCCATTTACAGTTCAGCTCAAATGCATCAGTGACACCAACACTATCAACACCATGATCACGGAAAAAAAAAAAAAAATCAATTCCAAGTCTATTTCATTTGGAAATTCGAACTGCTCACATGCACAGATCACAATAAAACATAAAACAACACTACCCATTTACAGTTAGCTCAAGTTCATCAGTAACCACAACAATACCAAAACCATAATCACAAAGACAAACCTCAGTACATGCTTATCAGACAGGAGAATCAATTCCACGTCTGTTTCAGTTCAAATTCCACTACCCACATTACCAAATCACAATAAAACATAAAAAGCACACTACTCATTTACAATTCAGCTCAAATGACTTAGGGGTTGTTTGGATGCCTGTAAATGATTTATGTGGTAAATGATTTACAGGTGTAAATCAATTACAGCCTGTCTGTTTGGCTGTAAGTTGTATATGATTTACAGGTAAATGATTGTCTATGTTTGGATAGCCTGTAAATTGTTTAAGTCCTGTAAATGGAGAGCCAATCTTTGAAAATATAGCCGTTAGGCTGTAAATGGAGAGCCTGTAAATGAAATCCCACCTTTTCACCTGTTAATGAGATGGGGGTAGATGCCGTAAATCATTTACAGGCAAAAAGGTCGTCCAAACACACAGTATAAATGATTTCTCAGTAAATCGTTTACAACTTGCCCCATTTACAGGCATCCAAACGACCCCTTAGCGAGGACAACAACATCAACACCACAACCACAAAAAACAAACATCAAAGATAAATAATCAATTCCACTTCTGTTTCAGTTCAAATTTCAAAAACACTCACATGCCCAAATCACAACATAACAACAAAATCACACAGCCCATTTACAATTCAGCTCAAATGCATCATCTACCATAATACCACCAACAACATATCCACGAAAATTCAAATTCCCATCATCACTGACGCGCCCGAAGTGACAAGGGATTCCACAGAAGCAGCAGGAGCAGCAACATATTCGGGACGATGAACGGAATCAACGGTGGAACATCGCTAGCGAGCCGCTTCCTTCTCAGCCTCTTCCTGTAATACTCCCTCCTCTGTTCTTCGCTCCACTGTGGCGGGGCTGGCTCAACGCCGGCGGCGAGGATCAAAGGAGGGGGCTGCTGAAATGGGCACTTGCAGCGCCAGGAAGTCTCGGGAAGGCAGAATCTGGAGACCCTTTTGAAGAAGAGGGAGATACCCCACCGAAGGAGGAGAGGAATGAAAGGTGCTCTGTCTTTGTTGCAGAGGAATGGTGGGAAGTCCCAGCTGAGGTAGCACGGAATTTGGGTAGACACGAGGAGTTGGGAATGGAGGGAAGGCGTGGTTGTGGGATGGACCATGATGTGGGTAAGGGCGTGGATTCTTTGCTCCCATCTGGTTTCTTCCATTGGATTCTGTAGGGAGGATTGCGGCTTTCGGCGACTTCGTTGGATTGGGAGGGTAAGAAATGCTTCAGTGTTCTCATATCACTCCAAGTTATGGTGCTCCTAGTTGCATCTGTCGATTGGGGCACTCCAATCGACAGATCTGAACCGTCTATTAATCCCAGGGCACATTTTATGGGCTACTGTGCAAAAATCGCAATAATCAGATGGCCAATTCCATCCCTGATTTGTCTTTACTTTTGTAGCCCTCTTTTTTTCTGCCATGGATGAGATGCGTGGGATTGCGTAACGAAGGAAGCCGCGTACTGAGTAACTCAGGTACACTATAGCAAACTGAGTAAACTCTCTGCGCTATAGCCTGATTCACACCGTCCCTCCGTTTTTCTAGCTTATTTTAAAGTATAATTTCTAAATTGAAGCATGTCCAAAGCTCAAGTGAAACATACCATAGGAAACAAAATATGAATTAAACATTTTCTGAGGGCATAGTGATGTTTATTTGTTAACCAATCCGCTCATAAGGTCATATAAATTTGGATGAAGGGAAATCTCAAATATTAGCTTCATCCAAAACGTCCGTTACCCTGGGGAAGTTTGCAAAGGTAGGCACTCAATTAAATTGTATCCTGTATTGCCACTTGAACTTTTGATATACTTAAATTTTAGACTCATGCTCTAAAATAAGCTGGTAAGACAAATGGATAGCATAGACAAGACATGCATTATAGTGGGGCAACAGAGTTTAGCATGTTGAGTTACTCATCTTCCCAAAGTAACTCATAAGGATCATAAGCGATGTATGATGTGCCTGACAAATAGATTGGTCAATTTGTTGATTGGACCTATTTTGTGTAGATGATCTTCACCGTCCATATTAAAATCTAATCATCATATGGCTATCGATTGTCAGATCGGTGTGATATTGGCAATTTTGCATGGTAGCCTATGAAATCTACATCCAACCTAATGGACAGTCTAAATCAATCCGTTGGATTGTCCAAGTGTCACAATGCAACTAAGAGCACTGTAAAATTACAGTGTCATTGAGATTACCAGAGCATATCTCGTTGTAAAATGTCCAAATTACGGGTAAGAGCTTAGATGCATCATCATCATGGCATAAGCCTAGCCCTTAGATCGGGGACTTATAATTGAACGGTTACAAGAGAAAAACGGCCAAGGCCCACCACGCCACATTCAACAGAGGACGTAGCATTGGGTGGCTGGGATCATGCAGCGGATATTTTCTGGGCCCCAAAAATCACTCTAGACATGCACACTACCTGTCTTACACAAAGCATCTGTATTGTGCGACGAGGCACTTCCACGTGTGATTAGGACCATTCATATGGTGGTCCGTTTTGTACACGAGCTTGATGTCAAAAGGCCAAGCGATTTGGATTTCATAGCGCTACGATCAAGGGCCTGAAAATGGAACAGTCCATATTCAACTGGCAAAACTCGCAACCATTGGATGCCCTGAGCGGCCCAATTGCTAATATTTTCACTATTACAGGGTGGCCGGTAGATCAACGATCCCAATCAGAAAATACGTTTGCCACATGTGATATTACCACCTGTGGGGTCATGGTCCATCCCTTCGGGACCCATCATATCAACGATCTAGGTTGCCCAACCATGGATTACTCTTCTGCAGACGCAAGCCGATCCCTGATGGGGAACCAATGTTTGACGATCCAGATTGTTTTATCACATGGGCCACAGAGCAGATGAAGAATCTTGACCTCCGATCAACAGCAGACAAAATAGACAGCTGAGAGAAAATATACAACAGTGGTCCAGATTCAGCAGGAAAAGAGAGGATGACCAGGACCTTCCAAACTGGGCCCCACTTGTCACAAATAATATCTCGCTTTCACCGTGCAAAGGCGCCGCGCCGCGTATGGACGGTGGCAACAGGCCAGGTTTCATCTGGGCCAATTTCAATCCCAAGGCCGGCAAGGACCTATGACAGCATGCCCAAGCCCAAGCCTCAAAAATTGGTTGTCCACATTCCTATTTTCCCACAGAAAATGTTCCTCATCCATCCCTTGATCAGGTGGGCCCCACATAGCACAAAATGACGGCCACATGACATTGGTCTCGCCCGGGTCGGCTAAAATGACTTAAGCCCAAGTCGAGCCTGAAAACCGATCGGGCACAAGCCTGGCCCACGGGCCAAGTCCGCCCAAAGCCGGCCAGGCGAATGGTGGCATTCCCCTCTAGGCCCTAGGCCTGGCAACGGTCCTGTTGAACAGTGTTTGTGTCGTATCGTATTCATGTCATGTCAAAAATTTGCTCACCCAAACCTGACCCATTAATTAATGGGTCAAAACCTAAAAACCCAAGCCCATTCGTTAATTTGACGGGTTACCCATAACCCTGACCCGTTTAACCCGTTAGGCCAGTTTACTCATCAGATGGCCACACCATTGATGAGGACAACTGACCGTCTAACCTAACATACAACAGTAGTCCACCTAGTGGGCCCATTCCATCACGGGAAACAATAGGATTTACTCGTCAGACAAAGGGGGGATCACGAGTACATTGCAATATTGCATATGATGGACTGCCAGGTTCATAGGTGGGCCCTGGTTTGGTGATCTGGACCATTATGTTAATGGGTTAAATGGATTCATGGGTGAAATACTGACCCAACCCATTATATTAATGGGTCTTCATGGGTCAACCGGTTAGTGACCTGACACGATAAGGCTAGACCCCAACACTGATTTTTTCATACTGGTATCATGTGGGTTAACCGGTCGCGTGGAATTTTGCCAGGCATATTCCTCCCTAATACAGCAATTCAGACCGGGGAAGTTGTGTGGACCGTATATCCAAAATCATACTAATCATGCAATCATAACCATCCACTTGATGGATATCAAATGGACGGTCAAAACTAAAATAGGCATTGGTCCAAATTCAAGGTCAAATCAGAAAGTTACCATCATCTCCCATCGTAAATTTTGGGCTATGCTCTACCCACCGTTGATACATAGATCTGGACGATCTGGATTCTCCGGTGGAAGAGTCACCACCGTTTCTGAATTGTCGGTGTTGTATCACATTAGAGGCCAAAAAGAAAACACCCCTGCTTTCAAACAAATTTACCAAAACAACCATCGTTTTAATAAAGCCCGACCATCTTTCTGTCCGCCCTATTTATTCAATCTCAAAGGCCAGCTGAAGTTCTCCCAAATTCATTTCCCTGCAAAAGCAAAAACCGAAATCGAATCGCTGCCAAACATGCCGACAGGTCGATCTCTTCTCTCACTTCGATTCTTCCTTCCTCCTTCTCGAATATCATTGCAGATTGTCGCCCTGAAATCTCACACCCTTTTTTATTCGATTCTGCAAGTAGAGTTACAGAATTTCTTATTATTATTTTTTTTCAATTTTTTTACTTGGTTCGTTATAAATAACTGTTCTTTATTTGGGCATTTTGCCGTTTGCGGGTTTGGAGTGATCCCCATCGTCTATTATAATGCTCTTAATCGGATTCTTTTGGAGGGTGATTGATTGATTAGATTCGATGGGCCACCTTTGGCGATTAGTGGCTGACAGAGAGACCGACTAAAAGAGTATTGGTCGTTCTCTTATCGCCTGTTTTTATCTGTGGAAGTGTGGTAAGGAAATAGTGTTTCCCAAGAAAACTTATTTCCAGGATGCTTGTTGATAAAAGCATTTTTTTCCTGAGAAATTTGGGTGTCTGTTTCCAAATAAGATGTTTGGCAACATGGAATTTTCTTGAGAAATTCTTTTGGTCGCAGGCTCATAGCTTGAAGTCTAAATGCATTCACGATACAATTTGGTCCCTACTTTGGCATACAATTTGTTATTGCTCAAAACATAAGCTTGCATGGGAATCAATCAAGCGGGTTCCACTTTCGTTAGAGTGGTAAAAGAAAGTATTTACCCCACTTAGCATTGGATTTGAGGAATCAACATAATGGTTCCCATCCACTTTTACCACATGCATGGCCACGACATATTCCTCAATTATTAATCAACGAGGTTTTCTTGAAAGAGTCCTAAATTATGCACATTAAAGAAAATCACCATGGACCCAACATGTTGTGTGTTGTTAACTGTTAAAAGTAATGCTATGAGAAAAACACGAATAAAATAAATCAACAATTATATGGAATTCCACACTTGATTTGAAGATCATCAAAGGCAACAATGTAGATGATGATTCTAACTTCTTACCGGGTTTAGGCGTGTGCTAGGTCGCTTTGTTTGAGATGGTTCATGCTCCTCAGTGAGATCGACTGGTGCAGTAGGCTCCCAACGCGCTACCCTTAGGATATAATCGTCCAGTGTATGGAGCTTCACAACGTGCATAGACTGAAAATCCCAATACCAAAACCACTAGAAAAACACCTTCCTGAGAGTGTGTGTGTGTGTGTGTGTGTGTGTGTGTGTACACATGTGTGTGTGTGTACTGTGTACACACACACACACACACACACACACACACACACACACACACACACACAGAGAGAGAGAGAGAGAGAGAGAGAGAGAGAGAGAGAGAGAGAGGATTCTTTGGTTGTGTGAAAAACCCTAAGGGAAAATTTCCTTTTTAAAATAATAACAAGCATGCCCATTACCAATGTTGTCAAAATCGTTATCGTATCGCAAATCGTAAGATTTTTTAAATTTTACTTGAAATTTTGAAAAAATATAAATAAATCAGTTTTTTTTTATTATTATTTAAACTCATCTTCTTCTTTCCATCAATGTGCACCAAGTAATACCATGTCATAATAGTGTTAAAGGATTCTTATTCCTTCAATTTTTTTTTTTTGTCTTCTATGAAATCTTCCTTTAAAAACATGCAAGGGTCCTTTAATAATTTATGTTCTTGTTACCTTTCTTGAATGTAGAATCACAGTGGAAAAGCGGCCTTTGATATTGTAAACTAACAAAAGAAGATATTTTGATTTCTAAACATTCCATAATACATTTCAGTCATACTGGTCGTAACCATCCATAAAAACATTACAGGTAGGTCATACATCAATTTGGTGTTTCGACCAATTAAGAAATAAGGAATCACAAAAAAAAAAGAAAAAAAAAAGCTACATGATTTAATGTTGAAGAGAATATATCTCATTTAATCTCTTATAAAGAACTAATAAAAATAATTTACCTTTTCTAAACAATTCTTAAAGCCCTCACAAATTTAAAAACATAAAATGAAAGCCAAATGAAGCTTAAAGTAAAAGAAAACAAGTATAATTTGAATCGTAAATCGTAGGATTCAAATAATAGAATCGTAAGATTCATATAAAAAGGGATTCAAGGTTGGGATTCAAATTGTTTTGCTTAAGATTTGACTAAAATCGTATATTGTAAATCATAAATCGTAGGATTTTGACAACACTGCCCATTACTAAACAACCACATTCTTTAAACTGCATCCAAACGAGGAGGCATGTCTCACACAATGAAAATGACCTTAAGTGATGGTCACATCAAACCATTGTTGTCAAATAGCATAAGTGATTGTATGCGATTATGTGCATATACGATCGCATAGGCCATCGCACTGCCCCCAAAAAAAATTACATTTTTTCATCACATTAATGATGGCATAATCGCATAAACCATTGCATATGGCATACGCGATATATGCTCTCAAATTGGCATATGCGATCACATATGACAACATTGCATCAAACGGTTATGATAATGACTATTTAAAAAATGAATATAAAAACCAGAGTGGATTTTGGCAAAACTAGGCCTATCAAGACTTAAATGAAGGGACTTGCTCAAGCCTACTGGGCTGGGATCCTCACCTCCTTGCGCAAGTGTTGTGCGCATACGCCACTGGTTTCTAGCAGTTTGCCCGTCGAGCTGGCCTTGTGCAAGCTTACAAGCTAAAGCATAACGTGAGCATCTTCACAACCACTAAAGAGCGATGCTTTATAAGCACTCACCACTCCTCCCTGTCCGATGTGGGACAATCTCTTACACTCGGAAATATGGTTTTTACTTAAAAGTTTCAAACAACACAAATTACACTATATGTTGTATTTTTTGAAAGACTCCAAGACGTGTGAATCCATTATGTCCATCCAGCATAGGTTCTCATTTTCTTTGTATAGCCGGAGTGTTTATTCATACTGGTGAGAGACACTTTTGGATGGAATGCTTTTCTGAAATACTACAAGATGTGTGAATCTATGCTGTCCATCCAGCATAAGTTCTCATGTTTTTTTTTTTTGTATAGTGTGAATGTGACCCCCCCCCCCCAAACAAAAAAACTTATGTTTGCCATCCTCCACCCATTGTTCCCGAGTAGCATCATTTTAATTACTTTAGAAGGAAGCAAGAGTTGATGTCTTACTGAATACCGGTATACATGGACATGAATTATATGATGATCACTATTGGAAACCTTGTCATCAGAATGCCGCAGCTAGATAAATTGAGAATATTTAATCCATTCTACCCTGTTACTATTTCTTGCAAAATTTGTATGTTTATATTTGATTGGTTCATAAGTGATTTTACTGATCAACTGTTCACATTTTATTTAATGAAAAATAATTCCTTTGATTTTGAGGAACCTTCTCGCCTCTCCACTCAATTACAAGCTACGCACACCAAGGTATTCCTTAACGGCAGCGGTGGCTATAACGGCCACTGCCATTACCATTATGCTACTGGCCGTACTGGCTGTTACAGATTTTATTTTGGAAAAAAAAAACTGTTTTGGCCCCGCAACAGACTGTTATGGGGCGATTATGGGGCAATTTTTCCGTAATAACTGTTATAACCCCATAGCGTGTAACAGTTACCATCGTTATTGTTACATAACAGCTGTTAACCGTTTTGGAATACCATAATGCACACCATTTGCCTGCTGCATTTCTATTTCTCATTGATATCCCAACTACATCTGTTTTTGCTATGGATCTTGCTGACAAATTGCAATTGGTAACTTTTACTCAGTGAGCGTGAAATGGCAAAAGGAGTTGTTTCCAGCTGTAGAAATCGACACAAGTCAGCCTCCTTTAGTTTTTAAATGTCAGTTGTACGATCTAACTGGAGTACCCCCTGAAAGGCAAAAGATTATGGTTAAAGGTGGTTTGTTGAAGGTACATATACTTTGTATGACCCATTACATTGAAAATCATGATCCATGACATATATGACATGGCTTGGGGATGGTGAACTCCAGTGGTTTCCTGTGATGGGTGTTTAGAATAGCTGTCTGAGTATGTTTTTCAGGTTCCATGAGCTCTTTTCTCTGACAAATGCAGGATGATGCCGATTGGTCGACAATAGGAGTGAAAGAGGTAGCTGTTCTCTTTACTTAGCAAGCCTTTCAGCTGCAAAAATCTTGGATATTCTTGAAATATGTTGTTTACAATGATACCCAAAATCTTCCTTGATTAGGGCCAAAGATTGATGATGATGGGAACTGCAGAAGAAATTGTTAAAGCTCCCGAAAAGGGCCCTGTCTTCATGGAAGACCTTCCAGAAGAAGAACAAGCTGTTGCTGTGGTGAGGTCCTTGGCCATTTTGATAAAACATTGAGACTGAAGATGACATGTTCCAATTGATTGACATTAGCACTCCTGCAGTACTGTAGTTATATGAAATCCTCAGGCAATCATGCCAGCATCTAGATTAAGATCATGAATAGCCTTCTTAAAGTGCCAAACTACTTGAGCACAAACTGACACTGTGGAAGTCTCTGGTCGTTTACAGTGGACTTCAATATTAAATGCAACTTCTTAGTAACACCCTCCAACACATCAAAGTGATGCTGACTTCTGGTATGATTTTAAGACAAGTTTGGATCCTTGCAGTGGTCAATTCTGGGTTGGCCATTCCAGTCATTTGCTTCAGTCCCCTGTTTTGGTCCTGCAGGGATTAGGATTGATGAATAAACCCATCTCTTCAATCCACAGAAGTTGTCCCCCTCAAGTAGGTGTTATTGCAGTCCATTATTGACCAATTCCTCAGCCCCCAGTGCCATCCGAGCACCTACCGGGGGTACCGCTTGTTTATAGTTTATTTTGGTCCCACCAGAGTTGCACTTGAGTATTCTTTTTTTCCTATAGACATATTGAACCAAACAACAGATTACAAATTTGAATATTTGTGATTTCCAGTCCGGGATCTTAACCAAATAAGGGATTGGTCAATCTGGTGGTCACCCATGAACCATCTGAGATTGACCACGCCTAGGATTCCCAACTCCTGTACAACTGGGCTGTCCAAACAGTCCCTTAAAGTTCATAGTATCTTTTCATTTAAATGTTGTTTATAGTTGCAACTGCATTGACAAGTTTCTCAATGCAAGTGATTTATATGGCATTACAATATACTAGAGCATGTAATGCAATTTATCTGTTGTTTATTTCAGTAAGCTGCCTACCATTCCACGTAGCCAACTACTTGAGCATGTCTTGTCTGCTTTTGGTCAGCGGTGGTACATTTTTGTGCCTTTCTGCTTTGGGTTTTCTTGGCAACAGCCCCTCCTTGACCCTATCTTGCTTGCTCACCCTTTGGGATATGCCTGTAATAGTTGGGTTGCGAATTGATACTAGGCAAGCCGATGCTAGCATGTGAATGGCTCCAATGTGAAACTCTTCCATGGCCACCTTCCAAGAGCCTGCACAAAGAGTGAAGATGATCTGGTTCCAAGGTTGATGTCAAGTGAGCACAACCGATTTCAGAGCTTTTGCCAATCTCTCATTTAATAGTCAACCCCAAATTGCTGGGAGAAAGGCTAAGATGATGATGATGATTGAAAACACAAATTACCATGCAAATTGGAAACATATTCAAATTTTTGGGAGGACCAGAGGAGAGATTTAAGTACAACATTTGGGAACCTAGACGGTAGTCACCAAAGAACTAAATCTATTTTCTGGTTCATGCAAATAGCAAATTTTTGCAGCTGATCTTTTGAGATTGAAAATTATAATTGCATATCACCTCTTACTTGGATGTAGTACTTCTTAGTGCCATCAGGGTCCCTAGTGGCTTGTGTGCATTTGATGAAATTAGAGATATTGCTTTCATCATCTTCACAGATTTTGGGAGGCATTTTATGGAGTCAAAAACCTTTATCATGAGGACATTCAAGCACCATTTAGAGTATACCAGAGGAGGAGGAGAGCTTTGGCCCCAGTTTTAGCATTTCTATGGTTGGATAATTATTATGGGGCCCAAATCGAGTACGTAGCTGCGTTAGAAGACTCCACATGCATGTTTATGCATCTTTAAAGACCTCGCACTAGAAAGATGCATGTGGGCTGCATATAGGAGCTTATTGAACACATCTAAACCATTGGATTGAGTGGACGCTTTCATCGGACCGTTGGATTACGCGCGTTGGATCATCCAGATCGTTGGCCCATCTTGATCATTGGCCCATCTTGGTCATGGACATCATGGGACATTAGTTTAGTTATTTATTTATTTTATGGGTTGTTTCACGTTTTAGGTTGATTTAGGGGGTATTTTGGATATTTTAGAGTAATAAGAGTGTTTATGTAAAAACACCCCAAAAGGGTATTAAAGTTTGGACATGTGAATGCCCTAGCATTATTATGCATTGAAAAAAAATTCTCTTTTTTGTTTGAGCAAAGAATACCTCCTGTGATTGGAGTTAGTGTGAAGCCATGGAGTGATTCCAACTTATTACTCTCTTATTCTCTTCCTTCAAAGTATGCTCTTCAAGCTTCTCTTCTTCTTCTCTCTCTCTCTCTCTCTCTCTCTCTCTCTCTCTCCCTCTCTCTCTCTCTCTCTCTCTCCCTATATTCCTTTATTTTCCTTTTGTTTCCCTAAAAAAACCTTCCCTATCATCTCCAAAACCCTCTTCAACCTAGGCTTACCAAACCGTACAACAGTACGGATCCCCACCCCTAACCGTATGACTGTACTGTACGGACGTGATCGTACAGCCATCCCATTCTCCCTCTCTCCCTCTTTGATCCTTCGTCCCTTCCCCTTAAATATCTAACCCTAAAACCTTAAAACCCTAACCTAGAACCTAGAATCCTAAAAGCCTAATTCCCAAATCTTAGAACCTAGAATTCCAAAACCCTAATTCCCAAATCCTAGCTTACCTAATCCCAAAACCCAATCCAATTCCCAATTTTCTAGTTCCTAAATTAATCCTAACCTACCAAACCCTATTAGGACAAGAGATCCCTTGAATTAAGAATAATCCATATGCTAGATGGAAGTTCTACCTTCCATAGATCCCAATTGATTCATATTTTGTTAGATCTGCATTATGGGATTGTTTACGGCTTTGAACTGGAACATGTTTTGTTACTCGGATTCTTTAACTTTGTAATAGAGTAGTTTTATTTTGTGTTTTGATTCCTTTAATTAATCCGTTATCTAGTTTCAGCACATCATTATAGGTTAGATCATCCATCCTGCATCAAATTTTGGTATTAGAGCCTAGGGTATAGGGTTTAGCGTGGCCCCCAAATTAGCATAGGTCTTTCATGTTGCATTTAAAGTAGGTTTTTCATATTGCCGTGTGTAATATTAGTTGTCTTCCCATTCTCATCACATTACATCTAGAGTCTTAATTTGTTCCCCATTAGATCCCTGGTTTATCCCTACTCGTACTGGGCGAGGTTTTGGTCTACATCCCACAATAGGTTTAGAACGGCTTACCGAGGCCATCAATGCCATGAGTAACTATCTTGCAGCCCTTGAGGCCCAAAGTAGAGCCACCAACAACCAACTAGCGGCAACCAACACTTGTGTAATGCAGTTGGAAACTTCCCACCAGGCAAACCCCAACAATGGGGAAGATGGTCAATCTCAAACGGGAGATCAAGTTAAGAGACATGGAAGGAGGTCGTGGCCAAGGTAATGGCCGTGGTGGGGTGCGTTACCCTAGCCACTCCTTAAAGAGTATCATGACCAACATGACCCTGATGACCGAGTAATGAAGAGTGTGAAGATTGAGGCCTTGAACTATGATGGTCGCTTAGACCCCAAGGCCTTTCTCGATTGGCTTGCAGACACGGATCATTATTTCGACTGGTATGATATGTTCGATTGCCGTCTGGTGAGATTAACCAAGATGAAGTTGGCTGGCCAAGCCAAATTGTTTTGGACAAATGTCAAGTGGAAGATGGAGAGGTCTTGAGATGACTTGGTCTCACTATGGGCCGAGATGAAAGAGATCTTAAAGGATATGTATATTCCTCTCTCTTATCGCCCAAAGCTTTTGGATCAGTGGCAATCCTTTTGTCAGGGATCAATGTCCGTGGCTAATTACATCATCAAGTTTGATGAATATATGATGTGTTGTAACATCGATGACTCGTTAATGACCATTTCTCGTTTTATGATGGGCCTCTGACCAAAGCTTCAGCGTGAGCTCATTCCTCATGATGTCAGCACCCTAGAGTAAGTGGTGCAAGAACTTGAGCGGTATTTGAAACTGCAATTCATGAGGCGATTCCACTCGTGAATCTAATGTTACGACCACTACCCAGGGAGCTAAGCCTAGTTTTGGGAGTCAATCCAAAGCCCCAACTGGTACTCAACCCAACAATAGGGATGCGAGGGGCAAAGGTCTAACTAGTACCAGTTTGAGAGAAGGTGAGCATACGCGGTGCTACAATTGCTAAGGATATGGTCATTTCGCATATTGGTGTCCTACGAAAGAGCGAGGTAAGGCCCCCGTAATTGACGAGTTTGATGAGGATGCAAATGACCAGGGCGATTGTGAAGAAGAATAATATCAGCCCGAAATTGGTGCTAGTGACAAAGAAGATGGAGTTGAGACCATGCCACTTGCAGTTGTCAGATGCACCTTTAGCCCAGGCTACAGGGAGTGATGATTGGTGCAGGAATTCAATTTTTCACACTTGCGTTAAGTGTGACGATAAAAATTGTAAGGTGATAATTGATAGTTGTAGTTGCACCAGCGTGGTCTCCGCTAGCACTATTTCTCGTTTAGATTTGAAACCCGTTCCTCAGCCTCGGCCTTAGCCTTAGCCTTATCAAGTTTCATGGGTTGATGCGTCCTCGATATCGATTTCTCAACAGTGTCTCATTATCATTCAGTTTGCTTCCTACAAAGACAGTATGGTGTGATGTTTTGTCTATGGATCTAGGCCACATCATTTTGGGCAGACCTTGGTTGTATGATCGTGATGTGATACTATTCGGTCATCGAATACGTGTTTATTTATGTATGAAGGCAAGATGATAAAGCTAAATCATCTTCCGCCCAAAAGCACTTGGGCGAAGAAAGAGGACGTCAAGAAGGGTGATCCAAAAGATGTAAGGAAGTCCCAGCCTAAGTCTCTCCACATAATAAACGCTTAAGAGTTTGAAAGAGAGATTAAGGTTGACTCGATGTTGTATGCCCTCATGGCAAGAGAGGTCATACCCAAGGTTAGAGTCGAGTTGCCACCTGAAGTGAATTCAGTGTTGGAGGAGTTTAGCGATGTTTTCCCTGAGGACCTGCCGATGAGCTTCCACCCATGTGGGACATTCAGCATTCCATAGATCTTGTCCCTAACCAGCCTTCCTCACTATCGAATGAACCCTGTGGAGCATGCGAAGTTGAAGATGCAAGTAGATGAGCTTCTTAGTAAAGGGTTCATTCAAGAGAGTTTGAGTCCATGTGTCATGCCAGCCCTCCTAACACCTAAGAAAGATGATACTTGGTGCATGTGCATGGATAGTCGGGGCCGTCAACAAGATCATGGTTAAGTATTAGTTTCCCATACCGCATCTTGACGACATGTTGTATATGATGGCCAGTGCCACGATCTTTTCCAAGATTGGCCTCAAAAGCGGGTATCATCAGATACGTATTCACTCAGGAGATGAATGGAAGATAGCCTTTAAGATGAACGATAGGCTATACGAGTGGTTAGGCATGCCTTTTAGCTTGATCAATGCTCTGAGTACACTCATGAGAGTGATGACCTAGGCATTGAGGCCCTTTATGGGTAAGTTCTTGGTGGTCTATTTTGACGACATCCTCATTTATAATATCTCCAGGGAACAACACCTCCACCATTTGAGGCAAGTTTGCAGGATCCTTAGGACAGAGAAGTCATATGCCAACCTGAAGAATTATTCTTTCATGTCTAACAAAGTTATCTTCTTATGGTTCATTGTTTCATCTAAGGGCATATCTGTAGATCTCGAGAAAGTCAAGGTCATATTAAGTTAGCCTGAACTGCAAAGCATTCATGAGGTGCGTAGCTTCCATGGGTTAGCTACTTTCTATAGGCGGTTCATTCGAGGCTTTAGTTCCATTATGGCTCTCATCACAGATTGCATTAAAAATGGAGAGTTCAAATTGACTAATGGTGCCTGTAAGGTATTCAAGGTGATTAAGGGCAAAATGATTGAGGCTCCTATCATGCGCCTTCCTGACTTTTCTAAAGTTTTCGAGGTTACGTATGATGCATCTAGAGTAGGAATAGGTGGAGTGCTTAGTCAGGAAGAGCACCCTGTTGCCTATTTTAGTGAGAAGTCGAATGAGGCAAAGCAATGATATTCTATCTATGACAAGGAATTTTACATTGTACTCCAATCGTTGCGACATTGGCGACATTATTTACTACCACAAGAGTTCGCCTTGTTTTCTAACCATGGGGCCTTGCAATACCTCAACTCCCAAAAGAAATTAAACCCAAGGCATGCCAAGTGAGTTGAATTTCTCTAGGAGTATACCTTTGTTTTGAAACACAAGGCCGGGGTCAAGAACAAACTTGTCGATGCCCTTTGTCGTAGAGTGGTGTTACTCCAATCCATGAGCGTGGAAGTGACTGGGTTCGAACAATTGAAATGAGAATATTTTGCGTGCCCAGATTTTGGGAAAGTATACACGTCACTTTTGGATGACCTAGTCGAGGAGCGACGGTGGCTTTGTCCTGATTGATGAATTTTTATTTAAAGGCGACAGACTCTACATTCCCTGCACCTCTCTACAGGATTTTCTAGTCTGGGAGCTTCATGTCAGAGGAGTGGCTGGTCATTTTGGTCAAGATAAGACTATTGCCCTTGTCGATGATAGATTTTATTGGCCCAGTCTCAAGCGTGATGTTGCCAAAATTATTGGGCAATGTAGGACTTGTCAATTGGCAAAGTAGAAGAGGCAAAACACTGGATTATATACGCATTTGCTAGTGCCACATGCTTCGTGGCAAGATATCAGTTTGGATTTTGTGCTTGGGTTACCCAGACGATCAGAAAGCACGATTCCATCTTTGTGATGGCGAACTGTTTTTTTTTTTAATGACTCATTTTCTCCCCTATTCCAAAATGCATGATACCTCCAACATTGCCAAGATTTTCTTTGGAGAGGTGGTTCGCTTGTATGGTTTGCCAATGACCATTGTTTCTGATAGAGATGTGAGATTCATGAGTTATTTTTAGAAGACATTTTAGCATATGATGGGTGCGAGACTTTAGTTCTCGTCGGCATACTATCCCCAAACTGATGGTCAAACAGAAATGGTTAATCGAAGCTTAGGAAACTATTATGATGTCTTGTGGGTGACCATATTAGGACTTGGGATTCAATTTTACCAGTTGCAAAGTTTGCATATAATAGTTCAATCAATAGGTCGATAGGTATGAATTCTTTTGAGGTAGTGCATGGTTACAAACCTAGGAAGTCTATAGATCTCATTCCCATATTAGTCTCCCATAGACCACCAGAGTCCGCATATGCATTTGCACGACATATTTATGATTTGCATACTGAAATCAAGAAACAGATTAATGTGAGCAATGAAAGGTACAAAATATTTATTGACTCTCATTGTAGGTTTAAGGAATTTCAAGTAGGGGAATATATGGTGGTTCAGACAAGGCCAGAATGGTTTCCGCAAGGGACGATGAAGAAATAATAAGCTCGTAGTGCAGGACCTTATAAAATATTGAAAAGATTAGAATCTAATGTGTATGATCTTCCGCATGGGACGATGAAGAAATAATAACCTCGTAGTGTAAGACCTTACATTCAATGTGGAAGATCTTATGTCTTTTAAAGGTTCAGCATCTCCACCCACTAGCCTTTCTCCCGACCCACACAGTCACCAACATATCCTGATCCTTTTCATGACCCATGGCTCTTGCCAGATCAGCCTTCCTAACCTTTGCCTCTTATATCATCCATACCTACAAAAAAAGAAGATATAGAAGGTATCTTGGATGAACAAGTGGTTTCTACCAGACACGGAAGTTTCTAGAAGTATCTCGTTAAGTTGAAGAATAGGCCAAAGTCAGATAGTACGTGGATTACTGAGACTGAGCTTCAGAGGCTAGACCCAGATCTTCTAGAGCATTATTGCAGTTTTATTTCGCTAGAGGCGAACTATTCTCAGCCAAGGGAAGTTGATGAAGACATCCGAGCACCATTCAGAGTATACCAGAGGAGGAGGAGAGCTTTGGCCCCAGTTCCAACATCTGTATGGTTGGATGATTATTATATGGGGCTCGGATTGAGTACGTAGCCACGTTGGAAGATCCCACATGCATGTTTATACATCTTTGAAGACCTCACACTGGGAAGATACACGTGGGCTATATATAGGAGCTTATTGAACACATCTAAACCGTTGGATTGAGTGGTCGCTTTTATCGGACCATTGGATTTTGTGCATTGGATCCTGATCATTGGGCCATCTTGGCGGTGGACATCATGGGACGTTAGTTTAGTTATTGATTTATTTTATGTAGTGTTGTTAAAATCCTACGATTTACGATATACGATTCTAGTAGAATCTTAAGCAAAACGATTTGAATCCCAACCATGAATCCCTTTTTATATGAATCCTACGATTCTATGGTTTGAATCCTACGATTGATGACTCAAATCCCGATTTACGATTCAAATTATACTTGTTCTCTTTTATTTTAAGCTTCACTTGCCTTTCATTTTATGTTTTTAAATTGGTGGGGGCTTTAAGAATCGTTTAGAAAAGGTAAATTATTTTTATTTGTTCTTTATAAGAGATTAAATGATATATATTCTCTTCAATGTTAAATCATATAGCTTTTTTTTTAATGATTTTTTTGCGTCTTAATTGCTCGAAACACCAAATTGATGTATGACTTGACTGTAATGTTTTTTATGGATGGTTAGGATCATGCTGACTTATATGTATTATGGAATAATGTTTAGAAATCAAAATATCTTTTTTTGTCGGTCTACAATATCGAAGGCCTCTTTTTCACCGTGATTCTACGTTCAAGAAAGGTAGAAAGAACATAAATTATTAAAGGACCCATGTAAATTTTTTTAAGGAAAATTTTATGGGAGAAAAGGTAAAGGAATAAGAATCCGTTAAAGGACCCTTCTAACATAGTATTACTTGGTGCACATTGATGGAATAGGGAAGAAGATGAGTTTTAAAGAAAAATTCAGATTTATTTATATATTTTTTTTCAAAATTTTAAGAATTGTAAAAAATCTTACGATTTGTGATCCGATACGATTCAACCCCTACGACGATTTGGGAATTAGCATTTTGGATATTTAGGGGGTATTTTGGATATTTTAGAGTAATAATGGTGTTTATGTTAAAACACCCCAAAAGGGGTATTAAAGCTTGGACGTGTGAATGCCCTAGCACTATTATGCATTGAAAACAAATTCTCTTTTTGCTTGAGCATAGAAAACCTAGTGTTATTGGAGTTGGTGTGAAACCATAGAGTGATTCCAACACATCCCTCTCTTATTCTCTTCCTTCAAGGTATTCTCTTCAAGCTTCTCTTCTTCTCTCTCTCTATTTCCCTCTATTCCTCTATTTTTCTTTTGTTTCCGGAAAAAACGATCCCCATCATCTCCAAAACCCTTCTAAACCTAGGCCTACCCAAATCGTACAACCGTACGGATCCCCACCCTTCACCGTACGGCCGTGACAATACGGCCGTGACCGTACAGCCATCCCATTCTCCCTTTCTCCCCCTCGTTGATCCTTCATCCCTTCCCCTTAAATACCATAACCGTAAGCCTAAATTCCCAAAACCCTAATTCCCAAATCCTAGAACCTAGAATCCCAAAATCCTAATTCCCAAATCCTAGCTTACCAAATCCCAAACCCTAATCCAATTTCCAATTTCCCAGTTCCTAAATTAATCCTAACCTACCAAACCCTACTAGGACAAGTGATTCTCTTGAGTTAAGAATAATTCTTATGCTAAATGGAAGTTCTACCTTCCATAGATCCTAATCGATTCCTATCTTGTTACATCTGCATTGCAGGATTGTTTACGGCTTTGAAGTGGAACGTGTTTTGTTACTTAGATTCTTTAATTTTGTAATAGAGTAGTTTTATTTTGTGTTTTGATTGCTTTAATTAATCCGTTATTTAGTTTCAGCACATTATTATAGGTTAGATCATCCTTCTTGCATCGCTTTAGATATGGGGCTAATCAGCCCTCAATATTTACTCTGAACGACTGCCCTTTGCATTGTAAATCTTTTTCCTATTTTAATGAAGTTTATGATTTATAGAAGAAAGAAATAAAGGCAGCCTCTTAATTATATTATATATGAAGTTACACCAATTCTTGCTGCACTGCTGATTCTCTCAAGACTTCTATTTCTCTTGCCAGGGTCACAGTGCTGGTCTATTTAATCTGGGAAATACCTGTTACATGAACTCCACACTACAATGCCTGCATTCAGTTCCAGAGTTGAAATCGGCTCTATTGAAGTGAGTTCCTTGCCTTCTGGAGTGTGATTTTATGTTGTTTTACATAGAAATGGTTATGTTGCACTATCTCAATTGTAGTGCCACAATATATTTGATGTATTTGTTTCTGCTTGGCTGAATTTTCCTCTGACTTGTTTTCTTCCTAAACAGTTATACAGATTCTGGAAGGAGCAATGAATTAGATCATCCGTCACATCTTTTGACCGTTGCCACCCGAGATCTGTTTGGTGAGCTTGATCGCAATGTCAGGCCTGTTGCTCCAATGCAGTTTTGGATGGTTAGTTCTTCATGTTGCTCTTGTTATCATATAGGATTTTGTTGGTTTTCCCTACTAAACCCATCAGGCCCCAATTGTAAAAAAAAAAATCCAATGATGATATAATAATGTGAATATCGACAAATCAACTATCAAGTAGTTAATGATGTATGTGGATTTGTTTTTCTTTTTCTTTTTTGGCTCATCAACCTGCCAGACGAAAAAGACATCTGCTGGTATCAAACCAATATTTTTCCTTTTCATCTTCCTTTCTCTATTAATTGTCTCATTCATTTGGGCAGGTCTTACGTAAGAAGTATCCCCAATTTTCCCAGCAGCACAATGGTTTCTTCATGCAACAGGTATTTTATTGTGTCTAAGCACTAAAATTAGAGATCAGTTGTTTTGCTAATGGAGCATAGCATACCTTCTTTTCCAATATTTGACAGGATGCAGAAGAATGTTGGACCCAACTTATGTATACACTTTCTCAATCTCTTAAATCACCAGACTCAAGGTATTTTACTTGGCATCAGATAGTATAGAAGTGATGGCTACATTCATACAGATATTCCATTCACATTTCATATATATATATATATATATATATATCAGTGTTTTAAATAGCGAATAGTGTGTAGCATAGCCTTCACCGCATGAGGCGTAAGCTACATAGCGTGTAGCGTAAGCTACACTGCTTAGATTTTTAATTAAGGTTGCACTTGGTTGCACCAAATTAGATGATTAATAGTAAAATTTAACAAAATTTCATGATATTTGGCGCAACCAAATTCAACCTAAAGTAATAGCAATGGGGAATGATTAAATATAAAAGTGAAAAAAGAGCAACAAAACTTATTTAAAACTGTTTCTTATATTATTTTACCAAAGGCATTGAAAAGACTAACGAATTTTCGTTGAAATAGAAAAATGTAACAAATCATTAAAAACATTATTGATTGTAATGTTATAGTGAAAAATGACTTTGGTATTGGGTGGGACCATGTTGGCATGCGAGTTTTGTTAGTGTGATCCTCTGGCTTGGCTTGTTCCATAACCTGTGTAAAAGAGGAAAGTTGATGTCTGTTGGGCAGCTAATCATGAAAGTTTTGCCAATCTATCATCTAAAAGCCAGCCCCAAACTGCTGGGAGAAAGGCTTCCATCCATCTCTCTTTTGTTTAGGAGCCTTAATAGGTATCCGTGGGTACCTTAAAATAATCACATGACATTGTTTAGGAATAGAGCTTGTTCCTGATAAAGCCATTGACTTGATTTGTCCATGTATGACACATTTCTGCTTGCTGATCTTTGCGAGTATTTATGTGTAAAACATTTATTACCATTATGTCTGCAAATTTCTTGTCCCAGGTTTCCTCGTTACTTTTTTTTTATATTTGAAAGGTACTGAATTTTAATAAGAAGGCACAAAGGCCAAAAGGAAAGCAGGAAGAAAAACAAAAGGAAGAAAGTTGTACAACAAACCAAAGAAACCCAACCAACATCCACACTCTCACAGAACAGAAAACCCTGTTGAGATCCCCTAATCCCGAACTGGATTTATTATCAAAACATCGGCTGTTGCATTCTAGCCAGACATACCAGAAGATAACCGGCAGAGATAAGTCCCAGGCAGATTTCCTGCATTTCTTCCAGCCTTCAGAAAACCACGATTGAAATAAAGCCTCCATTGAGTCCAGCATAACCCAAGAGGTGCTAAGCGATTGAAGCACTCCAGACCAGACTTCCCTTGTGAAAGAGCAGTGGATGAAGTGGTGGTTCACTGATTCAGCATCCTCGTAGCACAATAAACACGGATTAGGAAGGACCATAGATCTTCTGTGTAGATTATCTATGGTAAGGATACTGGTTCCTACCCACCAACCAGGCAAAAGCTGCCACCTTAGGAGGAGCACCAGAGAACCAGACTGGCATAACGTGACTGCTTGAGGGAATGGGAGCATGATTGGAAATTTTGTCAGGAAGTGATTTTATGGAAAAGACGCCTAAAGAGTGGAACTTCCAAACCAGTGAATCTGCTTCTCCCAGGATGGGGCTGAGGCTCTGCAAACACAGGAGGAGGTTGGTCAGTTGATCTGCCTCATCATCCTGAAGGTTCCAATGGCAATGGGGAATCCACACACACCAACACCTGAATAACAATCAGCAACTTAAATCTCCAGAATCACACAAACTGCCGCTAGTGAAGGGACAGAGTCACAAAGAGTGCTGTCATCGCAAAAAGCGGCTTCCCAGAAATGGATACAAGAACCATCTCCCAGGGTGAAAGCCATACCGCCCTGAACAGCAGTAGCCATCCTAGCAATATATTTTCAAATATGGGAAGCCCGATAGAGAGTGGACTCCTTGATTCTCCAACCCATTGCAACCAAACCATATTTGGTTGCTACAATCGATTTCTAGAAACTTTCTGGAACATACCTCCCCCCAAGCAGAGAGAACTTACCTCTTTCCAGTTCATGAGATGGAACTTTCCGGAAAACGATGGCTGGCATCATGGATTTTCTCCCCACAAATGCGAGTTTGATTCCCCTCCCTGGGATTACCTGATGCATGTGGTTTGTAGGTGATTGCGTGCATCCGCAGGGACTAGTCTCGCCTTAAAATAGGGCGGGGACACCCTGACGTCACAGAAAATAAAAACTTTCCAAAAACGAACTACCACACCAAAGGAAGTCCTTTTGAGCTTATCTATTCTTTCGATGACAGACTAGGGGCATTGGAAGAGGAACATTCCTCCAATCATTTTTTCTTTTCTTTTTTGGTTTAGAAATAGCTATTGTTCCCTAGCACATTGGATGTTGTTAAGGTATACCTTACAGGTTTAGAATGTTAGTCCAACTCCTAATACCATGTTTATGAGAGTGATTTTTCCCCTGATTGCTCAGACAATGGTGAACTGAAGCAATAGTATTTAGATCAAGAATACTGAGTATGAGCACAGAACTGCTGAAAATGTTAGATCCGACTGGCTCTGGCTTATAGCAGACAGTTTCTCTTTAAGTGAATGGGGTTTGTTTGCCTGGTTCAGGACCTAAAACATTCCCTTCAGACCCAACCTCCCAGTCATGCAGGGAAATGAAGGCCTGTTTAGATGTACTGTAGAATGAGAATAGAATCAAAAGTGCATCAGCTCATAGGCACACATCTTTCTGGAAGTGGAGCAATTTAGCCCATCATACAAAATGCAGATGGTAGAATGCACCCTAAAAGGAGAAATGGGATGATAACGGGTCTGACCTGTTATCATTGAATTCTCATTATGGGTAGTGGATGCATCATGCGTACTCCTGTCTGCATTTTGAGGATGACCCATACTGGTCCTTAAACTGTCTCTTCTCCTATGCCTTCAAATACTGGGGCTTAGTTCACTTAGCCAAACAATCTTCCATCCATTGTGGTACTGTGCTATACAGGCCGGTAGGGATTTATGTTATCTAAGTTTTGCTTCAATGGTCATATATGAATAAATGATTTGCTGTGACAAAAATCGGTCAAGGAATATTCAACATGACGTCTAACATGGTCTTCGGTAGTGAGGCTGTTGCCATTACTTCAAATTGTTTCTACCCATCCTCTCACCTTTTTGGATAGGCCACAATTGAGGATTCTAAACTCAACTGAGAAAGATGTTGTCAAACTTGCAAAAATGAGAGGAAGGGTAGGGACCTAGATCACGTTAGATGCATTAAGAGGAATAACCAAAGGGTATTAGTAAAAGAAAATGAGATTAATGAAAGGTGGAGAAGCTATGTTTAGAACTTGTTAAACGACAACCACTCTAAGAGCTTAGGGATAGAGGGAACCATAAACTCAAATAACATCGGATGCCATGATACTTTCGTAGGATTAGGATATTTGAAGTGAGAGAAGCTTTAAGAAAGGTGAAAACAGAAAAGACCCTTGGATCAGATGGTGTACCAATAGAGGTTTGGAAATGTATGGGAGATACTAGGTTATTTTGGTTAACAAAGTTGCAACAAAATTGTAAGATCGAAGAAAATGCTAGATGAATGGAAGAAGTGTATCGTGGTACCTATTTATAAGAACAAAGGAGACATACAGATTACGGACCTACACTATTTGACTTCGGCCTTTTAGCAATAAAATCATCAAAAAATACAAAGCTACACTAACTATCGTGATACATTTCTTCCATTCATCTAGCATTTTCTTCGATCTTACAATTTTGTTGCAACTTTGTTAACCAAAATAAAAAAACACCCAGGTCCATAGCTCAAGTGGCAAACTGAGTGAAGATAGCCTCGTTTCAACACGATCATGGCATCAATTCCCATAGTGGGGGTGGCTAACATTGTGGTGTGACTAACAGGGGTGGGTTGGTGTACTAACAATGGGTGTGTGAACTAACCCATAAAAAAAAAAAAAAAACTATCGTGAAATTAAACTAAGGGGCTATAGTATGAAACTTTGGAAGAGAGTGATTGAGCAAAGGCTAAGGCATGAGATGAGTGTATCAGAAAATCAGTTTGGTTTCATGCCTGTAGGTCTATCACTAAAGTTATTTTCCTATTTAGACAATTGATGGAGAAATATAGGGAGAGGACGATATCCACAGGGTCTTTATTGACTTAGAGAAAGCATGTGATAAGGTCCCTAGAGAGTTAGTCTAGTGGGTGTAGGGATAGAAAGGAATCTTAAGAGGGTGTATTGACATTGTTAAGGATATGTATGATGGAGTGGTAACAAATGTGAGGACTACTAGTGGAGACACAAGTGAGTTCCCGAGTACTATAGGCTTACACCAAGGGTCAACATTGAGCTTGTACCTTTTTCACATTGGTTATGGATGAGTTAACAGGGGCATTTGCAGGAAGGGATCCCATGGTGTATGTTGTTTGCAGATGACATAGTTTTGATTGACAAGATGAGGGAGGCTGTAAACACAAAGCTAGAGTTATAAAGGGATGCTTTAGAATTTGAAGGATTTTTAATTAGTTAGACTAAAATAGAGTATATGGAGTGCAATTTTAGTAAATAATAGGAGTGAAAGCAAGGAATTATAAGAAGCTTCCCAAAATGACCACTTTTGATAACTTAGGTCAATAATTCATGAGAGTGGAGAGTTTAAAAAGGATGTTGCCCATGGAATTCAAGCTGGGTAGAATAAATGGAGATGTGCCTCTAGAGTTTTATGTGATCATTGTGTACCACTCAAATTGAAAGGGAAATTTATAAGATACCTATAAGACCAGCCATGCTTTATGATTTTGATGGAATGGAGACCAAGAACCGCACAGGTTAGGAGTGAGTTGGTATGAGTTGAAGGCTCTAAAAGGGCAAGGGGAAGGTCCAAAAGGATGTGGATGGAGATAGTAAGAAAAGACTTGATGACCTATGGTTTAACTCAATGTCTAGCCCTTGATAGAGTGGAATGGTAGAATACAATTCATGTAGCCAACCCCACTTATTTGGGATAAGCCTGAGATGATGCTGATGATGTACAGTTGAGGATTCTAAAATCTTGTATTATTCATTCAAGTGGCCGTAACTTATGATTTTGGTGGAACTCCACTTGCTTGTTTTGTGTAGCATGTGTTCTCTTGGAGGAAAAGGGAGGGGAGAATTTACCAGGAAAACTTTGATGGGTGTATTGGAGCTTAGACACAACCAAGCGAGTAGCTATATGCTTTCGCCTTTTGGTCATTTTGTGTTTAGTGTTGCCTGGTCTGCTTCTGTTTGTTGAATGGCAACGCTAAATCAATGCAACTGCCATAGCTTGCATTCACGGACTGATCTGTCTTGGACATCTTCATTGAGCATGTGATTCTTGAATATTCAATTGTTCTCCTGCATGATTTTATTATGTTGTAGCTCCACTGATTTATTGCACTTTCTTGATGCATGCACCCTTTCTTCCTTTAGGATATATTGGTTTAGGGTTAAAAAAATTAACAGTCATTTTTTGTACCGTGTTTCTGCTAGTTTACTAACTCTTTCTGAGATTTTCTTATAACAGTTTATTAACCAACATCTAATGTTCTGGTGCAGAGAAAATCCTGAGACTGTGAAATCACTCTTCGGGATTGAACTTGTCAGCAGGTATGCATGTCTGCCTAGCACGTTGTATATTTTCATCTGTAGGGGCTGATCTGTAATAAACAGATACAAAAGATACCTTATGAGGGAGAATATTCAACTTATCATTAGACCACATTAGAAAACCATTTGCTGTCCAACTTTAACATAGAAGATGGTATCCATTGAAAAATGAAAACATAGGATCATGGCATAGTGGCCCTCTGAGAACAATATAAGATGGCACGGTGGCCCTCTGAGAACAATATAAGATGGCACGGTGGCCCTCAGAGAGCAATATGAGATGGCTTGGTGCCCATGTAACATAAGGTGAAGATGAGAAGATTGCGTAAGGCATGTTGATAGGCAGGATCATTATCATATGTGGCATCCCAATTACTTGTGGGTCATCATCATCTAAGCCTTAACCCAATTAATTGGGGTCAGCTTGTGGGTCTTTCAATATGATTTTGCAAAATCACTCTTTCATCAGAAGATATCAAATGCTAGTTTGGTGTAGTATAGCTCGTCTATTGTGTAAGACATTTCTTTGGAAGTGTGAGCACAGGCATGGATTGCTGTTTTCATTGGATTAAAAGTTATTTCTGTACTTCTGATCCAGTCCCCTTGCAATACTTTCTCTGTTTTGTTTCCTCTTCTTTATGTGTATCCTTCCATTATGCGTGGAGAGGAAAACAAGGTTGCCGATTGATTAAGTTCATTGTTAGCAGTTTATTGCCTCTGTGGTAGCTTTGTTTTCTTGTTTTCATTAATAAAAATATGCCATTTATCAAAATAAACAAAGTTCATGCTTCCATGATTGAGTGTAAATGCTTTATTGGGTATGATGTGATATCTGACTGCTTGCAACTCGAAGATTTAGTCTTAAATCCTTACTAAAATTTTGGCTACCAGGGTACATTGTGCAGAAAGTGGTGAAGAAAGCACGGAGACAGAATCAGTATACTCTCTCAAATGCCACATTTCGCATGAAGTGAACCATTTGCATGAGGGGCTGAAACATGTAAGTGTGAAGTTCCATAGTTATAACTTATACGTGCAGTCACCATAAAACTAAATTGCATGCCAAGGGGGTGTTTGGCAAATCTACTAATAAGAGCTTATTTGCTTATTCTAAAAAAATAAGCTCTTATTATGAAAATAGACCGTTTGGTAAAGCTTTCATTTTGGAGCTTATTTTTTTAGAAACTAGCAAAAAAGTTCTTAAATAAATTAATAATAAGTGATAGGGAGGTCACTTTTTCTTTAAGAACTTATTTAACTTAAGCGGGTAGACATTTTTAATTAATTTTTGGACAAGTTTGTCCTTAAACTTTTTAAGTAATTCCCATCTTGCCCTCTTCTCTTCTTTAGAATATCTCGAAGGTGGGCCCACATGATGAACAACCCATATTGAAGCTGGGTTTCCACATCAAGGTGGGGCCACACAATGCATGGTCACATCAAATGTGGGCCCGACATGATGAACGCCCACATAAAAGGTGGGACCTACATGATGGATGGGGGACATTAAAGGTGGGATCACATGATGGAAGGTTGACATTAAAGAAAGGTGGGATCACATGATGGAAGGTTGACATTAAAGGTAGGCCCACATGATGAACAACCCATATTGAAGGTTGGGCCCCACATAATAGATGGTCCACATCAAAGGTGGGACCCACATGATGGATGGTCCACATCAAAGGTAGGATCCAAGTGATGGATGGTGGATATTGAATGTTGGACCACATGATGGAAGGTTGACATTAAAGGTGGGCCTACATGATGAATGGCCCATATTGAAGGTTGGACCCCACATGATGGACAGTCCACAGCTAAGGTGGGACCTACATGATGGATAGTGGACATCAAATGGGTCCCACATGATGGACTATCTACTTGATATGGGCCCCACATGATAGTGGTCCACAACAAAGGTAGGACCCACATGATGGATGGTGGACATCAAAGATGGGCGCCTCATAATGAATGACTCATATTGAAGTGGGACCCCACATCAAGGTGGGCCCACGTAATGAAAGGTTCACATCAAAGGTAGGCCCCACATGATAGATGGTCCCACATCAAAGTGTGGCCCAACATGATAGAACATGCACATCAAGTAGGTCCCATTTAAACTGGAAATCCATGTCAAAGGTAGGATCCACATGATGGATGATGGTCATTGAAGGTGGGCCGACATGATGGTCGGTTGATATCAAAGATGAGCTCACATGATGAACGGCACATAATGAAGGTGGGGCCCCACACAAAGAATGGTCCACATCAAGGTGGGCCCACATAATGGTCAGAGTGGGCTTCACATGATGGATGGCTCACATAAAAGTGCGGCCCTCCATAATGGACAATTGACATCAAGTGGGCCCCACCTAATGGACAGTCCACATCCAAGGTCTCTCATGATGGATGACCCATATCCAAAGTGGGCCGTATGATGGATGATCCATATAGAAGGTGCACCTCACACGGTGAATGGTATATCAAAACTGGGCCCCACATGATGGACAATACATTTCAAAGGTAGGGCCCACACTATGGAGACATCAAATGTGGAGTCCACGTGATGGTGATGGGTAGTGGAGATTGAGGGGCCCCACATAAAGGACAATTAGCATTGATGCTGGGCCCCACATGATGGATGGTCCACCCAAACAACCATTTGGATTGCTCTCGTATTTAAGTTGTTGTAATCTTTAAAAATGACATCAACTACCCTTAGAAAAGCTCTTATTTGAAAGTTTTACCAAACGTGCTTATTTTAAATAAGAGCTTTTTTTGAAGATTTTAATAAACGGGCTTATTTAAAACAAGAGCTAGAACAAAAAAAGCTTATTAAATTAACTCTTATTCAAAAAGCTCTTATGGAATTAGAGTAGAGATGCCAAACCCTCCCCAAGTCTCGTGCCTTATCCGTTTTACTTGCTTAATTACCATTCCTGTCTTAGCGTTGTTCTGTGATGTCCATTTTGTGACTATTGCTGATTCAGGTTAATCAATCTACTTGTAATGCTGTGTATAATTCTGTCACATCTGTTCCAACCATTTCCATCATTTAGCTTGGTATATCATGCAGCTGTTTTTCCCACTCGTGTTGTTTTTCTCAATTTCGTCATTTGGCAACAAAGGACATGCGAGAGGATGTTTTGAGGGTCTTTTTAGTCAACTTTCCAAGTTAGAGGTTCACCATTCAAAATAAATAAATAAGGTGTTGAAGGTTTCTCATGGACCTTATTGCATATTTGCATCTAAGTTCTCCATGTAGCCAACGTTCCATGCGACCGCAAACCCATTTCTGCCCAAAGTGAGCACAAGGGGGAACCATTCAGGAAGTGTTTCAATAATAATAAATAAATAAAAACAATAAATGTAGGAATCACAATAGTGTATTGAATATGAGAAATTCGAAGGATGAATGTCTTTACAGTTTATACCATTGTGCTATCAGCATGTACTGTACTAATCAGACAGTCCTTTACATGCAGAAGCGGATTAGCTATGGACGGGTTCAGTAGCTATCTCGCTACTGAAGTGACATCACCAAGTTTTGTCAACCCCACCATGATGTATGTGTTGTATCCACACTGTCCATCCATTTGGAGAGATCATTTTAGGGCATGATCCAAAGAATGAGGCAGATTCAAAGCTCAAGTGGACCCCACCACAGAAAACAGTGGGGATTGAATGCGTACCATTAAAAACTTCTTGGGGATCACAGAAGTTTTGGATCAAGCTGATATTTGTGTTTTCCCTTTGTCCATGTCTGTGTGAACTTATGAACAGGTTGGATCTCAAATAAACATCATGATGGGCCCTAGGAAAGTTTCAACGGTAGCATCACTTCCCCACTGTTTTCTGTGGTAGGGTCCACTTGAGCCTTGGATCTGCCTCATTCGTTGGCTCATGCCCTAAAATGATCTCTCCAAATGGATGGACGGTGTGGATACAACACATACATCATGGTGGGGCCCACAGAACTTGGTGACGTCACTTCAGTAGCGAGATAGCTACTGAAGTCATTAGTAGCTAATCCGCGTCCTTTACACGCAGTTCTGTGCCAATTTTTACTTGTGTGGGTTATCTGATCAACAAAGTAAGGTGGGCTTCGCCATGTGGATGATCTGGCACAAAAAATGTGCCTGTCAACTCAGCCAGCCGGCCACATGGGTACATAGGATGTGGACCATTGGCAAGTTTCTTTAAACTGTCGATCCACTTGATGAGTTAATCAGCCTGTGTTTTGCAAGATCATAATGGAGGGGCTGCCTTTTTGCTTGTCTCATATGTTCCCACATACATGATGCATGTAAAGCTGCATGCGAGGCAATCAAACCTCTGTAGTGTAATCTATATTTCATTAATTTTACATGCATTACATTATTTGTCATGTTAAATAATGTATTGTTGATTCACTCGAATAAAAGATAATCTATAGTTGCCTTTCAAAAAAACAAAAGGATAATGCATAGTTGATCATGTACATATTTAACATATTAAGTTAGAGTGATGCATGGCATTAGAAGATGATCTGGAACAAAAACCATGCTGGTCAGCTCAGCAGGGGGAGCCACATGTGTACATTTTATGGGGTTTTTGAACAAGTTTATTTGGCCTGTCTATTGTTTTTCATACAGTGCCCAACGTATTTTTGCGCCAGGTCATAATGGTGGACCACTTTTTGCATAGCTCCGATGTCCCATGTACATGTAAAGGGGCATGTGAGGCTATTGAACCTCAACAGTATAATCTATATTTCATAAGTTTAACATGCATTACATTATTTGTCGCAATAAACAGTGTACAGCTGATCATCTTATGGTTAACATGTTACATTAGAATGATGCACGATTGAGCGTGGGAGCCCTAGATTCCACCAGGGAGAACAATACCCCAGAAATATTTTACTCCTTCATTAATTTTACAAGTACACATTCTAATGATCCCGGTTAATTTTACTCCCAATTTCCAAGAATGTTTAGCTTTTTCATCATCATCATCAACATAGCCTTGTCTCAACTACTGGTTGTCAGCCTAACAGATCCTGTTTCACTAATTATTTCCATCTAAGGCACTATCCTCTGAAACTGAACCATCCTTCATGTCCCTTCTCACCATGTCATTCCAAGTCCTTGTAGGTATTCCCCTCAGTTTTTTAGGTTCCTCAACTGTAATCAGTGTTTCCCTCTGTACCAGAATTGTCTCCGGTCTTAATGCGCATGTCCAGACCATCTCAATCCTGTCTACATCATTTCATCTCATGTTTGGACTACTCCAAGGTTTCTTCAGATGACCTCATTCTTAATTCTATCCTTCTTGGTCTCCCCGCACATTCATCTCAACATCCTCATCTTTGCAACATGCGAATCTCTGCTCATGCTGCCGCTTAACTGCTGAACACTACCCCATATAGCATATCCGGTTGAGTGGTTGCCATTGCTAGTTATCCAACTATGCAATCTAATGATCATGGCCAATTTTACTTCCGTGTTGAAAAACTGAGGCTTAATTTGCTAATTATAGAACTTTCTTCAATAGCACAGTGGGACCTTCAACAGTCTTCTAATAGAATTGCACCATTCAAGAAAAATAGAAGAATCACTCTTCTGGCACTCAATTGCTGTGCAGAAATGACAACAGCATGCCTTTTGAGTTATGACATGTATATATAGGCTGTTTACATGCCACTTTCTTATGTTTTTCTCAACCACTAACTTCTTGGTTTGCTGCACAAGTTTCTTTTTTTTTTTTGTTGAAACGATGATAATATTATAACTAAAGGTCGAAGCCAAAATATACAAATGTACAAATCGCAGGAGACTATAACTCCCCCCAAAAAGCTGGAAAGGACTCTAAGATCTTAGAGGATAGATTAAAGCCCATTCAATTACAAGAGATTTGCCCTACTAGCCACCTTGAGGAATTGCCTTCCACCATTTATGAAGCAATGCTTGTTCCTTTCCTGCCATATGGTCCATATGCCCGCCAACAAGCATAGACGCCATATTTTTTTCTTTATCTTCTTTGCCCTCAACCCCCCCCCCCCCCCCCCCCCCCCCCCCCCAATGCTACATGAGTAAAAAACTGTCGATAGAGGCTGGCGCAACCCAATCAACTCCAAATCAAAAAAAGAAATGATCCCATAACCTCTTTGCAAAAGGGCAAAGCAAAAAAAAAAAAATGATCCACCGATTCCTCATCACTCATACACATCAAGCACACGTTCGGAAGAAAAAAGCTTCGCTTGCGAAGGTTATCTATCGTGAGCACCTTCTTTCTCCCCACTAACCATGCAAGCGCCGCTACCTTTGGAGGCGCACCATATCTCCATATGAACGATGTTGCACATATCCCGTTGTTATGCTCGGCCCTGCTAATTGCCATGTAGAGCGATCTGACTGAAAATTTGTCAGATTTATCTTTTAGCCATCTCAAAGAATCTTCCTCTAAAAAAATTGGAGCTACCTTTGACAAGATTTGAAGCAAAGATATTAATTCTACCACCTATCCATCATCTAAATTCCGCCTACATGGCGGGGCCCAGACAATATTTTCCCCAACTAGCGAGTAACAACTATCTACCCCTAAGCCCTCTCTAACAGCTATCGCCGCCAACCTAGGAAATAATTCGCTTAGCTTTTGATTCCACACCCACTTATCATCCCGAAATTTAATGTTCTTCCCATTCCCCAATAAGAAACCAACCCCTTCCCATACTCTGTCTGATTGAAGCTACCGATTTCCAGACATGTGAGGCCCTATACAATGATGACAATCTAATCCACCAACCCGTCTCTTCAATCCCATACTTCCTAATTAACACTTCTCTCCACTGAGCTCCCACCTCTACTCCAAATTTCAAAACTCACTTTCCCAGCAAAGCCAAATTCACATTCTCTAATTTTCTAGTACCCGCCCTGCCCTTATCCCAAGGTTTGCATACCCCTTCCCATTTCATAAGGTGGAATTTGTGATTCTCATTTAAACCTTGCCACAAGAAGTCCCTCCTCAGCTTGTCCAACTTAAGCAACACCGATTTCGGGCACTTGAAAAGAGACATGAAATAGACTGGGAGATTTTTCATCACCATCTTGATCATAGTAATTCTTCCTCCCATTGATAATTAGCGATTCTTCCACTGGGATAATTTCGATTCAAACCTTTCGATGACTTATCCCAAAGCTACTTCGTCGGTCTACCAATACACATTGGAAGGCCAAGATATGAGGTTGGAAAAGTTCCCTCCTTGCACCTCATGACTTAACCAAAAACCTTAATTCTTCTTTAGAAATTCCCACTCCCAAATTCTCACTTTTATTGATGTTAACTTTGAGACCCGATGCCACCTCGAAGCTGACTATAATCGAACGAAAGTTCTCAACAAAAACAGGATCTGCTTCGCAAAATAACTAATGCAGGGGCATTTTTCACAGTATGGGCTCAAGTGGGGCGGCCCGTGCGACTCGAGGGCACACTCGGGGTGGGCGGTTTGTGTGGGGTGGGTGGCCCGTGCGACTCAGGCCCCACCCGCGCGAGTGGCCTGTGCGACTCGGGCCCCACCTGTGTGACTCAGGTGGCTCGTGTGACGCGACCCATGCGACTTGGGGCCCACGTAGGAAGGTTCAACCAGGGGCCTGGCTTGGCATGGGCTATGAGATAAAAGAATATTTTGTGCCTCCCTCATCAGCTCTAGAGTTTTTGGTGAGTTGGTCGGATGTCCTGCATCAATAACATGGTATCATCCGCATACAATAAGTGTGTTATTTGGAAATCTGAATTATTCACACAAAAACCTTTCATCAACCCAATCTGTTCGCCTTTTTCTAGCATTCGACCCAATGCCTCCATAACCACCACAAATAGATATGGAGAGAGGGGATCCCCTTGACGTAGACCTCTGGATGATGAAAAGAGTCCATTCGGAGCTCCATTCACCAAAACTGAGAATTTGCCGATCTCATGATTTTTTGAATCCACGAGCGCCATTTGGTACCACAACCAATTCTATTCAGCATATAATCCAAGAAGTCTCAATCAACATAATCATATGCCTTTTCAATGTCTAGCTTGCATACTATGCCTTTTGAATGCTTCCTAAAACAGGATTGCATGTGCTACTGCACTTTTCTGTGGCATAGTAGTGCACTTTTTTTGTCAATTACATAGGTCCTTGTGGCTAAGTGTTGGTTAAGCCCAAAAAAGATGTAGACCGAAGACCAAGTGGACCAGCTGCATCAAGGAAGAAAAAACAGGTAAATCAGAGGTGCCTTGATGAGCTAAAACCCTTAAACCTAAACCAAAACCAAACCTCTAGATGACTTGACCCAATAGGCAAACTTTTAGTCATCATAGGATGACCTTAGGTTTCCCAAAAGATCACCCAAAGGAAAGCCTGAGAGGTGCATGAACTATTGTAAAAATACAGTTCAAACGGCAGAACTCGTGTGTCTGGCGACTGTTCATCAACACCAAGCACGGAGCGATCGGTCGCCAGTGGCCCACAACAGGACAACACTGAACATCAACCCTGAAGAATTGAGATCGATTGCTATTCAATTGCGACTAGTCGATGGGCCCTGAGCGACCGGTCGACACACTTGATCGACTAGTCACAAATGCCAAAAATGGGACAACAAGCAACACCTTGTCTCAGGCTTAAAACGATCAGTCGCTGCTCAATTGCGGCCAGTCGCTAGCCCATAGCGACCGGTTGACATGTAGCTGTTGCAGCCTGTTTTTCAACCATTGGAGCTTTATTTATATAAGAACGGGGCTCGGTTTTTGGGCTTAAGAGAGGGATTTTTGTGCATTAGAAGCCCACCATATTGCCATTACTATTAGGCTCTAATCCAAACCATTCCAAGTTATCTTCCTTATGTTTCATCACAAGGTGAGAGCATTTAAAGCTCAAATGAAGATGAACTTGTTCCCTCTTGATCTCTAGATGTTTTAGGCACTTACATCATAGGTAGATCCTTTGTCTGAACCTCTCTAGAGATCCAATTAGGTGAATTCTTCTAGTCTTTCAACATACAACTAGTTGTAGAAGATTCACCACCTCCCATCACCTTGGTAATCTCTTAGAAGATCAAATGTAAGGCGATTGATCATTGGAGCTGATGCCTTGGCAAAACATCGGCAACAAGATCGAAGAAGCAAAGGGGAGTCGATTGAAGCACGGGAGAGCAGAGATCAAGTAACCCAAGAAGGCATTGCACAAAGGGGTTCAATCTGACAAGTAAGTGTTAAGTTTGAGAGTCTGTTAGCACTCCTTCCTTTTGTAGGATTGAGTGTGAATTCAAGGTTGATGGTTGGCCTATTTAAAACCATGTAGGTTCTTGTGTAGGACCTTAGCTCTTATGTAGAGCCTAAATTGTCAAGTCTCCAAGAGAAGCCACTGACACGGGTGTGTATGTGTAGGTTATTGGTTAGCATGAGAAACCATTGTAGGTCTCTTATATAGGACCAAAGGGTTAGGTGGAACCTCGTCAAAACTCCTAGGTTGGGAGGAACCTTGTTTAAACTCCTAGGTTGGGTGGAACCTAAACACCTAAGTTGGAGGTGGACCTGGAAAACCTCCGTTCAGGTTGAGAGATGAACCTATGTTAAAACCTCCGTGTAAAGGTTGAGAGGTAAACCTAATTTAAAACCTCTACTATAGTGAAATCCAGTGTTCTCATGAGTTGGGAACGACAACCGAGAGTAGAGTAGACAAGTAGTCAAACCACTATACATGCTTGTGTTCGGGATTGTTTTGAGCACATTGTTATTCTAGCATTAATAATTTAATTGTTATTTATATGAATGCTTGAATGGAATGAATGCTATGCATGATAGGAAGATTCTCATACACATCTTATAGTTTCACTTTCTAGACTTATTGCTTGATTAGTAATATCATTTGTAGTCTGGATATTGCACATAGATTAGTTGCTTAAATAGTTATATCATTTATAATTTATGTGCTTAGGCTAGTTGATTAATTGTTTCATCTTTTGTAGCCTTTGTGATTGAACCCACTTAAGCTTGAAAGCTAAGTGTTACTTGCTAATTAATTTAAATTATGCAAGAGTTTTTTAAAAGGTCCTAATTACAACACACCCCCCCCCCCCCCCCCCCCCCCCCCCCAACGTTTAGCCATAATTCTAGCTAGCTCTGCTCTAAACTTCCACACGCATTGCGCTTCAAGTGTGAGTCATAGGCGCAATTTCGGAATGCACTCATTTACCACCAAAAAGTATCCACAATCTGCCTATCTTCCACAAACGCCCCTTGAGCCGCTGAGACAACTATAGACAACACCCCCTGAAATCTTGAAGCTAGCACTTACATAAGAATTTTACAAGGACTTCCCAAGAGACTAATTGGCCTAAAACCCCGAAGACAATCAACTCCTTTCTTAAGAATAACTGCTATAAAAGTAGCCCTTAATTCTGAAGCAATATAGTCACTCTTGTGAAATTCCTCCAAAAAGCCAACGACATCTTTCTTAACCGTCCCCCAAAATCTTTTATAGAATGCCATTGGAAATCCATCCAGACCCGGAGCTTTATCACTGCCCAACTCTGAAACTGCCCGACTGACTTCTTCCTTGGAAAAAGTTCTTTCTAAAGAATCTGTCATTTCTGATGAAAACCCAAATTATCTAGCACCGGCCTTGACTATGAATACCTCGTTAGGAGCCTTTTATAGAAATCAACCATTGTATCGCATACATTTTCCTTTCCCTCCACCCTTTCCCCCTCCACCACTAGCGATGATATATTGTTCGCCCTTGCTCTAGCACTCTGCCATTGCGTGGAAATTTTTTGTATTTTTATCCCCTTCTTTTAGTGACACCGCCCTCGACCGTTGGCGCCATTAGATTTCTTCCTCTCGTAAACGTGCATTATATTTCGCTCTAAACACCTCCCGCCAGTGATCTTTCTTCTTCCGACAAAGCCTGTAGTTCTTCTTTGATGTCTAATGCTTGAATTCGTTGAAGAATTTTTGTAGTCTCCTCCTCTCGAGCCCTAGAACCTCTTTTTTCCACTTGCCAATTTTTATTTTCAACAACTTCAGTTTTTGGAAAAGGACAAAACCTGCCCCACCTTGTATCGAGAAAGATGACCACCATTCTATTACTTTGTCATGAAAGCCTTCGACCTCTATCCAAGCCAACTCAAATCTAAAAGGCCGCGGGCTCCAGACTTCCTCATCCGTTTCCAACAACACTGGACAATGATCTGATATCGGTCTTGGCAAACCCCGTTGAGCAGATAGCGGATACTTCTCTACCCATTCAGGAGAAAGGAGAAAACGATCTAACTTTGACATCGTCGCCCTTGCTTGCCCATTTGAGCATGTAAATTTGACACCTTCAATTGGTAAACAAAAGAAGGAACGAAGTATCCGTTGGACAAGTTTCTTAAACAAAAGAAGGAACTAGGCACTGTTTGCTTGAAGTTGGAAACTTAAGATGCTAAATTGTGCTAAACAATATGTACACACATGAATAGTGCATGTGTCAACCATACAGACATGAACAATGCACAGGTATGTGCACACCCATCAGATCAGTCGACCTGTAGGGCCTATCAATCCAATATTTATTGCCTATGGTGGTCATGCCTTTGTCTGAAATGAAATAGTGGGGGGTGATTGCATCTATATATGCTTTTTAACAAGATTATGCATCTAAACTGAGACTAACTCAATAGACTCTTAGTTTCTAAGATTGTAGTTCATGAAATACTATGAACCAATCTTATGAGAGTTCTCTTAGGAAAAGATGCTAACACTAACATGTAGAGAAAATAAAAGAAAAGAAAAAAAGAAAAAAGGAAAAGGAAAGAAGAAATGGCGATGCAGATGCTTAAAAATTAATATCTTGTTCAGTTGTCTCTAATTAGGCATTGCTTTAGAATGCTCATTACGTATCTCATTGTTGAGTGAGTGGCCTGTCAAGAATAAATTGCCACCATCATTTCCTGGATTCCTTCTTTGTTCATGACTGATTTTCTCATGCAAACAGATTTTTTCCATGTATGATTTTCACCATTCAACTTGATATTGTGCCCAATCTGCCAATTGCCTTTATTGACAATGTTTGCATGACAATATGTCACTATCTACTGATAAGTTCTTCCATCTGTGCTGATTTAATCCATGCAGGGTCTTAAATCAGAATTAGAGAAGGTTTCTCCTTCCTTGCAGCGTAGTGCAATTTATTTGAAGGAGTCACGCATCAATGCCTTGCCTAGGCAAGAATATGGCATTTTTCCTTGCCTGTTGATTCTCTTACAGTTCTTTTAGTGAGATATATTTTTAGTTTTAGGTTCTCTTTTCTCATCGAGCTATTTATCAAAATTAGTAGTAGTAGGTTAATGATAATAGTGATGATGGTGATAATAAAGGGTGCTTATGTATGTTCTTTTGTAGGTACTTAACTATTCAGTTTGTCCGCTTTTTCTGGAAAAGGGAGTCAAATCAAAAGGCAAAGATCTTACGGGTAATGTTGGTTGTCATCTCTTTGCTGTCAAATTATTTTACAAATTCTACATTTTTTTGAGAGAATCTTAGTTTTGATGGCTGCTAGTGGGATGCTGAATGCTATTTTTACCGAAAATCCACGCACTTCCTTAGTATTTTGGTTCACTATGCTTCTATTGTCTTCTCATTGAATAGTACATGGGTCACAATTTAAAAACATGCCTTCTTTCCAGAAAGTGGATTACCCATTGGAGTTGGATGTCTTTGATCTGTGTTCCGATGAACTGCGTGCTAAGTTGCAAGATCCCCGCAAGGTATTGCTTCTTGGTTATCCCTCCCATCTCTTTTGTGCACTTTGACAAACATCTTAGTGACATATTTATCTAATATGCGACCCCCCCCCCCCCCCATTTGTGGTGTTTTTCTTCCTTGATGTAAGATTCTAAGAGATGAAGAAAGTGCCAAGCTTGGGTTGAAAACCAAAGACAAGAATGCTGGTTCAAAAGATAACGACGTCAAGATGCTTGAAGCGGAGGTAAAATATGTACATATATATATAGATGGATGCAATTCTTTTTCCCTACTCCCTTTGCAAATAATTGTCCATTGCAGTAATAAATGTACCATAATTCATGAGATGCTATAAGGCCTTATCTTGTATCGAATGAGATTAGAAAACTCAGTCCTTTCCTCCCTCCCACATGCATCATTTGAATCAACCAATCAAAGGTCTATCCTTTATTTATTTATTTTTCCCCTATGGTTAACCAATCAAAGGTCTATCTATGATCTAACATCTCTAATTCATTATCTTACCAAGGTAAACATGTATTCTTTTTGTGTACTGCGCATTTCTGCAGCAAGTCTTGGTGTAATGTCACTTCTAGTTACTGAAACAAAATCATTTCAAAAGGATCCTGTTGGAGACTCCAATCCATTTCTAAGATCACCAAGGTTAACTACTCTTTCTTCCTTGCTTGTCTCTTTTAGCTATCCTATCTTTTACAGTGGGAACCATTGTCCTGTGGCCTAAAGAACGACAAGCTCCTTTTTGTTTTGAAATCATATAATGTATCTTTCCTATTAGGAAATCTGGTATGATGATTGAAAATGTGGTTTTAACTCAAGTTGCTCTCAAAAGTTGCCTAGGATTCTTTAGCACACTGAGTATGAAGATTCTATGAGTTCAAAACTGTTCCTATGACATTAGCAGCAGAAGGAAAAACTCATATTATGCCTAAAACAAACTTACAAGAATTCTGCTAAACTCGTGTTCAGGGATGGGCTTGGTTACAGATCCACAAGATAAAAGCTGTCCATTAGGCGGGCCCACCATGCAGATGCCCTTTCTCAAAAATCAGGCCTGCCCAATCATCATGTAGGCCCCCATATATTAAAGTGTGGATGAGTAGAAAAGCTGTGCAGGGACCACATCTAGCAATCAGCATTCATGTGTGGGCCACCCCGATAGTTCTAAATAGTCTGAAAGCATCAACTAAGTTGCTCAGTTTCGTTGGAGAACGAAACGAGTCATTGGGCTAGGTACACCTCAGAACAGACCAGGTCACAATAAGTCGAGGTATATCAGTTTCAGTCTTCAAGCCACTTATACTCCAAATGAGTATTTAAAACAGCGTATCTCACAGACACATGCATGTTGGCTGCATGCACACAGATCCCAGCTCATACATGCATGCAGGTGTAACAACACTACTGACAACGTATACAGATTTAGGCAAGATTTTATTTAGGGTATTATGTACCTTCTCTGTTTGAGAGAAATTAATGTGTACCTTCTCACACATTAATTTTTCAACTCAAAATTTCGCAAACCTTCTAGCCTGGGGGAGGAACAAGTTTCCTTTGTGTTTGCACATTGCATAAAAGTTCTTTTAACTTTATTGTTAGTTCAAATTTTGCTGAAAGATAGATGCTTATTTTTATATTTGCAGGGATCATCAGATGGTAATGGAGAAGCATCTAAAGTTACTCCAGAAGAAGGTAAACATGAAGAAAAGAGGAATGCTTATCTGATGTACATGCACCATTCCATGGCACACACCCTAAACATCTCTATTGTGCACATGGGATTTGTCTCTAGTGATGAGGACCATTAATTTGGCTGACCACCCAACTCTTTAAAAAAAAAAAAGGCAGGCCACCCCATGAATAAGGCACACCCCTAGAGGCAGGGGGGAATGAAGGGATTGAACTGATAGCCATCTGTCCAGTTGCCTGCAAAGGGGGAAGGGTTTTCTCATAGCATATTGATCAACTCAGTTGCCCGCTCATCTGGTTGGCCCCACCATAATGATTTGCAGACCAAAAAGCATTGTTGGTCGACTCACCTGGTGGGGTCCATTGATATGTTAAACATGATCCATCTGTCCATTTCCCTTGTACATGTTGGTCCACATGATGACTGGGTTTGCCTGATTGCTGGGCCTGGGCATCTATGTTGTGGTCGCTGCTTGGTGAGTGGATTGGATCTTGCATGTGTACAAATACTGGATAAGTGCAGTTAATGGAGCCATATAACCCCATGTCCAAGGACTTGTAATTATGTCCATTTCCAATTCTAAAGATTGTCAGGCAATTTTTTCCAGCTATTGCTGATTCTAACCGTGCACTTCATGTGGCTCCACACAATAGGAACATCTTCTGAGAAACAGTTGCAGCTAACTGGAATTTATGATTTGGTCGCTGTATTGACCCACAAGGGGAGGAGTGCTGACTCAGGTCACTACGTTGCCTGGGTAAAACAAGAAAATGGTGAGTGTCTGCTAAACTCAGGCAAATTATGAAGCCTTTTAATCCATCCTTTTTGTTTTTTTATTTCTTCTGAGCATCGAAAATGACTCTTGATACAGGTAAATGGGTTCAATTCGACGATGACCATCCGATTCCACAAAGGGAGGAAGACATCACAAAGCTCTCAGGCGGAGGTATGATTCCTTGTTTTCTAGATCATTTAGCTTCATATTCAACCCCACTTTACATTTTTGTTCATTATGTTTCAGGCGATTGGCACATGGCATACATTTGCGTGTATAAAGCTCGAGGAGTTTATATTTAAATTTAATGGTAAGCCTAAGCTAAAGTACTTTTACACAGTCGATCAATGACTTACATTTTGTGTAGATTAGAAAGGAAAAGTCTGTGTTGTTGAGGCACTTGATTTATAATCTGTACAATTTGTCTTCTTACTCTTCATAGAAAGGAGACCGAGTTGGAGGGTCACTCCATTAAGTGGCCTTGATTAAATACACTCTGCGTGATTATATCCAATGATTGAAGTCCCAACTTTATATGTTGTTGGAATGAATTGTGCCAATAGGTTGCTAAATAATGACATTGCAGTGTCCACATGTTTTGAATTTCTGATCTGCGACGACAACAAAAAGATGCATGATTTCTAATTTGTAGGTCAAAGTTATGGGAAGCACAGAAGTCACTTTTTTCTGTTTTTTTAATGCTCTTCTATTTTCCGCAACATTGGACCTAATCCAAAGAGGCCGCAATATTTTCTGTCTACTCTTTTCCAAATCATCTTCTTCTCTCTGCGACATTTGCTCTCTATCTTCTTTTAACTTTGGTTTTCTTTGTCTAGTCCTTGGAAACTGAATAGCCCATGTCGATAGCCTCTCTTCTTTTCTTTTTTCTTTTTTGTGAGTGGTAAATATTATTAAGAACCATAGAGGCCGGAAAGAGAAAGCAAACAAGAAAAAACAAGGGCAGCAACAAATTCCACTATTCCAGCCCCTAAACCTACACCCAGCCAAATAACACTACCTGTTGCCCATTCATTGATAGAATGGAACACCTTACAAAAGGCTATACTCTCAGAACTTTTCACATTATTAAAACAACTATTGTTCCGCTCCAGCCAAATGAACCACAGGACTGCCAGTAGGGTGAGTTTCCATCTCTTGCCAAGCTTTCCACCACCGCCGACATCCCATGACCTTATGTGAGACTCAATGGTCTGTGAAGAATCCCATTCCAAATCTTTGTAGCTAAGGGACAGTAGAAGATGAATCACCAATTCTGCGTCATTCATGTGAAGGGGACAGATGTTCGGAAGGCAGAGGCCCGTCTTCGACAAATTATCTAATGTGAGAATTCTGCTTCCATGAGCAAGCCAGCCAAGCGCAGAGATTTTCATGGGAGCTCCATAAGACCAAAGGGGGTCATGTGACTGGAGGCGGTCAGGATTGGAGAGGAGGGGACTTGACGGAGAAGGAGCCATACTTCCCAGGGACCCACGAGATGGAATCATCGGTTTCTGAGTGTAAAGAAAAAGCCTGCACACGAGAAAGAAGACATAATAAGTCTTCAATTTCTTCATCCGTGAGGTTTCTTCGAAAAGAGGGGATCCACACACCACCCAGATCGGAATAAGCATAACACTCAGAAACTAAGATATTTGTGTTAGGGCAAAGTCTGGCAAGTGCTGGAAAGAAATCCCCAAGATGAGAAAAGCTACACCAAATATCAGACCAGAATCTGATTCTGTCACCTCTCCCCACCACAAAGGTAGTGTTCCTGATAACCATCACAGACACTCTGTTAACCTCCTTCCAGACATTGGGAAGATTTGTAATTGGAAGACTTCTTTGTCGACCACCACCCGCCCACTTCAAGACCATAATTGACAGAAATTACCGATTTCCACTAGCTATCTTATCTAGAGAGGAAATGCCAGACCCATTTGGCCAAGCAGGGCAGAGAACAATTTCCAGATCCTTACTGCCAGCCCCTCCCTCAGAGGTAGGTCTGCAGACCTCATCCCATTTTAGGAGGGGAAACTTCCTACGCAGGGCACTCCCTTGCCAAGAAAAGACCAGCGAAGCTTATCAATCTTGTCAATGACAGACTTAGGGCATCTGAATAGGGACATGAAGTTCAAGAGAAGGTTAGAAAGGGAACTTCTGATGGCTGTGAATCTCCCTCCCAAAGACAGAAGGTTACTTCTCCAGGGAGCAAGTTTACCTTCCATTCTCTCCCACACCTTGTCCCAGAGATGCAATGCAGACTTTCCAATGCACAGAGATCCCACTCTGCAACCAAAGACAGGCTAGAGCCTGAACTTGCCTTGTTTCCATGTGGATGACCAAAAATTCAGACTTAGCCCGATTAATTTTCAACCCCAAGACAACCTCGAACCAAACAAGGTTCATGGCAAGACAAAATATTGAAGGATCAGAAGGTTCACAAAAAATAATGGGATTGAACTGAAGGATGAAGAAAAACCATGTCGATAGCCTGTTTTGTCCACACCCATACAAAAACCCAAATTGAATATGTAATTTAGGAGCTTAATTTCACTTTCTTCGTCCTAAACCCTAAACTTAAATTGAAAAATTGTTCGAGTGTAGGTGTCTTCATCTTCTCTTATTACAGACCATATCATCAGTTAAACCAAGGTCCTCAAGTCTTTTCTTACCATCTCCACTCATGTCCTTGTAAGCCTTTCGCTTGCCCTTTTAGAGCCTCCAAATTGGAATCAACTCCTAACTGAATCTCTAATGGATATGGGAAAACCATTTAAGTCCACATTCCCTCATCTTATTACTTATTAGTTATACACCTATCCCCTCTGGAGGCCACTTATCCATCTCAAAATCTTCATTTCAGGTATGGTCATCTTATGGACATTCTGTCCAAGAAGCATGGTTTGTCTTATAACTATTGTGCAAAAATTAAAAGCAAAAGGCCCATTGTTCACACGTATGATTATGAGATTGGGCCACTCATCAAGCGGTTCCCACTGTGAATTTACCATTCCCTTCTGCAAAACTTGAAGCGGTCAATAGTCATGCAGGTCGTAGGTTTTGTTTCGGTGTGGATTGGTCATCTGTTTTTTTTTTTTTTTTTCTAACTGCTCATTTTTCTTTTATGCTCATTGCCTACATAGTTGAGCATGCTTGCCTGAATTCCGTACCCTGCATATGCTCAGGTGGAACTCAATCAATGAGAGGGCCAGATTGTGTCCCAAATGTGCAGCAAATCACCTCTTCAAGATCTCTAGTGTTAATTGCCGTGGCAACATAAACATCCATTTCTGCATTGTTGGTAAATCTTCTTTTGGATGCATGCACATCAGCTGGACGAAATTCGATTGCGTACTGAGTAACTCATTAGGCTACCATACTGAGTAAACTCTGTTTGGCCCATCGTGAATGTATGTAGTTTATACACACCAGCCATCCATTTTAGCTGTTGAGCCCAAAATTGAAGCATATCCAAAGCTCAAGTGGATCACACCACAGGAAACAGTGGGAATAATGATTTCACCATTGAAACCTTCCTAGGGCCCACAGTAATGTTTATTTGTCATCCAACCTGTTTATAAATCACACAGACATGGATGCAGTGGTTGTCATTTCCAGAAAGTTGTAGCCATGATGATATGGCCATTAGGAATTTTGAGTGTGTTATGGACTAGTGATAGCCCATTACCAATTTTTCTTCTCTGATTTTAGTATTTCATCCTCCATGAATGTAGCATGCATTACATTAATTGCAGTCTGTTGGACCGTTTTGTCATCCAACCTTCATGGCTTCATTTATCTCAGTGATAATTTTGCGTGTAGCAATTCAATGATGACTTTTAGTTGGATGGTTAGGATTATTTTTCACTTAAAATTGGACCACTGGAAATGGGTAATTTTCGGCTTCATCTGAGTCAACTCGCCAATGTTATCAAACAAACAATAGAACATTAAGAGGGTTTGATATGGGGAAGGATCCAAGCCGCTTCCTATTTAGAGATCCCTAAATCCTCCAAATTGACGTGGAATATAGGTGTACAGCTCGCTGTCCAAAATAATTATGACGTCACATTTTAACTGAGATCAACGGAGTAGATCTCATCTGTAAATAGAAGTCATATAAGATCAAGCAATGTTTTCTATTTGGCTTTTTCGCCCTGGCTATAGAAAATATTTTTCTTGCTAGCCTTATGATAGATGGGCCAATAAGGCTGTCATCCAGCAGAAAATACAGAAATCATTGGTTATACATTGGCAGTAAGTAACTAAGTAATTCAAATAAGCAGTAGTGTTTGGCAACCAGTAACTGTAAAGAGGAATGAAATCATTATTTCACTGTAATTTCAAAAAAGGGGCTGTTGGTGTATTGACTCCAATTCGCATCAAATGCACTCACAAATACACCAATTACCACTGATTGCACTCCCAAACGACCCCTGCACGATTTTTGAAGCAATTTTACACAGGCGTGGCCCATATGTGTTTCTAATCGAGCATTATCTTGGTGTATGCTGGATCTCACCTGATGGATGGGAGTGGATTTTACACGCCCATAGCAGACCCCACAGCTTGGGCTCTATACACAGTAGTAAAAAATTTGTAGACATTCCCATTACATCAAAACTGCTTGCTCAGGTCCCAGCTTTGGATATGGAAATACCATGGTATTTTGACCATCCAATCCCCATGTTTGGAATTAAATTCTTCTTATGGAAAAACACTGTATTAAGCAAAACCTGTGTTTGGTAAACCATGGAATTGTAATCAATGGACCAGATTCACAAGTGATGTCGGTCACTCGTACATGTATACAACTCGAATTTCAAGTGTAAAGGGCGCATATGGATGGACAACCTGTATAAAACACACGCATCAATGTGAGGTCCACGTCTAGTGGATTTCAAAATCCACCAGAAATCCCGCATGGAACCAAATGCAATTACATCCCACCTAAGCCCATGTACCAAACAGGCCCAGGTCAATGTCAGGTGCTCCAAATTGCTAAAGCCACCCCAAATAGCTAAACAAGGCTAAGATGAAAATGATGGTTCAAACCCTTGTTTTTAGATGGGCACGTTACACTGACTCGCAATCCTAGAACAGTCATTATCAAATAAATGCATAGTTAATTAAATTCGTCGTCCAACTTCAAAGGGAAAGATCGCAACCTAATTATTGGTTTCTGCACCATCTGCAACTGTGTCAATAATTCAATTTGAATTGCCGCAGTGCAAGCAGTGGAACCATGCCACAAACAGTTTTAGAGGGGCACAAATGACAGCGATGAGAGCATGCAACAGATCATGAGTTGCATGACATTAAAAGATCCAGCATCAGAGTTCATTCATTTTTTCACTACTTCTACCAATTGAAATAAACTACACGCACAAAAGAGATTAAAGCTAATTTTTCTAACAAATAACATCCAGCATACCTGGTTACAGTATCATATAATGCCATCTTGAATTGGGATTTTTTTTTTTTTTTTGGACTGACCCAAAAAGGAAGGAGGTTCTCTCTGTTAGCATTAAAAATAAAAGCCTACTGCTGCACCGATAACATCCAAAAACATTCTACATATTCCCCACAAATGTCCATACCTACATACTTACCAACGAAAACAAGATAGAGAAAGCAATACCAACCACTAACTGTGCCCGCATGAGGGTCCAGCCACCCAAGAAAAATCTTCAAGATGGCACTGCAATGGCAAAGGAAGCAAGGCCATGTGATGTTCCTATTTCAATGCCCAAGGCTACCTTTGGATGCTGAACTGAATTGAACTGCTGTTGTCCAAGTCCATAAAGTTGATAACTGAAACTTGGGACTGCTATGGCCATCTGGGTTGGTCATCATCAGATATCAAGACGGTCCCACCTCCATTTTGGCCAATTCCTCTGTATGTATTGTATAGTTCCAAAACTCAGTGGGTCGACTCAAAACTCAACTCCGGAGATTTTGAGCCAAGTCTCTCCAAAACTGGGGAGAACCGGACTCGAGCAGGACTCGACAAGACTCGCCAATTCAACTCAGAAACTCGGTTGACTCAATTCAACTCGGCATGACTATACTGAGTCACTTGCCTAGCCAACTGTTAAAAAAATAGTTCGCTTTCAAGAAGATCTGAACACTGACATCTTGAATGTTTTAATACCCTTAGTGTTCTAAGAAATTTAAGACTTTCTTACACATCTGAATACTTTAAATTTTTATAAATCGAGCCGAGTTTTCAAGTTGACCTTACCCGGCTAGACAGCAAGTCAGTCTTTGAGTTGAACTGGCCCGGGCAGACATCAAGTCGAGTTGAGCCATGTTTTAGAGTTTTTGAACTATGATTTATTAAGGTATTGCAATCAGCAATTCAATTCAACTGAAGGAAAGCCCAGGTGTGAACTGACCAGAAAAGCAAAAGGTATAGATAAAGTTCAACAACATACTGTATGTAGAAGTGTCAATCTGCTCCGGAAGCTCCTTTATGTCCACCTCAAACCTCTCTTGAACCTGTGGATATTGCATGTGCCATGAAGACAATGTCAATTGGTTCAATCTTTTCAAATCTCTTCCCAAAAGGAAATTTCATTGATTGATACAAACCTGATTAAGAACATCTGAATCAGAAGCAGACGACACAAATGTAATTGCAAGCCCTTTTGTACCAAAACGTCCAGCCCTGCCAACCTGTAATGAAAAAACATAGCAGTTGGCACAATCAGATCCCCGAAAGAAATTATAACAGATATAGATGTGAACAAGATGATGTGAAGTGTAAATGACCCTGTGCAAGTAAGTGTCTGCAGAATCTGGCATGTCGTAGTTGATCACGATGTTGACACGCTCGATGTCTATTCCACGGCCGACCAAATCTGTTGCCACAAGTATCCTTTTATGCCCCTCTTTGAAACCCTTATACCGCGTCAACCTGCAAATGGAACCCCAATTCAGATAATGCAAGCTAGGTACACTTCAATCAACTATAAAAACCTATGCAGGGTAACAGAAAGAAGTACATAAACACAAGTGGCAGATTGCACTTTTACAAGGGAACTAACAGGAACAGGAATTCAAGTCAAGTAGGTAATCATCACCCAACATACACTATGTAACCAACCTCAAAGAGTAATAAACTTATAGAATAAGTTGGGCTGTGTTCGGAAAAACTTCTTAATGAATAACAAAAAAAAAAAATAAATAAATAAAATTTTGAGCGATTAGAAACTGAATTTTATTCGAAGAAAAGGCCGAAGCCAGAATACACAAAAAGAAAAGAACTATACATCCTCCCAAGATCCACTACATCTCGGCCCAATTGGCCAGAAAGAGAACCACAGCCTTTGTGCCACTGCCCATTCAATTACATGAGATTTTTCCTTGATAAACACTTCCTGAACTCGACCCGAACAATTTTTTAATGTTCTATTGTTCCTTTCCAACCATATACACCACAAACCCGACAGCAGAGCAAGACGCCACACTTTCTGCCGCACCTTCCCATGGCTCCCCCTCATGCCACGTTTAAAAAAATTGATCAATGTTATTAGGCGACACCCACATAACTCCGAAATGGTTGAAGAACTTCTGCCACACCTGTCTCACGAAAGCACAATGAATAAAAAGATGATCTACCATTTCCTCATCCTGAAAGCACATCCAACAAACATTTGGAAGAATCATCTTTCTCTTCCTGAGATTATCCACGGTAAGAATCTTACTACACCCTACTAGCCAAGTGAAAGCTGCCACCCTCAAAGGCACACCATACCACCAAACTTCCGCAAATGGACTAATCTCGCTCGTGTAAATGCCTCCCTCCAGAATTATCGAGGACAAAGCAAGATAAAGTTGCTTATCTGGCTTCCAGAGTGAATTAGAGCCCAGGAATGAGGATCCCTTCGTCACTCTTTTAGCAAGAGAGAGAGCAAATTCCATTTGCCTCTCCAGGGATGGAAACAAAACCATGCATCAAAAGATGAAGCCAAAAATGGATTTCCCATTATTAAAAAGGAAAGCCCATTTGCAGCTCTGGATCTAATGATGCCTATCTGATGATGTTTTGAGAATCTCCTCCCACCAGAGCTGGGACAATGCAATTATGTAGCTTTGAGCTTGATAATTTTCCTGTGGAAAGATTCCAATCCCTTAAACGATGGGAACCCAAAATGCCACAAAATTCCATACCTAATTAAGAGCAATATGTAATAAGTTTCATGCTTATATCCATGATCCTCTCTGGAGAATTCATGCCATTATCAAAGATTCTTCTATTTTTCTCCTTCCAAGGCCCCCCACATAATCACAAATGGGATCGTCCTCCAAAGGATTTGCCCTCAAGGTAAAAACAAGCTGGTCAACCACCACGCACCTGCCTCACTGACACTTGCTCATGAACCAATAGATGTTCACTGAAAGGAAAGTACAGCTCCAATTTATTTATTTATTTGAAGATTGAATCAGCTTTTTTATTAAGAAAAGTAAACATGAAAGAAAAACACAGACAACAAAGAGGGATAAAATCTCCAATAAAAAATTTAAAAAAAAAAAACCCTCATAAAAGAAAAAAAGAAAATACAGAAACACAGCCCAGCACAGAAAACAAGCTGATAGAACCCCTCAACTAATTATTGGTGGTCCTCGATCACCATTTCCAGAATGAAAGCCCTGGACTTTGCTAGCTCATAAGCCCTGTTGTTAGCTTCTCTAGGAATGGCCGCAAAGACGGATGGGCTTCCCGCCGCAGAGGTCCAATATCTCCTTGACCCAAGAGAGTGTTTTTTAGTTCCCCTTAATCAGGATGGGAATGATCAAACCTATCTGCCAACATGATCAAAATGGAGAAACGACATGGCTCCAGCTGAATTTGAATCCGAGATGCCTATTGAGCCAGAATATGATACCAAATACCGTCCCATGACCTGTCGCTACCGCATACCAAACCTGAAACCTTGGCAGGCCCTGGGTTGCTGAAGGAGCAGCCAAGAAGATCACCTTTTACCCAACCTATTTGAGAAGGAAACCAAGTTTTAAGCACCTTCTCTTTACAAGAACTGCAACAAATGCGTTCTTCCCAAATTCTGACCAGAACAGAAGGGGAAAACCCATGGAGTGCAGGTGAACCCTTGCCTAGCTGATTATATTAGCTGGCATCATCTTCACCACAAAGCTATCTGCTTTTGATTTACCATAAAAAAATATATATAATTCTATCCCTCCATCAATATCAGATGGTTGCAAATGCCACCATATTCCACAGCACCCTCCACAATGCACCCATGGGTAACCAAACTTAGGGAACGTTCACTTCATCCTCAATTTCTTTTTCTTTTTTAATTAAGATGAAGCAATATTAGTAGAGAGCCAAACAGCCGAAAAGAAAGAAAACAAAAAAGAACAACAACAAAAGAAAAGAAAAGAAAATACAAACAAACCCCCCCAGGAACAGAAACCCAAAAAATGGAGCTCAGGTCGCCCATTCTGAAATATACAAAAAGACCTCATTAAGAACCCTGCCCGCTGAAACACTCTGGTTACAGAAGCAATGATTATTTCTCTCCGGCCAGCCCCCCGCGCAACAGAGGCATCTATTGGGCATCACCCAATCTTTATTCTTGAGATTGTCGTGGGGAAAGATCTTGTCCAAAATGGCTGTCCGGGAAAAAGCTCAAACCTTTAGGAAGCACAGGGGACTTCCAAGTTCAGACAACCAAACTGCCCAAACAGAGGATTCTCCACGAAGAGAATGAGCCAATGGTCTTGTCAAAATCTACCTGCTTCACTCCAGACACCAAATCCATTTACCTGGCCCTGCCGCCACAACATATACAAGACTTTGGTTCCAACAGCAATCTAGAGATCGATGCAATTTCATCCTCTAGAAGATGAGGTCTAAAGACTGGACACCAGACCACCAAGCTTCCTTGTTCGTCAAAACATTGCCTCTCAATGACAATTCCACACCAAACATCTTCCCAATCGACCAAACCTAGGAAACTACCTACCATATGTGAGAGCCTAGTTGGGGGCACTTCTAACATCCCATCCATTTTACTCAGACCCATACTTTCAGCAAGGAAAAAAATTTCACTATTACCCAGTCCCCATGCCCATATCCCAAGCAGGGCAATATTAGCTGTCCGAATGTCCCTGACCCCCAAGCCCCCACATTCCACAGATCTACAGATGGCTTCCCATGAGACAAGATGATAATTGTGAGCATCAAGCTGATCATTTCACAAGAATCTCTACTGCAGCTGAGCATAGACGCTAAGACTGGGATGGATGATCCTGCCTCCAAACGACAACAACCTGCTCTTCCAAAATGCCAGCCTTCTGCTGCTTCTCTCGATCACCCCATCCCAAAATTCTGAACGAGCCCAATCTCTAAAGACCGGGCTGCCCAGGCGGACAAGGGGGAGGTCAGCCATGCAGCAACCAAAACTCATCCAGGATCACTCAAACCTCATTTCTGTCAAGACTCAAGATCGATGCTGCAATACTATATTAGATCAAGTTAACACAGCCCTGAGAACACTTTAAAGATAAAGTAAAAAAAAAAAATCCCGAAAATGGCAAACCTCGCTGACTGAAGCATCGCCAAACAGAAGTGTCATATGCGTATTGCAAGTAACTCTCACATCCAAATCTCCCACCATCACGCCAGCAATTGGCACCAGCTCAACACCCTTGACAGGCATGGATGGTGCTTCAGACGCGATAGAAAAGAGGAGAGAAGAAAAGGCAGGAGATCCCCTTGCCTAAGGCCCCTTTCTCCACAGAAGAAACTGATGGGAGATCCTTTTTTTTAAGGGAAATCCATTGAGGGAATTGACAACCAAGGCAAACATATGCAACTGAATATCCAACGCCTCCAATGATCCCCGAAGCCCGCAAATATATAAGAAACTTCCAGTCAATGCAATCATAAGCTTTAGCAAGATCTGCCTTCAATGGAAAACCTTTGCAATCATCCACCAATTAGTTGGCTATAAACGGACTATATTTCTCCAGCCATATGTCTAATAGCAAAATAGGCGGTCAATCAATTCTCTTCCCAACACATGAAATAACTATGTCACTTTAAGTTGAACTTCAAAGGAATTCAAAATTGTAAGATGGAGGGCAAATTCCTCGTTATGAAATTGTAACGAAAGAATAGGATCCAAACTGCAATTATGTTACTTTAAGTTGGACTTCAAAAGGAATGATAAATTGAGGGCTATTTCCTCATTATGAATACTAAGGTAATTGCAATATAGTCAATTTCCACTTTATTGAACTCATTATTGCAATTCACTACAATAGTGCACCTGAACAAAGTGTTAACCTTCCAAATCAGAGAAAATGTGAGGACCTGTGCAGCTACAAAATAAAGCACTTGCAAGACAATCAATGTGTAGCCCAAAGACGTTTACTAACCTTTCCTCCTGGGACATTCCAGAATGGATGCAGATAGATGGGAAATTACATTCCATGAGTAGCTTGTTCAGCTCAGCTGCTCTGCTCACACTTTTAACGAAAATGACGACTTGATTAAAATCCAATGCATCCAGGAGATCATTCAACTTGCGGTTTTTCTCCAACTCGCTCAGTTTAATGTAGTGCTTCAGAAAATTAATAAAATGGTCAGAAAAGAAGTATGGAGCAATTACAAAAAAGAAAAAGAAAACAGAAGGCAAGGATAGAACTCAATGCACATTTCAGACACCATTGAGTACCTGTACGAGACCATGCAGGGTCAACTTGGCCTCATCATCCACATATATCTCCATTGGCTGAAACGGAACAAATGTCAAATTAAAGCAGATTAGGAGCCTCTCCTCAAGCTAATTGAATCCAGTCGGACGATGTACGGACAACTCTGGGAACCCAAGATTCTGGTCCATCTGACTTGAAATACTAGCATTATGCCTCCTAACAGAAACTTGTTTGTCTAATTCACAACTTTTCAATCCATATCCTACCCAAAACAGATCCCATTACTAAACAACTGATACTCAACTCCAGATCACAGCTTTATGTACTAAACAACTGGGTATACGACAACTGGGTGACATTGGAAACAGCAGCACAAGTAGCTACAGAAATAGCTCCAACAATGTAGATGATTAACCATCATTATCCCAAGTAAAACAATTGCAGAAGATGAGATAATTATCCCTAACAACTGCTAAAGCTCATACAGGGATCAGACTGCTAACTTGCAAACCTGGAATCACTAAACTGAAGCATCCTAAAGAAGAAATACCACACCCCCAAAAGTTAAGTGGAACATATAGGACCCAGGGCAAGCATGTCACTGTTGACACCACCATAGTGGTTACTGCTGACTATCTGTAGTAGAACGTACACAATAGAAAGGACAACGTCTATATTCAGGGTGTACTGGCCATAGGACATTACATCTTGCATAAATTTCTTGCAAACAGGACGGATCTCCTTGCTGAGTGTTGCTGAAAACATCATAACTTGCTTATCATGAGGAGTCATCTTGAATATCTCCTGCACATCTCTCCGCATGTCTACAGATCATGAAGAACAAACCATGAAATGAAAAGATTGGAACAAACAAATAGAAGATAATGCACATTTATGTTCAAATATAATGCAGAAATGTGGAATTCAGAAATGCATTTGAAAGTTAGAAAACAAGTTCAAAAGCTAAAAGCATACCAAGCGCTTCGAGCATTTTGTCACATTCATCAAGGATAAAATGCCTCACGTTCTTCAATGAGAGATCCTTATCTCTTCCTAGAGCCAGAATCCTCCCAGGTGTCCCAACAACAATATGCGGGCACTCATTCTTAAGCAAGTCCTTGTGAATTTTTATATTAACCCCACCGTAGAAGACAGCAACCTTAATATCAGGTAAATAGGTGCTGAACCTCTCGAACTCATGACAGATCTGCAATAGAGACCAAAACATTAGCAGAAGTTAGAACCACACAAATTAGTAATCCTATGAAATGTATGAAAAAAAATAGCATTTTACACATTCCACAATGCCGGAAATAAAGAACATGCCAAGCATCTTGAAAACAAACCTGGTAAGCCAATTCCCTTGTATGGCACAAAACAAGTGCAGCAACTTGGCCAGCCATGGGCTCTATTTGCTGCAGGGTAGAGAGAACAAAGACAGCAGTTTTTCCCATTCCAGACTTTGCTTGACAGATGACATCCATCCCCAAGATGGCTTGAGGTATGCATTCATGTTGCACTGATGTAGAACCAAACAAAATTGGAGCGAAGGAACCCTTAGTAAGCAAAATTTGACCTTCCAGATCCTTTTAAAAGAAAAGGTTTAGCAAACCAATTAACCCCTCCAAATTCAGGTGTGTGGAAGTGGTGCGTTACCTGAAATGGTCAGATTAAATTGCTCAGAGAAATGTGCATGTTAACATGGTTATTATATAATACTCGGCCCAAATTGCTGGTGTTTTGGCTGCAGCATTGAGGACCAAGCATTCTTTACAGGTGATTCCCCTTTTCAGCAACTTAGATAGTTCATCAGGTGGCACCCACATTGGATGGAAAACAGACAATTTAAAGTAGATATCCTCATCCGAACAATGAGATCTGTGGACTTCTTTCTGTCACATAGAGATGGTTGGACATATTTTCTCTTTAACCATCCATCTGCAAACCATTTATCGAATAGATAGTATTATCCAAAGGGAAATTCGTGTAGAAATGTGCATCCATCGTTATGCCTACTAGATGAATGGTCTGGATCAGTGAAAGGTAGGCACACCTGTACATAGCGCTGGTTCGAATGAAAACACCATTGATTTGGGATTCCTCCTATTAACATAAGGAAATGCAATAGAACAAGCAAAGCCTTCCAAATTGAGTGCATATATAAATGCATGCATTGTGTTAACAATTTGTGATAACATCTACAAACACACCAATTTTTGTCCTGAGAGTTTTCTCTTCTTTTTTTCCTTTTTGTTGAAGAATATGTGCTCAAAGTTGTTTAGCACATCAAAATTTTAATATCAGTTAACTCATCACAATTAACTTCTTATTATAACAAAATCTGTGTTTTTCATGAAGTCAAACAGAAAATGAAAAGAACTTGACAAGAATTTGCCTTCTGAAGGATGCTCAAATCCTGAATCTACAATGGCTCGAAGAAGCTCCGGCTTTAGAAGGAAATCTCTGAATCCTGAACTGTGAATTCCAACATAGCCCCTACATAACAGAGGAAACAAAGAATAAAGAGATGAAGGATGTTATCAAAAGGAATCTCAAGACAGAAAGCTCAATCAATAGCAAGGAAGCATCTAACTCCACATAAAACTTGAAATTCCGGTGAAGGCAAAAAAAAAAAAATCATTCTTCTAGGCCAAAGAATTCTTAATTAAGACAAATTCTTCCAGACAAATGTAAAGTGAAAGGAGGCAGTAAATGAGTACCTAAAAAACCACATATTCAAAATTTTCCAAAGAAATAAGCTGTGCTCAAGAGGGAAGCCACATCAGACGCTGATGCCCATAGACATGCATAGTGTTTAGAACTACTACAAGGAAAAGTAAAATCATGGAGATCCAGTCCACCTTGTCCTCCCAATCTCTGTGCGGCACATGTGGCTAATATGAAATATGTAATGACAATTCAAACAATTCATTCACCAGGGACAACCATGAGTGGGCCACACACTAAAAATTAAAGTGAATAAACATCCCCAACCATTTAAAATGTGTACAAAAAATACTAAAAACCGGTCGGTGATTTTTCTCCTACATTTTATTCATGGCTAGGATCGTCTGATCGTTATGGGGTTTTTTTTTTGTCTACATGTCCATATACAGAGCCTTATGATGAATGGATAGTTCGGATCATCATACACATATGCCACCATGTGCATACACCTGGAATCCACCACAAGTTGAATGCTTAAACATAATACTAATCTTCCAAAACTCCATGCTAGTCAATTTAACATAGAAGAACCCTGATTCTTTCCATTGAGACTTATCTAAAACCTAAAGATTTTCATCAAAAGAATTTGAAGTAGCTTCTTCTTCAGAACAAACAGGTAAATAAATAAATAAATAAGAGTGAGAGCTAAAGATCTTACTTCTTGACTGATTCACCAGCACCTTTGGCAGCAACAGAATCGAGGACTTTCTCCTCCTCTTCTTCATAATCGAGAAGCTCTTCCTCATAGGCATCATTGTCCTTCACTTCTCCCATTCCTATTATAGAAGAGACCACAAGAAGATGAGATAAATCACAAAAAGCTCTTGGAGATCGAACTCTCTCTGTCCTATTGAGGAAGCAAATATCTATGGTGCTTTGGAGAAGAATTCTCTCTGTCCCTCAACCATTTCATTCCTCAACCTTCCCACTTTTTCGATATCGCCTTGTTTCCTATACCCCTCAATGAAACTGCCATAAATCTCAGCGTCCGGTTCAAATCCTTTTCCAACCATCTCCACCTGCACCTTGAATGCCTCTTCCATATTCCCCTCTTCACAAAGCCCCTCTATAAGGAACTTGTAACTTGCCCGATTTGGATAAAACCCAACCCTCCTCATCACGTCCCTTAAAAACTTCAACCCTTCAGAAACCCGTTTTGTCCTACACAGTTCTCCAATCACCTCATTTACAGTGGCTGCCTCTGGCCCAAATCCCCTCCTGCACATATCCCGATATAAAACAATTGCTGAATCAACGTCTCCAATCATACAATACCCTTTGATCATACACTCATAACTAACACATGTCGCCTCAATACCATCCAATCCCATCTCCCGAAACAGTGCTTCTGCTCTCTTGATCTCTCCGATATCACAGAAGCCACTCATCAGAGTATTGTAAGCCATGACATCAGGTTTAATTTCCTTAATCTGCATTTCATCCCATAATCTGATCGCTTCATTGATCTTTCCTCCACCACAAGACGCTGCCATCAAAATGGAGTAAGTGAAAACATTCGGATCACACCCGAATTTCACCATTTCATTCAAAATATCATCCATCTGTTCCATATTCTGATCTCGATAGGAAGAAATCATCAAAGTATTGAAAGTCTGCACATTTGGCAAAACCCTAACCCTAATGTTAGTTTTATTTTCGGACCTAAAAATCTCTTGATACATTGCAAACCCTGTGCCCGATCCTCTAAACTCAGCCACTGATCGGATGATTGAATTGCAGGTACCAGTCATCGGATGAATTCCGCGTGATCGGAGCATGCGAACAATCTCAACCGCCCGATCTATCTTGTTCGAATTTAGGTAGGCACGGATGAGGAGTTCGAAGACAAATGGGGCCGAATCGCAGGAACGGTATGTTTTCACCAGGGTTTTGAAGATGGCGGGATCTGCACCATCGGATTCAGATATCCTGATGGCAGTCCGGATCAGGTCCTGGGCACGCGTTTTGAGGCGGGATCGGGCAAGGATGTGAATCATGGTGGAATAAGAGACGAGATCAGGGGCAAAAAGGGAATTTTCCTGGGACCAGAGGAAGAAGCGGAGGGCAAGATGGGGATTGTTTCTTACGCGGAGCGTAATCTGGGAAACCTCGGCAGGGGAGAGGACGTTGGGGTGGATGAGGGATTTTAGGAAGCTCCAGCGGCTTTTGGAGCGGTGTTCGGTGAGGACGGAAACAACGGATGAGATTAGGGCCTCATTAAGAGGGGTTTGATCGGATGGCGGGGATGATGAGAAGAAGAGAGAAAGACGGTGTTCCAGTAGAGGGGAGGAGAGAATTCGTCGTTTCCAAAGCGCCATAGACATTTGCTTTTTTCTCTCCAAAAAATCAGGAAAAGCTCTTGGAGATGAGAGTTATTCTTCTCCTGCAAGATTGAACTATCGTGAGTGTGAAAAAGAAAAGAAAAAAAAAAAGATTTGAAAGATATTTCTGAGAGCTTGCCTTTGAATCTTCGGATAGAGAGAGGAAAGAAAGAGAAACTAGGGTTAGGGTTTTGGAGCGTCTGCGAGAGAGAGAGAGAGAGAGAGAGGAAATGATTCCCAAACTCGTAGAGTAGGGTTCTGGATAAGAGTTCTGGATAAGAGAGGGAAAACCCTCTACTAGGGTTAGGGTTTGGGAGAGAGAGAGCGCGCTCGATTTCAGAAATCGGTAGGTCTTCTCCAGCCTGGGGATGAGTACTCACCACTCAGTGAGCGGGAACGGAGCACTAACTCGCAGTACTACCGCAAATTGTAGCTCGCAGCATCTCGTCACTTTCTCGGCCTGGAGAATTTTCTCAATGAAATATTGGAAAATATGTATTGTAATTAAGAAATTATTCTAAATATAAATATATAGTAATAAAATGAATTATTTTCATTGATACCATTAAATTGAAAATAGGATTGTTTACCAATTTTGGGGCCAGTCTTGATCAGGTTGGGCTAAAGCTAATCATTTTTTAAGACTTGTTGTGTTAGGCCTATGCTCAGCTAAAGCCCAACCCACACTCATATAAAACGGTGTTATGGCACCACAAGTTGTAGTACAATTGCCTGTAGGTGATCAATTCTCATGCACCTTATAAGAGCAACTGGCTTGAATTTTAAAGATAGGTTAGAGTTGCTAGGTTAATAGACTCATCGAAAACCGAGCTCAAGGTGAGCTTGGCCCATTAGGCCCAACACCGTCTCAGCTATTCCCCAGGGTCCAGCAAGCCACTGCGAAAAAAGTCAGGCGGATGCAAAACTGAGGTGGGCTACACCAAATAAAACTGTGAGAATGGAAAGGTCCATCGTTGAAGCCTTTTTGGAGATGATCATGATGTTTATATGACATCCGAACCGTTCATAGGGTTATAACCACCCAGATAAACTTTAGACACAAATATCATCCTAATACATAAACTTCTGTCACCTCTAGGTGATCGATCTCCATTGTTTCATGTGGTATGGCCTACATGAGTTATGGATATGCCTGATTTTTGTACTCTTGTCCTATAGTGGTCTTGAAAAACAGGAGAACGAGATTAGGTGAGACCCCGGCCTCACGTAAGAGGGTGCGGCCCTTATCGTGAGTTTGCTGTGGGGCCCACCTTGATGTATGTATTATGTATCCATCCCGTTCATCCGTTTTTTTCACATCATCTTAAGGTATTATACTAAAAATTAAGTAGATCAAATTATCATGTGAACCATACCATGAGAAACAGTGGTGATTGCCCGTCCTACCATTAAAAACTTCTCAGGGCGCTCCTTAATGTTTATGTAGTGTTTATTTACCATCGAATCTGTGGATAAGGTTAAATTAGACTGTATTAAGGTAAAAAAAACAAATATCAGATTGATCCAAAACTCTTGTGGCCCATTAATGGTCAATCACCACTGTTTCTTATGCTATGGTCCACCTGATAATTGGATATGCATGATATTTGGTTTAATGCCCTAAAATTATGTTTACAAACAGTTCGACGGTGTGGATACATAATATATACATTAAGGTGGGCCCCACACGGTGAACCTATGTAAGGGCCGCACCATCTTGCGTTAGTCCGGGGTCGCACAGAATCCGCTCTCGAAAAACAGATGGATAGAGTGGATGTGTCACGGACATCTCTGTGAGCCCCACACAGCCCTGGAAGAATCGATGTGCCCGGTTCACAGGCAATCAGCTCCAAAAAAAAATAGATATCTCGGTGCCTGGGGTTGTGTTGGACATAGAAATGTCCGTGACAAATCCACTCAGCCCATCTGTTTTGAAAAGACTACAATAAGACATAATTCCTGAAAATAAGGCAGATCCAAAACTAGTGTGGGCCATACCACAAGAAACAGTAGGGATTGAATGCCTGGCAGTAACGGAAGTTTTGCCTCGGATAATATTTTTGTTCCTACAGTATCTGAGTGGTAAAAATTCTATGAACAGTTTAGATGGCATATAAACATCACAATCAGCTCCAAGAAGGTTTCAACGGTGTACATTGTTGTTCCTACTATTTTTTTGGTGTGGCCCACCTGAGTTTTGTATCTGCCTTATTTTTAGAATCCTCTCCTAATGTGGTCTTTAAAAACAGATGAATGGAGTGGATTTGTCACCAACATCTCTGCGGACCCCACACAGCCCCGGGCATAGAGTTATCTAAGTGCCCCTGGTCGTAGGCAATTTGCATCCAGTTTTGGGGGGCGGGTGCTCTCCGTGGTGGGGTTGAGTCGGTTGACGGGTTTCACACAACCGACGTCCTGCACAAGTGGATAATACAATAATAGATATCTCAGGACCGCTTCCATCCAATCAAGCTATCGTCAGCCCAAGCGGTGCATGCACGGGGAGCGCGACTTGGCTGCCACCCGGAATCAGATGTGGGTGGGACCCTGACCATAGGGCCCACCACAACGTATGCATTGTATATGGACACTGTCCATCTATTTGTCAACATATTTAGGGCATGCCCTACAAACTTTGGGTGGACTACACAACAAGAAACAATGGTCATTAAACTCCCTACACTGAAAACTTCTGAAGGTCTCCTGTAATGTTTATTGACCATGTTGATAAGGGCACATAGGTCAGGATAAAAAATAATAATAATAATAAAAAATAATAATAAAAAATATCAGCTTTATCCAGAACTTCCGTGGCCTACAAAAAGTGTTTAATAGTCAGTAATCATTGCTTCTTGTGGTGTGATCCACCTATATTTACATCTGCTTCTTTTTTTTGACCCTACCCTTAAAATAAGCTGGTAAAATAGATCGATCGCATGGATTCACTTGAGGTGGGTCATACAGTCAGGATCCCACCCACATTCGCAGCCAAGTCTTGGTGCTCATGCATGGCATGGCATCCCTCCCATCAATAAGTGGGCTGTCCATGATGTTCGCCCAAAACAAAAACAAAAAATGGGCCAATCCAACCTCCGGATGGACCATACCATGGAAATCAACGGATGCAGATTGCGTACCAAGTAAATTCTGTGGGGCCCGCTGTGATATATGTGTCTTATCCATACCATCCATCCCTTTTATTCAGCTTTTTTTGTGCATAAGCCCAAAATTGAAGCATATCCAGCTTATTTCAGTTTATAAGATGGCCCCTCCAATGAGGATTACCATATGCACAAATCAGGCTGCTCAATTCATCAGGTGGGCCACCCTATATATATATATATATATATATATATATATATATATATATATATATATATATATATATATATATATATATATATATATATATATATAGAGAGAGAGAGAGAGAGAGAGAGAGAGAGGGGGGGTTTTCTTTATATATTATACCCCTCCCTTTTTTTATATAAGCTAAAAAAACCCTCTCCAGCATTATGAGATAAGTTCTCTTTTTTATAAAGTCATAAAACACAGTGTTAACTATTTTCTTAGTTTACAATTAAAGAGAACAGTTGAGTATTAAATTTTGACCATTCACCACATGAAATTACGCTTCTATACTTACTTTTTAGAGATCGCTTGGCTATGTGGGCCCAGCATAGCCACATGATCCAAATCATCCAATGGTATGCCATCATGGCATTTGATCTAGACCGTATAAATGGTGGATCAAAACCATTCAAATACCGTGGATAACCTTTTCACGTTTCCATAATGGCAAAATGAAAATTTTTCATTTTCTTTATAGATGTATCATATGATGCCTGCCCGATTCAAGCAGTGCTTTCATTAGTCTTGGTTGGTCCCACATTGGTGACAGGTACTTTTACATCATGACAATGGACCCTCCCTAAACCTTTGCCAACCTAGCTAATCTATGGGAAAATCTGAACAGCACTTAAAAACCATATGTAAAAATCAGGATTATCTGCTCATCAGGTGGGCCACCCTACACAAAAAAAGAATGCACAGTGTAGAAAAACTTGCCAAGTGTCTACATTCAATGCAAACGCTCTGTTCCTGAATGAGTATACTTGCCCATCTTTGTATGTCGCCATCCTGGGAGAAACTAATGCATATACGCATTGATCCACAATGCGCATGTCAGGTGGTATGTTCCGCTTGTAAGCTGTAAGCTGAGCAGCATGATGTGGAATAGAAACTAAAAGACTCACCAGCTACCAAGTGATTTGTCAAGCATTTCCCATAGATTTAAGACTCTTCAACGCAGTCCAACTCGTCCACTCTCGAATCGTCTGATTTGGGGGTGACTCATCTGGGTGACCCTTTTCATCAAACTGGATTAGGTCCAAGCGAGACCGAGTCAACTCAAACTAAGTAACAGGGACTCGACCCAAGTCTTAAACTACAGCTGAATCACATTCCCAAAATTCCCACATCCCTAAAACATGCTTCCGCATAGGATGCTTGTGTCACTAGGTAAGGGGTTCGCCTAGTTGTCAGACCCAGCTTGGGTTTTCAGAAACATTGAGAAACCAAAGTCACTAAGCCTCGGTAGAAATTGGCAAGAATTTGGTATGTGGCCCCTCCCCAAAGAACTCCAACACCAGGGTAGAACCGATCTTATTTGAGGCATGGAATTGGGAAAATAGAGAACTAGATACAAATGAACTCAAATCCCACCATCATTTGGAAAACTGTTGAGGCTGTACAGTGAACAGGTTGTGACAAGACCTAGAAATATTGCAGTTTGAGGCATGACTGTAGTCAAGAACAGTGAACAAAGAGAAGACTTTAAAGAGATCTAATTTCTAGTATGTCTTGTTCAAGCTCTAAAACTAGCTGATTTGACTTGAATGCATCAATGATTCACCTACCTTTCTTTATGCAACTTCATACCGTTGCGCACACGCCCTTCTTTAAAAGAAAAAGGTATCTCAACAAAATTAAAAATACGAAGAAAAATATTGTCGGGTACATTTGGATGTACCAACAAACATGGTTGGTACAACAGGTAGACTTCCGCATTTGGGGCAACGCATGCCCATTTCCTTTTCTTTTCCTTTTTCACATCTCAAATCACCAGTGAAACGATATACAGGAAGGCCCAAACATCGCCAAGGAACGTAGCCTTCAAACGTCGCCTGAATTAGAAGACATCTACGGACCCTGAAATCTGAAGTAAATCAAGTCATTAATTAAAGGTTAAAGAAATTGTCTTTGAATTTCAAACAAATAAAATAAAAAATCATATGAGCTCATTAACACATCGTATAAAGTTACATTACTAAACACTATCATGATTCTGTTGAAAGATATGCTATCATCTTTTCCTGCTGTTGTCCATTGCAATATTGCATTTTCATCTCTACCGTTCTCATCCACCATATTAAAGAAAACTATATGTGCCAACAATTAGGTGATCAAAACATTAATCCAATGGACCCCATTGTGGATTGGGGTGCCCACAAATGTCCCAATGAAACTATTCTAACCCTTCAATCCCTCGCATGCAAATAAGCAATTAAGAACAGTACATGGGACCCATCCACATTCAACAGAGAGAAGGCCTAAGATTTGAAGTCCCTGATCTTTCTAATTCGGGAAATTTTTGGGTCGTTTTCCCATCCAACTGGATCCATGATCTGGATTGCTAGATGTGACAGGTCCCACTTCTACAAAATCAATGCTTGAGGATGGCATGCAAATTGTCAGATCAAGGATCAAAACATTTCATTATCAAGTGAGTCGATAAGGTGAAGAAAATTACCCTTGTATGAGCTTCAAGGTAAGGTTAGCGCAACACGAATCTCGCAGCAACAATAGAATCATGCCCTGGTGTCAGCAGATTTCTTCACCTTTTTCGCAAAAGTTTCAGCTACCAGTAAAGGGAAAGCTATAGTTGCATCGCAATGGACCTGATTGACAGAAGCTTGGCACTTAGAACAATAGAAAATCGAGTATAAGAACTACATTTTCAAAGACATCTTTCTTTCTTTTTTCCTTTCTTCTTCGTGTTCTTTTCTTTTTTTAATAGGTCATTTTAAAGGCATCTTGACCAAGCAATTCAATCTGGAATTAGAAAGAAGAGTTGCAAATTGATCATCCGCATGCGGCAGTGGGTGGTAGAGTTTGAAGCAGTCAATATCCACAGAAAAGCAGGCATTGTTGCTGAAAAGCTTGGCATGTTAGGTATTGAAATCCAAGAAAACAGCAGTGAGGAATGCTAAATGAACTTGCATGAGTTTTCTTTTCAAGGAAGCCATGGCTCGCATGTGCCCAATCCAAGCCCCTCATTGGGCTGATGAGCAACCATGTAAATACCTGAACCAAAAAAGTCAGGCTGGCCAGCTCATCTGGTGGGCCTCACATGTTGAATGTAGATAAATCATCAATTTTCTACTTTCAGCCTGGATACATTGGCAAGTGCAGTACAGTGAGTCCCACTGGCAACAGTCAATTGCATTTGGGATTCTATTCTAACTACTGTTCTCCCTTTTCATTAGTTAAGGGTGTGATGGTTGCACGCACCAAATATCTAAATATCATGAAATTTCATAATATTTGGTGCAACCAATGCACCCTAATGCATTTCTTTTTATTCATATGCATGTTTCTTCATTAGTTACATTATTTCTTTTGATTTGTATATAAAAGTGACATGCAGCCATGAGGACTGTTTGTTCAGACTACAGCCCTGGGTTCAAGCTGCCGGCAGTAAAGCGTTGCAATTTGCAAATATCAACCTATCTAAACACTTAAACTACACACACACACACACACACACACACACACACACACACACACACGTACAGATATATGTGCACTTGAGTGCGTGCGTGCGTGTGCAGAAATGAAACAGAAACAGAGAAGTGGGGCAGAAGAGTGCACACTTTAACAGTTTTTGCAGAACCCCGTATCTTTCCCCACGATACAGCCTCATCAGGACGAGCCCCAGAATCGCTCCCATCAAATTCCTGCGCTGTATTAATAAAAACAGCAAAATCCGCACCATTTCGCATCATATTGGCATTGCAGATGTGGTGCTTTGGCAGCCCACCTCCAAGAATTATCATGCCTGTCTTCCTAAGTCCTGCATGGACAGCTTCCCCATTCATGGCCCTTATGTCTGTTCATAAAACCCAAAAGGTGTCAATTTATTTTTATGAGCTAGTGGTGATTGGCACTAGCAGCACCAACAAGTGGAGGGGAAAAACATGCCTTGAACAACATCAATAATTAAACCAGGTTTGCGGAAGGAATGGAAGTACAACATGTCACCCAATGAACCGTCAGTTAAGCCTGGGCAGAAGACAGGAATGTTGTTCTGGAAGAATATCCACAGGGAATATCAGCAATGCAGTTTTATCTACAGAAAGAAATCAGATAAGCATGCCCATTCACATGGATTTCTTAAAGAGAAAGAAATCGGTAGCGGAATGCATAAATGTAGGTTCAAGTCTTCAGACGAGCTGCTAAAACAAAATAATTCATGGCTGTGTAATCAAATATGAGAAACAATCTTTTTTCTAGAGTTGAGAATACTTGTAAAACTGCCTGTCAGTATCAATTTTTTCATAACTTGTAAGAGAAGTGGAAGACATGTCAGGAATGATCCTAACTATACTAAGGGCCCGTTTGGATACTGATAAGTAACTTATTTGAGATAAGTAAGTTAGGTTTATGATCAATTATTTTTTTGAAATGGTGATTATCAATTATAAGTTAACTTTCTTACTTAAAAGTTACTTAATCACTTCAGCTTAATAAGTAGAATAAGTAGCTTATCTTAAGTAACTTAATCCAAACCCCCTATATGAACCATATCTCTCATACATGTGTGTATTATAGCATGTGTACAGCAAGGCCCCCTCTCCATTTAGCTGATGCTAAGTTTGGTTCACATTCCTTGAAGGGAATGAGAGATTCGGGTGGTAACTTGACTGGGGTGTCCCAGCCCAGCCCAGCCCAGCCCAAGTTTAGTAAAGTTAAATTGGAATGTGAAGGCCAATAACACTGGATGCAAATGCAGAAGAAAAAATATCAACGGTATCACACATGCTGCAAACGAGATCTTCTGTCCACTAAAATCAATATCAAAGGCTTATAAAGATAACAGGCAAAAACTAATAAAAGCAGGAACACTTCTAATAAAAATCAATCCTCATTGCGATGAATGGAAACTAATAACAAGAGATTGCTAAGAATATTACAATGAAGGGAAAATTAGGCCTATGAAGAGGCGTTTCAATGCCCAAAGTTAGTGTTGGCTAAGTTGAAAAAGTTGAGACATGAATTTTTATGGCAAGGATCGGAGGACGGGAAAAGAATTCATCTTATTGGGTGGGATGAGACTTGGAGAAAATGAACTTGGCTCTCCTACGAAAGTGGGGGTGGCAATTCGGGACAAAGGACTCCTTTTGTAAAGTCAATAGCAGGAAAGCATGGCAATCAAGTTGGTGGTTGGAGTGTCAAAGATTCTCCTCTTTACAAAGCAGTTCAAAGATTCTTCTCTTTACAAAGTGTTGTGGATCTCAAAGGGGATATCTAGGCTTGCATCCAACCTCAGTGCAGGGATCAGCTTCTCTATTGGAAATGGGGAGAGAATTCGCTTCTAGGAAGATGTGTGGGTTGGGAAAACTTCTCTCCAAACGGCGTTCCCAAGAGCTTGCGCACCTATCTTTGGAAAAGGATACTATGGTTTCCAAGTGCCATTCTTTCATTGGGTCCGAAATGGTGTGGACCTAGATGAGGAAATTGTAGAATTTGTGAGGCTTCCTGACTGTTTTCACCTCCACATGCCGGTGAAAGAAGAAGGGGATAGAATGGTGTGGTTAAAGGATAAATCGGGATGCTTCTCGGTTCGGTCCTTCTACGAGGCTCTTCGAAGGTTTAAAAGGGATGGTGCTCAGACGGCAATGCTTGGCACTATGGGGCCCCTCCAAAAGTTGCAGCCTTCGGGTGGCTTTCAAGAAGGGGGGGAATTCTTACCATCGTCCATGGTTCTTTCTAATGTGTGCGTCGTGTGTATGGTGGATGGTGAGACTATCAATCACCTTTTCATCCATTGTCTGTTTGCGAAGAAAGGTGTGGAGCTGCTTCCTAGGCCTTTTCGATATTCCTTGGGTCATGGCGGAGTCCACTAGGGAGTTGTTCTTGCTTTGGAATGGAATTTGGCTAGGAAGGTTAGAGATATTTGGAGGTTGACCTTGTTGGCTTCATTATGGTCTATCTGGAGGGAACATAATGGAAGTTGCTTCCGAAATGAGTCCATCAAGGCAGCAAAGGTCGCCTCCAAAGTGAAGCTTCTTGTAGTGGAATGGACCTCTTGTATCAAATCTTTAGAAGATCGTAATTTTTCATTTTTGCTTCAGTTGTAATTGTTTCTTGTGTCATCTCGGCACTCTCATAATAAAATGTTTCGTTACTCTTTAACCAAAGAAAAAAAGAAAAAAAGAAAAAAAGAACAAAGATTAAAGAATAAAGAAAAAAGAGGAGTTTAGATGCTATCTTGATTTTGCACATTTTTCTTTAATACTAATTAAGGAAAAGGGAAGAAGAAACATGCATACCTTGAAAGCCCAATATAGGTATGAACTCTCATCATTTATCTCCTTTCCAAGGCGTGCTATCACCTTTGATGGTGTCCAAAGTACATTCTGGGAAAACAAAAGGCCACACCATTGATGGCATTGTCAGATTTATATAAAGATGGAGAACAAAAACCAAACACGGAATGTTCCTTGGTAAAGAGAACTCCCAAGCGTACTATGCCGACTGAAAAAAGGAAGTACAATGTTAAAATTTTGAAGGAGATGCTAACTGCTTTGTGTTGGGCAAACACCGCCCTTGCTGTCTCTCTCTGTTGATCAATACAAGCACCCTTTTGAGTGTGAAATGCCACACTCCAGATTGGGGAGGCCACAGCCTCCTAGCCTCTGCCACGTGGACAGAACAAGTTCCCTCATGGTTGCAGATTACGCCATAAGGCACCCCTGCCAAAGCAAACAAACATTTTGGCTTTCCTACATCTGTTTCCAGTCTTCTGCTGAAACAACCAAGGTGAAAGTACCCTGGATTCCACCATGTGGAAAATGCTAAAGGCTCAAGGTGTTCCAAAACGGGAACGGTGGCCGTAACAGCCACCACCATTACTGTTATGATACGGGCCGTAACAGCCGTTACAACCCTTTTTTTCTAAACAAAATGTTTCTGGACTGTTATAGGGCCGTTACGGCTCTTTTTGTTGGAACGGCCATGACAACCATTTTGGCCCCATAACGTGTAACGGTTATGACTGTTACTGTTATGTAACGGCCGTTACATAACCAATTTTGAATACCTTGCACAGGCTCCTCACGTAGCACACCTGCACACGTGCCTAAAGGCTCCCAAGGGAGTGTGTCCAAGCAGTCACCCTCTGAGCCATTGTGGTTTGCACTACATGGCAGAAGAAGAATGCTCCCAGTCTCCTGAGAGGACTTCTATGCTCTAATATGACAGTGCATTCCCAACCAAGCAACCATTGTAGCTAACGTGGATGTCCACAAGGACTCCGCCCTTTCAATGGTTCCTACTCAAACCAGAGGCAGCTGCAGCTGCAACCATGTGCAAGAGATCCTAAGCAGGCTCCCTGCTACCTTTTACTTATCAGGGAAGATCCTGCAGGCTTCGAGCCATTAGCTGTTGCCACGTTGGTGGCACACCCCTTAGCTGTTGTAGTAGACAAATTAGGACATTTTCATGGGGAAAATTAGGTCAGATTCTGGTTCCCTTTATTCTGAGCAAATGATTAATTATGTAGAGCAAGAAAACACTCCAAAGATTTTATTTTCAGTTGTTTATAGGGGGAAAAAAAGGATACTGAGGATACACTAACAATCTTTATAATACACACTTAGCTATGCTAGAAGGATGAAACAAGATTACCTCTTCAAACTGCTCTTGCAACATACAGTCAAATATTGGAATGATCCAGTCCTCAAACTTGCAGTAGTTGTCATTCGGCACCAACAAGTTTCCAATACGGTTCAATCCTTTTGACCGCAAATAAGCACCAGGCAATGAAAAATCACCTTTATATGTGGGGGCAAGGCATTTTATAATGTCCTCTTCTACACCACCAGTAGTGGTAACCACTACATCTACCTGCAAATACCTCAATCTCATTACAAGCAGCACTAATAGCCCATACCAGCAAAACAAGAATGTGACAATGATGGTCGATACTTTCACTCCTACAAGTTGGGAAATAAGCAATATTAGTGGAGCATAAGCATCCAACACATTCCATTTAACACAGGTCATATTTCACAATGGGATTTCTTTAGCTTAAGAAGAAGGGGGAAAAAGCATCATTATTAGCATTGTGGATATAATATCTGTACTGGTCTCTCCACAAAATGAATAAGATCTTAAAGTATATAAAAAATTCCGAAGTCTTCTATGCGATATTAGTGCAGACTCTTATTAAGCCTACATGCACCTCTACTCATGACCGCCAGACTTGCATAAGGCAGGAGCACTGTATAGATAACCTGGCCAAAATCTCAAGCTCGTCCACTCATCAGATGGGCCACACATGCACGTTGAATACAGATCAGTCACCAATTTTTTGAATGACCCTCTATCTTTGATGTAGGCCCACAGCCATCTAGGCCCATTGTAGGTCCCCCAATAACATAGGCCCAAAGCCCACCGTAGGCCCAACATGTGCTATATTTTGGGCCGATTATTTACAGATTTGAAGATTACCATTTGCTATTTTTGGGAGATATGGGGGGCTGATTTAAAAAGGTGATGAGAGTATAATTGATATGATTGAAGATATTGGCTAGATTTAGAGATTTGATTGCTTTCCATGTTTGCCTAGATTATTTTGTAATAAATTGTGATTGATTCTCCTAGTTGTTAAGATTTCAATTAAGGATTCCTTTAAGATCTATATAAGCGTGGTGGTGGTGGTGGTGGTGTAGGTAGATTCAAATATTTTTCTAGGTGTGGGTTTTCTTCAAGTTTTGTAAGAGAAAAGGATGATATCAACAAAAGTTCTCTCGCTCTCTACTTCATTGTTCATGTGAGTATTCTTTCTTCTTCTTCTTTTTTTTTAAATTTCTTTGCAATTTGGGTATCGAGATCTCATTGACTCAATAACCAGGTTGCACCATTCTTGCATACATGCATCCCACCTGATGAGTTGATCAACCTACTTTCTAGACCAGGTAATATACAGGAACCTGCCCGATGCTTAGCACATGCCAGGCTGTAAACATGGTAGCACGTAGAGAATATGTGCATAGTTAGCAAAACCATTTTTAAACTCCACATTTTTTGAAAAATAAAAGCATGTACTTGATTAAATGTTTAAAACTCCATATATTTCAAAAGATAGGCAAAAATACTCATTTTTTAGCAAATTGAATTAAAAGCTTCCTTTTTACAAACTCTTTATATATATATATATATATATATATATATATATATATATATATATATATATATATATATATATATATATATATATATATTACAGTGATTCACATATATAGATTGGTTGTGGAAACTTTTAATAGACAGCCATCAATTTATATATAGACTTGAAAAGGATTTGAAAAAGTTAAATGCGTGTGTGTGTGTATTAACCCACTGTTTAATTAGGCATGTACATTAATACTCATGACCATGGAAATTTTAACCATTTTAATTTTAATGTTATACCTTAGCCTTATGTATATGTGCGTTACGTGTGTACATTATGCACCCTTTTCTTGGCACATGCCATTTTGCTAACTATGGGTATGTGTGGGGTTACAAACCTATGTTAGTGCAATAAGCCTATCAATTTTCACCACGGCCACTGGTTTAAAATTACCTAAATTAATTTTTTGCAATTTTTCAATATCCTCCACAATTTGAAAACTATAATTTTTAAAATCAACATTAATCCCTACAATTATTGTATGGAACTTACCAAATGCACAAATTCAACTCAAACAAAAGAAATATAATGCTTCAAAACAAAAGGAGAACTTCTAAATATGGTTGTGGTATAGGAGGAAGGAGCATTAAGGAATCATCTTGGTATAGAGTCTCGGCGATTTGGAAAGGGATCCTCTCAATCAAGGAAATTTTTTTGAATGAGTTGGTTTTAGCCTAGGAATGGGGAGAGGATTCGTTTCTGGGAAGATGTGTGGGTTGGAGGTTCACCATTGCAAGAGTTGTTTCCAAAAACTGACCGATTGTCTCCAAATTGTAACATTATGGTTGCGCGGTGTGCATTGATGTATGGCAACGCTATGGTTTGGGCTCCTCCATGCCGAATGTTCCTGTCAGATGAAGAAGTTATTGAATTGACTTCGCTACTCAACCTAGTCCACTTATATCATCCAGAGAGTGGGGAAAAGGACTATGGTGTGGAGAAAGGATAAATTAGGGAAATTCCCAGTTAGGTCGTTCTACAAAATGCTTCACAAGTTAGAGGCGGATGGAGTATTCATGAATACCAAGCATGTGTGGTCCTATCGCACACCTCCAAAGGTTGCTGCTTTTGCTTGGTTAGTGGGTAGGGTCTCACAATCGATAATCTTCAGAAGCAGGAGATGATCTTACCCAATGTCTGCTTGATGTGAGGTGCTAACCTTGAATCGGGGGATGTTCCAACCATTTGTTCCTTCATTTGCCCCTTTGCTCTTAAGGTGTGGAATGGTTTCTTCGCCATCTTTGATGTCTCTTGGGTAATGCCGAATTCAACTGGGAACTTTTTGAAGGCTTGGCATGGTGTAGATGTTGGGGTGGAGAAAATGGCTTTTCGGCAGTTGTGTCTAATGACGGGTCTCTCTAGGCAATATGGAAGGAGAGAAACAGAAGATGCTTCCGCAACATCAAACACAGTTTTGAGTGGGTAACAGTGAGGGCTGAGTGTTTTGCTTTGGAAGGGGGAACATGTAATGGTGGGGAGAATGGGTGGTCTTTGCCCATGTAATTTGGGGGTTTTCTTGTATTCTTTGTGCCGTTTCGGCACTCGCTTCATAAAATTACCGTTGCCTTTCAAAAAATAATAAATCTGACCTATCAAGAAATTTTGTGAAAAGTATTAAAAAGGAGGTCTCAAGTCCAACAGGTTGGACCACAATTTATAGTCACCCAGAGAATAGCTTCTATTCTATCATGTGTGTGTGATATCCAACCTTTCCCATAGGTCGGGCCAACCACGAGGATCACCTTGTGCAAAAATCTTCCATATCCACTATTGCTCGTTATTTTCAATCGCATGTACCAGGTGTGCCAAAAATCATTGCTCGTTATTTTCAGTCGCGTGTGTTGGGCGTGTCAGAACCGACTGTACGGCTCGATTCCAACCGAACAACTTTGACCCCAAGCGCTAAGATAGGCAAATACATCGTAATCGACCATATATGACCAAGATCTGTAAAGATCGTTTGCCTATTCAACCACTCGAACAGTTGTTAATAGTGATCAGGCAATATTTGGAGGGTAGGGCTCGTCCTCCAATGATGGGTCACAATTTTGCCTTCTGTACAAAAGGACTTTTCAATATAGACAATATAAAAAAAGGAAACACTTACGGTTGGCCGCGAGAGACAAGCTGCAGATTCATTAAGCTAAGTCCAACGTATGAGCATAGACTTCGAGTACAGCTACAATTCTCAGCTACTGGATTACTGCTACGGAACATAAATTCACAACTTACACTACGAAATGTAAAAAAACAGGATTATGCTAAGGGAAATGAAACTATCAATTACACTAAGGAATATCGAGAGCAAAATGCTAAGGAGCATAGTAATTTGAAAGATAAGTTTTGTTGGTTTGATTTGATTTGGTTGATGCTGGACCTCTTGCACTGTTACACCCTTATGCTTTTATAGACTCCCATAGAGCCAGGAATCCTCTAGATGGTGACGGTTACAGCAATCGTCTTCCCCACGATCAACCCTTCTAGGTCCTTCTCTTCTAGACAACATACTTCTCCATACTGCCTTTTTATTTCTGCCTCTGATTCGTTCTCATGTTGCTCGGTCAATTCCATCGTGGCACACCCGAGGGTTGCCATCTGTGTTCTTACAAAATCAGCCACCGAACCTCCTTTGCAAGTACAAACACTACTTCTTTGCCAACAGTACCACATGTCCCTTTCCCATTAGCCCTTCAAGGCTTGCCAAAAACGGGATAGAACATCCGCTCATTGTATGGTTTGATATTTATTAATGGCTAGAAATTGTTTTTTTATCATATCGCGCACCTGATGAATGGATGGAGCTGATCTTTTGCATAAGGTGATCATCACGGTTGGCCCAACCTATTGGAAGGGTTCAATGTCGAACATACATGATAAAATGGAAGTTATTTGCTAGCTGGACCATAAGTTTGGGTACAACCCGTTGGACTTGAGACCTTCTCATTCAAAAAACATTTTTTGATGAGCTTAAGGGCCTGTTTGGATGCCTACAAGTTCTTTAAGCTGTAAGTGACTTACAGGTAAGTAACTTACAAGTGGTGTTTGGGGAGGAAATTCACTTTTAAGTCACTTACAGGAAAAACTACCAGAAAACTTCCAAGGGCTGGGGGTGAGAAGTCACTTCCCTGTAAGTGACTTGTAGGCCAATGGTCTGATTTTTGAAAAGTGGAGAAGGAGGAAACGCACACCACCTGCAATCGGCTCTCTCTCTCTCTCTCTCTCTCTCTCTCTCTCTCTGCAGTTAGGGTTACGAGCTTCTTTTTTATTTTATTTTCTTTTATTTGAATCGACCGGATTTGGTGAGGCTGTGATAGTGGGGCACACCTTAATGGATATTTTGGCATATCCACACCGTCCATTAATTTTACCAGCTCATTTTAGGGCTTGGGCCCAAAAATGAAGCAGATCCAAATCTCAAGTGGGCCACACCATAGGAAACAGTGGCGATTGAACATCCACCATTAAAAAATTCCTAGGACCACCATAATGTTTATTTGCCATCCAACCTTTTGATAAGGTCACACATACCTGTATGAAGGCAAAACACAAATATCAGCTTGATCGAAAAGTTTTATGGCCCACAAGAAGTTTTATTGGTGGGCATTCAATCACTGTGTTTCCTGTGGTGTGGCCCACATGAGATTTGGATCTGCTTCATTTTTTAGCCCAAGCCCTAAAATGAGTTGACAAAACTAATGGATGGCGTGGATTTGGAACTTGGCCTTCTTTCTTGTAGCCATTGGTTTTCCAATCCATGAATGATATGTTTGGGAGCTATAATCAAAGGGGTTGTTTACAATCATAAGCATTCAACTATGGTCCCTTCAAATGGATTACATGGTCCTATCTACTATGCTACATTGGTTTATTTACAAGCCACTAATTGGATGGCTGGGATCATCTATATTGCAAATGTTGGTCATGATGATCAATCAGATGAACAACTTAGCTTATTGAAATTTGCGTCACACCCGTAGTATTGTGGGGTTAAATAGTGCGTGCTTATTGCACAAAGTTGTATCTAAGCAAGCATCTTATTATGTAATCCAGCGGTATTTTACAATGCCTCTCTCTTCTTGTGAGATGCGGATGACTTGTATCAAGCCATTGACTTGTAATTTTTTGTTTTAGTGCATCGTAACATTACTAGGATTTTTGCATCGTAACTATTTTGAATTCATGGGCCCATTTTTATGACCCACCTAACAATTGGTTTAGCCTAAGAATTGGCTAAAATATTCATTTAAATGGGCTTAACAAAATGGTATCTTTGGTGCCAAGATTTCTTATGTGATTATTACATTTTAGAACAATTCCTTACTTCTAATTCTGCTTGGTGTGAACATGCATGCATCTTCTTACCTGTAACTAACTTACAGGCTACCCAAACACAAAAACCAACTTACCTGTAAGTGACTTACAACTTACATTCAAACAGGATTACCTGTAAGTTACATTCACCTGTAAGTGACTTACTTGTAAGTCACTTCCAACTTAAATAACTTACATGCATCCAAACAGGCCCTAACGGTTCGTTTGGATAGCCTGTAAATGGTTTACTAGTAAATGATTTACTAGCAAATCATCACTATTTGCGTTTGGATGCCCTCTAGTAAATGATTTACTAGCAAATGCCCCTTCTCATTTACTAGCAAAAAGCTGTGATTTCATTTACTAGCAAACGACTCTTTTTTTTTAATTTTACACTGTAAATGATTTACTAGCAACCATTTACAGGCTATCCAAACACTGTTACAACTTAAAGCCAAACAGAGTGTCGTAAATCATTTACTAGCATTTAAGTGATTTACTAGTAAACCATTTACCACCATCCAAACGACCCCTAAAAGAGAGAATTCTTCTCACCATTCCAAAAAAATAACCAACAAAATAATCACAAAAATAAAAAAGCATAAACGCACATCACTTACCATACGATGCTCGACGAGAAACCGAACAGTCTCTCGAACGCCCGACGATATGAGATTTGAAGTGAACCCCAGAAAAACCTTGCATCTAACAGACTCCCTAAACCCTAATTCCCTTTCCTCCTCGCTACAATCTTCCGCTGGCTCATCGTCCGCGAGCCTCCAATCTAGCTTCAACCCAAATGGACACACAGAAATTGCAAAAAATTACAAAACGGCCAGCAAAGAAATCAAACAGATATTCGAAAGAGGAGAGAAATTTTCGATTTTTGAGCTCACCATTTGATTCACCACCTCGATGGCGTCTCCGAGATTCGACGCCTGGAATCCGGTCGAGACCATCGATTTCATGAGGGCCGGGTAGTCGACACCGCGATTGAAATCGTAGCCGGAGATCCTCTCGCAGCTGCCTTCGAGGGTTTCGGATTCTTTGAAGACGGTGGATCGAACTGAAGCGAGAAGCTGCTGCTGCGGATCTTTCGTGGCTTCTCCCATTTCAAAAGAAGATTTTTAAAAAGGAAGAGAAAATGAGAAAAAATCAAACTGTGCTTTCGTCAATTAGATAGAAAAAATTCGGATTTCTTTTTTCACTGCCACGGAAGATTGGAATTCCAGAAATTTAGGAGAAACGAGATTTTTTGAGCTTCGGATGCCGAAGCGGATTGCCTGGTGCACCCTACACCGGCCAATTTGCTCGTGTGAGTACGTGTCGCCTGCAGACAACTTCGTCAGTCCTCGAAATCCGTGTTCATACCAACGGTTCAAAGAAAATAAAGATCATGTGGGCTCCAATATGATGTATTTAACATATCTACACCGTCCATCCATTTTACAAGATTATTTTAGGGAATAATTCAAAAAAAGAGATATATCCAAATCTCAAGTGGACCACACCACAAACGGCAGTGGGGACAATGATTTTCACCATTAAAACATTCCTAAGGCCTACCATGATGTTTATTTTCCATCCAAACTTTTCATATAGTCACATAGACCTGGATGAATGGTAAAAACAAATATCAGATTGATCCAAAACTTCTGTGACCTCTAAAAAAGTTTCAATGGTCGAAGTTCAATCTCCCACTGCATTCTGCAGTGTGGTCCACTTGATCATTAGATCTTTTTGGGTTAAATCATTATAATGATGTCTCCAAATGTACGAACGGTTTGGATATACCACGAACCTCATGGTGGGGCCCACAGAAATTGGTGACGTCAATACACCAGCGAGCTCGCTGGTGTGCGGTGCACCAGCTAATCCGCTTCGTATGCCCTAAAAGTGGTTAAAAGTTTTTCAAGGGATTTTTACGAAATACTACCTCATTATTATATTGTTGACATCTTCGTACCTATTTAAATTAACTTTTCATTAAGCTACCTCATTAATCAATTCAGATGAAGTATGCTTGCGACATCAGAGCCGTTCATCAGTCAATCCACAATTGTCAGATGCCATATCTCAAAAAACAGAGGTTGAGACAATCATCGGGTGAACTACACTAGTATAAAGAAATGAACGATTATGGGAATTGACCAATGACCCACCTGATAACTAGATCAGCATGATCTTTTACACATGAGATCTACACATTGGGGATCGCTTGATCAGCAGCTCCAGTGTTACACAAGTGAGTAGCATTTCCATCTGTGTGTATTTGAAACCACAAATGGGTGGATTTGGAATCCAACATCCTCGAGAAGAGAGCTAATTCAAAATCACAACATTTTATGCTCGTTTTCTTTACCCCGCTTGGACTCCGCCCAAAATCAGCCCCATTCCTAGTTTAGGTGGAGCATATGATTGGAACAGTGTCCAAGGCAAGGAGGACCCTCCCAACGGTTTTTTTGGTGTGCCCATATGAATCAAGGATGGAATTTATTTTTAGTATCCGAGCCTAAATTTTTATTTGGCATCTAATGATTGAAATGGATTTTATATAATTATCATGGTGGGCCATGTAAAAGATCCAGTTAGACATTTCTCTTCCAACTGTTTCCTTGATGTGAACTATGGTTAGCTTGAACTTTTTGGCGAAGGATATAACCTTGGATATACCAGCTAATGGTGAGATGATAGTGGATTTCATTGCAATACATACGGATTGAATGTTAGGTGTTTCCCTCGCAACAGAGCCCACCTTGACGTTTGTGTTGTATATCAATGCTATCCATCAGTTTTTCCAGCTCATTTTAGGTTAATGGTCTCGGAAATGAAGTAGATTCAAATCTCAATTGGACCACACAAGGGATTGAATGCCCACCATTAAAAACTTCTTGGGGGCCATAAAGAATTTGGATCAAGTTGATTTTTGTGTTTTCCCTTTCATCCAGGTCTCATGTGACCTTATCAACAAGTTAGATGGCCTGTAAACATTTGGACGGACCATACGTAGTTTTAAGTGGTGGGCATTCAATCACCATTGTTTTGCCAGGATGCGGCTAGATGACGGGGTGGGGCTTGGGTGGATACATGAGGTGGGTGGGATTCCTAACCTTAGGGCTCACTGTGATGTTTGTATTTTATATCTAAGCCATCCATATGTTTTGAAACCTCATTTTAGGGCATGATCCAAAAATGAAGCAATCCAAATCTCAAGTGGACCATAATATAGTAAACAGTTGTAATTGACTATTAGAAACTTCTCACGAGCTACAAAAGTTTCAGATCAAGCTGATATTTCTCTTCATCCAGATCTTTGTGACCTTATTAACAGGTTGGATGGCAAATAAACATTTCGGCGGCCCCAGAAAGTTTTTAATGGGGTATTCAATTTTTTTTCCAGTGGTATGGTTCGCTAAGATTTAGATCTGCTTCTTTTTTGGGATCCATGCCTTAAAACGAGCTGCCAAAATGGATGGACGGTGTGGATGTGAGGCACATACATCACAGTGGGCCCTACAATTAGGTATCCACCCAAACAGCACTCACTGATGGAGGGGTGAATGTACAACACATACATAACGTGGGCCCACTATGACGGCTACCACCTAATCCCCTCCCGTCGCCACGAGCGCGGATGGGACACTACCCTCTAATGTCCCTGGCTAGGAAAAGACCGGGGCTCTGAGGGGCCACCATGATGTAAGGTATTATTCACACCGTCCATTCATTTTTCCATATCATTTTGTAGTACAAGCCCAAAAATTAGGCTGATCTGAAGTGGACCACACAGTGGGGATTAAAACGCCCACCGTTGAGAAGTTCTGGGGGCCACAAAAGTTTTGGATAAAGCTGATATTTGTGTCTAACCTTTCATCTAGATTCATGTGACCTTATGAACAGGTTAGACGGTAACTAACCATCACGGTGGGACCTACCAAGGTTTCAATGGTTGGTGTCATCACCACTGCTTCATGTGGTGTGGTACCCACCATTGAAATATTTTTGTCTGCTTCATGTGGTGTGGTACCCACCATTGAAATATTTTTGGGGGCCACAGAAGTTTTTGATCGAGCTAATATTTTTGTCTAACTTTCATCCAAACCAATGCGACCTTAGGAACAGGTCGGAAGGTAATTAAACATTATGGTGGGCCCAACGACAATGGTGTGGTCCACTTGAGCCTTGGATCTTCCTATTTTGGGGCTTGTCCCCTAAAATGATACGGAAAAATGGATAGACAATGTGAATAAAATCCATACATCACGGTAGCCACTCATAACCCCTGTGGTTCCTAGCTAGGGACATGTGGGGGCAGTACCCAATCTGCATCCACAGCCAACATGCTCTCTCTTGAGTTGGCAAGGGTCAGCAATGCACACGTGGGTCCCACATGGTGTTTATGTGAAATTCATTCTGACTACCAGATGCTTCACCCCTGTAAAATCCATTTTGACACACCCTTACACCCATGCACGCCACATGGGTACTCTAACCTATGACCTGTTGAGACCCTGTAGGTGCTTCACCCCAGTGAAATCCATTCTGACACACCCTCACACTCACGCACATCACATGAGTACTCAAACCCATGACCTTAGTATTGAAACCCACAGTGTCTATCACAAGTGATTACTTGTTTTTAGTGGGTCATATTTTTTAACACACATGAACTCACACATACCATATAGGCAATTGAACCCATTACTGCAGTGTTAAAACGCACTTTGTCTCCGTCTACCACTGAGTCATGGGTTGGAACCCAGGTCATTTGATCCAGTACATCTAGAGCACTCGGAATGCATCCCCACATGTGACATACATGGACTAGAACAAGAACCTTCATTTTGTAGGTGTAATAGACTTTAGATGAATAAAAAAAAAATGTACCGTTTAGACCATCGTAACCCTTTAATTGAGGTTGTCCACATGGACACTTAAAAAAATCAGCAGCATATCCCATTTAATCAGAAAGAGGTTCATTTTTAGACCGTTAGGATAACCCAATCCACGCTATTTTTTATTAGCTGCTGGAGCCCTCTGGAGATGCCTCTTTCTTTTTTTTTTAATATTTTTATTACGCACGCACCGTCTGCACCCACACACCCTACAATGGGTATTGGAATCCATTGACCTTAGTGTTGAAACTCTGGACATGCTTTAAAAATAGTCAGATGTTATATTTTTCTTTGCAGGGCATGCATGTATGTCAATCCAGACCGTCCAAGTATCGTGGCACATCATGAATGAGGCAAAGCATGAAAATTGTACTAATCATGCGACTCTAACCGTCAATCGAAAGCTATTACATGGACGGTTAAGAACATAATGATAAGAGTCCAAATCAACGGACGAAATCAAATGGATAAAAACCATCTGATCAGTGTGCTTTCCAGGCTATCACCACCACTTAACAAGTGGCAGCGAACACTGTCCATGGTCTAGCCCATCTATCTACTAATATAGTAAATGAAGAGCTTTGCTAAGCACACGCGTGAGCAATAAACCTTATTTACACGCCACACGTGCCATCATCGCACGGTGGGTCCAAGATTCAATCCATCCATCAGAAGTCAACACTATATTGATGCTCTACCTTGATCCACTGGCCGGATGGACCACAGAAACGCTCCAGAGAAATGCTATCTTATTTATTTTTCCGGAAAGTTTACATAATACTCATTAATATAGCATTTACATCTCAATACCTATTAAATTACTTTTCATTAAGCTACCTCATTAATCAAGTTAATTGGTGGACTATAAAAACAAAAGCACAATAACAGATTTCAGAGGAAGTTAATACCATATTAATGATGTAGTATATCATAAATATCCATTTTTTTTTCAATTGGCCAGGTCGTTCCAATATACCCTTTATATTTTTGTGAATGTGTGGCCCACCTGATCAAGGGATGGATTAGAAACATTTGTGTCGAAAACAGGAATACGATCAATTTTCAGGCTAGACAGGTGGGGCCGGCCCAAAGGATTTCTAGGAAGTCCTAGGCAATTGCTGAGATCAGGCCTTACAGGCTTTTTGGACTTTTTATGGAAATTCCTCTAAACTTTTCTCAACCGTCCAAAAACGAGTAATGGATATGTTAGCTGAAAACTTTCAATGGACCCCATTTTTGGGCTATGATCCATACCAAAGTGCACCAATCAACGCTGACACTCGGATATTGTGCAAGATATGAGCCCAGATAAACAGACATGAAAATACCAGAATTCCAACAAAATATCCAAATGTAGCAAAAATATACACACCTTACACTAGATCATCCAACCTTTAAAGGTTCGCCGCAGACTGCCAGATACCATAACTCGCACTCTAAATGGTCAAACACAGATGAAACGGACAGTCATAGTAAGATGGGATGATAAAAAAATCCCAACTACAGATTTCATAGAATAAATATAAAAAATCCCAACAACAGAATTCATAGAATAAATACTTTTCATATATGGCTGAACAAATAGAGGTATTTCAAGTTTTGAACTACAGCATGTATATAACCACTGTATGCTTGAATATATCTAAGCACTATACAATCTAAAAAGGACCAAAATGCAATACCCACATATGCAGAATACAGACCGTTCATGTCTCGGACACCTTGTTGGTAATGAGAGTAGCATAATTGGCAATTGTTGCATCTGGAGACTGCTTCAGACGTGTTAGGATGGGGAAGAACTCGGACGAGCGGATGAACTGCCTGCAAGGCATGTGGGCACACATTTTCCCCAAGGAAAAGAGTGCGATCTTCAGCGGGGATTCGTTCACAGCATCCCGTCTGCTTGGGCTCAATGCTACCATTGAACACTCAGCAACCAGCTTGAGCAAAGCCTGCAAGAGAGCAGATTTTCATCAGAGCCAATGACTACATTAAGAAAGGAAAAACAAGAACACTGAAGAGTTAGTTTTAACTAATTCTCAAAAAAAAAAAAAAAAGAGTTTTAACTAAACCAATCTACTGCTGACTACTGCAGTTAATGTAGCAAAAGGGTGACAAGATGTGCTTGTTTTTTGAATGGCAGTGACAGATCGATGTACGGGTGGCATACATGGAAGTTGATCCAGACCATCCAAATTGCATCCTATTATGGATGGAGCAGACCCCAAAAAATCACATTGTCAGACTATTTAACTGTTCAATAAAGCTGCCGGATTTGGACTGCTGACCAATACAAAGAGACGTATTTCAAGGGTTCAGTCTGTCAACAATGGGACCATGATTCAGATAGTCTAGAATGACGCGCACATCTGCCACATGCATGGTCGATGAGCTGCCACCATTCATAAAATGGTGGAAAATATTCATAAGTCTTGCCCCCATTAACAAAACATTATCATATTCGATATATGCATCAATGTTTAAGGTATTGTCCGAAACCAGTACACAGTATCCCCCATGAACAATACGGCCATATCAGCCTAATTGGCACAAAACAGCCTGATATAAGGGAAAAACAGGGCAAATTGGGGCCTCAGTGGTGAACAATACTTAAAACCTTGGTATGTATAAACTAGTATATCAGACAAAGGTGCAAAAATCAAAAGCCGATTCAATAACCTGAACAGCGCCTTTGGAGATAATATCTTCGCAGAGCCGGTTGGAGTTGCGCACAAGGTTGCTGAGTGCACCTGCAGCATTTGCTTTCGTTTTGTCTTCCTCTCCCGTAAGCAATAGATTCGTAAGCTGAGGTATGGATCTCCTTAGCTCATCATACAACATGTCATTGTGGTACGCCGCATTTCCCACCTGGAGAGACAAGAAAGTCACATTTTTCCAATACCAAAATCTCATACTCACACATGAACTTGAATTCTCTAGGGCACGTCATAAACTTTCATTCAGTTATAAGGCCCCTTGCTGCAGTCCAAGGTATTCAATAACAGTAACGGTGGCCATAACAACCATTATGGCCATGTAACGGTCAAAAAATTTTAGAAGGAAGAAAATGTATCAGCCCTATATTGGCCCCTTTTTTGTAAGGTAACTAATTTTTTTATTAAAAAGGAGTCCCAAAAGGGCTGAAGGCAAAATACAACAACTAAAGCCCATACAAAAAGAACCAATCACTTTGGTCAAAGTCCTTATTGCAGGAGACCCAACCTATTACATCTAGCTTTGTTCTCTTATAGACTTCCAACTCTGACTCACTTTGTTTCATAAGCGCCGGGTTCTCCCACCCCCCACCCCCAAATGGCCATGATTACAACCATTACAACTAGCCTCCACACCACGTTTTCTTTTTCCCCAACCCCTCCCCCATGCCTAGCAAGGAAAAGGCCAACAATGCACATCAGCATCACCAATGACATTCCGAGGAAAAAGGCCCGTATCAGCCTGTTACAGGCCTTTCTTTTTTTTGTTCTTTTTTATTTTTTTTCCAAGAATGGGCGTTACAGCCCTGTATCTGTAACAGGTCCCACCGTTAGCATTATGTAACAGCCTTTTTGCAACCGTTTTTAAATACCATTTGCATGGCCCAACAAACTGTAGATGTAAGGCCCCCTTTCCGTGATCCAAATCGTTCATATGGTGGGCTCTGTGGTGGATAGAAACGCTCCTGAAACTACCCCATCAAATTATCCTAACCATCTGATTCAGCCTTGTGTTTGTAATTATCCCCCTTCATCATATATACCTTCATGATATATCTAGGAACATGTCTGACAGAGGAGATAAGGGGATGGCGCATCCATAACAAGGCCAGCAGAGAGATGGTTTAGGTCATTCAAAGTGTTCCCCACCGGCCACCACCACCAACGCTGGGCCAAAAAAACTAAAACACTGCTCTATTCGATCGAGCAGCATATAAAACTCTAAGAGTAAAGAGCGCCATGATGTTGGTTTGTAAACTCATACATAATTGAAATTGTTGTAGGGATCGGAAGGGATATCCTTGCAAAGAAAACCATGTATTCTTAGCAATTATACTTTGATAAGTTCACAGTAGCACCAGTCTCCTAGAAATGATATCCCAGCCCTAAAATGTGCATCAGGGACTCCTTTTTAGGATCCCACATGAGAAAGTAGATTCTTTCTATATTGAGTTCTTTATTGAGCCCACGATTTTCCAAAAAGTTATATTGGGGGGGAAGCCACAAAAGCCTCTAATCTCTATACATACACTCAGAACCACAAATATTAACTGGGAAAGTTCTTACAGCAAAACACGCAAACTTCCTGGTACGTTTATCTGGGTCAGCGCATCTGTCAATGAGAAGACTGATTATATGATGCCTTGCCTGGATGTTTAAAATAAGGGCAAAATAAGGAGAATCAATTAGCATAATAACCACATACAACCAATATCATCTAGTTAAAATAAAAAAAGAAATATACAACTCCATTTCTTACTAGCAAATTATAGAAATACGAGTTGTGACGACACATGTTTCCGATGGCACTGCAAGCTTTAGCCCGCACATTTGCATCTTCATGACTTAGAAAATCTTTCAAGAATTCCAATAAATCAGCTTTGTCTATGGCTTCATAGAAATCCTGCATGCACATTTCATGGATGACATGGGTGAGGTCAGTTACATCATTCCTTAAAAAAATAAGTACTCCTGAATGACCAATTCCGAAATCTTGGGTTGATAATTCATGCGAATGGATATACCGAAAAAGAAGTTGCTCATAAAATTACAGCAGGGTGGATGAAATGGAAATGTGCTGCTTATATGGTTTTGCCATATGCATCAAAGACCAAGAACTGCACCAGTTAAGAGTGAGTTGGTTCGAGTTGAAGGCTACCAACAAGTGGATAGCCCAAAAGGATGCTGGTTGAGGTGGTAGGAAAAGATTTGATGATCTATAGTTTAACTGAGAATATGGTCTTTCATAGAGTGGAATGGCAGAACACGATTCCTGCAGCCAACCCCAATTAGTTGGGATAAGGCTTAGATCATGATGGTCAGCTCACAAGAGAAACATGCATGCATAACCATCAAAACAAATTATTATTTTCAATTACTGTTTGTTGTCTCAGCTGTCTGCTTCATATCACAGAAAGCACACATAGACAATACTGCTGACAGGGCAACATGAAAAAAAAAAAGTACTAACTGGCCATGAGAGATGAAAGGTTGGAAATATAACTTTCTTAGTGCAATGCAAAAACATATAAACAGACCATTTTCTGACCTTTGACATCCGAGCAAGATCAGAAATTATCATCAGAATGTCCAGCACCACCTCCCTAAGGATAGAACCCTCGAGCAGCTTTCTCATTCTGCTTGGATCCAATAGACCATCTCTGTGAAGTTGAATGGCCAGGGGTTCATAACTTATCATTTTAGCAAGAAAAGCTACCGGCCTTGCTAAATCTTTTGACTCCACGTGTTCTAAGCACCTAAGAATACAACCTGGTAAGCCAACCTGCCAATGCACTTCCGTCAAGAACTGTTAACAGCCATCCACTGTCTGAATAACAAAAGATTAAAGATCTCACCTCCATAAGAATTTTAATATATTGAAGCATGTTTGCCTCAATTGCTTTCACCATGTCCTTGTTCTCCATCCCTACTCTTCCACCTGGTGACCCTATGTTGAGAAGGAACCCACTATTGATTGATGCGGTTGTTGATGGCATGCCAGTAACAGTCTGTACTGCGACAAAAGGAAATGCCAAAAGATCAATCACGGCATTGATTAGATCTCTAATCCCATTGCTTCCGCCACCAGGCCCACTCCAGCATTTTAAAATCTTAAGGTGTGCTTCAGAGATCAAACCAGAGATGAGCTTAACATGTTCCCTCCTAAACAAAATCTCACGGAACACACCACCGGAAAGGCAGTGGCATATTGAAGTAACCGTCCATACAACACCAACAGGTGATAGCCCAACTCGATCCTCTGTACCATCTGTTCCTTGCATGGAGGGCCTCTGAAGGCCATCAACCAACAAATAGAGAAGTAGCTGGGGAATACCATTGGAACACGCTTGCTCAATGGCTAGTGGTCCAACCCACTTCAGTCTTGTTTCCAACAACCCAACACACCCATCCCTGAGTCCGTGCCAGTTGGAGAGCATCCCTTTGCATTTGGAAGTCGCTTCATTTTCATCAGACGACGAGAGCCTGAGGTGGGCACGCAAGGTTGCAGTAGGAGGAATCAAAGGCAGTGCAGACTCAAAGATTGGGGAGTTCACAGGACTTCCACTTTCAAGGGATATAAGAGATGCAAGAGCCAACATGGCGGCCGCGCATTGAGGTTGAAAGGAGCTTGCCGCCCTATCATCAGAGGAAGACAGGTGTGCAAGAACGGAAAGCCGAGCACGCTGTTTTTTCTGAGTAGTAGTGAGCATGCATGATGCAGAAATTCTACCAGCTGACTTCAAACATTGTGCAATTGTTGCCAGGGTGAGGCAAGAATGCAGAATCAGTGCCTGTGGGTTGGACAATTTGCATTTTTGGTTGCATGTTTCTCCAGTGGATGGTTCTTTGTTTAAAGTAGAAGCACATAGAGATAATATAGTGAAAATGTCTGCAACAATTGTTCCATCACCACTTCCACTGATGGTAGTAGAATTAGGTACGGGATTAGGCAGGCCGCAGAGGACATCGCAGGTAGCTGTGCTAGAAATACAGATTCTCAACATGAGCTGAAATAGCAAAGAACATGTCAGCATTTACAGAAATTCAGAAGGATGACAATTTTGTACAATCATGATGCAGATCAACTGCTGAAAGGACAATTCGTGCAAGGCATTGCTTCTCCAGTTTCTAGTTGGAAACTCATGAATCCAAGGACTTGGAAGCTCATGAATCCAATTGACTGAAGCAGTTGCAGACCTGCACAAATAATGAGGTTCCTTTGACTTCTTCAGATGGGATTCACAAATTTCAAAGCCTATACGGTACCTCCCTTTTTTCCTCAAATGGAGAGGACTTCCAAATTACCCCTCGTGAACAACTGTCTTTGACGCATTCAGAACAGCAAAACAAGGATTCACAGACGTTTTGCAAAAGGCCGGACAAGAAGAGAGGTGCTAGGTGCAATTAAGTCCTTGATTCGGATAGACAAAATTGGCAAGTTCTAAATACATAAGAGAAAAGGGAGTACATTGAATCTCATAACAAACAAACAAAAAAAGCAAGTGCACAATTGAAAGCCAGTCATTTATGTGGTGTAACCTTACAGTACGGAAGGTTTCTGACTCTTGAAACATACACATTATGACACATTAGCACAATAAGCAAATTGTGAAGCAAGCAAATTGCTGGTATAAATTGTTTAGCGAAAATGCATGCATGTATCAGTATAGATATGTTGTGTTGTTATATTAGCACAAAAGAGAAAAGGCACCTGAATAACAGCCGATAAGGTAGATTCTAAGCCTTGGTGAATGCAATAGTATGTAGCAACCTGCATGGGTTTGGATTTAAGGAATGTTCTTGCAACTCTATCAACAATTTTAGATGATTCTGTCTCTACTGTACTTTGGTTGTTGCACTTGATATCAAGCCGAAGCAAAGTATGGCTTCGGAAAGAGTTCAAAGGAAATAGATTGGCATGTCCTTTTATGGACATAATTTCCAGTGCATCTATCAATGCCCATAGAGCCTTGTTTGCTTCAGAAGCTGCAGGTAACATATTTGAAGAACCAGAGATGAGACTTGACCCTGAAGTGGCTAAGCAGAGACACAATAGATCAACAATGCCAGATGTTCTAGCATGATCCAATATCTCTTTTGAAGTTTCTCGCACTGATAAGGGGGCAGGGACCACCTCAGGACTCACAGCCGACACAGATGTCTTTAGTCCACGAGCAACTCGAGATAAAATGACAGCAATGCATGCAGTGGATTCATATAACATTCTTCCAGATGATGCATCATTGGTATATCCCACAACCTGCATGTTCAAAAGGGGAAGATGAAAATGAAATCACAGAAAGCTGTTGAAGATCACTCATTACACTGAGGAGAAAGACCTGCGAGTAAAGTTCTGTGACAGCAACCCAATGACGGCTGTAAGAATTACCCATTCCACTTCCACTGTTATCCAGAAGTTTCTTCAAAATTGAAAGGCACTGCATAAATCAAAATTTACAATTATATCACCTCCTAAAATGACAAGAAAACACCAACATGACTGCAAGCAACTTTGTATTGCAAGTTCTTTTGGGCCAAATAAATGGCTGCAATACTAATATTCTTGAGATTTACATGTAAATGCCTATATCAAGTATCACCAATTTCGAAAATTCAATTTTCCAGGTCCAAAGAGATGTACCTTTAAGGTTAAAGCATTACCATCAGTACCATCAGGAAAATTCATGCCAACAGTGACACCAACAAACTCAAGAAGTGTGCATATCATATCATCAACTACTGCACTGCAGCGAAGAGCCCCAGCTGTAATTATGTTTGTAATAATTCTGAGCGACTGGTTTGCGCGAGCAGCATCCTGATCCCTGTACAGGTTTCAGAAAGCAAAATTAGTTTTATTGGCACGGGAAGTATTTGATTTTGACTACTAAAGAAGATAAACAAAAATAATGAAACCTGAGAATAGACAAGTCAATTCCACAAGGAACTACTGAGTGTAATAACAACTAGAGAGAACTGCGATAGAATGGTTGAGAAGTAATAAGGCATGCCACTAGTGTCACATCTCTGTGTAAATAAAAAGGGTAAATTTACAAGTGTCACAATGAAAGAAGACTTCCAATTTCATGTTTTTCCACAAACATGAAAATATATTTGCTTGCAAAAATTGACTAAAGAAAATAAAAATAAGGATTCAAAGCATCATATAATACACATAACAAACTAAATTTACATCATCATAAATTTGTTTCATGGTTCAAAGGTCAACAGCCTAAAAAAGACCAGACCTAGATCATTCATGTCAAATGAAGAATACAGTTGTAAAGAATGAGCATTTTCGCAAACTAAAATGAGCTCAAGTTGGTTCAATATGAGCAAGAAACCATCTATTTAATGACCAGTATATATTGTTAGTGCACTTTTCTGTGGAATACTAGTGCACCTTATTTGTCAATTATGTAGGTCCATGTGACTAGGTGTTGGTTGAGCCCAACAAAGATAAAGACTAAAGACACAAGAGGACAAGTTGCATCCAGGAAGAAGAAACAAGTAAATGAGATGCCTTGGTGGGCCAAAACCCTTGAACCTAAATCAAAACCAAACCTCTAGATGACTTGACTCAATAGGTAAACTTTTAGCCATCCTAGAATGGCCTTAGGAGTCCCAAAAGACCAACCATTAGAAGGCCTTAAAGGTTCATGAGCTGCTGTAAACAAACAGACCAAACAACAAAACTCATGTGTCTGGCGACTGGTCAGAGACCGGTTGACAGCACCGTGCGACCGGTCACAAGCATCGAGCTATCAGTCATCAAAGGCCCAAAACAGGACAACAACCGAACATCAGTCCTGAAGAAATGCGGTCGGTCGCTGTTCAATTGCAACTGGTCGATGGGCCTTAAGCAACTAGCCGACACACCTGATCAACTGGTCACAAATGGCCAAATTGGGACAACAACCAAACCCATTGTCTCAGGCCTAACCCGATCGGTGGCTGATCAAATGCAACCGATCGCTACTGGCCCTTAGCGAGTGGTGGCCAGCTTTGGTCGACTAGTTGCCAACTAGCCGTTGCCTGTTGTTTTTCAACCGTTGGAGCTTTATCTATATAAAGACAGGCGAGATTTTTGGGCTCAAAATATGGATTTTAGTGCATTAGAAGAAACCACCATTGCTACTACCATTATGCTTTAATCCTAACCAATCAAGTCATTTTCTTTGCGATTAATCACATGATGGAGCATTCAAACTCATTTGAAGATGAACTTGTTCTCTATTGATCTCTAGATGTTTAGGCACCTACATCATAGGTATACTTAGTCTAAACCTCTCTATGATATCCAAATAGGTGAATTCCTCTAGGCAACAACCTTCCTATGAGTTGTAGAGAATTCAACCTATCTCTTAGCACCTTAGGCATCTCTTTGGAGCATCAAATGCAAGGTAGCTGATCATTGGAGCTAAGGCCTTAGCAAAGCATTGGCAACAAGATCGGGGGAGCAATGGAAAGCTGATTGAAGCATGGGAGGGCGGCGATCAAGCAACCCAAGCAGCACGACGAAAGGGGCTCAATCCAACAAATGTCATATTGTAAGAGTCTAGTTGTACTCTTTCCTTGTGGATGATTGAATGTGAGAGTTTGGTATCAAACTCGATCAAGTATCTAAGGGGAGTCACCGACACAGGTGTGTACGTATAGGTTATTGGTTAGCCTAAGAAACCATTATAGGTTCCTAGATTGGAACTGAAGGGTCGGGAGGAACGTTCAAGCTCTTGGGTTAGGTGGAACCCGTCAAACACCTCGGTTGGGTGGAACTGGTTTAAACACCTAAGTTGAGAGATGAACCTGCAAAATCTCTGTTCAGGTTGAGGTGAACCATCTGCAAAAACCTCCGTGTAAAGGTTGAGAGATGAACCTGATTTAAAACCTCCATATAGTGAAATCCTTTGTTATCATGGGTTGGGAACGGCAACCGGGAGTGGAGTAGGGAAACCGAACCACTATATATCGTTGTTTGTGATTGTTATTTGAGCACATTTTCGTTCATGCATTGTCTTTTAATTGTTGAATTATACGAATGTTTGAATGTATAAATGGTAGGCACTTAATTGTTTAATTCACACACACAAGGTGTAGTTTCACTTTCTAGACTAGTTGTTGATTAGTAATATCTTGTATAGTCTAGATATTGCACATAGATTAGTAGCTCAACTTGTTGTATCATTTATAATCTATGTGCTTAGGCTTGTTGCTTAATAAGCTAGATAATTTGTAGCCTTTGTGATTGGACCCACTTAAACTTAGAAGCTAAGTGTTACTTGCTTAATTAGTATAATTGCTAATTAGTTTTAATTAGGCAAGAATTTTTAAAAGGTTCTAACCGGACTTGGCCATAATTCTAAGTTGATCCACAAATTCCGCGTATAGCATTAAGGGTGTCGTGTTAGACGATCCGACGCAATTCCATATACTAACAGATACGAAAATGAAAATGATGTATTTAGTGATGAAAATATAAGAATCGCCACTATATAGAAGACCCATGATCATGTGGTTATCAATTCACTCTCCAAAGGAACCCTATCCTATGATAGATGATAAATACGATGGCTACCTGCAAAGTAATCGGTAGAATTTAAAAAGTAGGGAATGTTATGTGCTGAGATACAAATCTCACTACATAATGCTCTGATACAATTGAGTGAGATATAAATCTCACATAGAAACAAAGAGAAGGATGTAGAATGAAGAAGACGTGGAGGGTCATGAAGAAGAGGAAGGAAGATGTGGAGGTTAGCCTTGTTAACCAGCCTATGGGCTCTTTGAGGAGAGCGGAATAACTGATGCTTTCAGAATCTTTGGGGTTCAGAAACAGAGGTCTCCAGAATGGCGAAATAAGCATGTTGGAGCGGGCCTCTTGATGGCTTGGGTTTTATTTGGGTGCTTCTTTCTCTTTGCTTGGGTTTGAGCTTCTTTGTATTGCTGCCTTTCGGGCTTCTTTCTTAATAACATCTTATCACCACTCAAAAAATAAATAAATGAAGAAGGTTCTATTGTATTCACATTTCTCAAGTAGGGGTGCAAACGGGTTTAGTTGAGTCCAGGGCGACCTTGGACCCAACCCATTTAAGAATTTGATGAGGACATCAGTGGTGCACCTTTTAGAGTGTACCAAAGAAGGAGACGTCGCAGATCGAGTGTTGGAGCAAATGAGTTGATGTGGATGGACGTCGAGTCTATTGGGCCCATTTTCTGACGTGCTACAAGTATGGGACCACAAGAGCAGCATGATCGCAAGACCGCCCTATCGCGTAGGTGTTTTAGTCTTTAGGCGTTTTTCTGTGCTTTTTTCTTATTTTAGGCACTTTAGTGCTATGGTTTAGTTTTAAGCGTTTTTATGTTCTTTTTCTGGTTTTTAGGCGCTTCAGTGCACCTTTTTTATTTTCATAGCTTATATATACATTGTGAGAACCTTACTTTTTTATTATTGAATGAATAGAAATTTGTATTTTTTTTTCCTCCTCTTTTACCAAAGAGATTAAGGTTTTAAGATTGGCCCTTGAATGTTGAGGATTCCACCCCAGTTTCCAATTTTCCTCCTTTCCAAATCTTCAAGGTGGAGGAAAATGTAAAAATCACCGTTTTTTCATAATCCGTACTTTCTTTCATCTTGAACCTGTTGCTTCTCCATCACCTTCGTTCTTCTCTCATTCTTCCCTTTTTGGCACGAACAGAAAAGATGGATGACTAACCATGAGAATCGGATCCAAACTTGACTATGGACTGGCATATGTTAGATCTGGGATATCCTTGTATCCTTAGGTCTTCCCTTTTTTACAATTTTACGTGATTCTATGTGAAGGGGCATGATCCTGACGGATCGATCTCATCTCTGTGTTGGGATTTGCTTAATTCCTGTGATTGAGAACAGTTAGTTGATTAATTTTATTATTTGTATCTCTTCAACCTGATTATACATGCATCTAGGGTTAATGATGTAGAACGGGTCGCTGATTATTTCATGGCCCAGATGGGGCAAAAGAAGACCGTTCGGGGTCGAAAGTGATCCGGACCGTCAGGACCGTAAATCGGTCGTATCTCACAATCCGGAATGAGTTACGGGACGTATAATATATCAATTTGGGGTAGCTCGAGCTACTTTAGCCAACCAACCCCGCTACGCCGGGTTGCCCAAGCCGGAATCGCGAGAATCGACCGTATCGACGGTCATTAGGCTAATTTATTTTAGTTTTACTATTTATAGTAAGTTTTAATTCGATCATAACTTTGCATCTGTAGGGCTTTGGAGTTAGTGTCCAACATGAAAAAGGCTTAGAATATTTAGTAGAACAACATGGTTGAGGCCGTTTGAAAACTTTCTATTTTTGGCCGAAAACCAAGAGTTCTAGTAGGATTGAACGACTTCTATAAATAGTAAGTTTACTATTTATAGTAAGTTGCGTTTTCTAGGAGTTTAAGTTGGAGTTGGATTCTGATACTTTGCCTAGGGTTTAGTTTCCTATTTATATGCATTGTAATTTCGTTATTATTCATTCAATCTTCAATAAACAATTATTTGGAATTAAATTCCTCTTTTTTATCTTTTCTTTCTTCTCGTGGATTCGAGAAACTATCGGTTAGGGAGACGGTGATCGACCTACCACGTCCTCCCTGCGTCATTGGTATCAGAGAGAGGTTTCTTCCTCAGGACGATGGCCTCTAATGAAGGGTTGGATTCTCATCCTAAGGACGGTGCTCCAAGGGACTATCTAACGGCGACAGCCTTCGAGGCAGCATTCGAAGCAGCACGACGGGAAAACCGGTTGATCCTGCAAGGTATACAGGCGACCCTCGACTAGATTGCAGCATCGCTAGCTCCTCTTCGAGCCCAAGGCAACCAACAACCACCAACAGTTGTTATACGGGACAATCATGTTGTCCGTAGAACACCCCAGGTGGATAACCGTAGGGTTACGCCAGACGATTTAGAACCAAGCGATGACGAGGTCGAAGACATGTTCGTACGACGACCGGCGCTAGGGAATGAGCGTGTGGAACGAGCAGAACGAGATTATCGGGGCAAAGCTGATCTTCCCAGCTTTAATGGCCTACTTCGAATAGAGGAGTTCCTCGACTGGCTGGCAGAGGTCGAGCGATACTTCGACTATATGGACGTGCCGGACGACAAGAAGGTAAAACTAGTTGCATATAAGTTTAAATCCGGTGCTTCAGCATGGTAGGAAAACCTACAGGTTTCCCGCACCCATCAGAATAAGACACCCATCCGAACATGGCCTCGGATGAGACAGCTTCTTAGAGCTCGATTCCTCCCTAACGACTATGAACAAATTTTGTTCCAACAATACCAAAATTGTCGTCAGGGAAATAGAACCGTAGCCGAATATCTTGAAGAATTCCAACGATTGGCTACACGGAATAATTTAATCAGAGGCACAACAAGTATCACGATTCATTGGTGGGTTGCGATTTGCAATCCAAGATCGAGTCCAGATGCATCCAGTTTGGACGTTGAGTGAGGCCAACCAATTGGCCACTCGAGCAGAAACACAGTTGTCACGGCCCCCTGCTCGACCCTATCCGGCAACACGAAATCCCAACACCGGACCCACTCAAGATACAACGTTGGCCAAAGGCAAGGAGCCTATAGGAGGGCGTCCTCAACCTCCTACGGTCACAAACCGGGACTGGGGAAGCGGTTCCTCAAGACCTCAACGTACAGCTCCCACTACAGCGGGTTCCAGCAGGATCCCCAATCCATATGGTCGGCCAAGACTAGACCATTGTCTCCGTTGTGGCCAACCAGGTCACTGGTCGAACGCTTGCCCTCAACGCCCTGCAGCACACTTGACTACGAATGAAGGCGGCGTGGAAGGTGAGCCAACAAAAGATAACCCTGAATTGGAACAGGCCGAAGAGGGGGACACAGAAGATGTCGATTGGCTGACTGAAAATCATGGGGAATCGCTAGTAGTAAGACGACTACTTTACGCCCCCAGGAAGGAAGTGCACCCACAACGACATAATATTTTTCGCACAAAGTGCACCGTGCAGGGCAAAGTCTGTGACGTGATCATAGACAGTGGGAGTAATGAAAATATTGTCTCGAGAATTATGGTGGATAAGTTACATCTGCCTATGACAAAGCACCCTACCCCTTACTCTATCGGCTGGATCAAGAAGGTGAACGAAACCAAGGTAACTCATCAATGCATTATTTCGTTTTCCATTGGTAAAAGCTATAAGGACGAGGTCCTCTGTGATGTGGTTGACATGGAAGCCTGCCACATGTTACTTGGGCGGCCATGGCAATCGGATCGAGATGTGACCCACAGTGGACGGGAAAACATATACATGTTCACCAAGGATGGTCGGAAAATTGTTTTGGCCCCTATGACACCAGACAAACACCCTGAAGCTTCTAAAGTGGAGGGGAACTCTCTCCTTACCATTCGCGAGTTTGTTAAGGAATCAAAGGAAACGGGCGAGATTTATGCTGTTATGGTAAAAGGCGAGGAGCCAGGATCCTCTAATATTCCTCAACGCCTTAAACCGCTGCTAGAAGAATTTCGAAGTACTTGGCCTGCAGAATTACCTGATGAGTTGCCTCCCATGCGAGACATACAACATCACATCGACCTTATCCCAGGGTCCAGTCTACCCAACCGACCGCACTATCGGATGAGTCCGAAAGAGTGCGAAATTCTACAGGGACAGGTGGAGGAACTGATCCGTAAGGGTCTTATTAAAGAGAGCATGAGCCCGTGTGCCGTTCCGGCACTCCTTACCCCAAAGAAGGACGGAACATGGCGTATGTGCATCGATAACCGCGCGATCAATAAAATAACAGTTAAATATCGATTTCCAATACCGCGGTTGGATGACATGCTGGACATGCTCGAGGGCTCCAAGGTGTTCTCGAAAATGGACTTACGGAGTGGATACCATCAAATCCGTATTAGGCCAGGTGACGAGTGGAAAACGGCCTTCAAGACCAAGGAGGGGCTATATGAGTGGCTGGTTATGCCTTTCGGTTTGACCAACGCACCAAGCACCTTCATGCGTTTAATGAACCAAGTGTTGAAGCCGTTCATTGGACGTTTCGTTGTCGTTTACTTTGACGACATTCTAATATACAGTCAGGATGAAACGGAGCACATGACCCACATCAGAAAAGTGCTACAAGTGTTGGCCGACAACAAGCTATACTTAAATCTGAAAAAGTGTAGCTTCTTAACTGATCAATTATTGTTTCTGGGGTTCATTGTGTCGTCCACGGGTATCCGAGTGGACGAAGAAAAAGTTCGAGCTATTTGGGATTGGCCGACTCCGACAAACATTCATGAGGTACGAAGTTTTCATGGGTTGGCGACCTTCTATCGTCGATTTGTGCGGAACTTCAGCAGTATCGTCGCGCCGATTACCGACTGTATGAAGAAGGGTTCGTTTCAATGGACCGATGGGGCTAAGAAGAGCTTTGCAGAAATTAAACATCGGTTGTCCACTACCCCGGTCCTGGTACTCCCTAATTTCGATAAGCTATTTGAGGTAGAATGCGACGCATCTATTGTCGGCATTGGGGGAGTCCTTTCTCAGGAGGGCAGGCCGGTTGCCTTTTACAGTGAGAAACTCAGCGACGCACGACAGAAGTGGTCGACCTATGAACTTGAATTATATGCAGTGGTTCAGGCACTGCGCCATTGGCGCCATTATCTTATTCAAAGGGAATTTATACTGTACACTGATCATCAGGCCTTAAAATTTATCAATACTCAGACTAATGTGAATCGTATGCATGCTAGATGGATTTCGTTTTTACAGGAATTCACGTTCGTACTGAAACACAAATCAGGGCAGCAAAATAAGGTGGCAGATGCACTAAGCCGACGTGCATCCCTTCTTATTACAGTGAGCAATGAAGTGATCGGATTCGACTGTCTCAAGGAACTTTATGCCGAAGACGAGGATTTTGCAGATACGTGGAAAAAGTGCCAAGAGGGACACCCAAGTGACCTTCTAATTCAAGATGGTTTCCTCTTCAAAGGAAATTGACTTTACATCCCGCAGAGTTCGTTACGGGACAAAATTATTATCGAGCTGCACGGCGGTGGCCTCGGCGGTCATCTAGGACGAGATAAGACTCGAGCGATGGTGGAAGAGCGGTATTACTGGCCGCAACTTGCTCGTGATGTTGGCAGGGCGGTACAACGATGTCATATTTGTCAAACCGCTAAGGGACAATCTCAAAATACAGGTCTTTACACGCCATTACCCGTGCCAGATGCCCCTTGGGAGGATTTATCTATGGATTTTATATTAGGGCTCCCACGAACACAACGCGGCATGGACTCAGTGTTCGTGGTGGTAGACCGATTCTCCAAGATGGCACACTTCATTCCGTGCAAGAAGACCTTTGATGCGATACACGTTGCGAACCTTTTCTTCAGAGAGGTTGTGCGACTACATGGGATTCCTAAGACGATCACTTCAGACCGGGACACAAAGTTCGTTAGCCACTTTTGGCGAGCCTTATGGAGTCGGTTCGGTACACGACTTCACTTCAGTAGTGCTTATCATCCACAAACAGATGGACAGACTGAGGTCGTCAACCGCACATTGGGGAATCTCATCCGTTGCCTTTCAGGTGACAAACCGAAGCAGTGGGACATGGCCCTGGCTCAAGCAGAGTTTGCGTTCAACAACATGATAAACCGATCGACAGGAAAATCTCCGTTCCAGATTGTTTATGGGTGCGTTCCTCGTCACACACTCGATTTGGTTCCCCTGCCCAAGCTTCCGGGCATGAGCGTTACAGCTGAACATATGGCAGACCGAATCATAGACATACATGCAGACGTGCGCAACAAATTACAGGCTTCGAACGAAAAGTACAAAGAAGCAGCCGACAAGCATCGGCGCGCCAAAGTGTTCGAAATAGGTGATCAGGTGATGGTCCACCTACGTAAAGAGCGATTTGCTACCAGGACCTACAACAAGTTGAAGCAAAAGAAGATTGGACCGGTACCGATCATTCGCAAGATCAATGACAATGCCTACGTTGTTGATCTTCCGGATGACATGGAGATTTCAAGGACTTTCAACGTGGCAGATCTGTACGAATATCATGAACCAAAGCTGGATGAGAACTCGGGGTCGAGTTCTTTCGAAGTGGAGGAGACTGATGTAGAACGGGTCGCTGATTATTTCATGGCCCAGATGGGGTAAAAGAAGACCGTTCGGGGTCGAAAGTGATCCGGACCGTCAGGACCGTAAATCGGTCGTATCTCACAATCCGGAATGAGTTACGGGACGTATAATATATCAATTTGGGATAGCTCGAGCTACTTTAGCCAACCAACCCCGCTACGCCGGGTTGCCCAAGCCGGAATCGCGAGAATCGACCGTATCGACGGTCATTAGGCTAGTTTATTTTCAGTTTTACTATTTATAGTAAGTTTTAATTCGATCATAACTTTGCATCTGTAGGGCTTTAGAGTTAGTGTCCAACATGAAAAAGGCTTAGAATATTTAGTAGAACAACGTGGTTGAGGCCGTTTGAAAACTTTCTATTTTTGGCCGAAAACCAAGAGTTCTAGTAGGATTGAACGACTTCTATAAATAGTAAGTTTACTATTTATAGTAAGTTGCATTTTCTAGGAGTTTAAGTTGGAGTTGGATTCTGATACTTTGCCTAGGGTTTAGTTTCCTATTTATATGCATTGTAATTTCGTTATTATTCATTCAATCTTCAATAAACAATTATTTGGAATTAAATTCCTCTTTTTTATCTTTTCTTTCTTCTCGTGGATTCGAGAAACTATCGGTTAGGGAGACGGTGATCGACCTACCACGTCCTCCCTGCGTCAGTTAAGTCATCACATGTCCCTGTATCAGAATTGGATTGGAATTTTGGGCCACAACCATTAAAAAACAATTACCCCATCCAACCCTTCTAAGTTCCAACAGGTATCCCCCATTATGATGAGAAGGTAAATAAAAAAAAGGTGATCCAATCATCAATCGTCCACAACCATTAAAAAGACAATTAGCCCATCCAAAAAAATAAAAAATCAAGTGCGGGATCTACATAATTTTTTGTTTATCTGATCATTATGATTAGGCATACGTGTTGAACGGTTGGATGCCACACACAAACCATGTGGTTCTATAGTAAAAAATCCCCAGCCCCAAAATGCTTGTTTACATTTTAAAAGAAACAGTTTCCCTCTCCTGCACCCGAATTTGTTGCCGCTACGCTTCACACTTTATGTAACTATAGATAAACTCCTTGAACGCAATACACTCATAAGTGAGGTTTTCAAAATTGGTTATGCAACGGTCGTTATGTAACAGTAATGGTTGTAACCCTTACATGGCCGAAACGGCCGTAACAGCCCTGTAACAGTCCAGAAACATATAAAAAAAAAAAATGGAGGTATAATCAAGAAGGAAAGATTCAAGAAACATTAAACAACTTCACCTGCAAGAACTCGGTGGTCCTCCGGACCACCTTTTTAAGGGCAGCAGAACATGTGCTAGTGCTTCATTATCTTGACCAATATTGTTTGCTCCTTTCACAGTTCGGGAGTTGTTTTCCAATTTATCCAACACCTGGCAGTCTGAAAAGGGGTAGGATCTCAAATAAGCTAACCACCACGAAAATCATATCAGGTGGAAGGCATTGGAGAAGTGAGATCAATTGTCAAAGAAATGCATGTTGAGTTTGTTAGGTGTTAGTGTGTGCGCGCGCGCGCGCACGTGTGTAAAAGATCCATTTGTGATTTATTGCATCCCTAACTTTGCTAAAAAGTATAACCTGCACAGTATAGCTTGGTCATTAATTGAATGTAATCCCAGGGTCCTTGTAAATAAGAATCTTTAAATTTCACAGCCAGATATTGCATATAAGCAATGCAAAAGGAAATATGGAAACCATATGAGGCATAGTCGCTGTTACAAACATGAGAAATTGAGAGAGAGAGAGAGAGAGAGAGTCAGTAAAGTGCAAGGAGCCACACAAATAACTATGTCCCGAGTCAAATGACCATGGAAAACTGATTCACATGATAAATTAATAACGAGAACAGAAAATTTATATATAATGACAAGGACATCACAACATGACCCACAGAAAACAAAAAGAAAACCTGAAAAGAACCACATGAATTAGAAACAGATCTACTCTTGATCGCATGCTCATCTTATTGAGGTTATTAAGGCCCCACAAGCAGCTCCACAACTAAAATTTGCCCAGTTCCGTGTTAAGAATAGACATTCACCCAATTGCCCAAAATCACACCAGCCACACACATACACAAGCCACAACAATCCAAGAATAAATTAACAATTTTTTACATTCATCAGTTCTGTTGAGCAGCCCATCCAAAGGCAACCAAAACAATTCATTTGCCCAGTTAAAATGCATCCAACAGTCAAATGGGTCAGAAATATGATACAAAATCAAACAACTTTGACACCGCAATCAAAGGCAGGTACAAGAAAGACCAAATCGCCCTACTCATTTGTTGATTTATGAGCCAACTAGTGAAATCACATGTATTGTAGTGTGGCACATGTGTGGGGAAAACTTGTTTTTGTAAGGTTTTTCTATGGGTATTTTTGTCAACTAGCAAGATATAGATGCTTCAGGGACAGTTTAGGTATATGCATTCATCATTTGGATATAATTTAGGTACATTTTCAAATCCCACACTGAAACTAGTTGCATTATGGTTTTCTTATTGGGAACGGTATTTCCATTGGAGCTGCATTGGAACATAGGCTGCACCAGGTTTCCATTGAATGCATCTATGTTCTTGTACCAAAGCACATTGGAAGTCGCTCTTCATTTATTGTATCCATACATTCTGAATTTGATTTTCATTTCAGTATGCGGTCCAATAGATCTCATGTTTTTATGGAAGTTGGACTATTGCAAAATCATTTCATAACCAAAGAAACATAGAGTTATTGAAGTTTAGTTTCATGCATGTGATTTTTCCAAGGATATAGAAACATTCAGTTTGAACCTGTGCTTTTTACCAATTCTTGTTGGTTCTAGTAATTTGGATGTGAATAAAATGTAGTTTTGGATTGCTACACATTTCACAAATTGGGGACTCCGATATGAGCTCCTTGGATTTCTCTGCATCATTTCCCCTAACCATCCATCATTCCATCTGTTCCAATATGCTTGCCAAAGAATTAGCAATAGCCAAAGGCAGGATTGAGAAAGTGCTCGCCACCCTACTTTTCCCTCAACCATCATCCAAAATGCTCTAGTCTAAGCTAAGAAAATAAAAATATAAAAACTATTGTTATTGGGAACTTACACAACAATCTTTTTGAAGTGATGAATCATACCTGAAGGAACAATACCAGCAGATACTGTAAGCCCCGAGGGTACCTCTTGTTGTGAAGAATTGTCTAAGTTGGAGCACGGAATGTCGGCTCGCCTATCATTTGAAAGCCTCTGAGCACTGTTCTTCTCAATAGCAGCAGAAGAATGTTTCTTACCTGTATTGAATAATGTTAGGATTGTTAAAATGAAAAAGAAAAACAGAAAATTAAGATCCAGAAAGTAAGAAATAAGCAAAGGTCCCACTCTCAGGGCTGGCAGCAGAGGATCCAGTTGTTGAGCTAAGAGCGTGGTTCACTTCTCCCCTCCAAGCTGCATTACATCCCCTGGATGCAGCTGTTGCAGCACGCATTTCCTGGAAATGGTTTACCAGTTATTTATGACTTTGAATCATCAATAAAAGAAGCAAAACACACATACACAAACACGCACATAAAAAATAAAAAACAGAGAGACTGAGACCAATGTACAAAAGCTATTGCTTTAACTGGTTTCAAAGCTTTGAGTACAACTTAAGGAAAATATTACCCTGGCCTCTAGCTCATCTGAGGTTTCTTTGACAAATGGATGTTCAAGAAGTGCAGGCCAAGTTAGCCTATTTTGTGGTACCTGAAATCCATGATTATAAAAGTCATTGTAATATAGACGAAAGTTGTAGATAAAGGCTATAAATAGCCTTGCCTCATCCAAGTAGCAGGTCTTAACATAAAAACCTTGTTAAGCAAACCCTTTAGAAAGCTTTTAAAATTTGGAGTCATGTTGTCCGGATATTTTACTGGATCCTGTTAAAGGACATGAGAAATTCATTCAGTCCGTTGCAGTACAAGGTTTAAAATAATAATAATAATAATAAATAAAGGGAAGAAGATTGACCTTGACAATGTGCCGAATAAGTGCATACACTGAATTTGTATAGAATGGAGGCTGCCCAACAAAGAGTTCATACCTATTTATGCCCAATAACAATTTTTCAGTCTGTGAGAGAGCATTTTCAGAGCAAATGAAAGGTTTTTATTCAAACTGAAAACGAACATTGATGGCTCAATGAAATACTCAACATGCCTATGCTCCAAGTGCTAAGCTAACTACAGGAGTCATAGGTTAGTTTTCAAGTAGGTAGTGAATAAAGCATCTTCAACATTGGAACCACGAGCTTTATTTGACCCAACTACAAAAGGTACCTTCTTTTTAATTGCAAGGCTGCTATGAATGCAAGCAAAGTTGTGTCCCACACGGGCTGTCTAGGTCCAGTTGTGTTGCAACAGGCTATCTAGGTCATGCTAGCATGACTAGTAATTCTATTCCTTGTTTGTAAAAAACCCCCGATCAAGGAGTAAGGATAGACTGTGGCGCACTGGAGGAGCATAGCATGGATGGTGGCATATATAGCATTTATAGCATGCGTGCACAGTGACACATGTTGGGTTTGAAGATTGATTGTGGCTGCACGTGGGGTGATTGAACTTGGACAGTCAAACATGTGGCATATGTGATGCATGTGTAAAGAACATTATGTTCCCTGCATGTACCAAATTAGGGAAAAGATATCCTCATTGTTATTCAACCGTTTTGCGAAGACATGCAATCCTTGCTAACAATCATATTTTGGGGACAAATTGTCTTTGCTTTCCTAGGTTCTCGTGCATAAATGGGTTTGATAAACCACAACGAAGTTGTCTATATCGATGCAACTTTACCTGAATCCAAATGGCTGCTAAATGTTCATCCAACATTAAAATTGTTTTCCTTGTTGATGCAGACACAAGATCATTTAAAGTATATCAGCGATGAAAGTGCACACCACAAGCGTCTTCCTAGTAGTTAGGCGATTATTGAGGAGCACTGAAGGCCCTACACATGTGGGTTGACACATAGAAGGCCCCACATTGGGAGGACACGTGTGTAAGATGTAGAAGACCCGAAGCTTGCTGGACAGTTTTCACTGCCTTCGGGCGCCCTGATTGAGCACTCGACCACTGCCTTCGGGCGCCCGAACATAACCTGCACTGCCTTCGGGCGCCCGAACAAAACTCTCTGAACATTTTTGGACGTCTTCGAGCGCCCGACCTTCTGCGCAATTTATTTTTTTTATTCCGCTTTTGCCTAGTTTTTAGGGGTATTTTAGTACTTTTATATTTTTCTATTGCTTATTTAAGTGGGCTAAGCCTAAAAACGAGATTAGTTGATTAATATTGAAAAGCAAACATTTTGGGTGCCTCCTTCCTCTCTTCTCTCTCATGGTGCTTCTTACTCTTCCTTGATCTTCTCCTTCTCTTTTCTTCTTGTGCCCCTCCAACTTCTTCCAAGTAATCTATCTCCTTTATCATTATTCTTAATCCCTGTTTTGTTGAATTCTCCACGGCCAAAATCTGAGAATTGTTCTAAACCCTAAATCCTCATATTTTCACATCCCTAATCCGAGAAACCTTACGATTCCTCGAACTAGTGATCCCCATTGATCGATTGGGTTAAGACCATGCAAGATCGAGAGGTTCCATCCCTCGCCGGATCCAACCCTTGCGATAATTGAACTTCACACTTCGTGATTGTGATGAATGGCCCACTCCATTGCATGTCTCTTTATGATCTTCTTAGTTTATGATGATTAATTCTGAATTTTAGATTATTATTGTCTTTATTTTCTGTTGATTTAACTATGTTCATGAGCATGCTTCATAATTAGAGCATCCTGCATCACTTGTCTTTCAAACGATGGTTCTTTTTTTATTCTAGCCAGTGACTTAGTGGTAGATAAAGTACAGCTCGACATTGAGGTCACACGTTCGAGCCCATATTTCCTCTTAAAAACATGATAATTGCTTCCAAATAATTTGAATTTCAGGTTAATGCTTTACTAATGTAGATGTACGCTAAAATCCCAAAAAAGAGTAAGTATTAACTAATAGATCTACAGCATTGACTACTGTGCATGCTGAGTTGGCTAATTATTGCATTTTCTATAAATGTTCTTCTTTGTAGGCTTTCTTAATAAGTTAGTTTAGGGACTGTTTGGTTTTCCAATTTCCTATGAAATGCAAAGCAAATGAGCCATCATTATCATTTACAAGTGTTTGTTTAAACAACAATTATGGCTCATAAATCAAGAGTCAAATACACTTGTAAAGGAAGTAGGTAAATTAAATTGTAATCATTACATTTCCACATTATAAAACTACCATTTTTACAGTGATTTCTGGGTGAAACAAACAATGTAGCAAAATCATCATTGCAGTCAAATGTAAGTGATGTCACCATACAATTATAAGAGTAATGAATCATTACCCATTTACAGCCATTTACTATTGTAACTGGAAAACCAAACAGGCCCTTATTGATGTTACTGTATGTTGGAGTTTTCCTCCTCATGTCAGAGGAGAGATGAACTTTTTTGGTCATTGATCGGTCGACGCCCCCTGGCCGACCGGTCTAAAATTCAGCTGGAATAAGCATTGCTCGCTGGACAGTTTTTGTCCAGTCCGACCGGTCAGCCGACTGGTCGACAAACAGGTCTGAAAATCGTTTCTTACACAAAAACTCACTGGACTATTTTTTCGTGCATCCGACCAGTCGGCGGTGCACACGGACTGTTATACACAGTTTCCTAATCTGGCTAGAACTCTTGCAAAAGGCTATAAGAGGGCTTCTAATCCAGGATTTAGGATCTAATTTGGAGTTCTACACGTCCAAGGTGAGAGTGAGAGAGAGAGAGAGAGAAGGGGGGGGGGGGGGGAGAGAGAGAGAGAGAGAGAGAAGAAGCTTGTTGGAAGAGGAGGTTTTGCTTATGAAGGTGATTCACGGTGCAATCAACGCCTCGGCTCTTCAACATCCTCCTGCTCAGTGAGATCTCTTAGTTTCTAGTCTTTTTATTGTTTATCCATCCCTATGTGGGTAAAGAAAGTTAGATCCAAGTGGGTTGTGCTTGTGATCGAGGTTGTAAATAGTTCTCTTGATAGTGGATTGTTTGTCTAGACGAGGTCCCGTGGTTTTTACCTCTTTGAGGGTTTTCCACATAAAAATCTCTTGTGTCGTGTGGTTGATGATTTGATTTTGTTTATTGCATTATCTTATCACATAATTCACGGAGTTTGGGGGGCAAGATCCTAAGGTTTTGTGCAACGCACCCAACGCTATATATTTTATCTTAAAAGCAACGATAAAGAATTCCATCATGTAGTTAGTGTTGTAAACACCCAATCTAACACTAAGGTCATCAAAATCATTTGATTGCGTCGGATCGGGAGGGCCTGCTTCTCGTCTCTCATTTCCCTGAAAGAGTTAAGCCTCAAGACCTATTCAACCCATCGAATCATTCTGCAATACAAGGGGGTGGGGCCTGCTCCTATACTCAGTTTCCTTTTTCCTAAATAGCATGTGTGCGGTAATTCAATTCCACATCAACGCATACGTCAACTTGCATGTGCAGTCCCACACGTACAATAATGAGTCATTACGTGCATGGAGGAAATGGATTCCTACCTGCACGCGACGTGATTATGACACATTTCATCACCCATAAATAGCTTTTTTTTCACCCATTGAGACCTTATCAAAGAGTGCCATGAGTCATCACAGACCCAAGAGCAAATAGAATTGTGCCACATGTCCTTTGCCCTCAAACTACACCCAAATAATCAATCATCCTTCCCATCTATAGACAAGGCTCAACTAAAACCCTCTCTCCCTACCACTATAGGTTCTCAACCATCCTCTCTCTCAAGCCCCTTTCTCCACCCCGTTAGCTACCTCAAAGCAAGAGCCAATAAACCCATTCCCTTAGGAAACCACCCTTATGAGAAAACAAAAGCCTCAAGGAGTAGAGTGAGAGGATCCAAGAGCTTCAAGAATCTTCTCTTTAGGAATTGGCACAAGAGTACAGCTCGTCTATGAGGAACAACCTATGGGCCATTGCAGTGGGGAAGATTCTAAGATTCCTCTTTCCTCCTTCAAATCTCTAAGGCTAAGCCGAGGCTCATATTCCAAAGAACCCATCTTATGAGAGAAGAGTAGAGGAACTATTCGGATATCAAGAACAAAGTACGGTAAGAGGATCTAAGAGATTCGAGAATCTTTGTGAGGGTTCACCTCACCCTCGAAGAACAACCTATTGGCCATCGTGGTGGGGAAGAGTATGGGAGGTTCTTCCTTAAATGGGGGATTTTTCCTAGAGCGCTAATCCCTAAAGTTTGAATCGTATAAAGGGGAAACCATATACACGTACAGGCAGAGAATGTGCCTCACACCTTCTTTCCCCCTAACCAAGGCCCTTACTCAAATCTCTAAAGCTAGACCATATCTGCAATTATTCACTCAAACTTTGAATCTAACCTTCAAGTTATTTGGCTATATGGATTCTAGCCTTCCGTAGATTGAGATTCTTTCAGTTAGTGGCTGCTCCTTTTCTTATTTATTTATTTTCCCCAAATTCCGCAGGTCATCCTATCATTCTATTCCAAAAATGTTTTAAAAATTAAGCTATGGTGTATGGTAAGTACAAGAGGCTAATTTCCCACAAATGCTTCAACAATCATCACTGATAAAATAATACATTTTCACCTTGTTTCCACCAAACATATTCTAGACATATTTTATAAAACGCTAGCCATGCAAAGCATTAACAAGTACAATGAGGAGCAACCACAGAATATATAAAGTTGGCCTATTTGATCAGTATCTAATGATATATTATTATACATGTGAAACATTCTCAACAGCAAGGGAGAGCAAAAATAGCTCCAGCTAGCTATTATCAACACAGGCATCACAGTCAATATCAACAATGCGACCGGTCATTGTTTCTTAGAAGGTTTAAAACTTTAAACTCACAAATCTAGAGCAGCTTATGTATAAACAGTAGATATTATTAAACTGATTTATCTAGTGACTTTTTGAATGTGCATCAAGACTGAATCCACCATGATTGTCTGTCACAAATAAAGAGGTGATTGACCACCTTAAGCCTTTTTTTTAGAATTAAAACGCTATATTGGCAAATTCAATAGAGAATTTTAAGCATCCACTGGTAGTAAACAATCACAAATAACCATGTTATAATCTATAATTGATTTAGCAAAATGATACAATCAAGCAAAAGCAGGGTGCAAATCACGCAAAGCTAGGCCTTCTTCCTAGCCAATAGATGCTAGAGGAAAACACAGGAAAAGAACTCCAAAGGAAAGAGCTATAGTTACCAGATTCCTATTAATATGAGAATAATAAGATCCAACAAATTTTTTGAATTAGACAATAAGTAGAATATGTCAGTGATAAATAAATCGAGTTGATTTGGAGATAATTCAATTAAAAATAAATAAATAAAAGACATTTTGCCAAATAATTGTACATACAGAATCACTCCAAGAGACCACAAATCCGCAGTGTGGTTGTAGGGTTGTTCACGCACCAATTCTGGAGCCATGTATAAAGGTGTACCTAAACAGTGCCAAAGAGAAGATAAAAAGTGACAGGAATTGAGAATGTCGCCGTATTATTTATGGAATTATATTCTAAAGAATGTCACAAATCCAACTGCTTAGATGATAAGTTCACGTCCCCCTAGCACCCAGCAGATAAGTTTCAACCTGTCATGTGTGTGCAACATCCAACCTGCCCAATAGTTTGGCCCCACCATGAAGATCACCTTGTGCAGAAATTAGTTCCATCCACTCATCAAGTAGACCACATTCATACTTTGTCACATTGTTTGCTATGGTGTGGCCCTCCTAATGATTGGAAGGGGCTGATATTTTCACAAGGCGATCCTCGTTGTGCCTATGGAACAGGTTGGATGTGGCACGCACATGTTAGGTTGGAAGTTATCCACTGGGTGGATGGTCACTAACCGTCCATCCATTTGGGCTTGAGAATTTCTGTCTTCACTACCAGTTCAGAGACACAAAAGAAAAGATTGCAAGAGTTTTCAGCACCAGATGCTTGATGATCTAAATAGATGCAGATGGTTTATCGTTATCGGCATGCTAGAGATGCTTAATGTGGACAGGTCAATATTTAATATCAACTCACTAACTGATCAAGTTCACTAATCACTATGCCATGCCCACTCAAGTGTCCACTAAGAAACTACTCATATGCCAAGCTGACTTGCTCAGAAAAAAACTGCCTGTAAAATTAAAAGCTAATCAAGATACCAAAGCCTTGGGCAGATTCAGATTGTGGTGCTCAAACTACATGCACTTAAACTCATGCAAAACATTTTGACATGTTAAAGCCAAACAGAATAGGAATTGAAGCTGTCACTTCTGGCAAAGTAGGACTGCATATAGTTATCAAGGGGATCAAGTTCAAATTAGCAGTCCCAAGTTTTAAGAGAACTGATCAGGCATAGCCAGAAGTATGCCAACTTGTTGTCCAAATAGGTCTTTCCTACCATCACCCGTGTAGGACATACATACCATGAAAATAGTAAGACCCACCATGAAGATCACCTGGCACTCAACAAGTGGGTCACACCACTGGAATGAATGGTCAATCAACAGTACGACTCAAGATACATGTATGGCCCACCTGCGGCTGACTGGCCTGATTTTCTTTTCCAGGTACAATTTCATGGTAGGAACTACTCTTTGCATGGTACGTATGTGCTCCACAGGTGCCAGTACACGGAAAATTCTGGATGGAGGACAAGTTAGTGCACTATGCTATACCTGATCAATGCTCTCCTCTTTTATCAGAAACAAAGACACTTTATTGAAAAGAATCAAAGCAGTGGATTAGAAGCTACACATGTGGTAGGGTAGGATACATCTTCCTTTGCTAACACATCTGCAATGGAACTGGCCTCTCTTGAAATGTGACTATACAAAATAAAGAGACCAACTGCCCTATTTTTTTTATACCACAGACAATCATCCAATGCTTCCAAGGAGCAGCGGACCCTCCCAGTTCACAAGTCACCTTTGAAGATGAGCAGCCCTGAAAACAACTCACAGTAGAGAAACAACCCAGCTGTTATAGCTTCTAACTCTGCCATGTTTAAAATCTCATCCCCCCGCCAAAAAAAAGAACCAAAGAAATCAAGACAAGTAACATGATTTTTCATCCCATGGCACACCACCCACCCGATGGACCAAGATTCCCCAAAGAAGAGCCATCAACATTCAACAGTTCAACTTACACCACCCTTGAGGCAGAGGCTACCATGTACCAAGCTCCTTACGATATTTGGTTTTATCCCAAATCGTTAATCCCAACACCAGTAGAGGTCCATTGAGGAGACACCCCTAAAGTCGGCGGAAGTAATACACCTTATAAGGGATGCCTTAATCTTCTCCTTGGCCACTGAAAGTGCACTCATCACAGCATCCAAGATTCTACTATTACTTTCTTTCCAGATTTCCCACATATCCATATGAGAAAGCACCCTCCAAAGCATTGTACCCAGCAGCTTATAAGGAGCAAAAAGCCAACCCTTCATGAGGTCCTTAATAGAGCCTAGGAGGACAGATGCCACCGAAAAAAGATCAATTAAAAAGAAAAGTTCATGTCCCCCAAGCCACCTCACAATGAATGAAGACTAACGAACTCTATAGCTTCCAACAAAAGAAACATAAACTAGGAACAGTCTCCTTGGAGAATATCACTTGTGAGAATCTTAGTAGACGCATCCAACAGAAGCTTCCACACAAGGTGGGGCCTTGACCCCCGCACATGAGCACAACCAGGCATGACCGGCTGGAGTGTCAAAGATAATACCCAGGATAAATTTGTTATAGATCCAAAAGTAAATATAGAGTAACAGATATAACTTGCATCCAAGGTACACAAAATAAAGTGAGAAGATGAAACTAAAAACCCCATTCCACTCCAGAAATGGCAAGGGGAAAGAATAGGTATATGGTATTGAAGAAACGCTAACCTTTTATAGAACGTAGGACAACAGTGTTTGTTGACATTGCTCGTGCAAATCCAAAATCACAAAGCTGTGACATAAACCAAAGAAGTGTGTCATGGGCCTTATGGCTTGCAAGAGTTTTAAGGGTGGCCTCAAAACGAGCATGGAGATTTGGCAAGGCACAGACTCATGAATCATGATAAGTACAAGGACATATGCAAATTCTGGCTCACAACTAAATATTTCAACCACTATCAGTAACACTTTTATGCACTGTCAATAGCATTAAAAGCTTAACAGCATTCAATGTTCAGACTTATAGAACAAACTGATGCATATGCATTCATTAGAAGCAGAACAATAAATAATAAACAGTTTCCAAAGGACGCAATGTGTGGAGAATTATTATGAAACTACGACCTGTTGGTTGTTGTTGAAGTTAATGAATAAAACACTTGATTATGATGGCAAATTCAAACTATCTTCCATCTTAAGCAAATGCAAACTAAAGCCCCTTAGAAACAAACTAGAGCTTCACTTGAGTTTGAAGACACCAAATGCATTGCAAAAATTACAAACATCAATGTGGCAGATAGGTTCACAAACCACATGCATTGGCATTTGGATACATGGACTTAAGTAGCAGTTTTGGAGTATGACTCACATGGGACCCAGTACGACTCACCCAGACTATAAGAGTCATGACTCATTTATGTTCGGACAGAAACTGATACAGCTCAGACAATACGAATCGTGCCGGACGATATTTCAAAACAAGTTTTTAGCATAGACTTGACGTGCAAAGCATGCCTCTACTACTTTCGTACAACAAAGTTAAGCAGTTCATTGCAAAATGTCAAAAGACACAAGGTCGCTCGGGGTTTGATGTCCATAGACACAAAAGATTAGAAAAGGAGAAGAACGAGCTCCTTTCCTGGGATGATACAGTTGAGGAGGAAGAATATCAGAGGAAAGAAGAGATAGAGAAGTAGAGAGAGAGAGAGAGAGAGAGAGAGGGAGAGAGAGGAGTTTTGGGAGAACCGTGGATGGTTTTCTCAGTGCCACAACCAACCACAAAAAGCACTTATTATAGAGTTAAAATTACAATATGGTACTCTGCACTGCAATGTTGTCAAAATCGTTATCGTATCGCAAATCATACTAGGGGTTGAATCGTATCGAATCGCAAATTGTGTCGTAAATCGTAAGTTTTTTTATTATTTTCTTAAAATTTTGAAAAAAAAATGAAAAATATAAATAAATCATATTTTTTTTAACTCATCAATCTTCCTTTTACCATCAATTTGCACTTTGCACTAAGTAATACAATGTCATGATAGTGTTAAAGGAATCTTATTCCTTTATTTTTTTCGTCTTTCAAGAAATTTCCCTTGAAAAAAATATGCAAGGGTCCTTTAATAATTTATGTTCTTGTTACCTTTCTAGAATGTGGAATCATGGTGGAAAAGTGGCCTTTAGTACTGTAGACCAACAACAAAAGATATTTGACTTCGAAATATCTTTCCATAATACATAAGTCAGCATGATCATAACCATCCATAATAATATTACAGGCAAGTCATTCATCAATTTAGTGTTTCAACTAGTTAAGAAGTAAGAAATCACCAAAAAAGCTACATGATTTAAAAGTTGAAGAGAATATATATCATTTAATCTCTTACAAAGAACAAATAAGATAATTTACCTTTTCTAAACGATTCTTTAAGCCTCCACCAACTTAGAAACATAAAATGAAAGCCAAGTGAAGCTTAAAATAAAAGAGAACAAGTATAATTTGAATCGTAAATCGGGATATGAATCGTAAATCGGAGGATTCAAATTATATAATCGTAGGATTCATACAAAAAGGGATTTAAGGTTGGGATTCAAATCATTTTGCTTATGATTCGACTAAAATCGTATATCGTAAATCGTAAATCGTAGGATTTTGACAACACTGCTCTGCAGGAGTACCAAACACTGAACACAAAACAAGGAATAACAAAAGATAAAAGACTCCTCTATACTCCCCCTCAAGTTGGAGCATAGATATTGATCATGCCCAACTTGCCAGTGATACAGAGATGAGCATCCCCGCTAAGGGATTTGGTAAAAGCATCAGCCAACTGATCCCCGAAACGAACAAAAGGGGTAGATATTTCCTTCGCAGTAACCTTCTCCAGAATGAAGTGATAGTCAACCTCAATATGTTTCGTGCGCTCATGGAACACCGGATTGCTAGCAATGTAGATGGCAGCCTGGTTGTCACAATGCAACGGAATAGGAATCAAAGGAGGATAACCAAGTTCTTGTAAAAGAGTCCGAAGCCAAATAGGTTCACATGTGGCATGGGCCATCGCCCGATACTCGACCTTAGCAAAAGATCTCGCCACAACAGATTGTTTCTTACTCTTCCAAGTGACAAGGTTGCCACCTAAAAAGGTACAATACCCAGATGTAGAGCGTCGATCATGGGAACTTCCAGCACAATCGGCATCAGAATAGCCAGACAGGTGAAGGTGTCCATGTGGCTAAAACAATAAACCATTGCCTGGAGAGGACTCGAGATAACAAAGGATACGATAAACTGCAGTCAAATGTGTGGTCCAAGGACAATGCATGAATTGACTGACAACACCCACAGCATATGAGAGATCTGGCCGAGTAATCGTGAGATAGATGAGTCTGCCCACTAGCCGCCTGTACATCCCAGGATCAGAGAGAAGGTCACCATCTTCAGGACGAATTTTGCAAGCAGGATCCATAGGCGTGGCAGTGGGCTTACATCCCAGCATTCCAGTTTCGAAAAGAAGATCAAGAGCATATTTCCTCTGGGAGAGCACAATCCCAAATGTAGACCGAGCAACTTCAATTCCCAGGAAATACCGAAGGGTGCCCAAGTCTTTAATCTCAAAACGAGTCTTCAGGAAAGATTTAAGTTCCACCATCCTGTCATTGTCATTGCCAGACAACACGATGTCATCAACATAAACAATCAGCACCATAAACCCAATTGGTCGACGACAGATGAAGAGGGAGTGATCAGCTTAACTGCGAATAAATCCAAAATCTAGGAACGCATGGGTAAAATTATCGAACCACGCACGTGGGGATTGCTTGAGGCCATAAATGGACTTCTTGAGGCAACACACAAGATGTGTATGAGAAGCTGTAGAGAAGCCTGGAGGCTGATCCATATAAACTTCTTCAGTTGGATCGCCATGTAAGAAAGCATTCTTAACATCAAGTTGAAACAAGGGCCAGGATAGGTTAACCGCCAAGGAGATAACTACACGAACCGAGTTAAGCTTGGCTACAGGAGAGAATGTCTCAAAATAGTCGATGCCATATGTCTGAGTATAACCCTTCGCTACAAGCCGAGCCTTATAACGATCAATGGAACCATCGGGAAGGTACTTGATGGTATAGACCCATCGATAACCAACTGCCTGTTTACCTGCAAGTAAGGAAACTAACTCCCAAGTTTTGTTCTTTTCCAATGTTTGCATCTCATCCATCATGGCCTTAGTCCAGTCAGGTATACTCAAGGCTTCCTTCAAGTTGTGTGGGGTGCAAGTGGAAGATATGGAAGTTGCAAAAGACTGGTTGGAAGGTGAAAGATGATTATATGAAACAAAATTACTAATGGGGTGCTTCGTGCATGAATGGGAAGGCTTACGTAAGGCAATAGGAAGATCATCATCACAAGGAATTGAATGTATACCTGAACCACCAGCAAAAGCAGATGAGATAAGGGGCGGCTGAGCAGTGGCATATTTAGTCCGTCGATGGTACACAAGGATGGGCTTTGAGACGAATGGAGTGGGAGCATCATCAAAAAACGTGACAGGAAGGGGAGTGGAGGTAGAGTGCATATGCTCCCCCTGATTCAAAGGAGGACTGTGTAATGACCTCCCTTCATCAGTGAAATACAAACTATCTTCAAAGATTGTTACATCAGCGGATACATATCACTTACCGGTCCGAGGATCATATAACATTTGTACCCTTTCTTAGATCAAGAGTACCCTAAGAAGACACACTTTGTGGCCCGTGGACTTGTCATTAGTGCCATCGAGAATTTGAACAAAGCATATACATCCAAAAACTTTAGGAGGTAAAGGAAACGACTTATCATGAGGATACAAAATCTCAAATGATGACTTGTGAGACAATATTCGAGATGGAATGCGATTAATTAAAAAGACAGCGGTAAGCAATACATCATCCCAAAAGCGTTTAGGCAGGCTCATACCAAACAAGAGAGCATGGGTGACTTCAAGGAGATGACGGTTCTTTCACTCAACCACACCAATTTGTTGAGGTGTCCGAGGACACAAAGTGCGAGACAGAATACCATGATCCTGCAAGAAAGACAAAAAGGCATGCGACAAGTACTCTCCACCATTATCAGAATGAAGTACTTTAATAGGATATTGAAATTGAGTAACCACTTCATTGTAAAAGAGTTTGAACATATGAAACACTTCATGCTTAGACTTCAAAAGATACACCCATGTCATTCGAGTATCATCATCGATAAATGTGACAAAATACTTATACCCAAAAAGCGAAATAACAGGAGCAGGGCCCCAAACATCAGAGTGGACAAGCCCAAAAGGTCTACGTTTCTGAACAGATGAACTAGGAGGGAAAACAGTCTTGTGATGTTTGGAGAATTCACAAGTTTCACAACATAAAGACTTGGATACAGATATCGAAGGAAATAAAAGCTTGAATCTAGACAAGGATGGGTGCCCTAAGCGGCAATGCCACCTTGACACTGACTCCTTATCCAAGGATAAAGCACTAGATCCTATGATAGGTACATCATCCAGGAAGTAAATGCCGTCACGTTCATGGCCCCCACCAATCATCCGCTTCGTCTAGAGGTCCTGAAACACACAATGAGAGGGAAAGAATGTTACAAAACAGTTCAAGGATTTTGTAAGAGAACTAACAGATAAGAGATTGGGGGGAAAACTAGGAACATGTAGAACTGACGACAACTGCAAAGAGGAAGAAAGTTGAATGGTACCGGTCCCAGATACTGGGGTTTGGTTTCCATCAGCAACAGTGATAAAATGCGACTGATTAGTTGAAAGGTAGGAATTAAATAAATGGGGCTTACCAGTCATGCGAGAGGTGGCGCCAGAGTTAATGACCCAAGACGAAGGAGAAGAGGACACATGGAGAGCAATACCTGGATGGGTTACAACGACACCAGAAACCTCAGGATGATCAAGCACATGGAATCACATGAAGGTATCATAAATCCCTTGGGAGACAAGAACTGTATCAGCTGAAGAAGACTTCCCTTAAGATTCTCTAGATGTGGGTTGCAAGGCTAAATTAGCATTACCCGATGTACTACTAGCTAAAGAGGCACTTGTCCAGGATGGACAACCCATTAGCCTCCAGCATCAATCAATGGAATGGTTTGTTCCCCCACAATGTGTGCAGTAGCGAGATGTATCACGACCACGTCCATGTCCACTTTGACCACGGCAGCCGCCACGATCAATAGTACGGCCTCGGCCTTGATTGCTGTAAGCAGCATCACGACCACGTCCAGAAATGCTAGGTGCATGGTGGAAGGAGGGCCAATCACCGACTGCGTATGCAGAGTTATCAGATGATACTAAGGAAGTCGTGGTAGAGGTAGCAACACGCTGAACCATAGCATAGATTGCAGTCAAGGGAGGAAGAGGATCCATCGCAACAATTTGATCACGAACACTTTTGAGTTCAGAGTTAAGGCCGGAAAGGAACTACATGCTTCGAGTTTCTTCCCTTTGTTGACGAACAAGCTCATGATCCTTCTTGTTATCGGACGGAAGGGGATGATAGAGATCTAACTCATCCCACACACCTCGAAGAGAGGAAAAGTACTCCTTTAGAGGTCGAGAATCTTGTTGGAACTTGCCAATGTCTGAAATCAACTTAAATACCCTTGATAAATTTCTCACCTCTGAATACATGTCATGTAGAGTATCCCATATCTTCTTTGCTGACAATAAAAACATAACTGAATTGCTGACAGATGGGTCCATACTATAAATTAACCAAGCCATGACCTGGTAGTTCTCCTTGGTCCATGATTTGTATTTTTCATCTGAAGGGTCTGGAGAATCATCCAATATGTAGGTGAGTCTCTCTTCCTCCCAAGAATAATTTTACGGACTGTGTCCATTGCAAATAATTATTACCATCCAACTTGACAGTGGTAATCATCAAGGGATGCAAATCCGAAGAGCATCCACCCGATTCGAATAAAATTTTGTCATCCATATGGTCCATGGACACTATTCTGGAGCAAGCTGGCAATGACGAAAATCACAAGACAACACGGGATAGATTTTCACGCCGCCGAAGGTCCAGGCAACGACCCACAGCCCCAAACAGCAAGGAAACTTTAAGAAACAACAAGAAGCATCACGAAAATACTTGCACAAGCATATCACACACCCTAAAAGTGAAGATGGGCCATAACCGACATACACCAAACCCGCGATGTATAACCAGGGGCACCAGGGACCCAAAAAGGAGGGAGCCGCACCTCTAAAGTTGCAGGAAAACACAAAGAATCCTCCCCATTCTTAAAAAAACTCCCATAGATGAGTAAATCATGCCAAAACGACCAGCCATAAAGATAAACCCCCAAAAATACCTTACCAATTTGAGAGAAATCGCAAAAATTTGACGAATCTGGGGTTTTCAGTCGGACTTGAAGAATGGCCCATATACATCCAAAATCTGCTCCAAAAATCTTGTAAAAATCATCATAATTCTCCTAAAATGAAGCTCTATCAAACCATGGTCTTCCCGACACAAACTGTTCATACAGAATGTACAAATGCTGACGTTAGCCATACGATTGTTGATGTCAACACATTTCTACAACTTCAATCAACGTGAGAGCCTGATGCTCTGATACCAAGTTGAGGAGGAAGAATATGAGAGGAAAGAAGAGATAGAGAAGTAGAGAGAGAGAGAGAGAGAGAGAGAGAGAAGAGTTTTGGGAAAACCGTGGATGATTTTCTCAATGCCACAACCAACCACAAAAAGCACTTATTATAGAGTTAAAATTACAATATGGTACTCTGCAGGAGTACCAAACACTAAACGCAAAACAAGGAATCACAAAAGACAAAAGACTCCTCTATAGATACATCCACTCATGGATATACTAACAGGTAGAAGAATTGGAAAGAACAATCATGAACAAAACATTATTAGTTTCTAAAAGGAGAAAGTTAAATAACTTAAGAAACATAGTCCAATTTGAAAAAGATAAACATATAAAAATAAAGAAATTTCCAAATACTAGAAAGGCTAACCTTAACTATAGATCCAGCCCCAATGAGTATATTCTGTGGTTTCATATCCCGATGGATAATGCGGTTAGAGTGTAGGTAATGCAAAGCTCTCACCTAAAATTTTAAACAGTTCAACATTTACTATACAAAGAAGTATAATGGATAAATCTAAAAGACATGAGCATACATATAGAAAACATAAGGAAAAAACATTAAAAGAAATACGAATATACAAACACCAAGATAAATAGTGAAAATACCAACTGCTTAGCAATTGCTTGAACTTGTTCTTCTGGGAGACATTTGTCATCCTCAAGAATTTCAAAGAGTTCCCCCTACATAGTAAACAAGTGCCAAATTATTCAGCCACTGTAATCCATCGCACGAGAAAGAATCAGAAAATGTTCTGACCGAGTTAATCCCTAGTGAAAAGATTTTAGTACCTGTGCAAATTCGGTAACAACACAAAATTCCTGGGGAGTTTCAAAGGCATCAAGCATTTCGATTATATTTTCATGCTTCAACTTCTTTAGAATCTGAGCATTTCAGAAAATCATAACAATAAATAGTAGAAGATGTCCTCATTAACCAAATCATATAAAGAAAATCTTGACAAAGAGGAGATCATGTCATCTTGACCAATACCACATGTCTACAACAACCATTTCAACAAAAATATTGCTCGGAAAAATTCATAGGAAGAACCTTCCTCCAATCAGCCAAGTATAAAAAGAGCATTAAAGTTGCATTTAATCAGCCACCGACAGTCATGGTTGACCTTCGATCCCAGGCAAAGGGGAGCTGACTTAATAGTAGGGGTTCAGCCCTTAGCTCAGCTAGAATAATCCTCTGTGCCTACGAATTCAGGGGTATGGGTTCAATCCCAGCATACCTTCAATAACTCAAGACTTTGCCCAAGAGATCTCAAGCATTTTAATCCATACACCCATGAAACTAAAACAAAATAGAGTAACAGCAGGGTCATGGCAGCAAACAATATATGTTTTTGAATGATTACTAATTTTATTAGAAAGGAGAAAAAAAGAGGGACATCAATCTCGCTTGCAATGCTCCATGCATCAGCAATGCTCAAGTGAAAGGAGAAAGTCAAACCACCTCACCATAAGACCCAGAGAAAGTCGACTAAAATCTCCCCTTTCATAGTTCCTAACATATATGGCAGACTGTATATGTGCATATATATCTTACACCACTGAAAAAAGGAAGTGCCAATTATGATTTATGAGATGTTACTAACAGAAAATAATGAAAAATAAAAACGTGATACTTAATGAAATAATACCTCAATTTCCTGCCTTAAACTGTGGATTTCTTTCTCACTTTTCCCATGTTTAAGGATAAATTTCAAGGCAACAGTCTGCGATCAATATAACAATAACATTGTGAGGACAAAATGTAAGAGAATTATTTTCAGATGAACCAATGAAGGTCTTCCAACACATGGAGCTGAATGGCATTTATTTTTAAGCTCATACAAACCTGTCCCGTGTACTTGCGCCTTCCTTTATACACTTTACCGAAGGAGCCCTCCCCTACCAATTCTATTACATGGTAATTTTCTACCCCCATGTTTCTAACCTGCAAAAGGAGATTTAAGGAACTGCATATCTTACAACTGCAACACATAATAGAGAGAAAAACTCCATGAAACAAAAACACAGGAGGGGAAAGCGATTCATTGTTATGATTGTAACTTTTATGTGTTATTACACAACCATATAAAACTATGAAAAGAAAAATTATGAACAATGTTATCAAAGATAAAATCAGAGAAGACTGTCCATCCTAAATGACTCAACCAAGTCACTCAAGAGACTTCAAATGGTTCCAGTCCAAACTTTCTGCAAAAACAAAAAGTTCAACTTCCAAAGGTGGCCCAAAACACGCATACATATCAATATCATGGTTATAACTTATAAGCTAGAAAGAGGTTCTTGGAAGTTGGAACTACTCAAATTTCAGATGTATTCATCAGAAAGAGTAAAATCATCATCAACATAGCCTTGTACCAGCAATTTTGGGACGGCAAGAATGATTAAATGCCAATAAAATTGAAAATTGTAAAAAAAAAAAAAAAAAAACTTCGATTTTGAATTATGAACTATTCTAGTATTAAACAAAACACCTATAATTTTTTTCAAAACAAGTTATATAAACCCCATCTCAATGGATGTTTAGCTCTGTAGTATCATCAATTATGAGGTCTCTCAATTCAACTGAAGATTTAGAATAAATATAAATGGTGATAAACTCATTACACATCTGCTGAGAGAGAGAGAGAGAGAGAGAGAGAGAGAGAGAGATGAGAAATACTTCCAAGGATGGTATTCTTGTTCCTCTCTCCCCACAGATGCCAATGTAGCACATGTGTGCAAGATCCATGCTGTTTCAGTGAGTGAGCCACACAAGTACAAAAAACGAAGCATAGTAAAATCAGACTGGTCCAGTCATCAGGTAGTTGCACGATCCTTCTAACAATGTGCTGCTCCCACTTCAAACCGCACTTCCAACTCAGGCTCCAATTCCCTCTTCCTAGCTATTTATAGCTGCTAACATTTTGAAACAGACGATTCCCTGCTCCTGCACCCGGATCTGTTGCCACCTCACTTCACTCTTCTTACAACTATAGGTGGGCCACTGAATGTATGGGAAGAAAAAAAAAAGATGGGCGGTAAATAAACATCGACCAACTGCCCTCATTCAATTTCAACACATACAAGAGGCCCATCTTATGACCAGACCAGACTGATTGCTTGGCCATAGCATGTATCAAGTAGGGCCCATCAGATGAATAACCCGGATATCGCACACACATTCCCCATTCACACATGACAAAGAAAGGGATTCGGGAAAAAAATATCCTTTCTGGGTTTTGTTGTCAATGCATAGCCCTAATTTCCCAACAGAAAACCAAAGTTACCAAACTGTGAGAGCTCCTCGCCTAAGTAAATCCCCCATATTCCACGTCAATCCTCAATTCTCCTTTTGCGGATGATTGAATGATTAAAACTGAGAAATCGACGGATGTAAATTGAAAATAATGGAATTCATTTGCCGCTTTTTTTAGGAGAAATCGGATTTTCCCAGTTCCTAATGTTAGGATTCATCGGCGGATTTGAAGATCTCCAGAGATCTATCTGACCACGAAAACAGAAATGGAAAACCTAGCATTTCTACAGAGAGAGAATAAGAAGATTGAATGTAGGAAGGAGATTGAAACTCACCTGAAAGCTCTGAGATCTCTCTCTCTCTCTCTCTCTCTCTCTCTTTAGAGAATGAGAAGATTGAAAGTAGGAAGGAGATTGAAACTCACCTGAAAGTTCTGAGATCTCTCTCTCTCACTCACCTTTTGATTTTCCCGCCATTGCGTTTCTCTGCTAGAGGCTATTTGAGTGGAGAAATGATAAGATGCATGCACCCGCTGTATCATAAGTTCAATACATCCATTTTTTTCCACCAACCTGTGGCATAAGTAGAGTATCATGTCCGTTAAAAAGGTGGCACTAACCATGGTGATCATTTATTATGAAAATTAGGAGAATCAACACATCGAATGCGAATTATTATTCATATCAATGAACAGACGATGGTATGATTTTGAATATTGATGGGGCCTACTCAATGAATGGATCGGAATAATTCCTGTACCAAGTGATCATCATGTTGTGGATCATCTTTTTTTAAGGAGAGGATATTCTACATATATGAAAAGTTTTGCAGGAAGAAAATGTATGTATCAAAACTTATGATACAGCTGCTATGCATGATCATTTCTCGAGACGAAATTAACCACAAATGCCACTGACGTTGTAGAAAATTACGATACTGCCGCTTTAATGTTCAAAAGTAGAGATGCTAATGGCACTCGCGTGCGTGTGCGTGATCGGACTGACTCGTGAGGCTACCCGAGCTGTGGATCTCATCATCCAAAACCACGCATATGCGATCGTCAGGTGGGCCCAACGTGTGCGTGGGATTTGAACCGTTGGTCCATCTCTCTTGGACACTCGTATGCTTTGGACAGATGTGGCTCACATTGACGTTCGCATGGGATATGGCTGGCATCCACATTTCTCGAATCGGCTAGGAGGGCCAGCTCCCATATCGCACACACGTGCCCCTTGCCACATGTGTGCGATAGGGTACAATGGGAGTGGATTAGCTGCGTCCCCGGCCTCACCCAAGACGGTGTGGCCCTTACCGTAGGGCCCGTCTTGATGTGTGTATTTTATATCCACGCCGTCCATACGTTTTTTCAGATCATTTTCGGGCGGTGACGCCAAAAATGAAGCTAATCCAAATTTCAGGTTAACCACCCGATAAGAAACAGTGATGGTTGAACGTACGACAATTAAAAACTTCCTAGGGACCGCTGTAATGTTTGTCCTATGAGTGTTTGCATTGTCTACGAATTGTCGATGTTACCGCGGATAATATCAGCGTCGCTGGTGCAGCAACACCGAAACCACAATTATCCGTTTCTCTACTAGAAATCGGCGAAATATCGACGATATTTCCGATATCATCGATATTTTGGGCTGTAGTCACAAAAATCGGGAAAAAAGAGAAAAAAAAAACTTCAGAGAGAGATTTTCATACCTGTTGGTTGATCGAAACACGGAACATCACAATCCCGTGGGCATCGGGCAAACCTCAAAATTTTCCTTTTTTTTTCGATAGGGAGATGAACGTCGCGAGATTCATGGATTTGTTCTACTCGATTTGGGTGCGGTTTAGGGTTTTGAAACCCTCTGTCAAAAACCCCCCTTTCAACGAAAAACCCTCTGAAAGATGAAGATGCTGTTTATAAGGGCGTGTTTGATTTTTAGCGACGACAGAGTTGGACGCAGATCAGCTACTAACGGGTTGACGGGTTGAGTAGCAAGTTTGGCTACTGAAGTGACGTCAGCAAGTTCAAAAGGCCCCACCATGATGTATGTGTTGTATCCACATCGTCCATCCATTTGGAGAGATCATTTTAAGGTATGACCCGAATAATGAGGCAAATCCAAATCTCAAGTGGACCCCACCACAAAAAGCAGTGGGGATAGTGACACCCACCATTAAAACCTTCCTGGGGCCCACCATGATGTTTATTTGAGATCTAACCTGTTCATAAGTTAACACAAACTTGGATGAAGGGGAAAAACAAATATCAGCTTGATTGAAAAGTTTTGTACCCTTAAGAAATTTTTAATAGTAGGCGTTCAATCAACATTATTTTGTCTGGTGGAGTCCACTTAAGCTTTGGATCTGCCTCATTCTTTGGCTTATACCTTAAAATGATCTCTCCAAATACATGGACAATGTACCGACCCTAAAATTTCGATAGGAAATTTTTTTTTTAGGAACAATAATGGGTTTAACTAAATAAATTTAAGATAATAAACAAAAGAAAAGCATGGAATGATTAAGTAAAGCCCTCTTAAGCGATAGGGAAGACTAGGGATCGAGTCTTATCATTAATAAGAATTTAATTTTCTTTTTTTTTTGCTCTAAATACGAATTTTAAAATTCAATCTTATCTTATCCTATCTCAACCAACCCATCTTATCCACAACAAATTCCAACAAACTCCCTCTTTAATAAGAGAGAGAACGAGAGCGTTAATCATCCGTAAAAGAAAAGAAAGAAAAGAAAGGGAGAAAATGAGAAAAAGAAGGAGGAACGGAGGGATCTTGTGGTTAAATCATGTAGGTGTTCTTTTGTAGACACCCCACCTTCAGCTACAATGTTGGTAGAGATAGCTGGATGAATGGAGGACCATATCCCCAAATCCTATGTCCAAACTCAGCCAAACTCACCCTTGTAAGCCTCAATCCATAGCCCAGCTCAAGCTTGAACCCAGTTAACTCACCCCTAAACATTAGCCCAAAAAACCCCCCATAAGAAAAACCAGTCAAAAAATCCTTTAAAAAAAAAATCAAACTCGGTGAGTCAGCCCGCTGAGTCAAATCACCGAGTCAACCCGCTGAGTCAACCCATCGAGTCAACTCACCGTGTCAACCCATCTCTTAAACCCAGTCAACTCACCAAGTTCTAAACCGCAGCCTCGGAGCAAGTCCGAACCCCAAACCTAAAAAAATTCTGCTTCAAGTTCGGAGGTCGTACACTTCGAACCCGAAGCAAAACGACCATACGGGCGGCCCCCTGGGTGCCACCCAAAAATATTTATGGGTTTTGCCACTCTTCGCTGCTATAAATACCCCCCTCCCCTTCTCATTCTGTAATCCATCAAGCCTCAGCGCAATCCCAGTCGTTCCGAGCTCATCTCCACCCTTTAGCCCATTTATCCACTAAGGAGAGCCCTAGTGAGAAGAGCCTAGCCGTGGTCCAGCCCAGTCTGACCTTGGTCCAAGTCTCCCAAACCATCCAAGTCTTGATCTAGCCACTCGAAGCAAACCCTTGCGACACCTCCGTCCATCTAGTTACTCTTTCGTCAGCATTATCTCATTCGCATCTAGCATAAGTGCAACATTACTTTTCTTCTAACCCCCTACTTCACTACAAGCACTTTGATTATTCAAATACATGGCATGCATCCTGCATAAAGCACTTGTCAGTTTGAGCATATGCTCTGGGCTTGCCTGTTAATGGAAACCTGCCCATCAGAAACTCTTACTGTTCAGACTTTCATTCATGCATCAGTCACTACAAGCGCTTTGATTAATCAAACACACCGCATGCATCTCGCATAAAGCACCTGTCAGTTCGAGCATATGCTCTGGGCTTGCCTATTAATGGAAACCGTACCTCGGTACGGGCAGTGTGGGGTGCTTAACCTCTTCCCACCCTGTAACCATGATCCCTTACCTCGAATCTCTGGCCGCAGATCAAAAGGAGTCATTTTAAGGGAAGGAATCTTCGGATCCCCTTCTCTAACGCTTCTATGGGGTCTAGCCGACTGTAGATTCAAAGTAACTGGCTAGTGGCGACTCTGGTCTTATACAAATTCATATAAACACATCTAGCTTAATACGACACCGACGCAAAGCCCTCGAGAACGACGCAAGCCAGTGGCACAAACGGCGATTCGCGCGCACGCACCCCTCTTCTTTTTCGAAAGGAAGGGAAAACGTCCGGGAACGCGGAACGGCGAGCATCCACATCCTTCTATTTCATTTAAGTAGGCTAGATCCAACCAATGAACGGGTCGGATCATCCATCCGTTCATTGTACGGATCTAGGGACCCTATTCTATCTTAACCCTTGAATATATGATCGTGATTGGTGGGGACCATTTGGGTGGGCCAGAAATCGATCTAGACGAGCCATAATGACCATATAGCCAAAATGTACATGGGCCACGAAATTCAGATCGATTGGACCTATAGATGGGCCACATCGATTGGATGAATAATAGCCTTTAAAATTCTTTTATTATGGTTTTATTTCATTATTAAATCAACTGTGATAAATGTATAGTATTCCAAAATTTTGTTGGGCCCACAATGAGGTGGCCGACCCAATGGTCGGACCAGATCTCTCGTAGACCCACATATAACTTTTAATAATAAAATAATAATAATAATAATAATAATAAGCAAAAAAGAAAAGAAAAGAAGTTGCTAGACGTTCCAGTGTCCCAGCGCTGGACTTTTTTTAAAGTAACGTGGGGGCCCCACTCATGGGACCCACCTTGATGTATTTTGTACATCCACTCCGCCCATTTATTTCTCCATCTCATTTTAGGACTGGTGTCCGAATTTGGACCCAAACTGAGGTCCGAGCGGGCCACACCACCTTAAACAAATTAATGGTGAAAAAATTATAAAATAAAAATGAAATTAAAAATATAGAAATTCTGGGCGTAGACCCCATTGTGATGAAATCAGTAAATCTAAGCTGACTATATATTGTATTATGATGTTTTACAGCTTGGGTCCAAAAATCAGGTAAATTTGAATCTCAAGTGGCCCACACCACTTAAAACATTAATGATAACAACACACATAATCGAGGCAGTCCGATTTTGGATTGCTGTCCACTTTTTGGACTCATTTTGAGACATTTTGAGAAATCTAATCCATCCAATATCTTAATAAGTTTTCTGGTTGAAGACAAAAAATGACCCGTATAAGATATTCTAGTGGGCCATACCAAGACAAGCAGTGGAGACAACACCTGTCCACTGGTTGGGAGCTTGTGGGCCCCACTGTGTAGTATTTGGAAAATCCGATTCACCCGATCTCTTGAGTAATGAGTTATTAGTTTTGTGACAAAAAATCAGCCCAAGCAGAGTTCCAGGCGTAACATGCCAAGTGAAATAGTGGGGAGGTACGGTATGGATTCTCATAAATGGATCATTTTAGGATATTCCACAACAAGATCCTTGCAAAATGTAATTAACCATCTTTGGTAGTGTACCACTGGGGAACTTTTGACCAAGCATAGGACGACCCACCAGTCAAGTGGGCCGTACCATCAGAAAAATAGTAAAATGGTAATTCCTTTTGGAAAAGTGGGTTACAATAATCGAATCTGGACCGTCCATTAAGAAACCAAACCTCATAAAATATAATTCAAATTGAAAATAAGTATATTAAGGCTAGTTTGGTGATGAATAAATATAAATTACGTTTATTGTAGATTCAAGACTGATTCTACTCAGGACGTGACAGAATTAACAAAGTAATCGCCACTATCAACAGGTAAGTACATCCTAACACGTTTCCTAGACATTTAATTAAGTTGTGTGATGGACAATAATATATGATATTGATTGATTCTTGCTTAGTCAAATATTATTTAAATAATATCCATTTATAGTAAATGTCGTGAAATGTTGCCTCTCAAAATGAGAGATAGAATGAACGAATGTGAATTATTATATGAATGTGATTTATTGTATGCATTCATGAGTTAATGTGCCTGGAGTTCGACTCTGGAAGACCGGTAGGTACGTAAGTACCCGGTTACCCAGGGACCATCCTGGAAGCCCACTAATATGTGGAAGTCCGCCCTACAAGAAACGTGCATTCATGAGTTAATGTGCTTGGAGTTCGACTCTGGAAGACCGATAGGTACTTAAGTACCTGGTTACCCAGGGACCATTCTGGAAGCCCACTAATCTGTGGAAGTCCGCCCTATAAGGAAGGGGGAGCCGATTGATGGGATCCAATTGAAGCAAGTGGAAGATTGAATATATGCCAACTTAATGCATCATTTCATATTAAACCCATTTTTGCATTAATTATGTATTACCTGTATTGATGTCATGTGTTTATCTTGCTTCGTTGAAATGCATGTGAATCGTATTGGGTTATTCACTGGGCTTTCCAGCTGACGTTGTGGATTAAAAATATACAGATGATGTGGACGTTGAACATTCAAAGAATGCCCCTGATAATGAGATGGGACCACTAGAGGAACCACGGGACTATTGGCCTAATTTAACCGAGAGAAAAGTGACGACTCTAAACCAAGACGTTTAGACTATTTTTGTTTTATTTTGTTATTTTCAATAATTAGTAGACAACTAATAAAGTTCCAAATGGGTGGACTTAGTTTATGGTTGAATAATTCATGAATAAATGATAACTTAGTATTTCATTATTTTATGCCTCTTAAAGTAGTTTAACGTTATAAATACATTTAGTGCACTAGTTATACCTCATAAACTGGGCCGGATGATGCACACTCTGAGTCCGAATTTCGGGGCATGACAGACAATGTGGATGTAACACATACATCATGGTGGGACCCACATAACTTGGTGACATCACTTGAGTATTGAGATACGCTACAGTAGCTAATCCGCGTCCGAAGAAGTGGAATGGAAGTGGATTGCGGACGAAGCAACTCAGCACGCTGAGTGTACTGAGTAAACATTGTAGGGCCCACCATGATTTCTGTATTTATCCACTCCGTCCGTCCATTTTACTAAACAATTTCAGGGCTAGATGCCAAATATTAAGCATATCCAAAGCTCAAGTGGACCACACCACATAAAATAGTTTGAATTGAACGTCTACTGTTGAAAAATTCTTAGGGGCCACAAAAGTTTTAGATACATGTGATATTTGTGTTCTGTCTTCATCCATATATTTTCAATCTTATGAACAGATCGAATGAAAAATAAACATCACTGTGGGCCCTAGGAAGGTTTCAACGGTGGAAATCATTATTCTCATTATTTCCTGTAGTGTGGCCCACTTGAGCTTTGGATATGCTTACATTTTATGTTTAACACCTAAAATGAGTTGGAGAAACAAATGAATGGTGTGGATAAACCAAATACATTTACAGTAGACCTAAGAGAGTTTACTCAATTCCATAAACGTCCCTTACTTAGTACACAATCCACTTTCCTACGAAGTCGCGGGCATGCCACTTGTTACTGTTAGTGGCTATGTGGGCCCATCATGATGTACTGTGCTTTATCAACACCTATTTATTTTCCCAGATAATTTTAGGGCCTAAGCCCAAAAATGAGGCAGACCTGCATCCCTGGTGGACCATGCCGAAGGAAACAGTGGTGATTAAATGCCCACCGTTAAAAACTTCCATGGCCAATTAAAAACTTCCGAGAGCCCATTTTAATGTTTTTTTTTCATCTAACCTCTTGATTTAGTCATAGAACTAGATGAAGCGAAAACACAATTATCAGCTTGATTGAAAACTTTCGTGGCCCCTTAGAAGTTTTAATGGTAAGATTCAATCACTATTGTTTCCATTGATGTGGTTCACTTGAGATTTGGATCTATCTCATTTTTGGGCACATGTACTTAAATGATATGGTGTAACAGATGAACGAGGTGAATTTCTCATAAGGATCACAGTGGGCCCCATAAAGCTTATGACAAGATCGTCTGTCTCCAACTAGGTCTTAATAGATTTCTCATAAAGATCCATCCGTTTTGCAAGCTTATTTTAGGACACGATGCAAAAAATGAGGTGAATCCAAATCCCAAGTGGACCAAAAATGAGGGGGCTCTAAATCTCATTGAGCCCCCACTCTTTCCTCTCATGGTCCATCCGAATGTTTATTTGCCATCCAACTGTTGATAAGGTCACAAAGACCTAGATGAAGAGACCACACAAATATCATCCTGATCCCAAGGGTTTGTGGCCTACAATGAGTTTTTAATGGTTGATTACTACTGTTTCATGTTCTATGGTCCATCTGAGATTTGGATCTCTTTTGTTTTTTTGATCATGCCCTAAAACGAGCTTTTATTTAATTTTACACGACTTAATGATTGTATGGTGGTTGTATTTGTATTATATAAAACTCATTTTAGCTACTATTGGCATGAATTCTCATCGAACGCATGCTTTTTGGGCCCCATTAAATGAACCTTATTATTTAATGCATTATTTTTATAATTTTTTTATTCATGAATATGCAAATGTGTGTATTTAGGCATTTCTTTGAGTTTCATTGAAAAATTCCACCATTTTCCTCATGTTTTCCTATTTTCCCCTGAATTTCTCGTTATGGGCGATAACGATATTATATTTTTATCTCTAGCCAACGAAACTTGCGATACCGACAATGCGAACATTGGCCGCACCTAATGCACTCCCTTTTGCATGGACGCGGATGGACAAGGATTGCCTTGGAAAGCCTTTTGCATGCATCTCCTTTGATCGGAATCTATGTGGGGCCCACCATGATGTTTGTGAGAAATCTACACCATCCAACCATTTCATGAGATCATTTTAGGCATTGCAACCAAAAGTAAATGGGATCCAAGACTCAAGTGGGCTGCACTAAAGAAAAGGTTGGTAGGGAAATTCCTACCGTTGAAACCTCTATGGGGTCCACAGTGATGTTTATATGCCATCCATACCGTTCATAATGTCATTCCTACTGAGATGAACTGAAAGTCTGAAAACACAAATATTATCCTGATCCGAAACTTCTGTGGCTCCATGAATATTTCAACTATGGAAGTTCAACCGTCACATTTTTGACCCACTTAAGTCTGGGATCCCGTTCATTTTTTTGTCATAATGCTTAAAATGATCTCGCAAAACGGCTGGACAGCATAGATTTCTCACAAAAATCATGTTGGCCCTACCTAGATTCCGAGCGCAAGAGATGCCTGCGAAAGGCTTTCCAGGCAATTCGCGTCCCTTCTGCATGATATGAGAGTCGTTAAAAGGCAGGGTGACAATAAGCAAATGGCCCCTTCATCAGGACTGCTACACTGTTGAAATCAATGTGTAGCCAATGGTATGACACAGTCCATGTGGGACCTACTATGAAATCCATCGGGGTCCCAGCCACCGGGAGTGGGTACCTAAAATTTCTCACCATTCAATAGTGGGACGTGAGCTGAAATCTTATAAGGGTCCCACCATTTAATGCATGCCCCATGTACAGTTTCTCCCCGCCTGTGTATCAAGTGTCACACAGCCGCAGCAGCAAAAGCCGGAAGCAAAAGTTTGCACGCTTCAAAGCATTCACAATCGGTCACACACCATCCACAAACAGCAGGTGGGATTCATAACACGTATTTTAAAATGGAATCAGAAAATTCAAATTTCAAAATCCTTCTGGATATCCTCAATCTATTGAATGGTATGAGTTGTGACACGTGGATATCTCTGGATTGAGAGAAAATGTAGGTAAAAAAAAAACCCTCTTTCAAGACTTTTGAATAACCGTCACGTGTTTAATACAATGATCCAGAACGTTGATCTGGTAGGCCCATCATGAGATAGGTCATGCAACAAAATCTGATGTGTCTGAACCCAATAAAGTGATCCAGAACGTTGATCTGGTAGGCCCATCATGAGACAGGTCATGCAACAAAATCCGATGCGTCTAAGCTTACACATATGAAGCCTCGCACAAACACACGCATATGCAAGTGGCATTATAAAACACGTGTTGTTCTGAGCTTTCCATGGTTGGAAACAGTCGTTTGATTGTCTGTATGAAAGCAGGCTATTTGACTCTTCACGGAGCGACGGGCAACAGTTCCACTGAATTAACCTGAGATTTGAAATGTCTTACTTAGCTGCAGCAATCAGGTGGTAGGTAAACAGGGAAATCCTGTTGACTATCCCGGCTATTTTATTTTAGTATCGAAGCTGTGGTGGGATTTTTTACTGTAATAACCTTGAGTTGTGGCTATGTTTACTAAAAGTCCAATTTCTTGTCTGGTTCATCTTTTTTAACCTTTTGACGAGAAATTAAAATTTTATGGTCGAAAATGCCCCTCCGACTGATCCCCTGAGCACTAAATGCGTGTTTGATTTTCGTTTCACCGGTGTAAATGCTGGAAAATGAGTAATATTACTTCATTGGGTAACCGAAGAGCATTCCAGGCATTTCACCTTTTCACTTTTTCTGTTTGATTTGTGTTGGAAATAGTCAAATTACAACATCCAATGAATGTAGACTGTTTGATTATCATACCGCCTTGGAAAAAAGTTTGACTTTTCTGGTATGGTGTTCCTCCTGAGCCACTATGCCAATGATGCGGTATAGGCACACCAATGGCCTTAGGTGTCCCAGGAAAATCCAATACGGGTAGTGGGTTGCTATTCGGTGCACAGTGCGGTCCAAAAGCTAAGCAGGCCTACAGACAAATCTTGGGTCAGATGAGAGCATCTTTGTACTATTACCAGGTCGTGAATGGAGATTGTGGTCAGTGAAACCTGATCATGAAAAATTGATTCTATCGTTTCCATCACTTGCATAATGGAGATGAGGTGTCCTGATACCTCAATTTGAATTAGAGCACATATAGCAACCATACGATCAAATATTCACGTTCAGTACCTGTTTTAGACAAATCCAACCAACTGTAACTCATTTCAACAACGGACTATCACCTGTACAAAACATCCAACCACAAACACTAGAGTGGTGTATCTTGTATGACAGCACACACCTAGATAGTTGTCAAAAAAAAACCACTACATAGATTTATGGTTCATACTATTTCCACATTGTCCGTAATGTCCACAAGCATATTACCATAATACATCTACTGAGCGCCGACGAAAGGGGTGCTACCACATTTGCTTAGGGGCATAACTTGTAAACAAGGGCCACTGTCTATCCTACGTTATGCCCGCCTTCTTAACGGTAGATGATAAGGTGGATCGTAAATATAAAGACCACTATGGAGCATATGAAACCAAAAATCGCGTAGTCATCATCTGAGGAGCGGTTGCTCTCCCCCACGTCGAATGACGCTACCGAGTTTGCTAGGTTTGTGTTAATGTGTCCATGTGCTCGATGTGGAGTAGGTCCTTCAAAACCCTAATGAGGTTCGGTATGGTTTACATGTACTACTTCTGGCAATTGACCAATTGCGACATCATTATATTGATGGATCTCTCTGAATGCATCCCAAGCGAATATAGCATCTTTAATGGTGTGGTAGGATTTGAACACCGCCCTGCTAAAGCCATCGACCTGCACCTTGCATTGCTTCCATGTAAAGTAAATACCGGGAGCTCTTCTGTTGAAGACCACATACACCTTGCCCATCTCCAGTATTTGTTGCCTACCTAAAGTAAAGAGATTAACAAATATTACTAAGAGTCAAAACAATTAATAAAAAATAACGTGACTGCTACCAAGCCACAATAGTGATTACAACAAAACAGCAACTTGAAAAATGATTACAAATTAAGCATTTTTACCATCAATAATTATAAACAGTCGTAGAGGAATAGAATTACTTACCTGTCAAATGAACTATGGATAAAACAAGGGCCACTAGCCTGTTTCAATATACCCGCACACATGTTTGTTTACACACAACATATCCATGTCATGTAAAAAACATATTGGAATGTTTAACCAACTACATATTCCAAAAGTTAACCAATCTAGATCCAAAAAAGATTGACAAATAAATACAACAAACAGCACATGATATAATATTACAATTACGTCCTGACTGTTAGTAGTTTCATGTTCCCACTGTGAAAAGTTCCCATCACAGCTGTTCCTTGTTTGCGTTCAACAATATCAGCATAAAATTCAGGCGTGCCTCAGTGGGCAGATTAAGGAATGCTGCTCCATATGGGTCTTCCTTCGAAAATAGTTTAGTTGCAAGCAAAATGTCCTGTGAAGACAGGTCATCTAAATCATACAGCATTGGAATTATGTCAGACATCCTAGCAAAATTTTTTCCTTATTTCATGGTAGATGCAATAAATTTTATGGTCGTTGCTATGTCGATCATCCCTGTGCCCATCATTTCTTGAGGATGAATGATCTTAGCACGCTTTCGCGTGTTGCTCGTACTAGCTCCATTCAATGATTCATTCTCATTCATGGAAGGGCTTGGTTAGGGACCATTGACACCTCCTCTACAGTCGTATGACCAATGGATTTCTGGACCACTCTCCTCGTATTCATCTTCCGACAACACAACTGTATCATTGTTAAGGTCCATGGCATGTCCGTTCGAAGTTGTTGAAACGGGTTGTCCCTTGTGTCCACCAGATGTTTTAAAATTCCCTGTCATGCAATTAATACGTGTTGCTCTGTCATCTCCAAAACAATACTTTAGGTCATCATACCTAGGTATGGGTTTTCCGCGAACATGCTTTGCGTAGGGGTGCGACTGTTACAAAATGTCACACAATAACAGTCATATTAGGTTTTATCTATGATGCATAAGTTTAAACAATAAGGAGATCATGCTTGGTTTTATAAGAAAAAACGGATACGTACTCTTATCCAACCTTCCCAAACATCATCCGGTGCGACAACTAACTTCAACTCATCATCCCATTCGAAGCCACTTGCGTTTTTCAGGTCTCGCATCGTGTGGTAAATCTTTCTGACTGTGTGAATACGATTCTTGACATGGTCAGTGATAATGATCAATCAACAAGACCTTCTAATATTCACGACGACCGAGGTGTAACAATCTTTTTTTAACCTAGATCTGCTTTTCTTGCCATTGGCCACTTCCTCCACAAGGGTGTCAATTAAGCAGTTATCCATTTCCTCACTCCATCGTAGTATTTCGGTAGGGGGTGAAACAATTTCAGTAGATTTCGAGCTGTACTTTATAGGTATCCTCCTAGGGGTGACTGTCCGTCCCCATCCACTTCATCCAGATTACTTTGTCGCTGGCATCTGCTAGGAGTGAGGAACAGGCATCGCTTGTTTGGACTCATCTTATCCAAAGCACTCTCGATAATCTACATAAACATTCATAACCATCAAATAAGCAAATAGTGACAGACAAATAATGTAGATAAACATTGAAAGGGGTTGTATACAATAAATATATATAGCATAAGTCTCATTCCTCATCTCAATCCTGCACATGATATTACATAGTATCTAATGAGGACAAGAAGGGACTTTTGAGCTTCCTTTAACATGTACGGTAGTTCACTAACATCATAAAGTTAAGTACAATACAACAAGGAAAAGATCATTTTAAATTATTCGACTCATGGGATGCAATTCATTCCATATCCATGTGGTAATTTCATCTCGAAGTTGGGCCCATGCATCTCTTACCCTTTGAGTAACATTCACACCGGTTCGACACTCATCAATAGTCGATATCTCCGTCGGAGATGGTGAAATGTCATCCACAGCATGTTGTGATGATTCTTCAGCAACTTCAAAATCTCCATCTCCATCTCCATGTATCTGGATGAATTTATGTAACACGTAACAAGTTAGCGCTATCTCCACTTGGGTATTAAAGGAATATTGTGCAGTCATCCTTAAGATAGGAAACCTAGCTTTAAACACTCAAAAGCAACGTTCAATGACATTTCTTAATTGAGCATGCCTGTAGTTGAAAAGTTCCTTCTTGTTTTGGGGATATCTACCTGTTCGATACTCATTCAAGTGGTAACGTACACCTCGGTAAGGTGCCATAAAGCTTGGTGAATGGGCATATCCAGCATCTACTGCATAATATTTACCTATAATATTGTTTATAGCATTATCATAAATGACTTATCGTCATGTTCGAATGGAAATAATATAACCTTACAAGTTTTGAGGAAAAGTTACCATTAGGTATTGTGAAACGATCTTGTGATAGTCAACGCAATATTCAAGATCCGCGCATCGGATGCGGAACCCTCCCACCCAGCCAACACGTAGACGAATTTCATATCGAATGAACAAGCAGCCATCATGCTTTGATAAATAAATTCTTTTCTATTATGGTATACACCATTCTTATTAGTTGGAATATAAGCCGGTATATGTATCCCATTAATTTTTGAGAAAATTTCTGATCTTAAAAAATAAATTAATTGGAAAAATCGAGAAATAAGAACAGATTGAAGCACATGAAAAAACACGCTGTCCTTAAAGCGTAATTCGCCCCTACTCAAATTATTTTAAGACTGCTGATAGGTTGCAGGTGGATTGCTTCCAGGATACGACGAGCCTTATGTGGTTCTGCGTTCAGCAAAAATGAAAGAACCACTATGGAACTTAGTAACACACTCTGGCAGATAAAGAAAAAGAGAGAGAAAAGAATGACAGTCTTCTTCTTCTGCAGCAGCAGACCACTACATTGGTCTAAGTGGCTTGGTTTATTTCAACCAAACCGAGAGGCTAAGAGACAAAGATGGGTGCTAGTTCAATTTTCGAGTTTGTGATTACTAGTTGTTGTGTTGGAATGAACCAGACCTGTCTGGTTTATATAGGCAAGGGTGGCTGGCAGTTTTGGTCCAGAGCCATAATGGCACTAGCCGTTTTCTGGCTGTTGTGAGAAACTAGCCGTCTATGGCAGTTTCTGACTGTTGTACATATGGGAGTTATGCACCTGCATGCTGGCTGTTTAGACTCAATGGCTAGCCGTTTCTGATTATTGGGCTAGCCACATGCAGCTGTTACTGCATGGTATGGACCGTTACTGCATGAGCATTTACACAGGTCCCTCTAATTAGCCCTGCAGCTCTCTATAAAAAGCAGAGAGGTCTCTCTGTCAGACCTCCCACCCACAGCACCTCCTCTGTTCCGAACCCAGCCACCTGACCTACTACCTACCCTCTGTCGCACCAGTCTCGCTCCGGATGCGCACGTGCGAAGTGCCAAGTGCGCCACTAGCGCCTCTACAGCCACACTGCCTCACGTGCCCATGCCCTCGCACCTAGCCCGAGCCCGTGCCCGTGCGCATGCCCATGCGCGTGCAGCGGTGTTCCAGTGCCTAGCACTGGAACACGCAAGCCACCATTCTCCCTCTCTTCCACCATAAATAAGTAAGGTGCACAACACCCTACTTATAAAGAGGTAAAAATCTTTTCTCCCATCCGATATGGGACAAAAACCAAACGCCTTTTTTCTTCTAAAAATGTTTTCAAAAACAACCTTTTTTCAACATTAATTGCACCGATACAGTTCTTACAATGAATAATATATGAGTCATAACTTCTTCAAACAACTTTAAAAGAATGTAACAACAATAAAGTAATGTACTACTTATATCGTTACCTGAAAGTAAGTTGCCCAACTCGGATTTGATAGAATCTCCAAGGAAACTTTTGTTCTTGGTAATTTCACGTATTCTGGGTAGAGCGACAATATAGCGTCTAACACTCAGTGAAAATATCTACTAACAGTCTCTCCAGACCTAACAAAGCAATGCCCTATAGCTCGATTTCGGACATTATGTCCTACCGTATGGAGAAACATTATAAGTTGTTCTTCCATACCTACGTATTTTGCATCAGTTAAGTACTTCCTATCCCTGAGAATGAAGCAAAGGTTGAAGAATGTTGCCTTGTGCATTCTCAATTGTGAGATACATTCTGTATCTGCAGCCCTAACTATCGTGTCCAGTAGTCCAAGTCGTTCGGAATCCCCTTGGCGATGCAGGTTCGCAGAATAAATATCTATGGCAGTAGTCACCCATGGCTATTACAGCTGTCGCTGCACCCATTATGACGGCAAATATGGTCATCTCTTCGTCAGTCCATCCATTATCAGTCATTAATTTACGTTTTTCTATAATAGATTATATTCATGGGATTAAAATAGGAGGATGTCTTCAACACACAAGAGATCATACCTATGTACCATACCAACAAAGTCATACTGTATAATGTTGTTTAGTCATAATCTTCACATTAAATTAGTTTCATTATATAATCTGTCAACCTTTCTAAATGTCATATAAAGCCTGAAACGTATTTCGTATATGAAACACACATCTGCTATGCTGTTTGTGAAAGACAGGGTAATCGTTCGTTGTATGATAATATGCGATGATTGGTTATCTAAAATGTCAAGTGATTGCAGAAGAATGTCATGGCTGATATGAAGTGAACAATCCACTGATGGCTCGATCAGAGCCATTCAGTAGTTTTCGACAGATTTAGATGTAGGGAGGATTACAAGTCGGGTTCATCAGAAGTTGTTATGGCTCTACGCAACATGAAAAATGTGTATTTTGATTGAAAACAATTTTACCAACACGTTGTTATAAACAGAAATTCATAGACAGTCCATTATTTGAAAAGCCATAATTATCTTCTAATAAATTTACTGATTCATCTTCAACAGAAGTATCTGTACAGTGATCCTAGACAGGTAGAAGAAGGAAATAAATATAGTTTAATTAGTACTATGATTGGAAGCTTGAAATATTTCCATTGCACTGACCAGATATTTCCCCTAACGTTACAACATAGATGTATAACAATAAGCAAAATGAAAATTTGATTGACATCAGAATAGTAAAATTAGGGTTGAAGAAAATATTCCTCTCAATTAATCAAGCATGGATTTTTCATCATGATTTAGAAAAGAAGAAAAAAATTCCATTAAAAAAATTTATTAACACCCTGCTGTTAAGATGAACAGATCGATACACACATCTGAAGTCATATTGAGCGATGGAGGTGAAATTTTGAAAGAGGACGATGACTGTAATCCAAGGGCCACTGTCCATGACAGCGTTCTCATAACCCAATCATTCTTGGGGTTTGCCTTCAACACCTCCACTCGGCCGGCCGAGTAAGAGACCCTCTTGCCTTGTGGAGACCATACCGCCTTATGCCCCACCTCTCCTCTGACACATCACTTCCTGTCAAGTGATTTCATGTACGACATTTGTGCAAACGAGGAGCCATCATTGCGTTCAGAGGAGAGATCCCGGCCAGTGGTCTCACGGCCATGAAGAATCGATGAAATATTCGCAGATATTCGGTCAAGATGCCAGCATGTATTTGAAGATGCATGCATGCATAACTAGTAAACAAAAATCGGGGAGGGATTCTTACAGGGTTTGCGTTGTTGGTGTGTGGAAGGAGATGCTATTAGGACTGTAAATGGGTCAGTGGACCCGATGGGGTACCCGGACCCAACTCATTTAGACCCGACCCAGACCCGACCCATTTGTTAAATGGTACGGGTCTGGGTCCAAGAACAGACCCATTTGTTAAGCGGGTCTGGGTCTGGATTCCTTTATATTAGGCCCGACCCGACCCGACCCAAACCCATCTAGTAAGTGGGCGGGTTTGGTCTATGTTTCAAGGGACCCGTCCAGCCCGGACCCGTCCAGACCCGGTTTTAAGCCTTGTAAAATGCCTGCATACTCGATCCAGACCCGGACCCATTAGACCCGACCCATTTATAAATGGGTCTGGGTGGATCTCCCTCTACCAGACCCGGACCCATTTATAAATGGGTCTGATGGGTTGACTCGGACCCGCCCATTTAGTAGAAGGGTCTGGGTCTAAAATTTGGACCTAGACCCGTTTAGTAAATGGGCGGGTCTGGTTTTGGCTAAACCTACCCCGAACCCGACCATTTACAGCCCTATATGCTATGCTAACCGAAGAAGTAGAGGCAAGCCCTGAGAAAAAATAAGAAAATGAAGAAATAAGAACAGTTGCAATCAATGAGGAATGAAAGGGCAAAAGCCAAGCAGGCCTTCGTAGAAGAAGGAGATGATCTTCATAAAAGAGAAGAAAAACAGCATACCGTCGCTTGTATCTGCGGGGAAGGAGAAGTTCTTCGAATATGGAATGGGCGTCGTCTTAAAGTCGTTACTCAAATGAGTCATGTCTTCTATGCACCTACGGACCACCGCTGTGGAGGGAGCCGTCTCTTCAAATCCTCGAGCACAATGCGATCTCCTGATGATTTCCCTTGGAAATCGTCCGGATGGAGAAGACGTCTTGGTGTATTTACTTTGGTAGATGAGGGTGCATTTACACCCACGCATCAAACAAGTAGCAGGAGTAATGATGGGCATCTTGCGTGTATTTTCACCACGAAAACAAAAATTAAACGCCCGTAGAGAAAGCTTTCTTTACAAGTGATCCATTCGCTTGCCAGCAAAAGGTTATTAAGCTATCCACATTTAGGGCTGTCAATGGGTTGGATTTGGATCGAATCCTCCGGCTCCAAGTTCGAAAAACTATAGTCAGATTGATATCCATATCGGATTCACGTATAAATAGCCCAATCCATTTTCAATCCAAAAATCAACATAGTCATCGAATTTGGGTCAGATTTAAGTCCGATGCTACCACATTATAAGTTAAAAATATAAATATAATATAATATATTAATTTAACATAAAATTATACAAATCAGTGATATGATCAACCTGAGAGATGACGAGACGTGGCCTGAAATAATCTGAAAAATCGGACTGCCGACGTGGATATAACGTATACATCAAAGTGGGTCCATGAGTGGGACCATCATACTGAGTTACTCAGTACGCGAAATCGGATTGCGTATTGAGTTACTCAGTACACTTTTATCATACTAAGTAAACTCTGTTGGGCCCACTGTGAATGTATGTGGTTTATCCATGCTGTCCATATGTTTTTCTAGCTCATTTTAGGGGTTGAGCCCAAAATTTAAGGGTATCCAAAGCTTAAGTGGACCATACCACGGGAAACAATAAGAATAATGATTTCCACCATTGAAACCTTTCTAGGGCCCTGTGGACACTTGCCGTCCCGCACTTCCCCTTTCGAGGGCGTGAATCGCCGCTACCATGAGTTCGCCTCTTGCTCAAGGGCTTTTTCTCTGGGTATTGGGTTTCAATCGATATGTTCGAATAAGTTCGTATAAGACTGGAGTCGACACTAGCCAGTTACTTCGAATCTACAATCAGCTAAACCTTATAAAAACGCTAGAGAAGTGGATTCGAAGATTCATTCCTTTAAAATAACTCTTTTTTATTTGCGGTCAGATACTTAAGGCAAAGGATCACGGTTACAAGGTGGGAAGGTGTTAGGGACACACTCTGCCCGTATAAAAGTACGATATTTACTTAACATAATCTAACTAATAGTCGAAAGTCTGAATCAATCCTTGTACATTCTCATAAACCCGTAAAACTACCGCTATAGGTTAGGAAGAACCTTTTTAAACTCCTCGGTAGAGTGGAACCGTTTAAACACCTAGGTTGGGAGGAACCTGATTTAAACTCCCTAGTGAATGTGGGTGTCCTCATAAGGGTGAGTACTTGAACTGGGAACCACTATACATGCTTGTGCTTGCGATTGATTTGAGCACATTGTCAATCTAGCTTTGTATATTTAATTGCTTAATTATTCATGCTTGATTAGAATGTATGCCAGGCACCAGTTAGGCACATTCACACACAATATATACTTTCACTAAGTAGTATAGACTTGAGCTTTATCATATAGTTTACATAAGTTGCTATATTAGGTGCTTGATTAATTTAATCATTTAATAATCTATGCATGCTTAGGTTAAGTCGTTTAATTTCTAATTATATGTTAGCCTTGTGATTGTACCTGCTTAAGCTCAGAAGCTAAGTGTTATTGCTTGATTAGTCTATAATTGTTAATTAGTTTAATTGGGTAAGAGGTTTTCAAAATGAATTTTTAAACGGTCTTAATCACCCCCCTCTAGGACTTAGTTATAGTTTTATAAAACTCCGTAAGCTTCCACACGTAAAGCATAGGGTGTCATGTTAGACTACCCCGTACAATTTTAGATGGTTGGGGATAGTAGAAAAATCTTTGATATTACAATATTATCATATCCATACAAAGGGGGTGTGGTTTGGCTAGTGGCCCCAACACCAGCTAGTTAGTTGGTGTCAAAGCTTCATGGTAACTACCTTGATGTATATGTTTTATCTATGCCTTCCACCAATTTTTCCATTTTATTTTAGGGCATGAGCCAAAAAACAAAGCAAATACAAATCACAAGTGGACCACACCACGGGAAAACAATATTAATTGAACGTCCACCATTAAAAGCTTCCTAAGGCCTATTGTAATGTTTATTTGCCATCTAATCTGTTGATAGGGCCACACAAACCTAGATGAAGGGAAAACACAAATCTCCGCTTGATCCAAATTGGTTGTGGCTCCCAAAGAGTTTTCAACATTAAGCATTCAATCCCCACTATTTCATGTGGCGTGGTCTACTTGAGACCTGGATCTGCCTCATTTGTGAGTTGGTGCTCTAAAATGGTTGAAAAAATTGGATGAACATGTGGATAAAACACATACATCATGCTGGGCCCACAAAGCTTTGACACCAATTAGTTGGCTAGTGTTGGAGTCATTAACCAAACTGCATGCATATAAAGGGGGAGACTCTATTGAACAATCAAGCACATGTGACATATAGACCTTCCAATCGGTTGGCCCCACCACGAGGATCATGTGGTACAATGGTCAGTCCACTTTTGATTCATCCACTTTGCATAGGAGCAATGTGTCATTTGTGTACTATAAGGGGGCTATTGGGCATCTCTACTAGTAAAGCTTATTTACTTATTTAAAAAAAAGTTCTTTATTTTGAAAATAAATTGTTTGTTAAAGTTTTAGTTTTACTTATAGAAGCTAATAAAAAAGTTCTCAAAATTTAAGTGGCCAACATGTAACTTATTTGGCTAATGTTGGTAGGTATTTTCGACTAATTTTAGTACAAGTCTGTCCTAAAAACTTTTCAACTAATTCCCATCCTTCCGTCTTCTCTTATCTCGACACTCTCTAAGGTGGGCCGACATGATGAACGACCCATATTGAAGGTTGGCCCCAAATGATGAATGGTCCACATCAAGATGGGCCCACATAATGCATGGTTCACATCAAAGGTGGGACCCATAAATGAATGGCCCAAATGATGAATGGTCCACATCAAGATGGGCCCACATAATGCATGGTTCACATCAAAGGTGGGACCCATAAATGAATGGCCCAAATCAAAATTTGGCCCCGCATGATGGACTATCCACAGCAAGTGGGCCCCACACGATGGATGGTCCATAGCAAAGGTGGGATCCACATGATGGATGGTGGACATTAAAGGTGGGCCTGCATGATGAATGACCCATATTGAAGGTGGGGCCCCACAGAATCAATGGTTCACATAAAGGTGGGACCACATAATGCACGGTTCACATCGAAGGTAGGCCCCACATGATGGATGACCCACATCAAAATGTGACCCCATATGATAGATCATCCACATCAAATGGGCCCTACCTGATGGATGGTTCACATCAAAAGTGGGACCCGCAAGATGGATGGTGGACATCAAAAGTGGTTCCACATGATGAATGACCCTTATTGAAGGTGGGGCCCCCCTGACAAATGGTCCACATCAAGGTGGGACCACATGATGCACGGTTCACATCAAAGGTAGGCCCCACATGATGGACCATCCACATCAAGTGGGCCTCACTCGATGGACAGTCTACATCTAAGGTGGGACCCACATGATGGCCCATCCACATCAAGTGGGTGCCTCACTAGATTGACAGTCCACATCTAAGGTGGGACCCACATGATGGACCATCCACATCAAGCAGGCCTCACCCGATGGATAGTCCACATCTAAGGTGGGACCCACATGATGGACTGTGGACATCAAAGGTGGGCCCGGATGATGAACGACCCATATTGAAGGTGGGGCCCCACACGATGAATGGTCCACATCAAGGTGGGCCCACATAATGCATGGTTCACATCAAATGATGGATGACCCACATCAAAGTGTGGCCACGCGTGATTGACCATCTACATCAAGTGAGCCCCGTTGATGGACAATTCACATCAAAGGTGGGACCCACATGATGAACGGGTCATCTTGAACATGGGGCCCCACCTGATGAATGCTTCACATCAACGTGGACCACATACTACATGGTTCACATCAAAGGTGGCCCCCACATGATGGATGGCCCACGTCAAAGTGTGACCTCGCATGATGGGCCATCCACATCATATGGCCCCACCCGATGGACAATCTACATGAAAGGTGGGATTTACATAATGGATGACCGACATCGAAGATGGGCCCACATGATGAATGACCCATCTTGAAGGTGGGGCTCCACATAATGAATGGTCCACATCAAGGTGGGCCCACATAATGGACATAGTGCACCTCACATGATGGATGACTCGCATCAAAGTGTGGCCCCTAGTGATGGATAGTCCACATCAAGTGGGCCCCACCTGATGGACGATCTACATCCAAGATGGGCCTTGCATGATGGACGATCGACTTTGAAGGTTTGGGCAACACAATGAATGGTCCACATCAAAGGTGGGCTCCATATGATGGATGATCCACATCCAATGTTTGACATGATGGACGACCCAAATGTCTTAAAATCTTAAGAATGTAGCTATCCATTCTTTGTCATTTGGATCATGGTCCATTTATAGTCAGATCCATCAAAACAATGGTAGGAATTGCTCTTATACTAGAGTTTTGTAATTTTTAAAACTTGAAATCAACTACCCTTAAAAAAAAGCTTTTATTTGAATATTTAACCAAATTTGTTTATTTCAAATAAGAGCTTTTTTTCTGGTATTGGAAAACTAATTTCACTAAATAATCTTATTTAAAATCAGAGTTATAAAAAAAAAGGCTTAGTAGAATAGTTTTTATTTGAAGAGCTCTTAATGAATTAGAGTAGAAATGCCACACGGGCGTTTTTACTATTTTCAAGACCATTACAAAAAAGTGTGATCGGTGGATATGAAAAAATGTCGAAAATGGAGTGGAGATGGTTGGAGACATGCAAAGACGGTTGGGGATAGTAGAAGAATATCTAACATTCTAATGTTGTCCCGGCCATTTAAAGGGGATGAGGTTTGGCTAGTCACCCCAACACCAACTAGCTAACTGGTGTTAAAGCTCTGTGGGCCCTACCATAATGTATGTATTTTATTCAAGCCTTCTGTCCATTTTGCCATCTTAACTTAGGGCATGAGTAAAAAAATGAGGCAGATCTAAATCCTAGGTGGACTACACCAGAAGAAAACAATATTAATTGAATGTCCACTATAAAAAGACTTCATAGGGCCCATTGTAACGTTTATTTGCCATCCAACCTATTGATAAGGTCCAACACTTTTGTGCCCCAAAAAGACTTTTCAATAGCAAGCTTCAATCCTCACTATTTCTTGTGGTGTGGTCCACTTGAGATTTGGATCTGCTTGGTTTTTTTTTTTTTTTTTTTTTTTTTTTGGCTCTAAAATGAGGCAGTAACTCTAATGAACAACCAAGTGCACATGACATGCAAACCTTCCAATAGGTTGGCCCCACCATGAGGATCATCTGTTGTAATAGTTAGTCCTATCTACAGATTAATTAGGGTCACACAATACAAAACACTGTCCAAACAATGGCAAATTACAAAACAAGTCCAAACACTAACAACTAGCAAAACAAAAATGTGGTCCACTCAATAAGTGGATGTTGGGAAGTTTTTCAAGAGGTGATATTTATAATTGATCAAGCTTATTAGGCAGATTGGATTTCATATACACATGAAAGGTTGGAAGCTATCTTGTGATTGGACCATAACTTATGGTCCAACCCATTGGACTTGGACTCCCTAGGTTAAGAACAAGAAATTTTAGTCCTTGAATTTTTTATGGCGTTATTGGGGTCCCAAAAAGTTGGGATACTCAAAACAAGGGTTACAAGTGTACGATCCATCACATTACTGAATTTAGGGGTAGTGCATAAGGGATCTCAACAAAAATCGTAACACACGTCATTGTTTGCTAAAAATAAAAAGTTAACCCAGGGGTGGGCCCCACCATTCATCATGATCGAAACCCTCCAAATTTGGGTAATAAATACAACCATAAATAAACATGGCCAGTGTATCAACATTCATCACAAAGTGGGCCCCACGAATTATTATTTTACAAAATTATCGCAAATAAACCGATATAGAAGACCGTCAGCGCATCACTAAATACATAGCCAGCGCGTCATGAAATTCAGTCATTTTCGGAAATGAATTTCAGGATGCACTGACCCCCAACGCATCAGTAAATCCAGCCAATGCATCGAGAAATTCAGATAGTTTTCTAAAATGAATTTCAGGATGCACTAACGGCCATCACGTCAAAAAATTCAGTAATTTTCAGGAATTTTAGGACGCACTAACCCTGAGAGCATCTAATAAATCAGGCATTTTCAATTAATTTCAAGATGTACTGACAACCAGTGCGTTTCAAAAATCAGCATTTTAATAAAGTCATTTTAGGACGCGCCGACCTATTTTCTCGATGCGCTACACGTAGCAACCTCCTATTGGCTGACTTCCAACATTTTCAGGTATAAATACCCATCTTTATTGTTCATTTGGATGGATCCAAAGAGAGAGAGAGAACTTTGTCCTTTAAGTATCTGAGAGATCGCCGAAATCCCTTGCAAGAATCCATTTTTCGATCATAGAAAACCTTTTTTGATCATCGAAATTCCTTTCCGACCGATGGAACCCTTCACCGGAAACCCCACTTCCGACCACATCAGGTTCGGCTAAGAAATAACCTAAAAATGTATAAGTACAGTGGCGCATCACAAAAAATCAAATTTGACCTATTTTATCAACGCACTGACCCTCGGCGCATAAAATAAAATAGGCCAGCGCATCATGAAAATCAACCATTTTTTAAACGAGTCATTTTTCGACGCACTGGCTCCAGCGCATCAGTAAAATAAGGCCAGCGGATAAAAAAAATACGCATTTTAATAAAATCATTTTTCGATGCACTGGACCCAGCGCATCAGTAAGATCAGGCCAGTGGATCAGAAAAATCAGCACTTTGAACGTCAATCTCAGCATCCTTAAACCTTCATTTTGTAATATTTCGAGCCCCGTGTGGGCCTATTTGGGGTATTTTGAGCGTTCCGGACGCAATGAAGCAGTCAAATAACTTATCTAGGCCACCCAATGAGCAGAATGCAAGCCTATGAAGTCCGATCTGATCCAATACGATGAGCGAAGTAATTTCTCGGAAAGAGATCGTCGGTGCCCATAATCATACCAATGTGTCATTATTACATGTACTATCATAATATGATCCAGATTCAGGTCCGGACTAGGCAAACGGGACTATGGTTAACACAATAAACCATATCAAGAAAGTTCTAAACTGTTACATGGAATTTATTAAAGACTAACACTTCAAGAACAGTCGATGCCCTACCCGTTTAAACGGCATCCGCCGGTTGAGCTGCTCAGGTACATGCAACTGCAGATCGGTTTTCCCATGGTCACCCGTAAAAAATGACTGACGCATGTCCAGAGTCGCACCCCTTGGTTAAAACCCTGACAGTCTTAGCTCGGATCTCCGGTTAAAACATGGGACATAGACATCTGACTCGTACAAAAATGGATCAGTCCATAACAAAACACAACAAATACAGGTCTCTTCGACCACAAAATACAGGTCTCTTCAACCACAAAATACAGGTCTCTACAACCATAAACTTTAAGACTATAGTCCCTGCTGACTAGTCTTCTGTACAGGATCTCAGAATCTCTGGAATAAAATTCGCCTTGCGATATCTCCTCTTGTGTTCTTTGTAAATGCTTGTGACTGTTAGGGCTGTCAATGGCACGGATCTTGATCCATATCCGATCCGATTTAATCAGATTTGGATCAATAATCGGGTAATCGGGTCGGATACGGATATCCAAAGATGATCCGTTTAATATTCGGGTCGGATTCGAATCAACCTTGATCCGGCCCGTTAACGACCCGACCCGATAAATAAATAAATAAATAAAATAAAATAAAATAAAAACAGAGTCTCTCTCTCTCTCTCTCTCTCTCTCTCTCTCTCTCGGATATCCGATCGGATATCGGGTCGGATCACAATCGGATCGGAAACGGATTCCGAAAAACTTAAACAGGTTGGGTTCGGATCACATACTTGTGATCCGGGTCGAATTTGGGTCGGATATATCCTTAATCAGGTCGGATACGCATCGTCACTGATCCGGCTTGTATCCGACTCGTTGACAGCCCTAGTGATTGTCAATGAATGTCTCTATACTCAGAATTCCCCAGAACAACAAAATACAATAAAATTGCGTTGAGCATTTTTCTAGTTTTAACATGCGCCCATAGTAATGTATATGTGATGTCAACTATGACCATTAGATGTGTAATCCAATGTTACACATATAGCCAAACAATCAGACTAACCCGTGATTCAAGTGGGCCACATCAAGAGAAATGGTTGGGAGTAATTGTCCACCCTAATTTTTACAGGGTCCACCATGCTGATTATATGCAATCCACTCCAACCATTAGATGACATATTAAAACTTATGCTTGGGGCTAAAAAAATCAAGCCTATCTATGATATATGTGGGCCACACTAAGGGAAATATGTTAGAAGGTGATCTTTGCCATGTACATTGTTTTCAATCATCTAGTCCATCTGAGTCACGGATGGAGCCAATGTTTGGGACTTGGAACTAACATGGAGTGACGCACCTATTGTCAGGGTGGATATCATGTTAGCATCATGATGGGGCACATCCAAGTGGAAGACCCTCTTCCAAAATGATGGGAAATAAATCAGGCATGATACACACCAAACTCTCGCCTTTAAATACCTCATTGCTTGCTCATCTTCAAAGCTATGTCTCCCCATCTTCCAACCTCCATTCTACATCACCCATCTTCCAAGTTCTAACTCACACCCCCATCTCTCTCACCTTATCAATACTAAATAGCCTCTCGATAGAGGGTTTGGGAAACTCGTTCTCCAAATGCTCCAAACTCAGGAAGTTGAGTATGAAATATTAATGCAACTTAGTAAGTTTTAAAATTATGGACTTCAACGGCTAATTGTGTCTTGAAATTTTGAGTATGGAACAATGTGATAGGTTTGATACTAAGGTTATGGGTTCTAACCATGTGGCTCAGTGGTAGACATGGTGCATTTCAACACTGAGATAATGGGTTCAAGTGTCCACATTATGTGTTTCAATGTAAAAAAAATAAAAGTTTGATCTCAAGGTTCTTACTCCTCTTACATTGGAACATATCTTATGCTTATTTGTATCATCAAATAGCTTACTGATAAATGAGTGTAATATTTTAGGCATTCATGACACGTTTTTAGTGGTGATCCTTACTACAATATCCCTAGTGATGATTTTATATTATTCATCTAGAAAGTCCTATCATATATGGTCCCACATGGAAAAGATTTTACTGTCCAAAAAATAATTATAGCAAGTGTTTTTCTATAAATTGTTTTAACTTATTTGCCAGTGTGCACAGATTAGTAACACAAACTATGTCCCTATAAAAGATAGACATGGGCATATTAATGGTTTTTATTGCTTGAAAAAAATAAAATGAAGCTAATATGTACATATTTTTTTTCCAACTAAGTGATAATTTGGAATGGGTGGTATAGAAAAAGAAAATAAGGCATGATATTTATCACTTTTACTTTAGAATTGTACAATTAAGTTTATTTTTGGCTTCTCTCTCTTAATTTTCATTGATATTTGACATGTGAAACAAACTTGTTGATGTAGACCATGAAAGTGCGATGATAGAAATAAAGCAACTACCCTCATTTTTCACTAATATTTAACATGTGGGCAAACCTGTAAATGCAGACTGTGTGGAAGTGTCGTAACAGAGAATGAAGCTCTATGATCCAGCAACATGATCGAGTTGCATGATGGCACATATTTTCATTGATGAATTTTCTCTCTATAAATGCATGTATAGATGAGTGTTGACCTTTTCAGTATGCTTTGACTAGTGGACCAATATTTCGCCAGTACTCGATCTGCAAGCCGAGACAATACTTAGTTTCCTCAAGGTCTTTCATTTTGAATTCCTTCTTCAGGTATTCAGCAGTTTTATGGAGCTGTTTAGGAGGCCCAATTAAATTGATGTCATCAACATAAACTGCTACAATGATAAATCCTTTTTTCATATTTCTTTATAAAAACACATGGGCAAATTTGATATATTCTTGTATCAAACGTTTGTACCACATTCTTTCGGATTGTTTTAAATCATATAATAAGCGTTGTAGTTTCATCAAGTACATACTTTTAGACTTTGCTTCAGTCAACTTATATCTTTCAGGGACTTTCATATAAATGTCGGTGTCTAAATTTCTGTATAGATATGCAGTTACTACGTCCATTGGTCTCATGTCGAGTTTTTCAGAAACTACGAGACTAATTAAGTAATGGAACGTTGTTGCATCCATGACTGGAGAGTATGTCTCTTTATAGTTAATTCCAAATTTATGCAAGAAACATCGTGCCACAAGACGTGTCTTATATTTAAAGATTTTATTTTTTTCATTTCGCTTTCTTACAAACACCTATTTGGGATTTGTATTATAGGTCCAAACACCCCACATTTTTCAAGAGAACACAATTATGCTTGAATGACTTATTTCCATTTTGGCTAATCACTTTTATGTCGACATTCATTTATATTGTGTAGTTCATCATCATCATCGCCTTTTGAAAGTTCGATGGCTACTGCAAATGGACATTTGTCATCGATGATCATCTTTTTGCGATCTCACATTTCTTCTGAATGTGTATAAAACATAGAGACCTCATTGTTGTTATTAGGTATATTTTTCACTTCAAGAGCTTGTATAGTCGCTTAAGGGACTCGTGTCATTTAAAAGACAATATTCTCTTCTAAGGTTTTAAAGAAATTTGATCTTTTATTTATAACTTTTTAGTGACATCATATATAACCTTTATTAGAGTGTTATCAGGAAATGATTTTTCATTTGATCTTTACTTTTGGGTTGTTGAATCTTTAAAATTTATAGGCTGTAAAATTACTTACAAATATTGTAATATATGCTATTTTGTAAATTTTTTTTTCTTTATTTGAATTTTTTGTTGATAGTACTTTTTAATTCCCAACACCCTAAACAACACAGCACAAATGCAAGAAATACTATTGAAGCATTACAAAACATATGAACAAATCATGTGGGCCCACTTTCGTTACATGAGATAAGATGCAAACACTAAAGACGGGCCCACTTTAGGATGACCTGTTATTGTAGCAACTAACACAATCCACCTCTATTGTTGGACATATGGCCCATTTGATGCATGGCTAATATAAGTTGTGCAGTGCACGTTGTTGCTGCGAGCCAGCAGAGGAATAATTCGTGGATGAAAAAATATGATAATTTCGAATACGATAGAATACAATTAAGTCGGCCATTTTTCAATTCAGATGTATTTTGAATTGAAAATTACACTTTTCTTTAGTCGGTTTCACTTAAGTCCATGCATGCCGCGTGTACAATTTATGAGCATCTTCGTACCACACGCGTTTGAGATCTGTGCTTTCTACCTGATTACATAAACTGTATCGTGTATATTGGAACTCGGTAACATCTTAGTTGGTGTTACCCTAACCGTACGGGCCCACCCTGATATATATATATATATCATCTGTTTTTAAATCTTGTTAGTGATAAAATACTTGAGCAGATACAAATCTCAGTTAGGCCATATCACTGAAAAGTGATGAATAACAATTAAAAGCTTTTTGTTAGTGGCAAAATTTTGGATCAAGATGATCTTTGTATTTTCCCTTCATCCATGTCTTCTTGACATTATAAACAGGTTGGATGGAAAATAAACATTACAAAGTCCGTACAGTGGGCCCTTTGGACTTTTCAATGGTGAGAACTCAATCACTACTTTTTCCTGTGGTGTGGTCCACCTGAGATTTGGGTATGCGTAATTTTTGAGACCCCATCCTAAAATGGGCTGGAGAAACGGATGGACAGAGTGGATATACAAAACATCATTATTGTTGGGCCCACGGTAGGAGTAACACCCACTAATGTGTTACCCAGGTAACACCTAATCCGCACAATGAACGGCAGTTTTACTGTAATAAAGGTGTGGCTATTTTTACTAAAAGTTTAATTTCTCGTCTGGCTCAGTTTTTTGGCCTTCACCTCCAACTTCCAGAATAACCAAAATACCCCTACCCCTTTTCTCATTCGCATCCTTTGATCCTTGTAAATCTTCCCTAAAGCGCGGCAGTAGCTAGGAAGAAGAAGATCAAGAGAGTGGGGCAAAATGGGAAGAAGGATTTTGAACGACGCCTTGAGAACTATGGTAAATGCAGAGAAGAGAGGAAAAGCCACAGCAAACCTTCAACCCATCTCAACCGTCATGACTTCCTTTCTCAAGATCATGAAAGGCCGAGGTATTATTTACAAAATTACCCTTTACTTCAATGCCTTATTCCCTTCCTACAACCTTCTTGTGCTGTTCTCATTTTAGGATGTAATTCTACTGCCCTTGTCTGTTCTTCCAGTTATGATTTTTTTTTTCCTTTGGATTTTGTATTGTTCGAAGCAGCAATTTTTTAACGTTGTATTAAAAAACCCTATTATGACCACCATTCATCTCAGATACATGATCATCTGGACCTTTGGATGGATGGTTATACATATGTAGCAGGAGTGGTCAGTTGCCCTTCGATAGTGGGCTCCACCGATGGTCCGGGGCCTCGGAAAGGTGGGGTTCTGTTTGTGTGGAATGTGGGACTGAATGAAAGTTGTATTTATTTGGGTCGGGAATTTGTGATTGATGGATTCCATTGATCTTCGGAATGTCCGATGTGGGTGTGCATCCGGCCTATACCAATGCTCATATTCAGAACCTCGATCTTATCTGGGTTTACGCCATTAACTAAATGCTACTGGACATGCGTTGAATCCAACCTCTATTGTTCGTCCGATAGTTCAAGGAGAACATGTATTGCTTGAGTGGTATATTTGAATGAAATAAGGCATCGACATGCTCGTTTGATGGATTCAGAGTAGTCATTTGAAAGTCATAAGGTCATTGATAGTGTAGGAATCACAAGCAAATAGGGAAGCAGTGGCCCCATATATTCGATTAAAGTTTTTTTATTTTTATTTTTCCTTTGGGCAGCTATGCCGTCGTTTAATAAAATTCTCATCTTTAAAAAAAAAAAAAAATCGATTGAAGTTGACTATGCAAACCATTTGTTGTGCCTTATGGTTTTTTGTAACGGCGTTTCCACTCACAGAAGGGGCTCCTTTCGAACTACATAGTGAGCTTTGCTAAGCCCACATGCCTACATGTGGCAGTTCATGTACATGCCACACATATTCCACCATGGCACATAAGTATGGTCCAATCCTCCTGTCAGAGGGGTTCCACTGTAGATGCCCTGGCCCAAGAATCAAGTTGGTCTACTGGATAGGTGGGTCATAGTTTCTGAAACAAATGTATGGCTGAGAAAACTTGGCAGAGCTTTTCTAACTGTCCAGTGGCGCCCACTTATATCTAACATCATGGCCAACCTGCTAACTGGACCGGTCTTTCCTTTTCTTTTGACTTTCCATTCGCAAGAACATCTACACTGCCAGACCTACCTATTGGACAGCTTGCATATCACACCCGCGTGCCCCACAGGCACATTTGGTGGCATGTAGATGGTATCCTTGTACATGCACATGAACTTAGTAAAAATCCGCCACATTCATGTCTGTTTTTTTTTTGTAGCACAGTTCAGTCTCATATGAAGTCATGGAGATGGTCGTCAAGAACTTGATCCTTAGGACTTAGGAGAGTTTTATTTGAAAACTTTAACATTATGCTCCCCAAGCCTCCTCCTTGGACTTTGATTATTTTTATATATAAAAAAAAAACTTCACGCCTTCTCGTGTTTCCCCTAAAAGGATTATTTTTTATTATATCTGTATCTGGGTTCTAGGGTCCATAGGATTGCATGCATCAAGTAGATAGAAGTGTTTGGCAAGGTTACACACATCAACATTGTCCTTTCTAGGATGCAACATTTGAGTTTCGGCAATAATATCGTCTTGGACTAATAGAGGAGATCTGCAAATGATCCAATCAAGAGTATAAATGATTGGAAGAGATACAGATCCATTGTTACAGCATAATATGCAAACCCCTCAAATCCTCCTCAACACTACCTATTCTACTTTCCGGCAATCCACTTTGGCATGATAGTAACTCATGCAAATGGAGAAATGACATAGTATCGTCTGAAGAGTATCAAGCTGTTTGCACATCACAAAGAAGTTATCGGCTCCATTCCTTGTTTCAATCCAAGTTCGCATTTAGATGCATTATTGAAATGAGTTGCAACAATTTAATCTGATAAAGTGGAAATGCCCAATTTGTAATTACCTTATATGGTACTGATATTGAAGTCTGAGCTCGAAATTGCGAGGATGCTACTTTGAAGCGGAACATGTAAGGAATTAAATTCCAATTTGAGGCCTCTTAGAAGGTTGACATTACTTTCAAGGTGGGCATGCAGGGAGTCTATTTGCAATTTGAGGGCAACTTCCTCACTGTGAATTCTATCAAGTGTATTTCCCCTCTATGGAGATGAGCTTTCGGTTCTTTTAAAATTCATTTGCATCCAAATGCAGCCTAAAGTTGTAGATACTTGCATGGTTGGACTAGGACATGGTGTTGCTCAATAAATCTGAGTTGAAGAGGCAAGAGGACAAAAACAGCTCCATACCTTCAATGTTTAAAACCTTCTGAACTTATAAGAGATGCAATTAGCAGAACTAAAAAGCAACACCTGGGGTATGCATGTTCTTGTTCGTCTTACACCATAATCAATCAAATCTTGCATGTTCCAATACTCTCGGTGGGACATCCCAATCTACCCATATAGTTTTTTTAGTGTCGATTTTTAGTATCAGGCAGTTGAAGCTGAGGTGTATCATCATATTTGAAGTTTTTTTTAATCAATATTTATCTTTAATATGAAGGCCCTCAATGCTTTTTGGTTAAAGAGTTTACTGCTCCACGAGCTAACAGACATTTGCTGAAATCTTCTTGCCTTTGACAAATCCTGTCTTCATCTCATAACGAGAAGAGGGGTGACCTCTCTTAATCTGTGAGCTAATCTTTGCAATTAGTCTAGTTGACGTCGTGTACAAAATCTTGGTGAAGCTTGAGTCCGACTGAATTTAGGATTGCAGAATCAAAGTGATTTTTGTGAAGGCTCATTCTTGATTAGGCGGTGGATCTTGCTCAATCCGTTAGGGCAATGAAGAAAGTGTTGATCATTTATTTTCTTAAATGAGGTTGCAAAGGACTACCCCCCCCCCCCCCCCCCCCAGCTTCCATTGTAACTGTGTGATGCTGAGTTGCTGACTTCAATGACGAACCATATCGAGGGTTGGACAGAAGGTCCTTTGACTCCTTTTCCAAAAGTTGGGCAAATATTTCGGAAAGTACTCCCAATAAGAACATATGGAATCCATGGAAGGAGTAGAATAGAAGGAACCTTTTTCTTGAAGGATTTTCAAACATAAGAAATAGGGCATCAAAAGATTGTAGAGATCATCCACCGTTTTCTATTGGCATGGACTACGAGGGACATAGCAATTCTTGAGACTAAAAAACCCAGGCCATGAATTATCTCAGAAAGGAGATTCATAGGAGAGATTTTTTTGTCTTCTTTGTCTTTAGGCGGAGGAATCGGTGGACCACCTGTTTATCCATTGCCCTTTCGCCGCTGACATCTAGTGGGGTGTCTTGCGTCTGTCGGGAGTTGCTTGGGTATGCCAAGATCTATGGAAACCCTTCTTTGCAATTGGCACGGGGAATTGGGAGGCGCGATCGGTAAAAGAAAATGGCCGATTATTCTTCTTGCGGTTCTGTGGGATCTATGGGCTGAACGGAACAACCGCTGCTTTAGGAACATTACTGTTTTGCAGGCGGTTTTTTTATTGAGGATCCTTGTTTTCTTTAGAGACTGGGACCCTTAATTTCTGTTTCTTCAAGGGTGTAGGGTTTGGGGTTGGGCTGTCTGGGTCAAGCTTTGTATTTTATATCTTTAGCTCTTTTTTTTTTTTTTTTTTCCTCCGTCGCTTGTAGTAGTTTTTCTGGGTTTCTTTAATAATATTCTTACCTTTCAATAAAAAATACGAGGGATTTTTTTTTTTTGAAAGATGAATTCATTTATTAGGCAAAGCCAAAAGAAAAACATGGCTGTTTTTTTTTTTTTTTTTTTTTTTTTTTTTTTTTTTAAGGTGAAACTTTTATTGTGTTAGTCATGCGACGCACCCACCCTGTTAGTTGTGCAACGCACCCACATGGTCAGTCACACAATGCACCCACTGGTGCAGTTAGTATGTCTTGAACCTGAGACCTGCTGTTTGAAATGCCAAGGCGTCAACCAGCTACGCTTATCTCTAAAAAAAAATAAAAATAGAACAAAAACAACAACAACCTCAAAAATAAAAATAAAAAACTAAAGAACAAAAGGCTAGTCCCATGACTGGAACACCTGGACCTGAACTAAGGAGCCCAATCTCTGAATAAACTTAACACCCTATAAAAATCTCAGCTGAGGAGACAAGAATTATGAAACAAGCTATTGTTCCTCTCAGGACAAATAGCCCAAAGGACCGCAAGGAGGTAAAGTCCCCAACTCTTCCTACCAAATGAACCCCTGTCTTCAATGAGGACTGCAAGGACCGTCTCAATGCCATCTTCCTATTGCTTCATGTGTTGTGGCCCACCTGAGTTGTTGATCTGTCAGATCTTTGACCCCATTGCATATAGAAAGGGGCCTACCTAATGGATGGAGTGGATCACACACACAACATAGCGGGCCCCACAGATCTCAAGTGTCAATAGCGCTCCGCTTAAAAATGTTACCAAGCGGTTATGTGCAGTTACAACTTAAGCACAACTCATCATTGGCAAAAGTGAAATAAAAAACTCAAAAATAAGAAAAATAACAAAGCAGAGGAGAGGACTGCTACTCAAGTAGCCCCATATTAGAACAGGTTTTCATTTAGTATATTTATAGATTTCTTATCAAAATTGCTGTTGACTGATTCTTCAAAAAAAAAAAAAAAAAAAAGAAGAAAAAGAAAAGAGAAGAAAAGAAAAGAAGCTGTTGACTATAAATAATAATTACTCTTACCAAAGAAACGAGGGATGATTTTTAAGGGATCTTTAGAATGCATACAATCAAGGTTCAGTGGCCTGCAATTAGTAATCTTGGATATGATGGGTGATGCAACCCAAGGCCACAAAGGCCTGAATATTATATTTTTTGTTTTTTAAATTATAGGTAGTTTAGGTAAAGTAATGCTAGCAGCACAAAGGTATTCCATAATGGTAACGGTAACCATAATGGCCACCACCATCACCCCTTTACGATAATGGCTATTATGGTCTCTCTCTCTCTCTCTCTCTCTCTCTCTCTCTCACTTGAAAAAAAACTCGAAAAACCTGTATCAGCCCTGTAATGGACATTTATGGCCTTTATAGGGAGTGTAACAGGTCATTATGGTTTATTTATTTTATTTTTGTAACGGCTGTTATGACCCCATAATGTGTAACAATTGTCATTGTTACCTTTACGCAATGTTTGAATTATCTCTGATATTATCGAAATATCCCCGATATTATCTCTATTTCTAGCTCAATGATACTGATAACACTGATAGTGATATCAATAACACTGATAGTATAAAAATTCTAGGTATTGGCAATGTATCACTAAATATCGCTAATGTATGGATATTGTCAATATTTTCAATTGTGTAAATTTCAAGCGTCGTTTGTATTGTCAATGCATTGATACTGCTGATGTATTGCCAATATTTTTTACTGTGTAAATTCCAAGTGTTGCTTGTATCGTCAATGTTTAAATATTTCAATGATATCGCCAATGTATCGATACACCAAAAATCTGTATATTAAAATTTTTCCATTTCATGTTTTTTATGGGCACATGGTTGTATGCAATGTTCAATTTGTCGACGATAATATTGATAATATCACGATATTATCATTATCGCAACATGGCAATAATGAGACCACAATGTTTAGTTTCTTTTTCAGTTGTTCACGATTTGTTTGGAAATGTCATGTGTTGCTGATATTTTGAAATATCAATGGATGTTTGGATAGAAGGTCAGATATTGGATGGATAGATGGGATGGATGAGATGGTTAGACTGATTTCTTACAACAACACATGCTTTTAGGCCCCCATTAAATAGAAACCTATTATGTATGCATTCTTGTTGCAAATTTTTTATTCCTCAATATGCAAATATGTGTATTTTATCATCTCCTGAGGTTTCACTGAAAAATTCCATCGTTTCCCATTTCCCCGCATTTCCGGTTATCAGCGATATCGATATTGTTTCCGTATCCCAGCTAGCGAAATTTGTAGCGATACCGAAACTTTGAACATTGCCTTTACGCAACGGCCATTAGGCACACCATGAGCAGCACCTACCATCACGCCTTAGATCAAGGGATGGGAGTGGTCTCTGTACGAATGACAAAAGAGGCTGCCTATTGCATAACGGGTTGTTTGATCACTCAGTGGGTCCTGTAGTAACTGATTAGCCAGAGGTGATTCGATCAGATTGTAGGCCATACATATATGCACCCTCACATAAATGCACTGTTTCATCCCTAGACCAGCATGGTTTCGGTAGTTAGCAAGTTATTTATTTTTTTGTTTTGTTAGGTACCTATTTATTCAAGCTAAGGAAGTGTTCTTTTTTTTTTTCTTTCTTTTGAAAGATGAGAAACTTTATTCAAAGGAAGTGTTCTTTTTTACTAAGAAGTGTTTAGCAAGGTGAAGAAAGGTCTATAAATACTAGACATGGTTATTTTTTATGATTAAGGACACATGTAATGGGTCAAGATTGTGGGGCGGGATGCTCCTAAACTAGTGCTGTGATGCTCTAGTTCTATCCTTTCGAGTGGTGTCATGCCCTAGAAGGTCGTTTAGATCTCTTCATCTGTCCCTTTCATCTATTGCTATCCTTTGCATGCACATTGTGGTTTGTGAATTATTTGTCTACACGTTTCTGCTCATAAGTTATTCTTGAAATTGATTCCTAATATTCTAGAGTTGAATCTTCCCTGTGCTGTATGCCTGTACCAGTTCTGTTACCAGATCTTAATACGTTGCCCCCCGTCTCTAAGTTTAAGTAGTTTTAGGGGTCGCTTGGGTTTGTGTTTCGGTCCGCTTTAGTTATTTAGAATATGAGTATTTAGTGTTGAGAATTAGTCCTTTGTAATCTATTAATATTTCTTTTTTGATTTAATACAACTTTAGGATTTGAGAAGAAAAGAAAATTAATCTTCTTTTAAAGGCTGGGGGTTGTGGAATTGTAGTCCTCCGGTTGGGCCATGTGAGCCCATGTTAAGATCCAATACAGGAGGTAGGCCAGTATAGGCCATAGAAGTTTCTCTTTTTCTGTAAAGGTGATATTAGCCATTTGAAAAATGGACTTGGCTGTGAATCGTTGACAATTCTAGATTTCATCTGTCCCTAAATTAAATGGCTAGTATCATTTATGGCAACTCCATCCTCAATCATGGCCCATTCATGGTGGGACCTACATCTTGAACAATTCCAATAATCCATATGCATGCTCAACTTGCAGACAAAAAGGGAACATAAGAACATTTCTGGGGAAGGCTAAGTCTGTTAGTTCCGCATTCAGGATAATTATGAGGGCTATCGAGGAGTTGGGAAAATGGCGGATAAAGGTCTTGGCAGGTGCACCTCGGATCCTCTTTCAGGTGAATTAGGCAGAGCTGCTGTCTGACGGTCTTTTGTCATGTGGAGTCCATGTCAAGTGAAAGCTACCTAGTCCCTCCTCTAGGATGGATCATACTTAATTTTGGTGATAGTTCTTTAGGGAATCCTGGTCATGCAGGGGTCGGGGGGCTCATTTGCATTTCTAGGGGTGTGTCAGTGATCGAGCTCCCTGGTCTGACAGGCATCTGTGGCTTTAACCGTGTCAAAGCCATGGTCCTTCTCAAAGGCATTAAGATTGCAGTCAATAATGGTTTCAGCTCCATCATCATTGAAGCAGACTCGAGAATTGCTATTGTGTGGACTAGGAAGAGATGTTTTCCTAGGTCCTTGGCTAATCTCTTGGACGAAGCCATAAACAGTTGCATTCCGTTGTTTATATCATTCTCTTATGTCCTTAGATGAGGAAATTCCAAGGCTGATAATCTAGTTGAGGGCGTTACGTGCCCTGATATCCTTTTTACTAGGCATAACCAGGACGAGTGATTGGGCTTCCTCAACTTTGATCAGGTTTTCTTTCTTTCTTTGGGCATTTTGTATGTCTTGGGGGGTTTGCTTCCTAGTGGGTTTGTATTTGATCTCTCTCTCTCTCTCTCAAGGTTTTAAAAATTGTCCAAAACTAGTATATCAGTTGGCACCGGGATGATACACCCCTTGATTCATATGCATCCTGCTGGAATTGAGCTGACCCGGCTCTGATTCGGCCAAGTCAGACTAACTCAATTCAAATGGTATCGTCTAACGTGGCTTTTTAAAATTTCGGACAGCTATGTGGGCCCACCCATGATGTTGATAAGAAACTCATTCTGTTCATCAGGTGTGTCCAACCATTATAGGCCTTTAGCCCAGAAGAACTTACGCCAAAATCAAACTGGGGTGTGCCACATCAATGGGAGCTATGGAGGAGAATGCTCACCAATTTTGTGTGTATCTGCCCATCCACCTGTTCATATGGCATGCCCTGTCAAGGTGAAGGGACTTAATAATTGGATGATTCAAAACTCAGGTGGGCAATGTTGTCAAATGGCATAAGCGATCTTGTGCAATCACTTATGCGTAATCGCTTATGCGATCACACAACTCTGTTTTTTTTTTTTTTTTTTTTTTTGAAAAAAAAAATCGAAAAAAATGAAAAGTATGCGATGGCATATGCGATTATGCGATCGCTTTATGAGATATGCGATGGCATAACATCCATATGGCATATGCGACCATCGCATTTGCCATATGGATGGTATTATGCGATTATGCGATCGCTTTTGACAACATTGCAGGTGGGTCACAACACTTAAAATTTAGAGGTTTAAGGAAAATTTTTATGTTGTTTCCTTTGGTGTGACCCACTCAAGATTTGGATCAGCCTTATTTTTTGGATTCCCAATATTTATGGTGCGCCACATGTGATGCACGGTTTGGATTCCACACGTACATATCGATGTGGAGTGTACAAGAGATTTCGTTTCTGGGTTCTTTGCAACTGATGACTTTGAATAACAGGCAGTGAATTTGAATTTTGAACTTTTTGAGGGAACTTTTTGGTACTCTGGCAGAGTATGATGCTTTGTTCACATGCATTCAGAAATTATACATGTGGCCTATTCTAAATCAAATTACATCATCTAAATTTTGGAACCCACTGTTGCTGAGTCACATCCCCATAATCAGATTGGTTGAACAATCTTAACTTCTAATTCATGGGTGCCTGTTGAAATAGCCCCATTGGAGCACAGCGTTAACTCATCATTCTCACATGTCACATTTGTATAAAGATCCAAACTGTCTGAACTGTGGGACACATTGTGGGTGATGTGTATCTTCAACAACACAATGATCAAGAAGTCCCAACCATCTGATTTGGGTGGATGGAGCCAAGATTGGGTGTACCAGCCTGTATTGATACGGGTGATACAAACCGGTTTTGGCAGTGACTGAAATGGTCCTCTGAAACCGATTTTCAAACAGTGAAAGGCGATTCCAAGCCCGCCCGATGAGGTAGCTAGTACAGCTGAAGCAGAAGATATGTTGCACTCCTCATTGACTAAAATGCCTATAAATGCCAGGCGCATTGACTCCAACTGGAACTTCAACAACCAAGTCTTAGATGTCATTACTCCTCCCTTTGAGTGTCTCTAGTTCATTCCTCTGGATGGTACTTATATGTGGGTATCACCTCCGTGCGCATTGTTTGCCTGAGGGCCTGTCCTAGTCATTGGCATGGTATGCCAAAATGGTTACATAATAGCCATTACTTAACGGTAATGGTCATAATTGTTACACATTACGGGGCTGAAATGGCCGTTACAGAAAAAATAACCTGTAACGGTCCCAAAACAGTTTTTTTTTTTCTTTCATAAATATAAGAAGAATACCAACGTTTTGCTGGTATCAACGTGTAACCTTTTATCCTAATTTAAGAACTGCTTTTGGAATTTCAATGGCAATTTGGCACATACTTTCTTCTTTTGAAGAGTAATTCTGATGGGATCCGGCACATTAATGCTGGTATGATCTTCTTGAAATGATGACAACTCAAACCTTTTGGTATCTGTATGCATGCAGCATGTTATTAGGATCCATTTGCCCCTAGTCCTTTCCTTGATTGTCACTGAATTGTAACATTTCACAAACAAGTTTGTCTGCATTCCAGGATATATAAAAGATTTTCAGGTATTTGAACCGCATAGAGTGGGAAAGATTACTGTAGAACTGCAAGGCAGGATAAATGATTGCAAGGCTCTCACATATAGGCAAGACATCAAGGCTAAGGATATTGAAGAGTACAGAATACGTATGCTTCCAACGCGCCAGGTGCGTGCCCTTGTTAGGATGCCCCTGCATGCATTCTCTTGCACTTGAATGAATACATTATCTATTTTTGTTTGAGATATGCTAGCAAGGCTCACCCCTTTTCGCCAAATTTGATCATCTAGACCATTCATCAATAATTTCGATGGTCCACATGTCAAAATATCTCACTCATTGCAGATCCAACTGTCAGCCAAGAAAAGTAGTTTCCAAACTCACTTATGAGGATCTCTGATCAGTGAGTTTTTTGCCATATGGGCTATATACAGGACTTCTAGACTGCTTGGGGACTCTGGATCATCATGTGTTGGGGCAGAAGAGGCATCTCTCTAGTGGGTGAGCCTGGCTAGCAAGTCTCATTTCTTGTTCAGGTATGTAATGTGTGTTTGGATGCATTATTGAATTGAATTGTAAATTTTTACATGGTGTAAAGTCGACCCACCTGATTTCAACTTAGCATCCTTGTTGGGTATCTGGGCTCCAGATTGCAATTTGAGGGTTACTTCCTCATATTGAAAGTTTGTAAGCCAAAATCCCCAGATTCTGTCAAGCACCCATTACTGCCCACCTCTCCATTTCTGTAGTTGTGTGACCCAGTTCATCTGTTGAGTAGCTGCAGTTGAAGTCCCAACTAATTGAACGTTTTTCTGCTGAATTATGCATGTAAATGTCCAATGAAAACCCATCAGATCGTGGATTGTGGACTTGTCTTGAGTTGGAGTGGCTTGGACTCGGTTGAGTCCGATCTGGTTTGGTACGTGGACAAGTCACCCCCCAATTCAGGTGATTTGTGACTTGACTCAGGACCAAACGAGTCAGTCTGGGTTGCTGAGTCAGAAAACCACGATCAGAATCATTGCCCGTCTTCCAAGTGCATTATCTTGTTGATCCTTGGTGACTGCAATATTAGAAAGACGGACTTAAATATACCGGGTTCACTGCATGATTGATGTATTCACCATATGCAGCTGCTGGGTCTTCCTATGAGAGGATTAGGTGGTGGACCCCACCACCTGCTGCTCTTTGAAACTGTGTTGTTAGCTTGTGGTATTGTACCCACATACACCACCTGGTGTATGTATTGTGTAATCTTGATCACTCCATTAAAATACTATGGGAGTTGGAATTTCAATACATGCTGTATCGGTTTGGGTTTGGGGACAGATGGAGAAGGTGGATAGGGGAGTGCGTGGGTTTGGCGCACTTTTCCATTTTGTTGAACGGTGCCCCTAAGGGTTTCTTCAAGAGCTCCAGGGGTTCGCGTCAAGGGGACCCGCTTTCTCCTTTTCTCTTTGTTTTGGTTGGGGAAGCCATGTCCAGGATGTTGGCTAAAGGTCAGGAAGAAGGTCTGTTCTGCGGCTTCAAGATGAAAGGCATGGGGAATCACATCTCCCATATTCAGTTTGTGGATGACATGCTGCTTTTTTGCGAGTCGGAATCGGAGAAAGTGAATAGTTTGCGCACTATTATTTGTTGCTTTGAAGCAGTTTCGGTTCTGAAAGTAAACTTGGAAAAGAGTAAAATGTTCAGGGTTAATCTGGAGGAAGATGAATTAGGGGATTTGGCAAATCTTTTGGGCTGCGCAAAAGGGCACTTCCCAACCACTTTTGTTGGCCTCCTGCATTGTATAGGAAAGCCTCAGTTGTGGATGTGGGACAATGTGATTGAAAGGTTTGGTCTGTTTGAAAGCTATCTGTCGAGATGGAAGTGCAGATATCTGTCTTTTGGTGGGCGGATCACTCTTATGAAGGCTGCACTCTCGAACCTTCCTGTTCACTTCATGTCATTATTTAAATGTCCGGCATCGGTTTTGGGTACCTTAGAAAAGCTAAGACGTGATTTCCTTTGGCATGGGATGGAAGAAAAGAAGAAGTTTCACTTAGTGGATTGGAAGATGGTATGCAATCATTTTGAAAAGCGAGGGGCCGGCATCAAAGATCTTAAACGTATGAATCGGGCTTTGTTAGGTAAGTGGATTTGGAGGAGCGGATCTGAGGGGGGTTCTCTTTGGAATAAGGTTATAAAAAGGAAATACGGTGAGGTGGAGGAAGGGTGGTGAACTAGAGACTCTTCTGCGTATAGAGCCTCAATCGTTTGGAAAGGGGTGCTCTCCATCAAATCAGAAGTCTTGAAAGGAGTGGGCTTTGCCCTAGGGCATGGGGAGCGAATTCGATTTGGGAGGACATTTGGGTAGGTGATGCCCCGCTTAAGGAGGTTTTCCCGCGCATTGCCTGTATATCTACAAACCAGTCCATAACGATAGCCGAGTGTGTCTCTTTTGTAAGGGGAGAAGTGCTGTGGGAACCTCCATGTAGAGAATACCTTCGGGACGAGGAGGTTGAAGAATTTGTCACTCTCCTCAACCGTATTCATCTTTATCGGCCGGATCCTTCATGTGAAGATAGTTTGGTATGGAGAGACCACAAATTGGGTACATTTACGGTTAAATCTTTTTATGACTTGCATAAAAAACGTGGTCGTTTGACAGTAGAAAGTATGATGTGGCATGTCTGGCGTTATCAAGCTCCGCCTAAGATTGTTGCGTTTGGATGGTTGGTGGGCAATAAGAAAGTCCTAATGGTTGATAATTTGAGAAAGAGGGGTATGATGATCCCTAACATCTGCTTGTGTTGCATGGCGGATGAGGAGTCGGTGGATAACTTTTTTGTCCATTGTAGCTTTATTGGTCGGATTTGGACCGATATCCTCTCTCGCTTTCAAGTGGTTTGGGCTTTCTCTTCTTCTACGTGTGTTCTTCTGAGGGCCTGGCATGGCGTTAAGTTAGACAAGCAGAAGTCTATTGTTCGGAGAATGAGCATTCTAGCTGTGTGGTGGGCTGTGTGGGAGGAAAGGAATGGAAGATGTTTCCAAGGCGAAAATAAAGGGGCTGATGTGGTTTCTCATCGGTCGAGGATTCTAGTTGTAGAATGGGCTGCTGTTAATGAAAAACTCAAGGACTGTAACCTTTTGTTTCTCGCTTTGTAGTTGGATCGCTTCCTTAGCGGTCCTTTCTGGTTTTGTAGCCTTTTGGCCTTTTCTTTTGCTATAAAAGTCGTTGCCTTTCAAAAAAAAAGAAAGAAAGATGCATGATCTGGCTAAGAGATCGGTCGGGAGGATTTTCAGTTTGCTCCTTCCTTGAGGTGCTTTGTGGCCCTACTTCTAATGTTCAGAGCATTCGTATGGGCTGCATCTAGTGGTACGGAGCCCCTTGGTAGGTAGCTGTATGGAGCCCCTTGGTAGGTAGCTGCCTTTGCATGGCCCGCTGGTAGAAATAAGATCCTAACTATTGATAACCTTCATAAAAGGGTCATTGGTGCTTCCAAATATTTGTTTCCTCTGTTTGACGAATGAGGAAATAGTGGAGCATATCTTCATCCACTGTCCTTTCGTGAAGGGAATTTGGGATGGTATTCTTGCAGCTTTCGACGTACTGTGGGTTATGCCAAGGTCTATGGAGGAGCTCTTTCTGTTGTGCATGAAGGGCCCCCTGATCTAAAGACAAATTGAATTAGTGGATTGCCTTGCTAGTGGTTTTGTGGTCTATTTGGTTGGAAAGGAATAGTAGATGTTTTCGGAATAGCAGCTAGTCCTTGGGTATCGTTGTTAGAAAGGTCTTACTGCTGACGAGGGAATGGGTTTCCTAAACCCTGAAGGTTAGGTTTGTTGTGGTTCCTTGTTTCTCCCTTTCTATTTTTCTTGTTGTCTTCTTCCATAAATTATTAATTCTCAAAAAAAAAAAAAAAAAAAATGCATGAGACCTTTGAATTATTTGTGCAAGTGATCATAAATAGGAGTTTTGATGGTTGATTATTTGAGATGGTTTACTTTCATTGAACATGTCTATCCTTTTGCAGTGGGGATATGTTGTGATAACGACTCCCAACGGTGTTTTGGATCATGAAGAAGCCATCAAGCAGAATGTCGGAGGTCAGGTTCTTGGGTATTTCCATTAACATTTTGGAGAAAAGAGATCTCCTCAAGACATGCAACCTCATTGTTTGGTAACCCAAGCTCATGTGCTCTTTGAATTTCCTCTTGTTGGGATTTTTGGTGTTTTGAGTATCTTGTAAGATTTTTCTTTTCTTTTCTCAAAATTGCAGATTCTTTACTTCTTCTTTTTTTCTAAATGAAAATTTGGTGGACAGTTATTTACGAATGAGAACAAGGGCCTTTGATGCCTGGTAATCGGCCATCGGGTCCTTGGGTATTTCCATTAATTTAGTATAATAGTGCGGATTGTCCTAATAAGATGGTGGACAACCGTGTGAAGGCTTGGTGTATGTAGTAACACTGATGGTTCGGTGTATATGCTATGCATTGCCATTGGAAGCTGTAACTGTTAGTGGGCCTCCACCTACTAGGAAGTGAATGTTTGGTTAAACACTCTAAATCAGATCATACTGCTAGTGAAATACATGAGAATTTTTTGAAGTTTACAGCACCTGGTGATAAAAGAGTGCTTATGTTGTGTGGATTGTCATTCTTGGGTCAGGATGTTGATTTCAATGACTATCAGTACAAAGGTGATGGTTATGTAGAAATGACAGTGGATGTTCAGAAGTTAGCAGTAATTGAGATTGGTTTTGCTTGCGTTTGGGTGGCCAGGGAAATGGGAGCATCATTGGGTGGGCTCCAATTCCTTTGGCCATTTTGGCTTTCAATTTGTGGATAGTCATTCTTTGATCTGGAAAATTCATGGAGCATGGACCATCCACGATGGGACTTAATAGCCCAATGGTTTGGATTAGCAACCATGAGACCCAATTGTCATAATTGAAAACTGCATGTACTTTGAAATGCTGTCTATATGTGTATATGGACAATCACTCTACCGGAGGTAGGGCTGTCAATGGGCCGGTTCGCAAGTTTTTGATCAAGCCGATATTCATGTGTTCCCGTCATACGTACCTGTGTGGAGACGTGGACCAATAAAAAGGCTCCAAGCAGGGTTTTCCTAAGAGCCAATAGAGATCCGGTTTCATCTGTGTGACTTTATGAACAGGTTGGATGACAAATAAACACCACTGTGGGCCATAGGAGGTTTCTACGGTGGATGTCATTATCCCTACTATTTCCTGTGGTGTGGTCCACTTGGGCTTTGTATGCGCTTCAATTTTAAGCTGATGCCCTAAATTGATATGGTAAAATGAATTTTGAGATCATGCCCTAAATTGATCTGGTAATATGAATTTTGATATCATGACCTAAATTGATCTCGTAAAATGGATGGACCGCATGGATTAGATACAGATATCACGGTGGGCCTCACAGCACGCTGTAGCGTACCAAGTCAGTACGCAATCCGCTTCCCTACCATGGTATATATATTTTTATCTTGTTTGAGACTAGCATCTCAAGATGGAGAAGACGGTGATAGCTAAATGGTGGTGGCTCATGCAACGAATCAACATACATATGCTAAATTCGTATGTCAATCCGGACCCTTCAAATCCTTGGGTCCTTACATAGGATATATCTTGAAATCACATTGATACACCACTCAAGGCCATCTAGGCCCCCAAATGAGTGGTTACAACAACAAAAAAAATTTTGTGAAATGGTGTAAATTTAATAAAAAACAAAATCAGACGGTTGAGATCGTCCCATGAGTCTGATTTTTGGGGGATTATCCGTCCACAATCCGCTTCGACGGTAGGATGATTCACTTGGGGCCGTCCCTCTAATGGGCCCTTTGCTTCGTGGCTTATGTTTCAGAAATCCCACCTTTTAAATGGTCTTATCCATCATGTTTCCTGTGCTAATTTTAACTGAAAACATTTTCATTTTCCACCGTTATTTTGAAGACCACTGATCAGATGACTAAAACCATCAAATCTAGGTGTATTTGAGATCAATTTCCATCCATAGATGGAGAATAAGATGGACGATCTCAGATGATAAATTACATTGCTACATGCGCTGGGGGAAGATGGCTCTATCGTATCCGGTTGGGACTTGAGGGTATTTTCGTCATTGTGTCCCAGGCAGCGGATTAGGTGCAGCCCCAGCCTCACCAAAGACGGTACGGCCCTTACAGTGGGGACCACTGTGATGTATGTATTGTATATCCACGCTGTCCATCCGTTTTCCCACATCATTTTAGTGGATGAACCTAAAAATGAAGCAGATCCAAATCTCAGGTGGACCATAACATAGGAAACAGTGGTGATTTACCTTTAGAAACTTCTTGTGGGCCACAAAAGTTTTAGATCCAGATAACATTTGTTTTTCCCCTTCATCCAGGTTTGTGTCACCTTATTAACAGGTTGGATAGGAGTCGTGCGGCCGGGCCGGCCTTACCCACCTAGGGCCGTCAGCGGTCCTGGCCTGGTGTAGTTCTTAGCCCAGACTTTGAGCTGTTTCGGGCTGGGCCGTAGGGCTGGCCTTATTCAAAATTTAGGCTCACATGCATTTATTTGGACCCGGATTTCCTGCAAAGCCTTTAGCATGAAGTTTCTGTGGTGGGAACTTAGGTGGGGTCTACCGTCATTTTTGTGAGAAATCTATCCCGCCCATTTGTAATATCATTTTAGGAGGTGAGACGTGAAAATGAGCCGGATCCAAGACTCAAGTGGGTTGAAAACTTATGGATTTAACGTCTACAGTTGAAATATTCATGGGGCCACAAAAGTTCTGAATCAGGATAATATTTGTGTTTTCAGTTCATCCCACCTAATAGAAATGGCATTACAAACAGGTATGTATGTCATATAAACATCACTGTGGAGCTAGTGAGGTTTCAACAGTGAGAATTGCTCTTCCCACCTTTTCCTCTTGCGCGGCTCACTTGAGTCTTCGATCAGCTCAGTTTTGGTCACGCATCCAATGAGCTTACAAAATGAATGAATGGGGTGGATTTCTCGTAAACATCAGTGGACCCCACCGAGGTCCCCTGCCCAGGAACTCCCCTTAGCAGGAAGTCCGCATCTGTCAAGAAGTTCATGTACTACGAATGTTCCTACCGTGATGTTTGTGGGAAATCCACTGTCCATCTTTTTTTTTGAGCTCATTTTAAAACATGCTATAAAAAATGAACTGAATCCAAGACTCAAGTGGGCTAAAAAATATGCTATGTGTTTTTCGTGATCATATTAGAGCTCATTTATTCAATATATTTTGCCTCGTAATTTTATAGTATGAGTTAAAAAGTGAAGCAGATACAATCCTTAGTTGGACCATAGCATAGGAATCAATGATGATTAACCATTACTTTGGCCACAAAAGTTTTGGATCAAGCTGATATTTGATTTACCCTTCGTTACCTTATGATCTAGTTCGATCGTGAAACATTACAATGAGCCCGAAGAAGTTTTGAATGCCTTGAGTCTGCTTCGTTTTTTTAGCTTAAGCTCTAAAATGATATGAAAGATAGGGTGGACGGCGTGGATATATAGAATATATGCAATACTGTGGGCCGCGCCTAATCCGCTCTCCGTACAAAAGTGACACGTGGGCAGAAAATATAAAATGTTGTACTGATTAGTTAACATATGGAGCTGCCGAACTTTGATCAGCCAAGGCACATGTACAAGTCATCTAATGCACGTGCCATTACATAGGCCATCGTGGTACACAGATACAATATCCAAGCCATCCATCAGAAACAAAACCCTATATAGATAGTATATGACAAGAATCAAGGTGTTATAATAGTTAGGTGGGCCACATTTAACTGAAAAATATACCTTCTTTAAAAATCGATCACAGTTTTCTAACCCGTCCAATTATTTCTAATATCATGGAACATCCACTAAGTGGGCCACCATTATATTTGGGAAGTAACATCTAAATGGTAAGTTCCATCGGATGGATGGCTTGGATGTTTCACTTGGTTTCCACGCTAGCATATGTCGTGGCGTGTGCAATATCTGACTTTACACACTTGTGGGCTTAGCAAAGCTAACGTAAATGATCATTTCTCCCTCCAGAAAATCACCAACAGAAAACGTCCTCTCTCTGGAAAAAAATAAAAAGAAGAAAAAGAAAAAAAAATCCATCGTCATGTCGATGGACGATCTTCCTCCACCTCTCCTCCTGGAGATTCTGAATCGACTCAGCGATTCCAGCGATCTCGCTCGGTGCCGAGTCGCCTCCAAAACCCTAAAATCCCTCTCCTACGAGGTCCGATCCCTCGCTCTAATCTGCTCCTTCGACCGCTACATCCGATCTCGATCACCAGACTTCAAAACCCTAACAACCCCCTTCAAATCCATCGTCAAGAACAACCTTCTCTACCTATCCAAAACCCTAGAATCTGTCTCTGTTTCCATTGAGAAGCCGTTCTGCGACTCCTTTGAGTACGACGACGGCGAGGATGAGTACGACGACCTCCATCTCACGTCCGTCGATTTCGTGTCCCAGTGGCTTCCGGAGGTGGGCGAACGGCTGAGATCGCTGTCAATCTCGGATTTCTGGATCCAGTCGTGCTGGCGCAAGTCGGAGGTCCTTGCGCTCATCTCTGCCTGCTGTGAGTATTCTCGAAGTTAGGTCTTCTATGTGTTCTTTGTTACTATGTTTCTTGAAATTGCAGTAGAATTTTCAGTTTTTTATTTTATTTTTATATTCACAGGAAAATTGGTTAGATTTTTAAGGGTGAATTCTTCTTACCGCATTACTGTGCCAATCCCTCTGTGGAACCGAGGTTGGCCCACCTGCGATCGTGGTGGACCTTGGTGATGTAATCACACCGCATGTAACATGTGCGCATTCCACATATACTGAATTAGGTCCCACTTGATCATACGTAGCAGGAATCCCTATTAGCTCACAGTGTGGTTGTGCATATTCAGGGGAGCAATCTGTATGTGTTTATGACAAACTGTACATTCGGATGGCTGTATATACAGGCCTACCTATCACACACATGCCTCAGTTTAGAAGGTTTGTGATACTAGAATTGCGCGTGTGTTTGGGAAAGTCAGATTGTATTCCAAGTAGGAACATAGATTCTATCAAGCAAGGAAACTGTCTACACATGGTTTTATGAAAATGGTTTCATGGCCATGCACATAGTATACTATGTTCAAGGGTTGAGTAGCGAATGAAACGGGGAGTGCAAGATGAAAATGAGAGAAATCAATCTTGGATCAAATGAAGGACTCGTGGAAGGAAAATGACCATCAGATGGTTTTGATCATCCTCTTAGTGATCAGCGGGTGTGAATCATGTGATTCAACAAAATGCTAATGCATAAGTATAATTGTGAACTATACCGAGATACCTTTCACCCTGCGTAATGTAGTGTACCACGAGTTTTTATTTGAGCAATGTGTACATGAAGCATAATGTCTGTCGATGAGAAGACGTACCAATCCCCTCACTGTTATCTACAGGTTTTTTGGTCTAATGATCACACATTGTTGAAATTTGTTTTACTCATGTACATAAATTTAGTAACACTTGATTACTTTGGCATAAAATAGCTGTCATGTTGAGAGCATGCATCTGTCTATGATTGGGTATGAATGTGGTCATTGAAATTAAGTTGTTTATTTTTGTCCATTATTGTAAATCTCTATTGCTTGCATGTTGTTAGGGCGCATGTTTCACTTTCATCAAAGTTTTATAAAGATAAACTCATTTATTCAAGTCTCAAGATAAGTGGACACAATATTCTTAGATTTTATCCGATAAAAAATATTTATGTGCAAGTGATAGAGATCAATGGTCTCTTCGTGAGAGCACTAATGAGGACCATTGGAACTAGGGAATCAAGATATGGATGGCGACTTGGATGGTACAAGTGTAATTTTTTTTTTATGGGCATTCCGATCCTTAAAGGACAAGATGATTGTGCAGACCAATTAAGCATTAGGAGGCCTCTTCCTTTATGGGACATAAGTTCTGAATGTAAGAGACGTGTGCTGGAAGTCTAACATTTTAAAACCCTTTTGAAAATAGTCCAAGGTCATAAATTGTGCTTAAATTATAGAACCTTGATCATCAATACTAGAAGAGAAAGGTGCAATAAAGAGTCAGAAAGGGAGACAACTTTTATTTGAGAGTCTATTTCCTATCATAATTGGGAATCAATTTTAGGGCATGTTTGAATTGCACAATTCCATCAAAAGGGAATGTAAAATTTAATCATTACTGAATTATTATTTCCACTGAGCACTATTGAAAATTGGAATCCAATTTTAGCATAGCAAGTTGAATTCTTATATCCATTAGACAATGACCACCTGGTTTCTTATGCAAGAGAATCCTAACTATAGAAAAGACTAAGGTTTAAGGATTTGGGGGGATTTGTGAGTATTCCAAATCCATAGGTTGTTTGGCAGGGTGGATAAGAGGGTATTCCAAATCCATAGGTTGTTTGGCGGGTTGGATTAGAGGGTATTCGAAATCCATAGGTTGTTTGGCAGGGTGGATTAGAGGGTATTCCAAATCTAGGGGTTTCAAATCCTCACTTTTGGTGAGTTTTGCAATCCCTCCCTTTTGCTTGGATTTCTAATCCTCTCTTTTTTTTGCTCATTTTTAAAGGTAAGAGAGTTGCATGTGTAACATACGTGTCACTAGGCTACTAATTTATTGGTCACGTGACCCACTGATGATATCCCAAAACAATTAGATTATCAACTATATCACAAAAAATTTCTTCAATAGAATGATCTGAGCAGTCCAAACATTGTCCATGTAAATCAATGGTTAAAAATCGTTGGTTAGTCGCCCAGATGTGATCCTATGCTTGTGGCCCATCCGAGGCTCAGAATTTCATCATTTTCGGCCAACTATATATTTCAATGGGCTTATTACAATCATTGTGTCAAACATTACATACACTAATTAGGGATATTAAAGTTGATTTAGTGATTAAATTTGAACTCCTGTAAATATATTACATAATTTAAATGCATATGTTCTTTTGGATCGCAGGGGATTCTATATCCAAGGTGCCAAACACAACCCGAGGATTCTAAATCCAAGGGATTTCTAATTTGAGTATTCCGAATCCACGGTGCCAAACGAGGCCATGATTGCATAGTGGAATCCACCATTTTATTTGCTACCCAAGCATCCCAAATAGGGCTGCCAACGGATCGGATACGGACCGGATCATTGATGATCAATTAAGGATACATTTGATCCATATCCGACCCGAATCCGATTTAGATCGCAAGCATATGATCCAAACCCGGCATGAATATGATCCGATAGAATTCCGAATACATACATCATGGTGGGGCCCACCCTTTTAGCTAGGCAACGTACATACACGGTTAGTCACACGTTGCACCCATGACCCACCCACCCACTGCGAGGTTACTGTGTCTCCTTAGCATTTCAAACCTGAGACAGCCGGCACCCATTGGCCCATCTTCGGCGGCCAGTGGGCCATCCAGAGAAGGAGAGAGAGAGAGAGAGAGAGAGAGAGAGAGAGAGAGAGAGAGAGAGAGAGAGTGGTACGATGGACGGATTTGAGAGGTGCAATAGGGATTTAGGGTTTTTTCCTTTTATACCTGGCTTAATCGGATCATTAACGGAGTGGATCGAGGTAGATCCGAATCTGACCCGATTATTAAACGGATCCAAATCTGTGATCCAAATCCGACCCGCTGATCCGATTATTGGCCCAAATCCGATTAAATCGGATCAAATACGGATCGGATACGGATCATGATCCGAGCCGTTGACAGCCCTAATACCAAACTGTCACATGAAAGGAAAACCCTTCTTGATATCCAAACATGCGCTCAGGGTTGACTATGCTTGCAAAGTTCATCACCAATGTCAATCACCAAGGATGGTTTGTAAAGCCCATCATATATGCTACCAAAACCAATAATAGTGTCATGCACATAAATAGAAAGAGTTGCCTCGTGACAAGTAAAACTATACCCAGTCTCATCTAGTCTTGTAACAGAAAAGATTTAATCCTTATGGCAGGTGCATAAAACATCCAAGGTAAAAGCAAACCATATCCACTAGGAAAGTGTAAAACGTAGGTTCCTACACAAGAGTACTTTTGCAAGTCTAGCATTGCCCATTAGCACAAACAGTTCTCCATCGTCAAGTTTTGTTAGGTCTGAAAACCCTAAATTATTTTGGGAATGTGGACCAGCGATCCTAACCGAGTCTGCCCACCAAGTGCAAAAAGGTTTATCTAACAAATTTGACTTAAAATGTACCAAGGCTTTGAGACTACCTTGCTTCCCTTCTCCATGTTCTCACTATTCATCTTAAACTGACTGGGCTTTTTACAATAGAAGCAGACCTTTTCATATGATTTATCTGGCACTTCATCTTTCTGAGCGAAGTTGATTTACCTGAATGAAGTAAGAAGCAGGCACATAGTGGAATTTAAATCAAATGAGGTAAGAGGAATTTTTACTAGATTGGTGCTCTAGAATTCCAATTCCGTTTAAGAAGCAGGCACATAGTGGAATTTACATCAAATGAGGTAAGAGGAATTTTTACTAGATCATTTCTCTAGAATTCCAATTCCGTTGTTAAGTGAATTTCGTGTGCATGTATATGAATGCGCGCGCGCACACACAGTTGCAAATAGTTCCTTATGTTCGCTTATGTGTATGTACCCATATGCATGCATAATGTTCGGATGCATGCTGGTGTACTTTTAAGGAAGAATTTAAAGAGATGATGTCATGTATGGAAGGTGGTCCCAAATCATAAGTTAATCCAGAAGTCGTTACTGACCGATTGCGCTAAAAGCTTGAGCTGTTAGGGAATGGTAGAACAATGTATATTAGGGGGTTTGCTGACACCTCCAACACCTCCCCTCACGTCCGGGCGGTATACTGGCCCCACATGTGATACTCTGGGCTGATACAATACCGGATGCCCTATAATACCGAATTTTGCAAACCCCGGGACTTGAACACTGGACGTCCTACTCTGAAACCATATTATTGACCGGTTGCTCTAAAAGCTCGAGCTGTTAGGGAACGGTAGAACAATGTATATCAGGGGGTTTGCTGACACCTCCAACAGAAGTTACATTTGCTTACACTTTATCAGAGGTACCAGCCCTTATTCATGCATGTGTGCTTGTATGTAGGTACTCACCGACCTGTTGTAGATGGTATTTGCGAAGTTGGAATTTCCTAACTGTAACAGCACAAAAAGTTCTGAGCCTTTGAGGAAAACTCGAGTATAGTTTATTACTATCATACTTACTTAATATGCATAACATAACAGCTAAAATTACACATTTTCATATCGGTCAAGAAAAAGGGTGACAGCTTTTGGGTATCCACATGTTATCAAGCAACCAAATATCAATTACTAACAATATTCCTTTGTAGTCCATGAAAGGAAAACATCTACAATTCAACACAAAGCACCAAGGGCATTCCAGGAAAGGAAATATAAATTGGTATATCAAACTATATCGCATATTTCATTGTCCAAAATAATTCTAGTGTGAAAGTACAAGACCTATACCCTCCAAAGCAGATGTGTTCTAACTCTTATCAATGAATTTTTTGCTCTACAGGCTCGAGCAACATTCCATATACTAGGCAGGGCATTTGGGCAATTTACAGTCACAATATCAATATTTTGTCCAGCTCATGCAGTCTGATTGCATCCTGTTTTTTGACTATTGAAATTCAAATTGAATCTGTTGTTTCAGCAACCCTCATTAAGCATATAAAAGAGAGGGAAAACTTCAAACACTAAGGATGCATTTGGTAGCAGCTTCTCTTTCAAAATAGAAGTCATTCTACACTTTAGAATAGCTTTTATTTTGCAAGAGAACCTGCCAGAAGTAGCTTCTGGTGGTGTTGCAAGACACACCCTAAATCTTTGCCATACAAATAAGGCCTCTAACTATTTTCACTTGTATTATAGTTTCTTCATAATGAAATTATATCTAGAGGAACCTTCAAAAAAAAAAAAAAAAAACAACAACAACAACAACAACAAAAATCGACCCTCGTATTTCATATCTTAATGTTCTATTCTTAAGCTTCAAAGTATAATGGTTTAGGGTGCATTTGTGTGCTCAGTTGTAGTGAATTGCAATATCCAATTCAAAAATAGAGGAAACAACTGAGGTGGACCTGGCACCATTTAATCGAAGATGATGACCAAACCCCTAATTGCAATTCCATGAGTTTAAAGTTGGACCTAAAACCACTACAAGATCAATTTTGCTGCTACTGTGGAGTGGAAGTAGCCCCACCATGCTCATTTTCACTTTTATTAAATTGCATTAGTGCAATTCAATTCAAATTCAGCATCCAAAAGTTGTGTTAAGAATGTTTACTGTTTAGTGAAGCCCAGATGGCAATCATTACTGGTTGAGAAGATCTTTCCCAGTTTACTGGTCTAACCACAATGGCAACTGCATTGCCAATTCTTGTTATTCTTGGACACAACATTGATCTTTTTCTTTTCTTTTCTTTTTGGAAATATTTGTATGCCATTAATGAAAAAAAGAAGTAAAAAGTGCACTGTGCATTGAGGTCTGTCTCTTACTTTCTCAGGTGATAACAGCCTTCTCAATTTGGAACTGAAAAATGCTTGGCTATCAGTGGAGGGGTTGAAACTGATGCCGATGCTTACAAGTTTGACCCTTGAATTCATAAGATTGGACGATGAAGACCTAAACAAGGTGAATGAATGCTTTCCTTCTCTGCAAGTTCTTAATTTGATTGGGGTCGGAGGGTTTAGAGAGCCCAAAATCCATCTCTCACAACTTAAAACCTGCCACTGGACAGTATCCAATGCTCCACTCTGTTTGGCTATCCACGCTCCCAACTTGATTGACTTGAAGTTGAAATGTGTTAAACCTAAGGTCCTTGTTCTTAAAGCTCCACTACTTTCCGTTTTGGATCTTTCAATTGAAAAACCAAGCTATGACATTGAAGTAGATAGATTTCTCAATTTGAAGTCTCTTAGGATTGAGTCCTCTGATCCACGGACCCTCGTGCGGCTTTTTCCGGACGGCAGGACTGTTGAGAAGCTGGTGCTTGAGGCACCCAAACAGGCAGATTTGTTTGAACTGAGGGAAATGGTTGACTTCGAGTCGCTGATGAGTACTTTTCCTAATGTGGTGACCGTTGTCATAGGGCCTTGCATTTATGTTGAATTGGAAAAATCTTTTGAATGTGAGGACGCTATTGTTAGGTTTGGATGGAAAAGGTTAAAGAAGCTGACAATGTATTTGGTGTTATCGGAGCTGGAAGTCACTTGCTCCTTCATGTCGTTTGTGTTTGACCGGTGCACTGCTCTATCTGACGTGGCAATGCTCATCCACTCTGATGTCGTTGATGATATAAAAAACAGTCTGATCAGTAAATGTTTGTGTGATTGGCCAAGGGTTGGGTGGAGATGGGGAATGTGGAAAGAAGGACAGAAAGATACCTGGCTTTGCAACAATTTCTAATCCTGCAGTATTGTCAGCAATCAGCATCAACAAAGAATCACACGTCCGATCATGTAAGCAGTTGGCCGGACTTGATTTTCCTGAAAGATGGCGTATGTCCATGTTGGGTACGAGCGCATGAGCATATAAACATGCATGCGTGCATCTGTAAGTGTGTCTGAATGTATAGTATTGTCTCTTCCATTGATGGATAGCTGCCACAAATAAGAGCTTTTGAAGTTTGGGAAGTTTCCAGTGAACTGTTTACTTCCATGGTAATGAATAATTGTTGTAGGATCAAGCCCCAACCTGCTCAATGATTCGTCTTATGTTGGCCGGACTGCCTCGATTGATTCTCTCTTTCCAGCTTTCATACGGTCTCCATTTAACTGACCATTTAAAGCTCTTGCCAGTTTAGCTGCAACGTGGATGCAGTACTAGTACCCCATCAAGGCGGTACTGTTATGGGGACTTGTAAGATAACATTCAGTCAGAAGAACGAAGAATGGATATAGAAGTATGTGGATTGAAGGTGGATTTCTTTAATCAGTTGTTGTCTCTAAACTCAATGGATGGACTAGATTGTAACATTAAAGATGGCTTATTGCCATGCTTACAGAGAAAAAAGCCAGTGAAGCAGCTAAAGGATCGGTTGGGTGCAGGTAATTAACGTATTTACACATGTAAAGTGCTTGATTCCAGTTTAGACTTGGGTGTTCCTTTGCACTGGTGAAGTCTTTATACAGGTAGCATCTCTACTTTGAAAACTGGGTAACGTTTTTAGGTGCCAGAGACCTGAATTGCACTTTACATTTATAATGAATTTTACCTTCTAACTTTTTTGTCCTTAAAAAAATTTATTGATTCATAGCAACTCTTTACCACTACTCAAACATTATAAACTGACACTCTGTGCCTGTAAAACGTTACTTGTTTTTATACAAGTGAGATTTTACCTACATAAGAGTCACAGACAACCCCTACTCGTATGAGGAACATAGGAACCCTCTCTTTTGATGGATCTGCACCATCCAAACACTAGGCCATATGTTGGATGAGTCACAATGCAGTTTTCAACGAGTGGAAACTTTCAAAGGTGGTTGGCAGAAATTCTACAATTAGCTACTTACCCAATGTCAGCCTGCATCTTTACTGGACTTGAAATTGGACATGTCAGAGGCTCACATTGACACCACTCATATGCCAACAATTGTCCCGCCCAACATCCAAACCAAACACTACTGTTACATGCATGCCTAGATGGCAAAGTACCTACTCACTGAAAGGTAATGTGTGAGTGGTTGGCTGCACAAAACAGCAGGGAACCCACTAATGCATGATTAGCAATGCGACTCATGTGCCAAAACGGACAGGCATAAAACCGCGCCTTAGTGTGCAAGCATGCCACTCATCATCATCGTCATTATCATCATCATTATCTAAGCCTTGTCCCAATTACTTGGGATGGTTACATGAATCCTATCATGCCATTCCACTCTATCAAGGGCCATAACTTCAGTTAGACAAGGACATCAAGTCTTTTCTTGCTACCTCCATCCACGTCCTTTTGGAGTTTCCTCTTGCCCTTTTAGGGCCTTCAACTTGTACCAACCCACTCCTAACCGGTGTAGTTCTTGGTCCTCCTTTGCACTTGACCAAACCATCTATGTTTACTTTCCCTCATTACCTATTGGTTCTACTCCTAAGTTCCTTGAATGCATTCAATTTCCAACTTGATCTGTCCTCATCTTGCCATTTGGTAATCTCAAGATCCTGAATTCAGCTACACATCCGACAAGCATGTTTATTAACTACCCAACATTTTGTCCCTTAAAGTATGGCTGGTCTTATAGTTAACTTATAAAATTTCCCTTTCACTTTGAGTGGTATATGACAATCTCATAAAACTCGAGAGACATGTCTCCATTTCTTCCACCCAACTTGGATTCTATGGTCAACATCCTTCTCAATCTTCCTAGTCTCGTGAATTATCGACCCCATATATCAAGAGTGGCCATTTTTTGAAACTTCTTGGTCAACAATCTTCACTCATTCATTGTCTTCACTCCTATTTTTACTAAAATGGCACTCATTATTTGACTAATTTTAAATCCTTTAGATTTTAAAGCATCCCTGTGTAGATCTAGCTTTGTGCTTACTCCCTCCCCCATCTTGTTTACGTCCTCCCTTGTCTTGCAGGCAATGCTATCCATAGAATTCGTGAATAGTTGGTCTTAAAGTGCATGCCATGCCCGGCTATAGAATGTATGGGTGAAACAAATTTCGAACAATTGTATATCCACTGGGTCGCCAACCAATTGGTAGGTCTAGAATGATTGACCTGTTCACATGCCTTATGGATTGTATTATAAGCCCTTCAACCATACAAGTAATTTGATTATGCAAAGATAAATATGAAATGAATATAACCCTACAACTGGGCATGTATGAAAAAATAAACAAAGGTGACATGAGATTTACATGTTCTATTATAAACATAACTACATCCATGGAGAAGATGTGATAAATCAATCCACTAGCAAAATTAAGGAGATACAATAAGAGGGGAAGCATGCTTGTAATATAATAGACAAATGGAAGAAATCTCTCACCCATTTAACACATTGGGTGAAAACCTTAGTTGTGGAAAAAGTAAAGAAAAATTATTTGCTGACCTTATCCAGGGAAAACATGAAATCAGCTCCATGGAAGAAGATACATTTCACTTGTTTTCTACATGAATTTGCATGGAAAATCTATCCAAAATGAAGGAAATGTGTAATAATGGTGACTTTTGTCATTTAGAACTTCACATTAAAGGGTTTTAGAGAAGAAAAGATTTTGCTCACCATTTGAGAAATACTATGAAAAAGGAAATTGATTTCCTGATTTTTCTTATGCTTAAACAAATGAAATTATCACTTTTAGGGCCCATCTAGATTGTGGGAGAAGAGAAGAAAGAGAAATTGAAGTGTAATGATTATCCAATGATGGAGTCCTGTGAATTTCACGAGCACTGTTGAAATATAGATTCCCTTGGATTCCTTTTGGGGAGTTTAAATCTAATATTTGTGAGATAACGATCACTTTAATATCTTGTGCTATAAAAATTTACTATAGAAAGGTAATGATAACTGTGTTTTCCATTACAATTTTTGCTATCTAAGCGTATTACAAATTCTCACAAGGAGATTTGTTTTCTTTTCTTCTTCGACTATTCAGTTGGAAAGAAATGATTATTTTTCAAGATTTACATACGCACTATTGAAACATGGATTATATATATATATATATATATATTTCATTTTTTAGTTCTCGTGTTTGGATAAGAGTTGAAATTCTCATTAAGCTCTCATAACAGTTTCCTCGCTTTTTTTTATTTGAGATTTTGACTATGGTATTTATTTATTTATTTTCAGTCTAATATTTTCTTGCTATCCATACAGAAGTGACTTGTCCCATAACAGAAAAGTTCACTCATTTTCATTTCTTTTCCCACTATCCAAATGAGCCTTAGGAGTATTAATTACTGTGGATAAGAGTGGTAATTCCTGCGTGAATTCACACGTCCAGACACTTGTTAGTGGAAAACAAATTTCCATGAATCCAAACATGTGTTATACTTTGAACCATTTCTAACCTTTGATCACTCACTCTTACCCACGGGTGCCATGTTGGGCTAGGGCCAGGGCCCGCCTTGGCCAACCCCAGCCTGGGCCATTGTTACTCATTATCTAAAGTCAGTCCAATCTTTTGATGGATGGGACACAAGTTTATTTTCCATTAGTTTGCTGCAATGTGGCTGGACTGATGATCATATTGGTATGAGTTTGGAGACATGCAGTCTACAGGTGCCAGATGGCCTGATAAGCAGCTCTAACATCGCATGTGGATACCTCGTATCTGCGTACGGGGCCACTGCACTTACTAAATGGACGCTGACTAAATGGATGCCTCGTTCACAGAGTCCCTGGATATGAACGGACAGGGGCTCTCAGTGGCCACTAATGATGTATGGATTTTATCCACACCATCCATCCATTTTCCATATGATTTTAGGGTAGATGCCCAAAAATGAGGCAGATCCAAGGCTAAGTGGACCACACCACAGGAAGCAGCAGTGATAACGACAACCACCTTCCTAGGGGCTGCTGGTTAATTGCCATCCAACCTGTTACGAGCCCAAAAATATACATAGAAAACAGTGGAGATGGGAAACCCATAATCAAAATCAAAACCTTTCTAGGGCCATCAGTGATATTTATATGACATCCAACCTGTTCATAAGGTTGTTAGCATCAAGGTGAAGGTAAAAATATCATCAGCCTGATCTAAAACTTAGGTGGGCCCAAGAAGGTTTCAATGGTGAGCGTCCACACCCCATTGTTTCTTGTAGTTCGGTCCAATTGAGCTCTGGATCTGCCTGATTTTGGTGCTGACGCCCTAACATGTTCTGGCATAACTGATGGGTGGAGTGGATTTTACACACAGTTCATGGTGGGCCCACAGAACAGATACTTCTAAAGAGAAACATCAACAGTGCAGTGGGCCATACAAATTTATGTGATCTTATCAACATGTTGGATGGGAAATAAACGTTCCAGCGGGGCCATACAGTTTTTAATGGTGAGGCGTTCATTCACCCTTGTTTCCTATAGTAGGGTCCACCTGAGATTTGAATTTGATTTGTTTTTGGGAACATGTCCTAAAATGAACTGCAAAACCGGTGAATGCAGTGGATGCAGAATATATACATGGGCACACGGCAAGGGCCGTACCCAAACCGCTCCCCCAAACAAAGAGCCCTGAAGGCTACTTTTGCTGGGAAGCGTGCTGCGTGCTTAGTAAACTCTGTAGGTCCAACCATGGATGTATGTGTCTTATCCACGCCGTACATCCATTTTCCAGATCATTCTAGGGCATGATCTGGAGAACAGGAAACAGTGGGAATATAATATCCCCCGTTGAAACCTTCCTAGGCTCCACAATGATGCTTATTAGCCGTCCAACCTGTTCATAAGGTCACATAAATATGGATGAAGGGAAAACACAAATATCAGCTTGATCCAAAACTTCTGCGACTCCCAAGAAGTTTTGAACGGTAGGAGTTTAATTCATATTTTTTCCTGTGGTGTGGTCCGCTCGAACTTTGTATATGCTTCAATTTCAATTTTGGTCTCATGTACTTACTTGAGATGGTAAAATGAATGGACTACTGGGGATAAAATACGTAAATCACGATGGCCCCACATGCTTTACTCAGTATAGTTAAGCCCACTGACTCAGTAGGCAATACGCTTCCCTTCTTTGCTGGAGGTTTAAAATGGGAGTGGATTAGGTGTTACCCTTCCCGTGTGGAGCCCACCTTGACGTATGTTTTGTATATCCATTCTGTTCATCTAGTTTTCTTATCATTTTAGCTAGTGATCCAAAACTCAAAAAGATCCAAATCTCTAGTGGATCATACCACTGGAAACATTTCTATATGACCATTAAAAGCTTTTAGTGGGCTACAAAAGTTTTGGATCAAGATGATCGTTATATTTTCACTTCATTCATGTCTTTTTAGCCTTATCAACCGATTGGATGAAAAAGAAATACTACTATGGGCATTACTGTGGGTCTCATGAAGTTTTTAATGGTGAGTGTTTAGTCCCACCTTTTCCTTTGGTATGGTCTACCTGAGATTTGGATCTACTTAATTTTTATGAAAACGTCCTAAACTGCGCTGGAAAAACGGATGGACAGCGTGGATATAAAACATGGGGTTAAGGTGGGCCCAACGGTAAGGGTCACACCTTTGTGGGTGTTACCCGGTAACACCCAATCAGCTCTCGGGGAAATCGGACTGCGTGCTGAGTTACTCAGTACACTCTTATCGTACTGACTAAACTCTGTTGGGCCCACTGTGAATGTATGTAGTTTATCCATGCCGTCCATACGTTTTTCTAGCTCATTTTAGGGGTTGAGCCTAAAATTGAAGCATATCCAAAGCTCAAGTGGACTATGCCACAGGAAACAGTGGGAATAATGATTTCCACCGTTGAAACCTTCCTAGGCCCACAGTGATGTTTATTTGTCGTCCAACCTGTTCATAAGATCACATAGGCGTGGATGAAGGGAAAACACAAATATCAGCTTAATCCAAAACTTCTGTGACCCCCAAGAATTTTTCAATGGTAGACATTCAGTTCATACTTACTTTTCCTGTGGTGTGTTCCACTTGAGCTTTCGATATATTTTTGTTTTTGGTTTTTTCGGATCCGACCTAAAATTATCTGTTAAGATTGATGGACGGAGTGGATAAAATAATTAAATGACGGTGGGCTCCACAGAGTTTACTCAGTACGCTTGGCCTACTGAGTTACTCACTACGCAATCCCCTTCCGATTAAAATCGTTCTGTTGGGTAACGTACGGTTCACCACCGACACCACTACCTCTCACCCGAACCTCCTGTTTTGGGTCGATGCGGGGCTGATAGACTCGTATCGTTGATGGGAGATCCGGATACCAGTTTGGGACGGTACGTTGAAGAATCTGTAACAACTTGGGTAGGCAATGGGCCTGCAGCCCAGGCAGCCTGGCATTCAACCATGGGTTGGACCGTGGGCCACAATTGGGCTTGACATGTATGGCCCCATCATTTTTGGGCTGGGCTGGGTTCAGCTCATTTCATCTGACTATTGGTTTTCATTTTTATAAATGTATATTTTTGTGTACGTGTGGCCCATTTAATCAACGGATGAAGTATGATCATTCACCTTTAGGAAATAGGGATTTGACATGTTTCTTAAACCTTTCAGGTTATGCCTAAATAAAATGAAATTATTTCAGGCCTGGGCTTCGTCCACTGTGCTATACCCATTCCCTTGGGGCCTTATCTAGTCAGGTTAGGCTGGAAATATCGCTGCCGGGCTATTTCCGTTCTAACAATGGCTTACTAGGCCAGCAACGGGTTGGGTCGGTTTGGGTTCGGATTTTGAACTAGTTGAGATGGGCCTGTCAGACGGGCCAATTCAAAATATTGATTTTCTGGCCCAAACCCAGCCCATTCAATTGCCTTATGGATGGTTTATGATGTAATAGGTCATGACCTACCGTATTTTGTCGATCCAATAGCTAGATGATAGCAAACATGCGACTTATTGCGAAGTGGAAAAGGAAGAAAGAAAATTTCCTGTGGAACATTCTTGAAAGGTGAGTGGATCCCTAGATCCGACTCCTTGACTGTGGGGTCCACTATAATCTCAGGTGAGCCACACTATAAGAAACAGCGGTTATTGAATGCCCACCATTAAAAACTTATTGAGGGTCATCGGAATGTTTATTTTCCATCCAATCTGTTGATAAGGTCACAAAGGCCTGGATAAAGTGACCACAAAAATGTCAGCTTGGTCCAAAACTGTTGTGGCCTACAGAAAGTTTTTAACTGTCAGTTTTCATTGTTTCTTGTGGTATGTCCACCTGAGATTTTGATCTGATTCATTTTTTTGAATCAAGCCCTAAAATGAGCTGGCAAAACTGATGGACGGGTTGGATGTAAGGCACACATATCACAGTGGGCTCCACAGTCAGGGATCCACTGAAGCCGCGATTTTAGGCTTTATTGCTTTATCTAATGTCTATCATGCTGCTATACCGTGACGGGTGCGATGTAGGTGTTACCCTGGTAACAGGTGCTACCCCTACCGTGAGGCCCACCTTGATGATTTTCTGTATATTTACGCCGTCCACCTATTTCTACAGACTATTTTAAGATGGGGTACCAAAACTTATGGAGATCCAAATCTCAGGTGGACCACACCACAGGAAACAGTGTTGATTGAGTTCCTCACCATTAAAAATTCCAAAGGGCCCATAGTAACGTTTTATTAATGTTGATTTGAAATCCAAACTGTTGATAATGTAGAGAAGATCTGGATGAAGGTACAATACAAAGACCAGATTGATGCAAAACTTTTTATGGCCCACAAAAATTATTAATGGTTATTCATCAATTTTTCTATTGTTAGGTCCACCTAAGATTTGGATATTCTTTAAGTCTTCGGATCCCATCCTAAAATGAGATGGAAAAATAGGTGGACGGTGTTGATATACAAAATATAAATCAAGGTGGGCCCCACACGGTTAGGGTAAGCTGTTACTAGGGTAACAGCTAATTCGATCCCACCGTGATGCATCGCATCACTTTCCACGGTGGAAAATCCATCGGGTCCTGCAATAGTGGGAAATGGACAGAAGAGAGTGCTGTGGAAACTCTGTGTGGGGTCTATTGTGATTTACGTTTCTTATTCATGCTGTTTATACGTTTTACCGTCTCGTCTTAGGGCATAAGCCCGAAATTAGAGAATATCCAAAACACAAGTGGGCTGCACGACCATAAACAATGTGAATTGAACTCCTGCCGTTGGGGGCCACAGAAGTTCTGTATCAAGTTGAAATTTTGTTTTCCCTTGATCTAGTGTCTATGCTACTTATGAATAGGGCTGTCAACAGGCCTGCGTAGGTGTCAGTTCGGATTTTGAACTATTTTGGGGCGGGTTGTTGGGTTGGACATATTCAAAATTCGGATTTCATTAGGCCTAAGCTCAGCCTACTGACACCCCTACTTATGACCGGCTTAGATTACGTATAAACATCGCTAGAAAGGTTCCAATGGTGGATGTTATCATCCCTCCTGTTGTTTACTTGAGCTTTGGATATTCTCCAATTTCAGGCCTCATATCCACTGGACCCCATGAAATTTACTGAGTCAATGGGCAATTACATAGTACCGACGTGGGCAATGTGTGCTGCTGGATAAGTTCTGTGGGCCCTAACACTTTTCGATCTCATCTGATCGTAAGTCATGAGCCCAAAAAATAGGCTCATGTAAATCATCCAGCGGGGCCCCAACATGATGTATATCTTTTATCCACGTCATTCATTCATTTTTCCGGCTCATTTTACAGCATGAGCCCAAAAATGAGGCAGGTGAAAATCGCAGGTGGACCACACCACAGTGGTGATTGAACGCCCACCATCAAAAGCTTCTCAGGGGCCAAAAAAGTTTTGGATCTAGCTGATATCTGTGTTTTCCCTTCGTCCAAGTTTATGTAACCTAATCAACAGGTTGGATGTAGGGTTGTCAATGAGCCGGCCTGGGCTCACAGGTTGAATGTAGGGCTGTCAATGAGCCGGGCCGGGTAGGTCTCGGCTGAATTTTGCACTGTTTCTAGTCGGTCCGTTGGGCCAGCCATATTCAAAATTCTGGTTTTTCAGGCCCGAGCCCGACCCATTGACAGCCCTACACTAAGTTGGGAATAGTAGGATTTTTTTTTTGGTCAGTATGCAACACACCCACCTAGTTAATCACACAACACACCCACCCAATCAGTCATGCAACACACCCCTATTGAAACTCCGCATAATCTACCAACGAGGCAAGGCTCTGAACCCAATTGTTGTGGAGAAAATACGAGCTTACCTCAGGTCGGACATCATCAACCTGAAGACAGGTCGGAATCATCCGACCTGACCTGGAGACCGACTCCCAGGCTTCGTCGATAGAACGACCTTGGTCACGAGAGACAACTTGAGCTATATCGTGACCTTCCCGCAATCTTAGGCATTCGTCAAGGGTATGTGAGAAAGATCTAGGAGAGTTGATAGCTGGCACGAAGGTGTGTCCAGGAATTACGGAACGGCCCAAAGATCTCGGAAGTCCGAGATCTTCTCTACGGGATTTACGTTTCCTATAGGAATATGATTCCGGAACCTAAGTCTATAAAAGGATACACCCTCGTCACCACAAAGGTACGAGAACTCTTACTCATAAAGGAGATAATCAATTCTAAAAGGTCGAACTGACTTAGGCATCGGAGGATTAACGGCCGGTCCTTGGCCCCTCCCTTAGCCATTGTTTATCCCTGCAAGTTTCAAAGAGAGATCAGTGTCTCTCTACATCTCGTGAGATCGATCATCAAGCTCACCTCGTTCGTTGTTAACATCTCAACAACAACAGTTGGCACTGTCCATGGAAAATTTTGACTATAAAGCCGTATTCTCACTTAAAAGCTCAATACACTCCCTCCATCTTAAGCAAATTTACAATGGCCGGAAAAAGAAAATACAAGAAGAAAGCTCCCGCAATTGCTGGACCTTCTGAAGCCCCACGTTCCGACGATGAAGGATCTGCTCCTAAAACGCCCTGCCATCTAGATCGGTGGAACATCCTCACACTTCGTTCAGCAAGACGGACAACAAAGGTCTCGCAACCGCGGGATCAAATTGTCCGCTCTCGAAGAATAAGTGGGAGGTGCCACCGAACGATTGGAAGGCGTAGACGAATGATTTGGATACGTCGATAAAAGATTTGATGAGATCAAGGCTCTCTTAACCGACTTGGTTCAGCCGACTCCGATCTACAGACCCAACGACGAGCCTCAACGATCTCGTCAAACTCTACAACCACAACATTCTCAACGACCAGTTCCAAATCAAGAACGTGCCGAAGAAAACGAAGTTGCTAGCCAAGTAACGATGGTAAAATCTCGGTCATCAGTTGATTTGCCTGCAAGCGACCTACGCCATAAGCTCGAAGAAAGAAGATCATCTCGTCTGGATCGTGACCGGGTAGACGATAATATAAATCCGCTAGAAGCCGAGCTGAAGAAACTGAGTGAATGTGTAGACAATATCCAAAGGGCGTAACGTGCCAAAGCACCCATTGCAGTAGACGCATTGGTCAATTTCTCTGAATCACGATTTACATAAGAAATCCGCGAGGAACCGCTTCCTAGAGGGTTTAAAATCCCTCAACTCAAATAATACTCCGGGATAGGAGATCCAGCGGAGCATTTGGAAAATTTCAAGGTCTGAATTGAACTCCTCGAAGCCAGCGGACACATTATGTGCAAAGCCTTCCCTTTGTCCTTAATGAGCTCAGCGTGGACTTGGTTTCAAAACCTAAAATCGAGGTCAATCAACTCATTTGCCCAGTAAAATAGGGCATTCGCTACTCAGTTCATCGGGAGTACCGGACCCGAGGAAGCATTCAACACATCTCGTCGCAGGTCAACCAAGAAGAGGACGAGTCTTTAAAAGACTTATCTCAGCACGTTTCAATGCCGAGGCTAGTACAAGTTAAAAATCTCTCTCGGGACGTATTACTCCACACTATGATCGGAGGATTACGCGATAAAAAATTCCCCCTGGTTCGTTGGTGAAGAGTCACCCCAGTCTGTGGCAGAATTCTTAGATCGGGCTGCCAAACATATCAACAGCGGAGGAATTGGTCAACGCACATAGATCATCCTCCAGAAACAAAGATCGTCAGGAAAGAAGTACCTCGAAAAAGCACAAACCAGATCGGAGATCACCAGGTCATAATAATACCACTCGAGGAGTCAAAGCCTCGACCCCAAGATTTGAGAAGTACATGCCGCTCAACAAGACCATCGAGCGTATGTATTTGGCAAAAAAAGGCAAGCAGGCGTTCGGGCGACCTACGAAGATCAAAACTGACCCCAATGGGAGGTCAAAATCAAAGTACTGCTTGTATCATAAAGACCACAGGTCATAACACAGCAGACTTTTTCGACCTGAAGCGACAGATAGAGACCCTTATTCAGCAGGGATTCTTAAAAGACTACATCGCCCAGCGTTAGGACGATCGGAGGGCTGTAGATCAAACCGAAGATCAGATCGACAACAATCTTGTGGAAGATATCCACATGATCTTTGATGGGCCGACCACTGGGGACTCCAGCAACTCCCGAAAATCCTACATACAACAAGGAAGAACGTCACAACTAGAGCCTTCTGTAAACATAACCTAGCCGACCTTCAAAGCTCGCAAAGGTTACCCCATGTGCAATAACGTTCACTGAGGAGGACGCCCCATGTGTTCTACACCCACATGACGATTCCCTCATAGTCTCCAACAAAAAACTTCACAAGATGATGGTCGATACATGGAGCTTGGCTGACATCCTGTACGCTACAGCATTCGAGAAGATGAAAATCGACCGATCTAGGTTAAGGCCGGTCAAAACCGCTTTAACTGGATTCAAGGGAGACGACGTCATGCCAGAAGTAGAGATAACTCTTCCAGTTACAGCGGGGGAGGAGCCTAATCAAAAAATGATTATGCTCGATTTCCTTATGATTGACACCCCTTCCGCCTACAATGCAATCATCGGCCGACCCATCCTTCGAGCTCTCAAAGCTGGTATTTCTATTTACCACCTGACTATGAAGTTCAAGACCGACAATGGGGTCAGAGGAGATCAACAAGAAGCTCGTCAATGCTATGAGCTAACCCTATGGGGAAAAGCAAGAGTTTGGTTTCAACTGTCTCACATACGACCCCTCTTGATCTAAGAGGAGAAACAGAGGAGCGCGAATCACCCGTCAAAGAATTGATCGAGGTCCCACTTACGGACGATGACCCGACCCGAGTTGTTAAGATCGAATCCTAGTTGAAGAGCGACGTATAGGAAGGACTGACCGCTTTTCTGAAGCAACATGCAGATGTCTTTGCGTGGTCCCATTAAGATATGCTAGGAATCAGTCCTGAAGTGATGGTCCATCGGCTAAATGTCTACCCGACCTTCAAAACTAGTCCGCCAAAAACGACGTCCCTTCAATACAGAAAGACATGTCGTGATCGAAGAAGAAGTCCAAAAACTACGTCGGGCAAGATTTATCCAAGAGATACGCTATCTAGACTAGCTTGCTAACGTTGTCTTATTGAGGAAAGCCAATGGGAAATGGAGAGTCTGTGTGGAGTACACCGACCCAAACAAAGCCTGCTCGAATGATAACTTTCTCGCTGCCTAGGATAGATCAACTCGTTGATGCGACGTCAGGGTATGAGCTACTCGGCTTTATGGATGTTTAATTCGGGTATAATCAAATTCAGATGTACGCTCCTGATAGGCAGAAAACAACATTTGTCACAGATCGAGGTCTTTACTGCTACAAGGTGATGCCTTTCGGGCTAAAAAACGCTGGAGCAACATATCAACGTCTGGTTAACAAAATGTTTGCAGACTAGATCGATAAAACCATGAAGGTTTACGTGAACGACATGCTTGTTAAAAGCCTGAAGTCGGAAAATCACGTAGACGACCTGCTTACCATGTTTGGTACCTTGAGGAAATACTGGATGAAGCTCAATCCCAGCAAATGCGCTTTCGGCGTAGGCTTGGGAAATTTCTTAGCTTCATGATAAATTAGTGAGGAATTGAAGCCAATACAGAGAAGATCTGAGCTCTGATTGACATGAGCTCGCCCACCACTGTGAAACAAGTTCAGCGTCTTACTGGACGGGTCGCATCCCTCAACCGATTCGTTTCCAAAGCCACGGATCGATGTCTACCATTCTTTAAACAACTTCGTAAGTGCAAAGAAATGACCTGGATACCAGAATGCTGCAGGCCTTCCTCGAGCTCAAAACTACCTCGGATCCCCTCCTTTGTTGTCCGGACCAATGCGAGGTGAAGAGCTACTTCTATACTTGGCGGTCTCTCTAGGGGCAGTCAGCTCAGCCTTGATCCGCGACGATCGAGGAACACAGAGACCGGTTTATTATGTCAGTAAAGCTCTTCTCGATGCAGAAACTCGATACCCGTGCATCGAAAAATTAACATTGGCTCTGATCACGTCGGCAAGGCGGCTACGACCTTATTTTCAAGCACATCCAATAGCAGTGTTAACTGATCAACCACTGCGGCAAGTGTTGCAGAAACCAAAACTTTCAAGTCATCTTGCCAAGTGGGCCATCGAACTAGGTGAATTCGACATACGATACCGACCTCGAACTGCGATCAAAAGTCAAGCGGTGGCCGACTTCATTGTTAAATTAACCATCCTCCCGGACAACCAGTACGATCACCAATCAAGCCGACTTTCCAAAGAAAAAATATCGGAAAGATCTTCCAGAAATGATCATACAGTGTCTGCATGGTCATTATACGTCGACGGGTCATCCAATTCGCAAGGCTGTGGAGCTGGCCTCATCTTAATCTCACCAGACAGAGTGAAAGTCCAATATGCGCTTCGATTCGGCTTCCGAGCCTCTAATAATAAAGCTGAATACGAAACTCTGCTAGCTGGCCTTCGCCTTGCTTCTAAGATAGGAGTCCGAGAATTGAAGGTGCACAGTGATTCGCAGTTGGTGGTCGGGCAGGTGACTAAGGAATATCAAGCAAAAGGGAATATGGTGTGTGCATATCTAGCAAAAACCCAAGAATTGCTATCCTGCTTCGATCACTACGAGATCGTCCAGGTTCCGATAACTCAAAATACTAATGCAGACTCACTGGCAAGATTAGCATCATCGATAGACGATGAGCTTAGTAGGATGATACCCATCGAATTCCTCCCCCATCGAAGCATATTTCAGGGGGAGATGATCGAGGTATGTCCAATATCAACAAACCCGAGCTAGATGGATCTGTCTGTCTTGTGTAGCAGAAAGAGCCACCCGGCGCTAGATGGATCTGTCTGTCTTGTGTAGCAGAAAGAGCCACCCGGATAGTCGCCGAAGCTGCAAATACAAAGGAATATATATATATATATATATATATATATATATATATATAAAATGAAGATCGAGATATCATAGAGACAAGTAGGCCGGAGTGTTGCCCGACCTGGTAGAGCAAAATCAGCTCGAACCCTGTACTTCAGAGGCTGATGCTCGTCCGATGAAGACTCCCAATCCCCGAATGCAAAAAACTACTTTCTTTTTCAGGTTCGGGTGGAAGATGGCAGACTGGTCACCAACGAACCCTCCTTGCCTGGGTGCGAAGAGAAGTAATAGAGTCCCTGACCTCCTAGAGACTTGAGACAGTACATTGAAAGCAGCTCGTTCGAGGTCAGTTCTTTATTCCCAACCCTTTGCCACAAGATGTAACATCCAACCATACATCTTCAGTCGTTACGTTGCAGTTGGCTCGGAGAGAAGCCTGAGAGGCTAACGACCTCAAGCACAAAAGGGTGCAGAGGTAATCTCAGCCTAGCCTCTAGATGCATAAAGGAAATTATCACCTCCCCAGGGCGAGGTCGGCTTGGTCTTTCACCTCGGTCGGAAACCCTAAACTCGATGGAATTAGGGATTCATAAGTTTCTTTGGCCGCATCCAACTCATCCTGAGTAATTTGCGAGACAATGCAATCTAGCTCGAAGGGCTCTTTCTGAGCCGTTGCGCTTCCGGCGACCGATTTAAAAGGCTCAGACTCCCTTACATTCACGGGATCTGCTGTCTTGGAATGTGATTTCCTATGGTCTATCTCTTGGGGCCTCGTTGAAGGTAGATCCGACTCAGAATCTCAGAACCTCACCTTGGGAATTGCATCAGAGCACGAGGTCTCTGACATGGTAAAATAAAAGATGCTGAGAAGAAAATAAGATCTTCGAAGGGTTGAAAGAGTGTACCACAAGTATTGGTACACCGGCTTGAGAAGGAAGATCATAATGGGAAGAAGGGAAGAATCCGAACGTACCGAGAAAGGGAGAGTCCGAGAGTTAGAGAGATGAAATTTTTTGATTTTTCGCTAAGTCCTTAGTTTTATACTCGAATGGCTCATTCGCATTTAATGCAAAGGCTCCACGTGGCAATTTCTGACTTGGTCGTACAAAAAGTAACGCATGACATCGACACGTGGCGATACCCCGTTCAGCAGTACTCTGCGAGCGCTACTGCACCGCACAGGCGAATAATAGCGCCTCGATATTTTAAATGATGCATTAAATGTCGTTTTTCCGCCCGCCTGAATGATGAAGGTACAACTGCCAAAAAACTAAAAGCGATCAGGTCAGCTAATCTTCTTCAGCAAGCTACTCCCGAGCCAGACGAGCTAGCCTCGAGAGTAGGGGAGCTTTTGTTATGTAGAAAATACGAGCTGACCTCAGGTCGGACATCATCGACCTGAAGACAGGTCAGAATCATCCGACCTGACCTAGAGACTGACTCCCAGACTTCGTCGATAGAACGACCCCGGTCACGAGAGATGACCTGAGCTATATCATGACCTTCCTGCAATCTTAGGCATTCGCCAAGGGTATGGGAGAAAGATCTGGAGAGTCGATAGCTGGCGTGGAGGTGTCTCCAGGAATTACGGAACGGCCCAAAGATATCGGAAGTCCGAGATCTTCTCTACGGGATTTACGTTTCCTTATAGAAATACGATTCTGGAACCTAAGTCTATAAAATGATACACCCTCTTCACCACAAAGGTATGAAAACTCTACTCATAAATAAGATTATCGATTCTAAAAGCTCAGAATGACTTAGGCATTGGAGGTACTAACGGCTAGTCTCTGACCCCTCCCTTAGCCATTGTTTATCTCTGCAGATTTCAAAGAGAGATCAGTGTATCTTTACATCTCGTGAAATCGATCATCGAACTCATCTCGTTCGTTGTTAAAATCTCAGCCACAAGCACCAATAGTATTGGTAGGATTATGAAGCACCAATGACCTACATTTAAAATATAAATATGGCCCATCTAACGAGCATATCGGACTGAATTTTTTTTAGGGGACATTCCACGAGGTCCACCCAACGAACAACTCCCATCTGTCCTAAATGTGGCAAGTTATAAGAGTAGATTCACGCGCGAGATTACTGTTGGGGGTGGAACGGTTTGTCTACTGCTGTTCAGGTCGAGGGCCATTGTTACATGATCCAAACCGTTGGCGCAATATCTCACTTTTCCTTGGTTGAATGTGAACCGTTGCTGCATTTTCACTCTTAACCTATCTACTCGTTGGCCAACTTTCCAGGGGTTTTCTTGATGGGGCCATCGGCAATGGTGCTGACAACATCATCCGTTTGGATCAACGAACCGTGGGCTTCATTGACCCCACTTCCGAAAAAGAAAAACCAAACGGTCCTAATATCCAAAATGCCCTCGTCTGTGTTCTCAATAAATGGGTATTTTCGTAATTTAAGTATGAACAAAGGGGCATCATTGGATCACCCAAGATCGCAGCCCCATGGTTTTGGTCTCCTTTCTCATATATTCTTTTCCCAATTCCACACCCCTTTCGTAAATTTTCATCATTGAGTCCTTTCGAACCCAAATAAATGCGATTTGGTAGGATTTATCACACCGAACGCTTCCCTTTTTATCTACTCGACTTGTTTTCTCATATAGGGAGGGCTTTTGATTCTTCTACAAAACCCTTTCTGCAAAATCTCAGTCATGTTTCGTGCATAGAAAAGAAGACCCATCAGAAGAAATAAATGAGAATTTTAAAAGAGAGGGAGGTTTTAGAGACTACATGAACAGCTGGAACTTGAACCCGGGCCTTTTCTCTTATTTCTACAGGATTCAAAGGTATTATTTTATTCTTGTTCTTGATGTCGGTGATGATTACTTTGATGGGTTTTCTCCAAAATCCTGAATTTTAGGTCCTTTGGTTCAATTCTCTGATTTCTGGTTATTTTCTTAGCTGGCTATTTGAAGAAAGTTGGGTTTGATTTTTTGCTGGGTTTGGTTTCTGTAATCTGATGATGGTTTCGACAGAACGGGAAAGAATAGAACTTCGAAGGGACAATTGGTTGAGAAAAATGGGTGGATTTAGAAATGGAGGCTTGCATGGTTAAATGAAGGTTGGGTGGATTTTGGGAGGTTGTTTTGGGTCTTAACTTTGGAGGTCGGGCAGTTCGGTTTTGTTTGCAAGATTGTTCTTGAAGTGGGTTTTTGTTTTTTTTATTTTTTATTTTGAGCTGAGATTGCTGGACTTTTGTTATTTGGATTGTGTGAAGTGGTTGGCCTGGCTGTTGATTGCCTATTCAGGTTTTGACGATGAAAGGGGGATATTCGAGGTGTGGGTGAGTTCAAGAGACTGAATTTTGATATCAGGGAGGGATTGAATTGAGTAATTTTTATTCTAGCATTATTGCTATTGTTTTGATTTGTAAATCGTGATCGGAATCGGAAGAGTTTGAGATTTAGAGAAGTATGTCAGCTGTGAATAGGTGGAGAAATCAGGAAATTTAAGGTTTGGGTGAGTTTGCTGGACTGAATGATGATATCAGGCAGGCCGTCAGAGATGAATTCTGCAATGGACGACATGAATCTGATTCGGCAGGCTCAGCGGCATCACCTGGTGGTGCGGGAAATTGGTGAAGAAATCGATTTGGAGATTGGGCATGGAGATGATGACCCCTCGTTCGCCAACACACCGCTTGTGGGTGCCCCCCAAGAAACCAATGCCGAAGAACAGGAAGAGCATAAGCAGATGCTTTTGGATTCTCACCACCCGAACGAAGAGCAAGAGCTGACGAAGCTTCAACAAACGAAAAGGAAGAAGAAAGTGGTGAAGAAATGGAGGGAGGAGTGGGCCGATACCTACAAATGGGCCTTTGTTGAGCACGTTGCTGATGGGACAACGAGGATCTTCTGCTCAGTATGCAAGGACTACGGCCGGAAGCATAGGAGAAATCCTTATGGGAATGAAGGCAGTAGGAATATGCAGATGAGCGCGCTGGAAGAACATAACAACAGTCTGCTTCACAAAGAGGCTCTTCGGCTTCAAATGGCCTCCAAGGATAAAATTTTATCCACAGTGGATAGGCCCATTTACGTAAAAGGTTAGTACCGTGTTCTACTATGCAGGCCCTGTGTTCCATGCAGTTTCTGTCTTTGCAAATTGCAACTCAACAGCAAGTATGATATGCTTATGCCCTTTTGCAAAATTCTTTTATGCAGTTGTAAATGTGAATGTGAAATTCATTTAGCAAATAAGCATCTATCCTATGCTTCACCTGTCATTGGTTTGTTGTATCATGCACTATTTAACTGGATAGCTAGACCTCTGGTGGTGTGGTTTGTGTGCTTGATTCCTTTTGGGTTGCTGCTGGTTGGAGTCTTAACTTCTTAGATGCATACCTCACATATTTTTGGATGGCAAAATGCCTTAGGGAACGAATTAACTAAAATACCTTAGGGCATAAATTAACTATGAAGCAGGAAAGAGTCATTGACAGAGAACTCATGCATTGGTTGTAAAATTCGAACACCTTTTAAGCAAGAGTGCTGCTGGTCGCAATTGAAGAAAGTTTGCAACTAATCTAGTCACAGAGCATTTAAGATGGTTTTTAGTTACAACTTTTGATGTCCATTTTTTTTTTTTGGTACCAAGTGTTGATGGAACGAGTAGAGTCCTGATTTTTTGAGTCACCACTAGCCGATTAAAATTGTGTTATCCAATTCTAGGATGGCTAGAATCCTTGTTGTGTTATCCAAAAGTCTAGAGGAATGACCCCCTTAACTCTCAGAGAATTGACTCTGGTAAGGTCTTCACACCAAGGCTGTGAGTAAGAACCTTTATTATGAAGAAGGGGTTAGGCACCCTTGTCCAACCATGTGAATGCGGTCTCTATTCTTGGAGGATTTAGATTAAAAAAAAAAAAACTGGAATTTCAACAAGAAATTGATTTGGCTTAAAAGAAAAGAAAAAAAAGTGAGAAAGGGATAGAAAGAATATGGAGAAAGGGAGGGATGTGGCGAAGCGGCGGTCATTGTCCTCTGATTATTGTCTTGATCTTCAAATTGAAGTATGCTTGAACTTGAACTTGATCTCCTTGATGAGAAGCGCGGGGTCTGCCAAGGAGGGCATTGTCTTGTTTGATCTCTTGCAGGGAATTGGGAGAAGAGGAAGAACTAGCGAATACTTCACCCCTAAGAGGTTAACAAAAGCCATAACTCACGGCTCCAAGTAGTAGAGCTGTGCTCCTTAGCCTCTAAAGGGAAGATTTCAGTAACTTTGTTCTCTAGTAGCCCATAATTACCCCCTTTCTCTATTGTTTCAAGTTCTTTCTTCCTTGAATTCTTGCAGAATCTTGTTGAAGTATGGAGTTATATGACTTGAACTCTCGAGAGGCAAGACCCCTCTCATGGAGAAAGGGCCCTCTATTTATAGAGGATGTAAGGTGGTAAGGCTGCAATTAGGGACAAAGAGATGTGTTTTCTAGAGAGTAGTACAATTTGTAGATGGTTGATAAGTGGTATGATATGGAGTTTTGATTAGGTGGTTTGAGAGTAAACTATAGAGAATTGATGTGCAATTGGGCTTAAGGGAGGGTTCTAGGATGCTTTTTAGAGGATTTAGGGTGGAATGGATGGGATTTAGACACTAGGAAAGATCCTAGATTTTGAGAGGTGTAGAATTGGGATTTCACTAGCCAAGGAAGTCAGCAGGCAGTTCTGTAAAAATATGATAGATTAGGGTCAAACTAAGGTTCCTAAGGGTTTTTGGTAAAACAATGGGTCAAAGGTCAAAGGTCAAAGGTCAAAGGAAAATCTAATTCGTTATTTATTTATTTCCATGCTAAGACATATTGGTCATTTTCCACATTTTTCATGCATGTAAATCAACTTGCGTACCTACCGATTTTTCGATTAGATCTCAGCGTCTGGGCATTGGATCAGGGTGATCTATGTTGGAAAGTGATGCAGGACATCCGACCAACTCACCAAAAGCTCCAGAGCTGATGGGGGAGGCACGAAATCTCCTTTTTATCTCATAGCCCAAGCAAGGCCTAGGCCTCAGTCGAACCCTCCTTCGTGAGCCGCCCCGCTTTGCATGGGTCTTGCTTCACACGGTCTATCCCACCCTGAGTGTGCCCCCGCCTCACACAGGTTGCTCACTCGAGCCTGGTGTGGAAATGCCCCTGCATTAGAAAGCTAAGGGGTTAGAGAGATGGGGACCATGGCATGGGGTCAGCAAGTTGAGTCAACTTTATGTTCTACAATAATCAATCGATTTCTGTGCGCCTTTCACTTTTTTTTTTTTTAATCTGATCTTGATATGAGATTGAGCCTAAATTAGGCTTGTTTGAAAGCTGATTTGATGGGCTTTAAAATGGACCGATAAATGAAGGGGATCGGATATGGGAAGTCCAAGGAATTAGACCTTGAAGTTGGAGCTTATGAAACTTGGGTGTTGACCCTAGGTGTGGAGAAAGTTTCTCTGCATACAGGGACACATTTTTCATTGAAAACTCCCTATAGTGCAGAGAGTTTCTTTGCATCCTGGGTATACTTCTAAAACATTATGGGGCGTGGGCCTCCAAACTTGGGCTAAGCTTGTTTTGACACCACCTAGATTTACTCGGGTTCGATACCTTGAGTTTAAAGGGCCTTTCTGGCGAGGTTTTGTGGCTAAAGTTGGGCTTGGGCTTGGGCTTGGGCTTGTACTTGTATAATTGGTACTTAGCTAAATTCTGCAAGATTTGAGGATTGGGATCAATGCATGCAAGATCCTTTCTAAAGGCGGTTGGGTTAATTAGCCCAAGCACTCGCATCAGGTGGGGTGTCTACACTATGGCATCAAGATAAGTCTCCAGGAAAAAAAGGAATTAATTCCTAGCCAATATTTGTGTCTGTGTTTGAAGTAGAAGCAGAAGTAGTGTTCTAGTAGACCATCTCTTTATTTGGTGCAATATGGCTGGGGCGATCTGATTTGGCTTCTTTGCACTTTCTGAAATTGATTGGATTTTGCTGGGATTGATACGGGAGCTCATGAATGGTGGAACGTTGTTGTCCTTTTAGGTCCGGAGGCAAGATCCTTTGGAGGATGCTCTTGATGGTGATCATTTTGGGTTTTATGGAGAAAGATGAGTTTTTTAAGGTAATCCATATTCCCATCTTAAGATCCTCGCCTTAGTTAACAGATCCTTCGCAACTTGGGGGTTGTTCCTCAAGTGAGTTCTATAGCACTTCCATTTTCGGTCTTCTCCACAATTGGAAGAGAGTTATCGAAGACTGCCATTAGCCTTGTAATAACGTGTGCCTTTGGTCTGCCCTCTATGGACTGGTGAAAACCTAGCATTGATGATAAGTTGGTTGGCAACCTTTTCACATCCAGTATATGGGCCAATTCAATCTTTTTCACATTCTCATGCTCGGTGGGGATGGGAACCTCAGTCCTTGGGATGAGCTCCATTTCATCTTGTTCGCATTCTTGTGCTTGGTTGGGGTGGGAACCTTCAATCGAGCAGAACTTTTGGCTGTCAAAACTGGTGTAGAGCTATTTACAAGACGAGCGGGTGTGGTCTTTGATTGTGGAGGGGTGTTCTCATAATGCAATTGCTTGTGCCTCCACAAAATCTCCGTCTCCTTGGAAGTTGCTTTCTCTTGTTTTTTGAACCAGTCTTGGAAGTTGCTTTCATTTCCAATGAATTTAAGAATGTGTTCTTGTTCAACGGAAATAGGTTATAAGAAGATTCCTAGAGAAGGTAATTGTATTGCTGATTCTCTGGTCAGGGGTCCATAGATCTTCCCTCTGGATAGGTATCTCTTGGCCATCGCCTTGATGGATATTCTATTGTCCTTCCCTTTTGGGAGGTTTTTTTTTTGCTGCTGATAAAAAAATTGATAACCATTTCGCATGCAAGTGTCTATGTTTGTACTTATCATTGTCTATATCATAACTGCGTTAATCTTCTACTTAGGGTGCTGGTGTGCTGTGCCCCGCATCTGTTTGCTCCTCTTGCTCCAACATTTGCTTATACTTTTGGTAACCATGGTCTATGACTCTATATTAATTACCCGTGTCTCTAGAACTTCGGTGATTCATTGATTATTTGTTGTACATCAACTTTTGTGAAATGCTGTATTTTCCTTATCAGTTTAGTAGGATAAAAATGCCAATATGGACTATATAGTTGCATCTGTATGCACTTTTCAGTTGAACTGAAATTTCTATTATTATTATTATTATTATTATTATTATTATTTACTTCGAAACATGCAAATTCAATTTCAGTTAATGGGATGATATGGTGGCTTGGGAGGCCCTTGATTCCATTGGGTCGGTGGGTGGTATTTTATTAATGTGGAATTCAGCCCTCTGGTGTAAGGAGGATAGTTGGATCGGCTTCTAGGTTTTAAATGAGTGTTCTTGGGTGTTTATGGTCCTTACCGTCCTTCGTCTTTCTTTCTAGGAGGAGCTATCGTCAATTTTTGACAAATGGCATCTCCCTTGATGTATTAGGGGCGGCTTGAATGTCCTCCGTTTTGTTCATGAGAAGTCGCATGGTATAAAGGTGTCTAGTAGCATGCATGGTTTCATAGATTAGGTTTTGAAGCATGAGTTTGTGGGCCTCCTGATGGGGGGTGTTAAGTTCTCTTGGTCAAATGGTCAGGCTGTTCTTGTTGTCCTTCCTTCCTTGATAGGTTTTTGGTTTTTCCGAGGTGGGTTCAGAAGTATCCATTGTCTTGTCAAAGGGGTCTCCCTAAGCCTGTGTCTGATCATTATCCTATTCTATTTGAAATTGAGGAGATGAATTCGGGTCCTAAACCCTTTAGGTTTGAGTTAGCTTGGCTTGAAGTTGAGGGATTTCGGGATCTTGTTGTTGAGTGGTGGTTCTCCTTTGATGTTGTGGGTTGTGCGGGCTTTTCCTTATTCAAAAAGCTGAAGTTGTTGAAAGCAAACTATCTTCTTGGAAGCGGGAGGTCTTAGCCAAAAGGGTGTAGGAGATGGATTCTTTGCATAACGAGTTCTAGGATCTAGATATCAAGGAGGAAAACGGTCTGCTATTTACCTGAAGATAAAGCTCTCAAAGATAAGTTGTCTTCCGATTACCACTCTAGGTTATTAGAGGAGAAGATTAAATGACGTCAGAGGTCGCGGGCTATCTGGCTAAAAGAGGGAGATAAAAATTCCAAAATTTTCCTTGGGATTGCTAGCGCCCTTGGTCCGGGCTAATTGCATCTCCTCATTCAGGGTTAACGGTGATAATATTTCGAAAAAGGTTCAATTTGCGGCTCTGTTATTCAGTTTTAGTCAGGTTTCCTTTTAAATGAGGGTTGGGAAAGACCTTTTTTTGATAATCTATATTTCAATTCTCTTTCTATGGAGGAGGTCCTCAATCCGGAGGTGCGCATTTGTTTAGAAGAATTGGAGGAGGCTGTGTGAGATTTAGGAAGGGACAAAGCCCAGGGGCTTAATGGTTTCCAGTTGGCTTTCTCCTAGTCTCTTTGGGAATTAATTCAATGGACTATTCTTGCTTTTGTGGAGGAATTTTTTTTTTGAATTGGCCTATCTTTTGAAAGAGTCAGGTTGTACCTTTTCGGCCCTCATTCCTAAGCTCGAATGTGTGGATTGCTTGAGGAATTTTAGGCCCATTAATCTCCTCGGTAGTTTGTACAAAATTATTGTTGAAGTTCCGAGTCAGCAGATTAGAGTTGTGCTCCCCAAAGTCATTTGTTCGTTCTAGAGTGCTTTTATCTCCTAAAGGCTGATCATCGATAGCGCTTTGATTACCCATGAATGTGTGGATTCTTGCCATAGAATGGGTAATCAGGGAGTGATTTGTAAATTGGGCCCTAGAAAAGAGTATGATCATGTTAGTTGGTCCTTTCTAGATAATTCGATGGGGTGGATGGGTTTAGGGGAGAAATGGAGGCGTCGGATTTGTTGCGTGTGTCATCAGCTACTTTCTCAGTTCTTATTAACGGATCCCCTTTTGGTTTTCTAAAGCTTCCTGGGGCCTTAAGTAGGGGGACCCTCTATCCCCTTTCTTCTTTCTGATTGTAGTAGAAGCCCATAGCAAAATGTTATCTAGGGGGCAATATGTGGGGCTGTTTTAGGTGTTTCAAAGCCCAAAATTTCCCCCATCTGATTAGTCATCTCTAGTTTGCAGATGATACTATCCTGTTTTGTGAGTCTGACAACTCGATGGTTTCCAATCTGAGGACTTTGATAAGATGATTTGAGGTTGTTTCGGTTTTGAGTAATTAATCTTTCCAAGAGTAAATTTCAAGTAATGTTCATGCGGAGATCTCTCACCTTGCTGAGAATTTCTGGTGTTGAGTAGGGTCCTTCCCTTCTTCGTATCTCGAACTCTCTTTATGTTTAGGTAAACTGGCTTCTCACCTTTGGGATAAGGTGGTGGAGAGATTGGAGAGAAAGTTTAGCACTTGGAAGAGCAAGCTGCTCTCCCTTGGGGGTAAGCTTACCTTGATTAAGTTGTCTCTCTACAATCTCCCCCTCTATTTTATGTTTTTATTTTGGTGCCCTAAGGCAATCATTGAGCAGATTGATAAGCTGAGGAGAGATTTTCTCTACCAGGGACGTGTTTCTAAGGGCATGTTCGATTTTCCGTTTCCTTTGCAAATACCTTGGAAATAAGTCATTATTACTTTTTTACCTGTTTGAAAATTCGATGTAATTCTTACCCTCAAAATTGATTCAAAAGAAGTAGTTTAAAATTATGGACCCCACCGTAATATATATGATATATCCGCTCCATCCATTAGTTTTACTTGAATATTTTGAGACATGAGCCAAAAAATGAGGCAGATCCAACACTCAAGTGGCCCACACCAAAGGAAACAGTGGCCTTAAGAAGTTTTTAACGATAGGTGTTGGATTTCCTTTTTCCTGAGGTGTGGTCCACCTGAGCATTGGATTTGCCTCATTTTTGGGTCCATGCCCTAAGTTCATTTGGCAAAACAGATGGATGGTGTTGATAAGCCACATACATCACGGTGGGCCCACCCCATATTTCGTATTCTCCTCGATTTTAGCAATAAAAAAGTAGGCAATCAAATCATACATGTACCGCGTAGGAATTACCCAAGGAAATAATCATTATACATTTATAATGTACTTACTGAGAAATGGAAAATCAAACATGCCCTAAAGGAAAATTTGATCTCTTTAATTGGAAAGAGGTTTGCCGACCCTATGATGAGGGGAGAGCTTGGATTAGGTGCTTGGAGGTTATCAATATGGCCCTATTGGGAAAGTGGGTTTAAAATTTTAGGGTTGGGGTCTTTAGTTTTTGGAGGAAAGCCGTTGCGGCTAAGTATGGCTCTTCCCCCACAGGCTGGTGGATCAAAGAATCCTCCCTTTACCGCACCTCCTTTCTATGGAAGGTTGTGGCACTGGTGGCCCCTAAGGTGTTTGAAGGCAACAACTTTTTTGTGGGGGAATGAACTAGGGTGAGATTTCGAGACAATATTTGGTGCGGTGACGCATCGCTGAGATTGTTTTTCCCGACGTTGACTAGTCGCTGTTCTGTGGCAAATATTTCTATTGCCAGTTGTTTCTCCTCTTTGGACTTTGGGGTGTTTGGGTCACCCCTTGCTAGAGGGTAGGGCTGTAAATGGGTCAGTGAATCCGATGGGGTACCCAGACCCAACCCATTTAGACTAGGCCCATTTGTTAAATGGTACGGGTTTGGGTCCAAGAACAGACCCAATTACTAAACGGGCCTGGATCTGGTTTCCTTTATATTAGGCCCGACCTGAACCCATTTAGTAAATGGGCGGGTTTGGTCTATGTTGCAAGGGACCCATCCAGGCCCGAACCCGTCCAAACTTGGTTTTAAACTTGGTAACAATAATTGCATATTGGATCTAGACCCATTAGACCCGACCCATTTATAAATGGGTCTGGGTGGATCTCCCTCTACCAGACCCATACCCATTTATAAATGGGTCTGATGGGGTTGACTCAGACTCGACCTAGACCCGCCCATTTAGTAAAAGGGTTTGGGTAAAAAATTTGGACCCAGACCCATTTAGTAAATGGGTGGGTCTGGTTTTGGCTAAACCCGGCCCAAACCCGACCATTTAGACATTGAATTCGATGACTTGTTATGCCTCTTCTCTTGTTTGCAGGGGATCTCGATTTCTCCGGGAGTAGAGGATTCTTTGGTTTGGCACCTTGGAAGTTCTAGAAAATTTTTGGCTTGCTCACCATACTTGCATCTTTCTTGGCCTAAGCTAGGGACAAATCACTATCACACTACATTTGTTTGGATGTATGCGTTTCCAAAAATCATAGCTTTTGCTTGGCTAGTTAGGAGGAATAGGATCCTCACAACCGACAATCTCCGGAAAAGATCGATAATTCTTCCTAATGTGGGCCTCCTTTGCATGAGTGATGAGGAGTTTGTCGATCAGCTCTTCATTCATTGCTCGTTTTCCAGAGTGTTGTGGTCCGGTATATACCGAGTTTTAAGCGTCTTCTGGGTGATGCTAAGTTCAAGCGATTGCATATTTAGATCGTGGCGTGCTGGTGGAGGGGGTTGTATATTGCGGATTGGGCAACCTGAGTTCTGTTCTCTGGAGCTACTCTGTTGGGGTCTAGTGTGTAGTTTGGTTTTTCTTTGTTTTCTGTTTTGTCTTTATTTGTAGTTTTGTTTTCTGTTTTTTCTATTGGCCGTTGGCCCCAATAAGAGTACTTCATCTTTCAAAAAAAATAAAAAAAGTGGGAATAACCAAATTGTAATTAATTTGCCGTTCATATTGAGGTTTAGTCTCCAACTTGCAATTACGAATTCTAGGAAGCATCATTGATTCATTATTGTTTGTCATTTTCTCTTGATTAAACTGGATGTCCTCAATTCGAAGGTAGAGCCAAAAGTATTAACTTCATACAATTTTCAGAAACATCATTATTGTTTGTCATTTCCTCTTGATTAAACTGGATGCCCTCAAATTGAAAGTGGAACCAAAAGTCTTAACTTTATATAATTTTCATATGGGGTTTGTGTCAAATGTAGTTGGTCAATATATCTTTATCTCCTGCTGGATATGCTACAAATATAAATCGTATCTGGAGGAGCAAAGCTTGAATTTGCTGATGCGAAACGTGAAATTGATTTCACTTTTAAAACTTTCATTATTGTGCGTGCACTGCAAGTGCGCATGCATGTGCTGCTAATTCTTCAAATGTAGTCTTTGTTAGTGGCTTTAGTTTTGACTATTGAGTTATGAACTTTCAAGATGCTCCTTTTCTCTATATTGATGGGGTGCTATCAGATTATGTAGACTTATGGCTCGTGATTTTGTTCTTCATCATTTTAGAATTTGGATGCAAGTATTGTGAACTGTAATGGTTGTTTCAAAACCAAGCACTATTTTTGAGTTTAGCATCTGCCGACTGCCATTACTAAAGTTCTTTTATTTGTTAATGTGACATGTTTTCTGAAATTGGTTCTTTAAAGCTCTTATGTCAAAAACTGCTGGGTCAATTGTTGAAGCTCTGTTAAGAAGGGATCCCCACGAGCTTGAGTTTATACAATGCATGCAAGAAGTGGTTCATTCCTTAGAACCGGTGTTAGCGAAGAATCATCAGTGAGTCATTTCCTTGAAGTGCATTATATTGAATTTTTTTCAATAATTATATTGGACCGTCTTTTCTCTAGGCACTGTGTTTTCATTAATTTTGGAGATATGTGACAGCTACTAGCCTGAGTAGGATTAGAATCGTACTCTCCCTGCACTTAATACCATGGCATACAAGGTCTGGGCTGTTCATCAGGTGGGCCTTGCCATGCCTGTGCCGTTGCCCAAAAATCATGCTGGGTGTGATTATCTAGTGGGCCATGTATGTATGAACAGATGGACGGTTAGAAAGAACTCACTAGTGGCCCCCATTTGATGTGCAGGTGTTCCCACCTGATGAGTGGACCAACTTGATTTCTAGGATTTACTGTTGTGCCCACCTGATGTATGGACCAGATCTCGCACGAAAAATCCCACTCCTGCGAGTGGCTTTAGCAGGGTTTATCATCATCATTGTAGTTGTTCCAGCTATTCGGGGTCGGCTTTACGAACCTGTTTTGCCAAATATCAAGATTTGGAACCAATTCTTGATTCTCATGATTGCTTGGCAAAAGTTCGACAATTGGCTGCCCACTTGGCATCACCTTTTTTCCTTTTAGCAGGGTTCTTATATGTTGTCACATATGAAGCAGGCCTTCATATATTGGAGGTGAAAGGTTAAAAACAGGTACCTTTTGTATATCAGGTACATCCACATTTTGGAGCGCTTGCTAGAACCTGAACGGATGATTATCTTCCGAGTGCCGTGGGTTGATGATAAGGGAGAGACTCATGTGAATCGAGGTTTCCGTGTACAATTCAGTCAGGTGTTAGGTCCATGTAGGGGCAGCCTTCGTTTTCATCCAGCCATGAACTTAAGCATTGCCAAGTTTCTTGGCTTCGAGCAGGTATTGTATATGCTTATTTGCTGCTGATGAGTTTCACCCTTTTCATATATAGAGTTTTGCTAAGGCTACATATGCCTCTCCATAAACACCTCTTCATGCAGCTGCATGTTCCAACCTAGCATGTGTGTGGGACAAGTGAATCTCCATTCTTCGTTTATTGGACTTTTAGCATAATAGAAATTAGAAAATGTTCAAATGTGAACGTCATTGGTCCCCTTCCATTTCATGTCTTCCTTGTTCTTTTGGCCCAGTTTATGCTTGGCATGCACTTTCTTTTATTGTTGCGTCAGACAAACCGTTCAATCGAGTGAAATCTTGACCTTCAAGAAGGAAAATTCAGCAATTAACCTTTTGCATTCCTTCACTCTTGGCTGCTGTTGTATTTCCTTCTCATGGAGGAATTCTACTTATAGTTGCACATTTCCAGGCCGCCCAGTTGCTCCACGCTTGCCAACATGGCACACATGTGAGATCTGGGCCGTTCATCGAGAGAATGTGCCCTGGCCCAAAATGAATCCAGTCAGCTCATTAGGCCAGCCACGTTCGGAATAAATGGATCGTCTTACAAGCATGGCCCACAATGTGGGTGGGGTGGCCCAATTTTTTTGGGCCAGGTCATAGTAACTGTGGGACGACCTGGCTGACGGTCCAGATTCCAGAACTTGAACATGAGCCGTGGTGGCATCTGTTGGGCAGTTGTGTGACAGCAGGCAGCATTTATCTGAGAACTGGTTCTTCTCTAGGATGACGTGTACCAAGGCGAAAACTGACTTCACTCTTATAATGACCTTCCCATGCTTCATCTTGCTAATTTTGTAGACTCTAAAAAATGCTTTATCACCGTACAAACTAGGAGGTGCCGGGGGAGGAAGTGATTTTGATCCCAAAGGCAAAAGTGAGAATGAGGTATCTGCTGCTTCCTTTGATGGTTTTTTTTTGGTGGGACAGGTCTACTACATTCTGTAGTAAGATTTCCACAATTTAAACCTTGCCGAGGATTCCAAACTGGTTTCATAATTACATCTGTCATTCATGTTGTCAGATAATGCGGTTTTGCCAAAGCTTTATGGATGAGCTGTATCGTTATCTGGGTCCTGATCAGGTAACATGAAAAAGGTCGCTGATGCTCATTTGTCTTAGGCATTTCTGCTCTCTGTATCTTAGATGACAAACCTGTAGAATATGCATCTGACTCTACAATGTCATGTTAATGTAATTTCCCTCATAGGATCTTCCAGCAGAAGACATGGGTGTTGGTCCTAGGGAAATGGGCTACCTTTTTGGACAATACAGGCGACTTGCTGGTCATTTTCAGGTATTTATAACACAATAGCTGGTAGAAACAATCTGAATCAATGCATAATCTTGTTGGAGAACTTGTAGTTCTGATATTTTATATTATCAATATATTTGCAAAAATCAATATACGGTAGGATACTGAGGTAAGTGTAGTTATGTTGTCTATCTATTATAACATATATGAAATGAAGACCTTTACTCCCTTTTAGATTTGCCTTCACACAATTCACTGAAAAGACAGAAGCAGATAGAAAGCGAAGGGGCTTTGGTGAAGGCAAAGAAACCATTCCAATCTATCCCCTTGTTGGCTAAGCAATGGAAAGTTACTATATTTCCATTTAGCGCAAGGGCCATTAACTGCAACGGCGATTGTGTAAAATTCAGCTGTGAGCTTAATTAGCTTGTCATTTCAGATCAGGTTGACAGATTTCCTCCATTGATTAGGCTTTGGAATGTGGTTTTCCTACTTTCCAAGCAAAAGCCTATTTGAAAGTGGAAGATGGTGCTGTTCAAATAGTGCCTCATGGTCAATTTTTTGCATTCCAAACTGGGTATGAGCCAATTATTGAATTTGTTTCCCATCATTTCTAGAACCAACCAGAAAATGATACGGAGCCAGTACTGTGAATCTACCCAAGAAAAGTTCCTCCTCCATCCAAGTTGGCATCCTGTGTTTTACAATCGGATGTGCTGATAGTGTTTCTTAGAATACCTTTTCCTTCATTGCCTCAATTTTTTTAATTTTTTTTTTGAGGCGATTATTCATACTTTGATCTGCATATTAAAAAAGGCAAGTGTTAAACATAAATCATGCGGGCTTCTTTTGGCTTTGTCAAGAAGCATGAATGTATTGGGGTTAGTGTTGTTGCTTTGCTGCCGGTTCCTTTGAGCTTCTTTATTGAAGTCCCATACAAATGCTCGTGCATCATGGATATTGCCATCTTGTAATGATGCTGGGTTTTCACAATAATGGTACTGTGAAATGCCTCCAGTATACAACATTGTTTAGTATTAGCATTTGCTTATGTAGGCCTGCTTTACTTTTCATATAGAGTATATTGCCATCTTGTCTTTAGAATTTCATCGGCATGCTTTACTTATGCAGGGCAGTTTTACAGGACCTAAGATCTTTTGGTCTGGTTCTAGTCTCCGGACTGAAGCTACTGGCTATGGACTGGTACTTCTCTTGAATTCTGATGCCTGCTAATGTTTTTCATATGTAAAAGATTCAATGCCATTGTTCACTTGCTGTGTTTCTGTTTAAGCCTCAGTGTCAATAGTTTCTAGACCAACATTTTCTTCTTGAGACATGGCTTGCAATCTCATGAATGCATTTGCCTTTTCTGCAGGTTTTCTTTGCTCATCTTATACTTGGAGAAACAAATAGGGAAATCAAAGGATTAAGGTTTCCAACTTAATCTCAAGAGCTTATGCAAAAGGAGATAGATGTAGTACTATGTGGTTATACTAGTTTAAAAACACAAGGCTATGACTGTTTTATTATATATATATATATATATATATATATATATATATATATATATATATATATATATATATATATTGTTAAGGGTGCATTTGGTTGCACTAAATATCATGAAATTGCATGACATTTCATGATTAATCGGTATAATTTAGGGCAAAATTTCATGATATTTCATGGCTTAGAAGTTAGATGATGATGATGATAATTTCATGAAATTTGGTGCAACCAAACACACCCTATCAAAAGTTATTAGATTGGAATTTTTTTACTGTTTTCATTTTTACTAGGCGACCCCAATTGGGTGGGATAAGGCTAGATGATGATGATGTTTTCACTTTCACTTATTCCTTTGTCTTCCTTCTCTTTTACTCATTGACTATTGTTTTGCAAATTTTTTAATCACATAATAGTCTGAATAGAAAAAGCATGCCTTGGACATGGTTTACCCTATTGAAGTCATCTCATTTTATCTGAAGGACAATAAACCATGCTTTGGACATGGTTCCTCTAGTCTCTAGTCATCAAACTAGGGTTCACTGGCTTGAATAATTTGTACACTTGCTAGTATTTGAATTAAAGAAGTGCTGGCATTTCATGGTTGAGCTTGGATATTTGTGAAGAGGTTGTAATCCAAATTTATTTCAAATAATCTTTTTTCTTTCTTTCTTTGTTTTTATTATTTTTTTCTTTCTACTTTTTATCTGCAGGTGTGTGGTAAGTGGTGCTGGAAAAATAGCGATGCATGTACTAGAGAAGCTTCATTCCTATGGTGCTGTTCCCATCACAATCTCAGGTATCCTTTTGAGTGCCTGGGTAAATGTTCCAGATACATGAAAAGAAACCATGCCAAATTCAGATGTTTTGGACGAAGCATTTTTCATTTATTGATTTGATGGAACTCCCATCTGGTATCATCAACTTCCAAGTTCCTGCAGTATTATGTGTATCTTTCACTATTATGTGTTGCTTTGAAGTTTGGAACCGTTGCTTTTAATGAATTGGGCAAACCTTGGTTTTTCTTTCTTGAGGTGTACTTTCAATTCTGTTTTTGGGAGGTACGAACATCTAGATTTTTTGTTGTTGTTTGCTCTCTGTTAATATTCCTGGGATGGTCTGTGTAACAGACAGGATGCATGTCAATACCTAAACACTGTACCCAAGGATGTTATCTGCTGGACTATGAAATCTACTGTTCAGATCATTTTTGAGTTCTGTTAGTGTTTGGTATTATTCTCGGATGCATGGATGTCCATGTTTGAGTCTTGTAGGAGATTCCATGTAGGTAGTAGGTTTAGAGCAGGATAGGGATATGATTATATTTTGGGCGTGTATCCGGAGATTGTTTTCTGCCATGCATCAGAACTCTTGTGTCACTAATTAGAAAGAAGAGTTTCAAAGGGGTAAAGAATGGGAGTTGTAGTTGGGTATGTCTCCTACTAGGTTGTTTCGACTAATTTGGTTTTAAAAGGGATCTAAGAGAGTTTGAAATAGGTTTTCTTTTAGTGGGACTCTTGAGTAGGTTAGAGGAGTTGTACATTATTGTAGAAGGTGATTTGAAGAATGCAACTTCCTGGATGAGGAAGGGTCAATTCTCCTACTCTCCGGCTAGTCTCATTGAGGAACTGCTAGACATCTGTGACATTGTCTATATGCTTCTCCCATGTGCCAGGACAGTGTTTGCAGAGGAAGCTCAGCTGTTTCAGTTCCTAGTTTCAGTGATTGTGGTTGTGGTTCAGGGCTATGTTTCTGGCTATTGCTAGGCTGTTTTTGCAAGTGCCCATATGCTGGGTTGTGTTCATTTCCTTTATTTTCTCTGTCTTTCTTCGTAGGGCCTGTTTGGATTCATGGAAAGGAAAGGAAAGAAGACATTGTTTCGCATGAAAGTAACTTTCCATTGTTTGTCAAGCCTTTCTTTGTGGGAATTTGTAGGAAAAACCATTTCCCACTTTCTTTGTTAAAAAATAAACGAACTTATTTTCTCACCTCCACCCCTAAGAAAGGCATTTTCCAACGATGGGAAGAAAATGGATTTTTAATGGGTTAAGCCCAAATGTGCCACCATCCGTCTTTGATCACCTCACATGTTCGACGCGTGCCAATGCGCTGAATGAACCATTGCCCATCTTTGGTTATGCCCCACACGTGCCATTATGCCCCATGTGCCAATGTGCCACGTGTTACTATCCATCTTCTTTTGCGTCCCATGTGTAAAGCGTCCAACATGTGCTTATGTGCCACATGTAACACCATCCATCCTTTCTTGCGGTCCACATGTGCTAATGTGCCACATGTACCACCATTCATCTTCTCTCGCACTCTATATGTGCCACATGTGCCATCGTCCATCTTCAATCACTCCAAATATGCACCAAGTGCCAATGATGCCAATATGCACTAGTGATGCCATCTAGCTTCAAGTGCCCACGTGTCAAATGTGCAAATGTGTGCCTTGTGTCACTGTTCAGCTTCAAGCATCTCACATGTACCTTGTGTGCCACAATTCAGCTTTGAGTGCCCTCATATGCCGTGTATACCACATGTGCCACTATCCATCTTTAAGCTTCCTACATGTGTCACATATTGTAATCTGGCACATGCTAGTGACTACTTAGATTTTTTTCTTAATAAACTTTTTTATTTTGCCAAACAATAAATTCGAAAATAGATCCTTAATTTATAGAAAAATCTTACTAAAAAACAAACAAGGAAAACAATGTTTCCTTTACCAATTTCCACAATTTCCTTGAAATAAGGTTTCCGAAGAAACACTATTTCCTTTCCTATGCTTTCCATGAATCCAAACAGGCCCTTTCATACAAAAGAAGAAGATGTTTTGTGTGGTTACCTTATGATTTACCGGATCATCACAAAATCTATCTTAATGCCTTTAAACAAACTCACCATATAAGTGCAAGCAGGTACATATAGATCATATGCAAGCCATTTTTCATATAATTTCCATAAAGACGTTTTCATATCATACTTAATCTTGTACTTGCAGATTCGAAGGGCTATTTACTGGATGAAGATGGATTCGACTATGCAAAATTAACACTTCTGAGGGACATCAAAGTTCAACAGAGAAGTTTGAGGTGCGATTATGCATTCCGACCAGTAGTACATCTATTTTTTTTTACCTACTTTGCAGTCCTTAAGAATCACAAGCTTTAGCTGATCCATATGCTCTGCATTTGACAGAGACTATGTGAAGTCTTATGCTCGAGCCAAGTATTTTGAGGACGCGAAACCTTGGAATGAACGGTGTGATATTGCATTTCCTTGTGCATCACAGAATGAGATCGATCAATCCGATGCCCTCGCCTTGGTTAGTTCAGGCTGTCGTATATTGATAGAAGGTAGGAAGTCCTGATTTGATGAATTGTGTGTGTGTGTGTGTGTGTGTGTGTGTGTGTGTGTGTGTGTGTGTGTGTGTGTTATTGTCTTTCTGCCAATAATACATACTTGTCCGGGTCCCAGGTTCAAATATGCCCTGTACACCACAAGCGATTGATGTTCTGAGGAAGGCTAAAGTTCTGATTGCTCCAGCAAAGGCTGCCAGCGCCGGAGGGGTATGGATAATCATTAGCTTGCTCCCCCACATGCATAATTCTAATTATAAAACACGTACGCACAATGTCTTTCCAGAACCTGGAAAAAATGGCATGCAGATTAAATACATCTTTTCGCATGTGTCGTGATATGCACGGATTAAGGCTAGGCAATGACAGAGTAAATTGTAACTTCAAAGGGTCAAGGTAATAATGGTTTTGTGATGAATTGTCATGTTTCACCTTTTCGCTTAGCAATGCGGGGAAATCTATATTGCATTGGGAGCTTTATGGAGTTCCAAGATGATTTTGGTAATTCTTTCTAGCTCTGGAAGAACCCGACTCTTCACGAGTTGTCAAATAACTTAGTTTAAAGTCAATTTTTACCCAGAGAGTCGCACACAATGCCTTCCGATGTAGGAAAGTTTTATCAGTAAACCTAGCAGCAGAATGCCTTCCCCATTTTACATGCCTCACTGTAATTCCCTGTGGAAACCAGTGGCTGAGAGGTTCCAAAGGAATCTGATTCTGTGGAAGGTACACCTCTTTCTTTTTGTAGGTCGAGTAGAGGTTATCAAGGCGGTTCTTTCAAACCTTTTGTACCATATCTCACTCCCTACCATATCTCACTCCCTTCTTCCAACCCCCAACAAGCATGATGGTCTTTTTCGAATGCCTCCTAAAGGACTTCATATAGAATGTGAAAGTCAATTGCTGTGAATATTGTCTAGAGAAATGGGAAGATTTATGCCAACTGTGACCGGTTTTATGATGGTAGGTCATGCTTGGCCATTCTCATCCCTTCGTCATGTCATGATGCCAATGCTATGATGGTCCATGATGATCAATTCATCAAGTTTGTCATCCTCTGTAATAATGCGGCTGTACTGAATGTTTCAAAGAAACAAGAAAATAGAGAGCCCCTCGAAAAAGTGAATTGCATTGAAACCTCACATTAAAGTGATACCCACATTAAGTCCCAAAGCCGAACTGCAGTTATATGTGGTGCACTGAAAACCAATATTTACTTAAGAAAATACTATATGAATCTAATGCTTATTCATAAAAGGGCGGATATTTACAGTCTTACTGGTAGATATTCCCTCTTCTTCTTCTTCTTCCATATTTTGGTATTAGAATAGTACACTTTTGGTACAGTTCTAACATAGAAAGTGGACAGAAGTGTGCAGTGTATGAAAAAAAGAAGAAGATGTATATATTGTTTACCTTCATAAGTGGATGTCCCAACAGGTGTAAGTCACTGGATTTTATTAGTTACATTCCAAAATTGTAACCAATGTATTTTCCCGTTGATGTTTTTCTTCATGCTTATAAAATTTCAATCACCGTTCCAAGAAGGAAAAAAGAAAAAGAGAAAAAAGAGTGACCAATTGGATTGCAGGTTGCAGTTGGAGAACTAGAACTAAATCACGAGTACAATTTGATGCATTGGTCTCCCGAGGACTTCGAAACTAAACTACAAGTAAGCTTCTGAGTTATCTGCTTGCCCTTTGCCATGCACCTAATTGATAAGAAATAGGAACTATACACCAGCGTGCTTATAGTTTGCCGATGCATGGATTGTGTACATTTGGTACTGTAGTTTGGTGCAAACCATTGATCTGATGGGCTCCACCTTGGATGAAGGATTGCCAAGAACTTCTGTGCTTTAAAGATCCTAATCCTTGATCTTTGGACTATGTTCCAACAAATATGGACCATGGCTGTACTTCCTCTGTAACCATCTATTTATAAGCCATTGATCAAAGCGCCATAATTTTTTAATGTGGAAAATTTTCAGTACATACCCCCTACACAGCGGGGGGCCCTAAGATGAATTATTTCATATCATTGTCGCACTTGTACGGAATCCTGCAGTGATTCCGTACATTTGCTGAAAAGCAGGACCTTATAATAACTCGGTTGGAAATATTTCTACTACACTCCAGATTCATCAAAACTGCAGAGTGAACTGCAGTTGAACTTCTGACTTCCCTTAGTCATGGCCTTTCCATAGTCTATACCAGAGGATTTAAAACTCATCTCTTTTCCTTTCTCCTTGCAGGAAACAATGAAGCAGACATTTCAAAAATCCATCAAGGCAGCAAATGAATATGGGTTTCTAAAAGAGAACCCCGAGTACGCAATTTGTACCATGCTCCTGATAAACGGATACATGCACTTGTGGCATTTGCTCCATAAGTGGCTGAGGATGTCAGAATAGGCCTCAACTTCAAGGCGCAGTTCGCGCATGACGTGTGTAAGATCCAGGCTGTTCATTAGGCTGGCCCCACTGAACCTTTCATGGACCACGAATTAGGCTGTCGCACAACATATGGGCCAAATAACATGTTCGGCTTGGACCGCTGGGCAAATTTTTTTAACTGTCCATGTTTAGTGTGCATGAAGAACCGCCACACCTGATCTTTGGGTCTGGCATGTATGCAGTGGGGCCCCTCCATATGAACAGGTCAGATCTTGCTTGCACAACCTGGAGAGGATTCTCAACTCCTATTTGTAGAATATCCTTGGCTGGGGGCTGTATCACTATTAAATTTGTATTCTTTCACGTATCAGGTACTCAGATGCGGGCATTATACCTGAAAAATCTGTTATTTTCTTTTCCTTTCTGCCTTTGATTGCAGGGCTTTGACGCATGGGGCCAACATCTGTGCGTTCCTAAATCTGGCTCAAGCTATGACTGATCAAGGATGCGTTTGAGGATCATGCTAATGCTCACAGTAATGGAACAGGTTCTACAATGGCCAATGATCACTTCAACACAGCTACATCGGTCATCATATTGGCCCCCTCCTCAACACCCAATAGGGCCCATTATAGAATCAACGGCCCATTCCAGCAGAATGCGTGTCTCGAGGAGCCTTGTCATGCTATAGGGTTAATGGAGTCAAAAGATCGAGACACCTGCAGAAGCTTGCAGAGTGTTGTAACATATATAATATTGATTTGCATAAGCAAAATTCATCGTTAGTGTGAAATGGCATTGTAGAGAGGGAGTCTTAGAAAGGGGCCCAAAATGCATGTTGATCATGATTGAGAATAATATGTATTCTTTACTAGTGATGCCTACGAAGCGTCCCCCACTAGTACACCCGGCCATAGGGTTCATCAGATAAATGACATGGATGAGCCGGAAGGCGGGTCCCACTTGAAATGTTATTGGGTCAATCAAAAAAAGTTTTTTTTTTTTTTTGGGCTTCTTGGAGCAGTGGTCGTCTACAGTGTCTCATTGCGGAAGGCCTCTTTCTGGGCAAAAATGCTGGTCCAGATTTCAGTGCATGAATGATGAGGGTCTCTAATCAACAGGTTTTAGCAACACGGCCTCTGCAGTGCGGCCTACCAAATGAACGGCTGGATCGCCTGGTGGGTGCACAAAATGATGGGATTAATCTGTACGTACTCTAATCAAGTTAAACTAAGCCTGCCACAAGAGTAGGATCTTTTAAGCTATAAATTGAAGGTTATCAGGCAATACTGCCTGTGTTGGGATTGTGCCAATTCAACCAGGTAAACTAATGTAAAATGCGGACTCTGGCTCCAGGAGCAGACCATGTGAGTGATTGAAAAGGAGCGCCCAGATGAGAGAATAGGACGGAATGCAAGGTTTTAGACTCAGGACAAGTACCATACAACTCATCCCGGGTGACTCTCACCTGATTGGAGCTGATCTGGTAACACCATGAGCTACCCCTGATTGCCTGAGTTGGGCCTAATCAACCATGACTGCCGAGTCATGACTCATCTCGAGATCAGATGAGTTCTTCCTGGATGCCTAAGTCTAAGCCAACTTTAATAGGTATTGGCCCAAGGTTCAAGCCAACCTTAGACCCAAGTCGAGCTATCCAATCCTAGGTACCAAATCCTCAGCCCTAACACAACTCAGGTTGGGTTGGATCGAGCTAACATCGACAACTAGCAAACAATGACATAAAATCAGACATTTAACCATCTAAAGTAATACGTGTAAACACCAAAATAGCTTATGTCTGCAATCACCACTCATACAAAATTAAAGAAAAAAAATAAACAAACTTATTAGTGCTCAAGGGAGATTATTCTAAGGCCCCAACCCAATATAAATTTGGCTAAGGATTTTGAGCCCAACCCAACTAGAAGCTCCGGTTGGATCAATTGGATTGGAGTAGACCCAAGTTGCACCCCTGCAGACAATGGTCAAACACTATTCCATCTATGAAGTGGATCTGTAGGCCCAAGTTGAGCCCCTGCTGACAATGGTCAAACACTATTCCATCTACCAAGTGGGTTTTTCTTCATCGCGCCCAAGCTCATTGCCTCTTATTGGATTCCTCATTTTCCTTCCTTTTCGGGGTGGCATTTTAGGTGTGCTTGGATGGGAATAAATGTATGGAAATGTATGGAAATGAATGAAATGGAAATAAATAAGCATGTAAATGAAATCCTCTCTCAAAAGAGAAATTCAAGTGAATGTGGGTGAAATGTCTTTTGCAACTTTCTTAGAGAGCCGTGCGAGTAAATAAAGGTGCCACTATGCACATGTCCACTGTACACATGGCACACTAATGATACTCCGAAACAATCCAATTACAGATTACATCACTAAAGTCACACTAATAGAATGATCCAAACCATCTAAATAGACGGTTAAAAATTTGACAATTTACTTTTGTGATCCTTTCGTTTGTGGTCTACCTAAAGTTTGAAATTTCTTCTTTTTTGGCGAAAGTATATATTTCAACGGGCTTATTATAATCATTTGGTTAAATATTACATAAGTACATTAATTTGAGATATTAAAGCTAATGGAAGATATCACATATGTTCTTGGGAATATATTGCAAAATTCTAATGCATTTTGATTAGTTCATTTTACTATCAGTCAAACATAATATTTGAATTTCAAATGCATTTCTTTAACTCCAACCAAACACAATTGAGTAAGCCCTTTACTACTGACTCATTTATCTCCAACTCCATTTCACATCTACCTCAATTTACAAGCGCTTCCAGAGGAGGAAAAAAAAAACTTTGGAGAGAAATTACTGCAGATGTAATCATTTCTACTGGAGGTCTCAAGTCCAACAGGTTGGGCCACAAGTTACCATCTACTTAGATGATAGCTTTCAAGCTATTAAGTGCACATGACATCCAGCTGTTTCAACAGGTTAGCCCACCATAAAGATTGGCAGGTGCAAAATTGAGCCCTATCCACTCATCAAGCAGGCCACACTATATAAAACAATTTTCAACACTGGTAAATAATAGAACACAAGTGTGGTCAAATCAATGAGTGATTGTTGCTGAGTTTTTTCAAAAGACCATTTTCGTGATGGGACCAACCTATTTGACAGGTTGAATGTAGGATGAAGTATTACACATGAAATGAGAAGTTACGTAATGGTTAGGTGGTAACTTATAGTCCAACTGGTGCGACCTGAGACAACTCGTTTCATGATATTGATTCCCAAAGTGGGGGCGGCTAACATTGAAGTGTGACGACCACCACAGGGGGTGGTGGGTGTAATAACAGTTGGGTGTGTACTAAACCATTAAAAAAAACAAAAAACCCAGTTGGCCTTGAAACCTTCACATTATTTACTTTTAGCTCGTGAATCACGGGATTACATAAACGATTATTGAGATGAATTGATGCTCACAAGGATCAACGACTATATATCTATTGTTGATAAACAGGACAAAATGGTACACGCCAGCCCAGATCCACTTATCAAGAGGGCCCCACAGAGAATATCCTCCAGCCCAGAAGTAAAGACGGTCCACACTCGTTGAGTGGGCCCTCCATGTGTAGTGAAAAACTATGACGGTTGAAATATGATCGTCCCATCTGGTCCAACCCATTAGTGGGCCAGCGTGTTTTATTTTGTTCCGTTCGGAGTAACTCCCAAGACGGGGGCCTCCACGAGGGAGGAACGGTCCCTTTCTCCACACACGTGCGCTGCTGGCACGCATGAGTAGCGCTTGAGCTTCACTTGTACTGAAGGGAACTTGCGCGTAGCAACCCCATTTCCCCTGGATCTCGAGTATCGTCAGCTCGTGACTGCAATGAGCCATAAAAGCCTCTTTTCTTCTAAATACGCCATAGTGCGCAATACGCACACCCAATCTCCTCTCTCTCCCTGCCTGCCCTCCAGACACTCACTCTCCTCACCCTCTTCAGAAATCAAAACAATCTGAATACTCCTCTCTCCTCTCTCAGAGACATCAAAATACGAATAGGTGCGTCTCATTTTCAAAAAAAAAAAAAAAAAACAGAGAGGAATTGAAAAAAAAAAAGAAAAAGAAAAAAAAGGAGAGAAAAAAAAGAAACTGCATGCAACAAAAATAAAATATTAATAAAGGAAGTTAAAAAAAAAGAAGAAAAACTCAGCATCTTGACCAAAAACGTCGCATCTCTTTTATTTTTTTTTTCTTATTTTCTCTTTTTGGTAATAAGAAATGAGAAAAAAGAGGGAAAATAGAAGGGATGGAAAGTTTTTTTTTGGGTCAGATCCTGATTTCTTATCTACTTTTGAAATGATTGTCTGGAAAATGATTTTTTTTTTCTTCTTTTTCTCTTTTTCAGTGTTATTTCTGTAATATGAAGAATATTGGAATTTCTGCTTCAGTGAAAGATTTCTGTTGTTGCAAGCGTTAATGTGCTGAGAAAAGAAGATGGCCGTCTTCAGATAGTTTTATTTTTTTTTATTTACCCCCCCTTTTTGTGGGTTTTGGTATGGCAATGGGAAGTTCTTGCAAGCTGAACTGTAGAGGGATTGATGCATCTGTCGGAGGTCTGGTTTGGGTCCGGCGTCGGAACGGGTCGTGGTGGCCTGGTCGGATATTGGGTCTAGATGAGTTGCCTGAGACGTGGTTGCTTTCTCCGAGATCTGGAACGCCTGTCAAGCTCCTCGGGAGAGAGGATGCGAGCATGTGGGTTTTTTTCTCTTGTTTTATTTTATGATTCGATATTTCTTTTGTTGGTAGAAAATGCAAGAATTGCATTTTGTTTATTTATGCTATGGCATTGTATTTCTTTTGTTGGTAGAAAATTGCAAGAATTGCGTTTTGTTTATTTATGATATGCATGCTTTTTCTTTTGGAATGTCTAAGTTCTACACTTGTAATTTGGTTATCTTTTATACTTCTACAGATGTTCTTTTGGGGGGGGGGGGGGGGGGGGGGGGGGGGTGGGGTTTCCTTGAAGTGTTTTTGTAAAATCAGTGGAAATTTGGATTTGTATGAAATTGCTTATGAACATTGTTATACCTAGCTCAAGTTTTCGGATAATGGGCCGTTGACAAATGATAGATTTGGTAAATTTTAGGGATCCATTTGGCACGATTGTTCTTAAAACATAGGATAGCTGCTGGGATTGTTCTTAAAACATAGGATAGCTGCTGGAACTTTGTTTCAAGTGGAATGTATTTTATTGGTTAAAATTCAATGAAAAATGGAAAAAATGTGTAAAAATGCTACAAGGGTAAGGAATTGCTTATTTTATTTTATTTTATTTATATATATATATATATATATATATATATATATATATATTTTATTACAAACTTCATTTAAATTTTGTTATATTTATTACATGTAGACTTTTCACATTTGAGTAGTTGCTAGTTGTGTAGGGAATCGTTAATGAAAATCCCCCACATATTAGATTGATTGCAACTACTCAAATGAATGCATAATTGCCTATACCACACAATGTGAGTGAGAGTGATGAGAGTATTAGAGTTGTAAGGGAGTTAAGACGTAAGAGCGAATATGAGAGTATTAGAGTGATGAAAGAGAGTAAGAGAGTTAAGAGAAAATGAGAATACGAGAGTATTAGAGTGATGAGGGAGAGTAACATAGTGAGAGAATTAAGAGAAAATGAGAATATGAGAGTATTAGAGTGATGAGAGAGAGAGAGAGAGAGAGAGAGAGAGAGAGAGAGAGAGAGAGAGAGAGAGAGAGAGAGAGAGAGAGAGAGAGGGTGTTGAGCTAAGTTGATCGGTGATTGGACATATGTAACTGCAAATCTCTCCCTCTCTCCATTTTCCTTTATCTTTTCTCCTATCTTTATCTTGTGAATGGTAAGCAGCAAAATTTGTATAATATTGGCAGCCACATGGTGTTTATCCTTGAATGCTTTGAACTGCTGGAGTTGATTACTTCATTCCTAAGAGACATAAACTGTCCTTTTTTTGGTTCTCATCCGCATCAACGTCACACATTATTGCATATGGATCAATGAAATGGCAAATCTATCATCATTGTATTTTGAAAGGAGCATGCATATATTCTTGATAATAGAATTGACCAGCCTGATTGGTCAGGACCAGATTGCCTTTTCTTTTCTTTTTCTTTTTCTTGTTCTTGTTCTTTTTTCTTTTGTGATGTTAGGTCTTTATTTATATTGTACTTTTCCATACAAATGGCAAAATTCATGGCGTGCGTATGGACACATATTTTTCTATTGTGTGGATCTATTTAGACCAATAGTTGTAATTTTCCCACTTATTTTCTAGCTGCATGGATTCATTTTGATCTTGCAAATGTGCTTGGCATGTGTACTGCACATGTTTACCAATTTTCAATCAACTAGGTTTCATAAGTGTTTTAATTATTTTTATTATATTAAACATGTTTTTTTGAAGAAACTATGCCTGGTAGAAACACGGCAACTGGTTTCAAGCTTGGGCAAAGGAGCGATGATGTCAGATGGCTGGTCAAAACAACATCATCTTAGCTTTGTCCCAACTAATAGGGGTTGGCTACATGAATCCTGTTCTACCATTCCACAATCTATCAAGGACAAAGATGGACAGTCAACAAACTTCTCCAAATCAGTCATGAGAACTCCTGTTTCATGTCTTGTTAAACAAGGTTCATAAAGCAGACCTCAAATAGCTAGGACATGGGCATGGCAGTCATGAGACCGATGGTAGTGTAATCCTCTCAAAATAACTTTTGAAATGGTGAACACCATTCAAAAATTGTTGCTCATTGTACCATTCTATCGAGGTTACAATATATGCATGTATTTTTTGTTTTATTCCAGGAAAAGTTAAAACTTCTTAATGGAAACATGTAGATGATTATTTTCTATTTTGAGAAGGCTATCGACATGCATTGAGATTAATTATCCACAACATTAGGACAGTAGTGTGTCGAAAGTGGATGAGGTAAGCATCAGGTCCCAATGTTAGAAGCACAGATTAAAAAAGTTAACTTGGCCATTCATTTAAATTAATTTACAGGACTTCCGGATATGCTCCATTTTATACCTCGAATATCAAGCTCCTGGAATGACATCATCATCATTTTTGTGAAGTATTTTTCGTGCACTCTTCATTTTCTTTTGATAGGTGGGGGGATAGCGTTATTCCTTTACTGTGTGGTTGGGCTTGCATTCTGGCAAGTTTGAGTTAATCAACCAACCACCAGGCATCTCAGCACAGTCTTTATACCAAAGTTAATGTATGGGAAGTCAAGACATGATATTGGCATGATGATTTGGCTCTATTGAAAATGGAGCCTTTGCGCGCAACAAATATTTCCTCTTTAAGTTGCATTATTGTTGGTATTCTTATTGTTAATTTGGTACTATTGGCAATATTTTCAGTATGGCACAGAATTCAATAATTAAGGCATTTCTTCGAGGAATTTGACATGTTTCTGGCCAACTTGTGATTGCTTAAAACTTCTGTTCTCATATTTGCTATCCTAGCCTCCACTTTGATGATTTTGATGCCCTAGAATATTGACCTTTTCTGTTATTCAGGGACTGGTATAACCTGGAAACATCCAAGCGTGTGAAAGCATTCCGTTGTGGGGAGTATGATGAATGCATTGAAAAAGCCAAGGCCTATGCAACTCATGCTAATAGAAAAGGCGTTAAGTATGCCCGAAGAGAGGAAGCTATTCTCCAAGCTTTGGAGCTTGAACGTGCTCGTTATGGACATCAGGAATATCACTTGAGAGTGGGCAACTCCACAGGTCCAATACATGATAGTTTAATCAGACAGTCACACAAAATGTCTGGTCCTAGCAAAGAACATGATTCTGTGGCTGGAATACTCAGCTATCCCAAAGTCGGCTCAACACAGGAGTCATCTCAATCTGTTATCTTGTTTGAACAACCAAATCATGCGAGTACATCTGAGGTACATCTTATGCAAAACAAGAGACGGAAAACTCCAAATGATTCGGAAGATGACGGCACTGAAGGGACAAAGCGTATGAAAGGTCTTCAGGACCTAGGGTTGAGGGTGGCATTTAAAAGAAAACCCAATATACATTTCCCCTGTGAAGGATCACTTGAGCTAGTTCTCCCGGACAGTGCTTCACTCACCGAGTCTAACATTTGTAGCAGTTTGTCTACTCATAGTCCTGTAAATAGCAGCAAGGGTTCATGTTCAACTCTGAAAAGAAGGTGCTCCCAGGTGTCCTATGTTCCTGAAAACTTTAAAAGGAAAGATCGGCGTCGCCCACTGACAAAGGTTATGGAAAGTACAGCTAAGGTGGCCATTCCTGGATTTTGTGATGGGGGTGTTTGTCCAGGCCAATCATCCCTTGAAGGAGTCGTAGAGGTCAAAGTTGAATCTACTCTATCAAATAAAAGCTTTTCAATGGTTATTAACAATAATTCGGACTCTATGGGGACTTCATGTGAGAAAGAGACATCATTTGATGCATCTGAACAGACTTGCAATGCTTCTGCTGATGCCAACAATTCCATTTCACATCAAGAAGAAAAGGATAATACATTTTCCAGTGTGCTGGAATCCCCTGACGATGATTGCTCTGATGCCTTCTTGAATGTGCCATTTGTCAGGGAGGAAAATGGAACTGGAGGTATACTTAATTGTAATTTTCATTCATCTTTCTTTTCCGCGTTTTATGTCTCTATGCACAAATGATGGATTATGTGTGCTTCCGGTTTTGCCCATTTGCTGAAGATGTATTTACATGCCATCCTTGAGAATTTTCGCCTTTTTTTTTTTCTTCCTGTTTTCAGTTCTGTCATTTCCCCTCCTCTTTGGCTTTCCATCCTACAGTTTCCATGTTGTGTTTTATTAAATTACCTTTGTTTCATGGATAGCTCAATAACTTTTATTAAAAGAAAGGCAAAAGCTATAAGAGCAGAACTAGAATTTCCCCAATGCAACCACAACCCACTCAACACGTGTGCACAAGAAGAGGCGCAAATGGGGACCCACTTGATCACATGTGGCAGCCTACTAAATGAGTAAGGAGAACATATGTTGTTAGAATTTCTTTTCTTTTTTTTATAGGCTTTATCATTTTAGAAATCTAGATCATGCTAGAGGTCTTTTCAAGCAAGGATTTCTTACTTTTAGAAACCCTTGATTGTGCTAGAGATCTTTCAAAGAAGGAAAGCTTATATGCCTCTCTTTGAAAGCACAAACCATATAGAATTCAACTAGATTCAAAGAACAAAACTAATTGCAGGACTGAAATTCTAGTTACCAGATTGAATGATTAAGAATCGCAAATAAAAGTGTAGGGGAGTCTATGCAGCAAATAAAAGAAATAAGACATTGTGCAAGCTCAACAGCTCTCTTAGATAGCCCACAATCCATCCTCCACAAGCCCCCCCCCCCCCCCCCCCCCCCCCCAACCCACACACACACACACACACAAAATGCATATAAGATTTCCTTTGAAATATCTCTAGCACAATCTGGAGTTTCTAAAAATAGGGAATCCTTGCTTGAAAGGATCTATAGTGCAATCTGTATAAAACCTATCAAAAGGAACTATTAACATGTATTTTCCTATCATAGAAAAAAAATAAAAAAAGTGACTCCTCTTCTGGTAGGCTGCCACGTGTGATCAAGTGGTTCCCCATCGGAGCCTCTTCTTGTGCACTCATGTGGAGCATGCACGTTTTGGATGGGGTGCAATTGCATCAATGATGCTGAGAACAAAACTCAGGGACATCATTTATTTATTACTAGCTATAAAGTGAGACATTCTAACAATACCCTCTTTAGCAAGGCTATCCACCACCATATTCGCTTCGTGATGCGCATGAGCAAAGGCATCCCTATCATCTTGCACATGGGTATACCATAACCCCACCTGAACCAGACCCATCAAAGCCCCTACCTACCTCTCTATCCAACCTAGGTCTTTCTTTCTAAATATGGAATGCAATATGGTACTGCCGGTACTACCTTACATCTTGCCTTTTCATATGAATTTATATTTTTCTTTTTGTCACTCTCTAGTGCCTTTGTTCTAAACTTTTTTGTCTCCTGTAACCTTTGAGCTGTTTTGTGATTTTTAGGGAGGCACATCCACCATTACTAATAATGGAACCCATTTATTCTACTTTGGTATGGTAGTAAAAGTCATACAATTATGTATCCAAAAGTTAGAAAAGAAAGGTTGCCATTATCAATATGGAGAGATAAAGAAGAAATAGGAGAGCTTTTTTTTGGGGGGGGGGGATTTATGTCTTTTCAACACTTATTAATGTAAGGAGAGACATCCAAACCTAGATGGGTTGTACAACTGTAAAACTCATATTTTGTATGTTAACACTCCCCCTTAAGCTGGAGCATAAATGTTGTCAATGCCAAGCTTGCATTATATGCATAGATCGACTGTGAGGAAGAGCCTTGGTGAATACATTTGCAAGTTGATCCTGTGATCAGACATATGGTTTAGAGATTTCGCCACTGGAGACCTTCTCACATATGAAGTGGCAATCTACCTCAATATGTTTAGTTCTTTCATGATAGACTGGACTATTGGCAATATGGGATGCAGCTTGATTATCGCAAAACAACTGCATTGGTAGATTCACCACAAACCCCATTTCTTGTAGCAGTTTTTTATCCACACCAATTCACAAGTAGTACGAGTCATTGTTTTATATTTTGCTTCGGCACTTGATTTCTGACCACAACACTCTGTTTCTTACTCTTCCATGAGATCATAGATTTCCTCCCACAAACGTACAATATCCAGTAATAGATAGCCTATCTTCCAAAGAGCCGGCCTAAGCTGCATCAGAGTATCCCATGACTTGAAAATGATTGTTTCATCTGTATAGAATTCCTTGCTTTGGTGCCCTTTTAAAGTATCGCAGAATTTGAATGACTACATCCATGTTCAGTACACTTAAGGAGCTCATAAACTGAGTCACCACACTCACAACGTAAGAAATATCCTGCCAGGTGATGGTTAAATAGATGAGCTTACCAACCAATCTTCGATAGGTCCCTAAGTCTTCAAGTACCTCCCCTTGATTACTAGTAAGTTTGTGATTTGGATCCATAGGTGTATGTATTGGCTTAGTACCAAGAAGACCAGTCTCCATGAGCAAATGCAAAACATATTTTTCATTGAGAAAGATAAATTTCTACTTTTGATCTGACATCTTCTTTACCTAAGAAGGCGTTCCAAATCTTTTGTGAGAAAATGTCTTTGTAGATACTCAACAAGTCCTCTATTCCTTTATCATCACTTCCTATAACAGCAATAACATCAATGCATGCTACTATCACAATAAGGCTTGACATCAAGGTGTTCCATAACGGTAACGGTGGCCGTAATGGCCACCACTGTTACTGTTACAATACGGGCTGTAACGGCCGTATGACCTTTTTTTATTTTCTGAAAAAAAACTATTATGGGACTGTTACGGCCTGTTTTTTCTGTAACGGCCGTTTCGACCCGGTAATGCGTAACGGTTATGATCGTTTCCAATTACGTATCGGCCAATATGTTACCGTTTTGAGATACCTTGCTTGACATGCCTCGTCGTATAAAGACAAAATGATCTACATGGCTTCAAACAAAGCCATGGTTTAATATAACTTTACTGAATTGGTCAAACTATGCATATGATGATTGCTTTGTACCATAGATCGCCTTTCACAATTTACAAACCTTGTCTAACTCCCCCTGGGTAACAAATCTGTGCGGTTGCTCCACATGTATCTCTTCTGTGAGATCACCATGAACAAATGCATTTTTAACATCTAGTGGAAGAGGGGTCAACCATGATTGATAAAGAGCAGCCATTTCCTTCATTGCCTTCTTTCATCCCTTCTTTAATAATGCTTCCTGATACGACTTGGGAATAGAACAAGATGACAAGGATAAAGCGAATTTATGAAAATTGAGAGATAAACTTTGGAAAGACACATGTTTGGAAATAGGATGATCAGTACATGCATGCTGATCTTTTCTAAGGGCAATAGAAGTATCAGACCTGTTTGGAGACTCTGTTAGATCACAAGGCTCAAAAGAAGATAAGATAGATGACACATCATGAGTTGCTGCACTGTTTGTCTGTTTTCGACAGTAAACCTTCAATCGAGGTATAGTGATAGGAGATGGAACTATGTCTTCGTCAACTACAACATGTATAGTGACAACTCCTATATCAGGAGATTTATTGTCATTTGAGAAGAATGGAGTGGTTTTGAAGAAAGTGACATTTGCGCACACATTTGAAAAAGACATAAATACCCCTAGGAACAAAAGTAAACATTCCACCTATGTCCTAAACGAGAATTCTAATCAATCACAAATAATGAAACAATCTAAAACCTTACTTTGACTTTAGTAAAGAGATAAAGAAGGGTTAGGCCCATATCTACCATCCAGGTGGGATATGGATGGGTTGTATAGCTGTACGACCCATATTTCGTATATTAGCAATGAGAGAGAAAATGTGTTTCCCAAAAATGTAATTTTCCCTATCTGTTTTGGAACTTTGTTGGATAACAAATCGTTATACGATCTTAATGATGTGGTGCCCATTGTTGATGATGTTAATCATGTTTATTTCCATGTGGGATGGCCCACCATTGGTCAAATGCTAAGAGTGGGGCACACATGTATTTCCATGTATTTTCACGGGGAGCCCATCGTTAGATGATCTTGACCATGTGGGGTCCCTCGTTAAATGATCTTATCATCTGAACCATTTGGGGCCCACGTTAGTCATCTTAACCATGTTATACTTCTAGGTAGAGCTCATCCTTAGATGGTCATAACCATGTGAGGCCCATTGTCAATTGACAATTTTGTTAAAATGTAATCGTAAATTGTAATAGGCGGTTGAATCACATCACAAATCATGTCTCAAATTGTAAGATTTTTTTTTTCTTCTGATTTTCTTAAAAAATGGAAAATTTTGGTGAAAAATTAAGTTGGAAAAAAAACTAATTCATAATCCATTTTGCATTAATATGCATCATGAGAAGTAATATATCTCATGATCTTGTCAATTTAGAACATGTATACTGTAAAAGCTTGTTTAGTGTGTGTAAAGGTGTCATGGTAAAGTTCAAATCACTCAACTCATTGTCCATTTACATCTATTTTATACATCTTTGAGTATAATTTAAAAAAAAAAGAAGCCAAAAGTCTCCTAACATCATCTTTAGATTATTGTCTTCATATACTTTTAGACCAATTTTCCCAAGTGATATCACTATCCTTCACCATCTTCAATGATCAAAATAGTGAAAGAGACAAATATGATGTGTTTATCTAGAAATGACCTTAAAAACAAACAAAGAGACTAATCCTTTAATAATTTAGGTTCTTTTATACCTCCTGGAGTGTAGAATCAAAGTGGCATTAGATTTTATTGATTAAAGTGATTTTGATTTCTTTGCTTAAGTGTTTTGAATATCAAAATCTCCAAATCTCGTCCCTCCCTCCCCAAGACGAATTGTTGGGTTCGGAATATGTGGCATTTTGTTTCAGTTGTCATTGTTACGGATCGAGTGACACACACGATAGATCAAGTAGCCGAAAGATAGAACTTGGCACCCTTGCTCAAATCAACCATGTGTGGGAAGACAAGCCAATCACCTCAATCCTTCAGCGGGATGGTATGCTGGTGATGTAGTCCAGGTCAAACGCACAACTTCACTTTTTCAATCTCATTTCTTTCTAGTACTGTAGGGAGGAAGCGTGGATGTCACAACCTAAAAGGTGTTCTGTATCTGTTATGATATGGCCGTAAAGGCCGATACGTATAGGCAACGGTTGTGATCGTTATGCAACATGAGGTGAAATGAGGCAGTTGGTTTTTTGGGGACTGGATCATTTGTTATAGGGGTCGTAACAGCCGTTACGGGGCATAATGACCATTACCCTGCAATAGTCGAAAAAACGACCACTTTTTTTTCTATTTAAATAAAATTTCTCCTCATTTTTCCACTTTTCTCATTCCAAAAACTCTCCTAGATCATTTTACCATAGATTTTGACCACTCTTACTATAGGTTTTAGGATTAAAACTGTAGATTGAAGCGATTTGAACGAAGAGAAGCTTCGAGGGCCATTTTTTCCACAAAAAAAAAAAATGAAAAAGTGGTATTTGTGCCTTTTTTTTCTCTCCAATTTCTAGTTCTAATGCTTGATTGTGATGTGTGAACAGTAGAGACACATAACCATGTTCATAAATTCATTAGACAACCCGATACAACACTCACCAAAGAGTGGATTGTTACACTACCATAAACATGTTCAAAACAAAAAATGAATACATCTTCAGAATATTACATTATTCTGGATTCTTTAGATATTTTTCTAGAATTTTCTTACAAAATTTTGTTCTCAATTGTTACGGGGATTGTAACGGTTGTTACGCCCCTATATCGGTCATGGTGGTGACCGTTACAGCTATCGTTACTAATACGGAATACCTTGGAGCGAACTTGCAATGCATAGTCCAGGATGGAGCGCGAGTACGTGGTCCAAAAGAGAGGAGCGCTTGTAAGCAATCAAAGTGGAGAGGGAGCGCTGCATTGTTGGTCCAAAGGAAGGAGCATGCATTGCACGATTTAGTGAGGAGTGTTCGTAGCAAGGTCTGGAGGGGAGTGCTCTTTGTGTCGTCCAAGGGCGAGTACTTATAGAGTCCTAAGGAGAGGAGGGGAGAAGAGAGAGTGTGAGAGACGAGAGAGAGGCAAGAAGGTTTATATAGGGGAGGGAGGCGGTCTGCCTCTCCTTTAGATGCTTGTGGGTGCAGTTGTCCCCACTAGGGGCTGCCACGTGTCCCGCATGCTTTGATAGCACTAGGTGTGGAATACATGGCACATTTTGTTTCAAGTGTCGTTGTTATGGATCAAGTGACGTGATTACATAACTTGGGGAGCTGAAATGTTGAACTTTGAGCCACCGCAAATAAACCACGTGCGGAAAGACAAGCCTATTCACTTTGTCAATCCAACAATGGAGAAGATAATGCCCACAACATGGTCACAATCAAATGCAAGCGGACGGGCCACTCTGTTTGTCTCCTCTCCTCTTCGTTTCGAGTACTATAGGGAGGGAGCATGGACACTATGGCCCAATAAAGAGAAAAATGTGCAATGCATGGTCCAAGAGGGAGCAAATATGCTGTAAGTGGAGTGTGCGTATGCAGTCCAAGTGGAGAGGAAGCGCGCGTTGCACGATCCAGAGGGGAGCGTGCGTGGTCCAACAAGAGGAGAGAAATTTAAGAGAGAGCAGGTGAGATGAGAGTGAGCGGGGGTGGTTTATATAAGGGAGGGGCTTCACGGTCAGAGAGAGAGAGAGAGAGAGAGAGAGAGAGAGAGAGAGAGAGAGAGAGTTGGTGGGATGAGAGTGAGTGGGGGTAGGTTTATATAGGGGAAAGGCTTCTCTCCCTCTTCCTCTCTACCTTAGACACCCATGGAAGCAAGTGGCCCCCACTTGGGGTTGCCACCTGTACCACATGCTTTGATATCACTATTGGGCACAGGAATACGTGGCACATTTCGTTTAGAGTATCATTCTTGTGAATCAAGCGATGCGATTACACGATTGAATCAGGGAGCTAAAACATGGAACTTGGTGGCCTGCTCAAATCAACCACGTGCGGGAAGACAAGCTGATTCAACTCCTTAATAGCAAAGATGGCATGCCGACAACACAATCACGTTCAAATGTAAGCGAATAGTCCCCCCTTTACTTTTCTTCTCTCCTCCTTTTTCTTATATTTTTTTTTCTTTTGAGTACTATAGGGAGGAAGTGTGGGTGTTGCGACCCAATAGAGAGAGAATGTGAAATGCATGGTCTAAGAGGGAGTGCGAGTAAGCCATCCAAATGAGAGGAGTGCATGTATGCAGTTTAAGTGGAAAGGCAATGCACATTCAATGTTGTCATTTGCGATTGGATATGCCATTTTGACAGCATATACTGCATATACCATAGTGGAATATGCCATTTTGACAGCATATACTGCATATACCATAGTGGAATATGCCATTTTGACAGCATATACTGCATATACCATAGTGGAATATGCCATTTTGACAGCATATACTGCATATACCATAGTGGAATATGCAGTTTGATGACTGTTGGGTATGATGCGATCTCATGCGAAAATATGCGTTTGCATGTGCCATCACACAATTCATGTGATGGCATAATGTCCCATCAAATTCACATCAATAAAATTTCTAGTTTAAATTATGTCTGTTCAAAATCACGTCGATAAAATTTCTCTGTTTGTTTTTTTCATAGTTTTAAGTATATGCATTCATTTAAGTACTTGTTAGACTTAAATATAACCAAAATTTAATGAAATTGGTAATAAAACTATAAAAAATAATTCCCTACAAGTATTTTTATATAGTTTTTTCGGAAAAAAAATTCCTTGATTTTTCTGTTTTTTTTTTTCCAAAATAAAAAATAAAAATTGGAGGATGTGTGATGGCATATGTGATTGTGTGATTGCCGTTGTGCACAGCCCCCTTAGGTTGCATACGATTGCATATGCCGTTTAACAATAATGTGCATATTGTATAATCAAAAGGAGGGAGGAGCCCATAATCCTTAAAAAAGAAAAAGAAAAAAGAGGGAGCCCACATTGCACGATCCGCAGGGGAGTCCAAGAGGTAGCGCTTGCGCTGTCCCAAGGAGGAGAGAGACTGCGAGAGTGTCAGTTGCATGGTCTAAGGGGGCTAATGACCTCTCTCCCTCAACTTCCCTCCCTTTGGCACTTATGGGAGCAGGTCACCTATCTCATATGCTTTCATACCACTGTTGGGCACGAAATATATGGTGCATTTCATTTCTAGTGTCCTTTTTTAGGAATCGAGCAACTTGGGCGTGGAATTTGGCGCATTTGTTTCCGGTGACAATTTTATGGATAGAGCGACGCAATTGGATGACCGAACAGTGGTTTTAGAACATTGTTACAGGTGGCAGCCTCTAGTGGAGGCCATCTACTCCCACAAGTCAGTCTAAGGAAGAGGTAGAGGGAGCGCGCCCCCCCCCCCCCCCACACACACACACACACACACACACACACACACAATGGTGGCAGAACAATTTTAGATCGGGATGTCTCCATTTAGTGTGGTCATGTGCGTCTAGGGTAAACCTAGAAGAGTTTGGGAGGCCATGCACTAGTTTGGTGATCATTTAACATATAGACGCTTGTTTGTAGAGACATCCGATTCCTGGATGGTCCCACTTCCTTGATTTTTGCTCCATGCATGTGATCTTGATTAACATTGTTGAAGTCGAGTGGAAGTGTTGTGCCCCCATTATGGTGTTGGGAGGGAAATGTGGGACGTGCGCTCTCCACTTGGAATACGTACACATAATCCTCTCTTTTGGACCACGTACTTGCTCTCCCTCATGGACCGTGCACTGCATGTACCCTCTTTATTGGGTTGTGGCGTGAGCACTCCCTCCTTATAGTACTTGAAAGAAAGGAGGTGAGAAAAATGAGGAGAGAGAAATAAAGTGAGGCTCTTCTGCTTGCATTTGGCTGGGACCATAGCATACCATCTCCTCTATCGGATTGGGAAGGTGAATTGGCTCGTCTTCCTGCACATGGTTGATGTGAGCAGGCCATCGAGTTGCACGTTTTGGCTCTGAAATTTGATCGTGTAATCGCATTGCTCAATCCATATCAATGATACAGAAATGAAATGTGCCACGTATTCCAATGGGTCTCATTGGTCAGAGGGTATAGTTGTAAACCTCTAACCCTAATCAGGTCTGCTTTTCACGCATTAACACAACCCATTGAAATTCAGGTTGGGTTGGGTCCAAGTCAAAACAAGTTGATCCATTTATTTAATGGGTCGGCTTTAGGTATGGTGGGATCTAAACCTGACCCGTGAGATTCATGAGATGGGTCTGGGTCGGGTGAATGCATTTCCACAATGATCCCTATCTGATGGATAGCCCAGATCTCGTACAAGTGTGCATTCATGGCATGTTTTTGGTGAAATCTCTGTTTGTGCAAGCATCTAGACCTAGCAAGAGCATTCCTTGGGATGGACTTCTTTCCTTTTCCTTTTTGACCATTCGGTAGATAAATGAGAAATGATCACATACAATGGTTGTATGTGAACTTTTGCACATCCAACCATGTTTTTCTAGGCAACTTGTCACATGAGAGAACATCTGATCCCGCCAACTTTCACATCCATTTGCTAAATGACTAGTTATAATTTCCCAATTCCCACTTTCCCTAATTAAACTTAGTAATTACACACATTTTCCTAATTCTTACTTTTTCATAGACTTATAGTAATGAACTAACTATGCCTACCGCCTGGGTCGTGTCCATTTAGGGTGGCAGAATCGGGTTAGGGTTGGATTAGGTTGATTCTTGGAGCTCCTAGACCTGACCCATTTAGTAACCGGGTTGAATTTTTGGACCCCTACCCATCTTGGGTTGTGTCCAATGATCCATCGGTAAAAGTAATATACTCCATTCTTTCTAAAGTTTTTCAGACGCCCAAAATTTGTCCAACTGAATACTACAATTCAATATAATTCGTGTACGATTTTGGTGGAGTTATGATTTGGGCAGGCAATGCATATCATCTATGCAAATGATATGATTCGAATCTTAAATGGCACAATTTTGATGACATTGTTAGCCAATGCTAGCCATTGCCAAACAATTAAAAATGAAAAATCAAGAGCAATTTCCATGGAAATGTTGTGGAAGAAAAAACAGTTGAAATTGTTTTCATTTCCACCAGTTTTCCAGGAAACGGCATTTCCACAGAAATGAATCTCTTTTTTTCCCCCACTTTTTTTTTTTTTTTTCAACGAATCAAAACAGGTACTAATGGAATATAATTATGTTAGCGATTTGTTTCCTTGCATGTGTTCCTTGGATTAAGAAATCAAATTTTCCCCTTCCTGCAGTGCTTGTTTTAGTTTTGTCCTCCTAAGAATGGCACTGAGTGAAGAATGTCTTATGCAAATGTGTCATTTTGTTTATCCAGGTTTTTCTACTGCTTTGAAACCTTGTGCATCCAGAAAGATTGAATCTGATACAGCAGGAAAGCAATCCAGTCATTGTAATCAAGTGGATTTGATACCATTGAACAATGAAGAGCTTGATGAGACAGGCTCCACCAGTTTTGCATCTCATCTTAGTCATGCCGAGCCAAGGATGGAGAAACAAACTTCAAAGTGGCAGCTGAAAGGGAAGTGGCCTCCAAAATCTGCTAGTAAAAACTCTTGCAAAAGTCCAGATTCAAGGAGCTCCAATCAATCTGAGCATATGGATGGGTCGTTTGCAGGTTTTGGTAGTAAAGTCAACAGCAGCTCCTTTGAGTCCCTTACATCAGACAACTGCAATCAACTGGGGAAATGCGGACTGGTTTCAGAAGATCCAGGAGATGGTTTGCGACATGGGAATTCTCGAGTTTCTGATACTCAGGCTCAGATTGTGGCTCCGTCTGAATTGGCTTTGGACAATTCCAGGAGGCGGGATTTAGGAAGTAGAGAAGTTGTAATGCAGTCTGTGGAGGTAAAGCAAATCGCATGCAAGTCTTTGCCATATGAGAAGCCCACAGTCGGTAAATTGACAAACCATGCAAGAAATATGGAACCATCCTTCACAAAAGGCATGCCAGTTTGTCCAATGCTCCCCAAAAGGTCACTTCGCCAATCTCGTCTCACAGCTTGTTCTTCTGGTCGCATTTGCGATGCTCCCAATGTAAGAAGTTTGGAGGGCTCTCAGTTGTATGATGTAAATCTAGATGTGCAAGCCAGCTATCATGGTCATCGTGTCCCTCTGGTTTCTCTCATGAGCAGATGGAATGGGCAAGCCATTGTAGGCCATCCGACTACGGTTGAGGTTTTGGAAGATGGTCACGGTGATCTCCTGATGAGTGGCATTGACAGTGGTCGTGCAAGTAGCAATCATGATCTGTATGATGTTCTGATAGAAAATCCACCAGAGATACCCAAGGACATTGTAAATGGCCCATTGCTTATGAATGGGAGCAGCAAAATGACTGGTGCCTTGCAGAATCAGATTGGGCATGCAGATCTGCCCATTCCAGAAGCTCGAAGGAACACACGTCATCATTCAACTGTCAGGTCTCCTTCTTCCAGAAAGAAGCCTCCCAAAAAGAATAGGAAATGTGGGTTCTTGTCTAAAAAGACCCGCAAACTTTCCTCAATCACCGTCGATCGCGAACCCAAACGAGAAGAGAGAAAACCAGTGGTGGAGAAGTTGGGGGGACCTGTTATTGCTTGTGTACCACTGAAGCTTGTGTTTAGTAGGATAAATGAAGGATTGAGCAGTTCAGTGCGGCCTGCGCACCGTACCTTGACATCAAAGGACATGTGATTGGTATTGTACATCCTGACCAGGTAGGAATGCAGTAGGCGGAATCTCTTGGATCCGTTGATATAGTTTTATGGTTGTAGGTTGTCATGGCTCTGTATATGATGTAGCATACTTTGAATTGTAAAGATGGCGGGCCGGTTTTAATTAATGAAATACATGAAATCAGTTTTCAGTTCTATTCCAGGGCTGGTGACTTGAATCCAATGCTACTCTTCTTGTCTCAGAGAGTCCTTGATTGGAATCTTGCAAAGAAAGACTCTCTCATTGACACCACCTCGCTGCATGGGGGAGCAGTGATAGGAGTTGGCGCAGGTTTTTTTTTCTGTTACTGATATTGTCTAATCAGGATTATACAAGCACCATCTGTCTTACAAAACCATATCAGGTTTTTTTTCCTGGATTCATTTCATTTGGGACTTGGTATCTGGAAAAAGGTTTGAACTCAGCTCCCTCACAACAGGCCTTGAAGAGTGTGTTTGGCTGCACAATTGATTGAATTGAATTGCAATTGTTAGTCTAACAGTAAGACTGGTAGGCCCTACTTGCTTGCTTACCCATGTTGAGGGTGTCGGCTCCAAATTGCAATCAGGTTACTTCAAAGTTGCGATTGAGGCCTCCAAATTGCAATTATGTTACTTCAAACTTGTGTTTTCTGGGAGATGTCATTAGTTTCTGCTTTTCGCTCATCATTAAGCCAATGGTTTGCAACTCAATTAGCTCGTGCATCCAAAAACAATCCGAGTCTCTCTAAGGTGCTTGATGCTTATCTCTAGGCGGGCTTGCGCCTTTAGACCGGAGTAGTAGTACTGCCAGTTCGTATGCGGTTGGATCATGACTTGGGTGCGTCACCAAACAGTATTCCTAGTATTGGTATCGCTACATGTTTCACTGGCTGAGGATACGGAAGCATGTATTGATTTTTTTTTTTTGAAAGATAACTGAATTTTATTAAAAGAAAGAAAGAAAGAAGAAGAAGAAAAAAAAAAGGCTGGAATGCTGAGATAGCAATCCAGCTATATTCCAAGAAAAAGAAAATCACAGCACTTTAATTTATCCACACTAGAAGCCGGCTCAGTAGTTAAAAGTCTCGCCCTTGGCGAAACTGTCTCAGCCGCTTTGCTTTCTCCACGAAAACATCTATTTATTTCTTCCCACATGAACCACCAAATAGCTAGAATGGAAATTCTCCATAGGGCAGTTCATTGGGCGCCCGATTTAACTAGGGCTGTACATCGAGCCGAGTCGAGTCGAGGTGGGCCAAGCTTGGCTTGACTCATCTGTGCTCTCCTTGAGTTCGAGCTCGAGCTTACTATTGGAGCTTGCCTTGTTTGCTAAAACTTTCGAGGCAAGCTCAAGGCGAGCTAGTGGATCGAGTTTAGGCGAGCTTACCTCAAGTTGAGTCGAGCTTGCTCCCACCTTAGTTTATTATATTTTTTACTACAAAATACAAATTAAGAGTCAACAACATTAAGTTCAAGAAGTCATACATATATTAGGGGAGAATAGTATTTCTACAGGTGGGACCCCACCATTAAAATGACCTAGCTCTGATCGGTTTTTTCTTTGGCTAGGTCACACATGCATTGAATGCGGACCACTAATAATATTTTCTGAACCATAATTAACATAGTACATGCATAGCTCACCACATGAATGGACTGCCCTGATTATTGTGTGGACCATCTTCATGATGAGGCTCAGTTGATTCATGGATCAGATGCACCACCTCCCTCGTAAAATTGCAATTAATAACTGCATATGTTGTTTGGTCTTACCATAGCCCCTGTTTTGTAGATATGTATGGTGTGTGGTCTCATCGTAGCACCTATGTTTGTGTAGCGTGTAAAACACACAACCACTGTGTGCTCACCATGTTTCGTACTTGAAATTACTCAATCCATCAGATAATATTTTTACCTGAACAAAATAGTAATATTAAGAAACCCCCTCCACACCCCCCCCCCAATGTGTGAGGGTTTTATATGTCCTAAGCTTAGACCCCAATGTGTGCGGGGGGGGGAGGGGGGGAGAAAGAACCAAGAAATAAGAAGATTAGGTTTTTTTTTAACAAATATCTATACGAAACGAGTCGAGTCGAGCTCGAGCTTAAATCAAGTTGAGTCGAGTGACCCAATGGTCGAACTTGACTCGATTTCTGACTCAAGCTCCTAAATGAATCTTGGCTTGACATGTTCTACTAAGTCGAGTCGAGCCGAGGCGAGCTTTTTCGAGTCGAGTCAATCGAGTTTCTCGAGCTGACTCGACTCATGACCAGCCCTAGATTTAACCGCGTGCCAAGCCTTGAGTAGATCACCTGCTGAGAAGGACCACGCTACTTTGAATCATGATAAGACATCTATCCATATTAGATTTATGAAATTGGAATGTATGAAAAGATGGTTCATCGTTTCTTCATTTCCCATGCAACAAAGGCAAATATTTGGGATAATCATACCTCTTTTACGCAGATTATTCATTGTTAAATTCTTCTCCTTCCCTACTAACCACCCAAAAGTTGTAATCTTAGGCGGGACTTTGTACTTTTATATGTGCTCCCTGACTGCCTCCATAATTGGCGTCGGCCCCTCACTAAGAAATAATAGGACTTGACCGAGAAGACACTTGATTTGTCAAACCTCCATGATAAACTGTCTATTAATGATGGATTCAGACAACAAAGGCGTAATCAATAAAGAAGGCCCGTGAATTCCTCAATCTCATCATCCCACGATGGAATTCATCTTTCAACGGAGATTCTCCCGTCCAAATATCTTTCTAAAACCGAATGTTCTCACCATTCCCTATCGAGAAAGCCTATACCTTTCATAACTTCAGAATTATAGACAACACTCCTCGCCACAACGCTGAAGATCTATAAATTGACGATTTTCTGGTCCACAAACCTTTTTCTGAGCAACCATACTTTTGATAACCTTATTTGAAAGAGCCCCATTCTTGGTCTTGAGTTGCCAAATCCATTTGCCTAATAGAGCTTAGTTCACATTTCTAAGATCTCTTATATTTGCCCCTCCTTCATTGTATTGCTTTCGCACTCCCTTCCAATCTAGCAGGTGGAATTTCTTCTTCTCTTCTATACCATGCCACAAGAAGTCGTGCCTTAACTTGTCTAATCTAACCAAAATTGAAGTCGGGCACTTGAAAATTGACATGAAGTATAAAGGAAGGTTGGAGAGGGCTGCCTAATGAGAGTGATACGCCCGCCGAATGATACATATCTATACTTCCATCTTGCTAAATATGCCCGCCTGAAGGATAGATATCTGCACTTCCTTGTGCCAAAACTACTTTGCGGACTTTTCTATGCAAAGGGGGAGACCCACAAAAGTTGACGGAAGAGAACCCATTGCACAATCGAAAGAGTCAGCAAACTCCCTTGTCTCGTCCTTATCCATGTTCACCTTGAGACCCAAGGCTACCTCGAAGCACTATACTATAGTTCTCAAATTGCACACTTTTTATAGATCGGCTTCACAAAATAGGAGTGTATCATCAACAAATTGGATATAAGATATTGGTTCTTCCATTCCTTCCACTTGGAAGCCTCTATTATGCCTTCATCCTGTCGTCTTGACAACATTCTTAACATAACTTTCCCAACTATGACGAAAAGGAAGGCTGATAAAGGATTACATTGCTGCAACCCTTTGGAGCTCCCGAAAAAGCCTTTAGGAGAACTGTTGAGTAAAATCAAAGCATATATTGATATCATCGATATTACAAGAAACATGGAGAAATGGTGAAAATTTTTCTATGGAGCTTCAAAAGATGCTAAAATACATATTTGTGCACATTTAGGAATCAATTCATAGCAAAGTAAGAAGCAAACATAATAAATTCTTTTTTAATGAGAGTGTAAAAGCATGAAATGCCGACTTAGAAAGACATTAGAGAAATATGAGGAAAATTGTGAAAATTTTCAATAATACTTCAGATGTTAAAATACACATATTTACATAATAAAAAAAAATCATAGAATAGAGAAAAAAAACACATATTTAAAGAACCAAATAATAAAATTCCTTTAACAAAAGTTAAAAGCATGTGGCGTTGGCTCAAGAATACATTAGGAAAACATGGGGAAAATGTTGGATCCATCCAACCATCCATCCATATATGCACATACAAACAAAGACTTCATAGGCTGCACTCTGGCACAGACACCCACATATATCCATCCATCCATTCATGCACACACACACACACACAAGCAAGCAAGCATATAAAACCAAGCACCTGTAAAAAAAAAGTTGAAATGATATTTTTTAAATAAACATATTATTGGCAATATTGATACATTAGTAATATTATTGATATTATTTAAATATTTCGGTTAATGATATTTGAAATTTAATACAGCTAAAAATATTGGCAATACAAGCTGCACCAGAAATTTACATGGTCCAAAATATTGGTGATACTTAACAGTATATCAACGATACTTGGAATTCCTGATACACCCAATGTTATGATATTGCAGACCTGACCTGGAAATATGGATGATAGCACTAGATGCATTACTAACAGAGAGCCTTGTATCATCAACATGGGTGGTTCCATCCTGCCCATCCTTCAGTGGTGTGGATTACTCCTCTAGTTTGGATTGTGGATGGATCATGTCCCAACTACTTTCCTATCTTGATGATGATCATGACCACCCAATTTTGCCAGCATCCCACGTGCCAACATCCAACATGTATGAAATAGCAGGGCCTTTGATCAAGTGGGGAGCACTACGATCAGGACTCGGAATCAAGCCATCCACTCATCACGTGACAGCTGGAAAAAAGACCAACTGTCCATATCAAGATGCGTGTGTGGCCTGCAGGCGAGACTGTGGGGCAGGCCAGGGAGATGTTGGGACATTTGCTGCAGATTGCTCTTCAATCTCCACTCATGGCCCCATCCGGACAGTTGTCGACGATCCAATCCGACGTTTAAAAGGGGCAGCGCTCCGTACCAAGAGGCACAATCAGAGCCGTTGATTCACAGAATGGTACAGTGGATTGCCTTTGTAGTCTGGCCTTATGGGAATTTGATAGTTTGATAAGGGCATTTTTGTCATTGAAAAATATGGGGACACGCATGCCATTTTGAAAAACAGAGGGAGATTTTAGTCACTTGTCCCCAAACCCCTCTGCTGTTAGGGTTTTGGAGATCCTATAAAAACGTGACTCTTACCGGGCCTCTTCGTCTTCTCCTGAGAAGAGAGAAAGGAAGGAATCCTCCTCTTTCCTTCTGGTAAGAAAATCTCCATTTTTTTTTCTCTTTTCTGTTGGGAAACACTAGTTTTGCATCTGCATCTACCTAGCATCTCTCTATGTTTTCTTCCAGTAATTAGATCTATGTAAACGATTTCCAGCTTTTGTTCGTTTCTCTAATTTCCTTATACGAACCTGCTTTGGTTCGAGCTTTTCCTTGGTTGTTTTTTATTTCTTTGGATTTGGCCTTCTTTTCATATTTTCTAAGGTTATCTGGCATAGCTTGAAGGTTTTCGAGGGTTTGATCGTCTTCTTCCAAGTTCATTTCATGAATCTGCTCGTAGCCTAGACGCTTTTTAGGGGGTACACGGATTGCTTAAGCGTTCGACCAGATCTCTGTGGGATCCCACCGTTATTTATCTGTTTGTCCACACCGTTCATTCCTATTCTAAGATCATGTTAAGGTATGGCCCCAAAAATGATCCAGATCACCAAATAGTAAGCTTGAGTTGCATTAATGCGCATTAAATGCAAGAGTCATCTCTGGTGTGGTCCACTGCAGCATTGGATCTGGGTCATTTTTGGGTCCATACCTTAACATGGTCTTGTAAAAGGGATGGACGGTGTGGATAAACAAATACATCACGGTGGGCTCCCACACAGATCTGGTCGGACACTTCAAGGTCCGACCTATCCGCATCCTTTTAGGGGTCGTTCAGATGGTGGTAAATGGGGAAGTAGTAAATGATTTACTAGCAAATTATTGGATGCTCTAATTTGTTAGTAAATCATTTACTAGAAAAGCCCCGTCTCATTTGCAAGCAAAAAGCTGAGATTTCATTTACTAGTAAATGCTCCTTTTTTCGAATGAAAGCCTATAAAGCAGATTTCATTTACCATTTATAGGCTATCCAAACAATGTAAATGATTTACTAGTAAACCATTTGCAACTTAAAACTAAACAGACAGACTATAAATCATTTACAGTGGTTGTTTAGATAGCCTGTAAATGGTTTACTAGCAAATCATCACTATGTGTTTGGATGCCCTCTTTACTAGCAAATGCCCCTTCTCATTTACTAGCAAAAAGCTGCGATTTCATTTAGATTTCATTTACTAGCAAACGGCTCTTCTTCTTTCTTTTTTTTTAATTTTACACTGTAAATGATTTACTAGCAACCATTTACAGGCTATCCAAACATTGATAGACAGTTGTAAATCATTTACTAGTAAACCATTTACCACCATCCAAACAACCCCTAAGTGATTTACTAGTAAATCATTTACAACGTAAACCATTTACCACCATCCAAACGATTAGGTTTTGATCTGCTTTCTGATGAATTTATAGGAGTTCTAGATATTTACGTTGATGTTTTCTCTGATGTTTTATTTTTATCGTTAGCTTCTCTAACTCGACCTTTCATACCTACTGGTATTCGTTTCTGATTTTTTATTTTAACGAATGTGTAGTAGATTTTTTTATACACGGCTTCTTCTCTTCAGATATTATGTAGTTTTTTGCTTTCATAGGTTTTGTTCCATTTTTTCGTGAAGTAGTTCTCGTCTTTCGTAGGGGTCGTTTGGATGCCTGTAAATGGGGCTAACCGTAAATTATTTACAGGTAAATGGTTTACAGTCTGTGTTTGGATGCTGAAAATGCCTTTAAATGATTTACAGGCTATAAATCATTTACAGCTTTCAAGCGAATCAAGCCCATTTGATTTACAGTAAAAAAGCTGTGATTTCATTTACAGGCTCTCCATCTAGAAAGAGTGGCTCTCCATTTACAGGACTTGAACGATTTACAGGCTATCCAAACACAGACAATCATTTACATATTACAGCCAAACAGGACAGGCTGTAAATCATTTACCACTTAAACTATTTACAGGCATCCAAACAACCCCTTCGCCTATTCTTGTGTTTTGGTTGCTCTTTTTAATGTCATTTATGTAAACTTGCAGATAAAATGGCTTCTATTCCTGGGGATCTGATTTGGGAGATTGTGAAGAAAAACAACTCCTTTCTTGTGAAGCAATTCGGGAACAGTACTGCCATGGTGCAGTTTAGCAAGGAAAGAAACAATCTCTACAATGTCAACTCCTTCAAGTACTCAGGTATCTGTCTGAAGATTTTGATTTGGCTTCTTTGCTGGCCCTTTTTAATCTTACATGATCAATGTTATCGTGTTTATGATACTGTTTTGTTGTCTTTGTGGTATTCCAGGTCTGGCAAACAAGAAGACAGTGTTGATTCAGCCAGCGGAGAAAGATCTTTCTGTCGTGCTTGCAACAACAAAGACTAAGAAGCAAAACCGGCCTGCAAATCTGTACCATAGATCAGTCATGAAGAAGGAATTCCGACAGATGGCAAAGGCTGTTGTTAACCAGGTAAAAGTATTCTGGAACACCTTGTTTTATTTGTTGTTTCTATTTCATTTTTATTTTTTGTGATTATATACTCTGCAATAGCGTATTTCTTCATTTTTCTATTGTTTAGAAAAGAAGTTAGAAATTGAAGAACTCCGTGGTTATTTTAAAATAACTTCTTTTGTTTTCTTCATTGATTTTCTATTGATCTTGGAGCTGATCACTTCATAGTAAAAGAAAAACATACATCAGCCCAGATGTTGGTGTTATTCCATGGTTAGGAAACCTTTAGGTTTGTATAATGATGGCGAATTTTGCTTTTGTGGTCTTTGCAACTCTGGCGGTTTGCTGCTAGAAAATGTTCTACTCTTGCTTTGACAGGATCTTGAACTTCTGGCATAGAGGTTTGGGGCTAGTTCCTGTGGAATATGGTATATGCAATGCCTCCATCTTATACCATATTTCAAAATATATTCATATTTAATTTTGACCAGAAAGTAATGGCATCTGCAGGGCCTGTACCCCTTATATATTAGAAGATTCCAATCTTTTTCTATCTTTTGAAATACCTTGGTTTGTGCCCTTGGGGAATCAAGGTCAATGGATTCAGCTTTTGTTGATTTAGTTTAGTTGCCTTATATTGCATGTCTTGATATGTTATACTGGAACCCAACTTCATTTGGTAAGTAGAATGTTTTTAGTCTTTTTCACCATTAGATTCTCGTGAACACAATCATAAATTATTTATTATTTGATGAAAGCCTGGGATGGCCACAAATTTGGAAGAGGACTTGCCTTGGAGTGCTGAGTTTTATGGCTTTTAGATGTGTCACTGCATTTTTTCTTATTCATTTCCATGCCATCATTAACAGTCCCTTGAGCCCTTCTGTAATGAAGTGAATTCATCAAATTTTCTAGTATATTTCTTTAGTTTGTGACGCATGGATTTCTAACTTGTTCTGTCAACTATAATTGGGGCCAATTTGTATCTGGATGACAAGATTTTTCTGTTCTTAAATTAGTGAAGTAGTAAATTCTTTTATTCCCCCTCACCTGGGCATCTATGGCTGATATTTGTGCTGTGATGAGCTGCTAACATGTGAGAAGATCACTTTACATGGATCTTCGCTGAAATGTACTTGTTACGCTTGGCTTCTGAGCTTTCTATTATCATGCTCTCTCTCTCTCTCTCTCTCTCTCTCTCTCACACACACACACACACACCCACCCACACACACACACACACAGCTGGAATATTGCTTCTCAATCCTCTGCCCTGAGAGAGATTGGATGTTAGTTATTTCAGTCATCTTTCTTTCTTCCTGAGCGGTGATGAGCAGCTAACATGTAAGAAGAACCACTGCAAGTGGTATCTTCCATGAAATATGATTGTTACGCTTGGCTTCTGAGCTTTATTTGTATCTCTCTGTTATTAATGTTTTCTATTTAGTTTCTGAAGACAGATGGCTGTGCTTCATTGCATCTTGTCAATGTATCTCTACACTGAAGTTAATGAAGTTGGATGACCAAGTAGTTTTTTTTGTATGCAACTATGCCTATCAGCTGAATTTGAATGTTTCTAAAGTGCAATCCCTAGGTTTGCTAGCCCCCTACAGGTAAGTCCAAGGACATGCAATCCTAGCCTGTGTATCAGGTGGGACTCGATGTTCAGATGATCTGGCATTAAAGCAGTTAACTATCAGGTGGTCCATATGTACAAAAAAAGAGGATTATTGATTTGCAAGTGTGTTTTTTAACTTTATTTTAAAGATTGACCATGGTATATGGTATACCCTTGGGCTACCTAATTGTTTTGGTCAGATAATCTAATGGTGGTTTCACCTGATAAACTGGCTTGGATCACACCCAGGTCCATAGCTCAAGTGGCAGAATGAGTGAAGATAGCCTCGTTTCAACACTGAGGTCATGGTATCGATTCCCATAGTGGGGGTGGCCATGGCTAACATTGTGATGTGACTAAGAGGGTGGGTGGGTGTACTAACAATGTGGTGTGTGAACTAACCCATAAAAAAAAATAAAAAATAAAAACTGGCTTGGATCTCCTGTGCATGTGCTAGTTATTCACCTGGATAATCCCCTGTTGTGTGCAAGTTATTCACCTGTTTATACACTATTACTTGTGTAGCGCCAACCATGTTGTGTATGCCATTCAATAGCCCATGCATCAAGTGAGCCCCACCATGATGATGGGATGCTCCTGGAAGGCGGGTCTATCTAATCATTAGGTGGGCCATTATAGAAAACAATGGACAACCATCCAATACCTCCAAATTCACATGGTGTGCCCCATGTGATGGTTGGATCATCCTGACTATTGGGGCATTCAACTTTCATCGTAGGGTGACCTTGCTGGACTAGTTGGATGCCACACAAACCGGTGCACCCAATCTCTACAACCCTTGTTGAACAAGTTGAACTGTGGCTTCAATTAAGATTTAATGTGCGATAGGCAAAGAATTGTTCAATGAATTAGCCATCCCTTTTTCTGCTTGCAAAGATTGAAAAGGTCAAAGCCATTGAAATGGGTCTTGATCCTCCACAAGATAAACCACCCTCAAACAATTATGTAGTGTCTTTGCTTACATGTAAAGATAGAGGTATCCAAGGGGGCCTGCTGTAATTTTTGTTTTGGGGTGGTTGCAGGTAGCGGGCAACTACTACAGGCCTGATCTGAAAAACTCAGCTCTAGCTAGGTTGAGTGCTGTGCGCAGAAGCCTTCAGGTTGCCAAGTCTGGAGTAAAGAAGAGGAACAGGCAGGCTGTTAAAGTCGCTAGGAAGTGAGTGATATTTTTGTCCCGGCTGTTTTTTTTTGCCTCTTTTTTTCCTTTGGGAAGTCTGCTGCTTGAAGCAAATGAGAGATCGGGCCTTCAAATTTTTTTTCTCCTCCTCCTGTTGCTTAACTGTTAAGCTTTATAGATGTTTCTTCTGAGATTTTTGCTCCTTTCCTATATCCATTAATCTTACCCAGTATTTGGTGTATAAACCATTTATTCCTGGTATTACAGCTTTAAGATTACAGCAATTGACTGGGTGTATCCCAATTATTTTGTAAAACTTTTAATTATTAGAATTAGATGTTTAGGATGGAGAAACGGTGGACTACATTGAGGATATCACCAGAATCCCCCATTCATCAGGTGGGTCACACATAAATCAAGGCACACCGTAGGCCGTAAATTGATTTCAATGGTGTAGCGTGTCTGATGAATGGACGATCCAGGTTTTCATCTCAGGCCATTCTTATTATGTGATTCAAGTGTCATGTCATTGGAAAGCAAAGACGCCTGTTTACCATATCATCTCTTTTTGACATGATTGAGGACTGGGTGAGTCAAATGTTATCTATATCAAATTGTTCAACCTATAATTGCAATGATACAACTGGTTGAGTGAGAATGCTGAATGATCCCCCACTCAACCTAGAATTGCAATGAACGGTTTAAAGGAAACGGAATTGGCCAGCTCCTGTGTTATTTGCGAGTGGGAAGCCAAGTATCCCAGGCATTATTAGGCGGCGGCTTTCGAATTGATACCGTTTACTTGTTGCAGCCAAATAATAATAATATTAATACAATTGGGGCTCCTACTGTATTCATATGCCCTCTGAACAAGGTTGGATATTTGACAGGCAACTAGTGCGAATAATCTCGTCATGATACCATTCGATTTAACATGGCAATGAAACCTCCTTTCTGAGTGGAACTTAATTTAAACTCGGGTGATCATCCTTTCCATGGCCAGGATTGATTCTGGGGTATTATTTTATGGGCATCTTCCTAACCATAATGACCCACAATTTTTTTAATTATTCTGGGAAGAGGGAACAAGATTTAGAAACCCCATATTTTGATACATGGACGCCTGTCTAAAACAAGTGTATGGGGTCTCTTTAGGTTAATCACTTTTACTACTTACAGCAGTAGATAAGTTAGTTTGGTTTGTCGTTAATTATATTACTTTATTTAAAGTTACTTAATCACTTCAGTTTAATAAGTAGAAGTAACTTGTGTAACTTACTATTCAAACACCCCCCTAATATCATCACAAGAGCTGTACCATGGGTCGCTGCCTCTTAAAAAAAAAAAAAAAAAAAAAAAGAGAGTCCGGATGCAGACGATCCAAAAACATATTCTAAAACAAATGGATAAATTGCTTACATTCTTGAAACAAATACCATGGTGTGATTGTGCTTGTTCACGCTTACAAAAGAAAACATGCTGCCTGTCTGGGCCTTTCTTCTATACAGACAAATGTGGGCCCTACCAGCGTGGGGCCACCACCTGAACCCCCCGTCCCCACGGCTGTCCAAGCAGTATCTCCATCCAAAGCGTGCCACCCAAAACTCACGTCCACTGAGATTAGTCCAGCTTTAGGTGGAGCAACAGGTGGTCTTTTGATTGACAGGCTGGCCCCGCATCTGAACTGTAGCTGGTTTGCTGGCATTCATGGCTGGCTGACTCGCCATTCTGCAACCAATCGAATAGAAGTATGAAAAACTGTATTAGAAATGTGAAAAAAAGAAATCCGGTTGTTATTTTAAAGAAAAATAATAATAATAATAACAAAGAACAGAGTGAAAGCCCGTCCCGACCAGATACTTGGCCCCCAATCCCTTCAAAACCCCGGCATTCTTACAAATTTCAACAGGTTTCCTAATTCCACGTTGGTGTACAGCCCAACCTCAACAAGGATTGCCAGATGCCAAGCTGGCATATAAATATCAGCCTTCATGTACTGCAACGTGTGCCAAGCTGGCACCTGTGTGTTACATCCAAGCTGTCCATCAGGAGAAAGCATCCAAGTACCAGGGCCAGCCCACCATCAGGAGGGAGGGACTCACCCCCACTTTATAGACAGCTACATCTCTCCCACGTTGTTTGTTTCCACATTCAAAGATTAGAATGATATTAAGGGGAAACTCACCGATTCTTTATCTCGGCAGCCATGGTCATGAAAGCCTGCTCTACATTGGTAGAATTCTTGGCACTCGTTTCCAAGAAAGGGATCCCAATTTCATCAGCAAATGCCTATTTGCCCACCAAAAAAAAAAAGAGCCACCAACTTCAGTCAAAGAATGGGTATATTTAAATCATTATTTAGAGGCCACAAAGGACTACCTACATCATCAAACGAGAAGGTGAGAAATATGAAAAGCAACACAATAGCAGTTCAATTACCTTGCCTGTTTCATAGGAAACCACTTTATTAGCAGTCATGTCGCATTTGTTTCCAACCAAAAGCTTGTTCACATTTTCACTTGCATAACGATTAATCTCATTCAGCCACTGCTTCACGTTGTTGAAGCTTTCTTGGTCAGTAACATCATAAACAACCTGGAAGAAAGGGCCAAGACACATGAGAAAATATACTCATGACCATCTAAATTGTATCAATCTAATGGATGACTATAAAAAAAATTATTAACAGCCTGTTTGTTTAGAGAAAAATTTATGGAGAACCATAGAAAGAAAATGAATTTCTTTGATGTGACGTGGCAGGTTTGGCTGTCTAAATTCAAAATGACAGCGGAGAGTGTCAACCATATCTCCACAACAAGGTGGTATATATTTACTAGTTAAATAATTTTATATACTAGATAAATATTTTCTACATGAGTAAAATGGGCCATCTGCACTCCATGTTTTTTTAGCTGCCTGGCATTTGACTCCCAAAAGAAAAGGGAAGGATGTGCTACTTACGATAATGCCATGTGCACCACGGTAGTAGCTGCTTGTAATAGTCCTAAAACGTTCTTGTCCAGCAGTGTCCCACTAAAACAGACAAATTGGGAATTTTATTAACAGGAACAATCACAGGGTATCAACATAAGATGTTTTTCTTCTTCCGTTTTTTTTTTTTAAATAGATATACTTCCCCAATTAGTTGGGATAAGACAAAGATGATGATTTGAAATAGATATATACTTACAATTTGAAGTTTAATGGTCTTCCCATCTTGCTCCACTGTGCGGATTTTCTATAGAGTCAAACCATGAAAAGACGGTGGTACGTTCAGTGAGTCGGCAACCACACTTTATTATTATATCAGCGGAAACTTAAATTTTGTCAGATATGAAAGAACTACCCACTGAAAACGTTTAATAATCTCACTATACTTACAAAATCAACACCAATGGTGCTGATGTAGCTCTCCAGATATGAATCATCCTATGCAAAATTAGAAAATAATCAGTTTCAGATCAGAAGTGGTAAATTATCTGATGGTGATAAATAGCCCTCATCGAAGACGAGACTCACAGGTATTAGAAATAAAAGACAATATAAACGTTCAGTAAAGAACATAAAAAGATACAGAAAAAAATGTAGAAGCCATGATATCAAATTCCCATGAAGATCTATATTGTCAAGTCCAACAACATTCCATGTGTCGTCGTCGTCGTCGTCGTCATTGCCTGCTACCCAGCTATTTGGGGCCAGCAATGATTCAAGTATGGTGCAATTAACAAGGTCTTAGAAACTGCAAGAAAACACCCTTCCCTCTTATGGTTTTTCCCACATCCCATCAATTTATACACTTTCTTTTCTATAAAAAGAATCAACCCATGTGATCTAGGGTTAGCTCTGTATTCAAGTCAAAAATAAAAGTAAGAAGCAGTGGCAAAACATGCATGCAAATTGGACAGATGCTTGTGTCTTATGTATAGTTTGGAAATGAAAAGGTGGTGATTCTTATGCATGTTATGATGACATGCAGTTTCTGTTGCTCATGCACCCTTCTTCATTATCCACTCAAAAGTTGGTTTCATACATTTATAACATACTTCTCTGTCCTTATTTCTGCTGATGTGACTTTTTTCTATTTTCTCTTCTTTTTTTCTTTTTGCAATTTTTATTTCTTAAAAGAATTCTACACCTCAACTTCAAGACTACCTCAACTGGCTCCCTCCCAATCTTATTCAATGCCCCTGGCAGCATTGATGATCCTTTTTTTCATGTTTCAATCCATTTAGCAATCAACCATTCTAAATTTTCTTCGTGGAAACAAAATAGAAATTGGCACATGCTTACTTATTGTGCTTTTCAAATAAATAATTTTTTGGAATTCACAGTATTATTTCTTCACTAAGCAACAGGTATGGTGAATCACAAGGCAAAAACATTCATTTCACAAGGGGAGATGCAGGTGAAAATCCTCCTGCAATGCAACGTAAATGCAAGGTTAAGGATGAAATGTAATCAAAGATAACCAAGAGTCCATCTTTGCCAGAAGTTAGCAATTCAGACACATAAATCTCTGCAATCAGTGAATCGACAACGATTTGCAGCTTTTAATCCATTGCTTACTGCACCAGTTCCCCAGAGTCCCACACAGCAACGAAGCCGCTATACACTATCCTCTACCTATTCCAAACAGCTTCATTCCCCGCACTTATCTACATCACATACTGTTAGCAATGTGCACTTTCTCATAATGAGAAGACATGATTGTAACCCTTTATAACTAGTGATAGAATTCTCACTAGTTATAAAGGGTGCATCTAGATATTAAAAACAAAGAAGGATGCCATTGTGAAAAAAAGGGGGGAAACCTTAGTGAAAAAGGAATGTGGTTAAAATGAATATTTGCTGTAAATCTCATTAAGTTACAAACAATGTGTGGCATTTATCTACAAATAAGGGTCGCCTAACAGCCACAGTTTCTTTTTTCATGAAAAATAGAAAGATAAACCTCAAGAGTGAAGAAAAAATGCAGGAAAAAGAAAAAGAAAGAAAGAAAGGGGAAAAAAAAAAGACAGAGAGAAAGTAAGAAAAGAAGAGGAAGAAGAACATTTACCGCAAATCTCAAAAGAAGGCATGACTTGCCAACACCCGAGTCTCCAATAAGCAGAAGCTTGAAAAGATAGTCACTGCAACATAGATATTAGTTAGAACTCCCCACTTCTTAGGTACAGGGTTCATAGCGAATGAAACATTGATGAACTTTCTGACAGAAAACCTTCAAGTGTTCCGGACGTAGGACCACATCCATCCATCAAAACAGGGACAGACTGAGCCCCACACAACCAACAAGATTGAAAGAACAGACCACCAATTCTGTCCAAGGTCCTGGTCGGCAGTTCTGCTCGGTTTTGGTTGCATTTTGGGTCCCATATTCGCAACCAGACGGCCTGAACATTGTTTAGATCACTGTTGGCTCCACATGTGATCCCACACAATTGATAGTTTTAAAGTATCTTGTACTGCAACTAGCTGGATTAGACTCTTACCTTATTTTTTAGGATAGAGCTCCTTTATTGCAAACCTTATCTTTTATGATAGCATTCCTTAGTTCGTGGGGTGCACTCCAGTGGTACTGGTACCGCCTTAAGTTTTCAGTGGTACTGGGCAGATGTGGGGCCCACGTTATCAAAATAGCACATCCAATACATCCATCACTCATCTGATGGATGTATTGGATGTGCTATTTTGATAACATGGGCCCCACATCTGCCCAGTACCACTGGAGTGCACCCCACGAACTAAGGATGATTGATCTCATGTTACCCCCACTTCCCAAAAATCAGTCTGATCCAGAACTCAGGTGGGCCACACCAATGGGAACAAGTGGGCACACCAACTTTGATGTGCAGAGGGCCCACCTGAGGTGCAAAACAGCCTTAATTTTTTACCAAACTCTTCCTCCATGCCTGATGAATATTATGAATGGCCTTGGAGGTGACTCTGTATTGTGTGACTCCATACAGTTATACCTATTCTTCTCTTTACTTTCCGTTTCAGCAATCTTATCCTGTGTATGACTATTTGCATATCCTAAAATCCTACTGGACACTATATTTTGTTTCTGGAATCTGCTTGAACTCTGAAGATCAAGAGATCAGATCTACACATCCAGGTAGGCTATCTTACACTTAATCTACAGAAATTTAATCTGGAAATCAATTCTAGAATTTTTTTTCTTTTCTTTTTCTTTTTCCTGCCAGTTCCCCAGTCATTAAGGAAAATTATAAACAGCAAGATGCCAGAGCTCAACTTAGGGCACACACGAAAACAAATTCCTGAAATATTGAAAAATATATGCATCCTCATGTGGACGCCGTTGAACGATATACAACATCAGCAAGAACTTGATTGCACGATCAGCACATGATACTCAAAAAACACACACGTGCGCCTACGCAGTAAGAAACAAGTTTGCACAAGCATACAAGCAACAAGAAACAAATGGCATAGCAAGTATAACTTAGCACTCAATCACAAAATCAAGATGCTACTCGTTCCAAAGAAAATTGCCGGATATGAAGATGTTGTGATTTTCTTTTTTCTTTTTTTAATTGTAGTAGTAGTAGTATTGATAGTCCTGCTCAATGTACCAGAAGACAAACATGCATCAGAAAATGGAAGTTATATATGAATCTTTCACTTCCATCAGCACAATTTTCCAGCTCTCGGTCATGTAACTGAGAATTTTTTTTTTTTTTTTTTTGAAATGTTAGGATACTAATTTCCTTGAAAACATTCGCAATGCCCCGTCGAATGAATCCGTTTCCCTTCGCTGAATTCAGGACCATCACATTATTTCTCTCAACTCTAATTTTGAGATGCCAGAAATGCGTCTGGTAATTTTTATACCATGAGCGAGCCCAGCCTTTTTCGAGCTTGCTCAATAGCTCCTCCACGTAGTTCTTCTGAATTTCGAATGGTACTCAAAGATCCTCTGTTTTCAATTATCTAATAAATCACTTGAAATTATATTATTTTCCCATTCATTTCACATCTTCGTTTGCATGATCTCTTCCAGACCAAACATGAATCTTTCGATTCATTTGGCTTTCATGCTCAGTTATGTTATAGGAAATTCCCATATCTTTTAATGTAATGAGCCTACTCTCTCAATTCTATTTTGAGATGCTGTAAATGTGTCTGGTTATTTACGCTTGCTTAAACGACATAGCTGAAGACTGGATCGAGGAAAACACTTGTATAGGCTCCAAGAAAGCCACCAACTTCATGCCTAAAGGATTCAGGAGAAGGCTGCCAGTACTTGCTTTCCCACTCTCCTTGTTCCAGTTCCCTTACTTGAAGACCCAAACATTGTTGTTGGATAAGATATTCATGCTTGCCCCTGTGCTGCATTTGGTGGGCTTCATCTTAATATCTCTCCACAGTTGCCCACTAGCAATACAACTGGGTAATTTTGAACCTTTAGGAGTCATTTGGCAATGCTAGTTTGGATGTATTTGAGTGCATTCGAAATCCGAAAGTCGTTTGGCAGCATGGATTCGGAATGTAATTGGAGGTAAATGAAAAAACAGCTTTGGTCTGTTTTGAAATCTCACCATTTTGCTGTGATTCAGAGCGAAATGCCTTTTTTTTATTCGTTTTTAAAGGCAGGAGAGTAGCACATGTAACAAAGGTGTCACTAGGCTACTAATTTGTTGTACCCATGGCATTCTGATGAAATTCCAAAACAATCAAATTATCGGTTGCATCACTAAAATCACATCAATAAAATGATCTAAACTGTCCAAACATTGTCATGTAAATCGACGGTTAAAAATGTTGGCGAGTCGCTTATTTGTGATCCTTATGCTTGTGGCCCTCTCAAGGCTCGGAATCTTATCATTTTTTGCCAAAGTATATATTTCAATGAGCTTATTACAATCATTTTGCCAAATATCAGATATGTAGACTAATTTGGGATATTAAAGTTGATTTTGTAATCGAATTCAAGCTCCTGTAAATATACTATAGAATTTCAATTCATTCTGTTTTTGGATTCCAGTGCCTTCCAATTCCAAGCTCCCAAACACAATGAAGGATTCGGAATCACCTTGATTTGTGATTTGGATTCCAATTCATTCCAAATACAAGCTCCCAAATGAGTCCTTATGGTAACGGGATATGCACGGTTTGACTTTGATCCTTCTTGATATGGCTTGGCTGACCTCTCCTCATCAATTCCCAATGGACAATCATGGGAAACAAATACCAAAGGATTTTTCCCCTTGGATCTCATGGGGCCACTCCCCCAACTTTCGACCACTTCTTGGATCTTCCCATTCTTGATTCACTCAACCCCAAACCATCTTAATGTGGTTGATCGTACGGTTTGAGACAATGGGCAGTGGAGGAGGAGATTATTAGCATTCTCCTTTAGCTGAGAGATGATTAGCACTCTAAAAGGGCCCTAGAGTAATGAACCACCCAACAAGATGCATCTTTCTAACCCCTTTAACCGCCATGATCCCCACCAATTTGATCAAAGAAGGTGCCCTCAGTCGCCATAAATATTCCATGTGAACAATGCATAGAAATTCAAGGTCTCATTTCTCATACAAAGGGAAGTGACATAAAACATAATATCCAGCAGAAAGACAACAAGAACACCAGATATTATCAAGAAAAAAAAGGGGCTTTTTTTCTTTTCTTTTTTGGTAGGGAAGTTGGGCTTGAACCCAAGGCCTCAATGTTGAAGTGAAGAACCAAACGTAAAGAGATGCAAGATAAATATAGAATCATAAAGAGACATTTATGGCACCCCAAGACTCTTAAATGACCACAAAGAAAGCCTGTTCTATAAGCCAAAGCTTGCAATCTCTAATGCAATTTTATCAGCATTTTAGCCAAAAGGCATTAACAAATCACTAACCAATCCAGTAAGATTGCATGTTAACATATGCAACTATGACCTCTGAAAAGTTCTCCTTCAACCTTCCGTCTAGATGACAACAGTTTCTCCCAATACAATTATTAGAATAATAATAAAAAAATGTCAACTTTCCTTGCAAACTTCTTTACTCGTTTTTCGCGAGCTTTCTCAATAAACTGTTTTGTCATCTCTCAAAAAAAAAAAAAAACTTCATTGAAGTAGCCTGAATTGTCTGCCTCTATCTGAGAATCTAATCATTCCTGAGATAATAAGCTACTAAAACAGAGATGAGTGAGCCTGCTGTTGGTGCAATCACACCCCATCCTACACGTGCACCATATTCCACGTGCATGCACAACAGGTGGCCCTGTTGGGGTCCCACTTAAACAAATATGGATGGAGTCTCACCTATTTCTTAGGAGTTTCAGTTTCCTCAAAAGATCATTTGGATACTTGTAAATAGTTTAAGCTGTGAATGATTTACAGCCTGTCTATTTGGCTAAAATCATTTACAGTGTTGGATAGCCTGCAATTGGTTTATATCCTGTAATTGGGCATTCACGCCTGAGATAGTTTAGAGAAGTAACTCATTAAAAAACATTCAAATGGCATATAAGGGTGGATTTTAAAGTGGATCATCAGGTTAAGCCCATTTCACTACAGCTTAGGGTTGATCCTTACAGAAAACCAAGTATTAGGTGAGCCATAGAAGTGGGCCCATTAATTCAAATGCTCGTCGGAAAGGGGGGCAGTAGCACGATCTGTTGCCGTTGGGAGAGAGAGAGAGAGCCATCGGAGTTCTTAGAGACAAAGGAGATAGGGAGGTGCGTCTCTCCTTTATAGCAATGCCTTAAGAAAAGGCATTGGAGTTGTAAATGATTTGCTTGTAAATGAAATCATCTCTTTTAGTAAATCATTTACAAGCATCCAAATGAACCTTTAGTTGTTTCCTTGAACTTTTGTTTCTGTTATTGTTTCAGTTTCCTTAGTTGTTTCATTGCACTTTTGGAAAGTCCAAGGTGTTGTTAGATTATGAATCGCAATTTTCAGTAAGGATTCTACACATGTAAAGCCCATAAATAGGACCTCATAACCTTACTATAGGAACAACCTTAGGAGATTTTTTACCAATAATAATTTGCTGAGAGGTTTTCTACTGTGGAAGAGTTGGAGACAGTCTGTGTGATCTCTAGCATAAAGGCTAGAGGACTGTTGAGCTTTTCTCTGTCTTTTTTCCTCTTTTTATCCATGCCTGTGGTTCTTTATGTGTGAGAAAGTTTGAGCTTGATGATGATACATAAATCTCAGTTTGCAATTAGTTTCAATTTATTTCGATATATTTGCATCAATTGTCATTACATTATTCATCAAATCCATGGAATGAGCCAAATAAAATTACAAGCTTTTGCCTCAATGCATATCAAATGCAAAAACCAAATAATTCAAATAAAAGAACATAAGACGGAAGAAAAAATATTGAATAAAATTCAACCACATAAAAAAAAAAAAAAATTTACTTGCCAACATCAAACAAAAGCCTACCAAATTTCTAAACAAGATCACATCCTCAAGTTCATTTTTTTTTCAGGAAAAACATCAACCAATAGCTTCCTAACAGAAAAAAGGAAAACGGATCTCGCCATACAGCCACCAATCACAAGATCAAGATCTAGAACTCATACATATCCGTATTGACCGACACCGAATTACACAGATATGAATATTCATGAACCGAAGCAGAAGATTCACACACACACAAAAAAAAAAAACCACTAAAAATCAAACCCTGGCCATGAAAATTCCATCAAATCATCAAAAAAGGCAAAATTTTAAAAGGAAAAAAGCTTACTATTCGGGATTCATGGCGGAAATTAGCGTGCTGAAGTCGAAAGAGAAGCGAGAATTCTACCGATCCTCCCAAGTCCTAGATCTCTACTTCTCCAAGGGGAAAATCTTAAAAAATAAAAATCGAAATGAAAGAAAACCAAGAAAGAGAAAGATCTCCTCCGAAGGCGGGGTTGAATGGGTATTTATCGAGGTGGGAGAGCTTCGGCTGTCACGTCACCGAATGCTTCGTCACCAAAAACGACCAGAATTTTCACCGTCAGCTTTTCTAAGGGAAGATATGTTACTCCGGGAGCGTATGATGCTTGATACACAGGCACTCACAAATTGTACACGTAGCATATTAAATTCCCAACGTGGGGGTGACTAACATTGAAGCGTGCTAATCAAAAAACAATGCTGATTGACCATTAATGAGTCACGACACTTTTGGATCAAGCTTGTATTTGTTTTTTTTTTTTTTTCCATCACGAGACCTTATCAAAAGATTTAACAGAAAATCAATGTATGAAAACATTAAGGTACACTCAAAGAAGTTTTTAATGGTAGTATGGTCAATCACCATCATTTCTTTTGGTACCATCCACCTTATTTCATTTTTGGAGTAATACCCGGACGCAGATTGCGTCCGACCACTGGTCGGACCTTTAATCGTCCGACCAGATCAGTGTGAGGGCCCACCATGATGTATCCATTTATCCACGCCGTCCATAAATTTTAGAAGATCATGGTAGGATGTGGGCCCAAGAACAAGTAAGATCCAACGCTTCAGTCAGCCACACCAAATATTGAACTGAACTGGGTGACGTCATCACCACAGTAGCTTGGTACTTAGTGATGACATCATTAGGTTCGCTCAATATTTAGTGTGGCCCAATTGAGCGTTGGATCTTCGCCATTTATATGGTCATACCTTAAAATGATTATGGAAAATGGATGGACGGCGTGGATAAATGGATACATCATGGTGGGCCCCCACACTGGTTTGGTCGGACGCTTAAAAGAGTAGTCGGAAGCAATCCGTCCATAATACCCTAACATGATTTGAAAAAATAGATGAAGGACATGAATACATAATACATACATCAAGGTGGGCCATGGTAACCCAATGGTAAGGATCTCACCGTCTTAGGTGAGGCCAGGGTCTCACCTAATCCACTCTTTGAATAAGTGTCCACTAATTCCATATTTAGCTTATAAAATAGGCCTAATGTTTGGTTAAAGATATATAGAAAGTGGAAAAAATAATTTGAAAAGTTTAATTTAACTTAGCCTATATATCATTTCTAAGTAATTTTAAAGTGTCATCTCTCATGCTCCGATGGAGTATCATTTTTTCCAGCTTTTCATGAGGTGTGTTTCACATGAGCCATGAGAGGCGCTCAATGAGGCCAGGCTCTTTTTTATTTTTTTTATTCATTAAAAAGGAACGATAAAGATGTCGTTTTATCGTGCGCCTAGGTAGTTGGTCATACGCAGCGTCCACTTGGTTCTGGTGGGAATGGGACCCACTGGAAGCTGACACTAAGCTGGTGAAAAGACTCGTCGAATCGAACGGGTTCGTTCGGCCCTTAGTCGAGTCGGATCTCGTGACTCGGCTGAGTCGACGGTGACTAGAAGTTTCGACCCGGATCGGGTGACTCGTCCGAGTCTTACCCGTCTCACGCGAGGGATGCTACGTACGTATACCCCTCCCTTGAGATGGGCAGGCAGATTCTTGTACACGTGTGGGATTGGAAAATGTGTGAGAGATCCGGATCATTCATCGGGTGGGTTGCGCTGTAAGGATGCCATGGCGCAAACATCGGGATCGGATTAGGTGTTACCCTGGATCCACCGAGGTGGGTGGGACCGCTGACTGTGGGGCTCACTATGTCTTAAATCCACACCGTCCAACCGTATTGAAAGTTCATTTTAGGGCATGATCCCAAAAACTAAGCTGACTCAAATCTTAGGTGGACCACACCACAGAAACAGTCGTGATTGAATCTCTACTATTAAAAAATTCATAGATTCCACCCGAATGTTACTCCCCATTCAAAGACGAAAGGAACGGTCAAGATCATCTGACGGAGGAGACTTCTGTAAGACGTTTAATAGGGACCACCTGATGGATGAATTGGATGGGAACACCAGTACGGTTCGTGGACAAAATTAATGTTGGCTCGCTGCCATCACACTCCACCGAATATCAAAGTTTTTTCTCTTCGGCAAAGCCAATTCTTCCAAATCGCATTCTCGGGACAGCCAAACATACCCATGACCCAATCCATAGCGAATCCAAATGCAAATTGAAATTGGATTTCATGCAATTGGATTCCCGCTCACTTTCCATTGATAGCGTGGCCTATCTTACCAGCAGATTGAAAAGATTTTTTTTAGTAGCCAAGTTGTCATGCATGTTTGAGATCAGTGCCATTGATCAGATGAGGCCCACCGTGTACTTTCCCTGACCAAAATCCTTTCGCTTCACCCATCAAAGTGGTCCAATGAGAAGGCTCCAAGCAGATTGTTTTTCTCGTACATAGGCCTACCAAAGTGATAGTACCAGCCTTTTTTATTTTTATGGCCATCTTCGAGCATTGACCTCATGTATGGCCTAGATCCCTGAGACACTAGCCTCACCGAAGACAGTGTGGCCCTTACTGTAGGGTTACCATGGGTCCACCTTGATGTATGTATTATGTATCCACGCTTCCATCTATCTATTTTTCCAGATCATTTTATAATATTATCCTAAAAATTAAATAAATCTAATTATCAAGTAGACAATAGCATAGGAAACAGTATTGATTAACCATTAATGGAACACAAAAGCCTTGTGTGACCTTATCAATATATTGCTTGATGAATAAATGCTACAAAGACATTAAGGTGTGCTATACAAAGTTTTTAATGTTAGGACGTTGTTTCTTATAATATGGCCCATGTGATAATTGGATTTGCTTCATTTTTTGGATAATGTCCTAAAATGACCTGAAAAAATGGATGATACATAATACATACATCAAGGTGGCCCCACGGTCAGGGTCACACCTTCTTGGGTGAGGCTGGGATCTCACCTAATCCGCTCTTGCTGGGGCATGTGCTATTGACAAAGACAGCTGAACCTCACAGCCCGAAAACCGTCGTGAAAAAAGACAAAGTTGGCAGGCCGTCCACATCCAAGGCAAAAACCCCCCAATGAAATGGTTGGGACTATCTGGTCCAAATGAATCTCGATCCGAAGCGTGGGTAACCATGTTTGTGGCCCATATTTCTGATCTGAGAGATATTGCGCATGTATGATCCAGAGTGTGACCCATAATCAGAGAGGTTTAGCTCACTGAACGATGGAAATCAGGCTGATTGTGATTCACCTGGGCCACAAACGGTTGGGAAAGAGACATCCATTCTTGATATTTACATGACCCATCGTGATGATTATATGAAATCCACTCCAACCATTAGATGGCATATTGAAATTTAAGAATGGGGTCCAAACATTAGGCCCATGTGAAAATCAGGTGAGGCCACAACAAGAGAAATAAGTGGCAGACCTGAATAATATGGATTGAGCTTATATTTAAACCCTGGACAAAATTGGAGTGATGCACCTAAGTAGAGGGGTGGATTTCACTACTAAACCTTATAGTGGGGCCCGTCCAACACCCTTATGCTCCCTCATCCTCCCTCATCCTTCAAGGTCTAGCGCGCGCCTGGGCCAGATTGGGTCTACATTGACAATCAGGCGGGCTTAGACGGAGCTTAGGCCAGCCCAAGTCCGGCCCACTGACACAGGTACTCTTCTTCCAAAGGTTTATTGGGGTTTACAAGCCCGGTCTAGCCTCTCCTCTCCCTTCCAACCGTCTCTTTTTCTAAAATCAAAATTTCGAATAAGAAAAATCACATCCAAACGCTGTCAAATCTCATTCTCCCTATTTCTTTCTACCCTTTCTTGAAAAATAGAAAAAGAAGAAGGGTTAAAAAATCCCTATCTCATGGCTTAAGGCCCGTTTGGATGTTTGTAAGTTCTTTAAGTTGCAAGTCACTTACATGTGAAAGTTACTAATAAGTAATCTTGTTAGGATGTAAGTAGTAGTCATTTAGAGATAAATGAGCCCACGGATTCAAAATACCTATAATATACCTCAATATAAGAATTGGAAGGAAATTATGAGAGAATTGTTCGGAGCAACTCGGCTTTCTCACCCGATGTTGGCCCTAAAAGCTCAAACGGAGTTTGATCATTGTATAACTTTTGGGGCCGATCAAATAATAAGATATCCCCACATACAAAAAATAGATGAGGTACGACATCTATAATCAAGTCTAATTAATAGTGCAATTTGAGTAACTAATTAGAAATTAGTTGCAGGGAAGTGACTTCTCACCTCAGCTCCTTTGTAGTTTCTTGAAAGATTTGCTCGTAACTAACTGACAGGTTTTAAGTATCTTACAGGTGAATTTCCTCTCCCAAACACCACCTGTAAGTCACTTACATTTTACCCAACTTACTAGTATCAAAGTAGGAGAGCGGTTTCAATGGATCCCTGGATCCACTGAGGTGGGTGGATCCCTGGATCCACTGAGGTCCACCATGATGTAAGTTCCTTATATCCAAGCCATTTTGAAAGCCCATTTTAGGGCATTATAAAAAAAATAAAGCAGATTCAAATATCAGGTGGACAATAATATAGGAAACAGTGGTAATCTAATATTAAAATCTTCTGGTCGGACCCAAAAGCTTTAGATCAACCTGATATTTGTGTGATCTCTTCATCCAAATCTTTGTGACCTTATCAACAGGTTGGATGGAAAATAAACATTCCAGAGGCCCCGTGTAATTTTTAATGGTGAGGATTCAATCAAGACTGTTTCATGTGGTAGGTCTCCTAAGTTTTGGATCTGCTTCATTTTTTGGATGATGCCCTAAAATGAGCTGTCAAAATGAATGGATGGTGTGGATGTAAAGAACATACATCACAGTGAGCCCCATAATCAGGGATCCACCCAAACCGCTCCCTCCAAACAGGCCCTTAGAAAAATCCTTCCTCCTCGCAATGGCAGCAATCGCCAAATCTGAAGGACCGTGGGCTCGGCTCCTTTTCAATACAATCCATAAACCGAACAAAAACCCCATCTTTTCCCTGAGAAACCTCTCCTCTTTCCCCGTTTCCTGCTCTCAATTCCCTCATTCTCGAAAAACCATCTTGGAATTCCTTCGATCTCGACCGTCCGCTCGTTTTTTCTAGTCGGAGCAGGCATTTTTCGCTTCTGACCAGACGGTCCGGGAGCTCCTTGCGGAGGTCGAGAGGGAGAGAGAAGAGAAGAAGAAGGCGGGCGTGGTTGTCGCAGACGATGACGATGATGAGGATTACATGGGTGTGGGCCCGCTGATAGAGAAGCTCGAGAAGAAGAAGGTCAAGGATTCTGGAGACTTCGATGAGTTTGAGGAGCCTACAGATTCCGATAGCGACGAGGACGACGAGAGGTTTTTACCAGAAGCCATTGAGAAGCAGGCTGATGAGTTCGAGAATAAGTTCAAGAGGCATGAGGATCTGCTCAAGAACTTTATCGAGTCCGGTAATGGGTTTGCTTTGTGCGATAGTGTAATTACCTTTATTTTTCGATTGGATTCTCCTGCTGGATTTTTTCCGATGGTAAATAGTTTCTTTGATTCTATATCTACAAGCATGAGGTATTATTCAATTCTTGGTCCAAATCATGGATCCTTTCAATGGGGAAGCATTCCTTAGAGGTGGGATCTGTCTTTCAGTGACATGGATAGTTCAGCCGGTGTGGATGGTTATCAGCAAAGATAAGTTGCCTTTAAAAAGTTGCAAATAAGCTCCAATTTAATAAGTTGAGGAAGGATTGTATCCCCCCCTTTGCTTGTTACTGTTTCGGGTTTTGCATTTTGTAAAGAAAATGAAGAAATCTCTATCTGGGTCTGAATTGCCTGCTTAGATCTTTGTATTTGTGTTGTTCTGGGCTTCATTAGGTTCATGCATTGATTTCATTGAATTTTGTTCTTTGGTTGCACGGTGTGCTACTTGTGAAATAAGAAAATTGATTGGTGTTTTTCAGTTTCTCATTTGGTAATGCGTAGAATTTGACTTGTGCTTGTAGATTTGAGCTCATTGATATACATACTTCTCGGCATGATTTTTTTAATTATAGAAATTTGTCTCTTCTCTTTGGATGAGTAGTGGGATTTTGTTGAAAAAAGAGAGGATTTCAAATAAGAAGGCCAAGAGACCACTAAATGATGGAAAACCACAAATAAACACGAAGGAAAAAGGATCTCTCTCTCTCTCTCTCTCTCTCTCTCTCTAGACCACTAAATGATGGAAAACCACAAATAAACACGAAGGAAAAAATCTCTCTCTCTCTCTCTCTCTCTCTCTCTCTCTCTCTCTCTCTCTCGCCAGCATATTGGAGTCCAGAGTACCCTCACGAAGACTGTGGCAGAACTTAGTTTCATAGATCATATGTTCAAATCTTCACCTGACCAACACTTACGTCTTTCTTCCAATGGATGATGTTCTCAGAATCACCTTTAACGTAGAGATGGCTGCATACAAAATCTACAAATAAACAAATTCTTTGCAAGAGGACCCTTATCTTTAACTTGGTTAGAGCTCATAATGATGGGCTTCATAAGACCAACATGATTGGAGTGGGCTGACACAATCATCCCCTGATAGACTGTACGTTAATTTCATGTCAGATATGAATACTGACTGTTTTGATTGTTGTTTCCCTTGAAATGATCTGAATAAATTTGTGTTCATTTTTAAAAGGTTTTTGCTTCAGGTTTGGACTTATATCATCTTGTGAAAAAAATCGCATGCATTATCTTTTATCTTACATGCTCTGATTAACCCCTGATTTTTCCCCTTTCATCAGAAACTGTTGATGATGCATACAAATGGATGAAGGAAATTGACAGATTTGAGCAAAAACATTTCCGACTCCGGTTGGAATACAGGGTTATTGGTGAGTTGCTGAACCGTCTGAAAGAAGCCACTGGCAAGGATAGATTCATTCTTCTTCAGAAACTGAATAGAGCTGTGAGGTTGGTTGAGTGGAAGGAGGCCTATGACCCTAATAACCCTGCAAATTATGGGGTTATTCAGCAGGAAGAAGTTCCTTCCGTCAATCTTCTTGAAGATGCAGGAATTGAAGAAGAAAGGCATGCCATTCCAGGGGTTGGTGTTGGGGATGATGGCAATGAGGATTTCAGTGACATGAAAGAGAAGGATGATATTTTGTTAGAGAAGATCAATGCGATTGACAAGAAACTTGAGGAGAAGCTGGCAGAGTTAGATTGTACTTTTGGAAAGAAAGGAAAACTTCTAGAGGAGGAGATCAGAGAGCTTGCAGAGGAGAGACACGAGTTGACAGAGAAGAAAAGAAGACCTCTTTACAGGAAAGTAAGTGCAGTTGTCTTTCTACCATGCTTTCACTCTTTAAACTGTAGAATTTTCTGACTTTTGTGTGTACATTTTTTGTTTTTTTGTATGTTTCTTGTGGACAACTGATTTAACTACTGTAAACTTTAAAGGGTATCATATGTAGTTTTCTACTGTCTTTAGGCTTTCAACAATTCCATTCCCCTCTTTTCCTTTATTCAGTTTGGATGCCATTAATTTTGTTGCTCACATAGTTCACCAGTCGGTATATTGTGATCTTAAATTCTAGTTCGATGCCATAATATGTTGCTGCAGCATCGTACCCCCTCACATAGGTTTCTTTACCTTTTCCTTTAGGGCCTGTTTGTTTTCGGGATTTTGTGGGAAATGCCTGGATATACAACATTTAATGCTTCATGGATGGAAACCGATGGATGTCAGCTAGTTCCATCAGTGGTGGTTTCTTTGTTTGTTTTCTTTACAAAAGAGAAGTTTCTGTTATCATTATCAACTACTTGTGTTTGACCATGGGGAAAATAATGGGTAGATGAGAGCGTGGTAGTCCGAGTGGCCCAAACTCATCAATTGCGTGAAGTTGTGGACATGGTATGAATGGATATCACATACCTCTTGTGGTCGTATCTACTGGATGCCTAGGAAGAGAAGGTTGTACACCTCACAACGATCGGATAGGCGATGTAAAAACAGAAGCTGCGAAGAAGAAGCCTTAGAGATAGCCTCCATCCGATGACGCCGTAGTTCAGACAATGAGACAGCCTCCGTCCGATGATGCCCTAGTTCAGACGACACCTGCGAAGAAGAAGCTTTAGAGATAAGCTAGCTGGACAACGATTTATAAGGTCATGGTAAACAAAACGAAGAGCGAGAAAGACATACAAGTTTTGGAGGACTTGGAGGTTGCTGGGAGCATGTTTAATAGACACTTTTATTATATACACCATCGGGCGACCACGCTGCGGCGTAAAGTAAGATGTGGACGCCGACTACCAAAACGGTGAAGAAACGTCCCTCCCAGACGACGAGATATCTGGAAGAGTCTATTGATTTTTTTTCCGATTTTCTCCGCAGTCGTTTCAGGCAAATCGGGCTGTATGACTGAAGGATTTCCCATCGCCCTTTACTTTCCACCAAACGAAAGATTTTTTAATAATTACGGATTTACCGTCACTTTCACGAAGCTTCTCGAAAACAAACAGGCTCTAAAAAAATTACCGTCACTTCCACGAAGCTTCCATCTAATTGTAGATGGAAGGTGGCACACATGTGGTGCTTGAATATAGATTCTGGCAGACATTGGCACACCTCAGGCACTTGAATATGGATGGTGGCATGTGCACGTGTGGCACATTGGTACATGTCAGACATTGGCACAAGTGGGACACTTGAAAATGAGCAGTGGCACATGTTGGGCGCGTGATGATTGCTCAGTGGCACGTGGAGTGGAGAGCATGAAGATGGATGATGGCACACATGGCACATTGCTACAAGTGGAGCGCTTGAAGATGGACGGTGGCACATTGGTACAACTGGAGCGCTTGAAGATGGACAATGGCACATGTGGGATGATTGAAGATGATGGTGGCACATGTTCCCATTGGAACACGTGGGGCACTTGAATATGGGTGGTGGCACATGTTTCACGTGGGGCGCATTGGCACATGTGGGTGCTTGAAGATAGACAGTGGCACACATGCCACATCAAATCCATTCCTTCAGCATTGGGAAACAACAGTTCTTAGTCATGAGAAAGGAAGCAAAAATGGCTCAATTTGCCGGAATTGGTTTTCCTAGGAGAATCTGAAAACAATTGAATGGCATTTCCACACCCCGATCCATAGCTCAAGTGGTAGATTGAGTGAAGATAACCTCGTTTCAACACTGAGGTCTTGGTATCGATTCCCAAGTGGGGGGTGACTAACATTGCAGCGTGACTAACAGTGGGGGTAGGTGTACTAACAGTGGGGTGTGTGTTACTAACCCCAAAAAGAAGAAGGGGGAAATGACATTTCCATGGAAATGACATTTCCATGGAAATAACATTTCCCCAAAAGTGTTTCCACAAATCCAAAGAGGTCCTTAGAAGGTGCTATGGCCCTTGGAAGTCATTCTAGTTTAAATTAAGGGCCTGTTTGTTTTCAGGAAGCTTCGTGGAAGTGACGATAAATCCGTAATTATTAAAAAATCTTTCGCTTGGTGGAAAGTAAAGGGAGATAGGAAATCCTTTAGTCGTACGACTCGATTTGCCTGAAACGGTTGTGGAGAAAATCGGAAGAAATCAATAGACTTTTCCAAATATCTCGTCGTCTGGGCAGGACATCTCTTCACCGTTTTGGTAGTCCGCGTCCACATCTCACTTTACGCCGCAGCGTGGTCGTTCGATGTTCTATATAACAGAATTGTCTGTTAAGCGTGCTCCCAGTAACCTCCAAGTCCTCCAAAACTTGTATGTCTTTCTCGTTTTCGTAGTGTTTATCATTATCTTATAAATCGTTGTCCAGCTAGCTTATCTATAAGGCTTTTTCGTCGCAGGTGTCGTCTGAATTAGGGCGTCATCGGACGGAGACTGTCTCATCGTCTAAACTACGGCGTCATCGGACGGAGGCTATCTCTAAGGCTTCTTCTTCGCAGCTTCTGTCTTTATATCGCCTATCCGATTGTTGTGAGGTGTACAACCTTCTCTTCCTAGGCGTCCAGTAGATACAACCATAAGAGGTATGTGATATCCATTCATACCATGTCCACAACTTCACGCAATGGATGAGTTTGGGCCACTCGGACTACCACGCTCTCATTTGCCCATTATTTTCTACCACGCTCTCATCTGCCCATTATTTTCCCCATGGTCAAACATAAGTAGTTGATAATGATAATAGAAACTTTTCTTTTGTAGAGAAAACAAACAAAGAAATTGCCACTAATGGGACTAGTCGACATCTATCGGTTTCCATCCATGAAGCATTAAATGTTGTATTTCCAGGCATTTCCCAAAAAATCCCGAAAACAAACAGGCCCTTATGGAAAGTTCTGTTTTATCAAACAAACAAATTTGGAAATGGAGGAAATTTTTTCAAGAAAATCCTATTGTAAACTGTAACGCCCCAGATTTTCGAGATTTATTTTAAAATTTTTGAAAATTCATTTTTAATTTATTTTTTATTAATTATCGTACATTTACTGTTGATTTGCGAATAGCGGGACATCCGTAGGAGATCCGATAGGGGACCCTTTACAAAAGTTTCTTAAAATGATCCCATAAACATCGTAGAAAGATCAGATTTCAAAAATCACGCACTTTTTAGATAATTACAAAAATGCCATTAGTTAAACTTAAGTTAAGATGTCATTTTTAAGTATTATAGTTTCTGACGATCGCTTTCACGCAAAACCCTGGATTTAAGCTTTTGGGCACATATTAACCATACACATCAAATTTCGGCCCTTAAATCATAGTAGAAGTGGTCCGATTATCAAATCAGCCCCTTAACCCTTGATTTTCATCTCCATCGAGTGAGGAAAGTAGATGGTTAGTCGTAGTCGAATATTTCTCTTCATATGAGTGACTTAGATCGTCTTTATCATGGACCAATAGTGTGATTTGAATGCCCCCACCTTGATAAGCATCTTTCTTATGCGCGAAGTTATCCCGTTTTAGAAATTAATGAGTTACCAACTCTTTTTAAAACTGAACCTTTCAATTCACCCACTTCTCACCATCAATCGCTTCTCAAATTTGGACCACTTATTATACTCATATGACTACGAGTTTACACAAAATTTGGACCCCGATCTATAATCCTACACCGTTGAACTACAAAGCCAGCCCCTTCCTTTTCCGCAAAAAGTTGAAATTTCAGATCTAGGCATTTCTCACCATCAATCAACCACTAAACTTTGTACAATTATTTGCCTATCATGACCACATATTTTCTCAAAATTTGGGCCCTGATCATCAAGTGTAGACCATTAATTGAGATCTAGCCCATTTTAGCACCCGTTAGGCCATTTTCAAGGATCGGCCAATCTAAAATGTGGATCATCAAGAAATTTACGTATTCTGACTCTACTCTTCAAGTTTAATAAGATGAACAGATTAGAATTGATCATAGATCATCCGAATATTGAGATTTGAGAAACCCACCTCAAGAAGTTATTACACAAGACCTCGCGTGCACATCCCTCTCCATATTTCTACTACGCACCTCCAAATCCTTCTCCTAACCCTAGCCTCCATGCCCTAGAGAAAGAGAGAGACACACACAGAGAGAGAGAGAGAGAGAGAAGAGAAGAGAGTTCTTTCTCATATTTTTCCAGCGACTAGGATCTTCTACAACCCTCTTCTTCTAAGTCCATCCTAAGGTGAGGATTTTCCTTCAAGCCCTTCATTAATAATATCACGATTATCATAAGTTTCTTTTATGGCATGTGAAGTTGTTTTGTTTTGAATTACTTATCCATATAATATAAAATTTGATGTGAGATTTGTAATGAATATCATTATATGGTGATGTGATTTCTTTTTTTTAGATTTTTTTACTAAGAAACATGTGTATTTGTGTTATTTATTTTTGTGAAATCTATGCCCTTATTTTCTTAGTCCATGTATTACAAGTAATATTGGTTTTCATATTGTGATATGAAATATGTGTATAAGATCATCATATGGCAATCCTATTATTGTATACTCTTTGTCCCTAAGTTGGTGAAATTATTCGATGTAGAGAGATGGAACCCATGAGAGGTGTCCATGATGGAAGAATATATCTTGACTTAACTGAAAGAATGAAGTGATTGTTTGTTAATGGATCCTTACATGTACATGATGCTTGATTTGATCCATTTACATTACATGGGTATTTTAACGAATTTGGTCATGATGTACAACATTGGCTTTTTGGGACATGATGAAATCATAAAACGGGACAATGAGTAAACATTAATGGTATACAAATTCTCATGAGCCGGGGTTGGTGCTATGGACACTAATCCCGTGCTGTCGGCCTATGCTGGGTTGCTTGCGACTCCCCATAGTGACCATTGAGTTTTATTTAAATCGGTTGTATGCGAAAACACTTAAATAAAGGCGAAACTAAAGTCATGCATTCACTTGGCTCCATGTGGGTGTACGGAGTTGAGAATAGGCTAGAGCGTCCTACTTCTCCCGTACACTGTCACGTGTAGATTTGGGCTATGAGCGTCCCGTTTCTCACGTGGTCGGGCAAAACTATGGGCTTGTGCGTCCCAGGAACCTCTGGTGACTAGTGGCTAGCATAAAGTCGTAACAGGGAGTCTCCCACTTCATGTATTATGATTTCTAGCCAGGGTGCCTTAGCCAGAGCATGCATTCCATGCATCGCATTAACAAAGATTTTTACTTGATTGTTTTGTTTGAATAAAGATATTATTGTGTTGCGTTACTCTGAGTTTTGTACATTATTATTCTTGATAGTCTTGGAGGGAATATTCCCCACTATGATAGCGTTTAACGCTATCCCAAACACAATTTAGGTGATGCAGGTGAAGATCCAGGTATTGAACCCGATTTTTAAGGAAAAGAGTTCGATGGTTCGTATGATCACATGACGGATGACGATGTTAGATAAACTTAATTGATGTTATCATGTATTAAATATTTCTTTTGAGTAGTTGATAAATTTATAGAATTGTAATAAGTCTTCAAGAGAAGACATGGTTTTGTATTTTAATTAATCAGTATGGATATTGGTTGGTTCCCTTATTTAAACATTGATGATGACGTAGTAAGTTTGATAGAATAAGATGATAATTGTTTCTGCCATTGTGCTTGAATGCTATATTTCATTATTTAACAAATCAATTAGTCCATGATTTACTTGGGAATTCGGCCGTCGTGTTATACACGAGAGTCGAAAATCTCGGGTCGTTACATAAACCATCAAATGGGAAACATCTTTTCCTTACCCACAGTTTCTTGAGACTGTGTTTCCTCCATTTTTTCTTCCACGAATCCAAACTAGTGCTTTGTTAGAATGATGACTGCGAAATGGGAGCTTCACTTGGAGTAAGTGATATAAATTTTGTACCCTTCCATTCTATTCTTGAGAAGCAATGACGACTCATTGACGAGCGATAAAATGCTCTATACATCCACAACGGCTACATTAATTCTCCAGTTTGGTCAATCACCATGAGGCAAGATTCTCACAAAGTCCACATTTCTTTGACCAATTTGGATAGGAAAAACTTCCTATCTTGATTATGATATGAGGGAACTTGTTTTTTTTTTTTTTTTTTTTTGTGTGTGTGTTAATTTGATTGTCAGGGGGGCAAAGGCCCAAAGAATTACACAAAACAAAAAGAAATGAAAACCTAAAATTACAAATCTACCCAGCTATCAAAAAATTGATATGCCACTATTGTCTTTGCTTCGATCGCCCATTCTATAGCCATTCCTTTTGTCATAAGAAAAGTCTCCATCGAAGATATTTTCCAATTCCTAAAGCAGTGGTTGTTCCTTTCCATCCAAATTACCCAAATTGTAGCCAGAAGACACATTAACCATATTTCCTTGCCTCCCTTCCCTTTTCCCCCTCCATACCAAGATAAGAAGAAGGATTGTATTGAACCCGACATAACCCACTAAATACCAAACTTCATCATAAAACCTTCCCACACCCGTTTGGCAAACTCGCAATGGATGAAAAGATGGCTCATCGACTCTTCTGCCTTATAGCACAAAAGACATATATTTGGAAAAATTCTGCCCCTTCTTTATAAATTGTCAACCGTGAGCACTTTGTTCGAACCCACTAACCAAGCTAGTGTGGGCACTTACGATGGAGCCCTGTATCTCCAAACATAAGCTGTGTAACTAATCTCATAAGCATTTAGTCCTCCGCTAATCCTCCGGTAAAAAGATTTTACTGTGAATCTATCAGAGTTTTCGTATGGCCATATCATGGAGTTGTTTTGTGATAGCTTTAGACGAACATTCTTCAATAGCTCCAACAAAGTCAATAACTTCTCCACTTCACCCTCATTGAGATTTCTTCTACATGGGAGGTGATCATCTCATCGACCTAAAAGGTTTGGGAAGGAGTGGATTTTTCTTTGGCAATAGTGATTAGTGAGGGTATTAAATTTTGGAAGGAAGTTTGGTTTGGGGATAAAAATTTGAGGAAGAGGTTTCCCCTTTTAGCGGGGATTTTGCAAGAGGCAAATGTGTTGGTGGCTGGATGTTTTTCGATTCAAGGGGATGAAGTTATTTGGGCTCCTCGTAAGAGTAATTTAAATGAGGATTAGTTGGAGGAGTTGTTGAGTAAGGTTCGCTTGGTGATTTCACAAAGTGATTTAATGATATGGTTAGACAAAAAGTCTAGCAGGTTTTCAGTAAAATCTTTTAATCAAAGGATTAATGGTAGGTTAAATGGCATCGAGGTTAGTCATATAGCATATATCTAGAGATATGTAGCTCCTTCGAAGGTTGTCGCCTTCGCTTGGTTAGTGGGAAGGAACAAAGTGCTTGTGGTTGACAATTTGTGCAAGAGAGGAACGTCTCTTCCAAATGTGTGTCTCATGTGTTTTCAGGCTGAAGAATCGGTGAATCATCTTTTCATTCATTGCGAGTTTGCTAAGAAGGTTTGGGAGATGTTTCTTGTAAAGTTTGGTTTTCAGGGGGTCATGCCGGGTTCTATTGATTCATTCTTCTTGTCTTGGCATGATAGGGAAGAAAATATGGTATCTTTGTTTTCTGGATGGAATATGGGTTACGTGGAGGGAAAAAAATTATCGCTGCTTTAGAAAGCGGAAAAGAATCTATTGGAGGTTTGCAATATGGCAAAAGAGCTGGTCATGGAATGTGCAATCGAATCTAAGGCAATTGTGGCGGATTAGTTCACTGTAAACTGGGCTAATTTGTAGTCGTAGTTTCTCTTTTTTTGGTTTTTCTTTTCCTGTAATTTTTTTGGCTTTTGGCCCTTGTGCAATAAAATCATCAAAGTTAAAATAAATAAAAAATCATCTCATTGACCTATCGGTAAAGAAGGGGTTTGCTAGACCCATATGCACCCTCTCCACATGTAAATGCAGCAAAGTGCGAACATGGCTGGTCCACTCATCAGGCAGCTACCCCTATATGAAAGCAATGGATTTTAAGATAACTTTCCAACAAAATAAAAAATAAAAAATATTACTTGCTAACAGTCCACTGTCAACATAGACATATCTATAAAGTCCTCTGGAGAAAATCCTTTCCTTAAAATGCTTCCTATGACGGTGGATTGTTTAAGATAACTTGCCAACAGTCCACTATCAACATATCCCTCAAAAAAAGAAAAAAAAGCCCCCTGTCAACATAGACATCTGTGTAAGCTCCCTGGCAAAAATCGCTTTCCTTTTATTTCCTAATGTTTCCTATGATGGATGTTTGTTGAAGCCTTCTATTTCATCTTTAATTGCATTGTATTTTAGTTGATGCGAGTCTTTTTCACTTGTGTTTACGAGCTCTGCTTCATAATTTTTCTCTATAATTCTTTGTGAAACCTTTTATCTAAGCTGCAAGTCATCCATTTGTTACCAACCGTTTTGTGTAATTCATTCTTCTTGAGAAGTTCAAATTTTTTTTCCTGGAATAATGGCAGGGTTTTGATGTGAAACTAATCAATGTAAATCGAACCTGCAAAGTTACAAAGGTGATGCTCCTTTCTATTTTATTTGGGTTATTTCTTTGGAATAAAATTCATTTCTCTATTGTATGTAATCTTTCTCTTCACTTTCTGTTTCAGGGAGGACAAGTGGTCAAGTACACTGCCATGCTTTAGCTTGCGGCAACTATCATGGAGTTGTGGGCTTTGCAAAAGGAAAAGGCCCAGCAATTCCCATTGCCCTCCAGAAGGTATCTATTTGATGCATTTGTAGATATCAGTTCAAATTTAAAGTCCTTGTTAATTGGGAAATCAAGATTATTTATGGTTTATTCTGCATTGTGACTCATCCATCAGCAAAAGAGCTGGCTCTTTGATTATGGATTCTCAATTCCATTTGGTGTTATTATTAAAAAATAAATCGTTGTGTTCATCTAACGAGAGATGCTCTAATGCTCTCATAGCATTGTGAATTATAGTGCCATGAGCTGCATTTGTTTTGGTGGCATGGACATTCAATCAATTGATCCTGACCATCCATTCAGTCCAATCCAGTCCACTATTCGTAGGCCATGAAGCAAGAAAAAAAAATAAAATAAAAATCAAAGCAATTGGATGGTCTCCTAACCATCTAATTGATAGCATACAAAATGGACAGTCAATATTGCTCTATAGAAAATAGGTCCAACGATGAAGCAATCATTGATTTTATGGTCCTAACTAGAGCTGCTTGTGGTTCTAAAGGTCATTTTGTTCAGATGATCATAACCATCCAATCCATGGCCTTGAAAATGGACAGCTATGAAAAGAAGGTTGCTTTGAAAGGAAAGGATCACCCTATCAGTTTGATTTTTCCATAGTGGCCCATGAGTTGTGGGCTGGACCCAATGGATGGTCCAAATTCCAAAACGATCTATTGACCATTTGCATAACCCAATGCAATTCATCCCACTATAACGTATTGGGCTACAGAAGCACTGTAACTTACAGTGTTACAAGAGAGCAGGGGAACATTTCTTTAATCTAATTCTATTAAGCACTCTCAATATCATGGTATTGCAACCTGTAACAACACTGCTGTTGTTTCCTTTTTAATCTAAAACCTTGATTATTAGATGGGTCCTCAGATGCCCCTCCTCCCACCCCCATATCTGTATTTTCATGAATTGTATTCTAAAGTTGATGACCTGTACAATTTGATTGTTTCCTAATTTACAGGCATACAAAAATGCTTCCAGAATCTTCATTATGTGGAAAGATATGAAGAGCATACGATTGCTCATGCAATACAGAAAATACAAGAAAACCAAGGTACATCAGACCCATTTTGTCCCTTTTCCTGACATCCCAAATGCTTTCCTACTGCAGGAACATTGATTCTGAACCTTCTTGTTTTGTCAGGTATACCTCTGGCCCGCTCCAACAAGAACAGGGATGAAAGCAAGCAGAATGGTTGAAACCATCCTGCATTTGGCTGGTTTCAAAAATGTCAAGTCAAAGGTACTACTTTAACACCCCCGACACTGTGTGCATGCATCCTTCAACAATTTGGGTTTTCTTTTAATCCCATTCCTTGTAAGCAGGTCATTGGTTCGAGGAACCCTCATAATACTGTTAAGGCCCTTTTTAAAGCTCTAAATGCCAGTAAGCGATCTTTTTTAGGTAGGGGAGAAGGAAAGTAGTTCTTTTTGACTCATGGGTTTTATCTTTTATATTCTGTAGCTCATGCATACTGTATCAAGTAGCAGAATATGTTTTAATAAGTCATTGGTCTAAGCAGCTGTTTTTGGCTGCATTTTGGGTGTCTATGAATAAGAAATTTGATTTTGCGAAAACACACATATGCCTTTGATAGTCTGCTTATTCCAGCTTGTTGATGAAATGGGTGTGGTTTTTATTTTGGGCTGCACTGATGGAGAAGTGATAGCTGACCAAATCCGGTGTCCACTTTCCATCATTTTCCAAATGCAGTGTCTTTTCAAATGGGAGTCCCAGAAATGTTGTTATTTTGGGCTTGCATTGATGGAGAAGTGATAGCTGACCAAATCCGGTGTCTGCTTGCCATTTTTTTCCTAACGCAGTGTCTTTTTGAATGGGAGTCCCAGAAATATGTTAAATCTGAAACGCTGGTTGAGAATTTCATTCTGTACAAAGTTTATCCGTTTGTACAGGAGGGATCCATTTTTAGCAGTCCAATCCATCGAAATTGAAACCTTTGGCCCACTTTTGCAGACTGAACTTTTTTAGTATACCATCCATACATGTTAACATGAGGAATGTTACGGTAGAACACAAATGAATGTATGCCATATGGTATTCTAAAAGGAGAAATGCTGCAGTAGAGTCAGTTCAATAAAAATAAGGTGGAGCAGCAACACTCCGCATGCCATGGGCATCTTAAAAACACTTTTCAGAGGAAAAAATTTGAAAAGTGATTTTAGATGCCTTATCCCCTTGTGATTGATGCCATTGTAACCAAAATCACAAGAGTTTGAAAATATTGCTTTATTTTTATGGAAAATTCATCGGACCTACCATCACCACATTTTGAAATCTCAGCAGTTTAAAATTTTCACAATCATGAGTGAAATGAATAGTTAAAAGTTTAAATTAATTCATTTTTACCCTGATTTTAAAATTTTTAAATTACTACAATGGGAAAGGGATGTTCATCTTGCCAAGAAAAGGGATTGGAGAACATTGTGGAGGTTTTCTTGGGGGTAATCTCATTGAGATGAACGAGTCGAGGCCAGCAATGGCCAGGGAGGTCTTTAAGATGGATCTCGTCAAGGTGATTGGTTTGACATTAGTGAACGGCAGTAGTATCACCAAGAGTACGGCAAAAGAAAAAGGCCAAGGCAATGGAAAACCAGCATGGCGCCAAAAAAGAGGTTTGGAGATAAGGAGAAGTTCTACTGTCCGGAGGAGCAAAGACTGGCTGGTTTGAGGAGGGCAGGTCCTTCTCCCCTTAGGGGGGGGGGGGCTCAATGTTGTGGGTTAGATGATTAGATCTGAGATCCGATTTGCAATGAATTCGTATAATGCGGATTTGGATCTTAAAATAGGTCCGATTAATTAAACGGACCGGATTCAGATTCTCAGAAATAGATCCAAATCTGTCTATAGATTTTCGGACTTGAGCCGGATCTAACTGAATCTGATCCAGATCCGGCTCATTGTCACCTTACTGTATATGTTATATCCATGCCGGCTGTCCATTTTCCAAATTATTTTAGGCCACGTCTCAAAATTGAGACATATGCCAATCTCGGGTCGACCGTATCACAGTAAATAGTGGGATTTACATCATTTTGCTGCTAAATTAAATATATTATATTATATATTTTTTAGATTTGTGATGGGGTGGATTCAAACTAGATCCGACCTGAATCTGATGGTTATATAGATTTCGGATCGAAAATGGATCTAGCTATTTATAAATGGATCGGATATGGATATCACCTTTTGGATCCAAATCTGTCTACAATTTTCGGACTTGGAGCTGGATTTGAGCCGGGGGGGGGGGGGGTTAGATCCGAAAGGGATGAAAGTAGATGGAAAAGGGTGAGTGGATGTAGCAAGGAGAAAAAAGATGAATGGTCGTTCGAACCCAGGCGGCCTGATTGCTTCTGGATTTACCGACACTTCTCATTCAATCTTTCTTGTTTGAATGGAACCACTATTCTACGGTTTTTTCTAGAGTCATTAGCGTCGAGGAAGTCATTATCCCTAGGGATAGAAGAAACGGCAGTATAAAGGGTTTTGCATTTGTGCTAATGGTGACAGAGAAGAGGCGGTGAGAGCTTTGAGTCTCTACATGGTAAAGGGTTTAGGGGTAACAAAATCTTTGTCCAAAAGGCCAGGCCTAATGATTTTAATAGAAGGTCCAATCGCAAGGTGGAAGGACCCCTTCCTTCCCCTAAGAGGGTTTCAGAGTTGAAGATATTGATTGAGAAGGAACACCCGATGGCGAAGCTAAGGATAGGATAACAAATCTGGAGAAAATAAAAATAAAAAAGTCATTATCCGTAGGGCTCTCAATGGGTCAGATCTGGATCGGATCCAGTTGGATCTGGCTCCAAGTCTGAATATCTGTAGACGGATTCAGATTGGATTCGGATCCAACTCAGATCCAAAAGATGATATCCATATCCGATCCATTTATAAATAGTTAGATCCATTTCCGATCCAAAATCCATATAACCATCGGATTCGAGTCGGATCTAGGTTCGAATCCACCCCATTACAAATCTAAAAAAGTATATAATATAATATATATAATTTAGTAGCAAAATGATGCAAATCCCACTATTTATTGTGATATGGTCAACTTGAGAGTGGCATGTCTCAATTTTGAGACATGGCCTAAAATAATCTAGAAAACGGATGGCCAACATGAATATAACATATACAGTAAGGTGACAATGAGTCGGATCTGGATCGGATTCGGATCGAACTCGAATATGTTTCTGTGAATCCAAATCCGGTCCATTTAAGTAATCAGACCTATTTTAAGATCCAAATCCGGGCCATTTAAATAAGCGGACCTATTTTAATATCCAAATCCACATTATACGGATTCAGAGCTAATTGGATCTTGGATTTGACCCACTCCATTGAGAGTCCTAATTATCTGAAACTTCTTATTCTGACTAAAGAACTTACGTCATCAAAGGAAACCCCATTCTTCTTATTTGGACTTTGATTGCGATGAACTGAAGTTCACTACAAATAACTGAGCTTAGTGCAGAGTCAAGGGAAAGAAACTGTGTAGCTGAAATAACTCACTTAGAACACCTTTTAAAGCATTACGTGGTTGATCCTATATCAAATAAGCCCTTATGGAATGAATTCTTAGCCGCTTGTTAACGGTCAGGTACTGTCTTATACAATGTTTGTTCAATCACTCTTTTACCCGCAAATGCAATGTCGACATTGGGTTCAACAGTAATGATATCTCCCAACATTCCAAAACTGGTTGTCATTCCACCAATTCTAGGAGATGTAGGGATTAATACATAAAATAACTTTTTATTTGACTGATAATCATGTAAAGTGGAAGATATTTTAGCCATTCGCATTAAGTTCAAGCTTCCTTCTTGCATGCGTACTCCTCTAGAAGTACACACTATAATAACAAGTAAATATCTATTAGTAGCACATCAAGGAGATAGTAGGGCACTGGTCATTTTTGGAGGTCGTTGTAAGGACACCCACCTGCAAGGATCTGAAGAGGGTGGAACTGACCTAGGAGGTAGCTCATAATTGGATTGACGTCAACTAGTGGGTTTGGAGAGAGGAGTCAGAGAAGGGTCACACTATTTTGGGTGGAACCACAGGTGGTGGACTTCGAAATTTTGCTTTATTAGTTGGTAGTGGTCTACACTAAAGAGAAGACAACCCTAGGAGAAGTAAAAAAGTGGGTGAAAGAGAGATGTGGTTTGTTTGATGGGAATTTCTCTCTTTGCCCGTTGGGAGAACCAAATTTGGGTAGCAGTCAGGTCAGGGGTGGATGTCTGTCCATTAAGTAGGTCTCATACGGGTCCGGTAGTGGACGGTAAACGGTGGTTGGAGGTCTCTTTGTTTGAAGAAGAAGACTTCTTGTTTTGTGCTGCAAGGATTGCTTTAGAACTTTGGTACTTGGAGGTTTTTAGCGAGTTGGGTTCTTGCTTGGGCGAGATTATCGCCATTGACAAGGAGACTGAATATAGCTCGGAGGTCTCAGCTGCGCGCTTCTTATCAGAAGAAAGAGGGTGGAGGCGGCTCCACCTTCCATCTCGCTCAAAATCGATTAGATGGTAATTTTAGTCAAGGTGGAAAGAGAGGCTAAGGGAATGCCCTTGCAGCGTTGGGGAGAGATTTGGAGGCTTAGGGAAGGAGCTTCAGGGGTAGCTGGAGTAGTAACGACGGTTGTGAGGGTGAATGAGCTTTGTCTCCAAGCTCCCGCGGAGCACCATTTAGGTGCTAGCTATCGTGGCCTTCTTTCATTGAAGCATTAGGAGAGAATCGTATGGGATCTACCATTCGGGAGGCACGTGGCAAGGGTGAGGTGTGGATGGTGGGGACGAGGCTAGATGTCCTTTCCCGTCTTTACACATATGAATCGACTCCCTAGTTTAAAACTTGCGCGTGGTATGATTTGGCTTTGGAAATGCGATGTGGCATCATCTAATCAGTGGAGTTGTCCGATGCAGACACATGTAAAGACCCCTCTTTGGATTTTAACATTGAAGAGGAAAGTGACAATGAACGAGTAACATCTGGCGCCGAAAACTCAGTTGATAGAGATTCGTTGGGCTCCAAGGCTGGAGGGTCGGATTGCTCTGAACTGCGAGGAAACGCATGTCACGAAGAATGGAAGGTAGGGATCTCCAAGGCTCCACGTATCCTTGGCCTTGATACAAAGCCTGCTACAACAGTACGAGAGATGGACAAGTGTCTGGATGAGGCAGTGTCAGATCAAATGAACAATTCTGGATCGTTAAAATCTTGCAATCGTTCCTATCAAGTGTGCGATGAGTACATTACTTAACTCATTTCTCCCTAAAGACATGTGCAACTTAAGACTTCCTCTTTACTTTTCGGAGCTTTGAGTCCTTATATTAGTCAAGGGGCTCGTTCCAGAGAGATCAAGTCGGAAAAAGCTTCTGAGTCAGAAGATCAAAGAGTGGAGGTACTCCCCATCATCTAACCAAAGGAAAAGAGTCTTATGGAGGCTCCAGGTGAAGAGGATGAGTTGCTTTGTGTAGTCCCATTGCAGTTTTTCAAACCTGTTTAGGGTCAATCCATGGTTAGTGCAGGAGGAGGGGAGGCGGGACTCCAGCAGGTGCATGATCGATCACAACCGACTAATCTTAGTGTGGAGGCAAGAGAGAAAAAGCTCTCACGACATGACGAGAAATGGATATGCGACGCTCTTGGAAGGGTAGGAAGGATGTGGGCATATTCTATGGTAACTCTGACGAAGATGTAAGGGAGTTAATGAAATTTGTTGCCGTCAGGGGAAAATCTGATCTTCAAATCCGGGCGCTCCCTCCCGATATCTAGAAAATCACCGAGAGGATCGCATGAATTGTGGAGTCTGGAGTCTTCCATTAACTATGACTCAGACAACATGGTTTCTGCTCGTAAGAAGGGTTTTGGGGAAAAGAATGGTTATCTATGAAGGTTTTATCCTAGAATGTTAGGAGGTTGGGTGGCAGGAACAAGAGGCTACTGATTCAGGAGTTATGTAGGAAGTGTAAGCCACTGCTGATTGCGTTGTAGGAAATTAAGTTGCAATCGATCAACGAAAAGGTCATTGATTCTTTGTGCGAGTGCAAGCAGAAGGACTGGGTAGTGCAAAATGCCACTGGTGCTTCAAGCAATATCCTTGTGGCTTGGTCTCAGCTAAACTGGAGTAAGGTTGATTCATGGGTAGGAGCTTTCATCGTGTCTGTAGTTCTTAAAGACATTTCTAATGGGTTTCTATGGACTTTCACTTTTGTCTACAGACCCTGTAATGCCTCCCAGAGGTTGCTGATGTGGGAAGAGTTGGATGTTGTTCAAGCTACGTGACCGCATCCTTGGTGCGTTGGTGGAGACTTCAATGTCACAAGGTATTCCTACGAAAGGCTAAACAATGGTAAAATCTCCTCGAGTATGACAACTTCTCAAATTGAGTACAGAGAAATGAAATTGCTTATCTTCCGATGGAAGGTGCTTGATTTACTTGGTCAAATGGTCAGAAAATCCTTGCGATGTCTCGTATAGATAGGTTCTTGGTGTCAATGGATTGGGTCGAGAAATTCCCATACATGAAGTAGACGGGTCTTCCGAGGATGTTTCAAATCACAGGCCTCCTTTGTTGCATGCTGAGGAGAACTAAGGCCCAAGGCCTTTCGGTTCAAATTATCATGGCTGGAGATTGAGGGTTTCAACAAGCTAGTACGGGATTGGTGGGCCTCCTTTCAAGTGGACGATTTGTGAGTTTTATCCTCTTTTAGAAGTTGAAACTGCCGAAAGGTAAGCTTGTGGCTTGGAAAAAAGAGGTTCTTCATAACAAAGAGGAGGAAACAAAAACAATTCTTTCATAAATGCGCAATCTAGACCTTAAAGAAGAGGATGGTATACTCTTCATTGATGAGAAAAGGAGAAGACTTGACTTGGCCCTCTGATATGAGAAGAGGATCAGAGAAGAAGAGATTAAATGGAGACAAGGATCTCATGCTCTATGGCTCAAAGAAGGGGATAAGAATGCAAAATTCTTTCATAGTATGGCAAACGTCCATACAAGAAACAACCAAATTGGTAGTCTTTTGGTCGAGGACAAGCGGTTGACAAATAAAGATCAAATATGCAATGCTATCGTGAGCTTTTACAAGCAGCTTCTGACCGAGCATATTTGGGATTGCCCTCATCTAGATCATCTATAGTTTCTTTCGTTATCAAAAGGCTCAAGCTTTCGATCTTAAGAAGTAGGCGATAGAAGACAAAGTGAAAGTGGCGGTGGACTCTTTAGGAAGAGATAAGGCTCCGGGGCTAGACAGGTTTCCTCTTGCTTTTTTTCAAGTTTTCTGGGAGGATCTAAAGAACTATGTTTAGGCTTACATCAAGGAATTCTTTGAAAGAGGGATTTTATCAAAGGAGTTGGAGGCCTCCTTCATAGCAATTATTCCCAAGATTGAAGGCGCAAAAAGGTTCAAAGACTTTAGGCTCATAAGTCTGTTGGGAAGCCCTTATAAAATCCTCCCTAAAATTCTTGCTACTATATTACAACAGGTTCTCCCATTTATTATCTTTGGCAACAAAAGCGTGTTTGTCGCGGGGCATCAAATCTTGGATTGTGCTCTTCTAGTGCATGAATGCATTGATTCACAATTCTAGTCATAGTTGAGGTGGTGTGTAAGTTAGACATTGAGAAAGCCTACGGCTAGGTTGATTGAGGGTTCACGAGCTACATGCTTCAACGATTTGATTTTGGTCATTTGTGGAGAAGCTGGATGTTGGAATGCATGAGTTCAACCTCTTTCTCAGTCTTGGTGAACGGTTTTCTGAAGAGTTTCTTCAAGGCAACTCAGGGTCTTTGATAGGGAGACCCCTTGTCCCTTTTTCTCGTTTGATGATTGCTGGAGCTCTAGGCAAACTACTTGAGAAAGATCAGGAATCAAGTTTAATCTAGGGTTTCAAGGTGGCTTGTTCGGGCCCATCTTTCATTTTTTGGGCTCATGTCCTAAAATAAGCTGGTAAAATGGATGGACGGAGTAGATAAAACATATATGTCATGGTGGAGCCTACAACACCGTCTAGGTACTGGAGGGGGCATTATGTAGTCACATACATCACGGTGGCCCACGGAGCTTTTCCACGACCGACTTGGATAGTGGAGGGGTCATTAGCCAACCCAAGTCCTTCCTGACCCAGTCCACAGGAATTTCTCCTACACCGTCCACCTAGTGGCACTATGGAAAATGGATTGAAGCAACTAAACCGTGGGCCCACTTTTTACATTAAAATTTCACATTTCAGTTTGACTAGTTAGAGCCCGTGGTTAAATAATCCAAACCATTGATACGACATATCTGTGAGGATGGCCCATGTGGCAAAAAATCTCCCTTTTCAACAAGTCCTGACACTTTTGTAGGTGACCAAAGATGCTAGCAATGATCACAACCACCCTTATGGTAGCCAAAATGAGGCCCATCTCATCAACGGCTCTGATTAATGAAGTAACTGAACCATGGGCCCCACTTGTTACAAACTCTCAGCGGCCCATATACATCATCTATCAGTGGTCGCAATGATCACAACCACCCTTATGGTAGCCCTACTAATTGATGATTTTTTACTTTTAATAAAAGCACAGTTAGGGAATGATCCGACCCGCCTAATCCTTGCTGATTGACCATGTGCCGTTGGATTTATTTTTATTTTTATTTTTAACTATAATTAATCGTCGAATCTAGTGAAATTGGATTGTACAACTGATAACAATGGTTCTTACAATGCATCCCAAACCTATCACAGTAGGATACAATGCTATTTTAGCTGTTGGATTTGGATCTTTTTCAATGACTGAAACCGTTCATGTTAGATGATCATGCCCCACTTAAAAATAGGTGGTGGCCCATGTGACCATCATGTGGGCCATTTGGTAAAAAGAGGGGTCATTTTGTCTCATTTTTCTCAATTTTTTTTAGAAAGGAGATTGCTCCAGGAAATGAAAATAGGGAATTTCCGGATTTGTGAGGTAAATGGGAATGACATTTTCAAATAAATTACAAAAATAAACGAAGGAAATGCTGATTTTATGAAAACGGTGTCAACGAATCCAAACAGGCACCATTGTCACGTTTCAACGAATCCAAACAGGCACCATTGTCACGTTGAGGGGCTGCACACTATTGGTACTTTTATTGGGGGATTGGTGGACTATTAAAATGGTTTGGTCCTTCCATGACTTGACCTCCATCTAAACCCTCCAGAAGACTAGTTAGGGCCAGCTCTACTGTCTGGGACCTCAGGTAATTTCAATTCCTCAGCAGCCCAAAAGGACTGAGCTGGGTCAATGAGCCAGCTCCCACCCTACCCAAGATGATAAACCCATAGCCAGACGTTCATGTCATTTTCGGTGGCTTGGGTAGATTGCCAGAGTAGCTTCTGTCTCTAGCTAGTTTCAAAAATTCTCATGTCAACATACATTGTCACTTCCCTTGGAATAAATTGATTGAAGGAACAGATCTCTGCCTGTGCATCTCAGTCCAATAACTTATTAAGACCCTGTTTGGCTGCCACTTAAAAATAATTTATTGTCATTTTAATTAATAGTAATTATGTATTTGAGATCATAGTTTATATAAATTATGAGTTATCTGGATAAGTTTTGATCCTTAAGTTCTGCCCGTCAGAGTTGTTGGAGTATTAAAGTCCCTCAATATACATTGATACGCCATCCTCTAACGGCTCGAGTTTTGAGATCAAGTGGGGATATGGCATGGTATTAGAGCTCAAGGTCAAGTGTTCCAATCCAAGAGATTTAAATATGCCTCCGTGTTTAAGTATGAGGGACGCGGATTGTGTCCGACCAGATCTGCATAGGGGCCCACCGTCATGTATCGGTTTATCCATGCCACGCATAGGCCCCCACATAGATCTTGTCGGACGCTAAAGGCGTCCAGGTATGAGCTGAGTGTTCCTCCACCATCGATGTTGCTGGGCCCAAATAACATTTCCAATTGGACAATCATAAACTATTGGATTTGAAGAAGCATATAGTGGACAACTGAGAAGGGGAGAGAAAAAAGGCAATTAGGAGGCACATTTCAATGTTCAAATGCATCTGCTAGGATTGCCTGATCTAACTGATTTTGTGCCATGGAATATCCATGATGTAGCCAACTACAGATGTGCTGCTAATATCCAATTTCTTGAAACCCAAACAGTCGAACAGGTTCCTACTGAAACCAACCACCATGACGAGGAAGGTCGCTATATACCATAGCTCAGAAACACAAACTCAACTCGATATTAGGGACATGGGTACTGAGAGGTACCAGGTTCGCACCCTTCCTCTTACTTTTCATACAATGAGTCATGCCAAGTCAAGACCGAGTCCCTGACAATCGAATTTCATGGTGACTCAGTTGAGTTTCTGGTCAATTTACCTAACTTAAAACCATTTTATACACCTGGTCATAAATGGCCAAGGGTTATCTGGCAGTGTATAATTGGTCGTAATTTGTGTTTATTGAGGGCAATTGGTGCATTTGGAAGAATGTATTTGACATGAACCGGAGTATTTGATATGAATTGGATTTCAATTCCCATCAAATACACCTAAAGGTTTTTTTTTTTTTTTCTCTTTAATTACAATAAAACTATGTAATTCCATTTTACATGGATTCTATTTGCACCAATTCGCAAATCCCAACCCTCTTTCTCACTTTGTCTCCTCTCTTTCCATCCATGCATTTCAAATATAGACTACAAATGCATTAACATGGATTTCAATGGATTTTTATCATAGGTTGCCAAACACCACTAGTGATTTCAGTTCACATTGATTCCATGATAATAACCAATGTGTATCAAATACACATGCTCCCAAACAACCCCTTAAAGAAAAAACTACTCAAGCAAGTAGAAAAAACAACCCCACTACACTAACAACAACCCAATTATTATTATTAAATTCTATACTTTTATATTAAGGTTTTTATTTATTTATATATTTTCAAATCAGGACCCTTATTGGAAAAACTGTGTTTTTACTCCAAATTTTTTAAGAAGAAAAAACCAGTATGATTCATAAGACATTTAAAACCCCGTGAATTTCAAAAGAAAAGGTAAATACTCATGTTTTTGGGCAAACTAAATTAAACATTTTTTTTTCAATAAAACATTTGTAGATAATATAGAAAATAGAGATTGATAGTCGCCACCCATGGATAAAATTGAGCAAAAGGTGAAAACATTTAATAGAGGCAAATTTATTTTCTATGAGGATTACTTGAAAGGATTTGAGAAAAGCATGAAGTATTATTTGATTATTTGTATACATTATTCTTCATACGTATAGACATTCTAATTATTTTAATTAATGTTCCATATTTTAACCTTTATATAATATATAGGCAGATATATGTGTCTATATAGCTATTTTTTTCAGTGTCCTTTTAGTCCAAAATGCATTAAACCCAAACCTATTATTCTCCAAATTTTTGGTGTTTTCTTTTTTCTTCTCTCTTGTTGTTTACCATACTTCGACAATGTGATCAGCCATACATACTATAGCTACCCTCAACACCAAATCCAAATCCAAGTCAAAACCCAACTCCAAATTCAGCTTCTCTTCCACCTCTTTCATTTCTTTCTCCCACGTCACTCTTGCATTCGATATTATTTCACATTCCTCTGTTTTCCCCTGCTTCTCTTCTAACATTCTGAGGAACTCATCCTGCACCTGATCAACCTCAGATTCTTCATAAAACTCAGACCAAACACGTGTTTTCTTTATCAGCTCCTCTGTCATCTCCTTGTTCCAAACCCCTTGAATTGTCTGATGGTGGCCTCCACAATCGTGTGCGCACAATTCCTTTCTCAATTGTTATGAAATCTTCATCATCATCATTGGTGGCCCGGCATCGGTTCTCTGTTGAATTCTCAATTGTGATGAAGCTGAGATCAGATTCAAGTAACATAACTCTTCGGGTGGAGCCCACTACTGACCTGTTCTTTCTGTATTTTAAATCATGAAGGCAGGAGAAGCACTTGCTTTTGGCTTGGTTGGGGCCTACATTGTATTCATAACGATGGTTAGATGAACAATGGAATCACATCAGATAGCAAAGTCCATGAGAAATCACTGAAGAACGATTTACAGATTCGATATACGTCGATCCGCTTTGGTTCCACTGGACCATTTCTACCTTCCAATCACCACATATGCCCATTGATCTGGAGCATCCAATGGATGAGCCTTGCACAGTATCAGATTTTCCTAGTAGTCTGATCAACTGTTGGGTAGTGGAGATCGGCAACAGTTGAGAGGAAATGACATCAAGAGAAAAGTCCATTGATCGATGATCATTTTCCAATGAAGACCACTAATTGATGGGCACATCACTGTTTGAAAGGTGGAAATGATCCTTTATCTTAGGAATTTGGCTTGAGGATGACAGTTATATCACTTCAAATTCCAAATATAAGAGGAAAAAGAAAGCAAAGAAAAATTTTCGGAGTAGCGAAATACTCACCAATTGAATTGCACTGCATCTGCTGGAATCTGTGAGTCTCCGTGTCGATGATCATATGGTAAAAGCTCACACCGAGCATCGCTCCAGCTGCAAAACCACAAAGATTGAAGCTTGTAGTCTTCCCACTGAATTTCGAATTCGAATCTCCGGCTGACATCAACTCACTCAAATTCAAAGTGAAAGTTTCCAGATCACACTCTTTTGCTTCAACTAAAGAAGCCCGTATGGTAAAATTCTTCATAGCACAAGGAATTTTGATATTGCTGTGGTGTAGGAAGATCTCATCAAAGCTAGCCTTCCCTTCCAATGCAGGAACTGGCAATGTCTCCTCTCCTTCCCTTCCAATGCAGGAACTGGCATTGTCTGCTCTCCTTCCCACCTTTTTGTTCTCCATCCCACAACCACAGCTCTACCATTCATAGAAACTGATGAACTTGCAAGCACACCAAGCATCTCGATCTCCGCCGTCCAATTTCGGGCAGGACTTGGAATCCTTTCCACTTTCGAAAGCAAAAAACCTGTCTTTGGTTCTCGGAGCGGTACGGGTTCTTCATCGCGTTTCCTGATGGATGCTGATGAGCCGGCATCAATGTTTTTTCGCCCCCATTTCTTGGTTTGGTTGATGGACATGAACCAATGTTGGATTCGTCTCGTCGATGCTTTGACTTGATGGAGCTCTAGCTCCTCTGGAAGCTTAGCTCCATGTTGGGCTTTGCTCTTCATTTTTTGAATTTGCAAAGATCTGCTGTGGGAAGTTCCCAATAACAGATTTCTTATAGGAACTCTTGAGTTGGTCCATTGTCCATATGAATGGATATGATGCATCTCACTCCTTGAATTGCAGAGAAGTGGAATAGACTATGCTGTGTGTTTGCCACAATTTACAGTCGATCCTGATCATCCAAGCCTTGGTGTGGATGGAGTACATTGAATAAGGAATCATCCAATTAGTGGCCATTGAAATGGACGTTCAGGAATAAAATGGCCTGCAGTCCAAATCCAATGAGAAGAATCAGACGGTTGAGATTGTTGGGTGAGTGTGATTTTCGGGGAATGGTTCATCCACAATGAGCCACAATATTTGGACGGTCTAGATTGACACCACACACACACACACACACACATGCCAAGTGCAATGTGGATGGTTGGCCACAGTGGTAGGCTAAAAGTGGATTAAAGAACTGAGAAAGCAGTGACTACTGAAGGGCAATCGACCTGTAAGGTGACTGATTTAATGAAAAAATTAGAAGAGGAATGGTTGGTTTTGCTGAAAAAAGGGGTGTTTGGAGATTAAACAAGACATGTTTGGTAACATAATCATGATTTCAAGTGATGTTTAGGCGAAAAGGAGATGATATTTTCAAACATGAATGGTATGTTATTTTATACTCTGGAAGAGTTGGATGGTTCATACACATACACCACTCAATTGCACTCATGTGACGACTGAAATTCAATCGTCCAAGTTGTGGAGTGCACTCTTGATGCATCATAACCCAAAATCAGATTGATTGAACCGTGCGAACCTCGTTTGTTGGATTTGGATCGGTAACTATTCTCATCTTAACAGTCCATTAAATGTGCGGCAATTGGTCACTGAGCGTATTAGTTCAATGTGATATCTGGTTTATGATTCATCTAAATTGGGGCATATGATTTGAACGTTTCCGATTGAGTTACATACACTTTCCACTTAGAGAATTTGCAAGTGCATGTACCATTTTAGGTCATGATTCAAAAAATGAAGCAGATCCAAATCTCAGATGGACCATACCACATGAAACAGTGGCAATTGATCATTAAAAACTTGTTGTGGACCACAAAAGTTTTGTATTAAGATGATATTTGGCTTTTTTTAACCTTCATCCGGATCTTTGTATCCTTATGAACAGGTTGGATGGCAAATAAAAATTACGGTGGGCCCTTGGAAGTTTTTAATGGTGACCATTCAATTATCAATGTTTCATATGGTGTGGTCCACCTGAGATTTGGATCTACTTTTTTTTTTAAGCATGCCCAAAATTGATACGAAAAGCAGATGGACCACGTGGATATACAATACATATACATCAAGGTGGGCCCCACAGTCTGGGCGGCAAAGTGTTGGGTAAGAATGGGCCGTACCTAATCAGCTACCTGGCAATTACGAGCGCAATGTGGGTTAGTACCCGGAACCAGCAATGTGGTCATTAACCACTATTTCCTGTGGTGTGGTCTGCCAGAAAGTTTTATCGGCTTCATTTTTGGGTCCATATCTTAAATTAAGCTGGAAAAACAAATGAACAGCGTGGATATACAATGTATTCATTGAGGTGGGCCCTATGGTCAGGTTCTCACTCACATCGCTGGTTAGGGGTCTCACCCAAGTTGCCTGTTCCATGACAAAACTTCCATGGAAAATCTTGTTTGGCCCTTTTTTTCTTTCTAAAATCCACTTCCAAAATGATTGTATCCACATGGTGTTGGAATCGAACCACCTTAGAATTTCCCTTTTAACATGCTTATCATCTGCGAATCACATGCCTCACCATTGGATTTTAAAATCTAAATCAAGTGGACAGCCAAAAACCATGCAAAAAGATGAAACTCCATGTTGAATGAGACCGTCAATAGGCCAGACCTTTTTTCGTTAGTCATGCAACGCACCCACCCTGCTAGCTGGGCAATGCACCCACATGGCTAGTCACACGATGCACCCACACACCCACCCACCGGTGGGGTTTGTGTGTCTCGTTAGCAGTTTGAACCTAAGACCTGCTGTTGAAACGCGCGCCTTCCAGCTGGGCTAGCAAGCGAGACTCAGTGAGTCAGGCCTAGGATCAGCCACCACCCTGGCCTTTGAACTTTCGGTTCGCACCTACAGGCAATTGCCTATTCAAAAGTTTCGGGCCATTGACAGCTCTTATGCTTAAACCCATGACAAAATATTGGTACTAGCGTACAAGTGCCTATGCTAGAAGATGGTCACTATCATTTTTGCCTGAGGAACTGATGGAATATGGTGGGCCTTACTTCCCTTTACAGGGATACATACACTGTGTACCTAAAACGTGTAAGACATCACGTCCATTCGTATGGTGGGTCTTATCATGCAGATGATCTGGCGAATAAATCAGGTGAGAGTTGGACCACACGTTTACAGATTAATGGGCCACATGAGAGTTGTTTGATGCACTAGAGCAGTATGTAAAACAGAAGCCAAGTAGAACTTAAAATAGAAGAAAACAAGTATAATTTGAATCGTAAATCATAGAATCATAGGATTCACATGAAAAGGGATTCAATGTGGGATTCAAATCGTTTTACTTAAGATTTGACTGAAATCGTATACTGCAAATCTGTGGGATTTTGACAACATTGGTTGATACTTAGGTTTTTAGCTTGATTTACCCACTGTTGTTCGTAAAGGTACTCATTTATCCTACTAGCTATCCTACACGTCAGATCATCAGTATTTTCGTTAGTATGTTGTTTCTTCTTATCTTGCCTTCCTCTTTTCATTGTCCTTTGTTCGTGTTCCTTCTAATGTTGCTGAAGCCCAATGAGATTCTGAATGAGCAATACCTGAAAGAAGCAGCATCTTGCTTGCATGGCTAAAAATCTCTACCCAAGGCAACAATTCCTTGCAGAAAACAGGACATGATATACCTAGAGCCTGTTTGGTTGACACTTAATGATTTTATTTCATTTCATTAACAGCAATGGTGTATTTTATATCATAGTTTGTAGAAATTATGGGCTATCAAGATTACTTTTTAATCCTTAATAAAATCTCCGGTGATAACTCTAATGAGACGGAACTCATTTAAGTGGGAAAAGGACCTGTCAAGGTGAGCTCTGTCGGCCCCGTCGTGATGTGTCGAACACTCACCCTGTCGGTGGGATGCGCCCTACCATGGTAGGAAATCAGGCTAATCCAAGACTTAGATGGGCCACACCACCAGGGAATTGTGAGAGTGGCCTCCCCGCCTATTAAAACCTTCCTGGTTGTTTATGGGCCCAGCGAGATGTGGTTTAGACATCCGAACCATTCATTGGGCCTCTCCCACTTGGACGAGGAGGAGTCCCACAAAATTTCAGGCCATTCCAAAACTCAGGCAAGCCCCAGCGAGTAATTTTAGATGTTTCAGGCATGATTTCACACAATTCCTAATGACGTGGCCCACCTGGCATTAGGGCGCTCAATGGATCAGATTTAGATAAGAGCCAGTTGGATCCGGCTCCAAGTCTGAAAATCTATAATCGGATTCGGATCCAACTCATATTCAAAAGGTGATATCCATGTCCGATCCACTTATAAATAGCCAAATCCATTTCCGATCCAAAAATCCATATAGTCATCGAGTCCGATCTAAAAGTCTGAATCCACCACATTACAAATCTAAATAATTAGCCTGATTCAAAATTTATGTGGCCCCACAAATATTTCAAGTGTGGGCGTTCAATCCCACTTGAGTATTGGCAGCGTTGCATGGGGGGAGCAAATTAGGTGTTACCCATGGAATAGCTTTAGTGGGTGTTACCCCTATCGTGTGGCCCACATGAGCGACATTTTGTATATCACACCATTTATCCGTTTCTCCAACCCATCTTAGGATGGGATTTTAAAAATTATAAAGATCCAAATCTCAAGTGGACCATACCACTGGAAACAGTAGTGATTGAGTGCCCCACCATTAAAAATTCCAAAGAGCCCATTGTAAGGTTTTAGTAATGTTTATTTGCAATCCAACCTCTTGTTAATGTCAAGAAGATCTGGATGAATGAAGGGAAAATAGACATCAGGTTGATCAAAAACTTGTGGCCCACAGTTTTTAATAGTCATTCATCAATGTTTCTAGTGGTATGGTCCACCTGACATTTGGATCTTCTTAGGGTTTGGTATCACGTCCTAAAATGAGATGGAAAAACATATCGACGGCGTGGATATACACACAATACATCAATATAAGCCCCACATGGTTAGGGTACAGCCCACTAAGCTATAATGGCACTCGCTGGAGATATTCTCGAAAGAGAGTCCTCTCTTCTCTATCCACATCTTATAGTAGAGATCAAGTCAGTTAAATCTGACCAGAATATTATTCAGATTTAATTTTATGAACCCAAATACATATTTTAAGATCCAAGTCCACATCATACAGGTTCGGATTCCAAGTCCGCATCATCCAGGTTCGGAGTGAATCGGATCTCAGATCTGACCTGCTCCATTGAAAGCCCCACCTGGCATTTGGATACGGCAGATTTTTGGGATATCCAATAAACTGGAGGGCACACCAAATACACAACTAAGATGTACGCACATCACGGTGGGGCCCACAGAGCTTGACCATCAACCCCATAGAACCTTTTCCCTTTTTAAGTGGCAACTAAACATGCGCCTAGAAATCCATCTTGCTTTACGTTTACAGCATGAAAAATGAGAAAGCATTACTGTATCCAATGATATTTTAATTATGGAAAATATGGTTTTTTTATTTGCACAATAAATATCATGTATGGGATGAAACAGAATTCCGTATATTACTCCATCCATATTGCAACAACACTGCTAGTAAAATAAAGCAGCAATCATCTATACTCCAGGCAATGGAAATTGGTTGGTTAGAACTTCAACTCTCCTTTTCAGATCCGAAATGCGCACCTTCAACGGGAAATTGGAAGATTCTATGGAGTCCATGAAATCTTTAAGCTTTGTCCCGCTGACAGAAGCCTTGGCTTCTAGAGCAATCTGCACTCCCTCGTGAATGAAGTCTGCTACTGCTACAAAATCGCTCTCCTTGAATCCTCGGGTGGTCATAGCAGGCGTCCCAATGCGAATGCCACCCGGCACTAGTGCGCTTTTATCACCTTTTAAACATGGAACAGTGACACAAAGGAGGAAGAACACAAAATTTGAGATTTGCCATAAAGCCCACGTGGGTATCTCCAAATGCAGCTACACACACACCAGTGTGGAAATCCAAGCCATGCATTAGGTGGAACCAAGGTTTAATGTACCATCCAAAAAGGATATGTATCACCCAATATATACCAGTATCGTCTGTAAGTCATACCGCTGTATCAGCCCATGCTGGCCCCAAAACAGCCCGATATATGTATAGGTGGTGAAGGATACAATATGCCAAAACCAATTTTTAAACCACAGGTGGAACCACTCGGAGATGATTTGGCTTAAAAATCAGGCCATTCAACTCATCAGACCGGCCACATGCATATGAAAACAACAGATGGTTTTAAAATGCAACCATCCAGTGCACGTGTGGCATGCCGGTTGAGTGGACCATCCAACTTTTGGTCAAGAGCACCATGTGGTGGACCCCATCCAATGCAAGGCTGCAGTGTCCCACACAACAGCCAGGTCTGCAAATGCGATAGCATGTATGGTGTGAGTGAGTTTAACAAAACACCCAGAAAAATTAAGGGGCAAATGCAGTGACCCTCTTACCAGGCACTGAATTCTTGTTGAGAGTGATAGAACTGATGTCCAGGATTTTCTCTACTCGAGCTCCGTCAATACCCTTCAGTGAGCAGTTAATGAGTATCAAGTCAAACATAAGGAGAAGAATGAGCGTGCACAAGCATGCACACGTGTTTATGCATGAAGGCATCCATGGATGCATGAAGGCATGTATATAAAATTACCATACTTTCCAACTTCGTGAGTCTGCCTGGTTTCTACATTGATCAGGCAATGGATAGAAGCTTAACCAAATAGCAGCTCCATAAATCGCATGAGAGCAAAAGATGCTCTCATCACTGACTTTCCAAATGGACAGAAATTTTCCTTTGACTGGGTCTTGGCAATGTACAAATTGGGCCCCATGTTCAAGTCCTTGCATTATAGTAAAAACAGAAATCTGCTAAAAAATGGTAGAAACACATAATTTGGGGACCTAAGTTCAGATTATGTCAGCAACCTATGCATTAACACAAAAACTGTGTAGACCTGTGCATAGTTTGAGAAGTTTACATGACCTAACTCGCTACCAAGCTGGACTGGTCCATTGGGCTGATTGTATCAGAGACACTGAGTTTCTACTCACCTCCTAGCCCAATCACCAAGTATGAGTACTTGCCAGATTGCATATCTCAGCCATTGAAAAAGGGAAAGATTTCTGCATATCTCAGCCATAGAATTCGATTAAAAAACTGCATGTGATTGATGCAGCTCATAGTTGTCCAATGGTGAATGGATCAAGACAGGAGCGACACTACGAAGCCATCAGGACCCTACATGTCAAAGATAAGCAAGGCAAAAAGAAATCAACAGCTTACCAGTGGCCTTAGATCAACTAAAATGAGGTGATTGTCACTCCCACCAGAAACCAGCTTGTACCCCAGTTCAACCAAACGGGCGGCAAGCGCTTTACAATTAGATACCACCTGCAGAAACCGCCAGTAAACATATTGCATAAAATCCCCATAAAGTTCACAAGAGAGCACAGACCATGGTGTGCCAAAATGGTTATGTAACGGACGAAATAGATGTAATGGCCGAGAAAAATGGTCCCAAACAGGTTTTTCTCAACAATCCCCATAAGGTTCACAAGAGAACACAGACCATGGTGTGCCAAAACGGTTATGTAACAGACGAAATAGACATAATGGCCGAGAAAAATGGTCCCACACAGGTTTTTCTCAACAAAAAAAAAATCCGTAATGGACATTATGCTCTGTAACGTCACGGTGAGGGCAGTGGCCATTAAGGCCACCATTACCATTATGCAATACCTTGGCACAGACAGCACATTGAGAATTGGATAGCTGGGATCAACACAAGGTTTCTTTCGACTCATAAAAGACAGTAGCCATACCTGACCCTGATAATCTTTGTACTCAGGGGACTGAACAAGCTTTAAACATACGGCGAGCCCTGCAATTGTGTGGTTGTGTGGACCACCCTGCAAAGACAAGGTTAAATAGGATCCAGTTGACCCAAGTCACAGAGTCCGACATAAGGAACTGCAGACAGATGTCACTCAAAACCAACTTTACATGGCAAAAGTAATTAAGCCTACTGACCTGCAAACCGGGGAATACAGCGTTGTTAATGGCAGTTTCGAGATCAACTCCTAAAACAGGATCCTTCTTGAAGAAAATCATGCCTCCTCGGGGCCCACGTAAGGTCTGCAACACAAGTTCTTGACTTACCAGGAAATAGATGGACAAAATATACCAAAGAAACATTATCACAAAAAAGGGATGAACTATAGATGACAAACTGAGATGAAACAAGAACTTCAACCATAAGCCAGAACAGTCATCACTGTTCTTTTTGCTGTTGATTTGGTGTAGCAGCAGGCAGTCGGTGGACAAACAGGATATCGCATACTTAAAAAGATTAATGAACTGACAAGTGCACATGTGCATGTGCATGTATTTTCCCTATCTACCTACGCACACAAGCATATGCATATCCTCACACATGCATAACTGTGCAGATTCACATCCTATAGAGGCACAACATTTGTGTGCCTTCAGATTGTGTACCCCATGCATCACATATGTATGCTGCTCTGAACCATAAATACTGCTTGCTCCACCAATGGTTGGCCCCTAAACAAAATTTCCTTTGACTGGACTGTCTTGACCATCTAATAAATGGGTCTTCTTTCACTTAATGAGAGCCATTGCTAATTTTTTGTCTTTTAGTGTTCATTTGTTTGCCACCAATCAAAGGGCTAGAACCATCACACCATTTTTTTGGGCCATGGAACTATTGGAATATGAAATTACCAGTTTTGTTCTCATCTATGTATTCCATGTGTGCAGAAATGAAATACGAGCATGAAAAATGCCATGAGCACCAAATCTTCTCATGCACACAAACACGGGCTTGAAAATGCCATAAGGTACCAAATCTGCCCTGCACACATGCACGCACAGGCACAAAAACACATGCACACGGACGCAGTGAAAAAATAATTGAAAATAATTATTTTCCGTTGGTTGTTACCATAGTATACTGGGCATATGGAACTCAATAGCTATTTCAAAATAAGACAGTGAAAAGTAATTATTTTGAAATATCTATTGTAATCAGCTGTTATCATGGAAAATTAGGCACTGAATCGGAGTTAAGAAGAAGTCTGCCCTGCACACATGCACACACAGGCACAAAAACACATGCACACAGACGCGGTGAAAAAATAATTATTTTTCGTTGGCCATTACCGTAGTACATTGGGCATATGGAAGAAGAAGAAGCAAGGGAGTGTGAGAGAGGAAATGTAGCAAGTGCAAAATGCCTTGGTCATAGAGAATCAAGTGGGAAAGAAGAACACTCTAATCCTCCTAGCAATGGTTCAGGAGTTGTTTCTCAAAACCCAAAGATTGAGGCGCACAACTTTTGTCGATTGCTTAGGTTATGCACTATATATATATATATATATATATATATATATATATATATATATATATATATATATATAACACATACTCACATCACATAATTCATAACATTACCACCCTGAGTCCCTGTTATTGTCCTATGGTAATATTTTTTTAGGATATCATAATGTTAGCATTCACATAATATTAAGATATGCACTAGGATTGCACACCTTTATTTTGACCGATGGCTAAGTTCATAACCCGGTCCCACCCCCCATCATTGCATCATAATTGAAGCTTTGGCAGCTTTCAAGAAGTTTATGTAACGGCCATTATGTAACAGTGGTAACCGTCACGTGCTATGAACTTACAGGGTCGTTACAGCCGTTACAGAAATTTGACACATAACAGGGCCAAAATAGGCGCGCGCGCGCGCGTGTGTGCATAGAGAGAGAGAGAGAGAGAGAGAGAGAGAGAGAGAGAGAGAGCCGTTATGGCCCATATCGTAATGGTAACGGCGGTGGCCTTTACGGCCACCATTACCATTATGGAATACCTTGGCAGCTTTGGATCAAAATTGGGTTTAGGTCTGATTTGGTCTCATGAGTTACACAACTTTGTGAAGAGTGAAGCTAGCCTCCTGATTTGATCAAAACATGTAAAGGCTAAAACCATGACATTCTAGCTATCTAGGTGATGTATCAAGCCATAAGATGAGAAACACAACACGCTTTTGCATCAAGCCATATGGAAGACTGCTTTTGCATGTGTGGTCCCATGTGGCAATTCTAGCATATCATAACTTATAAAAATGACACCAGATACATACCTTGTGTGTTGTTGTAGTAACGACATCACAATACTCAAAAGGATTGGCAACCACAGAAGCAGCAACAAGCCCACTTATGTGTGCCATATCCATCATAAGGAAAGCACCAACAGCATCTGCAATCTTTCAAAATATTTTAAATAAAATAATTAGAGCCAAAATATAAGGAATTTAAGTACTACAATTGCACATTTACAGTCATACAAGATCCTTACCTTCCTCATACGTGGATAATCAAAATCCCGAGGATATGCACTAGCACCAGCAATTATGAGCTTCGGGCGAAACAGGTTAGCTGTTTTCTCGAGCATTTCATAATCGACTATACCTGTTTGTAAATACGGTAAATGAAATTACAACATCAACAACACACCATGCTATATAAATTGATCTCTGAGTTTATATGTAACATGCTCAGGGAAAAAGAAAGGAATGTACTACCTGTAGATTCATCAAGCCTATAAGGCATAGACTCAAAATAAATTGATGTGCCCGATACCCGTCTCTTAGGAGTCATAAACCCATGAGATAAGTGCCCACCATGAGGTAGGTCCAGACCCTAAATTACAAGTAAATATAAGATGGTTTCCCATATTCTGCATAAGTAAGATAAGAAAAACAATGGAAAATTTGTTCGTCAAAGCATGACTAAAAAACAGACAAGGATGTCAAACTTACCATTATTCGGTCGTGTGGTTTAAGAAGCGCGGTGTAAACCTCAAAATTGGCTGGCGAGCCAGATAATGGTTGAACATTGACACCCCACTTGTTCTCATCAAGGTTGAATGCTGACAAAGCCCTTTTCTGACACAGAATCTCTATCTGATCAATAAACTCATTGCCACCATAGTACCTAAGCCAAATGCAAAAGAAATGATTAGCTGCATTCCAGTATGAGAAATCAGCATGAGAACAATATCAAATCCGGACCAATATTAACCTTTTCCCCGGCAGTCCTTCAGAATACTTGTTTGTGAGGCAAGAACCAACTGCTTCCATGACGGCCCGAGATGTAAAATTCTCTGAAGCAATGAGCTCTAGGCAATTGAACTGCCGTTGCTTTTCCTTGTCCATTATAGCATGCAGTTCAGGATCCACTACCTCAAGACCATAGTCTTTCATACTGCTTGCATTACCTAAGTAACAAAATATGCAATTCCATGCACGAGGAGCCAGATATGAATAAGTCCTATAAAGTAATCTCTTGGTAACTACAAGCATCTCAATAATTACTTGCAGTTTTACTTTTGCTTCTAGGCAAATAAAATGTAAAAAAGCCACAACTAAGACACTAAAACCCAAATATTGCAAGTCTATTGTAACATATGGCATAACCGAGCTCTTTTTTTTCTTCATTTGATCGGTGGCTTATCTAAACAATTAGACGGTAGAAACGATAAAGGAAGAAATACTAAATGCTTGTATGAAAGAACTACAAACCTAAGTACATCAAAGCCTGTGCATTTGCATGGAAGAATTAAGGGGCCTAAGGCATCTATGTGCAACTAAGAGTTTGTCAACGAGCATAAAAATTATATATATAAAAAAGGAGTATTAAGATCACCTGCCATACTCATTCCATCATCTTCAGCTATTGTATGAAATCTGCCCATCCCCATAAACCATTAGGCTTGAAATGACAACTTCCAATTATTCCCATATTAACTATGGTCTAGCCAAACCCAATTACTTGGAAGCACAGGAAATGTTCGTGTTTAATTCAGTATCAATCATTAAAAAGACAGTAAAAATGTGTGTGTGTGTGTGTGTGTGTGTGATCAAAGAAACAGAAGCGCCAAAATGCCGGATAATGAAAAGTTCAAGAGTAATAGGGTTCAGACTCAATAAAACGGAGGGGGAAAAATGGCTATATATGCACATATGTGCGGATGTGTTCATTATCCATAAATACGGTTAAAATAGAAAAGTTTGATTAAAATTTCTGTATGCATGAAAAATATTGTATATAGGTAACTGAGTAGTGGGCTAATATCATTGTTTGCCCTCTCTTAAATCCTTCCTTTGCAAGCATGGTTTTTTTACTTGGTGGCTCATTTCGACGAGTTTGGGTTTGAGTCGAGTTGGGAGTAGGAACGCACACGAGCTGAGGGTCAATTGACTTGAAATCGCCCCAAGCATCAACCAAATAAGACGCCTCACCCTCTAATTGTGGAATCCAGAATGCTGGAATAGGTCTTTAAAAGAAACATCACACCTCTTGTGTGCATCCGTAGTCTCTTTCGAAATTAACAGCTGAAATGCGAGTAGTTTATAATTTGGTTTCATATGGGTACTGATGCAGGACAGCCCTAAATATGATGCATGCTCATGAACACAATTATTCAGCGGAAATAAAAGCAATAATAATAATGAAATCTAGCATTAATCATCATAAACTAAGAAAATCATAAAGGAAACATGCAATGGGACGGGCCATCATCACAACCATGGAGTATGGGATTCAAGCAGCGTATAGGTTGGATCCGGCGAGGGATGGAACCTCCCGATCTTGCATGGTCATACCCAATCGATCAATGATGATCACTAGTCCGAAGAATCAGAAAGTTTCTCGGATTAGGGATTTGAGAATTTGGGGGTTTAGGGTTTAGATCGTGGGGAATAAACAAAACAGAAGTTTAGAAGGATAATAATAGAAGATGAAATACCTGGAAGAAGTTAGAGGGGCACAAGAAGAATAGAGAAGAAGGAGATCAAGGAAGAAGAAGAAGCACCATGAGAGAGGGAAAGAGGAAGGAGGCAACCAAAGGTTTGCTCTTTTTCATAAATCAACAACTAATCAAAAAGGTTTAGGGCAACACCCTTATAAAATTCGGAATTAGCATAATTACCAAAATACCCCTACTAACAAAATTTCAAAAAAAAGACATTTGCATGAAAAAAACGTACCCACACTAACCCAAAACTCAAATAAGTAAAAAATGCGTAAAATAAACTCAAATCTAAGATGTCCAATGCGCTCCAATGATGGTGTGATGAAAGTGGGCCACAATAAACCAACGGTCCGATCACATCATCATCACGATCCAACGGTCTGATCATCTCCTCAAAGCAACTTACACGTCTTCCCAAGGTGGGGTCTTTTCAAATGTCTCGGACTACATGTGTAAGGTCTTCAATGCTCCTCAATAGTCGCCTATCCACAAGGATGGTACTTGTGGTTGGCGCTTTCTTCGTTGGTACACCTTGAATGCTTTTGTTCCGCATCATACTCCTCGTCTGAGAAGAACTCGACTCCGGTGAGTTAAAACTCTTGTGGCGCTCTAGTAGATCTGGATTAACGCTCTGTAACTCCACTTCTATCAACCATGTAGATTCTGACGGTGGCTTGTTCTTTCATTTGACCAAGTATCTTTGGAAACCTCCGCCTCTCATAAAAATGATCTCTTCACCCAAGATCTCCTTAATTTCTTCTTCATGGGTAATGGGTGGGGGAAGGGGTGGAAGGGGTTGTATAGCAAAATCAGAACAAGGCCATGAAAGGGACGATGGAACAACGATGGGATGGTGGGAACGGACTAGATCTTCCACATTAAGAGTTGGGTTAATGCCCATTTCAGATGGAAGGTCGATCCGATACACGCTAGACCCAATTTTCTGCACAATCTTGAATGGTCCAGCACTACGCGCTTGTAATTTCTTAGCGGAACCTTGTGAGAACCGCTTAGGCCTTATCCTCACCATTACATGGTCTCCTTTCTGAAATTCTTGCAATCTACGATGAGAATCAGCTAAGATTTTAGAATCATCATTGCTCTTATTTATCCGTTGTCTAATATGTGTATGCAAATCATGAATATGGCGTGCGAATGCATTGGCTGATTCTGAAGACCTTTGGATGACAGACATAGGTGACACTAAAGGACACGCTGAAAAATCCATGAACTTGGAATAAACAATCCTATGGAAATAAACAATCCTATGACCTAGAATTTGAAAAACTAAAACAAAAGGACACTTCCCATGGATGACACATAATTTCTCATTATAAGTATTATAAACAAGGATGATTTTCAGGTATCCCAACACTTGAGAACAAACACTAGTAATACCAAATCTTAAGCAGATCTTGGCATCAGCCATTATGTCCAAAATGTCACCAAGATACGGAATAAGGACTATGGACATCATATCCACCATGACGTGAATACGTCGCATGATGGCTTGATGCTTGATTAAAGCTTTGTGGGCGCTCAGGATATGCCCACATATGTGCCATATGCCATTGTTCTTGGAAGTGAAAAGAGCAGGCATGACACACAAAACAAAATTCCAACTCAAACTTTCCTTATTGAATTCTTCCCCAAGAAGTTTATCAAATTGACGCTGCATTTCTGTATTTTCTATGGGGTTCACCTGGTATGGAGGAAAGCTTGACAGGACTAACCTAGGGACAAGATCGATTGTGTGTTGAATGTCCCATATGGGTGAAAATTTATCCCATAAATCATCTGGTGGGAGATCACAAGTCATGTGGATGTCTACCACCATATCCTCACTAGTCTCCTTTTCAAATTCATTCATGTGCATTATGGTAAGAGACTTAGATTGGGGCTCTACATCACTTAATTCACACATGACATCTGGAAGTGGTGTGGTCTCACTTTCTTCGACCTTTTCATCACTAGCACACACTTCATCATCCTCAATGATGATAAGCGATGCCTCAATTTCTTCCATTTCCTCACTACTAACATTAGGCACGTACTCTTCCACTTCATAAACAACCTGATTGGATTCTTCCAACTGGCCATTCATCAAGGTATTATCTCGCTTCCAAGGAAAAATAATTGGTGTTAAACACTCCAATTGTTCATAAGTCGAGATTTCCTTAATGATGGGTTGGACCACTTTACAAGGAGGGGACCATATTGGTTCTGTGTTTAGACGGGAAGGTGGGGCAACTCTCTTCTGAGCCAAGGGCTTTTGAAGATAAGAGATGGGAAGATATTTTTCTTTCAAACGCTCTTTCATCTCGTCCCATTGTGAGATCGGGGCTCTCCCAACTCTATCAATTCTTCGCTCCAAATCTGCCCAAAACAACTTGGCTTGGCCCTCCAATTTCCACTTGGCAAACCTCACTCGACGATAATTCGGCATATCATACCAATCAAAGAAATAGTCCAAGTCTTCAAGCCAATCAAGGAATGTTTGTGGGTCCATGTGACCATTAAAGTAGGCCAACTCATCGGAGTTCGGCTTTCCATTGGGTCTTGACGGCCACACGACAACACTTAATGGCCTTGAAGATCTCAAACGCCTATACTCCATTCACTACGGGGAGACTCTACGGACTGGGTGACTCACAATATGGATGCGATGAATTTAAACTACAATGAACTGACATTAATTAATGTTAGATGATGCGACTCAAATCTGAAAATTTTTCAAATTAGAAAACTTTCTAAAATTGGAAAGTTTCTAAAATTGGAAACTTTCTAAATCTGGAAATTCTCCAAATTAGGAAACTTTCTAAAATTGGAAACTTTCTAAATCTGAAAATTCTCCAAATTAGGAAACTTTCTAAAATTGAAAACTTTCTAAATCTGGATTTTCCTAAATTAAACCTAAAAATCAAAACCCTAATTTGATAACTCGATCTAGACACGAACCATGCAAGCCTAATCTCTGATACCAAATTTGATGCAGGACAGCCCTAAATATGATGCATGCTCATGAACACAATTATTCAGCGGAAATAAAAGCAATAATAATAATGAAATCTAGCATTAATCATCATAAACTAAGAAAATCATAAAGGAAACATGCAATGGGACGGGCCATCATCACAACCATGGAGTATGGGATTCAAGCAGCGTATAGGTTGGATCCGGCGAGGGATGGAACCTCCCAATCTTGCATGGTCATACCCAATCGATCAATGATGATCACTAGTCCGAAGAATCAGAAAGTTTCTCGGATTAGGGATTTGAGAATTTGGGGGTTTAGGGTTTAGATCGATTCTCAAGGTTTAGATCGTGGGGAATAAACAAAACAGAAGTTTAGAAGGATAATAATAGAAGATGAAATACCTGGAAGAAGTTGGAGGGGCACAAGAAGAATAGAGAAGAAGGAGATCAAGGAAGAAGAAGAAGCACCATGAGAGAGGGAAAGAGGAAGGAGGCAACCAAAGGTTTGCTCTTTTTCATAAATCAACAACTAATCAAAAAAGTTTAGGGCAACACCCTTATAAAATTCGGAATTAGCATAATTACCAAAATACCCCTACTAACAAAATTTCAAAAAAAAGACATTTGCATGAAAAAAACGTACCCACACTAACCCAAAACTCAAATAAGTAAAAAATGCGTAAAATAAACTCAAATCTAAGATGTCCAATGCGCTCCAATGATGGTGTGATGAAAGTGGGCCACAATAAACCAACGGTCCGATCACATCATCATCACGATCCAACTGTCTGATCATCTCCTCAAAGCAACTTACACATGTCTTCCCAAGGTGGGGTCTTTTCAAATGTCTCGGACTACATGTGTAAGGTCTTCAATGCTCCTCAATAGTCGCCTATCCACAAGGATGGTACTTGTGGTTGGCGCTTTCTTCGTTGGTACACCTTGAATGCTTTTGTTCCGCATCAGGTACACAATTAACTAGCCCTAAATAACATAAAATTACCAAAACTGCCCATAATTAATTATTCCACCCGCAAATAAAAACAAGAAAATACTCAATCTACCCTTTCTGCACTTGCACTGCCTCAATTGCAAAGGCCACACAATGCAAATACTATAATCAGTGCGCAAACACAGTATAACATGGCATAACATGTACATAAGTTGGAAACAAATGATAAACTTAAATCAATTTACAGGCAGTCGTGGAGATCAGTGGAAGCTGGGGTATATGTTGCCCAAGTCATAGCCTGTCATGGGCACAGCTTTTTTGCTTAAAATTATTTCTGGGTAAAATGTAGTATAGGGTATACAAATATTAATACTTCTTTCAGTTTAACACGAACCAACTCAAAAACAATACTTAGGTCAATAGGATGCTCTGTTGAAGCGTTTGGTAACATAGCATGGAGCTTCAACTCGGCACTAAATCAAAGGAGTACGATGCAGACTTTTTACAGATAAAAATAGGGAAGAAATATTCATCCCAGAGCAAATAGTCCAATAAATCACACTAAAATCTGCCACCATATTGTTAGGATGAGGTACAATCATGTTGAATGGACGCATGATGTGCCTAAGGAATGAAGAAACAGAGAATCGTCTGTTTTGCCAATTTGTGTAATATATCTGGTTGAGATTCACAAAATGATGCCTTAGTAAACAAAGAGAGGCGTTGAATTAAATCCATGCCAGATTTTTTATTTTCCTTTGAAAGGCAATATCCATACTAGATTTTAAAAATAAATATAAGAAACCTGGTATTGTAATAGAGATTTGGATCTTCGGTGACATAGCATGGAGTTACAAACATCGATACGTTTTCATTTAACACAAACCAACCCAAAAAGGGCGTGAGGACAGGTCAATAGAATGCTTCTTCAAGCCATGGACATAATATAGTATGGAGTTTCAAATTGGCACACCAACAAAGGAATGAGCGCCAGATTTTCTTTGGACCATAAAAATGGGAAAGAAAATTTTCATCCAAAGGAAAATAGTGTACAGTAAATCACACTGAACTCTACCAGCCTCAAAAACTTGATGGGAAGAATTCAGCACAGTATCACCAAATCAAGATCGACAGTCATTCTAACAATAATCAAATGTATGTCAAAGAAATCCATCATGATCCTAAAACTCTATAACTAATCAAAGACAATAAAGCGAATATGAGAACAAACCAATTGAATAAAATAAGTGAATGGCAAAGAAACCCTGACATGGAATAAAATACAAATCAAATTAGGCTTACCACCAATGTCAGGTGCGGGAACGGATACGGAAGAGGGTGGCCTTCCTGTCACCAAGCTCCCCTCAAGATGAGCAGCCTTACATTTGGCATAATTGAGCTTTATCTGATGAGGGAATTCACCATTAGTGGAAATCTTTGGATGAAAGGAAGAACTCCTCGTCCAAATCGATTGATGCATGGAACACATCATAGATCCACTATGAGCATGCATCTTATCTTCTTAGAGCAAGCAGTACACAACTTTCCTGCATGTGCCAGAGGGTTCAATGTAAGAACTATACATTATTGAGTAAGCAAGGCATTTCTAGAGTAACCAGATGAGCTTTCTACTGTTAATTACCAAAAGAAGCATAGAATCCATATATAGAGTAAATCAATATTTCAGCAGAATGCATTGGGATAAAGCAGTAAAAAAAAATAATAATGAAATTGAAGGAACCAGGAATTTGACGAGATGAGAACAGCTGGAAGGGTAACAAAACAGTCAGCACTCATTTTTCACTCCAGCCAACCGCCAAGAGCTTGTCCAGTATGTTCAGGTTTTCACTTTGTACAAGTGGTGACCATTATTCAATGATCCAAAAAGTTAACATGACGGGCATCGCTCTGAATGATCCATGCACCTAAAAAGCCCAGGTTGGAAAGATCCTAGCTATAGAACATTTAGCCCTTTATGATTGAATGTGAACAGCTGCAAGAGTTTTGGTCCATGAGCAATCCATGTGAGGCCCATAAGACCAGCAGTTTGGATCATTGTACCATGGGAGTTGGGACCCACATTTACAAACTCATAACCTGAATGCTAATTTACCAACCTTTAGCCCGGGCATTGTATAATACTTATTGGCTAAATGACTCACAGCATCGACTTGAACACTACTAGAAATCCCAAATGGCACTTAAGCAAACAGAATCAGGGCCCTTTTGGATCTGCACCACAAAGTAGGCGCCAAAGTGCCAACTCAAAGAAAACCAATCTGATTGGTTTTCATCAAGTAGGTTGATGTGTCTTGCAATCACAAACCTTAAAGAAAATTGAAGACCAGATGTGTCTTGCAAAAGAACAGTGTACTAAGAGGTGGGGAACAGGTTCGTCTGCCTCGAAACACATCAACGATCGGTTGGGAAACATATGGCCCTTGATCTTTTATTTAGGCATGTTGTACAGGAGAACGCACTGGCCTTTAGGGTGCCCCTCTAGACCAAACTGCTAAGCACCAAACAGAGGAAGAACTAGGCTCAGATAAAGATTTCTAATAGTATAAACAGGTAGAGAATCTTCCATCAGCTTTGACCTCCCATATCCCCCTGTCAATGCCTACTTGGTGAATATAAGTTTCTTCCCACTATATATATATATATGAGAGATGCTCACACACAACTAGTTGGACAATGCAAATTGGTCCAACTAGCTGTGTATTAAATGGCAAAAATTACATTATCTTTTCACATGTGATGCTTCCTCACATAGGCTACTTGAAATCAAGTTTTACATAGATATGAAGGAAATACGTGTCACAAATCCAGCCTGTTTATTAAATAAGGCCCACTAATTAAATTTTATCTGTAAAAAATTAGGGAGAGATCCTCAACAAAGTAGCCACACATGCGAGTTAAATCTGGACAGTTGAAATAGATTTCCAACGACCTACTTTTCTTGTAGAAAAATATCTTATTATTGATCACAAAAAAATTATATTTTATGTCATTCATATTTTTATAAGGGACCCTACTTGATTAACAAACCAGATTTGTTACACATGTGGTGCATAGTCTGAACACATCAAACATGTGCAACTTCTATAATTATCTCAATTTCTTTAGAAACAAGCTTCTTGCTCATCTTTTCTCTTTTCTCTCTCTTGATTTAATGCCCCTATAGTCATTTAATGCTCTCCACGGATAACCATAGAAGACTAATGGGGATTGTTTGCCAAAGCCCATGGGATGAACTTTTGGGATGGAAAGTTAGGTGGGGCCCATTGTGACATTTGTGGTAAATTTACCCCATCCATCAATTGTGCTAGATCATGTTAGGACATGGGCTCAAAAATGAAGAAGACCCAAAACTTAAATGGTCTGCATGATGGGAAAAAGTGAGGATTGAACGCCCACTTTTGAAACATTCGTGGGCCATATAATTTTTGGATCAGGCTAATATTTTTGTATTTTCAGTTAATCCCAGTAGGAATGAACTTACAAACCACATGGACATCATATAAACATTATGGTAGACCTAGGGAGGTTTCAATGGTAGGCAATCACCTACCCACCTTTTCCAGTCGTGCAGCCCACATGAGTTTCCAATATGCCTCATTTTTTGGCCCATTTCCTAAAATGATCTAGAAAAATGGATGGATGGGATGGATTTATCAAAAACATCACAGTGGGCCACCCATTTACTCACATGATCTGGAAAAATGGATTGATGGGATGGATTTATCACAAACTCCCTGTTTTATTCTTAATAATACCCTCACCTTTCAAAAAAAATGGATGGATGGGATGGGCGTATCACAAACATCACAGTGGGCCCACCTAAACTTCCCGTGGAAGAAAGTTGGTGCGGAAGGCTTTGGCAAGCAATCCACATCCATTAGAAACTAATTGAGTCTTGGTGATGCAGGCTCTGTGGGGCCGACCATGATGTGTTTGTTTTATCCATGCCGACCATCCAATTTGCCATATTCTTTTAGGGCATGAACCCAAAAAATGAGGGAGATCCAAGTCTGAATGGACCACACAGTGGGCATTGAACACCCACGATTAAAATTTCATTTGGAGCTGGAAATGTTTTGGATCAAGTTGATATTTGTGTTTTCCCTTCATCCAGGTTTATTTGACCTTATGAACAAGTTGGATTGCAAATAAACATCACAGTGGGCACTAGGAAGGTTCCAACAGTGGGTGTCATTATCAACACTTCTTCTAAGATGCAGTGCACTTTAGGCTTGGATTTGCTTTATTTTATTTTATTTTTTCATACTCTAAAATGATCAATCAAAATGGATGGATATCATGGATTAACCCTTAACATCATGGTAAGCGCACAAATTCTTGCCTGGACCGTCCAGGCGTGTGTCCCGTAGCGGTATCGGTGGGCGTAACGGTGCCCACCGTTTCCGATACGGATACGGGCCGTATCGGCCGATACGCCCCCCGTAATGGTCCAAATTTTTTTTTCTACCAAAAAATTCTAAAAAAATATGGGTTAAATCTAGAAAATTCCAAACATCCCAAATATGCATTCATTTATAATTTTGAACATGTTTATGGTGGTGAAGCGGTCTACTCTTTGGTGAGAAAGCTGTATCGGGCTATCTGATGAATTTATGAAGCTGATAACCTGGAATTAACTGCAAAACTTATAAATTCAAATTTCTAACTGTCTATTATAAGTAACACATATTATCCAACCTTTAAACCAGAATTTTTTTTTGAAAAAAATGAATTTCCCTAATTTTTAAAATTATTCCGAAATTAATCTGAAATTGATGCAACTATTGTTTAAATTGATTCCATAATATATACAAATGTAACAAGACATTAATGTAAACACAACCAATGCATTGACAAAGTAAAACAAGTAAGAGAGTTGAGAAATATTCTAGTTTTGACTGAATGAGTATCCTCCAATGCAGTTTTGACTATTGAACTTCAACGCAATGCAAGCTATCCTATATAACCTAGATCTATATGAGGATTCAATAAAATCTAGAAAATAACTAACTGGACTCAACAAACTATGACCCCTACGCAGAGTTGGAACGCGGGTCGAGCTGCGCGGTCAGCTCGCAGGGGGTGCAGGGGGCGGCGCGCCCCTGCTCGGGGTTCGGGGCGGAGCGCCCAAAAGCCCAACGATTTTTTTTTTTTTAGGGAGGAGAAACTAGAAGAAAATCGAAAAAAAAAGTCATTTTTTTCTGCAAAATGGGGACTCTTGTGTGTCTAACCAATATAGTAAAATAGGCCGATCTGCAAACACTGGTTTTTAGCAAAAGAATAGATTAGAAAAGAAATTGAAGAAGAAAAGTGTGAAAAAATAAAAAAACATCAGATTTATATATTAAAAAAAAAAATCCGTTTTCCGACCGTTACGGGGGGCGTAACGGCTGTTTTGGGGCGTTACGGCAGTTACACCCCCCGTAACGGCCGTTGCGGGCCAAAAATTTGGGGGTCCCCGTTTTAGACCTTGTATCGCGTAACGGCTTCGGCCGTTTCCGTTACGTATCGGCCGATACGGCCGATACGTAACCGTTTTGGCCTACCTCCGCGTGAGCAAGGTTTTACATAAGGGACTGTTTTATTTTTTTAACACTTCTTTCCTCGAAATTGGGGAGGGAGTTAATACTCGGGCAGAGTACATGGCTTGATACGCATGCACTCAGGAGTATACACGTGTGATGTATTCAAGCATTACACCATATGTGTAATAAATCTGGTCCGTAATTAATCATGTAGGGTCCCTTGTAAGCACGTTAAGGATAAAATATAATTTTTTTGGTGATTAACAGTAGGATATTCTTCTATAAGAAAAATGGGTGATTAAAAATCCATTCTAATGGTCCATATTCAATAGACATGTGTAGCTCCTGTAATGAGGACCTTTCACTAATTTTTTACTAATAAAATTTAATTAATGGGACCTATTTAATGAACGGGTTGGATTTGTGATACGTACTTACATCGTACTTAAGTATGACTTGATGTCACGTAACCTTTTAGAAGGAGCATTACATGTGAATAAACAGAGTGATTTTTGTCATTTAATACACATCTAGTTGTACCAATTTGAATTGTCCAACTAGTTGTGTGTGAGCATATATATATATATATATATATATATATATATATATATATATATATATATATATATATATATATATATATATATATATTCCAAGAGAGTTGACATCTGAGACAAAAACAATTTCTTCAGTTCTGAGATTTAGCTTGAAAGTCAGTCCCAAAACTATTTTGTCTACGAACTGCTCAAAAGATCTATTTACTGGCCTCCCCTGTTTGATGCAATCTCATAGAGCGACTCAAAACAGACAGTTGCATATCACTTGACCAACGATCCTCCCAAAATGAATCATGTGTCCAACCACCACCCCATATTTGATGACTTGAAAAATTACTAGAGATTGACAAGATTGCTCTCCAGATTGCAGAACCCTTTCATCGTCCGGCTGTGTTGGCACTTGGCATCCTAACCATTCTCAATAAGCCATATTGATAAGAATATTCTCAGAAGCAGGATCTTGCCATTGCCAATCCTTCACCATTTGCCCAGCATCGCTAAGTTATCATGCCAGATGAATCTAATTCCCAGTCCATTGAATTTAATGGGCTTGCAAGCTTCTTCCCAATCACATCTTTCAAAAAAAAAACTTCTTCCCAAGCCACAAGTTAATATTTATGGTTGTCATCTCTATCATACCAAAGAAGCTTCTTCTGTATGGATACAGTTTTTGCTGCTAGTTTATCTGGATTCTGGACAGTTAAATAAAAATAGAAGATTAATCAGGGTGTTTGCTAGGACTGCCTTGATCAAGGTTATCCTCCCACCCAAAGAGAGTAGTATGCTTTTCTAGGCCACAAGCTTATGCCCACACCTTCCTAGCACCATATCCCATGCTTTAGCCGCAGGTCTGCCCACACCTAGTGACCTTCTCGACATTTTAAAGGGAGAGGGCTAAACCCCACAACCCACTGATTGAGTAAGAGCTGTGACTTCATCAGTCTTTTAAGTTCAACCCAGAAATGTTGTTATTACATAAATTGATCCTCGGCACAGAAACAACCTTAAAACACCAAAGGAGGTCCTTAAGGTGCTGGGCCTCTAATAACGAGCCATCCCAAGATAACAGGGTGTCATCTACATAGTGGATGTGAGTAACCAAAACTGAGTTATTGTTGATTGGCTCCTGTACACCCTCCAAACAGCTTTCTCCACAAATTTACATAGAACTTCAGCTACCATCCATTTCTTTGAAATGGAACCACATATGCATTGAAGATCGAGTCCTGAACATCTTCCTTTTTTTCCGCAGATTGACTTAAAGTTTGGATTTCTTGGTTGCTCTTTTTTAACTTTCTATGGAATGGTCTGATTTCTTGGTGATTGGTGTAGCTCATCTTCAGTTTCAACCAGCTCTTCTTATATCACCCACATTATTGGAAATGGATAAGATAGATGAAAAAAATATAAGTTGCTTACTCATTATAGTCGGTGGTTTATTTTTTTTTATATATTCTTAAAATGAGTTTGCTTGACACTTCTCCTAGGCACCCCTTACTGTTACCCGATACATGACTGTCTAAGTGCTCCTTTCACAAGAGAATCGGTCATTTTATTAGCCACGTATAATATCACTATAGGAAGCAGTCCTTCAGAGAAGTGTTGAGGTAAGTAAACACTTTTATGGACACTTAAACTAGGTAGGATCTTAAGACATTCTCTATGTTAGGGATTTGTATACTTCACCTCGACAGATCGCCTCTCCTTGTCTATTTATGTCACCAATTTATAAAAAATAAATAAGTAAATAAGACTACATGAAATTTCTAAATCACCTACGAATCTGAGTTCTTTTATTTTAATCATTAATCAGCGTCCATCCTAGTAAAATTTAGTGAATCACTTTTACCATGTGATGTTCCAAGAAATTATCCTTCGACCTTTCATAAGAGCCCTAGCCTTGGATTAGATGGAATTTTTTATTCCAAGGGTTTTGAGATATTTATCAAGCATTTCTAAAAAGCCACCCTATACTTTCATTTTCCCGATTGCTTCTTAACCTTCCATCATGGTTGACTATAGAGTTACTAACAAAGCAATATGAGGGAATCGAACCTCAAGTATATATATTCCAAATACATATCCAATAGATGATTGGTTTCTATCACTACTCACTATATGCTTCAATACTCCACAACCGATACAATTATAGCAACAAAAATAAAGAAAGAAGGGGTCATTTCGTAGCATGGATTTAAAATCCTCAGAAACCCTCAGGAATCGAGATGGTTTTGCAAAATTAGCTTTGAGGTGGGAATGCAAAAAGGGCTCTTTGGAGGGATTTGGAGGAATCAATGTCCAAATCCTTGCCACGAACATTCCAAAAAGCTAAAATCCCCACAAGTTCCTCAGAAGCCGTACTGCCAAATGACCTGATGCCTATACAATTCTAAGTTGTAAAGTGTTTACAAGTAAACACCTTGTAAGCACTTTACAAGAAGGTGTTTGGATGGCAACATTTGCTGTGAAGTATTTACAAGTTGTCAAGACTGTACAGGTGAAAAACGCACCCTATTTTTCTAGGCAAAAAGGCCTGTTTCGGATTTCAAGCATGAAATCTTTACAGCTGAAAAGACATTATACATGGTAGAACACAATGGTTGATAAACATTCATGCTGTGTCGGGCCCACTGCAATGTGTACAGCACATTATACAGTCCCTTGATACTCTCCTACAGTCCCAAGAAAACAGCCAGATTGACCAAAAAAATGGGCCATACAGAAGGGATCATTTGGGATGGTACCACCACAATAAAAAAACCTTCCATCACAGTGTGAGGATCCACTGTGATGGGTGTTGGACATCCAATCCATTCAGCATGTGCGTACTTTATTGCTCTCTGAGAGCCCAAGAAAAATCAAGCTCTTTTTATGTGATTTGCATATTTGGGTGGAATTTACCCTCCAAAGATCTATGTAGTGCAAATACTTACTTTATATGTTGTAAACACTTCACAAGTTAGCCAAACACACAATTGTTTACCTATAAACACTTTATACATAAAAGCCAAACAGAATAGCATGTAAACAGTTTACATCTGGAACTTTTTCAGGTGTAGAGTGTTTACAGCTATCTTGTTAGGCTAAAAATAAGAAAATTTAAAATAAAAAAATCCTGTTTGGGTTTAAGATATAAACTGTTTACTTTGGATAACCTGTGGTGTTAACAGGTTAGAGAGTGGATGTTCATATCACACAGAGCTTGGAGTAGTAAAACCCTCCAAAATCTTCAAATCACATAAAAGAGTTTGAGATAAGATGGGCCATTGTGTTGAACCCATCTTGATAGAGTCTTGGGTCAATCCTTATGCTAAACCAAGCATCAAGAGGGCCAGAAAAATGTGGGCCTACTATTTCAAATGTCCCCTCATGTAGAGAAATTATTGAAAATAAACAATTCGACATAAAATACAAACAACGTAATAGTAATAAAATGCTTAAACGTGATGTTTCAATGAACAGGCCATTCCAAGGATCAAGTGAGCCACACCATAAGCAACACTTGGGATGGGGACGCCACCATTAAAAAAGTATGATTATTTGTGGGCCCCACTGTGAACTGTATATGCCATCTAATCTAGTAAGTAGTTCAGCTAACCAGGATGGTTGCGAATGCAGAAAATCAGGCCATTTCAATAGTCAGATGGACCACATCACGACGAAGAGTTGGGATGGGTACACCCACCATTAAAACTGTCCAGATTTTTGCGTGTCCCACCTGATTCTGAGATCGACCTGATTTTTGGAGCCCGATGATAGAAAAATGGGTACTCAAAAATAGACGGATTGGATGGCCTACATAAATCCCGGTGGACCCCGCAAACAGTGCGATTGCACCGTGTTTTTTTTACAACAGCGGAGGACACTGTGTTTTTTTACTTCTTCTTCTCTTCCAATCGAAAAGGGGCAAACCCTTTTCCAGCGCCGCTCCGAACAGAAAAAAAAAATGCAAAGGTGGCCGCCGGAATCGAGGAGAGAGAGAGAGAGAGAGAGAGAGAGAGAGAGAGAGGGGAATGACAGAGAGAGAGAGAGAGGAATGACCTGGGCTTTTCGTAAGTTTCTCCTTCTCTTCTCTGTGTTGCTTTGGGCGGGCTTTCTTCGATGCCTCGTCTCGTCTAAAACCCTCAGCCAACGGCTAAAACCCTAGAGACGCCGGGAGTTTTACTAACGATTGGGATTTAATAAGCAAACCTCCACTGATCAATAGAAGATTTTTCCTGATGAAGGAGAACCTTGGGGGATGACCTGTTCACCATGGGCGCCACCAAATAGATGAACAAAAGGGAGCCCACACAGCCACATTAGGTCGTCACACGTGCGGATGGGAGCGGCTTCCCTAACTGTGGAGCCCACCTTGCTGTATGTACGTTACATCCACAACGTCCATCCGTTTGGAAAGCTCATTTTAGAGTATGATGCTAAAAATGAAGCAGATCCAAATCACAGGTGGCCACACCACAGGAAACAGTGGTGATTGACCATTAAAAACTTCTTGTGGGCCACAAAACTTTTGGATCAAGCTGATATTTATGTGGTCCCTTCATCCATGTCTTTGTGACCTTATTAACAGGTTGGATGACAAATAAACATTCTGGTGTTTTAACAATGGGTCTTTAATCACCACTATTTCCTCTGGTGTGGTCCACCCGAGACTTGGTTCTGCTTCATTTTCAGGAGCATGCTCTAAAATGATCTTTCAAAACGGATGGACGATGCGGATGTAAGGTACATATATCAACGTGGGCCCCATAGTAGGATGGATCAAGCGGTGCCCCCAGCGTATTACCCTTGCGAAACTAAGGATTCTCGCGTGGGTGGACGTAGAGGCAAGTGCCAACCTGGGACACGTGTGGAAGATAGGGTCCATTCATCAGATGGAACCAACTGTGATAATTTCGTCTTATCAAGAAGGCCACAAGCGAACATTGAACGTGGTCCACTTGCCATTTCTTCTAACCATCCACTTACTTTCACGTAAAAAAATGGCCCGCTTGATGCCCCGATGTTTGGGGGCTGGATTATGTACTACCCCACCAGCAGCAAGAGACAAACAGGTAAGTGGCATGTCGGGATCGGTGGAGAGCATGTGGAGCCAGAAGTGATGTGATGGGTTCGTTAGCACTCTATCAATCCTAAAGTGCGGCTTTGCTCTCTACCAATAATGACGTGTCACGCATCTATCCATCTTCAGCTGTGTCCTGGTGGGGGTAATACCTAGAGGTGGGCAATGATACGGGCTGAGTTGAGTTAACCCTAATTTGATTTGGCTTATTTTTGTGCCACCTCAATTTGTGGTTCGGCTTCGTTTGGGTTTAGGTCGACTCATGCGACCCAAGTTTGGTTTGCTCCAGAAAAATTTGGTTTGAGCTGATATTGCTTTGGTCAAAAATTTTGAATTGGGCTAAGCCGAGTTCAAACAAGTAGCAGCTCTTTTTTTACTTGTTTATTTAAATAGAAAAAAATTAAAAAGTTAGAAAAAAAAGTACAAACATATCTTACCATATGATGTTTAACATCCTCCTAAGGAGTGCAGGTTCAAAATAAGCATGTAAGAGCATTTTCCAAACAAAAGTATACAAGCATAATTTTACAAGTGCAGGGAAACAATGTGCATTCATGTATATGTATTATGTATACCCATGTCATCGTGTATGTGTATTATCCACGCTGACCATCAATTTTACATATCATTTTAGGACATAATCCCAAAATGGAATCATATCCAAAGCTCAAGTGGATCACACTACAGGAAATAGTGTGCTTACAATCTAAGGACCCGAAATAAGCTGAATCAAATTGAGCTTTGAGCCAAGTCGAGTTGGTACTACCCTAGTTCAAGCTTGGTTTGTTTTTTCAAACCAGCTTGACTTCGAGGCTTGGTTTAGCTTGAACTTCCATTCGAACGAGTCCAAGCTGAGCTTTTTCAAACCAATTCGAGCCGAGCTCGGATGGTTTGTGCTCAGCTCTAGTAATGCCTAATCCCAGCTGGGATGTTTGTGGGAGCAAATTAGGTGAGACCCAGGACCCAACAAGGTGAGTGGGACTCCTGACTGTGGGGCACACTGTGTTGTATCTGACTACATCCAGCCATCTATCCGAATTGAAAGTTTATTTTAGCCATGATCCAAAAAAGGAAGTAGTTCCAAATCCCAGAAGGGCCATAATACAGGAAACAGTGGTGATTGACCATTAAAAACATCTCGTGGGCCACAAAAGCTTGGAATCAAGATGATATTTATGTGGTTTCTTCGTCTAGGTGTTTGTGACCTTATCAATAGGTTGGATGGCAAATGAAGCAGAAAAACAAAGAAGGAAAAAAGCGCGCCTCTCGCTTATATTTGGTAATATAAAAAAGGAAAGGCAAGTTTGTTTTCCCTCAGTCGCGACTCAGCATCTAGGCCGTGTATCGCCGCTACTGGCCCATCTGCTGAGTGTTCCAATGATCAGAATCGCCCATGTTGTGGGCTCTGTGATATACAGGCTACCTTAAGAAATTTACAATGAAAATATGATTGTGAGTATCACTGTCCATAGATAAATTTATAGCAGTGAAAAAGATACTTTGATGACTCACATTCAACTCCAAAAATAAAAGAATAGAACCATTTCTGAAGCATGGTTGTGGGCTAATAGAATATTTGTGGTAGTAAAAAATAATATGGACGGTTCAGATAATACCAACGTCTCAGGATATGAGCCCGTGAAGAGGAACTGGTCCTGAGTCGCTATAGAGGCCAGCCTAACCCTGTAAAAAATTGAAAATAATCTGTGGATTGTTGAGTGTGAGTGGCGGGAGATGACACGTTATGGTACTCACACGCGTTTTGCCTCGAGACCCGGAACCGAATTTTAGGTGAGGACTCCGATTCGAAATAGCGAAAGCTCTAATGCTGGAAGAGTACTAAAAATAAATGATGATGAAGAAGAAGAAAGCGGAATCGGATTGCGTGCGGAGTGTGGAGTAAACTCAATTGGGCCCACCTAGAATGTATGTGCTTTATCTATTCCGTCTATATGTTTTTCCAGCTAATTTTAGTGGTTGAGCCCAAAATTTAAGCATATCCAAATCTCAAGTGGACCATGCCACGGGAATCAGTAGGAATAATGATTTCCACCGTTGAAAACTTCCCAGGCCCTACAGTGATGTTTATTTGTCATCCAACCTGTTCATAAGATCACGTGGATATGGATGAAGGGAAAACACAAATATCAGCTTGATCCAAAACTTCTGTGTCCTCCGATAACTTTTCAATGGTAGACATTCAGTTCACACTTTTCTTATGGTGTGGTCCACTTTATAGATTGATATGCTTCATTTTTTGGCACCATACCTAAACTTTTCTGTTAAGATGGATGGACGGAGTGGATAAAATACATAAATCACTGTGAGCCCCACAGAGCTAGCGTGCGGAGTTAGTACGCAATCCGCTTCCGAAGAAAGCATACCTTCTCTTCCTTGGGTTTGAAACCCTTCTCTCAGACCTTGAATGCAATACGTAATGACCCCTCCATTACCGAAGTCGGTGCTCTGTGGGCTCCGCCATAATGTATGTGTTTCATCCACACGGACGCGGATTGCGTCCTACCCACGCCCGATCTCCAGCTGGGAGCAGGCAGCTGCTTTGAGTGGCCACCGTGATGTATGTGTTTTATCCACACTGTCCATCCATTTTTACGTGTCATTTTATGGCAAAGGACCAAAAGTTAGGAAGATCCAAGACTCAAGTGGGCCACACCACATAAATCAGAGGTGATAATGATTCTCACCGTTGAAAGTTTCCTGGGGCCCACCGTGACGTTTATTAGCAATCTAACCTATTCATAAAGTTACATGGATGTGGATGAAGAGAAAACACAAATATCAGCTCGATCCGAAACTTTTGTGGCCTAGAGGAAGTTTTCAACATAAGAGTTTAACCCTCATTGTACGGTCCACCTATAAAATGGCATGTAAAAATGGAGGGAAGGTGTGGATAAAACCCATTAGTCAATGTGGTCACTCAAAGCAGCTGTCCGTTCCCAGCTGGAGACTGGCCGGGTAGGACACAATCCGGATCCCATCCACACCGTCAATCCAATTTATCAAATTATTTTAAAGCATGAGACTAAAACCAAGGAAAATCCAAATCTCAGGTGGACCACATCATAGAAAATGGTGGTGATGAAACTCCCACCATTAAAAACTTTATGAGGGCCACAAAAGTTATGGATCAAGTTGATATTTGTGTTTTCCCTTCATCAGGTCTTTGAGACCTAATCAACTGGTTGGATGGCAAATAAGCATTACTGTGGGGCTCATGGGGCTCATGAAGCTTTCAATGGTGGGCCTTCTTGAGATTTTGATCATTCTCTAAAATGAGCAGGAAAAATAGACAGACGGCTTGGATAAAGCAAATGCATCATGGTGGGTCCACATGGCACTGACCAGTACTATGGTGATCGTCTCAATGGTTGTGGTTAGTGAGCAACATGAGAATACAAGTGCGGATGTGTGTTGAAAGCTATGGAAATTTTTGGCTGGTGCTTTTCATTTATATGCATTATTTTTTCTCTCATAATAAATTACGTACTACACAACACAACTTTTGATACATAGAACTCTTCTAATCACTTAAGGCCCATTTGGATTGTAAGTTACTTAAGAAAAGTTACTTATCTTGGTTTTTACTAATTAAGTAGATAAGTATGTTTGGTAAACAACATACTTATCAGCCAATAAGTATATAAGTATGTTTGGTAATGACACATTGATAAGTAACCTTTGAAAAGAAAATTTCAAGTATGCATATAATAAGCAACATATTGACATGAAAAGAAAAGGCCAAGCGTTGAGGTAGTTTTCCTAATAGAATGAGCTTTTCTAATCCCACGTGCGTGCGATAAAGCTCATGTATATGCCATGCATGTGCTAGCATAGCACGATTGGTCCGAGATGATAAAGCTCATGTATATGCCATGCATGTGCTAGCATAGCACGATTGGTCCGAGATACATTCCATCCATCAGAATGGGACTACTATATGGATGGCCTGGCACAAGAATCAGGTTGATCCACTGGTCAGGTGGGCCATAGTCTGCAAAACAAATGTGTGGGCTCTGGAAGACTTGGCTAACGTTTTCTAACCCATTCACTTGTTCCAATAGTCGGTCCACATGGTGAGTGGACTAGAAATATTTTTGGGAAAGATGTAGACGATCAAATCAACTTGATTGGTCGATTGTATCTTGCACCAATTAATGTAGGGTGCATCTTTGATGTGGGCTGTCCATTGTGTGAGCCCCACCTTTGATGGGACAGTCCATCATGTGGGGCATCCTTTGATATGGACGGTATGAGAGAGGAGTAATTGAGACAACCATGAGAAGAGAGAACTTTGATATATAGGGTGACCCGAAGGAGATGAGTAGAAAAGCCAAATTGAAGGGTGGTTAATTAACATTGGAGGGTGACTAACAGTGTGGGTGTGTACTAACCCCCCCTCCCCCCCCCCCCCCCCCCCCCCCCCCCAAAAAAAAGAAAGAAGCATGACATGAGAGAGATGAGTAGAAAAGTCAAAAGTCACAAAGCTATAAAAAAAAAAAAAACCTTATTAAGAGTTAAGTTACTTTTCAATTATACTTACCATACGAACTTAAGTGCCAAAAGTAACTTAATGTCTTAAGTTCAGTCGAAAAGTAACTTATTTGGTAGTACCCAAACAGGCCCCACCTTGGTTCCCAGCGCAGGAACTTCCGGCTTTCGTAGGATGTCCGCGCCCATGCTGGTTGACGGAAGCGTCCTCTGGACACTGTTTGCTCCAGCGGCAATTTTTGTTTTCTTTTTTTATCTTTTTCTTTTCAAATGGGGCCCACATGCGGATGATCCAGTCTGCTCACCAGTTCAAACTGCCGGTGGTGGGCCCAGAATCTGAAAATGATGGGTTAAGAGTAAAGATAAACGTCATAGGGAATTTAGAAAGGTTTCAAATGTGGACGTATCTATCCAAATATTTCCTATGTTAGGTTCCACCTGATGTCAAGACCTGACTCATTTTCGGAGCTTAGCAATGGGCCCCACAATTAGGTCGAAAAGACCAGGATGAATGAAAAAAACAAATACCAGTTTTCTGTAAGACTATTGTGGCCCTCATGAAATTTCTTGGGTAGGCGTTCATTCCCCCACTGCTTTTGGGTGTGGTCCATCTGAGGTTTGGATCTGTTGAAAAAGTTTGTTTTGAAAACAATTTTAAAAGAAAAAATATGCGTTTGGTTTTTGTCCCATATCGAATGGGAGAAAGATTTTTTACCTCTTTATAAGTAGGGTGTTGTGCACCTTACTTATTTATGGTGGAAGAGAGGGAGAATGGTGGCGTGCGTTTCGCATTGGAATACCGCGCACGCGCACGCGCACGCGCACGGGCTCGGTCTCGGTCTCGGACTCGGACTCGGACTCGGCACGGGCTCGGGCTAGGTGCGAGGGCGTGGGCACGTGAGGCAGTGTAGCTGTAGAGGTGCTAGTGGCGCACTTGGCACTTCGCACGTGCGCATCGTGTCGCAGATGGGTCGCGACCTCGCGGACTGGAGCAAGACTGGTGCGACAGAAGGCTAGGTAATAGGTCAGATGGCTGGGTTCGGAACAGAGGAGGTGCTGTGGGTGGGAGGTCTGACAGAGAGACCTCTCTCTGCTTTTTATAGAGAGCTGCAGGGCTAAATAGAGGGACCTGTGTAACTGGTCATGCAGTAACGGTCCATACCATGCAGTAACAGCTGCATGTGGCTAGCCCAACAGTCAGAAACGGCTAGCCATTGAGTCTAAACAGCCAGCATGCAGGTGCATAACTCCCACATGCACAACAGTCAGAAACTGCCATAAACGGCTAGTTTCTCACAACAACCAGAAAACGGCTAGTGCCATTATGGCTCTGGACCAAAACTGTCAGCCACCCTTGCCTATATAAATCGGACAGATCTCCTCGAATACTGAACCAGCATCCATCTTAGTCTCTTAGCCTCTCGGTTTGGTTAAAATAAACCAAGCCACTTAGACCAGTGTAGTGGTCTGCTGCCGCCAGAAGAAGACTGCTATTCTTTTCTCTCTTTCTTTTCTTTCATCTGCCAAAGTGTGTTATTGAGTTCCATAGTGGTTCTTTCGTTTTTGCTGAACGCAGAACCACATAAGGCTCATCGTATCCTGGAAGCAATCCATCTGCAACCTATTAGCAGACTCAAAATAATTTGAGTAGGGGCGAATTATGCTTTAAGGACAGCGTGTTTTTCACGTGCTTCAGCTTGTCCTTATTTCTCGATTTTTCTAATTAATTTATTTTTTAAAAGATCAGAAAATTCTCAACAATCTTAAAGCGTAATTTTTTCTGATATGAAAATCGAAGGGGTATCATCAATCAAACTGATGAACCAGGATCTGATTCGTCTAGATCGGTTCGATGGAGCCAATTTCACCAGATGACAGGATAAAATAAAGTTCCTGCTTACGGCATTAAAGATATCTTACATCTTAGACCCAAAATTAAAGCCGCTTCCTCCAGCTACTTATACAGACACGACTGAGCACATCAACGCACGCATCAAGAGAGAAGAAGATAATCTGTTATGTCGAGGACAGATTCTGAACACGCTATCTGATCGTCTGTATGATCAATACACTAAAACTGAATCTGCCAAAGATATTTGGACCGCTTTCGAGTTCAAATTGAAGATCGAAGAAGAAGGTACGAACAAATATCTAATAGTTAGCTATTTCGACTACACCGTGGTAGATAACAAATAGCTGTTAGCACAAATCGAAGAACTACAACTAATTGTTAGCAAAATTAGTGCCCTAAAAATTGATATCCCTGAAGCTTTCCAAGTCGGGGCTATTATCGCAAAATTGCCCCCCGAGTTGGACAGAATACAGGAAGAAACTGCTACATAAAACCGATGATTATTCACTGGAACAAATCCAGAAACATATTCGAATAGACAAAGAATCCCGAAACCGTGAAAAGAAAAATGAAATGGGAATTCCTCATCCAAGGTGCAAGCAGTAGAAAGTATTCAAAACAAGAATCCCGAGAAGAACGGTTTCCTGAAACCCAATAAAGGGAAATTCAAGAAATCACAGAAGAATAACGGAAAGTTCAAAGGCCCTTGCCATGTCTGTGGGAAAACCGGACATTACGCTCGAGTATGCCGTCTTCGAAAATCGAAGAATGAGGCAAGTGCAGTTGAAGAATACATAGTTGCCATGATCACTGAGGTAAACATGATCCAAGGCAAAGTACCCAGTTGGTGATATAATACGGCTGCCACATTCCATGTAAGTTATGACAGATCAGCCTTTAAAACTTATGAGGACGTGACCGATGGTCAAGAGGTCCAAATGGGTAATGAAATCAGATTGAAGGTCGTAGGTAAAGGAACCGTGGAACTAGTCTTTACCTCTGGAAAGAAAGTGATCCTAACTAATGTACTGCATGTCCCTGACATGATACGAAACTTAGTTTTTGGGGATCTTCTGGGAAAACCTGGAATATGGGTAGTATTTGAGTCAGGAAAACTGATTCTATCGAAGAACGAAAATTTCGTTGGTAAGAGATATGCTTGTAATGGGATGATAAAATTTTCCTTGAATGAAAGTAGCCTTTCTGCGTATATGATTAAATCTGTAGTATTGTGGCATGGTAGATTAGCACACATAGGTTATAGTACCTTAAAATTCATGTCTAATAATGGCTTAATCTCATACACAGATAGTCAAAATGACAAATGTGAAGTGTGCATAAGGTCCAAATTTACAAAGAAACATTTTCCTAGTATTGAGAGATCATCTCAAATATTGGACCTAATACACACTGATATCTGTGAGTTAAATGGCATTCTTACACGTGGAGGAAGAAGATACTTTATAACCTTCATCGATGATTGCTCCAGATATGTACATGTATGTCTTCTAGAGAACAAAGATGAAGCACTCAGCATGTTTAATATATATAAAGTAGAAGTGAAAAATCAACTAAACAAGAAAATAAAAGTTCTTCGTAGCGACATAGGAGGAGAGTATTTTTCAAATGAATTCTCCGACTTCTGTAAAGAACATGGCATAATACACCAATGCATTGCGCCGTGCACACCACAACAAAATGGTATAGCTGAATGGAAAAATAGAACCTTAGTAGAAATGGTCAACTCAATGCTAATACAAGCAAAGTTGCCACTAGGACTTTGGGGAGAAGCACTTCTCGCAGCGTGCCACATCCTAAATAGGGTTCCTTCTAAGAAGTTTAACATTTCATCATATGAAGTATGGAAATGTAGAAAACATAATCTAGGATATCTTAAAGTGTTGGGGTGCCTCGCATATTGTAGAATGCCTGATCCCAAAAGAACTAAATTAGGATCCAGAGCTATTAAGTGTGCCTTTGTAGGATATGCACAAAATAGCAAAGCATGTAGACTCCTAGACTTAGAGTCTAATACCATCATAGAATCTAGAGACGTTGAATTCTTTGAAAACTCACTATCCTTAAAGTTAAAGGATAATGAGATCCAAACTCCAACAGAGAAACCTATGGTAGAAGCTCAACATGAAGTTGAAGCTCCAATAGAACCACGTAGGAGTCAAAGGGTAAGAGTAGAAAAGAGTCTTGATCCTGAATAGATGGACTCCCAACGTATCTCTTTTCATATCGTAGAAGGAGATAGAGAGAATATCATTAGAAAGATACCTATAGTTATGACTATAGAAGATGATCCAACAACCTATAGAGAAGCTGTAACTTCTAGAGATTCAGCTTTTTGGAAAGAAGCTATCAATGATTAGATGGACTCGATTATGTCAAACCAAACCTGGGAACTGATGGATCTACCTCCAGCTTCTAAACCCATAGGGTGTAAGTGGGTATTTAGAAAGAAATATCACACTGATGGAACTATTCAAACCTTTAAAGCTAGACTAGTAGCTAAAGGATTCAGACAAAAAGAAGGAATAGATTATTTTGACACATACTCACCTGTGGCAATAATAACATTTATTAGAATTATGTTTGCTTTAGCATCCATACATCAACTGTATATACATCAGATGGATGTAAAGACTGCTTTCCTGAATGGAAACCTCGACGAGGAGGTATACATGAAACAACCTGAAGGGTTCGTTCTGCCAGGAAATGAGAAGAAAGTCTGTAAATTAATTAAATCATTGTATGGACTAAAACAAGTACCTAAACAATGGCATGAGAAGTTTGATTACAAAATACTTTCTCATGCTTTCATGCATAATGTAGCAGACAAATGCATATATTCCAAAACAAGTAGTAATTATATAATTGTTATTTGTTTATACGTTGATGACCTGTTAATAATAAGTAACAAGATTGAAGGTGTAACTGAAACAAAGAAGTTTCTGTCTTCCGTATTTAAAATGAAGGATCTTGGACAAGTTGATACCATTTTAGGAATTAAAGTAAAAACTCATAGTGGGGGTTATGCGCTATGCCAATCTCATTATATTGAGAAAATAATAAACAAGTTTAAACACCTGAATATTAAAGAAGCGAAAACTCCATTCGATCCAAGTATCAAGTTAAATAAAAATACTGGAAGAATAGTCGTGCAATTAAAGTATGCGAGTGTTATAGGAAGTCTAATGTATGCAATGCAATGCACTAGACTAGACATCGCATATGATGTGAGTAAACTAAGTAGGTTTACTAGTAATCCCAGTGTAGAACACTGGAAGGCAATAGGAAGAGTACTTGGTTATTTAAAAGCAACCAAAGACTTAGGATTATTTTACTCAGAATTTCCAGCTGTACTGGAAAGATATACCGATGCAAGTTGGATATCGAGTGCAGGTGACAACAAATCCACTACTGGATGAGTTTTTACCTTAAGAGGTGCAGCTGTATCTTGGGGATCCAAGAAACAAACCTGCATAACTCACTCAACTATGGAGTCTGAGTTCATAGCCCTTGCTGCAACAGGTAAAAAGGCTGAGTGGCTTAGGGATCTTCTTTTAGAAATTATATTCTATGCGAAGCCGATACCAGTTGTTTCGCTACATTGCGATAGTGAAGCCACATTAGCTAGAGCTTATAGCGGCACGTATAATGGGAAATCCAGACTATAAGTCTGAGACATAACTATGTAAGACAACTGATTCAATATGAAATCATTGCAATATCTTATGTAAAGTCAAGTAATAACTTAGCTGATCCTTTTACTAAACCTCTAACGAGAGAGGTAGTAAGGACAACATCCAGAGGGATGGGGTTGAAACTCTTTTCAAAAGATTTCACCAGTGATGGAAACCCAACCTAAAATTAGAAAATCTCTATATAAGGGTTCAATGAGTAAAAACAAGTTACTGATACGTGAAAAGTTTTAGCACTAAATTATATATATATATATATATATATACACACACACACACACATATATACCTCATCCAGGATTATAGTGCTGGCCGTTACAGATAGAGGGTTGAGTCTTAGAAACTCTTAATGCAGTCCAGTCTTAAGGATAAGTATCTGAAAGTAACGGAGACACTGGAAGGACTTCACCTATATGAACGTAGAGGTGGTGCCGCCTCTCATGAGAATGAGAGTTTTCTCGGGATTATTCATGAAACAGGATAAGCACAAAGCCATTAAATGTGCTGAAGAAGAATTGTGGGAGCTCTAATAACACTTAGAAAGTATGTGTGTGGTATTTTTGGTCCTGTTATATAAAAATAACCGGTTCAAGCTGCGGCTACCAGTAATTTCGATAGGTCTTTGAAATACTTATATTAAGGAAGGATTCAAATCGAAAGATATCTTTCTTTATGCATATAATCTTTTATAATCTGGCAGACATCGTTTTTTCTGTTTTAAATTATTTTAAAACAAGTGGGGGATTGTTGAAAAAGTTTGTTTTGAAACAATTTTAAAAGAAAAAATATGCGTTTGGTTTTTGTCCCATATCGGATGGGAGAAAGATTTTTTACCTCTTTATAAGTAGGGTGTTGTGCACCTTACTTATTTATGGTGGAAGAGAGGGAGAATGGTGGCTTGCGTGTTCCAGTGCTTTGCACTGGAACACCGCACACGCACACGGGCTCGGTCTCGGTATCGGTCTCGGACTCGATCTCGGGCACGGGCACGGGCTCGGGCTCGGGATAGGTGCGAGGGCGTGGGCACGTGAGGCAGTGTAGCTTGTAGAGGCGCTAGTGGCGCACTTGGCACTTCGCACGTGCGCATCGTGTCACAGATGGGTCGCGACCTCGCGGACCGGAGCGAGACTGGTGCAACAGAGGCTAGGTAATAGGTCAGGTGGCTGGGTTCCAAACAGAAGAGGTGCTGTGGGTGGGAGGTTTGATAGAGAGACCTCTCTGCTTTATATAGAGAGCTGTAGGGCTAATTAGAGGGACATGTGTAACTGGTCATGCAGTAACGGTCCATACCATGCAGTAACAGCTGCATGTGGCTAGCCCAACAGTCAGAAACGACTAGCCATTGAATCTAAACAACCAACATGCAGGTGCATAACTCCCACATGCACAACAGTCAGAAACTGCCATAAACGGCTAGTTTCTCACAACAGCCAGAAAACGGCTAGTGCCATTATGGCTCTGGACCAAAATTGTCAGTCACCCTTGCCTATATAAACGGGACAGGTCTGGTTCATTCCAACACAACAACAGCAATCACAACCTCGAATACCGAACCAGCACCCATCTTAGTCTCTTAGCCTCTCGGTTTGGTTGAAATAATCTAAGCCACTTAGACCAGTGTCGTGGTCTGCTGCTGCCAGAAGAAGATTGCTATTCTTTTCTCTCTTTCTTTTCTTTCATCTGCCAGAGTGTGTTACTGAGTTCCATAGTGGTTCCTTCGTTTTTGCTGAACGCAGAACCACATAAGGCTCGTCGTATCCTGGAAGCAATCCGCCTGCAACCTATCAGCAGACTCAAAATAATTTGAGTAGGGGCGAATTACACTTTAAGGACGGCGTGTTTTTCACGTGCTTCAGCCTGTCCTTATTTCTCGGTTTTTCCAATTAATTTATTTTTTAAAAGATCATAAAATTCTCAACAGGATCTACCTCTTATTTTTGTATTATGCACTGAAATGAGATAAGGGGATGGACGGACGGTATAGATGTAACATATACATTATGATGGCCCTCACTAGTTGGCCCTGGGACCAATTTTGAGAAAAGGGTTTATGCAGTGCAAATCCGGCTGTATAACAGCCGTCTGGGTCCACGTGAAAGTTTTTGAGAAATCCACCCCATTCATCTGTTTCGTAGCCAAATCAAAGACTCGAGTAGGCCGAAAACGTGAGGAGTGAATGTCTACCATTGAAATATTTCGTGGTGCTACATAAGTTTTGAATCAGGCTAATATTTGTGTTTTCAGTTCATCCTACTAGGAATGACATTATGAACAACATGGATGGCATATAAACATTATTGTGGACCTTAGGAAGTTTTCAACGGTAGGAATTTCCCTACCCACCATTTCCTTAAGTGCGGCCCACTTGAATCTTGGATCCTGGATCCGGGTCATTTTTTGTCCGCATGTGCTAAAATGAGCTCACGAAGCAGATGAATGGGGTTGATTTCTCACAAACATCACGGTAGGCCCCACTTAGGTTCTCAGCATAGGAACTTCCTCGTGATGTTTGAGTGTTTCACGTAGGGCTGTAAATGGGTCAGCGGACCCTAATGAATGTACTCAGACCCAACCCATTTGGACCTGACCCATTTGTTAAATGGTACGGGTCTGGGTCTGAGAATAGACCCAGTTGCTAAACGGGTCTGGGTCTGGGTCTGGTTTCCTTTATATTAGGCCCTACTCGACCCAACCCGAACCCATTTAGTAAGTGGGCGGGTTTGGTCAATGTTTCAGGGGACCCATCCAAAATAGACTAAAAGATAGGCGGTTGTATGCAAAATTCCAAAAGTTTTCGATCAAGCTGATATTTATATTTTCCCTTCATCCAGATTTTGTTGACATTATCAAGAGGTTGGATTGCAAATAAACACTACTAAAACTTTACGATGGGCTCTTTGGAATTTTTAATAGTGGGACACTCAATCACCACTGTTTCCAGTGGTATGGTCCACCTAAGATTTGGATCTATATAATTTTAAAACCCCATCCTAAAATGGACTGGAGAGACGGATGGGCGGCGTGGATATACAAAATGTCACCCATGAGGGCCACACAGTAGGGGTAACACTCACTAAGTTGTTCACTGGGTAACTTCAATTCACTCCTACAAGCAATGCATGCAGATTTCCTTTGTGTGTGTGTGTGTGTGAGAGAGAGAGAGAGAGAGAGAGAGAGAGAGAGAGAGAGAGAGTTCCTGTGCTGGGAACTTCGGTGGGTCCCACCATTATGTTCGTGAGAAATCCACCTCGGCCATCCACTGTGCGCTCATTTTAGGACATGCAATAAAAAATGAGCCAGATCCAAGACTCAAGTGGGCCGAAAACATGAGGATTGAACATCCGTAGTTGAAATATTGTGGGGCCACAAAAGTTTTGAATCAAGCTAATATTTGTGCTTTCAGTTCATCCCAGTAGGAATGACATTGTGAACGATATGGACGACATATAACATCATTGTGGAACCCAGGGATATATTATCTCATGTATTTTTTAGATTGGTGATGTGGTGGATTCGGACCTAGATCCGACCTGAATCATTTTTTGGATCGAAAATGAATTTGGTTATTTATAAGTGGATTGGGTATGGATATCCCCTTTTGGATCCGAGTTGGATCTAAATTCGATCCAAATCCGGCTACAGATTTTTAGACTTGGAGCCGGATCTAATTGGATCCGATCCAGATCCGACCCATTGAGAGCCCTAGCCCAAAGTTCCCAGTGACATTAGTTGCGATTGCATGAGAGTAGTGAATTTTGACCTAAATTTAAAAGGTTACAACCATCTTGTCACAGCTCCAATAAGGGTAAATCTTATGCTTATGGGAAAGATAATTCAATTAACTTTCAAATGGATTTTGAATCATCTCATATGGACACCAGTTATCTATTCAAAAGTGGGATCAAATTCATCATGGTTGCTCTCATCTTTAGCCACATGTGGTCCCACAAAACGGTCATAAATCTCTCATTACAGGTCGGATTGCAGTAATCTCGTGCTCGTTGGGAATATAATTTGACAAACTTTCAGATGGATTTGGATTCATCTCATTTGGACACCATTTAACTGTTCGAAAGTGGGCCTAAAGTTTATGATATGGTTAGGTTGTGTTTGATCTCATTTTCAGCATCGAGCGACTCATAAAAACAGTCACAACTCTCTCTCTTTTTTGCTATTTCTTTTATTTAATTCATATGTTTCTTCACAAAAGACTCATCCATGCAATTTTTTTGAAGAAAGAAGAAGAATAACCCCTTTTATGAAGAGACTTGATAGGATGTGGCCCCAACTTCACCTAAGGCGTTGCGCCTCTTGTCTTGGGGTCCACTTTGATGTAGTTATTTTGAATCCATGTCATCCATTTGTTTTGCCTTATCACTTTAGGTTATGTGCTTCAAAATAAAGCACATCCAAATCTTATGTGGACCTGTAGACACTCATTTACAACGAGAGTGAGTCATTCTTCGAGCTTCAGCTTGACTTTGGTAAAATCGTCCCCTATTAACTTCAAAATCCAAATTGGCCAAATAGGGAGTGTCATCGGCACATACCAAAGACAATCAATGGACTTAATTGACTAGCGCTAAAACCAGTAAAGACTCATTTACTGTCATACAACTGAACTCCAGAACCTTAGGAACTCTCTCTACCTAATGATCATTTTTTTTATTACATAGTCTCTTTGGATAATTTTGTGTTAAGGCATGAAAAATCACATATTTGAGATTGACGAAAGTACGACCATTATTGTACACAAAGTAGCCGTGATGTTACATAGATCAAATCTCGATTGGGTAAGGTGATTTATGGTTCATTGGAAAGGTGATCAAATGATATTCCTAACGAATTTAAGTTTTCCACAACCTGGGTTATGATGAGGAAGATCCGGCTTGTTTACTAAAACTATGCATTGCCGAGCGGCCAAAATCGTAAAAACTCTTATACACTTTTTACTAGTCAAACGGGATCCGGTTGAAGTGATTTCAGTCCTGTTGAAAAGCTTATCAGAGAATCTTTCCAATAAACGCAAGATCGTCGAAAACGGATAATCGATCAAATTACAGATGATTGATCTCATACATCGAACAATCATACTTTTGACAAGCCAAATGGAGTTTGATTGAAGTGATTCTAGTCTTGTTAGGAAGCTTATCTGATTAACTTCTCAATGACGTTAAGATCGCAAAAAATGGACGGACAATAAACAGGATGTAGACATTTGAATAATTTATAGGAAAAAAAAGAAAACTAAAATTAAGTGAATAAATACATTTCATATATATAATGATATAAATAAATATAAATAAAAAAGGGGTAATCATTACGACTCTTTATAAATATAAACATGCAACCTCATCATAAGCTTTTATATGTATAATATATAATATATAAAATGTATATTTATTACCCTCACTTTCCCATGCAGCCGTAAGATGTACAATATATACTATTATACACTATTAAAAAAATAAAATGAACCAGCTGTAACGCCCATATATAATGCAACCTGAAAAACCGTAATTGTCTTAAAATCTACTATTGCTAAGGTATATATGAATAGCTCTATTACTGTTCACAGGGGGGGAGGAGAGTAAGAAAAGAGAGAAGACAAAGAGTTCAAAGAACGAGTGAGGACTGAGGAAAACGGAAAGGAGAGTGGACAAAGAGTCAGAGAGAGGTGTCGACAAGGTGGTGAGAACTTTCGACTAGAGAGTTATCCAAGTTATCGGTCTTGAATTAGAAACAATCAGAACGTCCGTCAAAGTTCTCACCTGCCCAGAAAGCAGTCTGATCATACATAAAAAGGCCTTACCAAAGTCTAGTAGTGTCAGGTCAGTAAACTTCAATGATGACAGTTACCACGTTGCTCAAGTGAAGAGTTTGGGGTTTGATCGGGGACGTCCGATCATCTCTTCTGCATAAGAAGGGTATTTGATTTCCCATTTTCTCATCGCCTATTCAAAACTACTCCATTTCAGTTCCACACATTCTATACAACCCTCTACATCTCATTTCTAATCCTACATATTTCTTTAATTAATTCATTATAAACCCCCCTCGAGAAATCATTAAAACCTCGTAAAGTAGAGATTGTGCATTGCACAGGTGGAAGAGAGTACCTAACCCCTTCACTTTTTCATAACCGAGGCCCTTACCCTTGGGCGACGGTGCAAATCAATGCAGAAGTTATTTTAAGCGAGGGGTTCCTCGTCTTATTTATCTTTTGGCATTTCTACAGCCAATAGCCAATTGTAGAAATCAAAGCCATTTTTTCGGCTAGTGGCGACTCCAAATGGCCACATTGGCCATTTTTACAGTCTTGAAAAATATATTACACAACCAAGGCAACCAAATCTATCTTAATTAAACCATATTCAACTTGTGTGCTACCTAAAAGTTGTGACAATCACACGTGAACACCTATTCCTTTCTTGCCTCGCGCGGACAAGATAGAAGGAACCAAGGTGTACAGCATGTGTCAGGTGGGCAACAACATGACCATACTGTACAAAATAGTGGTGATTGAACATCCCACCATTAAAAACTTCTTATAGCCCACTTTAATGTTTCCGTGATGTTTATTTGTCATCCTACATGTTTATAAGGTCATATGAACGGAAAAAATAAATATTGGCTTCATCCAAAACTTTTGCAACCCATTATAAATGGTTAACGATCAATCTCCACTATTTCCTGTGGCATAGTAATATGGGAAAATGGATGGACGACGTGAATATAAAACCCTCAAAAAAGATGAGATTGGGCCTGAACGAAGGGCTGTCTGACTTTTTTTTTTCTCTTTTGTTTTAAGTCATGCAACGCACCCACCCTTACTAACGCACCCACATGGTTAGTCACACGATGCACCCACCCACCAGTGGGGTTAGTGTGTCTGACTGTTTTAAACGGCTGATCATTCACTCTTTTCCACATAGGACCTGATATGGCTAGGCAGGGCCTTGTCGGGCCAGGACTAAGACCTCTTTGGCCGGATTATGGCCAGACCAAGGTTTGAGGAACTAGGGCCAGGCCCGCTAGGGTCAAGCCTAGCTATCAATTGCTGGCACGCGTATGGCTGGTCGTCAAAAACGCGTATGCTATGCAAAGAACGCAAGAGGGTCGCGTACATCGGACCGTAATCGCCTGGAGCAACTGTTTCAGAAAGCGCGTAAAACATCCAAGCTCTGTGGGGTTCACCATGCTGTAATTTTTAAAAGATCTACTCCGTCAATCACGTGAAAAGAATTATTTGGACCGTGAATTCAGAAGATGAGACCAAGTAACAAATCAAATAGGCCACAGACCAATGGGAAAATGTAAAATTGCTCAAAAGACTGATAAATTCACATGATGTGACCTTCCTAAGATTTTTATCAGGACTATTTTTGATACATTTATTTCATCCTTGTGAGTAACATCTGATTAACGGTTTTGATGAAAAATATACACCATGGTGTTCCCGTACACAAACCTATGGTTGGAATATCATCCCTATTGTTGCATATGGTGTAGCCCATATGAGCTTTGAAATTATCTTATTTTTGGTATTATGGTCTTAAACATAGGACAGAACATGATGGTCGGATTTGATTTTACATATAAAACACGGTGGACCCACAGGCCTGGGTGTTTTACGCATTGCGTAAAACAGGTGTTGTAGGGGATCCCAGTTCGAGTCTATCCAATATATTAATCCCTGCCCAACGAAAGTAAATTAGGCATCTCGAAGGAAACTTCAAACCATTGCCTTTTTGCAGGCGAGAGAAAAAGAAGCAATTTCTTGCCGATCGAATTCTCTTCCTAACCCTAACCCTAACCCTACGCACAGATCCTTCGTGATCGGAAACTCTAGATCTCCCTAACCCTATAATCGAGCAGATCCTTACCGTCGATCACCATCTGACAATGGGGAACACCGAGAAACTGCTGAACCAGATCATGGAGTTGAAATTCACCTCCAAATCCCTCCAGCGCCAGTCCCGCAAGTGCGAGAAGGAGGAGAAATCCGAGAAGCTCAAGGTCAAGAAGGCGATCGAGAAGGGCAACATGGATGGAGCCCGCATCTACGCCGAGAACGCGATCCGCAAGCGGACGGAGCAGATGAACTACCTCCGCCTGGCGTCCCGCCTCGACGCCGTCGTGGCCCGCCTTGACACCCAGGCGAAGATGACAACCATCAACAAATCCATGGCGTCGATTGTCAAGGCCCTTGACTCGTCGCTCGCCACCGGGAATCTCCAGAAGATGTCGGAGACGATGGACCAGTTTGAGAAGCAGTTTGTCAACATGGAGGTCCAGGCCGAGTTCATGGAGAGCTCGATGGCTGGCAGCACGTCCCTTTCGACTCCGGAAGGGGAGGTCAACAGCCTGATGCAACAGGTGGCGGACGATTATGGGCTGGAAGTGTCGGTGGGGCTGCCGCAGGCAGCAGCGCATGCGATCCCTGCAAAGGTGACCGAGAAGGTGGACGAGGACGATCTGTCGAGGCGCCTTGCGGAGCTCAAGGCCAGAGGTTGAGGGAATTCAGAACTGGGATGGTGAGCATCCTTATTTACTTTATGTAATATATTGAATATGTCGGAGTTTTTTCTTTTTCTTTTTAAATATATACCTATGTGGATCTTTAAATTGCTTCGGATGCTTCGATTTCTGATGTGGGATTATGATGGGATTGAAGAATATTGTAGGGAAATTCCGAAATCTACGTGGATTAGATGTTTGGTGTGTAAATTTGTTATTTTTTGTTGCTTTTATTTGTGTCAAAATATGCATCGGATGGTTTTATATTCATCCATGCACATTCTCTAGGGTGTGTTTGGAAGTTCCTGTCTAAGCAGTCGAAGGGGATGTGCTCTGTGCCAAATCGCATTCCCGTTCTTATCTCAGTGGCGGTTTAGGACAAGAAAATCAGGAGAGTCGTGATTAATGCGGTGCGAGTTTTACCTTTGGGATGAGAGGTTGAACCAACGCTGCTTTGGCAATTCTTCCACACAGGCATTTGGATGGTGTGCTTGTTTTTCATATTTAGAATCATGGTGTTCATAATGTGGTTTTAGATGTGAGCATACTAAATGCATTTTTGTTCTTGATTGAATTTGTGATCACTTATATTGATCCTTAATGTCATTGATTATGTAGGTTAAAGTTAGATATTGGAAAGTTTCTCTCGGTTGATATTGTGGCTTGTGATACAATTAAGTGGTGGATATGAGCTAAGTCGTCCATCATGATGAATTGAAGAATCCGGATCCTCTGTTGGCTCCAAACAGGAAAACCCTGTTTGGAGCCTTGTCATGGTCCACATCACACTGCATGACGTCAGTGTGACCAGGTTGCACTGAGGATGTGACTAGGTTGCAGACCTATGTGATGACGTGGACCAATAAAAAGGCTCCAAACAGGGTTTTCCTGTCTGGCAGCCAACAGAGGATCCAGACTCTAAATTGAAAAACTCTTATAACAAGCAGTTTTGTACTTTAGGGTGTGGACTGTGTGGTTGGACATTTAAGTTGTTGCAAAATGGGTGCCTTTTGACCTGAATAATGGAGTTTTAAGTTTTTGTGGACCTGAGCAAACTGAGGCTATGATACTATTGATGTTGGGCAGAATCTATTTTGATTCTGCTGTCAAATGCCACGAGCGTTGATGCTTCTTAAACATCATTTGGGTGGATACTGGGTTTCACCAATGTTGATTCCCTGCATACCACCATTTGGGCCTCATGCAAGTGTACCCTCTACTGATGTTTGTGCATTGTGTGTGGATTATTTATTATTAATTATTATTATCATTATGCTATAGCAGAGGTGTAAATAAATCAACCTGATTTTCACTGATGTTGTCATCACACACAGGATATAGCTTTGATGGGGCAAGATCTTGTTGTGCCTTAAAAAAAAAAGCCTTTGGCATTCTCAATGTATTTTTTTGAAAGATGATGCACTTTATCAAAGGCCAGAGGCCGAAGAAAAAAAGCAACAAAAACCAAAGGAAAGAAGTACAAAACCCCACAGGAACCAACACTTTGACTACCGCTCAACTCGGCATTCTCAATGCATGTCTGTCTATTTAACATTTAAATAGATAGCCGTAGTTTTAGATATTTGCCATTAGCTGTTCTCCTTGATTTCAACGATTTTAGGTAGAAAGAATATAAACAATTAGATGCATATTTACTTGGAAGGCTATCCCATGGCCTAGTCATAGCTGCACAAGCTTCCAGTTGGGATGCCACTCCTGCTTTGGAACCCTATAATACCTGGCATATTCAGGTCATAAAATAGCTTATATTCTAACTTGTGCTCTCACTCCACATTACAGAGTCTTTCCTGCTTACCCCCCTTTTTTGAGTACTTATGGTATACTCAAGTTTATAAAAAAATCAACTGATTTGGTTGGAGGATTTAGACTTGGTCCAGAGAGCCAACTAAAGTTATCGAGAATATAATTCCTACCAAAGGCATCAGGCAACCCACTAAGATGTGGCTTTGAATTTTGATAATATTTCAAATCGATATGTGGTGTGGGTAACAAAACGGTTAATAGACAACCGACTCGTTAAAGTAGAGCCTGAACTTCCATACCTGATCCCTTTGAAACTTAATACAAAAAGATCTCTGAAACTTGGGTCTCTTATGATCTCAGATTTATGTTGTGGATCACAATTGTACAGAAGATCCCATCATCATCAGGTTGTAGCATACAGAATCAGAATGGAAGTCTTCCCATGAGCATGTTGTGGATTCGCAGGTTCCTATTGATATTTCCTACCTTCATCTCCATTAAAAGGGAACTGAGGAGGTCGATTCTTCTTGAGAATCTGTCATCTATTGTGCCTCAATCTGCTACAATAGATCCTTCTTCTCTCTTTATCATTTCATAAACTGCTGTTACTGATCAATATGAAAACGTTTGGTGTCATTATGGTGATGGCATAAGATAGAGGAAGTTGCTAGCATAGGAGACCAGAAATAAGTTATTTGGTAAGGCATACATTTTAGGTACATGTAGGGCTGTATGCCTCCCTACAAAACCACCAGTGCACGCACGCACACGCACTCACACAGAGGTAGGGAGGGAGCCATTGATAAATAATGAAATGCAAGTGTGGTCCGCACGATGAGTGAATGTGGCTGATTTTTCACAAGGTGTTCCTCATGATGCAGACAACCTATTGGACAGGTTGGATATCGTACACGCATGATGGTTGGAAGTTATTTGCAAGGTGGATGGTTGGTTGTGGTCTATATAATATCATCGAAGCCTTATCCCAACTAATTGGGGTCTGCGACAGGAATCCTTTCCTGCCATATGTATATGTGCTTTTGCTAACATCCCCAAAGCTTTCAAGTGACACGTAGGATGCCCAATCATCAATCTGGACTGTCCATTCTTTCATACAGTTAGGGACAAGCCATGGTGCAAATATCATGCCATGGATGATCCTAAGCATCAGATCAGTAGCATGGAAAATGGACAGTCAAAATTGAGCGGAGAAACAAAATAGTTCCAATCATCATCTCGAACCATCTATTTGATAGGTCCTTTGTATTGCTTGTGATTCTAGAGTAGTACATTGGTTTGGTGATTCTAGCCATGCTATCTGTGGCTCGTAAAAAACAGACGGACCAAATTGGCCTCATTCATAGGGCTATGATCATCTGCTCTGTGTGATTGTTGGACCATGGCTTGCTCCGTATGATGCAATTGAATGAATGGTCCGGTTTGATGACTGGGTACCCCACAGGTCACTTAAAAGGTATAGATATGAGGAAGGCAATGGTTTTATTGAGAGAAAAAAAAGGAAAAGAATTACAAAGACATGATAGATGTTGGAGACAAGTTAGAAGTGACCCCACTCGTCCCTCCATGGAATGCGAGTCTCCTGGCCATCTCATTGGCCAATTTCAGAAAAAGAGATCAGTGTCCCTGAGGTTGACTAATAAGGCCTTGAACTCTACTGTAGAATGTGGTAGATGTCATGGGCCCTTCTTAGGCTCCATAACCTATTGGTGAATACTAGGTGAGTCTTCCAAATGAGATTCCCCAAGAATGAAAATATCAACCGGAGGCTTTCTATCAGCGCAAACATCTAGGATGGCAAATGCCAAACAGTCCTTTCCTGAACAAGGACCTGAGAAAGTTGAAGTCGCTGTGCCTTTGTCATCCTTTGAGTATTCCCTGATTCCAGAAGGGCCTTGACTAACCAAAGGACATCCATCATGATTTAGCTTATCCCTAGCTGCACAGGATGATGGGGGAATGTTTCTTGAACAAGAATACCTTGGAGAATGATTTTGCACTGAAATAGCTTCCTGTTGACCACTTCCATACCTTCCTATTGATCACTGAATGATTGATAAACACATCTTGAAACTCCGCTATAAGGATTTGGAACTCTTCCAACTTGTCCTCTAGATTTCATTTAAGATTAGTGTTCCAGAGAAGTTTATGGCACTCATTTACCTCTATTCCTCTCATTGAGGGGTACTGTGGATAATCCAGAGCTTGGCATTTTCAGAGTCCCCCAAAGCTCTTAGTGGCCGGCATTCTCTCCTCCCTGCTTCTTGCCTGCTGCGGTTGATCTTCTTTTGAAAAAGATGCTATCTAGTAAAAAAGTAATGACCCTATGAACATCTCAACAGAATGTTTTGATTTCTTACCACTAAAAAAAAAACTGAAAAAAGAAAGGAAAAAAAAAAGATGTTTCCATTTCGTGTTCGAACTTCCTGTCTATCGATTAAATCACTTCTTAGTTATTAATTTCAATAGGCAACAGGAAATGTTACAGTGGTGGACATGGATCTGTGTCACTGCATATTCAGCACCATAGATATAGGTTCCCCGTCTGATGGGTTTGGAGGTTTCCATCTTTTGTGGTGCATGGGATTGGTGGGGTGAATTCAGAATAATCGATTTGGATAAGAAAAATATCCTGTTCGTTGTCCAAGTTGAGATTCGAGGTGGAAAATGTGGGGAAGTTTAATCCTATATAATGGGGTTTCTACTTTCCGCGATCTCCACAAGACCCAAGCGGATGGGTTCTACTCAACTTTGGGAACATTGGTAGTTTGGTAGTACACTTCCAAATGGTCCCATATTTGTGTGGCATTTTGTTTTGAATCCTTTGTATTACATGTGTTTGAACATTGGTAGTTTGGTTATTTTAGGAGTTAGCTTGAGGACATAAAAAAGAGGAAAGGGAAACAAGCTTCATCTCTTCCTAAAAGAAGAAAAAGAGTAAACAACTCTGATTTTACCCTTAGAAATCAGGTTTCTCATAGAAATAGCCCCCTCAACTATTTTAGGACTGTCATCATTAACTGGTTGATGAGAGATAAAACATAGTTTGGTTTTCTCATTAAAATCTCAGAAGAATGTGGATTTAGTCTAGGCCCATGTAAAAGGCAATGAGGTCACATAAAGAATCTAAACTGGACTGTAGGATATTGAAATTGAAGTTGCATATGGGCCCAAAACAGAGTCCATTAAAAACAGATAATCAGTTGGGTATTGACTGAACATTTCATCAACCAAGGCAAATTGATTAGATCTCATCTAGTCATTGTTAGCGTCGGGTAGATTTAGATTGCTATTTTAGGGATCTTCCAGATTTGGTGCATTTGGTTAGAATTTAGGGATTTCATAGTAGGCAATCTTTTAAATATCATTTACTTGTTCTACAAATAGGTGATTGAACAAGTGATTATAGAAGGGGTGTTGTGCCTTCAAATGGATTTGTTCACAGTTTATGAGAATTAACTCCATAGTGAGTTTATAGGAGGATGCTTTCCCTTGAAGAACGCTTCTTTTTTATTTTTTAATTTTATTTCTAGATTGTTGTGTATGAGCTGTTGGGTTCGCAGCACAAATGCTCTAAAAATACATTAGGAGGCCACTGAAGGCTGCAAATCTCATTTCAGTGTGCACTGTATGACTCCCCTCCTCTTTTGATGGTTTATGGAGTTTCTCTAGCTCCAGATACTCCTCTACATGTGCCAACATGGCAATAGCGTGGGGCATCTAGGATGGCCCCACAGTGAAGATGAGAGCATAAAAAAAATAAAAAATCAGGTTGGTCAACTCATGGGGTGAACAAAACCTCATACAGAAAGGATGGACAGTCAAAAAAAAATTCCTACAGTCCACATGAATTGCATGTACCACCTAATGAATAATCTAGCTTTTTGTATAGGCATCTTTATGGTGGACCCACCTTGTGCACCTCTTGGACGTCTATGACACTTGCCAGGCCAGCATATATTCTGCTATACAAAGGTGTGTGTGGTGCTAGGTGAACTTTTAGGTTATGATTTTCACACCCTCTATTATGCCGGTAGTTTCGTGGAGCCTGCTTCCACTAAGAGAGTATGTGTCCCCGTACATCTTAACATTTAAAGAGGTGGGTTGGAATCTAGTGAGCATTTAAATATCCAAATTTTCAGTAGTCATTAACCTTCTATCTTCTTTTTGAGGGTTGTACATGCACGTGGTCCATTTTTCCTTTTTCGAGGGTGTAGATGCACCTGCTTCCTATGCCAATATTTTCTGTCCTAATATTAGGAACTTAGCGAAATGATGGGATTGTGTTTGCTACTGAAACATAGCATATTTATTCATATTAGCATCGCCAGTGTTTTATTGTTATTTATCACTATTGTGTAATGAGTCAGGCAACCTCTTTCTAGTCCCCTTTTGAATGTTCCTAATCTTGAAATAATCATCTGATTCTCATCAATGACAATGGACAATCCAAAAAAGGATGACCAACAACAGGTCACATCCTATGTACATGTGTAGCCCACCTGATAAATGCCCAAGCTGACATATATACTCACTGACAGGGCACCTAATGAACGCTTAGGATCTCTCACACTTGTGCCAGGCAGGGAGCTTTAGTTTGGTGCTTTGCTGCTTGTTAAAACTACGCCCTTTCCCTGGAGTCCTTCATGGAAAATGGATCTTTCCATGGTCCAGGTCTTTCGTAATGAAAATCTTCATCTATAGAAAAATTTCGATGCCAGCTTGGAATTTGCATTCTTTCTAAAAGCTTGTGGGTATGCCATCCCATTGAAAGAAGGTCTTTCCTGTTTTCAAACTATAGCTCTTTCTTCTCTTTCGCCCTCCCAATGCCCCCCTTTCACCGGAGCTTACTCTTCTCATCCTCTGGGATTTCTCCTCTTCTAATGTTCAACTTCTCTTTCCCTTTTTCTCATCATGAAATTGGTTTAGTGGTATGTATTATTCCTAACAATCCAGGGTCTGGAAGATTTAAGAATGCTAATTGCTATGTTCGAGGAATTCTCTGCGGTTTGAATTTACAATGCTATGGTTGCTTGTGATCATATACATGCATAGATCGTGCTATATTTTGGGCATTTCTGATTTTGTAGTGATTTTTCTCGTAGCTTGTCAGCAATAGGAAAGTAGGGTTCTGATGTGAATTTAACTAAGGTGATATAGGAAGATGGTTTTGATTAGGTCAACCAAATCTCTTATAGAAAGTTCCAATGGTGTCCTTGTAAGGGGCTGTTTGCTTGGATCTTCCTTGTTTGGGAGCTGTGTGATTTGGATTTTTACAGTTTCAGAATTTTTCTTTTTTGCTTTCAGTTGTGAAATCCGGCTCAAATAGTATATATTCTCTCACATACAATGATCCGAGCTTCATGTAATCTGAACTGAACCAATGGTATACTTGTATTGTGATTGCGACCGTTGATCTGTAGCCGAACTATAAAGAAGTGCAGCAAGAGAACCGTCTGATTAATGCAAGTTTTTGTTTTTGTTCTTGTTTTTGGGTAAGAACAATAGCGAGTGCCGAATGTTGAGTGCTACATTCTTGTCCTATTTTTCTAAGGTCTTTTGAACCTTAGACCACTGATGATATGGGCCATATGGCCACCGCATTCCAACAGTTATTGATTTTTTCATATGGTGGTTCATACATGAGGTAGGCCTACCAAATCTATGGTCTTGATCAGATACAGTGCACACATGCACCACATCTACATTGTCACGGTCTCTCACCAAATGACAGGAGAAGCTGAAATACACCTGCATATGCTTTTTAAATTTTTTTATTCATGTCATTGGAATACACATGTATATATTCTTGGAAACATTTTTATGAGATAATAGAATATTTATTTTCTTACCCACCGTTCACATGTTGGTCCACCACGAACCACCAGAAATACCTGAAAGAATGTACCCCACTTGAAGATCCTATTGATCTGTGACATGTTTCCCCTGAAAATTCGGCCCGTTGGCTGCCATCATCCTCTTGCAAAGTATCAGCCAAGTTTGGAGATATTGGGCCATGGACCATCCCATGATGGGGCCTACAAAGCTAGCTCCCATCCGAACCATCCCTCGTGCAAACTCTAGTGCTTATTGTGGATTAGTGGTGGTCCTTTGTTCCTATCTAGTGGACAGTTAATTGCCGTTTGATTAGTGTAGATTTGGTGCTATCTCCATCTCCATGGGGCCCACGATCTAGACTGTTGGACATGTATGCCATTTGTATGAATGGATGATATACCATGACTTAAAAATATGGTGGTAAACTAATATTTTAGTGTAACCCCTAAAACAACTGGTCATTTTTTAATTCGTGAAGGTAACGAGCGTCAATTAGAACATCAAAGGCGCAGGGCCCTCTGTGGATGGAGTGTAAACAAGAAATAACAGTAAATCTTGGCCATCCAACTTGCGGTCACAAAGTGGACGGTTGAAAAAAAAAAGTGGCCTATCCAAATGCAATGATCAGGGGCAGACTACCAAGATCGTCCATCTAGTATGACTTTCAGGATGGACGCGGAATGCGTCTGACCCCTGGTTAGACCTTTAAGCGTCCGACCAGTTATCCAAGCTGTCCATCCCTTTTTTAAGATTAAGGTATGGGCCCAAAAAAAGAAGGCATATCCAATATTGTAGTGGACCACATAAATGCGCAATAAATGCACAAAGCATTAAATGCAAGATCCATCTCTGGGTTGGTCCACTATACTGTTGGATATGCCTCAATTTTGGGCCCGTGCCTTAGGATGATCTTAGATAAGGGATGGACGGTGTGGATAAACAGATACATCACGGTGCGCCCAGATCTGGTGGGACGTAATCCGCGTCCTTTCGGTATCTACTCCATCCATGATGGAGCAACGGTTTGGAGAGTCTGGATTGTTCTATATTCGGGACATGTATATAGTAAGATGAGCAACACACACACAACAAAAAAAAAAAAAGGACTGGGATATTTCTTTCATATATAATGAAAAATGCAAACAATGGAAACTGTATGCTAATAAATATTTATCTTTGGACTTTATACTGTTGTTTTCAATTCTGACATGTGGGGCACATGATCCAATAATCCAGACCATCAGTACGTTGCATCACACAATGGATGGACCATCCGCTGTGGGTCACGGCAAACCATTACTGCCGTTCGGAATTGAAAATCCACGGTGGCATGTGTGTGGGAATGGTCACAAAAGCATCATCCATGCAGCAAGGCCCATGAATGCCCCGAACATGACCATGGCTAGTATAACCTTGAAAACGCATTCTCGAGGAGATGTGCTTTGCCAACATGTTCTGCACTGGGATGGCATGGGGATGATATACATGACATGGAGTAGCCATATCAACACCACCATAAAGCCGAGTAACTTGAGTACGGTAGATTCCTTGAAGCTCTGCACCCACAAAATATCGGTACACATCAGCCGCACAAAATCAATAAACTAGAGAGTACTCTGGACAGAGTGTGAGAGATGATACACAGGCAGTTTAGATTGCTGGATGGGTCCTATCGAGTCCGAGTCAAACCATTGGTGTGGGCTTCGTAATGGGTATGAAGCTCATGGCCTGGGCTTGGACTAGACTTGAACCACACAATCCTGGCCTATTTCCACCCGTTTCTCATGCAAGTGTGGCCCACTCAACCAGCTTGGCTCTTGAGGCAGGGTATTTTCGTGGGAATCGGATTGCGGAGTAACTCCGGACGCTCTTATTGTCCGAAGTAAACTCAGTTGAGCCCACCTAGAATGTATGTACTTTATCTATTCCGTCCATATGTTTTTCCAGCTCATTTTAGTGGTTGAGCCCAAAATTTAAGCATATCCAAATCTCAAGTGGACCATGCCACGGGAAACAGTGGAAATAATGATTTCCACCGTTGAAACCTTCCCGGGCCCTACAATTATGTTTATTTGTCATCCAACCTGTTCATAAGATCACATGGATATGGATGAAGGGAAAACACAAATATCAGCTTGATCCAAAACTTCTGTATCCTCGAGAACTTTTCAATGGTAGACATTCAGTTCACACTTTTCTTGCGGTGTGGTCCACTTTAGATATTGATATGCTTCAGTTTTTGGCACCATACCTAAACTTTTCTGTTAAGATGGATGGACGGAGTGGATAAAATACATAAATCAGTGTGGCCCCACAGAGTTTACTCCGAACGCTAGCGTGCGGAGTTACTCAGCGTGCGGAGTTACTCAGTACGCAATCCGCTTCCTTTTTCGTGATGTTAGTGGCCCTATATTTGCTACACATCCTGACTATTGTCATATGATAAGTCAGAATTGTATCTTTGGATCTTAATCATCTACCAACGATCCAAACCGTTTATATGACGGGCCTCACCCTGGATCTGGGACCCATAAAAAAAAAAAAAAAAAACTCTCTAATTAGGATATAATCACCCTGTGGTCATTTAAATCATTTCCTTCGAAATGGACGGTTAATCTAATGTCGGGTGTATTCCCCAATCTCAACATCAGAAGACTTCCCGATGATGCATCTTAAAGGGAGATCACTTTCTCTAGGACTCTAGTTGCTGAATGGGTCCCACTTTATGGTGTCCAGCAAAGTGAAAACGGGATGCCCCCAAAATGAGTCTGATCCAATCATCAAGTGGGCCACACCATGGGAAACACTGGGCAACCACTCAAAATTCCAAATTCACGTAGTGGCCCATCACATCTTGGATGTTTCTGATTTTTTAGGTGTCCCGTTTTCTCGATGGTTAATCTTTTTGGACAGGTTGGATACTATATATACATACCACTGTGGGCTCCACATGCAGCTAGTTGGAGAGGGATATGGAGGAACACCAGAGTTATGCAAACAGCAAGATGGACCACACCATACATTAAAAAAAAAAGAAGGTCCAGTCCATTATCAATCAGGTGGGCCACACATCCACACATAGATCTTTAGACTGTTGGAAAGTTTCTCTTCCATTCTTTTTCGTTCATATGTGGCCCACCTAATGTATGGCCCAAACCAAGTCATCCTTAGGTGAAAGGCCAACCTGTGCACTTTTCTACCATACCTGAGAGATATCTTCTAAAGGATCTGGGAACATATCTTCAGAGAATCGCATGACCAGATAAGAAGAGAAATTTCTGTATCTTCCTATCAGATACCTTTTTTATTATTTTTTAATTTATTTTTCAGATAGCTTTAAATTAGTTTATAGATTGAGAAAGAAATTGTAGTCAGTTGAAACTCTAATTCTTGGCTAGACTCCTATGTCAGTTTTAGCGACTCTTCCTCTTCACATCTGTCACTAAGGAAGGGGGGCGCGACTTGGGTGAGACCCGGAACCAGCTATGTGGGTGGGACCCTGACCGTAGGAGCTCACCTGGATGCATGAATTATATATCCATTCCGTTCATCTGCTTTTCTGGCTTATTTGATGCCAATGTAAAAAAATTGAAGCATATGCAAATTTCGGGTGGACCACAATATTAGAAACACTGGTTAATGACCATTGAAAACCTTTTGTGGGCCACAAAATTTTTCTATGAACCTGATATTTGTTTTTTCATTTCATCCTGGTCTTCGTGACCTTATCAGCAGATTGGATGTTCAATAAACATTACGTCGGATGCCAGGAAGTTTTTAATGGTAGGTGTTTGGTGAGCACCGTTTCCTGTGGTGTGGTCCACCTAAAATTGGCAACTGCTTCATTTTTGGAACAGCATTCTAAAGTAATCTAAAGAAACAGATGGACGGCATGGATATACAATGAATACATCCAGGTGGGCCCTAGGTTCAGGGTCCCACCCACGTCGCTGGTTCCGGGGTCTCACACAGGTCGCGCTCGAAGGGGGGACGCGGATTAGATACTGACAGGTTGAGTAGCTATCTTGCTACTGAAGTGACGTCACCAACTTATGTGGGCCCCAGTGTGATGTATGTGTTGTATCCACACCGTCCATCCATTTGGAGAGATCATTTTATGGCATAAGACAAAGAATGAGTCAGATGCAAATCTCAAGGGGACCTCACCAAAGAAAACAGTGGGGATTGATCTCCTACCATTAAAAACTTCTTGGGGCCACAGAAGTTTTCGATCAAGCTGATATTTTTCTTTTCCCTTGTTCCATGCATGTGTGAACTTATGAACAGGTTGGATCTCAAATAAACATCATGGTGGGCCGTAGGATGGTTTCAACGGTCTGATCATTGTCACCACTGTTTTCTTTGGTGGGGTCCACTTGAGATTTGGATCTGTCTCATTCTTTAAATCATGCCCTAAAATAATCTCTCCAAATGGATGGACGGTGTGGATACAATACATACATAACGGTGGGGCCCACAGAAGTCGGTGACGTCACTTCATTAGCGAGATAGCTACTCAACCTGTCAGTATCTAATCCGCGTCCACTAAGGAAGGCTATACTGTCCATCCAAATTGTGGGTCCCGTTGTGGATGAAGCGTATCTCGAAAACCTCATTGATTAAGTAATAGTAACCGTCTAATTAATGGATATCAAATGGATGGTCAGAAGTAAAATAGAGGATGGTCCAAATTGAAAGATAGAAAAGGAAAATGGTTAATATTATCTTGTTAGTGTAACTTTTTTGTTTATGCTCCCACCCACCGGTGGTCAGAGATTTTGGATGGTCTGGATTGTTGTACAAACATTTTAAAAGTCACTCCAATTTTTAGCAATAATTATATGATCCAAACCGTTGATACGATGATCTCCACCGTGGATGGGACTCCATGGAAAATATCCCAAAAATCTGAGGATCCTAAGCCTTTGATATTTGGCCTTTTCCTGCTGAATGTCGATCATTGCCGCATTTTTCTCCTAACCACTAATTGGAGACCGCTATATGATCAAGGGGTTGCGATCCTCTCATCTGGAAGATTTTTGGATCATCAGCCACACTCTGTGGGGCCCATCAAATCAATGGTTTGGATTGTCAAATCATAGACCAAGTGTAAACAATTCTCGGTGTTAGTGAACTTGCATTGATCGTGAGCAAATCTGTAATGCCTCATTACACAAGTAAAACACCTATTCCCATGCGCGTATGATATACTTGTTCTGATTCACATGGGTGGGTTATGTCACTGTCATCTGGACCGTTGATAACCCCCCAAATAGGTGAAGGACACTGAGGAAGATCATAGGCTTTTGATTAAAAAGTACACCAATGGATTGAGAATGAAGGCCCGATGAGTAGGACTGATCTTGTATTAGACTACTTGTCTCCTTGCCGTTGAATCTCTGAGGCAATCCAACGGATCTAAATAACCTGATTTTTGTGAACCTTTACAAAATTGAAGATGGATGACCCACCTGATAAAGTTGATGATTTTGATTGAATGATTAGAGCTGGTGAACAAATGTGGCCTACTTATTTTCTCCTCTCTATTTCTCCCATTTCCTTATGATGTGAGGGTCATCCAACGCTCCTTAAAATCTTAGATTTTAGATAGTTGGGAATTGAAATCTAAGATTTGTAAAAGTGGGGTCATTTAACATATCTAAGAGTCCATTTGAAATGTGAGATTAGGTGGTATGGAATTGCATTTGGTCCAATGTAAATCCATGCCAACGCTCCTTAAAATCTTAGATTTTAGATAGTTGGGAATTGAAATCTAAGGATTTGTGGGGTCATTTAATACACCTAAGAGTCTATTTGGAATGTGAGATTAGGTGGTATGGAATTGCATTTGGTCCACATTTCGAAACCATGTGGATTGGATTAATCAGGGGATTTCCTACCGCTGTGGGCCCCATGTGGATCCAAGTGTTTTTTCCATGCCATCCATATTCCATATGTGCCCTTTTATGTGTGGCAAATGAGTTGTATATGTATATATGTGAATTATATCGGTTGTGAAATATGGTCTGTTGGTTATAATTCTATTGTTCACTGAATAAAAGGTCTCACTTGATACATTATTTCTCTCAAAAGAAGAATTTGACCCCAAATGTAGAATTGGACGGTCAAAATACAATGGTATCTTCATACATATAATCATTATGTAATAATAATGTTAATTCCACCTAATGCAATTCAATACCATTTAAGCTCCTAATCCAAACGTGCCTCAAAAAAATCTTATTACAATTTTAGAGTGATTTAGAAATTTAAAAAATTTCACATCGAGAAGGTCGTTTGGCACCCTTGAAAATATTGTATTTTGAATTTAAGAGTGGTTCAAAAATCAAAATTCAGATGATTATTATTTTATTATTATTTTTTTTCAATTCCAAGGAAGTCCAAGATTTTGAGGTCATTTCTAACTACTAAGATATTCATATTTATTCACACTATTGAATATTTTCACTTATACTTTCATTTATATTTACGCCATTACAATAAAATCCTACAAAAATCATGCCCACTTAGCAATAAGCATGGAGCTTTAGATAGCACATGGGACCACTTCCCTTGATTTCTGCTGTAAGATAGCACATGTATGATCCAGGTGGGTCATTCATTAGGTAAACCTAACTATGAATGCTATATGCCCAAAAACAGGCTACTGCACATTGAAGTTGAAATTGGACCGTTGGACTATTTCCTAGATGTCCATTTTTCTTATGTAAGTATAATCTCTTTGATTGTTTAACCAATATTAGTTTTGGCCCACCGCATGTTTGCAACTTTCGCTACCTGATGCTGGGCCAGATCTCTGAGAAGCAAATCATCCAACAGCAGAAACTAGGCCCTGAGTTAGCATGGGGCTAGAATAAATCCCCACACTTTTTTTTTGGGTAAGTACAAACACCCTAGCACACCCACCCCCTGTCAGTCCCCAGTTAGTCACACTGCAATGTTAGCCACCCCCACTTTGGGAATCGATACAGGCTAACTTCACACTTTTTTTTTTTTTTTGCGCACCCATATGGTTAATCACACTATGCACCTACTCACTAGTGGGTTAGTGTGTTTCTTTGGCATTCGAACCACCTGAGACCTGCAGTTGAAACGCCAGGGCGTGTTCTAGCTGGGTAACAGGCAAGGCACACATATATCTTCACTTGGTCTACCAGCTCGGCTAGGAGAGCTAACAATGTGTAGACACCTCACCTTTACAAAGCATGTGAACCACTAGCTTGCAATGATTTAACAAGAATTGGTTTTTCCGTATGGTTAAATACTTGTCCCCGAGGTGATGAATGGACCGGATTGGCCGATGGACTCCGCATGCAGTTGTAGAAGCATGTGTGACACGTGCATACGAAGAACAGCACAAACTACAAAAATACACAAAAAGACAAAAAAAAAAATGAAAGAAGAAAAGAAAAAAGAAAAAGAAAAAGGAAAAATGTGGCAACGACCACCATAGGAAACGGTCACATGGTGGCCATCCACGGGCATCCAGCATGCATTCCCTGCAACACAGCCACCTCTCCATCTCACACATGCCGACATACCCCACAACCAACTCAGCCTTTGGATCCACGTGAACATCATGTGGCCGCTCTAAGCTGGCGAGTCATGATGAAAAATAACGGCAAGCGTACATTCTAAGTTGGTGAGTAAATGTAAAATTCACCGCGCGTCTGCTTCGCACTCGCAATGAAATATCAAATCGCCTAAGTTCGTCTATTTAAGCGGGTCCTAATGAACGAACGAATGACACCAAATCACAGTGATGGAGAGATGAGAAGGTTTTGAGAGAATAAGAGATAATGACTGAGTCTTCGATGAAGCTTTGCCAAAACTCTGCCTCGCAGAGGATTGAAACATCCGAAGCAGTCGAAGCCCTGCCCCACTGATCAACCATCTGATACTGGCAGGGCAAGCCTCTTGCTTTTGCAACTATACATCAGTAGTCAAATCTCTGTCTTTGTCTATTTCTCTATTAAGAAGTCAAAATTAAGCAACATCGAGTAAGGTTGGAATCTGGGACGTCTAATCATCCTCTATCTTTTTCTCATAAAGAAGGGGTGTCGAATTTTTCCTTTTCCCTCTCACATTTCGAAGTATTCACTCTCCGTCAGTAATCCTTAAAATTAAAGTTGACGAGTAGGGTCGGAATCCAGGGCGTCCGATTATCCTTTGTCTTTTCTATGAGAAATGGTGCCTGACTCCCCATTTTCCCTCTTACACCTCGAAATCAAACCGTATTCCACTCCGCACATTCCTTATACACTCCATCCTTTCACACACCAACGATTTACTTTTACTGTCGTTTCTTTTTTGTTTTTGCCAACCTGGGCCCTAAAAGGCCTGTATAGTTTGGACTAATCCTATTATATTGTTGTTGTGTTTTTGTTATTTTTCCTACTCGGGCCTTAAAAAGCCTATGAAGTATGACATAATCTTGTAGGTTTGGACGCTCTTCAGAATTCTCCCGAAACTGTTCAGCCCAGCAAAGTAGAGACCGTGTGGTATACAGGCGATAATGGGGTACCTAATACATTCCCCTTTCGTAGCCGCGGCCCTTATCCAGAATCTACGGTGTAGACCAACTTATCTAAATGAGAGTCATTTAAAAGACAATGGGTTCTTCGGAATACCTTTGTCATTAAGGTAGTTTCACGGGTTTTACCCGACCGTAGATTCAAACACCTTTTTTTGACTGGTGACGACTCCATCAAATATACTAAGTCTAAGAATGCCATTCTGTCGTCCTTGAGAATGTTTTGCACAACTAAGAAAAATCAAAGTCAAGTGAACAAATCATTATAAATGTGCGCCCCACTCTAAATATAGACTAAAAGAAACCAAAACAAAAAAGAAAACAGTAGACACACGCGCTTGATTCGGCGTTCACACAATGCTTTTTTTTATCGACACCCATGCACCCACGCACACCACAATGGATACTCGAACCCATGATCTCTACATTGCAACTCTTGTGAGTCCCAAATTAACACTGGAGTATCTCTCATCAATATATATATATATATATATATATATATATATATATATATATATATATATATATATATATATATATATATATATATCACCAAATCACATAAGCAAAAACAGTCTTTCAAAGTGAAAATACAAAACCACTAATCCCATATTTGATTTTTTGTTTAGTGAATGACCCACCTGAAGAAGTTCAGAGGTGCACTGCAATGTTGCTTCTTAAAGGCATTTCACATTTCTCAATAGTGCAACAGAACTCTTGTATACTATTCTCCATATTCAATTGAATCCAATTCAAACCTTTGTATAACTTGTATTTGATCTCAAGACCATAATCATGTTTATCATTCGCTGCTATCAAGAAGATAAATTATCTTTTTTCTTTTAATTTTACTCAAGAAACAAAAAGAATTTAAAGATGAGAAAATTATCACATAATATTCTCCATGTTTTCCAAATAGGCTCTTACTTAAAGATAAGCTACTTATGTCTCTCAAGTAACTTATATTGATTTCTACTTATTAAACTAAAGTGATTAACTAACTTTAAATAAAAAAAGTTACTTATACATGATCATATATAAACCAAACTTATCTCAAATAAGTTACTTATCCATTGCTGTAAGTAGAAAAAGTAACTTATCTGGTGGCATCTAATGCCCGTTTGGATTCTAAGTTACTTAAGATAAGCTACTTATCATGTAAGTCTGGGTTTCAACTTAATCAACAGATAAGCATGTTTGGTTAACAACATACTTATCATCCAAAAAGTAGAAAAGCATGTTTGGTTAACAACATACTTATCATCCAAAAAGTAGAAAAGCAGGTTTGGTTTCCAACATCATAAGTAATTATCCCTCAAGTCTATTTGGTCCCCATCACATCCACTGTCCATCATTTGGGGCTAACCTTTGATGTGGATAGTTCATTGTGTGGCCCCACTAATGTGGGTCATCCATCATGTGGGGCCCACCTTGGATGTGAGCCATTTAGCATTAGGGTCTGGTCTTTAATGTGCACCGTTATTAGGTAGGGCCCACCTTTGATGTTGGCCATCCATCATGTGGGGCCTACCATCAATGTTATTGTCCATCATGTGGGCCCCATCTTCAATATCCACCACCCATCACGTGGTGCCCACCTTTGATGAGGACCATCCATCATGTGGGCCCACCTCCCATGTGGGTCGTCCATCATGAGGGGCTCGCCCTGGATATGGGACATTCTCATTAGTTCGACCTTTGATGTGGACTGTCCATCATGTGAGGCCCACCTTGATGTGGATCATCCATCATGTGGAGCCCACCATATAATTGCCCATCATGTGGAGTCCACCTTTAATATGGACTATCCATCATGTGGGCCCCACCTTCAATGCGGAGCCAATTTTTGATGTAGACCATTCATTATGTGGGTCATCCATCATGCAGGGCCCACCTTGGATGTGGGCAATTCATCATTATGGCCCGACCTTTAATGTGCACCATTGATTATGTAGGGCCCGCCTTTGAGTAGGACCCACCATCAATGTTATCATCCATCATGTGGGGCTCACCTTCAATATCCACCGCCCGTCATGTGAACCTACCATGCACACCTACACTGTCCATTTATGTGGGGCTTGCCTTGATGTTTACCTACCATACAATCTGTTCATGTGATCGTATAGATAAGGATGAAAGTAAAACGCAAATATCAGCTTGATTCAGCCATTGCGGATCTCTGTCTGGACATAGAACTAAATCAGGTGGCCCACTATGATGTTTAATTGCCTCCACCCTGTTGATTAGGCACACAAGACTTGAATGTAGGGAATGTACAAAGATTATCTTGGTCCTAAACTGATGTGGGCCCCACCATAAAAAAAACGGTAGGGACATGCCTACCTTGGAAACTTTCTTGGGACCCACGATGGCGTATGTCTTAGACCCATGTTGTCCATCTAGTGGATGAGATCCATTGTGATGTATGTATCTCACATCTATGTCGTTCATCCAGTGGGCGGGGCCTACTGATGTATGTGTTCTATATATCCACTCGTCCATCTATTTTGCCAACCCTATTAAAGGACGGGTAAAAAAATGAGTGAAACCAGATCCCTAGTGGGACCCACTATTGTGAGCCTCTTGGGGTCCAGCGGGTGGACCCCACACTCTAGGAATACTCTAGGAATCAGTAGAGATAATGACTCTCATAGTTGAAACATTCCCAAGTAACCACGGTTGAAATGAATGGTAAACAACATACTTATTATCTTTTCCTCTCTTTCATCTCTCCTATTCCTCTCTTTAGCAACTTATGAAAAGTAAAATAGCTAAAAAAATTAACCAAAGTGATTATGTATTTTTAAGTAAAAAAGTTGCTTATTATTAATCATAAACCAAACTTATACTTATTTGAAATAAGTTACTTATCTACTGCTATAAGTAGAAAAAGTTAACTTATTTGGTGTTATCCAAACGGGCCCTAAAGGGCCCTAAGTGAATTAGTGTAAGGGCCCGTTTGATTAGCATCTGGAAACCCATTTCCAATTTAAAATCGAGATTCTAGCATAATTCGATTTTAACTAGTGTGTTTGGTGGCAAGTTCCAGCTAAATAAGATTTCGTATAAAAACTTAATTTGGTTGGAATCGAGATTAGTGGAAACAGTGTAGGGAACCATTTCTACGAAAGGGAAAAGAGGCAAAAGTGAGTGTCACTCACCTCCATGTATGGGTTGTGCATCTATGATGTATCTATTTTATATCCACACATGGTCCATTTGTTTTGAGAGCTCAATTAAGAGCACTAGACAAAAAATGAGGGAGATCTAAATCTCAAGTGGACCACACCGCATAAAACAATGTTGATTGAACGTCCACCATGAAAAACTTCCTAGGGCCCACTATAATGTTTATTTGCCATCCAACCTGGCCATATGTCTTGTGGGACTACTATAGGCCAAGGGTCAGGTTCTCAGGCGGATCTGAAGCCTAAGTGGGCCATGCCACAAGCAACGGTTGGAACAAAATCTAGATTACACAATTTTCAACCAAACAACAATTGGAACTTGATTTCCAGCCTAGTTTCTGCAATTTTGGATTTCAACAATGAAATCTAGATTTTCTCAGGAATCTAGATCCTACAACCAAACATGCCCTAATGAACGTATCCATGCATCCTTTTGTAAAGATATGTATGACGTGTTATTACGTAAGTTCGCATACTTTATGAGAACACATACACGCTGACACGCATATCTAATTAAAACACAAAATACATGCATGACACGCCATGTTTTTAAAATACATATATATGCAAGATAGCATACCTCATCCCCACCTAACTTGCAAACCAAACTTAAAACATTAAAATCCAGGAAAGCTAAAACCCTAAAAATGCCACCCCATGGAATCATACTAGGTGGCTTTGGCATGTGATGCATGTCCACCATTGTTATGATATCCCAGTGATTTTGTGGTCATGGCCCCAAGTTTCTTGATCTTCTGTTGGACCATATCACAGATGGTTGATATTGTCTTGTGACCGGACAGCCGGAAGCTGATCGCGTCCAGGTACCATCCGCTCCTTCCTCTGAACCCCACGATCCGGCCTTCCTCAATCTGAAACGTGAATGGCGTTCCTTCCTCGACCCCGAAAGGCCCGAAGGTCTTCTTGTTGCTCTTGAACGAGAGTGATCGGATCACAGGCGTCCCACCGCTCACTACTGGGCCGTAGTGGCCGCTTACGGCTATCAAGAACTCCTCTGGGTACTGCAGTTTTATCTGAAATGTAGACATATGTTCAGTTCTTGGATCAACTAACGATGGTCTGGTGGGCCATGTACGAGATTCCTTCGATCAGACGGTGAGAATTGTTGGGCCAATGATGAATGTGTCATGTGGTACATTCATGGTGGGCCCCACGGTTTGGTGATCTGGACCGTTAATTTGATGGATTCATCCATTGTCTAACAGTCTTCCAAACTGGAAGATCCTGCAGGTTTTTCATCTGTCCTTGTAAGCCATTGGAGGGTTCGGATCATTCATTTTAGAAAGTTTGAGGGAGTCTACAATTCAAGTGGGTCCATATCAACGGTTGAGGATCTTCAAGGCATCCCCAACCGGTGAGTGGCCCCAAGATCAATGGCTTGGATGATCAAACCACGGGCCCCACATGCCTGGAAAGCAAATGAGAAAGAGGAAGGGTAATTGCTTACATGGGCAGTGTAATTCCCTCCATTTCCTCCATGTTTATCTGACAAAACGCTCGTACCGTTCTTGTCATACTCGACTCGGATGGAATCAATGCAACGGTCATAAACAAGGGTTATTTCTCTGATTCCATGGAAACTTCCATCATCCCAACTGCTCCCTCCGTGGCCCCCCCATAGGTCTACTTTTGTTGACTTTTTTGACCCACCTGCCTTCTTTTTATCAGTACCCTACACACAAAGCCACACCAAAAAATTCAAACAAGAAAACCAACCATTCAGATCACTTGGATACAATGGTGATGGGTGGTTGCATATGTGTAAAAAAAAGAAGAAAGAAAGATACAAGTCATTTAACGGGTGGGCCCCACCATATATTTGTACCGTGACCTAAAAGCAAGATTTTTGCAAGATCCAAGTCATTTTACGAGTGGGCCCCACCATTTGTGTCGTGACCTAAAAGCAAGATGATATGATGCTTGCCACAATTACGGGAAAGAAAAATGCCCTAAGGGCAATCTAGACCTTATTATGGGATTGTCACCTTCTTTAAAATAGAAAATCTGATTTTTAGATCACGTGATGTGTGTGTATATGTAATGGCTTCACATCCTTGAGGCGTGTTTGGATATCTGCTTCAACACAGAGGTCATGGGTTCAAGAAGTAACCCCCATTTTGGGATGCCATGACCTCAATGTTGAAATGAGGCTATCTTCACTTGGCCTACCACTTGAGCTATGGATCTGGGTGTTAAAAATATAAAATAAAAAAACATCAAACATGAGTAAAAAAGGATTGTGGATTGGCTCGTTGGGAGTATAAGATGTATGGTAGCATATGTTGCACTTATATCTTGTATTTACACATAAAATATGAAATATGTGCACATTTATACATGTGACATATGTAGGGTACTTGAAGATAGATGATGGCACAAGTATACATGTGAGGGTGCTTGAATATGGACATTCACACATAGGGCATAAGACCTATATAATTGATAAATTAGGTGCACTAGTATGCCACATAGGAAAGTGCACTAACGGATTTTGAATCATATCCAAAGCTTAAGTGGACCAAACCACAGGAAACAATGTGCATTCATTTATTTGTATTATGTATTATCCACACCGTCCATCCGTTTTTACATATCATTTTAGGACATGATCTCAACATTGAATCATATCCAAAGCTCAAGTGGATCACACCACAGGAACCGTGTGCATACTGAATCGAGCCAAGCATCGTGATACTGAAACATGTCTAGCAAATCCAGTTTCACTATGCTTGCTTAGGCGTATTTCCAACCTGTGAGTGACTTCCAAATGCAAAGTTGTCAAATACTATTTAAAACTCAAATACAATTTAATAAAATTGTTATGTCCAAACACTACATAAGAGCACAAACACGCGTTTGCATACAATAATGATCATATATAGCTAGAAACAAATAAAATGGATTACGGAATTAAAGAAGAAGAAAAAAAGAGAGAATCTGCTCCCTAACAGTCTCAATTCACAAATTAGAAAAGTCAATGTTTTTTTTTAATACTGAAAATGTCATGAATTTTAACTAGAGCTGTACACCGAGCTAAGCCGAACCGAGCTGGGATTAGCTCAGCTCGGCTCAACCAGTTGACAACCCTGGCTCGAGCTCAGCTCAACTTGGCCTTCGAGGTAGATTGTTAGGCTCGGCTTGGTTTGATCAAGCTTTCGAGCCGAATTCGACATCAATCTTTTCAAACCTAATTTGAGCCGAGGGTCGAGCTTATTAGGCTTGGCTTGTTAGGTAGATTCTTAGGCTAGGCTTGAAAAAAAACTGTATTGTTTTCACAAACTATATATATATATATAACATAGTCACACACACACCCGAGCTTAGGTTAGCTCGAGCTCAGCTTGAGCTGAGTCGAGTTGCGATTGAGTTGAACTTTGAGCTGAGCTGAGCCGAGCTTAGGTTAGCTCGAGTTCGGCTCGAAAATCCTTATGAGCATGGAAAAACGGCTCAACTCAGTTCAAACCCAACCTTTGAACCGACCCAAATCGAGCCAATTTGAGCCCAGTCGAGCTAGCTTGGCTCGTGTTCATCTCTAATTTTAAGCCTGTGTTGAGTTAGATCACTGTAAACGCCATTACATGTGTTTAGCATAGCCCATAAGCACAAGATCCAATCCATCCACCATGAGGGTCACACAGTGATGATGTCCTGGCCCAGTAACCAGGTTGGTCCACTAATCAGTTGAGCCACAGTATATGAGTGAACTTTTCTAAGGCATCCACATGTTTACGACATAGTGGCCTGCCTAATGAGTGGACCAACTCAATTCTTGGGTGAGAACATCTATTAGGTAAGACCCAACTGATAGACAGCTTGGATATTGCACACATCCATTTGATGATACAACTGGGGATTTCTTCTCTCATGCAAGACTTTTAGATGAAATGTGCACCCATGACAAGAATCTATATAAAACATACCATTTAAATTTCATACCATATTGAATTCCTCTGGTGGATGGTAAGGAGAAGAGAAGGAGGAAATTACAGCAATGGAGACTGAGACCTTAGAAAATGGTACGCGAGAATATATATTGTTCATATGTTTTATATAGGGAGAGAATGAGAAGGTGGTAGACTCGAATTAGAATCAGGTTCTGTTTCTTCAAGCGCGCACTACCAATGTCTGCTACTTTAGCTTTCACAAAAGCATTAGCATAAGATATGAGCATTTTGGTAGTTCTTCTAAGGCCAACGGTGGTAAAAAAATCTATAAGAAAAGATTTATGTTGATTGGATGGTTGGTATTGCTTGGAATCTATCAGTAGTGCGGTCAGTTAGATGGGAGTTATTGAGATGGGTATCTTTTCATTTTCCTTATAGGATTTGAAAGCTGACAACCTCTTAGTGACGTGTTCTTTAAATCAGGAGTCCGGATTCTTAAATCAGTGGGCATGGGGACATTGAAGCGCATGTGGAGAGAGAAAGGAAGATCTCAGTGCTGGTCCATTCTGTGGGCCCCATCATGATGTATATGTTTTATCCACTCCGTCCATCCATTTTACGAAATCATTTTAGGGCACTAGCCCAAAATTAAAGCAGATCTAAATCTTATTTGGACCATTCCACATGAAACATTGGTGATTGAATTCACAGCATTAAAAACTTTCGGGGGCCCACAAATGTTTTGGATCAAGCTGATATTTGTGTTTACCCTTCATCCAGGTCCATGTGACATAATCAATAGGTTGTATGGCAAATAAACATTACAGTGGGCCATAGGAAGTTTTTAATGATAGTAGTTCAATCACCACTGTTTCCTGTGGTGTGGTCCACCTGGGATTTGGATCTGCCTCATTTTTGGGTTTATGCCCTAAAATGAACTGGTAAAATGGATGAACGGCATGGATGAAACGCATGCATCATGGTGGGGCCTGTGGAGCTTTTCTAGCACTGACCAGTACCTACTTGGGTGCTGTAGGGATCACTGCCGAATCCGAATTCTGCAGCTAGAGGGGTCCTGGGGCAACACATACAAATCAAAGTGGGCCCATCAAAATTCAAGGGGGGTGTCCGTTTCTCACCCGTTCCCTAGAACAGGTGATATATTCTAGAAGTGTTCAAGTCTAATGGTTTGACCACAAGCTATAGTTCACCTATATGATGACTTTCAAAGTATTCAGTCACATATGGCCCTTCTAATATGTTGGTCCAACCACAAGGATCACCTAATGTAATGTTCAGTTCTATCCATGCATAAAGGAGACCACAACATAAAAAAAAGCAACTTCCAGACATTGGTAAGTAGAGAAATATAAGCGTGATCCACTCAATGAGTTGTTGTTGAGAATTTTTTTCAAAGGTGATGCTCTTGACGGGGCCAACTTATTAGACAGGTTGGATGTTGCATTCACACGGAAGATTGCAAGTTATCTGCAAGTTGGTTAACTTATGGTTCAACAAGTTGGACTTAAACCTCTTAAAAGAGTTTTACCCCATGATTGCCCTTCATTTTTACAGGGATCACAGTGGTGCATATTTCAGCCACCAGATGTGTAATCCCATATTTGGCTTAGAGCCCAAAAAACAACATGCTAAACCTATCCTGAGGGAAACAGTTGGGAGAGAAAAATCCATTTTGATTATTATAGGGCCCACTGTGATGATTATAGGCAATGCACTCCAACCATTAGATGACACACTAAAACTTAAGTCTGGGTTTTAAAAATCGGGCCCATTCGTGATTCATTCATTGGACCACACTAAGGAAAACAGTTTAGAAGGTGAGCATTGCCTTATATATTATTTCTGATCATGTGGTCCACCTGAATTAGGAATGGAGCTGAGTTTTTGGCCCTGGGCCTAACATGGGGTATCTCACTTGATTGTTTGGGTTGATTTCACATAAGTACTATGGTGGGACCCTAGATGAGTGGGCAACCCTTTTTCTTATCTCCCTTTATTTATTAACATTAAGACCACCTACTTGACGGTGTGTGTATAGAGAGAGAGAGAGAGAGAGAGAGAGAGAGAGAGGAATGCTCACCTCCACACCAGTACTCACAAGAACTCGTGAATACTTTTTAAAAACTTGTCACACGTGATGTGAGCCCAAATTCTGAATCGTTCATGTGATACAACACCCCAAAAAACTCCCACGGCCTAACTTTCAACCTGATCCAAAACTCTAGTAGGCTGTAGCAAAGAGAGAGAGGCAAATCAAATGAGACAACTGTTTCCTTTTGGGAGAGAGAGAAAGGATTGCTCACCCCCCCCCCCCCCCCCCCCCCTTCTTCATATGGTTCATAAAATATAGAACTATAAAAATGATCTAGGCCCAATAACTGTTCTAAGTGGTATTTTCACCCAAGGCTTTCCCACTTTGGGTCTTTCAACTTAAATGGATCAATCTGCCAACATTAGTGCATGTTTTACAATTCAATGATCCATGAGTGTGGTTACACACGAGGAAGAGAGAGAGAGAGAGAGAGAGAGAGAGAGAGAGAGAGCTACTCACATAAAAAGGAGGAACTGAAATGGGCCGTATACGTAACCGGAAGTGGGTAAAATCTAGGATAGGTTGATAAGCACTAGCAAATATTGGATGGTCTAAATCCCTCTCTTAGCAGCTAATTGTATGTGTAAAATTATCCAAGAAACACACCTAACTCCATAGGTTGCGTTTGGATGCACTATCAAATTGAATTGCATTACTTAAGAAAATGGAATAGTAGGAACTCTCCATGTTCTTGGTACTATTGCAAATAAATTATGGCACATATCATTATTCAATCATGATGATCCTGAACTTTGATTTTTCCAGTTGAATCAGAGTCATAGAGAATTCTCTTTCAAGTGCCTTTGGGCTACACTTTTAATGGGTGACTCGGAACAGCACACAAATGTCTTTAAGCAGCCCAACCTCATGCCAGACCTAAATTTTCAGCCCAATCCCAGTCATCAGGCCGAGTGTAGGGGCCCAAGCCCTACCATCCGAGCCGCCCAGCCCATTGCCACCCAAATCTCACATATGAGCCCATCCATGCATGTCATAGCATATCTATTTTCACAGGAAAATTTCATATCCAGGCGGCTAGGCCTCACCAGGGTTAGCATTAGTGCACTGCATATAGAGGTGAACACAAGCCAAACTAGCCTGATTAACTTCCTCAACTTAGATCGAATAAGCTCAATTCAGCTCAGATTGAAAGCTACGTTTGAGCTGAGATGAGTTTTTTTTTTTTTGAGCTCGAAATAATTTTGAGCTGAGTTTGAGCTCGACTCAACTCAGTTTGAAGCTAAGCTCAAACTTGACTTGGTTCAACTCGATATAAAGCTCAGCTCGAACTTGGCTCAGTTCGAAGCTCGGGTTGAACTTGACTCGGTTCAACTTGGCTCAACAACACTTTATATATATATATATATATATATATATATATATATATATATATATATATATATATATATATATATTCACCCGAGCCTTCTTTTTTTTTTTGCAGCCTGAGCTGCTGATCGAACCAAGCCGATGTCGCCACTCAAGCTTGAGGACCAAGCTGAGCCGAACTTGAGCTGAGCCCAAAACTCAGCCAAGTCAACATTACTCTCTGAGATTTTGAACCAACTCACAATAAAATCATCCATGATTATGATTTTGTTTTGAATTGACAAGATTAACTAGGGCCAGTCACTCACCTGGTCGAGTGTTCTTTATTACTTAATGGTGAAAGGGAGTGTGAATGAGTTTCATGCTTATGCTGTGCACTTTTTATTTTATTTTTTGGTTTTATATTTTACTAAGGCTATATATTTCTTACCTTAATTCTTAAATACTGGGTTGAGTCAAGTCACTTGTCAATTCTTTGAGCCAACTGGCCGGAATAATTGAAGGTTGAGATTGACCGTTAACTAGGTCTAGCAATGGGTCGTGTTGAGCCGTGTTTGTGTCGTGTCATGTTAAAAATTTGCTCAAACCCATTCATTAATTTAACGGGTTACCCGAGCCGTATAACCCATTAGGCCAGTCTACTCATCAGATGGCCACACCGTTGATGAGGACAACTGACAGTCTGACGCAACATACAGTTGTGGTCCACCTAATGGGCCCATTCTATCACCGGAAAACAATAGGATTCACCTGTGAGACGAGGAGGAATCACCTGTACATTGCAATATTGCATATGATGGAGTGCCAAGGTTCATAGGTGGGCCATGGTTTGGTGATTTAGACCATTATGTTAACGGGTTAAACCGGTTCGCGGCTGAAACACTAACCTGACCCGTTATGTTAACGGTTCTTAATGGGTTAACCCGTTGTGACCTGACATGATAAGGCTGGACCTGAACACTGGTCTTTTCGTGTGGGTTTTATGCCGGTTAACAGGTCGTACGTGTGGAATTTTGCCAGGCCTATCATTAACTGTGTTGTTTAGGCCCCGTTTGGCATCATAGGTCTAGGGGAATTTGAGATGGATTCAAATTCCCTAATGTGTTTGGCACATAAAGCAACTGGTGTTTCAATACTCTCCCAAGAGGGGGTTTCAAATCTAAGGTAGAAGCTAGGATTGCATCTAAAATCCTTCCAAGAGTCACATATGTAACATATATGTCACTAGGCTACTAATCTACTGGGCACATGGCCTAATGATGATATCCCTAAACAATCAGATTATCAATTGAATAACTAAAATTACTTTAATAGGACGATCCGAGCCGTCCAACATTGTCCATTTAAATCAATGGTTAAAAATCATTAGTTAGTTACTTGGATGTGATCCTTTGCTTGTGGCCTATCTAGGACTTGAAATTTGATCATTTTTGGCCAAAGTATATATTTCAACAGGCTTATTACCACCATTGTGTCCAACATGACATACTTATACTAATTAGGAATATTAAAGTTGACATAGTGATTAAATTCAAACTCTTGTAAATATCCTATTTTTTTGGATAACTGGGGATTCCAAATCTAAGGTGCCACACACAACGGAGTTCCAAATTCAGGGGTTCCAAGTTCACGCTCCAATCAGGTCCAGTCTTCCATCCACGATGGCTCCCCGATCTGGAAGGAAGCGGATTGCGTACTGAGTAACTCATGAATCTTTTACCGAGTAAACTCTGTTGGGTCCACTGTGGATGTGTGTGGTATATCCACGCCATCCATCCAATTTTTCAGTTCATTTTAGGGGATGAGACCAAAACCGAGTCATAAACAAAGCTTAAGTGGACCACACCACTAGAAACGGTGGTTATAATGACGTCCACTGTTGAAACCTTCCCAAGGCCCACAGTGATGTTTATTTTCCATCCAACCTGTTCATAAGGTCACAAAGATACGGATGAAGGGAAAATAGAAACATCAGCTTCATCCAAAACTTCTGTGGACCTAAGAAGCTTTCAACGGTATACGTTCAATTCACACCGTTTCCTTTATTGTAGTCCACCTGAGCTTTGGATATTCTTGAATTTTGGGATCATGCCTTTAAATGATCTGAAAAATTAGATGGACGGTGTGGATATGGCACATACATCACGGTGGGCCCCACAAAGTTTACTCCGTACGCTAAGCGTACGCAATTCGATTTCGATCTTGGAAGTTCCCCAAAAGTAGCGAGCATTTTGGATATCCGGAGAGTGAATGGGTTGAGTACCGACATCGTGGGCCCCACTAGCGTGATAGCACCTCGACCACCATAAATTGCAATATTCTTTCCTCTTTTAGGTTCTGATCATATCATTTCGGCATCTTCAAGATGACCGCCATCAGAATCTGTCGGAGAGGTGGGCCCACACACGTACTTGCATGACCAACAAACTGGGCCCATCACTAGATGGAAGTGGGGCCCACAATCTGATCACCTTTTGGGTAGTAGACGTGAGATTGAAGGGGTGAAAGGCAGAGATGTGTGCCTACTTGGCGTGTGCAAGACACGTGCCATGGATGAACAATAGCCCCGTTGGTTACCTCACCAGGTTGGGCCGGGAAGTTCCCTGATTATTAATTCATTTTGGTTATTGTCCTGCACATTAGGGCTGTAAATGGGTCATTGGACCTTATGGGGTACCCAGACCCAACCCATTGAGACCCGACCCAGGCCCAACCCATTTGTTAAATGGTACGGGTCTGGGTCCAAGAATAGACCCATTTGTTAAACGAGTTTGGGTCTGGTTTCCTTTATATTAGGCCCGACCTGACCCAAACCCATTTAGTAAGTGGGCAGGTTTGGTCTATGTTACAAGGGACCCGTCCAGCCCAAACCCGTTCAGACCCGATTTTAAGCCTTGTAAAATGCTTGCATACTTGATCCAAACCTAGACCCATTAGACCCGGCCCATTTATAAATGGGTCTGGGTGGATCTCCCTCTACCAGACCCGGACCCATTTATAAATGGGTCTGATGGGCTGACTCGGACCCCCCCATTTAGTAAAAGGGTCTGGGTCTAAAATTTGGACCCAGACCCGTTTAGTAAACGTTGGTTGGTTCCTCATCAGGTAGGGGATAATACTTCCTCTCCTATGGCATTAGTTTTTTGCAGAAGTTGAAAGGGCCTTTTGAGAATTAGGTGTGGGCTCCATAAAATCGATTGTTGGGGTCACCCCTCGACCGATTTGATCCATTCACTTTAATTGGACACATGTGGACCCACAGGAGGGTCATTTCAAAAAATAATTTAGAGCTTTCTGTTGCCCACACTTGAATTAACGCAGTGAGTTAATTTTGAACTATTTCCTCCAGTGTAATTCATCCGTGATGAGCTTTGCCCTCGAAATTGGATAGATTGCATGAAATTAAAACCCCTTGTGAACGGCTTGGATATGTTCGAAGACTATCTAATGGACCCGCAGAATGAGTTCAATAGATGAGTCTTTTGCACGAAAAAGGCCATTCAGTCTTTTTCTTTTCTTCTTCTTCTTCTTCTTTTTTTTTTTTCCCTTCCAGAAGGGGACTACTTCGTCGTTAAAGACACTACCACCTCCATGGTACCTACTCCGATAAGCTTCCAACATGTATCTGACGTCATTCCCTCCTTTTTAGTGAGCTTTCGAGTATTTTTTTTTAAGTTAACTGTCATAACTTCATGCAGGTTGTAAATCCCATGAAAAATGAGCCCACTTTTAGGCAATCAAATGGTGTTTAAAGGAGGTGATTCCAAATTCATGTGAAAGTTCATCAAATTACCTTTCCAATAAGTACAAGATCACCTAAATCAAACATGTAACAAGGGAGTTATGATCGTTTTCGTCGGATCTGTGAACGACGGAGTATCGACGAACGACAATGACTTTGGGCCTACTTTTGGGTAATAAAGTGGGGTCTAAATGAGGTGATTCCAAAGCCATATGAAATTTCATCAAATTAACTTTACAACAAGTACAAGATCACCCAAATCGAACATGTGACGAGGGAGTTAGGATCGTTTTCATCAGATCTGCAAACGACGGAGTATTGACGAACAACGGTGACTTTGGGCAATCAAGTGGGGTTCAAATGAGGTGATTCCAAAGCCATATGAAAATTCATCAAATTATCTTTCCAACAAGTACAAGATCATTCAAATTAGACATGTAACAAGGGATTATGATCGTTTTCGTCGGATTTGAGAACGATAGAGTATTGATGAATGATAGTGACTTTGGACCCATTTTTAGGTAATCAAGTGGGGTCCAAATGAGGTGATTCCTAAGCCATATAAAAGTTCATCAAATTATCTTTCCATCAAGTATAATCACCCAAATCGTACATGTAATAAGGAAGTTATGACCGTTTTTGCCGACAGACAATGACCATCACCGATACTCACTGTCCATCGCCGATAATGCACTGTCAATCGTTGATACTAGCACTGTCAATTGCCGATACTACACTACCAATCGCAGATACTCACTATTAATCATCGATACTACACTGTTAATCGCCGATACTACACTGTCAATCGCTGATACTGCACTGTCAATCACCGATAGTCACTGACCAATCGCCGATAGCCAGTGTCTATTGGCGATGGTAGTCTCTATCAATGAAAACAATCATAATTCCCTCATTACATGTCTGTTTTTGGTGATCTTGTAGTTATTGGAAAGATAATTTGATGAACTTTCAGAAGGACTTTGGAATCACCTCATTTGGAAACCACTTGATTTTCCAAAAGTGGGCCCAAAGTCACCATCGTTCGTCGATACTATGTTGTTCCCAGATCCAATGAAAACAATCATAGCTCCCTCATTACAAGTTCGATTTAGGTGATCTTATACTTATTGGAAAGGTAATTTGATGAACTTTTATATGGCTTTAGAATCACATCATTTGTACCATACTTGATTCCCTTAAAGTGGGCCCAAAATCACTATCATTCGTCGATACCCTATCTTTCGCAGATCTGACGAAAACAATCAAACTCTCTCGTTACATGTTCAATTTAGGGTGATCTTGTACTTATTCCAAAAGATAATTTGATTAACTTTCACATGACTTTAGAATTACCTCATTTGGACACCATTTGATTACCTAAAAGTGAGCTCAATTTTTGTGGGATTTGCAACCTGCATGGAGTTATGACAGTTTAACTCCGAAAAAACACTCAGAAGCTTGTTGGAATGGAGGGAATGATGCCAGATACACGTTGGAAGCTCGTCGGAGTGGGTCCTAAGGAGGTGGCAAGGATCCCAACGGCTAAATGGTCCATTCTCGGAAAAAAATAGATGAACAAAAGAAGGAAAAGGCTAAATGACCTTTCCTGCGCAAGAGACCCATCTATTGAACCTATCCCACATCTTATGTGGATTCATTGAATAGTCTTGGAGCAGATTCAAGCTATCTACATTAAATGGATTTTAATTTCATGACATCTGTCCAAGTTTGAGAGTAAAACTCATCATGGATAGACCACATCAGAGGAAATAGTTCGGAATTAACACACAACGTTAATGTAGGTGTGTGCTACAGAAAGCTTTAATTTTTTTTTTTGAAATGACCCTCCTATGGGTTCACAGATGTTTGATTAAAGTGAATGGATCAGATTAGTCGAGGGGTCGTCCCAACAGTTGATTTTGTAGAACCTACACTCATTTCTCAAAAGGCTCTCTCGACTTCTGCAAAAAGTTGTTGCAGGTATGAGAGGTGTGACAGATAGGCATTTTGGTCCAATGAAAATTGATACAGTGCCTAACGGGCTACATAAATAATAGGTTTTGTACGAACATACTAATAACCAAAATGACATTATAATTTGGGATTTTTTCAACTATTATCTCGATTGGACGCAACTTCCGAGGTGGGTGGTCCCCTGACTGTGGGGCCCACCGTAAATGTATGTGCCTTAAGTCCCCGCCATCCATCCATTTTTAAAGATCATTTTACGTCATGATCCCAAAAATGAAGCAAATCCAAATCCTAGGTGGCCCACACCAAAAAAAAAAACAATGGTGATTAAATACTCACCATTAAATAATCTTCGGAGGCCACTGGAATGTTTATTTACCATCCAACTTATTTATAAGATAAAAAAAGACATGGATGAAGGGACCACATAAATATCAGCTTGATCCAAAACTTTTATGGCTCATGAGAAGTTCTTAATGGTTAATCACCATGGATTTCTATGGTGTGGTTCACCTGAGACTTGGATAATCTTAATTTTTAGCTTTCATGCCATAAAATGAGGTGTAAAAACGGATGAACCGAATGGATGAAAGGAACATATATCAAAGAGGGCCCCACCGTTAGGGATCCACGGAAGCCGCGCTCCATCAGGTTGGCTGTATATGTACGGTGAAGACAGGCCGCTGGTGAATGTTGATTTTCTTTCTAAAAGCGTCCATTCTGTCTGATGAGCCTATTGGCCTGATTTATGAGCCATGTCGCATTCACAGTTGGGTGCACGTCATGAATGACGTAGACATCTCACCCGTATACCTCATTGGTACGTGTCCCGTGCGTCGCGGAAGGTTGCGTGCAGCACCCGCCACAACGATATATCCCTCTTGGCACGACGTGCACCAAGTACTGTGGGGCCACCTTCGTGTGTATATATATTTTTTTCATCCAGGCCGTCTATACGTCTTTCCAGTTCATATTAGGGCATGTGCCCAAAAATGATGCAAATCCAAAGCTCAAGTGGACCACACCACAGAAAACAGTGGGGATTGAATGCCTAGTGTTGAAATCTTCTTGAGGGCAACAGAAATGTTGGATTGAACAGGTTGGATGGACAATAAAACATTAGTAGGCGTTCAATCTCCACCGTTTCTTTGATGTGGTTCACTTGAGCTCTGGATATGCATCGCTTTTGGGATCATGCCTTAAAGTGGAAGGCAAAACGGATGGACGGTGTGGATAAAACAAATAGATCATGGTGGGCCCACAGAGTTTGGACCACGTTGTGCCACAGGGATACGGTGCTGAGGCAATCAGCGTCCGGGTCCCATGGTTAACGTCTTCTGATCTGCCATAACATAATTACAAACCGTTGAAAAACATATAGTTAGAAAAGATGCCTGAAAATGACTTGAAAATGGACGTGGCCTGTTAGGCCATTGAATGAGACCGGAATACTCTCCTACACCTGTTGGAGGAAGTGTACACGACAACCAAGATGTGTGGGGCCCACCGTGATTGTTGTGTTGAGTCCACTTTGTCCGTCCGTTTCGCCATGTAACACCACTCGATCGGTGTGGCCCCACCTAAATTATAGATCAGGCTGATTTTTTAGATGTGACTCAGTTACGGTTGACTCACCTGATGAACGGGTTGGATGGCATATAAACAACGTGTTGGTTCATGCAAGTTTTCTCGCCGCTATTCACTTTGGTATGGCCCATCTGAGTTTTAGATCAGTTTAAGCTTTTAGACTCAGGTTTGTGCAGCTGATGGTCGGAGTGGATGTCACGCGCATCTGCAGGATGGGCCACCGAGCCGGGTTGTTGCAGGCTCTTCCTACAGCCTTTGTTTTAGAGGATTCTGGCCATGTCAGGGCCTCACCAAATCTGCTCCCCACTTGTTTTGGGTAGCTATGCTACTTGCTGCGACCTCAACCAGCGATGTCAGGGCCTATCCACCTCAATGTATGCATACATTGAATAGTGAAGCAGATCCAAATCTTAGGCGGACCACACCACAAGAAACAACGGTCATTGAACGCCCACCATTAAAACCTTCCACAGGTCCACTGTAATGTTGTTACGCCATTCACTTGTTGATAAGTGTTGGGGTTTGTCTCAATTTTAGACACCGGGGGGCTTTGGCTTTGGGCGACCGATGGGATCGAGTCAGGCGCTTGAAACTGTATCAGGATGGGCTTTGGAATTTGGATGCTGTTGGATTAAAAAGTGGGGTTGTCGATCACCCGAAACTCTCCGGATATTACTAGCTACTCTTTGGATAGAGCTTGGCTCTGTCAGGCGCCCTACAGCAGGCAAATTGTATAGGTTAGTTGTAAGATTTTGTTTCTAATTTTGATTTTTTTCTATTTAAAGGGGTGTAATGCGGGGGTTAAGGTGACACAAGTAGTCCTGCACATGTTTAAGTGGTTAAAAGAGTTCTAGGATGAGAGAAAGAGCTGGGGTTAGCTTGGGTGTCTCTTATGAGACTTGGATTAACGTAAGTTTTCTCTATTCTCTTGTAACTTTGATTTCATAGTGGATTATTTGCTTCCGTTAATTTTTTACCTATGAGGGAGTTTTTCACGTTAAAATCGGATTATGCTCTCTTGTGCATTGATTGTGTGGGTGTGATTGTCATTAGTGTTTGATCTCGTTTGATTCTCACTTCCACGGTTTCCTAATAATAAGGTCACATAAACTTAGATGAAGGGAAAATACAAACATAGCCTGATCAAATCTTTCATGGCCCACAATTTTTTTTAATACTCACTCACCACTGTTTATCGTGGTGTGGTCCACTTGAGATTTGGATTTGCTTCACTTTTGAGCCCATGCTATAAAATGATCTAGCAAAATGAATGGACACAATAAAGATATAATACATACATCCAGATGGGCCCCTTGTTCTTGGTCCCGCCCACATCGATGGTTCCAAGGTTGCAGTTCAGTTAGTTTCTCTCACAACCCGCACACTACCGAATTAAATCTCGTTGCCGTGGCCTCACTAAAACTCGATGGTCCTCCAGCCTAACTGAATCTGGTTTCGATGTTTATGCCCACTCTCTTATGGCAGATGTGGAGTTGGTGTATCCATCAATGGATCATCTGTGAGAGAGGCTCATCTATTCACTTGAATAGAAAAAAGACAGGAAAGGAAAGAACTTTGAGACAGATGCGGAGTTGGTGCATATATCTATCAATGGATTATCTGTAAGGGAGGCGCATCTATTCCCTCCAATAGAAAACATATAGAAAATTTAAAATCTTTGATATTCTGGCAGAGTGTGATGGATGATACGCAGGCACTTATAAACTATTTAGAAATCACATGCCTGACATGTAAGTCTGTCAAGTTAAACTGTCCAAACTATGGTTTCAAGTTTAGATGTATCTTAAGCCAAAATCAAGCCTTCTTTTATTATTTAACTGTTAGATTGGTGGACATTTATTGGACGGTTAAAAATAAAAGATATCTAATGACAAACAAGTCTCCACGGATCAGGGTCTAGGATCCTTCAGAAAATTGGATTTGTGACAGTGCCTTTAAAACAGTGGTTTCCACAATTTACTTGGTCTAATTTGAGTCAATGCTTGACATGTGTACAATTTATAAGTGCCTGCGTATCAAGGGTAGCTTGATGCCCGAGTATCATATACCTGCCTGTGAAAAAACCCATGCAATGACATAGGAACGGGTGAAATTGAGAATGGTTCAACGAGTGGATAAGCTCGGCTGATACAGACAGTCAAAAAGTAAAATAAATAAAAGAAAATAATATAAAACTACCTAATTAATATGGAATTTACATTTAATTACCTTTTTTTAAAAAAGGTTATCGAAAAGCTACCTCATTGATCAATATAATCATCATTCCACGATGTGGGTGGCTCAGGTGGGGCCCACCATGATGTTGATGTAAAAATCTCCCAATCACTAGGTATGTTACCCCATGCTAGGCCAAGAGCTAACAAATCAGCTCCGTTTGTGATTCAGGTGAACCACAAGATTGGAAGCAGTGTATAGGACAAAACTGGCCCTTTAAATTATTTCCATTAGTGTGTCCCATGTGAATAATAGAGGGGGTATGGTTTTTCAGAAAACAGTGTGGAATCTAATGATTGGAATGGATTTCTAATAATTATCAAGGTGGCCCTGTAAAAATTAAAGGTGGGCATCCATCTCCTAACTATTTCCTTTCGTGTGGCCCACCATAATCACATATTAGTCCGGTTTTCTACCTCTAAGCCTTGTATGGTACTAAGTATATAATGGCTAGAGTGGAATTTATATAAATATCATGGTAGCGCAGGCAAAATCAAGAGCTAAGTTTCATGTAGGTAATTTTTTTTCTTCTTGCACACTTACATCGGGATGGACATCAATTTTTGGCAAGCCCACTATGATAGTATCCATTCCAACTATTAGATGTGTAATCCTAGTCTAGGCCCCCATCTAAAACATTAGGATGACTTTGATTCAAGTGGGCCATATAAAAGAAAAGAGTTAGCAGAGAGACAACCGCCCTTAATTTTTACAAGCCTTGCTGTGATGATTATAGGAAATTCACTCCAACCATCAGATGCCACACAAATATTTAGGTCGGAGCCTAAAAGTCAAGTCCATTCGTGTTCAAGGTGGGCCATATCAAGGGAAATAATTTGGAGTAAACATTGGCTTATAAATGTTTCCAATAATGTAGTCCACTTATTATTTTTTGTTTTTTATTACATGCAAGCAACTTCACACCACAACGGGCACTCAAACCCATGACCTTAGTGTTGAAACTCCTGTGAATCTACTATTAAGCCATGAGTAAGGACCCCGGCCCATCATGTGGTTCACCTAAATAACAAATGGAGATGATCTCTGTGCCCATTGGCCTAAGATGAGGTGACACACTAGTGCCCAGGATGGATTTTCTATAAACATCCTGGTGGAGCACACCCAAGCAGTCAACCCATTGTTGGCACGCATTACCCAATCAGCCGTTAAAAACAGTGAAAGAAGTTAGTGGGTTGATAATAATATGTATTAATGAGGTAGCGGTTTGAAAGCCTTTTTGAAAAAGGCATTGGAATGTAAATTCCATCTTAATTGGGTAGTTATTTGTAAAATTACTAAATAAAATAATAGCTGATGTTGAGTAGTCATTATTGAGCTGCAAGTTGATATCAACCCCCACCTTCTTTAATAGATACACCCAGCTTTGATAGAATGCGGGGAGGGGTATGATGGCTCCCATGCACCACATGACTTCCACCATTAGGTGGTGGATTTATCAGAGATCTGGACCATTCATCAGGCAGATCAATCTGTCAACATTCCCTGAACCAAAAGTAGTGTTGGTCTGCTGATCTGGTAGGTCCATCTTGTGTGGGGAAGATGGGTGGTTATAAAAGAATCCCAGCAGCCCATATTTAACGTACATATGTGGATTACTAGATGAGCGTGCTACTAGCAAATGTATGGCATGTTTCCATTGTAATCTACTTGATGAATGGTCCAGATCTCTGACATGTTCCATGAGACACGTGTTCCATGGGGCCTACCTTGATGTATTTGTTGACTATCCACTCCGTTCATCCGTTTTTCCAGCTCATTTTAGGGCATGGTCCCCAAAACAAGGCTGATCTAAATCTCAGGTGGACCCCAACATAAGAAAACCGTGGAGATTAAACGCCCATAGTTAAAACTTGGTAGGCCCACTGTAATGTTTATTTTCCCCAGCCTTTTTGATGAGGTCACGTGGACCTAGATGAAGAGAAAACACAAATAACAGTTTGATTCAAAACCTTTTTAGCCATTAAGAAGTGTTTAATGGTGGGAATTCAATTCCTATTATATGGTCCACTTGGGATTTGGGACCCTGACCTAAAATGAGCTGGCAAAAAATTGGACAGTGTGGATATATAACATATACATCCAAGTGTGCCCACAACTAGGGCCTCACATAATCCCTGCCCAGCCAGGGATTTAGAAAAGATGGGCATCTGGTCCACTCATCAATTGTGCCGCACTGAAAAAAGCTTCTGTTCAAATTCTTTAAGCTATTTTTGGACTCTATAGCTGCAGAGATCATTCATCTTAGGTGGCCTCCATTGTCAAAGAAAACGTTAGAAAGGCGAGGAAAAAAAAAAGGCTGATAGGCTGGTAGATGGTGATCGATGATGCGTAGGCAGCATGCACCTAGAAATTAATTAAAATTTTCAAATGCACCGTGCAAGTCAAATAAAACCGTCCAAATCTTGGGTCCCACTTTAGATGTACTGTGAAATAAAATTTACAGTTATTTTATCATCTGAACATTGGATCCACAAGGATGGTTAAAAATGAAAATATCTGATAATCGTAGGTTAGGTTGTTCAAGGACGTAGATTGCGTGCGAAGCCCACAATGATACGTGTGAGAAATCCTCATTGTCCATCTGCTTTTTCAGATAATGTTAGAACATGGATAAAAAAATAAGGCAAATCTAAAACTCAAGTGGGCTACACAATACTAAAAAAATTAGGTAGAGAGATGCCTGCCGTTGAAACTTCCCTAGGGCCCACCATGATGGTTATATCGATCCATATTGTCCGTAGGGTCATTCCTAATATCATGAGCTGAAAACCCAAAAATATTAGCCTAACCCAAAACTTCTCCAACCCTACCAATGTTTCAAGTTTGATCTTTATTGTCTCTTGTAGGGCAGCCCACTTGAGTTTTGGATTGCCTAATTTTTAAGTTCATGTCCTAACATGATCTGACAAAATGGATGGACAAAGCTGATTTCTCACAAGCATCATGGCCGCCCCACCTAACCCGAGCTTAAGGCTTTCTCCGGAAATCCACATCCGATGACGTTTATGAATCACGACTAACAATGAGCCTTTTGACAATTTATTTAATTTAATTTGATTTAATAGATACCATTTGTACAATTCTAGAATACCCGTGTATCAAGCGTCATACGCTGCCTGAGTATTATATAACTCAAGAAAAAATGTTCCCAAGTGGATGCATGCAATGTGCCAAGTTGATGAATGAGTGAAGTCCTATCCCTCCCTTGTCGGGAAAGAAAAGTGATAGGTCTTTCATTATTTGGGCTTTTTGGTATTATCCGGAGGGAGAATTTTCATATTAGATTCCACGCAGCAATAGTGAGTATTTTTCTGCATTGGACGCTGTTTGGCTGGTGACCCCAACGGCCAGCTAGCTGGGTCAAGGCTCTATGGGCTCCACCATGATGTTTGTGTTTTATCCACACCGTTCATCCATTTTACTAGCTCATTTTAGGACATGAGCCCAAAAATAAGGCATATACAAATCTCAGGTGAACCATACCACAGGAAAATAATGTTGGCTGAACGTCCAGCATTAAAAACTTCATAAGAACCATTGTAATGTTTATTTGGTATCTAACCTGCTGATAAGGTCACACAAACGTGGATGAAGGGAAGAAGCATATATCAGTTTGATCCAAACTTGTGGCCTCAAAAAACTTTCAATGGTTAGCATTGAATTCTCACTGTTTCTTGTGGTGTGGTCCAAATCAGATTTAGATCTGCCTCATTTTTGCGCTCGTGCTCTAAAATAGGCTGATGAATTGGATGGACGGAATGGATAAAACAGATACATCATGGTGAGGCCCACAGAGCTTTCACACCAGCTAGATGGATGATGTTGGGGTCACTAGCCAAACCACGTCCCAGTCATACTCATGGAATCTAGTGGAATCCGTGATTGGCCAATCGCTAGTTTTTTCTTTTAAAGTCGTCCAAACAGACCCATCCAATCCATGCCTTCCAAGTTGTCAGGGGTAGCTTGAAAGTCACATCGATCAAAAGATCCTATGAGGAATCGGATTGTGCACTGAGTCACTCAGTAGGCTTTTATCGAGTAAACTCTGCTGGGCCCACTGTTAATGTATGTGGTTTATCCACGCCGTACATCCGTTTTTCCAGCTCATTTTAGGGCTCAGACCCAAGATTGAAACATATCCAAGGATCAAGTGGACCACACCACATAAGCAGAGGGAATAATGATTTACACCGTTGAAACCATGCTAGGGCAATTTGTAATCTAACCTGTTCATGAGATCATATGAAGGGAAGAACAATATATCAGATCCAAAACTTCTATGGCCTGGATAACTTTTCAATGGTAGACGTTCAATTCAGTGATGTGGTCCACTTGAGCATTGTATGTGTTTTATTTTTGGGCCCAAGCCCTAACATTATATGGTAAAATGGATGGATGGAGCGGATAAAATGCATAAATCATGGTGGACCCCACAGAGTTTACTTACTCAGCACGCAATCAGTTTGTCCCCAACGGTTTAGATGAAAATGGTCGCAATCCATACTGAATGAGGTAAATCAGGATGGTCAACATTGTCCAGCTATGCTCTGTTCTCAGTGGGACCCACTATTTTGACAGGCTTGATGGAACAAATGCCAATAAAGAATCCCCAGCTCTGTCGTACAAGCGACCTAAGTGGATTCCTGAACTATTCATCTGGTGGGCCCCACCATGGATGGGACGTGGCCTGAATCTGTGCCACGGGAAAGATTATAACCGTTCAATGCATGAAATTTAAACCAGATTCAATCCATATTGAATGGGGTAAATCGGGAGGGTCAATTTTGTCCAGCTATGAAATCGGACTGCCTTCCATGAAGCTTTATAGTACTGATTAAACTCTACTGGGCCCACGTGAATGTATGTGGTTGATCCACACCGTTTATCCGTTTTTTCAGATCATTTTAGTGCATGATCCCAAAATTGAATTATATCCTAAGCTCAACTGGACCACACCACAGGAAACAGTGGGAATAACGATTTCTACCGTTGAAACCCTCCTAGAACCCACAGTGATGTTTATTAGTCATCCAACTTGTTCATTTAGATCACACAGACATGGATGAAGGGAAAACACAAATATCAGCTTATACAAAGCTTCTGTAGCTCCCAACAAATTTTCAACGGTAGAGGGTGAATTCACACTGTTTCCTCTGGTGTAGTCCACTTGAGCTCTAGATATGCTTCATTTTTGGGCTCAAGCCTTAAAATGAGCTGATAAAAGGAACTGACGGAGTGGATGAAATACTTAAATCATGGTGGGCCTCACAGAGTTTACTCAATACGCAATCGGCTTCTTCCAGCTATACTCTCTGCCCAGAGTCGGACCCACTATTCAGACAGGCTTTGATGGAACAAATGTCAAATAAAGAATCTCCATCTCTATCGTACAACCGACATAGTGGATTCCGGGACTACCTATCCGGTGGGCCTCACCATGGATGGGACGTGGCCTGAATCTGTACAACGGAAAAGATTATGACCGTATAATGCATGAAATTCAAACAAGATTCTAAAAGCAAAAGATGGGACCATTTTACAGTAACTCTTCACTTGTAAATAGTAAAAGTCCATAGATCCGACGGTTAGAGTTGTCTGATCGGTCAAGTTTTCTGGCATCTTTTTTTTGTGTACGGTGTGAGATGGAGGAAGATGCAGGGCCATTAATTCCTCTTGTATCAAATGATTGAAGCTATCTATTGGAAATGGACAATTACAATCAACGGCCCAGATTTAAGACGGCCAAAATGTATGGTTAGGACCATCCGGTAGGGACGAAACCGGGGCAGTGTACTGCCCGTCCACCCTCGGCCCATCACGTGATGGCCGTGTTGTGGGCCCACATCGACAGTGCGTTGGAGCCCAGCAAATGCTATATGGAGAGAGCAGTCTAAGGGACACGACTTCCCCGCAAATGCGTGTGGGCCTGCATTGGAGTGACTTCACCAACTTCTGTAGTACCACCATGATGTATGTGTTGTATCTGTACCGTCCATTCATTTGGAGAGATTATTTTAGTAAGTGAGCTAAAGAATGAGAAAGATCCAAAGCTCAAGTTGACCACACCAAAGAAAACAGTGGGGATAGTGACGTGATGGTTGAAACCTTCGTGGAGCCCACCATGATGTTTATTTGAGATTCAACCAAGTCATAAGTTCACACAGACATAGAAGAAGGGAAAACACGATAACTTCTGTGGGCTAAAGAAGTTTTTAATGGTAGGAGATCAATCCCCACTGTTTTCTTCTGTGGGGACTACCTGAGCTTTGGATCTATCTCATTCTTTAGCTCATGCCCTAAAATGATCTAACTAGATGGATGGACCGTATGGATACAACACATATATCATGGTGGGGTCACAGAAATTGGTGATTTCACTTCGTTACGAGATAGCTACTCAACCTGTCAGTAGCTGATGCGCGCGTGTTCGATGGGAACGCAGATTGCCTATTGAAAGCGTCCGTAGCCGCCTATTGAAAGCGTCAGTAACGAGGCGGCTACTGAAAGTTCTATGTGGGCTCCACCACAATATCTGTGTTATATCCGCACGGTTCATTTTTTTTTTTTCAATTATTATAGGGCGTGAGCCCAAAAATAAATCAGATCAAAATCTCATATGGACTATATCACAGGAAAGAGTGGTGATTGAACACTCGCAATTGAAAACTTCTAAGGGACCTCAAAAGTTTTGGAGGAAGCTGATATTTGTGTTTTATCAGGTTAGATGGCAAATAAACATTACAGTGGGGTTAGAAAGTTTTTAATGTTGGCCGTTAATTAATTGCTACTGTTTTCTTGTGGTGTGGTCTACTTAAGATTTGGATCTCTCATTTTTGGGCTCACATGGACAGCGTGGGTAAAACACATATATCATAGGACATGGATGAAGGGAAAAAGCATATATCAGCTTGATCCAAACTTGTGGTCCAAAAAACCTTTCAATGGTTAGCATTGAATCCCCACTGTTTCTTGTGGTGTGATCCACCTGAGATTTAGATCTGCCTCATTTTTGTGCTCATGGTCTAAAATAAGCTGATAAAATGGATGGACGGAGTGGATAAAACAGAAACACCATGGTGAGGCCCACAGAGCTTTCACACCAGCTAGATGGATGGTGTTGGGTCACTAGCCAAACCACGTCCCAGTCATACTCATGGAATCTAGTGGAATCTGGTGTTGGGCCACTAGCCAAACCACGTCCCAGTCATACTCATGGAATCTAGTGGAATACGTGATTGGCCAATCGCTAGATTTTCTTTTCTTTCAAGCCATCATCCAAACAGATCCATCCAATCCATGCCTTGCAAGTTGTCAGCACCAGTAGCGGGTATCTTGAAAGTCCAATGATCAAAAGATCCTATACGGAATCGGATTGCGCACTGAGTCACTCAGTAGGCTTTTATCGAGCAAACTCTGTTGGGCCCACTGTTAATGTATGTGATTTATCCACACCAAACATCCGTTTTTCCAGCTCATTTTAGGGCTTAAACCCAAAATTGAAACATATCCAAGGATCAAGTGGACCACACCATAGGAAGCAGATGGAATAATGATTTACACCATTGAAACCATGCTGGGGCAATTTGTAATCTAACCTGTTCATGAGATCACATGAAGGGAAACATAAATATCAGCTTGATCCAAAGCTTCTATGGCCTGGATAACTTTTCAATGGTAGACGTTCAATTCACACTGTTTACTGTGATGTGGTCCACTTGAGCTTTGTATGTGTTTTATTTTTGAGCTCAAGTGCTAAAATTATATGATAAAATGGATGGATGGAGTAGATAAAATACATAAATCATGGTGGACCCCACATAGTTTACTTACTCAGTACGCTTCCATCCTATTCATTCAGTTTGTCGCCATCAAATTGACGGTTTAGATGCAAATGGTTGCAATCCATACTGAATGAGGTAAATCAGGATGGTCAACATTGTCCGGCAATGCTCTGTTCTCAGTGGGACCCACTATTTTGACAGGCTTGATGGAACAAATGGCAGTAAAGAATCTCCAGCTCTATCGTACTAGCGACTTAGTGGATTCCTATGATATCTATCCGGTTGGCCCCACTATGGATGGGACGTGGCCTAAATCTGTGTCACGGGAAAGATTATAAACGTTCAATGCATGAAATTTAAGCCAGATTCAATGCATATTGAATGGGGTAAATCAGGACGGTTAATTTTGCCCAGCTATGAAATCGGACTACCTTCCATGAAGCTTTATAGTACTGAGTAAATTCTGTTGGGCCCACCGTGAATGTATGTGGTTGATCCACACCGTCTATCCGTTTTTTCAGATCATTTTAGTTGATGATCCCAAAATTGAATTATATCCGAAACAGTGGGAATGACGATTTCTACCGTTGAAGCCCTCCTAGGGCCCACAGTGATGTTTATTAGTCATCCAACTTGTTCATTAGATCACACAGACATGTTTGAAGGGAAAACACAAGTATCAGCTTGATACAAAGTTTCCTTAGCTCCTAACAGTTTTTCAACGGTAGAGGGTGTATTCACACTGTTTCCTCAGTGTAGTTCACTTGAGCTCTGGATATACTTCATTTTTGGGCTCAAACCCTAAAATGATCTGATAAAATGGATGGACGGAGTGGTTGAAATACATAAATCATGGTGGGCCTCACAGAGTTTACTCAATAGGCAATCGGCTTCTTCCAGCTATACTCTCTTCCCAGACTGGACCCACTATTTAGACAGGCTTTGATGGAACAAATGCCAAATTAAGAATCTCCATCTCTGTCGTACAACCGACATAGTGGATTCCCGGACTATCTAACCGGTGAACGTCACCATGGATGGGACGTGGCCTGAATCTGTACAACGGAAAAGATTATTACCGTATAATGCATGAAATTCAAACAAGATTCTAAAAGCAAAAGGTGGGACCATTTTCCACTAACTCTTCACTTGTAAATAGCAGAAGTCCATAGATCCGACGGTTAGAGTTGTCCGATCGGTCAAGTTTTCTGGCATCTATTTTGTGTACAGTGTGAGATGGACGAAGATGCAGGGCCGTTAATTCCTCCTGTATCAAATGATTAAAGCTATCTATCGGAAATGGACAATTACAATCAACGGCCCAGATTTAAGATGGCCAAAATGTATGGTTAGGATCATCCGGTAGGGACGAATAACCAGGGCAGTATACCACCCGTCCACCCTCGGCCCACCGATGGCCGTGTTGTGGACTCCACATAGACAGCGCGTAGGAGCCCAGCAAATGCTATGTGGAGAAAGAGCAGTCTTAAGGGACACGACTTCCCCGCATATGCCTGTGGGCCTGCATTAGATGGAAAGGGACGCGGATTAGCTATTACAGGTTCAGTAGTATCTTGCTGCTGAAGTGACGTCACCAACTTCTGTAGGCCCCACCGTGATGTATGTGTTGTATCTGTACCGTCCATTCATTTGGAGAGATTATTTTAGGAATTGATCTAAAAATAAGACAGATCCAAAGCTCAAGTTGACCACACCAAAGAAAACAGTGGGGGTAGTGATGGGAGCCCACTATGATATTTATTTGAGATCCAACCAGTTCATAAGTTCACACAGGAGAAGGGAAAACACAATAACTTCTGTGGGCCTGAGAAGTTTTTAATGGTAGGAGATCAATCCCCACTGTTTTCTTCGGTGGGGACTACCTAAGCTTTGGATCTATCTCATTCTTTAGCTCATGCCCTAAAATGATTTCTCTAAATGGATAGACGGTATGGATACAACACATACATCATGGTGGGGCTCACAGAAATTAGAAATTGGTAACTTCACTTCGTAACGAGATAACTACTTAACCTGTCAGTTGCTACTTCGTAACGAGATAACTACTCAACTTGTCAGTTGCTGATCCGCGTGTGTTCGATGGGGACGCAGGTTGCGTTTTGAAAGCGTCTGTAGCCGCCTATTGAAAGCTTCAGTAGCGAGGCGGCGGCTACTGAAAGTGCTCTGTGGGCTCCACCACAATATCTGTGTTGTATCCACACTATTTATCTTTTTTTTTTTTTTTTTTCCGGATTATTATAAGGCAAGAGCCCAAAAATGAAGCAGATCAAAATCTTATGTGGAACATATCACAGGAAAGAGTGGTGATTGAACACTCACTGTTGAAAACTTTTAAGAGCCTCAAAAGTATTGGATGAAGTTGATATTTGCGTTTTATCAGGTTTGAGCATATAAACATTACAGTGGGCTTAGAAAGTTTTTAATGTTAGCCGTTAATTAATTACTATTGTTTTCTTGTGGTGTGGTTTACTCGAGATTTGGCTCTCTCATTTTTGGGCTCACGCCCTAGATAGATGGACAGCCTGGATAAAACACATACCATAGGAGCTTTTAATGGTGGCCATTTAATTGCTACTGTTTTCTTGTGGTGTGGTCCACTTGAGATTATAATTTCTGTCATTTTTTGGCTCATGCCCTATGATGATCTAAAAAAATAGATGGACGGAATGGATAAAACACATATACCATTGTGGGGTCCACAGAGTGCTATCAGTAGCCACGCTGTCACTAGGCAATCATTGTCCATCGGTGGGCGGAAGCTGAGCAGTACCCACCACAATGTCCATCCAAAAGTCCTCTCTGTCCATCAATTTCGGTTGATGACGCAAGGGCATACGCCCAGGAAAGAAAGCCCAGGTAGGACAAACCTCAAAAAGAAAGTGAGAATCAATGCACACAGTTGAAACTTTTTCTGAGGGCCACTGTGATGTTGTTGCATCCAAACCATTGACAAGGCATTCCAACAACTAGTTTGAATTAAAAACATAAATGTCAGCTTGAAGCAAAACTTCTATGGCCTCGCAAAGGTTTCAATGGTGGGCATTTAATCCCACTGTCAGTGGTCCACCGGAGCTTCGGATCTACCTTAGTGTTGGGCTCATCCCTGAATTGATGGATGGGGCAGAGGTTGCAAGGGCTTTATAGTGGGCCCTACATAGCCTTCACTTATCTAGATTAATGTTCCGATGGTAGTACATACACAACGAGGCGGGATTTAATAGGGTCGGCAGGCTGCTGTTAATTCATCCATCTCGCTTTAAAGCCCTGAAGCTGATTAGCTGGTGTACTGCAGACCAGCGACCTGGATGGTGTAGGTTAGAGCTGTTCACCGGTCGAGCTGGCTCGGTTAGCTCACTCAACTTGGTTGGCTCGTTTCAGCTCGATTTGGTTTAATTAGTAGGCAAGGTTCAAATCATGTTGAGTGTCTTTCCCAGCTTGTTTTAAATTTCAAGCTACACACGAGCTAACCCAAGCTCGATTCAGTTAAGCTCGAAGCTCGGCTCATTATATATATATATATATATATATATATATATATATATATATATATATATATATATATATATATATATATATATATATAATGTTAAACCTAAAAGTTAAAATCCTAAATTATTTTTCCCCATCCCCATTCGAACGAACGCTTGACGCCCACTTCTCAAAACCCTAATCTCATCTCCTCCTCTTTTTCTCTCCAGTCTGTCCAGCCACCAGCCTATCGCTGTTTGGCGCTCCCCCAGCTCTCTCCCTCGCCCTCTCTCTCTCTCTCTCTAGCCACCCTTACGGCCCATGCCCAACCGTTGCCTGACGTCCAACCAGCGTACATCCTCCTTCTTGACTTTAATATTTCCAAGCTTGACCCTCAGCTCGAGCTCGAAATAAGCTCGTTCCAACTCAACTCGGCTCGAAAGCTCAATCAAGCCAGCTCGAACATAAAATTCTAGCTTGATGACCAAGCCGAGCTGAATACGAGCCAAGGAGGTCATTAGACAGGTCTAGCTTGAACATGATTGAGCTCGGCTCAACTTGACTCGTGTACAGCTCTAGTGTAGGTACATAGTGTGCGAAGAGGAGGGCAACAAGTCCTCAAGCTCGGAATGTACAAGCAGCTGAAAGAATTCAAAGCTACGTGGGCCCCTCATTGATGTATTTATCATATCCACATCGGCTATCCATTTGGTAATATCATTTTAGAGCATAATCTAAAAACTGAGTCATATCCAATGCTCAAGTAGACCACATTACAAATAGCATTGGAGATAATGATTCCCACCGTTAAAACATTTGCAGAGCTAACGGTTGTGACTCCCGAGAATATTTCAATGGTAGATGTTCAATCTCCCACTGCTTTCTGCAGTGTGGTCCACTTGATCTTTGGATTTCTCTTATCTTTGGATTCAAGCCCTATAATGATCTCTCCAAATGGACAGACAATTTGAATATAACACCTACTTTATAATGAGGCCCGCAGAACTTGGTGACGTCAAAACACCTGCGAGGTGGTCACTGGTATGCGGTACGCCAGCCAACCCGCTTCCATAAGCCCAATATCGAAAACTCAAATGGAGGACATCTCAAACAGAGGTGGGAATCAATGCACACAACCGAAACCTTGTTAGTTGAGGCTGGGCCATACCTAAGCGACCTAACTGCAGTGTGTTAGGTGAAACTGAGCCACACTTACCTTTGAGGCATGGGGGCTACAAAAGTACAAAAGCTTTGGATCAAGGCTATATTTGTGTTTTCCTCCTATTTTAATCTGGATGACTGGATCCATAGCTCAAGTGGTAGATTTGAGTGAAGATAAACTCCTTTAAACACTTGAGGTTTTGGCATCCACTCCCAAGTGGGGGTGGTTAATTTTGCGGTGTGACTAACAATGTGGCAAATAAGGATGTGGGTGCTACCCTGAATGTCTCTAGCTGGGAATGGATAGTGCCACCATGATGTATAGGATTTATCTGCACCGTCCATCCATTTTACTATATAATTTCAAAGACAACCTAAAAAATGAGGCAGATGGAAAGCTGAAGTCAGACTACACCCTGAGAAGCTAGGGTTAAAATGACCGCCGCCATTGGAACCTTCCTATGGCCTACCATGATGGTTAATTGTCATCCATCATGTTCATAAGGTCATATAGATAAATAAATATGAAAACAATTTCAACGGACCCAGATTATCTACTGACGGCTTCAGTAGCATGAACGCCACCAAGTTCTCTAGGCCCACCACGATGTATGTGTTGTATCTACACAGTACATCCATCATTTGGAGAGATCATTCTAGGGCATGAGCTAAAGAATGAGGCAGATCTGTAGGTCAAGTGGACCCCACACATAAAACAGTGGGGATTGAAACACCTACTATTATAAACCTCTTAGGACGACAAAAGTTTTCAATCAAGCTGATATTTGTGTTTTCCCTTCGTCCATGTCTATGCGAACTTATGAACAGGTTGGATCTCAAATAAACATGACAGTGGGCCCTAGAAAGGTTTCAACTATGGTCGTTAATGTCCGCACTATGTTCTACGACGGGATTCACTTGAGCTTTGGATCTACTCATTCTTTGGCCCATGCTTTAAAAAAATCTCTCCAAATGGATGGACACGGTAGATACAACACATACATCATGGTGGGCTCCACAGAACTTGGTGACGTTACTTAAGTTACAACTGCCTATTTTTGGGCTTATAACCCTTAGAATAATATGAAAAAGAAGAAGAAGAAGAAGAAGGGATGGACGATTAAAACCCATGAATCAGGGTGGCCCATTCGAGTCCTTTTCCATTCCTAGCTAGGGACGAGTGGGGTATTACCCAACCGGTTTCTGGCCAATACTAGGGAAGTTTTTAGTAGCAGCCTTTCAATCTCCACTGATTCCTGTGGCGTAGTCCACTGCAGATAGGCTTGGACATAAAACACCTGCATCAGAGTGGGATCCCACAGTCATGAATCCACAGATCTCTGTAGTTTCCCGATCCACCGAAACCCGGAGGGCATCAGATGTTACCCGTGACACAGTAGTGAGTGTTTCTCTAACCGTGGGGCCCTCCATGATGTATGTATTATATATCCACGCCGTCCATCAGGTTTTTCAACTCATATTAGGTCATCCTTCAATCAATGATGCGGATCTAACTCTCGAGCGAACCACACCATAGGTAACAGAGGTCATTGAACGCCAACCATTAAAAACTTCTGATGGCCTACTGTAATGTTTATTTTTCATCCAGTGAAAGCAGACATACATGAAGAGGACAACACAAATATCAATTCAAAATTTTTATGGCCCGCAAGAAGTTTTTAACGGTCACTGAACGCTGTTTCCAATGGTGTGGTCCACTTAAGATACAGATATACTTCATTGTTTTCATAATGTCCTAAAATGAGATGTTAAAGATGATGGACGGCGTGGATATACAACACATACATCAAGGTGGCCCCCACAGACCACAGTAAGTGAAACACCTACTACAGTGTTACTCGGGTAACAACTGATCCGCTCCGCGCGCGCGCGTAACCCGATTCCCGGCAAGTCGCGTCCAGTGGCAGCGACCCTACTAATATCAGTTCCTAAATATATGGAAGTTGAGTAATGAACACGCAGCCAGTGACACCCACTCCGATGCATCCAAAACAGGTGGGCCCCATGGCACCTGCATCAAACGGCAGTTAAACAGCCACGTCATCAGCCTAGGTGGAGCGGATATTTTTTCTCGCCGGTCGAGAAGATTCGTTGTATCTTCCCGCACGACTATAAAGCAAGGGAGATATTGGGTCCATTCCTCCACCTCTGCCTTGTTTATTCCGATACGTAGCGGGTTTTCGGGCCGATACTATGGCTCGTTTCGTTGCCTTAACCTTTCTCGTCCTTCTCTCACCGATTCTCTTCGCTAATTGTCGCAATCTCGACGAAAGTGTACTCAGATTGCCATCCGATGGTGTGGATTCGAGTACAGGAAGCGATGATGTCTCGGTTGGGACGAGATGGGCGGTTCTGATCGCAGGATCGTCTGGTTATGGAAATTACAGACATCAGGTCCTTTTTTCTCAGTGAATTTTATTTTAGTTTTTGGATTTTTTTGTTTGATTTCGACGGTTTTGATGGATGTTTTGTTGTAACTTTCAAAGATTCTTATTTTTTTTTTGAAGATGATTACAGTCTGGAAAACTATCCGGTCCTTTCACTTACACGTGATGCACTTGTGCGGGATCGAATCCGTCGTCTGGTGGGGCCTACCGTTGATGATCCATACCTGCAAGTATCATTCTCGTTTGATGATCCTAGCTGCCGATCGTAAAGAGTTTTGATGACTGCAAATGGACGGTTAGGTAAAAGAATCCGACCTGCGCAACTGGTATTGAGCGGGAAAGATTTCTCTGATCAGAAACTATGATTATCCAACTATTGTGATTTTTGGGGAGTGGCCCATTTATGGCATGGGCGAAGAGATGAACGGTCAAGATCGTCTGCACGAGTGCTTCAATCTAGTTACGACTGCTTGTAGATTTCAATCTGGTTTGATCATCTGCCATTCATGAAAATTCCGTTCTATTTGGGGTTGATCATGGGCTCCATCAGATCTCGATCCTAATTTTGGGAAAAAGAAAGAAAAATCATGCGGTTTGTGTGTGATGACTTTCCGTTTTACAGCTGAATTCTGATGAATTTTCCGTAATTGAAGATCTCTTATATATATATATATATATATATATATATATATATATATATATATATATATATATATTCATGTTTGGACGTTGAATATTTGTTTTTGTCATCCGAGGTGGGGATGTTTCCAATGGCTCTGAGATGTTTCTTATGTAGGAAGAGGCTATTGCCGGCACTGCTGCTGGAGGTGTTGTTAACTTAGATGGTCTCTTTGTGTTGGGAATAGGCTCTCTCTGTCTTGGATGTTTTCCATTTCTTTAAATTTTTAGTTGAAAATGTTGGATCAATGGCCATGAGGCCCTCTTGATCTTGAACATTGGTGGTGGAGACTCCGGTGATCCCCACAATGATTTGATAATCAAGACGTTTAAAACCATTTCTATTACTATTTAAATTACAAAATAGTATTTATTTTCTAAATTTTGTTTTTAATGTTCAAGTCAAAGGGTTAATGTGGATTAGTGTTGCCAAATCATGAGGGGGGTGTTTCTCTTTGGGGTATTGAAGATTCCCACTCTCATGACAGTTCTCTCCTCAGCTTTTGGCCGTCGATCACAGTCCCAATCTCTTAATTTTTCATTAAAGAGAGGTCTCACGCACAGCTAGATGGTCGGTAGTATTATCATCCAACCAGTGAATCATTGCCTGTTGTTGTGTGTATGACATCTAGCCCACCCAATAGCTTGGCTGGCCATGAAGATTACCTAGCTCAAAAATAAGGATAATCCACTATCAGGTGGGCCCATGTGGACCACCTGATGAGTGGGTTCACCTTATTTTGGCGCCAGGTATTCTTCGTGGTGGAGCCAACCTTTTGAATGGTTCAGATGTTGTACAGGGGTGGCAATCAGCTGGGTTTTGGGCTGGGCCAGGCTACGCCCAGGCCCAACTCGACCCGGAAAAAAAAATTGGTTGGGCCTAGGCCTGGCCGACCCAACTTGCAAATTGATAAAAATCCCTATTTTCCCCTTGAATTTTTCCTAACCTATCACTTTATCAAGTGGGTCACACATGCACAAAAAAATAAGCATTTTAAAGGAATGAAACTAACGGTCCACTTTCAAGATAGATGGTTGCCTATGGATTTGTATGGCATATTTGTAGGATATAACATTCCCAATGGTGCAGAGCGCCCCACCTTGGTCTATGCATCGCATGCTCTAACTTGGACTGTGCTACGCGGTATTGTGTTGCAATCTGTTACTTGTTCTTTGGTTTCTCCTGCACATGGTTTTATGATGACCGCACCATCCATTGTTGCATCAGTTTTGGTGGCAAATTAGAATATTTGGAGTAAAAACCAATTCTTCCCAATTTCCATTTTTTCATCCTTTCATTATCTTGCCAGAAATGCTTGTCATGGTGATGGTTTTAGCATTGAGTTTCAGACTTCATAGCTTTTTCTCGCACAGCCAGGAAATTAAGAGATTGATATGAAAATTCTGTCGAAGCATCTATTGGGTGCGTTGCACAAAAACATTAGGATCTTGCCCCCCAATACACTTGAATTATGGACTATGATAATGCAATAATTAAGAATAAAGCATCAACCACAGGACATAAGGAGTTTTTACGTGGAAAACCCTCGAAAGAGGTAAAAACCACGGGACCTAGTCCAGATCAACAATCCACTATGAAGTAGAGCGTTACAACCGATCACAAGCACCCACCGCTTGGATCAAACCTTCTTCACTCACGTAGGAGTGGATAAACAATAAGAGAACAATGAAAACGGAGAGATCTCACCCGAGCACGAGGATGTTGAAGAGCCAAGACGTCGTTACACCGTAAATCACCTTCGCGAGCAAAGCCTCCTCTACCAACAAGCTTCCTATCTCTCTTTTCTCTTTCTCTCTTCCTCTTTTTCTCTTTCTCTTACCTTGGACGTGAAAACACCTTAATGGGATGCCCTAACCATGATTTGAAACCTCTTAAGTAGAAACCGGAGGAAACAGAACCGTATTAGGAAACTGCACTTAAGTAGTCCGCGAAGGGTCGGGTGCCCGGAAACCTAGATCGTCGGGCGCCTGCCTAAGCCAAAAATAGTCCAGCGAGCTTTAGGAGAAAAAATCTGAATTTCGGGCACCCGGTCACTTGACCGTCGGGCGCCCGACTGTTGTAAAAACAGTCCAGCAGCAAACTGCTTCATCTGATGGAATTTCGGTCACCCGACCAGAATTTGGTCCGGGCGCCCGACCTCACCAGGTTGCACTCTCTCTCCTCTGTGACTGAGGAGGAAAACCCCATCAGCATCATGTTTATTCGTTTACCTGGTGTTTGGATGAATGAATGAATTGAATTGCAAACAATCAGTTGAATCAAGAAAATTTACAAAAGTGGATGGCGTTTCCTAGTATTCATAATGAGGAAGTGGCCCTCAAACTGCAGTCTGTGTCGTTTGAGTCCAGCCCAAGGGTGACAAAATTGCAATTTGGAGCCCAGACCTTGATATAAATGCTAACGAAGGAAATCCAGATTTTTGTCATCCCCACTTTATTAGACTAATACTGCAATTTAATTTGATTCTGCATCCAAACACACCTTGTCAGATGTGTTTCTTCACTAGAACCCAGGAAAAAGCTCTTTTGAACGCCAATTGTGCATGGTGCATTAGGAAGCCTGGCTTTAAAATCTGTGTATATATTTTCGTTGTTGTGATTTTGCAATGGGTTCAAAGTGTGCAAGTGGATTCTGTTTGAAATATGAAACATTTCTGTGTTTTTGACTTAGCAGCTCAACTTATACCCTTATCTAGTTCTGTTGCTTCATTTGAAGACTTGAATCCTGTGATAATTTATGCTAGGTCGAAGGTTACTGCCTATGACCATGTTTTCACATGGGCTAAGTCTAGTGCTGTCTTGTTTGATTTCCTTTTCAGTTCTATCGTGTTTGAGAGTCCAAAGCCCTCTTACAATCTTGATATTTACAAATCTTTCCTTACTGTTTTCTTTTGGGTATATGATGGTGGTTATTTGTACTGCAATGTTTTTCCCACCTGGATTTAGAGCAATGGATTTATTTCATTGAAATGTGACCCTCTTTCAACTGAAACAATTTTCAGGCTGATGTATGCCATGCATATCAAATCATGAAAAATGGTGGACTAAAGGATGAAAATATCATTATTTTCATGTATGATGATATTGCTTACAACGAGGAAAACCCTAGGCCTGGGGTCATCATTAATAACCCACATGGTCAAGATGTTTACGCCGGAGTCCCCAAGGTCTGTTTTTCTGATCCAACTACCTACGCAAGTCATAGGATGAGCTGATTGTCTGTGTACTTTCTCAGCCCTTGGAATTTTCTCATTGCAGGATTATGTTGGGGAGGATGTTACTGTTGGCAATTTCTTTGCTGTTCTCCTTGGAAACAAAACTGCTCTCACTGGTGGCAGTGGGAAGGTTGTCAATAGTGGTCCTGATGATCATATCTTCGTATTTTATACTGACCATGGTGGTCCTGGGGTCCTTGGTTAGTATTTTGAAGCATATATTTTTTGAGACTTAAATTTCTTTAGGATGTCTTTGGATATACAATGGACTTTTCCAATCACATCAACTCGATCTTGATGTATGGGATGCCTAATCATCAATTTGAACCATCCATTCTTTCGTACAACTAGGGACGAACCATGGTGTGAAAATCACGCTGTTGGAATGATCCTAGGCATCTGATCAATAGCATGGAAAATGGACAGTCAAGATTGAGTGGATAAACAGAATAGGAATCATCATCTTGAACATTTATCTGATAGATCCCACTTTATATTGCTTAGGAATCTAATTCAAAGTAGCACTTTTGTTTGATGATTTTAAGCATGCATCTATGACTCGTTAAAGACAGCCATTTCTAACAAACTGGTCTCATTCAAAGGGTTAGGATTGTTTGATCAGAGTGATTCTTGCACCATGACTTGCTCCCAATGGTACCATTGAATGAACTGTCCCAATTGATGATTGAGCATCCCATATTTCATTCAAAAGCTTTGGGGATGTTAGTAAAACCACACACGTCCCCACCCCCCCAGGGCAAGCACACAAAGATGCAAAAAAGTGGAAGTAGGTCATCTCAAAAAAAAAAAAAGAAGAAGAAGAAGAAGAGGAAAAAAAAGAAAAGAACTGTAGGCATTAATTATGGATACAGAAACAACCAATATCGACAAGTACGATAAATATTGGCTGTTTCTTTACATAGTTGCAATTTATTTTTTGAGTTCAATGTGGAACGGAAGTAATTGCAATCTGGGACTAATTATTGGCTTTAGATAAAGTCAGACTAATTCTAATTTGGTTATTCCAATTAGCTGCACCTCAATTATTGCAAAATAGATCAATTTTATATCCAAACACAACCATAACTATCTATTGTATATCAGTGGTTTCTTCATGCTTTTTTTTTTTTTTTTTGGGTTAGTACACACACCCCACTGTTAGTACACCCACCCTCCCTGTTAGTTACACTGCAATGTTAGCCACCCCCACTTTGGGAATCGATACCATGACCTCAGTGTTGAAACGGGGCTATCTTCACTCGGTCTACCACTTGAGCTATGGATCTGGGTGTAGCGGTCCCTTCATGGTTAAAATGCTTGATGTTTCAACTAAGAATTGATCAAGTTAACTTGATTTAGTCAAGATTTGGGTCCAATTTTCTTGAAGTTCAGTTTGGCCCCCATTCAGCCACAATCACAAAAGGTTGTTCATAGTCATAAGATCTCATTCTAGTCCTTGATGCGGACCTATATTTTCCAGATAATTCTAATGTAGTTTGATTTCGAGTTTCTCAAACGTTGGTTTCTCTGGTAGAAAGTTTTTTGAATTATGAAACTGACGCTCCTCAACATTCGTGTTGTGGTTTATTATCAGGGATGCCAACCTATCCTTACCTCTATGCGGATGATTTAATAGAGGTTTTAAAGAAAAAGCATGCCTTGGGATCATATAAAAGCTTGGTAATTGAATTGTGTTGTTGTTTTTATTTGTTCTGTTTCACTGTGTTTGTTTTGAGTAGCTCTGATGTCGGTTTCTGTAATGATGTGGTATTGTTTAGGTATTTTATCTCGAAGCATGTGAAGCTGGGAGTATATTTGAGGGTCTTCTCCCAGAAGGTTTAAATATCTATGCAACCACAGCGTCAAATGCTGAAGAGAGCAGTTGGGGAACTTACTGTCCTGGAGAGTATCCCAGCCCTCCTCCAGAGTACGATACCTGTCTAGGGGACTTGTATAGCATTTCTTGGATGGAAGACAGGTATGTATGTTTATCCACCACAAGTTTTGATTTGCTAAGGGTATAAAGTAATACAATTGCTGTTGTTTTTATTAATTTTTGTAATCTGTTTACTTCAATATTTTCATGGACGTGCATCCATCCCAGAAAAGGATATGGATATGGATTTCTGCATTAGGAATTACTCAAAAAACTGAAAAATTCATGATGTTATGTTAGTTTGTTTCAAAATAATGTTGTTTTAAGAAAACATTAAGTTTCTTATTTTGCAAATAAGAAAAATGGAGTATTTGAATAACTCAAATATGGCAACTTTCTCTCTCATTGTAAAACTATACAAATTTTAGTCCCACATCAGATAAGGGGCGGGATGTAAAAGTTGTTTATAAGGGCATCCTTGCCCTTACTTCTGTCTACATGATTAAGGCTAAAGCATGTGTAACAGTTGCTTTGCATCCCGTGCATGTGTTTCTTTGTGTGGCATGCATGTATCATTGCTAGGAGCTGATGAGCCTAAACTTTTGGTTAAGGAGTCTCACCATAAGTTAGGGTCAGACCAGGTATTCACCAGATGCAGTGGTAGTTTCGTAATTACTTGGATCACTGACCCTTAATCACACATAAGGGAAGCCTAACTGTCACTAATTACAGTTAGTATCCTGAAGAGTCACAAACGGGTGTCTCTTCAATAGATGGTCACTGTCTAGAATGACTAAATGATCAGATTAAGATACCACAAAGTGACTTTTTAGTATCCATAAATCCCAAATCCTGAAGCATTATGAGAATACAACAATCCAGAGTTTCTGACCAGTATATCTCCCTCTGTAAAGGCTTTGAAATTTTCCAAATAAAAATCCTCCTTTTGATGCTCTTACACAGAATTCAGAATTTCTCCAAGTACTGGCATATTTGAAGGTTGTTTGGGTATTTATTCGATTTTGCAACTTGAAGAAATGTTCTCAGAATTGAGAGGATTGGGCTTGTCATGTCCTCGAGTCAGGTTTGCTAGAGCCCTCTTGCAAATAAATATCATAGGTCTGTGAGGGGTTGACCATCGTCTTATAGAAAGTGATTGGGAATGCACCTCAAGCCTTTCTTCCAACATTTTTCCACCTCAACTAACCTGCTGTACCATCACGGTATTTTATGTAATTATCCACATAAGTAAGTTATATCAGGATATCTTGAAGTAAACCTGAAATTGTAGGCTCTGTCTTCCCTTGAGATTCCTAGTTGGGATCTCTCTCATGAAAACCAAAGCACAAGAAAATATTTAGTTTTTTTTGGTTGAATATCTTGTAGGTATGTCCATCATGTTAACCCAGTATGGCCATCTACCCTTTTTTTCACACTACTCCTTGAAATGGGAAATTCTAAGCATTTTTATTGGATCGAATTGGAATAATTAATATAATAGGGAGGATTTGAACAAATTATATGTGCCTTAGTATTCACGACAGGGAAGTAGCCCTCATGTCGCGGGTCTGTTGTTCCTTTCAAGTCCAACTTGAAAATTACATCATAGCAATGTGGAGACGAGTCCTGCAAGATGAATACTGAGGACGACAATTGCATTTGGTCAGTCAAACGGTGCAATTCAAACCAATAGTACAATTGAAATACAGCTTTAGAAGTTTTAGACATGTTTAAGAATGAACCATTTCCTGCGGGTTCATAGCCTTTAGCATCTGTTCTTTCTTTTCTTTTTTACTTTTTATTGCCTACTCTATTGAACTATATCTTGTTGGGCTGAAAATTTGGGCTGATGGCTAAGGTTCCATACTAAGTTTCTACGGAGTCTGCTATTTTACTACTAAAGTTCGTGTTTGTTTCGGTCATTAATTGCTTCTTCCCATGCACAGTGATATACACAATTTGCGGACTGAAACTCTGAAGCAGCAGTATCAACTGGTAAAAAGCTCACAATTTCATTTCTCCTAGTTTCCTATTCCGTGCTTCAGCTACTATTGTGAATTTGTAAGTTTTGTTCATGGGAATTCGCAGGTCAAAACCAGGACTTCAAATGACAATACATATAGTTTAGGTTCCCATGTTATGCAATATGGGAATATAGGGATTAACAAGGAGCAGCTATTCTTGTATATGGGTTCAAATCCAGCTAATGATAATTTTACTTTCGTTGAGGAGAATAAATTGCTGCTATCCTCAACGGCTGTGAACCAACGCGATGCAGATCTCCTTCATTTGTGGAATAAGGTTGGTCTATTTCTTTGTTCATAGCTTAATTTCTTTAACTTTATATAATCTTGGTATCACCATTTCCTAAATTTTCAGACTTGAGGAATTATATGATCCTTGGGAACAAGAAATGCATAGTATCCTCAGGCTTGGTGTTTGTTTAGGTGGTGCATGCACTTTGGCATGATATTCAATAATGGTAATGCTCGGCATAACAACTGGTCGTTGGTCTGTTACATTACGGGCCATAATGGTTGGATTTTTTTTTTAAAGAAAAGATGTAAAAAATATTAGAAAAATTCAGAAAAATGGGACGATTCCAATTTTTTTTGCCCTGGTTTTAAACATGTCTAAGATGGTATAATGTGCCATATTTAGTAAATATGTTGCCTCGTGTTGCTGATGACAATTAACCTGGGAGGTTCAGACTGACTTCAAAACTCATATATTAAATATTCTAAATATTTAAATCAATTATTCAATATAAATTTGAGATAAAATAAAAAAAAAATAAATTACGATGTGTAGTGTTGGGCCGATTTGGGGGTACACTCAAATCCCCCCAAAACAGCCCAAAATTTATGCAGTCTATGGAACTCTTTTCATCAATGCATATCCCTAATCATTTGACAACATTTTCCTCATGAAATTTGAAAAAATTTAAATTTGGATGAATAGTGCTGGGTCAATTTAGGATTTCACTCGATTGTCCCCCAAAATGGGCTGAAATTCAGGCAATCCGGCAGTTGACATCATTTTCCTCAAAAAAATTGAGAAAAATTAAAATAAAATTCGGATGAATAGTGTTGGGCAGTTCTGGGATCACTTGAATGTCCCCCAAAATGGGCGGAAAGCTAGGCATTCCCAGTAATGCACATCTCTAAGCATTTAACATCATTCTGCTCAAGAAATTTAAATAATAATAATTATTATTATTCATCCAAAAAATGACCCAAAAATACCACAAAATAGAATAGAGATGAAAAACATTAATTTAGTGCATACATGTACTTGAATAATCTAAACTCCAAGGGGGCGTTTGGCAAATCTATTAATAAGAGCTTATTTGCTTATTCTAAAAAAATAAGCTATTATTATGAAAATAGACCATTTGGTAAAGCTTTCATTTTAGAGCTTATTTTTTTTAGAAACTAGTAAAAAAGTTCTTAAATAATAAGTGATAGGGAGGTCACTTGTTCTTTAAGAGCTTATTTAGCTTAAGCGGGTAAACATTTTAATTAATTTTTGGACAAGTTTGTCCTTAAACTTTTTAAGTAATTCCCATCTTACGCTCTTCTCTTCTTTAAAATATCTCTAAGGTGGGCCCACATGATGAACACCCCATATTGAAGGTGGGTTTCCACATCAAGGTGGGCCCACATAATGCATGGTCACATCGAAGGTGGGCCCCACATGATGAATGCCCACATCAAAGGTGGGACCTACATGATGGATGGGGGACAATGGAAGGTTGACATGAAAGGTAGGCCCACATGATGAACAACCCATATTAAAGGTTGGGCCTCACATGATTGACGGTGAACACCAAAGGTGGGTCCCACATGATGGATGACCCACATTAAAATGTGGCCCCGCATGATGGATGGACTATCCACATCAAGTGGGCCCTATATGATGGACGGTTCTTAGCAAAGGTGGGATCCACATGATGGATGGTGGACATTGAATGTGGGACCACATGATGGAAGATTGACATTAAATGTGGGACCACATGATGAATAACCCATATTGAGGGTTGGACCCCACATGATGGATGGTCCATAGCAAAGGTGGGACCTACATGATGGATGGTGGACATCAAAGGTGGGTCCCACATGATGGACTATCCACATCAAGTGGGCCCCACATGATGGATGGTCCACAACGAAGGTGGGACCCACATGATGGATGGTCCACATCAAAGGTAGGATCCAAGTGATGGATGGTGGATATTGAATGTGGTACAACATGATGGAAGGTTGACATTAAAGGTGGGCCTACATGATGAATGACCCATATAGAAGGTTGGACCCCACATGATGGACGGTCCATAGCCAAGGTGGGACCTACATGATGGATGGTGGACATCAAATGGGTCCCACATGATGGACTACTTACTTGATGTGGGCCCCACATGATAATGGTAAAAAACAAAGGTAGGACCCACATGATGGATGGTGGACATCAAAGATGGGCCCCTCATAATGAATGACTCATATTGAAGTGGCCCCACATCAAGGTAGGCCCACGTAATGAAAGGTTCACATCAAAGGTAGGCCCCACATGATAGATGACCCGCATCAGAGTGTGGCCCAGCATGATGGAACATGCACATTAAGTAGGTCCCATTTAAATGGTAGTCCACGTCAAAGGTGGGATCCACATTATGGATGATGGTCATTAAAGGTGGGCCCACATGATGGTCAGTTGATATCAAAGATGGGCTTACATGATGAACGACCCATAATGAAGGTGGGGCCCCACACAAAGAATGGTCCACATCAAGGTGGGTCCACATAATGGACGGAGTGGGCTTCACATGATGGATGGCTCACATAATAGTATGGTCCCTCATAATGGATAGTTGACATCAAGTGGGCCCCACCTAATGGACGGTCCACATCCAAGGTCTCTCATGACGGATGACCCATGTCCAAAGTGGGCCGTATGATGGACGATCCATATAAAAGGTGTACCTCACATGATGAATGGTATATCAAAACTGAGCCCCACATGATGGACAATACAGTTCAAAGGTAGGGCCCACACTATGGACACATCAAATGTGGAGTCCACGTGATGGTGATGGGTAGTGGACATTAAGGGGCCCCACATAAAGGACAATTAGCATTGATGTTAGGCCCCACATGATGGATGGTCCACCTAAACAACCATCTGAATTGCTCTTATATTTAAGTTGTAATCTTTAAAAATGACATCAACTACCCTTAGAAAAGCTCTTATTTGAAAGTTTCACCAAACGTGCTTATTTTAAATAAGAGCTTTTTTGAAGATTTTACCAAATGGGCTTATTTAAAACAAGAGCTAGAACAAAAAGAACTTATGAAGTAACTCTTATTCAAAAAGCTCTTATTGAATTAGAGTAGAGATGTCAAACGCCCCCAAATATTTAACAAAAAATATTTTTTATACATATAAAAACCAACAAAAATAAAAATGGAAAAATTATACAAACATGGCCAAATGGGACACAAATTTAGCAAGATTTGGTAGTATAATGTTGAATCAATACATTTGCAGCAAGAGAAGAAGAAAAAACTAGTTTTTCTGATTTTCTTCAAATTCAACCCTGAATATTCGATTATTAAAACATGGCTTAAATCTTGTGTTTTGATCTTCAAAAATCATAAAATCTAGTAAAAAAACGGGTTCAAAATAGTCTTAAGAAGAAAATGTCAAAAAGATAAGTAAAAATTGAGCCTCTATTGGTGCTGTTACCATTACGGCCGTTATGTAAACATTTTTGTATACCTTGTTCCAGACTTTAATCTGATGGCTCATTGCAGATGGACCATGCCTCCAAAGTAAAACCCAGATTGGAAGATCCTGTGCATCTAAAAATCTGGCTTTTTTCCATTTTATACAGATCTGCTGTATTCCTTATGTAATCCTCTACTGGTGGGCTATGAATCTAGGGCTAGGCTCATTCTAATAGAATATATGGCGAGGCCTATCAGATTATTGATTTGCATTAGTGAAATATGAGCCCCACATGTACAACAAATGCCCCAAGGAAATTGCGTCTAATTACGTATACTCGGGTTGAAATATGATCTTCCACTTGGTTTACTATTTTACTGGACTAAATGTTGTTTCTTTTTAATTCAGTACCGGAAATCTCCTGAAGGCTCTGCTAGGAAACTTGATGCTCAAAAGCAGTTACTCGATGTGATGTCTCATCGATTCCATATAGACAACAGTATGGAACTCATTGGGAAGCTCTTGTTCGGATCTCAAAACGGCCCAGAGGTTCTGAAGACTGTCCGTCCGGCAGGGCAGCCTTTAGTCGATAACTGGGATTGCCTTAAGACAATGGTAAGTGCCCGTGCTCAGCCTCCCTATTAACCCAGCTATTCCTCTGATCAGACATAACTGAATGTGGAGTTATTTGATACTCTGCCAGCGTATGACGCTTGATATGCAAGCACTCAGAAATTGTGCATGTGTGTGCATTGACTCAATTTAAACTAAATTATGGAACCTACTATTTCCAAGTCACGGTCCGAAAATCAGATTGGTTGAGCAATCGTACCCTCTGATTAGAATGTACTTATTTTTTGAAATAGGACAATTGTTTAACTGTCCAATAAATGTCCACGAATTTGATGGTCGGAGAATCAAATAAGTGTAATTTTTGGTTCACAATACATCTAAACTGGGACACATAATTTGGACAGTTTAATTTGAATTACTTGCATGTATGCAATTTCTAAGTGCCTGCATATCATCCATCACACTATACCAGAGTATCAAAGTTTTTCTCCAAATCCACTAACACCAACTCTTAACTGCTGCTTTTTTTGTTTCCTTTTCCTTTTTCTTCTGTTTATTTTTTCTTTGTGAAAATCACACCCCATGTAGTAGAAGGGACTCAATGGAGTTTGTGCAATATTATTAGAATATTAGCAGCAAATTAGTATCTACGCCCACTATAATTGACAGATACACCCTTTCTTTTTCTATCTTTAGTATTCCAAAAGGTACAGGTCTGTATTATCATATTACCAAAAGAAGAGTGAAAGGACGTGTCCTTGATAGAGTGGAATAGCAGAACATGATTGCAGCCAACCCGAATTAGTTGGGATAAAGCTTAGACTACGACGATGAGAGAGAGAGAGAGAGAGAGAGGGTGTCTAAAACAGCTGCTTACCTGTATACATTATAGTATCGGAATATTTCTCAGTTGGGTTTTTTTTTTTTTTTTTGGGGGGGGGGGGAGGGGGTTGGTTGGTTTGGTGAGTCCACACATCCCACTGTTAGTACACACACCCTCACTGTTAGTCACACTTCAATGTTAGCCACCCCCCACCTTGAGAATCGATACCTGGACCTCAGTGTGTTGAAATGAGGTTATCTTCACTCAGTCTGCCACTGTCCCAAAGGTGTGGGTGTGTCTCAGTTGGGTTTTGTTTAATGCAGGTACGGACTTTCGAAACACAATGTGGATCGCTCTCTCAATATGGCATGAAACACATGCGCTCTATTGCAAACATCTGCAATGCTGGCATCCGAAAGGAGACAATGGCTGAGGTCTCTGCCCAAGCATGCGTCAAGATTCCCGCCAGCCCTTACAGTTCTCTTCATAAGGGATTCAGTGCTTGATGCTGTATTGGAATCTGGTTCGCTACAATGCATGTGGGTGTAGTACTGGTATTGTCATGTAAATACAGGTTGAAGAAAACATATAACTGGTGTATAAAGAAGCTTTGCTTGTTAGTAATGTGCTTGGAAGAAAACATATGTGGATGATTAAACACATCCAAGTTACTTGTGTCTGGATGTTGTAAGCATTGTTCAAAGTTTCCCCAATATTATCAAAATATCTTCGCTATTATCTCTCTCTCTACTTCAACGATACTATAACACTAGTAGCAATACCAATAACATTGGTAGTATAAAAAATTCTAGGTATTGGTGATGTATTGCCAAACATCGCCAATGTATCACCAATATTTTTACTATGTAAATTCCAAGTGTCACTTTTATTGCTAATGTATTGACGATATTTCAATAAAAGTGCTTGCCAACCACCAACCCATAGCTCCTCATAGGGCTGTAAATGGTTAGGTTTGGGGCGGGTTTAGGCCAAAACCAGACCTACCCATTTACTAAATGGGTCTGGGTCCAAATTTTAGACCCAGACCCTTTTACTAAATGGGCTGGTCTAGGTTGGGTCCGAGTCAACCCATCAAACCCATGTATAAATGGGTCCGGGTCTGATAGAGGGAGATCCACCTAGACCCATTTATAAATGGGTCAGGTCTAATGGGTCTAGGTCTGGATCTAGTACGCAAGCATTTGTACAAGGCTTAAAACAGGGTCTGGACGGGTCTAGGCTAGATGGGTCCCTTGAAACATAGACCAAACCCGCCCACTTACAAAATGGGTTCGGATCGGGCCTAATATAAAGAAACCAAACCCAGACCCGTTTAGCAACTGGGTCTATTCTTGGATCCAAACCCGTACCATTTAACAAATGGGTCGGGTCTAAATGGTTTAGGTCTGGGTACCCCATCGGTTCCGCTGACCTATTTACAACCCTAGCTCCTCACCAAATGCCCTTGGGTTGAGGCAAGATGGCACATGAGTAGTTCGCTTCAGGACCTCACCCCCTCGAGAGCAAGACGCCTGCCGATAGAGAACTGGGAGCCAACCTAAACTTTCCTTGGGCTTGCCTTGCCCCATTGAAGGGAAAAATGCTTTGAAGATGAATCTGTATGCATGCAATAGTTAGGAATTCTTAACAGTATGGAGTTGGAACAGCCCATTCTTCCTAAATACCCTAATTCAACATTAAAGAATTTCCTACTACCACCATATGGTATTCATCTCAACTTGGTGATTTTTGAAATATTGATGGATGTTTGGATGGAAAGTAGGATGGTGGGAAAGATGGTTGGATGGATAGATGGGATTGATGGGATGGTTGGACTAATTTCTTACAACAACAAGTGCTTTTGAGCCCCCGATTAAATGGAAACTTATTGTGTATGCATTCTTTTTGTATTTTTTATTTCTTAAAATACAAATTCATGTGTATTTTAGCATATTTTCTGAAGTTTCATTGAAAATTTTCACCATTTTCTCCATGTTTCCCTAATGTTTCTCTGTATTTTCAATTATTACAGTTTATCGATGATATTGATATTGTTTTCATATCACCAGCCACCAAAACTTGTAGCAATACTGATATTTCAGACACTAGTTGTGTGGAATACTAGTATGAGATTCGAGCTGATTTTTGGCGATACCTCTCATGGATTGGACAATCCTGACCATTGGTTTGGAGGATTTGGGTAGAAGGTGAGAGAAAACCAGGCTTTTCTTATTCTTAAGAAATCCACTTCTGTTTGGTTTCATCTCATTTTAGTTAACAGCAATTATGTATTATGAATTTTGGTGAGGACTAAAACCAATTTTGATAACCCATGATATATATAATTAAGGCTGCATTTGGATGCAGCAAATATCATAAATTTCATGATACTTTGCATCAAATTAGAATTAGTAAATCTTGAAGTATCATGAATTTGTTGCAACCAAACGCAGATTAAACAATGACTTCTAATGCATAATCACTGTTAACTAAAATGAGATGGAACATTTTTAAGTGGCAACCAAACAGGGCCTAAGGATTAGGATTATCCAATCAGTAAGGAGTTTTGGCCTGTGGGCCATCCAAGTAGCTCATGCAGAATCAACAGTTTGGATCCTCACACATGTGCCACGTGCGCCAGTTTTTATTCATCGACTCTTTGGTCCAGTCTCTCTGTGATAATGGGTAGATTCTTCACTAGCTGTCATGGCTGGAGAGAAATGAAGAAACAGAAGCACGTTCTCAAGTCGTAAAAGCTGCTTTTATATGGAGTCTGGTGGGCCATGCCACGTATGGACTATATACCAAAAATCTCTCAGGTGGGATAATCCTGACCTTTGATTTTCGGCCTTGGAATTGGTGATTCAAATCCCACTACTAAGAAAATTCTCAAATAAGTAGGGTTGGCTATGATTACTCGCATTTCGGAAATTGCATCATTTCCAACAATCGCACTGTTGGCATGTCGCTCTTCTTAGTTTAGTACCATTTAAAGAAATGGTGGTAACTCTTAAACCATACACCTGGCATGGTTGTACGGCAATCCAGACCCTCCAAATTGCTGATCCAACTGCAGATGGAGCATTAAATGAAAAAAAAAAAAATTTATACTGTAGAGGATAATTTAACCATCTGATTTTTCCCTTCCAATTTGGACAACTCACTGTTTTACTTTTGACCATCCATTTGATAGCCATTAATTGGATGGTGAGGATTGCTTGTTTAGTGTGATTTTAGAGATATCCTCCATCTACAATTTGGATGGTCAGTGGATAGTTGTGCATCAGTGAAACTTGAGCAGAAGATGAGTCACCACCATTTTGTAAATGGTGCAAAACTAATATAGGAGTCATTCTCCTTTGTAAGGGACGGTTGGTTAGAACCCGGACTCTATTTAATTAATCATAATTAAGTATTAGAGATCATTGTGTCAATGGCTTAGATAAATTACAAAGTAGTCATGTTATGTCATGCATATTGTCGGTCCATTTATTAGGTGGCCCAATGTGAACACAACTCTTCAAAATTAGGCAGCTCCACTATGGTGAAACTCCATGTTGCTGTCGCCATTTATAAGGTGGCCCAATGTGGACACACCTCTTCAAAATTAGGCAGCTCCACTATGGTGAAACTGCACGCAGCTGACAACACAAGTGGGTGCGTTGCATGACTGACCAAAAAAAAGAAAAGCTCCACTATGGTCATATCGTTATGGTTAGGAATATATATATATATATATATATATATATATATATATATATATATATATATATATATATATATATATCTTTTTCTCGTGAATTCTGACAACGTGACATCTCAATTTATAATTTAATTAATGATAATAGTATGTATTAAAATAGTTGGAATAGAATGGGTTAAGTCGATTACCAATTAATTAGAACATGACATGTGTGTATATATAAAGAGAGAGGAATGCTCAAACTTTTTGACAACTCATCATACATGATATGAGCTCAAAATTCAAATTGTTCATGTAATGCAGTACCCTAAGAAACATTCAGGGCCAACTTTTACCTGGACTTAGAATTTTGGTGGGCTATCTCCTACAAAAAGAGAGGCAAGTCAAGGGAGGAAAGTGTTTCCTTTTGTCATGGCATAATAAAGTTTTGAATCAAGATAAAAGTTGAGCCCTAGGGTATTGTATCACATGAGTGGTTCAAATTTTGAGCTCATTTTATGTGAGATGAGTTCTCAAAAAGTGTTCACCTATGCAAGCATTCCTCTCTAGGGGATGGTACTATGAGGTGTGGCTCACCTAAGTTTCACAGTCAGCTGATTTTTGGCACATCCTATAACCTAAAACCTAAAGGGGCCCTACTAAATGCACGTCATGAATGTCAATCACACATCAAGTGGGACTGATAGATCTCAACCTCATGGAAGCTACTGTGAGGTCAACCTCATGTACCATTTCCCATATATTGGATTTTGAAGGAATGGGCTGTATATTTGCCCGACAAAAGCATAATTCTGACTTCTGAAGGGGTCACACATATTGACGGGAGACTTGGTCACCAGAATCTCCCTAGTGGCACAACTCTATGGGGCCTACTGTGATGTTTGTGTTTTATTCATGTCGTCCGCACATTTTGCCGGTTCATTGTATAGAATGAACTAAACAAAAATGAGGTGGACCCAAAGCTCCATCTTCTCTTTAGGAAACAATGGGAATTAAAAGCCCATGATTGAAAACTTCTTATGGGCTACAAAAGTTTTAGATCAAGCAATTTTTTATTTTTTATTTTTAATCCATTGTGGTCTTATGAACAAGTAGGATGGTCCTTTAGGAAGGCTTAAATGGTAGTCATTATTATCCTCGCTGTTTCTTGTGGTGTAGTCCACTTGAGTTTTCAATTTGCCTCATTTTATTTAACCTCAAGCCTTAAAATGGACCGGCTAACCATGGACGTTGTGAATAAAATACAAAAAATCACGGTGGGTAATTAGGTATATCTCTAATGACTGGGTCTAAAGCAAATCCGCTATCCGCATTTACCCACTTACGGTAAAACATGATGTTTTGTATCATTTTCTTCATTTTCAAACTGGTTGGGTGTCCTACTCAAAGGAAAGCCTTCTATAGCGACATTTCACCGCCATTTTGAAAATGGATGGTGTGGTGGCATCTCCGACTCCGGACAAAGATAGTGTGATAGCTCCGCTATTTTTCAATTTATATTTCGACTGCGATTGCCTCATTAGACATAGTCATTTCAAGGGCTAATTGATCACTACATGATAGGAACGTGCATCAAATCCACTCCGTCCATCCTGTGGCCCACCCTATTTTTACTTTAGATCAAATCAATCCAATCCAAGACTTAGTTGAGCCAGACCATAGGGAACTGCATAAAATCATGACTAAAAACTCTAAATTCAGTTGATGTGGCCCACATGAGTCTTAGAATGCCTAGATTTTCAGGGAATCCCTTCATCTTGATGTGTTACGTCAGATGGGTGTACTGGATGGCATATCCACACCATGGTTAACCTTATGCAAAAAACTTAAGATTTTAATGGTGGAATTCCCCATTTCAACTTTCCCCATGGGGTAGCCCACCTGATTTAAGTGTCGGCCTGAATTTTTTTCTCCTGGTCCAAAAACAGGGTGGCGCTCCTGATGGATGGCGTGGATCTCATCCATGTAAAGTCATTTCATCCACGTCAGCAAAAGTTAGGCACCCTTGAGTATACGACAAGTCACGCCAACGTTTCCATTTTGTATTTTGCATTGTCTCGTTTACGCTCGGCATTTGTATACGTCAATTCAGGCTGTCCAAATCTCAGGCCCACTATGGTTTGAGGATAATAGAAAAAAAAGTCCACTGATGGAACCATCCTAACCATCCAGTAGGTGGCATGAAACGGACGGTTACAGATAGAAATGGTCAGTGGTCCAAATTCAAAGGGGAAGAAAAATGGCTTCGGTGGATCACCCTATCAATGGAGGTGGGTGGATCGCTGACTCTGCATTCCGTGATGTATGTGACTTACATCCACGCCGTCCATCCGTTTTGACAGCTCATTTTAGGCATGATCGAAAAAATATACAGATCCAAGTCTTAGATGGACCGCACCATAGGAAACGGTGGTGATTGAATACCCACCATTAAAAACTTATTGGGGTCCACCAGAATGTTTATTTACCATCCGACCTTTTGATAAGGTCTTAAAGACGTGGATGAAGGGACCGCACAAATATCAGCTTGATCCAAAACTTTTGTGGGCCACAAGAAGTTTTTAATGGTCAATTACCATTTTTTTTTGTCGTATGGTCCCCCTGACATTTGGATCTGATTCATTTTTGAGATCATACAATAAAATGAGCTTTCAAAACGGATGGACGGCGTAGATGTAAGGCCATACATCACGGTGGGCCCCACTGTCTGGGATCCACCAGTGCAACTGCGGTTCACCCTTTTGGATGGTCCTGCATTTGGAAGCCAATGTCTGTGAGGCGACCAGACTTCTAAGAAAATGGCGGTGAACTATCTTCGACAGATGGGGCAGAAAAGTTGCGTCTGGCATCATCAGTGGGCCCCACACACTTCGACAGACGGGCGCGGATTTCCTGCGAAAGCCTTGCGCAGGAAGTTCCTGCGCTGGGAACCAAGGTGGGGCCCACTGTAAAACAAAAATGATCTCCCAAAACGGATGAACGGGGCGGATTCATTAAAAAAAAAAAAAAAAAAAAAAAAACTGTGGGCCCCACCTTGGTTCCCAGTGCAGGAACTTCCTGCACAAGGCTTTCGCAGGAAATCCGCGCCCTCGACAGATGGGGCGGAAAAGTAGTACAGTTCTGTTGCGTTTTTAGTTTGAAGTTCGAATTTTGTACGAGTGGGACCCACGGTTGTAGGGCTGCAACGGTCTCGGCCCCGGGCCAAGCAATTTCAAATTTTGAAAAGGCCCTCCAGTTCAAACTTTCGGGCATGGCATGCTGACACCTGTCGCCCCTACAGGGTTGGATGATCTAGACAGTTGATATTATGGCCCCACATTGGATTGTCCACTTGGTGAAATCCCCTTTAGATAACCAATCAATAGGCGGTCAACATCCAGACAGCTAAGATAGAAAGCAATGTTTGATCTTCAGCCAAGAAAATACGCTACATCAGCTAGGAGGGTACGTAATTCTTGGTGCATGGGCCATCCACGGAAACGCCCACCCTATCAAGCAATCTAGATGGTTGATATTTGGGCCCACTTGTACCAGCTTGTAAAATAGATTGTGCTATGACCATAGTATACAGTTCATTAGGGTTTTTAGCTGGTACAAGTGGGCCGTGTTAAATGACCGGATAAAGATTAAGGAAAGGTCAACAAAATTGACAATTTTAGTATGGGTGGATCAAAAGAAGGCGGACTCTAAATTGACCATAAATTTTGATAGGAAAGAGTTACGGGATGTAGTCATGTCCATTTATTTCGCCCGAAAACGCACAATTACAACAATGAAAAGAAATTTTAAAAAAATCTACTATTTTTAATAATTCTAAATTTTAATTTGATTCTTCTTTTTAGAGTTTTCATTTATTTAAGAGTTTTGATTTCTGTTAAACAATAAATTTTAAAAAGAGTTTATTTAGTAGTAGTGTTTATTTATGATTCTACTATTCTTAAAAACTTTTTAAATTAAAAATTTTATTATTTTTAATAAATACAAATTATGATTTAATTTATAATTTAAAAGCATTATAACCACAATTTTAATTATTCAATTAATTACTTTATATTTTTTTAGTAATTATTTATTTTTATCTTCTCATGAATTACTTAAGATTCAAGATATCTATTCAGTAAGGGAGACGATGATGGACCTCCCACGTCCTCCCTGTGTAAGTTAGTTGATGGATCTCGCCCATATGAGCCATGCATCAATCCTAGCCATTGGAACCTCTGCCTCTCTATGGATATATTGATTATGAACTGCTGCCGTTTTTTCTTTCTTAACCGTCTATTTGTTTCCACCTACCAAATGATCAGGACTTCTCCAGAATGGGGGAATTTTTGTTGATGGGCCATCCAAGGTTTGGATGACTGAACAGTGTTCCCCATTTCTACAAACTGATAGCCTGGACGGTACAGTCCAGACATGCCGACGCAGAATGAACACATACCATTCGTTCATATGGTAATAACCCTAAGTTGGAGATGTTTGGGGCCCACCCATAATATATATGTAGAATCCAAACCATGCATCTACTGAATCTCCTCATATTCACTGTACATCCCAAAAATATCTGGATCCAAAACTCATGTAGGGCCAAACGCCACGTGGAGAAATGTACCATCACACCTAAAACCTATACATTCACCTTTGACCCACCGAAGTTGTGGAATGGCTTGAGTTTTTCCCTTCATCCTGGTGAGGCGCATCCGATGCATGGGTCGGATGACTCGTGCACAAGACGGTGGACCCCACACTCCATTTAGATGTCCTCCATCGTTCATTTTGGTGTGGCCCACCTGAGTTATAGATTTAGCTGGATTTTGGGATGAGGGCGGATTTAATGGGCGGGCTAGATAGCACTCATACATGACAGTGGGCCCCACATAAATTACTGGGCTATGGAAGTTTTGATCAAGCTGATATTTTTTTCTAGCGTTTGCTGGGTCCAATTCACCTCATTAATGACAAATAAATATCTAGATGGGCCCTAAGAAGGTTTCAACGATGGACCGAGGATTGTTTCAATAATGAAAAATAAATATTATCTTGGGCCCTCAGAAGGTTTCAACGACGGACCCTAGGAATGTTACAAGGATGGCTAATTATAAATATCACGATGGGCAACAGGAAGGTTTCAATGGTGGGCAGGCACCGTCATTTCAACTGTTTGCTGAGATTTCGACATGTCTCATGTTTGGGCGCGAATTAGGTGTTACCCCGGGAACAGCTTACTGGGTGTTACCCCTGCCGTATGGCCCACATGGATGATATTTTGTATATCCACTCCGTCCATCCGTTTATACAGCCCATTTTATGATAAGGTTCCAAAAATTATGCAGATCCAAATCTCAAGTGGACCATACCACTGGAAACAGTGTGATTGAGTGCCCCACCATTAAAAATACCAAAAAGAGCCCATGGTAAGGTTTTGGTAATTTTTATTTGCAATCCAAGCTCTTGATAATGTCAATAAGGTCTTGATGAGTGGAAAATATAAATATCAGATTGATCTAAAACTTTTGTCGCCCACAAAACGTTTTTAATGGTTATTAATCACTGTTTCTAGTGATATGGTCCACCTGAGATTTGGATCTTCATAATTTTTTGAATCATATCCTAAAATGATATGAGAAAACAGATAGACTGCATAGATATATAAAAATTACATCAAAATGGACCCCACATGTAGGGTAACACCCACTAAGGTGTGTTACCCCTACTAAGGTGTTACTAGGGTAACATCTAATTCGCTCCCCTCATGTTTGGGTTCGCACATTAAAAGGCAAACAGATTACCTGTGAAAGCTCTTCACATGAACTTTCTGTGATGAGAAACTAAGTGGGCCAACTGTAATGTTTGTAAGAAATCCACCGGTTGAACTTTCAATAATGATATTTATATGCTATCTTTAAAAGGTCGTTCGCATTGAGATGAACTGAAAACACAAAAATAACAGCTTGATACAAAACTTCCATGGTCCATGGATGTTTCAACGGTGTACGGTCAATCCTCTATGTTTCCTATTGTGCGGTCCACTTGAGCTTCGGACCTTCCTCATTTTCTGGCCCATGTCCTAACATGATCTGGCAAGATGAATAGATGGGGTGCATTTTTCACAAACATTATGGTGGGCCCCACCTAGCTTCCTGTCTTTGAAAGTTAATGTGGAAAGGCTTGCGAAGGGAATCCGCATCCGTTGAAATGAACTACCCAACCACGTAAATATAACACATACATCATGGTGGGCCCCACAAAACATAGGAATGAAAGAATCTTCCTTGGCAAATGGCTGGAGTCTTATCTGGTGGCATCTTTTAGTAAATAATGGAAGAATATCGCCACCAGCCAACGCTTCTAATGATTGATGTCAATGTTAGGAAACCTTCTTCAATTAAATGAATATATTCGAGGTTAATTCGGTCATCATTTGTATTGTGGACCACTGTCTACTTTTGCTTCCATTTCCGAATCGGTGGCCAACCATGCAATATCCATATACATATACTAGGACAGCGATCAGACCGTCCAATTTCGGGGGAGATTCGTCCGTAGAGTATAGCTCGAGAATTGCCATGTTAAATGATCTTAGCCATCCGATTTTCTCCATCGAATCCAATCAATGGATACTTATGCTATAGGTCCAGTCAGTCCGTGAGCTACATGGCAGGTCAGTATTGATAGAGAGCAGGTGGGCTGCACCTTTGTATGTGACAGGTCTTCGGGCGCGGATTTCCTGCTAAAGCCTTGTGCAAGAAGTTCATGTGGAACCAAGGTGGGGCCACAGTGATGTTTTTTGATGAATCCACCCCATGCATCCGTTTTGGGAGATCATTTTAGGACATGAGAACAAAAATGAACCAGATTCAAGACTCAAGTGAGCCGAAAATGTGAGGATTAAACGTCCACAGTTGAAATATTTATGGAGCCACAGGAGTTTCGAATCAGGATAATATTTGTGTTTCCAGTTCATCCCAGTAGTAGTGACGTTATGAACGGTATGGATGTGATTCATCCCAGTAGTAGTGACGTTATGAACGGTATGGATGTCATATAAACATCACTGTGGACCCTAGGGAGGTTTCAACGATAGTAATTTACCTACCCACCTTTTCCTTTAGTGAGGCGCACTTGAGGCTTGGATCCTGTTCATTTTTTTTTTCTCACGTCCTAAAATGAGCTCCCAAAACGGATGAACAGGGGTGGATTCATAAAAAAAACATTACTGTCGGCCCCACCTTATTCCCAGCGCAGGAACTTCCTGCACAAGGCTTTCGCAGGAAATCCGCACCCTCCATGTGTTCCAGTACTACACCAGTACCAGCCCTGTTCTCCGCCAGTACCAACCTGCCATGTGCCCGTATGTATCCCACTAAGTCATGGTAGTAGTAGTAACTAATTCGAGCTCTCCGCCCATAAATTTAATAGTTGGTGTTGTCGCTTGTTACTGACCGACCCTATCAGGAGCAGCACGTCCAATGTAAAGCGGTGAAGCGAGTTTTTCTAAAGTGGTTGAATGTATTTTCTAGCAAGATCTTTTACTGACCTTGTCAAAAGCAAGATGCATGTCATGTCACACGTCCAATGCAAGGCGGTCGAGCAATTTTTTAAAAGTAGTCAATTGCATTTTTCTAGCAAGATACAACGGCTGATTGCTATCTGGTAATGAGGACAGTGATCGATTGAGGTCGGTATCATGAGAGAAGCTTCCAATTGCAACTTGCAACGCCAAGACAGTGGTTGATTGAGGTTTGTAGCATAACATAGTGACCAATTGAGGTTTTGGCAAGGACAGTTGCCAATTCTAGTTTGTTGTAAGGAAATAGTGGCTTATTGACCAAGTGGTATAAGGGCTTGCAAATACTACAGGCTGGCAAGAGGAAAAGATGAATTTAGAAGGCTTGATGGTGGTTGTAACTATCAAATGTGGGAAGAGTGGGTAGGTCCCACAAGCAATTACGAAGACACTTGTCAGTGAGAGAAAGCAAAAAATTGTCTAAAAGATTGGTAATATTTAGACGGTTGCTATAACCTTCCATTAGGAGAGTATCTATATGGTTGATTGAGGCTATAAATATAGAAGGAAATTGATAGAGCAAGAGGTCCAGCACCAACCAAATCAAATCAATCTTCAAATTGTCTTTTAATTATTATACCCCTCTTAGCATCTTGCCATTTACATTCCTTAGTATAATCAGCATCTTTATCTTCCTTAGCTTAATTCTGTTCTTTACATTTCGTAGCATAAGTTGTGAAATTACATCTTATAGTAGCAAGTTTGTAGAATTTATCTAGTTGCTGATCCTTGAAATTTCATCTTAACTTCACCTGGAAGGAGTGATCTTCATAACATCTTTGGTTACTGATTGTAATTTTTCTTCTTTATTATTATATTTTGTATTAGGGCTGTAAATGGGTCAGGGGACCCGATGGGGTACCCGGACCCAACCCATTTAGACTCGACCCATTTGTTAAATGGTACGAGTCTGGGTCCAAGAATAGACCCAGTTGTTAAATGGGTCTGGGTCTGGTTTCTTTTATATTAGACCCGACCCGACCCGACCCAACCCAACCCAAACCCATTTAGTAAATAGTAAGTGGGCGGGTTTGGTCTATGTTTCAGGGGACCCGTCTAGCCCAGACCCGTCCAGCCCGGACCCGTCCAAACTCGATTTTAAGCCTTGTAAAATGGTTGCATACTTGATTCAGACCCGGACCCATTAGACCCAACCCATTTATAAATGGGTCTGGGTGGATCTCCCTCTACCAGACCCGGACCCATTTATAAATGGGTCTGATGGGTTGACTCGGACTCGACTCGGACCCGCCCATTTAGTAAAAGGGTATGGGTCTAAAATTTGGACCTAGACTCGTTTAGTAAATGGGCGGGTCTGGTTTTGGCTAAACCCACCCCGAACCCGACCATTTACAGCCCTATTTTGTATACAAAATTACTTTCCCATGAAAAGCACAGGTGCAACCCACTTTTGGAGGAAGAACACCACCCTCCAAATATTGCCTGATCAATATTAAACAGCTGATCGAGTGGCTGAATAAACAACCAATCTTTACAGATCATGGTCATATACGGTCAATTACAAAGTATCTGTCTATCTTGGCACTTGGGTTCAAAGTTGTTCGGTTGGAAATGAAATGTTTAGTCGATTTTGGCACGCCCGATACTCGTGACAAAAAACAACGAGTAACATTTTTTAGCACGCCTGATGAGACCCTGATTTTAGTTCACATACTAGTATAACATTGTTAAAGTGACTAAAATATCGGTCAGGCTTTGAGATATGCAAATGGAATTTCAGTATATTACAGATCAAAAGAGAATTCAAGCCGAGCTATCATTCGCCTAGGCTTAGCAAGATCGGATTGAACATGAAAATTTCGATAGATGAATGACCAAGCAAACTAAGATCATAAATTGGTTGGAGGATCTCATCGTTGAAAGAATGCGAACAACGCAAGCGACATGTCATCAGAATGCTCCGAATGTCGGAGTCGGCTTTGTGGGAAATTTGGCGCCAGTACTGCAAGTATCTCCACCACGGCAATGTAACGTTCATCCGATTCCAATCCAAGATGTGTGGAATGTTCCAACGCCCGTTGAGTTCAGGCGATCGGAGCGAGAAACTAGGAATTTCATTCCTGATAGCAAAAATCAAGGAACACTTAGTGTCAGCTTTCCCAACATTTTCCTATAAATTCAATATTTGATGAAGAACATAACCAAATAAGACCGGAACCGCCACTAGTGCTTGAACTAAATCGTTTGGATAGTGACCAAATCATGCATTTGGTCCAAGATGTGGCTAGCGAAATCCTTGGTTGTACCATTATTTCGGTTTATCATAAGCTTTATCCTGGATGGATCGATCGGCGGTCTCCATTTCCATGGCTGACTTTGATGTTTTCTGATCAAGATGGCCGATTTCGACCAAAGTGGCTGAGTTCATGGTTTTCGACTAGGACAATCGATTTCGATGTTTACGACCGAGCGAGGTTCAAATTTTAAAATTATGTTTGGGTCATTGCCACCTATGAAATTCGAATGCAATATGGTACTTACACTTTTATTTTATTTTTAATCAAGACCATCTCAACCCAATGAGAAGAAAATAGAAGTAAAAGAGTTTGACCAAAATGATCGATTCTGGCCAAGGCAGCCGAATTCTATATTTTCTGACCAAGACAACCAATTTAAACCAAAATGATCAACTTTGCTGTTTTTCGACCAAGACGGCTGAATTGGACGTTTTTTGACTAAAACGCTGAAAATTTTCGATGTAAGTGTCGAAGAGCAACAAAATTTAAAAATACAATCAATGTCACTTTCACCTTTTATCCAAAGGCGAAGTGACATGGGAGGCAATGTTGTAGCATGTTTCTAACCGACCTTGACAGAAGCAAGACGTGTCATGTCACGCGTCTAATGCAAAGTGGTCGAGCGAGTTTTTCTAAAGCAGTGGATTACATTTTCTAGCAAGATACAACAGCCGATTGTGGTTTTGCAACAAGGATAGTGACCAACTGAGGCCTGCGTCCTGGGAGAAGCAACCGATTACAATTTGTAACGCCAGGACAGTGGCCAATTGAGGTTTGTAGCCTAGAAGAGTGACTGATTGAAGTTTTTGTTCAGGACAATGGCCGATTCTAATTTGCTGTAAGGAAACAATTGCTTATTTACCAAGCTATATAAGGGCTTGCAAATAGGACATGTGGCAAGAGGAAAAGATGAATCTAGAAGGCTTGATGGTGATTATAACTACCAGATGTGGGAAGAGTGAGTAGGTCCCACAAGTAATTACAAGGACACTTGTTAGTGGGAGAAAGCAAAGAACTCTCTAAAAGATTGACAGTATTTAAACGACTTGCTATAACCGTCCATCAGGGGAGTATCTAGATGTTGATTGAGGTTATAAATATAAAATGAAAGTGACAGAGCAAGAGGTCCAGCACCAACCAAACCAAATCAATCTTCAAATTATATTTCAATTATTATGCCCCTTAGCAGTCCTGTCATTTTCACTCCTTAGTGTAATCAACATCTTCATCTTCCTTAGTATAATTCTGTTCTTCACATTTCGTAACATAAGTTGTGAAATTACATTCTATAGTAGCAAGTCTATAGAACTTATATAGTAGTTGGTGCTTGAAATTTCGTCTTAAATTCACTTAAAATGAGTGATCTTCAACCCATCTTTGGTGACTGACTGTAAGTTTTCTTCTTTATTATTATATTTCATATGCAAAATTTCTTTTATGCGAAACGCACAAATGCAGTCCACTTTTGGAGGAATAACCCCACCCTCCAAATATTGCATGATCAATATTAAATAACTGTTTGAGTGGCTGAATAGCCTGCTAATCTTTACCGATCACGGTTATATACGATAGATTATGACTTATCTATCTTGGTGATTGGGGCTAAAGTTGTACATTTGGAATCGACTTGTATAATCGGTTTTGGCATGCCCTGATACTCAATGACCAAAACAAGCAACAGTTGGTTGATTTTGATTTTTAGAATATGATAGGTCAACAGCGTGGCAGACGTTTTGGACGATTTAGATTAACGTATCCGTAAGCAACATGTACGGTTAGAGGTGGACAACGATCCGATCCGAGTCGAACATGGACCAGATCGGATTGTTCGACTGCTTGAGTGGGTGTGTTCGAACAAACATTCGAACAGAATGGCTCTGTTCGAACTCAATTTGGTCTAGCCTAATCATGTTCGAACATGTTCGAACATATGGATTTCGAACAATTTTTACGAGTTCGAACAAGTTCGAACATTTCGCTTTTTTCGCTTGAAAATATTTTTTCTACTACTGAATAGTAAATACCATTTTTTTCATTTTGTGTGTCCCACCATGATGTATTTGTTTTATCCACTCAATCCATCCATTTGTACAGCTTATTTTAAAGCATTAAATAAGAAATAAGGCAGATACAAAACTCAAATGGACCACACCACAGGAAACAATGAGGAGAATGATGTCCACCATTGAAACCTTCCTGGGCTCACAGTCACCCTTCTCTCTCTCTCTCTCTCTCTCTCTCTCTCTATATATATATATATATATATATATATATATATATATATATATATATATATATATATATATATATAATCGAGTCCAACGAACTAGTCGAGCCGAGTTTGAGTTTGAGTCGAGTCGAATAGGACTGTGTTCGAAATTGAATTGAATTTTTTTCAAACACACCATGTGTGTTCGAACAAAGTTCGAACAATAAGATTTTCTGTTCGAACAGGGTTTCACCGAGGTCGATCCAAACGGTTAAACTTGGTTCATGTCCAGCTATATGTACAGGTGCAGGAGGCACCACCTAAGACTGGTTATGAGGAGGACCCATGTTTTCGTAATCTAAACCGTTGATTCCCATCGTAAATGGAGAATACAAAGAAGAAGGAAAAAGATATATATTGATTGGAAAATCCCAGCCACTAATATTGGGACCTTTTCAGTTGATTTTGAACTGTCCGTTGTATTTTTTTTCGCTAATCGTCTATTATTTCCCCACAAATAGACATGTTAAGGTTTTTTCTTGGACGAAGATAATTTAGATATAGTCCTTCACAGTGGGTGAAGGACACAACAGATCAATGGAAGAGATTAACGGAGCGTGTACCAACATTTCACCACTGTTTCCTGTAGTGTGGTCCACTTAAGATTTGGATGCAGGTAACATACCCTAAAATGATATTTCAAAACAGATGGACGGCGTGGATGTAATGAATATACATCAAAGTGGGCCCCACAGTCAGGTAACCACCCACATTGGTGGATCCGGGAATCCACCGAAGAACTGCGGGCCAACATTCTGAGTGGTCAGATGATCGGAACCGTCCATGTTACATATGGAATATGTTCTATACGTTAAAATGTAAAATATTTTTGATGAACGAGATGTTTCTGAGATTAACATCTGTAGATGGATTTGGAACATAGCAAAAATAATTTCAATGGTTCGAGTTCAACTCTAGAAATCTCTGACTGGGTTATCAATGATCCATGGTTATTAGATAATATACTTTTTTAATTGTTGTTAAACAATATGGACGGTTCAGATCATTGAACCATCTCAGCATGTGGGCCTCTGTGGATGGCGACACACGCTGTATTCTTACTCGCGACAATGGCAAAACGACCATCTTCGCAAATCGCGAAGTAATAATTTAAGAATTCGACAGCTATGCCCACGAAATAAGGACAAAATATCGGACACCGATTGCCTGCGACTGCGAAAGCCTTTCCCTTTTGCAGGAAGTTCCTGCGTGGGAACCAAGGTGGGACCCACCGTGATGTTTGTGAGAAATCCACTCCGTCCATCCGTTTTGTGAGTTCATTTTAGGACATGAGATAAAAAACAAGCCGGATCCAATATCCAAGTAGGCGGCAGTAAAGGAAAAGGTGGGTAGAGAAATTACTACCGTTGAAACCTACCTGCGGTCCACAGAGATGTTTATAAGACATCCATACCGTTCATAGCGTCATTCCTACTGGGATGAACTGAAAACACAAATATTATCCTGATTCAAAACTTCTGTGGCCCCGCGAATATTTCAACTGTGGACGTTCAATCCTCGCGTTTTCGGCCCAGTTGAGTCTTGGATCCAGTTCCGTTTTGGCACCATACTCTAAAATGATCTCCAAAAAATGATGGACGGAGTGGATTTCTCACAAACATCATGGTGGGCCCCACCTAGGTTTCCAGGCAGGAACTTCCAGCGAGCCATTCGCAGGAATACGCGTCCCAAAATATCGAAGCATCCCAACAACACATGCACCTCTGTTTGTGAGGACGAGAATCGCCTGCAACGCCTTCTTTATTATGTTGAAATCCACTCCGTCCATCAGTTCATAAACCTTTTTTTTTCACTGTACTTGCAAAGTATCGGCCCGAAACCCAAGGGAACAACGTAAAATTGCGCCCATGACCTCTAAGTTCACGAGGTGTGGCCCACCTGGGTTTTGAATCAGGCTGATTTTAAATCTTCCCTTCACCAACCTGATGAACGTCTTTGATTAATATCATAGTGGCCTCGCGGACAAACCTATTGTCGACGTCTCATCTCCACCGTTCCATGTGGTGCGGCCCACCTGAGCTGTGAATCTATCTGATTTTTGGTACCTAGGGCCTATCTTCGAGGATCACACCTGATGGACGGAGTAGGATGTCACACAAACAACATGATGAAACAACAGAGCTTTATTGTTGCACGTGCTGTTAAACACGCGTTGTCGAGGATTTCGGTCGTGTTTCTCAGTTTCTGGCAAACAACCAGCGACGACTCCTCAATTTCCTGGACTGCGGTAGCATGATTTGCGTAGGCACGCGGAGGGCTCGACACTAGCGCTATGTGAGAAAAACATTCATCAGATCCATCCCGTCCATCTGGTGAAAAGCTACTTTTACACCGTTGATTCTAAAAATTAGTCGTAAACGGTGTAAAATCATCCCTAAAACCACTAAATTCACATGTTGTGGCCTAAAATCAGTTTCTGATGTCCTGATTCACGGAAACTCAAATCATCCTGGTGTGGCGCGTCAGATGAGTGGACTGGATGGCATATACACACCAAACTGGACCCCACATTATTTTGATGATTTCAGCGGTCGGACTTCCCATCTCAACTGTTTGAGATGGTCTAGCGCACCTGAGTGTTCGATCGTACTGATTTTTGGGCCCCATTTCAAATCCAGGGTGGAGCACTTGATGGACGGGGTGGATTACTTCAAAGTTTTCCGTCCACGTCAGCGAAAGTCACGGTCCCCGTCTGCCTACGAAAGTCCCGCAATCGTTTTCGTAATTTCGTCAACAGCCAGAGGGTTATTTCCGTGCACCTCCTTCTCCTGAGAAAAGAAGGAAATTTGTGGGGCTCACCATAGCCAACTGTGATGTTGGCATAAAATACAGGCTGTCTTTGCGGGCAGCTGCCCGGGCTGCCCCAAATTTCCGCTTTAAATACCCCTCTCTTTCTACAGTTTTACCATTAAAAAGAACCGACCTTCAAATCCCTCTCTCTGTCTCAAACCCTAAAACAAACAGATCTCCAAATCCCTCTCCTACTCTCTCGAACCCTAAAACAGAAATGGAAGCTTTCGGCTGCAGATCGTTCGCCATCTCTCTTGTGGCGGTTCTCTTCGCCTTCTTCTCCCTCATCGGAGAATCCTTCGCCGCAGACGCTCCTGCTCCGGCGCCGGCTTCCGCTGCCGTTGGCGTATCTCCGTCTCTTTCTGCCGCTTTCGTCATTTCATTCGCCGCGTTCTTGCTTGGAATGCTCTTCCGTTGAGTATCCTGCTCGGAACTCTGCTATATCTCTCCGTTTTGGTACGTCTCCATGATCTGCTGATCTGGACCGTTAGAGTGATGATGTTAGGATATGTTTGTTAGTAGATTCTTCACAGCACTGTTTGATCGTCTTCCTACAGAATATCAGAGGATTTTTATGCCTTTTTTTTTTTTTTTGGAGATGGATGTGTCTGGCAAAGTTCTCTGATATTTGTGTAGGAAAGAGATCTGGATGTTAGGGCTTTGATGGATAGAGCTGTGAGTAGTAGGGAATAAGATGCATATGCATCTGTTTGCATGTATGAGACAGTAGATATTGCTTTATAAAGATATATTTATTTTGTTCTTTTGTTATTTCCTTTCCTTCTTTTATCGAATTGTTATAGTTATTGGAATGTAGAAATTGGAGCTTTTTCTGAATTTTTTTTTTGGGAAGAATGATGAGGTTGATTATAGGTTATGATGGGGTATTTTCAGAAGAGTTAGGGCTATGTGTGTCAAATTGGAGTAGTTATATGATACGTGTCTCACGGGTTACACGCTTTTGGTAATCCGGACCATCGGTCTTGTCTAGTCACAGGCGGAGATAGGCAAAGCTCCAAAATCTCACAGATTGGAATATCTCATCAACCTACGTTGAGAATTCCTTCGGTTGAATGTGGACCGGTGTTGTACATCTCTTCTCAACCGTCCATCTGTTTGCCACGAATCGAAGGGTTTAGATTGTCCGGTATAGACAATTCAAGGCCGTTGGTGTATCATATCACTCCTCGGTACATTGATGAGCCGTCAGTCTGATATCGATGCCATCCATGTTCTCTGCGCTATTTTTAACGGCATGTGGTCTATCAGTCTGTGAGAATGTCATCGTAACCGTTAATCTCCTTCTCAACGGTGCAGATCCTGTTTCTCGAATGGAAAGCAACAGAACACCGATGGCGCAATGGTCCATCCCTGCATGCGAGGCACTGCTTGTCTTGAGTAACGGCAGGCAGCCCGAGCTGTTTGGGAGGTGCTATTTTGCCCTCCCAGAAGGGTAATATAGTCATTACAGTTTTTTTTTTTTTTTTAATAAATTCAGCTATGTAGGTTAGCATAGATATTCTACTAGATTATTCAAACGGGAAATGATAAAACATTCCAAAACCACCCCTCGTAAAGCGCCTTTCCTACCTTTTTTTTAAAATGGAAAGCAGAATCTTAGTGATGAAGAATACTTTTGTCACTTTTGAGAAGATGATGCCCTTTCATATTGGGAAGGATTACCGAGATAACCTGATAAATATTGGCCTTGAGGTGGGCCATCTCGGATCAACGGTTGATTTAAGGCATTCGTATTCGGTAATGAACAGATGGAAAAGGTCCTTTTGTCGGCGTGAATTTTCCTTGCAGGCCCGTGAGTAGTGGGATGCCTAATGGACGGTGATTGCCCATGTGTCTAGAAGCTCCTTGGACTATGGGAAGGAAAGCCCAATTCAGATGGGCCCTGTTCAAGACCCACTTCTGGAAATGGGCCGCAAGCCAACCATGGATAGGCCACTTCCTTGGTTTCTATGGTTTGGGTTAACCATTTGAGAATTGGGTCTCACACGTCATAGAAGTGGGATAATTATCCTGAAAATTTGAGAATGGACGTGTGTGGAAACTGCTGATGATTCAAAATGATAATTTCCCGGCCATTGATCAAATGGCCAAGATCGTTTCTGGCCGCTCCTTTTTTCTGATGGACTATACATGGCAGGATTTACCTCGTGAACGAATAAATGAGCGCGACATGTTTAAAAGAACAAAGAATGGAGCATTGGTCACAGCTATGGCTGTCAATGGGCCGGGCCTGGGGCAGGTCTCGGCCCTTTCGAACTGTTTCGGGCCCGTTGGCGTATGGTCTTCAGGGACCCAAGCCCAAGCCCAAGCCCGGTCAACGATTGGGATGAGATGACCATGCCTTGGTTATGCTCACATTCCTAGGTCCCACCCCAAGCCCCAGCAGATGAACTGCACAGAATCTTAGCCACAGTTTATTTATATATGCAGGTGCCGTGTTGGGCCAAGTCCAGTGCCATCTTGCCTGGCCCTACCCGTACCCAAAACCCAATAAACTCAACCTGAGCTCGGCTGTCTAGTGGATTGGCTTCAGATGGCTCATTCATCAACCTGATTCATTGCCAGCCCTATCTGTTTGGGTCAAAAGTGGAGCTGGACCCTCCAGTCAGTTGGGCGAGGATGGGTCACCGATCAATGTCGAGCTAGGGAACTGATTGGTAGTTGAGCCGGCAGTGGGTGAAACTCGATGGTCAGTAAGGTGGGGACCGTTGGGTGGTTGGGTTGGGTTGGGTTGGGCTAAGCCCAGGCCAGGATTAATTGGTAGGTTAACGGGGTTGGACCTATTTTTATTTTTTGGTTAGTCATGCTACGCACCCACCGTGTTAGCTGCGAAACGCACCAACACTGGACTTTTTTTTTTTTTGGTTTAGTCTAGACGTCGATGATGAGGCAGAAATATGTATCGAAATAGGCAGAAATCATCACAAAAAACAAAAAAATGATGAGGCAGAAATCCGAATTAGTTGGTAGCTCCATATGTTATCGAAATCTACCCCGCCACAAATGTATGGTCTTCATTTTACATGTCGACCTTCCATACTATCAATCTAGACCATCCGTTTTGCCCAACCTGATTCAAATTATACGGTGAGTGGCATGTTAGAACGGACGGACAAGATGGTTCTTTCATGGAAGATAGGTCTAAATATTTATCACTATCCAATTGATATGATCTCTGCACAGAAGCGGAAGAAGAGTGTGATGTACGTTTGCAGCATCCAGACCGCTCGTCAGACACTCCACACACCCTGAGTAACTCACGCCAGTACTATAATGCGGCCCTCCCATGTGTATTCTCGTGATTTTCCAATTCTAGTTTGTAGGGACCATGGTTTAAGTAATCCAGACCATTGGATGGAGCATGCTCCAAGAAATCTCCTCCGATATGGTAGTTCCACCTTTCTATTTTTCACCTGAAAATAGATAGACGGTTAAAGAAGCACAATACAGCAAATGCCCAGCATGTCCTCATCCAGCTGACAAGAAAAAGTCGCAAGACTGGAGGGCCATGATTTCCCAATCTAGAGATTTCGGGGCAGGGTCCATCTACAGTGGGATGGAACAGCACTTGGATACCAAACCACGAGAGCAGATTAGGTGAGACCCCGACCTCCCTCACCTAAGACGGTGCGGCCCTTAACCGTGGGCCCACCTTGATGTATGTATTAAGTATCCACGCCGTCCATCCGTTTTTCCAGATCATTTTAGGTAGTTATGCCAAAATTGAAGCAGATACAAATATCAAGTGGACCATACCATAAGAAACAGTGGTTATTGGCCCTTAATAGGCCACAGAAGCTTTGGATCAATCTGATATTTGTTTTTCCCCTTCATCCATGCTTATGTGACATTATCAACAGATTGGATGGTAAATAAACGCTAAAGAAACATTGAAGTATGCCCTAAGAAGTTTTTAATGGTAGGATGGTCAATTATTACTTTTTCTTTTGGTATGGTCAACCTGATTATTGGATCTGTTTAATTTTTGGTATAATGTCATAAAATGGACGGCATGGATAGAGAATATATACATCAAGGTGGGCCCCACGGTAAGGGCAGCACCCTCTTAGGTGAGGCCGGGAAGTGTATTGGGGCGCGGATTTGGTACTTCCCCCACCACCACGACCTACCTAGAGACGTACGGTCATGTTAGGGGCTCCGTGGGGCCACTATGATCTATATCTTTTATGCACGCCGTCAATCTATTTTGAAAGATCATTCTAGGGCATGAGCCCTAAAAGGAGGGGGACCAAAGGCTCAAGTAGACCACATCACATGAAGAAGTAGGGATTGAACTCTTATCGTTGAAAACTTCCTAGGGGCTCACCTGACCTGTACGAAGGAAAGCTTAGAGAGCGGATTGCCTGTGACCCCGGGCACAGAGATATCTCTGTGCCCGGAGCTGTGTGGGGTCCATAGAGATGTCCATTACAAATCCACTACGGCCATCTATTTTGAAAGACCACGATGGGACGGGATTCTAAAAATCACGCAGATCCAAAACTCAAGTGGGCCACACCAACAAAACAGTGGAACACCAACGTCCACCATTGAAACCTTCTTGGAACACCATGATGTTTATATGCCATCCAAACCGAAGAATTATTAACACTCAGATAAACTGTAGGAATAGGAAAAAATATCATCGTGATGCAAAATTTCTGTCACCGCTGAGTGTTCAATACCCAGGCATTTGTGTGGTATGGCCCACCTGAGTATTGGATCTGGGTGATTTTTATAATCCTGTACCATCGTGGTCTTTAAAAACAGATGGACCGGAGTGGATTTGTAAAGGATAAATACCAGCTTGATACAAACCTTTTATGGCCCTAAGAAGTTTTCAACGGTAGGTTTTAAATCCTCGCTGCTTCTTATAGTGCGATCCACTTGAGCCTTCAATCTGCCTCCTTTTTTGCTCCTTCTCTAAAATGATCCATCAAGATAGATGGACGCCGTAAAGATTACAGTAGGCCCACGGAGCCCCTGACATGACCGTCGGCGCCCAGCGGACTCCCCGTGACCCTCGGCTCGGCACAAAGATATCCCTGTGCCGTGACAAATCATCTGTTTTAAAAGACCATAGTAGGGCATGATTCCAAAAATCAGGCAGATCCAAAACTCATGTGGGCCATACACACGAAACATTGGCGATTGAATGCATGGGGTTGATAGAAGTTTTGTATCAGGACGATAATTGTTCGTACAGTTTATCTGAGCGGTAATAAACCTATGAACGGTTTGTATGGTATATAAACATCATGGTCAGCTCCAGGAATGGTTTCAACGGTGGACGTTTCCTTTCCCAACTGTTTCGTTTGGTGTAGCCCACCTGAGTTTTGGATCTGCCTAATGTTTAGAATCCTGTTCCATTGTGGTCTTTCAAAACAGATGGACGGTGTGGATTTGCTACTGACATCTCTGTGGGCCTCACACAGCCCCAGGTGCAAGAACTGTGCACGTATTCAAGGCGAGCCGCTTCCTACCCCCGTACCGGTAGAGCATCCTCTAGATTTCTCAACCAAAGACCTGTTAGAGATCCGTGCGTACGGTACACATGCTGGAAATCTTGGCCATTCATTATTTAGAGCAAAGTGCAAACATAACATATAACACCCAAGATAGCCACAGATCGTACGTTGAATTGGACGGTTGACGATTCTTTCCTAACCGCCTATTTTTCTCATACAAGCATGACCTGCCTGGTAAGTGGACCAACATCAATTTATATCCCGGGCATGTTTGCAGTGTAGCCTACCGGATGAATGGCCTGGATCTCTCATGAATGTACCGCATAGCATGGATCTCTGACACCGTTTTCACCCCCTCCCATCAGGGCCCACTCATTGAATCGCGACTTTAAAAGCCCTACGGGACATGAAACGGCAACGGGATGGGCACCAGAGTCTTTCAGGTTCGGGTTTTGAATAGTCGGGTTCAAACCCAATACTCTGTACTGGTCCTTCGATTTCAGGCGCGAGCGCCCGGATCTTAGAGTCAAACGGGCCTGTTCTTCATCTTAGGCCGGTGCTTGATAAATTGAGTCCCAGGCCCGATGCAAACAGATTGTAGGGAGGGAGTCAGCGGAAAACGAAAAGCTCTGTGGGCCCAACGTCATGTGTGTGCCATCCACTCCGTCCATTCCTTGCAGAAGCTGGTCTTAGGATGTGAACCCAAAAAGATGGCTGATCTGAAGCTTAACTAGCCCACACCACACGGAAAAGTAGCGACTAGGATGCCTAGCATTGAAACCTTCTTGGGGCCCACCAAAATTTTAGATGCAATATGAATTCGCCATGGGACCCAAGAAGATTATCATGGTGGGTGTCCCCATTGCCACCATTCCCTGAGGTATGGCCCAGTTTTGGTTCACGTCCTAAAACCGAGCTGGGGCAAATGATGAATGGAGTAGAGATGTAATGCAAACATCACCATCCAGCCCTTAAATAGCTTCTGTTACATGGGCTGCCTACAACAGTTGTAGAAAATTCACGTCCCTAGCCCAACCCATTTGTCAATCAGACCTCAAAATACGCTGAACCGTATTGGACCCAAATCCAATGGGCTAACCATTGCCAGCCTTAGTAATGATCTACACAGAAAACATCCCTTCATTGAACCGTCTTGGACCCAAATCCAGTGGAGTGCACTTTTTAGCACGTGCCTTGCAGATGTGGCAACATGGTGCATATGAATGAGAGCTAAATCAATGATCAGGTGGGCCTTACTATTTAAATGACTGGTCTAAAAATCAGGCAGTACGTGGACAAAAGGAATAAGCAGGTGTAAGGCACAGTTCAGGTAGAAGCCACACGTGTACCCTCATGGCACACAGGTGTGCAATCGAATCCATCCATCAGAGGGGTACCACTATGTGAATGCCCTGGCCCAAGAATCAGGTCAGATGTGCCACAATTTGTTGTGAAAAATGCACACAGTTGTGAAAAACTCAGCAGACTTTTCTAACCTGTCCACCTATTTCTAATACATAGCACCTTGCTGAGTGGACCACCTTCATTTTAGGGCAAGAACAACTAAATGGTAGGACCCACCTGATGGATGGCTTAGATATCGAACCTATCTGCCACATTGCATATGTGGCAACGTGTGCATTAGCTGCCACTCAGAGACGTGTACTAGAAAAGCTCCACAGTGCAACATGGATCAGACTACTCAAAAAAAAAAGGTCCGTAATAAACTGGAAAACCCATATGTACAGATGTAGAGGGGACCATTGCTGTGGGCCCCATTATGAGAATTCAAATGCATATTGCTTTCGCAAGTCACTGAATTCAAATGCTTTAGAGTTCTAAAAAACATCGATAGAGTCGCACAACACCTTAAAGCTCATCATGGGCTTTTCCTTCTATAGATTGAGGGGACGGATGGGAATCAAGAAGGTACCTCATAGCTAAAGATGCATGTAGTGCCGCGCCGTAAGGTAGGACATCTTCATTGATCGTGAAGTAGGGGGAGTGACCGGATTCAAGTGGCCCACGTGACTCATTCTTCATTCCAAGGAAGAAGTAGTATCCTGGCATCACGTCTGTATAAAATGCAAAGTCCTCAGCTCCCATCAATGGTTGGATTTCTTTGATGTTGTGGGGGCCCAACATGTCACCTGCGACATTTCTGAAGTGCCTATGCAAGTCTTCATTGTTCACCGTCACAGGGAAGAAGGGGCGGTCTTTGGTGTGGAAGTTAACGGTTGCACTACACCTCTGTACGGCAGCTTGTCCTACAATGACCTGTCAATTGTGGTTGGAAGATTTATATGTGTTTCACAATAGGTTGGTTACAGTTTAAGTGTGACTCGGCTGTTTTACCTCCTCAATCCGTTGCTTGAGTTGCAGAAAGCTTTCTTTAGAAAAGGCACGGAAGGTCCCGCCAATTGTGACGGAATCCGGGATGACATTGAATGCACCACCGCCTTGGAATTTCGCTACCGTCACTACCTGCAAATGCATGCAAAATCTCATGCGTGTTTTCAAAATTTAGTAATCAAAACAATTAGGGGGGTCATTTGGCTATGTAGAATCCAGCCGTTGCGTAATGGACCATAGTAAGGGGCTGAATGTGTGTTTGGGTCCTAGGAAAGGGTAGGAAATGAATTCGTATGGAAATCCAATTCCCAAAATTTGCCCCTCTTATAATGGGCTGCAAAATTTTAGGAGATGGATTCTCATTGAGCGATCATATTTTTTGAAAAAAGATGAAAAAGGATTCCTTAGAATAGCTTTTGTAATATCCAAATATTGTAGATGGAATCTCTTTCACTGGGAACCAGTGTGATCCATAATGGTAACGGTGGCCGTAATGGCCACCACTGTTACCATTATGATACAGGTCGTTACGGCTAAAAATAAAAAAAACACTATTTTTGAACCGTTATAGGGCCATTACGGCTCTTTCTTTGTAATGGCTGTTACGGCCGTTTTGACCCCCTAATGCGCAACGGGTCGCCGTTACCGTTACGATACAGGCTATTTCTGAACCGTCATAGGGCCATTACGGCTTTTTTTGTAATGGCCGTTACGGCCGTTTTGGCCCCATAATGCTATGACTATTAGCCGTTACCTAACGGCTGTTATGTAACGAATTTGGGATATCATGTTGGGAATCTGTTTCAGAAATAATATTCACAACCTCTACCAAGATCCAAGGAGCCAAGTGACCCCATTAGACGGAAGTCCTTCTCTTGATAATCCAAAAGAATCAAGTACAACTCATTCTTTGATTGTGATCAATCATCTGGCAGGCAACACCAATTTTGGGCAGTGGTCTAAAAATCAGGCCAGTTGGTCAAGTTTTACTGCTCAAATGGAACATAGCTGAAAAAATGAGCAGTGGCCATTTCTTCTTTCCTCGGATGAAGTGTTGATCATCCGCCCAGCCTAATTTCTAGAGGGTCCCATACAAGTGGTCCGGATCTCTTACTGTAACACCCCGTACTTTCAATACTTGGGTGTTACTATTAAGTTAAGACATGGGCAATCAATTGTGAATTTTTCAGAATTATGATAATTAAGTTTTTCAGAATGTACAAGTTTTACGAGTGTGGGCACATTAATTAATGTAAAAATGAATCACTAATTAGTATGGACTATAATAGTTACTTGGACATTTTAACCGTCCAAAATCATTTTGGAGTTAATTCAACCATTGGATTGTATTAGATGCCTTATTATTAACTAAATCTATGTGTGGGGCCCACTTAATTGTAGGAATGGACCATTATTGGGTCATTAGTGGACCACTAGTAACAGTGTGGCTAGTGGGAGATAATGGATGGAGTGGATTTGACTGGAAACCTTGGTGGACCCCATTTGAAAATGGGTGTGTGTACAACCGTGTGCACACACCATGCACCATACCACCAAATGGTGGTCAGCATTGCTGACCCGTGAGATACCAAAAGAGGTATCTTTCCCTCTCTTTCTAACTTCCTGCACGAACGAGCAGTTGATGGAATGGGCGAGCGTCCGTTTTGGATGGTGGTGCGGCCCACTTTCAGGCACGGTCCAGCTGATCCAATCCGTCCATTGTGTTCGAACGTGAGTGAATATCAAACCCCAGGTGGTGGGCCATGTTTCTGATCATTAGGTCGTAGCCAGTCCAAAGTAGAAGATAGGTTGTCCAAAGGTGTAGCGTGTTTCCAGCAGCCTCTTCATCGTTAGATCTCGATCGTTGTGGCCCATCTCTGGGAAATCAGGACCGTTCATTGTGTTGTGCTCATGGCCCTTTGTCTAACCATGAGAACCTTCTTTGTTGGGGGCCATCAGTTGCAATCAAATCTTCGGCCAAAGTCACGTTTTTACCTTGTCTTTAAAAAAAACGGCATTGCCAGGTTGGCAATCCGCGTCTACTCAATCCTAATCGATCTAGACCGTCCATAGCAACTGTAGAAACCATCTTTTGGAAGAATCTTAGCTGCCCATTGATGAGCACACGGATTAGGGTTCGACTATAAACACTTGTTTTAAAAACTCTTTCTACCTTTTTCCATTTTTGGAAAACCTTCTGCAGCTCCACCTAAAAAACCCTAGAAGAAATCCTAGCCATCATTTTCCACTCCCTTTTCAGTTGAGAAAACCATCCAAGCTGGTCCATACGTCTCTTCTTCGTCTCTTGCAGCAACTCGTGGTAAAACGCTCGAAATCTTCAAATCGCTATCGCTTCTTCCTTCCTCGTCGTGTGTGGCCGATTCTGAAGGTTTTCTGCTGGACATTGATTGCAGATCTATTTTGTCCACAAGATGGGCCACCCAACAGAGCTCCATCAGCGAAGTCAGATGCAAGATCGCGCCCTTACATTGAATGCAAAATCTGGTCATTCCAACGTTAAGCTTCCAGTCGAGATCCTCCATTGGAAACATCTTCTTCCTCACCGAGAATCCTTTATTTTACAATCTTGTTGGGATGCTGATTTGAGATCCAAGGTTTTTCTAAGTGGTCCAAACTCTGTATTATCTTCGCTAGAGAATGGGAAGAAAAGAGAAAGAAGAAAATCAGAGGAGAAGAAGATGAAAGAGTAGAGGTAGAAGCTACCATTGCTAGCAGAGTCGGTCTTGGGTTGCTATTATCAATGTTTTCCTAATGATGATTAGCTAAGTGTTTTCTGCAAATCAGTTTCAATCTATGGAGATGAGTTGGCTCGGTTTGATGTTAAGTTGCAGATTGAGTCGACTCAGTTTAAATCTGTTTTCTCTTGATGTTATAAATCTGTAGTGGGGTTCATCTAGTGTTGTTATGAATGGATCTGTCCAGCAATCTAATTACATTTATAAAAACACTATTGTTTACGGAAATTTTAAGTTATGGTTAGGAGATTTCAGTCATAACTCACTGAGTTATGCTGAAATGGGGATCTAATTTGCATATGTGGAATTTCAAAATTCAAGTATTCTGTGGGGTTTCATATTGCTAACAGAGGATCAGTTTATGATTTTATTCTACCTTTTATCGAGGTCTAAATTTTAGCATGTTAATGTCTTAGTTGAAAATTATAGAGAAATGTTGACTTCTAGCTTGGATTGGAACCGAGTGAAGACCTAGTTAATTGAAGTGAGTTGAATTCTCAACTGTTTATTTGATTAAAACTAAGTAATGAATTAAAATAGAGTAGAGTTTAGTTCTAAAAGGGCTTGATGTAGGAAAACCATTTTTCTCAAGTATCACTTGTAGGATTTTGATGTGGCCTAGTTGAGTTAGAAACTAACTCAATTGGGGTATGTAACTTCTTTTAAACCTCTTGTTGAAAGTAATCAGAGAAAACTCACTGATTACTTAGGTTGATCCATTATAACCTATTTGATTAATTGTAGGAATTTGAATTCTTTCAAGTTCCATACTCTTGGTACATTTGGAATCATGGGACTTCTTTTGTAAGGTGAGGTTCTCACCCTTCAAGCTTCCCGTTTATATAATTGGATTGTTTAGTTCTTACTTAAATACATCTTGCTAGTTGAATTATTTTGTTTACATGTTTCTTTACTTCTATTCTTGCTTACGATAATTGTTTTGTTCATAGAAATATTTACTTCCAAATAATTGTCTGATGATAATCATCTTATTGTAATCGTTTTGTGATATTAACTGTTCATGGAATAATTTACATCTAAATTGTTAAGTATGGATGTAATTTAGATAATGGAATTGTTTTTATGTGACTTGGATAACAGTTGGGAAATTTGTTGTGAAATGTTAATTGTTGTGTTTTGAGAGGATGACTTGTTGCCATTTAGCGAAATTTATCTTGTAGTGTCCTGAATTGAATTTGATGCCCATGTGGCTTCGTTTGGGAAGATCCTTCCTTGTTGGTGTTCATCAATGGACTTGTTTTTCAAGTGGCTTGGACGAAGAGGAATATCCTTTTGTTAGAAACTTTGGAACACACACAAAATAGTAACGTTAATTGTCTAATTGTAGAGAATCATAAAATTTGTACTATAGTATATTTTGTCAGACGTCTCATGGGCCGGGGATGATGTTATGGGATGCTATGCCCGAGCCGTCGGCCTATGCTGGGTTGCGTACCTCCCATAGTGATCGTGAGCTTTTAATTGCTTGTTTTGTAAATTGGACTAATAAAAGCTGGTTAATCATACACATATGGCATTTGCGGGTAATGTTGGTGACGAGCCACATTACTGTCGGTTTGATATGCATTGCATTGCGGGTGACATTGGTGATGAGCCATGTTACTGTCGGTTTGAAATTCGTCAACTGGATGTACATCCCCAGGTTGAAGAACATGTGCATGCACACATTCATGTAAACGAGATTAAAGTTGGAATGTATGGATTGAATATTATAATTTGTTGGTATTTGTAATAGGAGTGAATTGTTACATTTGATTGTTTTAAATGTCATTTCTTTTCGAATTGTATAAATTGCTTATTGTGCAATATATTATCTTTAGCTGATATTTACTTAACTGCTATCATGCCTGGTAATTTTGGAGGGTTTTTACCTCACTATGATAGCGTTTTAATGCTATCGAACCATAACAGTTGATGCAGGTATCTTTGGATAAGAAGTTGAAAGGTGGTGCGACTCAAGTCTATTTGCAGTGTTTCCTTCTTTTGGTTTCCTTTTTAATTAATGTAATATTGAGACTAATTGATTTATATAAGCCCTATGGGCGCCACTTGTACAGTTTAATATAGGTTGGACATTTCATGTCTTGATCTACTTCCATTACGATTTAAATAAAAAAAAATTATACTGTAAAGTGGATCTTTGAGTGTTTTCACTCGGGTTTTCAGAACTTGGGCTCAACACCCGAGTAATGAAAACCGGGGCGTTACACTTACCCATCAGAAAAAAGTGTCCACATGTCCAACTGCAATTAGAATTCCTTCAAAGGACCTGAACTATTGTTGCGTTCAAGAAGTACCTGTGAATCAAGGGGATCGGCTTCACGAGAAACAAGGTGTTGCAAGCTGACGATCACGTTGGATGCTGCTAAGATCGGATCTATCGTATGCTGAGGGATTGCAGCATGACCTCCCTTCCCGCTTATCACTGCCTCGAAGAAGCCACTCCCTGCCATGACCGGACCAGGCCTGCAGGCCACCATTCCAGCAGGTACATCTGTGGACACGTGCAGCCCAAAAATAGCTTCGACCTTCGCCAGCACTCCAGCTTCTATCATTTTCTGTGCTCCCCCGCCTCCTTCCTCAGCTGGTTGAAAGAGAAGGACAACTGTTCCCTGTTTGCAAACACCACAACCGTTTCAACATTTCACCCCTCATAATGTAGTCTTGCATTGTATGGTGTTGTTAGAAGTTCTTGGAAATGGTAAGCGACTAAGGTTTACTACTAAGTAGAAATGGAACCAGTAACCCTCTTGATTGGCTTAAAACATATGCGTTGAATGAAAAGGTATAATGAAAATGCAAGGTAGCAAAAGACAGGAACTGCAGATATTATAACATCAGGCATTTCAACTTTCACTTGCAGCAAACAAATTGTACCTGCTTGGGCCAAAAAAAGAAAAGAGGCCAGTGATAGAGGTACCACCTCTCACCTCTACAACTAGTTGCATGCCCCGCCCCCCCCCCCCCCCCCAATATATATATATATATATATAAAATAAAATCAGGTTAGTCTGGCCATCAGGTGTGGCCCATTATTTTCTATTGTGGGGCCCACCTGATGATTCGACTAGCCTGATTTTTAGGCATCCTATTTTCATGGTGGGGCAACCCTATTGGACGGGTTTGATGCCATACATGCACATCAGCAGGCCCCACATGCAGCTAGTTGCCCAAAATTCTCATCTACAACAGTTGTAGAGGATCCAGCCTTAAAAAGGAAATAAAAGTAAATTTTAAATTTGATTCTTGTTACTTGAAGTACACACTTTGCTAGATATTGACAGACTTCGAGACCATAAACATTAAAATCCAAAAGCCCCTTTTACTTTGAGGAATGTATATGATGCTTATGCTTCATGGAGTTCCTTAAATGCCAACAAAAACATCTCCACTGACACATGGCACATGTATACAGTGAATTGATGTGGGTTACTCCAGACCTGACCTGGAGTTAAGTGAGTTACCATACCTATAAACAATAAATGCAAGATTAAACCCACAACAGGGATGATACTTTTATGATGCGTGCTTCATGGAGTTCAATGAAGTCCCAGCCACACACATGGCAACTGTGTGCAAATAGAACTGTTGATGTAGTGGGCCACTGAGAAAATAATCATATATCAAAAGTTTCAGAGATTAGGCAACCTAATTATTCAATCACTGTGAGCTTTGCTCATTGAATGTGGACTGTTGCTTGCTCTCTGCCCAACTTTGAGATAACTGTCCGTTTTTCATGCCACTGATCTGAGGGTTATCCAGCACATCGCCTGTTCGCCTAGATTTTTAGGGCTATGGTCCATCCACATGATCACCCACAAAACCAACAGCCTCAGCATCTTATGGAACTCTGTGAAGTGTGCCATCTTAATAACATTCCCCAAACCATAGAAAAATGTTGTGATTTGTATTTTCAACCACACAGGTAGTAAGTTCCAAGAATTGGGACATCCAAACCCGATTAGATTCTGTATGCACAAATTGGCCCATCCAAACCCAATTATTGAAGCAAAAGAGATCACGATCATGAGTTGAATGAGCTCACAACATAACGTGGAAGGGCAATATGATAAATTGTGTGAGGTGGCTTTAACAAGCCAACTCCCAACCTCAATGGCATGAAAATTGCCTAATCACAAACCTCAAGGATCACAGAGAATTATTGAACTAGTGGACCCCACAATGGAGGGAGATGCCCAAAGAATCCAATGAGCCAATTGAACAGCAAGGTGAAGCATTCATGAAAATCTCCACATTTTCTCCATTAAGAAAGGCATTCTTGACATCCATATGATACAATAGCTAGCTCCACCTGAACGAACCCAAACTCTACAAAGCTTTGCTATAATATATATCTTGAAGAATTGGGTGTCCCCTTGGGAAACTCATAGAACCTTGGAAAAACCGATGGATACATCTGACAGGGGTCCTAAACATCTGAAAGGTATTTCCAACAGGAATGTGGCCTGACCCCCACATGTGAGTCTACTCAAGATTTCTTCTAAAGCTTTTCCCAACAGTCCCAATCCACAGCTTCCTTGTAAGAGAAGGAGATATTGAACAGAAGTGAAGAAACGAATACAGAATGCAGAGTAAAGGAGGTTCTTAAAAAAAAAAAAAAATCATAGGGCTTTTGTGGGTGCCAACCTTCCTTCATTTTTTCCTGCAATTTGGTCCTTTGATCGGTTGAATATCCAGAGAAAATAGCTCCCTCGATTTTTCCCTGAAAATCAGCTGGAAGCATTCCAAAATACACGAGCCGTCATACATGGGTGCATGAACCAAACCAACCATCATGAGGAACTCATCGAAAATCAACCGTCCAAGGGCCTCTTGGAGGAAGCCCAACACACTATCATTGCAGCATTGGTGCCTAGTCAGGTGAAAGATGAGTTCAATGCATTTTAGGGTGGCATCCAAACAGGCTTTTAGAGGGGAACAAAAGCACGACATGAACAACGAAGAAGGTATTCATGTTGTTCTTTGAGGGTTCCTACCAAATCTGCTGAATGACTCTGCAGAAATCGAGCTTGAAAGATGAGAATGGAGAAAATTCAGATAATCCTTCTTTGATTTGCTTCACAAGAGATGTTTTTCAAAATACAAAACAGAATGTAATTAATCCTAAACCTAATCATAAAGATATTTGCAACAATGAAACCCTAATCCCAATCTTGATAGAGATAAACACATATCTCACACTCACATCTCAACAGAGGGTACTTTGATGGAGTTGCACAGTTCGCTGTAGAAAGAAAGATTTCAACTATGAATTAAAGGAGAAGAAGAAAAGTTTCTCTCTCTAAAGCATGAGAGGAGAACAAAAAATTAATAATATATTCTTTTAGCTGTCACACCTATATATATAAACAAAAGATAATACATATATAATCCATGTAAACCCAAAACCCGCACCCAAAAGGTAAACTCCTAAAAAACCTAATAACAATAATAAAAGTAGCAAATGCACCACTGTCGACTCTAACAACTATGCTACTTCAGGCTCTCTAATAAGCTCTCTAATAACAAGTCACTAAAATTTGCACTAACCACCACCTCCCTCCCCAACAGCAATTAACATAAAATCGCTTTCCCTCCCTTCCTCCCGTCCAGCTGAACCGAACGATGGATTGAGAGCCTTCTTTATATGAACATAGATAGGTGGGGTCCCTCCCTTCCCCCGTTCCTTTCTCTGCAATAAAAACAATTTTCCAATTCTGGAAGATACACTTTGATCTCATATCTGTCTGATGTCAAACTTCATACTGCCCTCATCTTGTCTCACAGGTGGTATCAACCGAACAGGAGTTGAGATCTCCTCATCTTGTCTCACAGGATGGTATCAACTGAACAGGAGTTGAGATTTCCTCTAGGACTGTATCTAGAGAAGCTAATTATATCATCGATGTGCTAGCAAAGGAGGGCAGTGTGAGACCTCACCTTTGTGTTGATAGTGTGTATCAATTGCCTTAATGGATATTGTATCTTTCGTTTTCATTTATAAATTAGTTTCTTTGTCAATGAGAAAAAATGAACATGAACTTTTACCACCAAACAAGGGGAAACCAGAAACGTGCAAATATGAAAGAAATTGATCAAACAAAGGAGTTGGGTTTGATAAACTACCAAACTTATCAAAAAGAAAAATATAAGGAGAGAAATTCCAACCTTACATGACTTCAAGATCATTATTCATAGCAGAACTTTTTGATTAGAATTATAAACCATGAAAACACAACTAGCTACATACTTGCATGAGGAATTAGCTGAGATCTTTTCTTCATTGATTACAGACCAAGCAGGCCCAAGCACTCAAACACAAGAACTGCGGGTATCATTCCAGTAAGACAATCAATGTAGACATATGAGGTAAAGCCAGTTCTATTGATTATGTGAACAGTAGTTAGAATAACTTCAGCTAGAATATCAAAAAGAGTCTAACAATGGAGAAAGCACACACGGACAATTTCCATGGTTTTGTTCAAGGAATAAGAACAGACTCTTGATGACAAGGAGCTAACTGCCAATAACATACAATAGATTATCCATCTGGACTATGTGAAATGAAGAGAACCAGAGTCCATACTCCTTCAATCATCGCCATCAGGATTGCGTAAAATCTCTTACCATGTGACACTGGAGGCGTTAGTCCCACATGCATGTAAAAAGCAACCCATCTACTTACCATCACATTTGCCAATGAGGTTCACTCCTCTTGCATGTGGTGAGGTGTGTAGAAGGACTGCCTTGTAGAAACACATCCAAGATTCGTAGACCTCGTGATACCAAACTAATTTAACTGACCACAAGCGCAAGAATATTAGAAGACCATGGATTAAAGCACAACTTTGTGAAGGTGTAGCAAGCATGGATGTGAAACTGTTGAGAATTTAATCTCCAAAATAAAATTGGAAAAAACCGAATTTAAAGGACAGGCTGAAGCACGTGAAAACACGCTGTCCTTAAAGCGTAATTCGCCACTACTCAAAATACTTTTGATTTTGTTGTTAGGTTGTAGGCGGATTGCTTCCATGATACGACGAGCCTTATGTAGTTCTACGTTCAGCAAAAACGAAGATACCACTATAGAACTCAATTACACAATCTCTGGCAGAAAAGAGAAAGAAAGGGAGAAAGGAGTGGCGTTCTTCTAGCAACAAGTTAAACCACTTCTCTGGTCTTAGTGGCTAGGTTCGTATGAACAAAACCATGAGGCTAGATGACTTTGGCTGGAGGTGCTGGTTCAGTAGAGTACTTGAGATGGTTGTGTTTGTTTTTGTGAAATGAACCAGACCTGTCCGGCTTATATAAGCAAGGGTGGTTGGCAGTTTTGGTCTAAAGCCATAATGGCACTAGCCGTTTTCTGGATGTTGGGAGAAACTAGCCATTTTCTGGCAGTTTCTGACCGTTGTGCATGTGGGAGTTACACCTGCATGTTAGCTTTTTAGATTCAGTAGCTAGCTGTTTTCTGACTGTTAGGCTAGCCACATACGGCTGTTACTGCATAGTCTGGACTGTTACTGTATGAACAGTTACACAAGTCCCTCTAAATAGCCTTGTAGCTCTCCATAAAAAGTAGTGAGGTCGTGACCCATCTGAGACACGTGCGAAGTGAAAAGTGCGCCTCTACGGCTACACTACCTCACATGCCCACGACCTCACACCGAGCCTATGCCCAAGTGCGTGCGTGGTGTTCCAGTGTGAAGCACTGGAACACACAAGCCACCATACTCCTCTCTCCCACCATAAATAAGTAAGGTGCACAACACCCTACTTATAAAAAAGTAAAAATCCCTTCTCCCATCCGATATGCGACAAAAACAAAACTTGTTTTTTCTTCCTTTTCAAAATTGTTTTTTAACCAAAATATTTCAACAGAAACTAGTAAAAACTCAACGTAATAAACCTTTTTTGCAGATATGCTTCGAATAACAATGTTTTAAAGGACATCGACTAATGTGAATAATTTTTGATGAGCTTCGCCAACAACATGACATTTCCCACGAACCACCAATGAAAACTAGAAGATTACATCACTTCCACAAAGGGCTGGGACAAAAGGAAAAGGAAAAAAGAAGAGGAAGAAGCAAGCAAGCACTGTGACCTCATATAGGACCCACTAATAACATATGTATGTATCATTGTAAAACTGACAATTTCATGCGAACCAATAAAATGACAGTAGCATTTCCCAATGAACCAATATGAGTAATCACATAAACTGTTGAAATTGCTATTATAAAAGTAGATTAGAAAATTACACAAATTGCTCAAGAACCATGGGACAGTACACAAGCAAGAAAAGTAACTTAAGGCTACATCTGGCTCATGGCAATTTTTGGAAGCGGATAAAAATAGTTTGTAATTGTGGAATTTCTACTCTTAGTAGAATTTCCAAATTCATGACTGGGTCTCTTAACTGTTGTATCAGAAAGAAAGAGCTGTTCGTATTGACAGGAGTATCATTTCATACAGAATTTGACTAAATTGCGTATTATTTGTTGATAAGCCCAAGCCAATTAAGGGAGCAAATTTGCTAAACCAACCTGCAAATTCTCGCGTTGCTCTTGGAGGAGCTTCGCAGCGCCGAGGAGCATGGCGACGTGAGCGTCGTGCCCACAAGCATGCATCTTGCCAGGGATTTTACTCTTGTGCTCCCACTCCACACTCTCCTATATAATAAAAAGAAAAAATAAAATCTCATACACAAAGATGATCATATCGAGGCTTGTACTCTGGTGGGGCCCACAACGAATGGATCATGCCCCAAAATGAAATCTACCCCTACAGAAAATCTTACCCAAACAACTAGAGAATTAATTTTCTCACCCCGACGAGGGTCAACCCACACCATCTATTTCCAGGTAGCCACTGGGATGCTCAAGGTCATCATATGGAGGAGAATTTTGGGTCACAGCCCACACGCAGCAGGCCCCACGAGATGAAGCGTGCCGATCGTTGAGACACGGCCCCATCTGTACATTCCCAGGGTTGAAATAAACCCCCCATTTCGTATGGTCGAGCATCATACACACCCAAAAAGCTAGTATCCACAATTCTTCTAGCAAACACCCAAATCAAAATTTACAAAATAATAATAAAAAAAAAAAATCAGTCTGACCTGCATAGGAAGAGCATCCATGTCTGCTCGAATAGCGACGAAAGGCGGCCCACCGCTCCCGATGAAGCCGACGATGCCCGTAACTGCGATCGGGTGCTTGTATGGGATACCCATCTCATCCAATTCTCTCCTGATCAGCTTACTGGTCTCGAATTCCTCGAAACCAAGTTCTGGATTCTCATGCAATCTCCTCCTCCAATCCACCATCCTTTCCACAATCTCTGGTTTCTTCGCAGAATTCAAGAAATCCAAGCCAATCTGCAGGGGCCCTGTTGGATTGGATGAAGATATGGAAAGCATGGGCAGCAGGAGGAGAATGAAAGGGACCCATTTGAAGAAATCCATGGTTTTGGCCGAAATCTCGAGATTTTTGGAGAGATTGAGCATCTGACCAAAAGATAATGGACTCTGGCCGTAAGAGAATGGAGTATTGACTGTAAGAGAGAGAGAGAGAGAGAGAGAGAGAGTAATGAGGAAGCAGGGGCGACGGCTTTAAAGAGCTCAGAACGGCACGTGAATGTGAGCGAGACAGAATATATTCGTATGGTGCAATGAGTGAGTACGCTTTTGCGGTATTCCCTCCCCACACGTAGAAACTCTGAGCCACAAGACACGGAAAAGTGGGGATTGAAAGTCCACCGTTGAAACGAATGTAGGGCCGTAGAAGCTTTGAATGTAGGACCAAAAGATATTGGACTCTGGCCGGGGATTGAAAGGCGTCGTTTGGCACCGTAGATTTCCAGGGATTTGAGCGGATTTCAAATCCTTCTCCATTTGGTACCATAAAGTAAGGGGTTGAAATTGAGAGATTTGATTCCCTTAGGCTGAAAATAATTCAATGTAAATAAGTAATGATTACTTACCTTACATTTCCTTATAAATCTACATTCGTCCAGAAAGTCTTACATGGATACAGTGGTATGCCTTAAAATTCCGTAAGCCCCTACTATGATGTATGTGTAATATCCACACTGTCCACTCATTTTTGCATATCAATTTTAGGGCATGAGCCTGAAAATGAGGTGGATCCAAAGCTCAATTAGCCCACAATAAGAATAATTACGTCTACCATTGAACTATGTGGTCCATTTGATCTTTGGATCAGTCTATTTTTTAGATCAAGTCCTAAAATGATTTAAAGGATGAATGAGCAGTGTAGACATAACAAATATATCATGTTGGGACATACAAAGTTTTTCTTTAAAAAAAGTTGAAATTTACATCATTTTCACTGCCTCTGCTCAAACCGATGTGAAAATCATGATTACGCTTTTATTTTCATTTATCTCCATCAAACGGATCCTAGAAGAGGGTTTGAAATCTAATGTGCAAGGTAGGATTATATGGGACATGGATGTGGATTGCGTTTGATCCCAAGCCTCTGATTAGAATTTTGTGCGGGCCCACCATGTATCTATTTATCAACACAGTTCATCCTTTTCTAAGATCATGTTAAGGTGTAGGCTAAAAAAATAGTTATAGTGCTCCATAACACCCAAGTTCATAGCTCAAGGTAGACTAAGTGAAGATAGCCTTGTTTCAACACTATGTCATGGCATCGATTCCTATGGTGGTGGTGGCTGACATTGTGATGTGACCAACAGGGGTGTTTGGGTGTACTAACAAGGGGGTGTGTGAGCTAACCCATTAAAAAAGTAAAAGAAAAAAAAGGGCTCCAGAGCCACACTAGAGAGGACTGCAACCAAGTTTACCATTTGGTGTGGTGGACTAGAGTGTTAGTCTAGTGGAATAGAGTGTCGGATGTGACTCTTTTTTGTCCCATACTTACGGGACTGTTTGTTTTTCGAATCCCATGGTAACTACAATGCCAATGGGTAATTATTATTTACCCATGTGTTTACGCCCAGCAGTTGTTCTTGACAATGACCTGATGGTGATGAGAAGCTTCTTCCTGAAGCTCTTGCACATAAGAGAGAGAAGGAGCACTTTTTCCACTAAAATATGTTGGGCCCATTGTTATGTATGTTCTTAATCCTCACTGTCCATTCGTTTTTTCCTATCTTTTTAGGGCATGACCCCAAAAATGAAGCATATCCAAAGCATAGGTGGACCACTTTCCTATCTTTTTAGGGCATGACCCCAAAAATGAAGCATATCCAAAGCATAGGTGGACCACACCACAGGAAACAGAGAGAAACGAATGCTACCGCCCATTTCTTCTTTGGGGCCACTAAAGTTTTAGATCAAGCTTAATTTTTTAGTTTTCCCTTCATCCATGTTTGTGTGACGTTATGAAAGAGTTGGATGGAAGGTACACATCCTTGTGGTTCCTAGGCTCATTTAAAAATTCAATGGTGGGCATTCAATTCCTCTTGTTTCCTGTGGTTTGGACCACTTAGTCTCTATGTTTGCCTCATTTTTTGGCTCATGCCCTAAAATGTGCACGTAGAGCATATGCATATTTAAAGATAGGCCCTATAAATTTTACCACCATAATTTTGATAAGAGGACACCATTTTGTGCCACAGATTTCGATGTAAAATTACAACCTCATTGCCTCTTTTCCCATTAGGTTGCAAAACTAATAATTATTATAACTCACTTATGTTGAATTTTGAAAAAACAAACAGGCCTACATGACCTTAGAAAATGGATAGACAACGCAGATAAAAAGATACATCATGGTGGTGGCCCCTTACACAATTATGGTCTAGGGGTCAGACACAATCTAAGTCTGGATTACATCTAAAATTCTCCCACGTGTCACATGTGTAGTATGTGTTTCATTGGGCTACTAGCCTGTTGTTTTTTTGTTTTTTTTGTATTAGTCATGCAACACACCCACATAGTTAGTCACATGATGTACCCACCTGCAAGTGGGGTTAGTGTATCTCCGTAACACACGAACTTGAGACTTGCTGTTGAAATGCCCAAGGTATGTGGCCACTGATGACATCCAAAAACAATTAGATTATCAACTACATCACTAAAATTACTTCAATAAGATAATTTGTGCACTCCTAAGTTTGTTTGTGTTAATTAATGGTTAAAAATTATTGATTAGTCGCTTGGTTGTGATCCTATACTCTTAGCCCATTTGAGACTTGGAATTTCATCATCTTTTAGCCAAAGTATATATTTGAACGGGCTTTATTACAACATTGTATCAAAGATTACATACTACACTAATTAGGATTATTAAAGTTGATTTAGTAATTAAATTCAAAACCCTATAAATATACACTTTGCATAGCTATTGACAAACGCAACCAACTTATTTCAAACTAAAGGGTTCCAAAGTCAAAGGTTTTGACTCTAGGAAGGTCCAAATCCACGCTCCCAAACATGCCCTAATATTTTGTGTTTTCAGTTCATACGTGGAAATGACCTTATGAACGGTTTGTATAGCATACAAACATTAGTGTGGACTCGGGAAAGGTTTCAACTGTAGGTATTTTCCTCCCTACTTTTCCCTGTTTGTGGCTCACCTGAGTTTTGGATCTGCTTTATCTTTGGCCTTCTGTCCTTACATGAGCTGAAAAAACGGACGGACGGGATGGATTTCTCACAAACCTCACGGTGGCCCCACCTTGCTTCAGTTGGGGATTGCTGCAATGGCGTCTAAAGACAAGCCCCAAGATGGGATTTCTCATGGCGTGTCATAGAGTGCTCAGGATGTATACAAGTGGGGCCCATATTTTCAGTGATCAAGGCGTTGATGACCGGACCCACAGCGAATGGGGTTGCTCTGATCGAGATTTGGAAGATCCTATCCATCCAATTTATGAATGTTTCTGTTTACCGTATACTTGTAGCATCTTACAGTACAAGGTGGGGCCATGAAGATCAACGGCTTTGATGACCGCAGCATGTGACATCTCAGCTCATTACGAGGGGAGACCAGAAATGCACCCATTGTGAGTCGTAACGACTGCAAGAGCCGTCGTAAATGCTCTCTCGATTGAAGTAAACACGTGTTAAGTGGTGGAAGAACTATTATAGGACATGTGAATAGCGTTTGTCTGTACTTGTGGGCCATGCCTTCTACGCTGAACCAATGCTGAGTACATCGCGCAGAGAGAGCCACTTAGGTAGAGGTTTCACGAGATCCAACCCGTTCATCAGCTACGATTCCTCATTTTCACCTTTGATACGAAAATTCATGACCATTCAAAACTCAGGTAGGCCACAATCCAGGACGCCCCCCATTAGTTTTTGGTTTGGCCCACCATGGTCTTTATATGAAATCTAATCGGTTCATCTTACGTGATTCAGCAGGATTAAAGAACATTTCAAGACACAAGGGAGCTGCACCACATGAAATAGAAGGGTTTTAGATATAATTATATGGGGCTCATCTGAGCATTGAATCAGCCTAATTTCCTAGATCAACGTTAAATTAGGGATGATGCACCGGATGGACGGGTTGGATTTAATGCAATTCAAATTGTTTTCCCTAATTTTATGGAAGGTAGAGATGCCACGTACGCAAGAATTTTCCTTCAATGGCTAAAGAGCTTCACCGGCCATGCACGCCCATTGCATGGCGCTGTGCTGCACAGTACCTGTCTTGGCTATGCAGGAGTCCTGCGGTCCCCCCGCAGCAGCTGCCTGCAAGCGGGGCACGTGCATGGGCAGTAGCCTTGCCCCACGTGAAAGTCATGGGGGTAAAAGTGCCGTCCGTAGGGCTGTCAACGGGCCGAGCCTGGGTTACGTATAAGCCCGGATTTTGAGCTGTTCGGCCCGAGCTGTCGTCCCGGGCCCATTCAAGATTCTAATTTTTCAGGCCTGAGCCCGGCCCATTGACATCCGTAGTTCCTTAGCCGTCTGTAGTGGGAAAGAGGGTGGGAGCAAGGACGGCATCTTGCAAGTAGGGGTGTCAATGGACCGGACTTGGGCCTGAAAATCAAAATTTTGAATAGGCTACGCCATGTACATTGCGAAATCCCGGCCGAGACCTGCCCCGGGCCCAGCCCATTGATAGCCCTACGCGCAAGGGCATAAGACATGGACGCACTTTGGCTGCTAACTGGTGTCAAATCTGTGTGTGCCCAACTACGACGTGGGTGTTTTATTCATGCTGTTCCATTCATTTTGCCAGCTTATTTAAAGGCATGAGCTCAAAATTGGAGTATATCCAAGGCCCAAGTGGGCTACACCACATTGGCATAATAACATCCACTGTTGAAACCTTCTTAGAGTCCATAATGATGTTTATTTGTTGTCCAACTTGTAAAGTCACACAGACTTAGATGAAAGGAAAATATAAATATCAGCTTGATCCAAAACTTATGTGCAATTTAGAAGTTTTCAACTATAAACATTCAATCCTTACTTTATATATGGTGTGGTTCACTTGAGCTTTGGATATGCCTCATCTCTGGGGTCATGTCCAAAATTGAGCTGGCAAAATAAATGACCAACGTGTATAAAAAAACACATACATCATGGTGGGGCCTCTAGAGCTTTGACATCAGCTGGCCATCAAGGTGGGGCCTCTAGAGCTTTGACATCAGCTGGCCATCAAGGTGGGGCCTTTAGGCTCATGTCCAAAATTGACCTGGCAAAATGAATGACCAGCATGCATAAAAAATGCGTCCATCAAACATGGGTCATGAGTAGAGTTGTACATGAGTCAATTAAGCTTGGAATAGCTCGACTCGACTCGGTTCTGGATTTGAGGTGAGTTGAGCTTATTTTTGGAACTTGAAAGTAATTGGAGTCGAGTACCGATGCACGCCCCTGCTCGACTCAACTCGACCCGATTTGACTCAACTTGACTTGACTTGGTACTATAAACATTAAGTTTTGAAAAACTCTAATCCCTTTTCATTTCTCCTTCTCTCTTCATACTTGATGACAGACCGAGTCCCCTTTCCCAAAACCCTTCCCCCCTACCCTACTTGGCTGTCCCTGCTTATCCGGCAGTGCCACCTTGTCTGCCCTAGCTCATCCGGCCACCATCTTTACCCTCCCTAGCTATCACTACTCATCCGGTAACACTCACCTTTTCTCCCATTTGAGATTATTTTTATATAAGATTATTTTTTAAATAAAACCCTAAGCAGCTAAGCCCCAGCTCGAACAGTTGTTGTCTATGCCGGCCCGAATGGCTGTTATAATAGCAAATACTCATACTTGCTCGATCTGCTGACCGAGCAGGGCCACACTCTACTCAGCTTAATCGAGTCGAGTATTGAGCAGAGGTAGAGGGGTTCGAGACGAGCATTGAGCAGGGCCAAAAGCTCAACTCAACTCGACTCATGTACAACACTAGCCATGAGCCAATACATCAGGCAAACATAGGACAAAAGGTGTGGATAACTAGAGAACCAATGCTATCCTTTCAAGATATTATTAAAGGAGGCAGATTAGGTAGCTAAGGCCGTCACCACTTTTAGGCCTGCTTTGGTGATGGGGCAAGATTTGGTTAGTGGGCCGTATGCTGCTAGAGATGGTCCTAACTTTTTTTAAAGATTTTTCTGCCACATCTTTAACAGCAGTACAGCCCTACCAATCAAATCTCACCACATTACCATACAACTGCTGACGGTGATCATGACCCTCATTGCCTAATCCACATCTATTATTAAAGTGGGGATTCATCACGTGTATTAAAATACAAGATAATTATCAAGTGTTTGAGCTGTGTGGGGCCCACCTTGATTTATAAGTAGAATTCACACTGAATCTGATGAGCCCTCTCCGTAGGAACCATAGGTACCGAGAATAATCCCTACCAAAAACTCAGTTGGAATGCACACAGAAAACCTATGTATTCACTTCTAGTGGCCCACCAAAACTTGGGAATTGCTAGCATTTTGGTGTGTACATTCTTTATGGTGCGTCTCTCTTGATGTATGGATTGGAGGACATACACTTCCATCTCTAAGTTTCTATGGTGAGTGCCCCCTTCCCCAATCTCTCCCATTATTTCTTTTGGTGTGACCCACCTGAGTTACAAATCAAGTCTGGATTTTGAGGTCTGGGCCATGCTTCCATGATCCAACCCTTGATGCAATGGGCATCAAGCTCAGCCGCCCAAATTCTACTGATAATATTTGGCATTTTTTTTCTGATTACTTAATGAAGGCTTAGGAATCTCAATCTTAATGGATGTTTGGTGCATGATCCATCCAAGTGGGGCCCATAATTTCAGCCGTCTGGATCAATGAACTATGGATCCCAACTGGGCGCACTTACACAGATTGAGAAGCTGCGGGGGAGTTGCCGGAGAAACATGGAGAGAGTGTGGTTGTCCACACCCCTGTGAACTTAAAGAATACATTATCATTTACTTATTTAATTTTATACACTTACATACTATACCACATGGCACTGGATCCCATGATCTCAGTGTTGAAACAGAATCTATCTACCATTGAGCCAATGGAGCTGGACCCAACTTACAGAAAATAACTGTTCAAATCATGGGACCCATTGTAGATGTACGTAGCGACCACAATTTCATGGTTGGACCATTGTAAACCCCTGATTTATAAAAACTTGTTTGTTTAATTCAGACCACTGACTACTAAGTCTAACGTTCTATTAGATGTACGTGATGTGTGGGCACTGTGGGGCCCACAGTGATGCATGTGTTTTATATTCACACTGTCCATCTACTTTTCTAGCTTATTTTAAACCATGAACTAAAAAATGAAGCAGGTCCAAAGCTCATGTGGTTCACACCACGGGAATAGTGGAGATAATGACAACTACCATTAAAACCTTTCTCGGGCCCACAGTAATGTTTATTTGCCAACTAACCTGACCATAACTTCAGGGAGACCTTTCGCCTAATCCAAAACTTGGTGCCTTCAAGAGGATTTTTAATGACGGGCATTTAATCACCACTACCGAATGAAGATAACCTCGTTTCTGTTGGGAAAAGCCGGTAGCGGAAGTGGAACGCCGAACACGTGAAGCAATACGAAATCAAACAAGGAAACAAGATGCAATCAATCACACACAAGCATTCACCATAAGAGACTCCGAATTTATGTGGAAAACTCCCTCAATGGGTTCAAAAAACTACGGTACAAAGCGATCCACTATGAATATCAGAATATTATAGAGATTGACAGCCCACTAGCAAGGAAAAATAGAAAAACTCAAAGTTTTCTCTCTCACACACCTCTCTTCTCTTCCTAGTATGAATAGGAAACCTTGAACACCTTAGGATACATCTCTAAGTCGGATTACAACACCTTAAATAGGAAAAAAATCCGAAAATAGAAACACCTTGTGCAGTACTGCGGACTGCGCAAGAACTCCGCGCGCACAGCCGATCGGTCGGCTAATACAAAAAATAGTCCAGGGAGTTTACACCAACGCTGCCTCATAGCCGACCAGTCGCTCGACCGGTCGGAGCCCACTGACGACCGGTCAGGCCGACCGGTCTGGGCACAGAAACTGTCCATGGGGGGCTCTTCAACTGCACTTGGGTCACTGCTATCCGGCCGGTCGGAGCACCCAATTCGTGCATCGTTTGAAGACTTATCCCAACAGTCTTAACATTGAGGTTTTGATATCGATTTCTAAGTAGGGGTGGCTAACATTGTAGTGTGACTAAAAGTGGGGGTGGGTGTACTAACAGTGGGTGTTGTTGTCACTAAAAACTGGACAACAGATGAGATGACTTGATCTCCACCTTGGATGGATGGATACCTCTGATCTTTTGCAGGTGTGTAGACTAGATCTAGATTGGAGGTCTGCTGGATCCTGTAGAACATAAGGAGAAAGCTAACTGAGGGTGGCTGGGGTCTGACCGTTAGCCCTTCGATGCTTAAGTTAGTTTGGTGTAGGAGGAGATCACAAAGGCAAGTCTCTGGGTGGATTTATGTGTACCTTAGCCTGTAGAAGAGTGCCTTTATTTATAGGATCATCGGAGAGTAGTTGTTGTCCTCAATCGAGGCTCCGATTTATGCCCGTTGTGGCCGGCATGATTCCTGAAGACGTGGATCACACCTGTAACATCTGGAGACATGTCCGTCTTCTTCAGGCTCGTCTTTGGACTTCTGCACGCCTTTATGGCGGTCAAGGCCCAAGTTGGCCATCCAAACTATAGATTGAGGTCGAGCTCTGAGCTATGTCAGTAGAACAACCTAGTTCAAGTTGTTTTGATATATTCAAAATGAGCCTGGTAAAGGCTGAATTATCATCATGTCGGCTCTGGTCCAAGGCTTTCTTCCTGTCATTATCGATCATCTCGCGCTCGACGTCAGTGTGTGTACTTGAGCCCATGAGCCTGTGGGCTTTCCTTGTGACCTAAGGTTAACTCGGTATGTGGAACTCGACATCCTAGCTCCTATCCTTAAGCTTCTTACCTAGATTGTAGATCTTCCTCGGGGAATGAGTTCTCTCTTATCGAGCTTCGTGCTTTGATAGCTCAGCTCGGTCTGTTGTCCGTGACACTGGCGGGATTAGGCATCTTTGCATCTTTGTAGATGTTTCCCCTAGTCAGATCTATGAGCTCGGCTCCACTCCACTTTTGCTCAGTGGTTTTGGCCGCTTACTTGTATTTTGTGAATGACTTCGAGCTGGTCGTCCTGAGACAGGTCTTCCTTAGACAAGTCATCTTCGAACAGATCATCATTTAACTTCAGCTCGTAAGATATGGCCTGGCTTGTAGGCTCTTTTCAGCTCCGCTCGACTCTTGACTTATGGTGGCAAAGATGACGACTTTTACTTGGGCCTTCTGGCTTGCGTGCTTTATTCCCGTGTGCAAGTACAAGTCAAAATCACCCACAACAGGTGTGTTTACTAACCTTAAAAAAAAATCACCATTTCTTGTGGTATGACTCACTTGAGCTTTAGATCAGTTTCATTTTTTTGTTAGGCAACATGGATCCCCATTAAATGTCCATGTTATAGAGGCCCTTTCGGTGTAACCTTTTATTTCCAACCCATCTATAAGTGGGGTCGACTTAGACAGCTTAACTGAGTACCACGTATACGATGCACGAACCATCATTCTCCACGAGAGTATTAAAGTAGTCATTGTCACTCCTTTTTCTTGATTTATGTGGTTTTGGGGAAACACATATCATTTTGTTTATTTATTTTACTATGGTTAAATTAGTTGGCGAAGGTATTTCTGTCATTTTAAAATCTTCTCCATTAGAGTGCTGATAGCTTAATAAAGAAGACAAACGGAATGGAAAAATTGTTTAATATTGGTGATAGATGAGAGCGGATTACGTGAGACCCCAACATTATCCAAGATTGTGCAACCCTTACCATAAGATTATCGTGGGGCCACCTTGATGTATATACTATGTATCCACACGGTCCATCCATTTTTCATATCATTTTATGACATTATCCTAAAAATGAAACATATTCAATTATTAGGTGGACCATACCATAAGAAACATATATCATGTTTTCGTTTCTTTTATGCTGCCAACTCGAGCTCTAAAAAGTCGGCAAAGTTTGGCCTAACCTTATTATCTTGCTATTGTGTTTTATTATTTTGTATGCCCAGGTCTTAAGAAGCCTACAAAGTATGGCCTAACCTTGTAGGATTAAAAGCTCTTTAGAATTCCCCCATAAATTGTTAAGCCACACAAAGTAGAGACAGTGCATTGCACAGGCAATAAGGGGGTGCTTGATACCTTCCCCTTTCATAATCGTGGCCCTTAACTAGAATTCACGACATAGACCAAACTTGGAGTCATTTAAAGACCAAGGGTTCTTTGGAATACGCTCGTCACAAAGGCAAGTTCATAAGTTCTGGCAAACCATGGATTCGGAAGCCTCTCTTCAACTGGTAGCAACTTCGTCAAACATACCGAGTTCGAGAACGCCGTTCTGTCATCCTTGGAAAGGTATTGTACAACCAAGGCAAGCAAATCATTGCAACGGAGCGCCCCACTACTCTAAACAAATAAAAAAAATAGTAGGCCCACGAGCAAGCATGATTTGGCGTACACACTAAAATTTTCATTTTCAAGATGAAAAAAAAAAAAAGAAGATAAAGCTCGGCTTGACTTGACTTGGCTCAATAGAGGTCGCTCGGCTTAAATAACAAGTCAAGCTTGACCTAGTGTTTTGAGCTCGAAGCTTGAGCTGAGATATTCATTGGTCGAGCCAAGCTCGAGCAGGGTAAAGCTTGGCTTGACTCGACTCGATTTACAGCTCTAGACACAGGCAAAGTGTGGCTGTCCGCCCCTGTGAACTTACCGATCGAATACATTAGTATTTACATATTTAATTTTACACACTTATGTACTTACACCACATGGCACTCTCAATCTCATGATCTCATTGTTGAAACAGAATCTCTCTGCCATTGAGCCGTGGAGCTGGACGCAACTGTTCAAATCATGGGACACAGTGTAGATGCGTAGAGACCACAATTTCAGATTGGATGGACCATTAAATTGTAAACCTCTGATTTATAGAAACTCGTTTATTGAATTCTGACCACTCACTACTAAGTCTAACATTCTATTAGGTGGACATGGATTAGATGGTGTTGCCCACGTCACCCCCACCGGTGGTACGGTGATGTGTTGGGCACTGTGGGGCCCACCGTGATGCATGTGTTTTATATTCACATTGTTAATATGTTGCTCATTGAAAAAAAAAAATCAAGCACATGGAAAGCTCATATGGTTCACACCATGGGAATAGAGGAGATAATGACAACTACCATTAAAGCCTTCCTAAGGACCACTAATGTTTATTTGCAATCTAACCTGTTCATAGCTCGATGGAGAGCTGGACCAAGGGAAACACAAATGTCAACCTAATCCAAAACTTTGATGCCCTAGAGAAGATTTTTAATAACGGGCATTCAATCACTACTATTAATCTTGTGATATGGTCCACTTGAGCATCAGATCTTTTTTTTTTTTTTTTTTTTAAATGCATGAGTCTGGATCCTCTGTTGGCTCCGAGCAGGGTTTTGCATCAGTCTGGATCATCTGTCAGCACCAAGCAGGAAAACCTTGCTCGGAGCATTTTCATTGGTCCACATCATCACATAGGTCTACAATCTGATCACACTGACATCATGCAGTGTGATGTGGACTAATGAAAATCCTGGTCAGAGCCAACAAAGGATCCGGATTCAAAATGTATACATCACGGTGGGCCCCACAGCGCCGAATACATCACCACACTTAAACCACCCGATCCGCGTCCCGATTAGATGTCCATGTCTTAGAGGCCCTTTCGGTGTAACCTTTGATATTAGACCCATTTATAAGTTGGGGTTTAGACTTGGACGGCTTAACTGAGCATCATGTTTCGAATGTACGAACCATCATTCTCCACGAGAGTATCAAATTAGTCATTGTCTTTCCTTTTTTGTTGTTTTATGTGGTTTTGGGAAGACACGTATCGTTTTATTTATTTATTTTGTTATGGTCAGATTAGTCGGCGGAAAGTATTTCTTTCGTTTTAAAATCTGTTAGACTGCTGACGGCTTAACAAAGAAGACAACCGGAACGGAAAAAAAAAAAGTCTTAATATTGGTGATGTGCGGCCCTTACCGTGGGGTTACAGCGGGGCCCACCTTGATGTATATATTATGTATCCACACTGTCCGTTCATTTTTCCAGATCATTTTAAGATATTATTCTAAAATTGAAACATATCCAATTATCAGGTGGACAATACCATAAGAAACAATGGTGATTAACCCTCCTACCATTAAAAACTTCTTAGGGGGCACTTTAATGTTTACTTACTTTTTATTTACCATCCAGTATGTTGATAAGGTCACATAAGCCTGGATGAAGAGAAAAAACAAATATCAGCTTGATCCAATACTATTTTGGCCCATTAATGGTCAATCACTACCGTTTCCTGTGGTATGGTCTACCTGATGATTGGATCTGTTTCATTTTTCAGAAAATGTCATAAAATGATCTGGAAAAACGGAAGGACGGTGTAGATCCATAATACATACATCAAGGTGGGCCCCACGTAACCCAATGGTAAGGGCCGCACCGGCTTTGGTGAGGTCGAGGTCTCACCTAATCCGCTGTCGAAAGATTCGGGGCTTTGGATCCTCCCGACAAGCAGAGAGAGAGAGAGAGAGAGAGAGAGTGAGTGAGTGTGTGTGTGTGTGTGTGGTTTGTGCTATAGCTCACGTGGAAAAGACCCAGGCCATTCATTAGGGAGCACGGTAAACAAACTGGATTGCGTGTTGTGTGGGTGGTGTTGACGTCATAAAGTTCTGTGAGCCCCACCATGATATATGTGTTATATCCACACCGTCCACTCATTTGGCAAGATCATTTTAGGTAATGATCACAAGAATTAAAACTGTATGGCCGCTTGGGTGCTTTTTGTGTGACATGGTTGTATACACATAGCACCAGTGTCATGCACACATGATAGCGGTTGTGTTGATTGGAACCTGGGTTTAATTTTCCAACAGTTTTATATTTTGTTGGATGATTGTTTCACTTTAAAAAGAGAAATAATCACCATGGGGAATTAGGCATTTCAACAGCAGGTCTCGGTTTGAAATGTTAAGGAGACATACTAATCCCACCGGTGGGTGGCTGCATATTGTGTTACTAACCGTGTGAGTGTGTTGTGCAGTTAACATGTTGGGTGCGTTGCATGGCTAAAAAAAAGTGAGGAACTTGAAGATGACAGTTGTACATTTTGCTCATGTTGGACATTGAACTCTAGTAAATTTTCAGATGGGGTGACAACCGATTTGGCACATGTAGGGCCTTGAAGAGAAGATGATGGCACATGCAGAAATTATTGTGAGGCATTGGAAGATATTTACGCGTAGGGCCTTGAAGAGAAGATGATGGCACATGCAGAAATTATTGTGAGGCATTGGAAGATATTTACAAATATTCCAACTGGCATATATGGGGCACTTGAAAAGGACTAGTACATTTTGCACATGTGCACATTAGCACATGGTCTTATGGGGGTGACAAATATGGTTCAGGTTTTAATCCGAGTTGTGACCAGGTTGGGTTGACCCAACCCTAACCCTACCTTACTTGCAAAATGGTCAACCCTAATCCTTCCCAATCTTATATGCTGAAACGGGTCAGGTCAGATCCAGTTGTGGAAGGATTTGAATGGATACAAATTTCTTGTGAAAGCCTTTTGCAGAAAGTTCATGCGCTGGGAACCTAGGTGAGGCCCACCATGATGTTTGTGATAAATCCACCCCGTCCATCTGTTTTGCAAGCTCATTTTCGGACATGATACAAAAATGAGCCGGATCCAAGACTCAAGTAGGCTGCACTAAAGGAAAATGTGGGACGTTCAATCATCACATTTTTGGCCCAACTGAGTCTCGAATCCAGCTCTTTTTAATTGCATGTCCTAAAATGAGCTCACAAAACGGATGGACAGGTTAGATTTATCAAAAACATCACGGTGGCCCCACCTAGGTTCCCAACACAGGAACTTTGTGCGAAAGGCTTTGGTAAAAAATCTGCAGTCTAATTTGAATGGATGTAAATTATTCAACTGCATGCAGAACTTTCCTTTCCCTAACATGCCCATAATTCATACAGGTGGTACGCATCATTTGGTGATCCAAACCATTGAGATTATGGTTCCAATCATCGATGGACCATGCCCAACGAATCTCCTTGACACTATAACCTTTCGATTCTTTGCATTCGCATGCAAATGAATGGTCCGCATTCAATGAAGAGTACAAGAAGGCCTAAGTCAAGGGCTTACAATCTTCCAATTTGAGACATTTTTTAGGGATAGTGTACTTATGATGGGGCATTAGATCAATGACTTGGATAATCCAAACATGAGCCCCACATAAATGAACTAGAGTTCCCTATTAAGCCTATTGAAAAAATACCCTCACAATAAGAGTGGAAATAGCTAAGTGTATTTACCACCTTACCGTTTAAAGTTTCAATTTGCAAACATGCCGAAAGTGGGCATGCTTAAACTTGAAGGTTTTTTTTTAGAATACTTAGACAGAACTCGGGGCGGTTCAGGTCGGACGGAAATGGGTTGGGTATACACTGGTTGGGGTACGAGTCGAGTCGGTCAGGTTTGACGTATATCCTAAACCGTACCTAGATTAAAAACGGTCCAACCACATTCACTCGGGACCAAACCCTTTCCTTTGTCGGGTCGGGGCGAATCGAGTTTCTTTCAGGTCAGATTTGGCGGGTCAGGTCGGGTTAACCCAGCAGATCTATAGCCCTATGTGTGGCACACCACACAATTCACTCGCCAAGCCAGCTAATGGGACTTGCCTGGTAAAATCCATAGGTCTCACCATGATGTATATGTCTGATCCATGCCTTCCATCTATTTTATTTAATTCACTTTAGGGTATGAGCCAAAATTGAAGCAGCTTATAAACTCAAGTGGACCACACAATAGGAAGCAAGGGTATAATATAATAGTGTCCATCGTTGGAAGCTGAAATGAGCCCATGGCCTACAAGATGCGTGTTTGTCATCTAGCCTATTCATGAGGTAACACAGACATGGATTAAGAGAAAAACATAAATATCAACTTGATCTACAACTTCTGTCACCCCCAACAAGTTTTCAATGGTAGGCGTTCATTTAGCTTGATGGGCAACATAGATCATGATGTTTTCGAGTACAGAAATTAGTAACCGAAAAAACAAAATTTAATAATCAAATGTTATAATAACTGAAACAATATGAAATAAGATTGAATGCACCTGGAATGAAGTCAAAAAGTAAATGGCAGACTGAAACGAAAATTATAAATCAGTGGAGGTGCGGATCTATGACGCTTTCCTGAAGACTATTCGCGCCTTTCTGAATACAACCGTAATAGTAGCGACAGCCCTTGAGATACAACATCAGCCGACAAACATTTGCTGACTTCTCCAACTAGTGGACGATGCCCATATGTACGAAAAAGAAAAAAATACTAAACTCAAAAGGAAAATAGCAAGAAATCCCCTTTTTCTTAACCAGCAAGAGATACGAAATTTTTCCTACTTATCAGTAGAGCTGCTGTAATTGTATATCTCAGGAGACACGAAAGCTTCCTTTATATAGAAAATAATAGGGCTGATTCAATGGACACGTGGTGCAAATGTGTCTTCCAACGTCGCCTGTGATTACTCAACTGATTATCATAACATTGCAGCCATGTGCAACAATCTACTGTAAAAATCGGTCAAAAGAAAAAAAAACAGAAAAACAAAACTTATCATGTAGACAAAGCCCGAGCCTGAGAACGACACGCACGCAGCACCGCGCGCGTGTGTGGTCTATAGCATAGTAATCTCAAGAGAACAACAAAAAGTATACAACCACACTTATATATAAAGGTGAAGAAATTCTCAACTTTTTTCAATGTGGGACTATTCCCACAAGTAAAAAAAAAGAAACTTTTCCTTTCAAAAGCTTTAGTTTTTTTTTTTTTTTTTTAAAACAACAACAACTTCAAACTAACAATCCTCCACTATTTTTAAAAACAAAAGATATACGAGCATCTGACCACACGTGCGTAAACCAATGTGTCACATAGACTTGAACCTTAGCTTAGTGAGAAGGAATCATTTACCATAAACTTAGTGGACAGAGTCTTTCAAAACTAATCTTAATAAATTGGTGAGATCATTCTTCATACACACATGTAATCGCCACTATTATCAAGTATATCATTAATGCACATTTAAAGCTAATTGCTTTTACAATTTCATGACAGCTCTAGAGAATTTGCCAGATTCTCATAGAAGGCGGCAAATCCTTCACACTCATATAGGTGAGTCTATCAAGAATGCACTTGTAACCATACATTCCATCCAATAAAGACTATGGAACTCATTAAGAGGTTTAACCTCAACCTCTATTTTTATCATGAATTGTACTGTACATTATTAATGAATGGGATTGGAAACTCAGTTTCCTCATATAATACCTCTCTGGATTGATCTGTAACTCGTTTTTCTCATTGAACCAGTTTTCTGGGATCTCCAGTCATACAGGTTGGGTTACTATTGCAGGCAACTCACTAAATTGGCTTAAGTTTCATTCTTTTTACTGTCTTATAGATTTTTTTTCCTTGTAAGGCCCTTTGTTATATGATCTGTCAAATTTTTTGGAGCTCTAATTTCATTTATTAAGACTACTCATTTAAGTAATTCTCTGATCCTGCTGTGTTTTCTACTTATAACTCTCTTTTTTTCCATTATATTGTGCATTGTTTGCATGCTTGATAGCTGCATTACTATCACAATTAAGTTTTACTAAAGATACGAGTTTACTCCAAAAAGGAATGTTATGTAGAATATTTCTCAACCATTCGGCTTCTTCTGCAGCCATAGTTAAAACTATAAGCTCTGATTCCATAGTTGAATCAGAGATTATAAACTGCTTCTTTGATTTTCATGTAACAGCTCCTCCTCCTATGAGGAAGATGAGACCACTGGTTGCTTTACAACCATCAGAGATAGAATTCCAATCAGCATCGGAGTACCCTTCTAATAATGCTGGATAATTATCATAATGTAAGCCATAATGCTGAGTTTTCTTTAGGTATCTCAAAACTCTTTGAATGGCTTCTCAATGTTTATAACTAAAACTACTAGTGAATCTAGTCAATTTACCAACACCATAAGCTATATCTGATCTAGTACAATTCATTGCATAGATTAAACTACCAATTATACTAGCATATCCATTCTGATCTACACTTATTCCTTACTGGGATATAAGTGAACACTAGGGTCATAAAGGGTACAAACAGGTTTACAATCCGTCATCTTATATTTTTTTTTAAATGGATTCAATATAATGAGATTGAGAAAGTGTTATTTCATCTTTTTTTCTGATAATTTTAATTCCAAGAATAACATTCGTCACTGCTAAGTCTTTCATATCAAACTTAGAAGACAAGAAAGCCTTAGTGTAGTTAGTGACAGAGATATTAAACCCAAATATTAAAAAATCATCTACATACAAGCATATAATAATACACATAGTTTCATTATTTTTATAATAAATACATTTATCCACTTCATTTATATTAAATCCATCATCTTTAATAATGGAATCGAATTTGGCATGCCATTGTTTAGTGCCTGCTTGAGACCATACAAAGATTTAACTAGTCTACACACCTTAAAAGGTTGAGTAGGGTATACAAAATCTTCAGGTTGCTCCATGTAAATTTCCTCATCGAGACCTCCATATAAAAAGGTTGTTTTAACATCCATCTGATTAATGATAAGATTATGAAGAGATGCTATAGTAATCAATACTCTTATTGATGCTATTTTAGAAACAAGAGAATAAGTGTCAAAGAAGTCTATCCCTTCTTTCTGCCTAAAACCTTTGGCCACTAACCAGCCTTTATACTTATCTATAATCTATCTGGTCTTAATTTTTTTTTCTTCTAAAAATTCATTTACAACCAAGTGGTTTCTGAGCACTACGTAGATCTACTAAATGCCAAGTATGAATTGTTAAAATAGAGTCAATTTTAGTATCAATAGCCTCCTTTCAAAAGGAAGCATCATGAGAGGACATAGCCTCATGAAAAGTAATAGGATCACTCTCAATTATGTAAGAATAAAAATTAGGTCCAAAATCATTAGCTTTCCTCGCTCTTTTACTGACTCTTGGTTCATCGATGTCATAAGAGTCATCTAAAAAATGTTTAGCACTAGATTTAAATACAGGTTCTGACGCTTCACTCCCACTAATTTTAGACTTAAATGAGAATGTTTTCTCGTAAAATTTTGCATCTCTAGATTCTATAATAGATGAATAATTTAAAGTAAAAAACCTATATGCTTAATTATTGAGAGCGTATCCAACAAACACACAGCTTACAGTCTTATCCCCTAATTTAGGTTTTTTAGGGTCAACTAACCTAACATATGAGAGATAACCCCAAGTTCTTATATAATTTAAATTAGGGGATCTATCTTTCCATATTTCATAAGAGGATTTATCACATTTACCAGAAGGAATCCTATTAAGTATATATGCAGCTATAAGGATGGCTTTCTCCCCATAAATTATGAGGAAGACCTGATGAACTAAGCATCGCATTAACCAAGTCTATTAAAGTCCTATTTTTTCTCTTAGCAACTCCATTTTGCTGAGGTGAATAAGGGGTCGTGAATTAATGAATTATTCCATAGGATTCACAGAAGTCACTAAAGGTTAGAGAGGTAAATTCACCTCCCCTATCACTTTTAAATCATTTGATTTTCCAACTTAGCCGATTTTCTACATCAACTTTATAAGTTTTGAACATGTCTAAGACTTCATCATTAGACCTAATAAGGTAAACATAACAAAATCTAGAGTGATTGTCTATAAAGTAATAAAATACATTTTACCTCCTCTGGTTTGAGTTTCTTTTAGGTCACAAATGTCGGAATGAATTAATCCTAAAAGTTCAATTTCCCTTTTTACAGAATGAAAAGGTTTTCTCACAGCTTTAGTTATACTACAATGTATACATTTGTCAGTATTGACAGGAATCACTCAACTTAAGAATGAGTTTTAGAGCGCTCATCCTCTTAACATATTTATTATTAATATGACACAATTCGTCATACCACACATTCAAGTTATGAACACTAATTAAGTAAGCAGAAGACGATGAAGCTTTATTTATATCAACAGACAGGTTATACATGCCATCTACTTTAGGCTTTCCCTACAAACTTTTCATTTTTAGAAAAGACAACCTGCCTACATTCAATTATAGCCTTAATCCCTACTTCATCTAAAATGTGATTAGATACCAGATTCTTCCTTAGCTTTGGAACATGCAGCACATCTTTTAGGATAAGCTCTATTCCAGATGTGAAATTAAGAGTCACACTACCTTTTCCAGCTACTTTGGCAGTTGCTGAGCTAACCATATGAACAACCTGGTGATGCTGGGACGGTTCATAGTAGTTAAACCATGCACAGGTCAGATACAACATGCCTTATGGCTCCTGAGTGTAGTAGCACATGTCTCTGTGATCATAGCGACTAGTTGTTCTTCTTCATTAGCATTATTAGCTTTCTCAGTATTCACTACACTAGCTTGAGAGTTCCCTTTACAATTTTTGTAATACCTGGTATAGTGGCCTGGAATACCACAAATAAAATAACATGTCTTAGCTTTAACTTTTTTTAATTTTTTATGTGATTTTTTCGGGTCAAAATAAGGCTTATAATTCATATTATTCATTTTTTCTGATAATTAATTTTGAATCTATATAATGAACTTTAGGTCGACCATCATCCTTACGATCTTAGAGTCGAGTTTCTTCTTTGATATGAATATTAATAATTAATCTTTCCATGGTAAGTGCCTCAATTTTCCTTCTAAGTTTCTTCTGAAATTCTTTCCAAAGAGGAGTGAGTTTATCAATTACAGAAGCAACTAAGTATTGATCATCTACTTTAATCCCCTCCTACAACATCTCATTGAAAAGTAGTTGGACTTTCTCAATCTGAGCTACAATTGATTTATCGTCTACCATCAAGTAGCGGTTAAATTAGCTCACTGCATATTTCTTAGACCCAATCTCTTCATTGCGGTATTTTTTGGTAAGTGCATTCCGAAGTTTTTTAGAGGATTTATGGTCACAATATAAATCAAACATGGGGTTAGTCATACAATTAAGAATATGATCCTTACAGAGATCATCATCTTCCTTCCATTTGTTCAATTTCTAAGTGTGATAAGATTTTAATACCTGAGTGTTTGGTTCTTCCTTTAGAATGTATAAAAGTTTATCTTTTCTTATGAGAATTCTATTTTCTTTTCCCACCTTTTGAAATTGGTATCATCAAATAGATCTATAGTAAAAATGGAAAGAGAAAAATTCTTTAAGGAAGATATAAAAACTCTCAAAATAGATGAGAATAATAGATTTAAACTGTCCTCATTGATTAACATAAATCTTATACTTACACTAAGATATAAATCTAGATTAAAATTATATACCTTATCAAATCAGATTAATCTAAAAAATTAACAAATATAGTTGAATATGATTAATCTGATTATAATGATCAAATTATATGTAAACAAAATGAGCATATGAATAATCAGATTAATGCTATAGATAGACACGAAATATCAAGTAAGTATGAGGCAGATCTAAACTCCAAATAGAATTCTGAAAATTTTAAATTTCTAAATTAACACAGTAATTAAATAGATCTCGAATTTAGTAATAATTGATTTGTGTAATTCTTATGCTTTGATTCATGTACTCAGAAAATAAACGGTTTTGATATTGATATTCCCGAGTACATTAATTAGTAACCGAAAAAATAAAATTTAATAATCAAATGTTGTAATAACTGAAACAATATGAAATATGATTGAATGCACCTAGAATGAAGTTAGAAAGTAAATGGTAGACGAAACAGAAATTATAAATCAGTAGAAGCGCGGATCCATGACGCTTTCTTGAAAACTATTTGCGCCTCTTTTTAAAACGATTCCAAAACAAACTGTAGTGGTAGCGATATCCCTTGGAATACAACCACCGGCCGACAAACGTTTGCCGACTTCTCCGACTAGTGGACGATGCTCATATATACGAAAAAGAAAAAATACTTGACTCAAAGAAAAATAGTAAGAAATTCTCTTTTTTTAACCAGCAAGAGATACGAAATTTTTCCTTCTCATCGGTAGAGCTTGCTGTGATTATATATCTCAGGAGACCCAAGAGCTTCCTTTATATAGAAAATAATAGGGCTAACTGGATGGATCTGTAGCGCAAACGTGTCTTCTAACGTTGCCTATGATTACTCAACGGTTATCATAACGTTGCAACGACGTGCAAAAATCTACTGTAAGAATCAGTCAAAAGAAAAAATAAAAAACGGAAAAACAAAAGTTATTATATACCCGAGCCCGAGCATGGCGTGGCGGGCGGGTACGTGTGTGTGGTATATATCATAATAATCCTAAGAGAACAATAGAAGATATACAACCACACTTATATATAAAGGTGAAGAAATTCTCAATTTTTATCAATGTGGGACTATTTCTATAGTAAAAAGCGAGAAACTTTTCCTTTCCAGAGCTTTAGTTGAAAAAAAAAAAAAAAAAACACTTCGAACTAACAGATCATGAACATGCAATGGTGGGCCTCACAGATTTTACAGGAATCTGGCAAAATGGATGAACAGCAATACGTACAAATCATACAGATGACGGTGGTCCACAAAGAGTCCCGCCACAGCCGAGGTCGGTGGTGGCAGTGTCACTGAGCAATTCACATCCCTAGTGATTACTGATAATCATCCGAATGCCACACGTTTGAGGGCCCACATGTCAGTGATAACCCAGCTAAGCTTGGGATCCACCGAAGTGAGTGGATCCTTAACTGTGGGGCCGCTGTGATGTATTTGGCTTGCATCCATGCTGTCCATTCATTTTGACAGCTCATTTTACAGGTATGATCCTAAAAATGAGGCAGATCCGAATCTCAGGTGGACCGCACCATAGGAAACGGTGGTGATTGACCATTAAAAACTTCTTGTGGACCACAAAAATTTTGAATCAAGCTGATGTTTATGAGATCCCTTCATCCAGGTCTTTGTAACCTTATAAACAAGTTGGATGGAAAATAAACATTCTGGTGGCTCTCAAGAAGATTTTAATGGTGGGCATTCAATCACTACTGTTTTCTGTGGTGTGGTCCAATTGAGATTTGGATCTGTTTCATTTTTGGGATTGTACACTAAAATGAGATGTCAAAATTGATGGACAGCATGGATGTAACGCACATACATCACAGTGGGCCCCACAGTCAAGGATCCACCAAAAGCCACCTCGGATCCAAACCATTCAAGGTCCGTATTGTAAGAGTAGTAATACAATGATCAGAGGGTTGAAATATTGTAAGTGCGTGAGTTTTTTTTTATTTTTCTTTATCTGTCCACCATTGATGGGAGATCCACCGTTCTGGGTGCGGATTATCTGTTACACGTGTAACACATTTGGGTATTACCCTAAGCGTGTAGGGGCCACATTGATTTGATTTTTTATATATCTACGCTGCCCATCTGTTTTTCCATCTCATTTTAGGACGAGATCTCAAGCCTTAAGGAGATCCAAATCTCAAGTGGACCATACCACTAGAAACATGATGAACGACAATAAAAAAAATAATAATAATAAAATAAAAATAAATAAAAAAAAACCTTTAGTTTTTGTAAGCCACAGAAGTTACGGATCAAGCTAATTTTTGTATTTTCCTTTTCTCTATATCTTCCTGAGATTATCCAGAGGTTTGGTGCCAAATAAACATTATGAAAACGTTACAATGTGCCCTTTGAAATTTTTATGGCAAGTCACTCGATCACTATTGTTTCCTGTGTGGCGGGGTTTACCAGAGATTTGCATCTGCTTAATTTTTGGGATCCTGGTGCTAGAAAAACGGATGGACGGCGTGGATATACAACACATCATCAAGGTGGGCCCCTCCGCTCCCCACCGTTCTAAGGATTCGGAGGATTGGCTGGTGTACCCTGCACCAGCGAAGTCCCTCGTGTAGTGTGGTCAAGTTCTGTGGGTCCCACCATGAGGTACGTGTTATATCCAAACTATCCGCCCATTTTTTGAGATCATTGTAAGACTTGAGCCAAAAAATAAGACAGATCCAAAGATCCAGTGGACCACACTGCAAAAGTAACAGTGAGAATCATTATCCCCACTACTTTTGTTGTGTGGTCCTCTTGAGTTTTGGATATGACTCATTTTAGGTATAATGCCCTAAAATGATCTCGCCAAATGGATGGATGGTGTGGATATACTAAATACATCATTGTGGGGTCCACAGAGCCTTAATATTCTTTAAACGGTTCAACATTGCTGGTGGTGTACCATACCTCTTAACTTCAACATTGAGATTTTGATATGAATCATTTTTTGGATGATGCCCTAAAATGATCTCATCAAATAGATGTACGGTGTAGATATATTAAATATATCATTGTGGCCCCACAAAAGTTTGATTTTTTTGGAGTGCTCGTAGTGTTCCAGGGCGTACTCTACGTACCTACACCAGCAAAGTTGCTGGTGTAGGTTCACCAACTAATCCGCTTCCAAGCAGATAGTATTTGTCTACTGAAATGGTGAGGAGATGGGACATTTGTCAAAGATCCTGCTGACAGCACTAGTGCGGGCCGCTCATAATGAAATGCCCGCTGTCAACATGCCATATGCCCTAAAATACCAAAAATAAGGTCCGTACACTCATCAAGTGCGCCACACATGAACGACCTGTGGACATGGACTTTTTCCCAACCTCTCCTTTTTCTCACACAAGTTTGACGTTAAGGCTCTAAAAATCATGCGGACCATTGGAGGATAGTCAAGCACAAATCGGGTCGGATGATCCCGGACATATTATTATGGACATTTATTTATTGAATTTGGGCATTTGATTGTTTCCCTTGTGGGGCCATCATACAACGGTCATGATAAGCCCTGGTTCACTTGAAGTTTGAAATCTTATCCGAGCACAGCGAGCATGAGAAAGAGTGACGCTGTCACTGGAGTTAGACCCGGCAAAATTGAACCCAACTTGGTAATCCATCCCGTTTTTTCAAGTTTAGGGCTGGAAAATTTGACCCAAATTCAATTTTTGGGTTGACCCAACCAACCTAAATTTTTATTGATCGGGTTAGGGTTAAGGTGGCCCAACCCGACCCAACCTGAATCATATAGGAGTTAAGTAAACTATTATATATATATTTTTCTTAATAATTAAATAATACATAGTTTTTTATATATTTTTTTTCTCACACACCTTACTGGATGATGGATGGAGTGGATTTCACTTTTGATGAAAGTAAGGCCCCATTTTTGTTGGTGAATGTGCACGAACAATTAGTGCACATGTTGTACACCGAATTGGGTGGATTAGTCAACATTATTGATTCGATCAAAACCAAAACTGAGAGAAAATCTTCTCTCCTTCCATTTCCATCGAAACGTCTTAAACGGACGCTGCCTGTATTCAAGATTGTGCGGTCCACTTTCGAACAACAGTTTGATTGATCTAATTCATTCATATGGTTCGGACATGGGAGTCTAGCAAACCCCAAGTATTTCATTGAAGGTATTGTTGTATAATTTACACAATTAAAAGCCAAAGATGGGAGTCAAAACTTGACCATTAAGACTAATGTGGCCCACCTTGGCTTGATCTAAATCATCTATCAGTTTTTAGCATCATTTTTAACTAGAATCCAATTGATATCAGGTATGGACGCTCACGTGTATAATCATTGTTTCGTATATAAGTTGCGTTATGTGGGTGGTGAGTCTGAAAATTGAAATATTCCGTTTTCTTTTCCTCTCACCTCCGTTTCTTTCCCTATTAACCTCAATCCGTGACAATACATTCGAGCAAATCTGAACCATTCATAACCCTTAGTTGCAAGATATCCTAGTTGTCCGTTAATGTTCACTCAAATTAGGGTTGAGAATGCCATCATATAAATGGGATTTTTCTTCTATTTTTCTCTCTTCTTGCATCCAGAAACCCTAAATCTCATGTTAACCCTATAAACATATCCGTTAGAAGGGGTTGGAACTTAAATCTTAGAGTTTTCCAAGCTCCTCAAAACGATTCTACTCTGTCCATAGTTGTCGGATTGAAAGAAAACTGATGATTGTCGTTTCACCATTGGAGGCCAGGTCTTCTTCTCCAGCGATGTTGTTGCTACTAAGGTCATTGCTAAGCTGCATTCATAGAGTTCTTGACCCGGTTTGCTAGGCTGTAGGTATGATAATTAGTCATTTCATCTTTCTATTACATTATGATTGACTCGGTTTGCAACCGAGTGATAAACCAAGTTGAACTCATTCTATGCCTAGTTTGCATTAGTTTATAGACGTTCATGATCTGAGGAATGTCTGATTTAATTCAGCTATTTAGGATTGATTATGATAATATATTCTTGCTCTTAAAGTTCAATCTGCTTAAAACTAGTTGCAACTTGTGCTGAGTTGACCCAACAAAAGTAACCAAGTCCAATTTGAGGTGAAGTCTAATCCATGATTATTCATGTCGTGAGCAATGTTGGGCAGGCATTGGTAGCTGAAGATTTGAGTCTAGTTGTGAATTGATTTAGTAAAATTCCTCTATTAGGTGAGTCTTTCTTGAAAATTCTTAGTATTTAGATTCAAGTCGCGGCTTGAAATAAGATCGGATTTCAATTTAATCTACAAATTAGTTAGTTGATCATTAAAATGCGGGTCAACCCTAATTTGGTTTGGGAAAGTCCAACCCGAATTCAATTTAGGTCGGGTTAGGGTTGAGGTGGTAACGACCTGACCTGAACTTGACCCGACCCATTGCCACCTCTAAGTGGAGTTGATGACGATGGGTTGGAACTTAAGAGAGAGTCCCTGAATGGGGAAGAAGTGTAGGACCAATACGATCGATCAGGTGGTCTAGGACTGCAGGGGCCCATGTGAAAACCCAATCACTCATGGCAGGGACTACCATGAATAGACCCTTAGCCAAAATTCCTGCCAGCAACTCATCAAGTGGACCAATGGCCCCAAGTGTTCGGCTAGCGTCGACAGTTGGATCGTTTTCTCTATCCATTCATCTTGCACAAGCATCACCCAACTAATGATTAGAAATTTAGAACAGACCTCTGTCTTTTTTTCTTTCTTTCTTTCTTTCTTTTTTTTATTCTTTTAGATCAGGCTAAGTTCAGGGTCATCCACAGCCGATAAATGGTCCAGATCTTGCTAATGTGTCATGTCAGCACATGTACAGCAAGGCACGTACGCATGCGAGACCAAAGAAGCAAACAGCCTCAATTCTCATCCATCTGCTCTCCAATTTTCCCTTCTTTTTTTTTTTCACGAGCTTACATCCGCAAGGCAGCCATCCAGTCTCCCTCTCCATCTATCTTCGAAAGGTAAGACATGCGCCCTCTGTTTAAATAAAACTTCAAAGACGACTATAGAACAAGAAAGGGAAACCCCCTCCACTCATTTCTCACTGAAAGGCCTTTCTCCCGACTTTGCTTCATCTCTATTCTTCCGAGTCGCTTTCCATACTCCCCATTGCCTTCAATCCCCTTGGTCTCTGCATAAACCAACAAAATAAGAGATGAGACGCAGATGGGAAATCAGAGAGGATTCCAGTACTGGATAATCAGGCTTCCGTTACAAGTAATTCATTTTCTCACAATTTATTAAATCACATAATGGGCTGGTTGTCCAGCCTGGGCCGGGGAGGGCCAGGGCAGGGCTTGAAATATAGACCCAGCATTCGAGTCAGGCTGCACCTTGGCCAATGATAAATGGCCGGTTCCAACCATCAAGTTGGTGAGCATTTTACAAAAAAAAGATGTTATAAAAACAATTGTGAGCGGTTTCCAATCACCGTACATGTGCAATTTAAAGACATGTTGGACCTGGGTGATGTTTCAATGATCAAACCATTTATATGGTGGAAACAGTCCTAGATGGATCCCAAAAATTTTAGATTAGACTATCTCATACCTTTGATCATTTAAATGTCTGGGCAAGCCTTGGGCTGACCTTGCCATGTCGGGCCAGAGCTAGGAAAAAGAACTTTCCTGCTCGATCAAGGCCAGGGTGGAACAGGGTTTAGGAGTCTAGGGTCAGCCTGGCCCCATTGCCGCCCCCAACGGCAAACCAAGCAACTGAACCACCGTTAAAGCAACCAACCCATTTGCAATAAATTGCAGTACTTAGAAAATTGATTTATTTGAAAACCTTTTCAAAATCCAACGTTTTGCACCCCTCGACCATTGCATCCAACAAATCCTCATTGACCACCAAAAACCCATGGTGATTGGATGGTTCTAACCATTTGACCTAGCCCATAAAATGGACAACCACGATTGCTCATGGAAAAATAGGCCAAACAATAATTGAACCGTCCATTAGTCGGAATCTCTTGCAGATTGCTTGTTGTCACAAGTACATTGATCAGATGATCCTAATGTATCCATCATGGGCATGGAAACCAGACCATTCCATCAAAGAGGCCAACATTCGGATGGACAAGATCATCTAACCCGTGTGATATTTGCATGGGGGCTCATGAAGTATGGCCACACTTAATGGACAATCTTGGATCATGCCTACATAAATAAAAAATAAATAAAAGGTCAAGGGATTCGGTATTATTAGTGTGTTTACCTTCTTGCAAATCTTCTTCTCCCGGACCTCGTAGCGTTCTAGGCTCAGATCACATAGCCACAACCCAGGGCTGACCAGCTGGACAATCACAAGCCATATACTTCTTAGTAAATATACAGTAATTGTCTACAACAACTGCAATGTTATCCAATCTACAATAGAACGGCTATAAACCGCTGTTCCAGAAATGGGTCATCTTTTGCATGGGTTCATAAAGAATGATTATAGCCATCAGATCAATTAGGCACTTTTGCAGATCATAAAGCAAGCAAATGATCTGACCAGCAAGACATTGGTGTAATGTTTTGGGCCATGGCACATTGATCTGATCTGGTCATCATGATCTTTGAGAATGAGCCAACAATTGGATTTTCAGGCCGCAAATCCGTGTACACACATGGATCGCGGATTTGTCAGTACAAACCTTTCAATAAATGGCCAACTAATAAGAAAATACAACCACAGTTCATACTCAACGAATAAAAGCCAAATATTCAACAACTAGGATCACTACAATCTGAAAATGCGAATCCAGTGTCAAGGTTTTTGACCACTGAACAGTGGGCCCGCTTGCACAAGCTGAAAATGTGAATGTACTGTACAATCCCTAAGCAGTGTACAAAACTAAAATGTTGGTGACTCAATACTCCTTATATGCGGCACTGATGTACAGCTATCTGGACCATCCAAATCGTGGGTTCCATTTTGGATGGAGTGTATGTACATATTCTCACTGATTTCAGATGGATGGTTATAAGTACACCAGCTAGTAGAGCAAATCATGATCATCTAAACCTTATACCAAACAATTGGGATGCAGATTGCCTACTGATGCTTGCAGTAGTGAGGTAGCTACTGGACACTGCTCTGTGGGCCCCACCATGATGTATGTGTTTTATCCATGCTGTCTGTCTATTTTTCAAGGTCAGTTTCGGGCATGACCTAAAAAATGAGACAGATCCAAATCTCAAGTGGACCGAACCACAAGAAAACAAATGTCCACCATTAAAAAATTCCTATGGCCCACTGTAATGTTTATTTGCCATCCAACCTATTGACTAGGTCACACAGACCTGGATGAAGGGAAAACATAAAAATCAGCTTCATCCAAAACTTTGGTGGCCCCCACAAGAAATTTTTAATAGTGGGCGTTCAATCACCAATTCTTCTGGCGTGGTCCACATGAGAATTGGATCTGCCTCATTTTTTTTGGGCTCATGAGTCATGCCCTAAAATGATATGGAAAAATGGATGGACAGCATGGATAAAACACATACATCACAGTAGGGTCCACAGAGCATTGTCCAATAGCTACTGGCCACTAACAGCATCAGTAGGTAATCCACGTCAAATTAATTGGGATGGCTACATGAATCCTATTCCACCATTCCACTCTAGCAAGGGTCAAAGTTAGACCATAGATCATCAAGTCAAATAAGTCATCAACCACTAATGGAGCAAATAGGAAGGGAGAAAAATCAGATGGTTAGTGTCATCTTCGTATTGAAAATTTTCGGTTAGATTTTGATGGGTTCAGATCACCGTACAACTATACCATGGCACGTTTGAAGTGTTACTACCCTTTACTAAATGATACATGACTAACATAAGAGTCTAATCCTACCTCCCCATTTTCTTCCGTTATTTTGTAAGAGGAGACCAAACCCCAGAAAACGCCGTGCTTTTCTAGGGGTTTCCGACCGAAAATAAAACGTTGTTTCTCTCAACAACCCTCCTGTGCTTGGCTGGGGACCGGCATTAGAACCGTAAAACTCTCATTGGCGCAACGTAATAGACAATTACACATGTTAATAACAATTAAACATTATCTAAACAGGCTATCAGATTATGTGACTGGGCCCTATCCAAAGCAGGTCCGACAATCTGGACGGTTTATTTGGAGTTACACTGTTCCACGTGTGCAAGCGCGGAATGCGAATGGTGTACAGCTGTCGCATCCTAACAACGTACAAGGAATAACTCCTCCCTTAAAAAGCGGGTCATTATTCGCTAACCACCCATCGTCGATGGTATTTTCGTCCTTTTTTACGCCTAAATAATTTACTTAATCCACTAAAAAAAGAACCAAAATAAAAAAAATAAAAAATCCTAGAAACAAATAAAAGAAACAATTTTTTTTTTTTTTTAAATTCGTGAGAAAGAGGAGAGATGGGCTTACGTTGAGGGTCCTTTGAATGAATTTGGCTCTCTTCTTGGGCCTTTGAGGGAGCTTGGAGCCCTTTATGGCCATGAAATCTTCCTCCTTTTCCTTATTCGTTAGCCCGATCGTGAACTTGGGCCACACCGTCGCCTCTCCCCCTGACGACGAAGATGAACCTCCCCCACAACCCCCCTTCTTATCCTGCGCCGTATCGTGCGCCCCATTCCCCTTCACCTCCCCCTCGCACCCCCCTCGTCTCTCTGGGGAAGAAGACGTACGGACTCCATTATTCTGCCCTTTCATAGCTTCCGAACTCCTGCAATTACAAAAGGAAAAAAAGAAAAAGAAAAAAAAGAAAAGAATCAGAATAATTAAATAAAAGGGGGGAAATGTTCTTCTCCTTTACCTAATTTTAGTTGTATTTAATTAATAATCGAGATGAGACAACGGGAGAAAATTCGTTTGCTTCGAATTCCTCGCGCGAAATTACGTAAATGCCCTCCCTCGGAAGACCGATCTGATCGCACCCTGCACTCTAAAGAGCCGACGGACTTCTCGGGAGGGTGGTGCGTGGGGAAGGCAACGGGTTGGATGCATAATCGGGACTGAACAGGTGACGTGGCATACGACCAGGCGTTGTGTGGGAAGGAGGGTCGATTTTGAACCCTCCGATTAGGATTTTCGCCTTTTAACTTCCAGATGTGCGCCAGGTATACGTGTTGTGCCGTAATTCGCTCCTTCTTTCTTTACAATAGCGCCATGATAGCAACCATCGAACGACCGATATCCAACGGCTTACATCCTACCAGAGTATTTTGGTAGATGATTGTATGACACGCGGCCGCCTCATCTATCGCATTATACACGGGTTTTTTTTATTATTCGGAGAAGTGGGGCCTTGGTGATACGGATAGAGCGTTGTGTCCCGTCAGATTGAAAGATCTCAGACTGATTTCTCGTCTCTCCTCAACCACGTGCAAAGATAATTCATCCACGCACAAGCTGCTTGCCCCTTGAAAACGGACTCGGATTCCACGGTGAAACGCACAGAACCGACGTTGGTACTGTGTGCCGCTGGAAAAGCTCTGTGGGCCCCACCATGATGTATGTGTTTTATCCACGCCGTCCATCAATTTTTTCAGCTCATTTTAAAGCATGAGCCCAAAAATGAGGCAGATCTAAATATCAGTTGGACTACATCACAGGAAACAGTCAGTGGTGTTACCTGCTATAAGCCTGTTGATTAGCTCACACGGGCATGGATGAAGGTTGTAGTGGGGGATTCCGAACTGGTCTTGCGCCCCGAGCTGAGGAAGAACGAGATCGAGGAGATATAGTTCCATCAATTCTTTGAGCAATAACAAAGAGTCCAACCAGAGTAACACAAATGGTTTCTCTAGCTCAAATGCGAGTTACATAGGACAATCTACAAATCAGGCGGAGAGCCCAAAGGATGGAGCTTGGGCCTAAGTTTCATGTCCCGATTAGACTCGACAAGGGCAGCACGAAAAATTCAGAATACAAATGCCGTTAAAGTCCTTCCAATGCGACACGTGAGGGTTGACATATCCAAATCTAACATATCAAGCTAAGACTGTCATAACCAATACTACGCCTCATGATTAGTATGCAAACTTAGCATGTCAGGGTGAAATTGTTAGGCTCAGAACCTGACATCATGCCTTATAAATATAGTCACACTTCAAACAAAGGCATTAGAGAATCTACAATTACCCAACGGGCACCCCGTTGGGTACATTCTCTTTGTTTTGCAGGTTGACAAGTGGAGGATGATCATAGAGCTTCAAGCCATTTCAACCATACCTCAATCTCATATGTTGACTAGATTTAGGCAACAACAAAGGGAAACACAAACATCATCTTGATCTAAGACTTTTATACCACAAGAAGTTTTTAATGGTGTGAGTTCAATCACTATCGTTACCTAGGGTGTGGTCCACCTGAGAGTTGGATCTACCTAATTTTTTGTCTCATGTGATATAATGATATGGAAAAATGTACAGACCGTGTGGATAAAACACATACATCATAGTGAGGCCTAGAGAGTGCTTAATGGTGGGAGTTCAATCACCATTGTTTCCTATAATGTGGTCAACCTGAGAGTTGGATCTGCCTATTTTTGTTCTCATGCCCTAAAATGATAGGGAAAAATGGACAGACTGGGTGGATAAAACACATGAATCATAGGTGGCCCTAGAGAGCTTTTCTGGCGCACACAGTAACAACGTAGGTGCTGTGTGATACACTACGCAATCCGAAATCCTTGTATATCTTCGGAAGGGTAATGAGGAACGTTCATCTAGAAGGACCCACAACATTCGACTATATAATTTCCTATTGGTCGGATAATGAACATACGATTATATGCAGGGAAATTAGTATTTAAGTAGAAAAGATTATCCGCTACTGTCCGGAAGAACCTACAAATTGGCTTAGTCATTTCGTAAGTTCATACTTTGGCGCTTGAGTTGGTTGCCTATTGTATATGTGGCATGAGCTCGTTTTTGAACAGCAAAAGTAGTTGCACCAATCCATCAGTACGTTGAGTCCCGACCTCTTGTTCACCCTCGCACCCCTCGTCAATCCCAACTGTTTCAAGTCGTGTGGTCCACCTGAACTTTGGACTAATCCGTCCATAGAGGGCTCCGTGGGACATACCGCGGTCAGCTCATGACAATTGTGAGGCAGATCCAGGGATCTGCGTGGTGCTAGTGTATATCCCGATGCTACACACGTTTACCAAGTTGGCACTAGTGCTCTGAAGATGACAGCAATATCTTCTTTGTAGACTGAAGGCACCCTTTTGGCGAGCTGTGATTAAGTACTACCCCCACCAGGATGCAGTTGGAGACGGGCGGGTATGTGGCAGGTCGGTATTGGTGAACGGTATTGGTGAAAAGTAGGGGGCCTGCACCTCAGTATTACCTCAGTATTAATGGAGTACCGACAGACCCGTAACATTAGCAAACAGAGGTGCATGTCCCACCTGCTCTCCACCAATACCAACCTGCCATGTACCCGTCCGTCTCCCGCCGCGTCCTGGTGGGGAGGTAGTACCTATTTCGAGCTCCCTTTGGGCACCACCCCCACTGGGACGTAGCTACAAATGGTAGGTCCCACCAGGGGCTCTGTGGGGCCCACCATGGTATATATGTTTTATTTAAGCTGTTCCATCCATTTTGAAAGATCTTTTTCGGGCCCAAAAATGAGGCTGATCGAGGGCTCGAGTGGACCACACCACATGAAGCAGTGGTGACGATGACCCACCGTTGAAACCTTCCTAGGACCTACCGTGATGTTTATTTGCCATCCAATGTCACGGAGACGTGGATGAAGGGCGCACATATATTCAATCCTCACTGTTTCCTGTGGTGGGGTCCATTTGAGCATTCAATTTGCCTCATTTCTGAGCTCATCAATTTTTCAATATGGATGGACCATGTGGATAAAACATATACATCACAGTGGAGAGACTGTCCATCTTTACCGGTGGGACTACTACCCAATTCAGGTATCCTACAAGTGGAGCGGATGGAGCCTACAGCCTCATGTGTAGGGCTTAAAAGACAAAAAATCGTGGGCTGCCCCACAAGAGTTTAAAAGCTTTGGGCTGTGGTTGTCCATTGTTTTATATGACCTGGGGCACCTATGACTGTATGGGCACCTGTGACAGTATAGACCTGATTGTTTGGAAATCCCATCATCTTGATGGCGAAGTTGGATCTCATAAAAAACATGGTGGGCCACAAAATAGAAAACAAAGGACAATCTCTCAAAATCTTATTACTCGCATTGTGGGCTCACATGCCAGCTGAATCGTCTTGATTGTCGAGGCATCATAGTTAGACACTTTTGGAAAGATTAGATGGCATAAAAATATCAAAGTTGAGCCATGTGCAACGTTGGCTCATTCTATAATTTTGTGGATCATCCAAGCACTCATCAGAATAAGGAGAACGATACAATAGAGAGTATGGCCGATCATAGCACTGCACCCATAAACTGATGAAAAAATGTCCATGGATCTAAAGGTGTCCGCCCACAATGTAATGCGCAGGGCCATTGTGACATAACACCCAGGTCCATACCTCAGGTGGCAGACTGAGTGAAGATAGCCTCGTTTCAACACTGTAAGTCATGGCATCGATTCCCATAGTGGGGGTGGCTAACATCCTGATGTGACTAATAGGATGTGTGGGTGTACTAACAATGGAAAAGGGCCATTGTGACACCATGCCACTTCTTAATTTTTGGCCCACCTAAGTTTTGAAATGACCTTGGATTGAAGTTGAGTAATGGGGGGGCTCGTCCTATGAATGCATTCGATGGATATATAGAAACATGGTGGGCCACACGCACAATCTAAGAGGAATTGGATGACTTGGATGTCAAGCATAGGCAGGATGGGGCAATCAGATCATTCAACCATCCATTTGACGGATATCGATGGGATAATCAGGATCGCCCAATCAGAGAAGCTTTTGGCGATTCCGTATGCATACTCATCATGAACAAATGCCCTAGGCCAGAAATCAAGCCACTCTCATCCGATGGGCCACAGTACCTCTACTTTGAGTATAGATCATAGACTTGTAATCATCTTTTCTGTTAACCGTCCATATTTCTCATACATCCGTGGACCACCTGAAGAGTGGGCCGGGCTGGTCTTTCGGCCAGGTGGTGGGCTCGATTGACCGTTCCCTCACACGTGTGCCCTGAATTGCTCTTTCCATTCTGGCAAGAATACCACCGCAATTCCGGCTGGGGTGACTGAGGCACACCTGTGCAAGATCCGGATCGATCATCGGGCCGGCCTCACACATGCCGTGCGCCATAAATCGGCCAGTCCACCAATCACGTCGGTCGTACACATGTGAGGCACAAGTAGTTGCCAAGGGTCCATACACGTGTAGCCCATGATGAGTGGACAGGAATCATCCACGACACCTCTTCTAAGCGGAGCGTAAAACACTCCATCTCTGTAGGGCCCACCATTTTGTATATGTAAAATCCACTTCGTCCATCATGTAAGAACCCGTATTTAAACCGTACAAACAAAATATCAGCCAGACAGTGAACTCTGATGGGCCCCACAAATTCGAATAATGTAAATTTGCATCTAAAACCTCTAACTTCACAGTGTGGCCCGCCGCCTGAGTTTCGAGTTTTGGATCGGATCGAATTATGTATCTTTACTCAATCCAACTTATTTTAGGACTCTCATGAAACACAAACACCATGGTGGCCCCACCCACCAACTATGGTTGGCAACCCATTCCCCATCATTCCTTGTAGCGTGGCCCACCTGAGTTTTAGATCTGGTTGATACTTTCCCCCATGGCCTAGAATCGAGGATAGAACCTGATGGACGGAGCGGATTTTGCATATACAACATGTTGGCCCTTCAGTAATTGGGTGTTTTACGCGCAGCGTAAAAATAGGAGCCCCACCAGCGAATGGGCGGGATGTATCACACGTGTGCCACAAATTGCACTAGCGTCTGAGAGCCTGTGTACCTGAGGATGCGATGATGAGAAGGTCGACGGGGCAGGAGGCTGGGTTCCTTGTCGGGTCTGACGACGCGTCGATCGACTCGAACCGTGGTCTTCTCGGTGGTGTCGTCTTTCACCTGGATTTTGACACAGCGTAATCGCTTCCGATTCCCCCACTGCAACAGGAAATCCTGCTCTGGGTGCGCTCTACACCCCCCTCCTCCTCCTCCTCCTCCTTGTTGCTGCAGATGATTCCTCACCTCCCCCCTTTCCATCCTCACCCTCTCTTCTTCTTAAAAATATATCAAAAAATCTAACCCCTGTCCAACCAATCACTAACCATGGTTAGCCATTTTCCTAACCATGGTGTAAATGAGGAAAAGTAAGGAAAAGCTCCAAAGAGATGTCAATTTCCCAGCAAAAGAAACGAAGCTGAAGAAGAAGAAGACAGAGACCAAAAGAAAAACAAGAATTTTACTAGGGATTGAAGAAAAATACTCCTTGAATTTCAGAAAGAAGGATCGAAAACTTGAAAAAATGTTTTCAAAAGAGAAAAGAAGAAGTAGAATTCTATTCATATGAAGGAGATCTGCAGAAACCTGGAAAGAAGAATCCGTTCAGCAGTACGGGAATCTGAGGTCACGAACAGCCGGATTCGCTCTCCAGCGGCTATGCTGGCATTAAAATTTGCCTTTATCTGACTATTTCAACCAGAAATTGATGTCTCCAGCAAGAATGCGTTTGCTTTTGGTTCTGCAAAAGACGAAAAAAGGTAAGAGAGGGAGAGAGATTACGATCTGGATTGAATGTATCTCTGAAATTCCGATTACCTGGAATTGCCAAAAAGATGAATTTTCTAGCTCCAGCAATAAGGAAAGATCAGAAGAGCTTCGATTTTGGAAGAAAATCAGGGAAAATTTTCCGACATCTTTCAAATTTTGTCTTAGACTCCATGGATAAAAGCTTCATCGATCTTTAAGAAATGCAAGAAACAAAGATAAAAATCAGTGCTCGATCTAAAATGTAATTCCTTTCCCAATCATTTAGATTAGAATTTCAAACCTTGAACACTCAGATTCGCCATTGTCCCCAGGGGAAAAAATCAGAATTCTCTTAAAAACCGTAATTTGATGAAAAATATCCCTCTTTTCAGTCCGACAACTCTGTGACACCGGAAACAAGAACGGACATCTCATCAGACGCGGCAATTGAAGTATTAATGATCATTTCCAGAAGAAGAAGAAGAAGAAAAAAACGAAGACCTTGATCTCTCAAAATCACAAATCCAATCTTCTTTGCCGCAAAAGACAGAAATTCTTCGAGAATCCTCAAAGATCAGAAACTCTGCAAGATCTGAGAAATAATAACTCAGAACATTATAGGATGGTAAATTACAAAAATCAATATAACATCAGAGACAGAGCTCGGACTTTTTTTAATATTTTTCACCTCTCCTTCCAGCAATACCTGAAAAAATCACGAAAGTTACAAGAAACCGAGAAAATCTCAGGAATCAAGAGCAGTATCTTCTCTTCCAGTGAATTTTTTTTTCCAGAAAAGCTCTAAGATCGGTGAGTTTTGGTCCAAATGCAAGGCTCAGATTTTCAAGAACAGAGAAAATCGACGTTTCAATCTCGAATTTCTCTCCTTCTTACTCTTGAAATTTTCAAAGAAGTAAAAGCGAATGCAGAAACAAGAGAGAGATGAAAACCAGTGCTTTGATCCATCGAAATGCTCTCTCCCCCTTTCAAAACCAGATTTTATACCTCTCCCATTACCCGTTCCGTTTTCCGTCCTTCCGTTTGCACTATCCGTCTCATCCTCTCGCATTATCGAATATTTCTGTCCGTTGATTGTAGTTTCAATGGTTGGCATCTCTCCTTCTCTGTCCCCGTTAAGTACGACTCATGAAAACCGTCACGGAGCACTCAAGGAGACTACCTTGTTAGTTCTGCACCATTTAAAAAGTGGTGATGACTTTTCAACTGTACATATGGCACAGTTGTGAAAGAATCTAGACCGTCCAACTCGCTGATGCAACTGTCAATGGAACATAACCCAAAAAAAATGCACTGAGAAGATAATACTAACTATCTGATTTTTTTCCTTCTAATTTGGACCACATACATTTAAATCTAAACCATCCATTTGATAGCCACTAATGGGAAGCTTCAGCTTTCTTGATAAATGTGATTTTAGAGATATGATCCATCCACATTTCGATGGTCTGGATAGCTTGACATAAGTGCCATAAGTGAGGAGGATGAGTTGCAAACATTTTTTAAATGGTGCAAAACTATCATATTTGTCTACGACCAAGAGACTGGCCCCTAAGTGACTCTTCACGGCGTTACGAAAGTAACGGTGACGATTGATGGATTTTGATCCTCCGTTTGGGAATTTTGCCTTTCGTCCAGCTGCCATGGTCAATATGGTGGTGACTGGTCCACGGGTACGTGGCGTACGTCTACTTGAATCCAGGCCGTCCAAGTCATGATGCCCATAGTGAATTCACAATAGATGAAAAAAAAAATTACATCCCTGAATGAACGATCCTGACCATCCAATTGATACCTATGTAATGTAGGCAAAAAAGTGAAAACACTCAGCAGTTCCAATTCAACTGGCGGAATCGGACGGTTGAGGTCATCTAACCTGTATGATTTTCAGGTTATTCTCCATAGATCGTTTGGTGAGTCCGAGTTCGGATGCTTATCCCATGCACACTTTAGATGAATCACCACCGTTTCTAAAATGGTGCGAAACTAGCATCCAGATACTCATCGGTTTCATCTCATTATCATTTCCTGGGTAAGACACCGATGTTAACTCTGGAAGCGGATTGCGTGAGTAAATTCTGTGGGACCCACCTTAGATGTATGTTTCTTATCCACGCCGTCCATCCGTTTTTCCATATCATTTTAGGGCGTGAACCCAAAATTTAAGTATATTCAAAGCTCAAGTAGACCACACCACAGGAAACAGTGGAGATTATGATGATCCACCGTTGAAAACTTCCTAGGGTCCACAGTGATGTTTATTTGCCATCCAACCTTTGATTAAAAAAAAATACTGATGTAGGGAAAACACAAAAGTCAGCTTCATCCAAAACTTCAGTGGACCTAAGAAGTTTTCAACGGTAGGCATTAAATTCAGAATGTTTACTGTGGTGTTGTCCACTTGAGCTTTGGTTATGCTTAAAATTTTGGGTTCATGACCTAAAATGATATGGAAAACGGATGGATGGCGTGGATAAGACACATATATCACGGTGGGCCCCACAGTTTACTCAGTGCGCAATCCCTTCCGTTAATTCTACACTATTTAAAAAACGGTAGTGACTCTTCATGGCGAGTTGAACACAAATCCAGACCGTCGATCACAGTAGAAAACTTGCACCAACAAATATGGACCATCTGATGTCTTTCATTGATACTTTTAACCATCCATTTGATAGACATTATCTGGATGGATAGGATTGCTTGATCAGTGTGATTTTGAGAGATATGCCCCATCCGTATTCGTACCCACAGTTTGGATGGTTTAGATGCCTATGATGAGTGCTAGCTGAGGAGGAAAAGTCGCCAATATTTTCTAAAGGTGCAAAACTAATATTGTAGTCTATTCTATCATTTTCTTACTCTAGTAACTTAACTAGGGTTAATTACAGGCTAACTGGTAGGTATTCGGACTTCGGAAGTCCCGCGAGCTACAATTTCGGCTAATCCTGCGGAATATTAACCTCCCTTTCTTTCTTTTCTTTTTTTTTCTTTTTTTTTTTCCTTTTTTTTTTATGAAAAAAAATCGAGAAAATACGATAGATGGATGGGAAAGGGCACTTGAGGGAACGCAATACGCGAATCAGAGTGGTCATTTCGTATGTATTCTAAAGATGGTGAGGCCCTTACGTGGGTCCCACCTTTATGTATGTATTCTAAATCCACACCGTCCATCCATTTTTAACTATCATTTTAATTCCTGATCCAAAACATGAAGAAGATCCAAATCCAGGTGGACCATTATATAGGAAACAGTGGTGGTTGAATGCCCTACCATTAAAAAATTATTAGAGTCCAATGTAATGTTTCCATAATGTTTATTTTCCATCCAACCCGTTGATAAGGTTACAAAGTCCTCGATGAATCGAAAATACAAATATCAGATTGATCCAAAACTTTCATTGCCTACTAATGGTCAATCGCCATTATTTCATAGGTTATGGTCTATCTGACAATTGGATCTTCTTCAATTTTGGATCAAGCCCTAAAATGATCTTTAAAAACTTATTGACGGAATGGATGTGGAATATATTCATTAGGTCTGGACCCAACGGTAAGAGACGCACTGTCCTGGGTAGGGCCAGGGCCTCACCTTATCCAATCTGCTCGTCATTTTAAAAGGGTACTACTATTGTCATTCCGTTGGCATTAACAGGCATTTATTTCCTTCTTCTAAAGGTGTCAGTGGGCCGGGCTCGGGCCCGAAACAGTACAAAATCCAGGCCAAATCCTACCCCAGGCCCGGCCGATTAACAGTCCTAGAGAGAAAAACTTTGATACTCTGGCAGAGTGTGATGAATGGTACACAGGCATTTAGAAATTGCTTAGAAATTTCACATATGGCGTACAAGTAGTCAAATTATACTGTACAAGTTATGTTATCCAATGTAGATGGATCATGATCCAAAAAATAATATTATTTTATTATCTGATTACCGGATTGGTGGACATTTAATGGACGATAAAAAATGAAAAAAATATATAACCCTCCTGTTCAACAAACAAGTGTCCACAAATCAGAGGTTAGAATTTTTCAATCATTCTAATATTGGAATTTGAATTGGTGTTAGTGGGCTTCACAATCTGGTCGGTTTTATTTGAGTATATGCCACGTATACAATTTCTAACGCCTGCGTATCAAGTATCATACTAAGCCTGAGTATGGTATTACTCGGCAAAATATACCTTCACGAATAGAAATCTTGCAGAGTGCGATGGATTATGCATATACGCACGCACTTAAGAAATGAGAAACGGTCTAGTGTACTAAAGTGTATGGGAACCCTACCATAGACATAGTTGCACTGGGACTCGTTGATTTCTGCATCAATCATCTGGACCGTTTATTTTCAGCCACTCTTCGTAGTGAACCTGGAAAGTACCTTTGATGGTTGATCCAGACCTTCTACTAGATGAATTTAAAAAGTTGTGAACAAACTACTTCGTAGGAGATAGGTCAAAATAGCAGATGTCTAGGACCATCCGATTGCTAAAATTTTTGCATAGTGGGGAAAGAGAGAGTGGACTGAACCCAGTGAACGGTCCAGATAGGTGATGTGAATGCAAAAAAATTCAAGTGCACCTATATGCACCAGAAGATTTCCATGCACTTAGCCCCACCAGATCATTCCTCAGGAATTACCTACGTGCTATACAAGTAAGCAAAATCAAACAGCTCAAGGGGCCAGAAAACAAAATATTCAATGATTATCCAATATTAAATCGGTGGACATTTGTTCGACGGTTAGAAGTGACCAAGTGTACATGAAGACCATGGATATCCCTGGTGAGTGATGCACGTGTTTTATCCATACCGTCCATATCCGGTGTTCCAGCTCTTAGGACCACTGTGATGGATGGTTTTTATCCACACCGTCCATCCATCGTGTCATATAATTTTAGACCATAAGCACAACAATAGGCAGATCCACCGCACGAAGCACATGATGGTGACACCCACTGTTGAAAACTTCTTGCTGTCTACCTGATGTTTAATTAGGACTGCACATCTATTAGGTTAACCCGAATGTCCCACCCAATCCGACCCAGAAACTCAATAATGGTCCAGTTTTGGATGAATGTGATTTTATCGTTTTTAATCTAGGTATGGTCTAAGATACATGTCAAACCTGATGGACCCGACCTGTACCTTGAGTGTATATTCGACCCATTCCGCCTGACCCGAACTACCCCGAGTCCTATCAAAGTATTCTAAAAAAAAAAATATGCTCGGAAAATTCCTACAGTTGAAACATCCCTGCACCCATAGTGATGTTTATATGCCATCCATACCATTCATAATATTGTCATTTTTATTGTGATGAATTGAAAACACAAATATTAGCTGGATTAAAAAATTTTGTGGCCCCACATCCTACTGTGTACATTCAATCCTCACATTTTCGGTCCACTTGAGTTTGTGGCTCAAAATTTGTACAGTTATATTCACATTTTTAGTTTGCTCAAATAGGGCCATCGTTCAATGATCTAAACTATTGATAAGAAGAGCCTCACTGTGGATGGCCATACAAAAAATACTTTGGACTAATTGAAATATCATACAATAGAATATTTAGATTTTTATAGGTTAGCATTTCATCCCAACTAATGGTGGACGCTCCATCTAAGTCTTAACTCGACTCGACTTATTCAACATATAGGCTCAGGTAAAGTTAGGGTTGACCCCTTTGCAGGTAACGTAGAGTTAGGGTTAAGGTCATGTTAGCTCAATCGATCACAACTAAGACCAAAACCGAACCTTTAAATATATTTTAGTTCGGTCCAAGACTGGACCCGACCCGACCCTTGTGCAGGCGTATGTTTAATTTCCATCCCACCTGTTCATAAGGTCACATGGACCTGTATATATATATATATACACACACACACACACCAACAGTGGATGTTTAATCCTCACTGTGTGGTCCACTTGTGCTTGGAACTACTTCATTATTGGGATTTCACTCTAAAATGATATGGCAAAATAGAGGCACGGTGTGGATAAAACCAATACATCACGGTAGCCCCTCAGAGCGCTGTCCGTTCCTAGCTAGGGCCGGGCGAGGTAGTACCCAATCCGCGTCCTTGATTTTGATTTTGGTACTCTTATTTTGGTAATCAAATTTAGTCGGTTTACTTTATGGTCACCTCGCAAGCCAAAAATCATGACCGTCGAGGACTCAGTAGGCCCCACAATTGGAAAATTTTGGGTTGGTACGCCCATCCATTGATCCGATGCCTCGTCAGGATGAAGGAATTAACGAAGATTCACAGCGTTCCAAAACTCAGGTGGGCCATACCACATGAATTTAAATGTTTTTACATATAATTTTATGGAGTGGCCCACTTCACATCTGAATCAGCATGATTTCTGGGATCAATGGCTAAACAAGGGACGATGCATCTGATGAACGGCGTGGATTTAATGGACATTAAGTCGTTTCCCCCACGTTGTAGAAAATTACCACGGTCGGTGCCGACGCGAGGTACGCAAGCGTTTTCCATCAAACTCTCTTCACACAACCGCGATCACATTCATAGGCACGTGCCAGTAGCTTAGTCTAACTGTGCGCCACGTGGAAAGTGACTTGCGCTTTAATCCAACGTCAGTTTTGCACCATTGGAGACTTTTCAAACGTACATATCGCACAGTTACAAGGCAGTTTAGACCGTCCAAATATCTGACCAATCAATGATGTGTGGAGGACAACCAAAAGATTTCACTGATAAAACAGTACTGATCATTTTATTTTTCCCTTTTAATTTGAGCCGCTCACTATTTTGATTTTAACCATCCATTTGCTACCCAAAAAATGGATGGTTAGGATTGATTGATCAGATTGGTTTCAGATGGATTGTCCAATAAAAATGGGGCCTACAATTTGGATGGACCATAGAGGCATACTTCAGTGCCACGTGTGAGAGGATGAGTCACCACCACTTTTTTTTTCTTTTTCTTTTTTTTTTAATGGTACAAAACTAAGAGCGGATTGCCTGTGACCCCGGGCACAGAAATATCTCTGTGCCCGGAGCTGTGTGGGGCCCATAGAGATGTCCATTACAAATCCACTCCGTCCATCTGTTTTGAAAGACCACGATAGTAAAGGATTATAAAAATCACACAGATCCAATACTCAGGTGGGCCATACCATACGAATGCGTGGGTATTGAACACTTAGCAGTGACAAAAGTTTTGCATCACGATTACATTTTTTTCTACAGTTTATCTGAGTGTTAATAATTCTTTGAACGGTTTGGAATGCATATAAACATCATGGTCAGTTCCAGGAAGGTTTCAATGGTGGACGTTGGTGTTCCCACTGTTTTGTTGGTGTGGTCCACCTGAGTTTTGGATCTGCGTGATTTTTAGAATTCCGTTCTATCGTGATCTTTCAAAATAGATGGACGGAGTGGATTTGTAATGAACATCTCTATGGGCCCCACACAGCTCCGGGCACAGAGATATCTCTGTGACCCCGGTTACAGGCAATCCGCTCCCAAAACTTATACTAGAGTCTTGACTCTTCTCCTAGATTTCATTCCCGTGTACGCTAGCAATGCCCCTTCAACCAACGGTGTAGCGGTAGCTGCGGTACGCATTCAATGTGCGGCATACGTAACCATCAAGTGGGACCAATTGGAAAATCCTTGACCATGAATCGCAGCTAACATCGGATCTGGTCCATTCCTTGGGTTCGCCAGGTATACCCTGCGTGGACTCGGATTCGGTAGTGACCCCTCCTGTACGGACGCGGATTAGCTACTTACAGGTTGAGTAGCTATCTCTATACTGAAGTGACTTCACCAACTTCTGTGGTCCCCACCGTAATGTATGTGTTGTATCCACACCGTCCATTCATTTGGAGATATCATTCTAAGGCATGAGCTAAGCAAAGTGTCAGATTCAAAGTTCAAGTGGACCCCACCAAAGAAAACAGTGGAGACAGTGATGCGACTTATGAAACCTTCATAGGGCCAACCATGATGTTATTTGAGATCCAAGCTGTTCATAAGTTCACACAAACATGGAAGAAGGAAAAACACCAATATCATCTTGATCGAAAACTTATGTGGCCCAGGAAGTTTTTAATGGTAGGAGATCAATCCTCATTGTTTTCTTTGGTGGGTCCACTTGAGTTTTGGATCTGTCTCATTCTTTAGCTTGTGCCCTAAAATGATCTCTTCAAATGGATGGACGGTGTTGATATAAGACATACATCAGGGAGGGGCTCACAAAAGTTGGTGACGTCACCTCAGTAGCTAGATAGCTACTCAACCTTTCAGTAGCCAATCCACGTCACTCTTGTACCAAACGCGGATAAGATACTGACAGGTTGAGTAGATATATTGAAGTGACATTATTAACTTATGTGAGCCCCACTATGATGTATGTGTTATATCCACACCGTCCATCCATTTGGAGAGATCATTTTAGGGCATGAGCTAAAGAATGAGACAGATCTAAATCTCAAGTGGACCCCACCAAAGAAAAAAGTGGAGACAATAACCAAACCGTTGAAACCTTCCTATAGCCCACCATGATGTTTATTTGAGATCCAACCTGTTCATAAGTTCACACATGCGTGGAAGAAGGGAAAACAAAAATATCAGCTTGATCGAAAACTTTTATGGGCCCAAGAAGTTTTTAATGGTAGGAGATCAATCCCCACTTTTTTCTTTGGTGAGGTCCACTTGAGCTTTGTATCTGCCTCGCTCTTTATCTCATGGCATAAAATGATCTCTCCAAATGGATGGACGGTGTGGATACAACACATACATCACAGTGGCTCCCACAGAAGTTGGTGACGTCACTTCAGTAGACAGATAGCTACTTAATCTGTAAGTAGCTAATCCGCGTCCTCTTATACCAAGCTCACTCTCGGTTCTGGAATAAAAGATCCGTGGGACCCACAATGAGGTAACTGTTTTATCCACTCCGTTCAACCATTTTATCAGTTCATTTTATGGCACGAGCCGTAAATTGAGAAAGATCCAAATCTCATATGGAACACACCGTAAGAAACAGTGGTAATTGAATGCCCACCATTAAAAACTTCTCAGAGGACACAAAAGTTTTGGATCAAGCTGATATTTTTGTATTCCCTTCATCCAGGTCTTTGTGAATTAATAAAAGGTTGGATGGCAAATAAACAGTACAGTGGGCCCTAGCAAGTTTTTAATATTGGGCATTCAATCACCACTGTTTCCTGTGGTGTGGTGCACCTGAGATTTGGATCTATCTCATTTTTGGTTTCATGCCTTAAAATGATATGTAAAAATGAATTGACCGCGTGGATAAGACACATACATCATGGTGGACCCTCAGAGCTTTTCCAGCACCGACCGGTACGATCTTGGTAATGGAGGGTCTCGGTCGTAATGATTCCAGTCAATGCATCACCACAATAAAAGAAATGGACGGTTAAACAATTTTCCATTGGATCCATAACCAACGGCACATATGGATCGATGAGTTGGCCACCCTGGTTTTAGGGGCGAAATGTGAGAGCTCCACTGCTAAACTAGTAGGAAACTTTGCCATGTGCAGTGCACATGCCAAGTTAATCATCAATCTCGTCCGTTCATTTTATCAAAGCCCCGATAAGCATATGGCTTATGTTTAAAAAATCATATCTCTCAATCGGTTTTCTTTTTTTACTGTTAGTTATTGAGAAATGCTCCAATGCCTTCATAGCATGATAAATTACAGTGCTCATACGTGCATGCTCACGTGTACCGTCTAATCAATTGATATAAAATATACCCAAAGTAGGGAGCACATTTCATAAACTACCATGTAAAAATTAGACTGATGATTGGCCCTTGGAAGGTTTCTAGTTACTTCAATGCTAGTGCTCTCAATGTTGTGGTCCAATTGAGCTTTGGATGTGCCTCATTTTTTAGCTCATGCTCTAAAATGATGTGGAAAAAAATTAATGAACAATATGTGGATCTAACACAAATTATGATGAGGCCTAAAGAAGTCCCACATGCTAAGGCGGTGTTTGGTTCATAAGTTACTTAAGTTACTTATGCCTAAAGTAACTTATCCTTTTTTTTCTTTTCTTTTTTTATGGGTTAGTTCACACACTCCATTGTTAGCACACCCACCCACCCCCTTTAGTCACATCAGTATGTTAGCCACCCCCACTATGGATACAATGACCTCAGTGTTGAAACAAGGCTATCTTCACTCAGCCCGCCACTTGATCTATGGACCTGGGTGTTGCAACCCCTTTGCGACGCCGCAGTCCTGACCAAGGGGTCGAGCAACGGAGTGGGCCATCCTCCTCAAGTAACTTATCCTGATTTCTACTTATTAAAATGAAGTGATCAAATAATTTTAAATAAAAAAGTTACTTATATATAAGTGATCATAAACTGAACTTACCTCAAATAAGGTACTTATCTACTGTTGTAAGTAGAAAAGGTAACTTATTTTGTGGTATCTAAATAAGCCCCGCACCAAGCATTCCATTCATGAGAGAAAATTCATGCCTTTTATGAGCTCTTATTATCACCAATGACATGTACGTACCAATTGTTGGAAATGGACGCTTAAAATCATTACACAGACGCCATCGACAGGTCAGTCATGATGGAGATCAAACGGAGAGCTTGCCGAACGTTTTTGGGTTCTGTTGACCGGTCGACTGACCGGTCGGCAGGGGGCGTCGGCCGGTCGACGTTGAGCTCTGGCCGGTCGACAGGTCTCCTTGTTGTACTTGGATTGTTGCCCGGTTTTGCGCAAGGAGTTTCTATTTCTGATTTTTCTCCTATTTAAGGAGTATATTACGGGACTAAAGGGATTTTAGATTGGAAAGGGGATTGAGAGAGGTTCTAGGTGAGAGAAAGAGCTTAAGAAGATGATTTTTTCTTGGAAAAGCTTGAGTTTATCTTGTGGGCTTGTGATCTTGGGTTTTGGGTTCCATCTCTTATAACTTCTGATATTATAGTGGATTGGTGTCGCTTTGTGCCGTGGTTTTTTACCCGTGAGAGATTTTTTCACGTTAAATTCAAATTGTTTATGTGTGGGTGGTTGTATGCATTGTATTACTTGTTTGATTCAATTTGTCGCTTGTGTTCAGCTTTGCTTCCACTGCTTGCTCTCCTATCCCAACACCAATGAGAAGCGATGGCCCAAGAATCCCTTGTGCCTTCAACACAGACGACCCACACCCGAATGGTACATGTAAAAGCCTCTAAATTGTTTGTATGTGTGCCATCTATGGTAGGGGCCCGATATACGAATGGACCCCAGTGATGCATAAAGATGCCACATTAGAAGGGTTGATTCTATAAAACTTTGTTCCTCCATCTTTACATGTCATTTCTTGGAGCAGCAACCCGTGACCAATGGCACTTTCGGGGCACTTGTTGTAGGGATCGGCAACACTGGGTCTACTTGGAGTTGTTCTCGTCTCATGAGTTAGTAATGTAAGTAGGCTCGACTTAGATGAGTTGGTAGCTGGCTCAGGCGAGTTATGAGTTGACTCAGGATCCATGGTCCATCCATTCAGCAAGCAGCTCCAGCAGATGAGGAGTCATGATCTCAATTTAACTCACTTGCAACCAGCGCAATGGCTGGATGTTCTTCCTCCACACGTGGGCAACAACTCATGCCCTTCTCCAACTCCTTCCACACATACAATGATCCACAAGGAGAAGCTCTTCCGTTCACGAGCCAAGCCAAGCAACCATCTCCAACCTCCTCTCACTTGTACGTGCAACCACCAAAGAAGACTTTTACCTCTCTCATGATTGACAAGCTAGCAAAGATGTTCAAGTCTCACACATACCAAGCTAGAAAAGTTCTTTCCATCCCTCACACATGTCAAGCTAGTGAAGAAGCTCTTTCTTTTCTATATGTGTGGGCCTAGCAAAGATCTCTTCTTCCGTCACTTGTGTCAAGCAATCCAAAGGAGCCTCATCCCTTACATGTGCAAGGGCCTCCTCCCCCTCTCTCCCTTGTCCTATAAAAGAGGTTGCTCTCTTTCATATCTCCCATCATCTAATTCATTTATCTTGTAAAGCAAGAGGAAGAGTAGAATTCTCCCTCTTCTCTCTTGTTCTTCTTTTTTTCTTTTGTATAATAGATTTTTGTCTTTCATCTTGAGTTAGTCCTCCATAGTGTAAATGGTTGGCTAAACTCCTAGCTAGAGGTGGGCACAAACCAAGCCAGCTCGAAAGCTTGGCTCGGATTGGTTCAAAAAAGCTCGGCTTGGATTGGTTCGAATGGAAGTTCAAACCAAATCAAGCCTCTGAGTCAAGCTCGTTTGAAAAAACAAACCAAGCTCAAACTAAGGTAGTTCCGGCTCGGCTCGGCTCGATTTGATTAAGCTCGGTTTGATTCGGCTCGTAGATTATAAGCACATTGTTTCATGTGGTGTGATCCGCTTGAGCTTTGGATATGATTCCATTTTGGGATCATGTCTTAAAATGATATGTAAAACATATGAATAACATGGATTATATATACATGATGACATGGATAGTACATAATACATTTACATGAATACACACTGTTTCCTTGCACTTGTAAGATTATGCTTGTGTACTTTTGTTTGGAAAATACTCTTACATGTCTATTTTGAAGTTGCACTCTTTTGAAGGATGTTAAACATGATATAATAAGATATGTTTGTACTTTTTTTTTCTAAGTTTTTAAATTCTTTTCTATTTAAATGAATAAGGAAAAAAAGAGCCATTTTCTGTTTGAACTCGGCCCGGCTAGATTTGAAATTTTCAACCAAGCCGATCCCGGCTTGATCCAGATTTTTCTAGAGCAAACCAAACTCAGGCAGCATGGGTCGGCCCGAAACCCAAACCAAACCGATCCACATAACTGCAGTGGTACAAAAACAAACCATACTAAACTAGGGCTAACTCGGCTCAGCCCGGATCGTTGCCCACCTCTAATGACAGGCAATCATCCGTTGGGCACTTTCAAGGTGAATGATATCACATGTGCTGGAAGATGCATGTGGCCCATGGGGGTGCTTAAAGTTGGAAGATGGCACGTGCTAGACAAGTTGCACGTGTTATACTCGTGGCCGCGTGATCCCCTGCCACTACGGACTCCCCTCTTGCAAGACTCTGTAGGACGTGTTATATGCATGCCGTCCATCCATTTTTCCGGCTCGTTTCAGGCCATGAGCCCAAAATTAAAGCACATCCAAAGCCGACCGACTCACAGCTATAAAATGAGTCGATCGGCCACTGCCCCAAGAATCCGGATTGCCTGTCGGAATCTAGGTGAGGCCCACCATGATGTTAGTGAGAAATCCACCCGGTCCGTCTTTTTTACCAGATCATGTTAGGACGTTATACAAAAAAAAAAAAATGAGGCGGATCCGGAAAAAGTGGAGAGGGAAATGCCTCCCTTGGAAACCTTCTCAGGGTCTACCTTGATGTTTACGTGCCATCCAAACCGTTCATAAGGCCATTCCCACTGCGATGAACTGAAAACATAGAAAATATTAGCCTGCTACAAAATTTCCAAGGGATTGAACATTGTTTTCAGTTCATGTTTGTAGGGCCACAGAAATTTCCAAGGGAATGCCATCAAGCAATGCCTCCAAAGACAAGCCAGATCCAGCTTCTACGGCTCCATGATTCACCAATCCATGCACGACAAATTCCACACATGAAAATTTCTAACAGCAACGGATCGACTGCCGCCGGTGCAAATGGACCATCCATGATGAGACGCATCATATCAACGGTCTTCATCACTGAAAAGCGGCCTCACTTGCAAACTGAAATCCCAAAAATACTTCACAAACAAGGTCCTAGCACTACAAATCCACACCGTGCACACTTCGGAAACATGCCACCTTGACCACCCAAAATGGAGGGAGGCCAGATAACACATTGATTGGGTGATCATAACCGTCCAATCTAGCTTCTCTAATTTGGTGGACACCAGTTGTAATTGTAAGGTTAGGATCAATTGATAGGCCCGATTTTCAGGAAATGCTCCAATCAGCGATGGGCCCACTAAAGATGGTTGAGTTACCGCACTTCAGCGAGGCATGGCTTACCACATTTTACCTTTTGTCCCAGCTGATCATGGCCATCCCATCTTCACCTTTAGGGCTCGTTTGGATTGTAAGTTACTTAAAGATAAGCTATTTATTCGATAAATAACTTATCTTAGTTTCTACCTAATTAGCAAATAAGCATGTTTGGCAAACAACATAGTTATCATGCAAAAAGTAGAAAATTAAGCATGTTTAGTTTCCAACATCAAAATAATCATCCCTTAAGTCTATTTGGTCCCCCTCACATCCACTATCCATCATGTGGGGCCAATCTTTGATGTGGATCGTTCTTCATGTGGCCCCACTAATGTAGGCCATCCATCATGTGGGACCCACCTTGGATGTGGGTCATTTACCATTAGGGTCCAATCTTTAATGTGCACCATTGATTAGGTAGGGCCCACCTTTGATGTTAGCCATCCATCATGTGTGGTCCACCATCAATGTTATTGTCCATCATGTGGGGGTCATCTTCAATATCCGCCACCCATCATGTGGTGTCCACCTTTGATGTGGATCATCCATCATCTGGGCCCACCTCCCATATGGGTTGTCCATCATGCGAAGCCCGCCTTGGATATGGGTCATTCTCATTAGCCCGACCTTTGATGTGGACCGTCCATCATGTGGGGCGCACCTTAATATGGATCATCCATCATGTGGAACCCACCATTATTAATTGCCCATCATGTGGAGTCCACCTTTGATGTGGACTCTCCATCATGTGAGCCCCACCTTCAACGTGGAGCCAACCTTTGATGTGGACCAATCATTTTGTGGGCCGTCCATCATGCAGGGCCTACCTTGGATGTGGGCAATTCATCATCATGGCCCGACCTTTAATGTGCACTATTCATTATGTAGGGCCCGCCTTTGATGTTGGTCATCTATCAAGTAGGGCCAACCATCAATGTTATTATCCATCATGTGAGGCCCACCTTCAATATCCACACTGCCCATCACATGCTGCCACTGTGCACACCAACACTATCTATTCAATGTGGGGCTGCATTGATGGTAAACAATGTACTTATTATCCTTTCACTCTCTTTCAACTCTCCTATTCCTCTCCTCAGCAACTTGTGAAAAAGTAAAAAGAGCTAAAAATATTAGCCTGAAGTGATTATGTACTTTTAAGTAAAAAATTTGCTTATTAATTATCATAAACCAAACTCACTTATCTTAAATAAGTTACTTATTTACTGTTAAGTAGAAAAAGTAACTTATCTGGTGGCATCCAAACGGGCCCTTAAAGACCAATGTTTACAAGCAAGTAGGCCCAATGATAGGGACGTAGATTGCCTGGACATCGGCTTTCCCAAGTGACCAAGCTCTGTGGGGCCCACCATGATGTGTATGTGTTTTATCCACACTGTCCATCCCTTTTGCTAGCTCATTTAGGGCATGAGCCCACACCACAGGAAACAGTGGGGATTAAACGCCTACCATTGAAAACTTTTTGGGGGCCACAAGTTTTTGGATCAAGCTGATATTTCTGTTTTCCCTTCATCCAGGTCTGTGTGACCTTATCAACAAGTTGGATGGAAAATAAAAATCATGGTGGGTCAGGAAGTTTTCAACGGTGAGTGTCATTATCCTTGCTGTTTCCTGCGGTGTGGTTCACTTGAGCTTTGGATCTGCCTCATTTTTTGGTTCATGGCCTAAGATGAGCTGGCAAAATGGACTGATGGAGTGGATAAAACACATACATCACAGTGGGCCGCGCAGTGCTTTGTCATCAGGGATATCCCTGGAGACAATGTCAGCATGGTTACAATATGTGAGCAACATCCCATCAAAATATTTTCTCAGGGTGGCCCATGAAGAATGCCCTGGACCAAATGGATGGCCCAGACAGATGATCGGATGGTACATATGTCTAAAAGCACCAAATGGATGGCCCACTTACTGTCTACTAATGTCAAAAAAAAAAAAAAAATCACAATGTCCCCCATGCTTTTATGTCAAAAAGAAGAAGGGTTTCTCAATGCAGAACGCCTAATCATCAATTGGCACAATTCATTCAATCGATACCATTGGCAGCAAGCCATGGCTTAAAAATCATGCCGATCAGATGATCCTAACCCTATGAATAAGGCCAACTTGTTACAACCGTCTGATTTTTACAAGCCAAAATGTCATGGTTAGAATCATCAAACCAAAGTGCTACTTTGGAATCATAAGCAATGCCAAGTGAGATCTATGCCAAGTGAGATCTATAGGATAGATCGTTCAAGATGATGATTGGACCTATTTTGTTTATCCACTCAATCTATAAGTGTCCATTTTCAATGCTATTGATCAGATGCTTAGGATCATCTGATTGGCTTGATTTTTTGCACCATGACTTATCCCTACTTATATGAAAGAATGGACGGTTCAAATTGACGATTGGGTTTCCCACAGGTCATTCAAAGGGAGTGGGGACGTTGAAGTCCTGATCAAGAACTCAAATCAAAATGAATACTACAAAAAAATTGAATACAAGCAAATGACTGGTGTAGAAGGTTGGGTGGTCCAATCGCATCAAACAGAAAACCGGATTTCTAAGTTCTGGAACGTACCTTGATGCAATCGATTCTTGGGCATTTCATAACAGGCCCATTCGATGTTTAAAGCATGAAGTAATGGAATCACAAATAGCTCGTGGACTCTTCCGTCGCCATTTTCGCTCTGCAGTGCTAAACATCAGCCATACCCAAGAACCTTCGGTGCGTATTGCAATAGAGGCTCCAAAGTGCTCGGAGCGAACTTCCTAGCGAAAAGGTAACAGACCGAAGAAGGCTGGTTATTGTACAAGCACGTGCGCCCCTCAATGATCCTGTTCAGGAACTCCACCGTGATGTCAGCCCTCCCGAATGTTGCCGGATGGGCCCCACCCCTCGACCAGTCCACCCACGTGAGTGTCCGGTTCGCCAGCAGACGAGGTGCCTGAATGGTCAACATGGTGGGAAAGTAATGCTCATCCACATAGCAATGCGGCTTGCAGAACTCTTTGAACTTCGGGTAGAACTTGGTGTCCTCAACTATGTAGATCGCAGGCGACCGCGCGATCGCAAACCACTGGGACCCTTTACGCCACTGTGAGATGTTGACCTCAGGCACCATGCTGTCGTTGTAGCGCCCTCTTCCATACTGACCCGGGTCGTCGAAAGCACCCATGAAGCTATACCGGGACCTCGTCAGGTATTTGTAGATGATGCTGAAATTGAAGAGGGGAATGCATGTCTCGGACAGGAGGACGAACCATTCATTGGATATATCAAGCAATGCATTTGCGAGGAGCCGCCTCTCGGCATCACACATGCTCATCTGCCCCCACTCCGACACCTACAAAAATCATGGTATGACTGAAATGTATTGAGAGTTCATCTCCCTCAGAAATGAATAGTAACAGAGGTGTCTGATGAAACCAACCAAGGAATCCATGTAAAATAGTATCATTTCCCCATGGCAATGCTTAAAAAGTTAAAAGAGTACAAATGCAGCACTTTTTAAGTTTTAACCTTGCGAGTACAAGAAGATTCTACTAAGTTGAGGTTTGTTAATTCCACACGCGTGTGGAGCCGTTTGCATCCACACATGGTCACATACAAATATGAAACAGGTGTGTGAGATCTGAGTTCTCCATAGTGTTGGAAATAATGATTAGATATTCTGACTAAAAATTAGAAAATTTCACTCTTCAGGAGGGCCACAACGTACAAATAGATTGATGGTTAATTTTTTTTTTTATTTAGCCATACATTTCTTTTGATATGCTGTGGCCTACCTAAGGTGTAAAATGCATGATTGTTATGCTTGAAGATCTAAACAGTTTAGCTCATAGGATGGAAAGTTCAGATCTCATGCATGTGTCACATAATGACATATGCGGCCCACATGTGGACGTACGCGACTCCCATGTGTGTCTGGAGTTAGCAAACCTCCTACTGCATTATATTAAAATTAATTAGTAGATATCTACATGTTTCCTTCGAAAATCATAGTGTATTGATTAATCTTTTTAGTATATGTTAGATACGTATTACTCAACCACTCCATTTTAGATATACTGCGCAACAGCAGAAGACCGGTGGAAGATGATTATGACGGAGTCAGCAGTGGGGGACGGTTTTTGTTATGTGCTCAAGGCATTAGATGAGTCCTGCATTATATTAAAATTAATTAGTAGATATCTACATGTTTCCTTCGAAAATCATACATGTATTGATTAATCGTTTTAGTATATGTTAGATACGTATTACCCAACCACTCCATTTTAGAAATACTGCAAACTTGTGCTCCTCAGTCACTCTGGCGTGGATCCAAATGGATAAGGTGGTCAAGAAGATAAGAAGAAAGGGAAATAAAAGCAGGAAAACCATGGGGATATAACTTGCTTGCATCATTGATTATTGACGGAAGAATGAGACAGAAATGAAGATGTGGGGCAGTATGTGGACTGCTGACTTGATTACTGACTTGGTGTTTTTTTTTTTTTTTTTTTTGGGAGATTTTGCAAGATTTCTTTGTTTCTTAGAAAGTCGAGCTAATTCAACCAAGTTCACAGTAAAGCCGGACATTTTTTTTCCTCTTGAAGAGGATTCAAGCCTGATATGGATCTGAATTAGACGAAGGATGAAGACAGTGATTCCTATGAGATGAATCAATAACCTTAGTTTTGATAACCTCTAGTACGTTACCAATCCAAGCAATGTACCAAACAGGATGATGGATCATCATAAAAAGGATTGCACCCAAAAGGCCCTCGACAACTCTAACCACAAAGCAGGAAACTGATCAGAGACTAAAACATTAGATGCTGGCGCCCATTCCATTACATTCAATTTTTCCCTATTGAATACTTATGCAATACAACCCCTTTGATTTCGGAAACAATAGTTGTTCCTTTTCCAACCAAATATTCAATAAACCTGCTAGAAGACACGGATGCCAAACTTGCTTCCGCTTTACCTTTGCCCCCACCATGCCAAGCTCAGAAAAACTAATTAATTGAACTTGGAACAACCCACGCAATTCCAAACAGATTGAAGAAACCATCCCAAATCTTAAAAACAAAAGAACAATGGATAAAGAGATGATCGACCAATTTCCCATCTTGAAAGCATAATAAGCACACATTTGGAATAATCATGTGATGTTCATGCAAATTATCAACCGTTAGAACCTTATTCCTCCCCACTAACCAAGCAAAAGCCGCCACCTTTGAAGGAGCACCATAACACTAGATATAAGCTGTGTGACACTCGAACTGCTCTCTTTGACCTCCGTCAATCATCACAAAAAAAAAAAAAAAAAGGATTTCATAAAAAAATTACCAGATTTTTCTTTTAGCTATACCATTGAATCTACCTCTGCGATAGACAGGATGGCAATTTGAAAGCATTTCTAACAACCTTATCAACTCCTCCACCTCTTCATCTTTCAAATTTCTTCTACAAGGAGGTGCCCAAATAATTTCCTCGCCATGGAAAGAGAAACAACGATCAACCGAGATATTTGGCTCTAAGGAAATGCTTGCTAATCGAGGGAACATTAGATTTAAGGATGATGGATAATGTCATTGTGTGAATGCTTCAAATTCAACTAAAGTGTCCATTTTGCAATATGAATGCACGGGGCATTACGTGAGAAATAGTTGAGCATTTTTCTTTTTCTAAAAGAACACATGGGTGAAAAGGCAACCTTAGTACTTAGAAGATAACCAAATATGTCCAAGATAATTGTTAGACATCCCTATATGTTATCTTCAACATTGGAAAAAAGAAAGGAAAAAATCTTGATCAACTACTCAAATGCTAGATGATGCAAGAAACACTGGGCTCTTTATTACTCTTTTCAAACCCAAGCATCAATCATGTCGAAAGCTAACCTCAACCAAGCTTGAGCTGCTAATTCGAGAGAACATAGTAATAACACCTTTTAAATGCGACACAAGTGATAAGCTTCCCCACCGTAAGAAGAGTCCTTCAGGCTCCATATGTAGCTCCTACACTTTCGCTTCTTTCCAAGGTACAAAATATCATCCGATATCTGACGATACTGCTGTATCGGCCCAAAAAAGCCCAATACATGGCGACATGAACCCGTATAGGTGGTAAGCGATATAATACACTGGAAACAATTTCTAAACCATGCTTCTCTTTATCTCTTTCTCATTTTTATACTGTTTTTCAAATTCAATAATTGCCCACATTCCCTCCCTATTAATGACATTTAGTAACTGCCTGGGACGCACGTAAAATAAGCATTTTCAGTGATCTAGTAGACTACTCAAAGAAATAAAATCCAACAGTACTGGCACACAAATGTAGACAACATCAGACCATCCTGATTTTGAGCGAAGACACAGACAGTAGGTGCTACTTATTGAACGGCTTGGATATTGCCTCAATTTTCTTGCTATGTTAGCATGCATGAGCACTCGCACATAATGCGGATCTCTAGCACCTAAGTCGGAAGACATTTAACATGTGCATGTGCACTCGCAAATGGCATGGTTTTCTACTGGTACCTGAGTAAAAAAGATATTTAGCACGAGACAAATGTATACATGCCTTTCATTACAATGTTTTGCAAAGAACAATACTCTTGTTTGAGTGCAGTTAAAACAGCAAGCATGTCCTGACTGCAGCCATTAACTGCATGACAGCAATATTCTTTCTTACTCTTGGGCATTTGCTTTAGAGTCATACCAGACTTAGTGTTTTTTTCTTTTTTTTCCTTCTTCTCTATACACCCACTTCCACTGGTACCCTTTTCAACCTCTAGAGAGAATTTCTCTGAAGATTCTGAACCACTTAATTGTAGATCATCAAAAAAAAACAACAGACGTCTCATCCATCAATATAAGATCCACAAGTTTGTGGTTGCTATTGTTCTTACTGCCACGCCATGTGTGAGAGCAGCAATCCCTACTCTCAAACAGGTTCCAAGAAAAGCTTCCCTTCCTTATAATAATCTAGGTTTATACTTCATACTAAGGTTTATCTTTAGACTTGCATACTCCTTCCTCCTCCTCCTCCTCCTCCTCCTCCTCCTCCTCTTCTTCTTCTTTTTGAACAATCTCACTCACTACCTTTTTTTACTCTTGCCTCCTTAATTGGAGGAAATGTTGTTCTAATCATGTGATTGTTGACTTGGTGTAGCTATCTATGCATTCGTCATCTCCCTGCCATCTGGTAAACAAGAGGCATAAAAACATGATGGAATAACTGTTAAGAAAATGTAAAGATCTTGAAACTGAGAGAATCAAAGGTGAGTTGTAATGGCTCATTTGGCAGGGTCAATTTAAGAGGGGTTTGTGGGGATTTCTTTTTCTTTTTTGGGGTCGTTTGGTAGCAAGGATCTTGAGGGATTTGGATTTCAAAGGCATCAAAATCCCTCAAAAGAGCCTGTTTTACATTCCAACCTCAAAAGTTGATTTGCAAAATCCACTCAATTCCAAAAGTTGCAAAACCCACTGGATTCCACAGGATTTAAAATCCATGCTGCCAAACGAGCCTAAGATGACAGGATTTTCCTACGAGGCATGTAGTAATGGTTGTTCTTAGTAGGTGTTTGAACCCATGTATATTTCCCCACTGCATTCCAATTACAACATAAACTATAGAATCAAATGAAGCAGTAATGTAATGCTTGTCACTCGCGCCTATGGTCCATTGAGCTTCAAATGCACATTCCATAAGGTGGAGTCAGGCTTTGCATAGCCTACATGCCCAAGGACAAGGACCGAATTTAGGCAGAGTCGGGCTTCACATAGCCTACATGCCCAAGGATTGAATTTGGGCCTGGCCGTAAGTGCACCTTAAAAAAAATCTTTTTTATTTTTATATATATTTTTTGGATAGGTAAATCTGGGCATGGACCGGTGAGTTCAATGTTGACCATTGAGGTACGGGCTTGAACCCAAGTCCAGCAAAAAGGTGGCCAAGCTTACAGTTTCAGGGGCTAATGGCAAGTTAGTTTGTTCAAAGAACCATTGATTCACACATTGCAGTTTTTTGTTCTTAATGCTCAGTAGCATCAGGCAAACCTTGAAAGCATGCTTCATTCAAGTCATGAAAAATACAAAGTTTAAGAAATTGCCAAACAAAGACAAGTACGAAGAAACCTCAGGAGAACTGTCCTCTTTTCTGCAAAAGCAACCTCTAAGGCTTCATAGAACTGAATGTTTTTTTTAACAATATAACTCAGAGCTTTTCTAGGCCCACAAGCGAATGCTATAAAGCTCACATACGCGCCACATGTGTGCCCGCGTGGAACGATAGCTCCAAGATCTAATACACCCATCAGAACTGTACCACTATATTGATGTTCCAGGCCATGGATCAACCCACTCACATACACGCAACATGTGTGCCAGCATGGAACAATAGGTCCAAGACTCCAAGGTCTGATACACCCATCAGAACAGTACCACTATATTGATGCTCCAGGCCAAGAATCAGGTTGATCCACTAGTCAGGTGGGCCACAGTTAGCAAAACAAATGTATGGCTCTGAAAAACATGGCTGAAGTTTTCTAACCAATCCACATGTTTCCAATGTTGGAGCCAAGATGCTGAGTGGACCAGTACTTTTGGGGAAAACTATGTAGAAGGTCAGAAGAACCTGATGGATGGATTGGATCTTGCACTCATGCGCCATGCTAGCACACGTGTGGCATGTACATGAGCTTTATTGCAAATGCTTGTGCGCTTAGCAAAGCTCATAAAACTAAAGCAAAACAATACTATTAAAAAACAAACGGAGGAGTATCCTGAAACAACATAAACATACATAACATAACTTAGACAATAAAAAGTGTACTATGAGTAGAATGAGTAATGAAGATTAAAAAATGAAAGAAAGAAAAAAAAAATCTCAATTCTTCATAAGGAATCCTCATAACCATTGATTGCAAGTGCAGGGAGAAGAAACTAGTACCTTGCTAGGGATTTGTCTTTGATAGAATACAGATGTCGACGTAAAATTGGCACGGTAAGAAGGCAGCGAATGAATGTAGATTGAGAAAAGACCTTCATGCCCTTTCAGAAACGTCTCCCAAAGAGGAGAAAGCGGCAAAGGCCCTTTTGTCAAGAACATGAAAGCAATCTTAGGAACCCTCTTAAACGGGTACTTCCTCATACGTGGGACAAAAGTTGCCCGCCAAAATAGCTCTTTATCGGTCATTTTGTGCATCAGACTATGTGGTGGCATGATCCAATGGTTGAGACCGGTTGGTTCTTCAAAGCACGCCTGGAAACTGGAGCGAGCAGTGGAAACAACATTCTGAACTCCGGAAAACCGAGTCATGTACATGCTAAGGATGGAAAACCCGAGACCAAGTACTAGGAACAGTACCAAGATCTTGAGCAAATTCCATTGGAAAACCCTCGATTGGGCTTTGGTGGCTAAATCCTTGGTTTCCTCAAATGAAGAAACCCTAGATTGCATCTTAAATGGGAGGAATTCTACCTTCTGGGTATTTTATGGTCGAAGGTTGTTTCAAATTCAAAGCACTTTCTAGACAAAAGGCTCAGCGGAATCAGATGATTTCCTAGCCGGGTCAACTTTCCTTTCTCCAATGGTGAAATCCTAAATTGCATTTTAGAATGAAAATGGCTAAAGGGCTTGAAATTTTGGGTGTTCAATTTTCAATGGTTTTCTTCTACGACTCTCTCGCATCAAAATCTCAGCGATCTACAGAAATAAAGAAGACTCAAATGGGAATTTCTTTCTTTTTCTTTTATGTTCCTAATCGTAGAATGTGAAACAGAGAGAGAGGCTTGGAATGTACCATCTAGCCACTCAATTTCTGATGATTTTAAAAACTTCTAGGCCTTTTTTCACATAGAAAAGTGGATGATCTTTAAAGCAGAAGAAGACCCAAATGGGGATTTCTAGAATTTTGGTGTTTCCAATGCTCGAATAGACAATGCTGAAAAGTGTCCGATTTTTGTTACTGGGTATTCGATTTCTGAGAATTTTAACAAAATCTACACCTTTTTTCAAATTGAAAAACACGATAATGTTCAAAGAAGAAGAAAGCCCAGATGGGTATTTCTAGAATGTCGTATTTTGAATCTAGTGAAAATGAAATTGCGAGGAAGAGTCCGACATTTACCTTCTTGGTATTCAAAGTTTCAGGATTTTAGCAAATTCTAAAACACGATTATCTTCGGAGGAGGAAAAAGCTACCGAGAGAGAGAGAGGTTGGTGGAATAGGAAAGAAGGGAGGATCTGCTCCTAACCCCAGCGAACGGGAGAAATCTGGGAAAAGATATATTCGGGTTATGGAACATTGGATGTGTTGGTTTGGGACGAGGATTGGGTACTACCCCATTAGGACATAGCTAGAGACGGACGGTCGACATTGTGGGGCCCACTGTGGTGTATTTTTTAATCCAATCCGTCCATCTTAAAAGAACATTTTAGATTATGAACCCAAAAATGAAGAAGATCGAAGGATCAAGATGACCACACCACAGGAAGCAGTGGTGAAAATGACGACCACCGTTGACACCCTTTTTGCCATCCAACCTGTTCATAAGGTCAGGTAGACCCTGGATGAAGTAAAAAAATAAATATCAGCTTGATCCAAAACTTCTTTGGCCCCAAGAGTTTTTCAATGGTAACCGTTCGATCCCCACTATTTCCTGTGGTGTGGTCCACTCTAGCTATGGATATTTTTCATTTTTAGGTTCATCAACTAAAATAATCTTTCAAACTGGATGGACGGTGTGGATAAAATACATACATCACAGTGGACCCCACAGCCCTCGCCAGGATCGTCCGTCTCTAGCTAGTTCCTGGTGGGGTAGTAAACAATCCACGTCCGGTTGGTTTGAAGGGCAAGATTACGGTCTTTGTTTACCACCGTTTTCCACAGATCCTGGCGGCACATCGCCACCGTACACTCGGCATACATATCAGGAGATCCTATGCAGATGAATTACATCCTGAAAGATCGCTCTGATCGGATGATGTTTACTTTCAGATCATTCACGTTGGATTTGACATTTTATTCCAGTCATTTGATACTCTGGCTCTATGTGATGCCGCATAGTGGGACCCACTCTAGACAGGTGTAGCCCAAGTTCAATAAAACGATCCGTACCTTTGATTTATGGATTTTTTTTTTTAGACCACTGATTATTTTCCATTTTAACCGTCCATTAGATGTCCACCAATAATCCAGTTTAATATAGTTTTTGGGATACTGACCCATCATACATGTATGCCACGTGTATGATATCTGGATGCATGCGTGTGTATGAGAATATTAAAAAAAAAAATCTCTGATTCCTAAACATCGATATTACGTCCACTAATTGGACGGTTGGACCAAATGTACCCAACGATTGGACGGTCACGATTTATGTACGTGTCTGCCCCATGAGGTGGTGAATCACCACCGTTTAAGTGTAGTCTCTGTCTTAATTAGAAGGCAAGCGTAGAGAAGGTTTGGATTTGAGGGCGATGTTTCATCAAGATGACGGGAGTCGTTTAACTACATATGCGCCGGTTTGGGAGGCCGATTCCCCTACGACTTTTGTAGAATAAGCTTATCTGTACACGACATCCACTCCGTCCAAAATGTGTGGCCCTCATGTTTTCCTTAGAGCACAGCTCAGGTGGGCCACACCACGACGTGGTGCGCCTGAACTTTGAACCTTAATCTTGTGGTGTCCATTCATCCTGGTGCATCTTATGAATGGATTGGATCTTAGATGCAAAATACGGACTAGGATTTCTTGCGATCCTGCGCTGGGAATCTAGGTGGGGCGCTGTTTGTGAGAAATCTACCCGTTCATCCGTTTTCTGAGCTAATTTTAGAATATGCGACCAAAAATATGTGTTTTCAGTTCATCCCAGTAGGAATGACGTTCATAAGGATGTCATATAAAAATCCTTACCGTAGGAATTTCTCTACCCACCTTTTACTTTAGTGTTCTGTCGTATATCGTAAAATGAGCTCAGAAAACGGATGGGCAGGGCGGATTTCTCACAAACATCACGGTGGGCCTTGTGCTGTGACCCATCCATCCCATCCAACTGTACCTTGTGTTGTGACCCACCTGTATTTTGGATCAATCTGATCTTCGAGAGATATTGTCAACCTGAAGGGGCGCACCTTATGGATGGATTGGATTAGCGCCCCTATGGATGGATTGGATTGGATTAGCGCCGAACATCACCATGGCTCCCACACAACATTTTAGAATGAGCTTTATCCTACCATGTCTGCAGAGAAATGTCTCCCGGTTGGGAGCTTTCATGGGCTTCGGAAGTTTTGAGTGCATTCCACAGATGGGAGATGATACGTGCATATGGTATAGCTATCTTTCCATCTAGTAATACGAGGGACTGATGCATCAACCTGAGCCATCCATCTAGTAATAACTATCAGGGATCAATTTGTGATTTTTATTTTTATTTTCAAACGTAGGCCATCCATGATAGTTATTACTAGATGGATGGCTCAGATTGATGCATCAGTCCTTGTATATTGGAGAAAGATAGCTAGAGAGATGGATCATGTTTTGTACAAGGGTTTAGCAAGCACACAACGATCTTTCAGAGCTTTTCTAGCTCTTACGTAACTCGAAAGAACAAACAGGGTATGGGCAAAGTCCGAGCACACATGTTCCAGTAGGACCAGACCAACGGTCATGATTAACGAAGACCATCTGATCGGTGGGATCCACCGTAGATTGCTTGCGAACCACAGAATAAATCGAAGCTGATCTGTGTGGGGGCCCACCGTGATCTATCTGTTTATCTATGCCGTCCATACCTTCTTCTTTTTTTTTTAAGATTATGTGAAGATATGGGCCCAAAAATGAGGCAAATCCAAAGCTCTAGCGACCACAGCAGAGATGACTCAGGTGATGAACACCCGGCCAGCTCGATCCCATAACTCCAGGGCCTCAAAGATTCCACCCAACCTGCATTTTGTCAAGATCTCCAGCACACATGAGATACAAACCATGTGATCAGATCCTCTCATCCGTGGGCGTCATGATTGGACGGACCATGTTGCAAAAGTTGCTTACACAACAATAATCATGTAGCTGGCAGATTTTACAACTTCCAATGAAGTTGTTAATTCTAATTAGTAATGTTCACAATCAACAGTGTTAACATAAACGTTTTTATTTTCTGCCATCAATGCCACTTGCCTTGCAAAAGGTGGGCCACATCATAAAGATCACCTAAACAGGGAACCAGAACGGTCCATTCATTTTGGTCGATATGGAACCACTAATTGGATCCATATGGAACATTATTTGTTCCATAATACAAATTGTAATTTCCATATCCTACCCAGACCCAACCAAACCCAAATGTTATGAACAGGTCAGGTCTGAGTCATTACATTAATAGGTCAGAAATTTTATAACTCAAACCCAACCTAGACCTGACTCAATTGTAATTTCGGTAGCCCGCCTAGACCAGAACCAGACCCAATCAAACCCCAAAAGTGATCACAGTTTTGGATCATCTGAGTCAAGGACTTCAACCCATTACATTGACGGCCCAAACCCCACGCAAATTATAATAGGTTGGGTCTGGGTCTAAAATTCAGACCCAATTCTTACATTTGTCAGGTGCTCCACCCCGACCCAACCCATTCCCCACCCTACTTATATAGGCTTCCCACGAGAGCAATAGCCCTAAGAACCAGTTGAAAGGACTTGACAACCCTAGTTAATTATTTGGCAAGTGCTATCTGATGGGTACTTTCGTCATTCCAGTACATAAAAATTCAAACAAAAACAAAAAGATCATGTGGGGCCCGAGCAGGTCCACTTGCATGTCATGTTTGCCTTCAACATTCCCAAGCACTGGCCTCAATGATTTTTTTTATTTTTCTTTTGAAAGGTGATGAATTTTATTACGATCAAATGGCAAAAGAAAAAGAAACAAAGCAAACAGGAACAGGAAATGAAATACAACCAAGACGACAAAAACAAGGGCCAATAGGCCCCAACCCAAACCCAAATCAAGGAACCCATTCCTTGTGATTAACATTATATCTTTGCACAAAAACCCCCAAGCTGATGTCTTCTTATTCGCAATGGCTGTTACCTTCACGTCAGATGACCTACAAAACAGCTAGAAGCGCCAGACCAATGTCCTGGCATAGAGATGTTTCGATTTCTAAGACCAAGGTTTAAAATCAGTGTATTGGGTACCATATCATTCACCACCAATCTGGCCCCATATCATGCCATATCACCCTTTATCAGGCTACTTTGGACCAATACAAGCTGATACGGCCATATTGTTCATGGATGATATCGGATGGTGCCGGTAAGTACTATACTAGCCCATTTGGCACCACGGATTTAATGAAAAGTGATGAGAAATTACTTGCTTTTCTGTATTTGGTGAAGAGGATTTGATGAGAAGTGGATTTCATAAGAATCCATGAGAATTCAAAAATGCACGATTCAGCTCCTTTCTGATTCCTCCCAAAAAGGTGGGATTTGATAAAAAATCCTCCCCAAGACCCAACATGATGTGTCCCTGACCGTGGGACCCAACATAATGTATAGTTGCCATCCATATTGTTGATAAGGTTACAAAGACCTGGATGAAGGGACCACATCAATATGGCAATATCAGTTTAATCCAAAAACTTTTGTGCATCATAAAGGTCGCTCTCTACTTTATCCTGTTTTATGATGTGGATCTGCTTTATTTTTGGGATCCTGGCATAAAATGATCCGTAAAAAATGGATGGACAACATGGATTTAAAAATTGATGGATGGTAGGATCAAAATCCAAAGTATAGGCGGGCTTATTCCCTCTTGTCCGACTTCTCTTCAAATCTAGTCTGCCAAACAGCAAATCTGGAATTGATAAGAATTGGAATTGATGAGAATTCATATCATGGAATCCACTTCTCATCACTTCCTCTCAAAATCCATGGTGCCAAACAAGCCCTACATACCAGTTTGGACAATGCCTTAAACCTAGTTAGAGACCTAATTCTATAGAAGAACATGAGCTAAGACAACGAATCAACATACCCAAAGAAAAAATCAGATACAGAAGAACACATGCATTTGCTTCCAAATAGCTATTCAGTAAAACTTATATGAAGGCAAACTTTGGTCAGTCTACCTAACCCAGTCCACCCCAATAGCACAGTAAGGCTAAAATGGACCAACAACAGTCTACCAATCTTGTGTCACTGGTCTCCCAACAACTTTTCTCGTGAGCACGCTTGTCACTCGTCCACGTGGCACATGTGTCCAATACCTGAGCAGTTTATCAGGTGTGGCCCCCGTATTTAGATGCCCTGCCCATAAACCAAGGTCGGTTTGAATGGTCCACACTCGACATACATGCATTACGAACTTAATGAGTGGAACGACATAAATTTAATGCTTGGGCATCTAACTACAAGGCGGTGCCTGCCGGCCAAAAAACCGGGATCTCGGACACTTACAGGCCATCACAAGTGCCCCCAAGTCCAAATGCAAGGAATTTCCATGCATTTGTATGTCATTCCTAGTAAGGAATTTCCATGCTCCTTTTTTTTTTTTTCTTTTGAAACGAAGATATTCATTGACCATCAACAGATGAGAAATTGTAAATAGCAAATTCAACAAAAAAAAAAAGGTAGGAAAAAAAGTTCAAATCATCTTAAGATAAGCTTCTTCCTGATAATCCATCATGTATATGGCAATCATGGGCACACCCAACTGATCATGGAAATTTCAATATCCAAGAAACATCGAAAAGGAATAACAAAACACTGAAAATAACATTTCACCAAAGAAAACCAACCTACATCACTAACCCAAAAAGCCTTCAACACCAACCTTACTTCTCTGACGAGTTGGGCCCCCTCTTCTTTCCAAATCCAACAACTGCATACAATAAACACATCAAAATCAATACGTCAGAATATGGATAATCATCAACAAACCAAGAAGTCTGATTGTTTTTATACTATTATGCATTCAACATTACAGTGGAACAACTATAAACTTAAATAACTTTTTTGATGAATAATATAAACTTGAAAATATTTGGAAATACATTAGGCCCATGTGGATCACCTTAATCACATGTGTGGGGCCTGCATTTTCACACCTGGTTACTCCACATGGAGTCCATGTGATGTGAAGAGACCATTTTAATCATTTCTTATTAGCGTTTTAGTGTAACACCCCAACCTCGCATATCCAAATTCCATCAATTCAGCTATCGGGTTCAAAGTATTACATGATATATGATAACATAAACTAACACATAACATATTCCACCATGAAATTTAAGATACTAATCATCATCTCTACCACATAATAATCCAAACATCACACTTAAACATCAACATCCAATCGCCCTCAGGCCTATGTTTAATAACATTTCTTAATAACCAAAAACAAAATGAAATAGCTAATTCATCAAGTCCTTCAGCGGCATCTCGGACAACTGTTTACCAAATACGTTGATCCTTTCGCAGAGACATATATGTTATATAATATAATGAAAAGAAAGAGAGAGAACATATATGTTATATAATATAATGAAAAGAAAGAGAGAGAACATATATGTTATATAATATAATTTAATGCTTTATATAAAGTAAATGTAAAGAGAGGATGTCCTCTCTGGTCTCGTCCCTTTCCAAAGCTCAGACGAGTTGTGGGCCCACCATGACAACACCATGATGCATGTACATGATCCAAACCATCCAACTATTTTGACAGGCCATTTTGACAGGCCATTTTAGGCCTTGGCCACAACCCGTATATTTGATACCCATATCGATAATGGTGGTGACCGTTACGGCCAATGTTACTGATACGGAATGCCTTGATACCATCTAACCCGTTCATAAGGTGATTACCATCAGGAAGAAGGGAAAACACTAGTATCAGCCCAATCCAAAACTTTTATGGGCCCAAGAAGGTTTCAATGGTGGGTCTGATTCGTCAAACTTCTTCACGCTCATGTCATGTCAAGGTACTGCAGAAGGAAAAAGTCAAAATCCAATCCAATCCAATCCAATCCAATTTATCGTAATCGATTAGTTAACATGTTGTTCAATCTCCACTATTTCTTAAGGTGTGGCCAACGTGAGTTTGGAATTTGCCTGATTGTTTAGATCGTGTCATCAAAAGAGCTGGCCCAACAGACAGAATGCATATAACACAAATATCAAAAAAAAAAACCTAACCGATACATCACTCTACCATGGGGTCCTACAAAGAGATGACTCTACCATATTTAGTTTCCCTAAGAAGGAGCATTAAATTTAGAATGAGTGAAGAGGAATGCCAAGAGATGTTTGTTGATTGTTTTAGGGGGTGGAGGGTAAAACTAGAAAAAAAAAATTGCAAAAAAATCTAACAGATACAGTTAAGGAAGAATTTGCTAGATAAGGGGGTTTGGTGGAATTGAAATTTACAGAGGGGGTTGGTTAGCCCTAAAAATATGATGAAAGGGGTGTTTGGTCCATACCCCTTATGATAAATTTGAGAAGAAGCTTTATTTGATGAGGTTTACTCAAATACATCCTAATGTATTGCAATACGATTAGTTGGGGCTTTAGGCTTCAAATCTAGGTATCTTCCAAGGATCCAACAGTTTATATGAAAAGTCTCACTTTGTACGATAGAAAGAGAACAAATAAAAGCTCTCAATAGGACTATTCCAACACCTAGATAATTTGACTATTTTTGCTTTGAACATCAACGGTCTCCATAACCATGTATAATCAGTGGGTTAAAATATTCAACATGAGAGTTTTTTAGGGGATCCCCCATCCAAGGGGAGCACTATCAAATAAATAGTTTGTGACATTGAAAAGGTCCCAAATCCAACAGCAAGATGGGCAATAGCACATATTGCACACGTAGCATAAGCACTTTAAGATGGATGATTACATGCTACACATGTGGGGCGCTTGAAGATGGACAATTGCACATGTGACTACCTAGTGTGGAACTTTATAAAAAGAGGATGTCATTTCCCTCAACTTTTTGGAAATGACATTTCTTAAGTCTAAGCAAGGAAACAAAAAATGAGCATTTTTCAGAAAATGAGAGGGGAAGAAAAAATTTTAAAAACAATCAATAGAAACGCAATTTTCATGGAAATGATATTTCCTCAATTTATATTTCAACAAATCCAAACGGGCCCTAAGTAGAATTTTCAAAAAACATGAAGGGAGGCTCATGTCAGTTGTGATACAACACAAAAAGCATCGTTTTGCAATTTTTTAAAATTCTATTTAGAAGATAAATCCAGGATCACAGAATTACTTTTCCCAATTCCTAAGATGGCAATGAGCAAAACGCATTCTGAGTTTCTGCATTTTCTCTAAAATCACTTGACATTAGGGGTGTCAACAGGCCAGGCCTGGGGTAGGTCTTGGCCCAGATTTTGTACTATTTCGGGCCAGGCCGACCCTATTCAAAATTCTGATTTTTCAGGCCCGAGCTCGGCCCACTGACGCCCCCCTACTTGATATTTTAAAAATAGAGGTTTGATAAAGCTACTAGCTGGCAGCTGAGCGCTTTTACAGTATCATCCAAGTTTTCAGTCTACAAGAGTGGGACCCATTGCTCGGTCATCCAAATCGTTGGCATGAAGTGCCCCAACCTGAATAGCCTATACACCAGATATTCCCAAATGAAAACACCCTAAACATTTCAATACAATGCCAACAACTAACAGTTAAGGAGGAAACTAAATCAAAGGATCCCACTCAAACAACAAACAACACCAAATATTCTAGGGCTAGGATCTCCCAATCTAGAGGGCTTTCCGTGCACAGGCCATTGATGGTGAGTCCAATCATATCAACAACTTGAATAACATAAACTCGGCCTGATCATTCTGCAATACCTCCAAAATTAGCCGTGGAAGCAACTTGCCTGTGACCCTAAGTTCTGTGGGGCACACCATGAGGTCTGTGTTACATCCACCGCCCATCCATTTCACAAGCTCATTTTAGGACATGACCCAAACATTAGGTAGATCCAAAACTCAGGCGGTCAGCTTATTCCAACTGGGAAGTAGGGACAACAGAAACATGAGTCTGGTTCAAAACTTCCGTGGCCCCAAAAAGGGTTCCAATGGTGGGCATTCAATCCCCACTTTTTCTTGTAGTGTGACCCACTTGAGTATTGGATATTCCTGATTTTCAATATCACATCCTAAAATGCTTCGTCAAAACGGATTGACGGAGTGGATATAAAACATACATCACAGTGGGCCCCATAGAGCTTAACCGGGTTACAGGCAAGTTGCATCCAGACCATGTGCAGAAGGTATTCAATGGCTTTTAATTGCGGATTATCCACATATAGGAAGTTTTTTTTTTTTCAGAAGCTCGGATTTTGCTAACATGAGCCCGCGACATCACATGCTAACATGCACCAGAGGCAACCAAGTGCAACGGAACAAGGTTCACGCCTTTCGAAATCCGGATCCCCACAGGATCGGCCGGCGCACGATAGCAACGACAGGGGGGTCGACGCTATCGTGCGCCGGGGGTGGAGTTGGGCGGGAGGAAGAGATTTACCGGCTGTGACGAAACGCCTGTTGTACTGCATGCGCTTGTGAGCTCTGCCCCGGGGCTTCTTCTTCTTGTCCTGCTTCGCCACCTTCGGCGTCTGCCCTCTCACCTTCCCAGCACGTGCCAGCGACCCGTGTACCTTACCTGCAAAACATCCACCCCACCACAACAAGGATTAACAAACCAGATTCCATATTCCTCTCAGATCCGAGGAAGAAAGATAGACGGAGTGGCGTAGCTAACCCATGGCGTATTTTAGGATTTACAGATACAGTGCCGACTAGCGGGAGGTTCTCTTCTTCTTCACAGTGTAGGATGAGGGAAACAGGGGTTAGGGTTTTGAAGGAGGGAGATACCGAGCTTTTTATACGGGAAAACGATCATATGACATGATACGCGGCCCTCTTCTTTGCATATTGTACTCGGGTTTTCATTTTCGATAGGTGGGCCTACGGTTCGCTAATCCAGACCATTGATTTGGTTGCGTCCCAACGTTGCTGGACCATGACAATGTAGTCTCGCAGAACGGAACATCCATAGCTACGTCTTTTTCATGTGTTATTAACCGTTTATTTGCTGATCACAACTTCAAAGGTTAAGGTTGTCTTACCTAGTTTTTTTTTTTAAGGACATTGTCCATCTAAGGTGGGGCAAAACAGATCCGTGGGATAGATTTATCTACCCATGTCCTGCATTTCAGAGTTGGGAAACCGCGTATGGATGAGAACGGAGGCCTCACCAGGGCTGTAAATGGTCGGGTTCGGGGCGGGTTTAGCCAAAACCAAACCCTCCCATTTACTAAACAGGTCTGGGTCCAAATTTTAGACCCAGACTCTTTTACTAAATGGGTGGGTCCAGGTCAGCTCCGAGTCAACCCATCAGACCCATTTATAAATGGGTTCAGGTCTGGTAGAGAGAGATCCACTCAGACCCATTTATAAATGGGTCGAGTCTAATGGGTCCGAGTTTGGATCAAGTATGCAAGCATTTTACAAGGCTTAAAATCGGGTCTGGATGGGTCTGGGCTGGATGGGTCCCTTGAAACATAGACCATACTCACCCACTTATTAAATGGGTTCAGGTGGGGTCGGGTGGGTCGGGTCGGGTCGGGTCGGGCCTAATATAAAGGAAATCAGACCTAGACCCGTTTAGCAATTGTGTTTGTTCTTAAACCTAGACCCATACCATTTAACAAATGGGTCGGGTTTGGGTTGGGTCTAAATGGGTTGGGTCCGGGTACCCCAACGGGTTTACTGACCCATTTACAGCCCTAGGCCTCACGCAAGACGGTGCCACCCTTACCGGTGGGCCCACTTGATGTATTTATTATTCATCCACGCTGTCCATCCATTTTTACAGATCATTTTAGGGTATTATTCAATAAATGAAAAAGATCTAATTATCAAGTAGATCGTACCATAAGAAATAGTGTCGATTGACCTCCCTACCATTAAAAACTTCTCAAGGCGCACCCTAATGTTTCCGTAGTGTTTATTTACCAGCTTGATAAGGTCACAATGAAAGGGGGGGGGGAATCAACTTGATCCAAAACTTATGTGCCTCATTAATGGTCAATCAACATTGTTTCCAATAGTATGATCCACCTGATAATCAGATATGTTTTATTTTTCAGATAATGTCGTAAAATGATTTGGAAAAATAGATGGACAGCGTAGATAGATAGTACATACATCAAGATGGGCCCATGATAACCCCACGGTAAGGGCTGCACCGTCTTATGTGAGGCCGGGGTCTCACCTAATCCGATGGCGTTACTCGCACTTCTTGGGTTTGAGAGGGAACATGGGATTTAGTAGGCTTAGGTGATATGGTAAATTCCATCCTATACTTGAAAATGATGGGAAAGAGTGGATTAAACCAGGTATCATATAATCCAGTCTCATCATGAGATAAGCCCAATTTATGGCTCATGTTGGTATGTGTTTTATCCACACTCTCCATCCATATGCATGCTTTACATGTGACGATCCAATTGCATCTATATATATATATATATATATATATATATATATATATATATATATATATATATATAGAGAGAGAGAGAGAGAGAGAGAGAGAGAGGAATGTTCTCATGAGCACTTTTTCATGGCTCATCGCACATGACGCGAGCCCAAAATCTGAGCCATCGACTTGATGCAGCACCCCAAAATCCCCCAGGGCCCATCTTTCAACTTGTTCCAGAACTTTGGTGGGCCATGGAAGAAGGACACAGTTTCCTCCCTTGATTTGCCTCTTGCTTTCTGTTGTGGCCCACCAGAGTTCAGGATTAGGTTGAAAGATGGGCCTTTGAGGTTTTTTGGGGTGCTGCATCACATGAACGGCTTGGATTTTGGGCTCGCGTCATGTGCAATGAGTCATGAAAAAGTGCTCACGAGTTTCTCACGAGAGAAGTGCCAGGTGAGCATTCCTCTCTCTCTCTCTCTCTCTCTCTCTCTCTCTCTATATATATATATATATATATATATATATAGTATGTTGACAAGCATCAATTGTGAAATATGGTATGTTGGTTGTAATTCCATGGTCCACCTAAGGCATATTTCACTTAATATAGTTTTTTGTCCCAAAAGAACAATTTGATATGAAATGTGAGATGGACGGTCAAAATACCATGGTGTTTCCATACATGAATATTGTGTAGTGGGCTTTGGGAGAAGAACTCTAACATTTCAGCAAGAGCGTGATGGATGATACATAGGCACTTAAAAATTGCACATGTGGCATGCTAGAAGACAATTAAACCTTCCGCCTCCGTTCAAATGTATCATAAACCAAAAATTATACCCATTTGATCATCTGACTGTTCAATTGGTGGACATTCATTTGACGGTCTGAAAATAAAATGTCCAATGATCTTATTTCAACAAAGAAGTGTCCACACATAGATACGCAGACGGGGTGATGAGGCTTCAATGGTGAAATGATGCGGCATGAGATTTGATTGATGGGGTCATAGGGCCATTTGCCGTCACAGATGGACCTCAGCGATTTTTTTTAGAAAGGCTTGGCGCATCTCTCACCACCCCAACTACCTTCCATGCATATGATTAGTTTTGCTTAGCAATTTGATTTTGTAGGGCACATATTTGACCTTACCCAACATGGCAAGGCCCTAGAGTGGCAAAATTTCATTGGGCCAGTCTAGTGTGACACATAATCTAAGTTGCTTTCAAATTAAATTGTTTGGATTATGGGCTTGTTTGACCGTTGGGAAATTCATTCTCGGGTGCAAATCCAAACCCCCCATTGAGTAAAAGCCAACAACCAGAAAATTATTAAGCCGAGAAATATAAAAACCAGCATCCAAACACCTCCCATGGATCACATTTCAGATGTATCATGAACCAAAAATTGCACTGATTTGGTTCTTTCATTATAGCATCAGCGGACATCTATTGCTTGGCAAAGAATGAAAAATATCAAATGGTCCAATTCCAACAAAGAGTACAAATATCACAGGCTAAGACTGTTAAACCTATCTTCCAATGTCTATGGATTGTGGCCACGAGGGCAGAGATTGGAGCACCCATACCATGGATTTCGTCCACCAATTACAGCCTTGAGGACAGGGATTGGGGGCCCACATCATGGACTCTTTCCACCATCCATTACCAGTATTCATCTGAACTTAAATACCACCAAACCAGAGGCTAAATCAATAACAATGTCAGCATTTATTGGAATTTAACATGATAAATTAATGGATAAGCAATTAGATTAACTTGCACTGCCAAATCACAAGCAACAGTAATTAGGAACTCCACCAGCTCTGAGCCTGCGAAAGCTGGCCCAGGTAGAAATTGGCCAACAAAGCAGACCAATCCAATCACTAGTTGAGAGCTGGCCAAGAGGATGAGCCGTTCAACCAAGTGGGCCCCACCCAAGTTGAGCGGACCCAATAGTAACCCATGTGTCCAACAAAACAAGAGGCATACGAAGATCACAAGAAAAGCTTTCAACACACATAATACACCATATATAAGAGAAGAAGGGGGAAAGGCATAGTATAGTGTCAGAAAGTTGTATTTTACTTGTATTCAATCCAAATGTAACTGAGAAAGCTATCAATCCCTTGTCTGTGCAGGACGAATTGTATCAGCCTTTTCCACAACAAGACCTTCCTACAGAGCCTGGACTTCTTCCCTTTTGAAATTTCAATTAGAACTGCAGTCATCCATTCATTCATTGTCTGTAAACAGTACTGCGGCCAAACTTCCATCACAAGACTACTGCTATATGTAGTTATGTACCTTCTTTTAAAAACGAAAATGGGTTGAAATGTTTCACATTCCCTTGTTTGTGAATACTTTCATTTTACTTCACCACATCGAAACACGACTTGAGATTGGATATCGCAACTGGGCATTTCCCTTTCTCGTCGTACTCTGCATACTCACCATCTGATAGGTCAATTTCAGTGAACTTCGTCCTGCGTTCCTGTGCAACAGGATACAAGTGCATCAGTTAAAGTTTCAAAAAACAAAATATACTTGAAGATAAAAGAAAGCATCTGGTTTTCTGTTCTCTCTCTCTCTCTCTCTCTCTCTCTCTCTCTCTCTCTCTCTCTCTCTCTCTCTCTCTCTCTCTTCTCTTTTGGTTGTGTTTATTGCCCTATGTAAAACCATGGGTTCAGATAAAGCAGTATAATGGGTAGCAGTAAGGTATTTGAGTGTGGGAACTAGGAAGCGTCTATTTCAAAATGTTAGAAAGCTGGCTAAGAGGCAGGAGGAAGGCAGGAGCAGGAGTCCGAACAGAGATTATGAGCTTGAGCAGCAACTGGATGGAAGGTTCTTGCAACTAAGATTAGCAGCAATTTGCTCAACTCACAAGGATAGACAAGCACCTCTGCACATGGCCACGTGTGTTCACATGCCAATCTGGCAAGCATGTGGGGATCACCCAACTCATGCATCAGATGAGCCCCACTGTCTCTCTTCTTTTTTTTCTTCTTTTTTTTCTTTTTTTGAGGAAAGGTAATTTTATTCTGAAGAGGCCAGGTGCCAAAATCAAGCTGATCAACTCAACAGACAGGCCACATGCAGAGAAATGGCGATCAGTTCAGAAAAGTTGCCAGTCGTTCAACGTGAACATGTTGACTTGCCTATGTATTCCTCCATCCTTAAGAGTACATTGAAGGTAGAGAAATGGCTAGAACAAAGATTTTGTTATTCGTATTAACAGCTACTCTAGGTGGAATATTTTTATGTGGTGCTAAAGATTCAATAACTATCCGTGTAGCTTCAAAATGTTTCAATTTATGCTCCAACGAGAGGGATGTCTGGTCTAATGAGGCTACTACAAAATATTTACTCATGAGTGGGGCAAGCTCTTCTATTTTGGTTCATGGTTCCTCTTGCCTACATAGTTCATTTGGGGGAGAGATCAAGCTTCAAGAAATAGCAAATGGTCTAATCGAGACAGAAATGTATATCTCCCAAGTGGGCCAGCGCAGACATTGGGCCACTTCATCTCGAAGGAGGGAGACAAATGCACAATCCAAAGCAAGCCAAATGAGAAATGACCTAATTTTCAGTATTATACTATTACACCACCAGAACTGTATGCCACTAAAACTTCACATTTCCTGGCATCCCTTGAAATGATATTCTGTTAAGAGCATCAGACAGAAGACGGTTCTTTTCTTTCTTTCTTTCTTCTTCTTCTTGTTGATGGATATACCAAGAGATATGTACAGTCTAATGAGGCTACTACAAAATATTTACTCGTGGGTGGAACAAGCTCGTCTATTCTGGTCATGGTTTCCCTTAGCTATATAGTTCATCCAGGGGAGAGATTGAGCTTCAAGAATTAGTGGATGGTCTTATCAAGACACAAGTGTAAAACTCCCAAGTGGACTATCCCGGACTATTGGGCTACATCATCTCTAAGGAGCGGTACAAAAATGCACAATCCAAAGAAGGCCAAATGACCTGAATTTCAGGATCATACTATTATACCACCAGAAGCGTATGTGACTAAAACTTCAGTCTCCCTTGCAATTCTATTCTGTTAGAGCATCAGACAGACGGACTCCATTTTTTTATTTTTAATACCATGCTTCAAAATTTTCACCTTTTCAACCCAAGACGTGCCCATGCCAGCAAATACTAGTGTACGCATCCCATAGAATTTACGAGCAGTCAAGGTTTTCAACATTTTATAGGAGTGAAACATTGTATACTAGAAATTTGGGCCAAACTTGGCAGCCAGTTTAAACAACACAAATTATATTACAAACTGCACCTGCATGCACTCATGCACACCCACACACATAAAAAGGCGGAAAAAACATAACTCAAAATCTGAAATGTCACAGTGCATGCCGAATAAACTATAAAATGAAGTCTACAAACTTGAAGCAATGACAAAATAAAAATAAAAAAGTCATGCATCATAATTAAAATTGCAACTAGGCCCGGCTGGGCCGTAATGAAACTTGTCCAGACTTTGCCAGGCCTCTCAGCAGAATAAGCCTGGCAATGCCACAGTTGGCCATTGCACGTGAAAATTCTGGCCCATGGCCAGGCCCATTTGCATCCCTGGCCATATCCCCACCTATGACTTGTTGCAAAAATCAGCAGTGATGATCATCGCAACATTGTGGTCAAGAAGGGGAAGAACTACAGATTTCGAAAACAACCAACATTCAAGTTCCAGAATCGGAAAAGAACAAAACGAACAGATACTCACAGATTGAGCTTCCCATCCTTTTCCAAAACGAAACTCAACTGGTTCCATGCCCCTGCAATCGAACAGCATCAACGGAACAAATTTTTCACATTCAGCAAATTCACTGGTCAGTGGTCGGCCTCGCCCTGGGATCATCAGGATAGTTGCTTCCCTCCCACAGAATTTACACTGAAAGAAATCATACATGGTAGAGTCATTCAATGCCAAAAGTTCACCGAAAATGCACTAATAAAACCCAGGGACCATTTTTCATACATCAACTTTATAGTAACACGTTCCAAATGCCTATAGCTAATTAAACAACCATATACTCAATCGACTGGCAAGAAAAAAGGGAAGAAAGAAAACTATGTGGCTTGGACTCTGTTGTGATTGTCAGTGTCAGACAAAACAGATTTTAAGAGTCAGATCAGCCAACACGTTGCACAATTTTTTTTAGAATGTTAAATATTAAACTATAGGGGCGTGCTCCAGTGGCACCAGTACGACCATAACCTTATGGTGGTACTGACCAGATGTGGGGCCCAGTGATGTGTCACAAAATCCACCCCATCCATTAGATGAATCACCTAAATAATCCCCAGCCTCCAAAAATCAGCCCGATCCAAAACTCAGTTGGGACACAGCATATGGAAGATGTTGAGAGGGAACACTCACCTTTGTTTTTTTTTTTGTTTTTTTTTTTTCTTTGGAGGATAAAATTTTATTGGAGAAAAACAAGACAAAACAGCTCATCTCCTATCTAAAATGGAGATGGCGCCAATAGAAGACCCCTTACATTAGCCTCTTTATTAACTCTAGAGAAGACCACCCTATGATGACCAATCAGATTACTCAATTACTAGATCTGATTAGAAACTCTCCAAGGACAGATCTTTGAGGAAGCCCACGATATCGCATTAGATGGATCACATACTAGAATAACGGGAAAAAATTTAACTTAATCACCATTTTACATCTTGAAGAACCACTGCTGCCTTCATGAAATTACAGTCCCAGATGCCAGGAGGACCCAAAAAATCAGTAAACAATGCACCCTTACTGTCACAGACACAGTCCCAGCTGGCCCAGGGTTGCCAAATGAACAGCCATTGATATTTATCTTAAAACAACTATCAGGAGGAACCCATCTAGCCTTCTCCTTATCGCTTTTGCAATTAAGCTGCAGAATGTCTGGTCAGTTATACTGCAACATATGCCTTGAAATATGTCTGAATCTAGAGTCCACTCTTGCCCAACCATAAACAGAATTTTTAACTCAATTAATCAGGTCCTTAAATCCCCATACTTTCCTGAGAAAAATCATACTGTTTCTCTCCGGCCAAACACCCAGATCATCGTGGAAAACGTTCCCAGCCACAAGACTCTGCACACAAAACCACAGGCCATTGATTATAGTGGGAGCCCAATGTATTGTATATATAAAATCCAGGCCGTTCAGACCCTTCATCCAAACCAGATGACGGGCCTGACCAAATATCAAGCTGTTTCACAACTCAGGTATGCCCTTGTAAAATTCAAGGGTAGGCGTGCCCTCCCAGCTTGTTCTCTTTGTTGCTGCCCACTTCAGTTTTTTGTCGGTCTTATTATTGGGGCTTAGGAGTTTTCTGAGGTGACGCATCCGATGGATGGGTTGGATGGTATAAACACATCATGTGGGACCCACATCTGGCTGATACCACCATAGGGCTACGGTGGTACCGTTGCCACTAGAGTGCGCCCCTAAACTTTAATAGTATATTCGGTAGTCTGTCCAGGCAAGCCAAAACCAGTACATCTGCGAGAATTCCCAAATCTTCCCTCTAATAGGCACATAACTGCCCAACTGAAATAAAGTAAAATCTAGCAAACAATTGATTACATGTGAAAAAAACTATCCAAAATTAAGATAGAAACAATTGAACATGGAAAATCAGCTTTTTACATGGGTTTCCAGGAGTTTTGAACATGCATGTGCCTACTGACACATGAAATTTCCAAAAAGTGTCACATACTCATTACATAGAAAGCAAATAACAGTTCATGAGGGGATGTTGAGACTGCCGCTTTGTATTGAGAATCCTTGTCTCCCTACTTGTATTCTGGTTTTCTCACAAATAGAAGTTACATTACATCTATCAATATTATTTTTTATTTTTAAATGCTGCAGTCTGCAAGAAGGTAGCTCAATTAAATCTTCTTTCCAAATTCTTTAATCTTTATGCATTTGTGTCAGCATGAAGGTGAATAGACTCAAGAGAGCAAAACTTAACTTAAAACTCATCAGCACATGCGTCCATTCATCCAGACCATCCAGTAGGGTGGCAGCATCTTGAATATTCTTGAAGTATAGAACTCTTCATTTAACATGTGCTCTCAGCAATTTCCGGGTACTTGGTTGGACGGTCCAGATAAATGAGAACATTCACCAAGGAGAGTGTCCAGTGAAGCTTTACAAACTTCATTCACATGGTGAGGGCCATCGAATCCTTGTACATACAGAAGTGCTACCATTTACATCTAGGATAGTTTTTAAGCATTACATCTTCTTGAACATAGACACATCTAACACTGTCCATCTACTAGGTTCTACTGTGGATGTGCTCTCAAAAATAAGGCTGGTTGGATAATTCTAGCTACCAATTGGAGGACTTTCGACTGCTACAAATGGATGATTGAAAAAAGAAGCCCAACCAAACTTAACCATTCAATGGGCAAAGTTTCCAGTAGTTAGCTAGGATCATCAGGATGCTATGATTCAGGAGCAAGTCCACCCCCTGTTGGTTACAACAGGAACATTTTGGGTCTCACACGTGAGCCACATGTCCAGAGCAGTGTTGTAAATAGCTTATGCTATGTAGTGTGTAACTTACTCTATGTAGCATAGCTTGGCTTTCATGCTATGTAGCTCATGAAAATAGCTTAAATCATGTGTAGCCTGCACTACATGCTACGTAGCCTACGATACATGCTTTGTAACTTATGCAACAAGTTATTTTTTTACTAAACATTAAAATTAATTAATGTTTTCAGTGATTTTAATAAACTAATATAATCAAGAGTATTAAATCAATTCCGTAGTTATTTTTTTTATGTTTATACTCTTTATCTTTAACCTATTTTTCCTGTTGTTTTAGGATGTGTTTGGCTGCATCAAATATCACGACCAAGCACTACCTTATTAAAAATCTAGAAGTAGCATGTAGCGTATGTAGCTTATGCCTCGTGCTTTAAAGGGGTGAATGCCATGCTACATGCTATTCGCTGTTTAAAACACTGGTCCAGAGATGCACCTTCTGGTAACTAATTTTGATGCAAGTGTTTAGGACTTGATCCTTTCACCATGCATACACCCACACATGAATATATGCAAGAATAGCTCTCAAAACTCAATCAATGTAATTCACACCTAAAATTGTAACAATAACTTGATTTTCACAATGTCCAAATGATCGAACCCATCCACCCACCAGAAAGGTCCTCTACCTTTGCCAGAAAGCCAATGATAAGTAACGAGTGATCATCAAAAGGGTCCTCTATCTTTCCCCAAAAGTTTCCTTGTTGTCGAACAATGGAGATAAGATGTAGGGAGGAAAGGTAGAGTAGCCTCAATTGATGTGACCTGACCCACGAAAAGAAAAGTTCAATTCACTTTATCACGCCATCACAATATGGGAGGCTACATTCTCATTCATTTCGATGGAAACATGTGCAACTTGTAATTTGGTGTGTGTGTGTGTGTGTGGGGGGGGGGGGGGGGGGGGGGGGGGGGGGGGGGGGGGGTTGTTGGTGTTCAAAAGCATGAGCCAACCTACATTGTCATGCTCATAATATCCATACTCAAAACACCAGAAAAAATTATTCCAAGCCAAATAGAATAACTTATAATGATACAATCAAGGCCTGAAAATTGCAAGAGTACCTGATCTAACAACATCCAAATAACAACTTTCAATAAAACCCATGTCTAACTCACGCATTAATGTATGTAAGATTGAACATCGTACGATTGCATTATGCAATGTCATGGGAAAAAAAAAAGAAAAAAGAAAACATCGGAAGGCTCATTAGAAAGAAAAGCACCATTAATCCAAGATAACAAGTACCTGCTGAAACAAGATAAACATGTCTCTCTATTTATACATGTTAGAGAACATTCCATTTTGATGCTCCCTGACACCATATCTTTTGTAATTAGGGTTCTCTTAATAAAGAAATTTAAAGAGGATATTAAATTAATCTCTCTCAGTTTTCCCCAAATACATGTTATCAGAGACAACACCACGTCCTATATTCGGGTCACAGAAGGTATGAACTGTGGAAAGAGCAACCAGTGGAAAGGGCAGCTTGGACTAGAGTAAAAGCTGCCGCAAGGTGGAAAGGGCTATCTGGATAACCAGAGCACAGCCATCAAAAGGTGGAATGGGCTACATAGACAACCAGTGCAGCTGCCATGGTGGAACCAGCTACCTCTAAAAGAGACCAGAGTGCCACCACAAAGTGGGCTGCCATGGACATTGGCTGTGGAGCATGTTGGTATGTTACAATCCCAATGGTTTAAGGGCCTACCTTGACGCGTTCCATCGGTCCTGGGGCTTTTGGTGTCTTGGTTAGGTTCTATTTTATTTCAGTGCTCGTTTGGGGACACTATACATTTTGCTTTGGGTTTTAGGGGAGATTCAGGAAAAAAATAATTAAAACATCATGAAAAGAAAATTGAGAACTCAAGAAAATATACCTTCTGTACAAGATGGGTAGTTCCCCTCCCATTGGGAAGAGGAACGATCTTGGAGAGAGTTACGCATGTTTCTTTCTGGGTCAACTCTCCACAGTTACCACATTTTAGCTGAAAATCAAATCACAAAGAATAAGGAAAATGATCAAAGTAGAAGCAACAAAATAGAAATTCATTAACTGAAGATAATGATCAAGGACTCATGTTTCCAATTTCTGAAAATATCCAACCGATGATAATATCCAAGACCATCCATCCACATTATAAGAAAACATTTAAAAATTCAAAAATTATAAGGAAAATTAGAAAGAGAAGAAGAAAAAGAAAAAACCATCAAATACCCATTATTCCAAACTCTACACAAAGATCCAAGAATTCAACGATCCAAAAAACATGTAATGTCGAAAACCCATTTTCAGAAAATTCTTATTCAAGAAATCAATGATTTCAACAGGACAAAAGAAATTCCCAAAAGCAGAAAACCCCACCATCTAAAGAAAGAACTCACATCCAACTGGTTTGACGACGAGTTGCCGTCCAACCAGCAGATAACCATCCAACCCATCCAATAGGTTGGCCCCAGACATGATGATCTCCTCATGAAAAAATCAGCTCCATCAACTCATCTTGGGGGCCACACCATGGATTATAATGTGTAGCCGCTGATTAACAATACAATACAAGTGTGGTCCGTGGATGGAGCTGATTTTTACAGAAGGTGATCCTCGTAGTGGGCCCAACCTAATGGACGGGTTGGATGTTGCACGCACACGAGACGTTGAAAGTAATCCGCAGGTTGGATGTTATCATCTGTCATCTAACACAAAACTCTACAAGCTCAAAACGATTCAAGAATTCGATGATTTCAAAACGGAAAAATTCCAAACAAAAATTAAAAACATAATCTGAATATAAAATAAAAAACCCATCTCTCCAAAATCTAAAAAGATTCAAAAACTCAAACATCCCAATGACAAAGATAGAATGAAAGATGGGTTTTGGGAAGAAATGAAGGAGAGTAACGCAATGCCTTGAAAAAGTAAGGGAAGTCAGGATTATCTGCGCCTCCTTGAGGCTGGAGATTGGTGAGATTTTCAAGCTCTGCTGTGAACTGCAGCAAGAAATTCACCATGTTTCGGAGCTTTTCTTTCTTTGGTTGGGAGAAATGGATTTTCTGGGTTCTTGAAATGAAGGAATTCCAAATGCAAATGCTCTGAATTATAAAGTAGAACTTCGATAATCTGGCGCGATGGATGATACGCAGGCGCCTTGAAATTGCTTGCGTGGCATAAAGCAATTCGAATTAAACTTTTATATATATATATATATATATATATATATATTAAAAAATTAAGATTTTTTTATTATTATCTGACTATCATCAGTGGACAATTATTGGACGGTTTAAAATGAAAATATCCCATGATTCTATTTCAACAAACAAGTGTCCGCCAATCAGAGGTTAGAATTGTTCAACCAATCTGATTTTGGGTGCATGACTGAGAGACTGTGGGGTCCACAATTTAGTCGGTTTGGTTTGATTTACTGTATACCACGTGTACAATTTCTGACTACCTGAATATGAAGCGTTGTACGTAGCTAGAGCATCAAATACCTTTCCTCTGTAAAATGGAAGCGGATTGCGTACTGAGTAACTCCGCACGCTAATCGTGCGGAGTAAACTCTGTGGGGCCCACCGTAATTTACCTATTTTATCCACTCCGTTCATCCATTTTAACAGATAATTTTAACTATGGTGCCAAAAAACGAAACATATCAGAATCTAAAGTGCACCACACGACAGGAAAAGTGTGAAATGAATTTCTACCATTGAAAAATTCTTGGAGGACACAGAAGTTTTGGATCAAGCTGATATTTGTGTTTTCCATTCATCCATATCCATGTGATCTTATGAACAGGTTGGATGACAAATAAACATCACTGTAGGGCCTGGGAAGGTTTCTACGGTGGAAATCATTATTCCCACTGTTTCCCGGGGCATGGTCCACTTGAGATTTGGATATGCTTAAATTTTGGGTTCAACTATTAAAATGAGCTGGAAAAACATATAGACGGAATAGATAAAGCACATACATTTTAGGTGGGCCACTTGAGTTTACTCCGCACGATAAGAGCGTGCGGAGTTACTCCGCATGCAATCCGATTCCCTGTAAAATAGGAGTTATATGTACTCAGGTAGCGTATGACGCTTGATACGCAGTGACTCAGAAATTGGATACGTGTCATGCATTAGCCCAAATTAAACTGACCAGATTGTGGATCCCACTGCTTCCAAATCATGGTACTAAAATAAAATGGTTCGAATAATCGTAATCTCTGATTTGTTGATACATTTTCGTTGAAGTATGGCAATTTGATATTTTTATTTTAACTGTCAAATAAATGTAAATGAATCTGATAGCCGGGCAATTAAATAAGCGTAAAATTTTATGAATGATATGTATAAATTTAGAAAAATAATGCGAATGGTTTATTTTGACTTATTCATATGCTACATTTTTCAATTTTGAAGTAACATGGTATTAGAAAGGATGGAATGGTATTTGGTGGGATTAACATTATTTATTGCACAATAATTACATGTTTATGGTATTTTCACCTTCCGATTCTATGTTTGGGATCAAATTCTTACATAAGAAAAACATTTGATTAAACAAAATCATACTTGATGGACTATAGAATTATAATCAATGGACCAAATTCATAAGAAATGTTAATCACTTATACATGTATATAACCATAGTATCATGTATAAAGGGCTTATATAGATGGAGGGACGGCATAAATAAAACAATTAACAACAATGAGGGCTACATACAATGTATGGGATCAATGCAATTCCATCTCACCTAATCTCAAGCCTAGCATCTTCCCAGAACATTACATAGAATTTGCATTGAACCACGTATAATTCTCATCGAATACCATGTGCCAAACGCCTTAAATGGTTGTGTATCATTCATGAGTCATGATATTGTTGCATTATATAAATTTTTTAATAAATTATAAACTTGGATTGCATCCTGCCACTTGAGGATAGAGGCTCTTTTAGGCCCACGGTGATATATGTGTTTAACCTACGTTGTTCATTCATTTTGAAAGATGGGCGTGAGGCTCAAGTAGACCATACCACTGGAAGAAGGGTGATAATGATGCCTACCGTTGAAACCTTTCTAGGGCCCTTTCTGATGTTTATTTGCCATCAACCTGCTCATCAGGTCTCATATACCTGGATGAAGGGAAAGCACAAATATCAGCTTGATGAAAAATTATACTGCTCCCAAGGAGCTTTTAATGGTGAGTGTTCAATCCCCACCGTGTGATCTAGTTTAGTCTTTCATTTCTCTCATTTTTTGTCTCATATGCTAAAATGATCTGGAAAAATGGATGGCCGGAGTGGATAAAACATATACATCACGTTGGGCCCCACAGAGGCCCTGCTTGGACCGAGTCAGTGTGGCAGGACGCATTCCGCATCCTTCAGCAACGGTCCTCGAGCGAGAGGGCGGAACACGTTTCAGAGACTGGCAGGCAGTGGAAATGTGACAGATCTGAGCCATCCATCAGGTAGGGCGCACTGTGAACATGCCATCAACTGAGGCACATGGGCACGTTGAATTTAGACCGTTGGATCATTTCATCTAACGATGCAGTTTTTAAATGCAAGTTTGACCTGTATGATCAATGGACCAAAGGTATGAGATCTGCCTGGTACATGCTTTTCCTCTTCACGTGAGGGGCCCTCATTCAATCACGACCCTTTAGAAGATCACATAAGCGGCTGCACATAATAGAACGCTTGCTTGTGATGGGCCCCACCATAGATGGAGTCCCATCCATAAATTTTCATATTGGAGATACCATCCGTCCCAGCGATAATTGCTATTTTCAGATTAGTGTTGTGTTTATCGCTGTCGGTTAGTCTGATCCACCAGAATTTTTGGGGATGACATATCCATTGGGAGCCCATCAGATCAACGGTTCAGATCTTAAATTCCTAACCCATGGGCCCTATAGAACCGGTGCATATGTGGTAATGCATGGGGACCCATTATTCCTTCAATGGTAACGATCCTGTGCAATGCAACTCAGCTGCACCGCGCGGGGCGCGGCGACTGTAGGGACCAACGTTAATAATATTTATGTGTTTTGTATCTACGCTGTCCATCGTCCATACGTTTTGCAGCCTATTTTAAGGCATCAGCCCAAAAATTAAGTTGATCTAAACCTTAAGTGGACAACACCACAACAAATAATAGCATTGAACGCTCATAGTTGAAAAGTTCGTGGCCACAAGAGTTTTGGATTAGCTGATATTTGTGCTTTTACCTTCTGGTTGGATAAAGATAGGATAGTGTGAGCCCAAGCGGCCGTGTGGTGATGCGTTAGGTGCTATGGTGCTTCCCATGATGTATGCATTTTATGTCCATGTAACATTGGTTTTGTGAGTCATTTAAGGCATGAACTAAAAAATAAAAGCATATCTAAATCTCAAGTGGACCATACAGTAAGAAACAATGGTGATTTAATGGCTATCATCAAAAACTTCCTGAAGGCCATGAAAGGTTTGCATCAAGATAATATTTGTGTTATTTCTTATAAAGGTTTGTGTGACCATATCAACAAGTTGGATGGCAAATAGATATTACCGTGGAAGTTAGGAAGATTTCAACGGTAGGTTTTCCTTTCAGCTTTTTTTTGTTTTTTTCTTTTTTTTTAGTACACACACCCCATTGTTGGTACACCCACCTTAAGGTTAGTCACACTGCAATGTTAGCCACCCCTACTTGGGAATCGGTACCAAGACCTTAGGTTATCTTCACTAGATCTACCACTTGAACTGTGGAGCAGGGTGTTTGTGGTGGGGTTCACTATAACTTTGGATTAGCCTCAATTTTGTGTTCATGCCTAAAATGAGGTAGCAGAATGAGCAAAGGGCATGGAGACAAAACATATACATTCCAGCTGTTGGAGTTTTCCTCCTTATTACACAGAGGAGAGAGAGATGATTTTTTGGTGGTCATTGATCGGTCGACGCCTCCTGGTTGATCGGTCAGAAATTTAGCCAGAAATTAGTTTTGTTGCTGGACTGTTTTTTGTCTAGTTCGACCGGTCAGGGGTCTTGGTTGACAGACAAGTTAATAATTCAAGTTTTCTCCAAAAACTCTTTAGACCTATTTTTAGTGTGGTCGACCGGTCGACGGCTCACGCGAACTGCTATATGCAATTTTTTATTTGGGTTCTAACTCTTGCATGAGGTTGTAAGAGGGCTTCCAAATCAAAATTAGCTAACTTAATTCAGAGTTCTACACGTCGGAAGTAAGAGAGCGAAAGAGAAAGAAAAAAAAGAAAAAAAAAAAAAAAGAGGAAGAGAGAAAGAGAAAGAGAGAGTAAACTTGTTGGAAGATGATGTTTTGCTTGTAAAGGTGATTCACAGTGCAATTGACGTCTCGATTCTTCAACGTCCTCGTGCTCGGTGAGATCTCTCAGTTTCTAGTCCTTTTATTGTTTATCTATCCTTGTGTGGGTAAAGAAGGTTAGATCTAAGCGGGTTGTGCTTGTGATTGGGGTTGTAAACAATTATCTTGATGGTAGATTGTTTGTCTGGACGAGGTTCCCTGATTTTTTACCTCTTTGAGGGTTTTCAATGTAAAAAATCTCTTATGTCGTGTGGTTGGTAATTTGCTTTAGATTATTGCATTATCATATTTTATAATTCAAGTGGTTTGGAGAGCGAGATCTTCAGATTTTTTGCAACGCACCCAACACCAGCCCCCACAAACACCTAACACATCCAAGCAACATCATCTGCTCCATATCCATCTAGGTCCGTGAGACCTTAGCAACCGATAAGATGGAATAAACATTGCATTGGACCTTAGGCAGTTTTCAATAGTGGGTGCTCAATTATCATTGCTTCATTAGCATGAGAATTAGAAATGCTCCATTTTTTGTCTCATATCCTGAAATGAGCTGACAATATGTGGCATAGATATAAAACACACACATCACATTGGTTCCACAGTCATGGACCCATCAAGCTGGGTGGTTTTCTGGATTCACTAAGTCAGCATCCCACTACATTGCCATACAAATGACTTGCGTTGGATGGATGAACTATCTAATGATTGATGTTCAGGACATATGAACTATCAAACCGCACGTCTTGGTCAAGAGTGGATGTGCTGTTTGAAAAAACTTAATTTCAGGACTAAGTACTACGAGTGACAATTTTTGTGATTTTGAAAATTCGGACCGTTTGATAAGGATAAAAAATTAAGCACTTAATGTTAAAAGCCAATTAAATTTTATGATTTTTTTTTTTAATCCAGCATTTTTAACTTATTAGGTGATTGTATGTAAAAATTATGCAGACCCACCATCTCAACCTGACGCAAGCAGCTTGGAAGTGGTATGTGCGACACAGTAGTGCACATCGGTTGAATGATCCTAATTGCATGATTGCATCCACTAACGCAGATTTAAATACTCAAACTTTGTCTTTGATACCCTATCAAATAACTACTTGCTCTAAAAGCTCTACTAATTAGAGGGTTATGTATCAATGTATATAGAGGGACTTTAACAATCACCAAGGAAACATGGGGCCCACTGTGACGATGTGTTTCATCCACACTGTCCATCTGTTTTTTTTTTTTTCAGCTCATTTTACCTCATGAGCCCAAAATATAAGGCAGATCCAAAGCTCTAAATGGACCATACTACATAAGCAGTGTAGATATATAATGACACCCACCCATGAAAAACCTGTTGAACAGAAAACACAAATATCAGTTTAATTCGAACTTCAACATTCAAAAAGTTTTCAATGATAAGCATTTAAACCTCGCTATTTCCCCTAATGTGGTGCACTTAAGCTTTGGGTGTTTCATTTTCTGCACCCGTGCCATGAAATGAGCAGGCAGAATGGATGGACAGAACTCACACATGACAATGGCCCCACAGAGTCGAGTCACCAGGGTATCCGGCTCCTCCTTCTCACCATATACTCCTTGGGAAGGTGCATCAGAACCTTCCAATTAATGGGCTGTAAGTTGAATTTGATAGCTCAAACTTTAAAACATGCTCGGATCTTTTTCTTTTACACTGTCCATCGTCCAATGGCCAGGATGTTAAATCGGTGTAAGTTTCTTAACAGTGGCCCACCTAATGTAGGTCCCACTTGATGGTTCGGATCACCTCCATCTACCCACAGCAAATGTGTGAGGGTGATGTATCAATCCTGGTCGACCATCTAGTGGGCCCTACAACAGATGGAATAAGTTTCAAAAACAAGATTTATCTATTAGGCAACCTGATAATCTTTCTTCACTTCAATGTACCAAGTGTCTGACCGTTTTTTTTTTTTTTTTCTCTCTATTTTGAGCCGTACTACCCCTTTGTCCCAAGCTAGTAACAGGCTGAGGCTCTGAGGGGTTATTGCTTTATCAAAACCATTCATCCATTTTGCCGTATCATTTTAGGATAGGAGCCAAAACATGAGGTAGATCCAAGGCTCCAGTGTACCACACCATTGGAAGCAGCGGAGCTAATGACGCCCCTTTAAACCTTCCTAAGGCCTACCTTATTTTTAATGCCATCCAACCTATTCATAAGTCACATAGACCTGAATAAAGGCAAAACACAAATATCAGCTTGATTCAAGAGCTTCTAACGGTGGTCATTTTATCCTCATTGTGTGTTCCACTTGAGCTTTGTATCTGCTTCGTTTTCTGTCATATATCCTAAAATGATATAGCAAAATGGATGGACGGTGTTGATAAAACCATATATCACGGTGGACCCCTCAGAACCAAGTCTGTTCTGAGCTCAGGATAGGCGAGGGTAGTATCTAATCCGTGTCAGTCCACCGATGAGATGACTAGGATCATCAGATCGATTGTGCAGGCTCCTAAGTTTTGAGCAATATAAAAAATGACAGTGACTCATCCACCTTACACTTGTCACTGATGTACATATGTCCAGTCCATTCAAATCATGGGTCCCATTTCCGCTACGCTCCATCACGGGACAGCGATTTGGACAGTCCGATTGCCGTATAACTATGCCACCTGTACGGTTGAAGAGTCGCCACCTTTTTCTCGAGTCCCGCCATAGATCCGTGCATTTAGAAACATTTTTTTGCACCGAGCAAAATGGACGGTCCAGATGATACGCACCCTGCCACGTTTACTGTAGAGATATGACTCCACCATATTCCGTATTGCAGGCTCTACAGTATTATCATCTCTCAAGAAAATAAAATAAAAAATAAAAAACGCGGAATCCGTAGAGCGATCTCTGTAATGTACACGCGGTAGTTCATTTCATTTGGACCGTCCATCTTATTGTAGATGAAAAGTGGTCCATAAGTTACATAGATAAAATCAAAATCAGTGAATGGAGGATATTCAGTAAAGGAAAGGAAAGAATATCGATGTAAATGACTGCGAAATAGGTGTGACTTTTTTGAGGCATGATCCGTCCATGATAGGTCCCACTGGATTGATGGTCGCGATAAATACACCCTTTGTAATGTGTAGAGATGGGCTCTGGCTAATCATCTCCCATGTTTTCTATAAGATCCGTAGCGTTGCAATTGGGAGTGGGCCCCACCGCAAAGTGCCTGGCACGTCGTTCTCTCAACTTCACTTGCAAGCAATTCAACAGTCAAAGTCAAAGCAACTCGACCAGACCCAGTGTGGACGCTGTAGATGTTACAAAAATCACAACGCTCGGGCCATTCTAGCCGTCCAAATGTTGACCATTAAGTGGACGGTAAAAAAAGAGATCAATCACATGCATTTGGCCATATCATAATTACCATACCTTAGAGCTGTTTGAGGCCCATGTGTGATGTATATAAGAAATCCAAACCGTTCATCCAGTGCACAACCTCATTGCCACCGTACGTCACGAGAATCGTCATCACCCAAAACTTGGGGAAGCAATGTACAATCACACTTAAAGCCTACATATTCACATCCCGTGGCCCCCATGAGTTTTTAAATAGACCAAATTTTGTTGTATTCCTTCATCCTGGTGGCTTGCACCCGATGACTGGATTGGATGGCATATAAACAAGATGGTGGACGCCACATTCCTTATGAAAATTTCTAGGATGGACGTCATCCCCCATTGTTACTTTGGTCCACCGGGATTGGGAGGTCTTGCAAGTTGCATCTATGAGGCGGCTTCGCTGGGTCCCTGACTGTGGGGCCTAGCTTAATACATTTTTCTTATATCCACGCCGTCCATCCGTTTCGCCCGCTCACTTTAGTACACGGGCCCAAAAATGAGGAGAATCCAAATCTCAGGTGGATCACACCACAGGAAACAGTGGTGAATGAACCTTAAAAGCTTCTCGTGGCCCACAAAATTTTTGGATCAAGCTGATTTTTGTGTAATCCCTTCATTCAGATCTTTGTGACCTTATCAACAGGTTGGATGACAAATAAACATTCCGGAGGCCCCCAAGAAGTTTTTAATGGTGGGCGTTCAATCCCCACTGTTTCCTTTGGTGTGATCCATTGGAGATTTGGATCTGCTAGATTTTTGGGTTCATGCTCTAAATTGAGCTGGAGAAACGGATGGATGGCGTGGATGTAATACAAATATATCAAGGTGGACCCATACTAAGGGATCCATCCCCCTCGGTGTATCCGCGGATCCTCTGAAGCCGCGTCCTTGCATCTAATAGACGGGTTGGATAGCAATCACACATCATAGCGGGCCCCACACAGCTCGTCCGTCCGAAGATAAGCAATTCAAAATCCAAATTAACGGCCGATGGTTGAGATTGTCCCACGCGTGGTTTTAAGCTACCTTCGCAAGGGAGCCACTTAGGTGTAACTCCTAGAACAGCTTAGTAAGTGTTACCCCTGCCGTGTGGCCCACATGGATAGTATTTTTTATATCCACGCCGTCCATCCGTTTCTCCAACCCATTTTAAGGATGGTCTTCCAAAAATTATGCAAATCTAAATCTCAAGTGGACCATACCACTGGAAACAGTGCTGATTGAGTGCCCACCATTAAAAATCCCAAAATTCCAAGCTCTTGATAATGTCAAGAAGGTTTGGATGAAGGGAAAATTTTAATATCAGCTTGATCTAAAACTTTTGTGGCCCGCAAAAAGCTTTTAATGATTATTCATCACTCTCTCTATTGGTATGGTCCACCTGAGATTTGGATCTTCTTATAATTTTGGATCGCATCTTAGAATTAGGCGTAACAACGTATGGACGGCATAGATATACAAAAAATACATCAATGTAGGCCCCACACGGCAGGGGTAACACCCACTAAGACCCGGATTGCCTGCAAAAGCCTTTGTCGGGCATCTCCTTCACTAGGAATCTAAGTGGGGCTCAATGTGATGTTTTTGAAAAATCTACCCCGTCCAACTGTTTTGTGAGATCATTTTAGGCGTTGAGACAAAAAATGAACTGTTTCCAAGAATCAAGTGGGCCGAAAACATGATGATTGAATTTCCACAGTTGAAATATTCGTTAGGCCACAGAAGTTTCGAATCAGAATAAAATTTGTGTTTTCAGTTCATCTCAGTAGGAATGACATTATGAACGGTATGGATGGCATATAAACATCAATGTGGACCCATAGAGGTTTCAACGGTAGGATTTCCCTACCTACCTTTTGCTTTAATACGGCCCACTTGAGTCTTGGATCCTGTTCATTTTTGGTCTAAACGCCTAAAATGATCTCACAAAATGGTTGGATGGCATAGATTTTTCCACCTTTGAAACCTTCCCAGGCCCTACAGTGATGTTTATTTGTCATCTAATCGGTTCATAAGATCACATGGATACGGATGAAGGAAAAACACAAATACGATCCAAAACTTTTATATTCTCCAAGAATTTATCAACGATAGACATTCAGTTCACACTTTTTCTGTGGTGTGGTCCACTTTAAATTTTTATATGCTCCATATCTAAAATTTTCTGTTAAGATGGATGGACGGAGTGGATAAAATACGTAAATCACAGTGGGCGTGCGGAGTTACTGACTAAGCAATCCGCTTCCGTTGCGTGGAAAGAAGATTCGCGCGTGGTGCGTGCATGCCACTCGCATTATTCTATTTATATGGGAGAAGACCCCGCACCTTCGAAAGCCTGCGAAGAGGTCTGAGAGAATTCGATTCAAGGTATGTGCATTTCCTCATCCGTCTTCTCTCTCATCAGAAATTACATGCTTGAGTTTTTGAAATCGATTGATATCTCACGCTTCACATCCGATCTGATTGAAGCACGATTCGAAGAGGTGTAGATTTATTTTCTTCTCCTTCTTGCTTTTTCCCCCTTTTATCTGTAATTTTTGCTGCAGAAAACCCTAATTACTGGAAACCTTAGAGAATTAGGGCACTGGAATTTTATTTTCGTCAATGATATAAGAGAAATTCTTAAAATTAGTGATGCAACTAAATGGCCACACAAGCTGGTTGATCTAAGATCTGATCAATTCTACTTTTCAGATTGTCTTGATTGATGATCTGGACCAAATCAACGGTCTGATGATCAATTGGATAGGATCAATCGTCAACTTAAATTGTGGGATATGTGGGATCAATCATTTGGTCACGACTTTCATAAGTTTTATTTATTTAGTTAGGGGTTGTTTGGATGGTGGTAAATGGTTTAAGTTGTAAATCTAGTAAATCATTTACAGTAAATGATTTACAGCCTGTTCTGTTTGGCTTTAAGTTGTAAATGATTTGTGTTTGGATAGCCAGTAAATGGTTTATATCCTGTAATTTTGCATTCACAACTGAGATAGCTTAGAAAAGTAATTCATTAAAAAACATTCAAATGGCATAATTTTAAAGTGGATCATTGGGTTAAACCCATCTCACTAAAGCTTAGGGTTGATCCTCACATTAAACCAAGCAGTAGGTGAGCCATAGAAGTGGGCCCATGAATTCAAATGATCTTTTATAAGGCCAGTAGTTAGATCTGCTGCCGTTGATGGAGAGAGAGAGAGAGAGAGAGAGAGAGTCGTAGGAGTTCTCAGATACAATGGAGAGAGGGAGGTGCGTATCTCCCAGCCTCCAAAAAAGGAGCTGTTGGAGACTTCTTGCTAGTAAATCATTTGCTAGCAAATGAAATCCCAGCTTCTTGCTAGCAAATGAAAAGGGGGAAAAGGTGGTAAATCATTTACAACTAGTAAATGAGCATTTTAGGGCATCCAAAAACAAGTTGTAAATGATTTGCTAGTAAATAATTTACAACTTGCCTCATTTACCACCATCCAAACGGCCTCTTACACTTTAAGGTGAGATTGTCTCGTGATTTAGTTAATAAATTCTCTTTTGTATTATCATCACTTTCTTGGAGGGCCACTTTTGGGGCAACAAACGATGTCCGAATGATACGAAGTTAGTCCCATTTGATAGCCTATTGAGTAATCTTTCAAACGAGCCCAAGATCATGCAATTCTTGGGCCGTTTGGGTGAGATATGTCCCATTTATATAGGGACAGGATTTAGGGGCAGTTTGGTCATTTTCTATTATTGGTGCTTTTTTGCTTTTCATTTTAAGCCTATATAGAAGGCTATGTTATGATGATGTAATGTATCATTATTATGATGATGGAATAAAAATTCAGTTTTCAGGTTTCTTTCTTTGGTTTTATTCAGTGGAAGATTTGGAGAAGGGTTTTTCCACGGTCTCTATCATTTGGCTAGAGGATTGTTGAGTTCTTTCCTACAATCTCTCTATAATATTCTTTGATATATTTGTGTCCCCTCTTTGGGTTTGCATTAACTAGGCAAAAGACATCGTTGCAGATAAGTGTTTCGATCTTTGTATATATGTACTGAATTAGGTGGATCACCATTAATAACAGTATGATCTACAGTTCAGATCTTAACTTTTAAGAACTGAACAAATTTTGATCTATGGTTGATAGTTTTTGCTTAGCGAGCAAGTAATTGTTAATTATTCTAGATCTATGGTTCAGATCATACGTTTTAGTTTGATTTGGTTCTCATGAAAAACGCTTCAGAGTTTGGCTTGAATCATTGGTAGTGTAACTCTTCTGAAGGCACCGAAGTCCATGCATGTATGGCCCTTGGTTTGTTTATCCACACTGTTGATCTGCTTGGCTGCCTTGTGTGTGGAGGATGTCTCAATAGTCCTGCAGATTGGAAGATTTTAAACCTTCGATCTGTTGCCTCTTTACTATTGAATGTGGATTATTTCTGTACTTCTCCTTACCTGTCTATTTGTAGGTCATGGATCTAGGGGTTAGGATCTTACCATTTTGGAGATTGTTGGGGTGTCATTCATCCATGGATGACCATCCAGTGAATAATCATCGCCAAACCATGGCCCCACATATCTGATATTTAGGCCTCTAAACAAACTTTAGATTTGACGAAGCTTAGGAACCATTAATCAGTTTAGCCTGTGTTTGGATCAGCCTTTGAGAACATTAATATACGACTTTGGATTTCTACTCTTACTCTATTAGTAGAACTTCCAAAAACCGTGAAACAAAATTCTTTTGGATTTGAAAGAACTCTTTTGTTTTCCCTAATACAACACAAAACATCCCCATTTCGTGTTTTTTGGAAATCCCAAAATCACAAATCAGTATTCTCCTCTTATGAAATTAGGACTCTCAATGGAGCGGGTTAGATCCGAGATCCGATTTGCTCCGAACCCGTATAATGCAGAGTTGGATCTTAAAATAGGTTTGATTAATTAAATGGACCGGATTCGGATTCACAAAAATAAATCCGAATCATATTCGGGTCAGATTTGGATCTAGTAGCGAGATCCAATCGGATCCTAACTATTGCATGGTTCAAGCCTTCAACTGAATCCTTTTGAGAAAAGTGGTCCTAGGGCCCACTCGTGGGGCTCATTATGATGTATATGTTACATCTATATTGTCCATCCATCCTGACAGATCATTTAAGGCCATGGGCACGAATCTGGAGAAGATCTAGATTTTAGGTGGACCATACAACATGGAACAATGAAGTTGTGTCCACCATTGAAACTGTTCCAAGCCCACTGTGATGTATATATGCCATCAAAAGCTACTAATATAGGTCTCTTTGGGCCCTTCATGGGCTGACTGAGTTAATGAACGGTGTAGACCTAGACCCTACTTGGCCAAGGATTAAAAAGAAGAAGAGAGAGAGAGAGAGAGAGAGAGAGAGAGAGAGAGAGAGACACTGGAACAGTAAGCGTCAAAGGCACTACTGCCCAGCGTTCTTGAGCAAAGAGGCGTATTGCGTATGCCCTTTTTGGTCGTGAATGCCACCTCGATGTATATGTTATATCCACGTCGGCCATATGATTTTCCAAATTATTTTAGGCCACATCCCAAAAATGAGACATGCCAATCTTAAATCGACCATACCACAGTAAACTGTGATATTTGCATAATTTTGTTGCTAAATTAAATATATTATATTATATATTTTTTAGATTTTTGATGGGGTGGATTCGGACCTATATTCGACCTGAATCTGATGGCTATATGGATTTTTGGATCGGAAATGGATTTGGCTATTTATAAGTGGATCAGATATGGATATCACCTTTTGGATCCAAATCCGATCCAAATCTGGCTATAAATTTTCGAACTTGGAGCCGGATCCAACTAGATCTGATCCAAAAGCCTACATATAATAGCTACACGTAGGGCTGTAAATGGTCGGATTTGGGGCGGTTTTAGCCAAAACCAGACCCTGCCCATTTACTAAATGGGTATGGGTCTAAATTTTAGACCCAGACCCTTTTACTAGATGGGCGGGTCTGGGTCGAGTCTAAGTCAACCCATCAGACCCATTTATAAATGGGTCTAGGTCTGGTCTGGGTCTGGTAGAGATCTACCCAGACCCATTTATAAATGGGTCGGGTCTAATGGGTCTGGGTCTGGATCTAGTATGCAAGCATTTTTACAAGGCTTAAAACTGGGTCAGGACGGGTCTGGGATGGATGGGTCCCTTGAAACATAGACCAAACCCGCCCACTTACTAAATGAGTTTGGGTCGGGTCCAGGTCGAGCCTAATATAGAGGAAACTAGACCCAAACCCGTTTAACAACTAGGTCTGTTCTTGGACCTAGACCCTGTACCATTTAACAAATGGGTCGGGTCTAAATGGGTTGGGTCTGGGTACCTCATTGGGTCCGCTGACCCATTTATAGCCCTAGCTAGACCCAACTGGATCCGATCCGACTCCAAGTCCGAAAATTTGTAGCCTGGATTCGGATCCGACTTGGATCCAAAAGGTGATATCCATATCCGATCCACTTATAAATAGCCAGATCCATTTCCGATCCAAAAATCCATATAGCCATCGGATTCGGGTCGGAATTTAGGTTCAAATCCACCCCATCATAAATCTAAAAAATATATAATATAATATATTTAATTTAGCAACAAAATGATGCAAATCCCACTGTTTACTGTGATATGGTTGACCTGAGATTGGCATGTCTCATTTTTGGGACGTGGCCTAAAATAATCTGGAAAATCAGATGGCCGGCGTGGATATAACATGTACATCAAGGTGGGACCCTCATTCATGCCCAAAAAGGGCGTACGCAGTACGCCTCTATGCTCATCGATGCTGAGCAATAGCGTCTTTGACGCTTATTGTTCTAGCATCTCAATCCTCTCTCTCTCTCTCTCTCTCTCTCTCTCTCTCTCTAATCTTTGGCCAAGTAGGTTCTAGGTACGGATGATACGGATGATCCACTCCGTTCATTAACTCGGTTAGCCCATGAAGGGTTTAAAGAGACCTATATTGGGTAGCTTTTGGTGGCATATACAAATCACAGTGGGCCTAGAATGGTTTCAATGGTGGACACACAACTTCACTGTTCTCTGTTGTATGGTCCACCTAATATTTGAATCTTCTCCAGATTCGGGCCCATGGCCTTAAATGATCTGTCAGGATGGATGGACAGTATGGATGTAACATATACATCATAATGGGCTCCACGAGTGGGCCCTAGGACCACTTTTCTCAAAAGGGTTTGGTTGAAGGCTTGAACCATGCAATAGTGAGGATCCAATCGGATCTCGCTACTAGATCCGGATCTGACCCGAATATGATTCGGATTTATTTATGTGAATCCGAATCCAGTCCATTTAATTAATCGGACCTATTTTAAGATTCAACTCCGCATTATACGGGTTCGGAGCAAATCGGATCTCGGATCTAACCCGCTCCATTGAGAACCCTATTTGATCCAGTTGGCTACGGATGCTTCAAGCTCTAGTGATGAAGGAAAGGGAGGTTTCCTGTTATAAAGTTGTTCTTTGGTTCCTACCTGTGGTCCCAACAAAGTCTGATTTTAAAGGGGAGTCTAATAAGCTTGTCCTCTCACTAGTATCCTTCGGCAAGAAAGTGATGCTGTTGTCTGATTCAAAGTCCTTCTGGAGTCACTGTTTTCTGTAATTTAAAGAGCTGTCCTTGGTTTGATTAATACGGTTACGAAGCGCCGTGGCTTTTCTGGCAGGTGGGATGTGCTCTGCCCAGTTTGCCATATCCAAATGTCGAACTGGGGGACAACTGAACCTTAGCTGGATGAGGTTTCATAAAGAAACTGCCCGTACCAAAAGGGCTTCTGGATGGCTGTTAACCTGATTCACAAGGGATGTACAAAATACCATGTTGATTCCAATTGGGCACATAATTATCAAGGGAAAGAAATGAAAGTTTCAGGAGAAACTAACATAAAATACATGTGTATTATTTACGTTTTGGATTTGGATATCTTTAATGTGCGTATTTGATTTCTTATTCTTATGTACAAGTTAAACATCCATTCTGCTCCCTTTTGCCCTCAGTCCCTAGAGGGCTTGGTGTTACAGAATACTTGCACAACATTAGGCTTGTTGTTGAGAGCTACCTCAATCAATGATGGAAGTTATCATACCTATCACTGTATTTATCGAAACGAAAAGAAAATAAAGAGAGAAAAGGGCCATCAAAATCATTCCAAAGGGAAAAAGAAGAAGATATTATTTTCTTTTGACATTCTAGAAGTAAGGGCTTTGAGCCTTGAGTAGTCAACTGCAAGGCCTCACAAATCGGTTTTAATAGGTCTCTTGCTAATCCAAAGAGACGGTAACTCCTTAGAAAACATAGAGCCTTCAGTCTGTCCTTACATAGTTGCGAAGGATTTCACATTCAACAAGTACTTGGTTTGTATTGGTATCAGTGAAGTAAGCACTCCCGGAGGTTTTGAGTACACTTATAATCTAAAACTACATCAATACTGAAGAAGTGTGTTGGTATCTCATCGTAGAAGAACGGACTATGCTGCTACATTAGCTCGCATAGCTTGTAAATGATGACAATGGGCTACTTGTGTCAGACATGACAAAGTAGCCATACTGTTGCTGGATACTATGGGATACTTGTAAATGTTTTAACTAAATCCTATTGTTTAGGTTTGTTATTTTTGAAACTGTGACAGCTTTCTTTCATTCTTGTTGTAATATATATTTGTGTTTGAATTGTAGAAATTGCAAACATTTAAAATTTCATTCAGAAAGATTAAAAACTATATCCTGCTTAATAAAGCAAATTGAATGGATTATTTCAAGTAAAAGTACACAAAACTAAATACAAAGGCATGATACAAATGGGATAGCTGTATCCATATCCACATTCATTCTCCAAACTTAGAAAATGGAGAATTGTTTCTCCTTTTGTGTGCCTGTATCAGTGCCTATTTATAGGTTGTTGTAGCTATTTTTCCTTCAGTTATTTTCCTTGAAGACTGGACTACAACACTGACATGCTATTGTTTTGTCAGTAGCACCATGTTGCATAACAGACACTAAGTAGTTGTGGTCGGGACCATATGATTCTGCATCCTGTCATATGTTGTCGTAGACATATGCCTTGTTTCTGTGGGTTACCGCCAGATTGCAATAATTTGGTCAACTCCCTTTAGCTACACACATTTGTTAGGTTTTATTATTATTCTTATCTTTTGGAACATTTCATTTCATGACATGGGAAAAGGCATGGGATACATTCACAGGATTTGAGTCCTATTATATTGGCCTTTGGGGTTTTAGTAATGATTAAGAGGAAGAGTCGGGGGCATTCAGGATGGGAATAATGATTAAGAGGGTAAGCTGGGGGCATTTGCGTTATTAACGGCTTGTCTGGCACTTGCATGCTCTAGATATCAACTGTTCACAACTTCTCCTTTGTGGGTGGTGTGCAAATATTCATGCTAAGGTGCAGTGAGAGGCCTGATCGTGTAGGTGCGTCAGTTGTGTTGGTTATCATATCTTGGTGGGTTCCCTGCTGTTTTAGCAGCCAAGTACTCGAGAATGATTTTTCAGTGTGTATGGGTGCTTCATGATTGTTAGTTTGCCTGATGATTGCCCTTCTGTTTGCTTGCCTCGAAGGTGTGTAGGTAATAGTTGGGCTGGGGGCAATGCTGTGTGACCCATGTGGGATCACGTTGGCATGTGAATGGTGTAAATGTTAGCCTCCATCGTGGCAGGAAGAAAAAATGGAAGGTTGATGCCTGGTGGAGAGACGATTGTAAAGCTTTGCTGATCTACCATTCCAAAGGCAACACCTAATCAGTTTTCAGTAAAAAAAAAAAGGGAGAAGCTAGGAGAAAGGCTACGATGAAGAGTGAAGACAATGCCGTGCCAATGAACATTTGAGGAAATCTCACCAAGTATCAGTTGATCCTCTAGAAGTTCAATAGCAATGCTTGGTCCCCCATTTGATGATATATGTAGTACTCAATTCCACTGTTCAATGCTTGGATGGTCATCTGTTTTTACTTTCGTGCTAAATATTCTTTTCGTTGAATTAATCATTCACCAGAGTCAAATTGGAATATTGGATGCATTTGTTTCGAAAAGCATTAAAAACCATGAGAATCTACATCTCTTATTTCAAGTTCTATTTTTAGCCCTACCTGAGAATCTGCATTCAATCTCAATATGACAACCTGATAAATAAGCCCATGAAATGCCCAAAATCTTCTCCAGTAGATTCCTGTCATTCAATTAAAAAATGAATTGGCCTTTCATTTTGCTGAACTCTTTTGCCTAAAACTTGTATCATCAGCCATGAAAATTTTGACAAAACCCATGTTTCCTTCTGCTAGTCTTTCGCAAACCTAAATAGAAATGGCGGCAAACAGTGGAGCACCTCCAAGGGGCAGTGCAGCAGCAGCTGCAAGCTTGCGTAGGAGGAGGGTTGGCGGTGGTGGGTCAACAGCAGGAGCGGGTGTCAACACCATGCTCCAGTTCTACACGGATGACACTGCGGGCCGCAAGATGACGCCAAACACCGTCCTCATCATGAGCATCGGGTTCATAGCATTTGTCGCCATTCTCCATGTCTTTGGTAAGCTCAACTTTGTTCCGAGATCATAGGTGGGTCTCAACATCAAAATTCATTGTAGGTGTAGTGACTTTCTCATTTTGAGTATGAGAGGAACTCTGATTTTGTGTTGTGTTTAGTCTGAAATCATTTGTTAGCTTGAACTTTCACCAGAAAGAACAAAGAAAAAGAAGATTATAATCTAGTGAGTTTTGTTAATTCTGTTTACCTTTCTACCATTAAAAGAAAAAACCAAAAAAAAAACAAAAAATCATTCCGTGGTGGAAATAAGTCGGTAGCAGTTCCCTTGAAAGAAAGGCGATGGCCACTTGAAAGTTTCCTGGCCCAAAATTTAGGCCGGTCCTATCAATGGGTGGGCCTGCCTGCATACCAAAATTGCATGGTTAAAAAGTTAGCCAACTGTCCACATTCAACGCTACAGAATTTACCCACCTGATTCATGGACTGGCCTGATTTTGGGGGCAATAGCTCATATACCGTTGTGAGGCCTGCCTAACGAACGGCCCTGAATTCATTGAAGGCCTATCACACTGGAATATGTGACCTGTATCCAGGTGTATGAATCTGCATATTTCATCTACAAATTACAAAGATCAGAATTTCCTTCTGGCGAGGCGAGGTACAGCAGGACAGCTAAAACAACAGTTCATGGGGGAAATGGGAATCTATTAGGCCTGCCTAATGGAAGTCTGAAAATTATGGTGATTGAATGATTCTGTCCATTGGCTCCCAAATATGGGATTTGTTCTTTTTTAGCTCACTTGCGGAAAATGTTCGTTTGAGTGTCTACATGACGTCTCATCGAACCTGTGGTTTTGATCTCCATACACGCTGAGATGGATGGTTGGTGCTGCATGGGAATCGGAATGACAAGAGTGGTTAGAGACAGCCGCCTATCATAAGTGGGACCCTCCTGATGAATGCTCCAGATAGTGGAGCATTGTCCCATTTCCAAATTTGAAAAGTTTTGAGTAGACTGTCAACTGTCTAAGCTCTTCATTCACTGATGCATAGCTTGGATCACAGGATAACCTACACGTCTGACTGCAGTTGGAGGTGCGTATGGGCTCGGCAGTTATCTATTTCTGCCACTTCTCACTCTCTCATGCACTCCATGAGCACATGCCTCGCTGGACATTCATCAGGTGAGCGCATGGTGATATGCGTGGTCCAGAAATCAGGCTTGGGCCACATGAGTCTGAGTCGAATGGACGATTAAAAGAAATACCTAAAGTATTCTATGTATACTCATAGCTCGCTGATGAGTGGACTGGCTTGAGTTCTGGGCCAGGATTGTCCAGATTTCACACATTCTAACTTGTGTAACCTAGACATAACATCTATAGCTATTATGTGTATATACAAGGCTATAGTTATACATGGTTGATGTGCTATTATTATCAGAGAAGTGATCGCATACACCTTTGCATGTATGTAATTAAACTGTCCATTCGAAATATTTGCGACCAACCCATGATGTGTATGTGGAATCTGGTGCACGTGGTTCTGACTACTCATGTTCACCATATGTACCGAAGAGTCATCCCGATCAAAGAGTCGATGGGACAAAAACCTCAGGGAACAATTGACGATCAGGCTAAAACCTGTACGTTCACATTTTCTTTTGGCCCACCTAAGCGGTGGAAATGATTGAGTTGTGTCCCTTCATCTCGATGGGTCACGCCAGATGAATGGTTTGCGTGACATATACACAATGCGGTAGACCCACATTCATTTGGAAATTCCTATGGTGGGTGTTCCCCTCTCCAATTTCCCCTATCATTCCTTTTGCACGCGAACTTGAGTTATGATCTAATGGATTTTGGGATTTAGGCCTAACATGGGGCGTGCATCTAATGGACGGTTTGATGACACCCATAAAGTAGGTCCCACGCAGCTCGAGTGTATGGTAAGTGCCATAGGCATCAAAAGTTTGTGATTGTTCCTTAATTATAATCACGGTGCTAGATTGACTTGAGCCAGCCTGCCTGATTACTATGGTCCGAACCGGACCTAGGCTAATCAAATCGGCTGGAAGGATGTGTCAAAAACAGATGACAGCAAAGAGTAGTTGTATCTAACCAATGTGTATGTTAACAATCCTTTTTTCCTTTTTTTTTTTTTTCCTCTCTCTCTCTCTCTCTCTCTCTCTCTCTCTCTCTCTCAACTACTTGTCGATTGCATGTGATTGGGCCCACATGATATTTGTGCCAGAGCAGATACAGTTTGGCTCTCCTGTTGAATGGTTTGTATCTGGCAGACATTCGCTATGATGGCACATGCAGACATAGAGAAGTGGCCCACATGGAAGTAACCTCATCTCCACAGTATAGCGGTCCATTTTGAGGATCAGGTATCTTGCACTTAAAAGATCACCAGGGATGGGCCACGCTACGAAAGTGGCAGTGAAAGGAAAATCCCAAGGCCAAACAATCCTTCCTCTTCTGTCTGGTTCATCGACTGTGGGGTCCACCCATTGAATGGTCGCAGTCTGTGCATGGGCTATGCATCTAAGGTGGGTGATCAGCCGGGCAACAAAATGGGGGAGTTTGGGTAGGTAACCAAATCATGTGTCCAGATAGACTTGTCCTTTTACTACATGTTGCCTGACATGGGACACAGGCTTTCATGTTACTCTTTATCTACCGTTGGGGGACAGAATATAATATAAATAAAACAGCCATTGAACCAATACTGTAAATGTTGAATACGTGGACAAGATCTGAACCCCTCATCACGTCATTGGATGGTGAAGGTCATCAATAGCCCACCTAACAAGTGGAAATGAGGTTAGTTCCATGTGGGCCACTTGAGTCCCTGTAGGCAGGCCCCTCTATAGGGCCACTGCGACGTCTGGGTGACATCAACTCCATCCATAAGTTTTGCTAGCTCGTGTTAGGATATGTTCTGAAAAATGAGGCAGATCCAAGACTCAAGTGGGCCATGTTATAGAAAGCAGTAGGAATTGAATGTCCACCGTTGAAACTTTCTTGGAGCCCACTGTGATGTTTATGTGTTATCCAAACCGTTCATAAGGTTATTTCCATCAAGAAAACACAAACAGTCAGCCTGATCTGAAACTTCTATGACCCCACAAAGGTTTCAATATTGAGAGGGGTTTAAAGGAAATTGGGATTACTATTATTGGTGACCTTTTCCAACTAAAAACGTCCTTTGCTCAACATTTTTTAACCATCCATTTGTGGGCCACTGATCGAATATGCATCATCATTCAATCACCTTAGTTTTTAGGCCATGGCCCATCCGTTCAACTGATCCACAACATCAATGGTCTAATGACGTACCAGATCTACCTGGCAGTTGGATAAACATGCCACATTTATTTATTTTATTTAATATATAATGAAAAAAAATGAAAAAAAAGGCCTACTTAAAGCCTCCCATTAAAATAGTGAAACTTTCTCATTAAAGTTTGTAAAGGATTCAACCAACTTCTCAAATTTCCCTCATCCATCATATCAATGAAATCTATAAAATAATCCACAATTTTATTTATTTATTTATATAATATATATAACAGCACTATTTATAAGGCCACAAGTAGTCCTATTTTGAAACAGACTCCATGGTTTCATTTCAACTCTCTTAGATATCTGGTTTGAGCTCTCTTTCATTTCTCATTACAAATTGTGTGCACACAGTGCTCACCGGAGGTCGGTAAGCATACATCTATCACTGTCCGAGAACGGCGAGATGGGAATCTTAGCACACGTTTCAGAATGGAAGTTTTAATGATTTGCCTCATTCGAAATGATTGTTAGATTCCCGCCGCCGTGGCGTCTTTTAATTGTGGCTGTTTAGGTTGTCGTTCGGTTGTGTTCGCTGTATTGATGGCGCTTTCTAAATCTCTTGTTTGATGACTGGCAGCGGTCGTTTTGTTGTGGTCGCTATGTCAATAACAGTGGCATGGAAAGATGGTGTTGGTTGTAATGGTAGCAGCAATTGTTATGGTTTTCGTTGAGGGAGTTGTTGAAGAAAGCAGCAGCTCTTTGAGAGATTTAGAATTAAAGAAGCAGTCTTAGACGTCTTAATAAGCCTACTGTGAAGACTATAAAGGTTATTTCTTTTGTTGTTGTTATTGTGGTCAGTCGTAGCTGCTGCAACTGCTGTTATTGTTATAGTAGCATGTGGAACTTTTTTGGGGAATTCCACTCACTAAAATTGATATTTCCACACCACTACCTAGTTAGTTTGAGGTTTGCTAGTTGCACACGTGTGAGGGAGTAGTACACATTCACACGTGGGCATACGTGTCACAATGCGACACTTGTGTGAAGTCTGAGTTTTCCATCATGCAAGCTACATTGTTCGGATCGTGACTTGGACCAACTCATTCGGTCCAGAGCTGAGTCGGATGACTCATCCAGCTCGGAATTTTACTGTTGATTAGTTGCACCAAACCATATCTGACACGACCGAGTCTGAGTCGACTCCAATGAGTTACAACGACTCGAACGAGTCAGCAATCCGTGGCTGAAATATGATCTCCTTTTGACCAAAATATGATTATTTATTATTATTTATTTTTTTATGTGATGACAGAGTAAAGATGGAGATATAATCGACTGTGTTGATATCCACAGGCAACCTGCTTTTAAGCATCCTTTACTCAAAAATCATGGAATCCAGGTTCTATTTCCTTACTTTGTCTTTCTTAGCCCAAAAGAACCCATGAGGTAATCCTAACCGCACGATTGGTGGCCCATGAATGGATGCTCAAAATGAACGGTTAGGATAATCTGATCAGAATAATCGTGGCACATTGGCCCATCCGCCATAGAATCTATTGAATGGACAGTTTTCAATGGTGATTGGTTTGCATCAACCTCTATGCTACCATCTACCGTTGGATCGTCTATTTTCTTGGATTTTTAAGTTTAATTCCCGCTGGGAAATTGTGATGAACAGATGAGGCCCACCACCTACCCAAGAGGGAATGGCCGGAAGGTTTCGAGGGCCCCACCGCAATCTGCATGGCAAAAGAGTGGAACTTGCCCGAGAGGAACGGTTCCGATTCGCAGGACCCGAAAGAGGGAGAAAATCAGTACCGTCCCCTTCCAAAGCCCCGCTAGAAGATATCCTACTGCAGCCGCAGACAACAGCTATGGCCATGAGGTTTGACATCATCGTAGCCGTTAATTATATTTGTGTATTATCTCTTTTGATTAATCCTCATTTCATCAAAAAATAGATTTACCTTTTAAATATTCAACGAGAACCGGCGAGACCATTGCCATTGGATCCAAGTCATGTGTCAATGATCTAAACCGTTGATCTGATGAGATAAACAGCTGATGGTATAGCTGCCTTAGAAATCTTCAAGATTGGATTATCTTAAGCTTGACCTACATACAAAAGAAAATAACTAAGTGATCAAAGGGTTGAAATATCACAATCTGAGCTTCTTCCTATTTGGGTTTCCCATCCAATGTGAGTCCCATCATATAAACGGTTCAGATCATAAATACAACGACTATAGTCCCGACGATTCCTATAACAATCCATCTTGAAATATATGGAAGCAATCTTCAAGTATACTTTTATTACTCATGCACACAACTCACGTAGATATCACATCCAAGACATGGGTAGCACTGATCTAGTGGTCCCTATAATGGACGGTCCATAGCACAAAAGTCCACTGATAGGACGATCCTAGCCGTTCGATTCAATTTATATAGAAACTAAAGAATGTGACTAATCTATCTTTAATTTTTTGCATCAGAATGCATTAATATTTACGAAAGATGACGTGTTTCACGGAGCAAAGGCACAGATCAATGCCTGGAGCATCCATGTTGAGCCCGGTGAATTCAGCGCTTCGAAGATCACTCTTCTCAGCAGCGACGGTCCGGATGCTAGCAGCATTCAAGTTGGATGGATCGTATGAGCCTTACTTTCATCTGGGTCCCTTTCCTTTTTTCATTTTTCTGGGTCCAAACTGCATAAAAACTGCAATTTCAGTCGATGATCACCCACATTCCACAGTTTGCTGAACTAGCATCCACCATGAAGATCAAGCTGGTGAAGAAATTGGGCCTACTCATTCATCTGGTGGGCACATTTATGATCACAAATGGATCAGATGGTCCAATCCAACGTACAGGTGATGAGCGGCCTGATTTTCAAGCCAGGTGATCTTCATGGTTGGCCCCACCCATTGCAATGATCTGAATGGTCTACGTATGTGACATATGGTGGGGAAGATATGGGTTGCATGGCAGTGTAGCGTAGCAATTCTGGTTGCTGTGCTGCTAACCTATGTTTGTTATTATCGGGTCCGATGCATTAGGGTGTGATGTTTTTCGGTGCAACCATTCTGTACAAGTGGGACCCATATTTCAGCAATCCAAGCCGTTGATATAACGGGATTCCCTGAAAATCTTCCTCAGCAGAAGATCTCAGCCCTTCGTGATAGGTTGATAGGTTTGGATCTTCAGATACAGGAGAGATGTGGATCCCAAGCCTTGGTGGGGCCCATCTCATGTCCGGATGCATCAAGACCCTGCAATTCCTTCTTCCCTAAAATGGCCAGTGTATTCTCAAACCATTTACTTGGGGTATGAATGAGGCATGCCGGGCTCAGTATGCCACGTGTGAGACATCCCAGCCCTCCATCAGGTGGGCCACACTAGATAAATCTTCCCGCCCAAAAGTCAGCCTGGATCTTTCATCAGGTGGGGCTAAGCGTATGACAAACTGGACGGCTAGAGAAAAAACTCATGTCAGCCATCAATTTATTTTATACACTTCAACACACCTGATGATTGGCCTGCTTTATTTTGGGGCTTGAATATCTAGATAGCATGGCCCACCTAATAACGGACGGCTTGGATCTTGCATGCACGCACCACATAGGCACTTGTGCTGGCACAGAACAAAACGTCATGATTAATGAACCCTAATAAGTGGGTTCCCTGGATACCACACCATATTAGTTTGTGGTATCAAGTGGGCCCCACTTCTTATTACCGTTGGATCTTGAATATTTCCTTTTCTTTTCTTTTTTCCTGATATATTCTATCATGCGGTACTGAAATTCTCAGGTACATCCGTTGCTGTTTGGAGATGACAAAACCAGATTATTTACGTACTGGACTGTATGTTTTTGTAACCTTACACAGCGCACTTTCTACATAATCCTTCACACGTGGCAAGGATGCGAACCTGGCACGTGTATGTGACATCTGATCCGTGTAAAATAAGGCTGGTCCTTTAACATACAGGCAAGATAAAGATAGACACTTCGATATAACTTTTCAACGGTCCACATTCATCGAACCCATGGAACACGCTTGATGAGTGTACCGGACCAAATTTCATGAGAAGTCATGTGCAGAGTTGTTCAAACCTTATGAACGGTTCAGATGTCTCGTACATGTTTACACGTGGTGCTGATGAGAGTGTGTTTTTGTGGTGAACAGGGAGATGGTTTTAATAGAACGGGGTGCTTCAACGTAGTGTGTCCGGGTTTTGTGCAAGTAAGCAATAACATAGTGCTGGGTGCGGATATAACTCCTCTTTCTACCTACAACGGCACCCAATACGTCATTGACCTTATGGTCTACAAGGTAACTTACAACAACCAACCCATGGCTTTGCACACTCAAGGATGGCCCACTCCACTGAGTCGGATCAGACTCGGTTTTTTCCCATCTGGTTTGGGTGCAGGGCAGATGTCACTGTGTCAGCCCCCAATAAATGCCCAACTCGGCCTGACACAGTGAGTCATGACTCGATGCGAGACTAAAATGAGTCGGTCCGAATCGCCTCATTCAAGTGGACTACTGAATTAGAATAATTAGTTCAAGAAAGAAAAAATGACCAAATTGCGATTACATTAATGTAAACGTAATTCGAGATACTTGGTCACATTTTCCCTGCTGCCAATTTGCGCAATTCAATTCAATTCTGCAGCCAAACGCGCCCATCCACATTGTGTTTCTAACTTGTTTCCTTCTTGCTTTTGGATGTATGATAGGACCCCAAAAATGGGAATTGGTGGCTCGTGTACGGCGATGAACCGGTGGGATACTGGCCCACACCTCTGTTCAAGAACTTAAAGGAAGCCACATTGATCGAGTGGGGAGGAGAAGTTCTCAATACCGCAATGGGTGGCAGGCACACCACTACCCAAATGGGCAGTGGCCATTTGCCTAATGAAGGACCCGGAAGATCGAGTTACTTCCGGAACATCCTCACCGTCGATCAGTCGAACATTTTTAGGGCCCCTGATTGGGTGGTACCCTTCAGTGACAAGCCCCAGTGCTACAATGTTAGATATGATGGTTCTAAGATAGGGAAGGATATGGGCTATTTCTTCTTTTATGGTGGGCCCGGCGAAGGCGCTGACTGCCCATGAAGGTTGATAATTAGATGATGAAAATAAGGTATTGTATGCAAGTGGACAGGGGTGGCCTCGTGGGGAAGGGTTGAAATATTTTTGTAATGGGTGGGGCAATAAATATTTTTAAATTTTATTAATTGTAAAAGGAAATAAAATGGTCAGAGTGATCGTAGGCAAGATCTAAGATTTTGAGCCGTGGAGTCGTTTGGCTGCATGAAAATGGCAATTTATAAGAACAAAAACAGAGATAATGGACCATTTGTCCTTGTAGGGTCTTCAGATTCTTGAGGGCTGCAAATGCTTTCCCCTCCCCTCCCCTCCCCTCCAGCTCAAGCGTCAAGTCGACTAATGCATGGGCACGCCAGAGTCATGGCCTGGGGCCGAGTGTTGGTTTTTGCCAGGCAGTAGCACCTGAAACTCTACAAAAAAATGATAGTTTTCTACACTCTTTGAGTTTATGAATAAGCGAGTTGGTGATTGGATAGTAGTAATTTAACTTGCAACTTAAAAGCACAAAATGTTTGGATGCTCAATTGAACTGAATTGCAATAATTTAATTCAGTAGGAGGGAGCACCAAAGTTAGGTTACCCAAACCATCGTTTCAGTTTCATACTTTCAAGTTGTACCCGCATCTGTTGCAGTTGGAATTGGGCATTCCTCTTTATAAGTTAATTGTACAATTCTTTTTTACATGAGCATCCAAACACATCCTTACTCCAAATTTAGTGCAGATGGCGAATCTTTTTAAATTGGGCATGTGGATCGAAGCTGGTTCTGCAAATTCGAAATTGGGCCATGGAATGGTGAAGCGTGGTAGTAGCATGCTGCTGGGATGAGTCAGTCAGAACCCAGTCTTTTTCATCTGTTTGGACCTGAAATTCAGACCTGAACGCGGCCCATGTCAACCACAAATGGGCGGATTGGAGCCTTATCCAGCATAAACACCAGTCCTTTCCTGTTTTTGGGTAGGCTCGAAAATCAAGCATGCGCCCAAACCAGATGCAGTAAAATCGTTAATGAACCCAAAGCTATAAAAGGCTTTGGCCTAGATGCATGTTAAGCTAGCCTGGCCATTAAGAGCAACCATACAACCGCTTGTGCCACTACAGTTCTATAATTTACAAAGAGCGACAAGCAAGAAAGGAGGATTAGTTAGAGCTGTCAACATGACAGGGATAGAAATGTAGTATTTGTAGAAACACCCATCCGTGTATGTGTTACATGTGCACCGTCCAATAATACTAGCCGTGCCTATCAATAACATTTCCGAAAAGAAAAAATAAAAATAAAAAAATCACCACCACCATGAAAACGGAGGATGATGTCCAGAGACCCTTCTGAAATAACTAAATATAGAATGAGGAAGCCAGCCCACATAAGCAATAAAATCAATTCAACCACTTCTACGTACGTCTAGATCCATGCATCACCTCCCAACCCACAAAATCACAATGTAATACTCAATCCTGGCATAGCACATCAACTAGGAATTGCTTGCATAAATCAAATAATATTTTACAGAAATGGCAATCTGATGAGATTACAGGGTTCATGAAGTGTCACCCAAGAGTACTCTCTTCATTGAGTCTTTTCTCAACAAGAACAAAGAAAAAAAAGAAGAAAAATTACCAAAAAAGCCAAACATGTCAGCAAAATTTCAATGAATAACATTAAGTCGATCCACGAGTTAACTACTACAAACATGAAAGTATAGTGGACAAAAATCTAGAGGGCATGAGGAATAAAATCTCTACTTAAAAACCTGCATCTTTATGGGGAACTGCAGTAAAAAGAAAATGAAAAAAAAACTCTACACTCGAATTTTTAATTTGTGCAAGATGGGCCACATTTGAGTGGTCTAGACTGTTGGCCTGTTGGGTCCCACTATGGTTGGACCATGCCCCAGAAATATCCACGACAGGACAATTCTATCTTTCGATTCTGGCATGCAAATAAATAGACGATTTTGAGAAATGCAGCAAATGCCCACATTCAACTGAAAAGACAGCCCAGTATCAGTAACTGGGATATTTTTCTACCAGGGAGATTTTCATACAGTCCAACCGTGGTGGGACTCAACAGATTAATGGTTTGGATGCACATGCTATGCATATACTCAGTTTGATGATCATATAAATGCTCTTTGCAACAAAGAGTTGTTTCTCAAAAAGTGATGAACTCAGTATAAAAGAGTGCAATTTCTATTTAACACCAAAATCCCTACCGACGAATCTTTCTCAAGCAAGTCAGGACAGAGATGGATGAAACAAGAACCGTACATCACAAACAGTAAAAATGAGAGTCCAAGAAAAGAACTTGGGTGTCTATAAGGAGAGAGCAAATCACTACAAAAATACAGATGCATATGCAGGGGAATGAAAAAGTTAAGGCAATGCTTGCTTTCCAGAAAAGGTAAAGAAAGAAAAGAAAAGAAAAGAAAAGAAGATGCTCAAATCTTCTCATCTCAGTATTCAGGTGGGCCCCAGAGGCGACAACTCAACAGGAGAGTCATCTTGTGGGGAACTCACCCCAGAGGAATAATATCTCATCCTGATTCCGGGGGCAGGTGTGCGCAGAATGACACTCATGCTGAGGCGTCGCCTGCGGGATCCACCCCATAATGGGATGAAAATATGCAGAGACATATCATCAAACTGCCCCAAAACAATCATGGTATCAAAAAGTCACACAGGGAACCAGCTATGAATAATATAAAGCATTGCAAGAAAAGGCATACTAATTTTTCCCTCCACATTTTCTTCTCTTATTAAAATGCAGCAGCAACAATCTGGAAGACAGAATCCTTCAAAGAAAAAAAGAAAAAAAAAAAAGAAGATGGAAAAAATTAATAGAACCAGTGTTTTAAATGACGAACTGCATAAAGTGCAGCATTCAACCTTTTGAGGCGTGACGCATAAGCTACGTACTGTGACATGTAAGCTACATACTACTTTTAGATTTTTAATTAATGCTGTGTTTGGTTTCATTTATTTGTCAGTTTAATTTTCATATTTGGTGCAACCAAAGGCAGCCTAAAATAATAAGAAAAATAGTGAAAAGATTGAATATATAGATAAAAATAGCAACAGAACTGATTCAATACTGTTACTAATGTTATTTCACTAAAATCATTAAAACAATAACCGATTTTCAATGAAAAACAGCATTGAAAAACAGCAAAACGTACCAAATCACGAAACATCAATTGATTTTAATGCTTGAGTGAAAAATAACTTGTATCACTGGCTGCATAAATGCTACATGCGACTTAAGCTACTTTCATGGGCTACTCAGCACGAAGGCTACACAATTCTACATAGCATAAGCTATTTAAAACAATGAATAGAACATATCGAAGTAGAGAATGCTTAATTTTTACCAACACAAGGACGGTTTTGTAGCTATGAAATCCAACTTGAATGAGCTAATATCGGAGCAGAGGCAAAACCCAGTTACAAAACACCAAACAACTGATGAAAGATTATGAATATGATTACCAGGTCTGGCTGAACACAGAATCATTTACCGAATTACGGTCCATTGATTCATCCTGTGATTTTATAAGCTAAAAGTACACCCAAACAAATGAGTTACAGTGAGTCATACTGTTTCCGTTCTTCCTGTATAGATTGGAAAATCCGTGCCGCTGACTCAGTTGCGGACCTTGCATTGTGTGGCACAACCCTGATCACACGGGTCTGCTGGTCACTACTTTGAGCCTGTGGGGTTCGGTTTGAATCTTCGATGGCTGGAGCCATAGGGAAAAGAGGCAATGCGTCATGTCCTTCTGCAACATGACTTGCACCTCCATGCATCCTCTCGCATGGACTACTTGCTGTACTCCCTTGCAATTCACTATCTTTTGATGCCTGAAACTTGCGGACACTACACGAGAAAGCTTCGCTCCGCTGGTTTGACATGTTACATGGGTTCAACATGTTAGACGAGCTCCGAGAGTGCATGTTGAAGTTGACCTCTGCAGTCGATACCTGCTCGACTTGGATGTGCGGGTGGGGCCCGCCTGATGGGTTTGCCTGTTCGACAGCCGAGTTGGGGATAATTGGGTTCATGACCGGTGGGCCATAAGGAGAAGGGAAGTAGCTCTGAGCAATCGCAGGAGCACCAGCCCCAACCCCTGGTTGTTGGTGAGAAGCTGGGACCCCATAAGCTGGGACTGGCGGTAGAGTCATAGGACCATAGCCTCCATAAACAGGCGCCATGAAACCAGCAGTTGGGGGACATGGACCCATGTACGGCTTGTAGACCAGACCTTCCGATGGGGACATTACAGGAACCAGCCATTGATTCCCATGTGGGTGAAAACACCAGGGATTTGATCTGCTGTCAGCTGCCACAGGTGCCAGAGGTGGATTTCCAGCACAAGGCCCGTATGCTGGAATTTGAGTGACAAGTCCTTTGCTGACACTATTGTCAAGAGAAGGAGGGGGCTTCCTGACTGTATTTTCAGTTGGGTACTCAGTGTTCTGGCTTGGCTTTCTAGAATCATCTTTCGGTTTACTAGTATGTGGTTGAGATTTGAGAATGTACTCTGAAGGGAGCTTCTTAGCAGGGACCTTTGGAGAAGGCCTGCCTAGATAAGCATTTTCTTCGAGCAACAGATGAGGTGAGCTGGCAATCGATTTTTGAACCTGTTTGAAGATGAGGATTAGGATTTAGCTCAATTGACACAGCCTAATATCATGCAAAAACCACATGAAAATGTCACAGGCACTCCTTGCGGACACAGGACAGGTGCATGAGATCTGAACTTCTCATCCATTGAGGCATACCATGGATGAGGTGTGGCCGGCAAACTATGCTCGTCAGACAATCCTAACTGCTCAATTGGAGGAGTTCTGTTAGCCAATGGTCCGTTTTTTAACTGTGCGTTGTTTCCAACAGAACACCTCTGATCGGATGGTTATAATCATCCAACCAACATGGGTTTTGGTCTATGAGAATGAGATGAGTCGTCTGGGTGTCATACAAATGCCACAACTGATATTTGCATGTGATATAGCATAATGCCAGCTTGGTATCTTGAGTTATCATAAAACAGAAGAATCAACAGAGAAATGCTTACATACAACCAATTGGGCTATAAGTTACCGTTCACCAATGGATAACTTTCAAACTATCCTGTGGATGCAACATCCAATCCATACAATATAGGTTGGCCCCACCATGAGGATCACCTTCTGCAAAAATCAGCCCATCCACTCATCAGGTGCGCCACACGAGAAAATAATGAATAGCTGCTGGTAAATAACAAAAAACGAGTGTGGTCTGCCTGATGAGTGGACAGGGCTGATTTTTACCCAAGGTGATCCCTCATGGTGGGGCCAACCTATTAGACATGTTGGATTTCACAAGCACATGTTGGAAGTTATCTGCTGGGTGTAGAGTAACTTAGCATCCAACTGGCAGGATACAAACATCTCTCGGATCAATGCACTTCAATACAGAGAAAGCATCTACCTAATCGGGGTCAAGACGAGCTTACCTTTATCAATCTATGCAACTCGAAAACTTGCACGGAAAAAACCCTTTGTTGGCTGCAAACAGTGATAAGAAACTCATATGAAATGCATAACCAGAATAAATTATTGAAGACCATAAAACATAGAATAAGGCCTCTAAGCATAATAAACCAACAAATTGAGCCACTGTAGGAGACTTTTCTTGACTATCTCTAGCAAAAAAGAACATTGCTGGATACCAATACACTATTCAAGCACCATTGCAGTAGCATGTTATTTATCCAAAACAGAAGAGAGTAATATGCTAGATTTACAAGTGGCGTTCTCTCAAAGATCCGACGATTTAAAAAAAATGTAACCATGGTAGAAATTTATTTATTTATTTATTTTCAATTATGATAGACTTTTGTTGCTTTCATGATACCTTGGGCAAGGTATTTGGAATCTTGTTGACTTCTCTACCCATATAACATTAGAATCACATCAAAATAAAAGAACCTCCAAGGATCAGAAATTACCTTGCTCACCAATGGAATGGCATTTCCAGAATATCAAGGCTCAAAAAGAGATTCCCTATGTGTTCTTATGTGTTCCACAGCCCCAAACATCTTTTTAGTTTTTATTATGTCTTTCACCCCCAACTCTGAAAGCATGACCGTGGACCGATCATCAAGACGATCTAAAGAAATTGAACTGACATTGTGAACGTACTAGAACAGATGTGATACAAAGTGAAAGACATGGCAAATTTGAAGGGTTAACCGATCACCTTTGAAAAAAATCGAAGGTGATCAATCATCATCAGCTTGGGAATACTTGAATTTGGATATCACACGTGTGTGACCACTGGAATATAAAAAAATAAAAAAATAAAAAGGATTGGTTTCTTCCTCCGGGCTCAACCAACCATTAAATACTTATCAGATGACTGCAATCCATATGCAAGCATTTCATAAGAAAGAATTTGTGACGGTTCTGAGAATGCTATGGACAACATAAATGGTATTGAAACATACGAGGCTAAACATCGAAAACTTCACTCCATAAAGGAATGGATGGATGTCAAAGGAATTAAAATGTGACGGCATGAGTTCACAAAATTCTATGAGGTAAAGGTAGCAAGCGGATATCAGGCCAACTGTTTGGAGTTCCCAATGAAAGAAGTAGAGTTACATCATGATGCCTCAAGAAAAACACAAGTTGAGCTCCATGCATAGGCCCCTACTTGCTTCGGTTTCCTTTCCCACGAATGGATTAATGGAGAACCAAAGCTTATGTGCAGGATTAGCAAATGACTTTCCATCACACCACACTTTGGTTAGGTCCCATATATGTTGAGCCTGCTGGTTTGCAGCCACCTGTGTGGTGGCTGATCACACTTCTCACACTTTGTTGAGAGGATCACCAACCAAAGAAATGGCAATTCTCTATTCTCCTGAATGCTAGGCTGAAATTCCACAAGTCTCTCATGCCCCCCAAGTGATCCTTAGCCATAGTCACAAACAACCATACTTCCGCTCAAGCAGATGGCGCTTCTCCTTTGTACAGCTGTTTCCAGTCATTTGAAAGAAACTCCTCCGGATCCTTCAAGCCATCTGCCATCCATGCCAGAATCCGCTTAATCCACACATGGAAAAAACTGGGGGGAGTCAACATCATAAGTAATAACCTTATCAGTGCAATTCTTCCAAAAAGATAATCGTCAACTTCTCAGCAGTCAGTACCTCTACGTGAGACTTCAAACTTCCAATCTGCCACTTGAAAAGTACAGTGCCACCACCACCTCCTAAATGGATCTCCTCTGTACTGAATCCACAAACCAAGCATTACTGATGCGGACAACTAGCCTTCAAAGTCCCACCACAAGCATCTTCCTTGTGGCTAGGAGATGATTAAGGAGCATTGAAGACCCTACGGACGTAATTTAGCACATAGAAGACACGTGTGTAGGACGGAAGAAGACCCGACTGAAAAATGGAAAAATTGAGGACTGAAGGTGGCCGGGTGCCCGGCCAAATTTGTCACTGGGCGTCCGAAATTCTGCAATTTTGCAGTTTTATTGCTAGACAGTTTTTGTCTTAGTCGGGCGCCAGGCCAAATTGGTCACCGGGCGCCCGGCTAATGTACGAACTGTTTTTTTTTTAAGTTGTTTTTTACCAATATTTTAGGGGTATTTTGATACTTTTATGTTTTCTTCTTGCTTATTTAAGTGGGCTAAGCCCTAATAACGTGATTAGTTGATTATTAATGAAAAAGCAAACCTCTTTGGTGGCCTCTCTCTCTCTCCTCTCTCTCTCATGGTGCTTCTTCTCTCTCTTTGATCTTCTTCTTCTAACTTCTTCTTGTGCCTCTCCAAATTCTTCAAGGTAATTATTTTCTTCTTTCTATTTTCCAATTTTACTAATCCTTCCTCGATCAAACCTTGAGAATCGATCTAAACCCTAAACCTCCAAATTCTCAAATCCCTAATCCGAGAAACGTCCTGATTCTTTGGACTAGTGATCTTCATTGATCGATTGGGTATGACCATGCAAGATCGGGAGGTCTCATCCCTCGCCGGATCCAACCTAAGTAATAATTGAATTCCATACTCCATGGTTGTGATGATGGCCCGCTCCATTGCATGTTTCCTTTATGATTTTCTCAGTTATGATGATTAATGCTAGAATTTTAGATTATTATTGCCTTTTATTTCCGCTGAATAATTGTGTCTATAAACATGCATCATAATTAGGGCGTCCTGCATCAAATTTGGTATCAGAGATTAGGCTTGCATGGTTATGTTTAGACTGAGTTATCAAATTAGGGTTTTAATTTTAGGTCTGTTTTAGGAAATTTCTAGATTTAAAAAGTTTCTAATTTTAAAAACTTTCCAATTTTAGAAAGTTCCTTAATTTGGAGAATTTCCAGATTTAGAAAGTTTCCAATTTTAGAAACTTTTCAATTTTAGAAAGTTCCCTAATTTGGAAAATTTCCAAATTTGAATCGCATCATCTAGAATTAATTAATGTCAGTTCATTGTAATTTAAATTTATCGCATTCATATTGTGAGTCATCCAGTCCATAGAGTCGAGTTTAGGAAGAACTTAGGACAAGTCCTCCATTGTGTGCCCATACGTTTTGGTCATGGTTTTGGATTACACATCTCTACCATAAATCAGGATAAGATTTCAGAGGCTTTGGTCACCATATCTCGATGTTTGGACAACATTGAAAACCATTCTAGAAAATCCTTTCAGGATCTCTTCAACAAATTAGAGGCATTCAACCAGACTAGCTCTAGCTATGGAAAAGATAATCAACATCATGCCTTGGTGAACGACAAGTTGAAAGAATCCAAACATGATGTTTATGAAGTGGAAGAGTACGTGCCCAATGTCACTAGTGATGAAGTGGAAGAAATTGAGGCATCGCTCATCATCGTTGAGGATAACGAAGTGTGTGCTAGTGATGAAAAGGTTAAAGGAATTGAGACCGCACCACTTCCAGATGTCATGTGCGACTTAAGTGATGTAGATTCACAATCTAAGTCTCTTACCATAATACACACGAATGAATTTGAAAAGGAGACTAGTGAGGATATGATGGTGGATACCCACATGACTTGTGATATCCCACCAGATGATTTATGGGATAAATTTTCACCCAAATGGGACATTCAGCATACAATCGATCTTATTCCTGTGTCGGTCCTGTCAAGCTTTCCTCCATACCAGGTGAAACCCGCAGAAAATATAGAAATGCAGTGTCAATTTGATAAACTTCTCGGGAAAGAATTCAATAAGGAAAGTTTGAGTTGGAGTTTTGTTCTGTGTGTCATGCCTGCCCTTTTCACTTCCAAGAACAATGGCAAATGGCACACATGTAGGCATATCCTAGCCGTCAACAAAGCCTCAGTCAAGTGTTACGCCACCTTGCGATGTATTCACTTCATGGTGGATATGATGGCCAGAGTCCCTATCCCGCATCTTGATGACATTTTGGACATAATGGCTGATGCCAAGATCTGCTCAAGACTTGGTATTAATAGTGTGTGTTCTCAAGTGTTGGGATACTTGAAAATCATCCTTGTTTATAATACTTATAATGAGAAATTATGTGTCACCCATGAGAAGTGTCCTTTTGTTTCAGTTTTTCAAGTTCTAGGTCATAAGATTGTTATTTCGAGTCCGTTGCTTTTTCAAAAAGTCCTTTAGTTTCACCCATGTCTGTCACCTAAAGGTCTTCAGAGTCAGCTAATGCATTTACAAGACACATCCATGATTTGCATACACATATTAAACAGTGGAATAGTCAAAGCCATGATAATTATAAGTTTTCAACTGATAATCATCGTAGATCACAAGATTTTCAAGAAGGAGACTATGTAATGGTGAAGATAAGGCCAGAGCGGTTCTCACAGGGTTCTGTTAAGAAATTACAAGCGCTTAGTGCTGGACCATTCAAGATATTGCAGAAAATTGGGTCCAACGCGTACCGGATCGACCTTCCACCTGAAATGGGCATTAATCCAACGTTTAATGTGGAGGATCTAGTCCGTTCCCCTAATCCTACCATTGATCCCTCGTCCCTTTCATAGTCTTTCTCTGAGTTTTCTTCGCAACCTACCCCACCCCTTCCTCCACCCATTATTCGTAACGAGGAAATTGAGGAAATCGTGCATGAAGAGATCGTTTTTACGAGAGACGAAGGTTTCCAAAGATACCTTGTCAAATGGAAGAACAAGCCGCTGTCAGAATCTACATGGTTGATAGAAGTAGAGTTACAGAGCGTTAACCCAGATTTACTAGAGCGCCACAAGAGTTTTAACTCGTCGAAGTCGAGTTCTTCTCAAACGAGGAGAATGATGCGGACATCTAGCCTTCAAAGTCCCACCACAAGCATCTTCCTTGTGGCTAGGCGATGATTAAGGAGCATTGAAGACCCTACACACGTGATTTGGCACATAAAAGACACGTGTGTAGGACGAAAGAAGACTCGACTGAAGAATGGAAAAATTGAGGACTGAAGGTGGCCAGGCACCCGACCAAATTTGTCACCGGGCGCCCGAAATTCTGCAATTTTGCAGTTTTATTGCTGGACAGTTTTTGTCTTAGCCGGGCGCCCGGCCAAATTGGTCACCGGGCGCTCGGCCAACGTACGAACTGTTTTTTTTAGTTGTTTTTTACTAATATTTTAGGGGTATTTTGGTACTTTCATGTTTTCTTCTTGCTTATTTTAGTGGGCTAAGCCCTAATAACGTGATTAGTTGATTATTAATGAAAAAAGCAAACCTCTTTGGTGGCCTCTCTCTCTCCTCTCTCTCTCATGGTGCTTCTTCTCTCTCCTTGATCTTCTTCTTCTAACTTCTTCTTGTGCCTCTCCAAATTCTTCAAGGTAATTATTTTCTTCTTTCTATTTTCCAGTTTTGCTAATCCGTCCTCGATCAAACCTTGAGAATCGATCTAAACCCTAAACCTCCAAATTCTCAAATCCCTAATCTGAGAAACTTCCTGATTCTTTGGACTAGTGATCTTCATTGATCGATTGGGTATGACTATGCAAGATCGGGAGGTCTCATCCCTCGCCGGATCCAACCTAAGTAATAATTGAATTCCATACTCCATGGTTGTGATGATGGCCCGCTCCATTGCATGTTTCCTTTATGATTTTCTCAGTTATGATGATTAATGCTAGAATTTTAGATTATTATTGCCTTTTATTTCCGCTGAATAATTGTGTCTATAAACATGCATCATAATTAGGGCGTCCTTCATCAATTACTCAAATGCTTATGTAGGTTAGTGACAACTTCAATCCAAGAGAAGAGTTTCTCAACCTGCTGAAGAGAGAAATCAATAAAAATCAATCTGTTGTCGACATATTGAAGATGAGAAATAAACAAGAGCCACCATGGCCCACTTCAAGACCACACAGTCACAAAGCATACCACAACCTTCTGCTCTCTTCAGACTGATCCGTTGGTGGCTCCTGCATTTAGGGTAACTTGAGCAAGATAGTAGCAGGTTGTGTGATCGTATGGTGGGAAAGAAATGTTTGGTGGTATCAACAGTCAACAACTGAAAGCATCACTTAGAAAACACTGTTGGAGAGCATACGTTGAAAAAATGGATATTTTAACTTGCATAAAGAAGTAAACAATCGAAAGAAGGTGACAAAAAGATGTGAGAAAACATTAAGAAAATGGTATGAGGTCAAAGATGTTGGCAATGATAGTCCCTGTATAAGTTCATCTGATTACAGAAGTACAGAAAATGAAGAGTAAGATCTAAATGATACACTGTTCTGATGCTTGCTATAGTAAGCATAAAGTCATATAAGAATATCAAGAACCATAAATGTTCAAGGCTAGAGGATTTAGAGCAGCATGCTGGTTTGGCAAAGCAAATGGCTAGGCTATCTGATGCGAACATCAGTGGTGCACCCTTTAGAGTGTACTAGAGGAGGCGACGTCGCAGATTGAGTGTTAGAGTAGACGAGTTGATGTGGATGGACGTCGGGCCCATTTTCTGACGCATTACGAGTACGCGAGATGCAGGATCGCGCAGGAGCATCATGACTGCTGGACCATGGAGGCGGATTTACGTTTAGGCGCTTTTCTGTTGATTTCCTTGTTTCTAGGCGCTTTAGTATCGTTATTTACTTTAGGCGTTTTCATATTATTTCTTTGGTTTTTAGACACTTTAGTGTACTTTTTTTTTCCGTAGCTTATATATACTGTGAGAAACCCTATTTCAAAATCATTGAATGAATAGAAAATTCGTGAGTTTCTTCGTTTTTGTTTGAGAGATTAGGGTTTCAGGATTGACCCTTGGGTGTTGAGGATTCCACCCCGGAGTTCCCGTTTTCTCTTCTCTATTTCTTCAAGGTGCGAGAAAGGTAAGCTTCTTTTGATTCCTAATTTGTACTTCATGAGAACCCATTGCTTTTCGACATCCTCTGTCCTTTTTTTAACCCCCCCCCCCCCCCCTCTTTAGGTACGATCGAAAAGAGGGATGCCTAACTATGAGAACCGGATCCAAACTTGACTGTGGACTGGTCTATGCTAGATCTGGGATATCCTCATATCCCTAGATCCACCCTGTTTTACGATTTTACGTGGTTTTATGCTAAGGGGCATGATCCGGACAGACGGATCTCATATTCGTGTTGAGATTTGTTAGTTTCCTCTGATTGAAAGTAGTTAGTTATTTAATTTTATTATTTGAATATCTTCCAACTGAATATACGTGCATCTAGGGTTAGGTCATCGCATGCCCCTGCATCAATTTTGGTATCAGAGCACAAGGTTCCTAACGTAGGTCGGTTTACCCAAAATTTCCCTTTTCGGTGATTTTTTTTCAAAGGAACCGGATATCTTAAATCGTAAAAATCGTAACCCGCGTCCGACTTTTCGTAGGGGTCATAGTTTGTTGAGTCTAGTTAGCCTTTTTTTTTTTTCTAGATTTTGTTGAATCCTCATATAGATCTAGGCCATATAGGACAGCTTGCATTGCATTGAACTAGGATAGTCAAAACTGCATTTAGATTTTTACCTTTTTACACCTTTGCGCACCTAGATCTAGGGCTTTCACATATCACTCCTGGTGTATGCCCAAGTGCACTGGTCGTGGGTTTGGTCTTCATAATACTATGGACTCTAATCAAATTACCAAAGCTCTGGAGGGTATAATTAAGAAAATTGATCAACAGTTTCAGACCTTGAGAGGTGAGATCGCGCAGCAGTTTGCGCATCAGGATGATAGGTTCACACGTTTAAAGGAGAGGGTAATGCGCTTAGAGGATGGCATCCAGACCACCGCTTTAGATAGTCTCCAGGCAACCCCCGACACTGGGGCAGTCGATCAGTCCCAAGTTGTGGGCCCTGATCCGCCTAGGGATGGTTTGGGCGCAGGTCAAGCCTGTGGGCCTGGCAATGGACACGATGGGGCTCATCATTAGCCACCCCCACAGATTCGTGATGCTGTTTTCCCCGCCCAGCGAGAGGGCCATGGTGGGGTGCGATATCCGCAACCTCAGAGATACCATGAGCAGGACCCTGTTCTTAGAGTCATGAAGGGCATCAAGGTTGACGCTCCTAGTTTTGATGGGAGACTGGACCCTAAAGTTTTTTCCGATTGGCTAGCAGACATGGATCACTTCTTTCAGTGGCACGATCTGCCAGACCCATAGCGGGTCAAATTCGCCAAGATGAAGTTGGTGGGCCAGACAAAACTACATTGGGGAAATGTGGAGCGTTGCCACGAGCGATCTAGAGAGGGGCCAATTCTCTTTTGGATTGAAATGAAAGAGCTGTTGCGAGAGAAGTATGTTCCCCTTTCTTATAAGCAGAGGTTGTTGGATCAATGGCACACTTTGCGCCAAGGATCCATGACGGTAACAGAATACATCGCCAAGTTCGATGAATACATAATGAGGTGCGATGCAGATGAGGACCCTGCTGTGGTTCTCTCTCATTTCTGTATGGGCCTCAGATTTGACCTCCAGCGTGAGCTCATGCCTCATATGGTCACCAGCTTAGAACACGCTTACCAAATGGTGCAGGAACTGGAACACTATGTGCGCCAATCTCCTACTAGAGGGTTTGAAATTCGATATACTGTGCCTAGAGTAGCTCCACAGGGAACAAGACCTCAGGTCGGAAATCAACCCAGAGCTCAACCTGGTACCCAACTAATCAATAGAAATCGAGGTAACAATGTGATTGGACCAAGTACTAGGACTGCGATGCCAGGGCAGTGCTACCGCTGTGGTGGCATGGGTCACATTGCCGCAGAGTGTTCAAATAGAGGTGGGCGTATTGCCCTTGTTTCTGAATACTCTATAGAAGAAGTGGCATATGAAGCTGTTGGTGACCAGAATGATGACGAAATCATCGTCCAATCCCTTGAGCCGGCTAGTAATGCCGAGGATGATACTGTGGAGACTACCCTACTTGCTGTGGTGAGATGCACTTTGGCCCAGGTGAAGGAAAGTGAGGATTGGCGCAGAACCACCATCTTCCACCCTTACGCCAAGTGTGAAGATAAGAGCTGCAAAGTGATCATAGACAACAGGAGCTGTGAGAATGTAGTTTCTTTAAGTACTTTGAGTCGCCTGGGGTTGAAGCCAGTCCCTCACCCCAACCCATACCGAGTTTCTTGGGTTGATGTGACTTCCCTTCCTGTGACTCAGCAATGCCTTGCTCCAATTGAATTCGGACCATACATGGACAAGTTGTGATGTGGTCAAGATGGACGTTGCCCATATTATCTTGGGAAGGCCATGGCTCTTTGACAAAGATGTCACAATCTTCGGGCGTACGAATAATTGTGTGTTTAAGCAAGAAGGAAAGAAGCTTGTCTTGGGCCCGCTCCCTCCCAAATCGTCCACAGGAGCGAAAGATGTTGCAACTCCAAGCAGTTCTAAGAGTCGAAGAGCACCTTAGTCGAAGTCTCTCCACATCATAAATACTAAGGAGTTTGAGAGAGAGGCCAAAGCTGGGACTTTGGTGTACGTTTTACTGACTAGAGAGAGTACACCCGAGGTTGCTATAAGGTTATCCGAGGAGGTTCGTTCAGTCCTAGAAGAGTTTCAGGATGTCTTCCCTGAGGACCTTCCAAATGAGCTCCCACCGATGCCAGACATTCAGCATGCGATAGATCTTGTCCCAGGGGTGACCCTACCAAATCTCCCTCACTACAGAATGAATTCCACCGAACATGCCAAGTTGAAGAGGCAAGTGGATGAATTGCTTAAAAAGAGATTTATTCGTAAAAGTATGAGCCTGTGCACTGTGCCTGCGCTTCTTACGCCAAAGAAAGATGGCACGTAGCGCATGTGTGTCGATAGTAAAGCCATAAACAAGATTACTGTCAAGTATCGGTTTCCCATCTCGAGGCTTAATGACATGCTTGACATGATGGCCACCTCTATTATCTTTTCGAAAATTGACCTCAAGAGTGGTTATCACCAAATTCGTGTTCGCCCAGGAGATGAGTGGAAGACTACCTTCAAGACGAAGGACGGGCTGTATGAGTGGTTCAAGGTATCCCAAAATGGTTACGTATTGGCCGATACGTAACGGAAACGATCATGACCATTACACGTTACGGGGTTAAAACGGCTGTAATGGCCGTTACAGAAAAAACAGGCCGATACGGCCCCGTATCGGTCCGATACGAGCATACGGTCCCATATCGGCCCGTAACAGTCCTATAACAGATTTCTTTTTTTTAAATAAAAAAGGGCCGTATCAGCCGATACGGGGTCCGTAACGGCCGTTACGGCCCATATCGTAACGGTAACGGTGGTGGCCGTTACGGCCACCGTTACCGTTATGGGACACCTTGGAGTGGTTGGTTATACCCTTGGGGTTAACCAATGCTCCAAGTACATTTATGAGGGTGATGACCCAGGTGTTGCGACCCTTTATGGGTAAGTTCTTAATTGTGTACTTCGATGATATCCTCATCTATAGTACTTCTCCGACCCAGCACCTTGAACACTTGAGGCAGGTCTGCAACGCGCTGCGAGCAGAAAAGCTTTATGCGAACCTCAAGAAGTGTTCCTTCTTGACTTCCAGAGTTATCTTCCTGGGGTTCGTTGTTTCGTCAGAGAGTATGTCTGCAGACCTTGAGAAAGTCAAGGCCATTGTCAATTGGCCTGAGCCACGTAATATACACGACGTGAGAAGCTTTTACGGCCTAGCTACGTTCTATCGGAGGTTCATCCGTGGATTTAGCTTTATTATGGCTCACATCACAGATTGCATAAGAAAATGGGAGTTCCAATGGACTAAAGCCGCGACACGAGCTTTCTCTGAAATAAAAAAGAAGATGACGGAAGCGCTCATCATGCGTCTACCTGACTTCTCTAAAGTCTTTGAGGTGGCGTGTGACGCATCAAGACTTGCCATAGGGAGAGTGTTAAGCCAAGAGGGACATCCTGTGGCCTTTTTTAGTGAGAAACTGGATGAGCCTAAACAACGCTACTCCACCTACGACAAAGAGTTCTATGCGATTATGCAATCATTACGCCATTGGCGGCATTATTTATTACCGCAAGAATTTGTCCTGTTATTTGATCATGAGGCCTTGAAATATTTGAGCTCTCAAAAGAAGTTGAGCCCTAAGCATGCCAAGTGGGCTCAATTTCTTCGAAAGTATACATTTGTACTTAAGCACAAGGCCGGGAAAGAGAATAAGGTTGCTGACGCACTTAGCCGTCGTGTCATGACGCTGCGGTGCATGAGCATTGAAGTTACAGGCTTTAAGCAACTCAAGGGTGAGTACTCAACTTGTCCTGACTTTGGGACCATCTATGCGTCATTGTCTAGTGACCCGCCCTCGAGGAGTGTTGAGTTTGTCCTTACAAGCGGATATCTTTTTAAAGGGGACAAGCTCTGCATCCCACGCACATTCCTCTATGATTTTCTAGTATGGGAGCTTCATGCTGGAGGGATGGCAGGTCACTTTGGTAGAGATAAAACAGTTGCTCTGGTTTCTGATCATTTCCATTGGCCTAATCTCCAGCGAGATGTGGCCAAGATTGTAGGGCAGTGTCGGACATGTCAACTGGCAAAGCAGAGGAAACAAAATACAGGCTTATACACTCCTTTGCCAGTTCCACATGCCCCGTTGCAAGATGTTAGTATGGATTTCATGCTTGGGCTTCCCAAGACTATTCGTAAGCACGATTCCATACTCGTGGTCGTTGATCAGTTTTCTAAGATGGCCCATTTCCTACCCTATTATAAGACCTCAGATGCCTCCCACATTGCTAAGATATTCTTTCAGGAGGTTGTGCGACTTCATGGGGTACCTAGATCCATCGTGTCTGATAGAGATACTAGGTTCACTAGTTATTTTTGGAAGACTCTGGCATCTTTTGGGTACGAGGCTTCAATTTTCTTCAGCATATCATCCTCAGTCGGATGGTCAAACAGAGGTAGTGAACCGTAGCCTAGGAAATTTGTTGAGATGTCTAGTTGGAGACCACCACAGAACCTGGGACACTATTCTTCCTACAGCAGAGTTCGCTTATAACTCTTCAGTGAACAGGTCCACAGGAATGAGACCATTTGAAATTGTTTCAGGTCTTAGACCCCAAGCCCCCATAGATTTGATCCCCATGGCTACCCCACAGCGTCCTTCAGAGTTACGAGAGTCATTTGCCCATCATATACATGCATTGCATAGTGAGATCAGAAGGAAGATTAATTTAAGTAATGAACATTATAAACTTTCTGTTGATACTCACAGGAGATTTAGGAAATTTCAACCTGGAGATGACATCTTGGTTCATATTAGGTCTAATCGGTTTCCACCTGGATCCGTGAAGAAGCTTCATGCCCGTAGCATAGGCCCACATAAAATTGTGAAAAAGTTGGGGTCTAATACTTATGTTGTCGATATCCCTCCTACCATGGGCATCAGTTCCACATTTAATGTGGAAGATCTAGTTCCATATCACGAGCCACTATCTCTATCCATTGGTTCCCTTGTTTCTTCTCAGACCTCCCCTATATATGGACCTTGGCCACAGCCTGATCTCCCTATACCCATCTTACCTTCTCTTCCATCTGCACCGAGAAGAGACGAAATAGAGGAAATTTTGGACTCCGAGTTGGTTTCTACTCGCTCAGGGGGTTACCAGAAATTCCTAGTCAAGTGGAGGAACAGGCCTATTGCAGATAACTTCTGGATTAGCGAGACAGAGCTACAGTGTATCGATCCAGACATGCTTGAGCGGTACAGGAGTTCACTTTCGCCAGTGGTGAATTCTTCCCACCCGGGGAGAATTGATGCGGACATCAATGGTGCACCCTTTAGAGTGTACCAGAGGAGGCGACGTCGTAGATCGAGTGTTGGAGCAAACGAGTTGATGTGGATGGACGCCGGGCCCATTGGGCCTATTTTCTGATGCGTTACGAGTACGCGAGATAGCAGGATCGCGCAGGAGCATCATGACCGCTGGACCATGGAGGTGGATTTACGTTAGACGCTTTTCTGTTTATTTCCTTGTTTCTAGGCGCTTTAATGTCATTATTTACTTTAGGCTCTTTATGTTATTTCTTTGGTTTTCAGGCACTTTAGTGCACTTTTTTTTAAATTTTCGTAGCTTACATATACTATAAGAAACCCTATTTCGAAATCATTGAATGAATAAAAAATTCGTCAGTTTCTTCCTCTTTGTTTGAGAGATTTGAGTTTCAGGATTGGCCCTCGGGTGTTGAAGATTCCACCCCGGAGTTCCCGTTTTCTCTTCTCTATTTCTTCAAGGTGCGAAGAAAGGTAAGCTTCTTCTGATTCCTAATTCATACTTCATGAGAATCTATTGCTTTTCGACATCCTTCGTCCTTTTCTGAACCCCCCCTTTGGGTACAATCGAAAAGAGGGATGCCTAGCTATGAGAACCGGATCCAAACTTAACTGTGGACTGGTCTATGCTAGATCTGGGATATCCTCATATCCCTAGATCCTCCTTGTTTTACGATTTTACGTAGTTTTATACTTAAGGGGCATGATCGGGACAGACGGATCTCATCTTCGTGTTGAGATTTGTTAGTTTCCTCTGATTGAAAGTAGTTAGTTTCATAATTTTATTATTTGAATATCTTCCAACTGAATATATATGCATCTAGGGTTAGGTCATCGCATGCCCCTGCATCACTATCTTCAAGCATTGCACTTGTTGGATACAACTGTGGCATCCACAAGCAGTTTCCACTCTACAAGATAAGTCATTTGTCTTTCAATGACATATATATATATATATATATATATATATATATATATATAGAAAAAAAAAAAAGAACTAGACAGAAGCAAAAGACGAAGAAGAAGAAGAAGAAGAAGCAACAATGAAAATGATGGCAGCAATGATTGTAGAAATCATTTTCCAAAACCTCAGCTCTTCATTGGAAGTTTTGAACTCTAGGATCCCGTTGAACATGCAAACTAATGTTGTAGAAGAGTTAATCCTTGGGGTGAACTGTCAGATAGCAAAGATGACCGACTAAATATAGTGGAGTGTGACGTTTACAATCAAGACAAGGTAGAGAACAATTCCAACAGCAAAAGTGATGCGGGCACAAGATCATTTCAAGTTTACCAATGAAGAAAGCGCCCACCACAAACACCTTCCTTGTGGTTAGGCGATAATTGAGGAGCATTGAAGACCCTACGCACATGATTGCACATGATTTGACACATAAAAGACACGTGTGTAGGATGGATGGAAGAAGACCCGACTGAAGGTCATCGAGCGCCCGACCAAATTGGTCACCGGGCGCCCGAAATTCTCCGACTGTGAAGAATTACTTGTCGGACGTTTTTGGTCCTAGTCGGGCGCCTGACCACCACGTAAACCTTTTTTTTTAAGTTATTTTTACTTAATTTTTAGGGGTATTTTGGTACTTTTATGTTTTCTTATTGCTTATTTAAGTGGGCAAGCCCTAAAAACGAGATTAGTTGATTATTAATGAAAAAGCAAACCTCTTTAGTAGCCTCTCTCTCCTCTCTCTCTCTCATGGTGCTTCTTCTCTTTCCTTGATTTCTTCTTCTAACTTCTTCTTGTGCCCCTCCAAATTCTTCAAGGTAATTATCTTCTTCTTTCTATTTTCCAGTTTTGCTAATCCTTCCTCTATCAAACTTTCAGAATCAATCTAAACCCTAAACATCCAAATTCTCAAATCCCTAATCCAAGAAACTGCCTGATTTTTCAGACTAGTGATCTTCATTGATCGATTGGGTATGACCATGCAAGATCGGGAGGTCTCATCCCTCGCAGGATCCAACCTAAGTGATAATTGAATTCCATACCCAATGGTTGTGATGATGGCCCGCTCCATTGCATGTTTCCTTTATGATTTTCTCAGTTATGATGATTAATGCTAGAATTTTAGATTATTATTGTCTTTTATTTCCGCTGAATAATTGTGTTTATAACATGTATAATAATTAGGTCATCCTGCATCAAATTTGGTATCAGAGAATAGGCTTGCATGGTTTTCTCTAGATCGAGTTATCGAATTAGGGTTTTGATTTAGGTCTATTTTAGGAAAGTTCCAGATTTAGAAAGTTTCCAATTTTAGAAACTTTCCAACTTTAGAAAGTTTCCTAATTTGAAAATTTTCCATATTTGAGTTGTTTCCTGTTGTAATTTAATCGTGTCAGTTCATATTAGTTTTGCATTCATCGCATTCATCTTGTAAGTCGAAACACCTAGTAGTCTAGTTGGGTAGAGTTTGGTTCAAGTCTTAATTGTATGCCCACGAGAAAAGGTAGAGGTTTCAGACTTCAACCAATCATGAATAACGAGCAATTATCTGAGCAACTTGCTCAATTGATGCAAAAGATAACTGCAATGAAAACGAGACAAAAGAATGAATTCACTCGTTTAAGTACCCAGATCACCACCACCATGAATAGAGTCGAGCAATTAGAGACATCCCAAAGGAAGAACCCCACTCTTGGGGAAGACACACACTCTCAAGCAGGAGAAATCATTGAGGAGCGTGTTCTCATACGTGAAGGACACGGTGGTAGGGGACGTGGAGCTGGTCGTGGTGTTGTGTGGGAGGCACAAGCTACATTTGATTATCCAGACCACTACGATCCCGACGAGCGTGCGATGAAGAACGCGAAGGTGGAAGCCCCAAGTTTTGATGGGCGTCTGGACCCCAAGACATTCCTTGACTGGGTCGCTGACATGGATCACTACTTCGAGTGGTATGGCATGTCAGAAAATCGTTAAATGCGATTTGCTAGGATGAAACTTGTGGGCCAGGCCAAGTTGTTTTGAACCAACACTGAGCGAAAGATAGAAAGAATTGGTAGAGCCCTTATCACAGATTGGTATGAGATGAAAGAGAAGTTGAAGGAGAAATATATTCCTCTCATATCGACAAAAGCTCCTTGACCAGTGGCAATCTTTACGCCAAGAGTCAATGTCCGTCGCTGACTACATCACCAAATTTGAGGAATTTATGATGCAATGTGATATCCATAATGACCCTTTAGTAACGCTCTCGCGTTTCAAGACAGGCCTTCGAGCGGATCTTCAGCGCGAGCTTATAACTCGGCCCTTAACGGACTTGGATGAAGCATATCAAGTCGTGCAGGAGTTAGAACAATACATGAAAGCTCCTGTCATTCGATGTTTTGAATCCCGAGACTCGAATGCTAGATTTGGTTCCTAGGGAGCTAGACCTAATGTTGGTAGTCGACCTAAAGTGCAGGCAACTATTCCGCCTAGGCCTAGGGAGGACAATGGCAAAAGGGGTTCTTGGTGCCGGTCCTAGTGGGGGTAGCCAAGTGAGATGTTATAGTGTGAGAATCTCGGTCACATGTCCAATCAGTGTCCTACGAAGAACCGTAGGAAAGCCTTAGTTGTAGGCGAGTCCCACGAGGGTGTAGATGATCAGGGTGATTATGAAGTTGAAGAGTATCACCCTGAGGGAGGTCTTATTGACGAAGATGGTGTAGATGAAGAAGCAACGCTTGCGGTAGTCAGGCGCGTGCTAGTTCAGTTTAGCAGTAGTGTTGATTGGCGTCGGAACGCTATCTTCTATACTCTTGCCAAGTGTGGAGAGAAAAATTGTAAGGTGATAGTGGATAGTGGAAGTTGTTAGAATGTGATTTCCACTAACACCTTAGATCGTTTGAAGCTGAAATCCACACCTCATCTTGACCCATACAAAGTTTCTTGGGTTGATAAAACGTCTCTTCCTGTCACCCATTAGTGCTTAGTTCCCATCGAATTTGGGTCATACGAGGAGTCCTTATGGTGTGATGTGATACCTATGGATATTGGACATATTATCCCAGGTAGGCCGTGGCTATTCAACAATGACGTCACGATCTTTGGCCGTTCGAATGCGTGTACTTTCATGCATAACGGTAAAAAGATCAAACTTAATCCTATGCCACCTGAAAGCACACTAGGGAAGAAAAAGGATGAGAAGGCGAGTGAGCCAAAGGAAGTGAGGAAATCCAATCCTAAGTCTCTTCACATAATCAATGCGAGAGAGTTCGAGAAAGAGACTAAGGAGGATTCCATGGTGTATGCCCTTGTGGCAAGAGAGATTAAACCTAAGGTTCCATCAGAGTTACCCCAAGAGGTAACGTCAATTCTACAGGAATACACTGACGTGTTTCCTGAAGATTTACTAAACGAATTACCACTTATGAGGGACATTCAGCATGCCATTGACCTCGTCCCAGGGTCGACTCTACCAAACCTTCCTCGCTGCAGGATAAACCCTACAGAACATGCAAAATTGAAGAGGCAAATTGATGAGCTTCTGCAAAAGGATTTTATTCAAGAGAGTATGAGCCCGTGTGCCGTGCCAGCATTGTTGACACCAACGAAAGACGGCACGTGGCACATGTGTGTGGACAGCCGTGCCATAAACAAAATTACCGTCAAGTATAGGTTTCTCATACCTAGACTTGATGATATGCTTGACATGATGGCGAGGTCCACCATATTCTCCAAAACTGATCTCAAGAGTGGATATCACCAAATCCGCATACGCCCAGGAGATGAGTGGAAAACGGCGTTCAAAATCAATGATGGGTTGTACGAATGGATGGTCATGCCCTTCGACTAGACTAACGCGCCCAGTACTTTTATGCGGGTGATGACACAAGTCTTGAGACCGTTCATGGAAAATTTCCTAGTGGTGTACTTTGATGACATTCTTATTTACAGTACCACTAAGGAATCACACCTTGAACATCTAAAGCAAGTCTGTAGCGTCCTTATGAATGAAAAGTTGTACGCTAATCATAAAAAATGTGCGTTCATGTCGAACTGAGGAACATTCATGAGGTGCGAAGCTTTCACAACTTAGCAAACTTTTATCGTCGGTTCATTAGAGGATTTAGCACGATCATGGCTCCCATTACTGAATGCATGAAAAAGGGAGAGTTCATGTGCTCTAAAGCCACAGTCAAGGCTTTTAAGGAAATTAAGGGCAAAAGGTAGAAGCTCCCATCATGCGTCTACCTGACTTTTCTAAAATCTTTGAGGTGGCATGTGACGCGTCAGGCATTGGTATAGGTGGAGTGTTGAGCCAAGAGGGCCATCCAGTAGCCTATTTCAGTGAGAAACTGAATGAGGCAAAACAAAAGTACTCCACTTATGACAAAAAGTTCTATGCGCTAGTGCAATCCCTGAGACATTGGCATCACTATCTCCTACCGCAAGAATTCGTCTTGTTTTCTGATCATGAGGCCTTGAAATATTTACATTCTCAGAAGAAACTCAACCCAAGGCATGCTAAGTGGGTAGCGTTTTTTCAGGAATATTCGTTCGTCCTAAAACATAAGACTGGGGTTGAAAATAAACCAACGGATGCCCTTAGTAGACGAGTGACATTGCTCAATTCCTTGAGTGTAGAGGTAGTCGGATTTGAGCAATTGAAAGATGAATACCCCACATGTCCTGATTTTGGGGGTACTTACGCGTCGCTCTCTAGTGATCAGCGTAGTACAGGTGATTATTTGCTTAAAAATGGTTTCCTTTTTAGAGGAGACCGACTCTGTATTCCCCGCATGTCCCTTCGTGAATTCCTCATCTGGGAGCTTCATTTAGGAGGGATAGCTGGCCACTTTGGTCGTGATAAGACCATTGCCCTCGTAGAGGATCGTTTCTATTGGCCAAGTCTTAAGTGAGATGTAGCCAAAGTTTTAGGGCGGTGTCGTACATGTCAGCTGGCAAAGCAACGCAAGCAAAACACTGGGCTATATACGCCATTGCCAGTGCCACATGCTTCGTGGCAAAACATTAGTATGAATTTTGTGCAGGGACTTCCCAAGACAATAAAAAAGCACGATTCCATTTTTGTCGTTGTGGACCGTTTCTCCAAAATGGTGCATTTTCTCCCATGTTCTAAAACGTCAGATGCGTCTCATACTGCTCGTATCTTTTTTGATGGTGTGGTGTGTCTCCATGGATTGCCTAAGACCATAGTGTCTGACCGTGATGTCAGATTTACCAGTTATTTTTGGAAGACACTATGGCACATTGTGGGTACTCGTTTACAATTTTCTACTGCCTACCACCCTCAAATAGATGAGCAAATAGAGATGGTAAATCGAAGTCTTGGAAATCTTCTACGTCGTCTAGTGGGGGAACATAATAAAACTTGGGACCTAATTTTACCAATTGCTGAATTTGCTTATAATGGGTCCGTTAATAGATCTACAGGGTTGAGTCCTTTTGAGATTGTAAGTGGTTATAAACCTAGAATGCCCATAGATCTCTTACTATGTCTGTTACCCAAAGGTCTTCTAAATCAGCCGATGCATTTGCACGCCATATCCATGATCTGCATTAGGGCTGTGCAAGGTTCGGTCGGTTCGGTTTTGAGGGAAAATATCCAACCGAACCGACTTAGTCAGTTTTGGATATTTAACAACCGAACCGAACCGATGAATCATCACCAACCGAACCGAACCGGATAAACTCGGGTCGGTTCGGCTTTGTCGGTTTTAACGATTTGGGCCTCAATCTAAAACTTTTGTGGCCCATAAAATGCTTCTAATAGTTATTCATCATTGTTTCCAATGGTATTGTTTACTTGAGATTTGGATTTTCTCGAGGTTTGGAACCATGTCCTAAAATGATAGATGAAAACAGATGAATGGAATGGATATACAAAACATACATCAAGGTCGTTCCATACAGTTAGGATAACACCCACTGAACTGTTACCCTAATTCGCACCCTCACTGTGCTGCAAAGTTGGTGTCTACATAAAATTCTTTTACTTGACATGAGGTAATTGGTAATGTAGTTTAAATAGGCCCCACTATCATGCATTTTAAAAATCCACTCCAACTAGCAGGTGACTAACCCAATTTTAGGCCTAAATATGAAAAACTAGCGTCATCTTTGATACATGCGGACCACACAATTGGAAATAGTGTACAGGCCACATTACCCTCCAAACTCTTTTTCTTGGTGTGGCCCACTTGAATTACAGATAAAGATGATATTTCAGTCTTGGGCCTAACTTGGGGTGGCTCCCTTACTGGTTAGAGTGGATTTCATGTAAATATTGAAGTGGGGCCAGCCTCAACTTCTCTCTCTCTCTCTCTCTCTCTCTCTCTCTCTCTCACACACACACACACACACACACACATATATCAGTTCGGTTCGGTTGAAAACGGTTTATAATTTTTACAAACCGACAACCGAACCGACACTCTCGGTTTTTTTATATTAAAAAACCGACCCGACCCGAAATAGATTCGAAAACCGACCGAAATCGATCAGTTCGGTCCGGTTCGGTCGGTTTATCGGTTCGGTCGGTTTTTTGAACAGCCCTAATCTGCATACACATATCAGACAGCGGATAAATAAGAGTAATGATGATTATAAAATTTTTGCTGATTCTCATCGTAGATTGCAAGAATTTCAGGAAGGAGACTGTAATGGTGAGAATAAGGCCTGAGTGGTTCTCACAAGGTTCCGCTAAAAAGTTACAAGCGCATAGTGCTGGACCATTCAAAATATTGCAAAAGGTTGGGTCCAATGCATATCAAATTGACCTCCCACCTGAAATGGGCATTCACTCAACTTTTAATGTGGAAGATCTAGTCCGTTCCCACAATCCCATCGTTGATCCATCATCTCTCTCATGGCCCTTTTCTGATTTTGCTTCACAACCCCTTTCACCCCTTCCTCCACCTATTGTCCATATAGAAGAAATTGAGGAAATCTTGGATGAGGAGATAGTATCCACGAGAGACGGGGGTTTCCAAAGATACCTTGTCAAGTGGAAGAATAAACCACCGTCAGAATCTACATGGTTGACGGAGGCGACATTACAGAGCATTGATCCGGATTTTCTAGAGCACTATAAGAGTTTTAACTCATCTAAGTCGAGTTTTTCTCACTCGAGAGGAGTTGATGCGGACACAAAATCATTTCAAGTTTACCAACGAAAAAAACACCCACCACAAACACCTTCCTTGTGGTTAGGAGATAATTAAGGAGCATTAAAGACCCTATGCACGTGATTGCACATGATTTGGCACATAGAAGACACATGTGTAGGATGGATGGAAGAAGACCCGTCTGAAGGTCATCGGGCACCCAACCAAATTGGTCATCGGGCGCCCGAAATTCTCCAAATTTGAAGAATTACTTGCTGGACATTTTTTGTCCTAGTCAGGCGCTCGACCAAATTGGTCACCGGGCACCCGACCACCACGTAAACTGTTTTTTTTTTAAGTTGTTTTTTACTTAATTTTTAAGGGTATTTTGGTACTTTTATGTTTTCTTATTGCTTATTTAAGTGGTCAAGCCCTAAAAACGAGATTAGTTGATTATTAATGAAAAAACAAACCTCTTTGGTGGCCTCTCTCTCTCTCTCTCATGGTGCTTCTTCTCTTTCCTTGATCTTCTTCTTCTAACTTCTTCTTGTGCCCCTCCAAATTCTTCAAGGTAATTATCTTCTTTTTATTTTCCAGTTTTGCTAATCCTTCCTCGATCAAACTTCAAGAATCAATCTAAACCCTAAACCTCCAAATTCTCAAATCCCTAATCCGAGAAACTTCCTGATTCTTCGGACTAGTGATCTTCATTGATCGATTGGGTATGACCATGCAAGATCGGGAGGTCTCATCCCTCGCCAGATCCAACCTAAGTGATAATTGAATTCCATACTCCATGGTTGTGATAATGGCCTGCTCCATTGCATGTTTCCCTTATGATTTTCTCAGTTATGATGATTAATGCTAGAATTTTAGATTATTATTGTCTTTTATTTCCGTTGAATAATTGTGTTCATAACATGCATCATAATTAGGTCATCCTGCATCAAAAAGAGATGATTGTAATTACATTGGCATGGGAAATTTTGGTAGTTAACATCAAGAGATGTGAGGCAACCAAGATCACCATGGACCCAAAACTTCATTTCATATTTTCACTTTTATTCTATTCACAAGATACTTGTTTGTACTTCATATTCAGTATGTGGGGTGTATACAATCTTTACTTGTAACTGAATGGCACAGATCAAATACTCATCTAGTTGGAGTCAAGCGCTAAATGTTTCCACCTTGATATATCCAAAGAATACACACACACGCGGGGTGAGCTCAAGTCCAACAGGTTGGACCACAAGTTACGGTCCACCCAGCTGGTAACTTCCACCTGTTAAGTGCATGCAACATCCAACCCATCCAATAGCTTACCCAAACGAAAAGGATCACCTAGTGCAAAAATCATTCATATCCAATCATCGAGTAGGCCACAATTGTATTTTTTATTTATCAGTGGCTAGACATTATTTTCTAGACATTATTTTCTATCGTGTGGCCCATTTGATGAGAGGATAGGGCTGATTTTTTTTATAAGGTGATTCTCATGGTGGGACCAAGCTACTGGATGGGTTGGATGTCGCATGCACTTAATAGGTGGGAAGTTATCAGCTAGGTGGATCATAACTTGCGGTCTAACCGGTTGGACTTGAGACCTGCTCATATATATATATATATATATATATATATATATATATATATATATATATATATATATATATATATATATATTAGAGTTAATCTTGATGATATTGCAAAATTCCTAAGGGATTAAAATTCGGAACGAAGAAACACCTTGATGTGAAACATAAGTGGCAATAAAAGAAAGAAAACAATGCATGTGACAGAAAAAGCTTAGCTTGAAACCAGTTCTGTTTGATTTTAACACATGAAATACCTACATAAGATGAAGATTGAATTTTTAAAAGCATATGGAGATTGAAATAAAAACACTATCTCAATGTCTAGTCATGCCAAAGAAGAGTTATAACATATCTGCTTAACACGTATACGACTTCAAATGAAAACAGTTGCATGAACAGCTTCCATGTTCCTATGTTGTTTCATGCATTAACCAGTAACAAAGATAACAAGAAAAAGCTCCCAAGGCATCCTCAATTTCAAAAATTCCAGTTTTAAGAGAATGCAAGTACTAGTATGGCACAGATACTAACTTGACAATTGCTTTTCTTGCTTTCCAGAATTGCTTCTGGCCTATCATTCCGACAACATCGTCAGGAGATATGTCCAAGCCTGACATGGAATCTACCATGGAGGTCTCAGAGACATCATCAGTTCTGTCTGCATCTTCCACTTGCAAAGGCCAACGTGCATGGCCTTTGCTTCTGTCGCTGCAATTTTCAGCCTCATTAGGACTTCCATGACTATTGCTGATTGATGTTCTGGAACCCAACACGCTTCTCACCCTAGGAACATTTCCCTTTTCCGCAATCCTGTTGCTAATCGTGCACCTTGGCTCAACTAAAACACCATTATGATGGATATTGTTCTCCAGCAGCACCTTGGCACTAGCTTTGTGATGTAAATTTGTATTTCCATTATGTGTGGTATCAAAGTCATTCACTGAAGCACTTGGGCATTCTTGAACCAAAATCTTTTCTCCGGATGATGGGTGGGATGAGGACTTCTCTGTAGAGTCTGTAATTGTTACAGTGTCTTTCGGTCTTTGTTCGCTCTGACTTCTCTCACGTTGTCGTGACTTTAGATCTGTGGTGTTGGTACGTTTCAAGGGCTTATCACATATGCTTTGAAGCTGGACTGACAAATTGGGAGTAACTTTTTTCATGTTCTTCTGTGAACTATTCATAGCTGTAAGTGGTGACTGGCCTGGATGCATCGGGAAGGGAGTTGGTCTTTCTGTGTCTCCTCCGTTTAGATCCTTATCAGAAGATGGCGTGGTCTCTGCATGAACATAGGTAGGAACCTGAAAATCATCCTCGTCGCCAAATTTCTTCCCACAAGAATTCTTTGAGCTGGAAAAGTCGCGTGGATGGAACGAGCTGCATTTGGCATTAGGTGAGTAATGTTTATAACTTGTGTTTTTCATAGATTCCCTTTCAAACTCCATTGTGGTATTCAAATTCACCCCATCGGAAGGAAGAGAGTGAACCTTCTCAGTGGAATGGGCTGGTGTCGGAGAAGGCATGTAAAACGAAGAGAACAAACTCCTTTCATGGCCGCCCCCCTACATCCATTAAGGAACTCATCTTCATCAAGAAGAGCACAACGCAAGGAAGCACAGTCATAGAGAATATTTAACGAACGCACGCCCACACACGCACACACATACATACACACAAAAAAACGATATGAGTTAACACAAATTCACACACACACAATCAGCCACATGAGTTAATACAAATTCACACTAACACACACAAATGAAAGTAAGAATGGCTTCCCTATATGTTACTCTACATTCAAACTTCAATTTGAGTGCAATAAACCTAATTTTCTCACAACAATTCATGAACATCATGAAGAAAAAAATCCCCAAGAAAATCTCTCAAACTGACCTGACTGGATGATGTTGAAGGTACCATGGTGCTGGAATTGTGGGGCGGAAGAGGCAAAGTTGATGCTGAAGAATTGAACCTTTGAGAAGGGATGCTAAGCTGCTCGTAGAGAGCCATCTTGTTCCTTGGAGGCGCCCTTGGCCCCCCTTTCCCTGTATCATTAACATGAAGCCTTGGAAACAAGGGCCCCATAACCTTCTCCTCATCTTTTCCCCCTTTCATCTTTGCCTTCTAATCTCCTAAAACAAAACCCACTTAGAAAAACTGATCCTTCTGCCAAAATCGCAACATCCCATTCCTCTGATCTCCTAAACCAAAACCCGGATAGCAAAACCACCCCATTTGCTGAAAAATGACTACTTTACCCAAATCACTAAAATATTGAATACCTTCAATCTCCTAACACATGCAAAAAATGCTTCTTTCACCGAAATCACTCCAAAATCCAACACTATTGAGTCTCCCGAACGAAGAACCACATGAAAGAAACCACTTCTTCGGGAAAATCACTAAAAAATCTGACGCCTCCAACTCCTAAAACAAAACCCGCATGGGAAAACCGCCCGTCACCAAATCACTCCAAAATCTGATGCCGCCAATCTCCTAAAACGGAACCCACATGGGAAAACCACTCCTGTCACCCAATTCCACCAAAATCCAACGCCTCTGCATACAACTATTTCGCCAAAATCACTCAAAAAACCTATGCTCCAATCGCCTAAAACAAAACCCACATAGGAAAACCGACCTTCCGCCAAAATAACTCCAAAATCCGACGCCTCCAATCTCCTAAAACAAAACCCCCACGTGAAAATCACTCCTGTCACTCAAATCACTCCAAACTGCGACGCTTCCAACTTCCTCAAGCAAAACCCAAATGGAAAAACCACTCCTTTCGCTAAGATCCCTCCACAATCCAACGCCTCCAAAATTCAATCTCTCAAAACAAAAACCCAGATGGGAAAATAAAAAACGTACCTTTTTCTTGCCCAAACCACAACGAAATCCAACAGCTCTGATCTCTTAGCAATAAACCAAGATGGAAAAATCGTTTTTTCCACAATCCGACAATACCCAGATGGAAAAAAATAACTATCTTTTCGCAGAAAAAAGAATCATAAAGTAGTAGAAAAGAAGGGAAGGACGCAAATAAGGACGCAAATATCTCGTTGGGAGGAGAGAGAGAGAGAGAGAGGGGTCCAGTGAGATGGCTTGGAAAGATAGATTCGCGAGATGGAGAGGGTCGCTTTGTCAATTCCATGGAGGATCCTCATCTAGAAAAAGCGAGAAAAGCGTCGGAATGTGGGGCCCATGTGGATAGGAAGGTTTTAAGGAGCAAGAATCAATAATCCACATGGTGACCTCCTTCGTACATATGACCACGCTCCAGATGATCTAAAGCGTTCATCATGATGCAACAACTACGAAAATTCGAATTCTTTAAAGATCTTTCCTGTCCCACTTATGCCTGGCAAACTACTGGTTCATTCAAATGTTTAAATATTCTTAGCTCGAGTATCATGATAATCTGACCGTTAAATTCTTTCACAGTGGTTCAAAAAACAATTACGATCCAGATGGACGGCGAAAATCACCAAGAGCATGATATATGGGTTGGACGGTGCGGATGAGTGTATAACATCTGCGACTGCTCCCGCGGACTACTGAAGTGGTCGTCCCGAAGTAATATATTTTGGTGGAATACACACGCATAAACCGAAGAACTGTAATAAGGTAGAGCTTTCTCCTTCACCGTACACGTGGCAGGGTGATTTATCGATTAGAGCCGTCCATCTAGTAGATCCTATCATGAACTACAATTTCTATCAGACATTCTAATTCGTTACTTCGCTTCACTTCCCCATGATGAATATTTGACCGTTGATCATTTATGTTCTTGCCATCGCTTTGTAGGCAACTGATCAGATGGCTAAGCTAGTCCAACGCATGTGTATTTCGTATCCATAGAGGGAAAAAGTAGATGGACGGTCCCAGATGATAAGTAACTATGCCACGTGTACTTTCTAGAGATGGCTGTACAATATTCCTCAGTCCTACCGTCTCTACCATATTCATAGGTGCGCTTTATCATCAAACAAATTACAAAAATTCAATGAGGTTTGTCTACAATACATCGCGATGTATTGAGGTTGGCTACAATACATCCCTATGTATTAATACAGGATACGGCGGGACTTTAGTCGTTGAATTTGGACCTTCCTGAATGACACGTACCGTTTATTCGATAGGGCTCCGCTTGGATGGGGAAAGTCCCAAAAAATATATATATAGAGTGATTATTCCAGAGAATCGATTACAGAAAGATTACATTAACCGTTAATCTTTGATGCAAAAAGCCACATTACCAGAGGATGAAATAATCCAATTGAGAGCTTTTATTTAAGTATTTCCAAATTATAAATTGATAATTGTCACATAAACGGTTTGGATCATTGAAAGATGACCCGGATTCGAAGTCTAGAGCCCCGATGCGTGGTTTTGTAGTACGTCTGGATGGTTTTGAAGGACGTGTATTGCGTGGTGAACCCGAGACCACGTAGCGTAGCGACGTTGTGTAAGTAAGCGTATTGCGTCGTCGGACCATTAAGCGTCCGACCAGATCTGTGTTGTGTCCCACCGTGATATATCTGTCTATCTATGCTGTCCATCACTTTTCTATGATCATTATAAGTTAAGTACCAAAAAATTAGACATATCCAACTCTCAATTTGACCACACCAGAGATGACTTTTGCATTTAATATGTCTTTGTGCATTTAATGCAACCAAGCTTATTATTTGGTGTGGTCCAGTAGAGCGTTGGATCTGCCTTAATTTTGGGTGTATATCTTATCATGATTTTATAAAAGGGATGGACAGCGTGGATAAACAGATACATTACAGTGAGACCCACACATATCTGGTCTGACGCTTAAACGTTCTACCGGGGTCGGACGCAATCAGCTACCGTTGGGTAAGGACTCCGTGGGGCTCACTGTGATGTATGTATTCAATCCACGCCGTCCATCTGGTTTTCTAGCTAATTTTAGTGAATATACTCAAAATTTAGTCATGTCGAAAGCTTAAGTGTACCACTCCACCGGAAAGAGTGGGGATTGAACGCCTACCGTTCAAAGCTTCTTGGGAGCCACACGCGCTGCAAACCGACAGTGGCAGAGAGAGCGGGGGTCTTGTGACTTTTGTCTAGCCCACACGCACCTCTACACGCGGACCCCCATTCTAACCTGTCACCTATGCAGAGAATCCAATCCGTCTATCAAGTGGGACCCATAACGAAATATCTTGGATAAGAAACCGGAGCCTTCCAACCATAAGATATGTTAGAAATTTACGGAAACAATCGTTATCACAAAAAAGTACTCGTGAGTTTTTCTAGACCATCCATACCTTCTCAAATGTACGGCCTCACCTGATAGCTCACTGGTCTAGATTTCTGTCCCAATGATCTACAATGTAAATCCCACCTGATACACGGGTCGGATGTCCTACACGCATGCTAGCACGTGCATGCGTGACTATAGGTGCACGTGATGGTTCCAAATTGGGAAATAGAGAGATCGGAGCCGGGTCACGTGGACTGTTTTCCGGACATGGAATTCCGGCCCCATGTTAGGACATATGAGTGGAAATTGCAGTCCAGGATATCCGGAAAATGTTGGAGTCTTTGTCCAAGATTGCAAGGAAACTAATCTAGTAAATGTAAAAATCTAGATTTAGATAGAGGGTTGATATAGGAATGATTTTAGTAGTCCACTACTGCACTATCCCAAATTCATTAATGTACATTGGGCCCACCTCGCTGATGTAAACCGTTCTTTTGATGGGGCTGCTCTAGATGGTCTAAGTTGTAAGAGTTTTATGAATTGGATCCTCATCCCCATCTTGATAAAGGACTTTTGAATATTGTAATTTAGATGGCTTGGGTGCTGTTGTGTATTTTTTGCCAGTGGACCATGGTGAGATCCATGGGGTCATTCAATTAATGTGGTATATGGCTCTCCATTGGGTTTGGGCTGGGTCCATAGTGTTGGATAAGGGCCTTTGAGGTCCACTTGTCGGCAAATGCCAGTGATTGGGTCCTCTACACGATTAAAAATTCGAAGTTTGATTGGATATTCCCTTTTTCACTCTTTATGAAAATTCAAATTCAGCCATAGTTGATTATCAACTCCTTTCAATACTCTAGATTCCTTCCTTTTTAAAAGGAGGCAGGTTCTTCACAAAGACACCGCATAAGGTAGATTCGCTAGGGGTATGTTGGAAAGGTGTGATGATGGACCGTTACCCATCATTAGATTGCCAGTAAATGATCTAAACCGAAGATCATGTCTGATAGATATTCTAACCATGAGATCAGAGAGTGATTAGATTCTTGCTTGGACAGTAGCAGCTAGACAGATTGCTAGATGTGGGTTGTCTTTCTTAGATCTTTTTTGCTGTTGTAGTAATTGGACAGATTCGCTAGATGTGGGTTGTCTATCTTTAGCTTTGTGGGTAAATTCTTAAAATGAAGTTGATATGGTCGAATCTTGGAGGTCCATTCATTCGGGCCTGTCATATGGTCATGGTTATTTTATGCAATCGTTTGAATGATGCACCTTATACAAGGTAGATCATGCACCAAAAGTTCTTGGATTGTGATAAAGTGGTGTCGTTGGATGGTCGCCGGAAATTGGCATCGAGACAGCAGGATGGAGATGGGATTAGCTGCATGGGTCATCCACAGTAGAGCCATGCTATCAATAGTTTTAACGACTTTCCCCCCTTAGCACAGCCAACAATGCAAACAAATGGTGGAATAGAAGATTGTACAGTAACTCAATTTATGTAGGAAAAAGCTGTAAGTTTTTTATATAGTGGGTTCAACTGATCAATGGCACAAATCTGATACAGGTGCCAAATCTATAAGAAGATTAATCAGTGGACCCTATTACAGTTTGATCTCGTAGAAATAACAGGGGTGTACATCTTAACTACCTGAAAACAGTATTACAGCAGAACATACACTCTTAAGATATGAAATTTATGTGGAGCAAGGATGACAGTGTTTTGATATGTTTCAAACACTGAAACACCCACTACAATTACTATTTAAAAGGGTGCTGGGTCCCCAATCCAAAATTACAATGAAAATAAGCCCCATCTAAGGTTTTCTCTACAATTATTTTAGGAGAGGAAGATCCAAACTAGAAATTCGAGATGGCACACTAAACAAATACGATTTACGTTTCAGATTATCCGATTTATATACTCAATGTACTGCACGGTCCTATAAATTCCTCAATATATAGATGCTTATAAAAGCTGGCTAGCCTCATCCCAAACTCGTGCATAAGAGTCAATGATTCCTGCACCCCAAGTCTTGTGGGGCCTACAATTATTTATGCGATATGTCTGCTCCATCATGGTTTCACTAGCTCATTTTAGGAGAGGAACCTAAACATGAGGCAGATCTAAAGCTTAAGTGGACCACAGTAAAGGAAACACCAATCGTTGAAATCCTCTCAATGCCCACCATGATCCTTACATGCCATCCAACCCATTCATATGGTGGCTCCGACTTGGATGAAAGCAAAACGCAAATATCCGCTTGATTGGAAAATTCAAGGCCACAAGAACTTTTAAAGATAGGCATTCAATCCTCACTATTTCTTGTGGTGTGTTTCACTCAAACTTTGGATTGTCTCATTTTTTTTGACTCATGTACTAAATAGGCGGGCGAAATAGATAGACAGAGTGGATATAACACACATCACAGTGGGTCCATAGAGCTTTATGGCTGCAGAACCCCATTGCAGCCCCAATTCATGAAATACAGCCTGGCCGAATGGTAATTGATCATTGGACCACTCAAAGTAGCTTGAGCTTGGGCTATGCAGAGAAGAATCTGAGTAGGCTCGGCCTTTTTTTTTTATTACTATTATTTTTTTATGGGTTAGTTCACAAACCCCGTTGTAAGTACACATCGTTAGTCACATCACAATGTTAGCCATCCCCACTATGGGAATCGATACCATGAGCTATGGACCTGGGTGTTTTTAGGCTCGGCCCATATATAGACGTGACCAGTTCAAAATCTGAGCCCCAAACTAACCTGGCGCAGCCCTTTACTCCCTATAAATCTTAACTAATCATGTACAAGAGTGGTGGGCTAAGCTCAACTTGGATCCATCCATATTTGGCCTCTTATCAATTCCGGGCTTAACGATGATGGCATTAATGATGGCCAAGATGGCTTATATCAACGTTCATGCCAAGTGGACGATTTTAAGCTATGAATAATCCAAAACCTTGGTCTTGGTCATTGCTCATTTCTTGCGTCCAATTGTCTATTTGTAGGCATTTTTAAAGGACGTGGCTTCGGTGGATCCCTTATCCATGCCGTCCATCCATTTCACTAGCTCATTTTAGTACCCGGCCCAAAAAAACCAAATCTCTGGTGGACCACACTGCAGTAAACATTGGTGGTTGACCATTAAAAATTTATTGTGGGCTACAAAAGTTTTGGATCAAGCTGATATTTGTGTGGTCCCTTCATCCCGGTCTTTGTGACCTTACCAATAGGTTGTATGGCAAATAAACATTCCAGTGGCCCTAAGAAGTTTTTAATAGTGGACCTTCAATCACCATTGTTTCCTATGCTGTGGTCGACGTGAGGTTTGGATTTGCTGCATTTTTTGGGCTCATGCACTAAAATGAACTGGAGAAACAAATGAACGGTGTGGATATGAGTCAAATACATCATGGAGGGCTGCATAGTCAGGGATCCACAATGATAGCCACGTCCATTTTTAATTCATATGGTTGAGATCACATGATCAAAACTGTACCGTTTTGGGCTTATGGTTCATACAACGTATGCCCATGTTTTTTAATGATGATGTATGGTGTAAAATTGCCACATATATAATGCGTGTAGTCAGGGGGCAAAATTTTGCTAGCAATCAATTATGTTACGGCTAGAACTATGAGTTATCAAAGGGGAAGCAGATTTCCGGGGAAGTCCTGGGAACCTAGGTGGAGCCCACTATGATGTTTGTGAGAAATCTACTCTGTACATCCGTTTTGTGAGCTCATTATAAGACATGAGACAAAAAATGAGCCGGATCGAAGACTCAAGTGGGCTGAAAATGTGAAGATTGAACGTCCACAATTGAAATATTTGTGGGGCCACCAAAGTTTTAAATCAAGGTAATATTTGTGTTTTTAGTTCATCCCAGTAGGATTGACATTATGAACCGTATGGATGGTATATAAAGATTACTGTGGACCCCAAGGAGGTTTCAGTGGTAGGAATTTCCCTACCCACCTTTTCCTTTAGCGTGGCACACTTGAGTCAAGTATCCTGCTCATTTTTGTTTGCATGTCCTAAAATTAGCCTACAAAACAAATGGACTGAGTGGATTTCTCACAAACTTACACCACATGGCAACTCACTGAACCATGGAGCGGGACCCCTACCTTGGGGACGAGCTCATTCACCAGTATAAAGCGTTACTTCGGAATCATAAACAATACAAGACAAGATCTATTTAATAAATGTTTCAAGATGATGATTAGAATTTTTTATTTTTTTTCCAATCAATCTTTATTGTCTATTTTCATGCGATTGATCGGAAGATTAGAATCATCTAGTTGGCGTGATTTTTTGCACCATGACAACAAATTTCAAACTTAATGTATACCTGATTTTATGATACCTTGTGTAAACATCTGCCCCAGTCGTTGTGTAAACATCTGCCCCAGTCGCTCATTATCAATGCCATGCCATAGAAAATAATGATTAGTCATTGATAAATAACAAAAATCAAGTGTGGTCCACCACTCAGACGAGTGGATGTAGCCAATTTTGCACAGGGTAATCCCCATGATCATTGGACCGAGTTATTGGACGGGTTGGATGCCATTGGATTTACAATCCATCCATGCCTCTTTCGATGTTGAAAACACGAACCAAACTCATGCACCAAATCCAAATTATGATGTGCATTACACAATGGTGATCACAATTAGGTGGTAACCATCATGCTCCATCCACAATTAGGCTAGAATACCATTTGTATTGTGCTTTGTGTGCATCAAAACAATCCAAATCAAGTGGTTAAACCGTCCACTTATAGCTAGGGCTGTAAATAGGTTAGCGGATCCGATAGGGGTACCCAGACCTAACCCATTTAGACTTGACCCATACCCGATCAATTTGTTAAATGATACCAGTCTGGGTCGAAGAACATACCCAATTGCTAAACGTATCTAGGTCTGGTTCCCTTATATTAGGCTCGACCAAACCGGACCCGAACCAATTTAGTAAGTGAGCAGATTTGGTTTATGTTTTAAGGGACCCATCCAGCCCAAACCCGTCCAGACCCGATTTTAAGCCTTGTAAAAATGCTTGCATACTAGATCCAGACCTTGACCTAAACTCATTAGACCCGACCCATTTATAAAAGGGTTTAGATGGATCTCCCTCTACTAGGCCTAGACCCATTTATAAATGGGTTATAAATGGGTCTGATGGGTTGATTTGGACCCTACCTAGACCTAGACCCACCCATTAAGTAAAAGGGTTTCGGTCTAAAATTTGGACCTAGACCCATTTAGTAAATGGATAGGTCTAGTTTTGGCTAAATCCACCTCAAACCTGACCATTTATAGCGCTACTTATAGCAATCCTAACCATCTAATTATGTTATATTGAAAGAATAACACACATAAACATACCTAATAATATTGAGTGAACTTGATAAAAATAATCTTTATTTATTACATGTGTTAAAGTTACATTGATCTTTCCTCAAACCTTGAGCCTAGCCTAACTTTCTATCTAAAGCTTGAAGGTATTAAACGACTTAATTAATTAATCATACTTACAAAGTTTGGTTGAACCGTTTAATTTAATTATTTATGATGTTATCACTTAATGGTTAGAATATTAAGATTTGATAGCTTGATTAACATGCCTTTTAGGCTATAATTTATACTTCATAAAATTAGCAGTATACATCGATGAAGTAATAGTAACAAGATCCATAACTTAAGTGGTAGACTGAGTGAAGATAACCTCGTTTCAACACTAAGGTCTTGGTATAGATTCCCAAGTTAGGGGTGGCTAACATTGTGGTATGACTAACCCTTCTCAAAAAAAGAAACACCAACCTTGAGCAAGTAATATACTACCTACGTTGCCATTCATTTGCAGTGGAGATATTGGAAGAGATTGAATATGCATATAATTGCTACTTAAATCTTGTTGTTCGTATTTGATAGTACTAATGATGGAAAATATTTACATGAAAGATTAAGAATTCATAAAGATTGAACATCTTAAAGGTTTAATGTTAGTTTAAATTGGTCATCATATTCTCATTATTTGAAATAGCGATACTTAAAGTGGAAATTAGTTGCTAAATAAAATTTTTAAAACAGGTATACATTAAAATTAAAATTCGTTGTCAAAGAAGACAAATATAAATTAAATTTAAGAATTATTTATTAAAAAGATTCAAAATACAAGACCTAAAAAGTAACATTTTATGTATTTACTACATCAATAGAAAAATAACCTCGGTGCAACTTTAACTCACCAACATGTTTATAATTAAATTCATGTACATATTTTAACCGTATTTTGGTTTACTCTAATATCCCAATTTAAACCCGCTTGAATAATATCATAACTATTAAATTTATTTATAAAATATAAAGATTTGTGTTTAAATTTGTAAATGAATATTTATTACATTCTTTTATATATAAAAAATCATACAATAAAAATACGAAAATCAATTTTTTTTAATGAGTAACTAAAAGAGGGTTAAATGATGTTTATTTGTTGATTAAGTGGGCCACACACTTGATAACTAAAAGAGGAGTAACTAAAAAAAATTTGGCTGGGCCTAAGCCCAGGACTGACCGAAAAATTGATAACATCATGTTTTTGTACTTGAATATTTCTAATCCATTCATTGATCGAGTGGGCCACACGCAAAAATATACATACACCTAGAGGCTATAGAGAGATCTGAGCAAGGTCAAGTGTACTATTGCCCAAATGTGTAATTCCAAGTTATCTGAATGGAAATGGTAGTTCAGAAAATTCATAAATGGTTGGAGTCAGTACAAGACCAAGATTACTAGGAAACTGATGTAATAACTATAAAAATCTAGATTTAGATAGAGGGATGGTTTTAGTATTCCACTACACCATCCGAAATTTTACTTTTTGGACTCCAATGTAGATTGGACCTACCTCGCTAATGATCTAGAACCGTTCATTTGATAGGCCCTGCTTTAAATGGTCCAAGTTGTAAGAGTTTTATGAATTGGATACTCCTGCCTATCTAGATAAAGGACTTTGAATTGTACAGTTTGGACAGCTTGGGTGCCATGGTATGCTTTTTGTGAATGGACCATGGTGAGACCCATAGGATAATTCAATTAGTGTGGTATACGAAATAGTCTCCTCTGATAGAGTTTACATAATATGATCCATTTTCGTAATACATGGCCCTCTGTTGGGTTTGTGCAAGTTAGGTCATGTTGTTGGATACGGGCCCATGAGACCCACTTGTGGGGAAGATGCTGGTAGTTGGGCCCTACACAATTAAAACTTGAAACTCTAGTTGGATATTCCTTTCCAAGCGATCTTCTCTCAAAATTCGTATTCATACAAGAGAGATTTATCAACTCCTTCCTCTACTCTAAATTCCTCTCCCTTTTTTTAAAGGGAGATCATCTCTCCGTAAAGACATCTCATTAGAGAGATTCACCAATGGGAATATTGAAAAGTAATTAATAATGATGGCCTATTATCGATTAGGTTGATTATAAATTATCTAAATCAATGATAGTGTTTGATGGCCATCCTAACCGTAGGATCAAAGTGACAATTAGTTTCTTTTTGCTTATGCAGAATGTGGGTTGTCCATCTTTATCTTTATGTGTGGGTCCTAAACATTGTGTAGATATCTTAGATCTTGTGAGCCCACTCATCTTGGCTTCTCACGGGGTTATGTAATTTAATCATTTGAATGATGCGCCTTACAATGAATGGACCATGCACCAAAAGTCCTAAGATCGAAAGACCCTAGTCACGAGAAGTTTGCATTTCCTTTGATAGAATGCAAATTGTTGCTATATTTTCTTCATCTCCTTTTATTCCATTCTAGGAGATTTTGTTGCATGGGTCATCCCTATTAGAGCCATGCTGTTAGTCATTTCAGTGATTTACCCCTTGGGACTACTTTCGTAATGCAAACAAATGCAGAAGATTGCAAGGTATAACTCGATTTGCCTAGGAAAAAACCAACTAACCTCATCCAAACATACCAACTTAGCACAGGTGCCAAGACTTAGGCCCTTCATTTTCCAAAAGTCAGCCCCTCCATTCATCAAGTGGAACAATGTGTACCTTCACTGTAAATTATTGGCGATTTTTATTTTGACTAACAACAGGTACCTAGTTATAAGAGATTCCTACACCCTAAGCCCTATCGGGCACCCCATAATTATGTATGTATTATATCCGCTCTATTTGTCGGCTTCACCAGTTTATTTTAGGACATGAGCCAGGACATGAGGCAGATTGAAAGCTCGAGTGGACACACCACAGGAAACAGTGGGTATAAAGATGCCCACCATGGTACTTATATACCATCCAACTCCATAAGGTGGCTCGGACTTGGATGAAGGGAAAACACAAATATTAGTGTGATTGAAAACTTCTAGGCCAGTAAGAGTTCAATCCCCACTATTTCTTGTGATGTGGTTTACTCAAGCTTTGGATTGCCTCATTTTGGACTCATGTCCTAAAATGAGATTGCCAAATGGACTGACAGAGTAGATATAACACATACATCATGGTGGGTTTATGGAGTCTAAGGAGTTTACGATTGTAGGAGTCCCCTGCAGCCTTAGTTACAAGTAATTCGCTTCCCCTACATGAAATATAACCTGCATAATGGTTGCAACCCCTAGTTATTGTTGGGTGCGTTTCACACAAGCCTGAGGATCTCGCCCCCCAATGCACTAGAATTATGGACTAAGATAATGCAATTATCAAGAGTTAACAAACAACCACACGACACAAGGAGTTTTTACGTGGAAAACCCTCAAAAGAGGTAAAAACCACGGGACCTAGTCCAGATCAACAATCCACTATCTCAGAGAACTGTTATAACTAATCACAAGCACACACCGCTTGGATCGAATCTTCTACACCCACACAGAGATGGATAACAATGAAAGGACAAGAAAACTGAGAGACTGTAATGCCCCGGTTTTCATTACTCGGGTGATGAGCCCGAGTTCTGAAAACCCGAGTGTAAACATTCAAAGATCAACTTTACAGTATAATTTTTTTTTAAATTTATAACGCAATGGAAGTAAATTAAGACATGTAATGTCCAATTAAATCAAACTGTACAAGTGGCGCCCATAGGGCTTATATAAATCAATTGTCTCCATATTACATTAATTAAAAAGGAAACCAATAGAAAGAAACACTGCAAGTAGACTTAAGTTGCACCACCTTCCACCTTCTCATCCATAGACACTTGCATCAACTGTTATGGTTTGATAGAGTTAAAACGCTATCATAGTGAGGTAAAAACCCTCCAAAATTACCAGGCATGATAGCAGTTAAGTAAAGACCAACTAAAGATAATATATTACACAATAAGCAATTTATACAATTCCAAAAGAAATGACATTTAAAACAATCAAATGTAACAATTCACTCATATTACAAATACCAACAAATTATAACATTCAATCTATACATTCCAACTTTAATCCCGTTTATATGAATGTGTGCATGCACATGTTCTTCAGCCTGGGAATATACATCCAGCTGACAAATTTCAAACCGATAGTAACATGGCTCGTCACCAATGTTACCCGCAATGCAGTGCATATCAAACCGACAGTAATGTGGCTCGTCACCAACATTACCCGCAAATGCCATGTATGTATGATTAAACAGTTTTTATTAGTCCAATTTACAAAACAAGCAATTGAAAGCTCACGGTCACTATGAGGGGTACACAACCCAGCATAAGCCGACGGCTCGGGCATAGCATCCCATAACACCATCCCTGGCCCATGAGACGTCGAACAAAATATACTATAGTACAATTTTATGATTCTCTACAATTAGATAATTAACGTTACTATTTTGTATGTGTTTCAAAGTTTTCAACAAAAAGATACTTTCCTTCGTCGTCCAAGCCACCTGTAAAACAAGTTCATTGATGGACACCAACAAGGAAATCTTTCTAACAAAAGTCACATGGCCACCAAGTCCAATCAAGGACACCACCACAAGGTAAATTTCACTCTATTACTCCAAATGGAAAAGCAACAAACATCTAAAATATATGAAATATTATTTCACAACCAAACTTTCAAATGCTATCCAATTTATATAGAGACAATTATATTCTCTAAGTTACATCATAAATGGTCAATTGAAATGTAACAACTCCTATAAATAATTATTATAATGAAACAATTATCGTAAGCAAGAATGGAAGTAAAGAAAACATATAAACAAAATAATTCAACTAGCAAGATGTATTTAAGCAAAAACTACACACAATTCTATTATATAAATGGGAAGCTTGAAGGGTGAGAACCTCACCTCCAATGAAGGATCCTGAATTCCAATATAATTTCAAGTAATGTAGAAACGATTTCATTTTTCAAATTATATTAACAAATTATAAATTTATATGTAAACAATTTCATACACTTATTATTACAAAATAGCTATCAAATGATGAATATCACGAGACAATTGGTTGGAAGTAAATAATTTCATAATGAGACAGTTATCATAAGCGAGTAGTAAAACTAGAGAAACATATAAACTAAGAGTGGAAAGCTTGAAGGGTGAGAAACCTCACCTCTACATAGGATTTCTCGATGTAAGAAGACAACACCAGAAAAGAGATTGAGAAATCTCTCAAATTCCTCAATATCAAAGTAACTCACATTCCAACCAAACCTCTTGTCTCTAATTCACTAGAAGGAGAAGAATTTATACCTATACAGGATAATCTAATTATTTAAGTGATGAATCAAAACTTACCTAAATAAAATAGTAAAGAAGTTTCAAAAATTACTCTACTTACCTAGAAACACCCCCTAACTCCCTTTCAACTTAAGTATGAAGAGGCATTCAAAATATTTTTAGAAGAATAACTTCCAACAATACCCTAAGCAATTCCCAACTCTAACCAAATTCTCCAACCAACATTATTCGTCCCTATAATACACTAGCAATCTAAAACACCAAAAATGCAATCAGTCCTCCATTTAAACTCAAAACTTAATAAGTTTTGATCGAAATACCTCATCTACCACTATTATAAACCAATCCAATCAAAACACTAAAATTCAATTAATAATGAAATTAAATGATATGACATAACTTTGCTGGACATGTCCAAATAGCTTATATCTGACCCCACAACTGATTCATATAACTAAGGAAACTAGCTAGAACCATGTCAAGTCGACGGTTAACGAACTCAGCTACAACGTAACCTCGACGTGCCTGAATACCAACTATTCTCATACTCAATCAGAGAAGATGATTTCCTTAATTTTAAACAAGATCAGATCACCACAAACATCTGCTGGACTTTTTCACATTTAAACAGTCAGTCAATCGAACTCATTGACATAATCCGTCAGAATCTGAGTTCATTGCACCTAACACATCAAAATCATAGGTTTGAATTAAGGTTTCTGATCAACTAAATCCAGATCTCTCTCAGATCTAGTCCAGGCATGGTTGATTTAGTGAGAATAGAGATACTGAATCACTAATTAGATTTAAACTCAATATCGGCTCAGCTGACTCGGCTAGCAAATCGAACTGAGTTAGAAATCGATTCAACAGTTAGACATAAAGTTGCAGGATAGAGAACTCACCTGATATACTCCTATCTTTTTCTTCTTTCCTCATTTCACCTATCTCTCTAGCAGAAAACGTTATAACAGACCCAGAATACTGACTCGATGCAAGTTTGGGGATCTTATGACTATCAGGTGAGCTTCACAACTGCTGAACCAAAAATGGACTCCACTCCCATCCGATCTCCACTCGACTCGACCTAGCGAGTTATAAAATTTCGATTTCTCGGCATCATTTCTTCTTCTTATCTCCTTCTATTTCTCCATGGAAGACTGCTACCAAGTAGAAATCCAGCCCCGAGCTGAAGAAAACTTAAGAATAGTAGAAATCGAAACTCCTTGACTGATCCGCCAGGAAAGCTCACGGTCGGTTTCAACGATCCATTGCTGGAGATGGAAGAACTTGATCTGACGACTGAGATTGAATCAGAATCAGCTGGGATGAGAGAAGAGATGGAATGGAAGGGGTTTAGATGCTGGAAAATCGGAGGAGGTGCAATCGGATCTGGTTTCTATGTTGGCAGCTATGAGGGGTTTCAAAAACGGAAAAGATGAAGGAGGAGTTTGAAGTGATTATTTATAGGAAGACAGCAGTCCGCGTTAATGGCATTAGACGACTGAGATGTCTTTAAAAAAAGGTTTTTACAGTGGTTATGGACGGCTGGGATGGAAGGAGGCAAATGCACATGGATTGCCAGCTTGGCAGCTTCCGTTATTGGAAAGGTAAGGTGAAAAACTGGACTTTGGCTGCAGATTTGTTTGTAACTAGTGGCCCCCAACAAAGGAGGTTATTATGGTTTGATAGAACACATTATTCTCTACAAAATGAACGGTTTGGATTTACCAGAAGTGGCCCACAGAAATCACCATCCATCAATTTGTAGGCTGCTGGAAAAACATAAAACATTTGCTAATGAAAGGAGACTAAAATTACCACTGAGGTTCTGCTAAAGTCCCGACTCTGAATCAATTAGACGGTTTGGATCAACCCAACTGAGACTATAAGTGGGCCACAACTGACCTCCAGATGGGCAGCCGTCCGTTGATTCAAAAGCCCGTTCGGGCAGAGAGTTAAAAAGAAAAGAGGGAGAGATACCATTTTTGGTATCTCAGGGGCAGCAACTGCTGACCCAATTTCTTTGGTGCGGTGCACATCAATTCCACCACTCATGGTGCACTCACGCACCACCAAGTGGGCCCATAGTGATGTTGCATGAAATCCGCTCCGCCCATTACCTTTTACAGGACACATTGACACTCATGACCTGCAAGTGGTCTAGTCCATCAATCAGGTGGGCCGCACATATGTTTAAAGCAATAATAGTGGTATTTTGTATATTCCACCAACTAGATTTACTCTAATCCATTTTTGAACGACTAATAATCAAAGCAACTTGTTATAATCTACACCATTAAATGTATTGGCAATTATAATTACATACTTTTTCATAGCAGCCTAATTACAAATTTACAATTATTATTATCATTATCATTATTTGATTAAAATTTATAATGGCAAAATGTGTGCACACACACACATATGTGATCAAATTACAATTTTCACAGTAACACTCGCGTACCAAAAATACGAGGTGTTACAGAGATCTCACTCGAGCACGAGGACGTTGAAGAGCCGAGACGTTGTTGCACCGGGAATCACCTTCTCGAGCAATGCCTCCTCTACCAACAAGCTTCATCTGCCAAGAAGCCGCTCCCCTAGCAAACGTGAACATGAAACCCGATGTGGACTTCCTGGAATCTATGTCACCTGCCATATCTGCATCTGTGTAACTCTCTAACGCAGGCTTCCCGTCACCATAGCATAGGCTCAACCTAGATGAGCCTCTCAAATACCGTAGTATCCACTTCACTGTTGCCCAATGTTCTTTGTCAGGATTGGCAAGATACCGGTTGACAACACCAACCACATATGCTATGTCCGGGCGCGTACACACCATAGCATACATCAAACTTCCTACTGTCGAGGCGTAGGGTATCTTCTGCATCTCTTCCACCCCTGGTCTTGTGACACTGCTTGTCGCTCAATTTAAAGTGACCATCCAGTGGAGTACTGACCGGCTTCGCTGCATTCATATTGAACCGCTCTACGACTTTCTCAATATATCTCTCCTGTGACAACCAAAGCCTTCTGCTACTTCTGTCACGGGTTATCTCTATTCCTAGGATCTGTCTGGCTGGGCCCAAGTTTTTCATCGCAAACGACTTGCCCAACTCTTGTTTTAGTCTGTCAATCTTCTTGATGTCTTTTCCCATGATAAGCATGTCCATCAACATATAAGAGCAGAACTAAAAAATCACCATATGAGAACCTGCGAGTGAACACACAGTGGTCCGACTCTGTTCTATCATACCTATGTGTCAACATGAACAAGTCTAACTTCTTGTACCATTGGCTAGGAGCTTGTTTCAGCCAATACAAGCTCTTCCTAAGCCTACACACCATATGCTCTTTGCCCTTGACTTCGAACCCCTCTGGTTGTCGCATATAGATCTCTTCTTCCAGCTCACCATGGAGGAAAGCAGTTTTAACATCTAACTGCTCTATCTCCAGATCCATGCTAGCCGCCAACCCAAGCATCATTCGTATGGATGTCATCTTCACCACTGGTAAGAATATCCCATCGAAGTCTATTCATTTCCTCTTACCAAAACCTTTCACCACGAGTCTGGCTTTGTACCTTGTCTGTGAATTCTTCTGCTCAATCTTCTTTCTGAACACCCACTTGTTGCTCAGAGCTTTCTTGCCCTTAGGCAATTTCACCATGTCATATGTGTAGTTCTTATGCAAGGATTCCATCTCCTCTTGCATAGCTTTCAACCACTCCCCCTTATGCTCGTCGGCTAGAGCCTCAGAATAATCTTCTGGCTATCCCCCATCAGTAAGCATAATGTATTCATGTGGCGAGTACTTCTTGGACGGGTGCTTGTCCCTAGATGTCCTCCTCACCTGTGGCTCAACAGGTGAATCAAGTGGGGGCTGCTCCCCCTGTCCATCTCCTATAAAAACTCCCTCGTCCTCTGCACCTTGCTGTACTCCCTCGTCATCAGGCACCACGGGAGGAGTAGTAGGATCCAAATCTTCTAGCTCATCTGAACTGAGATGGGTCTTCTCTGGCTTTCCAATGTCTTCTATACACTGATCTTCAATGAAAACCACATCTCTGCTCCTGACGATCTTCTTCTCGGTCGAATCCCACAACCTGAAGACAAATTTCTCATCACTGTACTCCAAGAACACACACTGCCTGATCTTCGTATCGAGCTTGGACCTCTTGTCCTTTGGTACGTAAACTGGATGCCCTGCATCCAAATACCTTGAGGTGACTGTACGAAGGATCATGTCCAGTCCACACCTTCTCAGGTACTTCTTCATTCAAAGGGCCTGATGGAGACCTGTTTATCAGATACACTGCTGTGTGCATTGCTTCTCCCCAGAACATCTTAGGCAACTTCGCATGGGATAACATGCATCTGATTCTCTCTACAATGGTGCGATTCATACGCTCAGAGACACCATTATGTTGGGGGGTCTTGGGTACCGTCTGTTCATACCGTATACCTAGGGACTTACAATACTCATGGAAGTCACCAATGTATTCACCACCATTGTCAGTGCGAATGCACTTTAATTATTTACCTGTCTCCCTCTCAACCATGGCATGAAATATTTTAAACACACTAAAGACCTCGTCCTTGGATTTCAAAGCATAAACCCTAAACCCAAACCCTCCTAGATGCATCATCTATAAACATGACAAAATACAATGCCCCACCCAAGGTTTTAGTCCTCATAGGACCATAAACATCAGAATAAACCAAATCTAATGGATGCACTTTCTTAACATGAGAAGCATTTTTACAAATGAAACCCTATTCTGTTTCCCTGATGAACAATCAATACAGGTTTTAAGAGGTGTACCTGTCAACTCTGGAAGGAGGTGCTTCTTCGCTAGTAGCTGAAGCCCTTTCTCACTCATGTGGCCGAGCCGTCTATGCCATATGTCTGTCGCTGAATCTTCTGTTGCGTTCAACTCACCCTTGCATATACTGACACATGCCTTGTATAGGGTGCAACACATCTTCCCTCTCATTGCGATCATCGAGCCCTTGATGAGCTTCCAGTGCCCACCAACAAACCAACTCTCATAGCCAGCTACATCCAACCTTCCCGTCGACATCAAGTTGAGGCGAAGGTCTGGAATATGTCTCACATCTTTTAGAACCAATGTACAGCATATATCGGTCCTCACACAAATATCACCAACTCTCATAATCTAGGACACTCCAAAGTTCCCCATCTTCACTGTAATACAGCTGCCTTGCTTGTAACTTGTGAAGAAATCCCTTCGTGGAGTTGCATGAAACGACGCTCCCGAATCGACCACCCAATCGATGTCCAGATTCGCAGCCGTGAGACAAACATCATGATCCGCTGAGAGAATGACTACAATGTCGCCATCTGAGGCGACCGCAGTAGAATCTGATTCATCATCTTTTTCCTTCCCTTTTTCCTTTCTGATCCTTTTTCTTGCGACATTCACTTTTGTAATGGCCCTTCTTGCCGCAGTTCCAACATTCAATGTCTTTTTTAACATTAGACTTGCCTCTGGATTTCTCTCGGGCTTTCCCGCCCTTTCTGTTCTTTCCTCTCCCCCGATCCTGTGTCACAAGGGCCTCTTGTTGAGTAGACCCTTGAGAATTCCTCATTGTCTCTTCATTAAAGAGATAACCTGTTACCTGTTCCATGGATATCTTTCTGTCTGGCGCAGAGTTACTTAGAGACACCACCAATGTCTCCCAACTATCAGGCAATGAGCTAAGCAATAGCAAAGCCTTGTAGTTCATTGTCCAGGACCATCTTCATAGCGGAGAGTTGGTTCACAATGTTGCTGACTTCATTCATGTGCTCAGCCACAGAACTATTATCCCTGAACATGAGATTTACAAGTCTTCTAATCAGAAATATCTTGTTGCCGGCTGTCTTCCTCTCATACAACCTTTGTAATTTCTGCCATAGGCTAGCGGCTGAGGTCTCTGTAGACACATGGTGGAAAACTGAATCATCCAACCATTGTCTAATAAACCCCACCGCCTTCCGGTCCAACTTCTTCCAATCATCATCAGACATATCCTTCGTTTTCGCTGATTCACCTAGAATTGGAGTATACAAGTCCTTACAATAAAGCAAGTCCTCCATCTTAGCCTTCCATATGGTCCAGTTGGATCCATTGAGACTAATCATCCTTGATGAGTCACCTTCCATAATTCAGAGTCAATCCCACTTCCTGTTCAATCAACCTGAACTCTCTGATACCACTTTGTTAGGTGCGTTTCACACAAGCCTGAGAATCTCGCCCCCCAATGCACTAGAATTATGGACTAAGATAATGCAATTATCAAGAGTTAACAAACAACCACACGACACAATGAGTTTTTACGTGGAAAACCCTCAAAAGAGGTAAAAACCACGGGACCTAGTCCAAATCAACAATTCACTATCTCAGAGAACTGTTACAACTGATCACAAGCACACACCGCTTGGATCAAACCTTCTTCACCCACACAGGGATGGATAACAATGAAAGGACAAGAAAACTGAGAGATCTTACCCGAGCAAGAGGACGTTGAAGAGCCCAGACGTCGTTGCACCAGGAATCACCTTCTCGAACAATGCCTCCTCTACCAACAAGCTTCCTCTCCCTCTCTCTCTCTCTCTCTCTCTCTCTCACCTAAGACGTGTAGAACAACTTATGAAAATCCCAAATCTCGAATTAGATCTCCATATTTATAGATTTGCAAGAGTCTTAGCCCGATTTGGAAACTGCAGTAGCAATCCGCGCACACCTCCGACCTGTCTGCCGACCGGTTGGTCGGCCGGTCGGACGACCGGTCAGCCTTTACAAAAACAGTCTAGCGATTTTGTGGTTTCCAGCCACTTTGTCCGGCCGGTCGGACAGCAAAGTGAAACTCTCTCTCTCCTTTGTTTGCATGAGGAGGAAAACGCCAACAGTTATAAGTAATTCGCTTCCCTTTCATGAAATATAACCTGCATAATGGCAATACATTAATAAACCCCTCAAAATTAGCCAAGCTTGGTTTAAGCAGAGAAGAATCTAAATAGGCTCGGCCTACAGATGCGTAAACAGTTCAAAATATGAGCCTCAAGCTAACCATGCGCCTAAGCTCACCTTGGATCCTCGGCTTGACTGTGGCTTAAATGCCTTCCAAGCAGTCTTATCTCAACATTCATACAAAATGGACTTAGAAACACTCTTTCTTGCAAAGTTCTTATGTCTAATAATCTATTCGTAGGCATTTTAAATGGACACGGCTTTGATAGATCCCTGATTGTGGGACCCACGGTTATGTGTTTGTATTATATCCATGACGTACATTAATTTCTCTAGTTCATTTTAGTGCCCTAGCTAAAAAAATGCAGCATAACCTAATCTTAGATTGACTACACCACAAGAAATAGTGGTTGACCATTAAAAATTTCTTGTGGGCTATACAAGTTTTGGACTAAGCTGATATTTGTGTGTTCCTTCATCCTGGTCTTTGTGACCTTATCAATGGGTTGGATGACAAATAAACATTTTCGGTGCCTACGAAGTAAAACCACAATATATATTATCAACTTATGTAAACATATGCACCAGACCACTCATTAATCATGCCACATCATTAATAATAATGATTAGCCATTGATAATAACAAGATACAAGGTTAGTTCGCTCAGTGAGTAGACGCGGCTGAATTTTGCACAACGTAGACCCATTGATTAGACGGAGCTATTGGATGTAGGATTGGATTTACGCTCCAACTGGGTGGACCTAGAAACACTCTCTATATATCTATCTGTTGGAAGAGAGCCTTCAAACGAGGTTTCTGACTGTCACCGTCGATCATGACTGGTCGGGTAGTGGGGGCCGACCGGTCTTAACTGGTCAGCCAGTGATGAGGTAGCGTGAATCTATGTAAAAATTGCTCCCTAGACTATTTTTTGGTCTGGTCCGACCGGTCGGCCATAGGTCTGACCGGTTAAGACCAATCGGCCGTGTTACGCGGTGACTTGTGCAGCAAGCCTTTTCTTGCGCCATTGCGGGGTAGTGCATAAGACGTTTCTAATTACGGGTTAGCTGCTATATATGAGGCTTAAATCTGGGATTAGGTGTAATCCTAAGGTGTCAAAGGTTTCCTAAGTGGGTTAAGAAGAGGGGAGAGTGTTTTGAGAGAGAGAGAGAGAGAGAGAGAGAGAGAGAGCTTGGGTTTTCCCTGTTTTCCTTGCCTATTGGCTGTCAATCTTTGTAATTTTCTGTTAATCATAATGGATCGCTTTGTGCCATGGTTTTTTGTACCCGTTGAGGGGTTTTTCCACGTAAAATCGAATTGTCTCTTGTGGTTGAATGCTTGTGTAGTGTGATTGCATTGTGTTTCTCGTTTGATCGCATATTCTGCTGTGGCGTTGTTCGGCTTTTACTTCCGCTGCCGGCGTCCCAATTCCCAACAACTGGTATTAGAGCTAAAGTTAGGGTGGAGTAAAATTCGGATCTAAGACGAGAAGATGGGATCAAGCACAAGGCTTGAGGTAGAGAAGTTTTCCGACAAAAATAACTTTGAGTTATGGAAGGTGAAGATTGAATCTCTTCTAGTTCAACAAGGGCTTGATGACGCTCTTGGAAAGCGACCTAAGGTTATGAAAGATGATGAGTGGACAAAGCTCGACAAGAAGGCTAGAACCTCGATCCTGTTATGCCTTACGGATGATGTCCTATATCACGTCACAAAAGAGAAGACAACCGCTGATACGATGGCGAAGCTAGAGAAAGGTTTATGCCAAGAAATCTTTAAAAAACCGGATATATCTGTTGATACAATTGTTCACCTTGAGGATAGCAGATGGGACAGATGTGGAGGACCACTTAAGCACTTTCAATTGGCTGGTTTGCAAGTTGGTGGAGATAGATGAGCCGATTAAGGATGAATATCAAGCATGCATTCTGCTAAATTCTCTTCCAGATTCATGTAAGTCATTCAGGGATTCTATGTGCGTAAGGAGGGAGACAATCAATATCGAGACCGTTATCTCAGCCCTCCAATCCAAGGCGATGAGTAAGAAAAGCAGTGACGCAGGTTCTCATTCTTCCTCAGAGGCACTGATTATGAGGGAAAGAAATTCTGAGCATGGTGTGAGATTTTCAAAATCGGGATCTAAGGCCAAGGGCAAAGGAAAAGCCAAGGTGAAGTGTTGGAGTTGTGGTCAGGAAAGCCACACAGAGGGGATTGTTAGAATCCCAAGTTGAAACAAGAGAGGTATGAAAATTCTTCTGGAGAGGGAGCCAATACCGTAGAGGATGGTGACGATCTTTGTGAAGTTCTGACTGTATCTGGCAAGGGATATCACGATAAAGAGTGGATCCTATATTCAGGGGCTTCATGTCACGTTTGTCCTTACCGGAGTTCATTCGCGACATACAGGGAGTATGGTGGTGAATCGGTGTTTATGGGCGATGGCTACGCTCATAAGGTGGTGGGTATTGGTATGGTGTGCATCAGGATATTTGATGGGATCGAACGAGTCCTGAAAAATGTGAAGCATGTCCCAAAGATGAAGATGAATGTGATTTCTTCTGGTGCACTCGAAGTGAAAGGGTGCGTGTTCATCGGTCGCGATCGTTATTGTAAAGTGTTCAAAGGGCACTCATGTGTATGAAGGCACGGAGGTGTGACCATTTTTATAAGTTGATCAGGATCATAATTCATATTGGAGCTGCGGGATCGGCAGTGGGATCCACGATTGCTCGTATGTGGTAAGTGCCCAAGGGTTATATGAGAAGAGCGAAAAAAAGCATGAAAGCGCAAAGTTAGGGTTGATGGAGGCATGATTAAGCGGTGGATCTATGATGAAGATGAGATGACGAAGCGAGGATGTCCTGATTCGGCGTTTGAAGCCTCTATGGAGTTTGTTGGAAGAGAGCCTTCAAACAAAGTTGGCCAGTGATGAGGCAGTGTAAATCTGTGTGGAAATTGCTCCTTGGACTGTTTTTTGGTCTGGTCCGACCGATCGTCCATGGGTTCGACCAGTCAAGACTTGTCGCCCATGTTACGCGGTGACTTGCACAACCTTTTCTTGTGCCATTGCGGGTAGTGCGTAAGACATTTCTAATTATAGGTTAGCTGTTATATGTGGGGGCTTAAATCCGGGATTAAGTATAATCCTAAGGTGTCATAGGTTTCCTAAGTGGGTTAGGAAGAGGAGAGAGTATTTTGAGAGAGAGAGCTTGGGTTTTCTCTGTTTTCCTTGCTTGTGGGTTATTAATTTTTGTAATCTTCTATTAATCATAGTGGATCGCTTTGTACCATGGTTTTATCACCCGTTGAAGGGTTTTTCTAAGTAAAATCAAATTGTCTCTTATGGTTGCATGATATTTCTCATTTGATCGCATAATCTATTGTGGTGTTGTTCGGCTTTCACTTTCGCTGACGGCGTCCCTATTCCCAACACTATCTACCTGCCCCCAAATACATATACTTATTTGCAGCTATGCCTAACCTTACAAGAATTTGTTAACAGCCTGCTCCATGACCAGTGGAGAGTCATCTCCAGTGTACAACCATTCAAGCCAACCAAATTGTGATGTACGTTTTTAAAAGGATATTTAGAACTCTTGATTGGTACACCATTAGGCTAGAAAACTCTTGATACGGTTGAAGAGTCTTGTCCCTTTGGTGAATTAAAAATAAAAACATTAATAACCAAATAATTTCTTACCATGCATGTGCTTGATGGAATTGTATCAGATTGTACAATTACATGTATTAATTTACAAATTGAAAAATAAAATTCAAAATCTAAGAATTTCCACACACAACTATGTACAATTTACAAAAACAAAGAACTATCTTAAGAAGATATGATCATATTTGAAATTCAACTATGTATGTTGATCAATGTTGATGATGATCTTCCATCATAAAAGGTTTGCACCAACAGAACTCAACCTCATTGGAATATCTCTTGATTTTGAAATCATAATACCAATTTCCTTTTAATTATCAGTTGTTAAAAAAATTTAGAATACAACAACTAAAAATTAATATATTTTATTTATTAAATCAATTTGAAGAGACATTTTCGTGTAACTTTTAACTCACCAACATACTTATAATTAAATTCATAAGCGAATCTTAAGTATATTTTGGTTTACTGTAATATCTCAATTTAAATCCCCTTGAATAATATCATAACTATTAAGCTTATTTATAAAATATGAAAATTTCAATTTTTATTTGTATACAAATTTTTTACATTCTCTAATACCCAAAAAAAAAAAAAAAAAAATCATTAAGCAAAAAATATGAAATCATTTTTTTAATGAGAAGTAACTAAAAGAGGATAAAATGATGTTTATTTGTTGCCGGAATTCTATATTTAAAGAGTATTTTTACCCTGGCTGCTTCCTGGAATCATGCTTTTAGTTATTCTCAACCGCTTCAAAACAATAGATGTGCTTTTTTTGTACTAGTCAAATACCATTTTACATTGCATGGGTGAACATAGAAAAAAAAAGGATGTCAGACCGGGCTATTAATTAAAGTTGGAAAGGAAATGGGGGACTGTTTGGTCTGGGACAGGCCCAAGCCTCCAAACCCAGCTCGGGCGAAGCATTGAAGGCCCAAGCCAGACGATGAAAAATTTTAACATCCAATTTTCCCCTTGAATGTTCCTAATCTATTTATTGATTAAGTGGGCCACGGATGCACAAATACATTCAGATCTAGCCAGGCGCAAGTTGGGTCCACGTTCTTGCACCCAATTAAAATTGGACCTAGTCAGGTGCGGGTCTAGTGCACCATATTGCCCCCAATTAAAATGGGGTTGGGTTGGCTTGGGTCTGGGTTTGTCCGGTTAATTTTTAACAATAAGTCCTGTGTGACTCATCCGAGTTGACTCAGACTCAGTCCAGACCTGGTTCAGTTTGACATCACCAGTCGCCATTGAAGATGGGAGCGACTCAGACAGATTCAACTTGACTCGTCTGAGTCACAACTCGACTCAGGACCAAACGAGTCAGTCTAAGTCGCTGAGTCAGCAGATGACATGTTTGATTGTTTGCAGCTTATATACGGATTGTAACCTATACTGCATAAAAAACGGCAGTTTGCACTTTTATTTAAATACCAATAATGTCCTGTGAGTGTACTCTCACGCAGGGTTTTTGTGTGAGCCTGTTTATACATGATCTGAAACGTTCATCTGATCGGTCGAATGAGATAGGGGAGAAACGAAGTGATGGGCATGCGCTACGGGTAGAATTCTGATAAACTTGCTCTCGTCCATTGATTTTCTCTCCACAAGTTGAGGTCAATCCAACAAGCTGATGTATCTATTTTCATTGCATGTTCATCTGTATGATATGACTTTCGTGATGGACGGCTTGGATCCTTTAATTTCTGTGCCCTGCATGTATGTGGGTTGCCTGCTACTAGATGTTTGTAACTTGTTAGTTTCGCACACCATTTCCAAAATGTTGGTGACTCGTTCTCTTCACACACGGTGCTAATGTATAGTTATGAAAACTCTCTATATTGTGGGTCCAATCATGAATGGAGAAAATCTCTAAAATCATACTTGTCAAAGTGTGTGAGAGTTCTATAAGGTGGGTTTAATTGATCAATGGTCTGGATCTAAGGGTTGGATTAGATGATCGGCATACTGATGGTTGGATCATGTTCAAAGGGAAAAATCAGATGGTTAATGGTCATGTTACTTCCAGGTTGGGTCAGCGATTTGGACGGTCTGGATTGTCACGCAATGGCATGGCATGTCACACATGGACGGGACTTAAAAGAGAAGATGTACTGATGCAAGGTGGGCCAAGAAGATCTACTTCTCCCCACCACATACATGATCTTATCAACGAGGATTCAACCATTCAAATGGCGAGCTCCACAGCAAATGGGCTAAGGTCCGAATTTTGCATTGATCAGAACTGTTGGGCTGTGGTCAAAATCAGTATGACAACTATCCATATTTTGGATGGTCAGGATTGTCCAATTAGTATCGTTTTTGAGGTAATCAGTCCGTTGAGTCAGATAAGTATCTAGCTAACTTGTATGAAAAGGATGGGCCAGCCATGGGCTGGATCAGGCCTAGATGGATACATCTGGTGGATCAAGTTGTGTTTACAAGTCTAGATGGATATATCACCACTGTTTCCTATGGTGTGGTCCAACTAAGATTTGTATCTATCTCATTTTTGGGCTTATACCCTAAAATGAGCTAACAAAATGGATGGACGGAATGGATTAAAAACAAACATACACAATGGTGGGCCCCACGTAGCTTTGATATCAGCTAGCAGTCTGGTGTTCGAGTCACTAGCTAAACCAAGTCCTGGGTTCTCAGGTTCGGGTCAGAAAATCAGATTCGTTAAATAAATGGGTCCAGTTTTAATCCGGAAAACCAGATATCAACCTGATCCAAAACTTCCGTTGGGCCTGACAAGGTTTCAGTGATAGGCATTTCCATCCCCACCTTTTCCTCTGGTGTGGTCCACTTGAGGGCTGGATCGGCCTTATTTTTGAGCTCACATCCTTACATGAGCTGACACAAAAAATGGACAGAGTTGATGCCACATATACATAACGGTGGGCTCCACAGAGCTTTTTGTTTCACGGGCTCCCTATAACAAATGATCATACAAACTTGTTTCTTGATTGGGCATGGTCTTAAATTCAGTACCCGAATGCATTGGGCTCAGATTTCCGTTCTCTGTTGTGGGTTGGGCTTGGACTTCCACTGAATAAGTTGGATTCCCATTGCTAGCAAGTATCTAACCATTTGTATACCATTCAGTCCCTATCTAGGGTTGCTGGTGGGTTGAACATAGGTTAGCAGAAGATTTGTCTAGGCCTGGCCCACAAGATAGAGAAGTGGACCCGAGCCCACTAGAGAGATCCAGGCCCTAGCTTTGGACCACTTGTGATTATTAGGTTGGGTTGGATTTGGTCAATCCTCAGGCCATTGGGTAAACTTAGGCCCAGGTCTAGCCGGCCGACTTCCATGCACAAGAAAAACCTGGTAGAATTAGGTGGGGTGTAACAGCCTGTTGGCCCGCCCCTCCTTGTTTTGCACCATCCTATCATGTCCTTCCAACAAATAAGTCTCAACCCATTTGGATGCTTGCAATTAGGACCGTCAATGAGCCGGCTGGTCCATCAGGCTTCGGGTCTGGACCCTGGTCCACTTGGTTGGGCTTGTGCTGGAATACTAGGCTGACCGGGACAGGCCTATATTTAAGCCCATTTATTAATCTGCTTGGGCTTGGGCTATGTCAAGATCTCGTCAGCCAGGCCGGATTTCTAGGGCACTTTTGTTGTATATCATGCATAATGAGACACACATGATGAACGAACCAGATCTTGCACAAAAGTGGGTGACCAGGCTCGGGCCTGTTTGTTTAGGCCTGAAAAGGCCCAGGCCGGACTAGGGCTTCTGCTGTTCTTCACCACTACATCGAAGTGATCATCTTACGCCCATCCACTAATTGGACAGATAAGACGGTTAGATCAGTGAAGTTTCTCGATAGTGAAACATCGACTGTGGGGCCCACCAGATGAACGGCCGCGATTGCCATATTGTTACGCCTTGTGTTCTCTCTTGTAGGCATGAAAAGGATAGGTAGGTTTCCCAGGAAATTATAATAACATAACAACGTTGAGTAAATCTCAAAAACTGAATCTCCAAAGGGGTGAGAGTAGAAATGCTGTGTTAGAACCGATATGTAATAATATCATAGAGACGCCTTCCACCTGTAACTGTGGCAGGGCAGCACACAGGGAGAAGCCTACAGGCCCAAGTGCCCTAAGTACAGGACCTTGGATTGGAACAAGCCGAAGTTATATGACGATGACCACAGTTGACTTCTACAACATGCAGACAATAGGGGTGCACATGGAACCGGTAAATTGGACCGGAATCGGTTAGTTCGGTTCAGTTCAATCCGGTTCTGAAGTGCACTGGTTCCGAAAACCAGTTAGTTCAATTCAGTTCTCGGTTTGGGGTTTTGTAGAACCAAATCAGACCTAGAACCAGACCCTGAAACCGAACCCTGGAACCAAACTCTAGGGTGTTCAAGTACCCTCACTATTTCATGTCGAGTAGTCCACTTAAAATTTGGATCTAGCTGACTTTTTTAATGTGGCTCACCTAAACATTGCCTAGCAATGAGGATGGACAGTGTAGATCTAACAAACAAATTACATTGCATCAAGGAATCCAATGCAATTGTGCTAGATTATAAAAAGCTCAGAAAAACCGAACCAGAATTGAACCGGTTTTTATGGTCCGGTTCCGTTTCAGTTCTAGGGTGCTAATGGTCCGGTTCCAATTCCAAATTTCCTAGAATTGTTGGGAACGATTTGGTTCCGATTTCACCCTAAAATCAGACTGAACCAAACCGTGTGCAACCCTAGCGAACAGCAAAGCAAGACCACAGCCCAATCATCGACTAAGGTTGAGGACCAAGGGCTCATCAATGACACTTTGCTTAGGAGGCATGCACCATTAAGGACCCTAGTTCATCCGAGTGGACTCCAAAGTCTGAAACGGACCCCAAGTGAGGGAGCTCGGCAGGACCGACCGACCACCTTCCAGAGTCAATCCGAGATATCTGAATAGATCCGAATATTTCAGGATCTATTTCTATTTCTAATAGGACTTCTCCGACAAGAAAAGAGGGAGAATCCTACTACATTGGGACTCTACCGACATATCTTAACAGGGTCCAACTCTCCAAAAACTTCCTCCGCATCCTATAAATAGGAAGGGGGATTCCCACCTTCAAGATACAAAATATTTTAGCCTTCAAGCTCTTACTCTGTCAAATTTCAAACCTAACTTAGGCATCAAAGAGTTCTTAGCTGCACAACAACACCTCCCCTTTGCCTACTTTATCCTTCTCTTGTAATTTCATCCTTCACCCAGGGAGAACGAAAGGGTGAAAGGCTACAAGGCCGACCTTAGCTGACCACATCAGCTATTTAGATTTGTGCGACAACAAGGACCATCCACCTTGTGGGCCCTTTTTTATTGGGGAAGAGGAGATGATAGATCGGTACTAACAAACACATTGGGAAATCCTATCCATCACTAGGATGGTCCACTCATCAGACGAACTAAACCTTCGAGAAATCAATAGAGAGCAAATGGTGTAACTTGCCTAATGAGTGGATTGGATTGATTTTTCTCATAGGTGGTCTTGACAGTGAGGACCACCTTTTACACGGCTTAGATTTTATACACAAGAGACATTGTTGCAAAAATAAAGTGTTATATATGAAAGTTTCCATAAGCATATGATGTAGAGAGAGTAGCAGATACATTCTTAGCACAGTTAGACTAAAAGAAGCCTGAACAAAGGCAGAAGTACGTGGTTCAGCCAAAATTGAACTTAGTCCTACAGTAGGCATGACATAATTGATTCATGCACGTCTAGTTTGAAGAAATTCATTCCGATAGAGATAAGTAGCCATTTGAAGTGTGAACAGTAAATCGGCAATAACTTTTAATCTGGGCATTGTCATGAAATACATGACCTATTGATCTTTTTGTAATGATGCTTCGGGGTCAGCCTAACCATGTAGCAAGTCGAGGATGACTGTCTTAAGAAAATACATACTTTCAGTTCAACACTAAAATTTTAGATAAAGGTAAGTATTTTTAGAAAATTTTGTTTTAATCATGTCCTTCTTATTTTTTTATAGTTTTAGGAATCTGTCTTTTAGAAATTACTTGCAATAATGTTGGAAGCCGGATAAGTCTGGCTTTCTATTTTTAGCAAATTAAGATTTAGAGAGCTTTTGCTATTTTTAATAATATTTGAATCATAGAATTGTCTCTCAATACAATTCTGAATTTCTCTCTTCTTTCTGTTTTTTTATTTCAATCTCGGAGAGATCACTAGTCATTTTCTCATTGTTTCACACCCGTATATCCCGAAAAGGTCATTGACACAGTCAAGCCCACCCGAGGTGCACGGTCTGGATGTCCCACAAACAGTACTACACCCTTCATTTAATCAACTTAAAAACCCTACCACATCTACATACAAACCCCACCACTCCCAGATAACTACCTTAACTGGTACAAGTCAATCTTTACATGGGTGGAGCAACAAAACAAGGCACCTCCCCAAACACCTTTTCCACCGTTGATTCTCAAACCCCATTTGAGATCTTGGAATGTACACATAAGTAAAGAGAACTGATCACCTACAGCTAAGTTACCCCAACTTCTGGTATTGTTCAATCTTTCCACCACAAGCATGCCAGTTGGGTAGAGCATGTTACCATGAAAACTACAGGCCCCACGATGAAGATCATCTAGCATAGGAAAATAGCTAGACTCCTGACTCAAATTGTAGGTATGGCCCACCTAGTAAGTGGATGAGCCTAATTTTCGACAAGGATAATCTTCATGGTGGGGTCTATCATTTTCATGGTACTGATTTCTTACACGAATGGCATGTTGGCCGGAAAGATGTATTTGTGGTACTGTTGCACGTAGGTGATCAGTTCTCATAAGGGGAGGAGTAAAAAAACAAAAGCAAAGTGTTGCACTAAAGCCAAGCGAAAGATCCGGGGCCAACCCAAAACAGAATTTCTAATTTTAGAAAAGGATTCCAACCACAAAAACCACTTTGATTCAATCAAACACCCTTTTTTCCATGGTAGAACAAAAGCATACATGTGACCAAATTCAAATTCATTGAAAACCCACATCATCATCATCTTCATCTACAATAACATCACCATAATCATCATCATCACCTTCATCCAAAACCCCTTTTTTTTTCTCACTTTCTAGGATACATGGAAGCTTGTTACCTAAAGAGCTAGTGCCACTGGCTCTAAGGAAAAAAAAAAAAAAGAAAAAAAAAAGATGACTAGACTAGCACTTTTTTCCATTACACGTGCTGACCACTACAAGGAGGGGAGAGTTCCGAGGGCACGCTTGGGTTGAATCAGGGAGACATACCATCTGACTGTGGTTCCACAAGACCCATGAGAATGTCTCTTGCATTGGTTATCTAACATACTACATTAAAAAAAACAACTAAAAAAATTAAAAAATTAAAAATTCAAGTTCATGACCCAAGAAAGAAAAGGTACAATAGAAAGTGTGGACCACTTACTTCAAGACCCTTTGTCATCTTAATCATAGGTGTAATAATTATTAAAGCTTTTTTTATGGAGGAGCTTTTGGTTCCTCCATTGGTGGGTGTTTTGGAGATGATGGTGATGATGATTAAGAGATGGTGACGAGCTTTTCATCTACACACCAAAAAGAGTAATGATGATGATTATGATGTGGGTTTGGATTTTAAGTTCATGGGAAAAGATGAATTTCTAGTGAGCTCAATCATATGGTTGATGATGATCAAGGGTGTGATACGGGGTCTTGGATTAGGGTTTTCTTTCTTGGGGTTGGACTAGGGTTTTGGACATTTGGACATGGTTTACATGGAAAACTAGGTGCTATTAAAAACTAAAACCAGGCTAGACTACGATGTGATTTTTTTCACTGTTTCTTAAATGGTGGTGACCCATCCAGTAAAGATGTAGCATACGTGTACTTCAATCAAACATTCAAATTGTGGACCATGTTGGGCGCAGGGCATATATAGCTCAATAAATCATACTGAACGGATGGTTGACATCTGCCACCGAATTCGACCATTCTCCTTACGATCGTTCATTGATGTCCACCAGTTGGATGGTTAGGTCATTCGATGGATGCAATATTTGGGATATGGTCTGTGCATGATAGGGCTCACAATTTAGATGGTTTGGATTCACACACAGCATGTTACATAATACGTGGGAAAGAGTTACCACCATTAAGAAACGGTTAAAAAACGCACGTACTAGTCTAGCCTAGCCCCTAAAACTAGTGATGATGAAGACAATGATATGGCCATATAGGCCATGGATTAGAGATTTTCTTTTTTTCTTTTTTTCTTTTTTTTTTGATGTGGTTCACCTAGGTTTATGGATTAGGGTTTTGGACATGGGAAGCTGTTTTGCATGGGAAGGGAATGGTTGAAAGGTGGTGAAAATGGAGGGTTGCAATTGATGGAATCAAGCTTGTGACCCAGGGTTTGCAAGGCATTGACTTGTGATTTGAGGAACTTGAGATAGTTGGCAGCCTCATCAAGCATTGAAGCAGTGTCCATCTTGGTACCACCAGGAACTAGCCTTTGCAAAACCCTAATCCTATCGCTTATTCTCTCCCTCCTTTGCCTTGCTGCCACTGTCTGTGGGTCATTTGATATTCTCACATTCTTCCTCTTTGTCTTCTCCACCACCTCCATCCCAAGATTCACTGGCCTCAATGCTGCAGCCCTATACATCATCTCCTTCATCTGGGCCATCGCCTCCTGTGTCTGCCTCATCGACCATGGACCGCCCAAACTCGATGCTCGAAGACTGCTGGAACTTTTCTGATCTGGGTTTCTTGGATTTCGCCGGATTCTTGGAGATGAGCTGGAAACCGCCTTCTGATGAATCCGGCTGAAGAAGGTTGAAATAGCTATGGTGGTGGTTCACTGCTTTCGCATCTGGTTCTTGTTCTTCCTTGCTTCTTTTAGAACCAGGCCTGGTGTTTGATGATCCGAGGCAACCTCCTGAGATCGCCTCGTCTGTCCCGGTTGCCTTCTGCTGTTGCTGCGCTTCTTTGGTGCTCTCGCAGGAGCCATTGTTCTCGGATTCACCCGATGAAATGGTACCGCCGGAGCTCAAGTTCCATAAATTCGTGCAGTCGGAGAAGATTGCAGAAATGCCTTCGTCCTCCGTGTTGCTGTTTGTGGCAGACAGCAAGCAGTCGAGAGACTCGATGGACTCAGATGTGCAAAACCGGACCTTATCGTCTTTGATGCCATCAAATACTTGAAATCCAACTGATGGCCCGAAATTCATCATCAGGGGGCTTAATGGGTTCGTAATGTAAGGCCTGTTGATGAGAGGAGAGGAACGTAATTGAGAAGTGAGGGCCTCTCCCCAACTAGTACCTGCTCCTGATTTGGCCAGCACTGTATCTGCAGCTAGTTTTATGGCACCCCGCCGCTGCGATAAATTCAAATCAGAAGCACTGTTTATCGAATCTAAGGCTGGAGCTAACTGTTCCATCATTTCATGTACACCAACAGAATTGGAGCCGGCGTTGCACATTTTGATTCCTTGGATCAGTGGACTTGAGTTGAAGAGATTTGTTGTGCTGCGGTACTCTGCACTAGATTCCATTGAACTTTCGCCGATTTCAGGCCGCTTGTTGCTCCATAAACACGGTGGAATGACTGTCCTCTCTCGCAACATTTTGTGGGTCATCCCAATCCAAACCGTCCATCGTTAAATGAAGATGCTCGTTAGCTCTTGGAACGGAAATGAAATGCCGCCAGCCTCTTGTTGAGATAACACTTTGATGCCTGCAAATCCATTTTAAGAGAAGAGAAAGACATTAAAATCTGATAAAAACAGGTACCCAAAGATCTTGATTTCTTATTCAACATGAAAATTTTAAGATTTACATGCAACTAGAAAAAACCTGTCTGCCGAATTCATTTGCAATTCAAGAAACATGTGAAAGAAAGAAAACAAGAACCCAAAAGTATAATCATTCAAGAAGGTAATTGTCTACCTTCCTTTTGAATTTGGCAGCGACCCAAATCAGAAAACCAAATCAAACAGCGCTAGAAGATGATACCATCAGCAACAGCCCCATTTTGCAATAGGATGCAAATGCTCCCCATCTTTCTTCGTTCTAGTAACTGAAAGTTGTCAGACAATGGAGAGAGAGAGAGAGAGAGAGAGAGAGAGAGAGAGAGAGAGAGAGAGAGAGAGAGAGAGAGGATTCTTTAGCTAACTGAAGAATTTGGATGAATATTATACAGAGACTGAGAAGAGAAGCGAGGTGGAAGAAGCAATTTTCTGTGAGCTAGGCTAACAGAAAGACATGCTTATAAAGAAGACAGAACACAGTCCTTACTAGTACTACTTCTAACTATCCTTGTGAATCTACTAGCTCGTGTATGATTGGAAATACTACTCTCCCCACAAAGGCCCACTACTCAACACGTGTAGATGCAGCACAAGTGCATTAGATCTGGGCCATTCGTCACACATGGGGCCTTCAGTGAATGTACCGATGGCCATATAATCAGGCTGTTATCCACATAAAATTCGACCCAAGCCATGCATTGAGTAGTGGCATGAAAAATCAGACTGTTGCCAAATTTGGATCGTTGATCAATATTTTTCTACACTTTTCTTTTGCAGGTATCTGGTCCGTTTGATCACTACATTCCAGACTGAATTTTGGGCCAGGGCCATGGGCATTGGGACCCACTCGATGAACATTTAGGATTTCAATGAGCATCATAACCTCGCGAGTAGCCTCGCATTTCAAGCAAGTAAAATGGGATAAAAGAAAGGCAACTGAATAGGAATTTCCAAAAAAAGAAAGTAGAAAAAAGATAAGGGTTTTTTAGGTGATGGGTGGGAAAAGTGAGGATCTTGAGAGATGGGGAGCATGAGATTTCTGAAAGTCATTTGAATAATGAAGGAGGAAAAGGTCTGCACCTCTTTTGGTTGCTTCTGCTCTTTCCACGCGCTCTGCCATCTCTCTCTGCGCGAGAGTAGACTTTTTAATTCTACTTCCTTAATCATGCTCTTATCATAATCTCTCCTCCTAATCATTCTTTTATTATACTAGTTACTGCCAATGGTTTTATCAATTTTTTTTACCATAGTTTCGAGTTGTGTGTGATCACAGATGGTGTGTGTGTGTGTGTGTGTAAATCCAAACCGTTCATTTGGTTCATCTCCTCATGTTCATTGTAAAACCCTAGAATCATCCTAATCCAAAACTCATGTGGGACGCACCAGAGGGAGCTACGTACAATCATGCCTAAAATCTTTACATTTTCATGTTGTGGCTCACCTTAGTTTTGGAATAACCCGAGTTTGTTGTGTTCGTTAATTCTGTCGGGGCATACCTAATAAATGGGTTGGATAACGCATACACAACACAGTGGACCCCACATTCCATCCAGTAGTTCTAATGGTTATCTTCCCATTCCCCAATGTCCCCCATTTTTCACATTGGTGTGGCCCATCTGAATTATAATCAGGCCGGATTTTTTGGCATTAGGCCAAACATTAGGGGTCTGATCTAATGGGCGGGTTGGATGGAACTCACGCTTAAATCCAAAGAATCAGCCAAATCCAAAACTTAGGTGGCACACAACAGGTAGCAACGTACAATCATTCCTATAATAGTTATATTTACATCCAGTTGCCCACTTTGAGTTTTGGAATTGATGTGTCTCTACTGCTGTTTGGATGTCATATACACCAAATTCTATTTGGAAGTTTCTACAGCCGATGGTGTACCCCCTCCCCATTGTAGATCTTGCTTGGTTTCATCATGATTTTTCTGTTTGCTGAGCACTTGATTGGTCTAACTCACCACACATTGTCAGCCGTGCTGCATTAAATATAGTAAGTGCTGACATGTGCTAAGATGGACCAATCAAGTATGGGCAAATAGAAAAAATTTGTTGAAGCCGAGCAGACCATCCAGACTCACCCTTTAGTGTGGTCCACCTAAGTTACAATCATGCTGGATTTTGGTATCTATACCTAGCATTGGGAGCTCATCTATTGAACTCTGGTTGGATGTCATTCACACATCATGGTGGCCCCCAAAGGCCTGAACGTCCAAAATATGTGCTGTTGTTACAGATTTGCTAGCCCCTCATGCACCCCTCTCATGTGTACACCTTTACGCATGGCATACCAGCCGTGTATAACGTGGACCATACCATGAAGATGCCATACAAACACAAGAAATAAAGCCCGTGCACAGCTTATCAGGTGGGCCACATGTCTATATTGAATGTATGCCATCGGAAACATTTCTTTTTCTTTTCATATAAAGGGTGGCACCCCTGATCAGTGTACCAATCTGATTTTTGTGTGCGATTGTAGATTCAAGCTCATGCACGGATCGGATCGGATGTCCCACACACTTGCCAGCTTGGGACGTGTGTCGCGTGTAGAGGTGGCTGTGGACGACCAACTGCATGAGGCCTTTCACATGCAACCCAGCTCCACGTGCCAACTTATCAAAGTGTGGGAGATCTGAGCCATGCATGAGGTGGTCGTCACCATGAAGATTGCCTAGCACAAAAAACAGGCCAGTCTATTCATCAAACCATCCACACCGTACAAAAATAAAGGGTGGTTTAGATCAGACCTTCCTACAGTCGGATTCAATGCACACGTACGGACTACTTGATGAGACATCTGACCATTTTTTTTCACTCAGGGACCTTCATGGTGGGACCCACCTTATGCTGCATGTTCCACACATGTGCATGTCTGGGTTGCATGTGAAAGTCATATGCAATGTTTTGCACCATCTTTCCTCATTGTTTGTTTCTTATTTGGGTGTAAAAGTATGAGCCGTACTTAGTCAGTGAGTATTTGATCCTCCGGGACGGACTGATATGTTTGATACATCAGCACTCACAACTTGTACAAGTCTCATACCTTAAGTCAAATCAAACCGTCCGATTTGTGGGGCCTACTGTGGATTGTTTCTATCCCTCAATTTAGTTCGTCAAAAGAATCCTAATCTTTGATTAGTGAAAGTCAGTTACTAGAATCGGACCGCTGAGAGTTTTTCAATTTCATCGTCCACTAACCGTCTACCAATCGGCAATTTATGAAATCAAATCAAAGTAATTTTTTGTTTATGGTTTATATAATTTGAGATGAACAATTTTGACGGTTAAATATGAATACCAGCATGCCATATGTATAAATCTGAGTGCCTGAGTATCAAACATCACGCTATACTAGAGCATCTAAGTTTTTCCTTTACATACGAGAGGCACCAAGCCTTTGAATCTGGATCATCTTCCAATGATCCAAGCCGTTTATAAAACGAGTCTCACTTTGAACGGTGGAAAGTCAAAAGATAAAAACTCTGGGTTGGATTATTTCAACCCTAGGATGATTTGACTTTTGCCTTTAACATGAACGACTACCATTACCTTTGTATAATCAAACGGTTGAAATATTCCATCTAGAGATTCTTTTCGGGCATCCTCCAATCGATGGTGAGCCCTATCAAATAAACGTTTTGGGTTATTGATAAAAACCCAAATCCAATAGCTAAAGTTCGGAAGTATCAATAAACGTTTTGGGTTATTGATAAAAACCCAAATCCAATAGCTAAAGTTCGGAAGTATCTGATTACAAGAAACCCTTTATATATATATATATATATATATATATATATATATATATATATATATATATATATATATATATATATAGAGTCACTCTCAAGTCCAACCGGTTGGACCACATTTTGCAGTCCACCCAGTTGATTTCTCTAAACCTCTTAAGTGCTTATGACATCCAATCCTCCTAGTAGATTGGCCCCACCATGATGATCTTCTAATGCAGAAATCAGCCTTATCCAATCATTATGTCAGCTACAATATAGAAAATAGTATATAGCCATTGATTAATAGCAAAATTTTAGTGTGGTACACTGGGTTAGTGGATGAAGTTGATTTTTGTATGAATTGTTTCTCATGGTGGGGCCAACCTATTAGGAGGATTGGATGTTACAAGAGCTTAACAGATGGGGAGTAATCCACTGGGTGGACTGCAAACTGTGGTCCAACCGGTTGGACTTGAGAGTGCCTCATATATATATATATATATATATATATATATATATATATATATATATATATATATATAATCCAGCGGGGCTTAGAGTATGGAAACTTTCCCACGCACCCAGTTGCATCTGGACTCCTTGGCATCCACGTCACCCATCTGGACCGTTCATTAGATGTTCAGTCTACTCTTCTTCTACTATTACACAAAATCGGACGGTCCTAAACTCATGTAAGTGGACCTCTATTCTATGAATGATCTTGTCCGTCATTTTCTTGTATGGCACTGAATGTGCAATTTGGATCATTCAATTTACTACGATTTTTTAAGTCAGCCTATGAAGAGTGAAATGGACCTAATGGACTGTCCAGATAGGCCATGGATGTCAATGAGTCCGAATGCAACTAGGTGCATGGAAAGATTTCCATACACACAGTGCATTATGTCACTTCCCAAACAAAAGAGAAGTGAGTCGATGTGCTCAGTTTATGGAAACCTACCCTTTTATGACAGTTTTTAGAGAGATAGAGAGAGATTGCAGTATTAATAGCATTACTAGAGAGAGAGAGAGAGAGAGATTGCAGTATTAATAGCATTACTAGAGAGAGAGAGAGAGAGAGAGAGAGATTGTCGTATTAATAGCATTAGTAAGGAAATAGCAAGATGGTGAACCAAAAGAAGTTAAGAGTATACATAGATAAGTACGTACAAACAGTTCTTTGTATGCTTAGTGATGCAATTTTATTTTAGCCATGCATAAGGAATATATCTGAAATTCTGTTTGAGATTTGCTATCAGGAGTGATAATCTTCAGATGGGTTTCAACATAAAAGAGATTTGCTATCAGGAATGATATTCTTCAGATGGGTTTCAACCTAACAGAGATTTGCTAATTCCACATGCCTGTAGAGCCATGCAAGTGGGCACACATGCATGAAATCTAAGCTTTCCATGAGCTTGGAAATAACACTTAGATCTTCTGCCTGGAACATCAGATAATTTCACTCTTTAGGTGGGCCATGGCCTAAAAGTAGATCTATGGTTAAATTTTTTTAGGCCATTCATTTGTTTTGATAATATTGTGGCCCACCTGAGGTGTGAAATGGTCTGATTTTTAAGTTAGAAGATCTGAACAGTGTATCAAACCTGATGGAAAGATCTGATCTCACATACGTGTGACACATGTGCCTGCATGTGGATGTGTATCACTTCTACACGCGTGTATAATTAGCAAACCTTTCAACATAAACTAATGGGCTGGACCTTTCTTTTTGAAAATGCTGGCAAGAGTCAGAAGCAAGAGAGCATGCAACTTGCTCTTAGGATTTTGTCTTCATATTATTTTTATTTATTTATTTAAAAATGAATATTTGTTGTGAATGTGGGTATGTGGGTACTGAGTGCCCCCACATGCATACCATGATTACTGGTCAGTGAATGAATTGCCAGTGCCATTGCCATTGCTGGAATGAAACACCCATGTCAAGCTCTGACTGCCATCCACCACATCCATTATAGGAAGTCTGACTCAGCCAAGTTGACTCGGTTCTGGCTCACCGAGTCAGCCTTTCTTTATCCTTCTCCTGATTATTTGATTAATCTGAATCCAAATTGATGAAATGGATAAGGAAAGTGTTAGACCTCCATTGAAATAATGAGGAGCAATATTGAATATGTGATAGCTAGTGGGGTGATCCTCCATAATTTTAGAACTTGGTGACTCGACTCGAAACTCAGTGAGATTTCCAACTTAAGGTGTTAAGAAACTCGTTCTTAAGTGAGCCTAGGTATTGGCTCGTCGAGTCGACTCGTTCAACTCAATATGACTCGTTACGAATCAAACCTTGTCTCTTTAACCTAATTATTACAATCGTGACCGTCCAATTGATAGGCTACAGCCGAAAAATGCATTGGTCGTACGTTCTTAACCATCCGTCTTATTCATGCACCATTTTGTACGTTACTGCCCGAAATTAGTTTCCAGGAAGGCAGGCTACCCGATCGAACGGCTATGATTCTCTGTATGGTCATGGCGAGCCATATGGAATGATAGGTGGTCATGCGCGCCAATTGAACCAAACATTGGGTTGATACATTGTGAGTAGACTCACCTAATACATGGAAATAAGCCAAGAGTGCTGATCGTGCCCAAAAATCAAATGAACGGTTAGGATAAGTTAATCAACGGTCCATATTCAATGCACATATCTGGCCTATATCACCATCATATCCACATGATTTTTGAGACATTAATTGAAAGTACACGTCACGATGGCCTGATGATGAGCCGTTCTGATATCACACACGTGCATCCCGTTTCCAACGCTTCATGGTGTGAGCATTTTAAGTATTTTCATCCACACAACACCATATTTCACAAAAAAACAGACGCCGGTTCCTCTAAGACTGAACTTATTCTACACACGGTGCGTGGGGCACACAGTAATGTAGGGCTCAAATCCAGTCCGTCCAAAAGGTGCGACCCTTTCGTTTCACATGGTATCTCAAGAATTGGGACGATCAAAATCGTATGTGGGTCACACCAAAGGGAAAACTTTAGATTGGGAAACGCACCATTAAAAACTTCCTGATTGTCTGCAGGTCACCAAGTTTTTGATGCACCATCCAATCCATTCAGAAGATGTTCCCTGAAAAGATGAATAGAAAAAAAAAAAAAAAGAGTCGGTCTATTACAAAAATTCATGTGGGCCACAACACGTGATTTTATAAGTTTTGGGAATGATCTTACATGATGTGGCCAACAGGAGATTTAGATAAGCCTGATTCTTTTGGAACCAAGGAAAAAATGAAGGATGCACGCATTGTACGGATTTGATTTCATAAAAACATCACGGTGGGCCCCACGCACCGACTTGTAGACTGAGCTAATTCTACAAATGTTGCAGAGGAACGTCGTGCAAAGAGAAATAACCTCATTTCTTATTTTACAGCAGTTTCTTCAGAAGTGGTCCACACATGCTCCTGTCGAAACTCCACATAATACCAAAACCCAGCCAAAAGTCGTGTCTTCAATCTAGAATAATCCATTTGGGGCCCACACATGATATTGGAACCATTTGGCAAGTCATTCTAACCATAGATGGGCCATGCATTACGTTAATAGGACACCCCCAAACGTTAAAATTGAGGGATTTGAACTTTGAATGCAGACCACTTTTATTTTCATCTCTCATCGTCCATTTGTATGCAATTATTGCTTAGGAATGTCCTATCTGGTCATTTTTTTTTAACTCATAGCGTCTACACTCTGTGAAAAATCAAACAAACGGTCCGGATTTTCTATCAATTCGCTAACTGTGAGATTTTAGATTGAGTACACGGAATTCTCTTCATACACCAGGGTGAAATCAGACGATCTCTTTGGAAAGTTCTCGGAGGCGGCAAAATCTCAACAGAAATACCAAGGAGATTACCGCGAGTGATTGAAAATGCAATGCTAGAATTAACTGCCAATCTGGAAGACATTTTTGAGATCCATTCCGTTCACCATTTTATAAAATTAATTATACTTTTTTGTGACAACAATCAGGACCGTTCGATGATGAGGTGATTCACACTTATGCATTGAATATAGACTCTCGAGCTTCCTTTTTATCAGATATGATCCAATTGAAGATCTATAAAACCCATTATATTTGGAATTAAGATTTAATTTGGGCCCCACCTGATGAATGGTTGAGTTCTTACACAAATGACAGGTCGTGCCACGCGAATGGCCTCTTGGTTCTACCCTCGTGCGAGTCGCCTTCAGATTTCGGAAGAAGGGAACATGGAGCGTCCCTTTCCCCGCTTCTCCCGCGTTGCCTCTGCCACGGATGTGAGCTGTCCGGGACGCGGATTAGGTTCGACCCCGGATCCAGGGAAGAGGATTGCGTCCTGAGTGAATACCCTATAGCGTCCTCAGTAAACTCTGTGGGGCCCATCTTGGTATATGTATTTTATCCACTCCGTCCATCCGTTTTAGAAGCTCATTTTATGGCATTATGCAAGAATTGAACCATATAAAAATCTCAAGTAAACCACACCACATGAAACATTGGGAATTGAATGCCTACTGTTCAAAGCTTCTTCTGGGCCATAGAAGTTTTTGATCAAGCTAATATTTGTGTTTTCCCATCATCCATGGATTACAAATAAACATCACTGTGGGCCTTGTAAAGGTTTCAAAGGTGGATATCATTATCCCACTGCTTCGTATTGTGTGGTCCATTTGATGCTTGGATATGCTTCAATTTGGGATAATAACCTAAAATTATCTGTAAAAATCGGATGGGCGGCGTGGATAAGACACATACATACATGGTGGTGTGCCTCACAGAGTTTATTGAGTAGGCATTCTGCTTCCCACCAAGTGGTGCGGCCCTGATCGTGGGGGCTATATCCATATATGTATTGTGTATCCACGCCGTCCATTAGTTTTTCTACCTCATTTTAAGGAATGGCCCATGGTAGGGATTGAATTCCCACCATTAAAAACTTCTTGGGACCACAAAAGTTTTGAATCAAGCTACTGTTTGTGTTTTCCCTCCATCCAGGTCTGCGTGACCTTATCAACAGGTTGGATGGGAAATAGACATTACGGTAGACACTAGAAAGTTTTTAGTAGTGGGTATTCAGTGACCACTATTTCTTGTGGTCCTGTGGTGTGGTCCATCTAAGATTTATATGTGCTTCATGTTTTGGTCCATGCACTAAAATGAGATTTCAAAACGGATGGACGGTGTGGATATACAATACATACATCGAGGTAGGCCCCACGGCCACGGCCGCACCCATCTGGCTGGATCCGGGGTCGCACTTGATCGGCGTCCCTGCTGACGTCATTTTCCAGAGCCGCGGCTTGTAATCCACTTGGCTCAGCTCGGCTGACTTCTCGTAGTCCAATCAATTAGGGTGGTGGGCCACCTCCCTATGATAACTATCCGCACGGGAACCGCACGTGACTGTGGCAGAGTTTGATACGTGGCTACTGCCCATTGGCCGGCGACTTAACGGATCGCATCCTCGCACATGGGAAATGAAAACGGGTAGAGCTGGAAAGGGGACCATTCAGTCACAGATGGCCGACTCTCACGTAATCCATACCGGCAATCTCTCGGCATCTTCACGTCTCCCGATAAATTAAAATCTCATACACTTGTTATGTTTGAGAAATGATTGCATTAGAACTTTCTCATCCGTCCATTTCTTCCTAATCACATTTCACACTACGATCGTGGAAATATGGGACCCACCATGATCATGGCCTCTGTATGTAGCCTACTGGTGGGCCCAATCAACCAAAGCTGATAGGATCAAACAGATCTAAACGATCTAATTAAGTTGGTGGATATTTACAGAAGTAAAGATGAATCTTTTTCAACACATTTTAACCATTGAATAGATGTCCATCAATTGGATGGTTATGATGAATTCAGTATAATTTTCAGCTTCTGGCCAATCCAAAGTGGGTCCACCATTTGAATGGCTGGCTTAGTTTGAGTTCCTTCAAGCATGGAAGAAGTTTAAGTTAGTTGTAGTTGATTAATAGATTACAATTAATAATATTATTAAAGGCTGGTTTCTTTACAACCGTTGTAGACTAAGGATAACCTGCGCAAGATTGTTTATTCAAGTATGAGTAAAGTCGTGGTCGTCCATTCCTTTTTGCAATGTGGTCCACCTAATACTTGGATCTACCTGAATTTTTAGGCATCCTATTCTCATAGCGGGGAAAGCCCTAGAATGAGTTGGGTAATGTGTACATTGCATGGGCCCACATACAGGACACAGGAACCTACTGCATGTTTTTTGGGGTGAAATCATTGTTCGGAGAATATCCTTCATATCATCGAAATATTCTCAATATGATCAGTATCCTCAGCTTGGTGATACTGATAACATCACAAGTCTAAAAAGTTATAGGTATCAGCATTATATTGCTAAGTATTGTCAACATGCTCATATCGCAAATGTATTGCCAGTAATTTTTATTGTGCAAAATTTCACATGTCGCTTGTATGGCCAATGTATTGAAGTCGCTAATATTTTCCACTATAAACTTCTATATCACCCATGTCTTGATAATATTTCGTTAATATCATCAAAATTTTTTTATTAAACAATTTTTTATGAGCGCATGTATGTATGCAATTTTCAAATTGTCCACAATAATATCAATCATATCAAGATATCTTTGTTATCACAATATGGATGATATTGAGATCATAATCTTTCGTTTCTTTTTTTTAGTTGTCAACAATTTCTTGGTGAAAAACGATCTTTTGTCGGTATTCTGAAATATCAATGGATGTTTGGATTTTAAGTTATTGATGATTTCTTGGTAAAATATTATCTTTTGTGGATATTTCAAAATATCAATGAATGCTTGGATGGTTGGATGGATAGATGGATAGATGGATTGTTGGATGGGTTTCTTACCATGCTTTTAAGCCTCTGTTAAACATAAACTTATAATGTATGCATTCTTTTTATAATTCTTTTTTATTCTTAAATATGTAAATATTTGTATTTTAGCATCCTATGGTATGGTCAACAATATTACGGCGATATTTATATTGTTTCTATATCATCACCTTATAAAACTTGTAGTAATACCGATACTTCGAACACCGGGTGAAATGAGTTGTAAGAATTTAGCAAATTTAAGATGCACCCAATTGTAAGTAATTGACCCTTGTTACAGTACAACAAAACCATGGATTCAATAAAAAGTTGTTTGGATGCTCATATCACTGATAAGTAACAAGCTGTAGGTGACTTTCAGCCTCAACGTAACAGAAATTCTAGGAATAAAAAAATGATTTTACTTACCTGGAAACAACTCACACCCGAAACTCTCTTTTTAGAAATCGGATTAGGTGTGCAGCCATTACCATGTGGTTACCGTGAGCCCCACCTTGATGTCTGTATTGTGTATCCATGCCATCTGTCCGTTTTTCCAGATCATTTTATAATATTATACCAAAAATGAAACAGATCCAATTATCAGGTTGACCATACCATAGGATTGACCATTAATGGGCTACAAAAGTTTTGGATCAAGCTGATAATTTCCCATCCCCCTTCATCCAGGCTTATGTAACCTTATCAACAGATTGGATGGTAAATAAACAATACGGAAACATTAAGGGCGGTGTGCCCTGAGAAGTTTTTAATGGTAGGACAGTCAATCACCACTGTTTCTTATGGTATGGACCACCTGAAAATTGGATCTGCTTCATTTTTGGTATAATGCCATAAAATGATCTTGAAAAACGGATGGACGGTAATAATACATACATACATCAAGGTGAGCCCGACAGTAACCCCATGGTAAGGGCCCCCAACGTCTTGGGTGAGGCCGGGGTTTCACCTGATCCGCTCTCCTCTTTTTTACAGCTCAAAAGGCCATAGGGAATCCATAAATTCAGTGTGAATGAGCAGAGGGGAGATGAGGGAATTCCTCACTGAGGAAATCACATATCGAGAAACATCTTAGATCCTCATTCGGACCACCTGCAATCGACGTCGCTATCGCCACGGTGTATATCTGTCAAGACAATTGAATTTTTCCGTGGGATTCCGTTCATGTACGCATGGGAGGGAGTTTGTCACATTCATTCATCTCGCCTCAACAACCCAACCCCACCATGGTCCTCTCTATCCCCTGCACTCCTTATCCCCATGTCCCATCCCTTTCTTTTGTCATTTCCACCCCCTTGTCCTAGATTTTCCAGTTCACACATTCTATCCACACTCCCCAACCCCCCACCCTGATTTTCCTGAATTGCTGTGGCTCATCCATGGACAGGAACCCGTCTGCAGCCCGCACGCCAACATTCCATGCATGTGCGAATCATCCAGGTGGGGGTCCTGCTGTGAACATGCCCACGCCCGAAAAACAACAGGCGGGCAGCCCATCAGGTGGGTCAAATGTGATTAGTAAAGACAAATTCTTTTAATCACATAATTTTAAATACTCAAATGTGGCCATGTAACATTCACTCTTTCTTTTCCACCATCCTTTTGATGCTAATTGGATGATTGCAATCACCTAACCAGTGGGACCGGAGATGTGGATTACGATCCATCAATGATGGGGCCCACAATCTGGATGCCAGAATCGTTACGTACAAATGACACAGCCTGGCTGATGAGCTGCTGCAGACGTTGGTGCCATCAACCACCCTAGTTATTTACTCTGTAAAACAAGCACTGCGTTATGAAAACACCTCTATCAGATATTGAGATTTGTAAGACACGGCCCACCCACTGTGGGGTACACTGGGTCAGATTATCGACTGTGGGATTTTCCCACAATATGGAACAGCAGATCATGTAGACCATGGGATAGGATTGGATAGGTCCAACGTTGATTGATTGCAGACGAACCAGATGGGGTAAGAACATTTTCACTCTGCATGCTTTAATTTAATGGCTTTAGTTATCCGATCATGGAGATTTTGGGCAAGCAGCGGGCCCCTCCTACCAAACCACAGTAATTAGTGGATTATTGCTCAAAGATCTAATACCACCTCTTGTAGATCATCTCTAGGCTTAAAAGTCCACTCATAGAAGGGTGTTATAATCTTTGGTCAGACCACACACCTATGCACATGCAACCATAAATGAGCCACAGGTGCCAACCTGGTACTTCTAGGTGATCCTCTGCGGTCAGATCCACCTCATGACCAGCCACAGAAATTGGGCAATCAATTCATCAAAATTGCATCGCATTCAACATAAACATGGCCCGCCTGATGAGCAGACATGCCTGATTCTTCAGTCAACTCTTCTTATTGATGAGGCCCACCCAATATGGCATTGATGCACAGCACCACATGCCAGGTTCAGCCCTACCGCAGGCATCCCTGTCCCCAGCGGAGCCCATCAGGTAAACAATCTGGATCATCAGCCCGCGGGCCTCAAATATTTCCTCTGATGAACGACCAGAACTAGCACAAACCCTCAGAAGCATACTTTTCATGGAGATGAGTTTCAACAGCAAAGCTTATATGTATTATCCAAGGAAAACCAAACAAGTCTGAGAAAGCATGGTTTCAAGATTCAACAGAGAGGCATTACATTAAAAGGCTTTACTACATTTCCAGCATCCTCCCTCTAAGAATCGCTTCTGCTTTCCGGACCTGCTTCACAGGTCCTATGATGAATACCTACATGAAACTGTGTGCATCAGAATCTGAAACATAAATATTTGCAATTATCATAATCACACAAGAATTGATGGTATCGATTTGAAGAAAATAAGTGATCATAATTGCAGAATCCCTTCTTAAATGTCAAATAGAAATTCCTATAAGTATAGCATGTTCGACATGTGGAAATTGTAGGAATAGCATGTTCGACACATGGAAATTGGAACCGACTGTAAGAGGGGAGTTATTTGATTTACTATGGCAGAGTCGACACTTGATACTAATGCATTAAGAACTTGCATGCAAAGCACATGATACTCGGTTCTAATCACCAGAATTGGAAAACCCGCAATGAATGTGTTCCAAAAAACACATCTGAGTAATCCTAACCACTGATTGGTGAACATATGTTTCGTAAAATCAGACCATTGGATTTTTTAGTTGATTGAATCATCCATTAAATGTCCATCAATTGGCTGTTTAATCAAATCTGCATAATGTTGGTTAATGGTCCATCAAGTCATGGGTGTAAAGATTTGGATGGTTTAATTTGAGTTACTTGTCTGCCAAGTGTCCAATTTCTCCCTACTTGTGTATAAACCATACACTCTACTAAAGTATTGACGATTCCTGTATCTAAAAAATAGACGTGTTTGGCAGTAAGCATATGGATTAACATCCAAATTACCTAAATCACCTTACATTAGTTTAAAACCCTTCCCATGTCTCGAAATAATGCCAGTCTTAGCAATCTGTAAACCTAATTCTGTAGAAAAATTTTGCCCTAGCTTGTCTTGTCATCATTGTTTGAAGTATCTCCAATATTATCGAGATATCCCCAATATTATTTGTATCTCCAGCTCAGCGATACCGACGACACTGGTGACGATACCGACAACACTGATAATGATACCGATAGCACTGGTAACGATACCGATAACACTAGTAGTACCAAAAATTCTAGGTATCGGCGATGCATCGCTAAGTATTGCCAATGTATCAATATCGCCAATGTATCGCAAATATTTTCAACTGTGTAAATTCCATGTGCCGCTTATATCGCCAATGTATCGACAGTATTTCGATAATATCCCCAATGTATTCATATCGCCAAAAATCTGTTTATTAAAATAATTTCCATTTCAATTTTTTTTTATGGGCTCATGGTTATATGCAATGTTCAATTTGATGATGATAATATCATTATTGCAACATGGGCAAGATCAAAATCACCATTTTCTATTTCCTTTCCAATTGTCAACAACTTCTCGGTGAAAAATCATGTGTTGCCAATATTCTAAAATATCGATGGATGTTTGGATAGAAAGTTGGATGGTTGGATAGATGGGATGGTAGGATTGATTTCTTATGAGAACACATGCTTTTAGCCCCCCGTTAAATGAAAACTTATTATGTATGCATTTTTTTTTTTACAATTTTTTTATTCCTAAATATGAAAATGTATGTATTTTAGCATCTTCGGAAGTTTTCACTAAAAAATTCCACTGTTTTCCCCATGTTTTCCCAATGTTTCGAAACGTTTCCGGTTATCAGCAATATCGATATTGTTTCCATATCCCTAGCCAGTGAAACCTTGTAGCGATACCAATACTTCAAACACTGCTTGTGATACATGGTAGATGGTCATCAATGGCCTGATAGCGTTATCAAAATGCCCATTACATGCATGTAACATGCATCAGCTAGTTCTGCGCTTCTTGAGCAATTCACGGATTTTTGGACAAACCCAATCATATTTTGTAATGAGTTTATTCTGCCAATGTAAGAGACTAGATCAGTAGCATGTGTCTCACCCCATTGGAGCCCACATGTGAGGATTGTCCAATGATCAGAACCGTCTATCATCCCCGCACTGTCTTAAATGACCTCTGTTCCAACAATCATGCTTAAAGGATGAAAGCATTTCTCCGAATTCTTTTCAATGGTCAACATTCAGTAAACACATCAATGATCAGAATCATTCATTTGGTGCAAGCTTCATAACGTGGCCTGCCTAAACCTGGAACCAAGAACCAAGAACACGGATGATTGTGATCATCCGACCATCCTTACATGTGGACCCCAGTTAGCGACGCATGCTGGTGATCCTGAATCATTACATGGGCAATATGAACTCTATTATAAATGCAAAACATGAGTCAAAATAGAAAGTGAAGAAAAATTAAAAAGGATCGCAAAGCACATGAAACTAACCTTATCTGGTGGTCCTTTAGCACCTCCAATGAGAATTTCCGCACTGTAATATGCATATTAAAAAAAAATGAAGTGTTAGAGGGGGAGAGAGGGAGAGGGAGCATATTAAAAAAAATGAAGTGTTAGAGGGGGAGAGGGAGAGAGAGAGCGAGAGAGAGATGTGACTTGCTTGCAAGATTCTTTTACTGCCATGATAGATGCTCCTCTTCTTCCAATCACTAGGCCCATTTTGCCAGATGGGACATCTAGCACTGACAGGATCTCCTCTTCAGGAACGTCTCCTTCAGCAATTAGGTTATCTGCTAGACATCACCACAGACAATAGAATACCCTGCCTCTTCAGCATATGTAGAAACTAGGCATCACACCTAAGACGATAAACAACTGCATTGTTTTTAAAATCTGCAATTCAAAATCCAATTTAAATTGCTCAATAAAATAGGATTCTACATCAAGTTAGAACCCTCTAAAGGAAATGGTACACGTGAAATAAGATTTGGAGGGGGGGGGGGGGGGGGGGGGGGGGGGGGGGGGGGGGGTGTTATTAAGGTGCTTTGAAGAGAGCATTTATTTGGGGTCTTGCAAGCTCTCATGATGAAATATCCATAACTACTTATCACAATTGTCTGACATGTTCCGCAAAGTCTCCTTTGATGTGAAGACATACATAAAAACAAAAATAAAGGGTGATGAAAATACCCTTCAACAAAAAGGAAAAAATAAAGAACCATAAAACACAATGGTAAGGCTCGGTCCAGGGCCAACTGTTACTAACTAGGTCCAAAATCCAGGTCTGAACCCGAACCTGTGAATCGGAAAGTGAATGACCCAAGCCCAACCTGTGAGCAGATTCTTAAGCCCAACAACAGCTTGACAGATCCACTCCTAAAAAAAAAAAAGCATTGAGAAGGCAACCCTTTGTGCCTATCCACAATCTCTACCATGAAAGCAAGGATGCAGTTGTGCACTTATCTATAAATATGATGTATAGAAGGCTGGGTTGGGCCAACGTCAATCGACACCATTTATTTAAACGGGCCATCAGCCATGTTTTCTGATCCCAGTGATCAAGCCCAAACTGAAACCTGATAAATCCCTGGTCCATTTTTTAAGAGAGTCGAGTTGGCTGGCCTGCAGGTGGACCCAACCCGACCCAAACGCCAACCCTACCATCTACCCAACATTTTACAGCTAATTGCATAGTTTTATCTTGTAACATTCACCCTTAAGATTCATAGACATGTCCCAGTCGCACACCTCCAGTTCATCCATCAAGCTCTAGCACCATTGAAAACAAATACTTTAACCAAAGTTTCGCTCTCTACGTGTCTTGCCTCCCTCCCTCCATCCATTGGAATCAGAGACTCTAATCAAAGCCTTGTATCTCCCTGCCTCGCCTTGCTCTCCTCCCTCCCTCCCTCCCTCTCTAGATAGATAGACATACAAAGTGAGGGGTCTCACACAACTAGTTGGAAAATAGTCTCATTGTCCAACTAGTGCACTACTCTAGAAGGTGGAATTTGTTTCTCTCTTTACTCTTTAACATCCCTCCAAAAAGGGAGATAATACAGTAACTCATGCCCTACTGTATTATGGTAGGTATCCAATAGGAACATGATAGCTCATGTCCAACGTCAAAGGGAAAAACGGGCTACCAGATGAGCCCATTTCACCTCCATCAAAACCGCATCACGATCTCTTTCTCACCTTTACTTTCCCCCCGATATGCACTCAGTGACTGCATGTACAAAAAGGCTAAATGATTGACCCGGTGTAATTCCTGCTAGCTGAGGATGATGCCTGGTCATAGTCAGTTGACTATTTCGCCGGGTAATACCAGATGTGTAGGACTGACGGCAGTCGTTATACTGTGACAGTCTCCATACAGGATATAAAAGATACTTGTATTACGTATAGCCCAAACATTAATCGTCATGAGACCCAATGACTGATCAAAACTGTCCATGTGGGAACTGAATGGGTTTAGGCATTGTTTGCCAAAACAGGCTCACATTAGAGACCTAAACAATGGACCAAATTTGGTCCACAACGTGCACAGTTGTGATTCGTGAAAAAATGATCTGACCAGGCCAATCTTTTCATCTTTTGGCCCCTAATATACCAAGTGGCTCCCGGAACAGCTTGGATCACTTATCTGTCTGCTCAGCAGTCTACTGCAAGAGATACTATCATCTTAAAGGGCATTGCTACATCCCTCTTTGTAAGATGTGGATCATCCATTTTGCGGATGGTGGGAAATGATGCCCCTTGAAGCGGAAAAGAGGGAATGCTTGCTGTTTGTAGCTGCATCTACATCATGCCCTGGCCCAGAAATCACTCTTATCCAGACATCATGTGGGCTACACTTGCATGAGAAAATGGGCTCTTAGAGAAAATGATTAACAGTCTATAACTCCACGTTCAGAGTACCCGACCCAATGAATGGCCTGAATAACAAAACATACTAGATTTACAGAGAGTGCCCTACCCAATGAATGGCCCAGATATCAAACAAGTAATGTTAGCATGTGCCTAGGTCCATGTTCCTCGTGCTTTGAGTTTTTTTATAGACATCAGGAAAGATCATATGCGCTTCAAAAAAAAGTCAGGAAAGATCATATACATCCCATAGCATGCCAAGTTAGCATGCTGTGCATTTTTCTATCCTGCCAATCTGTAACATGTGTAGGACATTTGAATAGTACAAAAAGTGGACCCCAGCATTGAGATCACCTTCCATGAAAATGAAATCTGACTTACTCAACACACGGCCCACAAATCAAACTCAATGAAAGCTTAAGGCATGATATGAATGTATCAAAAAATCAGTTTGGTTTCATACCAAGGAGGTCTATCATTGAAGCTATTTTCCTACCTAAATAATCGATGGAGAATATAGGAAGAGGAGGATCTCCACACGGTCTTTATTAATTTAGAGAAAACTTACAATAGGGGTCCCTAGAGAGTTAATCTTGTGGGTGTTGGGAGAGAAAGGAGCTTCAATGGGATATATTTTGACGTGATTAAGAATATGTATGAAAGAGCACTAACAAATGTGAGAACCGCTAGTGTAGAGACAAGTGCGTTCCCTATTATTTTAGGCTTGCACCAGGGATCAGCATTGAGCCCATACCTTTTCACATTGATTATGGATGGGTTAACAAGGCATTTCTAGGAAGAGATCACATGGTGTATGTTGTTTGCAGATGACATAATTTTAATTGACAAGACGATAGAGGCATAAATACAAAGCTAGATTTATAGACAAATGATTTAGAATATAAAGGATTTAAAACTAGGATTAAAATAGAGCATATGGTGTGCAATGTTAGTTACAATAGGAGTGGGAATACGGAATTAGTAAAGATTGCTGGCCAATAAGTTCCCCAAAATGACCACTTTCAATATCTTCGGTAAATAATTCATGAGAGTGGAGAGACTGAGAAGGATGATGCTCGTAGAATTCAAGCGGGTGGGAGAAATGGCGATATGCCTCTGGAGTTCTATGTCATCGTTGTGTACCACTAAAACTGAAAGGGAAATTTTATACGAACATTATAAGATTAGCCATGCTTTATGGGATAGAATCTTGGGCAATTAAGGAACAGCATGTCCATAGGATGAATCTAGGTAAAATGAGGATGTTGAGACAGATGAGTAGCAAGATAGGGATAGATTTAGAAATGAATACATTTGAGGTAATTTAGGAATAACACCAATAGGTAACAAGATGAGGGGAAGTAGACTTAGATGGTTTGGTCATGTGCAACAGAGACCAAGAACTACACCTGTTACGATTGAGTTGGTACAAGTTGAAGGCTCTAAAAGAGCAAGGGGAAAGCCCAAAAAGACATGGGTGGAGAAAGTGAGAAAAGACTTGATGACCTATGGTCTAATTGAAGTTATGGCCCTTGGTTGAGTGAATGGCGGAGAAAGATTCACGTAGCTAATTAGTTAGGATAAGGCTTGGTTGATGATGATGATGATGATGATGATGATGACGATGACGATATGAATTAGATAATGCAATGCTTATACGCCATCATTATCCAAGTATGTACATACTTTTAAAATGGGGGTTTTACCCAAAATTCCTACATACTCCAAAAAAAAAAAAAAGGATTTTACCAAATAATTCCTTTAGGAATCAAACTTTCTGGGCAATGCTTTTTAAGAGGAATTACTAAAATGCACGTTTATTTTTTCCTTAAAAAGTGATAAAGTCGAGAATTTTAGGGGCCCACGCGATACATGTATGACATCCAACCCATCCAACGTATGAAGCCCAGCGTGATCATCACCTGAACCAAAACTCTGGCTGATAAAATCATCAGATAGGCTACATGCTTTTGGGTGGTGTATTTTTGTACAGTCTGTGGCTCACCTTATGATTGGATCCATCAGATTTTTTGTCCGTTCAATGATCATGGAGGGGTGCATCTGTTGGGTAGATTCAATGTCTTACACATACCATGTAGACCCCACAATTGACTTCACTTTTTAAAGAAAAAAAATAAAAGAGTATTATGTTAAGTGCACCCCTTGAAAAGCCCCCAGCCCTCTAAAATATGTGGAAATACCTAGTCGTAGACAACATCTAATTATTGATTTATTGTTCTCAGCACAAACAAATACCCTGTGACTATGAATCAAAGTCATTTGAGAAGTAACAAATGATGACATGTACACATGATCATGACCCAAGTGAACTAGTGAACAAGACAATCTTGGCCTAAACCATATTTATCTAGACTTTCATATCCCTGGTAGTCACTTGGTGCACAAATCACTTCTCACCATATGTGACGCAGCACAGGGTGGATTCAAGTGAAGAATCCGAGGAAGCAATTTCAATAATTTCAAGAAGAATTCTATTGAGGGGCTTTTCCAGTCCTGGCATGGGAGCAGAGTTGGAAAGAGGATGAGGTTATAGCGGATGACATTAATGGCTGGCTTGTGGGCTTTATGAGGGGAGAGGAAAAACCAATGTTTACTGCAATCTAAGTAGGGCGGCATCGGAAGTGTTAGGTGGGCTAAGATGGATGTAATGGAATGATATACGATCTCAACAGCCTTCGTCGATTGTGATCTCTCTTGTATTTCTTGGGCATCTTTGTAATTCTTTAGCCATTTTGGCCCCTTTTTAATAAAACCATAACCTTTCAAAAACAAAAACAAGAAGAAACTTACCAGAAGGAAAGGAAAATTTGCAGAAAAGTCAGAAGATTCCTCGAGAAACCCCAATGAATAAGCAAAAAATTGCCAGAAAGATAGTTGAAGAGATCTCAACAACCTTCAAGAGCATCAGACCACTATAATGGAATAGAAGAATCACTCTTCTTAAGAATCCACACCCACCAGGGGAGTAGGCATTAGGAAATGAATATCGGTGGCTAGAATTTTTTCAATCTGAGATATTTTAGGGGCATGGTCCATCCACTGTTGGGGTCCAACAGACCAATGGCCTGAATCACTGAACCATGAGCCCCACTTGCCCGAACAGGAAGAAAAAAAACCCCCAGTATACGACGTAGATCATCTCATCAGGGAGCATAAAATTTGTTAGACACTCACTCTCCCATTAAGTCCTCTAGGTAATTGTTAAATGTCAACATTAGGCATGAGATAGAGCAAGATGGACTACAAAGAGTAAGACTTTTGCAAGATGTCAGTCATATTATAGGGGAAGGGTTCAATGCCCATTGACCATGTGGATACAATGAAATAGTTTATGCGAGGATCTTGTGGAAAAATGAAATCAGTGATTTGTGAACTGAGAGAAACCATGTGGTTTCTATGACTTTTTTATAGGTGTCTTTGACTAGTATTGCCAAGAAAGAAATACATCAATAAAGTACGAATAATGAAAAGAAATACATCAATAAAGTACGAGTAATGAACTTTTCCCAGCACTAAAATCATCATATTAAAAATAAATAAATAAAGACCTCGGATAGGAGGAAGAGATGGCCAATCCGCATACTCGTTATCACTGATGCAGAAACAGCGACAATAAAGGGAACCCCGTACTGCAAGAAGCCATAATGATCGTTGGTTCAACTTCTCCATCATTTTATGATAGATGTAGAGGAGAAAGCGAACATCGTCTGCAGCAGCACGGACCATCAAGTCAGATAAAGGTCTGTACGTCCAAAATCCAGGATCCTGAAAGGGGAGATTAAGATCATCAAGATGCTGCCACTTATCCTGTGGTAATATTTCATGAAACAATACTGTGAAGATATAACCATAGGTACTAATGGAAACAAAACTGCCAACATGGGTTCACATGTTGGCTTCACAAAATAAAAAAAATTTCTATACCTCCAGGTACGAACAGATGAAATCTATAAGAGTGAGATAACTATTCCATTTTCATACTGTTCTAAAAAAACCCCGAAGGCAACAAAAAGGTGCAACCATGACCAGCCTTCAAAGTATCGATATCGCTACAAGTTTCACCCAATAACCAGAAATGCAGGGAAACATTGGAGAAACGTGGTTAAATGGTAAAAATTTTCAGTGAAACTTCAAGAGATGCCAAAATACACATATGACATATTTGCATATTTAGAAATAAAAAAATAAAAAATAAAAAAAATTTGTAAAAAGAATGCATATATAATAGGTTTTCATTTAATGAGGGGCTTAAAAGCATGTGTTGTTGTAAGAAATCCATCCAACCAAACCATCAATCCTATCCATCCATCCTTCCATCCAAACAACCATCAGTACTTTAGAATATTGACAGCGCACAATATTTCGTCGAGAAATCATCGACAACTGAAAAGGAGACAAAAGAATGTGGTCTCGATATCGCCCATGTTGTGTTATTAATAATGTCGTCAACAATTTGATCACTACATACAACCATGCATCCATAAAAAAAAAATTTGAAATGCAATTTTTTAATAAATGAATTTTTGGCGATATCGATACATTAGTGATATTATGATAATATCACCAATACACTAGCGATACAAGCGACATTTGAAATTTACACAATTGAAAATATTGACGATACCTTGGAGATAATCGATACATTGGAGATACAAGCGACACCTGAAATTTACATGGTTGAAAATATTGGTTATACATTGGCGATATCGATACATTTGAGATACATCGCCGATACCTAGGATTTCTAATACTATCGGTGTTATCGGTATCACTACCAGTGTGATCGTTATCGTTGAGCTAGAGCTAGATATAATATCGGGGGTATTTCGATAATATTGGAGATAATTTGAACAATGACCATGACTGCATTGTAGCTAACCTTTAACGTGCATGCATAAGCCCATGCCCAAGGGATACCTATCTTTAAGGAGAGACCTATAAATCCCAGGCTATAATAATAGTAGCTTATGAGGCTCTTCTAGACAAGTGACTTTCGAGGTTACACATTTTTGTAATAAAACACCTTGTCCAAATGGGGCTGCATCTAGGCAGCAGCTAATTAAGTCTTATGTAAAGTATAAATCAGTAATGGACCAATATTATTTGAATCTATAGAAATTGCAGCAAAATAAACAAATGTAAAGAATTTTTATACTTAGATTCAAAGATTGAGTGGTCTAAAGAGCTAGCATATGATTAGACTTGCAAAACCATACAAGGTTAAACTTACTTGTCTCAGAAGGACACGCACTTCTTGCTTCTCAATATATGATATACCTACATCACATATAAAAGTGAATATCCAAGCAATCTAGAGACAACATTGAGAGTCAATAGATAATTAGATATTGATCCTAACACCATGTTTTGTATATGTGTTCATGAAAAACATCAAGAATGCATGTTGGACAAACAGTGACGGAGGGCAGATGGAACTTTTTGCATATTCCATGTCAGGATGGTAAACTGTTGTAGTCAATAACATAAAAGGACAATTTTGAGATTGACCTCAATAAATAATTAGGCATTAAAAAAACCCTCTGAAAAAATACACACACACACACACACACACACACACACACACACACACACACCACAAGAGCCCTTCAATACCACCATCTCAGTGGCTGTTGCTGGTTGATCCATGATGGTTTTGCCCTTGATTTTTATTGGTTTTGGAGGTTTGATTCGTGTAACATAACTGTACTGATGTGACGCAGGCCCATCATGGGACCCACCATGTGTTGTCTTTTGTACCATTTACTGAAGACTTTGGGGGCTGAATTTCTGAGACTACAGTTATTATTTTGCAAGACTTGGTTGCTGATTTTATTGATTTTCTAAAGAATTTTGGGGGCTGATTCTCTGGATTTACACATTCTATCTTGTGCCATTAAATTTTGGCCAAATTCTTGTAGATACAGAGTATCTAATTTTTTTAGATTAGATTGACTTGAAATCAATCTAATAGTTCGGAAATCAATGCGTCTATAGTCTATAAATAGGGTTGTTCTAGGAGGTAGAGGCATTACGTTTTCCCGAGTTTGCTGGAGTTTTTTTAGTAGGCTTAGTGATTTAAATTCCACTAAGTTGTTTATCCGTCTATTCAAATGCCCTTGTGTCATGTTTGTACTTCATTTATTCTAGCAATTTGGATATCGAATTATCATTCATTCGATAACTGGATGGTATCACAATATGTGGAGTTGGCATGCCCCATATAGATCCCGATAATAGGAATTTTAATTTGTAATACCTATCAGTACCATGATAAGGTTATTGAGTGGAATGGCGGAAAAGGATTCATGTAGCCGACCCCAATTAGTTGGAATAAGGCTTAGATGACGATGATTCGTACCGTCATGTATTATGCCAATGCACATATATGCTACGGAAATCAAACCACCAAGCAAACAAAAGCAAAGGCAAGACAATCACAACTTATCCAACAAAAGCTACAAAAAATGGTACAAAGGGCTCTATTGATATAATTTTTTTAGAGAGTTTTCTTAATATTTAATTATTTCTTGATAATCTCATGATTGTCCCTAATATAAGCATGTTAAATAGATACAATGACATCAAATGCACTTTGGAAAAAGAAAGTAATTCCCAAAACACCTTAGTAGCACCTCTATAGGAATGTGAATGGCAAAATAATAATAATAATAGTAATAATAATAATAATAATAAGCAAGTGTATCATGGGGCTTTGTGTAGGCATCTACTAGCACTCACCAACATGGACCCTCACTCCTGCCTCAGTTGTCAATAGGGATTTCTAACAGTAAAATTCACTACGGCATCAAAGGTAGGTTTCTATTGCTCTAAACTCATTTCATCCAGAGGCGCTAATCCCCCTTCTAAAGAGACTCTCTTCCTAATAGCTTCATTTTCATCCACCACCGAAGGTGCTTCCACTAGGTACAGAGCCGACAACCCCCAATGACTCCTAGTGTTACTTTAAGATCCTCTTCATCTGAAGACACTCCTACCATTGTTGTCCTCCACCTTCAGGCTACCATTAAGGATGAGGGATAAGGAGGGTCACCCCAATGCCCCCTTGTGGTTGCCTTATTCAAAGACCATCATGCTTGCTCTAAGTTACAACTAAGGATGAGGACCACAACAGCTTCTCTAGCGACCATCCTACTACCGCCAATGTCGAGGACCATCCTGATTCTAAAGTCATACTTGGACGATTTGCCGCAACATAGTCACAATCAGTGTTTGCATTATCTCCGATATTATCGAAATATCCCCGATATTATCTTTATTTCTAGCTTAGCGACACCAATAACACTGGTAGCGATATCGATAACACTGATAGTATAAAAAATTCTTGATGTCGGTGATGTATCACTAAATATTGCCAATGTATCGATATCGTCAATATTTTCAATTGTGTAAATTCCAAGCGTCGTTTTTATTGTCAATACATTGATCCCATCGATGTATCGCCAATATTTTTTACTATGTAAACTCCAAGTGTCGCTTGTATCGTCAATGTATCTGCAATATTTCGATAATATCGCCAATGTATCGATATGCCAAAAATCTATATATTTAAAAAATTCTCATTTCATATTTTTTTATAGGTGAATGGTTGTATACAGCGTTCAATTTGTTGACGATAACATTGATAATATCACGATATTATCATTATCGCAACATGACAATAACGAGACCACAATCTTTAGTTTCTTTTTCAGTTGTTAACGATTTGTTTGGAAATTTCATGTGTTACCGATATTCTGAAATATCAATGGATGTTTGGATGGAAGTTGAGATTTTGGATGGATGAGATGATTGGACTGACTTCTTACGACAACACATGCTTTTAGGCTCCCATTAAATAGAAACTTATTATGTATGCATTCTTTATGCAATTTTTTTATTCCTAAATATGCAAATATGTGTATTTTATCAACTCCTGAGGTTTCAATGAAAATTCCTCTGTTTTTCCCATTTTCCCCAAATTTCCGGTTATCAGCGATATTATTGGCGATATCGATATTGTTTCCGTATCCCCGGCTAGCGAAACTTGTAGTGATACCGAAACTTCGAACACTGGTCACAATAGACTAGGTTGTTATGCAAGGAGCCTCAACATAGTAGAGCACTGAAGCAATTACAGTATATGACCTGAAAAACAACACATTGCCTTCGTCTACAATCCATACAACCAAGCAAAACATAATCGCCAAACATATCCCAGGGAATCTCACCCCTCTTTGGACCAACTAGCACTGGATTGCTATCATTTGCAGACCAAGGGATAGCCCTCATGACAAAGTGCATGAACAGTTAGAGCCAAGGTATTCCAAAATAGTTACGCAATGCTGCAAACGGCCATTATGTAATGGTGGTAACCGTTAACCATTACACGTTATAGAGTCATAATGGCCTTTAAAATTTGACCCATAATGGCCGTAACAGTCCGTTATAAGGCCGCAATAGGTTTTGTGGAAAAAAAAGCCGTAACGAAGGTTATGGCCCATATCGTAATGGCAGCAGCAGTGGCCATTACCGTTATGGAATACCTCGATTAGAGCATGCAACCTGCAAAGCAACATGTCACCTTTGTGGAAGCTTCACTAGCCACAGGGTCCAACCTGACAGCTGAGCAATCCAATGGCCTTGCATATCAAAGGGAATCTTGTTACTTATCGTACCACATGGCACTTGCTTGATATCATTCTTCAAGAAAGGGATAGACCCATTATTTACAAGCGATGTGGCAGTCCCAGAGTGGTTACCATTCAGAATTCCTGAAATTCCGGTCGGTTACCCACCAGCAGTTCTTGATCGAGCATGCATGCCCCCAATATACCTTCGTCTTCCATTTCCATGGGTTCGACAATCAAGTGAGCTCCTTTGTATTCAAAAATCAACAATTTAGGAATGGGAATGAAACAAAGACAGTCTGCTCATAGTAGAAACTTGTCTCTCCTGAGCAACTAACATTGTTTTACCCAAAATATGCTTCAATTGCACCAGTGCCTACTCCAAGCTTTGTTTAATTTGTGTCTGATATTCAGTCTACAAGGTATCATCCAAAGATGTGAAGATCAAAATATCCAACGTTTGGATGTATTGAAGAGTAAGGAATAAGAATTCGGCTTGGACATAAGCAATTAACCAGCTTCGTTTTTTCGTCTTAAATATCAGGATATACCACCTAATTCCCAATGAATCCCATTCCCTGCTCTCTGATATGCTAAAGTTAAGGACAGGATACTTAAAAATGATCCTTTAGCCAAAAAAATAGAGTACGTGGATAGCTCTTTTCCAACCAGGATATAATAATCTGAAGTTCGTTTCCCAATTCCCAAGGGAATATATCAGCCATATAGTTGTTACTGATAATAAAGATTATTTCAAATCACTCTGCTGGTTACTTCTTGCGCTGATGAAATGATAGTAAGCATCTTAGGGGATGACCAAAACTGTATAGACCACTACTTCTCATTTCAGGTTCGAGCTCTCCAATTTTTCTTTAGAGAAGTTGGCCATTGCTTCTCATTTCAAGTTTTGATGTAGCTTTCTCATCCTTTATGACTGCTAATACTTCAAGTTGATGTAACTCTCTCATCCTTTAGAGAATTTAGCCAGAAAATCTTGGAGGATTGTTTCAGCCAAGTCCCAAGACTCTAAAAGCCAAAAAGGGAAGGCTTAGGCATGGAAATAAATGTCTGCTTGCTAACCTAGAGAATAGAAAGCACCATTTCTACGTTCTTTTTTTTTTCTTTTTCTTTTTCTCTTTTGTAAATGGATTTGCCAAATGCATATTCCTGAGGACTTATCCCTCCCTCTCCTGTGAGGTCTAATTATAAGCTTACCCACCACATAAAATCCAACAAAATATCTGCACTAGAGGGATATAACGTTCCACATTCTCAGGGATCCAGATCCTATTCTTTTGAATCTGCCTTGGATATATTCATAATATTTTCATAAACTATCCTCACTAAAGGCACACAATTTCCTAACAGAAGCAAATAATGTGAAGCAAATCCTACAAGAAAGAATATGGTCTTAGAACAATGAAAGGAGGCTCAGATGTGTGGAGAGATATTTGAGCATTCGGCCATCCATTCAACGAAGGAAATCACAATTATTTTGCAAGGGCTAGCGAATCTTCCAAGAAGGGAGCTGGATTCTTGGTGGGTAAGGGTGAAGTTTTGGCATTATATGTGAGTTGTCGATACTCTTGAGGAGATGTTTCCTTCTTTGTATAGCTTGTCCATGTGCAACGAGGCTAAGGATGTAGACAAAGAAACAGTATCTTATAATATTATCACTTGGTGGTATCTTAGGGAAGAAGAGAACAAAAAAATTGTACGGTAATGGGTCTACATTAAAATTCAAAAATTAATCCAGTTAAGGAAGATAAAAGTATGTGCTTGATGCGGACATTAGTGGTGCACCCTTTAGAGTGTACCAGAGGAGGCGACATCGCAGATCGAGTGTTGGAGCAGACGAGCTGATGTGGATGGACGCTGGGCCCATTGGACCCATTTTCTGACGTGTTATGAGTACGCGAGCTGCAGGATCGCGTAGGAGCATCATGACCACTGGACCGTGGAGCGGATTTACTTTTAGGCACTTTTCTGTTTATTTCCTTATTTCTAGGCGTTTTAGTGTCGTTATTTAATTTAAGCGTTTTTATATTTTTTTTTGTGGTTTTTAGACACTTTAGTGTACTTATTATTTTCGTAGCTTATATATACTGTGAGAAACCCTATTTCGAAATTATTGAATGAATAGAAAATTCGTGTGCTTCTTCTTCTTTATTTGAGAGATTAGGGTTTAAGGATTAGCCCTCGGGTGTTGAAGATTCCACCTCGGAGTTCTCATTTTATCTTCTCTATTTCTTCAAGGTGCGAAGAAAGGTAAGATTTTTCTTTATTCATAATTTGTGCTTCATGAGAACCCATTGTTTTTTTAACATCCTTCGTCATTTTCTGAATCCCCCCTCCCTTTTGGTACGATTGAAAAAGAGGGATGCCTAGCCATGAGAACCGGATCCAAACTTGACTGTGGACTGGTCCATGCTAGATCTGGGATATCCTCATATCCCTAGATCCTCCCTGTTTTACGATTTTACATGGTTTTATGCCAAGGGACATGATCCAGACAGACGGATCTCATCTCTATGTTGAAATTTGTTAATTTCCTCTGATTGAAAGTAGTTAGTTTCGTAATTTTATTATTTAAATATCTTTCAACTGAATATACATGTATCTAGGGTTAGGTCATCGTATGCCCCTGCATCAATTTTGGTATCAGAGAACAAGGTTCCTACCATAGGTCAGTTTACCCAAAATTTCCCTTTTCGGTGAATTTTTTTCGAAGGAACCGGATATCCCAATTCGTAAAAATCGTGGGCGCGTCCGACTCTAAGCATAGTTTGTTGAGTTTAGTTAGCCTTTTTTTAGATTTTATTGAGTCCTCATATAGATCTAAGCCATATAGGATAGCTTGCATTGCGTTGAACTAGGATAGTCAAAACTGCATTTAGATTCTTTACCTTTTTACACCTTTGTGCACCTAGATCTAGGGCCTTTCACATATCACTCCTGGTGTATGCCCACGCGCACTGGTCGTGGGTTTGGTCTCCATTATACTATAGACTCTAATCAAATTGCCAAAGCTCTGGAGGGTATAATTATGAGAATGGATCAACAGTTTCAAACCTTGAGAGGTGAGATCGTGCAGCAGTTTGCGCATCAGGATAATAGGTTCACACGTTTAGAGGAGATGGTCACGCGTTTAGAGGTGGCATCCAGACCACCACTTTAGATGATCCCCAGGCGACCCCCGACACTGCGGTAGTCGATCAGTCCCAAGTTGTGAGCCCTAATCCACTTAGGGATGGTTTGGGCACAGGCCAAGCCCGTGGGCCTGGCAATGGACACGATGGGGTGCATCATCAGCCACCCCCACAGATTCGTGATCCCGTTTTCCCCACCCAGCAAGAGGGCTATAGTGGGGTGCGATATCCACAACCTCAGAGATACCATGAGCAGGACCTTGTTACTAGGGTCATGAAGGGCATCAAGGTTAACGCTCCCAATTTTGATGGGAGACTAGACCCCAAAGTTTTTTCCGATTGGCTAGCATACATGGATCACTTCTTTCAGTTGCACGGTCTGCCAGACCCACAGCGGGTCGGATTCGCCAAGATGAAGTTGGTGGGCCAGGCAAAACTACATTGGGGAAATGTGGAGCGTCGCTGCGAGCGATTTAGAGAGGGGTCAGTTCTTTTTTGGATTGAAATGAAAGAGTTGTTGTGAGAGAAGTATGTTCCCATTTCTTATAAGCAGAGACTGTTGGATTAATGGCACACTTTGCGCCAAGGATCCATGACAGTAACGGAATACATCGCCAAGTTCAATAAATACATGATGAGGTGCGCTGTAGATGAGAACCCTGTTATGGTTCTCTCCCGTTTTCGTATGGGCCTCAGGCTTGACCTCCAGCGTAAGCTCATGCCTCATATGGTCACCAGCTTAGAGCACACTTACCAGATGGTGCAAGAACTGGAGCGCTGTGTGCGCCAATCTCCTGCTAGAGGATTTGAGATTCAATCTACTGTGCCTAGAGTAGCTCCGCAGGAAGCGAGACCTCAAGTCGAAAATCAACCTAGAGCTCAACCTGGTACCCCACCAGTCAATAGAAATCAAGGTAACAATGTGGCTGGACCAAGTACTAGGACCGCGATGCCAGGGCAGTGCTACCACTGTGGTGGCATGGTCCACATTGCCGCAGAGTGTTCAAATAGGGGTGGGCGTATTGCCTTTGTTTCTGAACACTCTATCGAAGAAGTGGCATATGAAGTTGATGATGACCAGAAAGATGAAGAAATCATTGTCAAATCCCTTGAGCCGGCCAGTGATGCCGATGATGATACTGTGGAGACTACCCCACTTGCTGTGGTGAGATGCGCCTTGGCCCAGGTGAAGGAAAGTGAAGATTGGCGCAGAACCACCATCTTCCACACTTATGCCAAGTATGGAAATAAGAGTTGCAAAGTGATCATAGACAGCGGGAGCTGTGAGAATGTAGTTTCTCCAAGTACTTTAAGTCGCCTAGAGTTAAAGCCAGTCCCTCACCCCAACCCATACCGAGTTTCTTAGGTTGATGCGACATCCCTTCCTATGACTCAGCGATGCCTTATTCCAATTGAGTTCGGCTCATACAAGGACAAGTTGTTGTGTGATGTGGTCACAATGGACATTGGCCATATCATCTTAGGAAGGCCGTGGCTCTTTGACAAAGATGTCACAATATTCGGGCGTACGAATAATTGTGTGTTTTAAGTATGACGGAAAAAAGCTTGTCTTGAGCTCGCTCCCTCCCAAATTGTCCAAAGGAGCGAAAGATGTTGCGTCTCCAGGCAGTTCCAAGAGTCAAAGGGCGCCTCAGTCAAAGTCTCTCCACATTATAAATGCTAAGGAGTTTAAGAAAGAGGCCAAAGCTGGGACTATGGTGTACGCTCTACTGGCTGGAGAAAGTACACCCGAGGTCGCTATAGGGTTACCCCAGGAGGTTCGTTCAGTCCTAGAGGAGTTTCAGGATGTCTTCCCTAAGGACCTTCCAAATGAGCTCCCACCTATGCGGGACATTCAGCATGCGATAGATCTTGTCCCAGGAGCGACCCTACCAAACCCCCTCACTACAGAATGAATCCCACCGAACATGCCGAGTTGAAGAGGCAAGTAGATGAATTGCTTAAAAAGGAATTTATTCGTGAGAGTATGAGCCCGTGCGCCGTGCCCGCACTTCTTACGCCAAAGAAAGATGGCAAATGGCGCATGTGTGTCAATAGTAGAGCCATAAACAAAATTACTGTCAAGTATCAGTTTCCCATCTCGAGGCTTGATGACATGCTTGACATGATGGCCACCTCTACTATCATTTAAAAAATTGACCTCAAGAGTGGTTATCACCAAATTCGTGTTCGCCCAGGAGATGAGTGGAAGACTGCCTTCAAGACGAAGGACTGACTGTATGAGTGGTTGGTTATGCCCTTCGGGTTAACCAATGCTCCAAGTGCATTTATGAGGGTGATGACTCAGGTGTTGCGACCCTTTATGGGTAAGTTCTTAGTTGTGTACTTCGATGACATCCTCATCTATAGTACGTCCCCTACCTAGCACCTTGAACACTTGAGGCAGGTCTACAACACCCTGCGAGCAGAAAAGTTTTATGCGAACCTCAAGAAGTATTCCTTCTTGACTTCCAGAGTTATCTTCCTGGGGTTCATTGTCTCGTCAGAGGGTATGTCTGCAAACCCTGAGAAAGTCAAGGCCATTGTCAACTGGCCTGAGCCGCGTAGTATACACGACGTGTGAAGCTTTCACGGCCTACCTACGTTCTATCGACGGTTCATCCGTGGATTTAGCTCTATTATGGCTCTCATCACAGATTGCATAAGAAAAGGGGAGTTCCAATGGACTAAAGCCACGACATAGGCCTTCTCTGAAATCAAGAAGAAGATGACGGAAGCGCCCGTCATACATCTACCTGACTTCTCTAAAGTCTTTAAGGTGACGTGTAACGCGTCAGGACTTGCCATAGGGGGAGTGTTAAACAAAGAGGGACATCTAGTGGCCTTCTTCAGTGAGAAACTGAATGAGGCTAAACAACGCTACTCTACCTACGACAAAGAGTTCTATGCGGTTGTGCAATCATTGCGCCATTGGCGGCATTATTTATTACTGCAAGAACTCATCTTGTTCTCTGATCATGAGGCCTTGAAATATTTAAGCTCTCAAAAGAAGTTGAGCCCTAGGCATGCCAAGTGGGCACAATTTCTTCAAGAGTATATGTTTGTGCTTAAGCACAAGGCCGGAAAAGAGAATAAGGTTGCCGATGCACTTAGCCATCGTGTCATGACACTGCGGTCCATGAGCGTTGAAGTTACAGGCTTTGAGCAACTCAAGGGTAGGGCTGAAAGTCGGGCGGGTTGGGTCGGGTTGGTGCTGAACCCTAACCCAACCCAAGGTTCCTATACCTCAACCCTAACCCAACCCAACCCAACCCAACCTCGGGTTGGGAATTCTCAACCCAAGCCCAACCCAAGCGGGCTTGGTCAGGTTGATCGGGTTGATACATGCTAATATTTTCGGTATTACATTGGTCTATTATGTTTCAATACACGCCTTATTTTTGGTACCTATGACTTTATTAATTATATATGTACTTATTTATGTAAAGAACTTCACTTTTTCTAAACAAATAAGTTAAAATACAAGTAAACATTATAAGTTTACTTCACTAAAGTATAATAAAAGTATAAGTAACTTGTATATAGATCGGGTTCGGGTTGGGTCGGGCAACCCGAGACCTCAACCCAAGCCCGACCCAAACTTCATCGGGTTGATGTTTTCATAGCCCAAGCTCGAGATCGGGTTCGATACTTCTTGCCCAAGCCCAACCCAATGTCGGGTCGGTCAAGGGTCGGTCGGGTTGAACCCGTCCAACTTTCAGCCCTACTCAAGGGTGAGTACTCAACTTGTCCTGACTTTGGAACCATTTATGCGTCGTTGTCTGGTGACCCGCCCTGGAGGAGTGCTGAGTTTGTCCTTATAGACAGATATCTTTTTAAAGGGGACAAGCTCTGCATCCCACGCACATCCCTCCATGATTTTCTAGTATGGGAGCTTCATGTTGGAGGGACGGCAAGTCACTTTGGTAGAGATAAAACAATTGCCCTGGTTTCTGATCATTTCCATTGGCCTAATCTCCAGCGAGCATGGATATGAATATTCGTATCGTATCTGTATCGGCTCGACACGATACGCGATATGGCCCTATATCGGGCGTATCTGTAACAGTTGTACTGTATCGGGCGATACGCCTCATATCGAGTCCGATATTTGGTACGCGTATCGGTCTTATCCGATACCCATCCAGAATCCAAAAAAAAAAAAAAAGGATTCACACTTTTTTTGCGAGATTAGCCAATATTTTCGTGGATTTAAGGTCGAGGATCTAGGGGTTACATAATCACCGAAAAATTTAAAAAAAAAAAAAAAGAGGGAAAAGCTTCAAGAGGGGATTTCGGTACCTAGAATTTAATGGGCCACTCGATCTTCCAATTTGCGATCTTGGTGGGCCACTTGATCTTCCGATTTGTGATCCTGCAATTTGGTGGGCCACTCGATCTTCCGATTTCCTGCAGTAACCCGTAAGTCCCTAAAACTTCTGTTTTCCCTTTTCGTTCTCTGAGATTCTCGAGTTCGGCGAGAATCTTGCGATTTAGGGCCTAAAATCAAGGAGATTTGGGTTTCCTGCCCAAAAATTTGGGTTTCCCTCCCAAATCCTCTCCCCTCTCGGTTCTCTCTGCTGGAAAAGGGGTTCGAAACCCCTTTTAATCGGACGGGGATTTCGTGCGAAGGTCTTTTGCACGAAGTTCGTACGCTGGGATGCTGAGTGGGGCCCACCATGATGTTTTTGAGAAATCCACCCCGTCCATCTGTTTTGAGACCTCATTTTAGGACTTGACACCAAAAATTAGATGTATCCAAGACTCGAGGGGGCCACACAAAAGGGAAATTTGGGGAAAGAAATGTCTACCGTTGAAACCCAGGCCTTCCTGGGGCCTACATTGATGTATTTTTTGTATATCCACACCGTCCATGTGTTTTTCCATATCATTAAAAAAAAAAAGATATAAAAACCTTAAGAAGATCCAAGTTTCGGGTGGACCACACCACTAGAAACAGCGATGAATGACTATTAAAAGCTTTTTATGGGCCACAAAAGTTTTAGATCAAGCTGATAGTTGTATTTTACCTTCATCCAGACATTCTTGACATTATCAACAGGTTGGATTGCCAATAAACATTAGGAAAACCTTACGATGGGCCCTTTGGACTTTTTAATGGTGAAGCACTCAATAACCATTATTTCCTGGGGTATGGTCCACAATAGAATTTGATGTGCATAATTTTTTGGACCCCTTCCTAAAATGGTCTGGATAAACGGATGGACGGAGTGGATATGCAAAAAATCATCAATGTGGGCCCAGAATAAGGGTAGCACCGACTAACTTGTTACCCGCGTAGTACCGGGCGCTACTTCAAGCGACCCCGGTGAAATCGGATTGCATACTGAGTTACGCAGTACGCTCTTATCGTCCTGAGTAAACTCTGTTGGGCCCACCGTGAATTTATATAGTTTATCCACGCCGTCCATCCATTTTTCCAGCTCATTTTAGAGGTTGAGCAAAAAATTGATACATATCCAAAGCTTGAGTGGACCATACCGCAGGAAACAACAGGAATAATGATTTCCACAATTGAAACCTTCGTAGGTCCCACAGTGATGTTTATTTATCATCCAACCTGTTTATAAGATCACACAGACATGGATGAAGATAAAACATAAATATCAGCTTGATCCAAAACTTTTGTGGCCCCCAAGAATTTTCCAATGGTAGATGCTCAGTTCACACTGCTTCTTATGGTGTGGTCCACTTGAGCTTTGAACATGCTTCATTTTTTGTCTCAATCCCTAAAATTATTTGGGAAAATGGATGGACGGAGTGGATAAAATACATAGATCACGGTGAGCCGCACAGAGTTTACTCAGTACGCTAAGCGTGTTAAGTTACTCAGTACGCCATGTTGCCATCTGCTTCCGACCCTGGAACCAGCGATGTGGGTGGGACCTGACCGTAGGGCCCACCTTGATGTATGAATTTTATATTCACACCGTCCATCTATTTTTCCAAATTATTTTATGCCACAATCCAAAAAATGGAGGAGATGCAAATTTCAGGTGGACCACAGCACAGTAAATAGTGGTCATTGAATGCTCAACATTAAAAACTTCCTAAGGCTCACCACAATGTTTATCGACCATCCATCACCACTGTTTCCTGTAGTTCAAAACCATTGTTTCATGTGACATGGTCCACCTGAAATTTGTATCCTGTGACATGGTCCACCTGAAATTTTAATGGTCCATAACCACTATTTCCTATGGTCCATAACCACCATTTTTAATGGTCCATCATCATTGTTTCCTGTGACATGGTCCACCTAAAATTTTAATGGTCCATAACCACTATTTCCTGTGGTCCATAACCATTGTTTTTAATGGTCCATAACCATTGTTTCCTGTCACATGGTCCACCTGAAATTTGTATCCTGTGACATTGTCGACCTAAAATTTTAATGGTCCATAACCATCCATAACCACTATTTCATGTGGTCCATAACCATTGTTTTTAATGATCCATAACTATTGTTTCCTGTGACATGGTCCAAATAAATGGTTCATAACCATTGTTTTTAATAGTCCATAACCATTGTTTCCTGTGGAGGCGCACCTCGATGTATGTACTACGTATCCACGCTGTCCATTTGTTTGGACCACTTAAGATTTGGATGTGCTTGATGTCTGGGAAAACATCATAAAATGATTCGTAAAGATGAATGAACCGAATGATCTGTACAATAAATTGAGTCAATTCAAACTTATTCAGAAATTTGTGACCGTTTTGTTCTCATTTTTTAATCGGTTGAACCTAATAGTCATCTTATCCAAATTAAAAAATAAATAAATTGATAATACATTTTTTTTATGATGCAAAACTGCAAATTGATATCAATACATGACACATATCAACAGTTTTTATAAAGAAAAAATCAACACTAGAACTTACAGAAGATCAACCTGTCAGGACAACATTCTTACCAAAGAATGGTCCGATACACAATTAAATACATGGTCAAAATACAAAAAAATGATAGATTCGTAAATATCTCATTTTATCCTATTTTTCTAATATTTTTTCATTTTTTTTTTGCTTTAAAAAAAATTTATGACCGATACGGTCAGATACAGGCCAATACGAGGCCCGATTCCGATATGCGACGCCGTATCGTATCATTTTTCCGCGAGGCTGATACGCAGACCAATACCGACATTCAAAACCATGCTAGCGAGATGTGGCCAAGATTGTAGGGCAGTGTCGGACATGTCAACTGGCAAAGCAGAGGAAACAAAATACAGGCTTACACACTCCTTTGTTAGTTCCACATACCCCGTGGCAAGATGTCAGTATGGATTTCGTGCTTGGGCTTCCCAAGACTATTCGTAAGCATGATTCCATATTCGTGGTCGTTGATTGGTTTTCTAAGATGGCCCATTTCCTACCCTGTTATAAGACCTCAGATGCCTCCCACATTGCTAAGATATTCTTTCAGGAGGTTGTGCGACTTCATGGGGTACCTAAATCCATCGTGTCTGACAGAGATACTAGGTTCACTAGTTATTTTTGGAAGACTCTCTGGCATCTTTTAGGTACGAGGCTTCAATTTTCTTCAGCATATCATCCTCAGTCGAATGGTCAAACAGAGGTAGTGAACCGTAGCCTAGGGAATTTGCTGAGATGTCTGGTTGGAGACCACCACAGGACCTAAGACACTGTTCTTCCCACAACAAAGTTCGCTTATAACTCTTTAGTGAACAGGTCCACAGGAATGAGCCCATTTGAAATTGTTTCAGGTCTTAGACCCCGAGCCCCCATAGGTTTGATTCCCATGGCTACCCCACAGCGTCCTTCAGCATTAGAAGAGTCATTTGCCCAGCATATACATGCATTGCATAGTGAGATCAGGAGGAAGATTAATTCAAGTAATGAACATTATAAACTTTCTGCTGACACTTATAGGAGATCTAGGGAATTTCAACCTGGAGATGACGTCATGGTTCGTATTAGGTCTGATCGGTTTCCACCTGGATCCCTAAAGAAGTTTCATGCCCGTAGCATAGGCCCACATAAAATTGTGAAAAAGTTGGGGTCTAACGCTTATATTGTCTATATCCCTACTAACATGGGCATCAATTCCACATTTAATGTGAAAGATCTAGTTCCCTATCACGAGCCATTACCTCTATTCATTAGTTCCCCTGTTTCTTCTCAGACCTCCCCTATATATGGACCTTGGCCACAGCCTGACCTCCCTATACACATCTTACCTTCTCTTTCATCTGCACCGAGAAGAGACGAGATAGAGGAAATTTTAGACTCCGAGTTGGTTTCTTCTCACTCAGGGGGTTACCAGAAATTCCTAGTCAAGTGGAAAAACAGGCATATTGCAGATAACTCCTGAATTATTGAGACAAAACTACAGCATATCGATCCAGACATGCTTAAGCGGTACAGGAGTTCACTTTCGCCAGTGGCGAATTCTTCCCACCCGGGGAGAATTGATGCGGACATCAGTGGTGCACCCTTTAGAGTGTACCAAAGGAGGCGACGTCGCAGATCGAGTGTTGGAGCAAACGAGCTGATGTGGATGGACGCTGGGCCAATTGGACCCATTTTCTGACGCGTTATGAGTACGCGAGCTGCAGGATCGCGCAGGAGCATCATGACCGCTGGACCGTGGAGCTAATTTACTTTTAGGCCGCTTTTCTGTTTATTTCCTTATTTCTAGGCGTTTTAGTGTCATTATTTAGTTTACGCGTTTTTATATTATTTTTTTAGTTTTCAGGCACTTTAGTGCACTTTTTATTTTCGTAGCTTATATATACTGTGAGAAACCCTATTTCAAAATTATTGAATGAATAGAAAATTCGTGTGCTTCTTCCTCTTTATTTGAGAGATTGGGGTTTCAGGATTGGCCCTCGAGTGTTGAGGATTCCACCCCGGAGTTCTCGTTTTCTCTTCTCTATTTCTTCAAGGTGCGAAGAAACTGTAAGATTCTTCTTTATTCATAATTCGTGCTTCATGAGAACCCATTGTTTTTCAACATCCTTCGTCCTTTTTCTGAATCCCCCCCCCCCCCCCCCCCCTAGTACGATTGAAAAAGAGGGATGCTTAGCCATGAGAACCGGATCCAAACTTGACTCTGGACTGGTCTATGCTAGATCTAGAATATCCTCATATCCCTAAATCCTCCTTGTTTTACGATTTTATGTGGTTTTATGCCAAGGGGCATGATCCGGAGGGACGGATCTCATCTCTGTGCTGAGATTTGTTAGTTTCCTCTGATTAGAAGTAGTTAGTTTCGTAATTTTATTATTTGAATATCTTCCAACTGAATATACATGCATCTAGGGTTAGGTCATCGCATGCCCCCTGCATCAATGTTCTTGGTCGAAGAATTGCAAGTTATCCTCCAAATTTCTTTAAAATATATGTTGTAGAGAACACCATGGCTAGGGTTCGGAAATTCTTCTTCCCCAAGAGTGCAAGCTCTTGTTTGGATCACCATGGCTAACAAGATTCTCACAATTGCTAATCTAGAGGAACATTATGAATATGATTGTACATCGTGGGTAGGAAGGTGGAGGAGAATGTCATTCATCTCTAATTTGATTTTTTTTTTATGACAAATCCATTTCAATGGTTAGTCTAAAAAGGGAGATCCAATCTCTGGTTTTGGAGTGAGCATTCCATAGCAAGCCTTCTAGTATAGGAATTGTTGTGTTGGTCTTTCTTCTTGAGAGGTTTTTGAAAATCTTTGATGGCAAATCCACTTCAATGGTTAGTCCAAAAATGGAGATCCAATATATGGTTTTGGAGAGAGCCTTCCTTAGCACTTCCTTCAAGGATGGGAATTGTTATGTTGGTCTCTTCTCAGGAGCCTTTTGTAATTGGGGGGTTTCCAATTAGTTGGTCTGCTTTTCTTTTCTGCGGGGTTGGTTTTGTTCTCTTTTGAGTTGGCACTTTGAGATGATTTCTCTTCATCTTGTTGCTTTTTGTTCAGGTTTCTTGTGTTTTTGCAACAATAAATTTTCAGTCACCATTGGAAAAAGATTAACAAGGCTATAAAGCTGTCATACTTTCAGCCCTGAGGAACATACATATTCTTAGAAGGAACCCTTAACAAATCCAATAGCAATTGCTAACTGCAAGAACTACATAATATTAGGATTGATGTTAATTTTAAATGATTATATGTTGCTAGGTTATATATTATGAATTTATCAATACTAAACGTACATACCAACACTCCCTTTACACATGTACAGCCTTCTGCACCGCCAGTCTTGTGCTACCATTCTCTCCCCTGCTCCACTCCTAGCTTCCCAGATCTCTATTCCAGTCTTCCATGCACTGATCATCTAAGCAGAGATCAACCCCACGAATGTCAACCTTCAACTACTCAAAAAATCAATTTATGGATTAAAATTATGCGGTTTTGTTCAATATGTTAGTTTTTCATCTGCTGCTGCTTAATTGTCCTCATTCTACAAAGATGACTTGACCAGTGTCAAAAACGCAAACATAAAGAGTGATTTCAACATCTATCACGCAATGTTAACTAAAATATGACATAACAACATAGAAGAAATGAAAGCAGCAGTTGCAGCATGATTTCATGAAAATGAATACATGATTATTGGATAACGCTAAAGAAGAATTCAAACATTGTCTCACATTGATCCATGATTTTCCCCCACTGACTTGTATTAAAATTAATTGAAATAAAAGTCTAATGACTTCCGATCAAACAAGAGAAAGTCTAATGCCTACTGATAAATAGATAAATAAAAAGTCTAATGCCCAGAAACACAAAACCCAAGGATGGTCACAGTCTAGTAGTAGTACCACAATAGCGTGGATCTGCAAGGAGGCCAACAAAAGATATATAGTCATCAGGTGATCGTTTTCTTCCTTCTTGCTCCTCTATCAGTGCATATGCAATCTGCACAAAGCAGCACAAAGAAAACATTTAGACCATCAAAGAGCATTGGGTGCATAGTCCTTGCACTCCTGAGTGCCACTTCTGGGTCAGATAAATTTCATCATCAACTACAGAGGTTGTGTGAGTGGAAGAGGAGGGAAAACAGATGCCCAGTTAATGGGGTTCTGTTCTCCGTGCTGCCCCAATCACACAGCGCACATCATTGCCTCAAAAGCCCTATCAACTAAAATTTGGTGATACATCCAAAGGCAACCTTAAGAAAGAAGTATGTCCACCATAACTTGAACAGAAAGAAATAACAGGAGAACATACAGAAAGTTCAAACCACAACTTTAAAAACAAAAAAAAAAACAATAGTTTAAATTACAAAATATATAAGTAGTATTTGTCCCATGCAAGCTCTCCATGATGTTTTTTATTTAACTATGCTGCATGACAATACAGTTTACAGCATTTGTTAAGAGTTCTGCATTTCTGATGCAGATTAAGCAGAAAGGATACAAACCTATCAAAGAAATAATTGAGGCTCACCTGGGTGTCCATAACATTGTTCAACTTGATCCCAAATTGAAAATACAATGCCTACAAAATATGATTAAGGAACAAGAATGCTCAAAACAGAAGGCAATTTTCTAATCAAACATGCAGGAATGACAAAACAACTAAAATCACTTAGAGACCTCACTATCCCGTTTGCAATCATGAACAACTTTTGTGATGTAACTAGACTCAAGTGCAGGCTTACAGGCTTGCATAAGCGCCTTCCCACCTTGAATAGCATCAACCAAATAAACGGCATCCGGGAACGCAAGCTGCCAAAGACAGAAGCAAAAGAGATAAGGTCGTAGTAAGTAGTAACAAGTAAATATGATTGAAAAGACATGCAACAGAAATTCTTAAGAGGATATGGGCATGCATGAAACACATTATAGACCCACAAATGCCTCTTAGATATAGAATCAGAAATCAAGAAATAGGTGATCTGTAGTTCTTGTGCGACAACATTAACAGAATTACAAGACTGTACACTGAAAATAAATTTTCATTCAGTACAATTAGAGGACCATTTTCCACCGAGCGTCAAAGACATAGCTTGGGAATTCCATGATGAAATACTGAATAAGAGTAGAAACAGAAATATAGAATAAGTCACTGGCTTGCAGAAGCAGAGATGATTCCACAGGAAATTCTATTAGCTAGGTCTCATTGGAATAGAATTGTCTATGATGGACTAAGAAATTATTTGTTTTCAAATGAAACAGGGATGCGTCTGAAAAATCTCTGCACGGGAATCTTCAAATATTTTGCTCAGAAGCATGGTGTGCCATAACAGCCATTACGAGGCCATAAAGGCCATTATGTAAAAGGTAACGGTGGCAACCATAACACATTATGGGGTCATTACGGCTGTTACAGAAAAAAAAAAATGACCCATAACAGCCATTATAGCCCCCATAACAGCCCATTATGCCCCCCCGTAAAGGCCGTAACAGCCCTTTAACAGTCCATTACGGGGCCAATACAGATTTTTCAGGATTTTTTCAATTAAAAATAAATAAAGAGACCGTAACGGCTGTTGTGGCCTTACAGGGGCCGTAACAGCCGTTACAGCCCGTATCATAAAGGTAACAGTGGTGGCCGTTACAGCCACCATTACCATTACAGAATACCTTGCTCAGAATGATCCAAACTGTATTGCAGGGGCATATAAATAGAAGGTTCTATAGGTCTCTTGGGAACCTTTCACCTACAATAAAGGTTATAAGCCCCTGATTTATTCTTTTATTTCCAAAAGCAGAGAAAGGAAGCACTTATGCAACAACATGAGACAGCAGGAAAGATGACAGGGTCCACAGAAACATAAGCATCAAAGACATTGACATTTCCAACAAACATTACCCCTTTAAAAGTACATATTTGTGCGCTCATGTCCTTAAAGTTAATACGGGCCCATATATTTAGGGCCCGTTTGGATTGTAAGTTACTTAAGATAAGCTACTTATCAAATAAGTTACTTATCTTGATTTTTACTTATTAAGCAGATAAGTATGTTGGTAAACAACATACTCATCAGCCAATAAGTAAATAAGTATGTTTGGTAATAACACATTGACAAGTAATGTTTCAAAAGAAATTTTCAAATCTACATATAATAAGCAACATATTGACATGAAAAGAAAAAGCTAAGCGTTGAGGCAGTTTTCCAACAGAATGAGCTTTTCTAATCCCACGTGCGTGCAATAAAGTTCATGTACATGCCATGCATGTGCTAGCATAGCACGATTGGTCTGAGATACATTCCATCCATCAGAACGAGACCATTATATGGATGCCCTGGCACAAGAATCAGGTTGATCCACTGGTCAGGTGGGCCACAGTCTGCAAAACAAATGTACGGCTCTGGAAGACTTGGCTGAAGTTTTCTAACCCATTCACTTGTTTCCAATAGTCGGTCCACATGGTGAGTGGACTAGAACCATTTTTGGGAAAGACGTAGAAGATCATATCAACCTGATAGGTGGATTGGATCTTGCAACAATTAATGTAGGGCCCATCTTTGATGTCGGCCGTCCACTGTGTGAGCCCCACCTTTGACGGGACAGTCCATCATGTGGGGCCTCCTTTGAGAGAGCAGTAATTGAGTGAACCATGAGAGAGAACTTTGACTAACCGTGTGGGTGTGTACTAACCCAATAAAAAAAATAAAAAAAAATAAAAAAAAAGGAGCAAAAGCGTGACATGAGAGAGATAAGTAGAAAAGTCAAAAGTCAAAAAGCTAGAAAAAATACTTATTAAGATTAGTCATTTTTAAGAGATAAGTTACTTTTTAATTATACTTACCAAACAAACTTAAGTGCCAAAAGTAACTTAACGTCTTAAGTTCAGTCGAAAAGTAACTTATTTGGTAGTATCCAAACAGGCACTTATTGTCATACAATGAGAAAACTATATGATATATCACTTGATTTATTTCTCTAGTAATTTAACCAAAAAAAAAAAAAAAAAAAACACCCTTCAATATTCAAACCTGAGGGTACTGGTGAAATAGTTAAAAGATCAAACTAGTTACCTGCATGATGCACAGAGCTCCATATCGACAGAGGTCAACACCCTCACAATCAAAACCAATGACCAACTGCCTTTCAATGGAGGGCTCCAGAAACTCAGGTGGGAGTTGAGATGCATCAGTGACAATATGGATGGGAACAAGTGACAACTGCGTATCTAGATCTGGTTCTTTGCCTCCTGAGAAAATTACAAAAGAAAGCATGCAAACCAAAATTAGATCATTGATAAGAAACAATTACACTGAACAAAATCACTGCATGAATAGGAGGAAAACAGAACAGACAGAAAGATGAACTAGAAGAAGAAATGAAACAACTGAAATGACTCAAAAGCTAGAAAATCCAATACATTACATCATGGTGGAGCCCACAGAGCACCTACCACTAGCCATTGGTTAGTGGCAAGGTCACTAGCCCGCCCTTTGTTAGGAATCCCTGTCGGATTGAGACCAACGCGATTGGGCAGTGACGGTGCTTTGTGGGCCTTACCATGATATATGTATTTCATCCATGCCATCCATCCATTTTTCTCATTTCATTTTAAGCTATTAGCCCAAATATCAGGCGGATCCAAATATCAGGTGGACCACATCACAGGAAACAGTGTCGATTGAATGCTCACCATTAAAAACTGCGAGGGCCACATAATTTTTGGATCAAGCTGATATTTGTTTTTTCCTTCCATCTAAGTCCACAGGACTTAATCAACAGATTATCAAAAGAATATTACAAGGACCCCTATGAAGTTTTTAATAGTGGACATTCAATCATTACTATTTTTTGTGGTCCACCTGAGATTTAAATTGCCACATTTTTTGCATCAAGCCTTAAAATGATCTTGGAAAATGGATGGATGGTATGGATAAAACACATACACTGGTAGGGCACATAGAGCATTGACCCACCTTGCTATTGGTGATGTGATCACTCCCATTGAGACAACGTAACCAAGAGTGGGCATCTACTGTGGCCTCAAATTGCTTAGTGCAGAACACAACACCAAGGTCGGTACTGTGTTGATGTGGCAAAGTTATGTGGGACCACCATAATGTATGTGTTCCAATGCAGAATTCAGCAACATAATTCCATAATCATCCTCTAATTAAAAATGAGTGCAAGCACGCAGGCAGGATGCATGTTCAACCATGTAATTCCATAATCATATCCGACATAAAAATGCATGCATGCAGAGGCTAGTCCTTTCATGTGCACAAGAAAGTTTTCAGACATGGTATCTACCAACCCATTTAAATCCATGAACAATGAAAATATCACACAGACAAAAAGCCAAAGAAGAAGAAGAAGGAAACAATAGAGAAAAGCCCACATCCAAAAGGAAAAATTTCCAGGTCCAACAACAAGCTGAACGGACAATCAGCAACTAGACCCATATCCAAAATCTTTCAAATTCAATAAGATAAAAAATAAAAAAAAATAAAAAAAAAAAGACCCACCTCCAAAACCAATCAACTGGCCCCAAAATCCAACTTACAGGCCTCAAAACAAGCTCAAATGGCAATCAACAACAAGACCCACATCCAAAATCATCAAAATTCAACAAGAACTTACAAAAATCACCTCCAAAAACAACACAACAGTCACAAAATCCAATTCCCAACCCGAAAACATGCTCAAATGCCAATCAGCAACAAGACCCACATCTCAAAAGCTTAAAACTTCCAATCCAGCCACCAAAACCAATACAAAAACTCCCAAATAACCCAACTCCCAAGACCCAATACAAGCAAAGATTCCCAACCAGTCAACAAGACCCGTCTAGAAACCGGCAATAATCAAAACTAAACAAGGAAATATCACAAGAAATCGCGTCTTTTTGCAGTTGAATCCAACAACTAAGACAAAGGAAAGAGAAAAGAGAGATGAATATGCATATACTGATTGGGAAGGGAAAGGAGACAAAAGGAAAGAGAAAAAGAGAAATTCATATGCATATACCTGACTGGGAAGGGAGAGGAATCTGAGTCTGAGGAGTAGAAGCCATGTGATCGACCCTCTCTCTCTCTCTCCCCTACAAAATTTCAGAAATCCAGAGCTGAAAAAGGGCTAAAAAGAAGATTCGGCACAGCTCTGGAATTGCATTTTCCAAGCTTAGAAGATTGCCATTCCCATGAATGCGCTTTTTCCTGCCCCTTTATAGCCTGTCCGTCGCGGTTTTCTCTTTTCATTTTGCAATCTTGCCTCCAGAGAGGATCTTTTACTAGCGGTATCCCCGCCTTTTTTCTTTTTTACATATTTATCCCTGAACTTTTTTAGAGAAATTTATCAATCAGTCAGTCCTCGTAAGGGTAACTTGGTCATTGAGAGGGACTGCGCTAGCCTGACACGTGGATGCATCAGATCCAAACCGTCCATCAGGTGCATCTGATTCCAGTACAAAAAGTCTGATATGCTTGACGGACAGTCAAATAAAAATCCCTCTGATACTTATATGCCCATCGTATCATCTCCTTCGTGGAGATGTGCAAATATGTGATGCATCCGATTATTTGTTAAGTGTGGTTTCTTGATTTATGCCACGCACAAAATGTGATCTGCTTGATGAACGGCCCTAAGTTTCAAGAAACCCTCAGGGCCCGTTTGGATACTAACAAGTAAGTTACTTTTCGCAACACACCCACGTGGATTTTCACCACTAATGGGTTTTGAAACCAAGATCTCTTGGTGTACCTCCGCAGAGTTGGTAGGCAAGGCCCGGTAAGTATGATTGAAAAGTAACTTATCCTTTAAAAATTAACTACCTTAATAAGTTTTTTTTTTTTTAGCCTTTTTAATTTTGACTTTCCTACTTATCTCCCCCAATGTCACGCTTTTGCTTTTTCTTTTTCTTTTTCTTTTTTTTTTTATTATTATACACTATGGATACTGGATCGCACTCGCGCGTGCGGGCCCACTATGTTTTCTTTCTCGGCTTGGTGTTTGCGTTTGATTTTGTTTATTTGTGAAGCTCACGGTTATAATAATTGACTTTCTTAGTTTTGCTTGCCTTGGTTGTGCAAAACCTTTCTAAGGACGACCGAATGGTATTTTTGGACTTGGTATATTGGACGAAGTCACCACCAATCTAAAAGAGGCTTCAGGATCCATGGCCGTCTAGAACATGTGAAAAGCACCAGAAGGCCGAGGGTATTCTGAAGAACCCCCCCCCCCCCCTCCCCCCCCCCCCCCTCGCAGTCTCAAAATTACTTCCATTTAGATAAATTGGTCTACACCGTGGATTTTGGGTAAGGGTTGCAGTTACGACAGGGGAAAGTGTTAGGCACCTCCTGACCGCCCGTGCAATGCACGGTCTCTACTTTGCAGGGACTTAACAATTTATAGAGGGATTTTGAAAAGTATTCAAACCTGCAGGGTTAGGCCATACTTCACAAGCTTTTTAGGGCCTGAGTCGGCAAAATAATAAAAGCAACAGTAATATAATAGGGTTAAGCCAAATTTCGCAGGCTTTTTAGAGCATGGGTTGGCAAAAACAAAAAAGAAGCGAAAGCAATGTAAAAGTGTGAGTGGGTGTAGATGTGGTAGAAGTGGAGGGAATGTGCGGAGTGAAATACGGTTTGATTTGAGATGTGAGAGGAAAATGGAAAATCAGATACCTTTTTTGTCCAAAGGGATGACCAGATGTCCTGGATTCCGACCCTAGTCGTTAACTTCAGTATCTTCTTCGGCTTAGAACACTTGAGTTTCTTGTCGATCAAAGTAACGGTATTATCGAGCTTTTGATTTCTCAGGAGATGGAGACAAAAAGCAGGTTGTCAAATGAGCATAGCTTCAACCTCTATTAGGTTGTCGGGAGCTCAGGAACTGAATGAGGGACCGTTAGCCATGCTGCCAAGTTTCGAACGTTTGATTGGGCAGAGCCTCAGCTTCAAGTTTCTAACAAATCTTCTCTGAGGACGAAATATTTTATCCTCCCGCTATCTCTTTACATCCATCTGGGCTTTCTCTACCACACCTCAATTGGGTCCCAATAGCTGCTTATATAGACAGTCAAGTGATGATGCCTCGTGATCAGATGGCGAGCTAGGTGCGTCAAGACGCGGTGGTGGACAACATTGGTTGGCATTATAGCCGAGGCAGCACATGGCAAATGAAGAGAAGCCGAATCCGAAAATGGTGGGCAGGTGAGCCTGGATTAGACGAGTGGGTTGTACGTGGCTGGCATAGAATGGCAGGACCTGGATAGTCTAATCTGGATGCAGTTACTGGGAATTCGCATATGTAGGTGCGGTTTCTTGGTAACCGCATCTAGATGGTAGTCTTGATTTTGATTTTGCTTAGTGGGTGTACCTGAGACGATATTCCTTCACCCGTCTCGCCACTCTTGTGTTCGAATTTCGATCAATCCAAGTCAGCGGATATTCTTAGGACGTAGTTTTAGTCGTACATGTACCTTGGCCGACAGATGGGGCGGTTAGGATTGGTTATTGTCATGGTCGAAGCATGAATACATGGAGTTGGATGCAGTGGATGGAAATCAGCATCCATAGATGTGGATTGTCATCCACAGCGTCTATGAAATAATTTTTTTTTATTTATATAATTTTCAGTACTTCATGGGCACACTAGGGGTCATACTCCTTCGCTTGATCTGCCTGCTCGTGTGTTCGATTTTTGCTGATCCACCCCGATGGCCACCTTCGGTGCCATTTTGTGAGCTCATTTCAAGGCCACAGCATAGGATTGGCAGGGATGATGATGTCCACTGTTAAAATCTTCTTAGGGCCCACAATGATGTTTATTTGTCATCCAACCTGTTCATAAGGTCACCTATACCTGGATGTAGGAAAGAAATAAATATCAGCTTGATCCAAAAATTTTGTGGCCAAAGAAGTTTTCAATGGTAGGCATTTAATCCCCACTGCTTCCTATGGTGTGGTCCACTTGAGATTTGGATGTAATTCGATTTGAGCTTATGCCTGAAAATGATCTAGGAAAAATGGATGGACTGACCTGGATAAACACACACATCACGTTGGGGCCCACAATCCTTGCACCACATAGCTAGATATCTCTATGCGTCCAGCTTGGTAGTCCTTGGGTCAACAAAATAATTGGTTCCTGCTCTCAACTACACATACATACCATTCAGAAATGCCATGATCCTCGACCCAAAGCTATACTCAAGCACTCAGGTTGTAATAGTGTGGCCACATGCTTCAATAATCCAGACCATCGGAATATTGCATAATGCCTGGTATGGAATATTCCATATAAAGAAATCTCCATAAGGTGTTTAATTTCAAACATAATAATAGGCGTTTAAGAGAAAATACAACTATCGTCCCAAATCACACGAAAGACTTCATTCGAATGGTGGCGAGAGTTTTGAGACGTGGCCCACTCATAGTTCAATGCAACAATTCAACAATCTAGATTATCCAAATATGGGACCCACTTATTAGTCCAGAACACCCGAGCATGCAGTGAAAACCTTTAGGTCCAGGATCCTATAAATACTCGCTGGGGATGATAAGGTAGAGCCGGTAAATCTAGAGTAAGGTAGCGCCATCTCTCCCTTTTCTCCACTTAAAAAAAAAAAAAAAAAAAAAAAATTTAAATGATGATGTGTTTTAAAGTAAAAAAGTAGCTAATAAATAATACTTAACCAAACTCACTTATGTTAAATAAGTAACTTAATAACTGTCATTAGCCGAAAAAGCTATTTATGTAGCTACATCCAAATGGGCCATTAGCATCTTGCCTGCTAGCCCAGTCGAAAGATGCCTTGGCGTTTCAACAGCATGTCTGAAGTTTAGTGCTAAGGAGACACAAACCCACCAGTGGGTGGGTGCATCGTGTGACTAGCTGTGTGGGTGCGTTGCCTAACTAACTGCATTATGACTAATAGAAAAAAGGAACGACCAATTACCTACAAACGCTACCCGTGGATGGTGAAAAGAGTGGTGATTGAATGATCACCATTAAAAACCTATTGAGAGGCACAGAAGTTTTGGATCAAATTGATAGTTATGTTCTCCCTTCATTCATGTCGGTGTAACCTTATCAGCATCTTGAATGGCATATAAAATTTACAATGGCCATAGGAAGTTTTTAACGGTGGCAGATAAAATCACCACCATCTTTCTATGGTATCGTTCACCTAAGATTTGAATCTGCCTCATTAGATGGGGCTCATGCTGGCTAGATAAAGGGACAGCATGGATAAAATACATACATCATGGTAGAGATCACAGAGAACAGCCGAGTAGTTCAATCGCTATCGGCAGGTAATAAGCGTCCTAGACCAAGAGACTTCATCAAACCTCAAATTTGGTTAGCCACGCTGTTTGGAGCACCAAAATGCAAACCTTAAAATTAATGTGAATGTTGAAAATTAGGATTGTCAATTCTCAAATCGTTTATGATAGTAGGGATTGAAATTTTTGTCCATGAAAGGTGAAATATTACCTAGTTGACCTCAACCTAATGTAGGTAATGTAGGAGCATTTTTACATCGGGTTCGAGTGGGGCGGCCTATGAACTCAGGAGCACACTCGGGATCGGGTTGGTTGTGGACTCAGCGCCTATGGACTTAAGGGAACTATAGATTCGGGGCCCACGTATGAAGATTTGACCAAGGGTCTAGGGTGATCCGTAAATTCGGAGCCTTGAGGTAAACCCGTGGATTCGAGGCCCTCTCGACCTGAGCTATGAAATAAAGGAATTGATTTGTCATACTCTAACAGTTCAAGCTTTTAGAGCAAGTGGTTAATTGTCCTGCATTAGCAAGCCTGTAAAGAGATCAATAACTATTGCATGCTCCTTTAGTCTTAATGCATTGATATTTAAAATAATTATTAATTTGTTTGTTTTCTAAAACTAATCACTTAAAAGTTGTCTGCACGCAAAAGCAGCATTGGGCATTTTAGTCAATATATGCCACGTGTGCACAATTTCTGAGTGCTTGCATATCAATCATCACAACACCATAGTCTCTAATAGCTCTCCCTTCCCAAATTTCCTGTTAGTCATTTCACAACACCACCCAAGCTTTCATTTCCCCATTGACCTTGAGAAGTCAAGCGATTGGAACGATCCATTCAAATTTGACTGCTTTAGTCTGGAATGCAGCATTTTTTTTCTTTTGGGTGGGGGGTTGGTACACACATCCCACTGTTAGTACACACACCCACACTGTTAGCCACCCCCACATTGGAAATTGATACCTAGGACTCAATATTGAAATGTTGTTATCTTCACTCAGTCTACCATTATCCCAGAGGTGTGGGTGTCTGGAATGGCAGCATTTGGTTTTCTCCTCCTCTCGAAAACCGGAGCCAAAACAAAGCTCTGTACACTAGGCTTAAGTGCGTTCAAGTGCATCTAAGTTCATCCAAGTGCAGTGCTCTTGGCGGACTTAGGCCTGCTTAAAATCACAGCCTGTCAACCTAGACTGTGACCAGATTGGACTGACTCATGCACAGTGGGTCAACCAAGCTGGTCAAGAAATTAATCTTGTATTACATATATAGTATATATTGATCCGGCCTCCATTTTTATCCAGAGAGTAGATACCACTTGGGAGAGGGGACTGCTGATCTTGATTTAAATTTGCATGCCCAACATGGTTAGGAGTCGGTGGATCTTAATTTATTTTGTGTGGTTAGAGTACTTGTGGAGTTTGATTAAGCAGATGAAGGTGTCGAATGTGATCAACACCGTAAGTGGCCATGTTACTGTCCAGATCAGTGGGCCAGAAAAACACAGGCAGTCAGCTAGGCAAATTTGAAGACATTTCATTACTTTCAAGACAGACTTGGAAGAAGGATAATTGCAATTTGAGCCCTACTTCATTTCTACAAAACTCGTAATCATTGAAGGCATAGTTAATTGTTGTAATTGCTCTTGATTAAACAGAGTGTGCAGTGCAAATCACTTGCAAGACCTAACAAATTCACCTGCTAATAAAACCAAATCTAGCTCATGTTCTTACTCAACGATAGACTGATTCTTTTACTGCAAATTCCTCACCAACTCTGATTTTACCAAAACGAAAATGCCTCCACTAATTGGAAAGTCCCCAAAACGTGAATTTTCTAGGATAATATGACCAAAATACCCTTCGCATCTTTCTTTTCTAAAAAGTGAAGGCCCACTTTATGTAATGTCTTTCTCTTTATTATATCATAATAACCCACTTTATACAATATTTGCGAATACGCCAGAAATTACCCTACTAACTTAATATTCCAACAGCTAGCACTGCAGGGTCCCTGTGGTGTTCATATTAAGTCCAAGACTGTCCAAAATGTGCATCCTTAAGTGACGATCAGGCGATCCAAAAGTCATGCCAGTTCAAACCTGATGTGGGTCATGTGAATTCAGAGGTTTTGTGGCAGTGTCCACTGTTTTCCAAGGTGTGGTCCACTTGATGATTGGATTGGCCTGATTTCTAGGTCGTACGATCATCATTGATAGGGTGCACATGCTGGGATGGGTTGGATTTCATACAAGCACCACATGGGCACCACAATGCCCGACGTTACATTTAGATTTTTTGTGAAGGGAATTTTGATCATTTCACCTTCCATAAAAGGGTCCTTGGAGTTTCAATGTGGACAGAATTTGGCAGTAAGAATCCCATGATAGGATCTAGATATTGGCAATGATCATGGAGAGAGTTTCCCAGACCACAACAAACTTCATATAATAAAATGCTCAGTGTTTGGACCTATATGAATCTACCAGACAATGAAAATGTAATGGAGAGGCATCGAAAGAGCCTTCCACTATGCTATGTCAATTTCATTCAAATCTCCTCCATTATTATTACAAATTATCAAAGTACATGAATTGCGAAGATTGCATATGGGTTCAGCAACAGTCCCGCAAGAATCAGAGCAACTTTTTATTAAAAACAGTGTCCAATCACTAAAACTGCTATGCTCAAATGGTAACAGTTCTGCAGAGAAGTCAAAACCTGCAGGCAGAGAATCGAAAATAAGAAAAAGTCCGCCTCAATTGGAGGAATGAGATGAAAGATGAATCTGGTCTCTATAGCCCAACACTCTTCTCTAGATTCTGAATTTGGTTCAAAAATATCCATGTCATCTGCAAAATCACAACAAAATACAGATATTAGCATATGAGAAAGAGTTGTTCACAATGCCCAATTGAAAGACGTGTCATTTGTTCAACCATCAATGATAACGGTTGGGTAAACTTCCAGTGATCTCAGCCATTTGATCTGGCAGGCCCCGTCAAGGAACGTACGAGCCCCAGTATCTACACTATCAGAAGATCATTGCAACCCAATGAGAATTGACACTTGCAAAGGTTGTTTCACATTCAGCAGGCCCCCAGTTGGTCAGGATCATCTAATGGAGGAAATTTCAGAGCATTCCCAACCATGTGGCCACCCTAAAACGATATTGGGTCATTAACAACTGAAGCTGACATGTACGGTTTGTTGGAGCAAGCAAATGCTTCAACCATTGAATCATCCATGAAAATAAAATGCCTTCTTTAAAAGAGGTAGGGTGTACATGAATGTGCATACCATGACATGGGGAGCAATTCTGACACAGTAGACTGGAAAGCCGGTATAGAATTTGAATGGTCCCCCTGCCTTCAAAGTCTTCATGACACAATCCATAGAACCAGTATATGGGAACTTCCCATTCGCATCCGGTTGCATCTTCTGTATCTGGGTTTTCACATAATCAAAAGGAAGACTGCAAGCAGCTGCAAAGAATCCAGAAACAGCACTTGCTCCTGCAACAAAAGGCAGAAAGTGTTATTGTGAGACCTTCCATGAGGACAGAATATGTGGATGTGAGGCACTCCATACAAGATAGTATTAAGTTGGCAACTATAATACAATGAATGAGGGAATTTGAACAGGCCAGCTGCAGAAAAGATCCTTGTTCTGATGATATGCGCACCATATTCATGTTGCAATTTGTATGAGGGGTCCATGGTCCAGTGATTCAGACAATTGGCCTGTTGGGCTCCACTGTGGATGGACCAATACCCAAATATCACCTCGATAGGACAATCTTTCACATTTGTGACCTGTAAATAGACTTTTGACAATAGAAATATTGAAACAGTAAGCATTTGGCTGAAAAGGAAGTCCTGAGATTGACTTGGTCCATCCATGGTGGGGCCAACAGACCAATGGCTAAGACCATTTCACGAAGGGCCCAAGAGACCTGTGCATATCATCAGGTCCAGTGTCATTAAATTCCTCCAAGAAAAACAAACCTGGCCAGAAAAATTAATAAGAGCAAAATCAGTAAAAACTATTGCAACAGTCGTGCATTTATATCAAGCAAATTATGGTGGGAATCGAATGGACACAGTACACTCTTTTACTTTTGAACATTGGATGTGCTACACTCTCGAGGAAGCGTTATCCTTAAAATTAACATCGCGTGTGTAATGCACTGCTGAAATGTCAAAGAAAGTTCATGAAATGAAGACGGCATCTTACCAACTACAGTACTAGTCTCAGAAAACCCAAGGGTATCCTTGCAAAATTCTACACTCTGGTCATAAGAGGCAAGCATGCCCATATTTAAAGCCATAGCTCTGACCACTGTAGGGCCTGCTCCTTTCCACAGTGCCAAAACACCTTCATCAGCGATAATACGATAGAGTGCATGAAACGCATTTGTATAGTTACGGCGCTGTGCAAGTGGTAGAGTGGCATCAGCTTGCATGCGGATGAGTGCCAAATCAGCAGGACTACCAACACATGCACCAATAGCTCCAGCTGTCAGGCCACAAAGAGCTTTCTGATAAAGGGGGAGTGGTTTCCCATCATTAGCAGCAACAGCTTTATTCGTGATAATCCTGAAATCAGCTAGCATATCAGTACAAATCCTCTTCAGACATTAATTATAACAGTAAACAAATAACAAGAGACTATTCACAACTATACAGGTGTGAACCTTATTCCATTTGAGCAGCTTAGGTCAGGGAAAATGCAATCAATTGCCAGAGGTTTCACCAACTTGAACCAAGGGCTTTCAACTTAAAACAAAAAATGCTTTAAATACATAATTATAAGTTGTCACCATTCCACTCAATGTCCAGGACATTCCAATGATAGAATTCACATCTTTCAAGGATCTATAATAGATTTAGTTTCATTTAAAAGAACGAAATCATTTTATCAGGCTAGTGACAGCTGCAGGTTCGTTAAAAGAAGTAAAGAACCAAGTTAGTAGGTGGACTCTCAGTTTTTTGTGTTTCAAAACAATGGGAAAAACCCTCTTGTTTCTAGTCCCACATTGGATAGGGAAAGGCCCCTGTACACCCTAAATAAAAAGTTCTATGCACATGGGGATGCTTGCCATGAGTGTTTTTTTCACACACGCTCTCAAACAGTGCTGAACCAGGCTGGGTCTGGACGGAATGGTGCACGTATGTGTGCAAGCATGCAAGAGTGGGGTTCTTATTTCTTAATCAAATTTTTGTTAAAAAAATAAGGTATTTTTAACTGCTGCTCTCTTTTGTATCAGAAATTCCATCATAGCCAGTGCAGCCTATATTAACCCCTACAGGGGTCACTTGCAAATACACAGTAAAAGAACTATCATCTCCTCCATTCTCTATCGGTCTAATTCCTCTGTCTGAGGAAACAGTCTGCTAGCTCGTCCTTATATGGTGTGAAATTTTCTGGTCAGTATGACAACACCAAAAAACCCACAGAAATATATTAGAAAAAAAAAAAGGACAATTGCTCATACTGACTTTTAGCCCTAATTTGTGATTGCCACCATTTCATTTGGGAAACAGACCCACTGTATGTTTATGATCACCCCATGGGTGTGGGAATGTTGGTGAATTCAAGCTTACTACATAGTCGGCTGTGTGATGCAATTCCATTTGCTCCTTAAGGATATGAAAGGAAGTGAATTCTAGAACTAAGAAGGAATTAAATAAATCCTATGTTGAGATCGAAGTAAACAGAAACCAAAACCAAAGCAATTTACTGACTGAAACTGAAAATAAATTAAAATCGAGATGGGGCCAAGATCAAAGTCACAGCAACAGAACGTTGGTGCTAGAGCTACTGACGTCGACTTTTTGCCCTTCCAAAAGGGAAGACTGGGGTCAAGAGTTAATGGCTCCAATCATTTGCCCCCTCTGATTTTGATGTATACGGTTGCCGAGGATTGAGTTATATCTACTATATATAGATTACCCCTGCAATTAGTCTTCAAGGAGTATTGAACTTTTGAGTTTTAAAAGGACATGGGCAGGGTGAGGGTTATTAGGTCCATTTAGAGGTGTAGCTGGTTGGCAGCATACATGTCAGAGGTGCCCCCCCCCCCAAATCATAAAAACAGTTTAAAGGCTTGAGTTTGAAAGCAATATAATGAACGCAATAATATTAACATTTTGGACAACATCTCTGCTCAAATGATCCTGGATTTACAAACCATGGGACTAACAAGGCTATTCAATCGCAAAGAATGATTTTCAAAGCCCGTCTATGGAAGTCACCAGCGATCTACAAATACTGGGACCAAGAAGCTACTTTTGCAGAGAGGTTTGCAAAGTTTGTAAAAAGAGACGCAGGACAATCAGTGAATATGCATGAATCAATTAGAGAAGAAGAGATATCTGAAGAGAAGATAAGAACTAGAATAGAAAAAACTAAAATTTAAGTTTACCAAGACTAGTTCTCACCCAGTTATGCCCCATCCTCGCTAACCTTCATTTCATCTCCTTCTCGTCTGTGTGCTCCTCAGAGATTAGGGTTTTTCCCCCTGGGATTTTTAAGGTGTTTTTAGTGTGGGGAGAAAGATACAGCTAGGGTTTAGTAGATGCGAGGTAATGGGAAAAGAGATGCTTAAAAGGGCATTTGTGGAATTCGCAGGCAGTGGGAAAACCTGACCCATGTGGCAAATGTGTGTGCATTCTTTTCTAAAACATTCCACATAATGCTAGGTTAAGGAGGAAGGGCGGCATCACTTATACTGCAGCATTATCTGCACAGAAAATCAGCACCAGTGCTTCTTGCACTGCCTGCCCATTCAGAAAAAGACTGTGTAGAAGGTCAATGTTAGTGCCTTTGGCACCGATCTTCATTTCTAAGGATTGATGTCAATGCCTCTCATGCCGATTGTCAGCATAATTTGATAAGCTTTCCAACACATGCGTCAATGTCCAAACGGTCATAGTTGGGGTGCACGACACGTGTGACAGCCTAAAATGCAATGTATGGTTTGACCTATACGTGGTCCAGTGTCTCTCAACGGAGCTTTACTTGATGCATTTTATGGCCTATGATCAAGGTGTGCTGTAACGGTAGTCACGGGGCTATAACGGTCGTCATGTAATGGTAACAGTGACAATTGCTACACATTATGAGATCGTAACGGCCCTGATACAGGTTTTTTTTTTCCGGTTGTTCAAAACAAAAAAAAAAGAAGAAGACAGTGGTGGCTGTTATGGCTCACATCATGACGGTAACGCAGGTGGCCATTACAGCCATTTTTACTGTTACGGAATACCATGCCAATGATGATGCATGAAAATTTGGGTTACACATGCGAGTGGTATGGAAGCAATTTAAAGAAGTGAACAACATCGAAAATTAGAGTTCATCAGCACTGAAATTCAACGAAATTGCATCCTGTATGTGATGCTCTTCTTTTCTTTTTTTTGTTGAAAGGTACTCTTTTATTGAAAAAGGAAAAAGGAGCGACAAAAGAAAAACAAACAAGAAACTACAAAAACAAGAAAAACAGTAACCTATATACAAATATACAAGAACAAGACTGTCCTCCAGGACAATCCACCCCTGCAAAGCCTCGACTCACAGAGCCCAGTCTCTGAACATTACCAACACCCGAGAGAAAGCCTTGGCCACTGAAAGATTGCGAAAACATTGATTATTTCTTTCGGACCAGATCGCCCACAGAACAGTCAAGAAGAGAATCCTCCACTTCCTCTTCCCTATTGCCCCACCAGAATCAGCATGCCAAACACACATGAGGTCTTCAACTGGATCTTGGCATCACCCACGAAACTCCAGAAAGTCTGAAAACACTCCACCAGATGTCCGTCACAAATAAGCAGTGGATGAAGAGATGTCTACTGATTCTTCATCTTGAAGACACATAAGACAAACATTCGGGATACACATTCCTTTCTTTCGAAGATTGTCGACCGTGAGAATTCTGTTTCTTCCCACCAGCCATCCAAAGGCAGGCCACTTTGGGGGGAACTCCATATTTCCACAACGGGACTGTATGGGACGTAGATACTGACAAGCCTGAGGCCAGGGACTTGTGAAGGCCTCCAAATCAAGGAATCTTCAACAGTTAGCTGGGGCTGGATTCCCTGAAGACAACAAAAGGAGAAGAGTGAGATCCTCAATCTCCGAATCCATGAGGTTCCTACGGAATGGGGGAACCAAACCCCCCCCCCCCCCCCCCCCAATCAAAAGAGAAACAATCCTTAATAAGAACATCCTTATCCATGGAAATTGCAAAGAGAGAGGGGAAAGAGTCTGCCAAAATCTGATTGCCACACCAATGGTCCAACCAGAATTTGATTCTACTACCATTTCCAAACGCAAATGAAATTCTATCAAAGACCAGGTGAGCATTTTTTTTGCAATTCCTTTCCAAATGAATGACGCTCTATAGAGGGAAGATGACTTAGGCCACCATCCTTGAGGATTGGTCCCATATTTAGCAGCAATAACTTGACGCCCAAGGCTGTCAGTTTCTACTCCAAATCTCCAAATCCATTTCCCTATCAAAGCTTCGTTGACAAGGGAGATAATATTCGCCCCTCCTCCTCTGAAGAGCAGACCTCCTCCCACTTTAGTAAAGGGAATTTCTTCCCTTCAGAGCAACCTTGCCACAAAAAATTCCTTCTGAGCATATCAATTTTATTGATAATAGATTAAGGGCAGTGAAAAATGGAGAAGTAGTAAATGGGCAGATTTGAGAGAGGATTTTATAAGGTTGATTCTTCCTCCTAAAGATAGAACATTCATTCTCCAAGAAGACAGTTTGAATTCCATTCTTTCCACTATCTTGTCCCAAAGATGAAGAGGGGTTTTGCCTATGCAGAGGGGGAGCCCCAAGTAGATAGTTGGTAAGGTACTAACCTTGCATCCCAGGAAATCCGCAACGGATGCACAAACCTGAGAGCTAGCATCGATACCAAATAACTCAGACTTGGCATGGTCGATCTTCAGACCTGAGACAACTTGGAACCAAACAAATATCATCCCGAGAGAAGAGATCATGGATTCATCTGCCTCGCAAAAGACAAGGGTATCGTCATGGATCCATCTGCCTCGCAAAAGACAAGGGCACCTTGCCAAGTAGATAGTTGGCAAGGGGATGCTCATTTTTGTTGCTGTAGAATGCCAAAACGGGAGTCTATAGTCCTTTGGCTCTATCTGGCAGTGCAGTCAGAGTCGACATACACTACAAGAGTGGCCATTTAAATCCTGGGACATTTTACTCAGAACTCTTGCATCTTCTATGGGGGCAGGACTTATCATAAAGACAGCAATCCAGTCATGTTCAGCCCCTGTCCATTGAAAAAACTGCCTGTTCAACCTTCTTCTGTGTTGTGTTCATGTTTATTCCACTCCGCTAACTGAGGATTCAAGCTATTGTTAACAGTCAACCATCCCCTTTTATCTGGTTTCAGGTAGCCCACCACCCATTAGCACAATCCCCACTAAATCAACCAACAATAGGAAAAGGATACTCCAATCGAATTAATACAGTCGTCGATGATAATTGCTCAAATCATCCAAAAAACATTACCCGTTTTATAATTGAAAGGTCTGAAAAACTACCAATGGATCTCAACATTTTGTAAAAGGAAGCTTGATCTATTTCTTTGTTATTAAAGAAGAATTAGAAGAAAATAAGGTGACTCATTGAAATTGTAATACCTGCAAGGAAATAACGAAGTGCTAGTCTTAACGTATTAATAAGGATGGTGTGGAGAGAGAGGGGGACATAGAATGTGATTTAGTGGGCCGAAAAAACAGAAATGTTCTCTATAGAGGGTGCAGCTATCTTCAATGAAGACTATGGCATTGTTCCCAATTTTGAGATGTCCGGTGTCTGTAACATGCATGAGAAGGCAGTAGCATGTGTGGGGGATCTTTTGAGCCTGCAATCCACATCTGGGTCATGCTCAAAGCAATTTTGTCTTCTGATGCAGTTTCTGTACTTGGCAATGAAATAACTCGTGAAATCATTTTTAGATGGTCCTTAAAAGTGTTCTTTAACAATCACTTATAAGGAACACCAACAACGATCAAGACAACTGTCAAGAGACTCAAAATTACATTCAGACAAGCAATGCAGCAACAAAGTAGAGAGCCCACAGTTGCGACTATTTATTTTTGACAAAAATGCAGGAGAAGGTTTTCATAATCATATAGATGAATCACTTCCAGGTTTTTCGTATTCATATTGATGAATCATTTCGGCAACAGCAACGAGTACCCAGTGTTCATACAGCTGTTTCAAACATAACCATATTCCCTAAATTATATCAAGAAAAATTTGGAATAGAACAATGGTAAAGAATCACAAAATAGTACAATTTATACTACACCATGATCGTCAAATGTGTCACAAAAAACAACAAAGCAAAAACCTATAAGAAGTTCCCTTGAGAATGTCCACTTGCCTTACAATGAAGGCTCAAACAGAACAGGCCTGAGCTGGTTTGGGCCTGGATTTTGAAAAGATCCGGCCATCAAGCTGGACCTATCCAAATTTTGTACTTTCCTGATCCCAGGCATAGTCCATTTACCACCCTACTTATAACAATTTTATATACCTTTAAAAGAAGAAAATCTTACCTGAAAGTGCCTAGCCGTGCAGTTGTGTAAGTAGCTTGGCGTAGTAACCCTGCTGATAAACCCTGTTCCAGGAAAATACCATTTTACAGACAAGCACAACTTCTTTCAACTACTATATCAAAGGTTACTAAAAACTAGAAAGAATGAGCATGCCAAGAAAATAAAATAAAAATCCTTATACAAGGAGAGTTAAAATGTTGCAGTATTTCCCATATTTCATAGAGTGCTCATCTTGCCTGAATCATGATAGATGGCAGGTTGGGGAGGTGGATCGAGTCTATCCACCCAAGAGATCTTATCCATGGAAAACACAGTGATTGGGTGATCCAAACAATTGCCTTTCTGATTGATTGTTGATCGTTAACCACCTCTATTATCTAGTCTGTGGTTGAAGGCCACCAAAAGGATGGCCAGGCATCGTCTTATATTGATTGTTTTCCAATTGCAGGCCACACAAGGATAGGACTCACTAGATCTAGATCGCACCCCATTTGCCACATTAAGGTAGTGGGTGAATTAGTGCAAGTTGCGAGTGAAGCAATACAAGATCTTTAGGTCTTCCTATGAATTCCGCTTCTTCTTCTTCTTCTTTTTTCTATGTTTTATTATTCAAAATAACAACCAACGATGAAAATATGTAAGCAGTGATAAAAGGATACCTCCACCACATAACATAAAACCACGCTGTGCCATTTGGACAATCCTAACCCTTCAATGTGTGAATTATTTTCTGAAAGAAATGGATGGTCTATGTAACTTTGCTATCTTTTTACAACCACCATGTTTCTTTCCCTGTAACGGTTAGGATTGTTTGATTGGTATTATGTTTTGGTACATGGCCCATCCAAGTTAGGGTCTGCCTGATCATCAGCTGGATCATGTTAATATTTCTCAAGTGTACAAGAATCTAGTCACTGATAACTTGTACAAATAAAAGAAAAATAAAAACACAGGAATTCACCAAACCCACAGGTGTAAGGAGCCCAGCTCGTCCACGTGCCAATATGGCACATCCACAAACTTTGCGAGATCCAACCTTCCCATCTGGTGGGCCGCATTGTATAGATCTTCAGGTCTAAAAATTAAGGCTGTTTCAAGCAAGTGGGCGTCACTGGAGAAAACAAATGGATCGCTAGCAAAATTGTCCGGGCTGACCGTAATCGTTTGTTTGTACACTGTAACTCGCCTGATGATCGAAATGGCCTGATTTTGGAGGCAAAATATCTAAACAATGCGGCCCACCTGATGGAAAGATAAGATCTGTGTGCCATACGCATGTCCCTGCATGCGAGCGTCTGTGTGTGTGTGTGTGAAGAAATTGAGAAGCAGACCTTGTAAAAAGCCCCGAGACCTTCTTCGCGCAGCATGGTTTTTGCCACGTGCAGTCCCGACCCCTGCCCCAGTTGAATCCGAACCTGATATAATCAAACAAATTGAGGTGAAACGCATCAAAATGAAATTCTTGCAAAATAACAATCTCCATCAACACCAATCCTTCAAAAACAAAACCACTCTCCCGAAACCAAATCCCACTGTCAATTCCAAATCTATCCATGCATTATCAAATCAGACTCTACCAAAATACACAACATCCCTAAATCTTGCATAGAAGAATCACATCGAAGCTTTATAACCAGAGAAATCAGAAACTAACAAAACCCAATTCGATTAGAACCATTTCAAGAAAACCCAAAAACCCACATCAAGATTTCACGAACAGAACCAAATCAGAATAACGAAAAAATGAAGGAAAAAGGAGTAAAGAAAGCGACCTTGATCATATCAACGGGTTGGATGACGCACGTAGCCAACATTCCAGACAATCCACCGTTTACGAATGGTTTCACGGTCGGCCAAACGGCAAGCGACTTGGATTTCTCTTCTCCCATCTTCTCGAAAGGATCTGAACGAAGAAAATCGGAGAAAGATGGAAGGAAAAACAAAAAGAGGGAGAGAGAGAGAACAGAGCCTTGTGAAATGCATCTACTGATTATATAGCAGTCGAGGCGGTTGGACAGATCATTTGGTTGGCGGAAGAAAATTTCCGACAATGCCCTTGGCAAAGGAAAAAGCAGGTACGCTGCGGGAGCACTCTAAATAATGCTCCGTAGGATCTTAGACACGTGTCCATCATAATCGGAACCGATCAATAGGTGGGCCATAGAAATTTTCCACTTTTTATTGAACTTTCCGTTCGATCAACGGAGTGGATCCATTGTAGACTTGCGAATTTCACTCCTCCGCACATGTGAAAATGAGTGATACTTGTGTAAGATCAGAACGGCTCATTGATCTACCCTCTCTCAGTAGAAACCGTGCATCTAAGGTGAGGGAAAATAAGACAATCGTGTGGGCCACACCTGTACGCAGAATTTAAAACCATCTGTAAATTTCTCTTGTGAAGTATAGGCCTGTTTCCTTCCACATGTGTCATCTACGGTGAGGATCTTCTGACAAGCAGATCTGGTATTGCACAAGCGTGCCTTGTTTTTACATACTAGGGTTGATCATTTGGAATTTTCTTTTCTAACGTCTGCTTCTTTTTTAAGGGCCAGGATCGTCCAGAGTCCGGTAATCTTGGTCCGTACATGATCCCATGAGTACAAAAGCTCTTTTTGCTCGGGTTCTTGTTTTAAATAAGCCCATTTTGATAAAATCTCTAAAAATAAGCTATTATTTAAAATAAGTACATTTGGTAAAACTTTTAAATAATAGTTTTTTTAAGAGTAGTTGAATGTCATTTTTAAAGATTATAACGACTTAAATATAAGAGCAATCCAAATGATTATTTGGGTGGACCGTCCATCATGTGGGGCCAAGCAATAATGTTAATTGTCCTTTATGTAGGCCCCTTAATGTCCACTACCTATTATCATCATGTGGACTCCACATTTGATGTGTCCATAGTGTGGGCTCTACCTTTGAAGTGTATTGTCCATCATGTGGGGCCAGTTTTGATATACCATTCATCATGTGAGGTACACCTTCTATATGAATCATCCATCATACGGCTCACTTTGGATATGGGTCATCCATCATGAGAGACCTTGGATGTGGACCATCTTTTAGGTAGGGCCCTCTTGATGTCAACTATCCATTATGAGGGGGCCACACTTTTATGTGAGTCATCTATCATGTGAAGCCCACTCCGTCCATTATGTGGGCCCACCTTGACGTGGATCATTCTTTGTGTAGGCCCCACCCTCATTATGGGCCGTTCATTATGTGAGCCCATCTCTGATATCAACTGACCATCATGTAGGCCTACCTTCAATGACCATCATCCATCATGTGGATCCCACCTTTTACGTGATTGCCATTTAAATGAGACCCACTTGGTGTGCATGTTCCTTCATGTTGGGCCACATTTTGATGTGGGTCATCTATCACGTGGGGCCTACCTTTGATGTGAACCTTTCATTACGTGGGCCCACCTTGATGTGGGGCCCCACTTCAATATGAGTCATTCATTATGAGGGGCCCATCTTTGATGTCCACCATCCATCAGTGGGTCCTACCTTTGTTGTGGACCACTATCATGTGGGGCCCACATGAAGTAGGTAGTCCATCATGTGGGACCTATTTGATGTCCACCATCCATCATGTACGTCCCACCTTGGCTGTGGAGTGTCCATCATGTGGGGTCCAATCCTTCAATATGGGTCATTCATCATGTAGGCCCACCTTTAATGTCAACCTTCCATCATGTGATCCCACATTCAATATCTACCATCCATCACTTGGATCCTACCTTTGATGTAAACCATCCATCATGTGGGTCCCACCTTTGTTGTGGACCATCTATCATGTGGGGCCCACTTGATGTAGATAGTCCATCATGTAGGCCCCACCTTTGCTATGGACCATCCATCATGTGGGGCCCAACTTTCAATATGGGTCATTCATCATGTGGTCCCACATTTAATGTCAATCTTCCATCATGTAGTCCCACATTCAATATTCACCATCCATCATGTGGGTCCCACCTTTGCTATGAACTGTCCATCATATGGGGCCCACTTGATGTGGATAGTCTATCCATCATGCGGGGCCACATTTTAATGTGGGCCATCCATCATGTGGGACCCACATTTGGTGTTCACCGTCAATCATGTGGGGCCCAACCTTCAATATGGGCCATTCATCATGTGGTCCCACAGTTAATGTCAATCTTCCATCATGTGGTCCCACAATATTCAATATCCACCATCCATCATGTGGGTCCCACCTTTGCTATGAACCGTCCATCATATGGGACCCAGTTGATGTGGATAATCTATCCATCATGCGGGGCCACATTTTAATGTGGGTCATCCATCATGTGGGACCCACCTTTGGTGTTCGCTGTCAATCATGTGGGGCCCAACGTTCAATATGGGTTGTTCATCATGTGGGCCTACCTTTAATTTCAACCTTCCATCATGTGATCCCACTTTCAATGTCCCCCATCCATCATGTAGGTCCCACCTTTGATGTAGCGTTCATCATGTAGGGGGCCACCTTTGATGTGACCATGCATTATATTACCCCACCTTAATGTGAAAACAGCTTCAATATGGGTTGTTCATCATGTGGGCCCACCTTAGAGATATTATAAAGAAGAGAAGAAGGCACGATGGAAATTACTTAAAAGTTCAAGGACAAATTTGTTCAAAAACTAATTAAAAATGTCTACATGCATAAGCTGAATAAGCTCTTACAGAAAAAGTGACATCCGTATCACTTATAATTTAAGAACTTTTTTGCTAATTTCTAAAAAAAAAGCTCTAAAATGAAAGCTTTACCAAACAGTCTATTTTCACAATAAGAACTTATTTTTTTAAAATAAGCAAATAAATTCTTATTATTAGATTCGCCAAACACCCCCTAATACTAGCTTTTCCTTTCCACTGTCAGCTATGTTTGAGCTAAGCTCGACCAATGACTACCTTGGCTCGTGTACGGCTAGCTTGGCCATCAAGTTGGAATTTCATGTTTGGGCTGGCTTGATCGATCTTTTGAGTCAAGTTGAGCCGGTTCGAGCTGATTTTAAGCTCGAGCTTTCGGAGTTGAATTCAAGTTGAGGGTCGAACTTGAAAATACATGTATAAAAGTCTTATATTCTAATCGATACAATTAAGATGGGACTGGTCAAACGGAATTGTTGGAAGTCGACGGTGCCTTGTGGGATGGGTTGCCTGGAGGTCGGACGGTGCCTAGTGGCCGGATGAGAAGGGGGGGGGGATTTCCGACTGGACTCACCGATCATATGGAGATTTTCGACTAGACTCACCGATCGGACATGGGCGAAGGGCACTTGGGCAAGGGGCGCTCGGGTCAAGCAAAGAAATATGAAGGAATTAGTGTTTTACTCTTTTTTTTTTTGGTTTATATATATATATATATATATATATATATATATATATATATATATATATATATATATTCCCGAGGAGACGAATTGAGCTACAAACCAGCCGAGTTTCGAGCTGAGCCCAATCGAGCAAGGCCTGGCTTGCATTCAGCTCAAAATTCACCTCGAGTTGAAAAAAGCTCTGCTTTGCTCGAAGCGAGCCGAATCGTACCGTTGGAACGGAATCGCTTGACTCATGTACAGCTCTATTTTCCAGATACCAATGAAAAGTAGTGTAATGGAAAGTTTAGGATCTGGACCATGTTTCAATGATCTAATCCGTTTATATGATGGGCCCCACCGTGGATGAGGGATAGCAAAAAAGGAAAAAAAAAATAAATCTCAGAATGGATAATTTTAAACAGCTATTGATGGTAACCGTTGTTTTGTCAGCTATTGATGGACAGTGCAAGACACTCCAATCTTGAAGGTTTTTAAAGGCCGCCACCACGAGCTGTGCATCTTGGATTAGCAGACATGACCCCTGATCCAACGGCCATAGTCCCAGCTCTCAACCTACCATGCAACAATAAGGAGGGAGGTGTTGTACCAAACCCGAAGTAATGAGAAAGTTGAGAAATAAGCGTGCGGAGCCCAACTACCTCGTCCACGTTTTCTACATTTGGTAATGCAACGGAAGCGGATTAGGTGGCTTGACAGCACTACAGACATTGGAGTTGTGTTGACGTGGCAAAATTCTGTAGGCTTCACCATGATGTATGCGTTATATCCACACCGTCCATACATTTTGTGAGTTCATTTCAGGGCAGCAGCCCAAAAATGAGGCAGATCCAAGCCTTAAGTGGATCACACCTGGGGATAATGACACCCCTGGTTGAAACCTTGCTAGGGCTCACCATGATGTTTATTTGCCATCCAATCGGCTCATGAGGTCACACAGACCTGATGAAGGGAAAATACGGATATCATTTCAATGGCAGGCGTTCACTCCTCATTGCTTTCTGTGGTGTGGTCCACTTGGGGCTTGGATCTGCCGTATTTTTTGGGCTCATGCCTTAAAATGATGTCACAAAGTGGATGGACAGTGAGGATATAACGCATACATCATGATGGGGCTCACTAAACTTTGCTATGTCATTACACCATCCATGTCTTCCAAGTTCCAATAATACATCTCATTGTGTGGGTGTAACTCACTTGGATCTAGAACCTCCGATTATCTGCCTCTGCTGCCTACTGTCCCTGATGCATCCCGAGCCAAATCAATAGAAAGTATATGAAACCCTATATGAATGGGTTTCTCCTCAATCACCTGTCTTGATGTGTCCCAGAGTAGCCAGAATTACTCATTTTTTATTTAAACTAGAGAGGAATCAACCAATGACCCACCGAACCAATAGCCATAGAAGTATATGGCCCATTTGGATACCATCAAATAAGTTACTTTTTCTGGTTACAACAGTGGATAGGTAACTTATTTGAGATAAGTTTGGTTTAAAATCAATTATAAGTAGAGTTGTACATCGAGCCGAGTCAAGTCAGGCTCAGCTCAGCTCAGCTTGGCTCTTTCCCATTACCAATTGAGTTTGGCTCGGCTCGGCTCAGCTTGACCTTCGAGCTCAAAACACTAGCTCAGCTCAGTTTAACTGTTCCAGCCGAGGCAAGTGAACTGTGTCGAGTCGAGCCTCAACTTGACCCAATCCAACCATCGAACCAAACTCCAAACCAGGCCTAAGCCCTTAAGTTTGGGAATTCTCTATTTTTCACATAATATACATAATAACATAAATAAATAAAAAATTCAAGTCTAACTATGTTGAGTTGAGAGAGAAAGAGAGAGTGTCGGTCTGTCAGACTCGGGCAGATGCAAGCCGTGCAACTGACTTGGGCAACGCTACAACAACTCGGTTGGGTGCAAGGGCCAGGGGGGGGCAGTTAGGCGCAACAAGACAGGTAGGGAAAATGAGAAAAGAAATAGACGGGGTTAAGTTGGGTGTTTAGGTTTAGGATTTTATATATATATATATATATATATATATATATATATATATATATATATATATATATATATATATATATATATATATATAAAATTTCGAGCTCAACTGAACTCGAGCTTCAAGCCAAGCTGAGCCAAGTTCCCCATGCTCTAATTTTCAAATGAACCTGAGTCATCATAAGCTTGGCTTGCCTTAAGTCACTGTTCAAGCTAAGCCAAAAGCAAGCTTTTTCAAGCCAAACCGAGTGAGCTTTTCAAGCTAGCCTTGGCTTGTGTTTAGCTCTAATTATAAGTAGCTTCTTTTATTTAAAGTTAATTACTTCAATTTAATAAGTAGAAATCAAGATAAGCTACTTAAGGCATAAGTAGTTTATCTTAAGGAACTTATGATCCAAACACCCCCTTAGTGACTTGCTTGAAAATCCTCACACCTTTGATTTTGTCCATCTATTAGAAAAGGGCCTCTACTAAGAGTGACAGATGTAGAGGTTTTATTGAAAACAATGCAATTCGAGGCGTCATAAGGGTTTTAAATTTGGATTATCTTTTAATGATCCAAACCATTTTTATGATAAGTCTCACTTTGCATAGTAGAGGATACAAAGAGAACCTTTCATTTGGATTATTTCAATACTTTGATAGTTGGGATCGTTACTTCTAACATGAACAATGGATTGAAGTACTTAATTTGAGAGTACTTTTTAGCATCTCCCACCTAAAGGGAGCCCTAGTCAAATGATCAGCTTTGTGTTGTTGAAAACGGCCATATTCAAAGGCCAAAGTCCCAATGTTGCAATACATTTGTATTTGCATCAAACCCCAAATGTCAAATTCGTGTTTTAATTGTGGGTCAACGATACATTAGGTCATGGCCTACTAGTAGATGTCCAACAGTAGGATATCATGAATGTGGAGTTTCCAGAGAAAATTCAGTCAAGGCTTATTCGATTTTTTTTAATTATGTTGTAAATGGCTCTAGATGGGGTTATTATTATTTCTCACCAATGTTTGGTTAAACTAGGAGTTGTCGTTTTGAAAATCATGTAAATCCTACCTGAATTCCATGTATTTCTGTACGCCTAAAATTTGAGGGGACTCAACCCTGTTTATATAGGTATGAGGAGTGAGGAGTTTGAAATCCATTGAAATTCCTCTATCACAGGGTTCCATACAAATTAGGAGTATCCTAACCCAACTATAATAATGTACGTGCGTGTGACACAGGTGTAGCGCACCACCCGTATACAAATTTAGATTAATCACGTCTTTAGTGGGGTTCATTGGTATACCTGACCATTAGATCCAGCTCTCAGGTAAATCCAGACCTGTTGATCAATTATGCCCACTTTACAGAAAATCTTACATAGTGGTGTTCAATTTTCATAGTTTACTATTGTACGGTTCACTTAAGCTCTGGATATGCCTCACTTTTTTGCTCATGCCCTACAATGAGTCAATGTAAAAGATGAACAACATGGATGTAACATATACATCATAGTGGGCCCCACAAATTTTGTGCCCCAAATGTTTTCCGCCACACTAAAAGATTGGACTTGTCAACATCCACGTTGGGGTAAGAGTTGTAATCATAAGCATAAGTAATGATGACTATCTTACAAGGTATTCCTATTGTAATTTGAAAATCAAACAGGCCCTAACATTGGGTTTGTGAGCTAACCTAAAAAAAAAAAAAAATGGAGACCTTGCCATGAAAATTGAAGATCCCCTGCATGAATTGATAATTATACCCTTTTTCATCGTCAGACTTGCTCATAGCGCTTTCTCGATATTCGACCATAACTATATTTAATATTTCGGCACCCATGAGACAATTGGCAAGAGTGATCATACCTTCAATTAAATCATATGTCATCAGGTCGTTTTATAAAGCCTTAAACGTGTATCAACTCACTCCTAGCTAGTACATGATTAAAAAAAATTAAGATTATCTTAGATTGGTGGACATTGATTGAGATCTTAAAATGAAAAAAAAAAAAATCTAATGGTCACATTTCAATAATCAGGTCAGGATTGTTCAAGCAAACTAAATTTGAGATTGGGACTTAACAACAGTGACTTGCATAACTTAAGCCAGTCTACATGTACAATTTCCTAGATGCCTGTGCATGAAGCATCACGCACCACCGGAGTATAAAATAACTCCCTACAAACAAACCCGAGTCACTATTGCAAGCAAGGATGTTTGGATCTTAAAATAAGATAAGACCGAATGAATCGCATTGCTTTCGAAGTCAGCCAGTTGTGGCCCACCTCTCTTTTTCCCAAAAGCAATGCAAGTGGGCAAAGTCGTGGAAATCAAGAGTCGAAAGACGTCATCTGCACTTTGTTTTGTTCATCACGTTTATTGGGACCTGTTTGGCTGTCACCTAACCAACTCATATCCAAATAACCGACCTTTTGTCATGCATGGTGGACGTACGTACGTACCTGCACCTCGTTCTCTCCAACACATTTTGTAGTTGCATACAGCGCCTACAGCATCCGAGCTTCGTGGGGTTGACGTGCTGTGGGTGCGACATCTATGCCATCCATGAGGTGGGCTCATCCATATTAGCCTGTGGGGCCAAAAATCTGCCCGATCCACAAATCGAGTGGGGCGCACCTAAGGGAACAATGTGGAGGGGAAGCCAACCGTATGTTTGTGTGTGGGTCCCATCACGGGGCGTTATATTCTATCTAGACCTTTCAAAACTCAGGTGGGCCACGACACAAGATCAACTGTGGGTGGCATCGAATCTGAGTCAACTCGGACACGAGTCCGACACCGAGTCTTAAAACCAGTGTGATTTTAGATTTTTCCCTTTTGTGTGGACCGCCTGAGTTTTGGATCGGGATGATTTTTGGAATGTACGGTTAATATGTGAAGGCTCTACTAATGGATGGAGCTGATTTTACACGCACAACATGGTGGGCCCCATATAGGTCGGATGATGCACGGGCTGCTGCAGATAGCAGGTGCTGTAGAGGATTCCGGTCCGTTCGTAGGTAGATCTGTTAGGCCACATGGAGAATCATTCTCACGATGCCTTACATGTAGGCCTGCACACGGGTGGGGTTAGGTCGGGTTGGGCCCAATCCTGGACCTAACCTAAATATATTTTAAAAGTCCGGATTTCGATCCGGGTCATGACCGGGTTGGGCTGACCCAACCCTAACCCTACTTTACTTGTAAAAGGGTCAACCCTAACCCTACCCTACCCTACCCTACCCTGTATGCTAAACCAGGTCAGGCCGGATTAGGACTATGTTTCTATGGTGTGGTCCACCTAAGATTTGAGTTAGCTTCATTTTTGGTATCATATCCTAAAATGATCTTTCAAAATAGTCGGATGGTATAGATTTAAGACACATAGTCAAGGGCCACCTACCTTGGTGGATACCAGATGTCACCTAATCCGCTCCCAATGAGTGTAAGATGAGTGCAGCTTGGGTGAGAGTTAATAAGACCCCGAAACCAACCATGTAGGTGAGACCCTGACCATGAGGCTCACCTTGATGTATATATTGTAAATCCATGCCGTCCATCTATGTTTCCAGATTATTATAAGACATGGTCCCAAAAAGGAAGTAGATAAAAGCTTTAGGTAGACCACACCACAAAAATTAGTAGTCATTGAACTCCCACCATTAAAAGATTCTAGAGTCCACCCTAATGTTTGTTGACCATTCAACATATTGATAATATCATACAAATATTTCTAAAAGCAATAAATAAGTATAAACGAGGGTGGTTTAGGTCGGGCGGAACTGGTCGGGTATACACGGATCGGGGTACGGGTCGGGTCGGGCGGGTTTAGCATATACCCTAAACCGTACCTAAATTAAAAACGGTCAAGCCACATCCACCCGGGACTGGACCGTTTTCTCATACAGGTCGGGACGGATCGGGTTTCTACCGGTCGGGTCGAGAGTGGGTTAACCGGGCAGATGTGCAGCCATACTTACATGTAGTTTGTACGTGTGTGACATCAGAGCCGTGCATAAGGTTGCCCCCACCATGGAATGATCTAGAGGGAAAGTCGCGCCATATTGCTCATTAAGTGGGCCACGTGTGCCTTTGAATTTGGAAGCTGTCAAGTGGGGCCCACCTCACGCACGGCTTAGATTCCAATCCACACGCATGCGTCGGGAATGAATTAGGTGTTACCTTGGGAATAGCTTAGTGGGTGTTACCCTAACCATGTGGGGCCATCTTGATGTATTTTTGTTATGTATCTACGCCGTCTATTTGGTTTTTCATATCATTTTAGGTTGTGATCCAAAAGACTACGAAGATCCAATCTCAGGTGGACCATACCACTAGAAAAAATGATGAATAACCATTAAAAAGTTTTGTGGGACAAAGTTTTGAATCAATCCTTTCTTTTTTTTCCCTTCATAAAGGCCTTATTGGCATTATCAATAGCTTGGATTGCAAATAAACATTACCAAAACCTTACTATGGGCTCCTTGGAATGTTTAATGGTGGGGCACTCAATCACACGGTTTCTAGTGGTATGGTCCATTTGAGATTTGGATCTGCATAATTTTTGGATGATCATCCTAAAATCGGCTGTAGAAACGGATGGACATCGTGGATATACAAAATATCATCCATGTGGGCCATACGGTAGGGGTAACACCCACTAAGCTGCTCCCGAGGTAACACCTAATTCGCGACAGCATGCGTCTGGGGTAGGCCACAGTCGTTGAGATTCCAATGAAAGAACCCAAGTTACTTTTTCCGACCGACAAACCAGATAGTAAAGGCGAGGATTTCCTGCGAAAGCCTTGCGCAAGAAGTTCCTGCGTTGATAACCAAGGTGGATCACAAAGTGATGGTTTTTGATAAATTCACCCTGACCATTCGTTTTGGGAACTCCTTTTAGGACATGAGAACAAAATTGAACCAGATCCAAGACTCAAGTGGGCCGAAAACATGAGGATTTAACGTCCATAGTTGAAATATTTGTGGAGCCAAAGGAGTCTCAAATCAGGATAATATTTGTGTTTCGAGTTGATCCCAGTAGTAGTGACGTTATGAACGGTATGGATGTCATATAAACATCACTGTAGACCCAGGGAGGTTTCAACGGTAGTAATTTACCTACCCACCTTTTCCTTTAGTGAGGCCCACTTGAGTCTTGGATCCGGATCATTTTTGTTTTCATGTCCTACAATGAGCTCCCTAAACGGATGCATGGTGTCGATTTATCAAAAACCATCACTTTGCCCCACCTTAATTCCCGGTTCCTGCTAAAAGGAAATCTTAGCGCAGAGGCTTAGGCGGGGCCTGCATTGATGTTTTCTGATAAATCGATCCCGTCTATTCGTTTTGGGAGCTCATTTTAGGACATGAGAACAAAAATGAACCATATCCAAAGGCTCAAGTGGGCCGAGGTATTTATACGGAAGAGAAGAGAAATGGGGTTATTGGGATCAGTAGCCCTATACTATGACCACTTCAACTCAAGTTCTTTTAGCTTTAAAATCAAATTTTCAATGCCTCCATATCATAATTCATAGCTATCCTTCATTTGGGGGGATCTTATCTAAGGAGGAGATTTTTTTTAAAAAGGGTGTGGCCCAACCAAAATTAGAAAGTCAACCCACCTCTTGGCTGATCTGATACCGTGGGCTCTTTTTTAGGGAGGAGATTATTTTTAAAAAGGATGTGGGCCCAACCAAAAATAATAATTCAACCCACCCCTTGGCTGATCCAATATGTTCATTTTAAATGTACAGCTGTGAATTCACAAAAGATTTTTTTGTGATTTCCTGTTTAAAGCTTTCTATGGCCCAATATTATACTAACGATATGCATTAATTCTGAACCGTTTCCTCCCTTGTGATCCATCCGTAATGAGTTTTGCCCTCAAACTTGGGCCAATGACATGAAATTGAAACCCTTTACATGTGAAAGTAATGTATTTAGTTCAAGACAACCCAATTGGGCCCTACATAAGATGTGAATGGGTTTAAAACGTGGAATATTTGCCACACGAGGGTCATTTAGTTGTTTCCTTCTTTCTTCTTTGGTTTTTTCACAGAAGGGGAGTACAGTATGAAAGAGAAGATGGCATTTTTTTGTTCCCTTCCTTCTTCCTTCTTTATCTCTTAGTTTTCTTTATAGTTATTTTTTAAATTTTTTTTTTTTTATTAGGTGTGAATGGTGGAAATTTATGAAAGAGGGGAGGGTGTGATAGTTTCCTTTATAGTTGTTTTTTATTTATATTTTTTTCATCAAGTATAAATAGTGAGAGTTTTTTAAATTGAGGGTATGTAAGAATGCTGTAATGGTTGAATTTTTGTAATGGGTGAATTTTATAATTGAAGAATGTTGTAATGGATGAATGTAATAAATGTTGTAATGAACAACTGTTGTAATGGAATAATGTTGAAATGGAAGTCTGCTGTAAATGATGAATGTCGTATGGTAGATCGTTGATATTTAGTATAAATCATCAATATTCATTGTGGATCACCAATATTCGTTATGGACCGCTGATATTCATTGTGGATAGCTAATATTCACTATAGATTATTCTGATATTTTCTCCATGGATTACAGATATTCATTGAGGATTGCAAATATTAACAACGGAATATCTGCAATCCTTGTAAATATCATTATAAAAAAAGAACCAAAGGCATGGACTAGATCCATAGCCATTGCGTCTACGGCTACGAATACAAGCCGTAGCTATTGCAGAGGGGAGGAGAGGTGAAAGAGAGGATGATGTTTTTTTGTTTCCTTCTTTATCTCTTAGTTTCCTTTATAGAGTTTTTTTTTTTTTTTTTTTTTTAAGTGTGAATGGTGGCAATTTACGAAAAAGAGGGTGTGATAGTTTCCTTTATAGTTTTTTTTTTTTTTTTTTTTTTTTTTTCCGTCAAGTATAAATAGTTGGCATTTTTTAAATCGAGGAGGGTATGTAAGAATGCTGTAATGGTTGAATTTTTGTAATGGGTGAATTTTATAATTGAAGAATGTAATGAATGTTGTAATGAACGACTATTGTAATGGAAGTATGTTGTAATGGATGAACGTCGCATGGTAGATCGCTGATATTTAGTATGAATCATCAATATTCACTGTGGATTACCAATATTTGGTATGAATTGCTGATATTCATTGTGGATTGCTGATATTCGCTGTGGACTGCTGATATTAAGAGTAGATCATCGATATTTTCACCATGGATCATAGATATTCATTGAGGACTGTGTATATTCATTAAAGATCATGGATATTCACTAAGGATCGCAGATATTAACAGTGGAATATCTATAGTCCTTACGAATATCATTATAAAAGAGGACCAAAGGCTATGGACTAGATTCATAACCATTGCATCTACGGCTACAAATACAAGTCGTAGCAATTTCTTCTATGGTTACAAACTAAATTCGTAGCCATTGCCTTTAAAAAAATCAAAAATTCATGATCCTCATTATCTACCGTCCTCATTGAATATTCATGATCCATATGGTCCCACCATTCATACAGAAAAAAAAAAAAATGACCCGCACATTTTATTTTCTTTCACAAACTCCCACCATTTATACCTATTAAAAAAAAAGAAAAAAAATAAAAGACTTACCTCTACTTACCATAACTTTCATTCGAAAATTATGGACAAAAAACTTTAGAAAAATAATTCTTTTTTTACCTCTGCATTTTATGTGGGGCTGACTAAGTTGTCTTGAAGCAAATCCATCCCTTCTACATGTAAGAGGTTTTAATTTCATGTCATCGATTTAAGTTTGATGGAAAAACTCATCATAGATAGACTATAATAGAGGAAAGAGTTCATAATTAACTCATACTGTTAACGCTATCTTGAGCTACAAAGAACTTCAAATAGAAAACTATAAAACTCTTTTTGATGGTTCATATTTGTCTTTAAAAAAAAGTTTTCCTCCTAAGACAAGAGCTGATAGTATAAAGGTCAGTTGTAGTAAAAGAACATTTTTATCTACCAAAAAGTGAAAAAGTGGATTTAAGAGCTATAAAACATTTTGAGTTGAGAAAGGATGGGCCACTTATACAAGTATATCACAATGCTAGGATGCTAGCCCCCGTAACCCAAGAGAAGTGCAACTCGCATCCCACATGGAGACAAGGATCAGGTATGAAAAGTGGGAGGTCATCAGGCAATCTCCCACCGTTCAGATGCCATATCTTAGATCAGCCCAGTTTGATCATCAGGTGGGCCACACATGTACATAGGATTTGGACATTGGTCAATGTCTCTTACCATTTCATTTACTTTGTATGGGTGCAGCTTACCTGATTATCATATCAGCTTATTTTCCAGACATGGTATATACTCGCTGGGCATAGCCTGATGATTAGCTACGATGTCACCCACGTGTTTTATCTGTTACACGTGCCTGCATTTGTATGCATTCCTCGACCTGGGAACATCCTCTGTTTGCTCGGGTTGTCAGTTTGTATAGCCGACACCCATGGTCCAGTCGTCCATATGAGATTGTCTAGTGGACGGGTTGGATCTGATGGACAGTTAACGTGGGCCCCACAGCAGTCATGCAATGATTCCAGTACCACATGAACGCATTTCATCACATCTCTACTTTATATTAAGTCTAATAGCTTTTGGACATTTTTGCCCCTGCAGTTAGTCTTCACAACCGTGGTAGAAAGGTAAATTTGACCGCACCTTCTTTTACTCTTGTCTGCTTGTAGCCACATGATCGAGATGCGAACGTAATGCTCTGTATGGTCCATCATGTTGTATATGTAAAATCCACTCCGTCCATCAAGTGAGAACTATTTGAACGGTACATAAGCCTCGTTAGAAGCTTACATGGCCCACAATAATGTGGTGGGACGCCATCTGAGTTGTGGACCCAATTGAATTTTGACCTTAACCATCTCATGCCTCATGTAGGATTTCTTAGCGCCTGCATATCATCCATCACACCCCGCCAGAGTATCAGAGTTCTCCTCGTTCAAACATGCATGGACTTTATCCAGTGCAGATGGCGGTGGCCTTTCAGTGATCTGCATCATTCATCTGGTGGGTCTCACTTTAGAAACAATGGACCAAAAAACTTGATCAAACGATCCCAGATTCCACCTATTTTACCTCTTGCATATGCAGTATTGGCTTTCTTTTATTTTTAAGCACCCATTTCCAAGAATTGGATGGCTGGGAGTGTCTGATATGTTGGTGTTTTTCAGTTAAACCACCTATCATGCTGTAAGCTTCAAAAGTAATGGGGCCCACATCTATAGAAGGCTGACTAGGGTGCTGCTAATTCCACAAGCGTTGCCCATCCACATGCTAATATGGAACACGTGTGCAAGATCTACACTTTCCATCTAGCTGGAAATAATGCTTCAATCTACTGGCTCAAAAGATTAAGCGGTTTCACTCATTTGGGCCACAACGTAACTGATTATTAAAACAATTTTTCAGGATCCTTGATGAGGCCGTTGGATAGACGTTCCAAATTTTGTGCTGGCCCACTGAAGAAAAATAATGGTCATTTCCAATCACGAGAAAACATTTTGTGATCATCGGCCTACTCAATGACTTTGATTTGTCCATGGAGTTGAATTCTACATCAGCCATGTCATGCGGCCTCGAAATATCAAGGTACAGCTTGTCAATACCAACCAACTGCTTTAAACAACTATTTTCCAATTTAAAACATGAATGTGTTGTTATCCTGGGGAAAACATACCACATCATCATACCCAATCTGAAATTATTCTGGGAAAACATACATGTATTATCATCATCCCCAATTTGAATTTGTTCAATCGAGCTGCAGCTAGATAAAAGACCGTGCGAGTTCCAAGTTCTCAGGATACAGACCAACACTGAAATTTCAATGGGGGCTAAATTTGCAGAACATCAGCTCTGATTTGGTGCTTGACAAATCAGTTCATGATCCGTACTCATACACCTCGGCAGCGGAATGTGCATAAATGGCTCCCAAACTCTGATATGACATCCACCAGTCCTCCATAGCCCCCAACTGCAGTCACCTGAACATTAAAAAACCATACTTCCATATGAATATGGGAAACATGCTCAAATCCAGTTACATAGTCAAACCTCAGTACTAAAAGGACACTTGATAACACTTCCATAGTCATTCAATAATAAAACACTAGAGAAACGTAGATAAATCCAATGATGTCAAATTAGTGAAGCCAAACAAGTGGATATTACAATCAAAGCTCAAAATAATCAAATAAACTTTCCTACTATTGCTCAATTAAATTGAAGGACAATCATCTAGAAAATTGAAGAGATCTTAATCCTTGGGTTGAATGCACACATGCAGAAGCGGCAGCAAAATCCACGTATATGAGTAAGATATGACACATGGGCCCACATCTTTGCACGGTATACATAGGTTCTCAATTCTGACAAGTGAGCCCCGCTGTTTTGGTAATCCAGACCACTGGTCTGTTCAGTACCACCATGGATGGACAGTGCCCAGAAAATTTCCCAGATTCGAAGGTCCCAGTGACCAATATTGGGACTTTTCAGTTGAATGACTTTTTCAGTTGAATGTGGACCAATGCTGTATTTCTCTTTTCCAACTATCTCTAGGGAAAAATAATCTAAAGGCTAATATTGCCCAATCAAGGAGATTTTTGTGGCATAGCCCATCCAGAGTGGGACAAAACAGACCAATGGTCTGCATTACTGTACCAAGGGCCCCGCTTGTCAGAACTGAAAACTGTGTAAACCGTGCAAAAATGTGGGGCATGTATTTATATATTTCAGTGCCCATTTTGTCCTTGATGATGTAACATCTGCCAAGCCATGCATAAGCTACACTGGATATGAGGCCCTTGGCACAGTAACTGTAGGAAACTTGACATACATCTATCATTGTAGTTGCAGCACAATATTTAAAGGCAAACATATCCGAAAAAAGAGGTTTGCTAATCTCACTAACCTGTATAGCCAAGCCCATTACAAACTGGGATGTGTCGTAGCCATCCATAAGGTAGGCTCCACCATAGATCTCCTTGCCCAAAAATCAGGCCGGTCCCCTTATCAGGTGGGCCACAATGCAAAATAAATGGAAAGCTAAACAACTTTTCTAGCCATCCATTTATTTCATACAATGGCATAGTTAATGAATGGGCTGACCTAGTTTTTAGGCCAGAGCATCTACATGGTGAAGGCCCACCTGATGAATGGCTCATATCTTGCACACAAGCTTTAGCAGGGCATGTGTGTCAGCATGTAGATGGACTAGGCTATACACGTATGTAGCAAACCTCCTGAAATATTCAGAAAAAGTACATTAAATAAACCTATACACAAAAAATCAAACTGTTGTTCAGGCAATTGCCATGTCAACTTGGGTTGATGACTGGAAAGAACAAAAGACAACAATATTAACGACACTAGTAATCTCCACACAGCAACCAATAGATTGTCACACATTCCTTTGACTTATGAGAAGCTTCCCAGATTTCACATGAAAGGTGGGAAATGTAAAATCTCAATCATGACATAAGAACCTTCCCAGCTAAGAAAATAAAATGTGGATAAGACAATCTTGACCATGAGCAACCCATTTGGGAACAAAGGCTGAACATATAGCAATGTACTGAGGTCCCAGAATCTCAAACAGACGCTTATTTATTCAGAAGCTGCTAGTGGTGGTTCATTATTGCCACTTGTGTATCTATGGCAATGTATAGGTATAATCAGATAGAGGGAAACAAGCATTTTTTGTCAGCTATGGAAACGTTGGAGCAGCATTTCTTCCTTAACATATATAACACAATCATCAATCCATCTGCATGAGCAGTAGGGCTGGCAATGGGCAGGCCTTGGGCCTGGATTTTGAACTGGTCCGAACGGACTTACCAGGCTAGGCCTATTCAGAATATTGGTTTTGCCTGGCCCAGGCACAGCCCATTGCCAGCCCTAATGAGCAACCTCAATGAAGTGCAACTATTCATAACATCCGTGGATGCAAGAAACTTTTGAATGTAAATGTATAGAGAACACGCAAGGAAAAATCTAAGAATTCCATAGGCTGCAAAATCTATATATGGCAGAGATTCATCTTTTTACTCGATGGCAAAAAGATGTTTGATAACCACAGAAGATGGAAATGGAACATACACCCGATGGATGTAGAGATACAGAAAATGCTGACTGAGGAGCACATTGTATCTGTGAGAGAATGATCCCATTAATGTTGAAACGCGTGAGAAAAGGTTCAGCTCCAACAGCTAGAATCTGAAACAAAACATGAAGCCCCATGTTTATTTGGGAAGACATACAGCATAAAGAAAGTCTAGAACCTCCATATTACTGAAGATAATATTTGAGAAGAGAACAATGGATAAAAAAAATTGGAAATTGCAGGCAGTGCATATTTGATTCATTTAATCCATGCCAGATATTTTCTCTTATTAAAGGATAAGAATCATCACATTGAAAGAAATATTGAAACAGTCATACCGAATACATGTATTTGTCTCTGTGTGTACGTGCAGAGCACCCAATACTGATGGCATGTCTCTTAGTTATCTTTTAGTTATTGTTGATTTGTTTTGATACAAATGATAATTATCTCATTATCCCTTTGTAATAAGAAGATTATTTATAAAGTGCCAAGGAGAGATCTATAGTACAACCTAGGGCCATTTTTTTGCCTGTAACGGCCGTTACGTAGTGCAATTGTTTTTGAAAGAGCATCTTGAGTTCCAAAAAGTCATTGAACAGCAAAAGAATGGTTCTTCATAGATATTAAAGCAATTTCCAATGCCATTACTTAACTATGTAATTGGAAATGGTTTCCGCCAAAACTAGAAAAATTTTGAATGAAATTTCATTTCTGATAAAAAAAAATGAGAATGAAGAATTAAAGACGGTTCAAATCTTCCATTGTTATTTCATAAACACAAATTTTAACATTAAAGGATCCAACTTGATTGTATTAGCTACAAATCAGCATCACTTTCAAACTGGATTAGGAGATAACTATTGATGCAGTGCATATATTTGAACCTACATGATTATCATCAAACAACACATCTTGAGTTGGGGAATGAGTGTCTATTCTCAAAATACACTCAGATGACGGAAGACTCCAAAATGATAAACTCCTGCCACTGCCACAAGCCTGAAAAAATGAGAATATGTTAACCTATAGGTCACAGCAGTGTAAATAAATGAGCGATTATCATGACCAAGCAAAACAACAAGCATAAAATTTACTTGCATATAGAAAATCTTGGTCGTCTCAATGGAAATGCAGTCTTGTCTCTGGATAACATTTTTTTTTTTTTTTTGTAGAGAGATAATTGCAAATTTATTAAAACAAAACCACCGAAAGGTGGAAAAGTATACACCCCAACACTAGGCCAGAAACCAATCTGAGAGGTCAGCAGACGCAGCTGCTTTAACAAAAGGAGCCCATTCCAAAACAGCATTTTCACCAAGAAAATGATCTCTTCAACAGATAGGTCCTTATTTTGAAAACATCGGCTGTTTCGGCCAAGCCTCCAAATAGCTTTTCACGAATTCTCCATTGCGGCTCCATGCCAGGCCCAAAGCAAATGGTCAACAAAGGCTGGCATTACCCAAGACACTTGGAAAAGTGGGCCAAATGTATCAACGATAGGCGTTTAGTTGCACTCACCCAAATTTTAATATTAAAAGTAGGCAAACTGTATCAAGGATTGCATCATCCTTCAAAAAAAAAAATGTATCAAGGATAGGTATTTTGGTACCTTTATTCAAAATTTTAATTTGGAATGTGAGTAAAATACCTCAAGGATTAGCATTTTGGTGTCCTCATGCAGATTTTTAACTTGAAAAGTGGGAAAAATACCTCAAGCAATTTTAAACGTGTGCAAAATGCCTCAAGGATAGACATTCTAGTGCCTTCACCAATATTTTTAACTTGAAAAGTGGACAAGTTGCCTCAAGGATAGGCATTTAGTTGCCCTTGTGCAAATTTTGAACGTTAAAAGTAGGAAAATTGCATAGGATCAGCATGTTGGTTCTCTCAATGAAGTTTGAGCAAAATGCCTTAAGGAATGGCAATTTAGTCCTTCACGAGATTTTTAACTTGAAAGGTGTGCAAAAATATCTCAAGGATAGGCGTTTAGGTGCCCTTACCAAGATTTGTAAATTGAAAAGTGTTAGTGCACTTTTCTGTGGCATACTAGTGCACCTTATTTGTCAATCACGTGCATCCATGTGTTGTAATGTCAGTTGAGCCTTGGCAAGCTGAAGACCGAAAATTCAAGTGGACAAGCATCATCAAGGAAAAAGAACAGGTAAAGGAGATGCCTTAGTGACCCTAACCCTTAGAACCAAAACAACCAAAACCTCTAGATGACTTGGACCAAATAGGAAAACCCTTAGTCATCATCATTAGCCTTAGATCATATAGAAAAATATGATAAGTTAGGCTAATTAAAGAGGTGCAAGCTGTTGTAAACAAATTGGCCCAGACAGTAGTTTTCGATTGCACTTTGATGCTATCGAAATATATTTCGATTGGTCTTCGATGCCATCGAAGACCAATTTGAGCCATCGAATATATGTCCAGCAAAAATGCACTCTCTGGACAGTTCTTTGATGCCATCAAACAACCCTTCGACCCTGTCGAAGGTGCTTGTTCGATGTCATCAAACTGGATGTCCAGCAACATAAAAAAGTCTCTGGAGAGTTCTTCGATTCCATCGAAGTAGGCTTTTGAGCCATCTAAGATTCATGAATCTACCCGATTTTTTACCATTGAAGATTTATCTATAAAAGCGGAAAGTTCATTATTTGGGTTTAAGAGAGAGTTTAGTGATTTAAAAGCCACTATTGTTAGAGACCATTAGAAGCTCCAACCCTAGCCCATTCAAGTAATTCTCATTATGATTCATCACAAGCATTGAGCATTCAAAGCTCAAATGAGAATGAACTTGTTCTCTCTTGATTTCTAGGAGTTTAGACACCTTGATCATAGATAGAACACTTGTCTAAACACATTTTAGGAATCCAATTAGGTGTATTCCTCTAGACAATCATTTCCTACTAGTTGTAGAGGATACACCACCTCCTAGCACCTTGGGCATCTTCATTGGAGCATTATATGCAAGAGAGTTGATCTTGGAGTTGAAGCATTAGCGACGCATCAGCATCAATGATCAGGGGAGCACATGGGGAGCTGATTGAAGCATGGGAGAGCGGAGATCAAGCAACCCAAAGCGGTGTATCAACGGGGCTCAAATCCGACAAGGTTGTTATTTGTAAGAGTCTGTCCACTCTCTTCCCATGGAGAATTGAGTGTAGAGTTTGAATTGTGAAAATTGATAAGTTCGGTTTTAAGACCTAGGCCAGATTGTAGGGCCGAATCAAGTCTCCAAGTGAGGAGCCTCCAACGGGAGTATACGCTAGGTTCGGTTGTAGGACCTTGACTCATGTGTTGAGTCTAAATTGAGGTTCAGTTGTAGGACCTTGACTTGAGTAAGCCTAAATTGAGGTTCGGTTGTAGGACCTTGGTTCTTGAGTAGAGCCTAAATTGTCAAGTCTCCAAGGGGAGCTACCGACACAGGTGTGTACGTGGTCCACCAACACGGGTGCGTACATGAGGTCCTTATGTAGGACCCGATCCTTGTGTAGGATTGTAAGGTTTGGAGGAACCTAATGAAAACTCCTAGGTTGTGAGGTGAACTTGATTTAAAAGCCTCTAGTGAAATCTGGTGTACTCAAGGGGTGAGTGCGACAACTGGAAGTGGAGTAGACATGTAGTCGAACCACTATACATGCTTGAGTTTGTGATGTATTTGAGCACATTTCTACTTATGCATTGTATGTTTAATTGCTTAATTATGAATGCTTGATTAGAATGTATGCTAGTCACAACTTGTAGTTTCACTTTAGACTAGGTACTTGATTAGTAATATTATTAGCAGTTTAGACATTGCATATAGATTAGTTACTTGATAGTCATATCATTTATAATCTATGTGCTTAGGCTAGTTTGCGTAATTGCTTATTCATGTAAGAATATATGTGACTGGACCCACTAAGGATTGGAAGCCGAAGTGTTCTTGCTTACTTTAGTTAACTTGTTAAATTGGACCCCCCCTCCCGAAGGACTTAGCCATTATTCTAGTAGCTCCACTCTGTGCTTCCGCACGCATTACGCCTCAAGTGTGAGCCATAGGTGCAATTTCACAAAGTAGGGAAAAAAGGCCTCAAGAATAAGCACTTTAGTGCCCTTAACAAATATTTAACTTGTAGTATGGGTGAATGCCTCAAGATTAGCATTTTCATGCCCTCATCTAGATTTTTCACTTGAAAAGTGAGCAAAATGCTTGAAAGATTGGCATTTTGGTGTCCTTACAATGAACTTTAACATTAAAAGTAAGCAAACTACCTAAGGTATAAGCATTTTGGTGCCCTTATCCAAATTTTTAATTTGATATCTGGCAAAAGCCTAAAGGATTGGCATTTTATAACCATTTTGGGGTTGTTACCTGAATTATTAACTTCAATAGTGGGTAAAATGCCTCAAGTTAGGCAATTAGGTGCCATTACCTAGATATTTAACTACATAAATGGGCAAAATGCCCCTAGGATAGGCATTTAGGTGCCGTTACCAAGAATTTTTAACTTGGAAAGTGAGAAAATGCATTAAGGATAGGCATTTTGGTGCTGCTACATAGATATTTAACTTGAAATATAGGCAAAGTGCCTCAAGGATTAGCTTTTTTGTCCCTTTTCCAAAAAAATTAAGTTGAAATGTAGGCAAAATGCCTCAAGAATAGACATTTAGGTGCCCTTAGATTTTTACCATTTAAAGTAGGCAAAATGCCTCAAGGATAGTCATTTTGAACCTCTTATCCAAATTTTCAATTTGAAATTAGGGCGAAATGAGTTACGGCTGGGCATTTAGGTGCACATAATGAGATTTTTTTACTAGAAAAATGAGCAAAATGCCTCAAGGACCGGCATTTAGGTCCCTTACCTAGAGAGAGAGAGAGAGAGAGAGAGAGAGAGAGAGAGACCATAACGGCAGTTACAGCCTGCATCATAACGATAAAGTTGGTGGGCGTTACGACCACCATTACTATTACGGAATACCTTGTTGGATATCGACCCCTTGCAATGTAGCCAGCGGATTCACCAATTTACCTACCCCATCTTTCTTAAGATCAGGATGAAAGGAAGAACACCACATCCGCATGATGTTCCCCCCTCCTGTGATAGATGTAGGAAATACAAGAACCTCTATCAACTAAGGTCTTCCCATAGCTCCCCCAGAGATAACACACTAAGTATCCTCCCAAAATCTCACTCTATCCCCCTTTCCAACCCCGAATAGCAAATGATTAGAGCAAAGGATTGAGCTTAGGAGATCACTCTCCAAAAAGGGAGACCCTATTATGGCAGGGTAAGATTAATGTCTCAACCGTTTGCACTCAATCCGTACCTGGCTATTAAAATATTTCTCACCATGAACTCTCCCAACTCCCCATTCTCCTCCACCATTTTCCCAAAAGAGCCAAATTGGAGACGCTAATACCTTCTTTTTTTCTGAATGGCAACACTAATACTTATGATTCCCATGCTGCCATAACTGGCAAACATACTTTATCCCAAGCCAATAGATGAAAATTATGGTCACAATCCAAGATATTCCATAAGAAATGTTTAATAATTGCTTCAATTTTTCTAGCAACCTTCATGTGGCACCTTAGAACGGAGGGGAGATGCACCGGAAGCAAAGGCAGCACCGATTTGATAAGCACTATTCTCCCACCAAGGTTAAGGAATCTGCTCTTCCAGACAATCAATCTGCTAACATACTTCTCCACAAACGAATCCTAAAACTCTTTGTGCACTCTACCAAAACTAACTGGAATACCAAAATGAATCAAGGGAAGTTCAACAACTTTGCAGCCGACTTTCGTAGCAGCCACCTCATCATCCCCCAAATTTATACCAACGAAGTTGCTTTTTGCGCAATTCACTTTCAGCCCTGTCACCACTTCAAAAATCATAACAATATCTAGAATATTCCCACTTCCGCCCAGGACCCATCACCAAAAAACAAAGTATCATCAACATATTGAACTAATGATATTGTCACCTCATTCACCCAAGAGATCATGCCTTCAATGCCTTTAATCACCCCCACCTCAACAGCCTTTTGCATCATTCTTGCCAAAAACTCAACCACAATGGAGAGAAGAAGGGGAGATAATTGATGTTCTCTCTTATTTCCCCGACCCTTTCATTTTTTTCCTCCCAAGCAATGTCTATTCTCCAAAGAAGCAATACCTTCCTTTTGGTTTGGAGCTTACACCTCACTTCATTTTTTGCTTTCAAAGGCACTATGTATACATAAATACAATATAGACTTGCCAATATGAGTAAAACCCTCCATTGATGTAATATTCCGTGCAAAAAATGGTAGAAGAAAAAGGCTAAAAATTTCAAAAGATAAATAGAATCATACTATAAGGCCTTCCATCAATGCAACATCCAGTGCAAACAAAATGGGCATAAATTAGCATGATTAGACCTTTGATGTAATATTCCGTGCAAAAAATGGTAGAAGAAAAAGGCTAAAAATTTCAAAAGATAAATAGAATCATACTATAAAGCCTTCCGTCAATGCAACATCCAGTGCAAACAAAATGAGCATAAATTAGCATGATTAGACCTTTCTTCTTCTTTACTTGTATTTTTGGACACGTATATGATAATGTATCAGACCTTTCTTTGATAAGAATGTTATTTGTCAGCTTGACCTATTGAAAGTCAAGCAAATGGGCATAAATTAGCATGATTAGTGAATTAAGGCCCATTACATTGAAATACAATAAAATGAAGATGAAATTATGACAAGGGAAAAAAAAAAAAGTGATGGTTTGCCCTTTTTTCCCCATAACGGTCCGTTCCACTTCAATTTGTCAAATCCCACAAATCTTTTGTCTTAATACCTAAAATAAACCTACATCTACTCTACTAGCTTCCTCTATGTTTTAAATGAAACCAAAGAGGAAATTGAAAACTAATTTCAAATTTCGGTCTTCACGGCTATACTAATCCCCCCCCCCCCCCCCCCCCCCCCCCCAATTAATCGTGTGTGAAATTTAGTGATTTATACTTGAGGGCAACAAAGGTTCTTTAATTGGGTCTCTTTAGAGGGCCCATGGGAAAGAGTGAAATGAACACAACAGCTAACATAGCTAAGGGAGAGTTCTGGACACAGTCCTTAAGTAACCAAAAATCGATAACCACTCTTAGTAGGTTTGGGCAACCCGAGATCAATTTTGTGGTTATCTTGTATGATGAAGAACCAACAATGAGCTGTGATGGATTAATCTCCACTATCAGGCATCTTGTTGCCTATGCCCTTCACCACATGGGAGAGCGAATGTACACTTGTATACAAGCACTGATCTTGGGCTCAATTGGACACTCACATTGGAGGGATCGCATCAAGTCTCCCAGCAAAAAGGTCTACCATGCTCGGATTGGATTTAACTTGATTGTGCAGTTTTGACTAATCCTTAGACCTGAGGTTACAAAAGGACTTCATAGTCCTAGTGTGATACCTTCAACACACTTTTTTAGGACACTTTAGTGGCCAGGAAACTTGCATTGCTAGCCCACCCAGTAAAAAGCCAGCGTGGGTCCTTCCCTAGTGTGAACATCGATTAGTATCCAGTAGAAGCTTAACACCAAAATGGGATCTGCTAGTCTCAAAATGCTTTTAAAAGGTTTACTGAATGTTTTTTTCTGTGATCTTTTGATTTAACAGTTGAAGTGTTTTATCAAGTGTGTATGGAAATCCGATGGTTGGATCTTTTAGGGGTCCACCTCATGGACCCACATGGGATCAGAACCATCAAATTTTAATTTGTGGAACCCGGGTCCAGGAGGCATCCATTTGATTGCATAGAGAGTTGGTCAATGAAGGGTGACATTACATTGGTTCCAGCAAGCAAGGCAGTGCAGGTTGTTAGGAGAACAGGCACATTTTTTTAGGGAGTATATTACAAAAATCCACAACTAAGAATGAAATATCATGGATTGGGTTATACATGCTTTTGATTGCGTTGCGAAAAAACTGCTGTTTCTTTCCATCCATATATGCAAAAGTGTTCAGCGCATGGGAAAAGGAAAGATCACATGATTTTGATGACGTAAGACATACCAAAGTCTATAGGGGTGCAAAATACCATGACTAGTGCTCTCCTTGAAACCCTAAGACTCCTCATGGATAAGATCCTATCTCCAAAGGGGATGACCTAGAGAGAGAGAGAGAGTCTAATCACATCCCCATAGTGTGATTATGGGAAGACTTCCCAATGCTTCCCTTTGTTGCAGATAGATCAAGGAGAGGCCTTCACTGAAGAAGGAAAGGCATCAGATCTACATTAGAGGACACATGGGTATGATCTTAGCCTTTTGAAATTATGATTTCATCTACATTAGATAAAGGATTAAAACCTAGAAAATTTCCAATTTCGCTTCCTTTTTTCAAATCTCCCTATAATGGGGGCCATGCATTTTTTGTTGAAAACATGAAAAACATATCTGGGAAAGACATTGAGGCCCTCAAGTTCCATGGAACCAAACTTCTCCTAGAACTCTAGTTCCACACATCCAAACAAATTTTTATAAGATAGCTATTCAATCAACTGTGCATTAACAGGTAGAGAATTGAGGGTTAGAAGGTAACATGAGCAGAGGATGAATGCTTGCAAAGATGAGGATGTTGAGGAAGATATGAGGGAGGGCTAGGAGATAGTATTAAGAATGCAATCATCTGAAGCAGCCTAAGATTAGTCCCTAAAAGAGATAAAACAGCGGGGAGCATATTGAGATGGTTCAGTATGTGCAACAAAGTACAGAGATGTTTCTAGTAAGGAAGAGTAACTATGATTATAGTTGGCAAGCCTGAGAAGAGGATGAGAGGAAGACCTAAAAGGATTTGGAACAAGAGGACGCAAAGGAATATGAAGGCATGTTCACTTACCAAGGACATGACCTTAGGAATGATTGGTGAAACAGGAGTTAGAGGACTAATAAAGCAGGCCACAAATTGCTAGGACAAGGCTATGATGATGATGGTCATAATTTCTGAATAAATTCTATTATATTTCAGTATATAACATATCATTTAATTAAAAATATATTTACAGAATGGATAATAAGGACAGTAGCTGCAAGCATGATTAAATGACTCGGTGATTCAGATCGAGTTGTTCTGTCTCAAGTCGAGTCGCACCTCACCTGGGTCGGGGACTAATCGAAGCATCAAACCAGATCAGGTGCAACCTCATCCGAACCTTAAAACTACAGTTGCAACACTAAGAATCATAACATTATATTCTCACAAAAACAAACCATTGACCGCTACTGGAAAAACTGATATAGATCAAAGGTAGAAAATATATAGCGAACATGAAACTTAATTAGAAATACTACATGTCTTAATAAAATGAACTCTTACCAACCAGCTTTCACTTGTATCAATAGCAATGCAACTGACCCATGAGGACGCTTTCTTCAACTTGGGATCATTTTCTGGATTTATAACTTGAATACACTTTCCACTTCTGCAATCTACAAGTTACATATCACCATAAAACACAAGGCAATCAGCAGGGCTGAAGTAAAATTAAAGTATTTCACAGAAGCTTCTAGACTTCTAAAAAGAAGCATCAAGGGCAACCTTCCTGCAGTACACAGGAAGTTTAGGGCCTGTTTGGATGGGCCAATACAATGGTAATGTACTGTACCGTAGAGTAAAACATAATTATTGTCTTTTTTCCTTGATTGGATAAGTGGCTGGCAATGCCGTATTTGAGCCATCGGATTATGTGCTGTCACATAGAAGTAATCCATAGCAGATGGGGAGAGATACAACCACCCTTTTCAAGTAATTTGAGGTGACCGTTGCAACGATACCATGGGCCCCACCATGATGTATGTGTTATATCCACACCATCCATCCATTTTTCAAGATCATTTTAGGGCATGACCCCAAAAACGAGGCAGATCCAAACCTCAAGCGGACCACATTACAAAAGCCAGTGGGGATTGAACGCCTACCATTGGAAGCTTCTTGGGGGTCACAGAAGTTTTGGATCAATCTGATATTTGTGTTTTCTCTTCATCCAGGTCTGTGTGACCTTACGAACAGGTTAGATAGAAAATAAACATCATGATTGGCCCTAGGAAGGTTTGAATGGTGGGCATCATTGTCCCCACTACTTTCTGTGGTGTGGTCCACTTGAGGTTTGGATCTGCCTCATTTTCTGGCACATACCCTTAAATGATCTCGCAAAATGGATGGGTGGCGTGGATACAACACATACATCATGGTGGGGCCCACAGAACTTTGCCACATCAACATGCCACCTACGTGTTAGCACACCACTCAATCTGCTTCCCAACATATCCAAACGCTTGATTGCAGTCACCAGCAGTTTACGGACCATGTTCCGGATGTATCCAAACACATGCAATAGGCTCATGGTTCACGCTGGATTACAGGGACAAGTTCTGGAATTTGTAATAATTACTCTGTTTACAACACATTACCATTGTATTTGCCCATCCAAACAGGCCCTTAAAGATACAACAAAACAGTAAAATGGTCACTGTCCGCTGTCGAACTTTTTTGTAAGGAAATTAAGAGATACAGAGTGACACAAGCTGCTTTATAATGCGCAATACAAAATAACATACATGATAAATATTGGCAATTGCAAATATAATAAAGAAACCGAGATTCTGGACCAACCAAATGCAGAGGGGGGTACTGAGCCCAGGAATCCGGAATTCTTTCCCTAAATTTAGGCATCACACAACGACAAATCTTTCAACTGTCCCATATGGTTCCACATGTGCATCATCTTTTAACTGTCCCATATGGTTCCATATGTGCAGTAAGTATTGTTCAAGGATATCCAGATAATGGCTAAAAGGAATCTCTTCTTATTTGAGAAAAAGGCACCTTTGTTGCTGATACATCAAAACTTGTGCGGGAAAAACATCCTTGTTTATAAATTAATGAAGCTTTTGCTGTCTAAGAAATCACCAACAAAACGGTCAGTTGTCAAAGCCCAAAATAAAGGCTTGTCCCAGGAAAGGTACTCAGAAGATATGGGAGGCGGCTACAGGCTGACCCCAACCCAGCCCAAGCCCAGCCCATTGACACTCACGAAAAATTAACAAATCCATTTCTATCCATTAATTTCTTTTATTTCTGTTTACTTTCAACTCTGATACTTTTGAAACTGGGGAACTGTTGCCAATCGAACATTCTGGGATATGAGACCTGCCAACAGGACTCACTTGAGATAGAGGGTTTTCTTCGCTGCCCGCATGCCTACATGGCACGCTTGTGCCAGATTTGGGGCATTCATCAAGTGCATCCCACCAAAAACATGCACAGGCTGAGCAGCCCCCTCATAAGGCGGGCATGCATGCATGATGGATATTGACCACCAGTCACACGTTTCCAACTGTTCATTTTTCTCATAGATGTGGCCCACTTTCAGGCCATTGCATGTTCATGGTCGATCTTATTTGATGAATGGCCAGATCTCACAAATGTGTGCCACATTGGCACACATGTACTGCAAAGAAAAGTAGAAACACCTCATTCTCACCAAATTACCTCATTCACATTCCTCCTGATATTGGTGATACCCACTATCTTAGGGCTATATAATGCATGGTATAAGTGGCAATTTGGGACCAAAGTTGGCCCTTTGCAAGGCAAGGATAACCCGAGGTGATACTATAATATCTTAACACATTAGCATAATGAATTCTGTAATTCTAAGGATCATCTCCATCATCATTATCAGTGTTATCAAAGCCTTACCCCAGCTATTTGAGATCCACTTTAGGATTGTAGTTGCTTGGCAACAATGTTACAATCAAGATTATCTTTGTCTGTTACATTATATTTACCAAATTTTATGGCAAGAAAGAAAATGGCACTGTAGGAGTTCCATGGATTAACAATTAACAACCCATTGGCATCCTCATTAAGCATGCACACTTACATATGAGCACAATCAAAGACATTTAACATAGTTTTTGTAGAAGGCTCAACAGATTTGAGAAAATAAACAAATGAACCAACTATACAAACTTAGAAATAAAGGATTTTCAGCCAGTGATAAGTTAATAGATCTTGAGCTCACCCCAAATCCGTGCTGTTCCATCTTCTGAACCAGTTATAATCTAACAGCCAAAAGGTAAAAGCATGAATAAATAAATTAGCAAACAATGTAACCATTGCACCAAAAAAGATTTTCTTTTTCTTTTTCTTTTTGAAAGATACTACAGTCTACAGCCACAAATTGTAATCATCCAACTACAAAAAAACAGGTACTACCAGTTAGATAGCACAAAAATATAAGCAAGTAAACCAATTGAACCCTAGTAATTTCCCAATAAAAGCAACTAAACAAAGAGAGATGTGCAACAAACGAAAGGTGTGCGTCATACATGGGGATTCAAAAATACAAATCAAGTCTATCTCCACTTCCAACATAGTACAATGGTTCATATTATATCAATCTTGTATCCCAAGATCTTGAGCTACTTGTATGCATGGTATCATTCTTCTATATTTAATTCTCATTTCTAGGAAGCCTTGTTAAGGTGATCTTCCAGTAATTTCTCATCTTTGGTTTGAAAATTCTTAATAGATCTGCTAAAATGCCAATCTGGGGTTTCTATAGACTTCTGATTGCATTCCCCAATTTCGGGCCACCCTGAGACATTATATTTGGCTATATAATTGGCAGGTTCAGATACTGTTTGAAGTGCCAAGGTATATATTCTCCACCTTGTGTGTTATGGACCTAAAGCACTGCCCTAAGTTTATGATGCCATTAGAGAAAAGCTTCCACAAAGTCTTTCTTCTTCATCCGCAACGAAGAAGGGCCTAAAGCATTGCCCTAGGTTTTTGGTGCCATCAAAGAACAACAGCTGAAATTCTTTCTTCTCTCATTCCTACCACTCATGCTTGCTTCCATTCTCATTGTTGAAAAAGCTAGTCACAAGGACTTCTTCTCACTCTCCAGATTTTAGTTTATTTTTCACTATAAATACCATGACCTATATAACAAAAAAAGCATTGTTGTTCTTTTGTTGGGGTTCGCTAATTCTTTATGAGAGCAAGTGATGTTCGTATAAATTACTATTCTTAAGATGATTAAACTTGATTCTTGATGTTCCATTAATCAATTTTTTGTTTAGATTACTGGACAGTTTTTATTGGAACTATATCGATACTCTTTTCTAATTACCTCTGTCTTTTCCAATTACTATTCTTAAGAATTTTAGACCCATTAGTCTAGTGGGCAGCCCTTATAAGATTATCTCGAAGATTTGGCGTTAATGGCTGAGGGGAGTGCTATTCAATTTCAAGGTGACCTTTCCTTTCCAAAGTGCTTTTATCTCAGTCAGCAAATCTTGGATAGTGCTCTGATCGACCATAAGTGCGTCAATTCTTGCTTCAAAGCAGGTTCAAAAGGTGTTGTCTGCAAATTAGATATAAGGCCTATGATGATATGTCAATTGGTCATTTTTTTATTACTTGCTGGGTAGAATGGGTTTTGGGGTTGTTTGGAGAGAGTGGATTCATTGTTGCGTCTTCAGCAAAACTTTCGATTTAAATGGATTGCCATTTGGCTTCTTTAAATCTACTAGGGTCTTCGGCAGGGGGATCCGCTTTTCCCCTTTCTTTTTGTTATTGTATCGGAAGCTCGAAGTACATTGTTGCGTAAAGGTCAATCGATTGGTTTATTTAAGGGTTTTACTATTAAGGGCCTGTTGTTTTCCATTTCCCCAGTGGTAAACGCATGTAAGCAAGTAATTATTACTATTTATCATGTTTGACAAAAATCGGTAATTCCTCCAGTGTAAAAAGTGTACAAAAAAGACCCATATACATTCGTGAGCCCCATTGTAATGTCAATGAGATATCCATGCCGTCCATCCATTTTATCGGGATATTTTAGGGCTCGTGCCCAAAAATGAGGCAGATCTGAAGCTCAAGTGGGCCACACCATCGAAAATCGTGGTCATAAAAGGCTTTTAATGGGTAGAGCTCAATCCACTATTATGTGTGGTGCGGTCCACTTGAGCTTTGGATTTGCCTCAATTTTGGGTGCGTACCCTAAAATTAACTCATAAAATGGATGGACGGAGTGGATCAGCCATTATTATGATAGTGGGCCCCAAAAAAAAATACACTCTTCGATTTCCGTGCACAAAAAGCAAATATCAAATGTCATTCTTGAGAAACGTGCAAGTGAATACATTGTAAATAATAATTACACATTTACAGTGTATTTACCTCGTCAAAATGAAAACAAACAGGCCCTAAAAATCTCCCGCAGCTGATTACCCATGTTCAATTCGCAGACGACAGTATTTTATTCTGTGAAGCCGAGGCTTCAATGATGGCTAACCTGAGGTTAGTTGTGGGATGATTTGAAGTGGTGTCTAGCTTGAAAGTGAATCTCTCCAAGTCTGAAATTTTGGGAATTCATATTTCCCACGATTCTTTATTCGATTTGGCTGAGATTTTCGAATGTTGTGTGGGATCCTTCCCCTCTACCTATCTAGGCCTCCCCGTGTTTGGGGAAGCCGCCGAAGCACTTATGGGATAAAGTCATTGAGCGCATGGAGCATAAGCTTAGCCCCTGGAAGACCAAGTTACTTTCTCTTAGGAGAAGGTTAACTTTGATTAAATCTTCGCTTTCTAACCTTTACTTGTGTGTGTGTCTATATATATATATATATATATATATATATATATATATATATATATATATATATATATATATATATATATATATTTGTTTCGATGCCGTAAATTGGTTATTGATCGCATTGATAAGCTCAGAGATTTCTTGTGGGAAGGCGGGGTGTTAAAAGGCAAATTCCATCTTCTTAATTGGGTTCAGGTTTGTCGGCCTTATAAATGGGGGGATCTGAAACCCGAAATCTGTCAAGTGGTTCCTTTTAGGTAAATAGATCTGGACGTTTGGGGTGAAGAATCTTCTTTGTGGAGTATTATTGCTGACTAAGTACGGCCTTTCTCCTATGGGATTGCTGGCAGATCAAAAAGTCTTCTTTATACGATGCCTCTTTTGTGTGGAAAGGGATTGCTGAAGTTGCCCTTGCTATGATGGAGGTTGTAAGTTTTGCAGTAGGTGATGGATCCAACCTTAAGTTCTTGGAAGCTGTCTAGTGCGGGGATTGCTCATTTCAGGCCTCTTTCCCGAACCTAGCTAATTTACGCCCTCTTGGTGGGGAAGAACAAGATCTTGACCATCGACAATCTTTGCAAAAGGAATATGGTGTTGGCGTGTTGCCTAATGCTTGTATTCTCTGTTTGGAGGTAGAGTCATCGGTGGATCACTTGTTCATCCATTGTTCTTTTTGCGGGGATTGTTTGGCATGGTATCTTCCGAGTGGTGAACATTTCCTGAGTGTTACGTGGGTCGATTGATATTTTGTTTAGAGACTGGCATGGGCGTGGAGAGGGATCCATAGGGACTCAGAGATGGAGGATTGTTCTTTTGGCTTTTCTGTGGTTGATCTGGTTCAAAAGAAAAAAATTGAACCTTTAGGAATAGAAGAATTCATCTTTGAGTGTCCTCAGTTGGGTCTTGCAATGTATTTATGATTGGGTGTCCATAGTGCCTACAAAGGGCAAGTTTGTTGGGTGGGATTGTATAGTTTTCCTTTTTCTTTTTCCTTGTTTGTTGTTTCTTTTTTCTTTTTTTGGCTTTGGGCTTATTAAAATTGTCATCATCTTTCAAAACCAGACACACAGAGCACCCAATGTTCCTTACAAGGTTTCCCAGCATACAAGTTGAATGATTCCAATATAAACACTTCTCAAGGCCTGTTTGATTTTTCAAATAGCTTGTAAATACTTTGTAAATAGCTAATAATTACTTACCTAGGTAATTACCACATCATTCCCAAGGCTGATGTTGAAACCTGCTTTTTGAACACTAACATCGAGGATAGATGCAAAATAAATACAGGGCCCACCATGATGTATGTGGCTTATCCACACCGCCCATCCGTTACGCCATCTGATTTTAAGACACAAGCCCAAAATTGAGGCAGATCCAAAGCCAAGTGGGCCACACCATGGGAAACAGTGGGAATTGAACGCTTATCATTAAAAACTTTTTGGGGCCCAGAGAAGTTTTGGATGAACCCGTTTATTTGCTGTTTTCCCCCTATCCATGTCTGTATACCTTAAGAACCTGGTTAGATGACCAATAAACATCAATGTGGGCCCGGTAAATAAAATAACTTTCAATGGTGGACGCTTTAAGGCCACTGTTTCCTTTGGTGTGGGCCACTTGAGCTTTGGATCTGCCTAATTTTCTGGCTCACGCCCCAAAATGTTTTGGTAAAATGAATGGACGGAGTGGATATGCCACATATATCACAGTGGGGCCCATAAATTTAAGTCAGTCTTTTTGGACTGATTTTCAAGGCAGAAATACTCTCCAATTTTCAAACAAGTTGTACCTATTTTCAGCCTATTTACAAAGGATTTGAAAAATTAAACACGCACTTAACAAGTTTCAAGTATTTTGGATAGTTTCAGCATAAATCTTTATCAGACGTCTAATGCTTGTCCTTCCTTACCTTCCCCCCCCCCCCCCCCCCCCAAAAAAAAAGGGATGTCTAATGCTTGTTAGAAGATTGTCTTAGTGTCTGTTCTATAGCTACCTACCATGCCTGCTTCAGGTGCCATTTTTGTGAAAAGAACAATAAAGTTTATTAATACAATGGACAAGAATTCTTTAGCCAGCAGAAACAACACTACCAATATTTGAAACATTCAGGAAATCAGGTGAGAAGCTGTTTGAATGGAAACTGCATTGATTGTTAGATTATTAAGCATTCAAAATAAGGATATCTTAAAAACAAACACTAACCTGATTGCTTGATTTACGTGCAACAACACAATGCAAGTAGTCTGAATGCCCTCTAAAAACCGTTTTGACTTTGCTTGTCTCCTGACAGAGAAAAATGAATGAGAACGGTAAGAGAGCACTGGTATAATAAGTTGTGGACTTAGACGAAACCAGTGTTCTTGTAGAAAGTTATACATTTCAAATTCTTCATTGATGCATATAATGTGTTTACCTTGAAAAAATACGTACCACATCCCAACAATAAGCACAAGCATCCCCAGCGGCTGAAAAAATGTATCCCCCCTATTTGAGAGGGAAAAGGAACATTATCATTCACTCAAAAAGAAGTCAATATATTGGATGCCAAACACAACAAGTATGATCATGAAAAGACCGATATAAACATGCTTAGAGAAAACTTGTCACTATGAAATGTGCATTTGTTTTGTTTGACTCTTGACTAGGTAATAACTGAGTTACTATACTCCCTTATAAACTACTTGACTTGGTCTGGAACAATGCTTTGTTGCTTTGAAATGTCGAAGAACTGTTTGTTTGTCTCTTGACTTGACACTTGGTTATGACTCCACAAGACTCCCTTATAAACCACTTGACTTGGTCAGGAACAATACAGTCATTTTACCAATTTATGCCTTGGCGCAGAGCATAAATTAGTTTTATCACAAGAAAGGCATTCCCATGATCGATGAGCAAAGACCTATTGACTCCAGTTGGCAGCAGATATGGGAACAATGCCAAGGTGCATGCATGTTCATGAAATCGACTTAAGATGCAGTGTTAAGGCCAACAAACACACTAATAAGAAACACAAGCAATGGAAACCTCAAACCATTAACTTAGATAAATTCTTTAATTTAGTCGGTGCAAACCATTCAAATACAATAAAAGGTGGAAGTTGAAAGTAACATGTGTCACAATCACGAACTGTCATTCATAAAGATCTTAATAACCAACCCATGTGCATCCACACACCAAGGTATCCAGAATCATACCTCTCATTAAGCACAGATGTTCTTCTAGAAAATACATGCATAATATTACAAATAAAAACAATAGAATGAAAAGAAAATTCAAGAACCTCTGTATCAATGGCAATGGCGTTGTTTTCAGGGATCGGAGAAAGAGCACCCCAAGGACCTCTAGATAATAAGAATGAAAAGAAATTAATATGGAAGTTAAAGAGCATGATTAACAAAAAAAAATATATATACAAACAGCATAATGGACATAAATGTGTCCATGTTACATTGAAATATTTATCATAACATGGATGTCTAACTGCAAAGACAATCCCAAATAGCTGGGACAATGCTATGATGATGGTGGTGGTGATCATAGTGATGAGGTATATACAATTTTCGATTCATGACAAATATAGAAAGACAATACACAAACTGTTGAAAAGCAAAAGCCACAACCAAGTTTGGTGTGTTACATGATCATTGCCAAGGTCCCCAGTAGAGCAAAAGCTTCTGACATAACTAAATAGGACCATTCCTAAAGATGTGTAGGACAAAGCAAATTTCTTTGTGCATGAAAGGGGGCCAGGAGAGAAGTTCCTTTGATTATGGAAGATGTTTGCTATGAGATATCAATACTCTATGTCCATGAGGCTTTTCTGTCTCATGCTCATGGGACACTAACTCACAGCAGATGTGTTAGTGAGAAGTGTGAACTGATGGTTGTCTATGTTAGCACCTTCAACATGCAACCTGATAGATTTTTTTTTCTTTAGATAAATATTTTTTTATAAATAGTAATTTTACTAAAATGAAAGAAACAAAAGTGAAACTATGACGAGGAATTTTTCTTCTTCTTCTTCTTCTTCTTCTTCTTTGTGCAGATGTGGATGGTACCCCCTGGGTTTATTAACGAATCAAAATTTACATCATAATCAAGGGGCATAGCACCTTGTCCTTATGCGACAATGGCCAAAAGATTTTGACAAAACTAAATAGAACCAATCCTAAGATGTGTAGGAGAACACAATCCTTACCCCTTGTTTATGCATGAGAGGGAGCCAAGCTAGAAGTTCCTTGGATCATGGAAGAGATTTATGAGATCTTGACAATCTATATCCATGAGGCTTTTCCTTTTCTCATGCTCATGGGACGCTATTTCACAGCCAATGTGTTAGTGAACCAGTGTGAACCATCGGTTGTCTATGTTAGCAGTTGAGCACCCTCAACATGTGCCCTGACAGGGTTTTTTTTCTTTTTATAAATGGTAATTTATTAAAATGAAAGAAATAAAAGTACAACTATAAAAAGGCAGTTCTTTTTTCATTTAGGGGCTACATTTGGCTTTTGGAATATAGCATATTCTTTGAGTATACCCCAGATTCAAGGATTCTCCAAACCCCTTTCCTCCATGAATCAAACAGAAAAATATAAAGAACTACATACACACAAGGAGTATCATAACCACTAGTAAATAAAACTTGGATAAAGAAGTTACAAAACAGTGAATAGCATACAAGAGTAAATTTCTAGTTCCGGAAACTCACTTGTGTTGAGGGTTCACCAAATCGAGTACTGGATTCAAATGGTTTACTGCAACAAGCAAAATATAGAGGCAATAAGGGAAAGATGATTCATAAAACCACATTTACTTTATTGATAAAATATTTAGTATTCTCAAAAGAAACTAAAATTGACACAAAGGGGAAACAAACACGAAAAGAAGCGGAGAGGACTGTTAATGGGTTGTTATCGAAATATTTGCAAACTTGCTTATTGGGATAGCTTAAAGTTGAATTTTAGAGCAACTTCGTTCTAATGAGTTAAAGGATTCAATCTATAATTTCACTCGTTAGGTCAAAATTGGGATCTATATGTAAAGCAGTGGTCAAAGAAAATGACTGTATGAGTATTCAGAACTACATAAAAATACTTCGTGATTTGCTTAGATTTATCACATTGTCAATTTCTTCCTCAATTAAAAATCGAGTTAATTGCCACATGGATGAGATCTAAAAGTGCAAGAAGAAGAGGGCTTCGAGGCTTGTTGTTTGTGGGGGAAGGTCAAGATGGAAATAGACATTACATGGAAAACTTAGATGATGTTGATGGCAGAGTTCACATCTAAAGAACCAATTCCGTTGAATGCAAAAATTCATTCCAGGTGAAAAGGTACTTTAAAATGATGAGGTAATGGCATTGTTTAGAAACTTTTCAAAACTATTCAGAGTGAGTGAAACTACTTAGCTCATCATTGTTATTCACTTCTGTACAGATGGCAGTCCTTTCAAGAGTCTCCCGATTTGATTTTCTATCAAATTTTGAATACATGCATGAACTATATGATAAACATTCAGTTTCTTAACAGTAGTGATGCTCATTGGATCAAAGTCTCTTCTACCCGCTTAGTGTAGGGAGTCTCCTAGTCCTGTTAAGAGCCTCCAGGTCCCACTTCATCTCCTGCTATGCAGCATGGTTGATGCCATCAGCAGTTGCAATTGGAAGGAAATACCAAAAATGTTCAGCAAAAACCAATCTTAAGCCCCAACTAGGGTTGTGTGGAGAATAGTTCCAGCACAACAGAACCTTTTTAGACACCAAAAGCACGCTTCCAAATCTTTCCATTCAGAATTTGTAGAGAATTGAAGCCATAGCTTCATTCCAATGCATTTACATTTACCAACCAACTAATAACCACTGTCTTAAATGTAATGCATTCCAAAGAAATGCAATCAAAGCCCAATGAGACTTGTTGAACAAGCTAACTAAAATACCGTGTCCTCGCAACTTAGTATCCATGACTTTGACTGAAAGAAGAACATTGGTTAACTACCCCAAATTAAAATGGACATACCTAAATTACCCCCCTGAAGTCCAGCAAAGGTGGAAAAGACCGAAACACCCAGAATTTTTTGAATTTTACTTCATATTTGTTCCTTGAACATTCAATTAATAACACTCGAAGAACTGAAGATTGCCGTCACTGCATTACATGTGAATACAACGATCTCTAGCTCACTCTAGCAAATTGTGCACTTCAGTGAGTATTTCTTCCATGTTTCCTGCTAGCCATACCCAAATAACACAAACTCTAATAAAGAAACATCAGGGTTTTAATTGATTGTGGATAAAAATCTTTAAAAAAAAAAACAATAAAAAAAGAAACTAATGAAAATTTGCGACAAGGAAATGATAACCAAAAGCATAATAGCATCATCGATAACAGAAATACAAATTTAAACCATGAATTGCAACTTCTAAATGGACCCGTTCCAGAAATATCACAAAAACAGTAGCCACAAAATTTAATAAACGGATGCAGAAGAGTGGTGATGGAAATCTCAGAGATTGCTTGGTATTATTGATCCAGACATGGCAACCATTTAATACTAAAATTACCTTGCATGGGCACGGGCACCTCTAAGTCTAGAATTTCCTTCCACCTCCATCCCCGAATTCGACCATCATCTCCACAGCTAGATGAGATCGGTAAGGTCAGTTTTGAACAAGGTCAAGTTCAAAAGCAATTCTCAGTTACATCAAAATTCAGCTATTCATTAGAGAATGCATTCAAATGGAAGGGGAGATTGGCAATCAATGGTCAGAAGAAAAAGATAATAAGCTCCTTGCATTACTCCAAACCTTCTTAAGCACTTCATACAGTGATTCCTGAGCTCTACATCAGTTCCGTGGAATTGTAAGAAAGAGTTGTGGTCGGGAATCAAACGGTGCATAGCTATTCAAGACCCAAATGTGTAACTTGAAGCCAATAAGGGAGTGAGTGAGAGTCTCGGAACCCATAACAGAGTTCTGCTGGAAATCGGAGAAGGCAACTGAATGTGATGCTAGCAGCATAACTATATTAAATGCCTGAAGTTCAATGACAAGCACAGTAAAGTTCCACTAAACTGTTGACTATCCTACACTTGTTAATGGGCATGTAATATATGCATGCATCGCATGTTGGATGATACTCACCCGATATGAATGTTTTTCTGTTGTTATACATGTGCACTGACAGATTTTTGTGCACAAGATAATACTAGATTGTAAGATATGTTAGATATCAATCATCAACTTATACATCGCATTAACGTGTACATTATAATATGTCCAACCTTGCTCATCGATATCATGAAGAAGAAGAATGTCACCTCAACTTCACAGCATCTTAGAAACCAGTATGCAAATGACCATGAAACAAATTCAAGCATCGTGCATGGAAAATGAGCCCAGAAGCTTGAATGAAAAAATACATCAATGAGAAGGAAAACCTGTTTCACTTAACACATATACCGGTTAGGGTGTGTTCGGAAGCTCATTTGACTTGGTTAAAACAATGCAATTAAATATGAAGGAAATGTGGAAAGTGGAGGTGGGACCATTAACCCCAGAATGGTGACAAGCCCCTAAGTGCAGTTCGACGCGTTTCAGGTTGCACAAATTGCTATTTGCAGGCTTAGTCCCTCGTTCTGAATGGGATATGGCAAGTCATGCTTCAGTAATTTCCACTTCATCATATTGAATTATTACAGCTTGATTCCATTGAGCATCCAAACCAACACATGACAAAATAACAAGCCAGCGAAACAATGAAAATGACAACTACGGAACAAACCTCAACAACAAAGAATCTTCCCCGTCGCCATAAAATTTGACATCATAGGCAGGGCCATTATGTCCTTGAAGCAAGCAAAGTGGTTCAGCCACTGAAAAGTCAGCCAAAGACCTCCACACAAGATAGAAAAAATCAGTTGTCGATCAATGAGGGATGAGAGTGAAAACCAACCTAGCATCTCTCCGAAACGATCTTTTACATCAGTTAATGAAAATAGCAAGTGATAAATCGAAACAAGGTTAGAAATACTTACTGTTGATGCCTACCCTTGTTAATACGCTTTGGCTGCAAAATAATAAATACATAAGTAAACAGTAAAAAGATTTTGGGTGTATGGATGCTCAGTTGAGTTGAATTGCAATGATTTACAAACTCACAATTCAGCAAGGAGTAAATCACTGAAGTGTGGGTGACACCAAATTAGTTCATAATGATGACTAAGCCCAAAATTGCAATTCAAAATGTTTTAAGCGAGACTTGAAGTTATATACATGGAAATTTGGAGGCAAGTCCCACGCCATTAATGAAATGGGGCAGGCCCACATTGGTCATTGCCTCTTTATCAAATTGAATTAATGCAAGTCAGTTCCATTGAGCACCCAAACGCTCCCTGGAGCAAATCCACATTAGCATACTCACATTACCACAATCAACTGCTGAAGGCATTACATAACCTGAGAGGAATACATGATCCTTGAACTAAGGATATGCACGCTATCAGTCAGTTTTTAAGTTCATGGTGGCGGTGTCATTGGTTCAGTGATCCAAACTGTTGATATGATGGGACAACAGTTGCCAAACAATTCCCCAAAATCCTACTTGAGCAGAAGATCCAAGCCATCAATCTTCAGTCGAATTTAGACTCTTGTTGTGTTCCCTTTCCTAACGATCTATATTTCGGGACAAAAATCTAAGGACTACAGGTTGTTTCACTTTCGACAATTTGAAGAAGTGGACCATCCACTGTAGTCACATCGTATCTCGGTCCCCAACTACCCAATTACGGGAGCCCCACTTATACAAGCTAGCGACAGAAAACACTACAATCATCGAAAACAAATGCAATTCGTGATGACTTCTTGTGCATTACCCTTTTCTATTTGAAGGATGATACGATAGTGTGATGGAGGGTCGGGATCGAGCTCACCTGTGAGGAGATGCAGGAGGAGATGGAGTAGGGGGCGACGGAGCCGTCACTGGAGGCGACGACGAGGATGTCGGGGTTAGGGTTTTGAGAAGGGGCGAAAGCGGTCCGGAAGACGGTTCGAGACTGGAGCTCTCTCTCCTGCAGGATGGTGCGTCTGTAGCTCTCCTCATCCCAGTTCGTCGCATTTCCTCCTCCCATTTCGGAAATGAGTATGAGTTTTTTGCAAGTCCTGATTCTGATTTTATATGCAGGGCGGGAACAACGGCAGGGCGCGATAGAAAACAGCGGAATCCCAGAACTACCCGATAATATATCCTCCTGATGTCCGACGGCGCCGGAGGGAAGTGGATTGCGCACTGAGTTACGTACGGAGGAAACTCTGTGGGGCCCACCGTGATGTATGTGTCTTTATCCACGCCGTCTATCTGTTTTACTAGATCATTTACCACAGAAACAGTGGGAATTGAATGCCTACCGTTGCAAACTTCTCGCGGTTACAGAAGTTTTGGATAAAGCTGATACTTGGACCCTATGAACAGATTGGGTGACAAATAAACATCACTGTGGGCCCAGGAAGTTTTCCACGGTAGATATTATTATCCCTTCTTTTTTTTTTTCTTTATTGTGGTCCACTTAAGCTTTGGATGTGCTTCGATTACCGGCTATTGCTAAGATGAGGTGGTAAAATGGACGGACGGCATGGATAAGAAACATGCATCACAGTGGGCTCCACTATAGCTTACTGAGCTACTTACTGTACATTTTGGGTCCCTCTCAGCTGTTCCAGTGATCTGGCCCACTTGAGCTTTGGATTGGAATCCGGATCCTAATTGGTCCATGTCAGCCCACGTTGTCGGCACTAAGTAGCATTGACAGCAGGGTTTCTCTGCTTGGCCCGAGCAGAGAATCTAGATTCCTTCGGCTAACTTGAATTTTTGTGTGCTATGGACTAGGGAGAGCCTGAAGGGGCACATAATAGATGGATCAAACGTCGTTCACACGTCAAGTTGTAGTTGAGCTTATCCTCCAAAGCTATCTGGCCTATCCTCCAAAGCTATCTGGCGATTCAGGCCTCACGCTCAGTGACCCAATCATCCCATTCTCCAGGCCTTCATGAGGGGTCTTTTGGATGCCTGTAAGATAATTAAATAGTAATATGATTACAGGCAATCAACACGAGGTGGGGCAGATAACATTGGGGGGCCATGACCTGGTGCGCCGTACATTTAAGCCATTCACTGGACTGGTCCCACCCTAACCTCGCAATGGCTCATAGACAGAGCTAATTTGCTAGGTGCCGGAATGTATTTGTTTGTGGTTTTTAAAACTGAACTTTAGACTTTTCACATGTTTTTTTTAGAAATTTTAATGTATTAAAATTCAATCATTCCAGAGAAATACTAGGCAAGCTTAAACAATTTCCAAAAATTAAAAACAGAAATCAGATAATGAATTATCTAAACAGTTGTAGGAGTATCACATAGCTCTCCAGCGTTTCCGGAATAAAACATTGATACTGTGGTGGGGCGTGATGGGTGACAAGCAATCACTAATAAATTACTTAATGCTTCGTATATGAAATACACATAATCCCAATCAAATTGTCCGGATTCTCAAATTATAGATGTGCCATGAACTAAAATTCATGCTTATTTGATTAACTAAAAGCTGAATATTCGATTGGTGGACATTTATTAGAACGTTATAAATGAAAATATCCAGTGGTTACATTCCAACGACTAGATTTTAAGATTGTGAGCTAGCAACAATGATTCCCACAACTTGGTTTAACTTAAAAGTTTAGAATATGCTTTGTGGATAGTTTGATTGCTTGCATACTAAACATCATAAGCAGCTAGAGTATCAAATAACTACTACATCTATGAAAGAAACGGCAGGCGATGGCACCACCATTAAGGGGCTCATGATATACAATCTAATTTTGGGTTTAGCTTAACAATGGTAGGTCAATTTAATTTGAGTTTATATATGCTATCTGTACAATATGGAGTGACTACCAATGAGTCTCCAGCCAAAGAATCAAATAAATCAATGGTTTCGGCCAGACCTAACAGGCCGGCCCTACTCAAAAAATTTGTTTTGCCAGGCCCGAGCGCAGCCCATTGACGGCCCTATGCATGAATTTTTCTGTGGTTCTGCAAATCTTATAATTTCCACTTCATGTAATACGGGCAAGTAGCGGACAATTTTACCCTTGCAGTGAGTCGGCAAAGATTCTTGAACTCTGCATTTTAAAAGGACATGATAAAGTATTTAAAATAAAGTTAGGGCTAATTGGGTCTATTTAGGAAAGAGTCCAGATCCAATGTTGGCTTCCAAGAAGGGAATCTCTGCTTGGAGCCTTTTTATTGGTCTACGTCACAATGCATGATGTCATGTGACCAAGTTGCATTGAGGATGTGACAGGGTTGCAGACCACATGATGATGTGAACCAATGAAAATGCTCCAAGCAGGAATTTCCTGCGTGGAAGCCAATAAAGGATCCTGACTCTTTAGGAAAATACTTTGGCAACTTGTACTAGGTGCCTACTGGGATTACTTTCACTAGCATGGGACAAACGACTTAATATGTATGAAATTCAAGTTTGTCCATCATATACACGGCTCAATTTTTGGGCCTTGATCCCAACATGCAAGATGATTAGAGGGGTAATGGTCAAATGGCCATTCTGGCATAATTTTTATGATTAACTACTCCTTCGTGTTAATTTAATACCATCAAATTCCTTTATCTAACAAAATCTTCCTTAACTCTCTATCAGTCAGCTTTTTTTTTTTTTTTTGCTCTTTATTTTTTATTTTTTTTCTCTAGTTTTGCCTATCACTAGTCTCCAGGCAAGTGTCTCTTTGCAATCTTCTCCATCCTTTTCGGCATTTAATGCTTTCTCGGGAAATGGGGACACGTTGAATGGCCACCCAATCTTTTCTTTTCTTTTTTTGAATTGTACTCTAATATTTGTTCCTATCCTACCTATATAAAAAAAAAAAATTATTTCCATCCATGCGGAATTAGTCTGAGACGGAAGGATTCAAACCTCCAAGTAACGGACCAAAACCCGTTGCCTTACCACTTGGTTTCTACTTAACATTAATAACACTAACATGGTATTGGTTGTTCGTCAATTCCAGCCCAAATATCCATTCTATGGAATAGGCTATTTTTCATGTATAGAGGAACTGGATGTGGTAAAGTCATCTCTTCCCAAGACATGCGGCAGGGTGATGAATTAATCAGGTGTGTGTGTGTGTATATATATATATATATATATATATATATATATATATATATATATATATATATATATATATAGGGAAAAGGTACTATATTTAAATATGAACCATTAAAGCTCTACCTTTGAATGCTCCAAATTCATCTTTATATACAACCATTCATTCAGTAAAATGCTTCTTAGGATGGCCCATGTAGTGTGGAATCTATAATACGAACGTTTTAGATCATCATAAAAAAATGCAATCGCGGGTAGAAAACTCGCTCCAGCATCCTACCATGTCAAACCCATTCCAGCACTACCCTATCATCTCCCCTTGTAAGAGGAGGCCGGATTGATTTTGCCGCGTCAAAAAATGGGCACGGCTTCGGTGGATCCCCATGAGTCCACCACGATGTATGTGCCTTATATCCATGCTGTCCATTCATCCTGAAAACTTATTTTCAGGATATGATCTAAAAATGAAGTAGGTCCAAATCTCAGTTGAATCATAATGCACAAAACAGTGGTAATCAACCATTAAAAACTTCTTTGGTGGGCCACAAAAGTTTTGGATCAAGCTGATTTTGTCTAGTCTCTTCCCTATGCCTTTTCTGAGTTGGATGGAAAATAAACATTCCAGTGGCCCCATGAAGTTTTTTTTTTTTATGGTGGATATTCAATCACAATTGTCTCCCATGGCACAGTCCACCTAAGATTTGGATTTCCTTAATTTTTGGGACAATACCCTAAAATGAGCTTTCAAAATGGATGGATGGTGTAGATGTAAGACACATACACCATAGTGGGCTCCATAGTCAAGGATTCACCAACCTCCCAAGCCTGCCCGAGTAAAAAAAAAAAAAAACAACCCAATTAAGTGGAGCCCACTATGCTGTAAATATAAAATCCACTTTGTCCATTGGGTTTCACAATAAAATGCTAGGCTTAGAGGAGGATAAAAGTAAACTCGATTGACAACTCAAATGGGAGCATGTGGCATGTAAAACAATGAAGATAAGACACAAACCATATGTTGTGTGTAGAGTTGAGCATGTATCGAGCTGGCTCGGTTAGCTCGCACGATTCGGCTCGTTCTAGCTCGGTTCGGCTTGATTCGGAGGAAGGGTTCGAATAGAGCCGAGCGGCTTTCCTTGGCTCGTTTCATAGTTCGAGCCGCACACGAGCATGCCCAAGGTCGACTCAAAGCTCGGCTTGTTCGTAGCTCGATTCAGCTCGATATATATAACTTAAAACCTAAAATTCTAAAACCTTAAAATCCTTCCCATTTCGAACGAGCGCTCCCTTCCCTCCCCAAAACCCTAACTCTATCTAGCCAGCCACCGTTGCTTGGCCACCCACCCACCGACCACCTCTCTCTCTCTCTCCCTCCAATCCGCCCAGCGAGGTGGTTAGCAGGTGACAACTCTCTCCCTCTTCCTCTCGCTCTCTATCACTCTCTCTCTCCGATCCGTCCGACGACCTCTGTCATCCGATCAGCTCTCAATCTTTCTATTTCTCTCTCTCAATCTTCCTATTTCCCTTTGAAATTTTTTGAACACATATAAAAATTATGTCCAAGCTTGTCTCTTAGCTTGAATTTAGCTCGAAAGGCTCAAAGCTCGGCCGAGCTAGCTCAAACATAAAAGTCCAGCTCCATGGCCGAGCCAAGCCGAACACAAGCCAGGCTATTCAGTGATCGAGCCTAGCTCGAACATGGTTGAGCTCAGCTCAACTCGACTCGTGCTCACCTCTAGTTGTGTGTGTGTGGCCAGTGGCCACTTGCATGTATATCTTTCATCCAACCCATTAACAAGGTGCAACTCACCATGATAGAGACAAGATAAAAAAAATCAGCCGACCTATAACTCTAGTGGGATGTATACTGTGAGCTTCGCAATTTTACATTATTCTTATTGGTTTGTCCCATATGGGCTTTTAGGCAGAATTACCTTCGCACATATAATTAAAATAATGGTTTTAGCGCCTGTATCTTCAATCCAACCCATTAACTAGGTGTGACTCACCATGACAAAGATAAGATACAAAAATCCGCCCAATTATATCTCTAGTGGGATGCATCATGTGAACTTTGCAATTTTACATTATTCCTATTGGTTTGGCCCATATGAATTTTTAGTCAGGGTTTCCTTGGTCCATACAATTAAAATAATGGTTCAAGCGCGTATATCTTCCAGTAAACCGATTAACCAGGTGTAACTCAATAGGACACGGATAAGATACAAAAATCAGCCAAATTATAATTTTGATGGGATGCATCATGTGAGCTTCACAATTTTACGTTATTCCTATTGGTTTGGACCATACATATGAACTTTTAGTTAGTGTTACTTTACATGTATGATTAAAATAATGGCTCAAAAGCATGCATTATCTTCCATCCAACCCATTATCTAGGTGTAACTCACCAAGATAAAATAAGATACAAAAATCAGCCTAGTAATAACTCTGTTGGGATGCATCAGGTGAACTTTCCAATTTTACATTATGCCTATAGGTTTGACCCACATAAATTTTTAATCAGGCTCACCTCGATACATATAATTAAAATAACTGGTTCTCATCAATGTGATGATAGAGTAAGTTTTACATAGCAACACGGTGGACCCCACAACAAAGGGCGTTTTATATGCTTTGACAATTCTGATCCCAAGTGCCCTGCATGTGGGCCCGGTAGATGTGTGTATTGAATCTCCATCTTGCCCAAAAGCTCCCCCCCCCCCACCCCCCCCCCCCATAAGAGTTTGATGCCCAGAAAATAAAAATGATCTAACCATCTTGTGAGCCACCATATGAGTTAAGATTTTTGTTACTGTTGTTCATCGTTTTTGTGAGCCACCATATGAGTTACGATTTTTGTTACTGTTGTTCATCGTTTTCTATGGTGTGGCCCACTTAATATTATATAGGCTTGATTTTTAAATCATCCCATCACCATGGTGGGACCCATGTGATACGTAGATTGGTTGTCACGTATGCAAACAACAGCTTGTCATATAAAATAATCGACAACAATCCAAAAACATCTGAAGTCTCATGGTGACTTGAACCAATTTGAGCTTTTTTTAATATTCGAATTTCAGGCTGGGTTGATGGAAAGATTGGATGCCAATTACACGTATGGGATGAGACTAAGGTTGTAAATGGTCCGGTTCAGGGCGGGTTTAGCCAAAACTAGACCCACCCATTTACTGAATAGGTCTGGGTCCAAATTTTAGAATTAGACCCTTTTACCAAATGGGTGAGTCTAAGTCAGGTCCAAGTCAACCCATCAGACACATTTATAAATGGGTTGAGTCTAACAGGTCTGGGTCTAAATCTAGTATGCAAATATTTTTATAAGGCTTAAAATCGGGTCTAGACAGGTTTGGGCTGGATGTGTCCTTTGAAACATAGGCCAAACCTGCCTACTTATTAAATTAGTTCGGGTCTAGTCGGGTCAAACCAAATATAAAGGAACCTAAACCCAAACCTAGACTCGTTTAGCAAATGGGTATGTTCTTGGACCTAGACAAGTACCATTTAACAAATGGATTAGGTCTAGGTCGGGTCTAAACGGGTTGGGTCTGGGTACCCCATCGGGTTTGCGGACCGAATTACAGCCCTAGATGATACTGGTAAGTGGGGTACAATTGGAATGAACGAAAATATTCTCAAATAGGGTAAAAGATAGGATTACTCGGTAAAGTTGGGATGCGGATTGCCTGCGACTCGGAATCTAGCTGGGCCGTTTGTGAGAAATCTACTCTGTCTAACCGTTTTTTCGAGATTATTTTAAACGTTGCGACAAAAAATAAATGAGATCCAAGACTTAAAGTGGGCCGCACTAAAGAAAAAGGTGGGTAGGGGAAATTCCTACTGTTGAAACCTCTATGGGTCCACAGTGATGTTTATATGCCATCCATACAGTTCATAATGTCATTTCTACTGAGATGAACTGAAAACACAAATATTATCCTGATTCGAAACTTCTGTGGCCCCACGAATTTTTCAACTGTGGAAGTTCAATCGTCACGTTTTCGGCCCACTTGAGTCTTGGATCTCATTTATTTTTGGTCGCGACGACTAAAATGATCTCACAAAACGTTTGGACAGCGTAGATTTCTCAAAAACATCACGTTGGGCCCCACCTAGATTTCGAGCGCAGGAGATGCCTGCAAAGGCTTTCGCAGGCAATCCGCGTCCGTAAAATTGGGACACGAGTCAGATGAAAACTTCTAACCTCACATGGTATGCTCTCATGAGTTTTGAAATACTGTGAATTTTTCAGCACATCATTGGATGAATGGATTGGATGGCATGTGTCCTACCCAAAATTAAGGGCTGGAATTCCATCCCAACCATTTCCTGTGGTCAAGTACATCTAAGTTTTGGATGATTATGATTTTCTGGTTCAAAGGTTAAAATGGGGCATCATACCTGATGGACGAGGTGGATCTCGTGAAAGATTCATCCACATGGCTCTATGTCAACGAAAGTAACCCCGGAAGGTAAACAGCGCGAGTTACCCTGGCGCGTCTCTATCAAATAACTCCCTGTGCTGGTTAGCCTTCGGCATGAGTTCAGTACCATTTTGAAAATGGTGTCGTGTCATCCTCTTCACTTGCGACGGTGATGTACAGCTATCCAGGCCATTTAAATTGTTGGTGAGCTTAGATGGAGTTTATCTCTATAATCAAACCCAACCAATCCTGACCATCCAATTAGTAGCTATTGTATTGACAGTTGAGAGTTGAAGAGTGATTGGTGCGAATTGGAAGGGAAAAATAAAATAGCTAATATTATCTTTATCGATGTAATTTTCCTCATACATAGAAAGATGGATCAGCAATTTCAGGGTCTAGATTTCCGTACAACCATGCCACGTGTATGGATTAAAGTCACCACCATTTTTATAAATGGTGGTAAACTAACATAGGAGTCGATTCCAGTTTGAAAGCAACCTGGCGTCGGGCACGCCCCCTTCGCGAATCTCAGAGCCTGTCCCCTCACTCCTAGAGAAAAAGAGGAGAAAAACTTCGTTGCTCTGGCAGAGGGTGGTGGGTCATACGCAGGCCCTTAGAAACTTATTTAAAAATGAAAACTTGGCATATAAGTCAATTAAATTGTCCAGAGCAAGCTTCTCAGTTTAGATTCATCATGAACCAAAAGTTACTCCTATTTGATCATATGACAATCTGATTGGTCACCATTTATTGGACGGTTAAAAATGAAAAATCCAATGGCCACGTGTGAACGGTTAGGATTGTTCAGCTGATATGTCTCTGTGGCTATGACTTAAAAACAGTGGGTTTCGCAATTCAGTCGGTTTAATTGATTTAACTTCTGACACATGTACAATTTATAAGCTTGTGTGTATTAAGTGAAGTGCGCCACCCGAGTATCATATTTCCTCAGAAAAAAGGAAGAATACTTTGAAAATGGGAAAAGCTTCTATTCTTTGGCATGGTGATTGATGACACGCATGCACCTGGACATTGCTCGCAGGTTGCATACGTGGAATATAAGTAAGCCAAAATAAAGTGTACAAATTACATTTCCCAATAGATGTAGCATGGACAAGAAGCTAGGAATCGGATTGGGTGACGCTGGGGAAAGTCGGGTTGAATGAGGCCCTTAGATGGCGAGATTCCACCCCTTGTCCGAAAGAGAGATGAAGCCACATAGAGTATGTTCGAAAGTAGTTAGGTTGAATATATAGTCAATGTATGTCGTATGTGGATGGAGAAGTGGGTCCAGTCGGGTCAAGGTATCACAAACTTGGATGGAGTACTAGGGCTCTCAGTGGGTCGTATATGGATCAGATCTAGTTGGATTCGGCTCCAAGTCCAAATATCTGTAGCGGGATCCAAAAGGTGATATCTATATCCGATCCACACATGAATAGCCTGATCCATTTCCAATCTAAAAATTCATATAACCATCGAATTTAGGTTAGATCTAGGTCCAAATCCACCGCATCACAAATCTAAAAAAATATATAATATAATATATTTAATTTAGCAGAAAAATTATACAAATTCTACTATTTACTGTGATATGGTTAACCTGAGATTGACATGGTTTAAAATAATCTCGAAAATCAAATGGCCGATATGGATATAACATATACATCGAGGTGGGTCCCACCAAAAAGGGCATATACGATATGCCTTTGCTCACGGACGCTGAGTCGTAACGTCCTTTGACGCTTACTGTTCCAGCATCTCAACACCTCTCTCTCTCTCTCTCTCTAATCTTTGGCCTAAGTAGGGTCCAAGTACAAATAATCCACTCCGTTCATTAACTCGGTTAGCCCATGAAGGATTAAAGAGACCTATATTAGGTAACTTTTGATGGCATATATATATATATATCACAGTTGGCCTAAAACAGTTTCAATGATGGACACACAATTTCATTGTTCTTTATTGTATGGTCCACCTAAGATATGGATCTTCTCCAGATTTGGGCCTATGGCCTTAAATGATCTGTCAGGATGGATGGATAGTATGGATGTAGCATATACATTACAATGAGCCTCACGAGTGGGACTTATAACTACTTTTTCAAAAGGTTTCGATTAAAGACTTGAACCATGTAATAGTGAGGATCTGATCAGATCTCACTTTAGATTCGGATTCGACCCGAATATGATTCAAATTTATTCTTATGAATCCGAATCTAATCCATTTAATTAATCAAACCTATTTTAAAATTTAACTCTGTATTATATGGGTTCAGAGTGAATCAGATCTCGGATCTATCCCGCTCCATTGAGAGCCCTATCGACTACCACCCATTATAACTTACCTAGAGATGGATAATCCTATTAGGGGCCATATGGGGCTGTTGTGATGTATATGTTTTATCCATGTCGTCCATTCATTTTACGGATAATTTTAGGGCATGAGCCAAGAAAGGAGGTAGATCAAAGGCTCAAGTGCTCTATACCATGGGAATAAGTGATGATTGAAACCCTATCATTGAAAGCTTCTTGAGAGCCACAAAAGTTTTGCCTCAAGTTGATATTTATGTTTTCCTTTTATCCCAGCGTGATCTTTCGAACAGGTTAGGCGGGTGATAGAAAGTTTTTAATAGTAAGAGTTTAATACCCGCTACTTTTTGTGGTGTGGTTCACTTGAGACTTCAATCTGCTTCTTAAAATGATCCATTAAAATAATTGAATTGTAGATAAAGCACTCATATCATAGTGGGCCTCACAGAGCCCCTAACAAAACCGTTGGTATCTAGATAGGTCCATGACATAACACCATTTTGCTAGGTTGCCCCACACGGCGACTGTTCGAAAATTGGTGGGCCCTCGTTTGACAAGTCTCTGGCGGCAAAAAGAAGATACCTAGTCACACTCTGATGGAACTCATTCTTAACGTAGCCTAACCGAATCCACTATTAAACCAATAAAATCTCGCCATATGCGGGCCTCGCTTAGTGTTCTTGGACCTCATTATAGCCTTTGGTAGGATGTTACTACACCGGTATTCTATACGGTTTATTGCTTATTGTGATGTTTGTGAGAAGAATTCCGATCGTCCGCTTTCACCGATCAGAAAAATCCTGCTTCCCACCTCTGTGATTGGTCCAGCTCACACTGACACAGAGGCAGCAGCAGAGGTTCTCTGCCTGGTGAAAGTAGACAATCCCGATTCTTGTGAGAAATCCACTTGTCCATCCATTTTCAGAGCTCATATAGGTTGATCCAAAACTCAAAGTGGCCACTAAGGGGGAAAACTAGGAAAGAAATATCTACAGCTGCTCGGTGTTTATATTCTATCCAAACCGTTTATAAAAGTCATTCTCAGGAGACAAAGTGAAAACACAAAAAACTTAGCCCAATACAACTTTTGCTGCCATATAAATGTTTCAACCGTGGTCATTAAATCCTCTGTATTTCCTCTTGTATAGCCCACTTGAGTTTTGGATCCACCTCAATTTTAATCTACATGTTCTAAAATGAGCTCGCAAAAGGGATGGACAGAGTGGATTTCTCAAAAACATCACGGTGGCCCCAACCTATCATCTCAGCACAGGAACCTACCGCTGAGAGGCTGTTGCAAGAAACCCATGTCGGTTTATTTGATATCTGACCGTTCAATTGGTAGATCCAACGGTCCTATATCAACAAACAAGTGTCAACTAATCAGAAGCTGGTTTGCTCCAGCATCCCCAATTTGGCCTGTCACTGGACGGTTTCATTTGAGGGCATGTATCAAGCGTCATACTCTGCAAGAGTATCAATTAATCCCGCTTTGGAATTTCCTAAGCATCTCTGGCGGACCGTCCAAACACTCCTCTCGCGTCTCTTTTCTCCGTCACCTCCTTTTAAAAACCCTAGAAATTCCCCATTTCTGAGATCTCTCTTCCTCTCTCTCACACCCAAAAAAACCAGAGGCCAGAATGAAACCTTAATTTCTTTTCTACCGGACGGCCACAGATCAAGATTCAAGACGAGATTTAAGGTTTCAAGGGCCACGCCCTTCCGAAGGTAATCCCATCGATCCGTTTATTTTCACCGCTTCTCTTCTATTTCTTCGTGGATTCTTGCTTGAAATACCGTTCTCGAACTAGGTTTTTGCCGGATCTTGTGAAATTTACGAATTCGAATTAGGCAATCGTGATCAATTGCTGATATCTAGATTCCCGGGACATCTATTGTATATCTCCTTCGATCTCGACCGTCGGCTCTCTTTTCTTGATCAATCGAAGTGGAAATCGGATTCTGAATCGGACGTAAAATAGCCATTTTTTAAAATTGCCTGTGGAGATGGTCGGTAGCAATTCGGCGCCAGGTTCCCCTGATGAGGACCCGAAATCAAACACTGATGCGAATTCGAATGCGAATGCCAGTGTGAATCCACCATCCGAAAGCGACGGTGCGTCGATACAAAACATTGCACGGAGGATGCAAGAATCGCTATCACTTGGAAAGAAACATAAGTTCTGGGAGACCCAACCCGTTGGCCAGTTCAAGGATCTTGGTGACACGAGCTTGCCGGAAGGCCCGATTGAATCGCCGATCCCCTCATCAGAGGTGAAACAGGAGCCGTACAATCTCCCAAGCCCATATGAGTGGGTTACATGTGATATCGACTCGGAAGAGACCTGCACTGAGGTCTACAATCTCCTTACCAATAACTATGTTGAGGATGATGAGAATATGTTCCGTTTCAATTATTCGAAGGAGTTTCTCAGGTGGGCCCTCCGCCCACCTGGCTACTTTAGGAGCTGGCACATTGGCGTCCGCGTCAAGGCCTCCAAAAGGCTGGTCGCGTTCATTACGGGTGTGCCCGCGAGGATCCGGGTCCGCGACAACGTTGTGAAGATGGCGGAGATCAATTTCCTTTGTGTCCATAAGAAGCTTCGATCGAAGAGGCTCGCGCCGGTTATGATTAAGGAGGTTACAAGGAGGGTTCATTTGGAGAATATGTGGCAAGCAGCTTATACAGCTGGGATTGTTCTCCCGACGCCAATCGCCACTTGCCAATATTGGCATCGGTCATTGAACCCGAAGAAGCTTATCGATGTTGGGTTTTCTAGGCTCGGGGCCCGCATGACGATGAGCCGCACCATCAAGCTCTATAAGTTGCCAGAATCAACGGCTACTCCTGGTTTCCGAAAGATGGAGTTACGAGACGTTCCAGCTGTGACGCGGCTGCTTAGGAATTACTTGAGCCAGTTTGTTGTGGCCCCTGATTTTGATGAAGACGATGTGGAGCATTGGCTTCTCCCAACAGAGAATGTCGTCAATAGCTACTTGGTCGAGAGCCCCGACACTCACTGAGATCACCGACTTCTGCAGCTTCTATACTCTTCCTTCGACAATCCTCGGGAATCAGAACCACTCCACCTTGAAAGCAGCCTATTCGTATTACAATGTGTCTACTGTGACGCCTTTGCTGCAGCTGGCGAATGATATGCTTATTGTGGCCAAACAGAATGATTACGACGTCTTCAATGCATTGGATGTAATGCAGAACGAGTCTTTTTTGAAAGAGCTGAAATTCGGTCCCGGCGATGGACAACTTCATTATTATCTTTACAATTATCGGCTAAGAAATGCCTTGAAACCGTCAGAGCTTGGACTTGTTCTTTTGTAGTTGGCGCTCATCCAAACTTGGGCAGGGGGTTCTCATGTTTGTGACTTGTTTACGGTTAACTGTGAAAATCACGCACTGCTGGGCAACAGATTGTTTATGATCCTTTCTTGTGTATCCAGGGTGGTCAAGGCATTTATCATTTATCAGACATCGAATATGTGTGGTTGTGACTGAAAGTTGGAGCACTGAAATGCTATTTCAGTCTGCTTGATTTCTTGGTTCCAGTTTGATATTTTCCTCTCTTATATTGCAGTCAATGGCACAGGCAAGATGTATGCGTAAACGCTGATGAATAATATATGTATCTATCATCATGCTGTTTGACAATTGCTAAGAGTTTTTCTTCAGGCATGGCATCCCTTATGCATGTGCTTCAAGGTAACATTTAATCGCTTAAATCTTTTGACTGTTCATGCTGAAGTTACTAAATTTAATTCAAAATATCAGCATCCTTTGTGCTTATGGTTCATATTTTATTACTTAGGCTGCGTTTGGTTGCACTAGATATCATGATATTTCATGATTAGTCAATCTAGCCTAGTGCAAATTTTCATGAAATTTTGTTCAACCAAACACTCCTGTAATTGGTGGTGATATGGGCATATATGCTCGAACAGTTTGGGTAGTAATACAGTTAGTGATAACCAAGAACGGTTAGTCTGTTTGCTTCTGTCGGTTGAGGTTTCCAAATTTTATTTCTACCCAATCAGTTGGGTTCTGAGGATTCTACAAATATAAACGGCTCCAAAATATTTGTAGAATCCTCAGAACCCAACTGATTGCACAGAAATAAAATTTGGAAACCTCCACCAATCAGTTGGGTTCTGAGGATTCTACAACTGATCGGGCTAAGTCGGGTTGGGTTACGGGCCGGGTTTGGGCTAAAAAGGTTGCCCATTTAGATTAATGGGTTGGGCTCAGGTTTAGGCCAACCCGAAACCCAACCTGCATATATACTGAATCAATGGGCCAAAATGACCTGACCCAATCAGTAACCCGAAACAAAAATATTTTTGCTATAGTTTCGATCCCTAGACCTCTTTAGACTTTTGTTTACGACTGTCCCTTTTGTTTTGTTTGATTAGAAATTTAGTGAAGTAATGAATGTTCAAGAATTCAAGTGGGCCTATGGTTTAAGAATCAAAACCATTGGTTTGTTGGATCCACGATGGCTGTTGCCAGGCCAACCGGGGTGGCTGTGGGCTGGTTGGTGAACCCATCCTAGTTTTGGAACAGTCTCGGACTGGGTATCGGCCTAGCATATATGGCCCAATCATATTTCGGCCGTGCTTGGGCTTAGGTCATTTTTAGCCTAATCTGGCCTGGGTCATGCCTGACGTAACGTGTACGTGTTCCATCTAACAAATATCCTTAAATATCCGTTTCAATCATCTGTAAAGCAACACATGCATCTTGCATGCCAACCGTTAGTTATTCATTTTTCTAATTGTCCATTGCTTTTACACATGTGCAGCCCACACAACGGATGGGGAGCATTCCCCTTCACAAATGGGGATTTGATCGATTGGGTCATACCCGGGCTCAACCAATATCTCGTCTCATGCATGGGTGTGTTGTGTGAGGATCGTGATGGGCTCCAAGTTGAATGTACATGTGTAAAAGCCTGATTTGTGGGCCACTACAAGATGGAGCAGTTATAGCGAATAGTTCCATACTGCAAACATGCTATGTTGGCACGTGGAGCATGATTTGGATGGCGAACCTTGCAAATGGCAAGGGTACTCCTCGTTAGTTGGGTGGAAATGGCTTGGGCTCGTCCGACCTTTGAGCCGGTTTGGCTGAGAGTCACGGCCCGTGGGTTTGATCTGGGCCTGAGTCCAAATAACTTAAAGGGAATGGAAATGGGATGCATCAATCTGGGCCCTGACTACCCAAGTCCGTTCCTTAGCTCATGTAATGGGCTGAACCTGAACTAAGGTTCGTTGGGCCCATTTGATACCCTAGTAACTAACAACTCTTTCCTTGCGTGTAGCAGAGGTTTGTTGATCCGACACGCTTTTGCAACCCATCCACCATTCATCCCAACGCACGTGCCACTGCAAGACTGTGCGAGATCTAACATGCCCGTTAGGTGGGACCGGTCCGGCCCTATACGTGCCTGCCACAAACTGGGCATGTCAGCCCATCTAATAGGTTACTCGTGGAAGGAAGTTGCGTGACTAGTCTAACATCTATAAGCCGTCCAATTTCCATGGTTGGCCGAGCCTCGCGAGACTGGGCTGGGTAATGAGTAGAAGTTCTCTCTAAATCGAGGCTGATCGTGCAAGTGTTATTGGTTTCTTCGTGTGCATACGTTATCTTGTTTGGATCGATGTGAGTCTTTGCCCATGGATTTTCTACGCTTCTGAGGTGTTCTTATGTGAATTGTTGAGAATGAGCCGGCAAAGTGGGCCATTCTATTGAGACTTGAGACTTAACTAACGCGCTGCTATCAAGTTTGTTTGGACTAGTTTGGATGCACGGAATCGTAAGGTGGAAAGAAACGCAAAAGGTTTTTTTTTTTTTTGCCCCCCTCCATTATGGTTTGGTTATGGAATTATGATTCCATGAAATCATGATGTTTGGGTCCAAGAGGAGGAAAGATTGGGACACCACAACAAGGTTCCTAATGTAGAACAAGTGATGTATCACTTTGTGGACCACAAGGATTAAAAGAAAACTAGCCAAAAGCCTTAAAAAAAAAGGCAGCCGAAATGCACATTATAACTTTAAATGACCATAATTTTGTAATTAGTTTTTCATCACTCACGTATGATATATTATTGGAAAACTATCAACAATCTTTATACCCTACCCATTAACACAACTCCTAAATGGCTTTGCAAAATTTAATTTTTATAAGCGCCATATTAGCATTTTAAGCTAAAATTTATTAAATAGGTTTGGGTCCACAATTTGGACCCATGGAACAAGTTCATGTTTAAAATTTTCATGTAATTACTAAAGTGGATGGAGTGTGTTTGTGTTTAAAAGTTCAACATAATTATTAGATGGATGGGTTTGGGACCTCCCAGGATCAACCCCACACAGCTTGACTCTGGACCTAATTTTTAAATGGGTCACTACTGCAAATTTTGGAAAAAGTAGGAAATAAGAAACCATTTGATAGTCTCCTAGCTGCTATCCTGGATGGGTGACGCCCCGCCCTCTCCACCTTCTGGTCCCATGTTCGAGACATGCTAACAGCACCACTTGGGTCTGATTGACTGTGTGGGTGTGTTGCAAAACTAACGGGTTGACTACCATTTAATAGAGAAATTTGGTATTAGAATATTATATTTGGTGGATGGATGGATGGCCATGATATACGATCATATTCACGGATGGCCATTGTATACGATTATTTATCATCTAAATTAATGTAATGAGCAAATAGAAAAAGAAAAGAAGATGCATGCAAGAAATTAATAGGTCCAGTTCATGAAACACATGACCCTTCTATACCCTGAATCGACTGATCAAATTATCAGCGGCTTATTTTGGGCTAAAATACAGACACGAGTATTAAACCCGTTTAAACTTCTGAGTAACCGTTTGAAGCCTTATTTGCCAGATTGCAGGCTATTGCCTCATCGTGTTCGAAGAACTGGTGGGCGTGTGTGTGTATTATTTTGAGTTAGTATACACACCCCCATTGTTAGTACACCCACCCCATGTTAGTCACACCACTAGAACAGGTATATGATGGCTTGACCGAGTAATGCCACAAGTGGGACCCACATTTGGGTGATCTAAGATGTTGATGGGTGGCCCCCATCATGAGAAGAGACATGCCTAATATCTCCACTATCATATAATTCGAGCCATTTGATGAAAATGGACAATTACAATGGATGGTTCACATTGACTTGAGGGCCAAATCAGATGGTTTAAAACATCTGTTAGGGAAATTTGGATACTCTTGTTTAAGCTGAGCAGAAAAATCCTACTTTACTTTACACCTTTGTTGTGGGTAAATCCGAGCTGACCTTAGGTGACGAGCTGACCTGACGACCTAAGACCTTCAGGACGACTTGACGACCTGAGACCTCCAAGACAACCTGAGACCTGACGACTTGGAACCTTCAGGACGATCTGACGACCTGCCGAGATCTTAAGCTTCAACCAGGAAAATAGGCGAAGGATCTGGAGAATCATCGGGGAATACGGGAACATCTCCCATAAGTACAGAACAGCCCAAGGATCGGGCTAATCCGAGAACCCCTCCCCTAAAATTATGGGTTCAAAAAGGGAATACAACTCTGCAACCTAAGTCTATAAATGAACAATGCCTCCTGATTATCAAGGTACGATACAAAAACTGATCTAAAGAGAGATATTTAATTTTTCAAGATCCAACTAACTTAGGCATCGGAGAGCTAACTGCTGGACCCCAGCCTCCTCCCTTAGCTTTCCTTTGTGCCCTACAGGGTCTAGGAAACCTTTAGTCCAGATCCAGATCACACATTTGCAGGAGATCAGTTGCATCCATCCGTCCAAGTTGGAGGTCACCTCATCTCATCTGCTGACCAGTTGGAGGTCACCTCATCTCATCCGCTGACCAGTTGGAGGTCACTTCATCTCGTCTGTTGACCAGTTTTCAGTATCAACAGATTGGAGCTGTCTATGGGAAGCCCTACTATAGGATGACCTTCCCTAGGATGACCTGTCTGAGGTCATTTACATAGCACATGTAAGAGGCCGAGCTGAGCTATCAGAGTACAGAGGCTGATGAGGCCGAGCTGAGCTATCAGAGCCCAGAAGTTGAGCTGAGCTATCAAAGCACAGAGGTTGACGAGGCCGAGCTGAGCTATCAGAGGCCGACGAGGCCGAGCTGAGCTATAATAGCCATAGACTAAGAGTCGAAAGACTGACCTGGGCAGTCAGAAGAATCTTAGACCAAGTGTCGAAAGACCGACCTAAGTAGTTGGAATGGCCCTAGACTAAGAGTCGAAAGACCGACCTGGGCAATCGAAAGAGCCCTAAACCAAGTGTCGAAAGATCGACCTGAACGGTCAAAAGAATCCTAGACTAAGAGTCGAAATACCGACCTTGGCAGTCAGAATGGCCCTAAACCAAGTGTCGAAAGATTGACCTGGGCAGTCAAAAGAGCCCTAGACTAAGGTCGAAATACCGACCTGGGCAGTTGGAAAGAGCCCTAGACCAAGTGTCGAAAGACCGACCTGGGCAGTCGGAAGAGCCCTGGACCAAGAGTTGAAAGACCGACCTGGGCAATCAAAGAAGAGCCCTAGACCAAGTGTCAAAAGACCGACCTGGGCAATCAAAGAAGAGCCCTAGACCAAGTGTCAAAAGACCGACATGGGCAGTCGGAATGGCCCTAGACTAAGAGTCGAAAGACCGACCCGAGCAATCGAGGAATAACCCTAGACTAAGAGTCGAAATGAACGAAAGAGTCGGACCAAAACGTGAGGTATCTAGAGGACACCTCTATAATTGGCAGATCCTACGGGCCACCCTACCATGCCGACCTCATGCAGTTGGCCAAATTTAAATGTCAGCTCATCCATTTCTCTTTACTCCCAAGCTGAGCAAGTCAGGCTCGAGAGTAGGGGGGCTTCTGTTGTGAGTAAATCCGAGCTGACCTCAGGTGACGAGCTGACCTGACGACCTGAGACCTCCAGGACGACCTGATGACCTGAGACCTCCAGAACGACCTGCCGAGATCTTAGGCTTTAGCCAGGAAAATAGGCGAAAGATCTGGAGAATCGTTGGGGAATACGGGAACATCTCCTATAACTACGGAACAGCCCAAGGATCGCTCTAATCCGAGAATCCCTCCCCTGAAATTACGGCTTCAAAAGGGGAATACAACTCTGCAACCTAAGTCTACAAATGAATAATTCCTCCTGATTATCAAGATACGATACAAAAACTGATCTACAGAGAGAGATTTAATCTTTCAAGATCCAACTAACTTAGGCATCGAAGAGCTAACGGCTAGACCCCAACCACCCCCCTTAGCTTTCCTTTGTGTTCTACAGGGTCTAAGAAACCTTCAGTCCAGATCCAGATCGCACACCGCAAGAGATCAGTTGCATCCATCCGTCCAAGTTGGAGGTCACCTCATCTCATCTGCTGACCAGTTGGAGGTCACCTCATCTCATCCGTTGACCAGTTAGAGGTCACCTTATCTCGTTTGTTGACCAGTTTTCAGCATCAACAACCTCTCTGATTGATCCAGTCCATGTCAGCTTAACGGTGTAGCGTTGCTATGCACTAACACCATCAGGCTCACGTAGACCATTCAAGTCGGCAGCAACAGGGTTCTCTGCTCGTCCATGATCCACCGAGGTGGGTAGGACCCTTGATTATGGAGCTCACAGTGATGTATGTATCTTAAATCCACACCATTCAACCATTTTGAAAGCTCATTTTAGGGATTATCCCTAAAATGAAGTTGACTCAAATCTTAGGTGGACCACACCAAATAAACAGTCATGATTGAATCTCTACCATTAAAAACTTCATGGACTCCACCGGAATGTTTATTTGCCATCCAACCCATTAATAAGGTCGCAAACACCTAGATGAAGAGACCACATAAATATCATCTTGATCCAAAGCTTTTGTGACTCATAGGAAGTTTTTAATGGTCGATCACCTCTGTTTCCTGTACAATGGCCCATCTGGGATTTGGAACTGCTTTATTTTTTTGGATCATCCCCTAAAATGAACTTTCAATATGGATGGACGGCGTGCATGTAGTCACATAAATCACAGTGGCCCCACAGGCAGGGTTCCCACCCACCTAGATCCGGGATTTCACCTAATCCGCTCTCGTAGCGGGTATGTCACACCACCTAGGGCACACCACACCGCATGTTCAGTTGCGAAATCTCAGCTTTGGGATTTTCATTTAATTTGATGGGGGAGATGAGTCGACATCACTGACTCTTTGCGCGAGTTAAGTGTTACCACAGGAACAGCTTAGTAGGTGTTACCCCTACTGTGTGGGGCCCATTTTGATTTTTTTTTTTTTATATATCTACGCCGTCTATCTGTTTTTTCATATCATTTTAGATTGTGATCTAAAATCATAAGAAGATTCAAATCTCAAGTGGACCATACCATAAGAACAAGTGATGAATAACAATTAAAAACATTTTGTGGGCCACAAAAGTTTTGGATCAATTGGATATTTATATTTTCCCTTCATCAAGACCTTATTTACATTATCAAGAGCTTGGATTGCAAATAAAAATTACCAAAACCTTACGATAGGTGCTTTGGAATTTTTAATGATGGGGCACTCAATCACACTGTTTCTATTGGTATGGTCCACTTGAGATTTGGATCTGGATGATTTTTAGAACATCATCCGGAAATGGGCTTTAGAAACGGATGGACGGAGTGGATATACAAAATATCATCCATGTGGGCCATATGGTAGGGGTAACACCCACTAAGCTGTTCCCGGGGTAACACCCATCAGATGGAAAGTTTGAATAGTCCTAGACATTTTTCGGACAATAAGAGTGTGACACGTGGAATTTTCCATATCAATCCAGCTGCTGAGAAGTTTGACCGTTCACCCAAGAATAGTTTGGCAGATTTAACTCGGCATGCAATCCGTTCTTTATGCCATCGTGCTCGTTGCGTTAGGATACTTACACCCCGTTTGGCACCTTGGATTTGTGGTAAATGAGAGTATTTTGAATTCATACGACTATCTTTTCCGTCTGGCAGCTAGCGTTGGATTTGGGGCAGTTGAAATCCAACGTATTTCAAATCTCCCTTTTAGTGTGTTTTTAAATCCACTAACATGTTGTGATTGAGTTGAGAGGAAATTGTTGAGATTGAATTGAGAGGAAATGCTATTTTTGCCTCCCTTTAATTGAGAGTTACACATGTAATAAAGATGTCTGTAAGCTATTAATCCATGAGAAACATGGCACCTGTATGATATCTCAGAATAATTCAATTATCGGCTGTGATATTAAAATCATATTAATAGAATGATCTTAACCATTTAAATGTTGGACATTTAAATGACGGTTAAAAAATATCAGTGAGTTGTCTATTTGTGATCCTTACATTTGCAGCCCACCCAAGGCTCAGAATTCTCACTCTTTTTTTTTTTGGTCAAAGTACATATTTTAATGGGCTTATTACAACCATCTTAACAAATATGACATATATATACTAATTTAAAGTATGAAAACTAATTTACTTAACCAAATCTAAGTCATGTGAATATTCATAAAACTCCGATGCCCTACAATTACAAGCTCCAAATAGGAGATTTGGATTCGGGTCCATTTCAGCTGAACACAAATGAGAATTTGGAATCACCTTAATTCCAATGTATTTATGATTAGATTCCAATGCATTCCAAATCCAAGCTCTCAAACGAGCCACTAAAGAATTCAATGGTGGGAATTGAATGCCCATCATTGAAAACTTCCTGAGCCCATCGTGATATTTTATTTGCCATCCAACCTGTACACAAGGACACAGATTTGAATGAAGGATAAACAGAAATATAAACTTGATCCAAAAATTCAGTGGGCCCCAAGAAGTTTTCAATGGCGTGCATTCAATCCCCACTGTTTTCTGTGGTGTGGTCCACTGGAGCTTTGTATCCGCTTTTTTTTTTTTTTGGATCATGCCTTAAAATGAGATGTAAAAACGGATGAACGGCACGCATAAACACATACATCAGAGTGGGCCCCACAGAATTTTGGGCCATGTCGTGCCACAGGGGGATACGGTGGATACGGAAGAACAGGAATACGGTAGTTCCATATCTCCACAGGACATGTGTCAGGACTATCAATGAATCTGGTCCATCCATGTACTCGCTCTTAGCATGGATGGACTATGTGTCAGAAATCAAACATATCTGACAATCCTATCCATTTGATATGGGCACTAAAACAGACGGTATAAAATAAAAACTAATTAACGATCAAATATTCAAAAGGGTAAGAAACAGATTTGCAGAATGCGGATTGAGTTTGAATCACAAGCCATTCAATCTACAGCCCAGTAGATGGGTGGACCCGATTAATACATGGACCCGACGCTTGCACCGTGGAGAGATCCGGTTATCCTACCGCATGATCCATTGCCACTCCTTTGGATTTCTGTGGGAGTCGAACTCCGAACACATGATCCAGTACCACTCCTTTGATGTCTCGATCTTGACCATCCACCTGGAGGGCTTACGTTGAATTGATCATGGTCAAAAAGTCACTTCAATCGGGTGATCATAACCATCTCATCCATGATCCAGTACCAGTCATTTGTACACGTGGTTGATCAGATGGTCATGATCATCTAATCCAGGCGACTTTTGAGCAGGAGGACAATCCAGATCAATCAAGGTGGGGCCCACAAGTCCCATGGATACAAACTAGTGGAGCCTACCAAAAGAGGGTGGGAATATCAGGAGCGGATTAGGTGAGACCCCGGATCCACCGAGGTATGGTGGGACCCCTGACTGTGGGGCCACTGTGATGTATATGACTACATCCACGCCGTCCATCCGTATTGAAAGTTCATTTTAGGGCATGATCCAAAAAAATGAAGCAGTTTCAAATCCCAAATGGGCCATAGTACAGGAAACAGTGGTGATTGACCATTAAAACCTTCCTGTGGGCCACAAAAGCTTTGGATCAAGATGATATTTATGTTGTCTCTTCATCTAAGTGTTTGTGACCTTATCAACAGATTGGATGGCAAATAAACATTCCGGCGAAATCCATGAAGTTTTCAATGGTAGAGATTCAATCAAGACTGTTTCTGTGGTGTAGTCCACCTAAGATTTGATTCAGCTTCATTGTTTAGATAATACCCTAAAATGAGCTTTCAAAATGGTTGGACGACGTGGATTTAAGACACATATATCACTGTGAGCCCCACAGTCAGGGGTCCCACCCACCTCAGTAGATCCGGGGTCTCACCTAATCCGTTCCCAGGAATATCAGTTTCCATGAAAGTCAGTACCTTTGATTGGTGGTAAGAAATTCAAAAAAGGACATCTCTGAAACCAAAATTTACTTCTTGACCTGACCAACTCCTTGTCTCTTTTGCATCCCAAATCTTAAAACAGTGGTGATGATTCTTCAGCCCTACGTGGTATAGTTATCTGTCAATCCATACCGTCCAAATTAGTGAACTTCTCGTGGATGATGGATATCTTAAAAGTTACACTGAAAGATAACAGTAACTACTGATTTTTCTTTAGAAATCTGGACCGCACGGTATTTTACTCTTAACCATCCATTTGATGGCCATCACTTGGATGTTAGGAATTCTTTGTCAGTGTGAGATATAATTCATCCTCAATGTCTCCCCCAGTTTCGATGGTCTGGATTACCGAACATGAATTCCACACGTGAGGAGGATGAATCATCACTATTTTCAAAATGGTGGTAAACTATCTTAGGAGTCTTACGTATAAGCTCATTTAACATAAACCAACCAAAGTGCGTGGATTTCCTAAATCATCATTTGAGATAGCGAAAAGCTTTGTTACTCTGGCAGACTATTATAGATGATGCGCAGGCACTTAGAAATTGCAGAATTGCGAGAGAGAAAAAAAAAAGCAATTTAAATTGTACATAAAACAAAACGAAGCTTATTTGATTATGTGACTAAGAAAGGACGTTTATCGACGGTTGAAAATGAAAATACCCGGTGGTCTTTTTATTTTTTGGTTTTTTTTTTTCCGGTTAGTCCTGCAACGCACCCACCCAGTCAGTCATGCAACAGACCCATGAGTGCTGTCAGTTGCGTGGATATTTCACCACTTATGGTTTTTATTTCAACAAGCAATCGTCCACAAATTAGAAGTTAGTATTGTAAAACCAATCTTATTTTGGGATTGTAATTTGGACCAGTTTGTTTTCATTCTTCCGGTTGTAAATGTACATAGGCAGATAATTATTATTATTTTCTGTGTTTAATAAAAATCTGTAATTACTCCCTGTAAAAAGGGTATGAAAAGGACCCACATATATTCATGGGCCCCATTGTGATGTCGGTAAAATATCTATGCTGTCCATCCATTTTATCACAACATTTTAGGGTGCAAGCACAAAAACGAGGCAGATCCTAAGCTCCAATGGCCTACACCATAGAAAATCATCGTCATAAAAAGCTTTTAATGATAGTTGTTTAATCCACTATTCTATGTGGTGTGGTCTACTTGAGCTTTGGATTTGCTTCAATTTTAGGTCCATGTCCTAAAATTAACTCACAAAATGGATAAACGAAGTGGATAAACGATTTGTATCATAGTAGGACCCACAAAAAAATCATACTCTTTTTATTCTTCTAGCACAAAAAGTAAACGTGAATTATCATTGTTGGAAAATGTATAGGTAAATACATTGCAAATAATGATTACTCGTTTACAGTGTACTTACCTCATGCCTTAAGGTTGGTTTGTTTTTTCATTTCCCCAACCATAAATGCATATAGGTAGGTAATTATTATTATTTCTTGTATTCCACAAAAATCTATAATTCTTCGGTGTAAAAAGGTATAAAAAAGACCCACATACATTTGTGGGCCCCATTGTGATGTTAGTGAGATATCTCTGCTGTTCATCCATTTTATCGAAACATTTTAGGACATGAGTTTAAAAATGAGGCAAATTTGAAGCTCAAGTGGCCCACACCATAGAAAATTGTGGTCATAAAGGGCTTTTAATGGTAAGAGTTCAATCAAATATTATGTGCGGTGTAGTCCACTTGAACTTTGAATTTGTATCAATTTTGGGAACATGCCTTAAAATCAACTCACAAAATAGATGGACAGAGCAAAAAAGCCATTTGTATCATAAGTAGCCTCATAAAAAAAAACACTCTCCCCGATATGCATGCATAAAAAGCAAACGTAAATAATTATTTTTGGAAAATGCGTAAGTAAATACAATGTAAATGATCATAATACATTTACAAGGTATTTACCTCATTGAAATGAAAACAAACATGCCGACAGTGGGCTCCACAATTTAGTCGGTTTGATTCTAGATGATCTATGCCACGCATGCAATTTCGGAGTGCTGTATCAAGCGTTGTTCTCTGCCTGAGTATCATAGAACTTGCCTTTCAGATGGCAACGACAATTGCTGACATTTTCTGTCCATACTTCCAACCTGCATGGCTCATCTGATGCGGTCCAACTTGGCAACCTAGCAAATTGCATTTTCCTTTGCATAAAATTACAGAACTACCCTTTTGCTTGGACCTTAACATTGTTAGTTCCAGCCCCATAATGGTTATTTTATATGAAGAGAGATTATTAAAGAAAATTAAACTCCCTACATTCCATTGTACCCCAGCTTATCATGCAACTAATCCCTCCCGCCAATGTGTTAAGTTGGTAGGACATCTGAGCCATGCAAATGGTTATATGCACCATGAAATTCACCTGATGCAAAAATCACTCCAAACCATCGATCATGTGGGCCACGCCACGGATATACATAAATGGCCGACGGTCTACCTTGATGTACAAGATTGGCCCACATAATTAGTGAATCAGCCTGATTTTTTAGAATGGTGATCCTCAGGTAGGGCCAACTTTTTCACCCATTGGATGTCCTACACATGTGATCCGTTGATAGGAAAATCAGGCCACATGGTAAGTTAGGATGCAACCAACTGTAGCTGATTTCGGTTATGGTTGTTGAAAGCACCCAACTAAGAACTGACCAAATTCATTTGTAGGGATGGAAACATGAGTTTATGGTAGTAAAAAATGGTGCTCATAAAATATAAAATAAGAGGTTTATATGATAATTTAATCCAAAGAAACGGCGTGTTGTCTGTGGACCCTAATTTGTCATTTGGTGATCTAAATTGTTCATCTAGTGCGCCATTAAGGAAAGGAAGATCTCGAAATCTCCTCAATCGAATAGTCTATCGATTCAACTAGTGGCTTGCTTGTTCATATTAAAATTGATGCTCAATTAGATGATTAACATCAGAGTATTTGGGAAACTTTTGGGATATCAATGGATCCCACAATATGAACATTTTGGACCCGATTCCGATTCGATAGTGACCCTCAATTGGATGATCCCATACGCGTGGGTATTGATCGATGCTTTGTGGACCCCACCATGATGTATGTGTTGTCCATCCATTTTGCTAGCTCATTTTAGGGCATGAGCCCAAAAATGTGGTAAATTTAAATCTCAAGTAGATCACACCATAAGAGACAATGGTGATTGGATGCCCACCATTAGAAACTTCATAAGGTCCATTGTAATGCTTATTTTCCATCCAACCTATTGATTAGGCCACACAGACCTCAACGAAGGGAAAATACAAATATCATTTTCATACAAAATAAAATGGATTTACGGTGTAGAGAACACACAGACATCATGGCAGGGCCCACAATGAGTGTTGTGTCACACCAAAAAAATTATCCCATTAGGTAGAGTGACCAAAGAGTATATGAAGCTACTTTTCATCATCCCCAGTTGATGTAGGACTAACCCAACACAGAGCTTTTCAAGCAACCATTAGCTCCAATGTTGGTGTTGGAGGGGTCACCACCAAATCTAAGTATGTTTGGATCACCAAACAGCGGTCCCACATGTGTATTTTAAGATATTCTGAACCTAGTAATTCATTTACAAATTCATGGGGGCTGCTATGTTGGGCTAATTTTACCCTTGCAATTAGTCACAATGAGGGTCCTAAACTTTTTAAAGTAAGATGTTTGTATCATTGCAATTGAGATGCTTTGCCATTTCAATTATTCGATGCAGGTAGCTTGCCTCACTCTCTTTCCTATTTAGCCTGTATTAATTGTAGCACTAGGGAGTTCATATAACAAAGGTTGTGTGGTACCTAATGTAATCATTGTATGACCTACAAAACATACAATTCATACATCCGTTGCATTGCCTCATGTGATTAAGAAGTTAGCACAAAAGTAAATAAAATCTAAAACTTAAGTGGACTATAACACCACAAAAAAGTAGAGATGAATTGCCTATTGGTAAAATTATTTTAACTCTAATTTTTGTCTTTCTTTCTGTGTAAGCTGCACCTATGTGTAACTAACACACACACACACACACACACACACACGCATGCACCCACCCCACACACTCTCACTCCCTAGTTGCATATTTCACCCCCTATGAGTTTTGAACCCAAGACCTCTTGTTGAAACTCTAAAGAGTTGCCCTCGTATCTCTCGTGGTTTTTCCCCTCTCCATACTCTCTCAATATGCATTTCACAAGTGCAAGTCATAGGTTGGAAATAATAGCTTAGAAGGGGAAAATATCATCATCCTTCTCGTCAGTCTTGGTGTTATAGTTTAGACTTACCATTCTTATTTTGTAAGTCACATCTTATACATGAAATATCATTATTGCTTGGTAGAAGTTCAACAAAAATCAACCAGAAATAAATCAAGAGTTAAAATTGCATTTTCTTCTGGTTGAGGGGCATGGAAGCTAATTTTCATTTCTCAGCTTTTCCTTAAGAAACCGGGGACTTTCATTTTTCCCCAAAAGAGGGTTAAATCAATTTCCAAGGCAAGAAAGAGGACACAACGTGACAATTGAAAGGGACACCACATGAAATCCATATGTAAATTGGAATTCAAAGCAAACAATGGTAGAAAAATCAGAATTCATTCCATTCCACGAGAATTTAATCATTTTCATCTATCTATATTGTAATCTTCCAAAGACAGCCACAAAGCTTGACCAGGGAAGTTGATTTGACCAGGTAAGTATTTTGATAGAATGCAGGGCCATACATCATAACTACCATGCAGGTCCACATTCCAATGGTCAGATGCCACACATGTAATCAATCTGGGCCATTGATTAACTTGTACAGACTACACTGTGTGAGCATTCATATGCTAAAAAGGTTCCTATGACTGTTAAGTGACTCACACTAACATTAAATGTGAAGCATTGGACATTTTTTTGTACCACCAAACAAGGGTGAACTGTGTGATTAGTGGACCAATATTATTTTATTGTCTGGAGTGTTCATAGCGTACTACAGTAACTGATGAATGGTCAAGATCATCGGCATGCATAAGGCCCACCATTCTATCAAAACTCAAGAGTGGTAAATACCAGTTCTTAAAATATCTCCCTAAGACCCCCTTCCTTTTTTTAAGCTCTTCCATCTCAAAGTCAGAGACATTAACCTTGAACACCCCAAAAGGCAAAACCTCAGTCCCCATTGTAACCTCCCCACAAGCAGCTCTTCCCTTCTTTATGGCTTTTTAGGTCTGACCTCCTAGTTTTTATGGCTTTCATTTTCCCCCTCTCTTTTTGGAGAAATACACCAAAGTGCAGTGAATGATATGGATGCAATAGCTGAGAAATTGCATAGGTGGCCCATAAATAATTTAAATTAAGCCATCCAAATTATGGGTATTAATTTAGATGTATAATGAACAAAATATTACTCTAATCCGGTCACCTCATTATTAGATTGCTGGACATTTATTGGACGGTTTAAAATGACAATATCCTATGGTCTTATTTTAGAAAACAAGTGTCCATGAATCAGAGGTTAGGATTATTACGACTAGTTTGAATTTTAGGTTGTCACTCACCAACAGCGGTTTCCATAATTTAGTCGGTTTAATTTGAGTTAATAAATGCCACGTGTACCATTTCTATGCGCCTGCGTGTCAAGCAGCCTATCAAATAACTCCACTTCATTTTATTATAATCTTTTGGAGGTTTGATCTTTCCCCCCTAAAGTTGATAATGCTACCCCCACAAGAGTAATGAGCATAATCAAAGCATTTATAGCACAACAACAATGTTTAATAACCAACTAACCTTGTAGGAGTGGAAATATCAATTTCGGAGGATTGAGATGATACTTACCCTTTATGGCATTTGATTCTTCATGTCTGGAAAACTTGGGGGTCATCTGGATGCCTATCAAATGTAAAGGGATTATGGGTAATTGGAATGCAAGGACTGTTTGCATACTTGCATGGCTTTATGGGTTGTAAAAACAAGACAACTTAACATACATAATAGAAAATAATAGTTGCTATACACCTGTGATATGTGGGGCCCAGTGGTAATATGTACAATTCATCTATTCTATCCATCATTTGCTTCTCTTGATGCTCTCCTATAAACCCCAAAAAAGCAACTTTTTCTTAGTTTAGTACACAGTCCATTGTTAGTACACCCACCCTCACAGTTAGTCACACCGCAATGTTAGCTACCCCATTGTTAGTACACCCACCCTCATAATTAGTCCCACCACAATGTTAGCTAAAAAAACACAACATGTTCGCCTATAAACAAATTACCACTTAAAAGCTAAACATAATTACATTAAAAAATTTGCACTTAAAACTCTTTTCAGATATAAAGTATTTACAATTTAAAATTTTAAAAGCATCCAAATAAATTCTTAAATACTTTAACAATGTGATAGATGATATGCATGTACACACTCTAATCCATAGCTCAAGTGGCAGACCGAGTGAAGATAACCTCATTTCAACATTGAGGTCTTAGTATCGATTTCCAAGTCGGGGCGGCTAACATTGAGGTGTAACTAACAGTAGGGGTGGGTATGCTAACAATAGGGTGTGTGTGCTAAGTAAAAAAAAAAATGGTATGCATGTACTCATAATTGCAGACATGGTATACAAGTAAATCAAATTAAATGGTCCAAATGACGGGTGCTTGTTAGAAATTGGACTGGTTGAAAGATTTTAATTTTCTGATTGGTGGGCATTTGCTTGTTTATTTGCTTTAACCGTCCATTAGATGTTTACTAATGGAAGTGGATTATGTGGTATGCCACACCGACTTGATACTATGTTGACGTTACAAAGTTTTGTGGGTCCACTGTGATGTATGAGTTATATCCACGCTGTCTATTCATTTTTGGAGATCATTTTAGGGCATGAGCAAAAAATGAACCAAATCCAAACTTCAAATGAGTCGCACCATAGACAGAAGGGGGTATTGAACGCCCACCATTAAAAACTTCTTTGGGAACACAAAAGTTTTGGATCCAACTGATATTTGTGTTTTCCCTATACATCGTGGTCACTATGACATTATCAACAGGTTTAGTGGCAAATAAACATTATGGTTGGCCTTAAGAAGGTTTCATCAATGGGCGTCATTGTCCCCGTTGCTTTATGTGGTGTGGTCCACTTGAGGTTTGGATCTGGCTCAAAAAATGGGCCCATGCTCCAAAATGATCTCGGAAATACATATCTCATGGTGGGCCCACATAACTTTTTGCCACATCAACACACCACACCATGCAATCCCTACTAATTGGCGAATTGAAACATTAGTAGAGCGTGGCTTTTGGATTATGGCCCATCTAAATGAGCCCTGCGATCTCAGACGGTTTAATTTTGGTTACATGCATGCTACATATACACTTTCTCCTGCTTGAGCATGAAGCATCACACTTGCCAGAGTATCAAAGTTTATACTCTGCTAGAGAATGTCACTTGATATACCGGCACTCTGAAGCGACACTAAATAAGTTAAATTGTGGGAAACATTGCCGCCACTATGTCATAGTAAAAAAATCAGATTGGTTGAACAATCTCAACCACAGTAGAGTCGTAGACATGACCTAAGACATCTCAAAATTAACGAAATTGAAGAACGCATTGCCTCTGGGCCAGTCCCAAAATCTGATTGGTTGGCCAATCCTAACCACTGATTCGTCGACACTTGTTTGTCGCAATTGGATATTTTTCATTTTTAATTGCCCAATGAATGTCCACTAATTATAGTTAGATAATTAAATGATCTTAACTTTTTGTTCTTGATACATCTAAATTTGGGTTATATTTGGACAATTAATTTTGATTTAATTGTATGCTACACATGTAATTCCCAAGCAATTTTGAAGCGCCTTCGTATCATTCATTGCACTCTACCAGAGTATCAAAGCTTTTATCATGAAGTGACAAGCACCCAAAATTTCAGTCAAGCATCTCATCTACGGGGTTTTTGTTGCAATAGCCCTGTGGTGTGGCTATTTTTACTAAAAGTCTAATTTCTTATCATCTCATCTTTTTTGGCCTTTTGACGAAAAAAAAAAAGAAAATTTTACAGTCAAGAATGCCCCTCTGACTACCCTGTGCTCAGGTTATCTATAGTGCCCAGGAGGGATCGGTCGCAGGGGCATTTTCGACCATAAATTTGCAATTCTCTTCAAAAGGTTAAAAAAGATAAACCAGATGAGAAATTAGACTTTTAGTAAAAATAACCACACCGCAGGGCTATCACAGTAAAAATCCTGCGGATTGGGTGCGGCATGGCCTCTTCAAGACGCTGCAGCCCTTTTGATGTATGTATTCTATATCCATGCCGTCCATATGTTTTTTCAGATTATTTTAAGACATTATCCCAAAAATAAAGAGAGAATCAAATCTCAGGTGTACCATAATATAAGAAACAGTGGTGATTGAATCGTCTTGCATTAAATATTCCTAGGGCCCACCGTAATGTTTATTTTTCATCCAACATTATTATAATGTCACGTAAACCTGGATGAAGTAAAAAAACAAATATCATTTTGATCCAAAACTTATGGGGCCCATTCATTATCAATCGCCATTGTTTACCATGATATCGTCCACTTGAGATTAGGATCTGCTTCATTTTTGGGCTCATGCTCTAAAATTATCTGGAAAAACTGATGGACGGTGTAGATATAGAATACATACATCAAGGTGGGCCCCACGGTAAGGGCCGCACCGTCTTGGCTAAGGACGGGCCGCACCTCACCTAATCCTTTCCCACTGCGTCTGTACTGCAGGAACAAAAGACGAAAGCTCTACAAAAGGCCACCAACAAAAGGAAAATAAAATAAGAATAAAAGCATCCAAACACGCCCATTTGAGCTGTTTCCAATTGGAAAATTCCAAGAGACCCACCACCACCATATTTCCTCATCTAATCCCTCTCTCTCCCTCTCTCTCTGTCATGGAAGATTTCAGATCAAAGTCCTGTGGAGACGGAAGGATGCAGATGGAGGTGTATGGAACCATGCCTCCATCATCTGATCTGCATGATCTCAGGTGCTACAGTGCTTCATATACATCTGCCCAAATGCCCAAAGAGCTGAAATTCAAGAAAGGGAAGACCAATGGTGGGTCTTCTTCTTCAAAAGGGTGGGGTTTCAATGACCCTGAGCTGCAGAGGAAGAAGAGGGTTGCAAGCTACAAGGTGTATGCTGTAGAAGGGAAGATGAAGGGGTCTTTGAGGAAGAGCTTCAGATGGCTCAAGGACAGATACACACAGATGGTTTATGGGTGGTGGTGATTCTTCGGTGGGATGTTCTGTGGCTGAATCTTTCCATTTCTGCTTTTATCTGTTCTTGGATTTTTGTTTGTGTTTACGATCCGTGGAATCTGATCTCACTAGAAACCTAGTTCTGTTTCTGGGTCTTTAATGATATGATGATTTGGTTTGTTTCTGGTGGATTTCTTCTCTTTCTTTGTAAATTTGGTTACAGAAAGTTCTGTGATATTGGGCATCTTTCTCTCTGTCTTTAATTCATTTGGGCTTTGTTTTAGGAGTTAGGTTCAGTGAATGAGGGGAATTTGGTGAAGCATATCTCATCATAATTGAATCTCTGTGGGGTTTCCTGATATCGGCAGTTGATTTTGAGACCACATATGAATATATCTTTCTTTTTGTCAATTGGATTCATATAACTCTTCATGAATTTATCTTTCTCACCATCAAATAGGTTTGTGTATGATGGGAATTTGTTTAGCAGATCCCATCAAAATCCCAATCTTTGTGGGGTTTCCTGAGAGGTGATGGTCACATATTGAGCTTGTTTCTCTCCTTGAATTTATCTTTCTTTTGTGTCACTTGGGTGTTGGGTATGATGGGAATTAATGCAGTTGATCTTATGAAAATGCAATCGTGGGGGTTGGCTCTATTCATATGCATTCATCTTTCTTTCTCTTTCTGACATTTGGTCTTTTTGCATACAATGGGAATTCATGAAGTTGATCTCATCAAAATCCAAATTTTCTTGATGTGTATGTGTACATTCATCTGGGCTTTGCGTGTCATGACAATGCATGTAACTTATTTATATATGTACGCGGTTCCTCTGCGTGGATTTTAATTGGGAATTTCTGGTTTTGCTTTATATGTTGAATCGGTGGTTTGATTATAGAGATTTTTAGTTTAATGGTTCTGTCATATGTTGGTTGAAGTTCTTCCTTTTTAATTGATTTTATTCGAGGGTTTCTGATTTCTGAGCTTCTGCCCCACAAGAGATACGGTTTTCGATTGCTGAATCCTGGGTTGGTATTTTCTGGGTTTTGGACCTCAAGTGGCTTTTATCTTTAACCATCACTCCACATTAGTCATGTCCAGGTTCAGGTGCCAGTTTCTGTCTTTAATCATCGATAGAATTCCAAAATTGCATTTCCTTTCAGTTTCCTACCTTAAAACTTGAGAAGAATGGAAGAATGAGATGTCCACATCATTTGTTGTTAGGTAATGTTCTAGTTAGGGATGTTTTCATCTCCAGTCAGAAAAAGGATGCATCGCATGAGTGCGTAAGCTCGCAGACTCATGGTGGATCACCTGTATCTGAGTAAATGATTCAGGCTGCGTTTGGATGCACAATTGAATTGGATTGCAATAATTGGTTCAATGAAATGGAAAAGACCAATTTATAATTACATTCCCTAGTATTCATATTTTACTAGGCTCCAAACTCTAGTTACGTTTGCTTTCAATTTGAGCGCCACTTCTCATTACAAATACTAGGAAAGATTGTTACAGTTTAGTCATTTTCTCGTTATTGAAGTGAATTGAACTGAATCTTCACAGTTTAATCGTGTTGCGCATCCTTGCCAAAGAAGTTCTTGAAATGTCTGTATGTGATTTGCATCCTTCTCATGATCTATGCAAGATAGATAAGACTGTAGATTACAGGCTTTGGGTGACCGATTGGTGATCATGTATATTCTTACGAACCTCTTCCTTTATCTTTTCTACTGTGAGGAACTTATTCCCATCCGACTCTGAAAGCAATTCTTTGCGCAATTGCTGTGGGATATATGCCACTGAAAAGTTGCATCCTTTTTTCATGGGTTTGGGTTCTTGATATTTTTTGAGAAGATGACAAGATATAGCAGAAGAAGGTGGCCTTATTGTCACTCCCTGCAGCAAATGAAGAACCAAATGATGGACAACAAAGAACACAAAGAAGTAAAATGATCAAAACACTGGCCAGATCACCCCAATACAATAGACTTCCAGTTAGAGGTGGGAGTTAGAGGTGGGCATCCAGTTGAGTTGGACCGAGTTTGGGCTGACCCGATCCGATCCGTCCAAGAAAAAGGCTTGAACTGAGTTGGATCAGACTCAGTACTGAGTCAGCCAGGCCTGAACTGATCTGAACCGTTCATGGCTTGGTCTAATCCAATCCATGTCCGACCCAGTCACAGGGACCGAGTTGGATCGAGTAAGACCCAAGTCGGGTCAAGTTCATCTATAAAATAAAAAAAAGTCCCAAATTTCATCATTTAACCAATAATCAACAAAAATTCCCAATTTTTTATAATAATAATAATAATAATTCATACCTTATAGTTTTCGGGTGCGGGCGACGGACGGACGGCCAGATGAGGAGGAGGAGGAGAGGGAATGAGGAGGAGAATGATGGCCGGCCAACCAGGTTGGGCAGCAGCAGTAATCGTCGGGAGCATCAAAGCGCGAGGGTAGGGCAAATACTAAATGGGTAAATGCCTCGCAGGGTATGGTAAATGTTAGGTTTTTTTTTTAAAGTTATATACTCAATACCGAATCGGATCGGGTTTCGGGTCAGTTTTCTTTCGATTCGAATCTGGGTTAGGTCGGGTCGGGTCGAGTCGGGTTTAAGGATAATTCAGGACCTAGTCGAGTAGAATTCAGATCCAGGATTTAATACTCGACCCGGCCTGACTCAGACCATCGGACAGTTCTGAATCGAGTTTGAACGGTTCGGCCAAGTCAAGTCAACTGAGTTGACCCAACCCGTGCCCAGCTCCACTTCAGTTACTTCAAATATTAGAAAATGAAAACCATGGAAATTCCAGGAGGCCAATGACCCATCCCAGAATCAAAGAGAATAGAGTAGACCAAAGTCGTCTTTGGGGCGCTCTGTCCTTGAAAAATTCTCATATTCCCTTCTTCAATAACCCCGAAATGATAGTGAAGGGCAACAGAGCCCATAAACATTTTTAACACTCAGAAAAAGGATTAGAAGACCAGCCTGCCTCTAACCTCAAACAAAGGCCTTTCTAGGACCCATCCTGACTCGAAACTTTAAAAAATGTTCCCAACTGTCGCTGGCTACTGGACAATGTAAGAAAAGGTGGTCCACTGATTCCTCGCCTTTCCTACACACGATGCACGTATTAACCATCCATATTCCTCTTTTTCAGATTATCCATTATAGCCAGGATTTTATTGGCGATGGCTAACCAAGCGAAAGCTTGCACTTGAGGAGGAATGTGGGCTCTCTGTATCTTCATGCAAGCTGATTTGTTTAGTTTAGAGAAGATAGATTTGGTGGAGAAGCACCCATTTGCTGTCAAGTTCCAGTACTTGGTATCTCACACGAAGTGTCAATGCTAACTTGGAAAGCACTCCTTTTAGAGGGTATCTATTCCATCCTACAAGTTGGTGATCTCCTTGATCTGGTCTTTGTAGGGGAATGATCACATAATGTCATGTTGTGAGTTCCCATACATTTCAGCTTGTGCGGGCCCACTGTGGTGTCTTTATAATCCAAACCATGCACCAAGTGCACTGAATCATGTTCACCATACATCTGGAAAATCTCGATGATCCGAAGCTCAGTTGAACCACACGCCAAGAGACATTGTAAATCGCGCCGTGAAAGCTCAAATTCATGTCTTGTGGCCGGCAGCGTTACCTAATTGCTTGATGTTTGAGCGATTCTGATGACTGGCATTGAATAGCGTGCACAGTGAATGTTGGGGCCCATGCTCCCTGTTGTTCCCTGCAGTGTGGCCCAACTAAGTTTGGGATTGGAGGGAGCATCTGATGGACAGTTTGGAAGGCACAGACACATGATCATTGATGGTGGGCCAAACATACGTGATCATTCTCCATCCTTGTATATCTTTGGATGTTTATATTTTAGCAAGCGTTTGGGCGCCCCCTCTGAATGGCATTTGAGGCCCAAACGCCATTTTGATCTTAAGGGTGGTTGATGTTATGCGTTTGGCTGCACTTTGCAAACCCTTTTGAGAAAGTGCATTCAAATGGATGTTTAGGCTGCAGCTGGATATACAAGTGAATTGAATTCCAAACAATCAGTTTATTGGAGTAATGTTTCCTAACACCCTGTTTGGCACCTTGGATTTGGTGGTACATAGGAGTATTTAAAATCTATATAGCTGCTTTTTTGCGTTTAGCGGCCTTAGATTTGGAGGTAGTTGGAACCAGAGGTATTTCAAATCTCCATTTTCAATGTGTTTTGAAATCTCAGCAAATTGTTGAGATTCAGATGGAATTGCAAGGAGAAGCCATTTTTGCCTATTTCTTAAAAGGAGGAGAGTTACACATGTAACAAAGATGTCTTTAGGCTATTAATCCATTAGACACCCGGTACGTCGATGATATCCCAAAATAATTCAATTATCTACTGTAATACCAAAATCATATGAATAGAATGATCCGAACCATCTAAATGTTGGACATTTAAATGGACGGTTAAAAAACATCGGTGAGTCTTCTATTTGTGATCCTTGCATTTGTGGTCTACTCAAGGCTCGAAATTTCTTCTTTTTTTGTCATAGTATATATTTTAATGGGCTTGTCACAATCATTCTATCAAATACCACATATGTATAAATATATGCTAATTTAGAGTATGAAAGCAAATTTTGTTAACCAAATTTAAGTCATATGAATATACCAAAAAATTTCAATTCCCTCTAAATACAAGCTCCCAAACAAAAGATTTGAATTCTAATACATTTCAGCCAAACAAAAATAAGGATTTAGAATCACCTTGATTCCAATGTAATTGTGATTTGGATTCCAATGCATTTCAAATCCAAGCTCCCAATGTTCGGCTGGAACTAAACATAGTTGCAATTTGAAGCCCTAACCATCATGCCAACCTAAATATAAATTGGTTATTTTTGTTAGATATTTTCAAGATGTAAAAGAAAATTGGATTTTTTTTTTTAATCTTTCTCGGCTGGATTGAGTTTTGCCACACCAAAGGGTCAATCTACGAGCATCATAATCATCCGCGCACACACTGCACCGGGTGGGTCAATCTACATTAGCCTAGGGTCTAGCTATACTTTTGAGGAATGCTTAAGTGCTCTTAATTGCCTTATTTCAGTTAGTAGTCCAATTAATTGATCTAAACTTTCTACAACCTCTCTACCTTGACCAGTGGCTGTTGAGTCCAATTTTAAGTTTCCAAAGACAGCCAAAGGAGTCCCTCTCGCCAACTAATTCATATATGATATGATTACATATTTCACACACATTAATGAAGCCAATGAATGAATGCATCATTAATAAATAAAGCATAGAAGAGTATAAACATTAATTTTTCAGGGCACAGCCCCAACACCACCCTATCTTTTGACCTGGCCGAAAAATCAGGTCGGTTCAAAATTCATGCGGGCTACACCAAGGGGAACCGTTAAGACGGAAGTCACGCCCTTAAATCATTCAAATTGTGTATGGGATCCACCATAGTGTGTGTATATACCATCCAATCCACTCATCTAATTGACCATATCAGGATGAATATATTCTCCTAAAACTCAGGACATTCCAAGACTAATTTGGGCCACAACACTTGAATTTTAAAGTTTTTATGCATGATTTTACAACTTTCCCTAAGCTGTGGCGCAACTAAATATCGCATTGGACTGATTTTTCAGATCCATGGTGAAAATGTTGTGCCACACTTGATTTACGTGGTAGATCAGCTGTGCATTCTTCCCCATGTTCTGTTCTGTTAGTTGTAGCAATGCCCTTTGTGTGACTACACATAGTCACGCCAGTGTAGTCCATGTGATTATTGATACCATGGTCATGGATGACATGCACATAGTCATGGAAAGGATGGAGGGCCCTTTTACATGATTGCTTTATGTGCATGCGGTTTACATCATCATGATGCTACCAATCAACATGCCTGCACGCTTACATACTTTTTGTTAGAGCATGCATGCATGTTCCTGATCTGAAGCGTGTTTTTGGCCCATTTCTTCTCAAAGGCTGCAAGCTGTATATGGAATTGATTCCAGGGCAGATTTTGGACATCTCTTTTCCACAGATTGATGAATGGTTGATTTTGGAACTGTATTTTAGGCCCACTAAACTCAAATCGACTGATCTGACATCAATATATCGGTCCTTGATTCCCCATGATATGCAGGAACATATGCCATACATAGCACTTGGTATCACATTCTCAATAAGCATATCATTTTTCTGCAAGTTGTGTTTGGATACTACCTAGAATCAGTCTTAAAGCACTGTGATGACATCCGACGGCTAATAGTTTAGCATATAAGGGGATTAGGTGTGGCCCTTCCCGTGGGGCCCACCTTGATGTATGTGTTCTATGTCGGAGCCATCCGTTTTGCCATATCATTTTAGGGCATGAGCAAAAAATGAAGCAGATCCAATTCTCAGGTGTTCCATACCATAGGAAATGGTGGTGGTTGACCATTAATGGGCTAGAAAAGTTTTGGATCAAGCTATATTTATTTTATCCCTTTATCCAAAGTTTATGTGACCTAATTAATAGGTTAGATGGAAAATAAACATTACCAAAACCTTACGGTGGGCCCTATGAAATTTTTAATAGTAGGGTGAGTTGGGAACCCATGGAAGCAAGATCTCATAATGGAATCAAATGAAGCAATCACAATTAGAGTTGCATATAAGCCGAGCTTGCCCTGTTCAAGCTAGGCTCGGTCAATGATCACCCTGGCTCATGTTCAGCTTGACTTGGCCTTCGAGTTGGCTCGACCAAACTTTCGAGCTAAGTTCAAGCCCAATTCAAGCTAAGTTCGAGCTTGGAAAAAATAAACTTTTAATAAGGCCCATCCCAAAAGCTCGATATGAAACTTTTTAAATTTGGTCTCAAAGGTAGCCCAAAGCCCATTGACACCCCACATTACTTTTATAAAGAGTTTCACCTCTTATTTCTTTGCTCACTTTCGATGTGGGACTAAAAAATATACTTTTCAAACTGAGTCAGTCGAGTTGAGCTGAATCAAGCTTCTATCGAGCCGAGCCAAATCGAGCTTGGGTTAGCTCGAGCTCAGTTTGAAAATAATTTTGAGCTTGGAAAAATGGCTCGGCTTGGTTCGAACCCAGCCTTTGAATCGAACCGAATCGGGCTGGTTCGAGCCGAGTCGAGCGAGCTAACCTAGCTAGGTTGACTCGTGTATAGCTCTAATCACAATGGCAACAACCAAATCAACACACAAGAGACAATCTGAATTTTACGTAGAAAAATCCTTACGGGAAAAAAAATCATAGCACAAAGCAATATGTACTATGAATCAGAAATTTACAAGATGAAGAACAACAACCTAAATCATAACCCCCGAGAAAAAACCCAAGCTAACCCTAGCTCTTTTCTCTCTCCTTAGAACTCTCTCAACCCTCTCATGCACGTCTAGGACTCCTCGGCAATTGTCAAATTACCTTAATCCCGCAATTATACCCTTCACATAGTAACAAACCAGAATTAGAAACAAATCTGCATAAACCGACGTACACAGCGTACCGACCATCAGTCGATCAACCCAAACTTTCAGATAATCGAACTTGGCCAAATCTGTCCAGAGAGTTTATAGACCAATCTAATGAGTTTCAAGTGATCAGATTAAGGCCCATCAATTGACTGAAGTCCTCCAACAATGTTTAGAGACCAACTGTCTCATCTAGGGTATTTTTGGATGACCATTCCAAACCCTTTCAGTCAACTAAAGACCCCAATCCTAGATTGAAGACATCACCAACAGGGCGTTCTGTATTCTATAGTATGATCCACCTAAGATTTTTGGATCTTCTTCATTTTTGGACTAATGCCCTAAAATGATCTCGCAAAACAGATAGACTGTGTGGACATAGAATACATACATCAAGGGGGACGGCACCATCTTGGGTGAGGCCGGCCACACCCAATCCACTCCCTACTAGGTGACATGACAGGATGCATTTTCACTGAGCTGAATTACAACTTATTTAATTCAATCTTAGATGAGAAAATTCATAGAAATAATCTTAAAATAGATTTCTTGTTTTAGCAAATGATTTATATGGATAATTGAAAGGGTCATTAGTCACAAGGTGAGAAAGGATCCCAACATGGAAAGGGAAGGGAATCGTCTTTTTTTTAAAAAGGCTTAAAAATGGAAACCCTTCTCACATGTTATTTTATTGTTGCAATAGAAAATGTTTTCTTTTCCACATTTACTTCCTGGGGGTGTCACTATCTTAATTCATGATGACAACTGGACATCTAACTTGCGTTTGGTGAATTTCCAATTGGACTTGAAACTATAGCAATTAGGCATAGCCGCACATCAGCCATTTATTTATTAATGATCAAAACTGTCATTTCAATTGAACATCCAAACCCATCCTGTGGATGGATCATCAATAGGAGTGTGGGGTCAGGATTGAAATAATAAATAGTGATCGGTTGACCACAGACATCAACCTTCCTCTTACTGATGGACACGCATACTTATGGTGGCTGCACAAAATGACAGAATCCACATACATGACAAGAAGTCTCTATTCAGAGCATGCAGTGTCAATCCAGCCGGCAATCACGAAACTCAACTTCTTTAGACTTTAATTCAATACAATAGCAAGAATAATGGGCCACCTTCCCCTTTTTTCTTCAACTTCGATTTTTTTCTTGGAATGGATTTCCGTTCATGATAGTTTGGATTTTATCAAGGAAACAATGAAAAGATAGGTTCCATAAGTTCATTATGCACCATTTCCTATCTTAACCATCTAATTTCAACAGCCTGAAATCTAAAGGTTAAGATCGCCCCATAAGCATAAACCCATTTATGGTAATTGATAGGTGGACCGTGGGCCCCACACTTTTCAGAGCTGAAAACAGGTGTTCTTTCTTTCTTTCTTGTTGTATTTTATTTTATTGTTTGGTGCACGTTTAGGTGTGCAGGTGCCCTCAGCGAACTCATTTTTCTCCACTAGTTGTTAGATTGATATGCGGAATTGATAGGCCTGTCCAATACATCGAGTATGGAGGTCAAGTAACTGATATACCGAATAACAATCGTACCTAATTGGGCCATCTGGATCACTCCGGTTTGGATCTTACTCTCCTAAAATGACTGCAGAGAAAACTGGAGATGTGAATATGATCCGAATATGATCCACACGAATTTGTTATCTTAGAGTCCTTGTCAAACTACAGCACTGCCTCTCGACAGTTTTAGATGCACCACCTCTTTTATCGGTGTGAGATCACGATTGTAGTGGAGTCCATTGATTAGTCCATACGAATCTGTCATCTAAATTAGATCTAGGCCATTAATCAGTTGTGCCCACTGCATAGAAAACTTACATTCTCCCACTTAGGTCATATTGCTTAATGTCACGGATCTTAACTCTATGTAAGTGATCAACCAATATATCAAATTCTGGTGACAATGCCTTTTTTCATTCTAGTCCAAGACTACTAATACCAAATCGTGGTAGTCTGTAATCTACACAACATTAATTGAGGTGAAGTGAGACAAATCACGATCACTGGTATCACCAATTTTAATGACGTAGATTGTGATTATGATCGTGTAGTATGAAAGTTACACTTGAGTGTGATCGAAAGTGCGTACCTTCAAGAAGTCCTAGAAGCTTTCTCAAGATGTCTCCAATGAGATAATACTGAAATTTTACTTTCTCAAAAACATACATTGTGCACAAAAAAAAAGAGAAAATAGTATAAATCAAAATATAGAATCATTAAAGTAAATGAGATCTCTACAAGTGTCTGAATTAAATAGATTTAAAGTGAATATGAAAACTCTCACTAAATGTTTCTGCGAGGTCAATAACTTTTGCAGAGACTACATGCATGAGCACTTGATGATCCCGTACTGTATCATTTACAACATGATACTTTACATCAATATGTCTCGACTTGGATGGATGAATAATATAAATGTAACATATACATCATAATAGGCCCCATGCATAGGGCCTTAGGACCACTTTTCTGAAAAGGATTTGAACATGCAATAGTGAGGATCCAATCGAATATCACTAATAGATCTAGATCAACCCCGAATATGATTCAAATTTATTTATATAAATCCAAATCCAATCCATTTAATTAATCGAACCAATTTTAAGATCCAAATCCACGTTATACGCGGGTTCAGAGCGAATTGGATCTCGAAGTTGACCCGCTCCATTGAAAGCCCTGCATCAAATGGACCATCACGTGACTTTGGATAGTTTGTCTATTGCTTCCATGATGCAGCCATTTAATGGTTCCACCCCCTGATTTTTACATAGTATAGATGCCATTCATAACCCGATGGGCCCTACATCCAACACCGCTACAATAAGCTTATTGTACAAAGGATTTGCAGGGGAACGGGCCACTTAAAAGGAATGTTTTCGTCAAGTAGAAAACTTTTGTGCAGTGAAGGAGAACACAATGCTTCTATCTCAACCGTGGAACATTGCCCAAGCTGGTCCCAAAATTCATACAAACACAAGTACTGCTGCAATCATGTTCCGTGTTTTTGGCTCATATTAAAGGCGTTACAGCTTATCCCTATGGTTTGGCCGAGCGCCAGGTTAGGGTGATGAGCCTTAGGTATTCGGTGGTATTCGGTTTGGACCCCATCCATTCTTTATTTCTTTATATCAGTAACTAGTTGGACCAGACCTGGGTAGGCTTGTTGGCCTAGTTGCAACACCACTCATCCCCTTCAATTTCTTCTATTTTATTCGTTTTCCAAGCTTCAACGTGTAAACACGAAGGCACGTGAACATAAGATCTGGTCTTTCCAGCAGACAACTCACTGTTTAGATCCTCGAGCATAGACAATAGGAATGTTGCATACCTCTCAGGTGGGCCACAGCAGATCAAAATGAACGAACAGATGCAAAAATTTTAAAAAAAAAAAAAAAAAGGAAACCCATACTACTGCACACATGCAGATGGGTGCATGCACATGGCTCTACTGGCACATGGAATAGCAAGCCTCTTGGGGTCATACCTGCGTATGTGCCTGTACAAGCACGCGAAGTTAGCAAGCCAACAAAGCCTGTTGGTTTTCTTTTTGCAAAGATATTTAAACTTCTTAGTCAGACGAAATCAGGCTATGAAGAAACAACCAAAACCAAAAAGTCATGGGATTAATAGCCAAAATCATCCTAACAATGCAATTTCTAACCATCTTAGGTACAAGAGCCTGTGATTTACAGAAATGGAATGGGCGGGGTGAATTCAATCTCCAACAATCAGCATTTTGATTAGGAAAAAGATTGGACATTATAAAAATACAAGGCTCGGTGACCATAGCTGACTGCAAATTGAGGTAACAGCCACTATTCCTGGGCATGATGACATTCTCAGGACAAGCCTGTACAAGTAGAAGCCTGTACAAGTAGGGCCAATCATGCTGAGGAAGAATGTACAGATCAAGAGTCCACGTAAAAGAAGAAACGGCCAATGTAGGACCTTTGAAGATTGACAGTGATAGATTGCACCACAGGGTCCTAACCAGAAACTTCTGCTAAAACAAGAAAAGCAATGGCCACACCTTACCTGTCCTCTTTAATACATAGGACTCACTACTGTTTGATTGTGAACAAGAACCACAACCTTCTCAAGTGGCGAATGACACAATATACAGCAAACATTGCCATTCATTACAGTTTGATGGTGAACAGAAGCACAACCAAACACCAACTCATCACCAGTTGACAGTGAACCGGGCCTGCAACCAACTCAACAGGCGAATAACATTGAATGCACCCCGAAGGTTGAACAGGGTCTGCAACCAACTAGGGAGGTTAACAACATAAGAGGCAATGTTCACTGCATGCCCAGTACACTGGACATTTCATGACAACCCAGAAAAATCAACAAAACGACAGGGAATCAGTCACCATCCATCAAACAAGTTACATGATGTCAGTGACTTAAATCCAGTGACATGCTGGGACATTTTGAAGCTGGGAATCCACAGGTTATGCAGCTGGCTCTCACTAATCTAGACAATGGGAACCATTAGGATAATGCAGGTGGCTCTTGTTAATCTACCCAATGGGAGCCATTGAATTGAAGTCAGTGATTTGAATCTAATGACATGCTGGGACCCATCCATTTTGAAGCTGTGAGAATCCATAGGAAATGCAGGTGGTTCTCATCAATCTAGCCAATGGGAGACAATGGACAGCCTCCATATGGCGCCTCACAGGCTCCCATCCCTTTTCACCTTCACACAAATGAGACCACAACAGTTATGAATCCACTCATCAACATAGAAATGCCAAATCATCCCTCATTCTACATAACCCTCTCTGGCATATGAAAATAAAACCAAGCTAAATATAGAAATCCGTCCAAACTTACCTTTCTTTCAGGTAACAAACAAAGAAGAAGAAAAAAACAACATAAAATACAAAAACCCTAGCTGCTACAAAATTTGCAATGACAGGATCTCCACGCATGCCCTCTTCAGAATGGGCACAGTCGGAACCCCACTTTGCAAATGTGCGGACCCCACATAACCCCACAGTCATATAAGTTTGACGCTGCCAGAATAAAGTCCTGGACCTAAAAGGACACACTAATAATAGAAATTACCAAATAAAAGCATCTTACCTCAATAAACATGAAGAAACCACATCAGAGGAGATCAGCAACGTTTGATGGAAGCTCCTCAATCACCACATTGTAGAACTTCTGGATGTCAAACAGCATCCTCTCATCATCCCGTGTAACAAAGTTGATCGCAACACCTTTCCTCCCAAAACGCCCACTACGCCCAATGCGATGGAGATAATTCTCTGGTTGCGTCGGCAGATCATAGTTTATGACAAGCGAGACCTGCTGGACATCAATACCACGGGCCAAGAGGTCGGTGGTGATGAGTACACGGGAGGATCCAGACCGGAATTCGCGCATGATGATGTCCCTTGTGTTCTGATCCATATCCCCATGGGTCGCAGAGACAGTGTGATCCCGGCTACGCATCTTATCAGTCAGCCAGTCAACCTTGCGCCGAGTGTTTACAAAGATGACACTCTGAGTGATGGCTAATGTCTCATAGAGGTCACAGAGGGTCTCCAGCTTCCATTCTTCCTTCTCAACATTTACATAGAACTGTTTGATTCCCTCAAGAGTGAGTTCATCTCGCTTCACCAGTATCCTTACAGGATTATTCATAAACTTGCGAGTAATCTCGAGGGCCTCAGGTGGCATTGTGGCAGAAAAGACGCCCACCTGAACCTTCGACGGAAGGAGCTGGAAAATATCATAGATCTGACACCGGAAACAACAGTTAGATCATATAAAGCCAAAATTCTAGAAGTATAACAGCCCATGTCATCTCAAAAGACACGTCAGAAGTGCTAAACCAACTGACATAGAGGAGCATGAATATCAGCATTTTCAAGAGCAGAAATTACTGTGCAAGTGGATACGCTGCGTGCATAGAATGGTTTTGGATATTGTATTGACCACATATCATGAAATACCAGTAGTACAGGCCATATCAATTTTTCAAAAGACCACTATGTTTTGTCCAATACAATACATATCTATCGATATCTTGAACCGTGTTCACATGACAAGCACATTGACAAACCAGATGTTCAAGCTGATAAACATACATGCATTCACCACTTGCCAAATGTTTGAGAAAGTACATTAACTTCTTAACAAGGCCAGATGTAGTATTTGTTGGACCAAAGTCAAATATGTACCAAGAAAAACGAAGTATGGTGCTGACTGCAATGTGTCATAAACATTTTATTTCAGAAAGAAGTAGACAACCAAGGCTAGGAGCGCAAGCTCAAAGCACAAATAAACAAACAACTATGATCTCACCCACGGATACACGGAGATGAATTTGCCCTAAAAAAGGCCAAGGTGTCTCTATTCAATTCCTATTGCCAACTTCATGCATCTGGCAGCCTTGTGTATGAGAAAGTACATCAACTTTTTAACGAGGCCTGATGTAGTTTTTGGTGGGCTAAAGTCATATTAAATATGTACGAAGAAAAACAAAGTATAATGCTGACTGCAATGTACCATAAACATTTTATTACAGAGAGAAGTGGACAATCATGATCAGGAGCTCGAGTTCAAAGAACCTATAAACAAACAACTATGATCTCAACCAAGGATTCAAGGAGATGAATTTTCCCTTGAAAAGGCCTATGTGTCTCTAATCACTTCCCGTTGCCAATTTCATGCATCGCTGTTCCACAATGCTGTAAAATGGGGTGCCTCCTGTGTCAGTTTGTGTTGTGGGCCTGTGGCATTCAACAGTCACACAGATACAGGAGGGCAGGTACTCATAATTGATAAGTGAAACCAGTCACATTTCACCCCCAGTTACAAGGTAAACTGAGCATAATAAGAATCATTGCAAGGTCCCAATCTCCTCAACAAAATATATGGATACAATTCAAAACCCCACCTTCTACCATTTGGGTATGGTTGCAATGTCAAGATTTTTAAGGGTGTTTCAAAGTGAAGTACTTAGTATCCCCAAGGTAAGGCGGAAAACCTGGTAAGCTGGCACAAGGGTCAGCCTCTTGATTTTTATTTTTATGGTTTATCTTTTATGAGTGGATAAAAGGCAATAGGAGATCCGGGAGTCCAACAATTGAACAATGGTTGGTAGGGAGTTTCTGTAGATAATGAAGCAATTACAGCCATGGAAATCCCAAGGGCCTGTTTGATTTCCATTTACATGGTGTAAATACAAGCAAATGGGTAATTATTACTTACCATGTAATTTCTGTACTTTTTGACAATGATAGTTTTTTTTTTGTGCACTAAAATAGAGGAAGGTACATTTTTTTGTGGGGCCCACTGTGATCCATGTGACTTATCCACATCGTCCATCCATTTTGCAAGGTGATTTTAGGGCATGGACCCAAAATTGAGGCAAATCCAGAGCTTAAGTGGACCATGCCACAGGAAATAGTGGTTTAAATATATACCATAAAAAATCGTTTATGACTATGATTTCCTATGGTGTGAGCCACTTGAGCTTCGGATATATCTCATTTTTAGGCTCATCCTCTAAAATGTTCTGATAAAATGGATGGACGGCATGGATATGTCACAGAGATCACAATGGGCCCCACGAATGTATGGCTATCCTTTTTTGAACGTATTTACAAGGAGTAAATTCTCTTCATATGAAAAGAGCGAAACGGTAATAATTACCTAGTTGCATCCATTTACCTGCATCTACCCGGTGGAAATGAAAAACTAACACCCCCTAAGTTCAGTTGGCAGGAAGTTATAAATGAATAAGCTGGCTACAAAAGGGAGTAAATAATTAAGCAAGCTTAGAGTAGATATTATCATGTATTAGCGCTGGATTCAGAGGCTGAAATAAACCATCATTTTGCACCCTGTTAATGGCAACCAGTAAAAGACTGTCTTGCCATACTGTATATCTAATATCTCACTTTTCAAAGAATTGTTTGTTGTCTATAAATGCCATATATCTGGACAATATTTGTGTCTCTGCTTAAATAGAATAATGTTTAACAGTTTTGTAGTTGGAAGTACGATGTTCCCAATGTTTATCATACTACTGCAATTAAAAAAAAAAAGTAACAACAACACAAGAAACACATGTCAATTGACCAAGAAAAGCACAAAAATGAATAATAAAAATGACAACAAAATAGAAACGAAGGTAAAGAGATAACCTGATCTTTGAAACCTCTTGAGAGCATTTCATCTGCTTCGTCCAATACGAACATCTTAATGTAGTCAGGGCGAAGGGACTGTCTCCGTAACATGTCAAAAACGCGACCGGGAGTTCCAACAACAACATGAACACCACTCGAAAGAATACGTTGATCCTCTCGGACACTGGTTCCACCAACACAAGCATGAACCTTGACACCCAGATAATCACCAAGGGCCCTCATGACCTTTTCAATTTGTTGAGCGAGTTCTCTAGTAGGAGCAAGAACCAAAGCCTGACATTCAACTAGGCCATAGTCAAGCTGCTGCAGGATTCCTGAGCAGAAAGTCGCTGTTTTGCCCGTCCCAGACTGAGCTTGCTGGATAACATCAAGTCCCTTGCAGAAAGGGACAATTCCCCTCTGTTGGATTGCTGAGGGTTTTTCAAAACCTTCAAAGAATTAAACATCTGAGTTTCAGCTTACCACTCAAAAAGGACAACATCAACAAAGAGAAAAATAAGGACACATTGCTAGCAAGCATCTACCGTAGGCATAAATGCCTCTAAGGAGGTTCTCCTGCAAACCCATTGCATCAAAACTTTCATAAACCTCATCATATGATTTAAAGAAATCTTGCCCATCTGCTGTCAATCTACAACAAACCAAACAAGATTATCAGCATCAGCATGACATGCTCAACACAAAAATCTTCACAGTTTATATCTAAATAAACTAGAAAAAATCAACAAGGCACCAGAATCAGAGAAGAAGAATATGAAAGATGAAATTAAAAAAAGACTTACAACTCATTCATTTTGGCATCAAATGATCGTGCATCAAACTGGGATCCTTCAGGTGCCATTCCCGCCATGACTGTACAATACAACAAAAAAGCAACTCAAGCAGATCAAAGATTGGACATATCAAAATAGAGGTATTCTTCTTCTTTTCTATTACAAGGACAGCTTCATGTTTACATCCACAGAAACACCAAGACAAGAGAAGCACAATTCTCCCAGATAATAGGAAGTGACATGACGAAACAGAAAAGAAACTGGAAATTCAACTTAATCCATTTGAGTACAGAAACGAAGATCTGGCTAAACAAAACAAGATATCTTGGAAGTCCTGCAGCCTGCAAAGAGACATTGTAGTGCCTATAAACACATTTTCAATACCATAGTACAATGCAGCCTATATCCATCATTAATGGACCTGGCATTCCATTGCACATATATGGATTCAAATCTTATGCATTTAGTTTCCATCCTGCAAAACAACTTACAGCCCGCACCATGAAAGGTTTGTTCAGTTATACTTCACAAAAATGAGCTAACCAACATATTAATTACTTTGCCACTTCAGAATTCATTTCAACACCATTAGACTGTCCGCTCTCGATTTTCATAAATGTAATCTTTCTCTGAGGTTGTTTTTCCTAAAGACAAATCATTTCTCCAAGTATCAGAAAATAGCCTAATAGTGAACATATATCTGGGAATACTGTGCATGATGCAAGCTTCTTAACAGGAATGGATTAACACTGAAATAAACAGGAACCATAGATACTACAAGTCTAGAAGCTAAATTCCTAATGCAGAAGAGGGTAACTGATGTGCCCTTTACAAGAAGATGATACCCAGCTATGAGAAGCAATATACGTCCTCAGAATATGAAAAGAAGTTGCAAAGTAACAGAATATAATGAGGATAACAAAGGACAAGACTATGGTGAAACCACCACGTTTTCTTATCTACAAGAATATACACGAGTCCATCCCGAGAGTCCAAATTGTAGGACCCATTTGAATGGACCATAGCAAAACAAACAATTTTGACCACCACACTGGGGCCTTAAATAAATGCTTAAAGGTAAAATGGGCAGTGTTCCAATTTTAGCAGAATCAGATTGTTAATATGTTTGATCAATGCAAATTTGGAGCCATGCTCCATCCAAAATAGCGCCCAAGATTATGACGGTCTAGATTCATGTGCGTGCATGATGCCCGATTTGCAGCTTACAAATGGTTGTCAGCCGTCACTGTTTTCTAGACCTCAAACAATGCAACCATCACTGTGTCACACTACTCGGAAATGGAAACACAATGAAATCAGAACCCTTCTGCTAGTCCATCCAAATGAGGCAACACAGACACCAAGACCTGCCCAAATCTCTTAACTTTGCTAGAGTGACCTTGCTCATTAAAGTAACATAAGCAGCTAATGTCCGACGAATAATCTTCACATTAAGCAAAATATAAAAAATATATATATATGGCATAAAAATACATTTAATTCCAGAGGGAGCAATACAGCCAGTACTTATATTAATTGGTGATGCATTTCATTGTGGGATAAATAAGAAGACCAATACTAACGAGGAAGCTGGATAAGTACATATGCACAACAAAAGGGAAACAGGGATTGAAAGACAAATGATGGGATCCATGAATTTTTCTATTCCAATCCAGGAAACACTCTAAAATTCCAATCATCGTGATGATCCAAAAAATAAATAAATAATCTTAAGATAAATCCAAGGGGAAAAAACATCCATATGCTTAAAGATTCACAGCAGCATATTATACAAAACAATCAGTATCTGATCTAATTGAAAAGCTGTTACCATATCATATTGATATCTGCTTGGGAAAAAATCATGAAAAATTATATTTAAATGTAAACAACAGAAACATAGGCCCTGTTTGGCACCGTGGATTCGGGAATACTCAGATTAGAAATACCCTGGATTCAGAATCCTCCGGTTGTGTTTGGCACCTTGGATTCAGAATCCTATGTGATCCAAAAGTAGCTATGCACTTATATTATGTAGTATATTTACAAGAGTTTGAATTTAATTACTAAATCAACTTTAATATCCCTAATTAGTACACATGTAATGCTTGACGCAATGATTGTAATAAGCCCATTGAAATATATACTTTGGCCAAAAACGATAAATTCCAGGCCTCGGGTGGGCCACAGGCCTAGGATCATAACCGAGCAACTAACCAATGATTTTTAACCGTTGATTTACATGGACAATGTTTGGACTGCTCAGATTATTCTATTGAAGTAATTTTAGTGATGCAGTTAATTATCTGATTGTTTTGGGACATCATTAGTGGGCCACGTGCCCAATAGATTAGTACCCTAGTGACACATATGCGACTCTCCTACCATTAAAAAAGAGCCGAAAAAAGTAGAGAATTGGAAATCCAAGCAAAAGGGAGGGATTGCAAAACTCACCAAAAGTGAGATTTGATATCCCCTGGATTTGGAATACCCTCCAATCCAACCTGCCAAACAACTAATGGATTTGAAATACCCCAAATCCGTGGTGTGGAACGACCACATAGCCTCTTACAAATTACCCAAATTCCAAAACTCCTAGAATTTTCAATGTGATGATCAGAAAAGCTACTGATTTGACAGATCACCTTCCATACAAACAAAACAGTACATCTCCTCTACTCCAATTCAGTAAAAAGACATTAGAACAAAATTGATAAGCGTAATCCAAACATGAAATACACGAACAGATCTACCACAAAATTAAACAATACAAGCAACAAAACCTAACCCTAGATCGTCCCGATCTATCAGAATCAGCAAAATCTCCCAAAAAGAGCAGAGAAAACGCATTCTACAGATAGATAAGCTCAAATCTCATTAAGATTCAAAGCTCTCAGTTGGAAATCGCAGCAAGAAAACGCATATACAGAAGATCCAGTGATGTAAACAGAAAAATTAGGGCAGAGATGGGAAAATCACCTGCTTGTGATGGAATCGAAGGAAGATCGCGCAGAAAGCGAGCGAACGAAAGCTAGGGTTTTTTAGTTTTTTTTTTTTTTTTTACCAACTCCTCCGATCTCCGCCGTGGAGATGAAGGAACGATAGTGAAGAGGATTGGTGTGAGAGAGGGAAGCCACTACGGAGAATATTCGTTTATATATCAATCGAGAAAAGTAAGGTACACCGCGGGAGCAACCCTTTAAACTCCGGATGACGATGATCGGAACCGTTGAAGATGTGGGCCCCACTGGGATAACCCAAGATCAGAGAGAATTTTCAGAGCTGATTAAAGATAAGGACGTTTGGAATTGAAAATTATGCAATCCTTTCCGTTCACGTCTTTAGGACAGAAAGGGACCTCTGGCTGGGGACCTTCTTTTTTTTTTAATCTCTGGCAGAGCAGGAAAGTTGATACGCAGGCACTTATAGATTGAAACCATATAACACGTTAACTCGGATTAGTCCACTGAGCCGTCCAATTTGTGGGACCCATTGTAGATGGGGCACACTTCCAAAATCAGGTTGGTTTAGCGATTCTACCACCCTAACGTATATTTTCATATCAACCGTCGATTGAGTGTCCACCAATCGCCCGATTAGGAGATTAGGTCAACATAGATTTCGGATTGTGGTACGTGTAAAAAGGGGGCCATTTGGACGGTTTAATTTTAATTATTAGCTGCTACATATCAGTATTAAAAATTTTACATTTTTCCTTTCCTCTTTCTTCACCATTTGTTTGTTGGGCTCTAACTTAAAAGGGCTAGATCTAAAATCTGGAAGAATTTCAGCTTTTCTCTTAATCCACGGTTGGGATGATTAGATAAACCCTTGATCATCAAGCCATGGGCCCTCATCTGTATAGGTTATAACATAAAGTATCAGATTGTTGAGACACGAGACCATAATTCCGGTTACCGTTCACCTCTAGATGAGGTTTCCTGCCTTATCATGGTGGAGCATGCCCTTTGAACGGTTTTGATTGCCCGTCATCTCGTTCACTCACATGTAGAGGTGGGCAATGATCAGATCTGAGTTGAACATGGATCTGCTTGAGTGGGTATGTTCGAACAATGTCCGAGCAGACATTTGACTATGGTAGCCTTTTTCGAACTCAATTTGGCCGGACCTAGACATGTTCAAATATATGAATTTTCGATAATTTTTATGAGTTTGAACAAATTTTATTTTTTCTTTTGAAAATATTTTTTCCTCCACACGTGAATACCTATTTGTTCGCTAATTACATGTCACAAATGACAAATCACAAGATTTAAAGTTTTTAACCAACTAAATAAAAAAAAAAAACCATAACATAAATAGTTAACATCCCCACTACTATGGTGTGGTCCACTGGAGCCTTTGATCCACTTCATTTTTTAGATAATGCAATAAATGATCTTTAAAAAATGGTAAGACAACTTGGATAAGCAAATATATCATTGTGGGCCCCATAGAATGCTGATAGGACTATCCAACTCTAGATGGGTCCTAGTAGGGATAGACTGGTGGTACCCAATCCGCGAACATGAGTTTGTTGGTGACATGAACACCAGCCAGCAAGTTAGTGTCAAAGCTCTATGGGTCCCACCATGATGTATTTGTTTTTTCTACTCTGTCCATCCATTTATACAACTCATTTTGAGGTATTAAACAAAAAATGAGGCAGATACAAAGCTCAAGTGGACCACACCACAATAAACGATGAGGAGAATAATGTCCATCATTAAAACCTTCCTAGGGTCCACAATCATGTTTATTTGTCATCCAACCTGTGGTCTCTCTCTCTCTCTCTCTCTCTCTCTCTCTCTATATATATATATATATATATATATATATAAAACTAACTGAGTAAAATAAACGAGTCGAGTCGAGTCGGTCGATATTCGAATCGAGTTTGAGTTCAAGTCGAGTCGAACAAGGCTATGATTGAAACCGACTCGATTTTTTTTTTTTTTTAACGGGTCATGTGTGTTCGAACAAAGTTTAAACATAAAGCTTTTATATTCGAACAGAGTTTTGTCAGAATCGATCCGAACGATTGAACTCGGTTCGTGTGCAACTCTACTCACACGGTGGGGAAAAATCCTAGGAAAGTCCCAAAATTTATCAAAAGATACGGGGCTTCCTTCACGTAGCAAATATATGTTGGGCTTTTTTATAAGGGAAATTACTAATTCAAGTCAGAAAATTTTTGGGCCTTGTGTGCACCTAAGGAGCACAGCTTGGTTGCACCCGGACTAGCCATGTGCGTGAGACCTTGAACCTAGGGCCCACCTAAATTTATTCTTTGTATATCCATGCCGTCCATCTATTTCTTCAGCTTATTTTAGGATATGGTCCCAAAAACGAAGCAGATGAAAAGTTTAGGTGGACCACACCATAGGAAACAGTGCTTGTTAAATACCTATCATTAAAAACTTCCTAGCATCCATCATAATGTTGATTGGACATCCAATCCGTTGATAAGGTCCCACAGACTGGGATGAAAGGAAAAACAAATATTTTAGCCCACAAAAAGGTTTTTAATGGTCACACTGTATCTTATGATGTGGTCCACTTGAAACTTACTTTTATTTCATTTTCTGTACCATGGCCCAAAATAAGCTGAAAGGAAGCTAAATGACGTGGATATACAATTCATACATGGAGGTGAGCTCCTATGGTCAAGTCCCACTTACATAGCTAGTTTAGGGGCCTTAGCCAAGCGGCTCAAATCTAAATTCTAATGTTGGAATCCAAAATTGCAAACTCAAATTCCACTTGGAACTTGTCAGTTTGGTTGAGCATGGTGTAATCCATATTCTATTTGGTTGAAGAGAGTGTAATCCAACTGTTGTTTACGGCATGGCCCACTTACTCTTCGGATCCACCCGGGAATTTGACCGCTAGCTTATAGTAGTCCTGCAAGGTAGATGGTCTGGTTGGATGGCAAATAAACATTACACTAGGCCCTAGGAAGTTTTTAATGGTGGGAGTTCAATCAACACTATTTTCCTATGGTGTGGTCTACTTGAGATTTAGATCTATCTCAATTTTAGTCCAATGCTCTTAATTGAGTTCTCAAAACAAATGGACCATGTGGATATAAAATGCATATATCGTGGTGGGCATCACCCTAGGGGTATTATGATTGGCTTATGGCTAGGTTCGCTTTCTTTTCCTTTCTGTCTCAATTCTAGCCCATTTAGGTTTTCTGATAGAATCCTATTTGGCTCGAATTTGCAGCCAAACACCCCATACGGATTTTAAGCTCGATAGGTTTCTGCATGCTAACCAAACAGGCCTGAAGACACATGTTCCTCTAGTAGGAAGCTATGTGGTTCCTGAGACAAATCATTTCTGTCCATCATTTTTGCAAGACCGGATAGTACTCGAGTTTAAAAATCATGCAAATCAAAAACTTCAGTGGGCTCCGCTGCACGAAGCAGCGGGGATTGAGTGCCTACCGTTCGAACTTTGTTGTGGGGAGGGGGGAGGTAAATAACGGCAGATGGCATATAAACATCATGATGGGCTCCAAGAAGCGTTCAAAGGCAGATGTTTTTGTTCTAACTGTTTCATACGGTGTGGCCTACATGAGTTTCGGATCTGCTTAATTTTTCTGACATCTGTATTATTGTGGTCTTGCAAAGCTGATATATGGAGTGGATTTGACACATGCATATATGTGGCCACCACATAGCTACCAACCAGGAATTCTTGTAACCTGGTCACCCAACGATAACGGTCACACTGGCCAAAATACGTTCTTATTGATTCAACGGATGAGTTGCACCTGCATATTGATTTTTTTGAATGGTATGGATTTTTATTTTATTATTATTATTTTTTTATCGTGTGGTTCATTTTACATATAGATTTACATTTTTTTTTTTTTTTCCTTCAATGTTGTGGCGGATTAACTCTATTGGACGGCTTGGATATAGTAAAATGTTCTTCTTAACCGTCGCGGCAGATTAACTCTATTGGACGGCTTGGATATTGTAAAAGATCATGTGGTTCCCACGATTTCTACTTCGATATTGTAAAAAGAAGCGGATTGCGTACTGAGCAACTCCGCACGCTAGCGTGTCGGAGTAAACTCTGTGGGGCCCACAGTGATTTACGTATGCCCCACAGTGATTTACGTATTTTATCCACTCCGTCCATCCAGCTTAGAAGAAAATTTTAGGTATGGTGCCAAAAAATGAAGCATATCAAAATCTAAAGTGGACCACACCATAAGAAAAGTGTGAACTAAATGTCTACCATTGAAAATTTCTTAGAAGACACAGAAGTTTTGGATCAAGCTAATATTTGTGTTTTCCCTTCATCCATATTATGTGATCTTATGAACAGGTTGGATGACAAATAAACATCTGTAGAGCCAACTATGGTTTCAACAGTGGAAATCATTATTCCTACTGTTTCCATGGCATCCACTTGAGATTTAGATATGCTTAAATTTTGGGCTCAACCACTAAAAGGAGCTGAAAAAACATATGGACAGAACAGATAAAGCACATACATTCTAGGTGGGCCCACCTGAGTTTACACCTCACTATAAGAGCGCAATCCGTTTCCATTGTAAAAGCATCATGTGGGTCCCACGATTTCTACTTTACTGCTTTCCAACGAAGAAAAAAAAAAGGCACTGTGTACATCTTATATTCCATTCTATAAACCTTATTTGGTAATATCCTGATGCGATGGGAATCATGCTATAAAGATTACTGATTTGATTTTTTTATTTTTTATTTTATGTAGTGACCGATCATCAATTGTCAGTGCTGTCAACACCACCGATCAGTTGATGTATTGGGCGTTTTAGGGCAACGTGAAATATGTGCTTAACATCCATGCCGCCCATCCTTTTGGCCCCCTCATTTTAGTCCATGGACCAAAAACTGAATCAAATCCGAAACTAAAGTTGACCACTCTACAGTGGTGATTTAACGTCCACCGTTAAAAACTCCTTAGGGATGTGAATCAGGGTGATATATGTGTTTTACCCTGATCCCTGACCTTATCAACATGTTGGATGACAAATAAACATTACAGTGGGCCCTATAAAGGTTTCAACAATAGATGTCATTCTCCCTACTCTTTCATATGGTGTGGTCCACTTGAGCTTCTGATCTGCTGCTTTTTTGGGATCATGCACTAAAATAAGATAGAAAAACGGATGGACGGCATGGATATAAAACATATATCACGCTGGGCCCTACAGAGCCCAACACATCAGCTCACCACCCTGGAACACCACCTAATCCGCGTCCCCGCGCGTGAACTTCACTTGCGTTATCTACCGTCCATCTTATCCACAGCGCAGGGCCTACTTAGCGCATGTATGAGTATCCAAAGTATCTCCAATTGCTACGCCATTGCTTCAATAGGTAATAGCTTCGCAATCCTAGCCGTGTGACAGCTGGCTTTCAAAGGGATGGTTAGAAAGAAGAAATTCCATAACCTGCGAAGAAATTCTTCCACTTGGATGGTTCGAACCTTTAGATTTCTGACATATATCCGATCGAAGTTGCATCCCACCTGATGGACGGTCCAGAACCTCCAGATACAGGACGGTCACGATCACTTACCACTTTTTACTTTCCTCGCGCACAAAGTGCGCTCCACGTCATGGCACAGTGCTTTCACTTAAGGATGACGCGGATTGCGTGTTGAACCCAACGCCACCTAGCTCTGTGATGTACATGCGCTTTATCCACTTTGTTTATCTATTTTGCCACGCCATTTCAGGGAAACATTACGTTTAAATGCGAGCCATTGAAAATTTCTTAAGAGCCAACAGAAGTTCTTGATCAAGCTCCTATTTGGGTTTTCCATTCATCAAGATCCCTTTGGCCTTATGAAAAGTTGGATGACAAATAAGCATCATTGAGGGCGTTTTTCAACAATGGACATCATTATCCAACGGTTTCTGTGGTGTGGCACACTTGAGTTTTGAATATGCTCCAATTTTGAGCTCATATTCTAAAATGAACTGGCAAAAAGCATGGACGGTGTGGATAATACACATACATCATGGTTGGCCCCATTGAGCCTTTACTTAGTGGCTAAGCAGCTTTGGTGCCTCCACGCGTCATTCCATGGCTCTAACAAGTGGGAGCGAATTAGCTGTTACCAGGGTAACAACTCAGTGGGTGTTACCGTAACCGTGTGGGGCCCACCTTGATGTATTTTTTGTATATCAACACCGTCCATCTGTTTTCCTCTATCATTTTAGGACATGATTCCAAACCTCAAGAAGATCCAAATCTCAGGTAAACCATAACACTGGAAACAGTGATGAATAACCATTGAAGACATTTTATAGGCCACAAAACTTTTGGATCAATATGATATTTATATTTTCTCTTCCTCCAGATCATTTTGACATTATCAATGGGTTGGATGGAAAATAAACATTAGGAAAATCTTACTATGGGCCCTTTGGAATTTTTAATGGTGAGGCACTCAATCACTTCTGTTTACTGTGTTATGGTCCACCTGAGATTTTGATCTGCTTGATTTTTGGAAGTTCATCCTAAAATGATCTGTAGAAACGGATGGACGGTGTGGATATACAATACATCATCAAGGTGGGCTCAAGTTAGGGGTAACACCCACTATGTTACCGAGGGGAAGAATGCTGGACATGTAGCACTATCGTGTGAGATACTGACCATTCAACAGGTGGGGTTCATTATCAACATGCTCCGGCCGCCAACTCATGCCAGTTTTTACCATCTAGTAGGCCGCTAATGCCACTCATGTCCGGTAAAACGGACGGTCTAGAAAACAAAAGGGATAAAGGGTCTATTTTCAATGTACAATCGCATAACACTTGAGATGCTAACCTATATATAATATGTGTCTCGCCTGCTAGCCCAGCTGGAGGACGCCTAGGCGTGCTAACTGGGTGGGTCCGTTTGCACGATTTACATGGTATAGTGTAGCCCACACCACCGACGTCCATGCTTGCCTATGCGGGAAAAAGCTTTGTGGGCCTACCATGATGTGCTATGACGTGGAAAAGCTTGGTAGGCCTACCATGGTGTATGTGTTTTATCCATGGCATCCATCTATTTTGCAAGCAACCCCCAATATTTGTGGATTCTACTGTGATTTGTGTGTGAAATCCAATCCATTCATTGTGTCAGACCTTCTTTTCCACTCTATAGAAAAATCAGACCGTCAGGTGGCCAAAATAAAGGAAAGATGAATATTCTCTTGGGTAACCACCTTAAGAAAGGTTTGGAATAGGATGTCATATATACATGGTCCACAGTAAGTTCTCAATCGTAGTCGTTCCCCACACCCACCATTTCCCATTGTGTGGCCCCACTTGAGTTTTGGATCCGACTCATGTTTGGGCTCATGTCATAATCATGTAGCTAGGAAACTGATGAATGGACTGGATTTCTCGTGAACATTATAGTATCCCTAGCATGGTGAGATTTGATTGGGTTACTTGCTGCTATGTATGTAGACACGGAGCATGTTTCAGAAGAAGAGAAGATTAGTATAATTTAGGTAACATGTTAAGGTGTTGTCCTGATTATGGGCACCTTTACGTGTCTGTTGTATATCATAGTATTTATTTGTTTTTCCAACTCATTTCAGGTATGATCTAAAACATGAAGCATAAATCTCAAGTGGACCACACCATACGAGATGGTGGTCATTGAATCACCCACCATTGAAAACTTTCATTTACTATCATTCACTCTCAATTCCCACATTTACTCCCATTCAAGCACCCGTGAGGCCCATTGTAATATTTACTTGCCATACACCTGATGATGAGGTTCAACCAACTCGGATAAAAGAAAAGCACAAATATCAACTTATTTCAAAACTTTTGCGACTCTAATGAGTTTTTAATGGTGGGCTTTTAATCTTTATGGTGTGGTCCACTTGAGATTTGGATCTACTTCATTTTTTAGAACATGCCTTGATGGCATGGATATACAACACATACATAAAGATAGGGGTGCCTCACTAATATTTTACAGGGCAGCACTTAATCCCCTCTCATTTTCAAAGTGGACCAGTCCTCTATGGGAAGAGGTTGGGCTGGCGAACCCAACACAATGTAACCACATGGCATAAGGACATTGTGGGGTCCACCACAATATGTGTGTTTTATCCTTATTGTCCATCCATTTTGCCAACTCATTTAATGGCATGAGTTTAAAATTGAAATATGCACTATATGTCAACTTTGACAATTCTACAGGAAATAGTGGGGATTGAATGCCTACTATTGAAAACTCCTTGGGAGCGGAGAAGTGAAGTTTTGGATCAAGCTGAAATTTGTGTTTTACCTTCACAACCATGCAGCCTTGTGAACGTGTTTGATGACAAATAAACATATTGTGGGCCCTACGAAGGTTTTAATAATGAATATTATTTCTTGGTGTGGTTTACTTGAGCTTGGCATGTGTTTCAATTTTTTGACCCGTGCCTTAAAATGGGCTAGCAAGATGGATGGCATGGACAAACAGGATGGATGGCATGGACAAAGCATATACATCACAGCGGGTCGCATGCAGTCTTTACATCCGTACCTATAGTGTGTAGGGCTCACCACGCAATCTGTCTGGTCAGAGCGTAACCATAGGGCCCACCTTGATGTGTGTGTGTTACATATATGTGCCATCCATCCATCTTGCCATCTCATTTTATGAAAATAGACATATTCAAATATTCGGTGGACCGCACCATTGGAAACACTGATGATTGAACGCCCACCATTAAAAACTTCCAAGGGCCCACTGCAATGTTTATTTGCCATCCAACCTAATGATAAGGCTCATGGACCTTGATAAAGAGAAATTACAAATATCAGCTTTATCTAAAACTTGTATGGCCCACAAGCATTCAATCACTACTATTTCTTGTAGTGTGGTCCACTTGGGAATTAGATCTCCTTTGCTGTAAAGGGATTCAAAGGGTGGATATACAACAAATACATCATGGTAGAACCTGGCATTCACAACTTGACTGAACTCGTTGTCACCTAGCCTGAACGAATTCACTCCTCCATTAGACGACATATATTGTATGGTGAGTAACTCGTCATGCTAGAGTGCAGTGGGCAAACTACGTGAAACCCACCGCATTTGTAGGTGTTTCATCAATAATATCCATCATTTTGTTTTCTCATTCAAGACATTAGCCCAAAATTGAAGCATATCCAAAACTCACACCCACACCTTTGGGACACTGGTACACCAAGTGAAGATAACTCTCAACGTTGAGGTCTAGGTATCGAATCCCAACAAGGGGGTGGTTAACATCATAGGGTGACTAACATTGTGGGTGTGTGTACTAATAGTGGGATGTGTGAAACTTGAGATTTTTTCTCTCCAAAACTCTCTCAAGTCCTTAAACATGTCTTACTTACCCTAATCCCGCAATTACAAGTGCTTATATAACACTAGTATGAAATTAGAAACAAAACAATAAAAACATGCAAAATTACACAAACTGTCGATCAGTTAAATTGTCAATAAACTGTTGAGAGAGTTCATTGAATTAAAATTCGATTTACAATCAATCAATGGCCCTATTTTCAACATAGATTTGAGGCGTCTAATTTTCAATGCACTCATAAATTCACAGCAAAATACAACTTCACTCAAAAGGTTCAGTAGCATGATGTAATTGCACACAAAATTGTGATTACAATTAAAAAATTAAAAACTCAAAATACTATAGATACCTTGAGAATGTAACAAAAGATTAAGAACTCTGACCAATCGAACTTGTTGACCAAGCTTTAACCTAGTCATTATCAATGAGAGAGATTAGCTATAACAATCTAAGAACTTGTTGAACTGACTAAAATTCAAGGAATCAAGAGACAAGGAAAAGGCAAGGAAATTATGAAATTAAAAGAAATATTAGTGATGGGTTGAAAAGGCGGGAGTACACCACTTATACCTTTGTTAAATATGCTAAAAACCTTTACATCCTTCAAGCAGGCAGCACAAAAAAATTAGGACCTCGCCTATCGTATACCCCATAAAAGAAAAAAACTTTACATCCTTTCGGCGAGCACCACAAAAAAATTTCGGACATCGCCTATTGTATACTTAAGGCTGTAAATGGTTGGGTTCGGGGCAGGTTTACCAAAACCAGACCCGCCCATTTACTAAACGGGTCTGGGTCTAAAATGGGTCCGGGTCTGATAGAGGGAGATCCACCCAGACCCATTTATAAATGGGCCGGGTCTAATGGGTCCGGGTCTGGATCAAGTATGCAAGCATTTTACAAGGCTTAAAACTGGGTCTGGACGGGTTTGGGCTCGACGGGTCCCTTATAACATAGACCAAACCCGCCCACTTACTAAATGGGTTTGGGTCGGGTCTGGTCGGGCCTAATATAAAGGAAACCAGACCCAAACCCGTTTAACAAATGGGTCTATTCTTGGACCCAGACCGGTACCATTTAACAAATGGGTCGGGTCTAGGTCGGGTCTAAATGGGTTTGGTCCAGGTACCCCATCGGGTCCACTGACCCATTTACAGCCCTATGTATACTACAAAAAAAAACTCTACATCCTTCGGGCGAGCACTACAAAAAGATTCGGGCCTTGCATGTCATGTACACCATTAAAGCAAAAAACTATACATCCTTTTGGCGGACATCACAAAAAGATTCAAGCTTCAACTATCGTATACCCCATCATAGATGGTGGTCTTCAGATCCCATCAGCTGATTGTTATTAGATAGTGATGATAGCTGCATAAGAAATTTAACACTTAACTTAAATAATGTCTTAAATATCTAAACTTAAAAAGCTTTATTAATTATTATGCCAAATTGAAATGTTCAATTTTACCTGGCTAAACATGACGGTTCCTTTAGATAAATCTTGATGTAAATCTAGTAATGGCAGGTTGCTTGAGGGAATGTGTTGGTACAAGTTGGTGCTTCGGTCATAACCACGAGTAGTAAAAGGGCCACTCATAAATTCACTACCACCACTCCTGAGTCCTGGGTATTTGGGATCCCATGTTCAAAGAATTTTGTTAAGATATGCTAACATTAGGTGGTCGGTACCCAAGTTGAGACAATGGTACATTGATAGATCCACTTGGTAATTCAAGAGTGTAGCTCATGACCATATGATGACCATGTCCTCCATGGGATCCACTCGGTAATCCAAAAGTACTCATCACCGCGATATGTGAACCCTGTTAATTAAAAAAAAAAAACTTACAACAATAACATATGACAAGACACACTATAGTAAGAACTTCTCAATGATACCCGATTAAATGATTTGATTGGAGGACTGTAAATGAAGGATGGTGCATACTATTTGGTGCTTGGGCCATTAGCAATCTTTCTTGATTTACTTGTGGTTGAATTGATTTAGTTCAAAAATTTTTCGTCTTAACTTTATCTAGTAGATTTTTGTAGATACTGATAACTACCCCGAACTTATTTTCTTTAATCGAATTCCACTTACAGTTTGTAAACTCAGACTATCAATAAAAGTAACTTGGTTTTTACTAATCACATGGCATGTGCTTTCAGAATTTATAGCTTCAGTCGGCTCAGAGCGTGCACATTGAATATCCACACTTCTAGTCGGCTCAGAGTGTGCACGTTCAATTTCTACACTTTCAATAGGCTTAAGGTGTGCGTGCTCAATATTAACACTTTCATCATCAACTTTAGACAATATTACTGGAGGTTTCTTAATGCTTTTCATACATTCCATTGCTTCGTCATAAAGTTTCTCTGCATTTCTATCTAGTTTGAAGACTTCATCATGTTCCCCAGCCATTGCAGCAATTTTAAGAAGCTTGCGACACAAGTAATTATATCGCTTACTTGAAGTAAACATTTCAGTCACCTTGTATTGCTAACCCAGTATGATTCGTAGGCAAAACCTGTCTTTGCTTCTCTTTGCCATCTTTTCAAAATACACTGGGGAGGAAGCGCCTTTATATTATAACAATCTAAGACTTTCAGTGCATGACTGCATAAGATCCCCACAAACTAATGCTGTTCAAAAAACTGACAAAAACCGACCGAACCAGACCGTACCAGTCAGTTTCAGTCGGTTTTTCATTCTGTTTCGGGTCGGTTCGATTTTTTTATATTAAAAATCGAGAATGTCGGTTTGTGAAAATTATAAATCGTTTTCAACCGAACCGAACCGACTATATATATATTTGAATTATATTTATTAATGTTACCCCTACCGTATGGCCCACCTTGATAATTTCTTATATATCCACGTCGTCTATTCATTTCCTCAACCTATTTTAAGATGTGTTCAGATCTAAATCTCAAGTAAACCACATCATAGGAAACAATGTTTATTGAGCTCCCACCATTAAAAATGTCCTCGGGCCCACTTGAAGAAGATTTGCAATGTGTATTTACCATCCAACTCGTTGATAAGGTTAAATAGACCTGGATGAAGAGAAAAGTCAAATTTCACTTTCAGCTTGATCCAAAACTTTTGTGGCCAGTAATTATAAAAACTGTTAATGGTCATTTACCAGTTTTTACATTGGTGTAGTCCACCAGAGATTTGGATCTTCTTAATTTTGTGAATCTTGTCATGAAACTGATAAAACCGACAAAACCGAATCGACCTAAATTTCTTCGGGTCGGTTTGGTTAGTGAGGCTTCATCGGTTCGGTTCAGTTGTTAAATATTCAAAACCGACCGAGTCAGTTCGGTTAGGGTATCGCCCCTCAAAATTGAACCTGACCGAACCGTGCACAGCCCTACCACAAACTCAAACTTCTTGCAACTACACATCACTTTACTATTTAATGAGTCGGATCTAACAGTACGTCCTTTATCTTTATTATTACTAATGATTTGAAACTCTGTAAGTGTGCCAAACTCACCATATTTAAAAATCGAAGAAACAAAAATTTTCTTATACTCGTCTTGAAACATTTCAAACACTTTTGGAGTGTATACCTTTGTTGCTTCCTCTAACATCGTTACATCAAGAAACATTACTGGGGTACTTTGCCTCATTTTGAAATCGACTGGAGAGTTCTTGGTATCGTCTTTCAGCTACTACCTCGTTTATAATGAGTAAAGAAACACAAGATATCATACTTAGAATTTAGATATTTTTTCAACAAGCTATTCATGCTCTCACTTCGTTGCGTGCTCTTCATGTCGGCATAGAATGTATTTCTTTCATAAACTAAAGTCCATTTTTCTCTTTCTTTAAATAAATCTTATAGCTACTTGTTTTGCCGTAAATCATACTTTTCAAGCATGTTATTCCATGTAGTAAAAAACTCTTCATCTACCTCAAAATCATATACACACATATTAAAATCAGATTTTAAACCTTGTGAACTTGCAAATACGTGGCTAAAGTGCTTAGCGGTATTTTGGTAGATATGTCAAATACAGAGACTGATGACATATTCCGGGCATCACTGAAGCTATTGCATTAGCCATTGCAGCACCTTGGTCTGTTAGGATTGTCTTTGGTTGTTTTTCGGACATTGCACTAAAAAAGGTTTGAAACAACGGTTGGGTGCATTTTACAAAACCTTTGCATCTCACCCCCAAATATTAGAATTATGGGTTATGATAAAGCACTAAACTAAATCAAATCAACAACCACACGACGCAAGAGATTTTTACATGAAAATCCTTAAAGAGGTAAAAACCACGGGACAGATCAACAATTTACTATGAAGTAGAATCATTAGAACCTCGATCACAAGCATACACCGCTTGGATCAAACCTTCTTTAACTACGTAGGGATGGATAATAATAAAAGGACTAGAAACTGAGAGATCTCACTCGAGCACGAGGATGTTGAAGAGCTGAGACGTCATTACACTGTGAATCACCTTCGCGAGCAAAGCCTCCTCTACTAACAAGCTTCCTCTCCCTCTTTCTCTTCCTCTCTTTCTCTTTTTCTCTATTTCTCTCTCACCTCTGACGTGTAGAATACTTGATGGGATACCTAAATCCCGGATTAGAGCTCCTTTTATAGCTGTTTGCATGTATTAGAGCCCCATTAGGAAATTGCGGTAGCAATCCGCGCACACCTCTAGTTTACCAGATGCACCAAAAAATGTCCAGAGAGTATGCTGTGTAAACATACATAGCCCGACCTAGTCTGCCGACCGATCGGCCTTCACAAAAATGGTCCAGCGATTTTGTCAATCCAGGCACTTTATCCGGCCGGCCAGGGGCACTGGCCGATCGGACCTCATCAAAATAAGTTCTCTTCTCTCTCTCTCTCTCTCTCTCTCTCTCTCCTCTGTATGAGGAGGAGAACTCCAAAAATCTCTCCCTTTCCGACTCAGGAGGAGTTCACCGTCTTCAAGCCAGCCCGGCTTCTACAAGCCTCAAATTTGCCCTTGAGAAGAGCCTTGGTCATCATATCTGACCCGTTATTGTCCATGTGGACCTTCTCAAGCCTGTAACACCTTCTGTTCCAAAGTATCCCTGATCAAATGATACCGAATCTCTATGTGCTTTGACTTGGAATGCTGACTTGGATTCTTGCTCAAGTGTATCGCACTCTGGCTATCACAAAGATCACATGCTTCTCCTGCTTCAGGCTAAGTTCCTGTAGGAACCTCTTCATCCAAAGCATATCCTTACATACTTCTGTGACTGCAATATACTCGGCCTCTGTCGTCGACAATACTACGACCTTCTGTAGCTTGCTCTGCCAAGAGACCGCTCCCCCAGCAAACGTGAACATGAACCCCGATGTGGACTTCCTGAAGTCTATGTCACCTGCCATATCTGCATCTGTGTAACTCTCTAACACAGGTTTCTTATCACCATAGCATAAGGCTCAACCTAGATGAGCCTCTCAGATACTGTAGTATCCACTTCACCGCTGCCCAAGATACTAGTTGACAACACCAACTGCATATGTTATGTTTGGATGCGTACACACCATAGCATACATTAACCTTCCTACTACCGAGGCGTAGGGTATCTTCTGCATCTCTTCCACATCTGCCTTTGTCTTGGGACACTGCTTGTCGCTCAATTTGAAGTGACCATCCAGTGGAGTACTGATCGGCTTCACTGCATTCATATTGAACTGCTCTAGGAACTTTCTCAATATACCTCTCTTGTGACAACCAAAGCCTTCTGCTGCTTTTGTCACGGGTTATCTCCATTCCCAGTATCTGTCTGGCTGGGCCCAAGTCTTTCATCACAAATGACTTGTCCAACTCTTGTTTCAGCCTTGTCAATCTTTTTTATGTCTTTTCCCATGATGAACATGTCATTAACATATAAAAGCAGAACTAAGAAATTACCAATCTGAAAACCTACGAGTGAACATATAATGGTCCGACTCCGTTCTATCATACCCATGTGTCAACATGAACGAGTCAAACTTCTTGTACCACTGCCTAGGAGCTTGTTTTAGCTCATACATGCTCTTCCTAAGCCTACACACCATATGCTCTTTGCCTTTGACTTCAAACCCCTCTAGTTGGCGCATATAGATCTCTTCTTCCAAGTACTATAGAGGAAAGCAGCTTTAACATCAAACTGCCCTATCTTCAGATCCATGCTAGCCGTCAACCTAAGCAACATCCGTATGGATGTCATCTTCACCACTGGTGAGAATATCTCATTGAAGTCTATACCTTTCCTCTGACCAAACCCTTTCACTACTAGCCTGGCCTTAAACCTCGTTTGTGAATTATTCTGCTCATTCTTCTTTCTGAACACTCACTTGTTGTTAAGAGCTTTCTTGCCCTTAGGCAATTTCATCACGTCATAGGTGTAGTTCTTATGCAAGGATTTCATCTCCTCTTGCATAGCTTTCAACCACTCCCCCTTATGCTCGTCAGCTGGGGCCTCAGAATAATCTTCTGATTCTCCCCCATCAGTAAGCATAATGTACTCATGAGGTGAGTATTTCTTGGATGGGTGCCTGTCCCTAGATGTCCTCCTCACCTGTGGCTTAACAGGTGGATCAAGTGGGGGCTGCTCCCCCAGTCCATCTTCTATAGGAACTCCCTCGTCCTCTGCAACTTGCTATACTCCCCCGTCATCAGGCATCACGGGAGGAGTAATAGGATCCAAATCTTCTAGCTCACCTGAACTGGATTGGATCTTCTCTGGCTTTTCAATGTCTTCTATACACCAATCTTCAAAGAAAACCACATCTCTGCTCCTGACGAGTTTCTTCTCGGTTGGATCCCATAACGTAAAGCCAAATTTCTTATCACCATATCCCCAAGAACATACAGTGCTTGATCTTCGTATCGAGCTTTGACCTCTCGTCCTTTGGTACGTGAACGGATGTCCTGCATCCAAACTATCCTTAGATGACTGTACGAAGGATCACGTCCAGTCTACACCTACTCAGGTACTTCTCCATTCAACGGGGCTGATGGAGACCTGTTTATCAAGTACATTGCTGTGTGCATTGCTTATCCCCAGAACATCTTGGGCAACTCCATATGGGATAACATGCATCTGATTCTCTCTACTAATGGTGCGATTCATACGCTCAGATACACCATTATGCTGGGGGGTCTTGGGTATCATCTAGTTCATGTCGAATACTTAGGGACTTACAATACTCATGGAAGTCACCAACGTATTCACCTCCATTGTCAGTGCGGATGCACTTCAATGATCTACCTATCTCTCTCTCGACCATGACATGAAATATTTTAAACATACCAAATACCTCAGTCCTTGGATTTCAAAGCATAAACCCAAACCCTTCTAGATGCATTATTTATAAATGTGATAAAATACAATGCCTCACCCAAGGTTTTTGTCCTATAGGACCACAAACATCAGAATAAACCAAATTTAATGCATGCATTTTCTTAACATGAGAAGCGGTATTTATAAATGAAACTCTATGTTGTTTCTCTGATAAACAATCAATACAGATTTTAAGAGGTATACCTGCCAACTCTGGAAGGAGGTGCTTCTTCACTAGTAGCTGAAGCCCTTTCTCGCTCATATGCTCGAGCCGTCTGTGCCACATGTCTGTCACTGAATCTTTCGCTGCGTTCAACTCACACTTGTATATACTAACACATGTCTTGTATAGGGTGCAACACATCTTCCCTCTTGCTGCGATCATCGAACCTTTGATGAGCTTCCAGTGGCCACCAACAAACCAACTCTCATAGCCGGCTACATCCAACCTTCCTGTCAACATCAGGTTGAGGCGAAGGCTTGGAATATGTCTCACATCCCTTAAAACCAATGTACAGCCTATATCAGTCCTCGCACAAATATCACCAACTCCCACAATCTGGGATACTCCAGAATTCTCCATCTTCACTGTACCACTAGTTACCTTGCTTGTAGCTTGTGAAGAAATCTCTTCGTAGAGTTGTATGAAATGACGCTTCCCGAATCGATTGCCCAATCGATGTCCTAATTCGCAGTTGTGAGACAAACATCATGATCCGCTGAGAGAATGACCACAACGTCGCCATCTGAGGCGATCACAGTATAATTTGATTTATCATCTTTTTCCTTCCATTTTCCTTTTTGATCATTTTTCTTGTGACATTCACTTTTATAATGGCCTTTTTTGCCACAGTTCCAACATTCAACATCTCTCTTGACATTAGACTTGCCTCTGGATTTATCTCGGGCTTTCCCACCCTTTTTGTTCTTTCCCCTCCCCCGATCTTGTGTCACAAGGGCCTTTTGCTGAGTAGACCCTTAAGACATCCTCATTAGTCTCCTCATTAAAGAGACAACCTGTTACCTGTTCCATGACATCTTTCTGCTCGGCGCGGAGTTACTTAGAGACACCACCAATGTCTCCCAACTATCAGGCAATGAACTAAGCAATAGCAAAGCCTGTAGTTCATTGTCCATGACCGTTTTCATAGCGGAGAGCTGGTTCATAATATTGCTGACTTCATTCATGTGCTCAGCCACAGAATCATTATCCTTGAACTTGAGATTTACAAGTCTTCTAATCAAGAATATCTTGTTGCCCGCTGTCTCCCTCTCATACAGTCCTTGTAATTTCTGTCATAGGCTAGCGGTTGAGGTCTCTGTAGACACATGATGGAATACCGAATCATTTAACTATTGTCTAATAAACTTCATTGCCTTCTGGTTCAACTTCTTCCAATCATCATTTGACATATCTTTACTTTCGCTGATATGCCTAAGATTGGAGCATGTAAGTCCTTGCGATAAAGCAAATCCTCCATCTCAGCCTTCCATATGGTCCAGTTGGATCCATTGAGACTAATTATCCTTGATGAGCCACCTTCCATAATTCATAACTGATTTCACTTCCTGTATAATAAACCTGAACTCTCTGATACCACTTTTGTTGGGTGCGTTTCACGAAACCTTTGGATCTTGCCCCCCAAACTACTAGAATCATGGGTTATGATAAAGTACTAAGCTAAATCAAATCAATAACCACCCGACGCAAAAGATTTTTACGTGGAAAACCCTGAAAGATGTAAAAACCACGAGACCTCGTTCAGATCAACAATTCACTATGAAGTAGAACCGTTACAACCTCGATTATAAGCACACATCGCTTGGATCAAACATTTTTCACCTACGTAAGGATGGATAACAATAAAAGGACTATAAATTGAGAGATTTCACCCGAGCACGAGGAGGTTGAAGAGCCGAGACGTCGTTGCACCGTGAATCACCTTTGCAAGCAAAGCATCCTCTACTAACAAGCTTCCTCTCCCTTTTTCTCTTTCTCTCGTTCTCTCTCTCACCTTGAATGTGTAGAATACTTGATGGGATACCTAAATCCCATATTAGAGTTCCTTTTTATATCCGTTTGCATGTATTGGAGCCCCATTAGGAAACTGCAGTAGCAATTCACGCACACCTCCAGCTGGCCGGCTGGGTGCACAAAAGAATGTCCAGAGAGTATGCTGTGTAAACATATATAGCCCGACCTGTCTGCCGGTCGGACTGGCCGGTCGGACGACCGATCAGCCTTCAAAAAAATCGTCCAGCGATTTTGTCAATTCCAAGCACTTGCTGGTCGGTCGGACCTCATCAAAAGTGCTCTCTCTCTCTCTCTCTCTCTCTCTCTCTCTCTCTACATGAGGAGGAAAACTCCAACAACAACCACTTAAAAGATTCGATTGTCTCATCATATATTAAGGCCAGCACCAAATATCACAGTCTACTTATGATGATTTACCCGAACAAATGGGGTAAATGGTCGTTCGTAATTATTTATTCTATACGTGGTATCAAAGCAAACCACGTCTCCAAACACACTATAGTCCACTACTGACTTTCCATCTGCCCAAAACATGTTAGTGATCAGATCATCTTCATCTACTTGTGTCGCATGAAAAAAGAGGGATCCTCTACTTTCATTTTCTAAAAGTATTCTAAAATGACCCCCGCATCACCATTTTCCTTTGCTTTCATTCGCTTCTTCCGTAAATAGTTTTTATAATCAATGGGTAGGAAACCCAAATTCTCCCAACCTCCATATTGTATGCTGAAATATTCTAAAGTTTCTCTAGGTTTTAATCCTGAATCATCAGCTATATTTACTTAATCTTTTTTAGCATTAGTCAAGCCTCTATGTGACCTTAGTATATGCACCTTCTTTGGTGTGGCAATCTCATGGTTATGTCTGGCCACAAACTTAGTCACACCATATCTCCCATTCATCTGAAGCCTAATCGTCATACTTGCTAAACATTAAGTTCTTGTAATGGCACGTATAACCTTCGGCTAATCAATTTGTTTCTTGTCACGTTTTTTGCCTTGTTTATAACAACAAAACACCCTCTTACGTATAATCTTATCATTTTTTGTTTTTATAGTTGACTTCCGAATACTGAACCCTATCTTACGAGCATACCTATTGTATAACTCATATGCACTTTTATCAGAAGTAAACTCCATTCCTAATTTTGGTTATTCATCTAACTTCTCATCTGTATTGAATGGTACATATTGACTTGCTTTCTGATCGTCTACTCACTTGCTCGCTTCTTGATTATCTATTTTAATACCAAACTCTAACCTTCAACATGGTTGAGGAAATCCTTGACCTTTCAAGGTATTATCATCAATTTCACCGATTGACCTTCAAAAGTAAAAAAGCATCAAAAGTAGATGGTATTAAATCACTCAAAAGTAGAAGGCATTAAACTATTTAAATGGAACGATATGAATTATTTTACATGAATTATTAAATAGGGGATGGATTAATAAATGAAAATCTTAACCATTAGTGGACGTAATGAAATTCTCTCAACTCACATGGTGGGGCCCACCATATTGTATACATAATTATAAAGCTGAATGGAGAAAAAAAGATCCAGTTTCAAGGATTTGAGGTGTCTGTTATTACAGATTGTTGTGTTTTTCGATAAAAATTAAAAATTAATAAAATTTATTACAATAGGATGGTGGACTTCTAAAAAAAATTTCAAATCTGGAAGCTGAAAACCCCGAAATTATCTACAAAGTTTTACATTCGAAGTTAAAAGCTGAAAATCCAAAATTCCCAATTAATAAAATCCCCAAATTAGCTATGGAGCTACACATTCAAGTCTAGAAGGTAAAACTCTCTAATTTCGAAAAGCCTTAAAATCCTAAATTTTCAAATTTTCAATATCTAAAATTATAAAATTTTAAAATGGGATTTCACATTTGAATCTGGAAGCCCTAAAAGTTTCACCTTGTAGATTCGAATTTGTTGCCCAATTTTAGAATTCGAGGTTTCTGTCATTACATATTGTTGTGCTTTTCTACAAAAATTAAAAATTAAAAATTAACAAATTTTATCACAATAGAACGATTGACTTCTAAATTTTTTTTCCAAATCTGGAGGATACAAACCCTAAAATCATCTACAGGGTTTCACATTCGAAGTTGAAAGCTGGAAATCCAAATTTTCCAATTCATAAAATCCTCAAATCAATTATAAGGCCACGCATTCAAGTCTACAAGGTGAAACTCCCCAATTTTGAAAATCTCCAAAATCCTATACTCCTTAAATCCCAATCTCTAAAATAAAAAAATTTCGAAATGGGATTCCACATTTGAATATGGATTCTATATTCGAATATAGAAGCCCTAAAATTTCCAAATCCCTAAACTACATTCAAATATGGAATTGACCAAATATTAAATCCATGCACTCTCATAAAATTGTAAATTTGCAAGTAGACTCCAAACGCATTCAAGGCGAATCCACGAAGTAGGTGTTCTTCAACCAGCCTAATTTGATATAAATGAGAAAATATTATGATATTTTGTGCAGCCACACCATAGAGAGAATACGAGGCAAACCTTACATGTGCGCATTGTTAAGCCAGAACAATTAGCTCGTGCGAGGGAGCCTTCTTCACTGGTTCCGATGTGCTCTCTCCTTCGATGGAGGGTGTAAAAGATGGAAGTAGGGAGGAAGGTGTTGCGTAAGAGAGGGAATGAGAGATGGGAGAGAGAGATGGAGAACGGTGGTGCCTAGAGAGAGAGGGAGAGCTAGAAGCGTTCGACGACTCGTAGGCTCACGGTAACGTGAGTTTGTCGCACTGTGCGTGGGGACATGATGACTCCTGGAATCACAAGCTCACCATGCAGGGGTCGCACGATGTTGGGTGAGTCCGTGTCGCACCTAATCTGCTCCCATTCCACATGGGGAAGCGAATTGCGTAGTGAGTAACTTCGCACGCTAAGCGCGCAGAGTAAACTCTATGGGGCCCACCGTGATTTAAGTATTTTATCCTACTCTGTCCATCCATCTTAACAGATAATTTCAGGTATGATGCTAAAAAATGAAGCATACCAGAAACTAAAGTGGACTACACCGCAGGAAAAGTGTAAATTGAATGTCTACCATTGAAAAATTCTCCGAGGACATAGAAGTTTTGGATCAAGCTTATATTTGTGTTTTCCTTTCATCTATATCCATGTGATTTATGAACAGGTTGGATGACAAATAAACATCACGGTGGGGCCTGGGAAGGTTTCAACGGTGGAAATCATTATTCCCACTGTTTCTTGCGGCATGGTCCACTTGAGATTTGGATATGCTTCAATTTTGGGCTCAACCCCTAAAATGAGCTGGAAAAACATATGGACGGAATAGATAAAGCACATGCATTCTAGGTGGGCCCAACTGAGTTTACTCCGCACGATAAGCTACTTACAGGTTGAGTAGCTAGATATCTACTAAAGTGACGTCACCAACATCTGTGGCCCATCACGATGTATATGTTGTATCCACACCGTCCAGCCATTTGGAGAGATCATTTTAGGGCATGATCTAAAGAGTGAGACAGATCCAAAGTTCAAGTGGACCCACCAATGAAAATAGTGGGGATTGATCTCCTACCATTAAAAACTTCTTGCGGCCACAGAAGTTTTCGATCAAGCTGATATTTGAGTTTTCCCTTCTTCAATATCTGTGTGAACTTATGAACAGCTTGGATCTCAAATAAACATCATGGCAGGCCCTAGGAAGGTTTCAATGGTCACGTCACTGTCCCCACTGTTTTCTTTAGTGGGGTCCACTTGAACTTTGGGTCTGTCTCATTCTTTAGCTCATGGCCTAAAATAATCTCTACAAATGCATGGACGGTGTGGATACAACACATACATCACGGTGGGGCCCATAGAAGTTGGTGACGTCACTTCGAGATAGCTGCTCAACCTGTCAGTAGCTAATCCGCGTCCATTCAACAGAACAGACGTCACACAGGGCCTGGACCAATGGGAGCCCTCCACGTCAGCACTACACCGAACTCGGTGTCATCCCGACCTCACGGAATCCGGTTCCATGGAAGTGGCGTTCGTAATATGCTTGCTAGGGTTTCTCGCCCCCCAACCCTCCCTCCCTCCCTCCCTCTCTCTCTCTCTGCTTTTGTGAAGCAAGGTCGTCTTCAACAGCAGCAAAGGGAGGAGAGAGTGTGAGAGAGATCATCGCCATAGAAAGATGTTGGACATCAACCTACTCAGAGAAGACAAAGGCAATGATCCGGAGCGAGTCCGCGAGTCACAGCGTCGCCGTTTCGCTTCAGTCGAACTCGTCGACGAAATCATCCAACTCGACATCATATGGAGACAACGTATACCTATCACTCCTCCTTCCTTCTTCTCTCTTCTGTCATTTCTCCTAACTCTCTCCCTTTTTTTTTTTTTTTTTTTTTTTCTGTTTTTGCTTTCTCTGTTCTTCCCTTTTCTTCTCGACAGGTCAGTTCGAGCTCAGTAATTTGCAGAAAGACTTCAATCGCATCAACAAAGAAGTCGCTCGCCTCAAAATCGTCGGTTCCTTCCTTCAATTCTTTCTTCTTCTCTCTCTCTCTCTACTTTCCTTCTTCTTCTTCTTCTTCTTCCGACGCGAATTGCCTGTTCCCTTCCAACAGGAACCTCCGGAAGCTATGTGGGGCCCACTGAGATGTTTGTGAGAAATCCACTCCATCCATCAGTTTCGCAACCTCAAAATAGGACCAGAGTCCACATGACAGGAAACAGTAAGAATGGAAATGTTCACCGTTGGAGCCTTCCCGGACCCCACTAGAATGTTTATATGCCATCCAAACCGTTCATAAGGTTATTTCCATTGGGATGAACTTAAAGAACAAATATCGTCCTGATCCAAAGCTTCTGTGGCCCCATGAAGTTTCCAATTGTGGGCGTTCAATCCCCATGGTTTCGTGTGGCGTGGCACACTTGTGTTTTGGATCTGCCTCCTTTTTGGATTTCTGTCCTATTATGAGCTTGTGGAACTGATGGACGGCGTCCCCACATAGCTTCTGACTACTGGAACTTCATGTTGGCGGGGCACATGCAATTTGCGTCCTCCTTGTTTTCCCTATAATTATGGACTTGGATAATAGATTTAAATGCTGAGTCACTTTGCTCGATGATAGATAAAAAATGAACGGATAAGTGCGAGATCTGATCAGTTTGTTTGGGTCGGACCCACTGCGAACATGCCTCGGCCAAGAAATCAGGCCAGGCTACTCATCACGTGGGCAATGCGACGTGTTGAATATGGACAATTGAGTTCATGGGTCATATCTTTATGATAAAAATATGACCAACAAACTATATGGTCTATGGACCCCCCCTAATGGATATGGAGAGCAATCCAATTGGTGGCTCCCGAATTCAAGAAAGGAATCAGGCAGTTTCACTTCAGGAGGAATCTTATGGATGCTGAAATTGATTCCTCCATTGGTCTTCTGTCCCTTCTAGATGACGAATCTATCCTAAGGGATGGTTTGATCGAATAATTTAGAAGTGGGAATAACTTGGAAAGTTCACCTACATTCTTTCCATTCTTAGCTTTTTGGGTAGAGGTGAATAAGGGCCTACTAATCTAGTTTGGAGGACTGGATGCCCCTCTAGGATGCCTTGTATCCTGTTGGATTAGTAGCCTGGATAAAATCCTTACTTTCAACTGCCTTAGAAGCAGGTAGAGAATTATTGTAAATGTACATTATCTTGCCCTTAAAGAGGGGGAATTGGTAAATCATCTCCTTACACATTGTAAATTATCGTAGGAAGTTTGGTGGTCTATTTTTCATCTCTTTGAGGGGTTTTGATCGATGGTCTAGGCGGTTTATAAATTTCTTAATGCCTTGAATTTTGGCTTCAAGTCAGCAAAAGGAAGCTTACGTTTCAGTTGGCTCTTCCTATAGTTTGGTGGTCTTTGTGCAGGGAATGGAACGACCCTGCTTTTAGGAACAATAACTCGAGTTGGAAGGTTACTGAGAAGGTGTGAGAAAAGGGTTATTAGGTGAGCCTTAGTCGGTGTTATAGCTGGGACTCACTGAGAAGAGGTTGGTTGAAGCCTTGGAGGTCATTCAAGGTAGAAGTGGTCGGATTGAGCATCATTTTGAGTACATCTGCACGCAACCTGTATATGGAAACTCATCTTTGATGGATCTTCCAGGGGCATTCCTGGTCCTGCTGGGGTAGGGGCCATTATTAGAGATGATCATTGTGATATGGTTGAATCGTCTTTGCTAGCCCTATTGGTTCTACTGATTCTAATGAGGCGGAGGTTTAGGCATTGTGGAAATGAGGGAGCCTTTTTATCTTCAAGCCTCTCCATCATCAAAGGATATTTGGCTAGTTTTATTAATTGGCAGCTTTCAAATGACTTTTGTCCTTGGCGTTTTTTGCTCTGGTTCGAGGATATTATAGAGATAGAGGGGGAACATGTTGGTATCCTTGTCTATCATTTGTAGGGAGAAATGTTGTAGGTCGCTGATGATATTGTTAAATTGGGATCTCTTCTTCAATGTCTTGTTATTGGAGAGTCCTTCCACCTTGTGTAATCTTTTTCTTGGCTTAAGGGGCTCTACTCATAATGCAATTATGTTACCTTTTATTGTTTTGAGAGAGAACTTTAGTAAGAGGGTGACTAGCATCATTACTTTCTACGATTTCCTCTTGTTGAAGCAAAAAATTGCAATTGTATTCGCTCGTGCATCTACAACAATTTAGTGTTTGAATTCAAGAATCTAGAGGGGAGCTTAAGCCGACGGATAGATGTACTCTACTCCTAATAACTAAAGATATGCTCAAACCTTATAGGTACTTTGGTTCTTCCTTGCTCGCTTCGTAGTTGCATTTGGGGTTTGGGCTTTCACCTTCTTTGTGTTCAATGGAGTATCATGGCGACAGTATCTAAGGGTCAGTGTGATGCGGGGGTATCTTGGTGCGATTCCAAGGATGCACCAGTATCTCAATGCTGGGGTGGGGTGGCCCATGAGGTGGGGTCTGTGAGATGTAGAATGGCCATGAGGTGGGGCCCATTGTGGGACCATCGATTCGGGGACTCATGCGAAGCGGAGGTTGCCCACGGGAGGTCTCGCCTAGGTTTGCCTGGGAGTAGGGCTGTCAACGGCTTGGATCATGATCCTAATCTGATCCAGATCCGCTTTGATTTAATCGGATTTGGATCAATAATCGGATCATCGGGTTAGATTCGGATAGACGATTTTGATCCGTTTAATATTCGGGTTGGATTCGGATCGACCTTGATCCGACCCGTTAATGACCCGATTAAGTACGTATAAAAGAAAAAAAGAAAAAAAAAACCCTAATTGCTAAGAAAAAAACCCAGCCGATTTGCTCTCCACGCATCAACGCCTCCTCGCCTCTCTGCTCTCCATGCACCACCACGCTGCATCATCTTCACCAACATCACGCCGCTGTCTCGCCGTCTCGCACCACGCCGCTGCCAAGAGACCAGCCGGTCTAGCCCGACCCCCAACGCCCGTCGGTCCACTCAGCAGGTGAATAGAGCATCTCTCTCTCTCTCTCTCTCTCTCTCTCTCTCTCCCTTCTCTGGAAGATGATAATCGGATCATCGGGTCGGATTCGGTAGATGATTTTGATCCGTTTAATATTCGGGTTGGATTCGGATCGATCTTGATTTGACCCGTTAACGACCCAATTAAGCAGGCATAAAAGAAAAAAGGAAAAAAAACCCTAATTGCTAAGAAAAAAACCTCGCTGATTTGCTCTCCACACATCAATGCCTCCTCGCCTCTCTGCTCTCCACGCACCACCACGCTGCATCATCTTCACCAACATCACCCCACTGTCTCGCCGTCTCGCACCACATTGCTGCCAAGAGACCAGCCAGTCTAGCCCAACCCCCGACGCCCATCAGTCCACTCAGCAGGTGAACAAAGCATCTCTCTCTCTCTCTCTCTCTCTCTCTTCTCTGGAATCTGGATGGCCGGTTGGTGGTGGTGCCCTCTCTCCCGTTCCCTCCTGTTTTCCGCGGCCGTTGCCATTTTCCAAAACCCCAGAGGGGACGCAGATTAGCTACTGAAGTGATGTCACATGTTTTGTGGGCCCCACCATAATGTATCTACTATATCCACTGATCTACACCGTCCATCCATTTGGAGAGTTTCAAGGAATGGGGCATATTCAAATCTCAAAGAATGAGGCATATTCAAATCTCAACGAACCCCACCATTGAAAGCAGTGAAGAGTGAGGACTGTGATGCTCACCGTTGAAAACATTTTGGGGCCACACCTAATCCGCTATTGGAAGCTAGGTGGGCCCATTGTAATGTTTGTGAGAAATATACCCCATCCATCCTAGCGTTTTGGTCTCATGATCAAGGCCGATCTCTCACTATGCTTCTTGCCCAACTCATTGATCCCTTGAGAAACACATGCCTATATGCATATGCACAACATGATTTAGATTTTTTTTTTCAATTGGATTATATATATTAGTTGATTATTACTATTATTTCATGTCAAGTAATTAGACAGCTCTTTGATATGTCTTTGTGTAGCTATTGTACACCTTAGGTGCTCGGAAGTTGATGTTTTTTTGGATCGGGCCCATGGGTTGTATCATATTCGGATATCGGGTCGGATCATATTTGGATCAGATACGGGTTTCGAAATATTTAAACGGGTCGGGTTCGGATCATATACTTGTGATTCGAATCGGATTCGGATCATATACTTGTGATTCGAATCGGATTCGGGTCGGTTATATCCTTAATCGGATCGGATACAGATCATGACTAATCTGGCTCGTATCCGACCCGTTGACAGCCCTACCTGGGAGAGCCTACATATGAGATAGATCGATCCTTGCCCATCATCTCTGGAGCTTTTGGTGTGCTGGTTGGTTGTTTGCTGTCAGAATGGTATCTGAGCGAGAGACCATGAATCGAGTCTCCTCACCAGCATGGGTGGATGATGTGGGGCATCTTGGTGCGATTCTAAGGATGCACCGTATCTCCATTCCGGGGATGGGGTGGCCCACGAGGTGGGGCCCACTGTTGGACCCGTGTGAACCGGGGGTTGCCCACGGGGAGGTCTCGCCTCGGTTTGCTTGGGAGAGCCTGCATATAGGGATAAAACCAGTCCTTCCCCATCAACTTTGGAGCTTCTGGTGTGCTAGTTGGCTGTCCGCTATCACGATGGTTTCATGTCAATAAGGGGAATTAGGAATCAGAGGCAAGTGTGCCTGAGCAAGTGTTTGGTAGTGGTGATAAAATTCCTAACAATCTATGGTGGGCTTCTTCTAGTAGTGATAGGCAACATGGTTTAGTCTCCTAGGCCATTGATGAGCTTCATGCTAGGCAACACGATCAATTCTAGGGAATTTGGAGGGAGAGGGTTGGGCTAGTTGGAAGAAATGCAGTGGAAAAATATGACTGGTGAGACCCATTCTTGGGAAGTACGAGGATTGTGGGCGGTTGAGGAGCAATGGATTGAGACATGCAGGGGATGGTTAGGATGGCGATTGGAGTCTAATTTAGAAAAGAAGAATTGTATCTTTGATTGAATTCATGAAATAGTGGGATAGAGAGACATTAGTTAAGGTTCCGTCACCAACAAAAATTCTGTGGGTTGGGGGAAGTTGCAAAACCTCATTTCCTCAGTAAACTACAAAAAAGAGGGCGGGGATGGGATTGGGAGAAGGCTAATGGTTTATGCATTAGTATTGCACTTCATATAACACCCTTGAGATATGAAAACATATTAGTATTGCATGGGAAATATTGCATGTATCGGGGAATGCATTGTAGTATGAGGAAAACGATTGGGAAAATGATGGACGTTTTTGAATGAAACTTCAAGGAGATGTTAAAAGACACACGATTATACACTTAGGACTCAAAACATTACCAAAAAAAAAAAAAGCGGTGTAATATGTTTCCATTGTATAAGGGCTAAAATTATGCGTTGTCGGATGAGAGTGATGCAATTGTAGTCAAAATGTGTTTACATCATTCATATCTTATACAATACAGGCAATAAAATAGAAAGAATACATCCAAAAAACAAAAAAAGAAGCAAAAATACACCTTAGACTCGTATCCACATTGAATTCATGAGAGTGGAGAGATTGAGAAGGATGTTGCCCATAAATTTCAAGCAGGGTGGAACCTTGGAAGAAATGGTGATGTGCTTCTAGAGCTTTATGTGATCATTGTGTACCGTGCAAATTGAAAGGGATTTTTTTTTTTTTTTTTGGATGTCTATAAGACTAGCCTTGCTTTATGGGACAAAATGTTGCGTAGTTAAGGAACAACATGTCTATAGGATGTATAGCTGAAATGAGGATGTTGAGATGGATGAATGGCAAGACGAGGATAGAATTAGAAATAAATGCATTTGAGGGAATTTAGGAGTAGCACCAATATGTAACAATATGAGGGAAAGTGGACTTACATAGTTTGGTCATGCGCAATAAAGACCAAGAATTGCACCTGGTTAGGAGTTGGTACAATTTGAAGGCTCTATAAAGGGCAAGGGGCAGGCCCAAAACGACATGGGTGGAGCTAGTCATAATTCATAAAAGACTTGATGACCTATGGTCTAACTGCAGTTATGATGCTTGATAGAGTAGAATGGCGGAAAAGGATTCTTGTAGCCAACCCAATTAGTTGGGAAAAGGCTTAGATGATGACGACGATCTTATCAACATGGAATTATGAGGCGGCTGGAAGTCCTTGTCCCCATCTCCACTAGAGCCACCATAAAGTAGCTCGAAATACTGACAATACTGTGACCAGCTTATGAGCTGATGATGCTGAGCGTGTACTTTCCAGCATATATAATATATTTGGTATTCATCCTCACCAAATTGCACCTGTATGCCCACCGGTGGATATTGCATAGACATGGTAACTATGCCATCTGCCGTGGATGCGATTGGCACCTCCATACTCATACAAGTGTCCTAGCTACATCTTCATTATGAGTCATACTCAATAGAATGGCAAATATGGCCCTTTTGATCATTTCTTCGCATTTACTTGTTGAAGATGTAGATGTAAATAAGTGTTAAGCAACTCATTTCTTTGTGTTTTTTTTATAAATGTGTTTCATTTATATAATAAAATATGGGTTAGTTTGGTTTTTTGCTGAGATTTTTCTAGAGAAATACCTATTCATACATATATAAACTAAATTATGGACGACTATGCACTGATGGAGGCAATGACTATTCATGATTCCATATTGAATCAATTCCATACCGGTCCAAATTAGAGGAATGTTATGGCAAGTGAGATTACATTGGATAAGTCTTGAAACGAGACATTACCCATTGCAAACAAACGGAACTATGTGGTTTGATCAAAATGTTCATTTCAACTGAGCAGTTAGTCCCAGTTATTTCTTTCAGTGTGCAAAATCCCCCCTTGACAAGGTATTCAATAACGATAACAGTGGCCGTAACAGTCAGCCTTATGGCTGCGAATCTAGAGGCCTCTGCCTTAGACCAACTGTCATAATACCCCATTTCTTCCTTAATTTCCTTGATATCGATGCCCAGGTTTCTGCTTCACTGGCCATCGTGGGATCAGGGTGTCGCTCTCCAATGTCCTAGGTCACCCGACTCTAACCCATTGATAACTGTGCCCTACTCCAACAATGAATGTGTCTCTATTGATTGCCATCGAGTCTAATAAGCCGTGTTCTGCATTTCCTCCATTGTCTGCCTATAGCGGCTTCAGTTGAAGCTTCATGACATAAGCTTTGGAGCTTCTTGTACTCATCATGTTCCTCTTATTCACGTGAATAAGCAAGAACATGCTCCACTTTGCTTGCTTGACAATGAAGAAATGGTTTCCATAGTATGTGTTGGGCAGTTGCGTAAATCGATCACCACTCACCTGTCAACTTATATGTAACTTTTTAGTTCAATAGACCACATGCTTAATAAGTAATTCTGAAAAGTAACTTTAATTTATATGTAACTTTTTAGTTCAATAGACCGCATGCGTAGTAAGTAATTCTGAAAAGTAACTTTAGTTATTAACTCACATGGCATCATCGTTGCCCTAGATTGCACTGTGGCTTCGCTTGAGTATAAGCCCCTTTCATTTAGAAGTATGTGCCAATGATATGTATAGTAGTTGATGGAACTTGGACAAAAATGCATGAACGAAATGAGATTACAAGACACTTCACGTTGTTACTAAACAGAGCTTTCCCGATTTATTTAGGGAAGAGCTTTGCAGAGACATCGTGTACCGCCTACTCTACCTCATTCTTATCACTGAGTCTATGCTTTTTGTGGTACGTGAGGTTCAGGAAGTATGCTAAAACCCAATCGAAAAATGAATTGGCAATTATAAACATAACCATGCAAGCAATATGGTAATGCAATGTAAGAAACTAAAAACCAGTAACTTACTGGCTGTGTGAAGTGGGTGCCTGAGAGTTTTGTCCCGTCAGCCTTTGATGATGTTATGCACCCATTTGTAGGACACAAGGGTTGCAACCTTGTTGGCTTCTTTCATGAGCCGCATCAACTCGCACATTGACCTGGAAGGGGCTAAGATCTCGCAATACTATATCATGGCTTGGGATATGGTGATCCGGGACTGGGAGACTGCATTTCCCTTGTAATATTTTAGATGCAAAAATCTATGTTTTGTGCATTTGCAAGGCATCCTTCATGGCATGTGCTTATCTCTGGACCAAGATGAGGTTGGCATAGTCAAAGGTCTCTTGTGGGGCTAAAAAGTGAGGAAGGGTAATTGCTTGCTCCGTGGCCCGATTGTGGTGCTAGTTGCTCAGATGATCTCTCATCATCTGAACTTTTTTTTCTTTCTTGGCTATTCCCTGTTTTTGTTTGATAGTGGCGATGCCACTTCTTATTAATAAAGTCATCATTCCTAGAAACAGAAAAAAGATTACTGGAGTTTATTTTTATTGTATTCATTTTTTACTGGAAGGCGGGTGAGGATGCAACTGAGATGATAAAGAACACGGATGATAACAAGCAGCTGACGGCATCTAAAGAAATTGAGGTCCAGGAGGCAAGAGCTGCGTTATATTCAAAGTTGGAGACTGTAGGAAATCTTGTGCACGATTCTGTCCCCATCAGTAATGACGAGGTGTGTCTGTATCTTTGATTTCTTCTAATTCAATGTGGAGAATACTTAGTAACATTTGTTTGTGCTGTTTCTTTTTTGTAGGCAAACAATGCGGTCGTTCGATCTTGGGGAGAGAAGAGAGTTGAAGGAAAGTTGAGGAATCATGTTGAACTTGTTCAGCTTCTTGGAATTGCAGATCTAACAAGAGGTACCTTTGAAGTGAAATTTTAAGTGTCTGATCATCTCTGCAGCAAAAGATTATAATAATTAGTCACAGGTTGCAAACAGTTTGGAATGCAGATTAAGGGCCTGTTTGGTACATGGGCTTAGGAAGGATTATGTGGGATGGAATTGCATTTGGCTCCGTGCAAGTTCCATGGGACGTTCAGTGACAAGGGAAAGAATGGGATTAGGTGGAAGGGAATTGCATTTGGTCCCATGCGGGATTTCTGGTGGATTTTGAAATTCACTACATTTGTAGGCCCCACATTGATGCATATGTTTTGTTCACGCGGTCCATCCATATGCATCCTTTACACCTGACATTTGAGTTGTATACATGTGCAAGTGATTGACATCAGTTATGAATATGGTCCGTTGATTACAAATCCATCGTCCACCAAACGGGGTTTTGCTTAATACCGCGTTTTTGCTTGAGGAAGAATCTGATCCCAAACATGGGGATTGGATTGTCAAAATACCATGGTATTTCCAGAAAAGCAATCATTGTGCAATAATGGTGTTAATCCCATATAATGCAATTCCATATCATTTAATCCCGCTGGCCAAACAGGCCCTAATTTTTTTGCTTGAACTATCTCCATATTCCAAATCATCTTTTCTTTTTCTTTTTGGTTTTTTGTTTTTTACACAACCTTTGAAGAATACCATGGCTTAGTTTACTTATTTAAAAATTTGCAGTTGACTGATTGAATCTCTTTAGGATATATAGTGTCTTTGGTAGTTGTGTGATATTTGGGTACAGGTAGGAGTGTTGGGTGCCTCAAGGATTGGGCACAAGTGGTCCTTTAAGCCCCACATTCTTGGGATTCTGGTATGACAAGTATTGCATAGAACAAAAGATTGGTTATTAGAACATTTTCCCACATTGTCTCCCACTAAAGATTCCTCGTACACTCCCATCTTTGGATTCAGGTCCATTTACCTTCGACCGCTGAATTGAAAATAGTTTTATCTTTGATGGAGGGAAACTAATAAATAGGTGGCATCTCTACAAAAAAAAAAAAAAAACCTAATAAATAGGCCACTTGTTTACTGACGTAACCAAAACTCGTGGGGAAATCATGGAATCCTATTGAAAAATTGGTGACCTTGGCAATGTTGCCATATTGTGATTATATGCCTGGTTTGAATGGGGCAGCTGAATGATACCATATGTAAATCTTGATATACACAGGTGCTGATGTAGCGGGTGGAAGAGGTTTCTACTTGAAGGGTGCTGGTGTCCTTCTTAATCAGGCATTAATAAATTATGCCCTTCAATTTCTTTCAAAACGGAACTATACACCATTGCACACTCCATTCTTCATGAGGAAAGATATCATGGCAAAATGTGCTCAATTAGCTCAATTTGATGAAGAACTTTACAAGGTAATATTCTATGATTTTTTTCTATACCTATTTGGTATTGTGGAACATGAAGCTCTTAACGATTGCATTTAAGGCAGTTGATATGCTTATATTTTCCTTCATTGTTGAAATGACAGAAGAGAACTTCTACAAAAGCAGACTTCTGCTTGGACATGCACAAAGCCTTGGCTGGTCTCTTAATTGCTGTTGCACTTTAAGCAGCCTGGGCTCCTCCTCAAAGGGTCAAATAAGTTTTATATTGAAACCGCGAGAGCTATGAAATTAGAACATAGTACAAAATGTAGAGGGAAAATTGGTTTTTAGCATATAGGTCTGGAAATGGATATCATATGGCATGTGATCCTATTCTCCTCCACCTCTGCAATTGGCTGCTTGTGAACATGATGGAGATAAAAATCTTGGCCATATGGAATAGGCCAGTCTTTTGTAAAAATTACAAAAGGTCCATTATGAGGAAATCATCATTAGTCTTTTACCCCTACCAACTGAAGCAAATGACTAAAGTTAATAGCCTAAGACCTCATAAGTAGGGCTTGACTTTTGAAGATTGATTTATGTATTGTGATCCGTAAGGCCACAATCTTGGTAGGTCTGATTGGTTCTCATTCTAAGATCAACACGTAAAAAAAGAATGATGGGAGCATATTTTGCAACACCTGGGACCTGCTGAGTTAACCAGGCAAGGTTATTCACAGCGTGACTAGGTGAGGAAAACCAGTCCCATCCTGGTTTCAATGTGACTCAACTTGGTGTCTGGGTTGACCAGGACTCAACCTAGAGAGGAAGGAGTCCCGGTTTGCAAACTATGGTTTGGAGGAGATCCAAGTTTATGAAATTAGAAAATAGCTTGGAATCAAAACATGTGATTGTGCATCTAAATCTTGCACCAATGTGATGAACACTGTAGATATTCTTGTGAATTGTAATGAAGATGGAAACACCATCAATTATCACAACTTCAAAATATTGCTGACGTCGACAATGCTGTGAAAAAATGACAGCATCTGATATTCTCAAAGAGGAAAAATATCAGGATACGTTTTTGGTATTTTCCCTATAGACATGAGGATCCCCCTTTTTCTTTAAATGTAGAAAGCACCATCCGGATCTCCTCTCTCTCTCTCTCTCTCTCTCTCTCTCTCTCTCTCATGTTTCCCTATTTTGTAGTACTCTATTTATTTTGGTATCTCTTGTCCCTTTCCTGTCTTAATTTGTTCTAAATTCTCCATTTTGTTTAAAGAAAAATAATTTTTCAAAAATATCTTGAGAAAAACCCCAGGACTGGAAAGTTGTCCCGTGATCCACAAAAGAGGGGTGGCTTATAGTATTGGTGATTGGTTCGTGATGAGGTTTTGGGAGGACGTCTGATGTGGGAGTATTCCACTTCTTTATCTAGAGTTTGCTAGACCCTACAGGATAGTTGTGGAAAAGGGGGTATTTGGTTCTCTAAGTTTCTCTGTTTTTGGGAAAAGGCTGTATGGACACCATCTTTCAAGAGGAGACCTCTATGATGAGGAATCCGAGGATTTTGTCGCCCTCATGAACTGGTTAGAGTGCCACGTTCTGAACATAGGTGAAAGAGATGCAGTGAGATGGATCTGCTAGAAATCTGGAAATTTCTGTGTTGTTGTTTTAAAAATATTGAAGGGAGTCAGATAGAAGTGAGACATGTCTCCTACAATGGCAATTTGGGTTATCAGGGAACTCTAGGGTGATGGCTAGTTTTGAATGTATAAGGTTCTAAAGATAAACCTCTTAAGAAGCAGGGATATGACATCAGTCTCCTGTAGATGATGTCGGCTTCTGTTGGATCCTCCTTCGAAGCATGGAATGAGTCTGCTGGAACAGGAAGAAGAGACAGGTCTTGAAATTATTTCTGTTAGCAGTACTGTGGGCAGCATGGAAGAAGCGGAATAACATGACTTCCCACAAATTGTCTAAGCTGGTTGATGACCTGGTCTTTGCCGCGTGTAGGAATGTTGTAGATTGAACGAAAGGGGTGCCAACGTTGGTCCAAGGTAATTCAGAGGGTTTGTGGGAGTTAGTCGGGTGATCAGAAGTAATTCAGAGGGTTTGAGGCTTTGTGGGAGAGAGTTGGGTGGTTGGTTAGGGGGTTCGGATTGACTCGGTAAAACTCTATTCGAGCAGAAAGTCTTCTTGTTCGAACACACAGGGTTTGTTCGAAAAAAAAAAATTCGAGGTCGGTTTCAATCATAGCCCTGTTCTCGACTCGAACTCGAACTCGACTCAAATTTTGATCGACTCGACTCGTTCGTTCGACTCGGTTATATATATATATATATATATATATATATATATAGATAGAGAGAGAGAGAGAGAGAGAGAGAGAGAGAGAGAGAGAGAGAGAGAGAGAGAGAGAGAGAGAGAGCAGGTTGGATGACAAATAAACATGACTATGGGCCCTAGGAAGGTTTCAATGGTGGACATCATTCTCCTCACTGTTTCTTGTAGTGTGGTCCACTTGAGCTTTGTATCTGCCTCATTTTTTTGTTTAATGCCTTAAAATGAGTTGTACAAATGGATGAACGGAATGGATAAAACAAATACATCATGGTGGGACCCACAGAGCTTTGACACCAGCTTGCTGGCTGGTGTTCACGTCACCAGCCAACTCACGTCTGCGGATTGGGTACTACCAGTCTACCCCCACCAGGACCTATCTAGAGACAGACAGTCCTGTCAGTGCTCTGTGGGGCCCATAGTGATATATTTACTTATCCAAGCCGTCCGTTCATTTTTTAAAGATCATTTATGGCATTATCCAAAAAACGAAGTGGATCGAAAGCTCGAGTGGACCACACCACAAGAAACAGTGGGGATGTTAACTATTTATGTTATAGGTTTCTATTTATTTAGTTAAAAACTTTAAACCTTATGATTTGTTATTTGTGATATGTAATTTAATGAGAAAATCAGTATTCACTATTCAGTAGTAGAAAAATTTTTTTTAAGCGAAAAAAAAAGTGAAATTGTTATTGTTCGAACTCATAAAAATTGTTCGAAATCCATACGTTCGAACATGTTTGAACATGGTTGCGCCAAACCAAATCGAGTTTGAATAGAGCCACCTTGTTCGAATGTTTGTTCGAACACACCCACTCAAGCAGCCGAACGATCCGATCTAGTACATGTTCGACTCAGATCGGATCGTTGCCCACCTCTACTTGGGGTCCCTCTTTTGAGCTTTTAATAGAATTTTCTTGTTATTGCTAAAAAAAAAAGAAGAAGAAAAGAAAGAAAAAAGAAAAAGAAAGAAAGAAAGAAAGAAATAAAGAAAAAAAGAAAAAGAAAAAAGTGTCAAGCTTCAAATTAGGTATGCTAGTATGGGTGGTTACTTCTGTTATGTGCTTGTTTCTCTTCAACCTGTGTACTAATATGAATGTGATTGAGAAATGTGAGCAATGATCCTTGCGAATATTTTTTTTTAATGGTGAAAATTGTATCATTTTGAAAGAACTATTTTGCAGGATCTTATGTGAGATGAAGTAGAAATTTCTGGAATCCTATGCATTCCAATTCTCAAGAAGATTAATTAGCTGACCTTCAACAGGTAACTGGTGAGGGAGAAGACAAGTATCTGATTGCCACAGCTGAACAGCCATTATGTGCTTACCATCTAGGTGAATGGATCCATCCTTCACAATTACCCATAAGGTCTGGTTTGTTGTGACTCTGCCATACTCTACACTACCACTATATTTTGGGAGCATTTGGATGCTTAGTGGAATTCAATTGTGTTAATTTTAAGGGCCTTTTTCCCCCACCAATTACCACGGTAATATAAAGGAAATGTGCAATGCTTACAAATTACTTTACCTGTCTCTTGACAACATCAGCATTTGACCGCTAGTACCGTGTTTGGTTTATCGTTGGTAAGTCCGTGATGATGGCATTTTTACACTACTTTAATGTCGGTCGAATCATCACCAAATACCCTAATGTTGCTGTTTGGATTTGAGATTTTCACGGTAATGCCATGAAAAAGTGCAATGATTACAAATTCCTTTACCCGTTTCCTGAGTACAGTTGCATTTGACTGAAAATTCCTTTGTTTGGTTTGACGGTGGTAAAATTGTAATGATGACACTTTTTTTTTCAATTACCGGGGGTAATTAGTGAAACAAACTGGCCCTAAGATGAAATGACCATAGTGGGGCTAGACTCCTCTAGGTGACCAGCACCCATTTCCAATTGCTATTGTTTCAAATCCAACTCGACAAAATTGCAAGTGGAGCATGCGGTTAATGTCTCTCTATAAATAGCAATTAGAATATGGTGGCTACTCCCACTTTGGTTTTTCCCTTAATTCATTTTCATCTATTGGGATATTATTAAATTCATTTGAGCCTCTAAACACAGCCTCAGTAATCACCACCCAATGGGTGCATTGACTAAACTACGAACATGGTTTGTTGTTGATGCATTTTACATTTGTGCAGGTATGCTGGATATTCAACTTGCTTTCGTAAAGAAGCTGGTTCCCATGGGCGAGATACGTTGGGCATTTTTAGAGTCCATCAATTTGAGAAAGTGGAGCAGTTCTGTATCACCAGCCCAAATGATAATGATTCTTGGGAGATGCATGAGGAGATGATAAAAAATTCAGAGGATTTCTATAAGGAGGTGTCATTGAAACTTGACTTCTTTCCTTTCCTTCCCATCCCCATCCCCATCACCCCCCCCCTTCTATTTTTCCATTGATTGTAGTTGCATTATTTTCTGTCTAGTCTGATGTGGATTTCATTTATTACAGCTGAACATCCCTTATCAAATTGTAGCCATTGTTTCTGGTGCTTTGAACGATGCAGCTGCCAAGAAGTATGATTTAGAAGGGTGGTTTCCTGCATCCAAAACATACAGAGAGCTGGTCTCCTGTTCGAATTGTACTGACTACCAGTCCCGAAGACTTGAGATCCGCTATGGCCAGAAAAAGGCATGATTCTTTTGATCTTTTCTTATCATAGAAGAGAAAGGCCAGTTAATATGAGTGGGGTCCATGTTATAGTGTTACCGGCTGGCATTATTATTGGTTACTTCTGAGGCCAGTCCCTGCGATTGCTGTCCATGTTATAGTGATACGTACTGTGGACAGGGATTTGCCCTGAAATCCTTCCAGATAGGGAGATTGTAATGCTTGGATCAATGACTTACAAGTAGACAGTTTGTAAAGTACGAAAAATAAGAAAGAAAAAAAGAAAAGACAACAGCATCCGGAGAGAAGTCCAATGATTGGATGGCTATGTTTTCCTATCTGGAAGATTTTCGTTGCATCCCTGATCATAGGGCCCACAATATTAGACACATCATGACTCTACATCTCGTGTATCAGTATCTTATGATTCTTCCATTCAAGTTGCAGTCCATGCATATGCCATTGGATCTGCGGAATACATGAACTAGGGCCCTCAGTGCAAGTGTTCTCATCTGTTGATCATCCATGGGATAGGATTGAAATGGGCTGGGTTAGGGTCATCCAGGTCGACCCATTTATAGGGAATGGATCAAAATGTCCCTAGCTTGATCCATTTAGGAAACTACCCAAATATCAAACTCAAGCCAGACCCCTTTCCTAACCAGCCTCAAATTCAAAATCGAGCCTGACCCAACCCATGAACCACAAGCAGAGCCTGATCAATCTACTAAATGGGTCTGCAATTAAAGCCCATGATTGAGATCAAAACAAAATTGTTAGGCTCAAGCTCCACACGACATTTACACAGCGAGCCTTATTTTCTGGTCCATTGGAACTATTTAAAAGGTCTGGAAACTAAAGCTTCATATTACTATTTATGAGCTTCTTATAAGCCTCTTGGTTTGGGTTTGGATAAGGTTGGGGTGAGCCTGAGCCATTTAATAATTAGGGTCTCATTTTCTGCCCTGAACCTGAGCCATGGCCTGTTAGGTGTAACCCAAAACCATCTAAGAAGCTGGTCAGTCCACCTTGCCCCTGGGCCGACCTGACCCATTGCCAGCCCTCGTTGTTGGCAGTTTTATTTCACTGCGAAAGGCATGCTTGTGCTATGTTATGATATTGTTATGATTGTTTCTTCTTTGCTTTCTTCCTTCTTTCTTCTTCCTTCTTTTTTTGAGAATTTCTATTATGTTTCTTTCATTGCAGAGTAATGAACAAGTGAAGCAGTATGTTCATTTGTTGAACTCTACCCTCACAGCAACAGAAAGGACCATTTGCTGTATTCTTGAAAATTACCAAAAGGAAGACTGGTGTTGAGATTCCGGCACCTTTACAACCCTTCATGGGTACTGCCTTCCTTCCTTTCCAGAACAGCCCAGCTCCAGAGACGAAAGGAAAGAAGTCTAAAGCCAAGGTCTACCTCATCTCCACCTATTTCTAAATGCATGAGGCAGGCCATTCATTGTATGTGCCCTGGTCCAAAAGTAGGCCAGTTCCCTTATTAAGTGGACCACACTTGCACATTAGCTGTCCATTTCCCTTTGTGTCTTTATCTCACTTGATGATGAGACTGGACCTTCTTATTTTATTATCTTTTCGCCACACCCCTGTCAACATGCTGGTCCCTGCCTAATGAATCCCCTGGATACTGCATGTTCCACTTGGAAAGCGTGCCCCCAAGCAGGATCCAAATTCAATTCATGATTTGCAAATGGGTGATTGATTATGAGAACTAATCATCACCAAACATTGTCAGTGCAACTTTTGTGGAACCATGCCATCTCTCTCCAGCAGGCTACTTAAGATAATCAGTACCATAAAATGGTTGATTCCACCATGAAGGTCACGCTTCTCAAAAATCAGGCTGATCCTCTCACTAGGTGAGTCAGATTGTCAGTTGTCCATTAATTCCAATGTTTTTGGCCACCTGCTGAATGGACGAGCCTGTTTTTTGTGCCAGGGGATCTTCATTCATGGTGCCATGTACTGCTTCATGGTACTAATGTTCTACACAAGTGGCATGTTGGCGGGGTGCCTGTAGGTTGTTCGTTCTCGATTGCTTTCCAATGCATTACATACCTTGCAGGCATCATTGTTACATGCACAATCCTGATTTTTGTTTTTTTTTTTTTGTTTCAACTTACACAGGCGGCTGCTTAAACACAAGAACTGAAACATCCAGAAGCACGATTGGATATGTGACCAAAATATTACATTGAGCGATGTGTTGTGAGTTGTGACTTTTATCTGATATCATTAATTTTGAGGAGGGGTTAATTGGCCCAGGACCACCACCTCCACCACCTCCTTACGGCTGGTTGCAGGAATTTTTATTCAGTTATTGTGTAACCTGTCTTCCCCATAAATATTTAGTAGTCATTGGCGTACTTACAGAGATGCTTCTTTTTGTGGTAGTTGAAAAAAAAAGAAAACAAAAAACTGGATGGTTGGTTTTTGTGTTTTGGGAATTTGAACTGATGTTGATTGTTCCATGCATGATTTTTGCACAACTAATGTTGATTGTGGAATTTGCGTTGATTGGTGGTAGCGTGCATGACTTGGTGTGGATAGGCTATATTCAATGAATTGATATTTTACGGCCGTTTGGATGATGATAGCCAAGTAGGTGAGCAGGATGGTCCTGCTCCTTTTCAGATTTATAGTGGTTGCATTACATGTTAGATCTGCAATGTAACCATTGTCTGTTAGCCATGCTGCCCTGAATACGGCATAGCAAATGGTATATGTTTCACCAAAATATCGTGATTTGGGGCATGTCCAAACGCACCCTTGAATGCTTGTAAGAGAGCCTAGGCTATTTATGGAGAGAACCTAGAATGTTGTTACTTATTCCTTATCATCGACAACTTTCCAGGCAGTTGTAAACAATACAAGTTCATGTGGTAAACTGTGGGTCCATGGTGCAAATGGGTCTGGTTGATTTGATGGGCCATTGGACCTCACCGAAATTAAATGGTTCTGGGTCCAAAATTTGGACCCTTGGGTTTGGTCTGAAATTTCAACTCAATCACTAAGTGTTTAGGACCTGGCACCTTCCAAAATGACCATAGATGGGTCCAATTTAGGTCATTCTAAAATGTACCCTAACCCTAGGCGTGGAAAAGTAGGAATTATGGAACTGTTTATAATTATAATTAGTTAATTTGGGGATGGATGCCAAAGATGTTATGTTATTGTATGTGATAGGTTGCTGGGAAAGAAATGGATGGACATGAAACTTCATGTACAATCATTACATCTGCTCATCTACCAATGGGTCAAATAAAAAAAAAAGAAAAAGAAATGCCATGTGAAGGGGGGGCTTCACAAAAAGCATGCCACCAACGAATATTTTACGAGATCCTACGGAAGTGGATTGCGTGGTGATTTCCAACATCTTGGGGCCCACCATGATGTATGTGTTTTATCTACGCTGTCTATCCATTTTGCCAGCTCATTACAGGGTATGAACCCAAAAGCTCATGTGGACCACACAGTAGGAAATATTGGGGATTGAACGTCTACCGTTGAAAGCTTCTTGGGGGCCACGTAAGTTTTGTATCAGGTTGCCACTTCTGTGTGACCTTTATGAACAGGTTGGATGACAAATAAACATCAAGTGTGGGCCCTAGGAACGTTTCAACGGTGGATGTCATTATCTTCACTGTTTCCTGTGGTGTGGTCCACTGGAACTTTGTATATGCTTCAATTTCCACGGCGTGGATAAAACACATACATCACAGTGGGTCCCACAGTCCAGTCACACATGGATATTTGTGTTGGGGTCACCATGCAAACCGCATCCACCCATCTCACGTCACCTTTATTCGAGTCCGAAAGCTTGACTTGGGTTCTACGACTTTTTTTCTTTTTTCCTTCCTTTTTTTCTTTTTTCCTTTTATTCATGACGAAAGGTGTGCGCATTCCGCTCTCATGGGAATGAGAGAATCACGGGTTCACACGTTCGTTGGTGGAATTGTATCATAGGAAGAGTAGGGTGCCCTATAATCACCAACGCTCCATTATACACGTGGCATATGTCCAAGATGTCCAATTAGTGGCCCACATATGGATGTGAATAGCCGAAAATCACACTTACCACCCATTGAATTTTAATGGGTGTCCATTTTCCAGAATCTATTTGATGTCCTCAAATCGAAGGGATAAAATCATCCAATGAGTCGAATTTCAAACCATACTTTATCTTTGTGGGTTCCACCATTTAGACGGTCTGGATCGAACTACTCATATTTTGTTTTTTACATTGAATGCATGCACGAGTATGATCCACCGTCCTCTCGCAGAGTACATAGAGTAGTTCCTCTCCAGCTAGGTCAGTTTCTTGCGAAAAACAAAACAAATCAAAACAAAAAAGATAGGACGGTCTGGATGGGGGATATATGAAACCTACTCTAGTTTTTAGGATCGGTATACTAGCGATTTCACAACGTGGCTAGATATCCTGCCCGTTGGTTAAGCGTCCCTTGTGCATCATTGATTCAGCATCACTTATAATAATAATTTCTTGATTTTCATCAGGTTGGCCCAGTTGTGTCACGTGTAATGATCCTGCTGTACGTAATTTTTTTTACATGAAATTCGGTCATTCGTACGTGCTTATTATGCTGGGCATTTCAAAGCATTTTATCATAGCTTGATTCGAACTGAATGCGTATGATCCCAAGTATTAAAAGACCGTTGGTTGTCGTCTATATGATCGAGAATTATAGCTGTTCGCAACTGTGAGTTTTGTTTGCCTTTTTGTTGAAATAACTTTTTCGCATACCAATTATCTAACTCGCACAATGTGAAATTACAATAAAATTAAGAGATAATGCTGCATAGACATTTATATTTTGGTTGAATTCTAAAACAAGCTTATTTTTAAACTCTTTCCTAAAACTTGCTTAAGGTTTACAAATAATGTTAAATAACTATATATTTTGACTTTGACTAACTATGTTATATGTCCGTATGTTTATATTTCAAAAAGACAATTATGCCCTCTTTAACCCTTTATTCCTTCTACAAGGGTACCGGAATCCACTATGACTATGGAGGACGCTATGGGCTTCACAATGATGTGTGGGTTTGATCAATGTCGTTCATCCTTCATAGATCATGGTTTGAGGGAATTAGCCCAAATTTTTTTTCTTAGCTTTCTTTCTTGTGTGGCCCACTTAAATCTTGGATCCAGCTCATTTTTTTGTTGCATATCCTAAAATTACCTGGAAAAACAGGTGGACAGGTGGATTACTCAAAGATATTACAATGGTCCCACCAAGAAATCTCATGAAAGGTAGCGGATTCTGTGTTATCTAGGATCAGCTTAGTGGATGATTATTTGTATATCCACGCCATCGATCCGTCTCTTTATCCAGCCCATCATTTTAGGATGGAGTTACAAAAATTATGCAGATTCGAATCACATGTGGACCAAGCCACATGAAACAGTGGTGGTGAGTGTCTCATCATTAAAAATTCCAAAGAGCCCATTGTAAGGTTTTAGTAATGTTTATTTAGTAATGTTTATTTGCAATCCAACCTTTTGATAATGTCAGGAAGATCAGGATGAAGGGAAAACACAAAGATTAGCTTGATCCAAAACTTCTATGGCCTACAAAAAGTTTTTAATGATCATTCATCACTGTTTCTAATGGTATGGTCCACCTGATATTTGGATCTTCTTAAGGTTTGGGATTACTTCCTAACATAATATGTAAAAATAGATGGACGTCTTGGTTATACAAAAAATACATCAAGGTACCCCCGACGCGGTTAGGTTAACACCCACTAATGTGTTTCCTGGGTAACAACTAATCTGCTTCCCCTGCTAAAGGTCATGCGGGAGATATTTCCCTTACAGAAGCCACCTCGCTACTGGACAGTGCTCCATGAGCCCCACAATGATATATCTGTTTTATCCACGCCGTTCATCTAATTTTCAAGATTAATTTAGGCCATGACCTCAAAAGTGAAATAGATCCAAATCTCAAATGAACCACGTTACAAGAAAATATTGGTGATTAAATGGGCAACATAAAATATTTCTTAAAGCTTACGTTTGCTTTCCATCCAACCTGTTGATTAGGTCACAAAGACCTGGATGAAGGGAAAACGCAAATATCATCTCCATCCAAAACTTTGTAGCCTCAGAGAAGTTTTTCTTTATGGCGGGCGTTCAATCACCTGTTTCCTTTGGCATGGTCCGAGATTGCCTCATTTCTGGGCTAATTCCATGAAAGGGTATGAATGGCGTCGACAAAACACACACACACATATTATGGTGGGGCCCCCCGAGCGTCTTTCCGGAACCAGGGTTGTGGGTGGGAGCTGACATTAGTCCAGATTGCAACCTACCTCTATCTTAGGAACGGGCATAGGGCCAAAAGTTAGGAAAATCCAACCCTCAATTGGACCGCACCACATAAAGTAGTGGTGGTAATGATGCTCACCATTGAAACTTTTTTAGGGCCGATTGTGATTTTTATTTGTCATCCAACCTATTCATAAAGTCATATATACCTGGTTGAAAGGAAATCACAAATATCAGCTCCATCCAAAATTTCCGATGGCCCCCCAAAAAGATTCACCAGCATGAGTTTAATCTCCATTGTGTGGTCCACCTATGTCCTGGATCTGCCTCATTTCTAGGCCTACATCATGAAATGATACAAAAAATAGATGGACAGTATGGATAAAACCCATACATCAATGTGGCCACTTAGGAGCTCCTAGGTCGTTACTGTTGGAGACTGGCCAGGGTAATCCACATTCCTTTTTTTCAAGGGTTAAAAAGTCTTTTAAAAAATATAATATCTTATATAAAATGGCAATAGACCGTAGGTGTTTTTTCGGATAACTTGAAAAACCTTAAGCAGGTTTTAAGAAAGAGAGTTTAAAAGCAAGCTTATCTTTGAAATTCAACGGAAACATAGGCATTAATATGGCATTGCCTCTAAATTTAATTAATTGAAATGAAAATAAAATTTAGTAAAAGTATTCCATCAGCAATCCAGTGTAAAAGGCAATGTCATAAATCTAAGTCTTATTTAGTCCTAATAAAAGGGAATTGCACTACTGATGAATAAAAGAAAATATTTTCCTTAAGATCCAGCATAATAGCATAGACGGATAGAATTACACTACTATTATGCTAAAATTAGTCCAACATAGTAGATAAAAGATAAAAGATAGGTAGGTTGCGTTGTCAATTTGATTCGATATGTGTTAGGGTGGTGAAGACTTGGAGCACTTCGGTCTTTCTCTTATTTATAGAATTTTAGAGTGTTGCTACAGAGAGATCTTCATAATCACTTTTCTTATCTATTAATGTAGAAATAACCTTCTGGACTTAAATATAACCATGGCCTATCAAATGACACCACGTATGTTGGTTGTTTGTTGTGTGGTGGGGATTTGTTGCACTCAAGTTTTGTTTCCATTAAATGGATGAGAGTTTCTCTTACTTTGCCATGTATTGGTGATAGTTGCCACTTTGTTAGCATGAACATCAATGGTGCGCCGTTATGTTAGGGGAACTAGACATAGCTATTATTTTGCTCCTCAAATATTTTAAGCCATAGATATTACGTGAGAAGTCATGGTGTCAGCCAAACTCATCTTACGGTGCGATAGTGTCTCAGTTGATATCTAACTTTGGTCATAAGGGCATTGTGGTACTAGTTAGCTGACTTTGCCACATAAACGAGAATATGCAACACATTTGTCTTTGCCATAGCTAGTTAAACTTACCCCTTTTGGGCTAGTAATGACTTTACCTAATGGCGGCGGAAGAAATCTACCCTCTACTAGAATACATCTCAAAATATTGCAATAAGACACGCAAGTTCTCTATGTTAGATTTGAGACATTTTGAGATGATCCAAACCATTTATGATTCTTCTCACTTTCTATGTTGGATGGACGATAAATAAAACATCTGATCCATTGAATTATTTAAACATTTATATGTAATTTGGCTCTTTATTTTTAATATGGACAGCCATTGTAGCCCGGTCACATAACCAATTTGAGTCATTTCATGCGTCAGAAAGGTCTAGTGTGAGCAAGAAATAGTAGGGACAAATGCGCACCATCCAAACCTTCTTTATGGTCACCATAATGTTTGCTTGAGATCCAACATGTTCACAAAGCTTTTGTTGGCCCTAACAAAGTTTGAATGGCCAGCATTGAATCCCATCATTTCCTATAGTGCAACTCACATGAGTTCCAATCTATTTTACTTTTGAGATCACATCCTAACATGAGCTGACACAACAGATAAAGAAAGTAGATAGCCACGTAATCGACTAAATTAAGAGATAGTGGTGACTCAGCCAACTCGTCTAGTGGGACTCATATGGTTCGTTCTGAATTCCGACCTAAGGTTGAACGAGCCTGTCCAAGTCACTAAGTCTTTAAACCATCTTCACAGTGCCAGCTATGGCACTCGTGAGAATAGATTATATCCTACTCATGAGCTATATTAGTAGGGCCCTATTCACTGATAAATCAAAGTCGGCCACTCATTCTTAGCTGTACATGAATTAAGCCAGTTCAAAAAGCTCGTTCCGCTTGGCTAAAAAAAGCTTGATTTGGCTCGGTTCATAGGGCTGAACAAACCAAGCCCAACCATTTTTTGGGGCTTGTTGGAAATTCGAACCAAGCATGAGCCTGACCTGAGCTCGATTCGGCTTGGCTCGAATCAGACTTGGTTCGGCTCGAACCAGGCTCGATTGGGTTCGGCTCGTATATTTAAAACATTAAAATATATATTATATATTATATAATATATTAATGTATATTATTAATATTAAAAAGCTAAAGTTAAAATTTTTAACTTCAAAGGTAAAAAGTAAAACCTAAAACTACCTTACCTCCTTCGAGCACCCGCCCCTTTCTATCCCTCTCTCTCCAAAACCTTAGGTCGGCAAGTAGGCATTCGACCGTAACCACCCAGTTGATTTCTCTCTCTCTCTGCTCATCGCCCGATGACAACCTTCCTGCGCGACCTCCTTATCTCTCTCTCTATTCATCGACTGTCCTGTCCGACAGGCGATAGCTGACCTCCCCACCTTCCTCTCTCTCTGCTCTCCGACCGCCCTGTCCAACAGGCGACAGTCAACCTCTCCACCTCCCCCTCTCTCCACTCGTCGACCGCCTTATTTGATAGGCAACATCCGACCTCCCCACTTCCATCTCTCCCTGTCTAACGACCTCTACTGTCCGACAGCTCTCCCTTTAAAGGTATGTATGTATATACTAAGAATCCTTAATCCTTATATGCTTTTGATGAGTTTAAGAGGAAATTGAGAAAATCCTACTTGCAATGGGGGGCTTGGCGCCTGCATTTCTTGCTGGTGGGGTCCACCCTTCGATGTAGGCTCGAAAGCTTAAAGCTCGGACAGGCTTAAATTTGGCTCGAAAGCTTGTCCAAACTAAGCCAAGCCACCACCTAGGCTCGAGGACCAAGCCGAACAAGCTCGAGCCTATGCCGCCCGATGACCCAACCAAGCGGAACTCTGGCAAAGCTCGGTTAGGCTCGGCTCGTGTACCGCTATAGTTCAACGAAAGAAAGACTCATTCTTTCGTTGGACCACTTTCCATGTAGGGTCCACTGTACAGCGACCATGTTGGATTCTGAGCCGAAAACAACTCACAGATAATAATGATTTCCTGTCAAAGGTTCGCGTGGATACACAATACGACCGTTGATGGAACTTTCATTAGATCCAGACCGTCCATCAGGTTTGGTGCCTAATATTCATCTTGTAACCAAAAAATCATGACCATCTACCATGTAGTCCATACCCTAAGAGAAACTTAGGATGGACGCTGACCATTAGCTTTGGTAGGGCCCACAGTGGTCTGTATATGCTATCCAATCCATTCATCTGATTTTCCTCATTAGTACGCAAGAATTACCCCAAAAATAAAAGTACCCCAAAACTCAGGTGGGCCATATCATGTAATTCAGAGGTATTAAGGTATAATTTAATGGGTGGGCCACTTGAAAATTGAATCAGAATGATTTTTGAGGCTAAAGAATGGGCAAGCACCTGATGAACGGTCTGGATTTCATGAAAGTTAAGTCGTTTTCTACCACGTTAGAGAAAGTGACCAAGGTAGAAAATACTTAAACAAATAAGAAAAAAAGAAAAAGAAAAAGCACAGAATACCAAATACCAGAGTAGATTTAATAATTCTACAAAATCCCTCAAAATAAAACCCTAGATTTTCTCCCAAATATAATAATGATAATAATAATAAGAAAACCTAAAATCAACTGAGAGTGGGGCCCACTCATTTGCCTCTGTTGAGCATCTCCTTGTACCTGAGGATGGAATCCGACCGTTGCAATTTCAGCTGCTGCTTAAACTTAAATATGAAATCATCAGCCCTTGCATCAACCTCCTCATCCTCCTCCTGCTGTCTCACTGTCCTCCTCTCCCTCACCGTCGATGGTCGCTGGGCCTCATCTTCCACTTCCCTATCCTCAAATCCCCACTTGGCGCTCGCTGCCTTCTTCAACTGCTGGCCCACCATCTCTTGTCTCTTCCCAACCGTCGGATGGCTATCAGACTGGGTCCTCGTAAAATTTCCATGATCAATGCTTTCAACGGTCTCGATGGGTAGCTGTTGGTCTGTGGTCACGGGAGGGATCTCCTCTTGGCTCTTTTGACGGTAGAGGTTGAAGGATCTGAGGCTTTCGAAGATGGAAGAGCTGCGGCTGATCTGGCGGATGATTTTGTTTTGGGTTTCGGTAGGAGCATGATCAACGGTTTCGATGGGTTGTTGTTGGGCTTCGGTCAGTGGGGGAGTGATCTCTTGGCTGTTTTGACGGAGGAGATTGAAGGATCTGAGACTTTCGAAGATGGAGGAAGTGCGGCTTATCTGGCGGGTGACTTTGTTTTGGTTTTCGGTAGGAGCATAATCATCGGTTTCGATGGGTTGTTGGTGAGCTGTGGTCAGTGGGGGATATATCTCCGGGCTGTTTTGACGGTAGAGATTTAAGGATTTGAGATTTTCGAAGACAGAAGTCAAAGAAGAGGTGCGGCTGAGCGGGCGAGGTTCTTTGTTTTTGTGTTTGGAGGTGGAGAAGACGATGGTGCCGATGACGATGTTGATCAGGACGAAAAGGACGGTGGGGGTGAACCAGCTCACGATAGAAGCCCAGATGGACGGCAGAGATTCTTCGATCATGGCTGGTTATTTTTCGGTAAAGGCTGGAGAAGAAAGAGAGCAGTCGACCTTTGTTGCTGTCTGGTTTAGGAGTTGCAGAGAAATGAGGAGTGAGGGCCTTTTTATCTTTGTGATTTTTTTTTTTAAATTTTTATTTTTTATACACGCGCGCGAGTGTACTTTCGGGGGAGTTTCTTCTTATGCATATAACACGTGGTGCACGTGTGAGAGATTCTAGTGGGAGGATTTGCAGGCCTCAACGGTAGATAGATACCCTTCCTTCCTGGCTTTTCTAATCCGTGGAAGAAATGATGCAGACTACGGTCCACACTCAATGTACAGGTGGGGCCCTTGAGACGAGCGAACGGGGATGACTGTTGACCGGACTCGCATTTCCTGATACAGTGGTGGTAGAGAGTCGGTGTAACAAGAAGATCTCTGTGGGTCCCACCGTGATGTCTGTGTGACATCCAGTCCGTCCATCAGTTGCATCATCTCATGTCTAACGAATGAGGAAGATCAAAAACTCATTCATGCAACACCAGAGGATACAATGGTGAGTCTCCCCATTCCCATTGTGTTCTGTCCTGTGGTGTGGCCCACTTCAGTTTTGGATCTATAAAAGTGACCGAGTGTGTTGAAAATTTTCTGATCTTTAAAAATAAATAATTGGAAAAAACCAAGAAAAAATGACAGGCTGAAGCACGTGAAAAACACGCTGTCCTTAAAGCGTAATTCGCCCTTATTCAATATAATTTTGAGTCTGTTGATAGGTTACAGGCGGATTGCTTCCAGGATACGACGAGCCTTATGTGGTTCTGCGTTCAGCAAGAAACGAAGGAACCACTATGGAACTCAGTACACAGTCTGGTAGATAAAGAAAAAGAAAGAAAGAAAAGAATGATTACTGTTGTTGTCGTGTTAGAATGAACCAGACCTGTCCGGTTTATATAGGCAAGGGTGGCTGGTAGTTTTGGTCCAGAGCCATAATGGCACTAGCCGTTTTCTGGCTGTTGTGAGAAACTAGCCGTTTATGGCAGTTTCTGACTGCTGTGCATGTGGGAGTTATGCACCTGCATGCTGGCTGTTTAGACTCAATGGCTAGTCGTTTCTGACTGTTGGGCTAGTCACATGCAGCTGTTACTGCATGGTCTGGACCATTACTACATGAGCAGTTACACAGGTCCCTCTAATTAGCCCTGCAGCTCTCTATAAAAAGCAGAGAAGTCTCTCTGTCAGACCTCCCACCCACAGCACCTCTTGCGAAGTGCCAAGTGCGCCACTAGCACCTCTACAGCCACACTGCCTCACGTGCCCACGCCCTCGCACCTAGCCCGAGCTCGAGCCCGTGCCTGTGCCCGAGCCCGAGACCGAGCCCGTGCGAGTGCGCGGTGTTCCAGTGCACGCAAGCCACCATTCTCCCTCTCTTCCACAATAAATAAGGTGCACAACACCCTACTTATAAAGAGGTAAAAAACTTTTCTCCCATCCGATATGGGACAAAAAACCAAATGCCTTTTTTCTTTTAAAAATGTTTTAAAAAACAACCTTTTTTTTAATAGAGTGTATGTCACAGACACATCGCGGTGGGCCTACAGAATATTTTATTGGACGGCCACCACCGACAAATCCGCGCCTCTTCTAGCTAAAGGAAAATACAGGTGTTTGTGATGATCGGATTGGATATAATAAAAAAGAAGAAGGTGTCAAGTCCAACCGTCTGGACCACCAATTAAAGACCATCCTTCGTCATCCAACCCATCCAAATAGGTTGGCCCCTTCGTGCATGGGTATCACACCTTGTGCGAAAATCAGTCATGTCCACTCATCTAAGTGGACCGCGCGCACTTTATCACTAGACATTATTTACTTCATGTGGCTCACTTATGAGTAAATAAGGTCAATCTTTCTTTAATGGTTTATATGTCACATGAACTTAACATGTTGGAAATTACTCACTAATTAAGACCATAGCTTGTAGTCCAATGGGTTGGACTTAGACCCTCTCTCATAAGTAGTGCTGCACACGAGATTGAGTTGAGTTGAGTATTATCCTATTCGGTGCTCGACTTGATGACACTACCCTTGCTCGTTACTCGACTCTACTTGGCTCAGTCGAGCATGGCTTTGCTCGGTCTGCGGACCGAGCAAGTTCAAGTCCGAGTTCGAGTGACCAGCCCTGGACAATGCTCAGCCGGTCTCAGCCGGTCGCCCGAAAATCCAAGAAAAAAAAAATGAAGGGGGAAGGGGATTACTAGACACGTAGCAGATGGTAGGGTGAGCGGACAGGTAGTTGGCGAGGCGACAGAGCCGTGCAGGGTGACGAACAGGCAACGGGCGAGGCGACAGCACCGTGTAGGGCGACGAACAATCGGACATGTAGTGGGGGTGGTCGGAAGTTGAGCTAAGAGGGAGGGGGAGGGAGGTGGCCGGACATCGAGCTCAGAGAGTGGAGGGAATGTGGTGGGTTGGGTGGCCGGAAATCGAGGGGGGGGGGGGGGGGGGGGGGGGGGGGATTGGAGTTAGGTTTTTTATTTTTAATTTTTTTATAGGTATTTATACTCTTGAGTCATCCGAGCGAGTCGAGCCGAGTACGGGTCAATGTTCGTGTCAAGCAGAGTTATGCTCGATGCTTGACTCGAACTCATACGAGCACCCAAAAAATGACTCGACTTGATCCGCTCAAACTCACTTCTGATTCGAGCCAAATCGAGCATTTTCAAACCGAGCCGAGCGAGTCTTTCGGGCATTCTCGACTTATGTACTACTCTACTTATAAGGGTTTGGGCGAATGGCAAGCGTCATGGGTGTACTCCCCACATACGCAAGTTCAATTATCCCATGCATAGGAAGGCTACCGTTAGTTCCGCCAGCTTGTTTTAGTGCATGAGCTTAAAAATGAGATAGATATAAAGCTTAAATGACCCACACCATAGTCTGTTCTACACAACCTATCATTTTTCCGGCTCAACTTAGATCATGAAACCAAAAAAATGAAGCAAATCCAAATCTCAGGTAGACCACACTGTAGGAAATTAACAATGGTAATTGATCACCCACCATTATGAACTTCTTAAAGCCCACCTAATGTTTATTTTCCATCCCAAGGTATTAATGGGGTCACATAAAGCAAAAATGTCAGCTTGATCCAAAACTTGTGGCCCAAGATGAGTTTTTAATCATCAATTACCATATTTCCTGTATTTTGGTCTACCTGAGAATTTGATCTGCCTAATTTTTGGGCTCGTGCTCTAAAATGAGCTGTAAAAACGGAGGATGAAGATGGGTCCCACGGTCACAGACTGACCGAACTCGGTGTTCCGCCGACCTGAACGAATCCACTAACCCTCTCCAGCTGTTTAGTCATTTTTCTTGCGTTCTTACGGATGTCGACGGACACGCACATGGGTCGGAGCGAAACAGACGAGGCAGAGGCAGAGGTGATCCCATAACGTATTAAAAATGAGAAACGTTCACAGACATCGGGTGCACTTAAACTTTCGCACACATGCATTTATTTATGACTTACATATCGCATATGTATTAAATCCTACCCGTTAAAAAGGTGGGCCACATCATGATTATCACAATGTATGAATATCAATCTTATTTAGTCACTTAACGGACAGGAATTCAGAATCAATTGACAGACGATATTGTCAACCCCATGATACGATCATCCTGACTTTCATTATAATTTGAAAGCATGTGTGTCCCATCTTCTTCAACGGATTGGATATTCTAGAAATTTGGGTCTTTGGGGAGAAATAAACAGAGGTATGCCAAAGTTCATATACAACTATTGCATTTGATTATGGCTCTTTTAATATTTAATATTAAGTCAGTCGTCTGATGATTGTAATTTATGGGTGATGAAGAGGGCACTTATTTATTGCAATTCTTTATTATCAATCTGAACTGTGCGAGTCATCCAATGTGTTTTCTTCTTACGGAGAGCGACTTGACTCCGACCTCCTAACCAGCAATGTGGTTGCCACCCTGACCGTAGGGCTCAACTTGATACATGAATTGTATATCCACACCGTTCATCAGGTTTTTCAGATTAATTTAGGGATGGTACAAAAAAAATAAGAAGATAAAAGTTTCAGGTGGACCACACCAAAAGTAGTCATTGAATGCTCACCAGTAAAAACTTTCTACGGTCCAACATAATGTTTATTTACCATCCAACCTGTTTATAAAGTAACACGGACTTAATCCAAAACTTTTGTGGCTCACAAAAGGTTTTTAATGGTCAATAACCACTCTTTCCTGTGGTGTGGTCCACCTTAAATTTGTATCTGTTTCAATTTTGGGACCATCTACTAAAATAAGCTGGAAAAACTGATGGACGGCATGGATATGCAATTCATACGTCAAGGTGGGCCCTACGGTCAGGGTCATACCCACCTCGCTAGTTCCGGATGGAAGATAAGCATGCGCGATACACGTGCGAGAGAGGACTGGGACCCGCAAAGTGGGGAAATTAGGGAAGGGATTCTAACAATAGGGAAGATTGGATTAGAACCATCCATTCGGAGGCACGCAGCAACCGTTGGGATATCTGTATCCCAATACAAACGTCCTATAGTGGGACCCACATGCAAGTCTACAAATATCTCCTGGAATTTTTGAAAATATGGCCAAAAGACACTAAACAATATTATCACAAGATTTTGAAATATTAGCAAATTTTAAAATATCACATTTTATGGCATAATAATGGGTAAATACCAAAAACCCTACATAAATTTGTTATGTAAACATATATTTTAATTTTTAAATGTATTTATTAATTTAAATGTCCCAAGAAAAATAAATATAAATTAAAAAAAAAATCCCAAGAAAAATCTCAAAATTTGAAAATCTCCTAAGAAAAAATTACTGGGAACAAGATTTATGACTATGGACCCAGTAATCACACTAAAGGTTCATTATAACTGACCGATCACTGGCGAAGATAAAAAAAGAAATTAAAAATTGAAGGATCCAGATTCAACCAGGGTATTTCTATTTAATGAGATGGTAGGATTATCCATTCAATCTGATCTTGGAGACCCGACTCTTCTAAAGTAGGTTCGTCCATACTTGATACACAATGGGCAAGTGGGCCAATGGTGTGTGGTGTGTGCATGCGTATAAGCACGCTCAGCCGCTTTTTAAATAACTCACTCACCCTTCAAATATGAGGGAATTGTTCGATTCCATTGCATTATGAGGTGGATAATGTACTGATATATGTTGGTCTGTTAATGTAGGTCCATGGTTCGAAAATCTTGACCTTTACTCACATTCGGCGGTAGCACATGCTATTTTTTACATTTTTAGTAGAGGGATCACTACTTTCTTCCTTTTATAGTAAACATTAGGCTTTATATCGTAAGTTGATTTAAATAGTATTATTTTTCTTTCTAAAATAGTAAACTTACTAAAAATATATAATAAAAATATCTGAATGAACTTTGTTGGGATTTTTCAAATGAAGCGAAAATAAAAATATCTGAAAATTTAATTTTTAATTTTATTGTCCTATAAATTCCCATTTAAAAATTATCCGATTTTTAGAAAAAAAAGCTCAAATCTTAGGGTTAAAATTTACTTAAATGGTGATGTTGATGAACTGTCCGTTTGTTGATGTCATTCCTTTAAATGGAGGGTCCTTCTCTTATATAGCTAAGGTGAAATGGGAATGCTAGAGCCATTCATACAAGTGGTGTAGGGGTTGTTGTACAAAAGTTCAAGATCTCGCACCGCAATTACTTTGAATTATGGGATATGATAATGTGGAAACGCAAACAAACAATCACCACATGAACATAAATAGCTTTTTACGTAGAAACCCTCTAACAGAGGCAAAAATCATAAGACCTCGTCCAGATCAACAAATCCACTATATAACGCCAATTACACAACGATCATGGGCACAACCCGCTTAGATCCAATCAACTTCACCCACAAACGGGTGGATAACAATAAAAGATAATTGAAATAAGAGAGATCTCACTGATCCGAGGACGTAAAAGAGGCTTGGAATGAACCGATTGTTGCACAGCACGCCAACAACACTGGTGAACCGAGATCCAATCTCCGGTCTCACCCACAAACGATAAACAAGAAGTAATAATAACTAGAAGAGGAATTCACATAAACCAACAATCCACAAGACATATTTTACGTGGAAAAACTCCAAACAAGGGTAAAAAACTACGGTGCAAAACTCTACTATGAAGAAGAACGAAGTCACAAGCAATACACTTACCTTCTCCTATGCTTCCATGCACAGAGATGACCCTTTTGCTAATCCTCTTGCCTTTTTCTCACCTTAGACGTATAGAAACCCTAATCATAGCCTAATCCCGGTTTACACCCCTTTATATAGCAAAACTAAAAAGTACAACTCAAAATAGGAAACCCCGCGTTTAAGTCTGCGGTCGGTCGGGCGCCCGCCCATTACAAAATTCGTCCAGCGAGCTACAGCATAAAATAGGCCATTATCGGGCGCCGGTCACTTTGACCATCGGGCGCCTGACCGTTCACAGAACAGTTCAGTGGCTAATTGTCTCAAACAGCATGAATATTGGGCGCCCGGTCATCAGACTGTCCGAGCTCCCGATCATGTACAGATGTGATTGGATCCACACTCAACACCGATTGCGTGGATGTCACGAGTCCAGTCTTCTTCTCTCTTCGATCTTCCTCTCACTCTTTTCTCTCTCTCTCTCTCTCTCTCTCTCTCTCTCTCTTTTTCTCTCTCTCACCTTGGACGTGTAAAGTCTTTATTGGGATGCCGTAATCTCAATTAGTGTGTGCTTATATAGCACTTTGGGAGAGATAGATCCGAAATAGGGAACTGAGTATCGCAGTTCGTGCACCGTCGAGTGCCTGATAAAGGGCAAAACTGTCCAGAGAGTTTCGAGGAAAAAACAACCGAATTCCGGTCACTTGACCCAACCTAGTCGGGGGCCCGATGTTGAGCTCGGTAGCTCGAAGACCAATCCGTCGGTCGCCTGAGATTGTCCGAAATAGTCCAAAGACCAACTACTACATCGATCCCGGGTATTTTCAATCGCCCGACCCACCTTGGTTGGGCTCTCGATGACCCTCGAGCTGCACTCTCTCCTCTCCTTATGAGGAACACCCCATCAAGTGGACCCCACACATGTGGAACATATGATGTATGGAGAAAGGAGGGATAAGAATCTCTATCACTCATTCTTTGCAGTCTCTGCACGTGATGCTCAAGTTAGGCATTTCCAAAGCTCTCTTTCTTTAAGGTTTCTCTCTCTGTGATAGGATAAAGGAGGAATTAGGGTTTTAAGGATATACCAACTATAATATTCTACCACTTTATAATATTTTATATGCCCCACGACACCATGTGATCATGCCTTATACTATGCACTTTAATGGATCAAATCTTTTCATTGTCATGAGTGTCCACCACTAGTCCAATACACATGCAAATTAAGTGATGGACCATATTATATTTAAATCATTAAATTATAATCAAGTACTATTAAAACCAATTTAACTGTTAAATAAAATTCAATGGTTGAAAATATTTTAAAACCTTTGAAGTTCTAGACTTTGTGGAAAATCACTTGATGAACATTTGATCTCTAAGATCTAAGTATAAATGTGTTTTTAAGAAACCAATAGATTGTTGGCTAATGTGAGTTTTAACGGACCTTAATGGATACACCCAATGACACCCACTTTTATTGACTACATGTTGATATAGTAAAGTAAATAAAAACACATGTAATAAAGATTGACTTCTCACATATCTTTTAAGTCTAAAGATTAATCAAAGCTAGTTCATCCTCAAGTCGATCATCATTTGGATATGATAGGCCTATCAATTTAGAGCCTTGGCCTCATCTACCAATGCAATTGCCCAACAAGTCTAATAAACTAGTTGCATATATCTATGGCACAATACTTATACTTGTCATCATTATCCCATGGTGGAGACTTTCCATTATGACTCCTCATCAGTCTCCTCACATAGGATGTCCATATAAAAAGTAATAATTAACCTTAAGTCTGTCCTATAGACTACTAGGTAGTCATGGTATAACAAGATACTAAGATCCATGTTGATAATTTTGGTTAAAATTAATAATGTTTTTCAATTTTCAAATGAATTTTCATTTTACCTCCAAAATATTTTTTAAATTTGTGAAAAGAGGTTTTTTTATTTAGTCCCACATGACTTAGGGATGGGAACATTTTGAAGTTTTTAAACCTTCTCATGTATGATTTACTTGGAAAAGAGGGAGAGAGAAAAACGTGGAGCATCCAATGCGGAGCATTTGAACGCACGAACTGCATCGTGTTGCGAGGTAGTGTGAGAGGTAACAACCAACCATTCAGTGATCCAAATGGTCAGATTAAAGATTCAACGGTTTGAAACGTTTGGATTAATGAGCCAACGACCAGAAATATTTTTGCAACGTTCTGACCATTGATGGCCTCAGGTGCAACGATCCATTCCTGTACATCTATATAAACTGGACCTCTCCAGGTCCAAGTATTGGAAATTTGAAAACCAATTGATTCTCTACAAGAACATAAGATCTCTCTTCCTTTTCTTTTAACAAGTTAAGTAATAAATTGAGTTCTCAAACTCATTGGGTTATTGAATATGAGAACTCACAGGGTCTACCAAAGATAACTGCATTAGCTGATATTAACGTCCAAAATTAGAGTAACAGATGATGATCAAGGATTAACGGTTGAATCCTCGTCGCTTGGTGCAAACGCAGATGAATTGTGAAGATCTCTAGAATTTGCAACCATAAAGACAAGGTGATGGGTCGCCGATCGTGCAGGCTAAGGACCATCTGATGCTTAAGTCAGTATGAATACTGATGGGAACAATAATTTAACATATATGTGACTGTGTATTTGTGCGTACCTTGGAGAGATGAAGGAGGGCCCTTTTATAGATGATGATCACGTTTATGAGCAGTGGATCTAGTATATCTCATCTAGGATACGTTTTCTCGTTGGGAGATATTTGCTCATTTTGTATATGATACATCATTGGAGCGAGAGATATGATCCTTATCATGTTCGGATTCTACGCTTCCCAGTGTAGCTGCTATCTTCATATAGCGGTGCAGATAACACTTAGGTCCGAGGACATCAGGTGTCCTCAATTAAGTTGGTTTACGGTTCTGTCAATAATGATCGATGCTGAGCTGGTGGGCTCTATCCTAATTCTTTTTTATGCCAAGCCGGAGGACTCGTGCCTTATTTTGCGTACTAAGAATGAGTCGAGATTTGTGGGAGCTTGTCTGGCATTAGAGGCTGAGCCCAAGGCCTCTAACTATATTCGCGGCCATAAGATTCCACGAAGGCTCTTCCTTTAATTATGTGATGAGACAGATCAGGGGGCAACATATCTTGCGGCTGGATATCTTCCACGTCATGATCATGGACCCATCCAGATATACCTATAACAGTCGAGTTCCTATAGTGGTCCCTTCGTGATTACTGCATGTAGGACAAAAAAAGACTTGTTGTATCCTAGAAGCAATTTGCCAGCAACGATCTCTAATTTGAGAGGAGAGGGTGCGAATCACGCTTTAAGAATAACGAATCTAATGAGTGCTTCAGTCTGATTTGAATGAATCTTTGTAATTTATATTTTGATATCCAAATTATTTTATTTTGAAAATTTTCCCAACAATCCATAACCCACGGCTCTCCATCCATCAGTGACCATTGTGCCCATTTTATTTTTAAATTTCCAAGGACAATCAGAAAATCACTTTGATACTCACACACATTAGCTATGGCATAGTTAAGTATGACCTCGTAAATTGAATCCTAACTTCAAAATGGCCCTTTCACACAATCCATTCCTTAATAGCTTTTCGAAAATATCTTTATTATAATGAATCTAACGACCGACACTAGAATTATAGCTGTGGAAACTTACAGGATATGTTAGGCAACTTTTGCCTAAATCCTACAAATAGCCTGAAAGTATTGCTAGCATATGGGTCCGTCCCATTATATCAACGGTTTCAGTTCATGACAAAAACTGGAATCCCACCTGCAAATGGATGCACCAGAACACTATTCACATTATAATGCTCAATTCCTTTTAATTCCTACTTAGTGATAAGAGGAAATCTTTAGCAGCCATTGCATGATAGATGATTTGAACCATTCCTTTAGGTGGACCTTAGACCGAAAAAATCACAAGGATTCTGTTACCTTGACTATGTGAAAGACGACAAAGAAAAATCACTGATTGAATGTACGCTGTCTTGGAAGTATTGCTTCCAGAATTTCTCGTTACTTGATTTTTAGTTTATTATCCACTCATTGTGAATGAACGGTTCAGACCATCCACCCACCATGTGTATGGTTGTGATTGGAGAAGTTTGTGACAAACGTGTGATAATTGAAACCGGCGGCCACCAGTGTGAAAACAGGGTGGATTCGGTTAGGCTGGAGTAATGCGGGGTCGAATTAGCTGTTACCCTGGTAACACAGTACTGGGTGTTACCCCTACCATGTGGCGCCTACCTTGATATATGTTTTGTATATCCATGCCGTCCATCTGTTGTTACACTTAATTTTAGTACGCGATCCAAAATTATAAGAAGATCCAAATCTCAGGTGGACTATATCAATAGAAACTGTGATGAATAATCGTTAAAAGCATTTTGCAGGACTACAGAAGTTTTAGATCAAGCTGATATTTAAGTTTTTCCTTCATCCAGACTTTCTTGACATTATGAATAGCTTGATTGCAATTAAACATCACCAAAACCTTACGATGGGCACTTTGGAATTTTTAATGATGGGCACTCAATCATCACTGTTTCTAGTGGTATGGTCCACTTGAGATTTGGATTTGCATAATTTTTGAAAGACCATCCTAAAATGGGATGAGAAACAGATGGACAGGCGTGGATATACAAAATAGTATCCATGTGGGCCACCCACTAAGCTGTTACGAGGTAACACCTAATTCGCTCCCGAGTAATACTGAGTTACATAGGCAGTGACTTGGAAGTTGGCACCCATTTATTGAGAGTAGATTAGGTCTTACCTAACGAGTTAGCTACACTATAGCTACACTGGTTGTAGAAATGACCCCACCATTATGTATGTGTCGTATCATGCCGTCTATCTACTTTGAGAGATCATTTTAAGGCCGCCTTTGACGCATGATGTTAAACAGTATTATTTGGGATGAAATTATATTTGGTTAAGTGCAAATTCCACCTTGTGTTTGGTGAGGAGGGGAGGTTTGGGATTATGTGAGATGGAATTGTATTTGGTTTCATGTAGGATTTTCATGAAATTTATGAAGATTTTAAAATTCACTACACATGTGAGCCCCACATTGATTCATGTATTTTATCCACACCGTCCATCTATAGACGCCTTTTATATATGATATTTTGGTTATATACATGTACAAGTGACTAAGAATTTGGTTCTTTGATTGCAATCCCATCCACCAAACATGATTTTGCTTAATCATGCTTTTTTCCGACAGCAAGAATTTGATCCCAAAATAAGATAGGATGACAATCCATGGTATTACTTAGACATGTAATCATTGCATAATAAATAGTGTTAATCCCACCTAATGCTATCCCCTCGCTTCTAATACCACGCGCCAAACACCACCCTTAGGAGACCCCACCATGATGTATGCGTTGTATCCATGCTGTCTATCCATTTTGCGAGATCATTGCAAGGGACCCACTATGATGTATGTGCTTGTATCCACGCCGTCTATCCATTTTGCCAGAGATCTGAAGCTCAAATGGTCCCAATAAGTTTTTAATGGTTTTGGCGTAGGCTCTAATACCATGTTGTATCATCACATCCAAAAGGCTAACCAATCACATGAAGTGACCCTGAAGCGCCCATCCCAACCGATGTCACAAACCAACAGCCATATTAATGACTGAATTAGTCAATTAGGTCGCAGTCGGATGCGGATTGCAGTTCGACCTTGGTAGGACGTTTAAGCGTGAAGCTAAGATGAGGATCAGGTGGATTTGAGGCAGCATCGTGACGTGGATTGCCTGCGATGCGCTCGGAATATATGTGGGGCCCACTGTGATGTTTGTGAGAAATCTACGCCGTCCAAACGTTTTGTGAGATCATTTTAGGCGTTGCGACAACAAATGAAGGGAATCCAATTCTCAAGTGAATCGCACTAAAGAAAAAGGTGGGTAGGGAAATTCCTACCGTTGAAACCTCTATGGAGTCCACAGTGATGTTTATATGCCATCCATACCGTTCGTAATGTCATTCCTACTGAGATGAACGGAAAACAAAAATATTATCCTGATTCGAAACTTTTGTGGCCCCACGAGTATTTCAACTGTAGAATTTCAGTCGTCATTCGAAACTTTTCGGCCCACTTGAGTGCTGGATCCCGATCATGTTTGGTCTCACACCTAAAATGATCTTAAAAGACGCTTGGACGGCATAGATTTCTCACAAACATCACGGTGGGCCCTACCTAGATTCCAAGAGCAGGAGATGCCTCCGAAAGGCTTTCGCAAGGCAATCCGCGTCCGCATCATTAAGGTCGGTCAATCCTCGGCAATGGGGCATACGGTCACGTGTGTGTGTTTCATATCCATGCGGCTCGTACGTTCTGCCATCCAATTTATGTTATGAGCCTAAAAATGAAGTATATCTAAATCTCAGGTGGACCACACCATATGAAACAATGGTTATTGAATATCCACCATAAAAACTTACTGGGGAACACCACAGGATCAAGCTGATATTGGTGTTTATCCTACATCCAAGTCTGTGTGACCTTATCAATGGGTTGGATGGGCCTAGGAAGCTTTTATTGGTGGACATTCAATCACCACTGTTTCCTACAGTGTGGTCCACTTGAGATGTAGATCTACTTCATTTTTTTGGCTAATGCCTTAAAATGAGGGGGCAAGACAGATGAACGGCCAGATATAGAACACGTATATCAAGGTGTGCTTCACAGTCACGGATCCATCCATCGACTTCGATGGTTAACCTTCCACCGTATCATGTCACGTAAAAAACATGGGCTATCCTAATCTGATCGGATGCAGTGTCACATTCACAATTGCTGAGCGGCCTTTAATGCCTTCTCAGGTCTCCATATTTTGGTTTTTTCTGAGATAAGACCACCATTCCCTTTCAACCGTGCAAATGGCACATTCTACGAAGATCCAGACCATTCAATCATCAAACCAATAGTGGCTGGAGCATTAAGTAAAGCTGACACCGAGAACATGATATTGAATGTCTGGGTCTGTATAATCTGGAATTGGACAACTCACATTTTACTTTTAACTGTCTCTTCGATACCCAGTCCATTGGATGGTTGAGATTTCTTAATCAGTGCGATGTTAGAAGTCTGCTTCATCAACAGTTTGGCCGCAATTTGGATGGTTCTGATATGAATCCCACGTGTGAGGAAGATGAGTCACCACCATTTCCCAACTTTCATCACTTCCTCCCAGTGGGGCCTACATGCTGACATGATCCAATGATCGGAACCGCCCATTTTCTGGATTTCATGCTTTACAGTCCAATGCAACGAAATTATGACGACCGATTCTCCGAGATGAATTTAGAACATTGAAAAGAATTTACAACGGCTCATATTCAAGTCTGAAAAATTGATGGTTAGGATCACCATTGAGTCGCGATTTTCAGTTAGTAGTGTATCTATGAAAATACCAATAACATGAACGGTACTGATCTTGGGACATCTCAGTATTTAAGCCACATCATGGAAACACATGCTGGGATAATCAGCCGCGACAGAGGGAGACGTGGGCTTGCACTTCTGTCGGGTTTGCCCATGTTGTGTTTTGGAAAGATGGCCATTATAATGGACGGTTTGGATCGATAGGAGAACTCACCGATGAAACCACCAATGGCGGGCGAAGGTATATTGGGAATGAGTTGTACAGCTTTGACTCTGGTGTGAACGCCTGACTCTTAGGGAATTACAGGTCCTCAGCCCCAAGATCCACAAAATGTCCTCGGGTTTTTGAGTTTGTACAAGTGGGTCCATAATTTAGTGATCCGCACCGTCCATTTGATGTAATCTGTCGTGGATGGACTAGAAAAAAACAGACACCATCTTGGGGTATTCTCAGTTGATAAGCTCGGGGCATGATCTATCTACAGCTAGGCCCAGCAAACCAACGGTCTGGATATTTGGAAGGTGGCCCCACTTTTGCAAACTGAGGATACGGATCCTATGCGGATCCTTAGGTCGAGTATGATGTCACACTCATAGTATTCGGCGGAGTGTAGATTTATCTTATCTTAAGATAAAGGCATCAATGACAGTGAAAATCCAACAAGCGTACGCAAGACAAGTCAATCTATGAAAAGATTGCAATTTCGAATGAACAAATGACCAAGTACCGCAGATCACTATACTGCATCTCTTACCATATATATAGGAAATCCCAGCCGTGAAAAACTCTTGGTCCATCATGAAAATCACATGACATCAAAATGAGGCAGATCCACTAAGTAATAAGAACGGCCAAAGTCATATGTTGGGAATTCCAACGTCTCTCTATTGATTTCAGTGGTGTTAGCTAACTGACGTATATATATATATATATATATATATTTTTTTTTTTACATAAAAGGAGATGTACAATGAGGCCTGCCTTTTGGACGGATCGGATTTCCCACACGTGGCACATGGGCTGGAAGAAAAGTGAAATAGGATAAACTCCTGGTGCAAATGCAGGAGTAACTAATCATTTCTCACCGCTGCATTAGCTGTTAAGCGTCGAAAAGTCGCGAATTCCGGAGGAGGAAATGATGATAGTACAACGGAAAAGATGGAGGGGCCTATTCATGCAGCTATTCATTTGCATGTGGACGTGTTGGCATTCACATCACCCATCTGTACTGTCCACATGCATGACATGTTGATGACTGAAATCCTTTCCAGAGGAAGCAGATCTGGTGGTGACCCTGCGTTTGTGGGGCCCACCTTGATGTGTTTGTTTCATCCTGACGTCGATGCATTTTATTAGATATTTTAGGGGATGAGTCTAAAAATAGACCGATCAAATTAATCAAAAGCTCTAAGGCCGTGTTTGTTTTGGGGAAGTCAGGGTAAATACAGGTAAATATAAATATGTAATGAAGATTTTTTTCCTGGATTTATTGCATCATTCCCAAAGCGATGATTTGACTGCCCCTTAAAAGAGGACGCCACCAAATTTTATAAGTCTCACTGTATATTATGTCACAAATTCACACCGTCCATTCATTATGTCACTTAAATTTCTGGTATAATCTAAAAACTAAGGCATATCCAAAGCTCAATTGGACCACACGGAATGAAAAAAGAAAATAAACACGTATCGTTAAAATCTTCTGAAAATTACTCTTTTGTTTGGTGTGGACTCTTTGAGTGTTGGGCCTGTCTCATTTTTCACCTGAAGCTTACAAACATTATGTTAAAACTTTTGAACCGAGTGGAAACATCATATACATTACGGTGGGGGCCATAAATTTTAACTATCATTTTGAACCGATTTTCAAGGCTAGAAATGGGATGGATATTCAACGGGTTAAAGAGTAATAATTACTCTTTTAAATACCGGGAATTCCCAAAACAAACACGGCTAGTGGTTCACAACACACGGAACAATGGTGATTAAAGGCCCACCGTTAAAAACTTGCTGGGCCACAAAAGTGTTTGATCAAGCTGATATCAATGGCAAATAAAAATTACAATGGGCCTTAGATAGGTTTCAATGGGTGTAAGTCTCCCATTGTGTACTCCACTTGAGCTTTTGATCTACTCTGGGTCCCTACTCATCCTACTCATGACTCAGGCCTACATTTTACACCCATTTCTTAACCTATACATTACCATGATATCATGATCCATTCACCACATATATACATGACACCTCACTTACTCACGTTGCATGGATATTCTCTATTTGACACCTCATTCCACTCTACCACATGCAAATGGTTTTTTTTTATTTTTATTTTTATTTCAAGGACACATCACCCTTCCATATATGAGCGATGCATGATTGTCCAAGGTCAACATACTCTATCAACTAGCTAGTCCAAGTAAACTAACTCCTCTCCCCCTAACAAAGAGTTTTATGCTCTTAGATTATTGCCAATGTCATGCTTAAATACCATTAAAAAAAATTACCATTGGAGATTAAGAGTCCAGGAAGCCGGAGAGCCTATTTGCTGAGTTTGAAGCGTGACAAACCTATTATAACACCAAAATCATGAGTTCAAGCGGGTGGTGTGTAAATAGCTGTAAAAGTATATGGAAAAAAAACTAATCTATTTCATTTTTTTGCTCATGCTTTTAAAAGAGCTTTTAAAAGAGCTATAAACGTATATGGACAAAATATATTTATAACACATACATTATGATGGGCCCAAAACACTCAACACCACCTAACTGGTTGTTGGTGTCACCACCTTTCTAGAAGCTATGAGCTCAAAACCAGCCCCCGGATGCATCTTTCTTAGTTTATCATGACCCCAACCCACTTATAGAGAATCTGGCGCAGTCGGGGCGGGTGAGATCGAGCACCTGTCTCTCTCACAGGGATAATTGATCCGAATTCATGAATCTATCGGGACTCCTCAACCAGTCTTCCTCGAATCCACGAAGAACAATAGAGAAAATAAGAGTTTTTCTAATAAAAGAGAAATATTATTCAATAATAATCCTAAAGATGAACTAAAGAATTATTTATAATAAAACTAAACCCTAAAATTGTGACCAAGTAGTCCTAATTGCAATAGAAAAGAAAATCAAACCAAAATGAAAGAAAACTATTCAAAATAGAAAGTTTGCGCGCGCAACTGCGCTAGTGCCGACTGGTCGAACAGGGGTCCACGACTGGTCAGAATTGGACCTCGACTTTCCAGAGAGTTTTTGGCTCTTGGCTGAAATTGCCGACCAATCGGAGGTCGGTTGGTAGCTGTCCAGAGAGTCCAGAGGCTGGGGCAGCTTTATTCTTCATGGCCACGATCGGTTGGCGACTAGTCGGAGGAGCCAGTGAGTACCGATCGAACGACCGGTCAGTAGTTGATGTTGACTTGTGATTTCTCTGGATTCTCTGGTCCTTCTTTCGGTCTGATCTTGGATTCTTTTGGGCCTACTCTTAGGTCCTTCTCTTGACCCTTATCTGCCTTGATGTTGAACCTCCAATTTATACATTGCATTACCCACTACATGACATGGTATGCATGATTTTCATGATTAAAAGGCCTATCTAATGCATGTTTGTGATTGTAGGGATGAGAGCAGACTTAACACAATTGGAGACCAAAAGACCATGTTTAGGAGCCTTTGATGAAGGCCCAAGGTGGACCAAAGAAAGAAGAAAGCAAAGAGAGAGGAAGGAGAGAAGAAAAGAAAGAAGAAAAAAAAGCAAAACTGGGTCCGTCTGGTCAAGACCGGTCGGCTAAGAAGGCCCGACCGGTCAAGACCGGTTGGATACACTCCCTGGACATCTGCAAGGCAGGTCTAGATCGGTCATGACCGGTCGGCCAGCCCTGTCCGACCGGTCAAGACCGGTCGGCCATGCAATTTTGCACTTCCAGATTTCAGGCAGCAAGCTATTCCCATTTTGAGATTTTTAGAATAGTTTTCTGAAGCCATATTGATGATATTTGGAAATCCAACACATCCAGGTCGAAGAGGAGCTCGACGCCGAAATAATCCAAGTGGTTTCGTGTCGATCGGAGCTACGGATTGACCGTGGTGGCCAAAACAATACGAACTGTCCAGAAAGTTACAGATTTCGCTGTTCCACTCTGGGCCGGTCCAGGTGACCCATCATTGATGATATGAAGAATCTACTTTGACCATCTTTTAGACCACATCCATATATGAATAACCACAAAAGTTTCAGATCAAAATGATGTGTGGTTTGATCGTACCAGTTGAAGAAAGATGGACCATCTAGAAAGATCCAACTGCGCAGAGTTTATAAAAGCCCTAAGTATTCTAATTTTCGGACCATATTCTGAAATTTTTTTGGACAATCTAATCAGTCCATCATGTAGAGGAGGAAGTTTTCTACCAATTTTTAAAATATTTGAGATCAATCCGACCTCTGTACACTCCGAGGCATTGAAAGCAAGATGACTGGTTTTGAAGGTACCCAAAGTGCGCGATTTTGAGAGGCGGTCGGTGGTGTGATTGGTGGGCCCATTCAGAGGATAATCTTGGAAATCTAAATCATCTATTTGAAAGATCACATTACAAGGAAGCTATAAACCAAATTTGAAGGCAATCCGACCATTGGTTAAGCCGTACCAAGCGAAACAAATTCTGCTATGTTGCTGTACTATTGCTGCACTATAAAAGGAGGAGCTCTCTTCTATTCCAAATCAAGCAAGGACGTGGGAAGCAAGGAGTTCAAGTCCCAGGAGGCTACCTAGCCTCCTACAGCTAGTTTTTCTTCCTTTTCTTAGTTCTAGTTCTAGTTTTAATATGCTTTTCCTTAGCTAACCTCTTAGCTAGAGCTAGAGGTGAAATTTGTAGTTGGTTCCAATGCTTTAATTCTTTTATTTCAAGTACCCTTTTCTTAATTTTGAATTTTGAAGTTCTAGTTTCAATAAAGTTTGGATTTTTAGATGAATTGTGAGAGTTTGTGTGCTCCGGACATGAGTTCCTTGCAATCCTCTGAGATTACCATGATTGGGTTGTTTGAATTCGAATTGTAGTAACCCTTGAGCATGCCATAGTCCATAGGCATGGCTGTTACTCCGAAAGCTACAAGTTCAAGTTTTATGTACTTCATTAGAACTAGAAATCTGATTTCCAGATTTAAGTGGGACTGTTTGTGCTTGAATGTTATATCTTCCAATTAGATGAGAGATAGGACTTTGGTTCTAATTGTGTTGTACTTGGATGAATGGATTGGTATTGGACTACTACAAGTGGATCCTTGATGCTCTAGTTCTTCTTAATTTCAGATTTTTCTATTTTATGTGAAAAACTATCTTCTTAAACTTCTTAGATTCTAGTTATCAGAGTACTTGGAATTGTTTACCTCTTTCCCTGTGGATCGACCTTGGTCTTACCGAGATTTATTACTACATCGCAGCCTTACACTTGAGGCGAGCGAACACTTGACTAGGGGGTCGCCTCACTACATTAGTCACCCCCTCTTGAAAGAAACTCGACCTCAAGTTTTGCTTTCTCTCATGAAGTTTCGTTGCCTTGCAGTGTAAAACAATAAGAGTCTATCCCTCTCCCTTGGTTATTCGGCGACCTTCACTTGGGGGTGCAGAGGCGGGGACGATTTTCTTCCCATCCTTGACGAATGTGATGGCATTGTCTTGGCCATGATGTGCGGTATTCTAATCATATTGCCATGGGCGCCCAAGTATCATGTGACATGCATCCTAGGTGACAATATCACAACATATTTAATCTCTGTAGGTCTTGCCGATCGAGAATGAGACAAGGCACTGTTCCGTAACTGTCATCGTGCTGCCTTTCTGAATCCAACCTATATTGTATGGTGAAAGATGCGATGTGGTCTTGAGCTTCAGTTTTTCCGCCATCACTTGGGATACGATATTCTCGCAGCTACCACTGTCAATGATCACATCACATACTCTTCCACCCATCGTACACCTCGGGCGAAAAAGGTTGTGGCATTGAGAAAATTGGCATGCGTGCCTTACCTTGCACAACCAAGGATAAACCCTGATCTCCTGAAAGCCATTCAGTTTCTTCATCCTCTTCCTTGACTTGCTCAACATCAACAATATTCTTTAGTTCAGCTTGTACGTCTTCCATGGTGATGATTGTACTAGCCGCAGGCTATTGAGGGCATACGTTTGATAGGTGGCTTGACTGTTCACATATGAAATAATGATCAGGTCTTGGTTGGCCATATAGATTCAAAATTTTACTTAGGGACGGACATAATTGTTGAACGTTGTGGCCTCGCTAGACTACTTCTTTGTGTAGCTTGGCAACCTGACGTGGGACTGAACGTGACCAACAACAGGTTCCTTTCCCTTGGACATGGATGGATCTCGAGCGGGGTTAATTGTGGGGATAACATGAGAAGGGTTGACACATGCATGGACCCTTGCTAATTGTGTCTCTATACGACTAGTAATTTGAGAGGCTTCCTCCACAGTCCAGACCAACTGCAACTGAACTTGGTCCTGGATTGCGGGCCTTAAACCGCCTATGAACCTTGTGATTTTTTGGGCTTTCATCTCTGACAACTCGTTACGAGTTGTAAGGCGATCAAATTCAGACAAGTAATCAGCGACGGATTGACTTCCCTACTTATAGTTTTGATATTAGAGAAATAATACTTGCTCATAATCGCTTAGGCAAAAATCGAGATTTTAGCAAGCGCATCTCTAATGGCGGAATGTCGGAACACCAAATCTTTAACTTCATCATCGCTGGATCTGATATCTTCTTCTATAGTAGGTTGATAGTTGGCTACCGGCGATGCTCGGTGAACAATGTCGTTGCATGGTACAACTATCGCAGGGGGGTAGAAGTCATTAGGGGGTTGGGGTGGTATGAGGGTTGCGGTGAGACAGTCGAACGAAGCTTGCAGCCCTTGCATAGCTTGAAGGTGCTCTCGTTGAAACTCCAGAAACTCCTTCGACGTTAGGGGTTGTTCTCCAGAATCTCCATCGATAAGGTTGTTGTCGTTACTTGCACTAGAAGTCATCACCTGAGGTTGAACCTCTCTCTGATACCAACTTGGTGTAGTCGGGGCGGGTGAGATCGAGCACCGTCTCTCTCACGGGGATAACTGATCCGAATCCACGGATCTATTGGGACTTCTCAACCAGTCTTCCTTAAATCCATGAGAGGATATCTGAAATTCACGAGACATCTTCTTTGAATCTACAAAGAGCAATAGAGAAAACTGAAGTTTTTCTAATAAAAGAGAAATATTATTCAATATTAATCCTAAAAACAAACTAAATGAGTATTTATAATAAAACTAAACCTTAGAATCATAACCAAGGAATCCTAATTGCAATAAGAAAGAAAATCAAACCAAAACAGATGAAAGTTGTTCAAAATAGAAAGTTCACGTGCGCATCTTGATTAGTGCTGATCGGTCGGATGGGTGTCCACAACCGGTTTGAATCGGGCCTCGATATATTGTCCAGTCTGTTTTTGGCTCTTGGCAGAAATTGCCGACCACTGGTCAAATGTTGGTCGGTAACTCTCTAGAGAGCCTAGAGGTTGGGGAATCTTTATTCTTCATGGCCACGATCGGTCGGTGACCGGTCGAAGGGGCCAGCGACTGGTCGGACGATTGGTTGGCAGTTGATGTCGACTTGTGTTTTCTCTGAATTCTTTGGTCATTTTTTTATCTCATCTTGGATTCTTTTGGACCCACTTTTGAGTCATTCTCTTACTATTGTCTTGCCTCGACTAGGGGGTTGCCTCACTACATTAGAATCACGATAGGCTTAAGGTTATGTGCGGCCTAATGTGATGTGGTCGAGACATGCACTTCATCCTTGAGTTTCACCAACTGACATGAGCTAAAAAATGAGGAAGATCGATGCAAAATTCAAATAGGCCAACTGGCCCACGGGACATGAAACAGTCGGATAGAGTTGCATGCCATTCAAATTGATCACTAGCTTCATTGTCAATGTCATCCTAGTCATATGGGGGTGGGGGTTCATATTAGGGCTTTTGGGCTCATGTCCCAACGTAAGCAAGAAAAGCTCATGGACGCAGTGAATATCACAAGGGATATGACATCTTCAGTCATTATCATAAGTGAGTCCTTCGCCGGGAAAATCCTAACCATGCGACACATTCAATTACTAAAGGTGAAATGCAGACCTTCGGGCCTATGACTCGATGGTGACTAAGTATGAAATATGTTTGTCAGAAAAGAAAGAGAGAGACTGTATTCTTAACATGCATGTGCAACTTCCAATGGGATGAGGGTGCAACTTGGGAGGCTTGCGTCAGGTTGATAAAAACTCAAGCCCAATCCAGTTTCAAGAAGAAGCCCAACACATGCGCGCGTGCACACACAAAAAAAAAAAAAACCTAATATGTTTACACGCCATTGAAATTGATATAATTTTATTACCAACTAGATGAATGGGAATATATCATAGCGGTCCAAAACCTATGACCCCAAGAGAAATTTCAATATATATAGGATGCTTAATCCTCATTATTCCTTCTGTTGTAGCCCATTTGAGTTTTAGATCTGTCTCATTCATTCATTTTGAGCTTATGTCCCAATATAAGCCAAAAAAACACATGGATGGAGCAAATGTCACGAAAACATCATGGAAGCTTGGCCATTAAGGAGCTCCTAAGGCAGGAAAATCCTTGTTCCTTTTCTATGGAAGAGTAATCATGCAACACACGACTTGATGACTAAACACAAAATATGTTTGCCAAAAAAGAAAGAGAGAATATGTATTTTCAACATGCATGCGCGATATCCAATGGGATGAGTGTGCAACTTGGGAGGGCGGCGTAAGGTTTATAGACACTCAAGCCCAACCCAGTTTCAAGAAGAATCGGCCCGAAGCTCGACCCCACTTGAGATATTGAACACTCAACCCTAATGCGACATGAGTTTGGTCTAGCAGGTTAGTTGGTAGGCTAAAAACTACTCTTTATGACCCAACTCATCTAGTCTTGGGTTGAGTTGCAACTCAGCTGAGTTGGGGTTCACTTGATTTAGTCAGGAAAATTTGGGTGGGTTATTTGCTGGTACCAAACTGGATCAAGTCGACCGAGTCCTACACTGATTGAACAAGTTAGCAAACCCATGCTATTAGGTTTAAATGGTCGCCCATGGCTACTAGTGTTTTCTTATAATAGAGACACAGGGCTCAAGTTTAGGAATTTCTAGCCTCTGCCCAACCCAACCTCAACCATACCTGACTCAACCTTAAGTTCAGGTTAGGCCAGTTGGATTGAGCCTGACCCAAGTGGCAACATTTCAAGCTGAGTCGTTGTGAAACTCGAAACTGGAACTTACTCAAAGTTGACTTAATGAGTTGACTCAAAAAACGTACAAAAAATTGGTGGAGGAAGATTCAAACCCAAGACCTTCAATAAGGTAGGTGATTCCATTAACCAGGCCTTAAGTTGTTTTCTACAACTTGCAAAATAGACAAATTGAAATTTCTATTGTCTTTCTTAATATTTAACTTTATAATTGCTAAATATCGAGTCAATTCGAGTTGCGTCTATGAGTCGACCCAACATGGCTAAGCAGGGAGTCTGATTAAAAAAGAAAAAGAAGAAGAAAAGTCAGTGAAGTAAAAGTAAATAGGGAGAAACGATGGAAAATGGAATATTCCAATGGATGTGTGGTGCTGATTCCTTGTCCACTGAGGACCACAAGATGGAAAAACCAGCTAGCTTTGGAGGGGTAGATATGATGCAATAGATCCGGTCCAACCGAATATGGAAAGGACCCCTCTCCTAGGTACACGTGGGAAGCAGTTGTATCAATTGGGTCCACCCTGCTGTGTTACACCCAAAAGGCTATAAGGTGTGGGGTGGGGTTAACCGCACGATGTATGATTAACCCCACGATGTATGAGACAACCTCCCAACCGATGTGGGACAAACCAACAATTCCCCCCAACGGAACCTGGGGCGTGCAACACGCATGCACAGGGGCCTCCCCCTCATTCCCTGCTCACGTGCCCCGCCCCCCCGCCCCCTTCCCCCCCCCCCCCCCCCGACAAACCAACACACCCATATGGTGTGACCCACTATGGTTTGTCCATTAGTTAAGAAAATTATGCCCATTCATGAATCCTATCCATCACTTTCTGCACATTTCAGCACTTAAATGTAAACGGTTAAACATTTAAGGCTTGTTTGGTAGCATAAAAAAATCTCCTAGGATCCCTAACTTCATTTAGGTGGCCCCAACGGTGATGATGGCGATGCTTACGTAGCCACTGCCACTGTTCTTTTCGTCACCTCACGTTAGACCTAAAAGACCAAAAAAATCAGGCTCAACCATGGTTCAGGTTACCCCACCAAAGGAAGTAGTTGGGACGAGGATGCTCTTTCTGTAGGGAACCCACCATGTAGCATACATGCAATCTGGGCCATGTAGACGCTTCATCTGACTTGGATGAATGATTATGCAAAAGGTCAGGCTATTTTTAAACTTAGATGAGCCACGGTAAAAATCAAGGGTAGGGTGTCCCACAGTGACAAATCTCGTTCTCAGAAATTTCTTGGCCCAGATACTCCTCAGGAGACTTTTATAATTTGAGGTTGTTCTGCAGATTTTATTGGGAAAATCTCGTCCAAAATAAACATATTTTTTGTGAATTAATAAATATATTTAAAACCTATATGTTTAGGTGTTAAATTGTTAAATTAAATTTTCACAATAATATCGTGAAAATATTGCCTTAAATGCATGATAGTTTAAAATGAGTTCATCTCATTTTAGTTAATCATAGTTAGGTATTATAGATCATAATTCTTTAGGCAAGGATTAAAAATAATCTTAATAACCTCAATCATGATATCTAATAATACCTAGGGATGTTTGGACAGTAAGTTACTTAAGATAAATTACTTAGGCCTTAAGTAGTTTATTTGAAGTGATTAAATAATTTTAAATAAAAAAGCTAGTTATTATTGGTCACAGACCAAACTTATCTCAAATAAGTTACTTATCTACCATTGTAAGTAGAAAAAGTAACTAATATATTTGGTGTTTTCCAAATAGGCTTGAATTTCCATTATGTTAGTTTTGTAACAACAAATGTTTGGTTCCAGCCAAACTAGTAAAACATTTTTCAACAACACACTCATGCACTCACACTAGACATACACTCTCATGCACTCGCACCACAAGGGATGCTTGAACCCGTGGCCTCTGATCACCAAGGCACCACAACAGGTGCGGAACCCAAGAATAGCATAAAACAACCAATTTTATTTTTGATCATTGAAGAGTTAAAACAACCTATTTTATTTTATTTTTATCATTGAAGACTCTTCTCTTAATCTTATAAATGCTTGGTTTATGCTGGCTCATATTGATTTACTTATTTACTGTTGTAAGTAAAAAAAGCAACTTATTTAATGGTATTCAAAACAGGCCCCTATTTATGATTAACTAAAATGTGTCATCCATAATATTTGTTTTGTAACAACAAATGTTCAAGCTTCGGTCATAAGCTAAGCCTTAAGAAAAAGACACCCCGATCCGTTGCTCAAGTGGCATATTGAGTGAAGATAGCCTTGTTTCAACACTAAGGTCTTGGTATTGATTGCCAAAGTGGGGGTGGCTAACATTGTGGTGTGACTAACAAGGGTGGGTGTACTAACACTTGGGCATGTGTACTAACCCAAAAGCAAGAACAAAAAGAATAAGAGAAGAAGGCCTAAAAAAGAACTTTGCTAGTCTAGAGTTGACTCAACTCGTCCAAACTGATTAGACTCAACTCGAACTGATCCAACAATAGCAGATGGTCCCGGATCAAGTATTCAAGAACAATCCAAATAAAGATCGAGTCGAGTCCGAATTCTACCTTGATCCGAATCGACCCAACTCGAATTCGATCTGAAATGGATCCGAAACTTGATCCGGCTCAGAGTCGTTTGTAAGTTAAAAAAGAAAACTATTTTTTTTTTTTTTTTACCCTTTTACCATCTGATCAACTCTCGCTGCCTGAACGCCTCTGCTGCTCTCCCTACCTGCTGGTGCCTGTAGAATTTTTTTTGGAAATAGGAGTTCTGATTCGATCTGACTCGGTCCCCTGTGACTGGGTCGGACTTGGATCGAATTAGACCAGGCCATAAACGGTTTGGATCAGTTCAGGCCTGGCTGACTTGATACTGAATCTGATCCGACTAGGTTCAGGCCAGTTCCTTGGCCGGATCGGATCGAGTCAGCCCAAACTCGGTCCCACATGGCTCGATGCCGGCCTTTAAGATTCTGGAGTAGTCCAGATTTGTAGAGCTGGCACGAAATGATTGACCAGGACATAACTAACTTGCTTCCAAACGCTCTTATAGGTTTCAAATTGGCCTGGGGATGGATTTTGGACTGTTTCGGTCCCGCTTTTGGGATGTGGACGTGCGGCCGTGTCACCACGAAAGTGGCGTGCATACATCACATTCTTCTGTGGTATTGAGGAGGCTGACTAGCCGTCTCAAGCGTATCTGTGTGTGGAGGCATACCATTATGGGTTTGTTTATCCATGCCATCCATTTCTTTTCTCATATCATTTTAAAGTATGAAACAAAAAACGAGGCATATCCAATGCTGAAGTGGACCACACCACAGATGACTCTTAAATTTAATGCAACCCAAGATTATTATTTTGTGTGTTCTACTTGAGCTTTGGATCTCCCTCATTTTTTGTCTCATGTCTTAAAACGATCTGAGAAAGGTGATGGACGGCGTGGATAAATATATACTCATACCACCTTGCCCATCTGCCTGGACGCAGCCAGAGACGGTCGGAGTTGGACGCAATCAGCATCCCAGCATTGAGGTTTATTTATCTTCAAGGAGGAATGCTTTGGCGTCCAGGTGAGTCGCTAAGGTGTGACTGACGCGGCTATAACCGACCTCAGCTGTGGCAGGATATGTGGAGCCCACCATGATGTATTTGTTTTATCCACACCGTCCATCTGTTTTTTCAGCTCATTTTAAGCCATGAGTTCAAAATTGAAGCATATCCAGTTCTCAAGTGGACCACACCACTGGAAAAGGTAGGGATTGAATGTCTCAAGAGTTTTGGATCAAGCTGATATTTGTGTTTTCCCTTCGTCATCATGTCGTCCGCGTGACCTTATCAACAAATAAACATCACTTTGAGCCATATAAAAGTGTCAACTGTCGACGTCATTATCCTACTGTTTCTTATGGCCTGGTCCACTTGAGCTTTGGATACGATCAATTTTAGGCTTAAGGCCTTAAAATGAAGTAGAAAAACAGATGGACGGTGTGGATGAAACACATACTAAGGTGGCCCCACATATTCTTGCCACAATCCAGGTCGGTGGTGGCCCGGTCAGCGCCCAATCCGCGTCCATGTGCGACTTGAAGGGCATTTAACGGCAACCTACGTGCCAGTACGTTTAGGTGAGTGGAACTTAATTTCGAGCGGTTGGGTGTCTTTGTCCATGACAGCGGAGTAGGTGAGACCCTGGATCCACCAAAGTGGGTGGGACCCCCACTGTGGGGCTCACACTGATGTATGTACCTTAAATCCACACCATCCAAGCGTTTTGAAAGCTCATTTTAGGAAATCATCCAAAAAATGAAGCTGACTCAAATCTTAGGTGCACCACACCACAGGAAACAGCTGTGATTGAATCCCCACCATTAAAAACTTCATGGATTCCACCCGAATGTTTATTTGCCATCCAACCTGTTGATAAGGTCACAAACACGTAGGTGAAGAGACGACACAAATATCATATCGATTCAAAGCTTCTGTGACCTATAAGAAGTTTTTAATGGTTTCCATCTGGGACTTTGAACTGCTTTGTTTTTTGGACGATGTCCTAAAATGAGCTTTCAATATAGATGGACGGCGTGGATGTAGTCAAATGCATCACAGTGGCCCCCCACTGTCAGGGTCCCACCCACCTCGGTGGATCCGGGGTCTCACCTCATCCGCTCCCCTTTGTCACGACATATGTGCTTGGGTGATTTGAGCGAGAAGAGGTTGAATAGTTGATTCTCGGGACACTTGCTGACATGGTGTATCTGCAATGGATCCAGACCATTGATCATGTGGAAGCCGACCACTAGGATGACTTGCTTAAAAAAACAAAAGGTCCGTTTTGCTTGGCTTCAATTCGGACGTGTAGAGAGTGGTCTGCTTTTAACTGTGCATGTGCAAATATGTAATGTGCTAGGCGTGTCGTGTGAGAATTGTATTCTACACAAGGCTTTAACACAACTATGGATGCCAGGCGTGTCAATGGTTTGAGTGGGCAAGACAACTATTGATGATTGACTACCTTTTAGACCTGAATGTGATTGTGAGATAGTCGTCAAAATCTAGATGATCGTGGTTGAGGGAATCGCTGAGGACTTAGGAAAGTGAAAAAACTAAACTAATATTGTCTTAGTTCGGACTTGTTGTAGTAGGTTAAGATAAGTTTGGTATATATATATGGAACTAAAAATTTAATACTCATCATTGAGCTAGGAAGAGATTTATTGTGTTTGGATTGACAAGAGAACGGAGCTCGCTCTTAAATCTCCTTTGCTTTTATAAACTTTGGCTAGTGGTAGCCTTGACGGTCCGGTCGATTAGTGGCTTTGTGTTTATATGCTTCTATTTTAAAGTGGTGGCCAGCCAACCATGACATTATCGTATGTGATCGTATTTTGTTTTCACATAGCTTTCTCTTCTTGGTGCACTGTTTAAAGGTTTAAAATTGAGCACGGCTAATTAAATCCAACTATGGGCTATTAGATGTCACCGACTTAAAGTTGTGCTAAGTTAGGCATGCTCTTTAGGTGTTTTATATATATGCTGCTTTGTATTCTTACCACATGTCACTAAGAGAATAATTGCCTCGGTGGTTTTAGTCATGCACGTCTCTGAGTGCCATGGCATTCCTGGTGTGACACGCATTTGTTGTAAATGTGTATTTTGAATTCTCACCATCTTTCTTTTGCGCTCTATAACTACATTTTCTAACTTTCATACAAGTGTGCCGACACATGACAGCTTATTATTGACTAGATTGGGCCATGACAGGTCAGATGTAAACATGTTCGATGGGTGGCTTATACCGATAAATCGAATATAAACTGCTTGAGAATTCTCTTCCAACCGTACATCCTTGCATGGTAAGAGGTGCCTCCATGCATGGTGTCCACCTAATGAATGGCCCGATCACTTACGTGCGTGTCTAGAATCGTCGCATGTTAAAATTTGTAAATACACCCCTTACTTGGAATTTGATTTCGATGACCATACAACCTGTTGGCATGCAGGAGTTGTCTACTGGCATGCAGGAGTTTTCATGCCCACTGTTGTTACTGAATTTTGGTAACAGACGAGATCAAACTAATTCCACCTACAGGGTGATCGGAATTGAATGACGATCGTTGTAGACGGTTTGGATTCGGACTTCAATCCCTGCAAAATGGAATCAAAGGCTAAGAGGTGATCGGGGGTTCGACCGTTAGCCCTCCGATGCCTAAGTCGGTGATTTGCCTCCGGAATGAAATCGTAGTTGTTTAGAATTGATCTTGCTTGCCTTTTGATGAGATAAGTCTCCCTTTCTATAGTAGTCAGGGAATGCTTCTTAGGCTTGAAGTTCGACTGATATCTCAGCTAATATTGCGGAGATTTGATACTCCCTGATAGAACCGAGATCTCCGCTTCACAACCGAATATGATGAGGTCGTCCGTCTTTGACTCGGTCTACGTCGTGAATCTGTTAATAGCTCATTACATCCGAGCTGAAGATAAATCCGAACAGACCTTCACGTGGCAGACAAGGCGGATAACCGAACCAAACTATTTGGCTTATCGTGATCTCGAGTATAGTTTACCGAGGTCTCGTACACCTTGTCAGTCCGGTGTGATCTTATCCCATAACAGGAGGATGAGTCAGAAAATCATCCAAACCCGGGAGACATAGACCGATGTAGTCAGGAATACGATATTCCGACCTGAGCTTGATCAGGTCGGTTTCAGTTAGATTGGTCTAGATCAAATCGGTAAAATATTCTGAATTTCTATCCGCCACGGACTGACGGCCCGATGTACCAACAACGGGAACCTCGTCAGAAGCAAAGGAAGAGGGGGTTTCTGTGATTAGAATTCTTCCTGGGGACTCTAGAGGAACTGATTGGACTTCCCTCGGTTGGAATTCTCCAACCAGTGAAGTAACAGACAGTCCGAGAAGAACTTTCTTCCGAACCCAACATGTCTATCAAAAGGAAAGAAAACGAGGGAAGGGAGATGGATCAAAATAAAAAGGAGGTGGGGAACAGGAATTCAACGTACCGGATCGCATTCTGGAATAAAGACTGATTGCTGGTTTGAAATTTCAGAAGTTAGCAATGACAGCAGCAATAAAGAAAAATCCCAGTAGCAAGAGGCAGCACAAGGCATGAAGGAAAGAAAATCCCTAAAAAATCTCTAAGTGCTCTATTTATACTCACGCGATCGACAGCACCCGAACCCTTGCCATGCGTCAATATCCTGCTGCCTCAAAATGCGAACCGACGCGACTTTTAACATGCCCTGCCACGTCTCCACTCTCTTATTGGACAGGCAGATATCGGTGCTTGTTCCAAGATACGGGAACCACGTGTCGCCTCTCCATTCGTCTGAAACAGAAAAAGCCTGCCGCGTCGTACGCTCATCATTGCAGTTTTTCGAATTTCGAAATGACGCATTAAATGCGACTTTACCGCCCAAAGAAGTGCGGTACCACCAAAAGCCAGATCGGCCCCGTCTACTCAGAGATGCTTTCGAGCTAGAGGGATCTTCCTTGGAAGCAGGGGGGGCTCCTATTATGGGATAAGATCAGACCGGACTGACGAGGTGTACGAGACCTCGGTAAACTATATCCGAGATCATGATAAACCAAATAGTTCGGTTCGGTTATCCGCCTTGTCTGCCACGTGAAGGTCTGTTCGGATTTATCTTTAGCTCGGATGTAATGAGCTATTAACAGATTCACAATGTAGACTGAGTCAAAGACGGACAACGTCATCCCTATTCGATTGTGAAGAGGAGATCTCAGTCCCTAAAGATCGAGGAGTATCAAATCTCCGCGATATTAGCTGAGATATCAGTCGAACTCCAAGCCTGCGATATGAGCTGAGATATCAGTCGAACTCCAAGCCTAAGAAGGGTTCCCTGACTACTACAAAAAGGGAGACTTATCTCATCAAAAGGTAAGCAAGATCAATTCTCAGCAACTACGAGAAATCACTGACTTAGGCATTGGAGGGCGAACGGTCGGACCCCCGACCACCTCTTAGCCTTTGATTCCATTTTGCAGGGATCGAAGTCCAAATCCAAACCATCTATAACAATTGTCATTCAATTCCGATCACCCAGTAGGTGGAATTAGTTTCATCTAGTCTGTTACCAAAATTCGGTAACAACACCAACCATGATGTATGTGTTTTATTTCAACGACTCAACCAGCCGAGTTAAGGCCGGTCAAGCTCAATCCAAGCCCGGTCTGTATTTTTAAATCCAAGCCCAAACTCAACCCGAGCCTCTGACGAGTCAAAATAATCCAGTCCGAGCTCAGCTGGACTACCATTACAGGGCCTGGCCCGAGCCCAATAGCAATAAGAACAATATGACTACATGCCAACTTGAGAGTTGTTTGGGTGAGGATGGCCGTCGGAGAAGACAGGTGGGTCCCGCACTTGCTCATGCAGAAACCCTCCATTGCCATGTAAGATGCGATCAAGACGATGTTGATGGAGTTCCTCCACGGCTCCTTTGATGTCAGCCGCACGTTCTGGCCGAATATGAGGGATTTTCCCAGGAAGTAGCTTTCGTTGAGGATCTGTTTCCTCCCAAAGAAAGAAACGGTGTTTTGGTGTTGGATGGAGAGAAGTATATCTCTGTGGTCTTCCATCAGGATGTGACGGAAGGGTGGTTTTGGAATTTCGAAGGAGAGGATGACGGTACTATGGCCAGCTGAGATGGCTTGAACTTGCCGTACTAGATGAGATTAAGGGAGATGGGGACTGCAGAGAAGTTGGCCATGGTGGTTTTGCAAGAGAAGAAGCTGATCTTGGACTAAGGTTGGGAGCTTCCTCACAGCATGGGAAGAATGGAAGAGAGAGATTTGAGATATCAGTTGCAACACAAGGAAAACGCTAATGCCATTGAATTGAGAGAGAGAGATTAAAATATGGGTTTTAAAAGATTTTAAGAGGGGGACTTGAGAGGAGGGAGAATTTTAAAAGAGATATTTTAAATTTAATTTTTTTTAAAATGCAAACAAGCTTGGCGAGGTTGATGGGCTTTTAGATTACTAAGTCCAAGCCCGGCCCGCTAGAAAAATGAGTTGGAATTTTAAGCCCAAGTCTGGCCCACAGGTCTGATACTCCAGTCCAAGCTCAACCCGAGACGGGCCAAGTCTGGAAGCCCATTGAGCCAGCCTGACCTACTGACAGCCCATCCTTCAGTTTCTTCAGCTAAAATGAAGCAAATCCAAATTAAGCTCAAGTGGATAATGACACCACCATTGAGACCATCCCAGGACCAACCGTGTTATTTGCCATTATCGGCTAATATCTTGTCTATGCCATAATTTAGATCATGGACGGTTATAATCATAGCATCATCCATCACGTGGGCCCAATTGAGCGACAATACTATCGAAACATGTTGGATGGGGGCGCGAATTAGGTGTTACCCCAGGAACAGCTTAGCGGGTGTTACCCCTACCGTATGGCCCACATGGATGATATTTTGTATATCCAATCCGTCCATCCGTTTATACAGCCAATTTTAGGAGAACGTTCCAAAAATTATGCAGATCCAAATCTCAAGTGGACCATACCACTGGAAACAGTGTGATTGAGTTCTCCACCATTAAAAATTCCAAAGAGCCCATGGTAAGGTTTTGGTAATGTTTATTTGCAATCCAAGCTCTTGATAATGTCAATAAGGTCTCGATGAAGGGACAATATAAATATCAGATTGATACAAAACTTTTGTGGCCCACAAAACGTTTCTAATGGTTATTAATTACTCTTTCTAGTGGTATGGTCCACCTGAGATTTTGATCTTCTTAAAGTTTTGTGTCATATCCTAAAATGTTATGAGAAAACAGATAGACAGCATAATCTTCTTAAGGTTTTGTGTCATATCCTAAAATGATACGAGAAAACAGATAGACATCATAGATATATAAAAAATATATCACGATGGGCCCCACACGGTAGGGGTAACACGCTCTAAGGTGTTACCAGGGTAACATCTAATTCGTTCCCGTTAGATGGTGAGTCGTGGCAGTGGGAAGTGGGATTTGGATCTTAAGTTACTTTAAGCTACTTATGCCTTAAGTGGCATATCATGCTTTCTACTTATTGATCGGGTGATGATCAGTATGTTTGGTACGCAACATACTTATCAGCCAAAACAAAAAAATTTATGTTAAGTTTCCAACATCACAAAGTACTTACCCCTCGAGTTTGTTCTGTCCACCCTTAATATCCACCGTTCATCATGTGGGCCCAACCTTTGATGGGGATGGTTGTTTATGTTGGGTTCACCTTGGATGTGGATTGTCCATCATGCTGGCCCACCTTTAATGTGGACCCTCCATCATGCAAAGCCCTACTTCAAAGTGGGCTGTCTGTTTAGCAGGGCCCGCCTTGGATGTAGGTCATTCATCACTAGGGGCTGACCTTCAATGTGAATTGTTCTCATATGGGCCTACTTTAATATGTGCCATCTATCATGTGGGGCCCACCTTTAATATCAACTGCCTGTCATGTGGAGCCCACCTTTGATTGCACCGTCCATCATGTGGACGTGGGTCATTCCTCTTCAGCACCTTTGAATTGGTCGCCCATTATTCGTTGATGTGGGTCATTCATCATCAACGCCTTTGATGTGGAGCATCCATTATTTGGGACCCACCTTGATGTGCTCATCCATCATGTAGGGCCCATCATCAAAATAAATTGCCGATCATGTGGAGCCCATTTTCAATATCCACCGCCCATTATGTGGAGCCCACCTTTGATGTGGACTACCCATTGTGTGGGCCCCTTCTTCGATGTGGGTCATCCAACATGCAGGGCCCACTTTGGATCTATGCCATTCATCGTTAGGGGCAGATGTTTGACGTGGGGCATCCATAATGTGGGCCTAACTTTGATGCGAAGCATCCATTGTGGGCCCCACCTTTGATGTATGATGTGGGGCCTGCTTTTATATGGAAGTCCATCACATGGATAGATGAGAAGGGGAGAGAGAAGTAGAGAACTTAAAAGTTAAAAAGCAAAAATAAAATATTTATGGGCACGGGTAACTTTCATCATAGGGTAGTAAATGGTTGAGTTTGGGGCAAGTTTAGCCAAAATCGCACCCATACATTTACTAAATAGGTCTAGCTTCAAATTTTAGACCCAACCCCTTTTACTAAATGAGCAGATTTAAGTCAACCCCATTAGACCCATTTATAAATGGGTCTGGATTTGGTAGAGGGAAATCCACCTAAGTCCATTAATGAGTGAGCCGGGTATATCCAAGCATTTAACTGTGTTGGCAAAATGGATGGACATGTTGGATTTCTCACAAACAAACATCATGGTGAGCCCCACTTAGCACCCCAACGCAGGAACTTCTTGCAAAAGCCTTTCACATGCAATGCACGCACATCCTAATTTACTAATTCCACCTTCTTAAGCGTGTCGATTCGGATTCTGTGGTGCCTTGCATTCACAGTCACATACAAGATGAATTTCTCATTTTTTCATGTTACTTGTCAAGGTATGCAATCATTTTTATCGGGTTTTGATGGGTTCCTTGTAACATAGATAAGACCCGCCCATTTACTAAATGAGTTCAGGTCGGGCCTAATATAAAGGAAACCAGATCCAAGCCCATTTTGCAATTGGTTCTTGGACGGACCTGTACCATTTAACAAGCAGGTTGGGTGTAGGTCGGTTCTAGTTACTCCATCAGATCCACTGATGTATTTATAAATCTATTCCATGACATAGGTTACTTTTAGAATACGCACTTATCAAACTAATTTAGGTAAAAAGGTAATTTATTAAATTAATATAAGTTAAAAAGTTACTTATTGGGTGGTATGCAAATGGGCATTAAGAAACTGTGCGCTTAGCATACATTAACTCAAAATAGATTGTCTATACTTCATAAAGCACTATTGGAACGTCATCATTGTTAACGCAAAAAATTGGCTAACAGATGTTGGTCAGGGACCAACTTTGATTCTTTATCGTCTGATCTCCACTCAGAGATAAATGGTGTAGATTGAGGGACATGCAACCACCGAGAAAGGTTAGGACCGCCGCCGGTTGGCTTGACCTACGGCCCTCGATAGCAAAGTCAGTACGGATATTGAAAGGAAATGTTATTGAAGTTTTAATGGCGATGGATCTCATACCTCGAGAGAGTGCAGAGGGCTTATTTATAGATAATTATTAGAGAGATTTAGGTGGATCTCAAATTTGTTGGGATAATTCTTATCTTATCTGGATCAGTTAGATAAGGATTACTCTTATCCTTTTCTTATCTGGATCAGTGGGATAAGCCTTATCCTTATCTTTATCTTATCAAGATGGATAAACCAAGGCGGATGAGGCCAGGACTCTTGCCAAGCTGAGGGCCGAGGCTGAGAGGGCCGAATGCTGAGCCCGAGTGGGCCGAGGCTGAGAGGGTCGAATGCTAAGCCCGAGCGGGCCGAATGTTGAGCCCGAGTGCGCCGAGGCCGAGAAGGCCGAATGCCGAGCCCGAGTGGGCCGGGGCTGAGAAGACTGAATGCCGAGCCCGAGTGGGCCGAGGTCGAGAGGGCCGAGCGGAAAGTGCCCAAGGCTGACTTAGCTTCCTCTCCTAAATACTCGGTCCATGACCATACTTGATGTAAAAGATGAACCCAAGTGGGAAGCTTTCCATGTTTTGAGCCCAGCCCGAATTTACCCATAACAGAAGCCCTCCAAGTTTCATGGTTAGAAAGTCTAAGCACAGAACTTTGAAGAGGTTACTACTGAAGCGTCTGAGTAGGCTAAGCTTAATTAGCATGGCCCGAAGGCAATGGTGCCCGGAGGCGATGTGGCTCGAAGTCTATGGTGTCCGGAAGTGATGCGGGGCAACTGGCGCTGCCGAATGAGTTATCAGATCCAGATTAAATCCTTTGTCACAGGGACAAAATTCGTCAGGGGAAGTGTCGGACACTTCTTTGAGCCTTGTATTGGTAAAGAATAAGAGCTGATCAAGTATTGAATCCTTGCGCATGCTTGATGAAGTCTTTTGCTGTTTGGCATCTTCTTTGGGTGCTTGCCGGCCTGGCCGTCAAAGCGATGGATCCTGTCGTGGTCAATTTTGCTGACTGGAGATTTGTCATGTCTCTTGAATGAGAGATTTTGCCGCGCTATATAGTTGTAGGGATGGCCCCTTATGGGTGAGTGTCTTGATTTCACCTTTTTATTTAAGGGTGAGGCTTCATTCAGATGGGTGAGTGATGGACACTCGGGATGAGCACCCATAGATAAGGCCCAAGCCAATGGCCGTGGTCTCAGTAGATGACTGTTGATGAGCCGAGTGATAAGGCTGACAAGGCTGAGGCTTATTGCCGAATTGAGGTGTTTAAGCGCCAAGGCCTGTAGTTTGCTTATACCAGATGCTCAATCCACAATCGTACTTGACCTTCAGGATGAATCCTTTTGGATGAGGCCTCCTGGATGAAGCCAATGGTTGAGATGAATGAAGGTCCTCTATGGCTGGAATCCACTGGAACATGTGTTGGAGATGGAGAATAGCTGCAGGTGATTTCCACGCTATAGTTTGACGCAAGTGCTGAACTTTGCTTCGCGTGTGGCTGGGCCCACATGTAGATGTCTTGCTACACACAGATGACATGTGTGGATGTTCAAGTATTATGATGACGTCCACCATTATAGTTGTTTGCACTGGTGAATGTGAGATTCACCTTACGTCATAGAGCCTGGATGTTGATGAAGAAATCTATTGTAGATGATGGGGTCCACTTGCTAGACAATTGAAAGAGTCTGGCCCGCATATGGTGGTGGACAATGAGATGGTTAAGGTTTTGAGTTGTACTTGAGATGGGCCAAAGTTGGATTGAATGGCACCAAGATGGGCCCCACGAATTGGCCCAAAATATGCAAGATGATACTGTCTCCTCGTTTTTATTTTTCTGAACTCCTGTGGCTTCACCACTTCTAGAAATTATCGTTCGCCCAACCATAGCTGCTTTCGAGCACAATTGAGACAGATATAGTGTAACTTTCTCCGTAGTAACGAACATTAAACATGAATCGTCCCCTGATTATCTCCAGCAATCCACCATTAGTTTTGAAGGGAATGAAATTCCGTGTGAGGATGCGGACTCGCTCGCCAATGGCATTGAACTCCATATCAAGGATAAATCAGTAGATTGTAGACGAACCGTTAGAGAAAGAAAGGCATCATGGCCATCGGTTTTGCAGCGGCGGCGGGGAGATGAGCTGTACCGACGATGAGAGATTTGAGTGATTCCAAGGGCTTGCCAATGTTTTCTTGTTTTCCAGTTGTGATGGATGTTGATATGACGGGGTCAGTCCACCTTACAACACGTGTGAATGGAGCAAGGGACGGTTGAGATCTGGAGTCCAATAATTAGCGCAAAACTTCAAGAAGGTGGGCCGTCCACTAGTCGGACGGTGATGATGTCAATGGGGCCCACAATGGATGAATAACCACTGATCTGGACCTTGTTGATCTGACCTGTTGATTCAAGATGGGTCCACCATATCTGGACATTAGATTGGTGGTGATGCTGGATGGAGCCGATGCTTACAGTGGATGGAGTAGTGGTTGAGATGAAGATAGAAATTCCTGATCGGTCTCTCGGCAATGAAAGTGCTGGAAAAGAACGAGCCATTGAATGAAGGAGTTTTGGGAAGGTTGGGATCGTATCTCACGCGGATTGCCAATAGGTGGAGTTTCCAAGTGCGGAAGGATTTCTGCTTTGCGCGGAACTTGCAACGGTTGAGAAAAATGTGGCCTTCACGTGGATGGCGAGCAAAAGAAGTCGTATTTCTCTGGGTGTTTAGGATGTTGGAGCTCCCTTCACGGCTGGAATTTCTGGCACGTGTGATGAGTGTACACCATTTAGACTGTTGGATGGTCTGCACGTGATGGATGGCAGCACGTGTGAAGAGGTTGGATCATTTAGCTAATGGATGGATGGTCAGTTAAGATGATCTCCCTTTGTTAATTGATGTGTGATGCATAATGGAGATTAAAGTTGCTGCCTTGGATGCTGATATGATGGGGTACATCATGTCTCCATTGTTGCTAGTTGCACACGTGAGAAGGGATGGAGATGGCCAAGCCTTCCTAGATAAACACGTTGGAAAGGTCCATTAGACGGTTATGGAGATGAGGGAGGAGACCGTCTACCGCTGGAGTTAAACTCGTGCTGGACGGTGGAAATTGTAGGAGCTTTACACATGCTCACTGTTGGAGAGCCTTGCAACTTGAACGGCTGGATATTTGATGGACGATCATTGATCTAGATGCTGATGTGTGGTCTCTCATTTGTTGGTACTTGATGGATGATGAAATAGTCATCCAGCAGCTGGTCATAATGATGGGAGGAATGCTAGATACACGTGTGATGATGGATGGAGACGTCCTTCATGTTCGCACGTGTGGGCTGGATGGAGACGTCCTTCATGTTCGCACGTGTGGGCTGGATGGAAGATTCTAGCTGATTGCTGGTCATGATAAGATTATACACCTTTTGGTTTTTCTGGTTACACACGTGTGTAGCGGAAAGCACTTCATCAGCTTGTTGTGCGTATGAATGGAGGAGAACTCCTGTTGGTTGTTCGTACATGTGGGAGTTGAGGGACGGTGGAGATTGCAAGCTTGGATGTTGGTTGAAGGTGGTGTTCCTTGGACAATGTTTTTCGGACGGTTGGAATGTCTGCACATGGTGTGGGCCATTGATGACGTGAAGAACGATTGAATGACGAAGAAAAAGATCAAGTCCCATGTGCAGACATTCCAACCTGGTGTGGGCAGACATTCCAACGAAGAAAAAGATCAAGTCCCATGTGCAGACATTCCAACGAAAAAAAAAGATCAAGTCCCATGACGAAGAAAAAGATCAAGTCCCATGTGCAGACATTCCACATTGTGTGGGCCATTGATGACGTGAAGAACGATTGAATGACGAAGAAAAAGATCAAGTCCCATTCTTCGTCGTCTGATCTCCACTCAGAGATGAATGGTGTAGATTGATTCTTCGTCGTCTAATCTCCACTCAGAGATGAATGGTGTAGATTGAGAGACCTGCAACCACCGAGAAAGGTTAGGACCACCGCTGGTTGGTCCGACTTACGGCCCTCCGATGGCAAAGTCAGTACGGATACTGGAAGGAAAGGTTATTGGAGTTTTAATGGCGGTGGATCGCATACCTCGAAAGAGTGCGGATAGCTTCTTTATAGATAATTATTAGAGATATTTAGGTGGATTTCAAATTTGTTGGGATAATCCTTATCTTATCTGGATCAGTAGGATAAGGATTATCCTTATCTTATCTAGATCAGCGGAATAAGCTTTATCCTTATCCTTATCTTATCAAGAGGGATAAACCAAGACAGATGAGGTCAGGACTCTTGCCAAGCTGATAGCCGAATGTTGGGCCCGAGTGGGCCAAGGCTGAGAGGGCCGAATGCTGAGCCTGAGTGGGTCGAGGCTGAGAGGGCCGAATGCTGAGCCCGAGTGGGCCGAATGCTGAGCCTGAGTAGGCCGAGGCCAAGAAGGCCGAATGCTGAGCCCGAGTGGGCTGAGGCCAAGAAGGCCGAATGCTGAGCCCAAGTAGGCCGGGGCGGAGAAGGCCGAATGCCAAGCCCGAGTGGGCCGGGGCTGAGAAGGCCGAATGCCAAGGCTGAGAAGGCCGAATGCCGAGCTCAGTGGGCCGAGCGGCAAGTGCACAAGGCTGACTTAGCTTCCTCTTCTAAATACCCGATCCATGAACATACTTGATATAGAATATGAACCCATGATAAGCTTTTCATATTTTGAGCATGGACAATTTTCCCATGACAATCATCCGAGATTTGCTGAAATTGGACGCCATTTCAACCGTCCAATAAATGTCCTAGTTAGCTTATTAAATCAGTCTATTTTTTTATAATCAATATGTGATGGGACTCCAGATTGTGACGTTCCAATGTGAGTTGAATATATTGAGAGCGGATTAGGTAAACCCAGGCTTCACAAAAGAAGGTGCGGCTCTTACCGTTGGGCACACCTTAATTTATATTTTGTTGTGTATCCACACCGTCCATCCATTTTTCCATATCATTTCAGGGCATTATACAAAAAATGAAGCAGATCCAATTATCAGGTGGACCATACCATAAGAAACAACAGTGACTGATTTTCCTACCATTAAAGACTTCTTAAGGGGCACCTTAATGTTTTCGTAGCGTTTATTTACCGTCCAATCCGTTGATAGCGTCACCTAAGCCTGGATGAAGGGAGAAAACAAATATCAGCTTGATATAAAACTTTTGTGGCCGACTAATGTTCAATTAATCTGTTTCCTACGGGATGGTCCACCTAATAATTGGATCTGTTTTATTTTTCGGTTAATGTCATAAAATGATCTGGAAAAACGGATGGACGGCGTGGATACTTAATAAATACATCAAGGTGGGCCCCACGCTAAGGGCTGAATCGTCTTGGGTGAGGTCGGGGTCTCACCAACTTGGGGTTCGTAAATGTAATGTGATGGGCTCGGGTACCTTTTCAGGCCCGACATGTGTATGATAGTGATTATGCGATCAGTACCCATTGGTCCGGTCTGAAACTTTGTTTGCTGCACACATTTGGGCTTTCAGATGGGTGCGAGGTGGCAGCCCTGGGCCCATGCATCATTGATCTCATCTCGAACGGTTGGCTAATGGTTTTGAACCGGACTGGGTCGTACTGAGTCAGAGTTGACTCGGATTAGTTGAAAGTTCGGCCAGATTGCAATTGGGACCTTAAAAAAACAACTAGGAGCAACCCAACCTAGACCCAGAGGTGATTTTAAATGGATGTGGTTGGAGCATCCTAAATTAATCATCCACATGACCCCATTTATTTCCAACTTTCATTGGCACCCAAAGACACCAGAGCAGCATTGAAAACATGCCCGACTCAGCCCAACATGGACGAGTCACCCATTGACTCGGCCGTGTCCGACTCAACTAAGGACCCCACAAGTTAGTTCGAGTCACCTGGTCTTCAATTATTGTTGGATCTTGCAAATTCAAAAGAGACCCGAGCAGAAATGGACACCTGACGTTGCTGCATCATCCTCCTTGTTGCAATCCAGTCATATACCAACTAAAATATTTCAATTTTGCTCATTTAGTCACAATAAGTGTTCACAATGGAATTTTTATGTGACCTTTCAAATATGATGCCTTCTCCCCAAGTACAAGAATTTACTTGGATAGAACATCCAAGCCATTCAAGGTATGGGCCACACCATAAAGATCATGTGAGGGATTCATCATGCAGAATACATCTTTTGAAATCAGTGGACGAACCAATGGTTTGACTTGAGCTCTAATTTTCGTGCAATGAATAGGGTGGTTTATCTAATCTTTGCCACTGGCGATACTTATGGTGTCCCACAATTAAATAGCTTGTGTATTCTACACATGTGACATGTAGGGGTTGTTTGGGAGGGTCTAGTCAGTGATTCTTGGCATGAACTAGTAGTGATCGGTGCATTTGGAAAAATGTATTTGATGTGAATTAGAATCCAATTAACATTAAATACACCAAAAGCTTTTTTTTTTTTTTTTTAATCACAGTAAAATCAAGCAATTCTTTTTCACATGAATTGCAATTATATTTTATTATCACTAATTCGCAAGTTATACCTCTCTTTCACTCTCTCTCTCCAAATGCATTCAAAATATTGGCAGCCAAACACATTCGCATAAATTTTAATGAATTCTTGTTATAGGCTGTTAAACACAACTCATGATTCCAATTCACAGGGATTTCATGATAATTGCCAATGCACATCAAGTATGCTTCCAAATGTTCCTTAGAATATGCTATCTATGAAAAGTCTATGTGGCTTCAAAGTTCACTTTTATCATGAATTCTAACTTGGTTCTTATTCAAATATTAGAGTGGAATGATGCACATGATTCATCTAACTGCCCCGATTATTCTAGTTACACTTTTGTACTTAGTACGACTTTTGGGTCCTTGTTTGTGACTAATCACACTCTTCCTGAGTATAAAAATCTCCTTCTACAATAGAGAACTGATCATCCTCACCTACAACAGACTCAACAAGAAAATTTTCTTCTAATTGGGCTAGGCTTGGACCGACCTTGGCCCATAATGCCCTAACTACAGAAACACCAAACTTTTTTATTCATCACATGAGGAAATACATGACTGGGGCTTGAAGTTAACAGTCCACCATAACATGCTTGGATTTATTAAGTAATGGGAGATGTCATTAGCCCTAATCCAATTATTTTAATGAAATTGATAATGACATTAATCATATAAAATAAAATTTTAGACTTGTTCTTACGCAAGCTAGCTCATACATTTTCATTATGTTTGTTGATACTCTGGCACGGTGTGTTGGATGATAAGCAGGCAGAGAGGTGCTAAGAAATTACTTACAATTCAAAATAAACTGTCCAGATTATTAGACCCAGTTTGGATTTATCTTGATATTTGATTATCTGACCATTGGATTGGTGAACATTTATTGGACGGTTAAAAACAAAGGGAGATGATACCATAGAGTCTGGAGAAACATAAGTATGAAAGGAGCCATATTATTGTTACATTACATCTTGGCAGGGTTATTTTCAATCAGTATTATCCATCTAGTGGGACTTATTATGTATGGGATGATCTAGCCATCTAAATGGTGGCCATCAAATCAACGGTGGGAAATAAATCAGCTAATGAAAAACAAAATTGTCCATCCATGATTAGTTCCATTAGGAGAACAGTTCACATGGATGTATAGCTGGGCCACTTGTAGTGTAGAGACATGGCTCTACCATATTTGGGTTCTTCAAATTCTACATTTTAATCAATCAGTAGAGTTGGACACCGAGCGGAGCCGAGTTGAGCTTGGCATTGCTTGGCCAACAACCTACCTTAGCTCAAGTTTGGCTCGGCGCAGTCCTCGAGCTTGAATAGTCAGCTCAGCTTAGTTAGGTCAGTGACTCAGGCCAGTTCAAGCTTAAGCTTTTGAGCCGAGTTTAAGTTCGAGCTTTCAACTCAAGTTGAGCTCATGCATTTTCTTTTTAGTTTTTATAAGGGTGGGCCCTTTTATATTATACATAATATATTAGTTTAGTTACACACACACATATTAGATAATTAAGTTATACCTCGAGCTGAACTGAACTGAGTTGCCAAGCTTGGAGCTGAGTTGAGTCGAGCTCAGTCAAGCTTGATTCAGCTTGGAAATTCTTCCGAGCTAAAAAATTCTGATTGACGATCTTTCCCAAAGTGAAAAATATCTAAAAAAATCCTATTTCAACAAACAAGTGTTTGCTTCAACAATACCCACAGCGAGAGTTTGCTATAGGTAAATCTCATGGTTGTTTGATAGAGATTGGATAATGGTAGGAAAGTAACCTTAATTATTTAAGGTGGTTAGATTAAGTGGGGCCCACTTTCATCTGGCCTACAGCGACTTTTCGTGGTGGTTGAATTGGATGGTAACCAGTCCTGGGCACGCACCGATTTCTCGGTTGGGTCTGAGCTGGGTCCATTTTTAGATGGTCCAAATTCAACCCATTTAAAAAGTCAGGTTCAAGGAAGGTTAGACCAAAGATGAAAGGATCCGGTGAGCCGGAAGAACCAAAACATGATGGAGCCATCTTGTCATAGTAGACGCGGAATGAAAGAGTAATCTATCAATCTGATCCGTCCATTCAGGATATCTAATTATGGATGGGTAATGGTTCGAAAATCACACATATTATTGCATTATGATACGTTAGTTTTGTTCACTTTTTGTAATTACTATGTATGGTTAGCTATTTTTGTTTCCACCGTTGGGTATAGTCATCTACAGTGAAGTTCATGATAAACGGTTTGGATCATCATGATAAGACTCCAGATTCAACGGCTACGATTCCGAATGTAAAAATAACAATACAACAGGATGTATTGTTGCAAATCTCATTATCGGGTGGGGTCCAACGCTCCATACACAGGACCACAACAACAGGCGTACTAAGGGTAGGATTTTGAATCTGGTCGTCACCACACATGCCAATGTCATGCATCTGATGGGCCCACCAAGCATATGTTGTGGCCTGAAAGCAGACGGTCTGGTCTTCTTAGCTGCAGGTTTTCGAGAACGTGAGCCATCAATTACTTCTTTTTGGCTGCTTCCTTTTTTCATAAGCATGTGGCCAGCTGGTGACCGACCCATATGTTTGGGACATGATACATACACCACGGGCCCACTTAGACAACGGTCCAGAGGTCTGGTTCCGGCCAAGCAGGCCTGGCTCAGGCTAGAAGGTGACCTGTTTAAGTAAATGGACTGGGCTTGGGTTGAATCATACCTGACCAGATGACCTACCTGACCTAACCCAAAGTCCAATTCAAAATAAAGTAAGAAGTATATACGAACTTTATGTGTATGTACGTGTGCACTGCCTGGGCTAGCCTGCATGGCATCAGCATCCTATTCCATTTTAAAACTTGAGCGGGTCAGGTCAGTAAAGCCCGGCCCATTTACAATTAAATAGATAAGAGTGTTATTGGTGTGCCTAGCAAAATTCCACATGACCCGCCCACCCACATGAAACCCACCCGAAAAAACAGTGTTCAGGTCCAACTTGGGTTTGGGTCCTTGTCTCGTTGGTAGGCTCTAAGGAGTTTCAACAAAGGGGTTTCAGGTTAGAAACCCATTAGTGGTGAAATATCCACGCTGCTGACAGCACTAGTGGGTGCGTTGCATGACTGACTGGGTGGGTGTGTTGCGCGAATGACTGGGTAGATGGTTTGCATGACTGACCAAAAAAAAAAACGGAAGGTCCAACCATATTGTATTGGGTCACTAATGGGTTTTCCTGGTAAGACCCATTAATATAATGGGTCGTTTCATTGTTTCACCTGCAAATCCATTTGACCCATTGTAAGGGTATTTTGATAATTATTCTTAGTGATGAGAAAACTCTAAGCTAAACTAAGACAGCAAGTGAGCTAAAATCGTTAGTTTCAACATAATTCCATAAATGTGTTATGTGAGAAAGTAAAAAAGCTATCAATGGCAAGCTTGTTGCCTAATTAAGTTGATGCATTTTTTAATACGATGGGTCAAGCATGTTTATTTTGTGACGGGTTGATAGGGTAGCAAGTCAAACATGTACCCAATCCAAAACGGCCAATTTATTTAACAGGTTAAATGGCTGGGTTGCAGGTAACCTATTAAATTAATGAATGAGTTTGGATTTCTAAATTTTGACCTGTTAGTTAACGGCTTGGTTTTGGGTGATCAAATTTTTTATATGATATGACATGAACCCGGTTCAACATGGGCTCGGCTCCGGTTGGGACTGGAATTGACTCTACCGGATCCCACCACTGCCACCCCTACTCTCACCGGAACTGATCCCTTGCCCCTGGACGTAGGTAGTAAAATTGCCTCAGACATTGTAAAGCCTATACGCGTATGTTATGATCTGAACCATTCATCTTGCATGCTTGGCCAGTGATCGGCCACCCATTAAAACTGATTTTGTTGGACTATCCTAACCCTCTAATAAGTGGACCTTTTCTCAAGGAATGTGAGTGGGGTAGATACCATATAAACAATACCGTGGACCCACATTCTATCCGGAAGTTTCTATGGTGGGTGTCCCACTCCTCAATGCTCCACGATTGTTCCCTTTGGTGTGGCCGACATGAGTTATGGATCAGGCTGCATTTTGGGATCACAGGAGGTTGGTTAGCAACTAATGGACGGGTTGGATGTCTCTCAAACATCACGGCGGGCCCCACATAGCTCAAACATTATATATCTGGGGCCAAACAAACAGTTCCAATCACATTGGGTGAGTCTAACGGCTTAGCGGGTGAGTCCCTAGCCATGGGGCGCACCCCCGATGTATGTGTTGTATATCCACGCCGTCCATCCGTTTTCCAGCTTAGGTGGACCACATCGCAGAAACAGTGGTAATTTTCCATTAAAAAGTTTTTGTGGGCCACAAAACTTTTAGATCGAGCTGATATTTGTATTTTCTCTTCATCCATGTGTGTGTGACCTAATCAACCTGATGACAAATAAACATGACAGTGGACCCTACAAGTTTTTAATGGTAGCTGCTCAGTGACTACTGTTTCCGTGTGGTCCACCTGAGTTTTGTATCTGATTCATTTTTGGACCATACCCTAAAAATGACTGCCAAAACGAATGGCCAGCTTAGGTATACAAATCATATATCTAAGTGGGCCCCACCACCCAGTAAGCTGTTACCCCCGAATTCGCCTTAATCCGCGTCCCAATGACAGGGAGGCACGCTAACTTCCATGCCTCCGTGAGCAGATGCGTTGGTTTCGGTCTTCACAAAATCGCCCTCTCCTCTGTATTCATCTAGACCGGTCGTTTCTGATCCTACAAGATACGAGGTTTCCTCAAAAAGGGACGAGGATTGTGTAGTAACTCACAATGCTAACTTTGTGAGGCCCACCGGGATGTATTTGTCATTACCCACGCAGTCCATCCGTTTTTCCAGCTTATTATTAGGGCATGAGCTGAAAATTTAAACATATCCAAATCTTAAGTGGACCACACCAGATGAAAGAGTGGGGATCCACCGTTGAAACCTTCCTAGGACCCACGGTTATGTTTATTAGTCATCTAACCTGCTCATAAGGCCAGACAGACATGGCATGAAGAGAATGCTCAAATACCGACTTGATCCAAAACTTTCATGGTCCCCGAGAAGTTTTCAATGGTAGGTGTTCATTTCGCACTGTTTCATGTGTTATGATCCACTTGAGCTTTAGATATGGTTCAATTATAGGCTCATGCCTTAAAATGAGCTGGAAAAATGGATGGACTACATGGATAAAACATATACATAAAGACGGGCCCTACAGACTTTTGGAGACCTGTTTCCAGCTTAAAATGAATCCAGTGAAATTCAAATTTAACTGGTGTATTTGGAAGTAAATTCTAGCCAAACAGAATTCCATCTAGAACCCTAAATTGATTTGCATTGTGCTGGGCTCCATCAAAAGTGCCCACAACTTAAAATATCTCCAGTCCAGTAATCCTAACCATCCAATTTGTGGGCTTTTTGAGGGCTAAAAATGGACCCTTGCTCTAATTGTCCGCCCATTTTCTGGCCAGTAATCGAATGGTTCAAAGCATTCACACTAATAGTGTAAGTCCAAGGCTCTGTCTGACCTAAGTTGGGCCCGCCACAAGTAGTCCCTGTTGATGCTGAGAACTGGTTAATAGACGAGATGAGGTGACCTCCAACTTGGACGGATGGATGCAACTGATCCGTTGAAAGTATGTGGTCGAGATCTAGGCTAAAGGTCTCCTAGATCCTGTAGAGCACAGAGAAAGGCTAAAGGAGGTGGCTGGGGCCCAGCCGTTAGCCCTCTGATGCCTAAGTTAGATCTCGGGGATGAAATGTTTTTCTTTTCTTTTGATTAAGTTCTTTTTTCATACCTTGGTCATGAAGAACGTGCGTCTCTTTATAGACTTAGGCTCATAGAGCTATCTTCCTTTTGGGAGAACGTGATTCCCGCGGGTTACTAACTGAGCTTCCGAGATCTTAGAATTTTCCGGTAACAACCGGAGGATTTTGATCCCTATTTATCGGGATCCCGATCCTTCCTCCTGATATCCCGACGTGGACCTAAGATCACGGGATCGCTACTCACGAATTCAGCTTGTTGTAACGCCGAGGTCAAATCCCGAAAAATGTCCAAGAATACCCTTATTAGGTCGGTTGAGGCCGACCTATACTCAGGTCTGTAGTGATCGGCTCGGTTCTAGTAGGCCAGTCCAGTTCAGACTTTTAGGTCGGCTCTTCACCCGTAACATAAGCCCCCTTACTCTCGAGTCTAGCTCGTCTGGCTCAGGAGTAACTTAACAGAAAAAAGAAAAAAAAAGGTTTACCGACCTAACCGCTTTTAACACTTAGCAGCTAGTAACGCTGTCATTTCGATGGGCGGGAAAGTTGCATTAAATGCATCGTTTGAAATATCGAGGAGTCATCATTCTTTTGTACGGAGTGACAACGCCGATATGATTTAGTCGAACAGGGTGCCTCCACGTGTCTCGTCAGGCGTTACTTTTCGAATTACCAAGTAGAGATTCACCACGTGACGCTTTTGTATTAAATGCGATGGGACCCAGGTGAGACCCAGGCCCTTCCCCAAGTATATAACTCAAGACTTAGCCAGAAATCGAAAATTTCCACTCTTCTTGCCTCTTGAATATTCCAATCTTCTGAACTTTCAGAATTCCGTTTCTCACCTTTTCTTTTTCCGATCTTTCTTCTTCAAACCGGCATGCTAGCATTCTGGTACGCTCCCTTTCTTGTTTTACGAAGGACTTTTCTTTTTAATTAGCTCTTCTCTTCTCTTATGTTTTCTTTTTATTCGAAAATGTTAGAGCCAGAAACTTCATGCTCTGAAGCGATCCTCAAGGTGAGGTTTGATGACCTCGAGTCCGATTTACCCCTTATGTGCCATGAGGAGGTGAATCCCGGGGAATTGGACTATGGGGCGAGGGCGGATGACGTCACTGATGAGGGAGAATCTGAACTTCCTGGGTTAGCTACTAGTAGTGCGACGGCTCACAGGGACCCTTTTGAACTAGATTGTGTAGTTTCGCAGATTACCCAAGACGAGCTGGATGCTGTGAAGGAGATATATAAACTCCCTAACTATATAGAGTTTAGGGTTCCTGTCCAGGCTGACAAGCTGAGTCGACCTAGGGCTAGGGAGGTGGTAGTTTCTTTGATGCATCTAGAGGTTGGGTTGAGGTTGCCTTTACATCCTTTCGTGCGAGAAGTCCTTAGCGTCCTAGGCCTTTCTTCGAGTCAACTGCATCCAAATGCATGGAGGTGCATGGTCGGGTGCTACATATTGTGGCAGAGACTAGGAAATAAGGAGCTGACCTCGAACGAGCTCTTCTCAATGTACATTCTTAAGTCCTTGGGCGGTCAAGGGCTTTATTATTTTTCTTCCCTACCGGGTCAGGGCGGCTCGCTGGTCACGGGCCTGCCGTCTTCTACCAAAACTTGGAAGAGGAAGTGGTTCTTTGCGTCGGGCAGTTGGGAGTGTACGCCGGACGAGCCTCAACCCTTGAGCTTCAGAGTCCGAGCTGACTTTGCCCTGCCAGGTCGGATGTCAATTCCGATCTAACTAAATTTCTGAAATTTTTGGCTTTTTCTGTCTAACTTTGAAATATCTTTGTATTCTCTGACGTATACTCGTCTGTTTTTACAGTCTCGGCAACTATTCAGGTGGCCTTATCCGCCTGCTCAAGAGAGACAGATTTGGAAAGCCCGAGCCCTTTCCGTTGAAGAGAGGGGTTTTCATCAGTTGATTACCCTCAACTTCAGTTCTCGAATCAAGTCTGTTGACTGAAGTATCAACGTTGGTGTCCTGCTTGCTCTTTACTATTCCTCCTTTTGTCTGACCCCCTTCTCACTTTTTCCTTTTTCTCAGACAGGGATGGCTCCGAAGGCGGTCTCCAAGACTCGTAAGATTCCGGCCCTAGTTCCTTGATCGCGGGCAGAGCTCCGCTGAGCCCCCAAGAAAAAGGGTGGCCACCACTGATGCTCAAAGACAGCCACGATTGTCTCAGTCTTTCGTGTGCGGGTTCTGGCAGCCTCTCGGCTCGAGCTCTCCCCTGGTCAGGGTTAAGCCCTTAGCCACCCAGCCGCCATCTGCCGAGGTTCCGATCGTTAAGGTTCCAGATACGTCCGATTCACAGGGCCGAGTCAGCCGTCCTCCGCCCTGCGCCTCACATCAGTTCCTCCAGCACTCCTACTCAATCTGTCGAAGCTGGCCCCAGTCAGCCTTCTGCTGACGTCGGCGCATCCTGTCATCCTCAGCCACAGGCCCCTTTGGCTGCTCCTGCTGGGCATGCTGAGCAACGGGAGGACCAAGTCGAGATGCCTCCCTAACGGAGCAATACTCGTCCTGGATCGATGGTGTCAATGCGTATATGCACGTCAACCACAGCATCCCACAGGACCTGAATACCATAGCCACTTCTGATCCAGATCAAATGGTCGGGGTCGCGATAGAAAGTAGCCTCAGGGTAATCTATCTCTCTCCCGTTGTGTATCTGTGGTACTCTTGACTTTCGTACTAACTGTGATTATTTTTTTTATAGGATTCGGCCTTGCTGATAATAATCCGTCAGGTAATGGCAGAGCAGAATCATCAGATGCAGAAAGCTTTGGTTGCCGCCTCCTCCTGAAAGACGAGGACCTGAGGCTGTGAAGATCGAGCTGAAAAGGTGTCTGCTTCAGTTGAAGGACGCTCAGTCCGAGCTGAAGTCTACTAGTCCTGAGCTGAAGGTCGCGCAATCGGAGCTGGAAGTGTCCCAGGCACAAGCCTAGTCTTTGGAGGAGGCCCTGAAGGAGGCGGCAGCCAAGGCCCAATCGGACGAAAATAAATGCCAAATCCCTCGAAGCTGCCTTGAAGATGGCTGAGGAGGAGAAGTGAATCTGGCCGAGCTTCTAAAGGAGGTCCAGCTAAAGTCTCTGGCGGAGGTCAATGGCTTGAGGACCGAGCTGGAGAAGCTAAATGCAGTTTCTGAGGAGTTGTATAACCACGGCTTCCAGGAATGCAGACACCTCGTGCTCAAGCATTTCCCCAACCTCGACCTCATACCCGTGGACGAGGATGAAGATGAAGATGATGCTCAGACTGGGGATGCTGGGGCTGGCCCGTCCGAGGCTGGGAAGGAGTGAGAGGGGATACCTTCTTTGATACTTTCTTTCTTTCTTTCTTTCTTTTTTTTTTTTTGAAATGTATACATAAAACTCCATTCAGTTTTCTTTTATATATATGAACCCTTCTGAGGCAAATTTTGGTAATTTGTTCATGGCACTTGTTTCATTTTGTGTGTGAATGAATCAAAATTTTCTTTAAGTAGCGCTCGTAACCAGGTCCCGTAACTCTTGACTAGGTCGTCCAGAACCGTTCGTGAATACATGCAGCCTTATGGCTTTGTGTTCACTTTGACATAATGGCCGGGTTCGTGTTGTCGAGCCGACCTGGAGTTGAAACGCCTTAGTTACCAGGTTGAAATGCCTTAGTTACCGAGCTGACCTATTGCTTCATGCGGCTTAGCGAGTCTAATTGCGCGATTTTACGATCGAACTCAGATCACTTTGGCCAGAGGCGAGCTAGGTCAGATCGCTTTGGCCAAAGGCGAGCTAGGTATTGAACGAACGTTTTCAAAAGAATTTCTCAAAAGAATTTTATTAGACTACTATCTCAAAATACATACTTCGTATTAGGTCTAGTCCATTCATGGATAGTAGATCTTGAGATGATTGGCAGTTCCACAGATGAGGAATGGGCCTACCCTCCATGTTTTCGAGCCAGTAGGTGCTGAGATGACGCAAGCTGAGTACCTTATATGGTCCTTCCCAATTGGGGCCGAACACGCCGGTTTTCTCTTTGGCATCTTTCCTTACTTTTTTAAGGACGAGGTCACCAACTCGGAACCGTCGTTCTTTTACTCGAGAGTTAGTAGTACCGCCGAACTCTCTGCTGGTATGCTGCCACTCGTACTTGGGAAGCTTCTCTTACTTCGTCAAGTAGGTCTAGATTCATCCGCAAGCTGATCTTCGTTTTGATCAGGTTGATGGCGACTCGTCTGATTTGTGGGCATTCCGACCTCTATTGGTACGATAGCCTCGGCTCCAAAAGTTAAGGAGAAAGGTGTCTTCTCCGGTAGTTGACTGAGCTGTGGTCCGGTAGGACCCAGAGTACTTCTGGAAGTTCTTCCGCCCAAGCACCTTTTTTCTCTCCAAGCTTCAGTTTGAGGTGGTTCTTGATGATCTTGTTGATTGCTTCGACCTGACCATTGGCTTGTGGGTGATAAGGGGAGGAATACACATTCTTAATGCCCAAACTGTTGCAGAATTTGTAAAATCCTTCATTGTTGAAATGTCGCCCATTATTTGTGATTATTATATTTGGAATCCCAAACCGACACACAATCGTCTTCCAAATGAAGTCCGTCGTTTTCCTTTCTGTGATGGTAGCTAGTGGTTCCTGCTTCCACCCACTTTGTGAAGTAGTCGATGGCGACGATTGCGTACTTTACTTGCCCTTTACCCGTCGAAGAGGACCAATGATTTCGACCCCCCATTGAGCGAACGGCCATGGTCCGGACATGGGAGTGAGCTCTTCAGGCGGTAGGTGGGGGATGGGGGCGAATCGTTAGCACTTGTCGTATCTTTTAACGATCTCTCGGGCGTCTTGCTGAATAGTGGGCCAATAATACTCCTATCGGATCACTTTCTACGCAAGTGCTCGGCTCCCGGAATGATTGCCACAGCTCCCGTAGTGGATTTCACGTAGCACGTAGTCGGCTTCCTCGGGTCCTAAACAGCGTAGACATGGGAGGGTAGAACCCCTTTTTATAGAGGACCTCATCAATCAACGTATGCCGAGCCGATCTGTAGCGGATGCGCTGAGCTTCTTTTTGGTCTTCAGGGTAATTTGCCTAGCCGTAAAAATTGGATGATGGGATCCATCCAACTTAGAGCTGTCGAGATTGGGTAAACCTTAGCAGGTTTGTTTGACAATATGCTCCGTTGTGGGAGGAACTCGATGAGTGTCGTTCTACTGAGCTCGTCGTCTGCTGACAACGCTAGTTTCGTGAGGGAGTCTGCATTCGTATGTTGATCTCTCGGGACCTGAATGATTTCATACTGATCGATGCGGGATAGTAGCTCTTGAATTTTTGCTTGATACTCTGCGGTCACTTGTCCGACCACTAGCTACGAATCGCTGTGCACCCTCACGGCTCGGATCCTTATCTCAGAGGCGAGGTGAAGACCGACCAGGAGGGCTTCGTATTCAGCCTCATTATTTGAAACTCGGAACCCAAATCGAAGTGCATATTGAACTTTGATTCCATCCAGAGAGGACAAGACAAGGCCGACTCCGCTGCCCTGTGAATTGGAAGATCCATCGACATACAACGACTAGACGGGTGCGGTGCGATTGTTCTCTGGACATTGATCGAGTTTGTCATCGCACCGAATTTCATGGGGTTTAGTTAGCTCGACGATGAAGTCGGCCACGGCTTAGCCTTTGATTGTCGTGCGAGGCCGATACTGTATGTCGAATTCGCCGAGCTCAACGGCCCATTTGACGAGACGACCCAAGGTCTCAGGATTTTGCAATACTTGTCGTAGCGGTTGATCAGTTAGCACAGCTATCTGGTGCGCCTAGAAGTATGGCCTCAATCTTCGGGCAGAGGTGATTAATGTCAGGGCCTAGCTTCTCGATTTTAGGGTATTGCGTTTTCCGGTCGAGCAGAGCTTTGTTGATGTAGTAAATGGGTCTTTGCGTCCCTTCATCATCCCGGATCAGCGCTGAACTTACCGTTGCTGGTGAAACTGCTAAATACAAAGTAGCTCTTCCCTATGCACCGGTTTGGACAGCAGAGGTGGAGAGCCGAGATAGGCTTTCAGCTCGACAAAAGCTTGCTCGCATTCTGAGGTCCAGGTCATCTCTTTACATTTACGCAACTGTTTGAAAAAGGGAAGACATCGATCCGTAGCTCTTGAGACGAATCTATTGAGTGTCGCGATCCTTCCTGTGAGACGTTAGACTTCCTTCATCGTGCGAGGTGAGCTCATGTGGAGAAGGGCTTGTATTTTTTCAGGATTGGCTTCGATTTCTCGCTGGTTTACCATGAAACCGAGGAATTTTCCCGAGCTCACTCCAAAAGCACACTTGCTGGGGTTGAGTTTCATTTGATACTTCCTCAATATGTTGAACGCAATACGGAGGTCGTTAACATGATCTTTCGACTGCTCGCTTTTAATGAGCATGTCGTCCACGTATACTTCCATAGTCTTGCCAAGCTGATCAGCGAACATCTTGTTTACTAGTCGTTGATAGGTCGCTCCGGCATTTTTGAGCCCGAAGGGCATAACCTTATAGCAATAGAGGCCCCGATCTGTGATAAACGCAGTCTTTTACCTGTCGGGTACATGCATCTGGATCTGGTTGTATCCAAAGTAGGTGTCCATAAAGCTGAGGAGCTCGTGTCCTGAAGTTGTGTCGACGAGCTGGTCTATCCTAGGTAGCGGGAAGCTATCTTTAGGATAGGCTTTGTTCAGGTCGGTGTAATCCACGCAAACCCTCCATTTCCCATTGGCTTTTTTTACGAGGACTACATTAGCCAGCCAATTCGGATAACATATCTCTTGGACAAATCCTGCCTTACGCAGTTTCTGTACTTCTTCTTCAATCACCATGTATCTTTCTGTGTTGAATGAACGTCTTTTTTGACAGATCGGTTTGATGGTCGGATTGACGTTCAACTGGTAGACCATTATCTCCGGACAGATTTCGGGCATATCTTCATGGGACCATGCGAAGACATCTACATATTCCTTCAAAAAGGTGGTTAAACTTTCTCGCACGTCGTTCTTCAACCGTGACTCGATCTTAATAACCCGAGTCGGATCGGACCCTGACAAGGGAATGTCGACCAGCTCCTCGGCAGATGACCCGCGCTCCTTTTCTTCTTCTCTCGGGTCCAGGGGGAGTGTGAGAGACAGTTAATATCATGTTTTTATTTTTTCCCCGTAGGCAAAACTCGTAGCAACGACGGGCTTCCTGTCGATCTCCTTAACCAGACTGACTCCCTCATCAATTTCGAATTTCGTCGCCAGGTGGTAGATGGAAATAGCGGCTTTGAGAACTCGTAGGGTAGGACGGCCGATGATGGCGTTATAGGCGGAGGGGGTATTTACGACAAGGAAATCAACCATAATCATTTTCTGGTTAGGTTTTTCTCCAGCTGTGACCGGAAGAGTTATCTCCCCTTCAGGCATGACGCTATCTCCTAGTGAATCCGGTCAATGCTATTTTGACCTGGTCTTAATCTGGATCGGTTGATCTTAATTTTTTCAGAAGCTGAGGTGTACAAGATGTCAGCCGAGCTTCCTATGTCGACCATCATCCTGTGGAGTCTCTTGTTGGCAACCACCATCGAAATGACAAGGGAGTCGTCATGTGGGTGTATAACTCCTAGGGTGTCTTCCTCGGTAAACGTTATCGCTTGCGAGGTAACTTTTAGGACCTTTGAAGGTCGGCTGGTGATGTTTACTGAGGGTCCCGGTTGGGACGTTCTTCCTTGCCGTACATAGTTTTTGAGGGAGTTGCCGGAATCCTCGGTGGTCGGCCCACCGAAGATCATGCGGATTTCTTCTACAGGGTTGTTGGTGTTCTGTTCTTCAGTTAGATCTGTAGCTCGATCTACAACCCTTCGGTCGTCCTGACGCTGAGCAATGTAGTCTTTCAAGAATCCTTGCTGAATGAGAGTCTCTATCTGTTGTTTCAAGTCAAAGAAGTCCATAGTGTTGTAGCCATGATCTTTGTGATATAGGCAGTACCTCGACTTTGACCTTCTGTTAGGGTTGGTTTTTATCTTCACGGGTCGCTCGAACGTATGCTTGCCCTTTTCTGCCAAGTACACTTGTTTGATGGTTTTGTTGAGCGGCGTATACTTTTCGAACTGTGGTGTTGGGGGTTTGGTTCCTGGGGTAGAGCTGTTCCGAGCTGGTGACCTTCGGTGTTTTTTTGAGCTGCCACCTTCGTGACGATCCTTATTTTTTGTCGACGGTCGGTGGGCGTTAACCAATTCCTCGGCGTTGATGTGTTTGGCTGCCCGATCTAAAAATTCTGCCACAAACTTAAGGCGGCTCCTCCCTAACGGACCAAAGGAATTTTCGGTCGCGTAGTCCTCCGTTCATAGTGTGTAGCAATACGTCTTGTGAGAGATTTTCGACTTGTACGGCTTTTGGCATTGAAACATGCGAGGTAGTCTTTCAATGACTCTTCCTCTTTTTGTTTGACTGCGGCGAGATGAGTTGAGTGTTTCCTCAGGTCGGTGCTTCCGATGAATTGAGTGGCGAAGGCTCTGCTTAATTGGGAGAACGAGCTGATTGACCTTGGTTTCAAGTTGCGAAACCAAGTCCACGGCGAGCTTGTCAATGATAACGGGAAAGCCTTACACATAATGTGCCCACTGGCTCCGAGGAGTTCCATTCGGACTTTGAAATTTTCTAAGTGTTCTGCCGGATCTCCTATCCCGGAATATTGTTTCAACTGTGGAATTTTAAATCCTCTAGGGAGGGGCTCTTCACGAATCTCGTCGGTGAACGGTGACTCAGATGAGTCGACCAGTGCGTCTACCGCGATAGGTGCTCTGGCGCGCTGCGCTCTTTGGATATCGCCCACTTGTTCCCCGAGTTCTTTCAACTCGGCTTCTAGCGGGCTTATATTGTCGTCCACTCGATCAATGTCTTCATGATTGGCCCGTTCATGCTCGAGACGAGCCGACCTTCTTTCTTCGAGTTTATGACGTAGGTCATTTGCGGGCAAGTCTGCTGCTGGTCGGGACCTTACCCCGGTTGCTTGGCTGGCGACCTCGTGTTCTTCGACTGGAGTCGGCCGTCGAGAACGTTGTGGTGCCCTGAGTTTAATGAGAGCGCTGGGATTGTTGGGGCCGGGGGCGAGATCGTTAAGGTTCATCATGGTCTCTACAATCTGAAGCTGTCGGGTGAACCAGACCGGTTAAGAGGGCCTTAATTTCGTCCAGCCTCTGGTCTACGTAGCCGAATCGTTCGTCAACGCCCCCCAGATTCTGGGCGACTCCTCTCACTTGCTTTTCAAGAAGGGACAACCTGATCACACGATTGCGAGATCTCTGTTGTCTCCCCTGTTGAGTAAAACGGGGAGAGTTCCCACCGAGCTGAGTGGCAGGGGTGTCAGGAAACGATCCTTCATTCTCGGAGATTTGATCGTCTGAAGGTCCGACGATTGCGGGTGCCTTCCCTTTGTACTTTCTCTTTCCAGCCATGATAAAAAATGTTGGGATTGTCTTGAGCGATTGGGCGAGAACACGGGCTTCCTGTCAAAAGAAAGCGTAACCGTTTTCCACAGACGGCGCCAATCTGCTGATGCTGAGAACTGGTCAACAGACGAGATGAGGTGACCTCCAACTTGAACGGATGGATGCAACTGATCCTATTGAAAGTATGCAGTCGGGATCTGGGCTGAAGGTCTCCTAGATCCTGTAAAGCACAGAGAAAGGCTAAAGGAGGTGGCTAGGGCCCAGCCGTTAGCCCTCCGATGCCTAAGTTAGATCTTGGGGATGAAATGTTTTTCTTTTCTTTTAATTAAATTCTTTTTTTATACCTCGGTCATGAAGAACGTGTCTCTTTATAGACTTAGGTTGTAGAGCTATCTTCCTTTTGGGAGAACGTAATTCCCGCGGGTTACTAACTGAGCTTCCGAGATCTTAGGATTTTTCGGTAACAACTGGAGGATTTTGATTCCTATTTATCGGGATCCCAATCCTTCCTCCCGATATCCCAGCGTGGACCTAAGATCATGGGATCGCTACTCACGAATTTGGCTCGTTGTAACGCCGAGGTCAAATCCCAGAAAATGTCCAAGAATACCCTTATTAGGTCGGTTGAGGCCGACCTATATTCAGGTCCGTAGTGATCGGCTCGGTTCTGGTAGGCCGTTAAGTTCAGACTTTTAGGTCGGCTCTTCACCCATAACAATCCTGAAATCATGTGAGCGGGACCTATTTGCCTATGAGTCTAAGCTCCGTGGGACCCATCATAGCGTTTGTGTTGTATCCATTCCGTCCATCAGTTTCAACAGCTCTTTTAGGACATGATACGAGACTGAAGTCAGGCCCAAAACTTAAGTGGGCCATACCACAGGAAATAATAATGGAAACGCCCACCATTGAAACTTCCTGAGCCCACCGTGATGTATATATGCCATCCAACCCGTTCATAAGGTGTTTCCCATCGGGATGAAGGGAAAACACAAATATCAGCCTGATCCAAAACTTACGCAGCCCCAAGAAGGTTTCAATTGTGGGCGTTCAATCCCCACTGTTTCCTATGGTGTGGCCCACTTGAGTTAATGAATCTGCCTGGTTTCTGCAACAACATCCTAGCATGGGTTGGCGCAACCGATGGTCGGAGTGGATACAGCACATACATCACTGGGCCCCACAAAACTACGGGTTACAGGAAAGTGCCGTACATGTGGGTGGGCCCATTGATAGGATTCTTACGCATGCAAGAGTTCCATGAGATATTTGTATTGACGCGCCACTGGCCGACAATGCGAGATCATGTTCATAGCTCGCTTTGGGAGATAGTACGGTACATCCGGATGAACTGGAATATGGTGGAGCCATCTTGCCACAGTACACGTGTTAGTATTATATGTTGATCGAGTCCGTCCATCTGGTTGTTCTTAGTGTAGATGGAAAATGGATAAAGACACAATTATATTGGATGATTCTGGTCCGCTGATAAGTGTCCTTCAAATGTACAGTAGACTTTTAACTGTCTAACATTAAGTACTCAAAATTGAAGAATGTGATTGTTCGAGTTTTCTAACAGGTATGATTTTTTCAGCACTAGGGCATCCATAACAGGGCCCATTAGATGGGTGGGCTTGGTTAATTCATAATCCCGCCACGTGTATGGCTTTACCATGTTCCGGTCCTTACGGCTCTTAGATCTTATCACAGGGGCGGTTTATTTAATACTCTGGAAATGCATGATGCTTGATACGCAGACACATAGGAAATTGTAAGCATGGGACGCGTTAACTCAAATTAAACGTCGTAAATCGTGGAACCCACTGGCGAGTCACAACTCCCAAATTATGTCCGTCGAACAAGCCCAACCTCTGATTTGTGGATCATTGTTCGCTGAAATAGCACCGTCAGATATTTTTCATCTCCACCGTCTAATAAACTTGTTACCAATCCCATGGTTCTATTAAAAGAAGAAGGAAAGTGAAATCGTTGGTCTTTGATACATCTAGACAATTACCTATAGTTTGACGCTTCAGATGGAATTGCTTGATGTGTGGTATGATTTCCCACTGCCTGTGTATCATTGATACACTCCGCTAGAGCACTATAAGATTTTCTTATTGAAGTGCAGCACTTTAAAGTTGATAGTTCCCTTTCAATCCTTCGAACTATTGGTGGCGATTCAATTCGAAAGTTGCAGCGTAGAAAATACTAAATTTCAGAAGATGAGATCTTGGAAAAACATCACAGGGTGTCCTGTGATAGATACTCTGGTTCGTATGATGCTTGATAAGCAGGCACTTAGATACCCGCATGTATCATTTTTTTATATCCACGCCGTCCATACGTTTCTCCAGCCCATTTGAGGATGGGGTTCCAAAAATTTTGCAGATCCAAATCACAAGTAGACCATACCACTAGAAACAGTGGTGATTGAGTGCCCCACCATTAAAAATTCCAAATAGCCCATCGTAGGTCTCTGGTAATGTTTATTTGCAATTCATGCTGTTGATTATGTCAAGAAGATAAAAATATAAATATCGTCTTGATTCAAAACTTTTGCGGCCAATAAAAAGTTTCTAAAGGTCATTCATCACTATTTGTAGGGTTTGAGATCACGTTCTAAAATGATACTGAAACAACATATGGTAGGTTCGGATATATAAAACATACATCAATATGGCCTTACACAGTTACGGGTAACACCCATTAAGTTGTTCCTCTGGTAACAGCTAATCCGCTCTCCTTAAATATTGTATACGTGGAATATATTAACTCAAATTAATCCGGCTAAGTTGTAGAACCACTGTTGCTAAATTTCAATCCGAAAATTGAAGAATCCTAATCTCTGATTTGTGGACACCTATTTTTAGAATAAAATCATAAGATTTTTTTTCCTGACCGTTCAATAAATGTCCGACAATCTAAGTTTTGGTTTGTTTGAATTGTTTTAAATTTACTACGTGCCACGTATGTAATTTTTCAGTGATTTCTAACTGCATGCGTATCACCCGTCATGTTCCGCCCGAGTATAAAAGTGTATCTTATACAGCACGAGTCACCGACTCCCTCAGCCAGAGAGCGAGGGAAGTTTGTGGTGTAGCATACTCGGAGAGGATTATGTGCCGACCTGGCCTTCCCAAAACAGTACGGCTCATATAGTGGGGCCCATTTGATAGATATATTCTATATCCACGCTTTTCATCAGTTTTGAAAGATCATTTTAGGAGATGGTCCTGAAATTGAAGAAGATTCAAATCACAGGTGGACCACACCATAATAAATAGTGGATTTTGACCTTTAAAAACTTCTCGTGGGCTATAAAAGTTTTGCATCAAAACGATATTTTTCTTTCCCCTTCATGCAGGTTTTGTGTGACCTTAGAAACAGGATGGATGTAAAATAAACATTACAAAACATTAGGATAGGCCGTAGGAAGTTTTTAATGGTGGTTTGTTCAATCACCACTGTTTCCTATAGTGTGGTCCAGTTGAGACTTGGATCTGCTTCATTTTCTAGTTAATTCCCTAAAATGATCCGGAAAAACGGATGGACAGCGTGGATATAGGATATATACATCATGGTGGGCCCCATGGTAACCGCATCACAGTCTTGGCTGAGACCGGGGCTCACTTAATCCGCTTTCTTAGGTTATCGCAGGCACGGAGATATCTCTGTGCCGAGGCAGTGTGGGCCCATCTGTTTTAAAATACCACAGTAGGACAGAGCCTAAAAATCAGGCACTCAAGTGGGCCATACCACACGAAACAGTGTGAACGGAAATGTCCATCGTTGAAACCTTTCATGTTTGTATACCATCCAAACCGTTTCGTTGGGTTATTACCACTTTGATAAACTGTAGGTACAAAAATCATCCTGATACAAAACTTCTGTCACCCCCAGACATTCAATCCACTCTGTTTTGGATCTGCCTATTGTTTTATACCTCAGTCTTTTAAAACATACGGACGGAGTGAATTTGTGACGAACATCTCTATGGCCCCACACAGCCCCGGGTCTCACTTAATCCGCTCCCACATACCACGCCAGTTTATTAATTATAAATTAACTGTATGCAATTTCTCAGTGATTGCTAACTGCATGCGTATCATCCGAACATTCTGCCTGAGTATCGAACTATTTCTCAGACAGCACCCAGTCACCAATCCCCTAAGAGAGAGACAGCGAGGATTTGTAGTATACTACGCCAGTTTCGATTCTGACAAGTGGGCCCATGGTTCTGTAACCTAGACCGGTGATCTATTAAGTGGGCCACATGAAGAACGTTGTTGTAGTTGCTTCATGAAGCCACATGCAAACATCCACACCTTTCTCAGGTTTTGTCTTTGCATACAGGTCGGAACGTGCTTCAGCGACCGGAGCCGTTGATATGATGGACCGCATGGTGTACGCGCATCCAGGCCAACCCAGTTCGAATATCCTTGATATCAACACCACCTTCTTTTAACTGGTTGAATGTGGACCATACCTGTATTTTCTTTGCTGGCCACCAACTGCATTATTTGAATCTTCCATGAGAAAGATTTTTATAGCACTTATCATTTAGTGGGCCCCACCTAATCATTGGTTTAGATCACTGAAGCATTGCCGATCAACTTGTACAAGCCAAAATCCATAATTTATAATTTACACCACCTGTGCAATTTTTAAGCGCCTGCGTATCATCCATCGCATTCTAACAGAGTATCAAAGTCTCCCGAACGCAATCTTCAACGACACCTATTTTAAGCCGCACGTTAAACACCCGAGGTGGGCCTACCATTTTATACGTAACATCGACTCTGTCCATCACGTGATTGCTGTTATTTTGAAATTATATGGAGAAGGTAAGCCCGATTAAAAACTCAAGGGCCACACCAATGGGAACAATGCAAAGTTGCTTCGAGAACCGTCAATTCACACAGTGTGGGCTCCATCTCAGGCATCCTGACGAGTAACAACTGATTAACGGATTTGATGCCCCCACACAAACCTATGGTTCTAAGCTGATTTTTGTCCATAATACCTTAGACTAGAGGATAGAGACTGATAGACGGAGTGGATCTTATATAGACCCACATGGTGGGCTCCACAGACTTGGGTGTTTTACGAAACAGGGTGTTGAGGTCTCCCTCCTTTATAAAAATAGAGGACTCTTCAGAGAGGGAGGGAGAGGGAGGGAGCGAGATTCCGAATTAGGTGAAGGCGCCACATCCCTGTTAGTTACAGGGTCTCTTTTCTTCTCCTTCTCTACACCTCTCCTCTCCTTCTTCTATACCTTCTCCTCCCTCCAAACCCTAGAAAACCCACCCCAAAAACTAAGAAACCCACCCCAAAAAATGGCAGACAGGGTCTACCCCTCTGCAAAACCTCCTCAACCCCTCGGCAGCTCCGCCCCCGCCCCCGCCCCCGGCCCCAAATCCCAGATCTTCCACCCTCCTCCCTACCGCCCCGCCACCAAACCCCCAACTCGCCGCCGCTCCCGGTGCTGCTCCTGCTGCCTCTGGCTCACCTTCATCATCTTCACCCTCATCCTCCTCGCCGCCGCCGCCTCCGCCATCATCTACGTCCTCTACCGTCCCCACCGCCCCTCCTTTTCCGTTTCCTCCGTCCGCTTCTCCTCCTTCAATCTCACCTCTTCCCACCTCAGCTCCCACCTCAATCTCACCATCTCCGCCCGAAACCCCAACAAGAAGCTCGTCTTCTACTATGACCCCAGTCTCCATCTCCGTCTTCTCCGACGGCGTCAACATCGGCGACGGCTCATTCACTCCCTTCGTCCACACCACAAAGAACACGACCTTGATTAAGGCTACTGTGTCAAGCGGCAGCCCAGGGACGCTCGACCCGTCGTCTGCCGCATCGATCTCGTCCGGCCTTAAGAGGCAGGCAGGATTGCCACTGCAAATCCAGTTGGACACGAAGGTTAGGGTTAAGATGGGTGGATTGAAGACGAAGAGGGTTCGTATTAGAGTGAATTGCGATGAGATCGACGCCGTCATCCCGAAGAGGAAATCGACTGCTGCCGTCACGACATCAGGTGCGAAATGCAAGGTCAAGATCAGGATCAAGATCTGGAAATGGCAGCTCTGAAAATAAGATAAGTTGTGAGGGTTCTGTGATATGATTTTGGCTCTCTTTTTTTCTTGAATTTTATTGTAAATTTATAGAAATGAGAAGGTTTGATAATTTGGTAGAGTAGAGTTATATAGTTACAGATATACTCTGTTATATGCTTTTGCTGTTCGTGCTGTTGTAAGCGTTTTTTCTATGTTCTTCTTTCAGTTTGTATGAATTTCTGTAAGGTTTGGGAGTGGATTTTTTTTTTTTTTTTTTTTGTAATATTTTCATGAATGAATAAAGGAGGAAAATTGAAATTCTGTTTTTTTTTTTTTTTTTCGTTTTTGATTTGTTTTGGTGTGTGTGGTGTCGGTGTTGACTGTTGATGAATTATCAGATCTGATGTGAAGTTCACAGCTGTACATTTTTTAAGTCTAGATTCCTGTGTGAGTTTAGAGCCGTTTTAGAAAATGGGGGTGACTCTTCACTCGTAGACATGGCATGCTTATGCGATAATTCACTATTTTACTTGTCATCATCCGTTTAATGGCCATCAATTGGACGGTTGCGATTCTTTCATCAATTCTATGGTTGTGATCTGATGGTTTGGATTCATGAGTATTTTGAGGTCAAAATGGTGGTGAATTATCACGAGAGTTTAGTAGTTGATTTGATGCATGATAATGTTGGGAAGCGACTTGGAAGTTAGAGAGGCATGTGGCCGTGGTGGAATATTTAGGGAAAGACTTGAACGTGTGTGTTTGACACCATTTGCTGAGGTGGATTTACGATCTAAACCGTCTAAATTGTATCGCAATTGCGGATAATTTAAAGTGAAAATACACCGACCAGGTGTTTTGGGAGCGTTATGAAATGGTTGGTTGAGAAAAAAAGTAGTCCATGATCCAAATTCAATGGCTGAAAATCACAATTGGCAGCTGTAACAGGAGGTTTTTAGTGCTCCAAATCCGATGCACATGATTAGATGGCTAAGATACTATCAGTACGATTTTGGGTTATGATCCATAATCGGCCAGGCGATTTTGGCAGTATGTGTTGGGTATGACCGCATGATCCGTTTATGTAACTCAGTTCATGGAATTTAGTAGAGAGAGCTGATCACATACAAGGAAAAAAGTACCACAAATTGTGGTACTTTACTGTCTTTCCTGTTTACGTGTCACTTTGGGTAGGAGTAGGGCGGTATTTCAATGAAAAAGGTTAGTATTTAGGACAAAAAGCAGGCTTTTTACTGATAAGTTGGGCCACACCGTGGGTCCATGAACCACCGACAGTCTCAGTCAACATTCTCTTCTGGCCGACGTATTGAAATGATCGACGGATTTGGCTGGTGACCCCAACCCTCGCCAGATAGCTGCTGTCAAAGCTATGTGAGCCTATCATGATGTATGTGTTTTATCGGCGCCGTCCATGCATTTTTAGCACAAAAATAAGGAAGATGCAAAGCTCAGGTGGACCATACCACAAGAAACAGTGGGGATACCTACTTGGGGCCACAGAAGTTTTGGATCAAAGCCTCATCTAGCGTTATGTGACTCTATGAACAGGCTGGATGGCAAATAAACGTTGCAATGGGCTCCCAAGAAACTTTCAACGGCAAGCATTCAATCCACACTGTTTCCTATAGTGTGATCCACTTAGCTTTCGGTATCCTCATTTTTTAGCTCAAGCCCTAAAATGACAAAATGGATGGACGGCTTGGATAAAAAACATACCTCATGGTGGGGGTTCACAAAGCTTTGACACCAGCTATCTGGGTGGTGTTGGGGTCACCAGCCAAATCCGCGTCCTGAGATGATTAGCCTGGAGGGAAGCGTGGTCTTGATGGAGGGGCCCACCGTTTCTAATGGTGCTAATATCCTTCCGGACTAGCGTGTCAGCGGGAAAGATTAGAACCGGTATGTATGTATGTATGTATGCAGTCCTCAGTTATCGTAAATCATTCAGCAGAACGAAGTAACGCAGCAATTCCGTTCTTTTATAAGACTAATGCAGTGCTGCGGCCATTCGCGCGAGGGAGTTCGTGAATGGCAGATCAATCGCCAACGTGGCACAAGTCAGACAGACCTGCTGATGAATATTAGCCGAGCATTAGAGTTTGGGAAGTGACATGTTGATAGAGAGGCCCACATATTTCGCACGTGGCACGTGTGCCGAGATTCCCGCAATCAATCTCTCGCGACGTGCTTGGAATTTCGATTTCAGTAATACATCATTGGATGCTGACACGAAGAATTATAATAGGTGGACCGCATTTTTTTAAGACCATGCACGGTTTTTAAATTATGACAAGTGGACCCTTTCTTCCATATCTTCTCTAGAGGTGTCAATGGACCGGGTTGGCCCGATGGGCTTTTAGGCTTGGCCCACCTTGGGCCGGAATTGGACTAGAGTATCAAGCCCGCAAGTCAGGTGCAAGCCTAAAGTATAAGTCCGTTTTCTAAACGAGCTGAGCTTGGACTAAGCTTTTCAAAAGCCCGAGCTATATATATATATATATATATATATATATATATATATATATATATATATATATATATATATATATATTAATTTAAAATTTAAATTAAAATATTTTTCCTCATTTTAAAACTTAAAATTTATCCAATTTTTTTTAAAAAAATGCATCTTCCTCTTAGAATTCTTTATACTTTTTGTAATGTTGGTGGTAATTTTTCATATAAAAGAAACAGGGATTAAAGAATAATTTCTCTCTGTGTTAAAGGCCGAGCCCAGGTTAGTGCCGGAAATGAGCTGGACCCTACATTTGTATCTTAGGTCGGGGTTGGGCTCATCTATTGTGGCCCGTCATGAGTCGAAGCCGGGGTTTGGACATATGTCGAAAGAGTTGGGCTGCGCTTAGTTAGATCTTGGCCCGGCCCTAACCCGGCCCATTAACACCCCTAGTTCATCAGCGAGAGCTGATGAACACGAACCGCGCTCGCCTAACTCGCATAGGTATATACGGCATGCCAGGGGGGTAACAATCACCAACGGAACACCAAGTGGGGATAACGAGCATAAGATCCATCCCGTCCATTAGTTCCGATGCTTCTTAGTCACCGTAGGAACCGTAAGATAAAGCTGATCCAAAACTCAGGTAGGCCACGCCACAGGGAACGGTTGAGATGGGGACACTCACAATTTGTTGCGTGTGGGGCTCACCGAGGTTTTATATGCCATCAGATCCATTCATCTGATGCGCCTCAGCAACATGAAGGAACTCATTAGAATTCACGCTTATTTCAAAACTCAGATGGGCCATATGCCACGTGAAGTTGGGGCTTCAAGCTAAGATTTCACACTATTACCTACGATGTGGTCCACCTGAATTTTTGATCTTCCAGAGTTTTGGGATCAATGCCAAAAACTGAGTTGCACGTTCAGTGGATGGGATGGATCGCAGTTAGATGAAGTCGTTGTCCCTAATTTAGCTGCAGGTACATCTCCTAGGAAACTACCTCCCGTTTTTTTTTTTATGCTTATTTCCCCGAAAGTCTCCTGATGGAATGATATTAACCTTTTCCTTTGTTTGTGACCTATATTGACAAGGGAGATGCAGCAAAAGTTCAGCTGGGGTCCTAATATCGATTGCTGGAGTGGTGGGATCCACATATCTGGAAAACCTTGGACGCGGATTACCTACTGACAGGTTGAGTAGTCATCTTGCTACTGAAGTGACGTCACCAACTTATGTGGGACCCACTGTAATGTATGTGTTGTATCTACACCGTCCATCCAGTTGGAGAGATCATTTTAGGGCATGATCCAAAGAATGAGGCAGATCCAAATCTCAAGTGGATCTCACCAAAGAAAACAGTGGGAATTGATCTCCTACCATTAATAACTTCTTGGAGCCACAGAAGTTTTCGATTAAGCTGATATTTGTGTTTTCCCTTCTTACATCTCTGTGTGAACTTATGAACAGGTTGGATCTCAAATAAACACCATGGTGGGCCTTAGAAAGGTTTCAACGGTCGTGTCACTATCCCCACTGTTTTCTTTGGTGGGGGTCCACTTGAGCTTTGGATCTGCCTCAATCTTTGTCTCATGCCGTGAAATGATCTCTCCAAATGGATGGACGGTGTAGATACAACACATACATCACCGTGGGGCCCACATAAGTTGGTGACGTCACTTCAGCAGCGAGATGGCTACTCAACCTGTCAGTAGCTAATCCGCGTCCGAAAACTTTTGAGGCATGCTCAGGTGGTACTCACTCCACAGATCGATGGTCTGGATTACAGAACAATGGGCCTCACTTGTCAGATTTGAAAGATGCGACCAGCACCTCCGTGGATGGGCCATTCTCCCAAAATCTTATCAATGGGGCAATCTGATCCTTTAAACTTACGCCCTGCAAATAGACAATTATCGAGAAGGTACACTAACCGGTCGCATTGGCCAGAAAGAAGTTCTAGATCCATTGGGAAGAATTTTAGGTCGTGGTCCATCTGCAGTAGCTTGCAACAACCAACGGTCCGGATCAATGAATCATGGATCCCACTTATATGAACTGAAACCAGAGGATACTATCCACATTCTTGGGACGAGGATTATAAGTATCTTGTGGTTGTGGATGGATATGTAACATCCATTTTCAGTCGGGTGCACGTCAGCTATCATTCTTATATGATACAGCCCTTTAAATGCGATTGGTGCATGTGGTGATGGATCTGGATATGGTCCATAAAAGAATCTATAGCTAATATGGCTACAGTTAAAAGAATCTATGGTCCATAAAAGAATCAATGGTCCATAAAAGAATCTATAGATCAATGGATCTTTGACCTTCTCACAAGGAGCTCTTGTGCACTTAGCTCAACGAAGCGGGCCTCTGGTCATCTACACCTGCAATTGTTAGAGAGCCCGAGTATCCACGAAAGTGTATCCACGTGTGATGGACCCCACCATCCAGAAGGGAAGGTCCACACATCTAACAAACTTCCAATCAAATCAGACAGCGAACTTACACCAAAAATTCAGCGTAGGATTTCTTTATCTACTAGGAACGTCTTGAAACCTTGGACACCTAACTTAAGATAGACGTCAGATGAAGACAGTAGGTAACGAATATTTTAATTTACAGGGAAATGTTAGTATTTGAGCTCCCAAACTTTGAGCTGTATGGGGCCCTACCTGATGTGTCTGTCTGATCCAAAGGTCCATATGCACCCTTTCATCTTAGACATTGAGCCCAAAAATCATTCTAATCTAAAACTCAAGTGGGCCACGACACAGGAAACCATGGAGCCATGAGTAGGGGGACACCCACCATGGAAAGTTTTGAAATGTGTGTAGAGCCTATCTTGCTGCCTATTTTCCATCCAATCCATTCATCAGACATGCCCCAAGGAGATGAAGGGACACCCCCAAAAATCAGGCCATTCTATAACTTGATCAGCCATATCATGTGAATTTATAGATTTTAGGCATGATTTTACATTGTTTCCTGTGTTATGGTCCACCTTTTTTTTTTTTACACACCCCCACACCCACCCCAAACTCACACCGTAGTGGAATTTCACCACCTATGAGACTTGAACCTGAGACCCAATGTTGAAACTCCTTGGAGTCTACCACCAAGGCAAGGATTAGAACCCATGTTATGGTCCATGATAAGCTGAGTGGTAGCTTAAGCAACCTATTTCAGTCTTCAAAGCAAATTAGGGCTGTTATGGGCCAGGCCTGAGTTTTGAACTTGTTGGCTTGGGTTGTGGGCCTCATTGCAGTTGGACCATAATGAGCGGACCAGATCCTGCAGAAAAGTGCAAGGAGGTAAGTGAATCACCTTGGCTTGGTGTGTGGATCTATCATAGTTTAGCCGTCGACCCAATGTTGGGCTAGTCGAGCTTAGTTAGGGCTATAAATGGTCGGGTTCAGGGGCGGGTTTAGCCAAAACCAGACCCGCCCATTTACTAAACGGGTCTGGGTCCAAATTTTAGACTCAGACCCTTTTACTAAATGGGCGGGTCCGGGTCGGGTCAGAGTCAACCCATCAAACCCATTTATAAATGGGTCCGGGTCTAGTAGAGGGAGATCCACCCAGACCCATTTATAAATGGGTCGGGTCTGGATCGAGTATGCAGGCATTTTACAAGGCTTAAAATCAGGGTCTGGATGGGTCCGCGCTAGACTGGGTCCTTTGAAACATAGACCAAACCCGCCCACTTACTAAATGGGTTCGGGTCAGGTCGGGTCGGGTCGGGTCGGGCCTAATATAAAGGAAACCAGACCCAGACTCGTTTAACAAATGGGTCTGTTCTTGGACCCAGACCTGTACCATTTAACAAATGGGTCGGGTCTGGGTCAGGTCTAAATGGGTTGTGTCCGGGTACCCCATCGGGTCCACTGACCCATTTACAACCCTAAGCTCAGTCACTATAAACTCAGTACTGACAATGACTCAGCCTCAAATTGAGTCGACTCAATAACTCAGCTTGAGCTACTCGTATAATGAATGGCGAGGTTTAGTTTAAAAACAAATGAGCGTGAAGCGGGAACTAAATGCGGGATGGTTCCTAAGCTAACAAGCACTCCACTGAGCAAGTTTGGGCCCAATGGTAACGTGATGGATAGAGCAGCCTGGCTCAAGTACGGCAACTTGGGCCTGAAGGGCCAGGGCTTCGGCCACTAAACTTCGCCCAACGGCTAGGCTCAGTAGCAAAGGCCAATGATGAGCAGCCCAGCCCAGCCTATCGCCCTGGTCATTATCTAATTTTTATCCCAATTGATTGGGGCAGCTACATGAATCCTTTTCGGCCCTTCCACTCTATTGATCAAGGGCATTAGCTTGGCCTAAATCCCTAGTGTTAGATATAAGTAACATGAAGAACTCTGATACTCAGCTAAAGTGTGATATCATACACATGCACTTATTAACTCTCCAAACCGTGGACCCCATTTAGATGATTAATGATAAATTGACGTTCTCATCTAAGTCCATGCATATATTGGATAATTAGGTTGGGGCATATGCTTAGTTGATGAATGATCTTATTTGGCAAAGGTGTGACACAAAAAACACTTTAATGCTTGAAAAAAATGTGCACATGGCATATGTGTAGGGTTATATATGAGTTGAGTAAGCTCGATTAACTCGCTCGACTTGGCTTGAAAAGGCTTGACTCGACTCCCTTTAATGGTAGGCTTGGACTGAGTTGAGTGAATATTTTGAACTTGAGAGTAGTTCGAGTCGAGCACCAAGTAGGCGACTGCTCGACTCGGACTATAGCTTGAATTGACTTGGTTTGATTCGACTCAGCTCAACTTTTATAAGTGATATAAAAACCTTTTAAAAAAAAAAATCCTACATTTCATTTCCCTCCTTTCTCTCCCTGCTCGACCATGCCCCCTGAAACTTAAATTATTTCCTACTCTTTCTCTCTCCCTACTTGTGCTCATTCGGTGATCGACGTTTATCACTGCCGTTCCCTGTCCAGTTAACATTGCAGCTCTGCTTGTCTAATTGTTTGCCCATTGACCATTGCTAACTCGCTATTCATCCGGTCAATTCTCTCTCTCTCTCTCTCTCACTCATACAATACAATGTATTTGGGCATCCCATCCAGCCATGACAGCTCAGCCAGACTCGAAACTAAATACTTGAACTCACTCAGTCTATTAACTGAGTAGGACATTTGAGCTCGATGCCAAGTTGAATCAAACACTGAATAGGGCTAAGCTCAACTCGACTCATGTACAACCATATACATGTGTAACTTATCTTTAACTTATAAAATTGGCACCGAGTTGGCCTTATCACAGCTGTGGCGCAATGCTGTCCCAACCCAGCCTTTCAGGGTGAAGGCTAGGCTTGGCGCCTTAGGTCTTGTGCCGGATAGAGTACAACCTCAGCCGGGCCCTTCCTAGTCGGTTTCACCCTAGTGGCCAGGCATGTTAGCCTGGCACTTCACGATCATGAGCTCAGCAACCGACCAGCTCTTGGTTGTGTCAGGGCCAGCCCGAGACTGGTCTGTATGAGTCCTAAAACACAAGCTGGGTGACATTCCTTTTTAATCGGGTCCCTGTTTTCAGGTCCAATGCCAATAAAGATCATAAATGGGTCTTCCTTCTTGGACCTTGATAGAAGGCCCGCCAATTTATTATGGCCCTTAAAAAACCAGGCCCTTCAAAACAGATGGGCCTGGATCCATATGGAACCCGACCGAAAACTGACGGGTGTTGCCAGGCGAACCGGTTATCTGGTTGACATTCCCGAGGAGAAAGACCTTATCTTAGGTCCGGCTCCTCTGACTTTTCTAGGGAGATTCGCGCGAGAAGAGATTGAACGTGGCCACGCGCACACCTGAGGAGGCACACCTGCGAGATATCCAGTCCATGCATCACTTGGGACCGGCGTCTTGGCCTTAGAAAATCAGGCCACTCCATTCATCACGTGCGTCACGTGTGCAAAAAGAATGGATGGTCAGGAAAAAGATAGCAGTCTACACACTCGTGGTGCAAGTGTGGCCCACTTGATTAACGGGTCTTATTTAGGGGCCACCCCCTTTCAACGGAGATTCACGTGACTGAAGCGGTGGACCACGGGACACATGCTCACATGGCAGGCATGGATGAGATCCTGACCAACCATTTATTTGGGTCGACCATGAGCGTCCCTTCGCACACAAATCAGGCCAATCCGGTCGTCATGGAGCCATTCTCGGACGATATGGTTCGAAAGAAGACCACCAACGGCCTCATTTAACGTACATGTGGACCACCTGATGAGTGTAATATCTTGGATCTTGGGACACATCATCTCACATCGAACACCCCCTCCCCCCCAAATAACGGCCCGGATGTCGCACGCCGGTGCCGCATTCACCACTTTATTCTCTACACCCGCGAATCGCTATGGAATTTCTTTTTGAGAAAAACTTTGATACTCTGGCAGAGTGTGATGGATGATACACAAGCGCTTAGGAGTTACTTAAAATTACATATTTTTTATACCCGTAGTCCAAATTTAAACTGTCCAAATTACGGATTCCAGATTCTATGTTTCATGAACCAGAAATTAGAATTATTTGGTTATTTGACTCTCTGATTAGTTGACAGTTATTGGACGGTTGAAAATGAAAAATATCCGTTGGTTCGATTCCAAAAATAAAGCGTCCACGAATGAGAGGTTAGGGTTATGATACCAATATGATTACTTCAATATGACTGGATGACTGGGTGAAACAATTTAGCCGGTTTGATTTGATTTATTCTATGCCACGTGTACAATTTTGGAGTGCGTTAGCATCAACTGTTCATACGCCTCCAAAATCCAAAGTATCAAATAACTCGTGCAGGAATTATCCGTGTCGCGCATTACGTGTTTTTCAAGTCTGAAAAGGGAAAAGTGGGGCCCACGATTCGATAATCTAGAAATTTTTATGTTGAATCCAACGGTTGATGGAGCATGCCCCAAAACAATCCGAGAGAGGTAGGTCCCAGACACCAATATTAGAACCTTTTGTTTATTAGTTGAATGTGGACCGTTGTTATACAGACTAACTGTAGGCCATGATCACAAGGTTTAGATATCTGTGAGACAGAGTCCATCCACGGTGGGCCACATCATCCCAACGGTCTGGATAACTGAAAAACAGGCCACACTTATCAGAACTAAAAACCCGTGCATAGTGTGAAAATACGCGGGCCACGCGTCATATAACTCCTCATCTCACTCATCTCGCACAATCCATCCCGAAGGAAAAAGCAAAATCAAAAGCAGCAATGGCAGCAACCTTAGCAAGCTCCCTTCTGAAGACCCATCACCACCACCACAACTCCATCTCCCTCTCTCTCCTCCTCCTTCCATCTCACTGTCCACTGTCAAGATCGAACCGTTCATCACCGTCCATCTCGCTTCATCCCCACTTCTCCACCAAGCACTTAAAACTCTCAACATCTTCTCCATTCTCAACCAAATCCTCTCCCACCATCGCCTCTTCTCAACCCTCCGATGCAACCCCAGGTATTCTTTTCTACTTCTTTCTAACGGTTCGGGCCTATTCGTCCAACCCAGCACATTGTCTAAATACCCGTGGGCCTGTGGCCCGCTTCAGCGGGCTTGAAAATAGGCTCGATGTATTAAGGGCATTTTTGTCATTTATCATGCTTGATGGGACACGCTTAATGAACAGCTCAGATCTTGCACGAAAGTGGATGGATGGCTCGGTAGCCGGCCGTGCATAATCATCACATCCACGCTCGGGCCTGTTTGTTTTGGCCCATGCCAGGCTTGGCGGACCTGGGCTCGGCCCAATTAGTTGCGGGCCTCAAAAACCAGGCCCAGGAAGTGGGCCTTTGGCCTCAGCACAAGTCGTATTCAAGGTTGCCCAGTCATTTCCACCCCAACATTGAATCAAGCGTCTGGTCTGTTCTCTCTTTTCATTACGGTTACTGAGTTGCATTCCTTCCACTTTGGTGTGTTTGGATGCAAATCACGATTTATGTTACTTTCAAGTTGTGATTCCCTTAACCTTCACACTGGAGAGGAAGTAAATGCAATTCAAGGCTGCTTCTTTGTTTTGAATATGAGGAAGCATTGTTACAAGTTCTTCGTTTCATCATGGTTGAACTGAATTTTTGCAATTCAGCTCCGTTGTGCGTCCAATCGCATCCTTAGAGAAAGTATACATCGTTGGATCTATTTTTGTCTCTCTACAGAAGTCGATTGGTAGTTATGTAGAATCTGTTTGTTGGGGTTTGTATCATTGTATGTTTGTTTGATTGCCTCAACGTGGATTGAATTGCCCCAGCTGGTTCAGTGCACTATCTGGGTTATGGGTCACGATCTGGAACACTGCTTTTACCGACCCCCCATATAATGGTTTGCGCTGTTACGGTTTATTAAGTTATAATTAAATTTCTATCTAGAATGTATATATTTGTACTTTGATTTATGTAATATTAGGCATAGAATACAATATTATGCATTTGGGATTTACAATAATAGTAGCATTCACCAACTAGTACAAACTACAACGATGGCTATGTAAGTGTGGCATGTTGCCGGGTCTCCTATCTTGAGAAATATGGAATGAGAGAAGTCAGCATAGATATGAAGGCATAAAGAAGTATTCGATATTAAGTCATTAAAAAAGTCATATGGATTTCATGGGTGAAGTGAATTATCCAAATCATCTTTCATCATTGATGGTTTGTATTATTTTAATGGTATCAATATATAACTTGTGAGTAGACATGTATGACTGGCAAATGTTTTTGGGGACGAATACTATCCTACTTAGCTTAGTGTTACAACCCAATCATTTCCATCCCCCATCTGTCAAGGACATAGCTAAATTTATCCTACTTAGCTTAGTGTTACAACCCGATCATTTCCTATTATATACTTTTGTATATAAGTATAGAGAATTCTAGAATTTGGTAGAAGTGTGTAGAGAGTTGTAGAAAATTCTAGAGTTGTGTAAAGTGTTGTGGAGTTATGTAGTGATCTCTAAAAGTTTCTATAGTTCTCTAGTGAAGTCTTATGTAGAGAAGTGTGAAACGTTTTAGTAGGTTTCTGGAGAGTTCTTGGCCATCGGATGACTGCCATTCACACAATCATAGTTGTACATGTGTAGGTTCTTAGACATGTATAAGAGAGAGAGCCCTCATTTGTAACGGAGCTGAGAAAAGTAATAGCTTTGTAGCTCTAGTGAAATACAAGGCATTCTTCCATACTTATGTCCCTCTTGTAATTCAGTGCTTAGCATTTGGGGAAGGGCTGAGTTATTCATGACAGGACTGTCATACGAGTGCCGCACATTGTACGCTTGGGGAAACACTTAGACCATGACATAAGGCTGCATATGGATGCTCTATTGAAATATATTACAATAATTAGCTCAATTGAGCAAAAATGACGAAATTGTAGTTACCTTTCTCACTATCCCTGATAAGGAAGTTCAAATTGCAGTTACATTCCTTTCCACTTAGTGCATATTAACGCAGCCTATATCAACATCCAACCTATTAACACTCCCATTGTGTTTATATCATACTGAAATGTTTATAATTTTATATCAAACTGAAAACGAATAAGGTATGCTTCCATTATTTATCTTTTTTCTTCTTTCTTATGAGTTATGTTACTGTTAAGTACAAAGAAAATTCATCAATGCTCCTAGAGACAAGAAAATACTTGTTATGGTATGTTGTTTTGCATGCTTATTCTTTTGATCTTGCTGCAGAAGAAGTTCCAGCACGTGTTGGGTTTCTAGGTCTAGGAATTATGGGTTCCCCTATGGCTCAAAATCTCATAAAGGCAGGGTATGTTAATATTTCTCAAACTTCCTTAGTGAACCTATCCTAACATGGCTAGTGTTCTCTCTCCTCTTTCTTGTTCTTTTTATTGTTCTTATTCTTCTTTGCACTTATTTGGTGAGAGCTATGCACCTCCAAATAACAAACATCTCAGAGTTGAAAGACATTGTGGAGATCTTAGATAAGTTCCTACAGGTGATGATGGGTATTTCTTAATATCAGTGTGAAACAAAACAATTGCTAACTGCCTGCTATGAATTTAACTTGATATATTATTCATCAAGGTAGTCTTATCATTTTCTTCTGCATTTCATATGGAAAGTGGAGAATAAAAATCCATGAGCTTAATTTTAGTTCATGATATCATAATCTATTCTTTTTCTTTTTCTTTTTCATTTGGAAGCACAAAGCTCTTTGTTTTGTTCCATATTTCATGTTCGATGTTTTGAAAGTGTTATAGGATGAATGATTCAAGGTGTCTTCAGCTATTAGAATGTGATTTATTGTACTTCCTAGACATCTGTTGAAGTTTAACTGCTGGCCTGTATCTTGTAGGTGCGACGTGACTGTTTGGAATAGAACCAAGAGCAAGTGTGATCATCTAATTGGCTTGGGGGCAATGTAAGTATGGACCTGTCAATTATTATGGCATATATGTGGATGGAAGTTTTGTTCATTATTATCTAGACTCTCTACGGTGCATTCACATTTTTCCTTGAGACATTTAGTTTTTTTTATTTATTATTATTTATTTTAAATGGGTTAGTTGACACACCCCATTGTTAGTACACCCACCCACCCCTGTTAGTCACATCACAATGTTAGCCACCCCCACTATGGGAATCGATACCATGACATCAGTGTTGAGACGAGGCTATCTTCACCCAGTCTGCCACTTGAGCTATGGACCTGGTGTGAGACATTTAGTTGCCTAGGTACCATTGTTCTGCTTACACATGGAACGGCTACCCTTTTCATGAGAGCTGAAGCGATTTCCATCTGCTTACACATGGGTTTTACTTTTATATGAAGAAGTTAAGCATTAAAATAGAGCTGGGAAGTAGGGAAGTGTTTCCTACCTGTGCACGCACGCTGTATTCTTAGTAATAGGAATCCTCCACTTGGAGTCCCATTCCTGCTTGAAGACCCCATCTTGCTCCTGCCACCAAGCATTGCTATCATGATTCTACCAATTCCACCTTTAACTTCAGTAGATTTTTGGAATTTAGATGTTGTTAAGCATCTAAATCCTAAGAAACAGAGTCACTAAATAAGTTTCTTCTGTGAAATAAGTTGCCATCATCATCATAGCCTTTTCCTAGCTGTTTGTGGTTGGCTTTGAAACTCCTCTTCTAACTTTTACCAATCAATCCTATCTGAGGCCCTATCCTTAGTCAGTGAACAAGCATCATATCCCTTCTTACCACCTTGATCTAAGTCCTTTTAGTTATTTCTAACATCCTCTTTTGAGGCCCTTCAACCTCAATCAGTAAAAAAGAAGAAGCAATGCCTCCTAGATGCTCTTGCATTCCAACATTTGTTTTTTTTTTTATAACCGCAGCTTCCCTCTTCTGGCTACCCATATGTATGTGGAGGAATTGGAACCTGTATCAAAAGTTTTTAATATTTCTACTAGTTTGAAACTCAGAGAAGCAAATTATTTCCATTTACTGATATGAAACAACTACCACTTCTTTAGATCTTGGAATGCAATGCAATATGATCAAAGGAACCTTAACCATGAAAATTAGAAAGCCATGTCTCCAAGAAAGAAATATAGACCCTAAAGTTACCAAACACATGATTGAAATCTTAAAAGTTTGAACCTGAAGTGGAGAACTTGAATTCATACCAGCATTTTGACAGTGAACTGTAAATTCTTCTGAAATTTTGCTCTCCCATAACTGCTCTGAAACGACAGTTTATTAAAATTCATATGTTTTTTTTTTTTTGACACATTCTTATCATTTTTCCATAGATATAAAGCTTCCCCAGCAGAAGTTGCTTCGTCTTGCGATGTGACATTTGCCATGCTTGCTGATCCTGAAAGTGCAGTGCGTATTCTGGTTTTACGGTTTTACTTGTATATGTACATTCCTGCATTGATTGCTCAGGCATAACAGTTGTGCACGTTTCTTTTCTTTCAGGTGGATGTTGCATGTGGGAGGATTGGAGCTGCTAGTGGAATGAGTCCTGGAAAAGGGTATTATTTTGTGTTTTGCCCCAATGAAACACTCTTGATTGACAAAACAACTATTTCTTTCTTTCGTCTGCATGATTCACACCACTCATCTACCGGGCCATGCATATATGTTGAACGTGGAATATTGACAGAAAAATTTAAAACATTCAATGTTTTCATCCATGTGTGCCCTACCTGATGAGTTGACCTGCCTAATTCTTGGGCACACGTTGAGGCCCAGCTGATGTACAGATAGGGTTTACAACACTCCAGTTGGCATGCTTAGCCACACATGTAGGGATGTGTGTGGCTTAGCAGAGCTCTTCTAACAAGAACCTAAAATTCACCTGACCACCACATTCTATTTGTGCTTGCTCTGGAGTGCATATTAGTATTCAGTTTTTGCATGATCCATGTCATAAACTGGTTTGCTGCCATTATCAATGAAAGATTAGTAAGATAACAAGCAAACACACTGAAAGGAATTGACTACAATCAAAAGTAGTATTGGTTCTTGGTCAATCTTTCATCTTGGCCGTTGGTTAACTGGTTACTGTTGAAAATTTTGGATTTTCCTGCAGTGCCAATTTTCTACAAACCTTGAACTGGGGCAACTAGGTCGCATGCGACAAGCTGAGCATTTATGAGGTTTTAAATGGATGCCAGCATTTTTGTCAATCTCACAATGAGCCCATCATGTTTGGCATAACCTCCTTCAACCGAAAGGCATCAATCAAGGCTTTGATATCTTTAATGTAGCTTACCTACTAAATATTCATTTTCTTATTATATATTCTTTTATAATGTTTTAACAGCATGGGTATTAATCTGTCTTAATCCATTTTCTCTTTTCGTTGATGAACACGGACAGGTACGTAGATGCTTCCACAGTTGATGGTGCCACTTCTAAATTGATTAGTGAACATATTAGAGCTACAGGGGCATTGTTTTTAGAGGTAAGAGCACAGGTTCCTGTCTTTTGTTTTAGCTCAAGTATTGGGGAGCAGTTGTTTTCATCATTATACTGATATGCTTCTGCAATGTAGGATAGTAGTTTGTCAGAGGATTTCTAATTAGATTGCAAACGATAGTGCTTTTTGAATAGGCTCCCGTTTCTGGCTCCAAAAAGCCTGCAGAAGATGGGCAGCTGATATTTCTAACTGCAGGTAACTATCATTTATGATCCTCACCTGCCAACCTCTCAAGCTGATTGCTTTATTTGCAACATAAAGAATCTTCAAAATTCAAATGCTGAAGTTGAAGATCATGGATAGCATATTCAGATTTCTTGTGGTTCTGTATGAATATGTGTGCAATCATATCGTCAAATCTTCCTATTATTATAGAACTATGCGAAGTTTGGTAAAAAATGTTAGGCCCACGTTTTTGGTGATTGAAATTGTTCAGTACTGACTGGACAGGGAATGCTCCAAAAATGTCCTCCCTTCAGATGATCAGCAACCATCCAACCACTGGTTGTAGAAGAGGAAATTATGGGATGGCCCATCTCATGATTTGGCCTAACGGATCAGTGGTTTGGGTTACTGAAAAGTGGACCATTATGCAATATTGCTGGGTCCAACAGAAAAAAATGGTCTATTCATAATTTTCTTTAATTGAGAAGCTGTGTGGCATAAACAGATCAAGGGGTTCATGAACCTGATGCTATGACTCTATTTTACAGGCGATAAATCTCTATATGAAAGGGTCGCTCCACTCTTAGATATCATGGGGAAGGTTAGCTTATTTTTACCCTTTCAGGCCTTTTTTCTTTTTTGTGCAATGTTTTTTTCCCCTCTTTCTATCAATGTTCTTCTACATGTCCTTGCAGTCAAGATTTTACCTTGGCGATGTTGGTAATGGTGCTGCCATGAAGCTCGTTGTCAACATGATCATGGGAAGGTTCGGGCAAATTCCCTTTTTTACTCATTTTCTTTAAATCAAGATTTTTTTAGCACCATGAAGCTCGTTGTCAACATGATCATGGGAAGGTTCGGGCAAATTCCCTTTTTCACTTGTTTTTTATAAATCAAGATTTTTTTTTAATTGGGTTTCTTGCGTGTCTTGCAAATCATATTTCTGTCGTTGCTTCTCTACAACTTGCAGCATGATGGCTTCTTTTTCTGAAGGGATTCTTCTTAGTGAGAAAGTAGGGCTGGATCCCAATGTTCTTGTTGAGGTATATATTAAAACTCGAAATCCATCTTTGCACACTTCCTTCTCGTTCACATCATTTTCTCATTCAGGGTCCACTGGTGGGGTTTGATTTGGGCATGATCTTTCCTTGCAGGTAGTTTCACAGGGTGCTATAAGTGCACCCATGTTCTTGACCAAAGGTCCTTCAATGGTTCAATCTGCATATCCAACTGCATTTCCCTTAAAGCATCAGCAAAAGGTTTTGCAGTCTCACTATATTTCCACAAGAACCCTGCTATAACAGCACGCGTTAACACATGCCAATGCAGCACACCTGTGACAGATCCAAGCTGCTCAGAAGGCAGGGCCCTGGCCCAAAAATCTGGTGAATCCGCTCATGAGGTAGGCCTAGGCAATACACGTACAAAGGGAAGTGGCTGGTTTAAAAAACTGACCAACAGTCCATATTCAATGTACATTTGTGGCCCACCACATGAGCAGACCGGCTTAATTTTAGGAATGGGTGTCTACATGCTTAATGAGCTGCTCAGATCCAAGTTGCTTTTCAAAAAATGGGAACTGATGTGACCTCTGAAGAGCGAATTTTCTTGTGGCAGGACTTGAGGCTTGCACTGGGATTAGCCGAAACCGTTCTCACAGTCAATTCCAATCGCTGCAGCTGCAAATGAACTGTACAAAGTAGCAAAGTCACACAATCTCGGCGATCAGGACTTCTCAGGCAGTCATTGAAGCATTGAAATCGAAACTCGGCCAATCGGAAGACCACTAGATTCTTTGTTCTGTTGTGGGCCTTGTTTAGAGTTTTCAACCAACTAGCCGTTGGATTTGGTATGCGTGATGGAAATTCTTGATCTGGGTCTTTCATCAAAGCGGCAATGGCTCCTTTTGTGACAGTGTCCTCCCTTTCATTTAATTATTTTCTACTGTTAAGATATAGAGGCATGGTATGACCTTGACCCAAGGATATGGATGGTATCCCATGTTTCCGTTCATATAGGTGGGCCCATGATTCAATGATCTAGATCATTGATATTGTCCTCATCTTGGATGGACCGACATTCCGTTAAATGGTGACCGTCAGATTTCCTATCCTGACCACCAATTTACAGCCCACCAATAATCTGTCTGCCTTGTTTCATGATGTTGATTTCATGGTGAATGCAAAAGTGGGACTCACCATATAAACCGTCCTGATCTCTGAGCTACGGTCCTACCTCTACAAACTGAAAACCTGAGCCTGTATATTCTCAGGTCAGGTTGAAGATCATATGATTACTCTCGTATAAGACGATCATTTCTTCTGACCATAGATTTTCAGGACGGTCAGTTCCTACAAGAGTGGTTGCAGACAACCCATGCAAAAGAAAAGGGGGAAAAAAAAAAAAAAAAAAACTGTGGGATCCACCATAATGTGTGTGACATCACGTCCATCCATCATTTGTGGGAGCTCATGTTAGATCGTGAGCCTAAAAATAAGGCAAATCCAAAATTCAAGTAGGCCACGCCAAAGGAAAAGTGGGGATGGGAATGAAACCTTGGGTCCCACTGAAGTTTTCGATCAGCCTGACATTTGGTTTATCTTTAGCTCTGGGACTCACCTCATGAACAGCTTGGATGTCATATAAACATCACCGTGGACCTAGAAAGTTCTCGATGGTGGGTGTGCCCACTTCAGTTTTTGGATCGGCCTGATCTTCAGGCTGCCCGTCCGAACATGAGCTGGTGCAAATGATGGAGCGAGTGGATGTCGCACACACACACATCACGGTGGGCCCCACATATTTTTGTTGCATGGGCTCCCTACAGCTGTTGTAAGAAATTCCCTCCCAATCTGCAGGCGTCCAAACAGATAGAGATAAGATCGTACGGCTGTGGATAGTGGGGCCCACCAGATGATGACCATAGACCCACCACACACATGCATAGTTTTGGACGGAGCAACTTAATTACGCACGCATAAATGCATGCAAATTGCAGCGCCCGACTTAAGCACCCTGTTTTTATTTTTCTGCCACTTCTGCACAAACATCATTACAGCGATCTCACGAGAAAAAGTTCCAGATGCGGGAGGAGAAATTGAGATGGATTCTCAGCACACGTGCTAAATCTGGGTCGTTCATCAGATGTGTCAATTTTGGACATTCCCCTCCTCAAACAAAATTCAGGCTAGCGCCCTCATCAGTGTCCCACGTGTATGAGAAAAATGGATGGTTGAAGGGTCGGCTGATGGTCTATAGGGACACGTGTGACCCACCTGATGAGTAAGCGAGTGTGGTCCCACCTAATGGATGGCTCGGATCTGGTACCCGTTAGCTCATCAATCGGAGCAAAAGAGATGGGACACGGCTTGAAATGACAGATCTGTGAAGTGTGGATTCCAAACGGTACAACCAATGGGAATCCGTTGACTCCTAAACGTGTAGGTGAGCCATATCGACGATCATAACCGTTCAATTTTGAACCTTGAATTTGAACTTCTGACCCTTTTTCGTTTGGGGTTGTTATTTGATACTCGGGTATCAGGGTTGATACGCAGGCACTCCTAAGTTGTTCATGTGGCATACTTCAACTCAAATTAGACCGCTCAAATTGCGAGGCCCACTTTAGGTAGGTTATCCTTTTAAAATCGGCTTTGATTAAATAATCTTCAACTCTAGTTGATAGCTTCTCTCTTTCTTTTGAACTGTCCCCTTCATGGGGATTGATTGAGCGGCTAAGATAACGGGTTTATCATTCAGGTTTCTTCCCATGAAGCTAGCTCAAATGCTCTCCCCTTCTGCCCCACCATGTGATGATCCAGACCGTCCATCTAAAAGATTTCACCGTACATGGTTCATATTCAGACAAATCGACTTACAGAAAAACGATCCAGAAAAGCAATTTCTAGCTACGCATAAAAGACTATGATCTCCGATCATTGTGACTATTTTCACATTGGATATATGCTAAAGGTACTAGTAAATAAACGGTCTAGATCATCATGTAATGAGGCAGAACTGGTGAGCCTCCAATAGAGAGTGCCTTGCTAACAGACCATAGCGGGGGTTTTGGGGGCGCGAATTGCCTACAACAGTTGTTGCAGGAAGCCCGTGCAGCAAAAATGCTGTGGGGCCCACCGATGACGTGTGAGGCTTCCCCTGGTCCACAATTTGAGCCAGCTCGGACATGAATCCCAACAAAAATTAATAATAATAATAATAATAAAATCCAAAATCATGTGGGCCACACTACAACGAGCAGTGCGGGCCCCACTGCTCTCCACAAATGACGAGGTGCCACGCATCCTATAAGTCTCTTCATCGTCCTGGTGCGGGTAGTACCTAATCTGAATCCCTGCCACTGAAAACTTTTTTGGGCCCACTGAAGTTTTGGGCTGAAATTTAGCTTACTCATGAACGTGTTCGATGGCATATAAACATCTGGTGGACACAACGAAGTTTTATACGGTGGGAGTGACATCTTAACTTTTCCCTGTAGTGTGGCCCACTTCAATTTTTTGATGGACCTTATTTTAGGCTCCCTCTATAACATGAGGTGGCTCAAATGATGGACGAAGTTGATGTCACAAGCACTTCACAGTGGGCCCATCATAGCTTTTTTGTTGCACCAACCCGTCGAGGTTTTGATACGCGACCCGGCGATCCAACGGTGGTCGGCACTTATGGTAATCGTACGGCTGACAGGTACACGTCAGAAAATCATGATACAATACGGCCTTTACCGGGATATGAAACCAGAAATCCCCAGGAGGCCTGTCCTCAAACACGTGTCTCTCCTGCATTGGTCACACGTGCGAAGCAACCCTCTGGCTTCTGATACTCTGCAATCTGCATCCATAGAACGCGGATCAGGTGGCGCTGCCCACACCACCCAAGTGGTGGTGCGTCATGTGTTGGGCGCTGTGGGACCCACCATGATGCATATCTTTAATTTCCACGCTTGTCCATCCCATTCGTTTTCATTTTATTTTAGAGCATAACCTATAAATTAACTAGATCCAAAGCTCAAGTGGACCACACCACATGAAAAGTGGGGACAATGACACCCACCATTGAAACATTCCTACGGCCCACTGTTCTGTTTGTATGCCATCGCAGGTGTTGATAAGGTCACACAGACACCGGATGACCGGAAAACACAAATATCAACTTGATCTAAAACTTTTGTAGACTTTAAAAGGTTTTTAATGGTAGGTATTTAATCTCCACTGTCTGGTCCACTTGAGACATGAAGTTCTTATCTTGTTCATGTTTTGGTTAATGCCCTCAAATGAGCTACCAAATAAACAAAAAAAAAATTATTTTTGGATTAATGCTTTAAAATAAGCCGACAAAATAGACAAACAGCACGGAGGTGGCCGAACAGAGCCTAACACATCAACACAACACGTTTGTGGTGGCATGGCAACGAGAGCAAATTGGCGGTTAGCCTGTTACCTCGTAAATAGCTTAGTAGGTGTTACCCTAACCTTATGAGGCAATCTTGACATACATATTTTACATATCTATACCTATTCATTTGCTTTTTCATCTCATTTAAGGACATGATATCAACCATTACGAAGATTCAAATCTCATGCGGATCCTAGCATTATAAGCAGTGATAATGACATGGACAAAGGGGCTACAGAAATATCAACCTGATCCAACCAGTTGGTAAGGTCACAATAATATGCACGAAGGGGGCATAGAAATATCAACCTGATCCGGAATCAATTTTTAATGATCAATCACCATTGTTTCCTGATGATGTGATGTTGTCTACTTGAGATTTGGATCTGCTTCATTTTTTTGAGCTTTCAAAACAACTGGACGTCGTGAATTTGATGTACATACATCACGGTGGGCCCCACAGTCAGGGATCCACCCACCTCAAGATCAACGAAGCCGCGCCCGTATTCAATTTTCGCCGCCACGTATAAGCAACGATTTTAAGAAAAGCTTATGATACTTATGAAGAGTATGATGGATGATACACATGCACTTAGAAATTACTTTAAAATGGCATAGGTCGCATACAAATATTTCCATCTAGACTGTCCAAATTATGGGTTTCATTCTAGATATATCATGAACAAAAATCCAAGATTACTTGATAATTTTAATATTGGATTTGTGGACTTTAATTGGACGGTTAAAATGCAAGGCATCCAATGGTCACATTTCAACAAAAAAAATTGTCCCCAAGTCGGAGATTTGGATCGTCAAAGAAATCTGACTTTAGGTTCGGTGGGTTTATTGGAGTTGATGCACGCTACGCATAGAAATTCTGGATGCCTGCGTATCAAGTGCCATACGCTGTCAGAGCATTAAATAACTCCCTGAGGATTTCTCTCGGCCGTACACACACACACACACACACACACACACACACATATATATATATATATATATATATATATATATATATATATATATATATATATATATATATATATATATATATATATATCTTGCCACGTGGCAACAATGCAAATGCCACGTCGGAAATACCGAGGGAACCGAGACTCCTAGAAAGACCGATTTGATCTTCTCTTTTCCTTACAATGCCGATTGTGTCCTTATTTTGTAATTTTACGAAATGACCAACTTCTCCCTCATCTATGGAGAAATGGCCAAACAATCCTAAAGCAAGTGAGAAATGCCTCAATCTTAACGGTAGTGGACGAACTTTTTGCGTGCATGGGACATCCAACATTTCACAAAGGTTTGAATACTAATCGCATCCACTCATCAGCAAGACCACACTTGCATTTATTATTTATTAGTGGCTCTACATTACACTGTAATGTGGGTCGCCTGATGAATGGATGGGATTGATTTTTGCACAATTCGGTTCCCATGGTGTGGCCAACATATTTAATGGGATGGATATCACTTGCACATGATAAGTTGAAAGCTATCTGACATTAACTTATCATCCAACTAGCTGGATGTGAGCATTTCTTGCATTAAAAATAGTTCAAAATGCCAATGAAATCATCCGCGGTAGTAACAAATCTCATTCTAGACAATTTCTGGGGAGAGTTTTAGACGTTAAAGGTTTTCTCATAATATTACTGAGAAGATTTCGTTGAAAATATAACATTAAAAGTATTTTTTAAATTACCAAGGCATTTTATTTTTAAAATGTATATATGCTATTTAAAAATTTTAAAATATTCATGTTAATATCATGATCTTTTCATAATAAAATGGTAGAAAATTAAAAACTAACGAGATTTTGAAAGTCTTGTGAGATTAACTCAATGATATCATTCAATTAATATTCCACCAAAACATCATGAGATTTTCAAAATATCAAGCTATATTTTGCACCTGTAAATGCTCCCTTGTGTCTAATAATGTCAAAAACATAATAAAATTCACTTTGTACCATACTAAGTGAGATTGTCTCACATCTCAATCCACACCAAAGGTTTTCAACCATTGGATCTTGTAGCCATGGCCCATCAATGCCTAGCCTTACAATAAGTAAAAAAAATATGCTTATACTGTCTTCTACCAGTATGTGCCGAGCTAAGGCAGCTAAATATTTACTGTTCACCGAGGCTAGTCCATGAAGATAGTGTAACCGCAGGCATTAATGATGTTGTTTATTTTTAACCAAAGATTCTGATATGGTTGCTTATCTATATCTGCCTTCAGGGCTCACAGTGTCGCCTGCCATATCCTGCATGGCCCCAAATAACCATTTCGATGGATAGGGTTTTCAGAAGGTTCATGCGCATGCGTTACATAATTTAAGTGCAACGCGACAAATTAAGAAAAGGTATGGTGGTAAAATTGGCACATGCAATGCACACGAAGAAAGAGGAAGTAGTGGTAAAAGGTGAAAGATGATATGGTAGAGCTGAAAGAACAATAAGCAACGCTTTATCTCCAATACAAGAAGCAAGATTGTAAATCAAAGTCCATTCATCTACTTGGCCCTAGCTTGGAAGACATATATAAAAAGAAACATTTAAATAATATCATCCATCCATTTTCTTTAATTTATCACATCGAATACTTGACAGGGTTTAATGGCCACATGAGAATGATAGATATGTCTACCAAGCATGATTTTTCTAACATAAGCAATTCATTTAGGGCTTGTTTGGATACCACCAAATAAGTTACTTTTTCTACTTATAGTAAGTAGATAAGTAACGTATTTGATATAAGTTTGATTTATGATGTAACTTTTGTTTACTAAAAAAAGTTACTTAGTCACTTCAACTCAATAAGTAGAAACCAAGATAAGCTACTTGTGACGTGAGCAGCTTATCTTAATTAGTAACTTCTGATCGGAGTGTTTGGATTGTAAGTTACTTAAGATGATCATAAACCAATCTTATTTATCTCAATTAAGTTACTTATCTACGACTGTAAGTAGAAAAAATAACTTATTTGATGGTATCCAAATGGGCCCTTATTGCCCCACTTCATAGATGGACCCAATCCCTATCTCACCTTGCAATAGGTAGTGTAAAGGGATGGCCCTATAATAGTTCAAAATATGTCATCTCTAATGCCGAGCTTCATTCAAATTACCTAAATGCTCTTTTTATTACTTAAAAGCCCTTTTCATATCAATGTCATCTTCGATGCTAAGCTTCATAGGCTTTTACCCTTGAAAATTATAGGATAGAGACAATGAAATTTACAAACATGGATTGGAAAGAAGATCTGAATGTTAATGGACTGGGCCTATCCAATCCAAAGCCCAACCACCATTTCTTTTCTAAAATGAAATGAGACAATTCTCCATCCTGGCTTATGGTGACCATAGACGGTGTGGGACCCAAGCTCATGTTGAATCTAAGCATGAGTCCAACCTCTTATCTGTTGGGTCCTTGATTTTACGATGGGCCGTGGGCTAATATCCCGTGTTGGCCCAGTTCACATGTGGGGCCCAAGTTCGTATGTGGTTCAATTAGAATTTGGAAATGTTTTAGGGTTTAGGGGCATTGTAGTAATTTGAGCGAGAATTTGCTTTCCAGAGGAAGCTTTCATTTTACCAAAAACAGCCAACCGACAAGTCTCGTCTGTACCTCAGCAGTTACTCTCCAAATTCCCGCCATTTCTGCTTCATGACAGCCTCTGCCTGCCACGTCAGCCGGGCCAGAATCGCCCTATTCATCCTACGTGTCAGGCTGCCCGTGCCACGCTGGCAAACCCCTCCCTATAAATAGGCCTCCTCCATCTCATTCTTTACGCATTCCTCTCTCTCCCTCTCTCACTATCACTCTCTCTCTCTCTCTCTGAGAAATGGAAGGAGATGCCGGAAAGGCCATGGAAACTCAGGGCGTTGCTGAGAAACTGCCGGTGGTGTCTGAATCTGACATCTGGATGGATGAGCTGGCGGATTTCGAAATCGAGGAGAAGATGGTGGAGGAGCTGATGAAGCTGCTAGAGGATGAGATAGTGGCTCCGCATTCTCCTGATCCTGCATTGGCTACTATCAATGGTGGAAATGAGGAGAAGTGCGGGCCCACAATGTCTGAATCAGGTTCTTCCGTGATGGCGAACGTCGACATGGGTGGGGTCAGCATCTCAGACCTGCTGGGGCCCACCGTCTTCCCCGACGGAACGGATGGGGGTGATACCACAGCGGGGAACGGGACTGTTGGATTTGGAGATGGAGGATCTTCTGTGGGAGCTGAGCGATGCTTCTGGAGGTGCTAACGTGGCGGGGAACGATGATGAGTGGCTGGAACATGTCCTTGGTGGGCCCGGCTTTGGGTTCGAGCCTGAAGAGGGTTTTGGGTTTTAGGTCGTGGGTAGAGAAGGGAGAGAGAGGGGCGTTGTAGTCTTTTTTCTTTTTTCTTTTTAGTTTTAGGTTTCTTTTTCTGTTTTTTTGGTGGGAAGTTTGTATAGTTTTGTAGTTTTTGAAATAAAATGATAGGGGTATTTTCGTCTATTTATTTCTCCTTCTTTTTCTTCTTATAGACGAGAATCAAGGTGTTGGCCAGGTCCCACAAATTGGACAGTTGAGATTGATGCTTTATCCCTGCATGTGCCGGTGGTGCTGCATGATGTGACGGCAGTGTTTTGGATTTTATCAATACTGAAGGCTTGCTGCTTCCACGCGCGTGTAGAGCCATACAAATCCACATGCACACGTACAAATATAAGATACGTGTGTGAGATCTGAGCTTTCCATGAGGTTGGAAATAATGTTTAGATCTTTAAATTAAAAATGGGACAATTTCACTTGTTAAGTGGGCCACAATCTATTAAGTAAATTTACGATTAAAATATTTTTCAGTCATTTATTTGTTTTATATGATATGTTATTTACTTAATTAAGGTCGGAATGACCTGATTTTTACTCCAGGAGATCCAAACGGTGTATTGGACCTGATGCAAAACTCAGATCTCGCACAATGTCCCGTTGTGACCCACGCACCCGCTTGCGGATGTGCTTGGTTCCCACGCGCGCGCAGAATTAGTAAACATTATATGCATGAGGTTTGTGTGAAGCCCTGTCCATGCGAACCCTGGCACACGTGTTAATATGAACCTGGCACAAGATAAGAGTACCCTCGTCTAGATGGAAATAATGATTTTATCTCGTGCCGTAAAAATCCTAGCCGTTCATATCTCATGTGGGCCCCAACCACAATTTATAGTCACGGTTTTAAATGGCCTGCTTTTGGGGCAGATGATCTGATTCGTTTCGAGTCTTTTTCTATATTTTGCTGGCTTTACACCTGATGAAAAGCTGAGATATCACACACGTGATAGGCAGGGTTCCCATGCGCACCTGGGCACACGCACGGTGCAAGATAAAAACCCTCGTCTGGTTCGAAATAATGATTCTATCTCATGCCTTAAAAATCATAGCCTTTCATATCTTAAGTGGGCCCCAATGCACAACTTAAAATCACGGTTTAGATCAACCGGAATGGCGTGCTCTTGGGGGCAAAAGATAATCTAAACAGTAATGCCTGCTTTTTTTTTTGTTAAGTCTTTTTCTATATTTTTCTGGTGCTACACCTGATGAAAAGCTGAGATATTGCACACGTGTGATATGCAGGGCTCCCACGCATGTCTGGGCACATGCACGGTGCAACATAAGACCCTCTTCCGGTTAGAAATAATGATTCTATCTCATGGCTTAAAAATCATAGCTTTTCATATCTCAGGTGGGCCCCAATGGACAACTTAAAATCAAGGTTTAAATAAACCGTAATGGCCCACTTTTGGGGCAGAAGATCTAACACAGTAATACGCGATTACTTTCGGTTTCTGTGTTTTTCTGGCATTACAATTTACACCTGATGAAAAGCTAAGATATCGCATCGCACACGTGATAAGCACGGCACCCACGCACGTATGAAGCTCAATACAAGCCGGGCTCGGGTCTGAAAAATCAGACTTTTAATAAAGATGGCCCGAAGGCCCGGCCCGAAACAGTTCAAACTCCGGGCCGAGACCTATCCGGCCAGGCCCGTTGACAGCCTGAGTCGTAAACATAAAATATCTGATGTGACACCTATCCTATGCTGTTCGTGGACGGTCGATGAAGAAGTTCATCTGTGGGGAGCCGATAAGGTGCCGCCCCGGCCCCACCCAACACGGTGGGGCCCACCTTGATGTATGTATTTTATATCCAAGATCTGGCTTACCCTAACCGTGTGGGGCCTAAATTGGTGTATTTGTTGTATATCTAGGCTGTTAATATGTTTTTTCCATCTCATTTTAGGACATGTTGCCAAAACCTAGTGAAGATCCGAATCATAGGTGGACCATACCACTAGAAACAGTGATGAATGACCATTAAAAATGTTTTGTGGGGCACAAAAGTTTTGGATCAAGCTGAACTTTGTATTTTCCCTTTATCCAAATCTTCTTGACATTATCAACGGATTGGATAGAAAATAAACATTATGAAAACCTTACGATGCGCCCTTTGGAATTTTTAATGGCGAGCACTCAACCACCAATGTTTCCTGTAGTGTGGTCCGCTTGATATTTGGATCTGCTTATTTTTGGAACGCATCTTAAAATGAGCTGGAGAAATAGCTGGACGGCATGGATAAACTAAAAAAAAAAAAACAAAGGTGGGTTCCATGGTGTTACCCGCGTAACACCTAATCCCCTGTACATCCACGTTGTCCAGATATGAAACAGATCCAAATCTCAGGTGGAGCGGACCGTTAGGAAACGGACAATCGTTTTGAATCAAGCTGATATTTGTTTTTTCTCACCACCAAGTTTGGATCGCAAATACTTATTATGGGTCATAAAAGTTTTGTATCAAGCTGATATTTACTTTTTCCATCATACAGATTGGATGGCAAATAATCATTTCAGTGGGAATTCAATCATAGCTGTTCCCTCTTAGATTTGGATTTGTTTCTTTTTTAGGGTTCATGCCCTAAAATGAGCTGGCATACTGGATGTACGGGATGGATATACAATACATACATCAAGGTGAGCCCCACGATCAGGGCCGAACCTAATCTGCTCCCATCTGGTAGCCCTATGATCCCTCCTTGTGTTCGATCAGACCATCTCTAACATGATTGATCCTGGAAGTTTTTAACGGTGGAGCGGTCAATCACCACTGTTTCCTAAAGTATAGTCCACCTGAGATTTGGATCTGATTCATTTTTCGGCTCATGCCATAAAATGATCTGAAAAAAACGGATGGACGGTGTTGATATACATCAAGGTGGGGTCCACGCTAAGGACCGTACCTTCTTGGGTGATGCCGGGCCGCGCTTAATCCTCTCCCGGAGTGTTTTTTTCACCCCATACTGCATCTTAGAAGATGATCTGAACCGTTCATCTTCTGGATTCTATGCTACAGAGGCCATCCTAGTAAACGTTGGTTGAAAATGGATTGAAAACACACCAAGTGGACCACCTTTATCTTTCCGGAGTAGAATCTACAAGGTGAATCCACATGATGGACGGCTTTAATATTTCACTTGTGTGCGACTGGCATTTCGTGGGAAGTTAAATAAAAAATAATAAAAATAAATAAAAGCCCACGTTGGCGTCACACATATGCCAGCATGGCATGATAGATCTAAGTTCTGATCATCCATCTGAACGGGGATCGATGCCTAGCCCAAAAAACCCGGTTGGTCAACTAGTCAGGTGGGCCAGTGTTTGCAAAACAAATGTATGGCTCTGAAAATACTTGGGCTGAAGTTTTCTAATCCATCCACCTATTTACAATATCAAGGCCACATGCTGACTGGATCAGATTTTACTTTTGTAAATATATATATATATATATATATATATATATATATATATATATGATATATATATAAGATTGGACTAACATGATTGATGGATTAGATCTCGCAGTATGTCCATGCTGGCACTCGTGTGACGTGTGAGCTTTATTGCACACACGTGTGCATTTATAAAAAGCTCTCACATGCATCGGAGGTGCTTCTTTAGGGAAAACATTACACAGATGCCCTCATACAAGTTTTTCCTCTTTAGAAATAATAAAAGCCAAGACTTGTGGGGTCCACATGATATGTGTATAATATCCAAGCCATCCAACATATGCAACCCACCATAATGATCGCACAAACAGAAAATGAGGCTGATCAAATCATCAATGGGATACGCATTAATTTAGATATTTTGAGTGGTGTATGTTGGTTTTTATGGATTGGCCCACCTTATGATCAGATCCTCCATAATTTTTATTAACCTAATAATTATGTTGATCTGCATCTGTTGGATGGGTCAGATGCCAGACACATACAACTGGGCCACACAATTCTAGATTCTCCACTTTGTAAAGATTAAAAAAAAATAATAATAATTAATAAGGGTGGCATTGTAATTTCCCATCTAAAAAAGCACTATCCGGAAATATCAGTTCCCAGAGGCACTATTTGGTAAAATCTGATGCATTAAATGGTAAAAATCCCAATTACGATTATGGGAGACATTGGACGGTTAAAAATGGAAAAAGATAAGTCCAATGGGGGTGTTTGGACAAACGAGTATCCATAAATCAGAGGTTATGATTGCTCAACCAATCTGATTTTGGGACTGACTCAGAGACAATGAGTTCTCCACTATTTAACCAGTTTTAAATTGAATTAATGCATGATGCCATGGGAGCGGATAAGGTTCGCCCCGGCCACACCCAAGACGGTGCGGCCCTTACCGTTGGGCCCACCTTGATGTATGTATTCTATATCCACACAGTCCATCCGTTTGGCCAGATCATTTTAGGGCATGAGCCCATAAATAAAGAAGATTCAATTCTCAAGTGGACCATACCATAGCAAACCGTGGTGATTGACCATTAACAGGCCGCATAAGTTTTGGATAGCTAATAAGTTTATTTACAAAACATTACGGTGGGTCCTGGGAAGTTTTTAATGGTGATCAAATAAACATTACGGTGGGACCTAGAAAATTTTTAATGGTAGTATGTTCCACCTGAGAATTGGATCTGCTTTTTTTTTTTTTTTTTTCTTCTCATGCTGTAAAATGACCTGGCAAAACGGACGGCATGGATATAGAATACATACATCAAAGTGGGCCCACGGAAAGGACCACACCTAATCCACTCCCGCCGCTTATGAGGGCCTGTAACAGAGACTTATAGATGATCAAAAGCATGCAATTAAGTCTAATCTAAGAAAATCTTAGGGCATCCTCAAGCTACGGCAAGTCCCATCATATAAATGGTTTGGATCAGTGACACATGACCCGGATCCAAACATCTTTATAATGCACATGCAGTGATTCGAAACCGCACAAAAAATGTCTTTAAAACATCCATTCTATTTGTATAATGTTGGCTTTGATGATTGAACTGGGCCCACCCGGCTCATTAGCACCAGCTAAGACATGACATGTAAGTGGCCCATGTACACACCTCACATGTCAAAATCGCCCTTGTGAAAGCAATCTATCAAATCCATCCATCAGGTGGACCCGACCACGCAAAGGCCCTTATATTACCCAGAGTGGATATGGACCAGCCCCAAACCCGACTCAAAACCAAGGTTCAAATACCCCAAATGCGAGTACCTGGACCCAACAGGATGAGGGTCCTCAAAAACGTGTCCTGGACCCAACAAGATCAGAGGCTGATCAGCCCTGGTTTGGATATAGGAGCTGAGGTGTACACGAGCCAAATCGAATCTTGCTTTGCCAAGCTCAGCTCAGCTCGTCCAGCAAAGTGGCTGGGCTTGAGCTCGGCTCAACTTGATCATCGGAGCCCAACTGGACAGCTCGGCTTGGTTTGGACGAGCTTTCGAGCCGAGCTCAAGCTTTTGAGCCTAAATTCGAGCTTTCAAACATGGATGGTCGAAGGGGCAGCTCTGCCTGTCTAGTCATCTGGGAACTGGGCGTTCATTGGGGGGGGGGATGAGAGAAAGCCAAGTAGGTTTGGCCGGGCGACAAGGGGAGGGAACAAAAATAAGAGAGAGAGAGAGAGAGAGAGAGAGAGAGAGAGAGAGTGTGGAAGCCGGACAGCCAAAGGGGGTCACTGGTAAGGCCAGGCAAGGCGGGACAGTGACTAGGGTTTGATGGAGGGCAGGCAAGGGCGCTTAAATGAAAAAAGAAATTAAGTTCAGCGTGAGGGCGCTCCATTCTATAAAAAAATTGTTTTATAGAAAAACAAACTGAACCTATCCGAGCTTGGTTTGAGCTAAACCGAGCCGAGCTTGAGCTTGGCTCAAATTTTCAACGGCTCAGCTTGGCTTGATCCACCCTACGAATCAATCCAAACCAAGCTTTTTCAAGCCGAGTAGAGTGGCTCGGTTTGTGTACAGCTCTAGACCTGACCCAAATCCCACCCGTTGACCGTCTGTATAGACGATTTCCTCTCCAGGACAATAATTGCTGCATCCAAACGGGCCCAAGGTCCCCACATTTGTGAGGGCCCTTCAAATGGCATCCTTCCAATCCTTTCTCCAACTTTAAAAAGGTTGTAGCCGGAGAACCTCGGTTGCTTAAAAAAACACATTTCGGGTGCAAGATTGATGACCCCATTCCATGGTTGAAGATGTTTCTCAATGGGGATGTGGCAGGTCACATTGGTCACCTTCATTGCCAAGCATCCATTTTTCTCGTGGCACGTGGGCCACCTGATGGGTAGACACTGACTTTTGGGCTAGGGTTCAGGGTCGCCCCACCTGATGAGTGGCCCAGATGCTGTACACATGCGACATTAGCATGTGCCACAATATGCCTCATGAATCTCTCATGCAAACATAACCTCAGCATTTCTCATCAACTACAAAGGTTTAACTATATTCTTAGGCTTTAGAGCTTAAAACACCGGTTCAACATAAATCAACAAGGAGCTTTGCTATGCCCACACGCATGTACAAGTCAGCTAGTAGATGTTACTGTCCAAGATAAAGGTGGTCCATTGAGTAGGTAGGCCATGATATTAGAAATAAGTTGATGGGGTAGAAAACTTAAGCTGATATTTTCACAACCATACATTTGTTCAGCTCCTTGTGGCCCATCTAACTAGCAGACTGAATTGATTCTTGGGATGGGGAATCTACAGTGGTTTCCTCCTGATCAATGGCTTGGATATTGCCCCCGTCCACTGCAGTGGCATGTGGTAGCACAAGCATTAGCAACTTGTAAACGCATGTGGGCTTAGTGAAGTTCATCAAAGAGACCATAGATTGGTAGTCCACGAGAACTATAGTTCTCTTGCCCTCAATACCTCCCAATCGTAGTCGACGCTTTCACAGAGGACTGTAGATTGCAGACTGTCAATCATTTTCCTAAAATCCAAATTGCCCCCACAAACTGGCCTTTGTAAAGCAAACATCTAATTGCACTCCGGAGAAGAAACTATTTGTAATGGTTCAGAAGCAATAATCTTACCGGAATGAAACAAAGGGTCTCTCCCACATTTCTTAAAAACAGGCAGAAGTTTTTAGACGGCTAATAATTATCAAAAATCGTCTCTCTCATGCAAAAGTATGGGCTTGATCAGCATTGATTTAGTTGCAAATCTATTTTGGGCAGACCAGAGATCAAACATAGACACCGGTAGCGAGGAGCAAGAATAAGGATCCAAAACCCTGCAATAGGCAGACCAACTTCCACATTAGGAACAGGCTAGACAGATCTCTTGGGCATGTTGAATTTTCTGTGCTATGGCTAACAGAATTAGTAAAGTCATGCTAATGTACCAGGAAAATAGATGCCACGGCCCCAGTCGTAAGCTCTTTTGACATGCTACGGTTTCGCCTCGATGAAGTAGCTTCATAGCTGCAAAACACCACAGGATGGAAGGATGAGAAAGTGATTGATCATCATGCTCCTTGTGATAAGTTCCCTCCTATTTAAGGGCCTCTTGGGATGTGCAGCAATTCCTATTGTATTATATAGGATGGACTTCGTTACATTTCGAGTGGGAGATGAAAAGAAACTGATTGGAAAAAAGCACCCTTTTTTATGTGACGTTTTGGTGAAACCACATGTACCAGTTATTCTGATGAACATTCCAAAGTAGTCGGAATGTTTCCCCATCCCAAACAAGCCCAAATCTATTATTCATTGTGAAAGGGGAACTGATACCAATGCCACCCCTGATTGACACTGGCACCCTCGTCTTTCTGATTTTGGTATTGCAGTCATGTCAAAGGTATCCAATAGTACAACTTTGCATTATTGTAGGCTAGTAACAAGAGCAGGTGTAAATAGTGGCCCATGCATGAAAATAGTTTTTCTTTTCTTTTTCCTCTGTAAGATAAAACTGTATAAATCAATCTCAAAAAAAAGAAAAAGAAAAAAAAGAAGATAAAAGTGTATAATAACAATAGAGAAGCGTACAATAAGGAAGAGAACGGAAACTACTATTATTACGGCACCCATTCTACGCCCTCTGCAGAGCTGTATTTGAGCCAATCATTGTCATCTTCAAGTATCCGCTGGATGCAACCTGGGGCACTTTCATTTACAATTTTGTTTCAGAAAGTTGGTCTCAATGCAATCACAGTGTGGACATTGGTGATCAGGGAAAATAGGAGGATTTTGAAGCAGGAACCTGTAATAGGATTTTGATATTTTGGAATGAGACTGATACCTTAGAGGATCCATGCGACTGAGACTGTAAAAGCCATTGCAATGAGTCTTTCTCAATGTTTACCAAACTCTCCTAGCCACACCTCATCAATTCTGGTAATGATGCTGGTTTCGTCATTCATAGGATGAAATCTTTTGTAGCTAGTGGGCTTCTTGTATTGCATTCTTTAAAGATTATTTTGCTTTTTGCTTGATAGGGTTGTAAGCTTTTGGGCACCATCTCAAGAAGTTCCCCCTTCTCAACTGGAAGGAGGTTTGCAGGCTGGTATCAGATGCTTGGATCTGGTCAATGATGCATTACTGGGTATGTGGATATGGAGGTTTGACCTTGAAAACTTCAGCCAATGGAGGTCTGATATTGCTGCTACATATGGTCTTCACTCAGGTGGTTGGAAAACCAAATCTTCTTCTCTCTATTGTTGTTCTTTTTCTATGGAAAGGTGTTGTTAAACTATCCTATAAAGTCTTGTCGAAACTTAGGTTTGTCCTTGGGAAAGGTGATCAAATCAAATTCTGGGCAGACGCCTGGTGTGGGCCTTCCCCCCTCAAATCCACCTTCCCATCCCTTGCTTCCCTAGGCTCTGTTAAGGATATTTTGGTGATAAATTGTTTCTCGGGACCGGTGAAAATGGTGTTTGGATCCCTGTGCTTCAAGAGAACCTATTTGACGAGGAACTATTGGACCTTTTCTCTTCTCTCACGATTGCAAGGTCTTTCTCCTTTTCCTGGTGAGGAGAACACCCTTTGCTGGTAATGCAGGGGCATTCTCACACCGGGCTTGTGGCTTGTGTGATGTGGGGGCACACTCGGGGTGGGAGGCCCATGTGACGCGAGTGGCTCATGTGATGTGGGCCCCACTCATGAGGCGGGTGGCTAAGTGTGATGCGAACCCATGTGATGTGGGGCCCACATAGGAGGGTTCAGCTGAGGGCCTGACTTGTGTGAAGCAGGAGCCTGGGCTATGAGATAAAGGGATTGATTTGCCACGCTCTATCAGTTTGAGCTTTTAGAGCAAGTGGTTAGTTGTCCTGCGTCAAAGTGGTATCAGAGTGGGAGGTCTCGTGTTTGAGACTCCTCATCGGGGGTGATTAATGCAGGGGCATTTTCACACCAGGCTCGAGTACAGGTGGCCTCTGTGATGCGGGGGCACACTCGGGGTGGACGGCCCGTGTGAGGCGGGTGGCTAGTGTGATGCGAAACCATGTGATGTGGGGCCCACGTAGAAGGGTTCAGCCAAGGGTCTGGCCTGTGTGAAGCAGGAGCCTGGGCTATGAGATAAAGAGATTGATTCGCCACGGTCTATAAGTTCAAGCTTTTAGAGCAAGTGGTTAGTTGTCCAGCGTCACCTAGAACCTGTCGAGCTCGGGTGTCTTCTCAATAAAAAAATTTTACAATCATCTCTCTTCGGTCGTCTCGTCAGGAGCCATCAGCCATACAAGGATGAGCTGGTACTATGGAGCCCTTCTGAAGGTGGCAGCCTTTTCTTGGCTCCTTGGAAAAATCATATTGTCACCATCAATATCCTCCGAAAAAGGGGCATGGTCTTGCCCAATGCTTGTAAGCCTTTGTCTCCAAGACGAAGAATCTGTCAATGATCTCTTAACTCACTGTTGCTTATCTGCGAAGATCTGGAGTCGAGTGATGCAGAAGGCTAGGGTGTCTTGGATAATGCCAGAAGACGGGGAAGGCGAGGGGCTTCTTGGTAGAAAGAAATGGCGAATCATGTTTCTTGCAGTCAGTGTTCGAAGTTTCGATATTGCTACAAGTTTCACTAGACGGCGATACAGAAACAATATCGATATCACCGATAATATCGCTGAATAACTGGAAATGCGGGGAAAATGGGAAAAGCAATGGAATTTTTCATTGAAACTTCAGGAGATGATAAAATACACATATTTACATATTTAGGAGTACAAAAATTGCAAAAGGAATGCATACATAATAGGTTTCTATTTAATAGGGGCTTAAAAGCATGTGCTGCTATAAGAAATCAATCCAACCATCTCATCCATCCCATCTATCCATACAACATCTGACCTTCTATCCAAACATTCATTGATATTTCAAAATATCAGCAACACATGATATTTTCAAACAAATCGTTAACAACTTAAAAGAAAACTAAAGATTATGGTCTCGTTATTGTCGTGTTGCGATAATGATAATATCGTGATATTATCAATATTATCGTCGACAAATTGAACGCTGCATAAAACCATGAGCCCATAAAAAGTATGAAATGAGATTTTTTTTAATACACAGATTTTTGGCGTATTAATACATTGGCGATATTATTGAAATATTGTAGATACATTGACGATACAAGTGACACTTGGAATTTACATAGTAAAAAATATTGGCGATACATCAGTCGATATCAATGCATTGACAGTAGAAACAACGCCTGAAATTTACACAATTGAAAATATTGACGATATCGATACATTTGCGATATTTAGTGATACATCTCCGATACTAGAATTTTTTATACTATCAGTGTTATCGGTATCGCTACCGGTGTTATCGGTATCGCTAAGCTAGAAATAGAGATCATATCGGGGATATTTCGATAATATCGGAGATAATTCAAACATTGCTTGCAGTCCTTTGGTCCATCTACCTTGAGAAAAATGATCAGTGTTTCAGTAACCCGAGAATCTCTACGGTCAGGGTCTTCAGCAAAGTGTTGAGCCTATTTAAGGACTAGGCAACTTAGTCATTCAGTGTTTTCTGGGGGTGTAGCCAACTATGAGGCTAGTGGTTGTGTAGTTTTGATTTTCTTTTCTTCTGTTTCCTTTTTTTTTTTTTTTTTTTGTTCTGTTTTCCTTCCTTTGTTTGTTTCGTTTGATAAAATTTAATCTTTCTAAAAAGCTCTTGGGCGCACCATCTTAATAAAATTCCCTTTATCTTTCAATTATATATATATATATATATATATATATATATATATATATATATATATATATATATATGCAGAGAGAGAGGCAGGCAAATTAAGGAAGGAAATTGTTTCCTTTTGCCATGGTCCACCAAAGTTCTGGATCAGAGTAAATGTTGGGCCCTAGGGGTTTTTTAGGGTGCTGCATCACGTGGACAGTTCAAATTTTGGTCTTGTGAGAACTATGCACAGGTGAGCATTCCTATATATATATATATATATATATATATATATATATATATATATATATATATATATATATATATATATATATATATATATATATATATTAGCAACAGTGAAGCACCACCCCTTCTCCCGTTTTCCAAGTACAAACTTGCTCCTTCCATTTTTCTACTCAACTCTCCTGGAACTCTCTCCCTTTCTACCAATGGCTTACACTCCTCTACAGCCGGTTTGGGAGCCATGTGAGGGAAAGCTCGCATTTATTTTTCTTTTTCTTTACGTGGAGGAGCTGTTTGCAATGGCTCACAATCCCTATGACACTGTTAATATTGGTTCCTCTTACATGTTCACTAAGACACCTCAAGTCAACTATCCCCACTATAATCATCCGATACGACTCAATTATGTCTTAGTTGTACTAATTCCAGTCCACAACAAAACAAGTCACGTGACCCTTTTTGGTCGCCAAGTGAGTCCCACTTTGAAGCCACTACTTCAATCCATGTTAGTAATTAATAATCAATATCAATTCAGGCATGTCAGAGACCCATCTGGCTCATGGCGCACCTAGCAGGTGTTGGATAAAGCTTTGCATTTAGTGGCAAACACACCCCCTCACTTGTTGAGAAGCATTGTTGTTTAACTTTGCATCCATTTGCTGCTAGATTTGCTACACCTCAGGCAGATGGTTTTTCAAATAGCAAACCACTTTATTGAGATTACTAACTGTTCAACACGTTTTCTTCAAATAGAAGCATGACTTCAAAGCTTTACTCGCTGAGGGTGGGATTTTGAAGCAAACCCTAAAAGGGGATGCAAATGGATTAAAGAAAAGAAGAAAAAGATTGTAGGAACGAACCCTAATAATCCTCTGGCCTAATGCTAGAGATCATAAAAAACCCCTCCTCAAATCTTCTAGAAAGAAACATGAAAAGTGAATTTTTATTCCATAATCATAATAATGCTTTACACGTCCTTAACATAGCCTTATATAGGCTTAAACTAAATAGAGAAGCCCTAATAACAAAAAATAACCAAACTACTCCCGAATCCCGTCACTACCACATGGGCCTTATGGAGCCATAACTCACTTAAACGACCTCAGCATTGCATGATCTTGGGCTTGTTTGAAAGCTAACTCAATGGATCATCAAACAAGACCAATTTCACACCATTTGGCCATAGTTTGGTGCCCCCAAAAGCACCTCGCCAAAATAGTGACGAAATGCAAGGGGAATTTATTAGACACCCAATCTAACCCTAATAACTAACAAAAACAAATAAATCCTAGAAATAAATAAACCTAACCCCCGATAACTAACTAAAATATATATAATCCTAGAATAGTGACCATCAAAATCATCCTCTCGGTCCCACAATGTAGTATGACCATTGATCTCATCTGATTGATCATCAAACCACGGATCTTGCTTAGATCATCAATCAAAAAAATTTTGAATGGTTGGTGGAGCACATTCCTTGCTTTAATCCCTAAGATCGAAGGCATGATATGCCTTAAAGACTTCCGTCCTACCAGTTTGATAGGCGGCCCATATAAGATTGTTGCTAAAATTCTTAGCCAACTTCTACACTGTGTTATTCCGAGGGTAGTGTCCCCTTTTCAAATGCCTTTGTCCAAGGGAGATAGATCCTTGATAGTATCCTTATAGCTCATGAATGTCTTCATTCGTGTTTTAGATTAGGCAGGCTGAGAATTATGTGCAAACTGGATCTTGAAAAGGCCAATGATCATGTTGAATGGGTTTTCCTGAATTATATGCTTGGTCAAATGGGATTCAGAGATAAATGGAGATCCTGGATGCAATCTTGTGTTTCATCTGCATCCTCCTTTGTTTTATTCAATGGCTCTCCCTTTGGTTATTTCAAAGCCTCTCGTGGATTGCAAAAGGGAGACCCTTTATCTCCTTTCCTTTCATCCTTATATCTCATAAGCTTTTAATTGTATGCTTTCTAGGGGTCAAGATATTAGTCTTTTCCAGGGCCTTTAGATTGAGAATTATCTGAACCACATTTGTCATCTTCAGTTTGCTGACGACATCCTGCTATTTTGTGAGACTATCCATGATTGATCTATTGAGTACGGCAATTTGCTGCTTTCAGTTCAAATCTAGGTTTAAGATCAATTTGTCTAAAAGCAACCTTTTCGATCTTAACATCTCCTCTGACCTTGAAGTCTCTTTAGCTGAGGCCCTACGATGTGGGGTAGGATCTTTTCCTACCTCCGTGCATTAGCAAGTCACCGTTGCATGTGTGGGACAAAGTTGTCAAACACATGGAACGTAAGTTGTCACCGTGGAAAAGTCAATTTCTATCTTTGAGTAGTAAAATTGCCCTGATCAAATCCATCCTTTCTAATCTTCATGTTTTCTTCATGTCCCTCTTTCACTGCCCTAAGTCGATTATTTGTCATCTTGACAAGTTTCACGAGGATGTTTTATGGCAGGGTGACGCTTCCTCCAGGAAATTTCCTCTCATGAATTGGAAATCGATCTGCTACTCTATTTTAAAAGGGGGTGTTGGTATTAAAGATTTGGAATCTGTCAACATAGCCCTGCTAGGAAATGGGCTTGGGTTTGCTCTAGAGGATAGCCTCTGGAGAAGTGTTACCTCGGCTAGATATGGGATTTTTGCCTATGGGTGGTGGACAAAGACTTCCTGTCCATAGATCTTCCAACATTTGGAGAGGAATTACCGAAGTGGCACCTGAAGTTTTTTCTAATCTCAAATTTTCCCTTGGAGATGAGTTTGGGATCAATTTCTAGTCTGATACCTGATGTGGTGACTCCCCCCTTGCTCAGGATTTTCCAGCACTTCGCACTATTTGCTCCTTGTGTGACATCTCTATTGCGGAGTGCTTCTATGGGGAAGGAGAGTTAGGTGTGAGGAATCTTTTAGATTTATAATTTCAAGATCTTACTAATCTTTTACTTCGTTTACAGAATTTCTAACCTTTGTCTAGAGATGCTAACTCGAGGGTTTGAAATCTAGCTTCGTCAGGGGTCCTCTCGGTGCAGTCCTTCTATAAATCGATCTCTTCTAGACCTTCGGCATCTCCTTCTCGCATGGGACAGATCTGGTCCTATGGCGCTCCTCCGAAGGTGACCTGCGTTCGCATGGCTTCTCGGTCAAATCCGAGTTCTAATTATTGCCAATTTGAGAAAACGTGGAATGCGTCTTGTGAATGTTTGTTTGCTCTGTTTGAAAGAGGCAGAGTCTGTTAACCACCTCTTCATCCATTGTGTGTTCTCTTCGGATGTCTGGCACAAGACCTTTCAGCATGCAGGTGTTTCTTCGATCATGTCGGAGACTATTGAAGTTCTATTTCACTCTTGGCATGCTTATCCTAGAGGAAGAACCAAAAAGAGGAAGTGGAGAATTCTCCTTCTCACGATCCTTTGGGAAATTTAGAACGAGAGGAATTCTCGATGCTTCAAGAATAAGAGCATTTCTTCAGCTAGGGTGTTCAACAGGGTCCTTTTTGGAGACTGGGCCCCATAATCCTTTAAGGTGCTTCTTATTGCTGATCTTGGGTATACCAGCCGTGGGCCTAGCAATGTTGTCTTTTAGTCCTTTGTATGCCTTTTTTTCCTTCCTGCGTTTCTTTTTTCTGTCTTTCTTTTTCTTTTTCTTTCCTTTAGTTTTGTTCTGTTCCTTTCTTCTTTCTGCTTCAATAAAATCTTCACCTTTCAAAAAAAAAAAAAATTGAATGGTTGGATTCTTTAAATCTTGATCAATTGGCCCATGCAGCCATTTGATTACATCATATTTCATCTCTGCAATCCCATGAATCAGAAATCATGCTCCTCTAAGTAAGCTCCTAGACTACCTATCGTTTTGGGTACTTCAGTTGACGAGATCACATCCTATTGCACTTGGAGGGCATGAAAAATGCAGACAATCGCATCAACCTGTTGGACCTTAGTTACAACAACATCTAAAAAGCCAAAAGGGATTGGACCCACTTGGAGGGTGTGACAAATGCAGACAATCACATTCAACTGCTAAGTGATTAGAAGCTAATTAATACAATTGAAAAGTCAAAGGTGAGAAAGGGCAAAAGGAGAAGGGTTTTGAAGAGCTTTCTGATCTGTTTATCAGAGAATTTTGAAATCCATTCCTGTACAAAGATTCATTTTCGCATTCAAGGTGCTTGAACCAAAATTACGACCATTAAGTTCTCAGACAACATTGACAGCGCAAACTACAAAGGGTAGGAAAGCATCAAATAGTAAGACGAATGCTTGTGTTTTGATCAAGTCTACTGTAGGATGCAACACTCCTCCGAGGGATGAACATTACAAATTAATAGGCGGAGATTGTCAAGGGCCTGTTACCCTAGCTGGTTGATGCCTTGGCATTTCAAACAGCAGGTCCCAGGTTCAAGACATACTAACTGCACCAGTGGGTGCATTGTGTGATTGACAGTGTGAGTGCGTTGTGCAACTAACAGGGTGGGTGCGTTGCATGACTAACAGAATAAAGATTCACTTTTCAAAAACAAAAAAAAAAAGGGGCAGAGATTGGTTTTGAAACAATCCAAGTGCACTAATCATGTCTTCTGTATTTGTTCGCCCAGGGAATGTCTTCATCCTAGGTATTTAGCCTTTAGGAATGGCATTTGAGATGCTATAATAGTTTTTTTTATTATTATTGTCCTTCTTTTTTTCTTTTTCCTTTTTTTGTTGGGGGGGGTGGGATGAATTGGTCATCATTTCCAAAAGGTCACTTGCAGCCCCAATAATTAAGGAGATCTAGACCATGATGGAGACAATAAGGTGTTATTTGGCCATATTGGTCCTTAAAAGTTACAAACAGAACTATATCAAAAGATATTTTTTTTAATGACAGAACTATATCAAAAGTAGGTCCAAAAACATGAAATAATGATTCCTAGACTCCATGGCGAAGGGTAAAAATGAACCTAGATGGGTATAGCAAAGAGCCATTAAGTTGGCATCAATCGTTCCGTGCTTTATGAGACGACTATTGGGCCATTGCAACTAAGAGAACCCTCCAACCGGTCGACCGTGGAGGAAAAGGGGATGCTGATACGCCCAATGCTATTATGGTTTTTAGTTCCTGATGTATCTTAGTAAACCAATTCAAAATGGTGTACCTATGATACCCAATACATTGATCTAGGCAGCATATCTATGGCATATCGTGTCTGATACTTCCATTTTATGTTATAAATGCATACCCGAGCAGTGGTATAGGCCCTATACATATTCCATATCAGGGTATCATAGCGCTCCACTCATGTCTGACGCCTCTGTTGCAAATATAAAATCTATATGATGATGTACCCATTCCGCCACAACAGCAGCAGCAACAACAACTAATGTACTCATTACGCCACCACAAACCATGACGACAACGACAAAAACAAAAGCATAATTCATAGTTTTTTCAATTAGAAAAGAAATGGGAAAAGAGACGGGAGAGAGGCTTACATGAAGAACATGGCAGTGACGGCAAGGCCGGACGCTATCAAGAGAAAGGCAAGGGTTGGATACCACACATCGGGGACGGGGCTTGTTATGGGCTTCGACGCTGGAGCCTTTGGAAACAGAAAACAGAAACCGAAGCATGGATTTCAGAGAGAGATGAAAAAACCCTTGTAGATGATTCTTCGACATAGTGCAGAGAGAGAGAGAGAGAGAGAGAGAGAGGGTTACCATCACAGACAGGGAGACGGAGAATCTGAAGAAATGGTGTGGAAGTCCGCGGCTTCTGTCTCTGCCCTCGCACCTCTTTGTTTCTCGTCTGCCTTCGGTTGCAGATCTCCCTTGGACTTGACTTGTGTAGAACAGGGATGGGCAACTCTACTCGCGATTGCGCACTACAGACGGACGGTCCTGGCAGGGGTTCTGTGGGGCCCACCTTTACGTACTTAAATTAAATCCACGCCATCCATCAATTTTTTCAGAACATTTTAGGTAAGGGGCCCAAAAAGGAGTTAGTTTTAATATTTGAGTAGACCACACCACCGGAAGCAGTGGCGAAATTGACGGCCACCGTTGAAGCCTTCCTAGGGCCCACCGTATTGTTTATTTGCCTTCAACCTGTTCATAAGGTCAGAAAGACCTGGATGAAGGTAAAATATGAATATCGGTTTAATCTAATACTTCTGTGGCCCCCAAGAGGTTTTCAACGGTAAGCGTTCCATCCCCATTGATTCCTGTGGCGTGATCCACTTGATCGCTAGATCTTCCTCCATTTTGGGTTCATGCAGTAAAATGATCTTTCAAAATTGATGGACGGCGTGAATAAAACACATACATCAAGATGGGCCCCCCACATATCCCCTGACCGTCCGTCTCTAGCGGGGTCCCGGTGGGGTAGAACCCAATCCGCGTCCGGTAGATTACTGACCGTGGGGTCCACCTTGATGTACGTGCCTTACATCAACTTCGTCCATCCGTTTGAACGCTCATTGTAGGGCATGATCCCAAAAATTAAGCAAATCCAAATCTCAGGTGGACAATAACACAGGAAATAGCGGTGATTGACCATTAAAAACTTCCTGTGGGCCACAAAAGTTTTGAATCAAGTTGATATTTGTGTGGTCCATTCATCCTGATCTTTGTGGCCCTATCAACAGGTTGGATGGTAAAAGCCGCCAAGAAGTTGTTAAAGGTGGGTATTCAATCACCACTGTTTCATGTGTTGTGGTCCACCTAAGGTTTAGATCTGCTTCATTTTATTATCAAGCCCAAAGATGAGGAATCAAAACGGATGGACGGCATGGATGTAAGGGACGTATATGAAGGTGGGCCCCACCGACCTCCGTGGATAGCTGCGCCCCCAAAGGGTCTCGTGGCACGCCTTCGCCAGATCCGGGCCGTTCCTTTGGATGTCCGACCGGGCAAATGCCGTAGCTTAAAAGGTCGATCAATGTTGTTTGGTCATCGAGTGGGCCAGACATGTGGGAAAACTGTGGATGCTTTGTAACCCGCATTGGCACGTCTGATGACCGGTCAAGCCTGATTTCTACCTGATGAACGGATGCGCCACTCCCAGCCTCTCTCACACGCGTCACATCGCCACATGCGGCAATAGATCTAAGACAGACAAGTCGGGAAATGAAGAGAGACTCCGGAGTTGGCAGGTGACTCGGTTGAATCCGTAAGTCATGACTCGGTCCATGTAGGGAAGTTAATGGTAAGCCGGATGGCCTATTCCTTTGATGAACGGTACCGCCAAACTTGGGGCAGCCTTATGGATGGGCCCAACGCTCAAAAAGGTTGCAGCAATCAGGTGTTTCTAATCATCCCAATCCATATCGGCTTCTTTTGTGGACCTTTGTGGAATTATTTTTAACCATCCAAAACAGTTGTCAAGAACATTAGTCATCTCCAAAAAGGGGATTCCTGAGGGTGTCAAGGGGTCGAGCCAGCCGTTGTGTCTTCAAACCTAGACCGTCAAGGATCACTCGGACCCATATTCATAGCCGTGTAGCGTAGGGTCAGGTTGAAAAGTATGGACCTGACTAGTAATCGGGCTGAGCATAGACTAAGCTCGTTGTTCCGTCCAATGGGCCCATTCCATGTGCGTGTTTTTGTATGCCATTTATACAAATGTAGAAATTGCTTACAGGGCCACTCAGGCTCCACAGAACTTTTAATCAGATCAGGCTCAGACCTTGAAATATGGCTCGTTTTGGGTAGACAGGACACAAGCTCAGGCTTAAGCTGACTCTAACCCAGCTCAGTCCCAAGCCCTTTTGACACAACGCAGCACGGCTGTTACCCACTCCCAATCAGGACAATTGCAGGGCACCAGCGCATCTGCCTGGACGGCTGAGATCCGTTGTCACTGCACCAAACAACGGACTGTAGGAACATACCTATGGTACTGGATCCGGACCCTACTTATCATGTGTGCACACGCAAAATCACATGGCCAAAATATACAGTAAGGTGAACTGAGCTATTCAAATGACAGGTCCTACTGTAGGTTAGACCACTGATTTCATATTGCCGACTGGCACCAGTAAGTCTGCCATTGTCTGAGATTCGGATGGAGTCCACAGGCAATTAGTGAAAATGGTTGGGCCATGGCCCATTTACAAGCTGTCCAGTCGAGATGAATAGTCCATACCAGACCACCACATCAGCATCCCAACCTACGAGCACAATGATATGATCCTAGCCCCTTAGTATTTGATAACAACTAATCAAATAGGAAAAAAAAAAAAAACCAAGACCTATGTAAGATTTGGATATCTTAAAGATAGCAATAAATACAAAATATCACCCAATCAATTCTTGGTGGAGACTTCAAACAGTGCAAAAACAGAGTCAACAACCGGTATCCAACCTTCCTTGCTTTCTTTGATATCACTTGTTGGGAATCCCGAAAGCAGAAGCGAATCAAAACGAGCAACCACAATGGCAATTGACAAAAGCAAAACGACACACACAAGAAGGCAATTCGAATTTTACGTGGAAAAACCCCTCACGGGTTAAAAAAAACACGGCACAAAGCAAATTTCACTATGATCTCAGAAGTTACAAAAGAAAACGAAACCCGAATCTCAGCCCACAAGAGAAATCCCAAAGCTTTTCTCACATGAGAAGGACAAACACAGCTTTTTCTCTCAACCCAGAGACTCCAAGCTTTCCCCTAACTTTTTCTCTTGCACTAATACTCTCTCAATCCCCTCTAGGAAACATGGCCCCAATGGCAAAACCTATAATCTCGCATTACACCCCTTAAATAGGCAAAAGACCGGAATTAGAAACACTTTGGAACAAAACGGCACAAGAAACCAACTCAAAATAAAAAATTGTTAACCAATCACTCAAACCTGCCAACCAGTCGGACAACGTCCAAAGAGCTCTGTCCTGAAATCTACTACGACCGGCCAGTCGGTCGCCATCCATGACCGGTCAATGGCTCCTGTTGCTTGAAGATTTGAGGCACCACTTCCAACAATACGTCAAATCTAATTCATATCTACCAATCCCTATCCAGCTAAAATTTTGGCTCTATATCTTTATTTTATTTTATTTTCAGATCCTACACACATTATAAGTTAGAACACCTTACCATGCACAACTTCGGTTTCCCAATTAGAACAGAAGCCTTTAAACTCACCAGATGAGTGACCTCGATAATCAGACCTTTGGTATGCTATTCTTGAATACAATCACTTGCATGTTAGATACTTGAATTATATAATTCCTTTGTGGCCTACCCAACTGGTTAGATGAATCCAGTTAGCCACTTAGGGTTTTCTTAATACTATTAGAAAAATGAAACCATCAATCACATAAGGAATGCATCAGTCTACAAAAGAAATATTGTAGACTGCAATATATTTTGTAGAATGCAATATTTTCAACTGATAGCAGCATGATTGAAACTGCAAAAATGCCAGCACAAAGCACTATCACTTCTTCGGCATTTCTCCCAAGCATTTCTTCTTCAGTTAGAGATCAAGCTTGCAAACCAATAGATTGGATGCGCCATGTTAGTACTGTGCCCTGAAAAGCCAATGCTTGTGTTCTGGACCTCATTTATCGTAGTGTGATTTATTCATTTGCTTCATTAATGTGTGGATTTTTTTATTTTTTTTTGACACACTCACCACACCCACCCTCGCACTCACTCCATAGTGGGATTTCAACACCTACGGGACTCAAACTGCAGACCTGAATTTGAAACTCCTGAGTCTACCACATAATGTGATTTCTGTATAAGTTAATGGAAGGGATTCATCCAGGTCCTTGAGATCACACACAATGGCTACATACCAGGGATGAGTTGTTGGCCATGAATCTCAGTACTTCATTTGACCATGATCACCTTGTTGGATTTTGAAGGTTTTCAAAACTCAATATTTTAAGATTAAGATTAACCTTGGATCTCCGTTGTAATAATTCCAAATTTATTAAAAAAAAAAAAAAAAAACATAAAGCTCTCCCCTTTGTTAACCTCTCTCTAGGATAAGATCTATTTATAAGGAGGAAGTTAGGATTCTAAGGTAAACACCACTTATGACACTCTCCCACCCTACAGACTTTGGCATGCCCTGCTGCATCGAAAGTTTATGTACCTGCCTTAACCATGCACCCTAACCAACCAAATTGCTCCACTTTCTGTGGTCACCATCCCTAGCTAATACCCATGTCAGTCTATGATATAATCAACAAATCTTGGCCAATCAAGCATAGTTTAAACCAAATCAATAGTCAAAATGGAAAACCTTGAAGGTTGACAGTTGAAAACCTTTGATCAACCAATAGAAAACCTTTAATGTGTTGGCCAACCTTCGAAACACTCGATGAATGGCCTAATCCATAAGATCATCCCACGTGTAATATCCCAAGTAGACTAAGTGAACACCTTGTTGAATCACATTGAACTTTGATGGACCTTGATGTATGCATACAGTTACACCCACTATTATTGGCCATTAGATACCTTGTAAAGTGAGCCAAAGCATATCTAATCAAGACCTTTTCATCCAAACATCTTAAGGATTTGTTGGAGCTAGTGTGCCTACAAGTTGATCTACTATATGCATGATGGGTCTCCCATTCTAGAGACTCGTAATCGACCCGCTTATGTAAGTGCCCAATAGGAACCAGGATCTTGTATCTAAGGCACATTCATGCGCTTATGTAGGCTACAACTAAGGCACACCGACTCATATTTGTGCCCGATGATGACCTTGCATCCTAAGTCATCACCAGCTCCTCACACAAGATGACAAACAAAAGAATGCCACAAGTTTGCCCTAAAACCTGCTAAGTGGTCATTGCCAAATAGGGTATTGATATCCATGGTCCCACAACTCTCCCTTGGCTAATAGTCATTGTGTCCAATCTCAAGCTCCAAAGATAACTAGAGAAATCCCCTCTATAACCCATATAAATTCCATAATCCACACACATTAATGAAACTAATGAATGAATGCATAATAAATTAAGATGTAACATTGGTTTACCATGTCACAACCCCAACACACAAAACAGGTTGTAGGACGACCCTGTGAATATTCTTGATGTGGTCATCCTATGTGAGAGCACTGATGACAAGTTGGGATGGAAGGTCTCCACCATTACGCATAGCAATGAGTCAGTGTACTACAACCCTACCCCTAATAGGAGTGCAAGCATGCCATGGGAATAGGCTCTAAGTGATGGACCTATTGGAACTTGCATTGGTGGATCAACTCAAGTCTCTAGGCCAGAAGTCTCATCCTGCCTGGACTAGATTAACTAGTGGATGTACTAGCATTGACAAATATATTCCTTAAACCTAAGGATGTGTGAGAAGTTCAAGGTCTTGATGATATATGCTTTGACTCACTCTTTGATGTTACATTAATGGTCAACATGCGGGTGGTATTGGGCGCATGTGAGGGTCAAATGGAGGCTTATATGATTCAACATATGAGATCCACTTGTTTACTCGGGGCATGTCTATGGTCTAACTTGCAGGTTAGACCATTTTACAGGTGTTTTCTTAGTTGGCTAGTGCATCCAATTATTTCTAATCATTAATCGAGTTTTTCGACCATTAAAATTCAAGTATAACAATTAATTTGTTTTAAATCAATCTTGATGGACATCCAATGGTTAAAGATCTACTGAACTGATCCATCCATTGAAGTTGTATGGGGCATTGGGCCAAGAATGATGGCTATAAGAGTGGAGGGATTGGACCATTATGGGTGATGGTTATGAAGTCGGGCACTCTAAAGTCTGTAAGGTGGTGGAGCATCATACTTGGTGCTTCTTCCTGAAACCCGAACTCCTTATATATTGATCCTGCCCTAGAGGATGTGAGAGCAAGCCTTAGACGCCCTAACCCTTCGACGTCACCACCTTTGAGAGAGAGAAGGGGGGGGGGGGACACTTCTCACTATTCCCTTCCATCCACACTTCCACATGCGTGGAGTCACCCAATGGATTGCTCTTGCCATGCACCCCTGGCCCTATTGTAGGAGTGTGCAAGAAGTTTTCTCCACTTTTCGCCTGGAATAAATCAGGGAGCGACTTCCTAATTGGAAGACCAACACCGGGCAGCAATATCTGTTTTTTGTGGCATTGATCAGAGTTATGTATATGCATAGTTTGTGTTTATTCCTTTGTGGATTTGATTACATCTAGATAAGGACTCATTGATCTAATTAAGACTTTTAAGTTTTTTTTGAAAAGTTTATGCTTTCGTTGTCTTCCTAAAACCCTAACAGGATATATCGGATTATCCTTCAACTCTAATCGATGTAGTGATGATGAATGAGGAAATCAATCCATAAGCTAAGCTAGGCCTTCAACAAATCTCGTTTTCTAGGTTTCAGCTGCAAATATAGCTCCAATTTTCCAAGCAAACAAACATTCTACATACCATGATGCATTGTTACAGAAGTACAACAAATCCATCCAGAATACCTATTGGAGTCCAAGAATCTTTAGGTAACCATCTGCTCAAATAAGTTACGAGTGAAAAACCTCACCATATGCGACCATCCAAGGAACCACAATATTGTCAAATCTGCCTTTAGATGTGAAGAGTGAGATGGATTCCAAGGATCCTACTGATAACGATGTTAAGTCATTGCCCCACAGACCTGGTAAGCACACAGAGGTTACTGATTAAGACTTCGATGAACATGTGAGTATGTGTTCTTTGAACTTGTCGAGTTCGGCCAGAACCTCCTCCTCTGGCCTGTAAATCAAATCGCTCATACGCCATATCTGCACCAACCAACCACAAAAAGGAAAAGCAAAAAGGCAATTAACTATCAGGGTTGAGAAAATGCAGTAAGATGCCACCAAAAGAGTCATCTAGCAAAATGTCAAGCATTGGAAAAACTGATGATATTCTGTACTCCAATTCTTTCAGTTGAATCAAAATGTGTCAATATATTCACAAAAAGTAAAACCAAATAACATAACAGATAGTCACCAAACTATGTTCATTATTGAAATGGCTTATCTTCATTTTCATGGCGTGCTTTTAGTTAACAAAATGCACATGCAGAAGCTACATTATGCAGCCCAATAAAATCATACAGCTTGGACATAACAACACTCATAAGATGGGGAGAAAAAAGAGAATATATCAAAAACTCTACAACCAGCAGCAAAATATCCCACCAATGGGCTACAACTTGCAACAGGTTGCCACTTATGGTAAAAGAAGTGCAAGTAGCAATTTTTAAATTCGCATTAGAGATTAAAGGCGATTAACACATATGGCAATATGTGCAATATTTAGGTCATTCATCAGGTAGGGGACACCGTGGATGTGACCTGGCCAAACAAATCAAGAAACTTCATTCGTCAGGTGGACCAAACGAACAAATGGATGGCTCGAAAAAGGATGACAAACAGTCTATGTTAAACACATCCATGTGGCCCACCTAATTTCCTAATTTTTTAGGCCAGGGATTCATGGTGGCCCCTATTTAATGATTAACCAGATCCTGCAAACACACGTGCAGTGAATCACCTCTTCACTCTTCTGTCAGGTCAATTGCATAGCACTTCTTTTTTTGTGAAATGCACAAGGTGCCACCCACTTGCAATGAAGTTAAACACACATCTTAAATTAAGAAGGTATTTTTATGCACAAACACTTGCCCCACCTCACAAGCATAATGTATTCTATGAAACTCTACTCCACTGCTAGTGTATATCGCAAATAAATGCTTACCTGCAATGTCCCGCCTCCACCAGTACTCTCACAGTCATCAGAGACACTAACAATTGTCCACGGATCAGATGCGTTCCAGTGAAAATCAACAACTTTATCTCTACATGCAGACATACATTACTTAATTATTATCCAATCAATTATAAATAAGGAAAATTGCATGCACAAGATAAATAGAAAAAATCCACAATAAATGAAATGACCTGGATAAGAAAAGATAACAGAATCTTGTGACTTTTAGAGCTCATTTTTGTAATGTGAAACAGTTAGAAGATTTTCTATATAAATAGTTAAAAAGCAAGAAATGAGCTGAAGGTATCTACACAGAGGCATGTCTTGTAGAAGTAGAACATGCCAAAAGTTAAAAGCATGGTTAACAATAAGCAATGTATAAGGATGCAAATTTGGGAAGCATTTTGATGGAAATACAAATCAAGTTTTCATAATATTAAGAAGAGTGGCAATCCAGATATGTTCCTCACTGGATAGGAGGTTGGAGTACAAGATCATCATCATCAGTACAACCATCATCATTGTCGTCGTCGTCATCTAAGTCTTATCCCAATCAATTGGGCTCGGCTACATCAATCCTGTTCCGCCATTGTTTGGATTCATGATGAAAGCTATGGCATAAGTTTAACACTGGCTGCCAACCTGTGGCAACCTCCTTTATCCGGGCTGGGGACCGGCAATGAGAACAACAAACTCCCATAGGTGCAATGTAATAGACTATTACATAGGTTGATTACAAATAAGTGCCATCTAATAGACTATTACAAAGGTTGATTACAATCAACGAGTTTGGTTGGAGTACAAAATGATGATGATGATGATGCTATCTGATACACATGAATATTAGCAGCAGGTATACCACCACAACCTCATCCAAATAACTCAGAACCACATGCAGAATCAAGTGGGCTGCATACCGGTGCCCCGCATGTTGGAAAAATAAGCCTGGAGGAGAATTTGGCACCTTCGCTCCGGCACGTTCTTTCTTTTTACCAACCTGCAACATTATAAAGGATTTGAGTTGTAAAATTATCTACAGCTACTACATAGAGTATATAAATGGAATTTTTATCTTTCTTTCCTTTTTTCTCCATCAAGGCAACTGAATTACTGGACCATAAAAAGAGAACTACAGAAACAGAAATCCTGGGGGCACTTAAGCGCTGATGTAGAGTGAACCTCTTGGCAGCCACTCTTTGGGAAGAGAGATAGCAATCACATTAGCATTCCTACAAGTAGAAGGGAAAATCACTCCTGTATCATTACATCACTTCCTGATATCAGATATACAAGATCAGTCTCCACAGGCCCAGCATCTCAGAAGACACCACTCAACAGTGATATTAGAATCAGATGTGGAGTATCCTGCCAGCCTTGACATCAATCAAACTGTGATTTGCAAATTCTGGAAGCAAGATCCAAATCAGTCACCCAAAAGGGTGACTTGGCTGACCGAAATTGGGTGATGCAAAATTCTGCTGAATTACTGCTCTTAATATCTTGGGTCGATAATTCATGAGTGGACAGATTGAGTAGGATCATGCCCATAGAATTCAAGCGATCGTCATGTACCACTCAAACTGAAGGGGAAATTTTATAGGATAGTTATAAGACCAGGCATGCTTTATGGGACAATGATCGGCAGTTAGGAAACAACATGCTCATAGGATGTGTTGCTAAAACGAGGATGTTGAGATGGATGAGTGGCAAAACGAGGAATGATATACTTGGAAATGAATGCATTCGAGGAAACTTAGCAGTAGCACCGATAGGTAATAAGATGAGGGAAAGTAGGCAGATAGTTTGGTCACTGATGTGCAATGGAAACCAAGAACTGCACGGGTTAGGAGTGAGTGGGTGCAAGTTTAAGGCCCAAAAAGGCAAGGGGAAGGTCCAAGAGGAAATTGGTGTGGTAGTGAGAAAAGACTTAATGACATATGGCCTAACTGAAGTTATAGCTCTTGAGTGGAATAGCAAAACAGGATTCATGTAACTGGCACCAATTAGTTGGGATAAAGTTTAGATGATGACGATGATGACAGAGTGATGTAATTTTGAAGGTAACTTTTTTTCCATATAAAGCTAGAAAAATAAGAAGAAAAAAATAGAGTATAGAGAAAGATATCATGCTTCCAGAAAACCCTGTTTAAGTGTCTTTGCACAATGGGGTAAAATGGGAAAGAGTGGCCAGTTGGACACAGGCTGTCTTTCAACTCAGGTTTCTCTGGCATAAGTTGAATCACCACTTAATGAGAGACATGCTTGGAGTGGAACAGGGGGCACAAGGTAAATAGGAGGATCTTACTCTAGCGACTCTCTTCCAGCTGTGCCTTGAAAGTCTGGAAAGCACAAAACAGTAAGGCATTCAACGATCGATTGGAATCATCTTAATCAATATTTTGCAAGGCTAAAAGGGCAGGTGATATTTTGAGCTTTAGGTCTCCCCCATTTAGGGAATGTAATGTGAATATTTTTTGGGCCTTTGGATTCTCTTATATTGATCTTCCATTTTGCAGATTGTCGAATGACCACCCATCATCTCGTTCCTATTTTCTTTCCTCTTTTTTCCCTCTTTTGAGTGGGATTAATAAAATTGCGTTACCATTCAAATAATATTCATTTCTAAAGAGAAGGGATTTTCAAAAATCTAGATGGCAACTCATTAGGATCATTGCATCGATACATTGTCAATAGATAAGTATAAGGCACATGCGCGCTTGCACACACACACAATATTATTTAAAAAAAAAAAAAAAAACACCATACTAAACTGTATTGTCAGCATATCAACAAAGTTTATAAAGCATAGCTAGTTTAGTAGACCAATCAGAAGTTAGAATAAGTTGTGGTGGAAGTTTTATGCTCATTGCCAACCTGACACGACCCTTTTTTATCCCTTGGACCGGCAAAGAGAGTGCCAAACTCCAACTGGCGGAGTTTAGTACATAATACAGTCTAAATAAAATTGAATTTGGCATGGTGCTTCAAAAAATCCCTAGCATCAAGACTGATTACCCATTCCAGATACAAGATTGCGGTCCCGCTACCAAAGTTTCCTTCCAACATACTGCGGATACAACCTTCTATAAAGGTCTCATAACTCCACCAAGCAGATTCAACATAGATTCCCATAAACACCGATTGGACTTTGCATGCACAAATGCACAAAACTTCAGTGCGGTGCCTCATGTATACTCTCTTGAAAAACAAAGATCAATTTATTCAATTGACACGCTTTCTGATACACAAGTTCACTAAATGATGATGAGCCTGTCATGGAACTTGAAATTACCAAAGCTCCATACCTTTTCATAATCCCAAATATTTAAGAAGCCATCCTCTGCAGAACTTCCAAAGACGGACGCTTTATCTGGGGACCACTGGAACATAAAAGGAGTCATTCAGTTAAAGAACTATAGAAAAATCCAAACGAACCCACAGATACTAAAATTAGGTAACATGAGAAATGTCATAAATAAAAAAATGATAAACCAGGAAAAAAACTGCCCCATACCTGTACACAAAGAACAGCAGCTTTGTGGCCTTCAAATTTATAAACAGGTGATCCAACACCACCAGAAGTGAGGTTCCGGCGGTCAAACATGCGAACAGAATTATCAGCCGACCTGCAAGGATGAGATAGTGAATATACCTAATAATCTCCAAGATATAACAAGGTGTACAACATGGTTGAAGTAAGATCGGCACCCCATAAGTGAGGCACCAGCAAGCAAGTTCAATGACATCATAAAAATCACTAGCATAATTGAAAGTTCCATTTGCGATATTTAGTTGGCACTCAATCACCCGAAAGACCTAAGAAGAACTAAGCTAAGAGAAACCATACCCAGTTAGGATTAGGTTTTCATCATGGGGGTTCCAATCGACACAGTGAAGATCGGCATTATGAGCCTTTTCAACCTGGCCAACAAACGCAAACAACATCCAAAACAATATCAAAATCAAAAGCCGAAGATCTGACCCAAATGAAATGGCAACCTTTTTTCAGAATGATTAACATTGAGGTGATTAGCACCAGGAAAAAAAGGAAAAAACGAAAAACACAAGAAGACAAGACATGAAGGAAATAGGTCCAAAAAAGAATAAAATATAGAGGCGAGTGCCCATTCAAGAAAATTCTGTATTGAGTTAACAGTCATCTCAGCTGGAAATAACACAGATGTATAACCTGCACCTAGCAGAAGTAAACACATAGCTAGTTCTTATCATCACTTGGTTTTGCATTAACTTAATAGAGCCTAAGAAAATACATCTTATATCAGATTCCATAAGGTAGTTCTTATCAGCACTGCATATAGTTTGATTGAGGGCATGTATCAAATATTGGCAAAGATTCTCACTTCTAGATTCCATAGAGCCAGACATTGGCAAGATCCTCATCTCCAAAAAGCAAGGGCATTTTTTGATGGCATGCAAATTCTGAATGGAGCCTTGATCGCCACAAATGCATCAATGCGAGAAGATCAGGAAGAAAGGGAGGTCTTCATAAGCTTGACATGGAAAAGGATTACAATCATCATGTTGACTCTACATTCCTCGACTACATGCTGGGAAGGTTGGGCTGAAATGATAGTTTGAGAAAAAAGATCCAAGAATGTGTCAGCTCAGTTAGGTATTTCATCCTAGTGCATCGCCTAAGGGCTTCTTTAGGGGCTCGAGAGGCTTTCGTCAAGGTAACCCACTGTCTCTGTTTTATTAGTGGTCGTGACAGCGGCTCTTAGCAGGATGTTGGAAAGCGAGAATGGCGAGTTTGATCCAGATCTTCGAGGTGGAAATGCCAGCTTTCAGATTTCCCATCCCAGTTCACTGATGACACACTTGCTATTTTGCAATGTTGAGGAGGTTCAGGTGAATAATTTATGGAAAGTTGTTTGATGTTTTGAGGTAGTTTCAGGCCTGAATTCCATAAGGGCCTGTTCGGAATCACGGGAAGGAAAGGAAACATTGTTTCCCATCAAACTTCCCATTGTTTGTCAAGCCTTTCCTTGTAAAAATTTGTGAGAAACATCATATCGCACTTTTTTTTTATCTTTGTTGGAAAATAAACAAATTTATTTTCCCATCTCCACCCCTAGAAAAAGCATTTTCCCACGATTGAAGGAAAATGGGTCTCTCAACGGTTAAACCCAAATGTGCCACCACCTATCTTCAGTCGCTTCAAATGTGCCAAATGTGCCAATGTGCCAAATGAGCTGTTGTCTATCTTTTGTTATGCCCCATACGTGCCAAATGAGCCATTGTCTATCTTTCGTTATGCCCCGTACGTGCCACTATGCCACCATCCATCTTCCCTTGCACCCCATGTGCAAAAAGTCCAACATGTGCTGATGCGCCACATGTGCCACCATCCATCTTCTCTTGCATCACACGTGCTAATGTGCCATGTGCCACCATCCATCTTCTCTTGCATCACACGTGCTAATGTGCCATGTACCACCATTCATCTTCTCTTGCGCCATACATGTGCTGAGCACCCCACATGCACCAATGTGCCGCATGTGCCATCGTTCATCTTCAATCGCTCCAAATATGCCACATGTGCCATGGTGCCAATGTGCACAGGTTCCACCATCTAGCTTCAAGTGCCCACATGTGTCAAATGTGCCAATGCATGTCTTGTGCAACATGTGCCACTGTACAGCTTCAAGCACCTCACATGTGACAAGTGTGCCATAACTCAGCTTCAAGCACCCACATATTCCACATATGTCAAATGTGCATTGTCCATCTTCAAGCATTGCACATGTGCCACGTGCTAATCTAACACATGCCCATGACTACATAGAATTTTTTTTCCAAGATTTTTTTTTTTGTTTTGCCAAACAACAAATTTGAAAATAGGTCCTAAAATTTTAGGAAAATCTTGTCGAAAAAAAAAACAAGGAGAAAAAATCCTTTTCCACAGTTCCCTAGAAATAAGGCTTCCTGAGAAACGTCATTTCCTTTCCTATGCATTCTACGTATCCAAACAGGCCCTAAGAGTGAAATCCAAAGGGTTAGGTTGGAATCTAAGGAGTTCGAGAGATTTGTTGGCATCTTTGACGGCAAAGCAACCAGCCTTCCTTCTACCTACTTGGGCTTTTTCCACTGTGTAAGCTAGCAAAGCATCTGTGGAAGAAAGTTGTTGAGAGAATTTAAAGAAAGCTATGTAGTTGGAAGGGTAAGAATCCATCATTGGGTGGTAGAATCACCTCCATCAAGGTGGCCATATCCAACATGCCTTTGCATTACATGTCACTGTTCCAGTGTCTAGCTTCAGTTTTAGCAGATTGCCAAAACTTCAAAGAAACTTCTTGGAAAGGTACAAAAGGAAAGCATGAGGAAGATCTTATGAACTGGAGTGACATGTGTAGACAAACCAAAGAAAGGGGTAGGGAGCAGGTATCACGGATCCAGAATCTTACTAGGTAAGTGGCTATGGAGGTTTGTAGTGAAAGAGGACAGCTTATGGAAACATGTGATCTCCTGCAAGCATGGGGTAGGCGAGGGATGTTAGTTCATGAAGACCTCTTCTATGCATAGAGCATCGAATATTTGACAGGCTAAAAGATCCTGTTTAAGAAGGAATTTCAATCAAGATGGGTAGGCAAGTCGTATACGCGTATGCATTTTTGGAGGGAATGTTTGGTGCGCAGATAGGCCACTTTGATTGATCTTTGATTGCTTTGGTGGTAGTTTCTCAATGCCTCAAAAGTCCTAGGGAGCCACGTGATTTGGGATCCCCCACGCTGTTGGAATCTTAACAAGACAGTTAGAGGAGATGGTGGGTGGAACTTCTACATCATTTAGTCCTCCTCTATGTGGAGATTAGGAAGCTCGGATAGATTCTTGGCTAGCTCCTACTCCGTGATCCAGTACCCCTCTCCGCATAAGCCAACAGAATCCATTTGGTCCTACAGAAGCCTTCCTCAGGTTATGGCTTTTCCTTTGGCCAGTACTAGTAGGCAAGGATAAAGTTTTGCCTATCAACAACTTTAAGAGAAGGCACATGCCAATCACTAACACATCTATCCTTTGTCCACCTATTCATTAATTGCCCCTTCACTAGAGCTTTCTCACAACCCTTCCAAGGTGTTCAAGAAAGCCACGTCAGAAGTGGGGCTCATTGGGCATCAGCTCTTAGGCCGTTTGAGAAAAGCTCTTTTGAACTCTCAAAATAATCAGACTCCATGTACAATAAAAACAAATGAGATGCATTGTTTATTTACAAGAAGCTAGCTTCCTTTAAAGGAACCCCAAATTATCAAGTTTAATACCAATAAAACAACAGTAAAAACTACACTCAATACAAGAAACTAACAACACATGGTGAGAGTGCAATGATAGAGGGTGAAGTTTTTGAAATGGGAAGGGAGAAGCATGGGGTGGGTGGAAATGAGCAGAAAAGCATTAGCTTCCTGGTAAATGTAAAAATGGATGGAAGAGAGAAAAAAATATTAAATGACGTGTTTATGAATAAATAACTAGAGCATGTTTTTTACATCACAAGTACTGAGTGTCATCTTACACATTATTCACCAAAATGCTGTCATATATGTTTTTGCTAAACAGCGTCGGAAAGGCCACTGAAGCAGGTTTTTTATGTAATGTGTGGTCGAGTCAGACTCGTGCAAAAAGAAAAAGAAGAATCAAACTGACTGGACCTTAAACTTATTTAAACAAATAAAAATTAATAAAGACAAGAAAAAACTAATGTACAAGAATGCACTAGCACATGCTCATCGGTCACAGGATTCCCTAAAACGAAAGAAACGGAAAGCATGTTACCTTGACGGATGGAGTTGATCCAATACGAGCATCCCAGAGTATCAGGCAAGAATCATCGCCTACACTACAAAATACCTGTGCACTTCATCACCGTAGAAAAAAAAAATGCTGTTAGTGGCAAAAAAAAAAAAAAAAAAAATGCAGGAAACACCAAGAAGAGATTATACATGCATATTTGGATATGGAAAAAAAAAAAAAATTGTCTGGGAAACATTGTGGAACTTCCACATACTTCCATACAGGGAAACAAAATACCCGTGCACTACATCTAAATACAGCGTCAAACAATATATTAAAAGGAAGGACCTCAAAGCAGAGAGCATATAATTCAATTCTCGAAAACAAAGGATATGTCATGTAAAACATCAAAGTTGTACAGCTCCATCTCTTAAGGAAAAAGTCAGTGTTTGATAAATCAAGAGATCCACAGATGATGTATTTGACTATGATCATACTAGTTACCTAGAGGGGCAGAACTGAACATCTTCAACAGTATCCTCATGCCCTTGGTAGATGCCCCGTGGTCCAATAGAAGGGCTGTCCAAACCTTTATCACTACCCTTGGAGGTTTGTTTAATGATTGAGCTCCCAGATGGTGTCCCTGAAGATTTTGTGGAGGGCTCTGTTGCTGAAGCAGAGATATGATCATGTATACTCCATAACACAACTAATTTGTCCTTTCCTGCCGTATGAATCATCACATTCACACAAGTGTAAAGACCAACATGTCATAATAACACAATCAAACTTTAGTTGCATCAGCCTAAACAACATTTATGGAACTCCAAAGAAGCTTGTGAATTCTACATCTTCCAAGTAAAAATTGATTGAAAAAGTCTGTACAAGTAAATTTATTTAGGGCCAGCATGTGAAGCATGACATTTCTTCATAGAGAAAACTTCATACAGCAAACAACAGAGATGAGCTGGTAAAAAGCACCACAAATTCCAGGAAGAAAAACATGAGGTGTGTGGAAAGAGATGCTGATGAAACTCACCAAGAAGAATATATAGAAAAAAGAATTCAGCTTTGCTTCTCTGTATCTGATACAAAGAGAACCAATGCTCATCTCCTTTACAATGGAAAGCGTGGCATGGAACCATTAAGTTTGTTCCACTAAAGTAAACAAACAGTAAACTAAACCCCATCTCACTCTAGATAGTATCAAAAATGGCCCATCAATAACCAATGGAATGTTTCACACGATATGATAAATATTAAATTTACCTGCACACCCTTGCAATGTGTTCCCAGGAGTCGACTATTTTAAAGAATAACTGTATCTTGACTTGCCTATTGGAGCGTATTCACTTATGCGTCCCTATTTAAGTCGGAGCAGACAAATGTGTGGAAAGCTGATTCAGTTGGACCAGTTGTCAATTAAGTCCTTTTCCTTTTTGGGCAGATTTGCGCATCCCGTGGAGGAGGGTTGTACTAAATTTATTTAGTCCTACCTTGTCCCTCCAAGGATAGCTTCATTCGGGTGGCTAGTTGGAAGGAAGAGAGTTCTCACAATCGACAACCTGAGAAAAAGGGCTATGGTTATCCCGAACGTCTGTTGCATGTGTATGAAAGATGGAGAGTCTGTGGATCATTTATTTTTGCATTTGCTCCTTCCTGAAGCCAATCTGGGCGGATATCTTGGGTCGGTTTCAAATCTGCCAGTCCATGCCGAATTTGGTTGATTCTTGCATGCTAGCATGGCACGGGGTCAACCCCCAGTTCCAAGAGGTCTCTTTGAAGAATGTCATTACTTACTATTTGGTGGCGGTTTGGGAGGAAAGGAACACTAGGTGCTTCAACAACTCCACACAGTCAGCGGATAGCATTTCCATGAGAGTCAAATTGTTGATGTCTGTCAAATAAATTTCTTATCTTTCAAGAAAAAAAAATTGTTGATGTCTAAATGGACGGTGTCCGCCCCCAACCTCAAGGGATGTAATCTGGATTTCTTAGCTGTTTAGCTGGGTCATTGTCTCTGCTTCCCTGCCTTTTTTTTTTTTTTTTTTTGCTATATTTTGGTTTTGGCATTTAATAAATTTCATCATCTTTTAAAAAAAAAAAGGTAAAATAAGGCACAAGTATGATCTCTGCTACAAATAAAATAAAAGCAAGTGATTGGAGTAAATAATGGTTGAAAGGGTAAATTCTAACCTCCAGAGAGCACATAGGGTTCATTTGGGCACATGGCAAGAGCAAATTCAGCATTGTCTTGATGCCCAGTCAAAATCTGCAAGATGAAAAATCCAAGATCAACCAATTTTATGCCTTACAAAGAATGTAACGGTCAACCTCCATAACAAGATGCCACCTCTCAACACGACTTTTCACCTTTCAATGGATAATTTTGTAATCAACAGATTACTACCAAGTATCAGCACATTTCCATTATCAACATATAGTAAATGCAGTTTACAAGGGAAGCGCTCCATGATTAAGTAAAATATTGAGATTATAATTTATAAACAAGAAGAGACCAAATCTGGACGAGAATCCGCCGCTCCAAGCACAGCATGACGATTAGGTTGTGCCTCGACATCCCAGATCAGAACCTGGATTAAGATTCCTAAAACCTAAGTCACAGTATACTTTGACCATTTCTCTTGATTAAAAGAGAGATAGGGCAGAACTTTGACAAAATTATAAAGAAATGGAACAGTAATCGCCATATATGATATAACTTACATCTGGACTGTCTGTATGCGTGGCCACGATCTTACTATTCTGGGGGAGTTCCCTGATTCTGTTGACCTGCAAAATTATAAGAGTAAATGATAACGCTGGCAAAGTCCTTGTTAGGCTACTCTCCCACCAACTTTTTACATTATCAACTTGATTTCTTAAGGCTTGCACCAGGGGTTGACATATATGTATGAGGAAGCGGTAACAATTTGATGACCACTATTGGAGAGAAGCGAATTGCCGTTCGTGTAAGCTTGCACCAGGAGCCAGCATTGAGCCTGTACCCTTTCACATTGGTCATGGACGAGTTAACAAGGCATTTGCAGGAAGAGATCCCATGCTGTATGTTGCTTGTAGATAACATAGTTTTGACAAAACGAGGGAGGGCATAAACGCAAAAAAGCTAGATTTATGGAGGGGTACTTTAGAATCTAAAGGATTTAAAATTAGTCATACCAAAACAGTATATGAAGTGCAATTTTAGTAACAATAGGAGTGAAAATGAGGAATCAGTTAAGATTGATGACCAAGTAGTTCATCAAAATAATCACTTTCAATAACTTGAGTCAGCAATTCATGAGAGTGGAGAGATTGAGAAGGATGTTGCCCATAAATTCAAGTTAAGTGGAAAAAATGGACGTGTGCCTTAGGAGTTATATGTGATTGTTGTGTACCACTCAAACTAAAGGGGAAATTTTATAGGATAGATATAAGATCAGCGATGCTTTATGGGCAATTAAGGAACAACATGTTCATAGGATGAGTGTAGCTGAAATCAGGATGTTGGGATGGATGAGCGGCATAGACGAGTGAATGCATGGATGAACTTCCTCGTGTGAATGCATTCAAGGGAACTTAGGAGTAGCACCAATAGGTAATAAGATGAGGGAAAGTAGATTTAGATGGTTTGGTCATGTGCAATGGAGACCAAGAACCGCACTGGTTAGGAATGAGTTGGTACAATCAAAGGCTCTAAAAGGCCAAGGAGAAAGCCCAAGAGGGCATGGATGAACTACTTGTTTCCTTAAGGCCCTGTTTGGTAGACATCTAAAAAATGAGTTCATCCCATTTTAGTTAACAGTAAGTGTCAAATATAGACTTGATCTCTAATACATAATTAGATCTTGAGTTCATGTTAAGAGATCTCAAGATGTAATTATGTATTAGAGATCAAGTCTATAATTGACACTTACTGTTAACTAAAATGGGATGAACTCATTTTTAGGTGTCTACCAAACATGACCTAACACTATCAGCAACTTGATTCCTACATGGGGACATTCAAGGATAACTGCAACACTAAAAGAACCAAGAGACTTTAATTCAAAGAGGAAGAAGGATGATTGTGCCAAGCCAAAAAAAAAAATGCTATATTACTTTCAAATGCAGCTGGAAATCACCAATTATATAAAATTTGCTGAGTGACAAACTAACTCACATGCACTCATGCAAACATGTGCACAAATTTTGGGCTCATTAATCTGACTTAATTAAGTGAAAAAGAAAAGTGATTTCACCAAGCCAAAAAATGTTATGTTAACTTCAGATGCAGCTAGAAAATTGCCAGTTCTATAAAACTTGTTGAGTGACAAACCAACACGTGTGGGCACATGGCCACATGCGCACCACACACCTGCACGTGCACACACGCGCACTTACAAATATATAACACATGCAGGAGCATGGTACGGGCTATTTTGAGGCCCATCATGTGGTTGTGAAATCCACTCCGTCGATGATGTGTGCAGTGTGCCCCCTCATGTTCACCATAGAACACTGTAGAACCCAAAAAATCATGCCAATCCGAAACTCAAGTGGGCCATACCATAGGGAACAGTGTTGAATATCTGTAATTGTGTACCACCTGGAAGCGCGTGGATAGTATTGACAGTGGTGGTACCTTACTATTGTGGATCCATTCTCATGTGGTTGTGAAATCTTTTTACCATCCATTGTGTTTGCACCCTCATGTTCATCATAGAACCCAAAACTCATGTTGATCCGAAACTCAGGTGGGCCACACTATAGGGAACAATGACGTATCCACATGCGACAACACACGTGTTACAGATTGTAGTGGTACTGGGCTATTGTGGGGCCCATCATCTTGTGGTTGGGGAATCCACTCCGCCCACAGTGTGTGCCCCCTCATGTTCACCATAGAACCCAAAAATCATGCTGTCACTTCCTACCTCTCCAGGATGTATGATGGTTTTGAACTTCTTTACAAAGGGAGAACGCGCTTCTTCATTGAACTACAAAATCAAGCAACAATAAGAAAACCATTACAAGCAAGAATAATGAAGTCCAGGATTGCTACACTGGCATGACCTCAAAAATGTAAAACACAGGAAAATACAGAAAGCAGCATTGCCAGCACATAAAAGCAAGCTGAAAATAGAAACCATAGGGCAAATAAAGAGACAAATCTTTTAAGCATGAGTTCAAGACTTTCAAAGAAAATTGTTTCCTATCTAATTGATGCAATTATAATTAAACTTCACAATATCAGATTTAATAGCATAATCTCTTGTCGAATAAATCCTTTTACATAATAAATGAATGTTATGGCAAAATTGGTGCAAGGAATGTCAAACTACTAGAAACTAGCCTTAACTGAAGGAAATGCTTCTAAATCAAGATTTTTCTTTTTCTTTTTTTAATGAGATTCAAAACCAGGATTTTGGCTCACGACTCACCTCAAGGCTAACAAAACATGACTCGGCTGACTCAGCTCCAAACTGAGTCAACTTGAACAGGTTCCAAATAGTATTTTCAGTATCAGCATCAATGGATGTATTGCACCTTGGGGATACAGAAACATATCAGATATCGAATGGGAAATATCTGATGTATCGCAAATAAATGACAGATTCTCTTCAAAACCATCATTCTCAAGTGCATTTTCAGTGCACTTCTACACAAAATGGATCTCATCAATCTCAGGCTAGCTTAATATTGTGCACCTCGGTTGAAAAATTTTCCATGAACACCACCAGCAGCAGTATCCAAAGCACATGTGACACAACAGCCGTGACAGAGCCACGTGGTATGGAAAGTCAGAGATGCAAGAACTGCACATCACCCTATAATGCAAGGTTACACATCAAGAGGTGTGTAAAACCTCAGTACGTCTGGCTTCCATTCCACATGAAATGGAAAATACACAAGAAAAGTGTCTTGCAAGGCCCATATAAATTCCCTGCAGCATCAGGATAAGCTATTATCCTACAAGTGACAACATAACAAAAAGCTACACTTACAGTTAGTAGCCAAAAACAGTCAAAACTAAATTTTACAGAGAATTCAATACTAAATATTAGAAGTTCAGAAAACTAACAAAATCATTTTAGCCAGTATTCAAGAATTGATAATACTACCATTGCAGCCATCAACGAGTATGAGTACACCAATCTAGAAACCGCTTAAGTATTATGAAATGGTGAAATTACCTGTGATATATGCTCTGCAGCAGCAACCCTTGGTTTTACAACTTCACAATTTGCTATGACAAGGGTATTTGGAACACTGCCATCAGTCTGGAAGAATTTTACATTAAACAGGAGGTTATTCAAAGTCTACAAAATTGACAAAGAAAACACGCATGTGCTACATTTATGTTTACAGAAATGATATTTCCAAAACACTCATGTGATGACAAAATTTAACCTGTAAATTCAATAAATGAAAGAAAAAACTCCAAAGAGAAGTGATCCAGCATAATTACAAGAGCATCACTTCACACATTCAGAACACATGTTTACCTGTTGAAAGGACCTGGTACATTTGGATTCATGAAACTATGTATGCAAGAACCAGTTCATACCACACTACATATTTGGAACAAGGTCCTAGGATCTCACAGGTCACTCCAGCACATGTACCATGAACAGGAACATGGTACAACACTTCCTCCAATATGTGGTATGCTAAGGCCTAAGAGTAGGATCATGTGGATCGCTCCAATACAAACACTAGGCATATGCAATATGCCTATAAATCATATGATGTTCTAATCGATGTATGAAATGATAAATGTTATAAATACAGATCTTGCATTCATAGTATCATAGAAGCATGCTACTACATTCTAAATATAAATTTATGTCTGAACTTAATGAACATTAAGAGTATAATATAATTTTCGGTCAGAAAAAATAGTGATCCAGATCATAAATGATAGGAGAACTTGGAAACTAGGAGCACCTTCTAAAGGACTTCCATCAGTGACATGATAGCATCCCAAGTTGTTATAAGCAGCTTACATCCTTATAAGAATGATAACAACCTACTTGTGTGTTTAATGTAATGAATACTTTGAAAAAGGCACCATTCAAGTGAGTAATGACCTTACAAATTTGAATTACATGTTCGTTAATCAACTACTACTCACCATGCATAGGTAGGACATCGCAAATGACAGATGATGGTACTCCTAATAGGTGCTTAGCCAAGCGTGTGCATGATCCCATACTAATTTGGGCATACACATTAATTACACATTAAGGAACTCGAATTACCTCTGTAATTTTATTATAGTTGACTAAGGTATCATATATCAATCATACCCACAAGCGACTATAGTTATTGGATCAGTACAAAAGTCATTCTCCTCAAGACACATGCCTCGATCCTTCCCCATATCCAGTTGTAGAATACCCACACCAAAATTATTGATACGAAAACATAAGAGCAAACCACATAAATGAAGTGGACTACAGAATAAAACCCATTGCAGATATGGGAATGCACTAATTCAAACCAGCACTGTGCAGCAACAATGTGCATATAGATACCATGCATTAAATAGCATTACTGAGCATGAAGTAATAATGAAAAGGCAAACTCAAAATCCTATGAGAATAAGGTGAGCTAAATGATGATGAATGGAATCAAAGAAATGCAGCCTCCAACAACTTCAAAACATAAATGAATTTAATTATGCAAAAAAGAAAGAAAAAAATACCCCATATCCAGTTGTAGAATACCCACACCAAAATTATTGATATGAAAACATAAGAGCAAACCACATAAATGGACTACAGAATAAAACCCATTGCAGATACGGGAATGCACTAATTCAAACCAGCACTGTGCGGCAACTATGTGCATATAGATAACATGCATTAAATAACATTACCGAGCATGAAGTAATAATGAAAAGGCAAACTTGAAATCCTATGAGAATAAGGTGAGCTAAATGATGATGAATGGAATCAAAGAAATGCAGCCTCCAACAACTTCAAAACATAAATGAATTTAATTATGCAAAAAAAGAAAGAAAAAAAATACCTTCTACTGTGAAAAGGTAAAGTAAACAATAAGAATGCTTGCCTGCTCAGAAAGGTAGAGTCGTTGACGATTCTTGTAAGTCGCTTGCTCTAGTTGTGGACCCCACCTAATAATATAAAGAATGAGACAAATGGATACTAAACCAAAGTAGTAATAGCATCAAGAAGAGCAACTACCAAAATGAAATGGAGTAGCTATCTTTGAAATCAATCAAACAACTACTTTGGAAATGCAATACAAGACACGTGACTTGGAAAAGCAATCAAAATTATGCCATGATTGCATTAGTGGTGTTACATCTCGTCCAAGACGACTTAGTATCATCCATGTCATGTTGGTTTCAGTCCAAAATGAAACGAGCAGCCAGATCAATATGGGACAGCAACCGACCTATACAGGACCAAAACAGACGATCAAGTCATGTCGACTGGTTTCAATGACCCGGTTAGTCACGTTCCAAGACCGCTATTTAAATCCCGCATTCTAACTGCTCGTAATTGCTTGCTCCTCTAGTGTCTTCCATGTAATTCATATGCCCAAGTAATTGAAATTCATGTGCATATACAGATACAACAGAAATTATATGCATTTCTAGTTAAGAATTAGAAAAGAAGATCCTTTAATCTCATTTTAAGAGTCTCTGACACATGTTGCGCCATAAAGGTAATAATGGCAACTATTACATATTACAGGGTCATAAAGGCTGAAACAGCCGTTACAAAAAAAATGACCCGTAAAGGCCATTATGGCCCCTGTAACGACCCGTTATGCCCCCCATAAAGGTCGTAACAGCCTCGTATTGGTCCATTACGAGGTTGATACAGGTTTCTCGGGTTTTTTTTAATAAAAATAAATAAATAAATAAATAAAAGACCGTAACAATCGTTACAGGACCCGTAATAGCCATTACAACCCGTATCGTAAAGGTAACGGTGGTAGCCGTTATGGCCACCATTACCGTTACGAAATCCCTTGCTCTAACATGATCTTCAGTCCATACTCCATCCACAATGGGTTCCAAGATCTGGGGAAACGAAAGAAGAAGAAATTTTTTCGGGTCTTCAAAGCCGAGGCTGCAATTTCCATATCCAAAAATACGCTTCCCCCAAAGAGATATCTAAAAGCTTCTAGAAAAAACATTCCTAGACGGCTCCCTATCACGAGACAGTTGAGTCACTCCATGTCTTCTAAAAAACGGACTGGAAAAAAAAGGGAAGAAGAAGACAATGCAACAAATTACCAAGACGAAGAATCTTGTCTCGTTTTGGCACCAATTTGCCATTTGGTATTCATGTAGATGAGATTGGACTCAGTTTCATGAATATGGCAAATCACGCAATGCATATTATGTATACTCCTAGATTCAAGAGCTTTAAGCAATCCAGGGGTTTCTCGTGGTTTCTCTAGGGAGGAAACTTCCAAAGCTATTCCAGTTGTTGATCAACAAAGCAAATTTCGGAGGTACAACATATCAAGGTTGAGATATCTAAAATCTCACAGGATTTTAGGAATTCCTTTCATGGCATACTATCTCCAAGATGGGGGTTTCTCAAGACCACCTGGAGTACTCCCTGGTCAGGTATAAGAGACAAGTCTACCACTAAAAAGACAAGCTTCAATGGCTCCTTTGCCACCACTACCCCTTCCTCCTAGGGGACCACCAAACTACAACGCGGTTTTGTTTGGTGTGGGCTCACAGCTGCAGTCCGGAAGGACTCACAAGGATGTGACCGGTGACGTGATCCAAGCAGACTTAAGAGTTGTTGAAGATAAGAAGTCTTAGTTGTCAAAAAGTTTAATGGCTATTATAACCAGTGTTTTATATAGCTACGCTATGTAGCGTGTAGCTTAAGCTACGTAGCGTAGCTTAGCCTTAACGTTACGTAGCTCATGAAAATAGCTTAAGTCGCGTGTAGCCTACGATACATGATAATTTGCTTACGCTACATGCTACATAGACTACGCTACACGCTACGTACCTCACATTACAAGTTATTTTTCATTAAAAAATTAAAATCAAATAATATTTTCAATGATTTTTTACATTTTTCTATTTTCAATATTTAATGCTTTTAGTAAAAATTATGTAAGTAATAGTATTAAATCAGTTTTGTTGCTCTTTCTTTACCTTTATACTTATTGATTAGCCTTTCCTATTACTTTAAGTTGCATTTGGTTGCACCAAATATCATGAAAATTTGTTAAATTTCATCATTAATCAGTCTAATTTGGTAAATATCATGGAGTTAGTGCAACCAAACGCAACCTTGATTAAAAATCTAGAACCAGCATGTAGCTTAAGCTACACGCTATGTAGCTTACGCCTTACGCTTCAGAAGGGTGAACGCTACGCTACACGCTATTCACTATTTAAAACACTGATTATAACATCTAAAGTGAACAAAGATATGGTAGATTCCCTCTCCAAACGGAAGCAGGTTGTTGCAAAAGGGATTGTAGAAGTGTTGAAACTTCATTCAAGCCAAGTTATTTTGAAATGCAATCGGAAGGAGCCATGATCAAAGGTCCTTCAAAGCGAGAGAGAGAGAGAGAGAGAGAGAGAGAGAGAGAGAGAGAGGCCATGCTCAAACGTTTTGGTGAGGGGCAGCATATTGATTGCCATGTTCCCCTGGTCGAAAGACATTTCATCGAAAGGTTAGGCCATATAGTTCATATCATATGGCATCCCCCCCTCCATGCATGGTTCATAGAAACACTTGCGCAACTTGGGGAAGGTCAATTCATGTTTTTTCTTTGTTCTTTTTTTAAGGAGATGGTAATTCATTAATGGAGCACAAAAGCCCAAATACAAAAGATATATTACATCCCTCCCAAGAACGACCACACATTATGGTCAAAGTCCTTAACACCATTGTTATCAAAAGCGATCGCATAATGCCATTCATATGGCATATGCGATGGTCGCATATGCCATATGGATGGTATGCCATCACATATTGCATAATCGCATATGCCATCGCATACTTTTCAACTTTTTTCATTTCTTTATTTTTTCAAAAAAAAAAAAAAAAGATTGTGCGATCACATAAGTGATCGCACAGGATCACTTATGCCATTTGACAACATTGCTTAATACAGAAAGCCCACCCTATTATATCCATTTTTTCTCTTTATATACTTCCATCATAGAGACATTGTAGTTTTGGAGGCATCTCCCATTTCTCTACCCCCATATAGCCAGAAGATCACCATCATTAAGCACTATCCCTCCTTTTTCTTTCGACCACCTCCAAGCCAAGCTAATAAGAGCCCCACCATGGACCTTGGCATTACCCAAGGAGTCTCAAAAAAGGCTATGAACTTTTCCCACATCTTTCGCAAAGGATGTGGTCCATTGATTCCACCCCACTCATGCACACAGAACAACAACTAGGAATTGCTACCAATCTTTCTTGTAAGTTGTCGATGGTGAGAATCATATTCCTTCCTACCAACCATGTGAAAGCTATGACTTTCAAGGGAACCCTATTGGACATATAAACGATAGAGGATTACATCATTTGCTTGAACTTGCATGGACAATCCAACCATAAAATGACTGAACCAAAAATCAACCTGATTTATCCGATGACCACAACATAGAGTCCTTTTCTCCAGGAACCACCTATAGCCAATGTAGCCATTCCATTAGATAGATAAACTCCTCCATTTTGATTTCCGATCAATCTCTACGACACACGGGTGTCCACACCACATAATCATTGAACCTTGTGAAGCATCAATCTAGAGTCACGTCCGAATCCACCGTAACTTTGGCTAATGATGGAAATGCTTCCAATAACGGACTTTCCCCGATCCACAAGTCCTTCCATAATCGAATTCATTTCACACCACCTATCGAGTAATGAATCGCCATCTTACACTTGTTCATTAATGAAGATATTCCCTTCCACAATGCGGAAGCCCTATAAAACGTTGAATCCTTCACCCAACAATACTTATCCCAAACTTGTTGCCACTTTCTTTGACACTTTTCTTCCTCCGATCCAAACATCTATAGCCATTTGCCTAATAGAGCCTGATTAATTTGTGCCCAAACTTCTAATATCAGCTCTACCCTCCCTATACGATTTGCATACTTCTTTCCACTTTAACAAGTGGAATTTTTGTTTTACCTCAGCCCGTTTCCATGGAAAATTCATTCACAACCACTCCAATCTATCAATCATTGATCAACCATTTAAACAAGGACATGAACTAAATCGGTAGGTTTGACATAGCAGCCTTTATCAATGACAACCTCCCCAATAAAGATAGGTGTTTCTTTTTCCATCTCTACATCTTCGTTTCTATCCTTTTAATAACCTTATCCATAAGTGTTTAGCAGGCTTGCCAACACCCAAGGGAAGACCTAAGTACGTAGATGGGAGAGACCCAACCCTACATCCAAAAATCCTTGCCAATTCTGCCACCTCTTCATTTGAAGTGCACACCAATCAACACACTTTTAGATATGTTGGCTCTCAAAACAGATACTACCTTAAAACATCTAACCAACTTTTTCGAATTGTCCACCATTTGCACATCTACATCATAGAATACAATTCCGTCATCTGCAAAATTGAAGGTGAGAGATCAAAAGTTCCAAATTTCCCACCTTGAAGCCGTTAATCAACCCTATTTCCTATCCTTTATCAAGCATCTTACTTAGCACCCACCACCACAAATAAAAAAGGAGATAGCAAATCACATTGCCTTAGACCCCTAGAAACCCCTTAAAAAGGAGGGATAACCATTTACCAAGACCAAAAATTTTGCAAAGCAGGCGAACTCCTTCATCCACCTTATCCATTTTAAACCACAATCCAATCGGCCTAGCATATAATCCAGAAAACCCTAGTTCACATGGACGTATGCCTTTTTTCATATCCAGTTACATATAACTCATTTTTTTCTTTCTTTGTGCCTCACATCCAAGCACTCGTGACTCGTGAATGATGAGTGCACTGTCCAATATTTGCCTTCCCTAATAAACACTCATTGAGTTTCCAAAATTGCCTTATCCAAATCCACCCTAAATCTTGCAGTTAGTATTTTTGCAATGATTTCAATATGGTCCTCCAATTAGATAAATCAACCGAAAATCATGTAGATTCTCTGCTCCCTCTATTTTTGGGATAAGAGCAATAATAAGGCTCCAAGTTCCGACACCAAATGACCCCTTTTTCCAAATTTCTTCCATGAAGTTGAGGAGTTCCTTCTTGACTAAATCTTGGGGAAAAAAAATTTTATGGCCACCAGGAACCATTTGGCATTAGAGCTTTATCCCAATCCACTGCTAATTTGACTTCTTCCTCTGTGATCGACCTCTCGAGATTTTCTACCTCCATCAGTGTCCACTGTTTGGATGGAAAATATTCCAACCTAGGCCTTTCCCTTTATCCTTTAACATATCTTCATCGAAGTGCATAATAGTGTTCCAGGCTTGTTCTCTTTCCTCAATCATTGTTCCTTCCACCATCACACTATGAATTCCATTGTTCCTTAAGCGTGCATTAGCAATGATATGAAGAAAATTTGTATTTTTATCCCCTTATTTTAACCATGTGGCATGTGACCTTTACTTCTATTTTAGCTCCTCCCATAAGCTTATTCATATAATCCAGTGAAAGCTAGACCCTTAATGCCCTCTCTTCGGCTATTAAGGCACCACTTTCTTCCTTCACGTCCAGAGCACGTATTTTTTCTAGAATGGTTTCTATTTCTACTTCCCTATTCCCTAACGCTTCCATTTTCCATTCAACAATCTTCATATGTAGAATGAATCTAGCTTGTCCAGTGACTTGGAAAAGGCTCCATGATTCCTTTACTAAATTTGAGGAGCCGTCAATTTTCAACCACATCAACTATAATCTAAAAGGCTTTGGACCCCAATTTTCCCCATCCACTTCCAACAGTGCTAGTCAATGATTAGTCACTGGCTTTAGTAAACCGATTTGCCTCACGAGAGGATTTATTTCTACCCAATTGAATGATACCAAAAGTTTATCGAGCTTTGACATGATTGATTTTTCCTATCAATTACTCCATGTAAATTTGATGTTAACCATTAGTATATCTACAATTTCAGTTCTGTCTATCCAACTTGAAAATCCCCAAATACTCCTTGTTAGGCAACCCCATTTTATATCTTGTAAGCAAGGTGTTCCATAACAATAACGGTGGTCATAAATATTATGATACGGTCCATTACGACCATTATGGCCTTTCTTGTTTTTTCAAAAAAAAAAAAAATTTGATTTGGGACAATCACGAGGCCATTAAGAGGCTTTTTTTTCTATAACGGCTGTTACAGCCATTTCAGCCCCATAACGCGTAATGGTTATGGTTGTCACCCTTACGTAACGGTCGTTAAGGCCATTACGTAACCGTTTTGGTATACCATGCTCATAAGTGAATCTCAAGACATTGAAATCACCACGCACAACCCACAGCGCCTGCCATCTATTCCCAATTGCATCTAGCTCCTCCCAGAATATTGACCTTTCCGCTGCCAAATTCAAACAATAAACAGATGTAAAAACCCATCTAACACAATGTGAAGAACCTTTCAACAAAACAAAGACAAAAAACTTGCCGCATCATGAGTCTTCCATTTTCCAAACCCTTGAATCCCACATCACTACCTAACCCCTTGTTGAACGAGCAGAATCCAGCACCACCCATTCTTTATCTTTAACACCCTACACAGAATCAAGAAGCATTCTATCTAACGCTTGCATCTACTTCTCCTGCAGTACAACGAGCTGAACTTTTGTACATCTACAAAAAACCTTAATCTGCCCCCTCTTCTCCTGACACACCAACACCCTAATATTTCCATATTAAAATCTTCATTTGAAACATTTTACACTTCCCCTCCCTTTCTTCCCATTTCTGGATGATGCCCCCGCATCGTAATTGATAGATGAATCTAACTTTACTTAGCTCCCTTCTTCCTTTTGAAGACAAATAAGTTATCCATTAAGCCTTTTGCTTCCCTTGCTCCTCTATAAATTTGATCAGAGCCATGTAATCCCCATCCCTCTGACCAAAAGATACATCTACCTTTCTTCCTACCAAACAAATTGCCTCTTTGATCCACCTCATTTCTCATTCTTTTGTTTCTGAGTCTCTGCCATACTCCATCTCAAGCAACAGGGAATCATGATTTTCATTCATAACCTCCCCTCTAGCTTCTTAAAGGTCTACTCATAGTCTATTACTGGAAACTGACTGGAATACCATAGATCCAAATTAATTTCTGTAAGCAGAAATGCATCTTTTCTTTGAAAATGCTAGAGATGGGAGAGAAATATTCCCAGATTCAGATCAGAGAAGAACGATCAATGGAGGCCAGGGAAAAAGGCTAGGTCTATGCAAGGTCGGGTTCAAGCATTAAAACCCAATCAACAAGAAGAAGATGACACAAATGCTGCAAATGGGTTGCAAGAATGGCTCTACTCCAACTCAGTCGAGGATCATACCCAGACACCAAAGTAAGTATTAGGCGGCACGTCAATTACCACACAGAAGAGAGAAAAATGGTGGATGGAAACTCTTTAAGTATGGGGGAAAAGGGGTCCATAGAAAATATTTAATTTGTAAATGTTCCACAAATCATGATTCTTAGAAAGGCTGGCCACACAGGGAAGCAAGTTGTCAAGTCTACGAAGGTAATCAATACAGGATAAGAGATGGAGATTGTCGACTTTGACACAACCCATGAACCGGACATGATATCAGCAAGTGCGACACTACCCATGAACCAAATATGCCATCAGCAAGTGCCTCCACAACCGTTAGATTCATGCCACAGGCTTCCAACAGTATTGAGGGTTGTTTTGAGGACAACTCGAAGAGATTAGGGTGGTATTGTAGTAGTCCTTGGGCGGAGCTCTCCTTCGAGCGATGATGTGTCTCATGTTTGTATGACAACTTGACTCGATGAGCATTTCTTTCTAGGTGGTTGGTCAAGATATAATGGCCCCGTAAATCAACAAACCCATTAAATCCATAGTTGAAGTCAATAACCTACTTGTTCCCAAGTTCCATTCTTTCAAGTTCAAATGGAATCAAGAAAATGAATAAGGAGGCTAAGGATGTCAAGAGGAAGGTTGGATGTCCCAAGGAAGTAACTAGTTCTAAGGTTACTAGAGATGACATCAAATGATCTTTGGAGAAGCCACATTTCAGAGGGTCTTGGAGGCAACAAATAATATTACTAGAGATCGAGTAGCTAGTAAACAACAACAGAAAAGATAAAAGTTGAAGCAAATAAGGCCACAACAGATGGGGACCCTTCCTAAAGACAATGAAAAGCAGCATGAGTTGAGTGAGGAAGATAATAGTAGGGGAGGTTAAGAAAATAGAAATGCTCTCTCGATGGGGAGTACCAATTCAAATTCGTCAGAAGTGGGGTTCCTCTCTAGGTTCCAAAATAGACAACACACCTATCAATTCTATGAGTGGGACAATTCAAAGAAGTCCTCAAAGGGGAAGATTTTGTTCCAGGAGAAAGATGTATCATATGGAAAAAAGAAATCCCTTAACTCTCAATCGACAATCTTGACCAAGTATGCATCTTTGAGCAAATGAAGAGAAGCCTAAAGATTGTGGATCAAGTGGGAGTCACCTTCCTTGGCCCATATAGGGGGGAAGATGGTCTAGAACATATTTTTCATGAGGATCTTAAAGGATGAAGCAATATCACAGTTCATTGAGCTTAAAAGCATAACCTTGATACGGTGTTCCCATCAGGGATTGAAGAAGAGAGTGACATTAAATATGAAGTGTTCATTAACAAGTGACTTCTCAGCTAAGTCCTTTAATAGGCTGATGAGAAATGATTCCTCTTTTTCCTCTCTAGCCCATTGTCGTACCTCCAAGAGGTACGATGTTCGCATGGACTATGGTTAAGGATAAAATTAATGCCCTCAACCATCTCAAAACAGGAGTTTTGTCTTCCAAACAGGAATGTCACATGTGAGGAGGAAGAAAATGCCCACCGCCTACTAATTGATTGTCCCATGGCTTAGTATTATGGGGCAATTTTCCAATATGTGTGGCATAGAATGAACAATCAGGAAGACAGTAGGGGAGTTTTCAGCATCTTTGGTAGTGGGCCTTTTAATTCCAAAGGCACAGTTCTATGGCAGATACTCTCATATGTCGTTTGCTGGTAATTACGGCTCGAAAGAAATAAGAAAATATTCAATAATGAAACATTTCAAGTCGAGACTATCGAGAAGAAGGTTAAAATATGCATGGTCAGCCTTTGGAAGGTTTGTCAGCTAGTGAAGTGTGAAGAGACTAGAATACAGTGGTGCGGAGCATTCCTTCTGAAAAACCAGGCTGTCGGTCACGTGGTCTCCTGCTCCCATGTGGAAATGGAAATTTAACTTTGATGGATCACCTTACAGGAACCCTGGTCCATCTGGCAAGGGGGATCCTCAGCGAAGGACCATGGCCAGGCCCAGTATGCCTCCTTGAGTTCTCTTCCCAGGGGCGTAGGCAGGTAGCTCATCGTGCCGAAGATCATGAGCTTAGGGAGGCTGTAAGAATCATTCACAATCAATTCAATGAGCAACCAAAGGGGATTATGCTCGTGTTATTAGTCGACCAAGTGGTCAGGGCCTGAACTTTGGAACATAAGCTTTGTTTCTAACGAAATCAGCTCTTAGTCCATGGAGCAGAATCTTCTGTTCGCTCATATTGTCAGAGACGCCAACACTAGCACTGATGAGTTGGCTAAGGCTGGGGTTTCTCATCTTCAGAAAAGGACACGACCCATTGGAGCAAGAACACGCATCCACGTGCATGGTAGATGATTTCCCACAACATAGAAAGCTCTGCCAGTCGCGCCATCTACAAAACCCTAACGAACACCCCTAGTACTCACATCACCGCCATTTTAGATGCTTGTACTTCCCAACACCCTAACGATATATTCAAGATGCCTCTAGAAAAATCACAGCAAGCAAAAACCCACAGAAACAATCCACCTAAAGGCACATCTTCTTACTGTGACGAATGCCGAACGTTAAAAGAAGAATTAGAAGAAGAAGAAGAAGAAGACATTTGAGGACAGCACGTGGCAAGCTACAAACATATTCACCAGAAGGGATATTCCATGGGCCATGATAGCAAGAAGGGAGTGTGAAATGTCAATAGAAGAGAACCAGAGAGAGAGAGAGAGACAGTACCGGCAAGAAAGAGAAGGCCAGACGAGGTTGTGATTGGCAAGCCAGTCGTAGAGGACTGGAACGAGAGATTTCCACTGCGTGTACCTTTCATCAACCGATGGCTGGCTAGCTTTCCCTCCTCTCTCCTTCATCTCTCTCCTTCCTTTTCCTTTTTCCCGCGCTTTCCCTCTCTCGCTTTTTTTTTTTTTACCTCCCTCCCCAGAGATGTTGATGTCCGGAAATGAGAAGGGGGGAATCGGATTTTATTGGGGAGGTTTTTGCTAGCAAGCCTCGCTCCCTAGGACGCAGATTGCGTACTGAGTAAACTCTGTGGGGCCCACCGTGATTTATGTATCTTATCCACGCCGTCCATCCATTTTTCCAGCTCATTTTAAGGCATGAGTCCAAAATTTAAGCATATCCAAAGCTCAAGTGGACGAATCGGTGGGAATTGAACACTTACCGTTGAAAACTTCTTGGGGCCACAGAAGTTTTGGATCAAACTGATATTTGTGTTTTTTCCCCTCATCTATGTCTGTGTCACCTTATGAACAGGGCGGATGACAAATAAACATCACTGTGGGCCCTAGGAAAGTTTCAACAATGGACATCATCATCCCATATTGTTTCTGTAGTGTTGTCCACTTGAGCTTTTGACATGCTTTAATTTTGTACTTTGCCCTAAAATGAGCTGATAAAACGGATGGCCCTACACAGTTTGCTCAGCAAGACCAATACATCACGGTTGGCCCACACAGTTTACTCAGTAAGCTACTGAGTGGGAGCGGATTAGGTGAGACCGGATCCACGGAGGTGGGTGGGACCCGTCTCTGGGGCTCACAGTGATGTATGTGTATTATACCACACCGTCCAACCATTTTGAAAGCTCATTTTAGAGTATGATACCAAAAATGAATCTGACTCAAATCTTAAGTGGACCACACCACAAAAACAGTCATGATTGAATCTCTACCATTGAAAACTTCATGGATTTTCAATAGATTCGACCGGAATGTTTAGTTTCCATCCAACCTGTTGATAAGGTCACAAACACCTAGACGAAGAGACCAAATAAATATCATCTTGATCCAAAGCTTTCGTGGCCCACAGGAAGCTTTTAATGGTCAGTCACCACTCATCTGGAATTTGGAACTGCTTCATTTTTTTTACCATGCCCTAAAATGATGTTTCAAAGCGGATGTATGGCGTGGATGTAGTCACATACATCACAGTGGCCACAGAGTCAGGGGTCCCACCCACCTCGGTGGATCCGGGGTCTCACCTAATCCGCTCCCAGGCAAACAAGACGCCCGACAATGCCCGGGGTGCCAGAGAGGTTTGCGTCCTTCCTCAGTACATACTGGCCCACCGTGATGTATCTGTTTATCCATGCCGTACATCCCTTTACTAAGATCATTTTAAGGCATGAGACCAAGAATGAGGTGGATCCAACGCTCAAGTGGACCACACAAAAACGACTCTTGCATTTAAAGCAACATGCATTGTGTGGTCCACTTGAACGTTGGATCTGCCTCATTCTTAGTCTCATGCCTTAAGAAGATCTTAGCAAGGGGATGTACGGGCGTGGATAAACAGATACATCACGGTGGGCCCCTCCACAGACTGAGGAAGGATGCAATCCGCACACGTGTGAGAAACCCATGCTGCTCTTCGTAGGTGACCCATCAGGTACACGGTCATTTCGGGGGCTATGCAGTCACATTAGGATGTGGACCGTGGATCATTTTGTCTCTGACGAGCAGACCAGCTTTCTTTCTTTTTCTTTTTTTAATCATCTATTGCATTGAGACAGCCCGATGAGCGGCTGGGGTATTGCATATGTATCAACGCCAAGAGGCTTCTTGTGTCCTTCATGGCCCGTTTGGACGCAACTCCCAAAAGGGGTTTTCCCACGAGTGGACTTCTTCGCGCCTGTTTCTACCAGTGCTCCGCAATGAGACCAGGTTTGCCAAGGTATATCCAAACACACGACATGTTCGACAATTAGACTGTGTCTGCGAAAAGTGCATTCAAACACACATGTACCAAAGGGCCTTAGCAAGAACTCCTGTACAGACTACAGTGGAAGTGGAACGTCTAGCTGTGCAATTCACCCTAATTCCACATTTTTTTTCAAACGCCACACATCAGCCACAATGCTGCTGCTTCCATGAACCCAATCCTCCAATGGTGATTCGGGCGTGTTTGGATGGATTGTTGCCATTGAATAGCCAATTTACTAACTTGCAATGATGGGACCAATCTGAATTTTGGGTGGATGCCCAAATGACAGCTTTGAGTCCCGCCCACATGGCACCTACATGCATATATATGATTGAATGTAGATGCTCGCAAGGCCAGCAACATGAGCACAGATCTTCCCTTCAATTCTTCAACACTCACCCTTTTAGACAAAATGGGTTAAATCCCTGCCGTTAATTACATCCTGGGATGCTACACTTTCAAACTAGAGAAAGAAGCTTAAAGAAGCTTACATGAACAAAACCTCAATGGGAGCTGCTGCAGTCTTCAAAAGCCTTCGCTAGACATGCCTATCTCAAAAACAATAGAAACATTAGTATGATAACTAATATACACATCAGCATCCGAGCAATTACAATTGGCTGTCTCTCTAATCTCACCGAAAGGACCCACTTACGGGCCCACTTGCATTATGATCCCACTGGCTGTGCGACCCCTTTCGCCTTTGCTGCAGCTGTGGCCGCAGCCGCAGCGGCTGCCGTGGCCGCAGATGCTGCAGCAGCAGGCGGCATTGATGGCGGCACAGGCACGGCCGGCGAACTGGTCTGCTGATGTGGTCGTCTGCTGCTGCTGCTGCTGCTGCTGTTGTGAGTTCACCTGGGCCAGTAGACTCTTGATCTGACTCCCCGTAAGTGTCTCATGCTCCAGCAGTGCATTAGCAAGGGCATGGAGCTCTTTGTTGTGGCTTGTCAGAATGGCCTTGGCGTTGTTGTAGGCCCTTTCTAAGAACCGTCTCACCTCCTTCTCGATGACCAGCCTTGTTTCGGTGCTCATGCTCTTCCCATTGTCATCAGTAGTTGTGAGAAACAAGCCCAACCTCCTCACTCATTCCGTACTTTGTAACCATTGCTCTCGCCATAGATGTTGCCTGCTGGAGATCAGACGATGCACCAGAGGTGACCTCATTCTCTCCGAAAATCAGCTCCTCTGCAACCCGCCCACCCATGCAGACGTCCAGCCGGGCTAGCATTTGCTTGCGTGATATGCTTGTCTCATCCTTGTCGGGCAACTGAGAAACCATGCCAAGGGACATGCCACGTGGGACGATTGTCGCTTTGTGCACTGGAAGAGCTCCGTCAGTGTGGACGGCTACTAGGGCGTGACCACCTTCATGGAAAGCTGTCAACCTTCGCGATTCTTCAGAGATCACAGCCGACTTCCGTTCACTTCCCATCATGATCTTGTCCTTTGCATACTCCAAGTCAGCCATGCTCACTGCTTTGGCACCATCCATTGCCGCCTTGAGAGCAGCAATGTTAACCAAGTTTGCAAGATCCGCTCCAGAGAACCCTGGAGTCCCCCTCGCGATGATCATCAGATCCACATCATCAGCCTTCAAAACCTGTAAGGGCGTGTTTGGATTAGCGATTACAACAGTAATGCGCTATAACGTGTGGTAAAAAAGCAATGATTATATCATTACTACCATAGTCCGAAGGAAAACAAAGTAGCAACCCTATGCAATACCAGTCTTACATCTTCACGTTTGACATGTGAAGTAATTCCGCTGGTTAGATACACTTGGATGTAATTCCGTCAATATGTGTTAGATCCATACCAGTCCATCCATTTTGCAAAAATCATTTTAGGGCATGCCCCAAAAATGATCTTGATCCAACCCTTCTATGGACCCCAAGAAGTTTGCAATGGCAAGCGTTCAATCCCCATGCTAGCTATAGTGTGGTCCATGTCTTCTTTGGACCTGCCTCATTTTTTGTCCCATTCCATTAAATGGTCACGCAAGAGGGATGGACAGGTGTGGATATAGCATATACATCATGGTGGTGCCCACAAAACTATACCGTGTCAACACACCTCTACCAATCCGTGTTATGAGGTGATTCCTAAGGATTACCGTGATTTGATAGCAGGCAATATCCAATCAAAGGTAAAGAGTAATGATGTGAGTTTTACACCACATTACTGTGGTAGTCCATGATCCAAACAGGCCCTAAAGGACATCCGGTGAAGAAATTGAAATTAAGCTTGTCATGTTGTATTTCATTTAGAAGGGTTCAAATGATGTAACCTTTGACATGTGAGACTCCATAATCTGCCTTCGTCCTTCAACATCTGGATTGGGAACAACAATGTGACGATCGAAGCGCCCAGGCCGCACCAATGCTTTGTCCAATGATTCTGGGAAGTTGGTTGCCGCGATCACAATAATCCCTTCATTTTGTTTGAAACCATCTAGCTCAACAAGCAACTGGTTTAAAGTCATCTTCATGTACTGCTGGTCCTTCGGGTTGCGGCTCCCACCAATTGCATCTATCTCATCGATGAAAATTATACAAGGGGAGCGTTTCTTCCCCGCCGAGAAAAGATCCCTCACCCTCCTAGCTCCCACACCAACAAACATCTCCTCAAACTCACTGCCACTACATGAAAAGAAAGGCACTCCTGCTTCTCCCGCAATGGCTCTGGCCAGCATAGTTTTACCCGTGCCCGGTGGTCCAACAAGCAAAACACCTTTGGGGAGCTTTCCTCCCAGACGGGTAAACCGCTGCAACAACCAAAAGCTAAATAAAGAGTGGTGATAGTTGACAATTTCTTTTTCTTTTCCTTTTTTCTCTTCTTTTTTTTTTTCTTGATAATCAATAATTAACAATTTAAAAAAAAAAAAAACAATTAAAAAAACCAACTTTTCCACTACCTTTGGATCTCTAAGGTAATGAACAATTTCCTCCAGCTCAGCTTTCGCCTCATCAACACCCTTTACGTCGTTGAATTTTGTATTAGATTCCATGCTAGGTTGCACCTCTTCATTTAGACCAAGTCCTGTAAGATTAATATTGAAAAAAAAACAGTTTCATACTCTTGCAAATATACGCGAAAGACAATTTTCTGATGATGAAACAGCTAAAAAAACTACCAAAGAAAGGGCGATACCTTTGCTGATTCCCCTGTCCTCGATGAGTGCGCCAACGCCTGATATTAGGAGAAACGCTAGTGCGATGGTGCGGAATGTACGCCATAGCTGCTCTTTGAAATGTCCACCCTCTACCGTTACCATATGAATAGGAGCACTGGCAGTTCCAAGGACACCATCTTTTGTAGATCGTCCTACATTCCTCAGGGCTGAAAGACCGCTGAAATTTTCTTCCTCCTTACGTGAGTTGGTCATTCCTGTAGGCAGTTCTTGTTTATTATTACCATAACAAGTTTCAAGATAAAACCAAACTTTCCAGTACTTCAACTCAATCCAAGGATACAAGGCTCAGACGTGGCAAGCAGTCTAACGAGAAATGCAAAATCAACGCTTAACACCGGCCTCTCACATAAGAAAGTAACATCACCCCGCTAGAATTGCAGAAACAGCAGAAAATCAGATGTAAACCAGGGGAGCACGGCTTCCATCAAAGGTTTAGTGCGCCCCTTGGCAAAGGGCTTCATCTATTCCCTTGCCAATATAAAATGCTAAGTACACACAGCTTCTATAAAAGAACTATTCCTGAGTGGAGAAATTCCAGAAATTCTACAGTGAGAGCAATGGCAAGCCCTTGAAGAAACCCTAGTGTGTCCATGAAAGTTTCATTTTGATAATTGTGGCTTTAAACATTTCTCTCTGTCAGTGAAAAGCAAGGATATTGTCCATGAATCTTATGATGAGAAGTGCAAATCCCTGCAAACGGGACTACAAGTTGCATATACAGGGAGTCAATTTTGTTCATTTTGTGACCTTTAAGGGCCTCTTTGGAAGCAAGCAGAGTTCTCTCCTAGTCAAGCTATCTCAAGCTGGCCGTGACTAGGTTGACTGGGTTAGCTAACTTGAACTAACCCGAACTTCTGTTGTTTGTAAAGCCATCGGGGTGAGGAAGGATTTTTAATCGCATGTGGCACACGTGCAAACTTTTAACTTGGCAGATGTGGCATGTGCAAGGTGCTTGAAAATGTATGGGGGCACATGTGGCCCATAAAGGGTGAATGAAGATGTACGGTGACAGATGTGGCACATGGGAAACTTGACAACGTTTGGAGGCACATGTGACACATGCAACGCAAATACAACTCGGCACATGTAGGACGGAGAACATGCAGTACATGAAGGACACTTGGAGGTTAAATGTGGCAAATTTCTGGTGCTTAATGATGGATGGTAGCACTTGTGGTGCGCACATTGGTAAATGCAGCATGTGTATTGTAACGAGGGTATGTACCATGACAAAGACAAGTAGGAACCAAGCATTTGTAGTAAGAAGGAAAACCTCTCTAACAGTAAAAAACAAATACTAAAAAGCCTGTCTTTCTTGGGTTCCATGAGGTCCAGCATGTGACAAATGCATGGACAGAGTCTCAACCCGAACAAGCCTAATGGTCATTGAACTTTTGCTGCAACCAAACTGTCCCCTAAATTTTTCTTCACTTTTCTTTATTGTCTATCAATGAAAGAACCATTCACTAATAAAGATAAAGGAGAACAAATATGACATGAAGCCAGGGGCAATATGATCACACCCTTCAAAAGCCACCATGGAGAGTTTGTTGTCGCTTCATAGATAGATAATCAGCTTTTATCTCTGCTTTTATGCGGACATGAGATGCCTTAAACAGCTGGGCCTATCAAAATACAATGTAAACTATGACCCACTCAATCTAGCATCAGGGTGTCCATTTTGCTCATGATGTAGAGTGTACTAGTTCAGCATACAAAAAGATGTGATTTTGATATTGTCAGTTTAAAGGAATTTCTCCTGGTTTTGATCATGTTGTGGTGTAACAGTGGTGCCCGTTACGTGATACAGGGTCGTAACAGGCACCACTTGAAATTCTGATCATAATGGCCGTTACCCATACGGTCATATTCCCTGTATCGGTCAAAACACAGTCTTCTTCTTTTTCTTTTTCTTTTTTTCTTTTTTTTAACATAAGGGGGCTATTTTCAATGAAAATTGAAAATCCATATTTCTAGCTTGTTTAAGCTTCCTAGATTGTTGCAATGCAATTTCGATCATGTGTGAGGAATTCTTGTGCATTAAAACTTCAAACCGGAGCAGTTTGGAGAGATTGAAGCTCGAGTGCGCCTTTTTGGTGGAAATAAAAATAAAAAAAACTTCTTCTTTTTTTTGTGATTGTTATAGGAAACAATGGAATTGAAGATAAGAACACCAAGTCGACCATATCTTGCTAGATTTGTGGTCAAAGTGGTATTTTGGTGTTCTTTTTAATTATTTTACATAATCATGCTGCTGTTTTTCACAAAAAAAAAGGATTTTTTTCGATTTCGATTATTTATTGTTTTAATTGCAATCACATGCATTGGATCAGTTGTTTGAACACAATTTTTTACTTTTCATGATTTTTTTATTTCGGATGAATATTAGAATGAATAGTTACTATTTTAGAAAATTAGGGAAAGATGGATTTATTTATTTTTTTCGATATAGGTGGTTTATGATTGGAATACATATAGAAAGTTTACATATACAATCATATCCATTAGATCAGCTGTTTGAATGCCTTATATATATATATATATATATATATATATATATATATATATATAGATTAAGGATTTTGTAATTTCGCATGAATATTGAAATGAATAGTGATTGTTTTAGAAAATTAGGGAAAATGGGTTTTTTCGATTTAGTTAGTTTATGAATTGGAATGCATGTAGAATGTTTACGTATGTAATCAAATGCATTACATCAGTTGTTTGAATGCCTTTTTATAACTTTTACTGAAATTTTTTAATTTCGAAGGAATATGGGAATGAGTATTGTAAATTTGTACTATTTTGGTATTTATGACACATTGTACATGCCATTGTTACATAAATAATTAATTAATTATTTGTCTCGTTTCCACCATTCATGCTCATATATCATATTTGTATTCAATCGTTGATTAAAAATATATATTTAAGAAATGAAATATAAGAGTCAATCTAAGCTTGTCTAGTTCATAAAATCAGAAGACATGCCCAAGGTAGCATTCTTACCAAAGAGTGGAATGTTGTGCCATCATAGATATGTTCAAAACCACAAAAGAATACGTATTTGGAATCCTCTAAATATTTCAGATTTTTTTGGACATTTCCCTTTTTTTACAAAAATAAAATAAAATTTGACTGTTATGAGGCGCATAATGGCCATTACGTGTAATGGAAACGGTCAGACCATTACACCCACCATTTCCATTACAGAATACCTTGCTACTAATGTTATAATGGATGCCCGTGTAAAAGATCACATTCCTCTACTTCAGCTTAAAACTACCAGAGGCTTCTCATCCAAGTCACATTAAAATTTTAACAGTCACAAGAAACCTTGAATAGGGCTTATCTGCTTTAAACCATGGAAAGGTGAGTTATTTGATACTCTGGCTGCATATGACGCTTGATACACAGGCATTTAGAAATGATATCATCATCATCATCATCTAAGATTAATCCCTATTAATTGGGGTTGGCTACATGAATCCTATTTTGCCATTCCACACTATCAAGGGCCATAACTTCAATTAGACCATAGGCCATCGAATCTTTTCTTACTACCTCCACCCATGACTATTTGGGCCTTGCCCTTTTAGCACCTTCAACTTGTACCAAGTCACTCCTTCTAACCTACACAATTATTGTTCTCCATTGCACATGACCAAACCATCTAAGTCTACTTTTCATCTTATTACCCATTGGTGCTACTCCTAAGTTCCCTCAAATGCATTCAATTCTATTTCTATCCTTGTCTTACCACTCATCCATCTCAACGTCCTCCTTTAACTACACTCATCCTATAAACATATTGTTCCTTAACTGCCCAACATTCTGTCCCATAAAGCCTGGCTGGTCTTATAGCTATCTTATAAAGTTCCCCTTCCAGTTTGAGTGGTACACGATAATCACACAAAATTCCAGAGGCAAATTCCATTTCTTCTATCCCGCTTGAAGGGTATGTGAATCCACGCTTAGAAATGGTATGCATGGCATATATTAACTCTTAAACCAACTAAATTGCATAACCCACTATCGCTAGGTTAGCTTCCAAAAATCAGATTGATTGAACAATCCTAACCTCTAATTCATTGATTCTTGTTTGTTGAAATAAAACCATTGGATATTTTTCATTTTAAATGTCCAGTAAATGTCCACCAATCTGATAGTCGGATAATCCAATGAGCAAAACTTTTGGTTCATGATACATCTAAACCAGTACCTATAATTTGGACTGTTCCATTTGAATTACTTAGATGCCAAGTATGCAAGTTTAAAGCAATTTCTAAGTGCCTGTGTATCATCATCCATCACACTCTACCAGAGTATCAAGTTTTCACATATAAATAACAGATGCAAATGCTGATAAGTGACATCTGAATGGCAGATGAATGTGCAGCAAACAATCATCATCATCATCATCATCATCATCATGGCCTTGTCCAAGCTATTTGGGGTTGGCACTTATGACTTCTAATATAAAGAAAGAAATGTAGACATCTCTAACATCATATGTAGATGATATCATGCCCATGACCTATACATGCATGGTAACATCAAAAGCAGCGATTTGGAACCATCATCTATCAATCAATTAGAGATAGAGAGTTACTCATATATATCTGATAAGTGACATCTGAATGGCAGATGAATGTGCAGCAAACAATCATCATCATCATCATCATCATCATGGCCTTGTCCAAGCTATTTGGGGTTGGCACTTATGACTTCTAATATAAAGAAAGAAATGTAGACATCTCTAACATCATATGTAGATGATATCATGCCCATGACCTATACATGCATGGTAACATCAAAAGCAGCGATTTGGAACCATCATCTATCAATCAATTAGAGATAGAGAGTTACTCATATATATATATATATATATATATATATATATATATATATATATATATATATATATAATATATAATATATATATATATATATATTATATATATAGTGTTCGAAGTTTCGGTATCGCTACTAGTTTCGCTAGCCAGGGATACAGAAACAATATCGATATCGCCGATAATATCGCTGATAACCGGAAATGCATGGAAAATGGGAAAAACAGTGGAATTTTTCAGTGAAACCTCAGGAGTTGATAAAATACACATAGTTGCATATTTTGGAATTAAAAAATTGCATAAAGAATGCATACATAATAGGTTTCTATTTAATGGGGGCCTAAAAGCAAGTGTTTCTGTAAGAAGTTAGTCCAATCATCTCATCCATAAAAAATCTGAACTTCCATCCAAACATCCATTGATATTTCAGAATATCGGCAACACATGAAATTTCTAAACAAATCATTAACAACTGAAAAAGAAACTAAAGATTGTGGTCTCGTTATTGCCATGTTGCGATATTGATAATATTGTGATATTATCAATGTTATCGTCAACAAATTGAACGTTGCATACAACTATGCACCCATAAAAAATATGAAATGGGAATTTTTTAAATATATAAAATTTTGGCATATCAATACATTGGTGATATTATTGAAATATTGCAGATACATCGACGATACAAGCAACACTTGGAATTTATACAGTAAAAAATATTGGCGATACACCGACGAGATCAATGTATTGACAATACAAATGACGCTTGGAATTTACACAATTGAAAATATTGACGATATCGATACATTGGCAATATTTAGTGATACATCACCGATATCAAGAATTTTTATTCTATCAGTGTTATCGGTATCGCTACCGGTGATATCGGTGTCGCTGAGCTAGAAATAGAGATAATATCGGGGATATTTCGATAATATCGGAGATAATGCAAACACTATATATATATATATATATATTCACAAATCCGGGTAGTAGTATTATTTTGATACCGACCTCTCCGCAGTGTCTTGAGCAATGAGCTTTCATCCAGCCTATCAACTCTGACTAAAGCTTTAACATATTCAGCAAGTGCTGACGGATTCGAATGTAGGGAAGGCTGACTTTCAAATAATTTTATCACTTCTTCTGCATCATGACGACGGTTAAGCTCTTTCAAAAGGGCTACATCAATTGTACCATCTGTGTCACGCACTCTGCGAGCTAAACTGCCCACATAACTAGATTGGGACCTTTCTTGAAGACTTATGAGCCTGTTTCCTGCGCCAAAACAAATAAAGTTATTCAATGAAAATGCTTCATCTTTGGTGTGATGCCCTGATTATAAATGCAACAGTCAAAGAAAAATTCACATTGCGAACCAATTATGTGAACAAATTTGAAACAAAACTGAAAAAAATGCATCCTCCACTTCCTTATCGAGAGAGTCAAGCTATCCAGGTTAAGCATAAACATATGCCCTATACCTGCCACATCCAACAGCGAGACCAGATGGCTGTAAAATTAGGGCTGTCAATGTGTATGGGTGCAGGTCTGTTACCTGTTTACGGAGATTTGAGTTTTTTTTTCCCCTGAAAGACACCCATATCTGGAGATTCCAAGCCAAGTAAGGGAAACGGATTCCCTATCATGTCAGGTTTGGGTACGTGTACGATATATGAGGTACCTGATCCAAATACAATCGCATGGGGGCATCACATCAGGTCCTGTCAGGTCTACTTTTGAGCATGGATTACAATTCAGAGGTTGGATCCAGCATTGTGTCTGGACTCGGTTTGGGTCCATATAAAGACATTCCTTCTGAATAGTTTATATAATTAGATAGAGTTCCGTAAAAAATTTAAAAATAAAATCACTTATTTGGGCACCCAACTAGTTAATAGGTACCAAAGGTGGGCACCCAAACTGACCCGATTCTACTCAGATCCAAATTCAAGGACCTGAATTTGGTCCAATTATTAATCAGGCCCGCAATCTGGATCAGATCTGATAAAATTGGGTCAGATACTTAGGGTATCAATGGACACACATGATGTAGGCCCACAGTCCACCATAGGCGCCAGCATGTGCTGATTTTGGGCTATTTGCTGCAAATTTTGGGGCTTAAATGTCAAAGATCACATTTGCCATTTGTGGAAGATATGATTGAAGAATTTGGGGGTATTTAGTAGATTTGTTTTTACTATTTTAGGCCAAATCTTTGTTGTTTGGATTTTTGTTATCTTAAATATATTATAAATTGATTTAAAATCAATCTAATAGTTGAGGGTTTTCATTAACGGGGGGAGGGGGACCGCATTTTTTGAGTCATAAATCCTCTTTTGCAAGAGAAAAAAGGTTGATATCAATAAAGTTATTCAATAATTCTTGTTGGTGTACTCTTGTCCATTTCTTTGCAATTCGAGTGTCGAGATCTTATTGACTAAATAATCAGCTTGCACCTTCTGGTATTGCTAAATTTTCGGCTCTACATCATCTCCCAATTGCTTCGAAAGGGATGACACAGGAAGAGTTTGGCAAGTAACCCAATTAATCCGCATACTCACAGTGCGAATAGATCAACTCACACATACAGTAGGCAATCTCACTAATCAAGTGGGAGAGCTCTGGCATGGAGGGAATATGGAGATAGAAGTTGGAAAACCAGGACACATACAGAAATGTCCTAGCAACAACAGGCGGGCCTTGGCTTACAAAGACACCAATAATCGAATCCTTCAATTGTGAAAACATGACAGAGAACCTGGAATTAAGGTAAAAATTCTGAAATTCCATGGTCGTTTGCATGTTGATGACTTCGATTGACAAAGCAATGTGGAAAAGGTGTTCAATCAAAAAGAATTGCGGACAATCAGAAGATTAAGTTAGTAGCTATGAAGTTTTCCAGTCACAAATTAGCATGGGGAGAATCTCCAAGTTGAAGGAATCGGTCAAGGAAAAAAATAAAAATAAATTCTTGGAAAAATATTAAAAGGAAGTTAAAAAGGAAGTTCTTACCAGCGACTTATGCCCGTGACTTCTACCAAAGATGTTACAATTTACATTAAGGTATTCAATAATGGTAATGGTGGCCGTAAGGCCCGTGATGGCTATTACAGGCCATTTTTTATTAAAAATGGTCATTGCCACCCCATAACGCATAACAACATCCACCATCACCATTACCTAACCGTTTTTGCACACCATGGCATCAAGAGAACAAATCGGTAAATGAATACACCAAGGGATTCCATAAATTGACATCATGGGTAGGATTTCACGAGCACTAAGACCAAAAGATTTCTAGATATCTTAATGGTCTTAACCAGAACATCAAAAGTGAATTGGCTTTCAAAGATGCATTTAAGATGTCAGATGCATACACACTTGCATTAAAAGCCGAGGAAATAATTAAATGGGGACTTGGGAGATAATTTAGTGTCCCATGAGGACCATTATCAACAATGGGGCAGCATACTAACTTCCCATGTAAGACAACCGTAGGGCCATGATGGGCCAATGTCCAACAATGAAACCAAACTCCAACCCAAGGAGTGGTTGTATGGACAAGGTGCTAGTGCACCCAAGACGGGGCAATACAACACTCTTTCACATGCTTTAAGTGTAGGCAGCCGGGACATTATTCTTTTCATTGTCATGAACATCAACCCACAATTAAAGTAAATTTGACCAGGGAAGGAGAATATGTTGAAGACACTCTTGACCGCATCCAAATGAAAACTGAAAATGATATAGAGCATAACTAACATGCATATGAGGATGGGGCATGTTGAGGAAGATGTAGCAAATGCGTACAGTGAATGGTGATAAGGCAAGTGTTTGGTTATCCAACGGACTATGTTATTGACGACTTGGGTGATTAATGAGTGGTGATGGTTACGATGGTGGGAAGATATGCACGATTTTGATAAACGGAGCAATGAGAACATTGTCTTATAAGGAATTATGGATAAATAAAAACTCAAAGAATATAAGCATCCATGCTCATACCAGATTCATTGGTTCAAGAACGGGGGTGAAGTTTATGTTAACTTTAAGTGCTTAGTTTCCTTCTCGATTGGATCTAAAGACAAGGATGATGTGAGGTGTGACAGCAATGGTAGTGAAAACATTGTCTCACAAGAAATGGTGGATAAATTTGAACTCAAAAAGGACATGAGCATCCACACCCCTACCAAATTCACTAGTTCAAGAAAGAGGGTGAAGTCTATGTTAACTCTAGGTGCTTATTGCTCCTTCTTTATTGGATCTAAGTACAAGAATGATGTGTGGTGTGATGCGGTTCCTATGAATGCATGCCTCATTTTGTGTAGAATATTGTGGTTGTAGGACAGTGATACGGTGCAATTGACTTAGGCTAACACATATTCATTCATCAAGGATGGTTTTAATATCACATTGCACCCAATGAAACATCTTCCAATATCCAAATCTAATAAAGAGAATGGTCAAAAATTGTTCAGTGTACAAAAGTCTGAAGAAGAAAGGAAGGAGACCAACATCATCTAAGACAATGACTTAGGCTATAGGACAGTGATACGGTGCAATTGACTTAGGCTAACACATATTCATTCATCAAGGATGGTTTTAATATCACATTGCACCCAATGAAACATCTTCCAATATCCAAATCTAATAAAGAGAATGGTCAAAAATTGTTCAGTGTACAAAAGTCTGAAGAAGAAAGGAAGGAGACCAACATCATCTAAGACAATGACTTAGGTTGTAGGACAGTGATACGGTGCAATTGACTTAGGCTAACACATATTCATTCATCAAGGATGGTTTTAATATCACATTGCACCCAATGAAACATCTTCCAATATCCAAATCTAATAAAGAGAATGGTCAAAAATTCTTTAGTGTACAAAAGTCTGAAGAAGAAAGGAAGGAGACCAACATCATCTAAGCCTTAGTTGCTAGAAGAAAAATGGTCAAATGTTCCACCTCTCATGCAGAAGCTCTTTCGTGAATATAAAGACTTGGTGACCAAAAAACTCCTAGCTGGACTTCCTCCTATGAGGAACATTCAGCACCACATTGATTTAGTGTCAGGCTCTAGTTTATCAAATCTTACGCACTACCGAATTAGTCTAGACGTGCATGCTGAACTCTTATGCACTACCGAATAAGTCCAAACATGCATGCTGAACTCTATCGAATAAGTCCACATTTTTTTTATTGATTTCCAAAAAAAAAAAAAAGTTATTGAGTTGCAACAAAAGGATTTAATTCGAGAAAGCATGGCACCATGTATTGTTCCTGCACTATTAGCCCCTAAGAAAGATGAATCTTAGAAGATATGTGTGGACACTAGTGTTATCACCCGAATTACTATTCAGTACCAATTTTTTATTTCTTACTTGGACGATATGTTGGACATGCTGCACAAAGCAAAGGCCTTTTCAAAGATCAACCTAAGAAGTGAATATCATCAAATACACATTCAACCCAAGGGCAAGTGGAACACCACATTAAGACTCGAGACGAGCTATACAAGTGGCTCGTCATACCATTCAACCTTTCAAATGCGCGAAGCATTTTCATGAGGCTAATGAATCGATGACAAAGATACTTTGCCCCTTCATGGGGAAGTTCTTAGTTGTTTATTTCGATAGCATTCTTGTTTTTTCTTGATTCATCTATTCACCTTGATCATTTATAGCAAATATTTGATGTACTGAGAAGGGTGACTATTTGTTAACTTAAAAAATGCTCATTTCTTGTCGATAGTATTGTGTTTGTAGGGTATATTGTATCTACAACCAGGAGAAATTGAGGCCATTATGGAGTGGCTCACCCCACAAACCCTTTAAAAGGTCCGTTTTTCCATGGCTGAGTGATATTTACTGGAGATTTATCTAGAATTTCAGTACAATTATTGCACCGGTCACCAATTCCATGCACGAAGGCAACTTCAAATGTACTAAAGTGGCAAACCAAACCTTCAGTACTATTAAAACGAAGATGACTAAGGCTTCAATTCATGCACTTCCAGACTTCAATAAAGTCTTTGAAGTGGAAAGTGACACTTCAAATGTTGACATTGGCGCGGTGTTGAGTTAGGAATTAGGAGGGAATTTTATCATTTCTTTCGCAAGAAGCTTAATGATGAATAGAAGAGCTACTACACATATAATCTCAAGTTTTATGCAACGACCCATGCACTATGTCATTAGAGGCATTACCTGCTTTATCGGGAATTTATTCTATACTCGAATCATGAAGCGTTAAGACATCTGAACTCCCAAAGAAGTTGAGTGCTTATCATGCAAAGAGGATGGCTTCTCTACAAGACCATGCTTTCCTTTTGTGTCATAAAATTGAAAGTCAGAACAAAGCGACAAAGGCTTTGAGTAGGAGTGTGATTCTACTCGAAACACTTGCGTGGAGGTCGTGGCATTCGAGGCATTAAAAGAACAATATAAGAATGATCACATGTTTGGCAAAGTGTCCGATAGATGTGTGGATGGCTGAGGTCTAAAGTGCGAATTCATCTCACGCGATGGATATTTATTCCAGGATTCTCGCTTACACATTCTCGAAGGATCATTGCAGGAGAAGATCCTATCTTAGCTACAAAAGAGGTCCAAGTGAATACTTTAGAAGAGATAAAACATTGGCCATGGTGGAGGGAAAAACTACTGGCCACATATACGCAGTGTCGTAATATTGACCAGTTTGTAGCACGATGTCACCAATGTTAACTCTCCTAAGGTTATGCATAGAACACTAGCCTTTATACACCAATTCCAGTTCTAGTCGAACTATGGGTGGACATTACTATGGACTTCATTTTTTATTTTTTTTACACAATGATGCAATCTCATTAAAAACAGGGACAAGCCAAAAAAGGCCCAAACCCAAAAAACAAGACAAAGCCATATACAAATATACACCTACAAACCCACTCCCAAGAACAAATACAAAATAGAAGGTTATGCTTTCGCCCACTCATTAGCCTCTAACATCGCCCTTTTGAACACTTCAGAAGGATTTCTTTTCCTATTCCTGAAGCAGTGATCATTTCTTTCCCACCATATGGCCCAAAGAACTGCTAATAAGCATAGCCTCCACAATCTTTTCCTTGATTTCCTCATACACCCTCCATGCCACGAGAGAAGAAACTCTGAAATCAAACAAGGGGATACCCATAACACCCCGCACATCTGAAGAAGAAGGCTCCACACCTTCCCAAGTAAACGAGCGGTGAATGAAGAGGTGATCCACAAATTCCGCATCCTTATAACACATCAGACAAATGTTTGGGAGAATCATCTTCCTCTTGCACAGATTATCGATTGTTAACACTTGGTTCCTTCCTACAAGCCACCCGAATGCTGCCACCTTCAACGGAGCACCATAACACCAAAGAAAAGTCGTAGGGTAGATACCTTCATTAGCAACATTAGCAGTCAAAAGGCCATTCAAAGATTGAACTGAAATGGAACCGGACTTTCCTATCAACCATTTAAAGGAGTTCGCCTCCAAAACCTCTGGAGAAATGTTCTGAAGAAGCTGCAAAAGAAGAACCATTTCTTCAAACTCCTTCCCCCCAGATTCCTTCTACAAAGGGGAGCCCAAATTACCTCATTGCCCCTCATCGAAAAGCAACTGCTCACCCACATCCCCTTCTCCCTTGCTATCCCTGCTAAAAGAGGAAATCTAATATTTAGAATCAAATTCCCCACCCACTTTTCCTCCCAAAATCTAATCTTCTCTCCATACCCCAAATTGAAACCTATACCCTCCCACACTCTCATTTAAGGCCGCCACCGACTTCAAAAGGTAGACAAAGACATAGACGCTTTGATCATAACCAATCTGCCTCCCAAAGAAAGAGACCTAGAAGCCCACTTCAAAAGCTTCCTCTTACAACGCTCTACTACTTTGTCCCACATTTGCTTTGCCGACCTCCCTCTGCATAATGGAAGACCAAGATACGAAGTCAAAAAGGAACTCTTTCTGCATCCGAATACTGACGCAAAGAGACAATCTTCTTCACTCGAAGCACCTATCCCGAAACTCTCACTTTTGGAAATATTCACCTTTAATCCTGACACCACCTCGAAGGTAACTATGATCGATCGGAGATTTTGCACATCGTATTCATTTGCCTTGCATAACAAAAAGGATATCATCCGCATATTGAATATGAGAAATCTGAAAATTTGTGCTGTCCACCCTCAAACCTTCCAACAAGCCAATTTGAACTCCTCGATCTATCATTCTACTGAGTACTGAGAGCCTCCATAATAGTGACAAAGAGAAAAGGAGATAAAGGATCTCCTTGACGAAGACCACGATAAGCAGCGAAGAATCCCTTAGGCAACCCATTAACTAGAACCGAAAATTTAGCCGATCTGACACATTTTTGGAGCCAAAACCGCCATCTAGAACCACATCCTAACTTGGACAACATATAGTCAAGAAACGCCCAGTCGACATGATCATACGCATTTTCAATGTCCAGCTTGCAAACTAGCCCCTTCTCCCCATTCCTATAACAAGAGTCCACACATTCGTTTGCCAATAAAGAGCAGTCTACAACCTGCCTACCATCCACAAAAGCCCCTTGGGACTCTGAAATAACATTCCCTAAAACCTGTCGGAATCTAGAAGCCAACACCTTTGCAAGGATCTTGTAAGGACCGCCTAACAAACTAATTGGACGAAAATCTTTTAAAGATTTCGCACATTCCTTCTTGGGAATCAAAGTAATAAAAGTTACCCCCAACTCTGACGCTATAACACCTTTCTCAAAAAATTCTTGCATGAAGGCCACCACATCCCCTTTAACACTCTCCCAAAAGATCTGAAAGAAAGCCAAAGGAAAACTGTCAGGACTCGCCGCTCTGTCACTACCCAAATCCGCCACTGCCCTCTTAATTTCTTCTTCCGAAAAAGGTTGCTCCAAAGAGTTTGCCTCTTCTCTTGAAATAGCTTCAAAAGAAAGATTATCAAGAGCCGGCCTAGGAGCTTTCTCTTTAGTTAAAAGCTGCTTATAGAATTTAATAATGGAATCGCTAATCTTTCCCTTTTCCTTGATCCTTTCCCACCCACCATCAACGAAGTTATTTTATTAGCTCGCGCTCTAGCACTCATCATCGCATGGAAGAACTTAGTATTTTTATCCCCCGCTTTCAACCAAATTACTCTCGACCTTTGACACCATTTAATCTCTTCCTCTTGCAATCTAGCATTATATTTTGCTCGAAAGACCTCCCTCTAAGCTCTTTCCTCCTCCGAGAGGGTCCCCTCCTCTTCTTTCAAATCTAATCTTTGAATCTCTAGAAGCCACTTAGACTTTTCCTCTTCTCGCCCCTGAAGGTTATCTTTCTTCAATCCCGAATTTTAACTTTTATTGGTCTTCCTAAGACTCAAAGGGGAGCATATTCATTTTTCGTTGTGTTAGACCGTTTTTCAAAGATGGCCCACTTCATTCCCTGCAAAAGGACGATGGACTCTACACATATTGCCAACATATTCTTTATAGAGATTGTGCAACTTCATGGGTACCGAAAACAATTAACTTCGAACCATGATCCAAAGTTTGTGGGGCACTTCCGGCACACTTTAGGTGTCGTTTGGCACCTTATATTTGATGAAATTTGGTGGTAATTGATGGTAATTTCACCTTTTTGGTGAGTTTGGCACTGTGTGATCAGGTGGTAAATGAAAAGTTGCTTTTTGGCGTGTTTTGAGATATCTTCGTTTTATTGTGAATCCATTTGGTTTGGTGTGAAATACTGTTGTTGTCTCTCTTTTTAAAGAAATAAGTCTCACATGAGTAACAAAGGTGTCGCTAGGCTATTAATATGTTGTACACGTGGCACGTCAATGATACCCTGAAACTATCCAGTTATTGCTTGCATTACTAAAATCGCACCAATACAATGATCCAAATTGTCCAAACGCTGGCCATCTAATGGATGGTTTAAAAATGTTGGCAAGTTGCGTTGCTTGGGATCCTTCCATTCATGGACACTCAAGGCTCGAAATTTTTCTCATTTTTTGCCAAACTATATATTTCAATGGACTTATTACAATCAAATGTCATATATGTAGACTAATTTGGGGTATTAAAGCTTAATTAATCAAATTCAGGTTCCTATGAATATAATATAAAATTCCAATGCAGTCCAATAACAGGCTACCAAAAAAAAAAAAAAAAATGGATTACAGTGGATTCCACTAATAGGTTGCCAAACACAAGCGAAGATTCCAATTCACATTGATTCCATGATAATTATGATTTGGATTTCAAATTTCCAATTCATATCAAACACAAGCTACCAAACGAGCCCTTATGAGAGTGGTTGGGAATTGATCTTCAATTCTCTAGTGCATATCATCCTAAAATAGGCGGCCAAACAGAGGTAGTCAACAAGAGTCTTGAAAACCTCTTGAAGTATCGAAGGCAATAATGTATCTCAGTGGGAAATGGCTATACCCCAGGGGACATGTGCCATAGTGGTAACAGTGGCCGTTAGGTCTATAGAGGGGGGGGGGGGTGTCATAACGCTAACAATGGCCGTAACGGTCACCGCCATTACCGTTATGACTTATGATACAGGCCGTAACAGCTGTTACGACCTTTTTTCTTATTCTTTTCTTTTTCTTTTTTTTTCTTTTTTTTGGAGAAAAAAATGTTTTTGGACTGTTACAGGTTCATCATGGCTGGTTTTTTCTATAACGGCCGTTATGTGATCGATTTTGAATACCTTCTGGGGGGAGTAGATATTCTTCATTTTCTAAGTTGTGAGTTTTCTTATTGATATCAATAAAGTTATTTCTCCCTCTCTACTCAAATATCCTTGTGGGCGTAATCTTATCTATTTCTTTGCAATTCGAGTGTCGAGATCTCACTGAGTCAATGACCAAGTTGCACCAATGTACCTAGCCGTATACAAAATTTGATATATTGATCGTTCACCAAATGTGAACCAACTCAAAAACTAAACCTCAAGTGCTATAATAGCTGAGGGCTCTAAAGCATGATGGATAATTTTACAACAGTATAGCAATAAGCTCATAAAATAATGACATGTATAGTTAATCTGGCTAGGTTATTTAAACCACCAAAATTGCATGAATTTCCAAGACTAGAAAGCATATGGCCAAGAAGTACAAGAGCAAAAGTAAAATATCTCAGGATTTAAGTTCCGATGGTACCAACATACCATTCCCGCCTTGGAACTTACTCAAGGTGGGATGAGGTCTAACAATCAGTTCACTGAAATGTGGCATGTACCATTGCTGTTGTCTTGCAACCTGTTGCGGTACAAAAAGGGATTAAATTTACAACGAAACAAAACAGATTCCCAAACATACCAAATACACCAAGTCAATAAGTCCACATGAGAATGCCCCACATGAAACTAATGAAACTACCTACATGATTAAGGGTGTGTTCGGATGCACTACTGAACTGAATTGCAATTATTGGTCTAACAAAATCGAAAAGAACCAATTTATGATTTCCTTCCCTCACATTCACATCAAGGGTCATGAGCTCCAAATCTAATGTGGGTTACCATCAAGTTGGACCCAAAAGGAACATCAAGGGTTACTTCCACATTATGAATACCAGCAAACATCATTAAAATTTGTGGATGCCAACACAACAAAAACACCTTTTACGGCAGTACTGCAGCCTATAGACTCAGTCTTCTCAAATGAAATGTTTAGATTTCATAATGCAGTTGGAGAAAGGATGCATGTTCTATCAAATTCTTTCTAGTGATGGTTCACCAGTGGGGGGTACGCAGTCATGTTCTAGGAGCCCTGCTAAGGCCATTCGCAGCAGAAGGATGAACCAACTCCAGACACGAGTTCCAATGTGAGTGCTAGACCTGGACCATTCACCAGCAGGACCCACCATGTCTAAGCCATGGCCCAAAAATCAGGCATGTCTGCTCAACAGTGGGCCATGCTTTGATCAATTCTTTTTAACTGAGCATTTTCTCCACACTTCTAATCACCAGACTCTATAATTGAGCATATGATCCGAGATTCACATCTTTCAGATTTCTTTCTTTAAATCCAGACTATTAATGCTTCCATCAAAACAACTTTCTCAATCAAGAAAGAGAAATTCGAACAAACAATGCTCTAGACAAGATCACCACTGATCGAATACAATCCAAATTCGACCGAAAACAGCGAGTCCAGATTGCATGGACGCTCATTTCCAATGATGACGATGATGATAAGACAAGAGAGCTGACGTAAGATCCAAACATCAGAAAAAACTTCAAAATCCATCCAATCGAATAAAGCGGAAATCCAGAAAATCGAAAGAAATATCTGTCGAGCATGGAAAGGAGGGATTTTGGGGAGAATTTGTAAAAATTCTTGAAAACTAAAAAAAAATGTTTAAAAAAAAAAAAGGAATAGGGCAAATCGGCAACAAGAAAAAAGGACTAGAGATTCAAGACGAAGAAAAAAACCATCGAACAGATTCGAAAAATAAAGCTATTCAGTTGGTGAACCTGACCTGCGTGAGAAGGTGCCTCCAAGCCATCTCTCTCTCCAGAAGAGGAAGCGGGGAATGGGAAGAAAGGCAGGGTCCGAATTCGCAAAAATGAGGGTGAGAAATTCCACTCTAGCCTTCAAACTCAATTTAGATACTCTGGCAGAGTATGATGGATGATACACGGGCACTGAGAAATTATGCACGTGGCATAATATTAATTCAAATTGAACTGGCCAATTTGTTGGTCCCTGTCGAGACTTATCAAAAGCCAAATGGTTCTGCTTATTTTTGCGTTCGCGATTTGGCTAGTGACCAAGCAACAGCCAGCCAGCTGGTGTCAAAGCTCTATGGACCCACCATGATCTATGTGTTTTATCTATGCCGTCCATCTATTTTTCCAGCTCATCCTAGAGCGTGAGCCCAAAAATGAGAGCTGAGACAATAACGCAAGAAAATGTGGAGATTGAACACTTACCATTGAAAACTTTTAGGGCCACAAAAGTTTTGGATAAAGCTTATATTTGTGATTTCCTTCCATGTATGTGACCTTATTAACATGTTGGATGGAAAATAAACATTACAATGAACCTTAGGAAGTTTTATGGCGGACGCTCAATAGCCACTGTCTTCAAGTGGTGTGGACCCACGGAAATTTGGATTTGATTATTTTTAGGCTCATGCCTTAAAAATGAGCTGAAAAAATGGATATAAAACATATACATTATGACACTAGCTAGTAGGCTGGTATTGGGTCACTAGCCACAGTGATTCTGTTTCAGCAAACAAGTCCACGAGTAAGAAATTAGGATTGCTCAACCAGTGAACAAGCTACAGTGGGTTATATAAATCTAAGTCTTTAATAATGCCTCATACACGTCACATGTATAATTTCTGAATGCCTGCGTATCAAGCACCATACTTTGCCAGAGCATCAAATTACCCTCTGTTCTCAGGAAAAAACAAATGTGCCTCATTCAAAGCTTCTATGGCCCCGGAAAGTTTTAAACCTGGCATTCAATCTCCATTGTGGTTTACTTAAGCTTTGGATCTGCCTTATTTTTAAGTTTCTAATGGGAAAATTAAATGGTGGTACGAATTCAACCGATACATCACGGTGGGTCAACAAAGCCCTTCCTGGACCAAGTCTGTTTCCCGGACGTTGGTACCCAAGGAGCACCTTAATGTGTTACCACAACCTTGTGCAGATCATCTTAATGTATTTGTTATATATTTATGTTGTTGATCTATTTTTCTATCTCATTTTAAAATGAGACCCCAAACCATAAGAAGATCCAAATCTCTAATTGACTGTACCACTCAAACAGTGATGAAAGACCATTAAAAACTTTTTGTGGGCTACAAAACTTGTAGATTAAGCTGATCTTTACATTTTACCTTTATCCAGATCTTCTTGACATCATCAACAGGTTGAATGGGAAATAAACATTACAAAAACATTGCTGATGGGTTCTTTGAAATTTGTAATGGTGAGGCACTCAATCATCACCGTTTCCTGTGGTTCGGTTCACCTGAAATTTGGATTTGCTTAATTTTTTGGACCATGTCATAAAATGGAATGAAACAAGGGGTGGACTGAGTAGATATAAAACACATACATCACGATGGCCCCATGGTAACGGTAACACCCAGGTAACACTTAATCCGCTCCCGACGCAATCCATTCACCAGAAGCTACTGGCACTTAGGATAAGAACGAACCCGGATTAGCTACTGACGGATTCAGTAGCCATCTCGCCACTGAAGTGACATCACGGAGTTCGTTGGGCCCACCATAATGTATGCGTTGTATCTACACCATCAATCCATTTATAGATATCATTTTTGAGCATGAACCAAAGAATGAGGCAGATCCCCGCCACAAAAAAACAGGGGGGATTGAACGCCTACCAATAAAAACTTCTCTGGGCCACAGAAGTTTTCGATCAAGCTGATATTTGTGTTTTCCCTTCGTCCATATCCATGTGAATTTTTGAACATCTTGGATCTCAAATAAACATCATTGTAGATCTAGGAAGGTTTCAACAGTAGCGTCACTCTCCCCACTATTTTCTACGGCGGAGTTAACTTAAGCTTTGAATCTGCTTCATTCTTTTGCTCAGGCCTATAATGATCTCTCCAAATGTATGGACAGTGTGGATACAACACATACATCATGGTGGGGCCCACATAACTTGGTGCTGTCACTTAGTTGCGAGATAGCTACTGAAGCCGCCAGTAGCTAATCCACATCCCCTGTTCCTGCCCGAACGTGCCTGGATCGAACAGGCTTGTGAGTTTCCAGCCGCTAATTTTGGGCAAGAGCAAATACGTAGCAAAGCCCACTAATGAACAGCCCCGATTTAGCACAGCTATACCACAACGAGCAGGAATGTGCTCCTACTTGTTTGGGTAGACTTACCGCCATATAGATCCTACTGGAAGACACGTGCCCAATATCCACATTCCAGACGAATCTGTTCGCCTGACTGAAAAACAGGCCCATCCGTTCATCAGGTGGACCGCTCGTGAAGAAATGCACAGCTAGAGAAATATCAACCAACGCCTGCATTCAAGCATATAGATGTGGTCCATCTGGATTTAGCGGCCTGATTACAAAACCGCGTTGATAAGCAGATGGAGATAGAGCACGGAATAATGCACCTTTGCACTATTTGTTTCATGGGGGGATAAAGAGAACTATTAGCGCTAGGATGATATTAGTCAATTAACCACTTGTTCTGAAAGCTTAAGTTGTTAGTCGATGACCTATCAATCTATATTGAGGGACTTTAACACTCTCCCTCATGTATAGGATTTCCACACCATTATGAATTCATCTCTATTTCTTCCGCCGAACTCCACGGGTCATAGTAAAATCTTCACCTAAGGCCTTGTTTGAGGAGGTGGATTCGGAATATTCGGATTAAAGTCCCTTGGGAGTTGAAATGCCCTAGATTCAAAATCCTTTAATTGTACTTGGCACCCTAAATTCAGAATCCATTGTGATCCAGAAGTAGTTGTGCACTTAAATTATGTAATATATTTACATGAGTTTGAATTTAATTACTAAATCAACTTTAATATCTTTAATTGTTGTACATGTGTAATGTTTGGCACAATGATTGTGATAAGCTCATTAAAATATATACTTTGGTGGAAAATGATGAAATTCCAAGCCCTGATGGGCCACAAGCACAGGATTACAATGGAGTGACTAACCAATTATTTTTTAGATTTGATTTTGCATGTACAATGTTTGGATTGTTCGTATCATTCTGCTAAAGTAATTTTAGTGATGCAGTTGATAATTTGATTGTTTTGAAATATCTCTAATTTGATTGAGTTATTGTTACCCTTCACCAATGGGAGTATGGATGTTCATTTATCCGTCAAGATTTAGTTTTAAGCTGGACTAAATGTTTGTATTGGATGAATCATATCAAATGTTAAACCCAAGAACGCCCATCATTCTTGGCTTGGATAGACTATGCCAACTTGGGATTTACCCTCTGAATGGGACTTTGAGAATCTTGACATAGAGCTCCATTGCACTTCTTGATGCTACATAAGTAAGTTAACACACAAATGTTTTGGGCTTTTTATGTTAAGATTCAATCGAAGCTCAACATGCTTCACAAAGGATCCACTAGTTATCTTGGACGTGGGGGCATTTGACATCTCTACAAAAAAGAGCTTATTGGCTTATTTCTAAGAAACCAAGTTTTTAGACTGTTTGGTAAAAGTCTTATGAGATGCTTATTTTTTTTAGAAAATGGCAAATAAACCTCGATTTAATAAGTTGGGGAGGGTTTTTTTTTTAAAAGAAGCTTATTTGGCTTAAGCAAATAGACATTTTACCCTAATTTTTAGACAAATTTACCCTTAAACTTTTCAAGTAATTCCCATCTTACCCTCTTCTCTTCTCTTCACAATTTCGTCAAGAAAGACCCACATGATGAACAACCCATAGTGAAGGTGGGCCCCACATGATTAATGACTCATATCAAAGGAGGGCCTACATAATGCACGCTCACATCAAAGGTGAGCCCCACATGATGGATGGCTTTGAGTGTGACCCCACATGATGAATGATCCACAGCAAGCAAGCCCTACCTGATGATGGTCCACATCAAAGGTGGGACCCACACGATGGATGGTGGACATTGAATGTGGGCCCACATGATGAATGACCCATATTAAAGGTTGTGCCTCACATGATGGGCGGTCCATAGCAAAGATGGGACCTACATGATGGATGGTGGACATCAAAGGTGGGTCTCGCATGATGGACTATCCACATCAAGTGGGCCCCACATGATAGATGGTCCACAACAAATATGGGACCCACATGATGGATGTTCCACATCAAAGGTAGGACCGACGTGGCCCACATGATGAATGACCCATATTAAAGGTTGGGCCCCACATGATGGACGGTCCACAGCCAAGGTGGGACCTACATGATGGATGGTGAACATTAAAGGTGGGTCCCACATGATGGACTATCCTCATCAAGTGGGTCCCATATGATAGTAGTCCACAAAAAAGGTGGGACCCACATGATAGATGGTGGACATCAAAGATGGGCCCCTCATGATGAATGACTCATATTAAAGTGAGGCCCCAAATCAAGGTGGGCCCACATAATGAAAGGTTCACATCAAAGGTGGGCCCCACATGATAGATGACCCGCATCAAAGCGTGGCCCAACATGACGGAACATGCACATCAAGTGGGTCCCATTTGATGGACAATCCACGTCAAAGGTGGGACCCACGTGATGGATGGTGGTCATTGAAGGTGGGCTCACATGATAGTCAGTTGATATCAAAGATGGGCCCACATGATATACGACACAAAATAAAGGTGGGGCCCCACACAATGAATTGTCCACATCAAGGTGGGCCCACATAATGGATGGGGTCTTTAGATGATGGATGGGCCCCATAACAGTGTGGCCCCTCATAATGAATAGTTCACATCAAGTGGGCCCCACCTAATGGACAGTCCACATCTAAGGTCTCTCATGACGGATGACCCATATAGAAGGTGCACCCAACATGATGAATGGTGGATATCAAAAGTGGGCCCAACATGACAAACAATCCACTTCCAAGGTAGGGCTCACACAATGGACACATCAAATGTGGAGTCCACGTGATGGGTAGTGGACATCGAGGGGCCCCACATAAAGAACAATTAGGAATGATGTTGGCCCCACATGATGGACGATCCACCCAAACAACCATTTGGATTGCTTTTATATTAAAGTTGTTATAATCTTTAAAAATGACATCAACCACCTTTAAAAAAGCTCTTATTTAAAAGTTTTACCAAATGTTCCTATTTTAAATTTGTTTTGGAATAAGAGATAATATCTCATTATTTTTCCATATTAAAGATATTTTTTCTCTGGTTTTGAAGAGAGAAGAAAACGCAATCAACAAGTACTACAAGCCTGAAAAACATCTGGTGTTTTTTGTGTGTGCATCTCTATCATCGAAGGCGATCAGAGTCCTTAATCTTATTCTGGGTACCATCCTAACCCTAGGATTAAGAGGGGTGAATAATTTCTATCTACTCTAGTAGTAGATTGACGGAACAAAGGCGTTTGCACTGTTAATCTAAGCTTTGTGATTGGTCCCGATCGTTGTAGGTCGTTGGATCCTGAAGGCCCACCTTCCACTGCGACAACCTTCACTTTTTTTAAAGTTCTTACCAAACGAGCTTATTTAAAATAGAGCTAAAACAAAAAGGACTTATTAAAGCAGGTCTTATTCAAAAAGCTCTTATTGAATTAGAGTAGAGATGCCAAACGAGCCATTTTATAAAATGGATAGATCCAGCCACTTGGATACTCCATCAAGGTTAAAACTATTGGCCATCAAATGTTTTCAAATGGTTTTTAAACGAATTTCAATCATTGAATCGGTTGTTTTCACTGTAGATTTATTTTTATAGTCTTATAGAATATTTAACATCAGATTTTTAGATGTCCAATTTAGAGCCTTATATCAAGTTTTTAAATGCCTAAATTGGTGGCACAGTTAAATACACAGATATGTCTATTTGAGTATGTGAATTAGGCAAGATTTTTATCTTTGGCAATTATAATGTTGTAGAACATGTACCGAAGTGGTAGAGTATTACAACAAATGCTCCACCAAAACTCTACAGCTCATACTTAAAGATAGATCCTATGCCCAGAATAGAACCAAACCCGAGAGAGAGAGAGAGAGAGAGAGAGAGATTTGGTGCTATTCCTTTATTAGATTGACAGTCTATCTTCTCTGTCCATCCTCTACAACCCTATAGTGGAGAGTGCAGAAAATGAGAGAGAGAGATTTGGTGCTATTCCTTTATTAGATTGAGAGAGAGAGAGAGAGAGAGAGAGAGAGAGAGAGAGAGAGAGAGAGAGAGAGAGAGAGAGATTTGGTGATATTCCTTTATTAGATTGACAGTCTATCTTCTCTGTCCATCCTCTACAACCCTATAGTGGAGAAAATCAGAGGGTTTGGTGCTATTCCTTTATTAGAATATATCTAAGAGATACCTCCTCAATTCAAGCAGGGATTACATTGTTCTACCTGCATCCGAATCATAAGGCCATGTGGTATGATCTAAACCATTCCTTTTATTCTGTTGATATTTATTAATACCTACATGGTAGTGATCCTATTAAATTAAAATCATGATTTTTCTAACTTTTTTAGCTTCTGTCTTTCAAAAAATCCCAACAAAGTACTGTTTGGCCCCATCTCTTACCCTGGTGGGCGAGCACAGACCTTTTAGTAACGTACACCTGAACCTCATTGCTCTTCTACACGATGTACGAGTATTTTCCAACTGCACCACTACCTTTCTTGTCCATGCTAAACTTAAAACTCACAAGAGGTCATAAATGGTGAAACTCATGCATGTGATGTGCCCCACTGATGAGAATGCCGATGAAAAACTCAGAATCTGAGATAGTCGGAATATCATCGAGCTGGGTCTAATTCGCCCAAATCCCTTCTTGAAACATTCCACCATCTGTGTCTCATCTTCTTTGCTAAGCTTACAGTTTCTCCAATCTGCTCTATCCATCACATTTAAAACACCAGCAAGCACCTGCAAAATGTATTGCATGAGCTAAAACATACATCTCATAGAGGCAACAACAAATATCAATATGGTTTTGTAGTTCACTGCAAGGGAAAAGTATTCTCCAATGTGATTACATGGTAGATGCAACGAGCTTGAGGAAAGAAAATCACATTACCCCGAGTATTCTAAGATATCAACCACAAGAAGGTATTAATAATGAATGTAATGATTCATTGTGCTTAGAATTCCCTTTAGTTTGATTCATATAAAGGCCAATGACAATTAGTGCATGGGCCATCCACTGCAAATCCCATCATATCAACATTTTAGATCACTGAATCATGGGCCCACTCAAAATAAAAGCCCGAGCTGATGCAGCGAACTAAAGGAATTGAACTCAGTTGGATAGACTTGAGTATGCACCTCTTTAACGATCAATTCCTCCCTCAAGATTGCTACAAGTTTAATAACAAGGGCCCGAATGATGTGCTAGACTTAGTAATCACAAACCAAAAGAAACCATAGCTTAAGAAACCCCTTTCGAGATTTAATGAAGTGTACAAGCCTATACATGTGGTCCAGTTTTCTTCCTATAGGTTACAAGTACCCTCCAAAATAATCCAAGAAGAAAATCCTCAACAACACTCCACGTTGATCACTCATTGGTCCATCACTTGCTTGCTTCTACTCAACTTGCATTAAAGGAAGTATATACAAGAACTAAAACAGAGAGTTCAACTTCAACTGAAATTCCATCTAATACCAACTGTATGGCCTATATGTATGCACTCATATAGCATACCGCTGCTGCAAGGATGCATTCATATAAACCCTAATTCACCAAGCAGTTCATATATGCGGACTTCTAACACCTCCCAATTGGAACACAGTCCAATGCGACCCACTAAAACTTCCAGTTGATCTTTTTATCTTTTTATTTACTTATCTGGTGGGGGGGGGGGGGGGGGGGGGGGAGTTTCATCTGGTTGATCTTGTGTGGCCAACAAGTTCATTGGATGTCTATTCTCTACATGGAAAGCTTCTGGGGTCCAATCTTGGACATCCTTTGATACTTCTGTTTGATGGTTGTCTGATCTCTGTGCATGTGCACTGTACAAATATTGCAAGCATACTACGGGCTCTCTAGGCCTGTGCATTATATAATATTTTGGATCTATTTTGGAGAACCAGATCCATGCAGATGTAGAAATCATCTACATTCAGTTCATGACTGTACGGGTTATCTTCTATATGCCCATAATTCCATAATGATAACAAGAAATGGACACGGAGAGTGATATGATAGCAACAACAGTTCCAACTTGAAGAATTCATTTAAGAATGGAAGAAATAAGCGGAGCCAGCTAGAGTTGCTTTGTTCAAAACTGGGGTCCATGTGAATGCTGAACTTGTGTGCCAGATCCTGGCTGTTGATCAGGTGGACAGCATGCCACTAATTCCAATCTACTCATCAGGTGGACCATGCATGTAAACGAAAGATTCACAATTGGTTACTCTTATTTGCACTCCGTTTCTTCATATACACAGAGCCCACCTGACAAGTCGACCATTTAGTATTGTGCTAGGTGGCCTGCCTGAAGATCGCCCCAAATCCCGCACACTGTGTGCCATGTGGAGCACATGTGGGGCACTAGCACCCTTCACAACCAATATGAGCATATAGAAGTTAGTATGACCAAAATCAAACATATTTGTAGCAGTATTAGCAACTCAACTGACAAAGTGGTAATGCAGTTTCCATTACAGAAGCGGCAGTTCTAGTTTCAACCCTTCAATAGCCAAAAGCTGAGGTAATCACATATAATCAAAATTAAGATTAAATTACCTCGCGTCCGAATTGGACTGGGAACTTCTCTTTGTCCTCGACAGAATGAGTCAATATTGTACCTTCTGGGAGTTCCACATAGAAGAAACTTGATTTCCCATCAAACAGCGACCTCAATGATTTTCTACCTTCACTAGAATGATTACCTTCCGGGAGAAAGAAGACAAACATCAGTTGGCTTTGTCGTAGTCATCACAACTTAAAATGCATGTGAACGAATTTGCACAACTTTAATTTCATTTTTAACAAGGTGGAAAGTAAAAAGGCATCATAATCTTGATCAAACAAGCATCCAACACCCACACACCCACACTCGCCCACAAGCGTACAATTGAACTCCACAAATCACGAAAAATCAAAGGCAATAACTGAAAGGAGCATTTACTGCTTCATGTAACATTGGCGTGTATGACAAATGCCTCCTAATATGGCTGTACCACATCATGTGATATACAATGAATACTTTCTTAGAAATAACCACCTTTTTGTATTTATCTGACAATGACCTTTTTCAATCCATTCAGGCTACTTTTATTTTATTTTAATTATTTTATTATTTTACCTACTAATTCAACCACTCCATCCAGCATCCTAAGTTCCAAAACCTAAATAAAAGAAGAAAAGAGAGAAGTCAAGAAATACACTCACTTGGGTTAATAATTTCAAATTCAAATTCCAACTTTTTTGCAGCCAAGACAAAATGCCTACGGACATCAGATGCTTTAGATAATGGAATAGGAACAGCCTGCAGCAAAATGCTAATCAAGTCGCAATCTTGAATTTGTGGAGAAGTGCAGCAAGAACCATGAAATTCATAGAACAAAATACCAAGCAATTAACTATTTATACAAGATCAAGAAAATAAGGTGTCTCTAAAACACATATAGGACTGAATTGTAACTCCTTAAGGGTCCCAGCTCCCAAGTGTGCAGTATTGCAAACAGAGCAAGGATTTCTTTCCACTGGCAGAAATTTCCACAACCAACAATGAAAAAAAATGATAATAATACAGTAACAAATGTCGAACGTAATCATTTTCAGGCATATCTAGTATTACATTAAAGTCACACTGGCTAGTATTACTATATGGATAATAAGGTGCCTCTAAAAGGCATACAAGACAGCAAGGACACAACCATAAAAGTCCCAACTCAAAAATGCAGTATAGACTATAGAGAAAGTCAGGAGCGGAGTAAGGATTTACTTCCACTAATAGAAAATTACATAACCAATTGCAAAATGAAGAAACTAATGATAACAACAAAGTCGTGTAAGCTGAATATAATCAATTTCAGGCATAGCTACAGTAGAAGTTAGACAGTAAAGATCAACTAACTTCTAACGCGAGCTACCTTTCTTTTCAGCAACTTACCCATGTAATGACCTCTGAATATTTTCTATGCCTACACATATATTCAAGAGTAAAGAGTCCCTGTGCTATGGATTCTTCACTGTCATCAGGTGAATAAATGAGTATTTCGGATGTATGACTTGAATACAGGAAATATGAACTAGAAGACTAAACCCCGAATGCATTCTGATCAAACTATAGAAGACTCAAAAGGAATGTATTTCTAGCTTAAAGGGCACCCACACACTCCTCTCCTCTTCTTTGTACAGCTTACGGATTCATCATATAAAAAGGGAGGAAAGTGGGCTTATCAAAGAATCCACTTTAAATTAGAAGCACTCGAGGATCCTTACAGTTCTTACCTGAAGATTAGCATGCATTGATAGGCCAGTGTTTGGAAAGCCACTCATAAAAGACAACTGTTTTCCGCTGGCTCTTGAAGTACGATTTCAATGCATCTTTATATCTTTGTAGCTCTTTCTCTACTTCTGGGGCCACAGAAAGAGTATTGGGACAATGCTCGACAGGTATTATCAGGGAATGGTCCTCAACTAGTGGGCCCTTAGCTAGCGCACAATAGCAGCTTTCTCCTATGCTCAATACAAGATGCGATTCTACACTGGGACTTGACAAGCAGAACCAACATTCTCTCCCCTGAGATTCATTACCACGATTGTTGGACCTGAAACTCAATTAAAGAAGTGATTATTAGTGAAATTAAAGCAGAAAACCATGAGGATTCACGAAAAAACAGTTGGTGTCAATAGGAATACGTACTAGCGAAACAAATAGGAATTATGTAATCCTCGACCAAAGGAAATGAATATCATTAAGTTTGTACAACTGGGGCCCATGGGTTTGTGATCCATACCACTCGCCTGATGGGCCTTAACATGGATGGACCGTTCCTCGAAAATAATCCAGATTGAGAAATCCTAGCCATCAAAATTTTAGGCCATCTTCGATGAAAGTGGACAGTTTCCATATTCCATGCTTGAGGAATTACATGATATGTGGCCACATCTTTGTACAGTATACACTGTAAACATTCTCAATTCTGAAGAATGGGACCCATGATTCAGTAATCCAAGCCATTGTTTGCTGTGTTCCACCTGTGGATAGACTATGCCTCAAAAATCCCCTCAAGATGACAAGCTCAACCTTTTGGTTTTTGTCCTACAGATAGACAGGTAAGAAGAGAAATACAACAATGGTCCACATTCAAATGGAATAAAGTCCTAATATTGGTTGTCAGGATCTTTCAATCTGGGAGATTTTTGGGGCATGCTCCATCCACAATGGGACTCAACAGACCACTGGTCTGGATCGTCAAACCATCAGCACCACTTGCCAGACTAAAAAACCTGTGTATACTATGCAAAGATGTGGGCGACATATCACATAATTCTTCCTCATTGTCTACTCGCAGCCCATTGATTAAAGGATTAGGATCATCTCATTAGAGAGGCTTAGCATGGCCCAACTGGAGTGGGGCCATCAGATCAATGACTCAACTTCCCAAACCATGGGCCCTACTTCTAGGAACTCAAATCCAAAGTATACTGTTTACAGTCTTAGGTTGAGGACCATAAAATTCCTCCAAAACAAAATGATAACAGAAATGGACATATGTCTAATGCTGGATGAATCATGTAAAAAAAACCCACGCGATTCTACACCAACCTGTGCCTCTTGTGAGAAAAGCTATTGCCTTCCTCCCCTAACCCATGCTGAAAGCTGCAGTCTGAACCCCGCTCGCATTTCCCTCTGTTCATGAAATCAAAACAACCACCTTTCAAATATTGCTCCCTTACATCCATGTCATGCCGAAAGTTGCATTTTTCCTCTCGGGGACAAGATCCTGTGGATGTAAACTTGAAACACAGCCTTTCACCATCACCACTTCCCTGCCTCTGCCTCTTTTGAGAGACGTCATAACGCCAATATTGTGCATCTGCAATGTTATTACCATGTTGCTTTGTTGCGTCTGTAGCATGGGTTGTCTGCTCTCCGACTGTATATGGAGACAAGGTAGTTTTTGACGGTTTCAAGCATATCTCAGCAGGTGACATGGTAGATGCTGGAGTAGGAGAAATCGCATGAATAAATTTCTGGGATGCATATATAATGTACAAAGAGTTATGAATAGTGTAGGAGCTTATGTGAACTTTCAGTGAATTGAGAAACAAATCAACAGGAAGAAGAGAAAAAAATATGTAGAGGAAGGATCCCTTAAAATTTCTTCAACCCTAGAGCAAAGCTTAATGAATTGCAAATCACTTAGTGACAGGGGGAAAAAAAACTGAAAGATAAAAAACAATTTCTTAATCAGACGGAGACAGGTCCTCTAGGGATCCCGGCAGCATGATGTATGCAGGTTGTTTTGTTGCATATTAAGTTTCGAGTTTTGTCATTCTATAAGCAAGTGTAGAAAAGAAAAAGAAAAAAATACTTGAAAAACTTTGCATCCCTAGACAGGAAAAAGACAATTTCTAAAGAAGAACTGGAATAGATACAGAACAATTTCTATGCATTGCTCAACTCAATTAAGAAGTTTCTCTGAGGAATGCAGATGACATTTCAGAATCTCAGAAATCAAAATGCAACAAATCAGTGCTTTTCCTTACAGATGGCAAAAGGCAAGATCAAGAACCTAGTCACTTGACTCACTTCACATCTAGGAAGCTGTGAAAGAGACAACAGAAACACAGAAAATGTTGATAGTCTAATGCAGATCCTAGGTAATTGATTTCTTATTATTTACACTGAAACTAAAAAACGGATTGCCAAAGCAATTGCTTACCACATCTTCGTTAAGGGTTCAAACATAGATTGTAAATATAAAGTATCTAACAGGTCAATAAAGGGCCTAACATATCCAATGATGATGCTGATTGGACATCCTTCAAGAAGGATAGCTTCCAAATAAGAGAGTACAGAAACGACATGCCAGGCTTAAAATACAGTCGCACATAACAGGCTGAAAGCCGCTTTTCTGCTTTTATAAAACTGCAGATGGAGACTAATTTAGTACTCTGGTCATGTGTAATAGTTGATATATAGGCATCCCCATGGTTTGCATGGTTTAGTTAAAAGTTAGCCAAATGACTATTTGAAAGTGCCTGCGGATCAACCATCAGCATCTCCATGTTTACATGGTTTAAGTTATCCAAACAACAACTGTGCTATTTGTCAGTGTATGCGTATCAACCATCAGACACTGCTGCAGTATTTGACTCCAGTCCTCCCTCCATTTCACAGGCTACATCCCTATGTAGATCTACTTAACCATCAACCTCCTCACACAGCACTGTGTCAGGCTATCCAGCATCCACACCATCAAAATTGTGGAGCACATTGTGGGACCTGTATAGGACATCTGGCACAGGTACAAGTGCACCCTGCTAGAAATATGACCCAACAATCAAGTCAGTCCACTTGCAAGTGGCCACCAGTTGTACAAAAATAAATAGACCAATTAGAAAAGCTTATTTGAAAAATCAGGCCAATGCACTTATTAGGCAGGCAACCCCTTCAACTAAAGGAATTATATTATCTTCTAGCCCACATACATCCTCCCGAAGGCACTTTACATGCAGGCATGCCCGTGTATAAGTCATTCAATGGGTGGATAAGGTGGACTCTTTGTAGTTTATACTGCATTGAAATTTCATAAAATGATTTTTAAGCTATTGACATCCAAACAAGTACTATAAGAAAACTACAAAAAACAGATATTGTCATCCAAACAGCATTTCCATACTAAAATGAGCTTTCATAAACTGTGGTCCCAAAACAGCATTTCAATGTATTGAAGTTTTCAGAACTATACTCCCAGAACTGCATTTCAGCATTTGGGCATCAGAGTCCTCCTTCATGAACGAGTTTCCGCACCTTGCCAGGCTAGCAGTGGATGAGGACACATCGGTCCTGAATTGTTGGCCGAGTAGTGGGTCCTCAGGGTATGGTCACCCCTGTGTCACCGGAACTTATTGGATGAAGAAATTGAAGATTTTGTTTTATTCCTTAAAAGGAATTCATTTGGTTAGCCCACAAACTAGGGAGCTCAATAGTTTGGTAGTGACAAAAGGTAAGTTCGGGTCACTTCTCAGCTAGTTCCCTTCTATAAGATACTTGTGTTCCCAATAGCCTTTTGGCCATGCCCCGACGATGATATTGTGGCATTATGGGACTCCTCCGAAATTGGCGGCTTTTGCATGGCTAGTAAGGAGGAAGAGAGTTTTGATCATCGACAACCTTCGCAAAAGAGGAATAGCGATCCCGAACATGTGCATTTTATGTACGGGCAATGCTGAGACAATAAATCATCTATCCATTTATTGCCCCTTAACTCAAGGGATTTGGGATTCTATTCTTTCTTCTTCCAGGGTGCAGTGGTCCATGCCCGCCTCAGTGGAGGGTTTATTAGAGGCAGCCATGGGGTTTGTCTTTGTAAACAAGCTCGGGCCGAGTGGCTGGTTGACGATTCTTGCAGCCCTTTGATTGGTGTGGGGGAAAAGGAATGGGAGATGCTTCAACAATATTAGGAATGATGTTTGTTTTGTCATCCGTAGGATGAAATCTTATGTAGCCGAATGGGCTTCTTGTAATGCGCCGTTGAAAGATTGTATCTTTCTTTTTGCTCGATAGGCTTGTAAGCTTTTAGGCACCACCTTGGCACCTTTTCAGTAATACTTTATCTTTCAAGAAAAAGAAAAGGATAATCTCGAGTTGATATTAGAATCAAAATCTATTACCAATTTTCAAGCATACACTCCAACTAATGTCCCTTTTATCATTAGGTCCACTTGCCTCAAAGAAAGCTCGTGTATATTTACCAAATAATCATCATAGGAACTCAAAGAAAAATGTTATAAATGATGTCGTACATCAGTAAGCAACCAGACCTGTTTATCCTTGTTCCCAACAGGAGCAAGACCAATAAAGCGGGTTACATGCACAGCTCCATCATTAGAGTAAGGTTCACGTGCATAAAATACGCCTTTAGTACCTGCAACATGATAGCTGTCCATACGAGATAAACATCAACTTCACAAATAAAATGTATGTTTATTCTACCATAAAAAAAAATGTATTCATGATAATGCCGTGTCAAATGAAAGTTTAGCTAAGAAATAAAATAAAATTAACCTAAAAGGTGCAATGAGTAAAACGTAAGACAAGTCTATGAAATCAGAAACATTTGAATAAAGGGATAAAGCAACCCTAGATAGGATCTTTTAACTTCTGAAACATGAAAGCTTCCACAGCAGTACGAAAATGCAGAAGCTTCCACGCTTCTGCATTTTTACACACTGGGAAAGAAAGGTACCTTATGTGTAAAGAAAGGTTAATGCATTTGACTATACTGCTTTTATATGTGCATACCTTCGCTTGTATGCATGTTGGTATGCATGCCAATAAGGCATGTGTGAACAAGATCAAACTGGTCCATCAAGTGGGCCCTGCTGCCTGCTTTGGGTGTTGCTTATCATGGAGACAAGACAGGGAGATGGGAGCTTATACTATACTCACTTTCATTAGATATTTTCTAATGACCTTTTCTTTTCTTTTCTTTTTTTTGAAAGGCATATTTTCCAATGACTTTGACTACAGTAGATTGTTAATGGGTGATTTTTTTAATCTCGTGTCATATTGGTTTGCTGTCAAGAACTTATACAGGTATTTCTTCTTCAAAAAATTATTTTCAACTCATATCTGAGATAGAATAGGACCATGTGCTCTTGGAACACATTTGATTTAAACCTAGACACAACCAACATATTTTGGGGCATTATTTGCAGGGAAACCCGCTATACCTTTTTATACATGGTCCATTAAATAAATGGGTCAGTTTATTTTGACTTCGACCCATCAGAAATTTTAATGGGTTGGGCCTGGGGCCAAAATACAGACTAAATTGGATCCAAAGCTCCCCTTGACTTGACCTGATCCAACATGTTTGCACCCTTAATGAAGGCTTTTTGGATCTTCGGAAGCTTACTGCATGCAGATAACAGGTATTGCCTCCCATCAAGCAGACAGTTGTTCACAGTTGTGATTGTAGAAGACTGACAGGCTTCTAACTGTTCGTTGATCATTGAAGGGAAAATCCATCCCGTGGTATTGTCAAGAGGAATCTACCGAGAAGCTGGCCACATGGAAGTTTCTGTTTTGTATTTCTGAGATCAATAAGCAATGTCATGATATCTGTGCAATGTCCTTGGTAATGCAATTGCCGTCTCTCTTGCCATGGTTTTTCTTTTTTTTTTAGAAAAAGGCATAACAGAGTTGAAGTCCTTAATTGGAGGAGCAGATCATTCTTCTAAATTAAATAAAGAATATAATGAAAGAAATATCGGTACTTATCCTTGAAAGGAAATATCGGAACTCATCCGTCTTTATGTTGATCGTTACAGGCCTCTTGAATCTTCTCTTCCCCTATTTATTTTATTTTGGATTTGTTGTTTTTGTTTGTGCGTAATACGGATTTACTATATGTTTTGTTTACTATTGATAGGAATTCTCTTGTGGAGACCCTATGAATCGATTGAAACCTCAGATTCATACTAGAACCACGATGATTCAATAAAGCGCCCAAGCTAAGAAAAATTCTTATGAATGGATCGTTTGAATGATGAACAAGTATCTATGCATTCGCTCACAAAAAATGGGACCAACTCCCATTGCGTATTGGTACTTATTGGGTATAGAATAGATCTGCTTCTCTTTGTTCCTACAAACAGAATTGTTCAATTATTACCAACGGAACGGAATAAATATTAACCCTTGCTTCGGGATAATCCACTGAAAAGTATATATATATATATATATATATATATATATATATATATATATATATATATATATATATATATATATATATATATATATATATATTGGTACCTACTACCTTGCTCTTTTCTGTAGAAGTAATTTCACATTTAGACAAAGAATTCGCTTAACAATTAGCGAAAGGAAACAAAAATTGCAACCCTGCAATGAGTATGTGCACAGTGATTGAAATAAACTTAACCCCAAATCGTCACTCACCGAGGCTTGACCTCTGCAGCCAACTGTGATATGAGGGGATCGCTGCCAGAAGGATTTGAAATTCCTACCGGGGCATCAGAAGTATCAGCTCTATTCAAGATCTCGCTTGGCCATTCGTTAGTGATAGCTCATCAAGGAAGTCAAAAAAATGTGAAAACATGACCAAGAGACAAAGCCAGTGGCAACAAGCATCAGCTAACATTTTGAGAGAAGCATATAAGAGACAGCTGTCAGTCTAGTTGTTTGCTAATAACAATAGCTCCACATAGAGTATGATTATAGTCAACTAAGGTTGTCTTTGGATGAATGAGTGAATTACACTGCAAACATACGGTTCAAGCAAGAATAACTAAGATAGATTAATCATGTTCCCAGCATTTGATAAAATAAAATAAAAAGCAGCCCTCGAGTGGCAGCTAAATCTCTAGCAACTAGCAAGTGGAGCACAGGGGCGGTCTGTTGTGCTTTGGTTTCCAGCTCCAGCCCAATACCAGTCAGGCTTGGATTTGTAATTTAGACACATGGATCATTCATAGGGACCAATGTTTGCAGTATCAATATTGCATTCTGTATCACACTCTTGGTATACAAATACATATCGTTTATCGCAAGGAATATATCATTTGTATTGGTTAATGTATCGCACTTTTTGAGAAACATAGGGAAACTTCGGGAAGTTGGTTGAATTTCTCAATGAAACTTCAAGGGATTGTTAAAAAAGACCTTAACACACTTTTAAATCATAACATCTAAAAAAAAGTGTATATAATAGGTTTCCTTTATATAGGATCCTAAGCTATGCATTGTTTGACTGAACTAATGCAACTATATTCAAAGTGAATTCATAACATTTATAAATGTAAGAAAACTATACTCAAGCCATCTCTCTCCTCTTCCTCCTGACATGTTTTACCTGAAAAATAATGTTATGTCAACAAAGGCAAGGTACTACATAAAAAAAAAAAAAATCACATTTATTAGATATTTTTAAATAAATCTATAATTATATTTTCCAAAAAAAATCATCAAACTCTTTTAAATGCTCAAAAAATGTATCCAATTGACTGCTGGTAGAAACTAATTTTCAAAAAAATATATATTTAATAATTTTTAATTAAAAATATTATTTAATTCCAAAAAATATAAGGAAAAAATACATGAACTAGTAGATCATGCCTCATACATGTTTGATTTCATGTTCAAAGTGTAAGATTGCAACGAATCTAGGAGATTTGAAATTTTTTTATCATCCCCAATTTCCCCCAAATCAGACCTAGCCTCAAATCTCGAAATTCGAGTATATGTGATGATCATTTCATCAAACATTCCTAAATACTTTGGAATTGGACTCAATTGATTACTATTAGAAAAGAAATTTCGAAAAAATTTGTATTTTTATTAATTTTAATTAAAAATTATTTTTTTTCCAAAATTTGACAAAAACTTGATAAATCAATAGATTAGGCATCATACATGTTTGATTTCATGTTTGGAATGAAAAATTGCAAGCAATTTTAGAGAAATTGGAGAAATTTAAATTTTCTCCAGTTTCCCCCAAATCAGGCCACCTACCATTAAATCTCGAAATCGAAGATTGAAATCCTTGATTTTCCATGCAAAACATGAAAGATCAAGAATTTCTTATGATTTCACACTCAGTTTATATGATTATAAACAAAAAAAATGGATCAAAACGTAAAATAACTCACCTTTTGAGAAACGGCCCCAAATGCAAGAAAAAATTGATTTTGATTTCAAATGTAGGTTTTTCTCCCAAATCCAAGCAAAGGATGGACCGAAATCCACCCACAAACAGGTTAGAAGAGAGAAGACTAAAGAAAAATGTGGAAAAAAATCCAATTTCGAGGGATTTTGGGAAGTTCCTTGCGGTTCCTGGAATGTATCGACGATATCTGTCGATATTGACAGGTATCGTTGATACCAAGAAATTTTGTAAAGGGAAAAGTTGCGATGTAGATATCGTGAAATATCGCCAATACATTGCAATATATCGCGCGATACGCAGGATTTTTTTCATTTCCAATTGTACTCTAGGGATGTTTTGTATCCCTAGATTGCGATACTGATAATATCAGCCGATATTATCGATACTGCATGCATTGATAGGGACTGATTGGTCCGATTGATAAATGGATCAGTCCCGGGACTAGGTTTAAGAGATGTTTTATTAAGGCCCAGCCTGAGCACGTGAACTGGACCATTCATGATTGTTATGGGCGGGCAGACTTGAACCTGAAATTGACGACCCAATTACTAAATGAACCAGGGCCAGGACCATTTTTATGCCTGATTAAAATCAAGCCGTTCAAAGCCTGGCCTGCTCCATAGCAAGGTATTCAAAAACTATTACATAACAGTAATGGTGGAAACTGTTACATAGGATCAAAAGGGTAGCGGATCCTTTTAATCCACAAAGCACCAGAGTAATCAATTCCGTCTTTGTATGTAGTAGGTGTAGCATTCCGTACGATGGAATTTCAAGGACACAGTCCATGAAACGGCCAAGACCATTTTTATGCCTGATTAAAATCAAGTTGTTCGAAGCCTGGCCTGCTCCATAGCAAGGTATTGAAAAATTGTTACATAACAGTAATGGTGGGAACCGTTACGTATTACAAGGCTGTTACAGAAAAAATGGTCCATTATGGGCCGATACAGTTTTTTTAAAAAATGGCCATAAGGGGGGTTGTAACAGTAATTGCAGTGACCATTACAGCCACCGTTAACGCTGTTGAATACATTGCTCCATAGCCACCCCTAGTACCAAGTCCCAACTTGAAACCTACATAATTGCAATTTAGAGATTCGTCACTTAAAAATGAATACTATGGAAAAACATTACAACTTGGTTCTCAGACCACTGACAGCAATTTGATTGATAGTTGCATCCAAAAGCACACATTAAATGCTTTTCGCCCAAAAAGCTCCTATCGAAAATTAAATGAGGATATGTTAGGAAAAGGTCGATAACTCCAGGCTCTTCAGCAAAAGCTCGCAATGCATCAACATCATCGTTGGTGTATGTTCCTATTGGCTGACCATCGGATGACTTCCTTCCAGATAAGTAAGCTATGGATAAACCTTTAATATAAAAAAATAGAAGAAGAAAAAAACACTCGAGAGTGAGTCTTTTAAAATATAGAACAAAGAGGCATTATACAATGCTGGGGCAAAAAACCTGCACAAGGCATTCAGGTTTACAGTGTTTACAAGTAGGGGAAAGTTGGGCCCCTGGGTTTTGATATTATGAATTGTGAGCCCCACTGTGGATGGCCCATTTACCAAATACCCCTCTGACTGGAAGAATCCAAACCCTTCAATTGGAGGTCAAAAAACACACTGTCAAGAGAGAAAATACAGCAACAGTTCACAATTAACCAAGAAAAGGGCCAAATATTAAACAGCTAGAATCGTTCGACCATGGGATTTTTTGCCACATGGCTGCAAGGGCCATCTACATGAAGGGCCATCATATCAATGGTTTGGAACATGGGACCATTGGCCCCACTTGTTCAAACTACTGTACACCTACTCTTCAGCCTCACTATGAGGTTGTTTGGATGGTGGTAAATGGGGCAAGCAGCAAATGATTTACTACTTGTGTTTGGATGCTCTAATTTGCTAGTAAATCATTTACAACGTAAAGCCAAACAGACAGGCTGTTTTGGCTGTAAATCTTAAAGTGATTTACTAGTAAATCATTTACAACATAATCCATTTACTACCATCCAAACAACCCCTATATAAAAGGTAACCAGAACTGATCACCTACAATCCGTCGTAGGCTAACTCAACTACAGCCCATTTTTGCAAGCATTTTGCCCAGGCATTAAAGAATGGATTGTACCATACATCAGTTGCAGGTGATCAATTCTCATGACAGCTCAAATTTCATCTCCAATTCTCTATCGGTATTCTACTGTAAATAATGCCATTGATTCAAAAAAGAATGACAGCAACTGAAAAAAATAAAAATTTGAAAGGTAAAAAGAGAATGGGGGAATTCAGATAATACCGAAGAGGGAGAATTTCCCGCTGCCCTTCAACCAATAGAGATTATCACATATCTTCAACCCATCAGTCTTGAAGCCAAGATTATCCGGATGCTTGGAAGCAGGAGACAAGACCTTGGCCGCTCCGATGCCATAATCGCCGATGAAGTAGGTCGGGAGAGGGATGGGCGAGCGGCCTTCGATGTAGTCTGAGAGTTCATCTGGACGGTCTGGAGTGTCGGGGAAGAACTGTCCCACGCAGAAGAGGGCGTCGAACGGACCGTTGGATTTGTTCACCTGAAGAAGAGAGAGAAAAGATAAAAGGAATTTGAAGAGAGGGAGAGAGAGAGAGAGAGAGAGAGAGAGAGAACCGATGAGACTCGCTTGAAGAGCTGATTCAGACGACCGAGAACGTCGCCGCAAAGGAGAATCCTTGGAGAAGCCATGGGAGAGTTCTCACACACGCACTCCCTCTCCCTGTGTCTCCCAAAGAGCATGGTTAAAAGACTTGGCGACTCGACCACCAGCTCGTTCGGCCCTGAGTCGAATCGTGGCAATCGGCCCGATTCGTCCGAGTCGTGTGCTGGTTGACTCGGGATTTCTAACCGGATCGGGTCGGACCGAGTCCGAGTCCGAGTCGACTTGGACGAGTCGCGTCAAGGTGATGGTTACAAGGGACGCGAGCAGAGTCCGGTTAATCGATCTGGGCCTTCGATCAGATCTAACCACCCAGGATTCTTCTCGGGCTACCGTGCAAAAACACATTGACCAGCTGATCTTGTCCGTCTGAAGTGCTTATTAATCAAATTTGGTATGATATGAGCAAATCATGTACGATCCCAACATATCGATCAACTATCTCGTTTGATGAAAGTGATTAGAATCGAAAGCGATCCCTGATGGACCCACTGAGTGACTGATTAAATTGGAAGCGGATTGCGTGGTGTGCCCTAGTTCTATGGGCCCACTATAATTTATGTGTTATATATCCAGGCCGGCTAACCATTTGGTGAGATTCAGTTTGGTTTGAACCAAAAATGAGGCAGATTCAAAGTTGAAGTAGACCATACCACAAAAAAGCAGTGGGGACAAGATGCCCACCGTTGAAACCTTCCTAGGGCCTACCATAGAGTTTGTTCCCCATCCAACCTGTTCATAAGGTCACATAGACCTGGATACGTAGACCTGGATGAAGGGAAACACACAAATATCAACTTGATCCAAAACTTCCGAGCCCCTGAGAAGTTTTCAATGCTAGGCTTTCTGTTTTCCTTGGTGGATTTGCCTCATTTTTTTACTCGGGCCTTAAAATGATCTCAAAAAATGGATTGATGGTTTGTCTGTGGGGGTCACGGTCCCTGGTGACGTCAACACATCTTTGAGGTCTGCAATCCGCTTCTGATTAAATTGTTTGACTGGACCATTTTAGGCCCCACTCGTGATGTTTATGTGGAATCCGAACTGTGAATCTGGTGCACCTTCTCATGTTCACCGTACAAACCAAGAATCATCCTGATCTAAAACTCAGGTACAACGCACCATAGGATCATTGTGCAATCACATAGAGTTCCAGGAAGGTGAGAATAAGTACCAGCGGTAGAGCTGTACACGAGCTGAGCCGAGCCGAACCAAGCTTTGCCCAGTTCAGCTTGGTTTGGTCGGGGGCAACTTGGGCTCGAGCTTGGCTCAGCTTCATCCTCGAGCCCAAGTGGTGGGCTTTGCCGGGTTTGGACGAACTTTCTAACCGAATTCGAGCCTATTCGAGCTTGTCCGAGCTTTAAGCTTTCGAGCCTAAATTCGAGCCGAGCTTTCGAGCCTACATCGAAGGATGGACCCCACCAGCAATAAATGCAAGCACCAAGCCCCCCCATTGCAAATAGGATTTTATCCATTTCCTCTTAAACTCATCAAAAGTATATAAGGATTAAAGACTCTTAGTATATACATACATACCTTCATAAGGCGAGCTATCGAACAGTGGGGGTCATCGGACAGGGAGAGATGGAGGTGGGGAGGTTGGTTGTCGCCTGTCGGACAAGGCGGTCGACGAGCGAAGAGAGAGAGGGAGGTGGAGAGGTTGGCTGTCACTTGTTGGACAAGGCAGTTGACGAGCGGAGAGAGAGGGAGGTGGGGAGGTCAGTTGTCGCCTGTCGAACAAGATGGTCGATGAATGGATAGAGAGAGAAGGAGGTTGTGCAGGGCAGCTGCCGCCAGGCGATGAGCAGGGAGAGAGAGAGAGAGAGAGAGAGAGAGAGAGAGAGAGAGATTAACTGGATGGTTGCCGCCTTTCCGAACGGTCAAATGCCTGTTGGCCGACCTAGGGTTCTAGAGAGAGAGGGTTAGAAAGGGGCGGGCGCTCAAAGGGGGTAAGGTAGTTTTAGGTTTTTCTTTTTACCTTTTAAGTTAAAATTTTTAACTTTAGTTCTTTTAATATTAATATTATATAATATATAATATATATTTTAATGTTTAAACATACGAGCCGAGTCGAACCAAGCTTGATTTGAGCCGAGCCGAATTGAGCTCGAGTTAGGCTCGGGCTTGGTTCGAATTTCCAATGAGCCCCAAAAAATGGCTCGACTTGGTTTGTTCAGCCCTACAAACCGAGCCAAATCGAGCTTTTTCGAGCCGAGCGAGCGAGCTTTTTAGAACTGGCTTAATTCATGTACAGCTCTAACCAGCAAGGACCCATCAATGCATGATGTGTGTGCCACGTGTAACAGAGACTGATGGCCCTGCAATATTCCTATTTCTCGTGTATTATTGTCATGTGCACCAAGTGATTCTGGGCAACTCTTCTCGGAGATTGTTGATAGGGTTGGAAAGTTGTGGACTGGATCGGATTGAACGTCCACAATGATTTTTATATGCCATCCACACCGTCCATAGTGTCGTTCCTGCTAGGGTGAACTGAAAACACAAATATTACCCGGATTCAAAACTTTTATTGCCCTGCGAATATTTCAATCGTGGACGTTCAATCCTCACATTTTTTGCCCACTTGAGTCTTGGATCTGGCTCAATTTTTTGTCTCACGTCTTAAAATGAGCTCACGAAACGGATGAACGAGGTGGATTTCTCACAAACATCATGGTGGGCCCACATCCTAAAATGAGACAGGAAAACGTATGGATGGCGTGGATATATACACAATGCATCAATATGGCTCCCACACGGTTAGCGTACCACCTACTAAGTTGTAGCAATGTAAAAGCTAATACGCTCTCGTTGCTTACCGTTTTGGAGGATATTATCGGATAAATTATGGAGAGAGAAGAGGGGAGCTCACTCTCTCTTGCATTAAAATCTCTCCTCGAGATACACAGTTCACCATAGTATTTTATATTTTCAATTTCAATTGAACTCACTGTTGTGAAAGTCAAAATGGTGATCTCATTACTAGATCCAGAGCTGACCCGAATATGACTTGAATTTATTTCCGTAAACCTGAATTCGATTCATTTAATTAATCAGGCCTATTTTAAAATCCAACTCCGCATTATACGGGTTTGGAGTGAATTAGATCTCAGATCTTACCTGCTCCATTAAGAGCCCTAAACTTGATGCTATCTTATTACGAAGTGATGTCACCAAGTTCAATGGGACCCACCGTGATGTATGTGTTGTATCCACACTATTCATCCATTTGGTGGTATCATTTTAGGGCATGAGCCCAAAAATGAAGTAGATCCAATGCTAAAGTGGACCTATTGAAGAAAACACAGGGATAGTAACGCCCGCCATTTAAACATTCATAGAGCCCACCATAATGTTTATTTAAGATCCAAACTGTTCGTAAGTTTACACGGACATGGACGAAGGGAAAAGCACAAATATTGGCTTGATTGAAAACTATTGTAGCCCCGAAAAGTTTTTAATGATAGGCATTTAATCTCCCACATCTTATGTAATGGAACCCACTTGAGCTTTGGATCCGTCTCATTCTTTGGTCATGCCTAAAATAATTTCTCCAAATGGATGAATGGTGTACATACAATACATGCATCATGGTAAGGCCCACAGAACTTGGTGATCCCACTTCAATACTGAGATTGATGTGTGTGTTTTATGGAAGTGGCCCATCCATTCTGACATATTATTTTAGGGCTTGAGCGCAAAAAGGAGGCAGATGGAAGGCTTGAGAGGACTATACCACAAGAAGCAGTGGTGACAACTATGCCCACTTCCTGGGCCCACTGTGATGTTTATTTAATATCTGCTATCTAACCTGTCTCTAAGGTCACATAGACGTGGTAGAAGGGAAACATAAATATCTTGATCCAAAACTTCTATTGCCCTAGGATGGTTTCAACCATAAGCGTTAGGGCTGTAAATGGGTCAGTGGACCCGATGGGGTACTTGGACCCAACCCATTTAGACCCGACCCAGACCCGACCCATTTGTTAAATGGTACGGGTCTGGGTCCAAGAACAAACCCAATTGCTAAACGGATACGGGTCTGGTTTCCTTTATATTAGGCCCGACTTGACTCGACCGGAACCCATTTAGTAAGTGGGTGGGTTTGGTCTATGTTTCAAGGGACCGTCCAGCTCAGACCAGTCTAGACCCGGTTTTAAGCCTTGTAAAATGCTTGCATACTTGATCCAGACCCGGACCCATTAGACCCGACCCCATTTATAAAATGGGTCTGGGTGGATCTCCCTCTACCAGACCCGGACCCATTTATAAATGGGTCTGATGGGTTGACTCGGACCCTCCCATTTAGTAAAAGGGTCTGGGTCTAAAATTTGGACCCAGACCCGTTTAGTAAATGGGCGGGTCTGGTTTTGGCTAAACCCACCCTGAACTCGACCATTTACAACCCTAGTAAGCGTCCAATCCACATTGTTTCTTGTGGTGTGTTTAATTTAAGCCTTCCATCTATCTCATTTTCTGACTCACTACCTAACATGATCTGTCAAAATGGATGGACGGCGTGGATAAAATACGGGGGCTTCCCAGAGATCCTTGATAGGATGGTGCGTCTCTAACTAGGTCCTGGCGGACGATCTTGCCAGGGGCTCCATGGAGGTGTTTCATCCAAGCCGTTCATCCATTTTGAAGAATCATTTAATCAAAGGAGGCAGATTGAATGCTTACCTCGAACACACCAAAATGCCCACCGATGAAAGTGGGGATCAAATGCCCACTGCTGAAAACCTCTTAAGGGTCACAAAAATTCTGGATCAAGCTGATATTTATATTTCTCCTTCATCTAGGTCCATGTGACCTTATGAACAGGTTGGATGGCAAGTAAGCACCATTGGGGCTCCAGAAAGGTTTCAATTGTTGAGGTCATTGTCGCCGCTGCTTCTTGTGGTGTGGTCCACTCGAGCTTTTGAATTGCCTAATCTTTTGGCTCATGTCCTAAAACATTCCTTTATAATGGATGGACGGTTTAGATAACATACATATACCATGGTGGTCTCCACAAAGCCCCATGACAGGACCGTTAGTCCCCAGCGTGCATACTAGCAGGGCGCATGTAACTTTCTTTAATATGTAAGAAAGTTACATGTGACCAAGTTACAAGTTATACTTGGCTACATGCAATCTTATTTGAATGCAAGATGTAACTTGGTTATATGTTACTTGTAACAAGTGTTTGGGTATTACATGTTAATGACTTTATATTCCCATCTACTGTATATTATATGTTAGTGAAAATGAATACATCTCAACACTTAATTCAGGTGAGATTAGGCTTTACTAATGGATATCATTTCACCAAGCCCATCGAGTGCCAATATTTGGCTAACTTCATCATCCAACGTACCAAAAGTGGAATATTATAATTTGAAACCTCAGCCTCACTGTGGGGCCATCTTGATGTATGTATCATGTATCCACACGGTCCATCCGTTTTTCAATATCAATTTAGGGTATTATCCAAAACTTTAAGCAGATCCAATCACCAGATGGACCATACCATAAGCAGCGTTGATTGACCGTCCTACCATTAAAATCTTCATAGAACGCACCTTAATGTTTCTGTAGTGTTTACTTACCATCCAATCCGTTGATAAGGTTACGTAAGCCTAGATTAAGGGGTAAAACAAATATCAGCTTGATCCAAAACTTATGTGGCCCATTAATGGTCAATCAACACTGTTTATCATGGTATGGTCCATCTGATAATTGGATCTGCTTGAAAACAGATGGACGGCGTGGATACGTAATACATACATCAAGGTGGGCCCCACGGTAAGGGCCGCACCGTCTTAGGTAAGGCCGGGGTCTCACCAAATCCGCTCCCCCGACCCAGCCTCTGCTTCCGTCAAAAGCAGGAAGTTGCAGGAAAAAAAAAAAAAAACAAACAAAAGCAGCAAAAAGTCATCTCGCAGGGGGAACCTACCTTCGGAACTGTGTGGAAGGTGGAAGGGAGAGAGGGTTCTTCTCGGATTGGAAGGAGGAAGGGAGAGAGAGTCTTCTTATTGGAAGGAGGAAGGGGATTGTGATTTTTCTGTTGCAGGGCTTCCTCTTTATAGCCAACCTCCATTAATGGCGGCCACTAACCCTCTTCATTGAAGCCACCAACCATCTTCATCAATTTTCAGGTAGCTGCGAATCTCCATTGTAAACTAGCATTTGAAAATTTGAACGTTGGATGCTACCAAGTAGCATGCTACTTGAAACTCAGGGTTTTGGGATATTATATTTTGGGGGAAATGGGATGTAACTTGGTCTCATGATGCTATGAAGTCGCATGTGACTTCAAGCATCCAAACACCACATGCTATGAAGTCACATGCGACTTGGATTCATCTTAACTAAGTTACATGCTATCCAAACGGCCACTTATTTTACAATAGATTGGAGATAAGCGGCGTTCAGGGTATTGGTATCATTACATGCATCAATGGCCGGGGATACAGAAACATGTACGGCAATAATACGCAGAAAAATACCTCTGTCTGAGGGAAACATTGGGACAAGGTGGAATTTCTCAGTGAAACTTAGAAGATGTTAAGGGCCCGTTTGGATTATAAGTTACTTCAGATAAGCTACTTATCAGATAAGTAACTTATCTTGGTTTTTACTCAATAAGCAGATAATTATGTTTGGTAAACAACATACTTATCATCCAAAAAGTAGAAAGGCATGTTTGATGTGGACTGTTCATCACGTTGGCCCCACCTTTGAAGTGTGTCGTCCATCATGCCAGTCCTCTCTGGATGTGGGCTATTTATCATTATGGGACGACCTTTGATGTTGACCGTCCATTATGTGGGTCCACATTAATATGGGGTCATCCATTATGTGGGGCCCATCTTTGATGTGGACCGTCCACTGTGTGAGGGCCTCCTTTGATATGGACCATATGAGAGAGCAGCGCTTGACATGAACCATGAGAGAGAGTTTATCAGCTTCTCCTCTCTTTCGTCTCTCCTGATTCATCTCTCTAGCAACTTATGAAAAGTAGAAAAGCTAAAAAAATTAACTGAAGTGATTATGTACTTTTAAGTAAAAAAGTTAGTTATAATTAATCATAAACCAAACTTATCTGAAATAAGTCACTTATCTACTGCTGTAAGTAGAAAGTAACTTATTTGGCGGTATCCAAACAGGGCCCTAAAAGGCATATGTTTACACATTTAGGAATCAAAATCTCCTCCCCACCAAAAAAAAAAAGAAAAAAAGAAGGAAAATGAAAAAAGAAAACTGTGCAATGTAAGTTTCCATTTTATAGAAGCCTAAACCATTTACCTGAATCACAGTTCAACCAATTCGAGTTCGAATTTGTAGTTTGCCATTCGGCATGTTTCAAAATTCCCCAGTTTGTTGAGATAAGCTCGTTTAGTTTGTTTTTCAATTCTTCTGATCTGCAGTTCAAAGAGGATGGACCATGCTCTTGTTCAAAGAACACAAACCGGTTGGTGGAATGAGGCATGGGTTGGTCCTGAGAATGGGACGGATGCAACTTGCAATTTTTAAGGTCACCATTTCAATATGATATTTGGGTTATGGCCCATTGACGATGGATATGATGATTTGAATGGCTGAGATCAGGGTACATGTGCGCCAATGCACACTGGTTGTACACATGAGTGAGATGGTCATATACCCTCGCAAAACACAATGGTGAATTATTAGCCATCTTCTATTCTATGTAGACCGTAGAGAAAAACTTCGGTGATATGGTCGAGTGTAATAGATGAATACACAAGCACTTAGGAATTACTTAGAAATTGAATAGGTGGAATAAATAAATTCACGTTGAATCTGCCAAATTATGGGTCGCAGTTTAGATGTATCATGCACAAAAAACTATGCTTATTTGATTATTTGACTATTACATTGGTGGACGTATATTGGACATTTGAAAATGAAAAATATCTAATAATCCTATTTCAACAAACAAGAGCCCATGAATCAGAGGTTTTGGATTTGCTTAAATAACCTGATTTTTGGATTATGATTCACTTACAACAACTGATAGGTGTTGTTGGTTTAATTTGTGTTAGCACCTGCAATCCTCATCTAGTCGGTTTAATTTGAGTTAATACCTTAAATGTGGGTAATTTTTCAGTGCCTACATATAAAGCATCATACGCTTCGGAAGTAGAGATTTCTCTCCCAAATCCAGGCTTTGATTAAACACAAAAACCAAGAGGAGTGATCGAATCACTTAAGAAACAACCCCCCCGCCCCTGAAAAAAGAAAAAAAAAAAGAGGAGATTTTTTGGTTTTGGGATTTTGCCTAAAATTCTGTCGACTTTTGCTTATTTATGGATGTTTCCCTGCTGTTAATATTAATGCTAGTATCATCGATACTGGAGAACTTTCACAATGGATCCTTCTTAAAATATCGCTGAGTTGATAATATCACCAAAATCGTTCATAACATAGAAAAAGTATCGGCGATATTTGAAAGTTTTTAAAATACCAGTAGTTTCAGTATAGTTGACCTGAGAGAGAGAGAGAGAGAGAGAGAGAGAGAGAGAGAGAGAGAGAGAGAGAGAGAGAGATCATGTTAAAGCATTAAGAGCTAGATTTATGAAAGGGTGCCTTAGAATTTAAAAGATTTAAATTAGGACTAAATAGAGTATATGAAGTACAATTTTAATAACAATAGGAGTGGAAACAGAGAATTAGTTGAGATTGTTGTCCAAGAAGTTTTCCAAATGACCACTTTTGATATATTGGGAAGTCATGAGAGTGGAGAGATTGAGAAGGATGTTTTCATAGAATTCAAGCAAGGTGGAAGAAATGGAGGTGTGCCTTTGGAGTTTATGTGATTGTCGCATATCACTCAACTAAAAGGGAAGTTTTATAGGATAGCTATAAGATCAGCCATGCTTTATAGGACGGATGCTGGGCAGTTAAGGAACAACATGTTCATGGGATGAATGTAGCTGAAATGAGGATGTTGAGATGCATGAGTGGGAAGACAAAGGATAGAATTAGAAATGAATGCATACAAGGGAACTTATGAGTAGCACTAATAGGTAATAAGATGAGGGAAAGTAGACTTAACATGGTTTGGTCATGTGCAATGGAGAACCGCACTAGTTAGGAGTGAGTTGGTACTAGGTCGAAAGGCTCTAAAGGGCAAGGGGAAGGCCCAAAGTGACATGGGTGGAGGCAATATGAAAAGACTTGATGACCTATGGTCTGACTGAAGTTATGGCCCCTTGATAGAATGGAATGGCATAACACGATTCATGTAGATGATCAAATCTTAAACCAGTTTCTACACCAAGGAATCAAGTTTTCAGTTCTTGGAGATGTAGTATTTTCCTTTCTGTAACAATGTTCTAAATAATGCATCATGGTTAGGATCAGTGTTTGAGTTGTCGGTATCGCTACAAGTTTCGCTGTCTAGAGATAAAGAAATAATATCGTTATCGCCGATAACCGAAAATTTGGGGAAAACAGTGGGAAAACGATGGAGTTTTTCAATGAAACTCTAGGAAATGCTTAAATATACATATTTATATATTTGTGAATTAAAAATGTAGTGTGGTCCACCTCAAATTTGTATCTGCTTCACTTTTTCGACCATGCTCTAAAATAAGTCGGCAAAACATATGGACAACGTGAATGCACAATGCATACATCGAGGTGGGCCCTATAGTCACGGTCCCACCGACATCATTGGTTCTTGGGTAGCAACCAAGTTACGGCTGCCGGCATCCAGAGGCGGAGGATGTGGATCGCCTGGCGAGAGCCTTTCACATGAACTTATTGGAAATCAAGAAGCTACGTGGGGCCCACCGTCATGCTTGTAAGAAATCCACCCCATCCATCTGTTTTTCTAGATCATTTTAGGACATGGGCTAAAAAATGATGCAAATCCAATACTCAAGTGGGCCAGACGACAGGAAACAGTGAGAATTCAACGTCCTGCTGTTGAGACATTTATGGGGCCATAGAAGGTTTGGATATGGGCCATCAAGCTAATATTTTTTTTATTTTCAGTTCATCTTGGTAGGAATGACCTTATGAATGGTATTTATGGCATATAAACATTGCAGTGGAGCCCAAGGGGTTTCAACGGTAGGCATTTTCCTACCCACTTTTTTCCTATCGTGCGGCCCACTTGAGTTTTGGATCTACTTCATTTTTTGGCCTAGGTCCTAACATGATCTGGAAAAATAGATGGATAGGGTGGATTTTTGACGAACATCATGCTGGCTCCCATAGCTCCCACCTAGCTTTCCGTCATAGGAAGTTCCTGTGAAAGACTTTCCCTTTGTTCGGCGCCAACTTCATGGGTGGGATGGGACCTGGCCGTGTGGCCCACCTCATTGTATGCATTGCATATCTACGTCGTTCATCCGTTTTGTCATCTCATTTTAGGGCATGGGCCCAAAAATCAAGCCAATCCAACTCTCCGATGGACCGATTGCCATACCACAAGAAACAGTAGGTTAGTGACCATCAACAACTTTTTGTGGGCCACAAGTTTAGGATCAAGCTGATATTTGTGTTTTCCCTTCATCCATGTCAGTGTGACCTTATGAACAACTTGGATGAGAAATAAACATTACTAGTGGGGCCCTAGGAAGTTTTGATGGTGGGTGTGTAATGATCACTTTTTCTTGTGGGGTGGTCCACCTTAGATCTATACACGCTTTGTTTTTCTGCCTATGCCCTAAAATGACATGGCAAAACGAATGGATGACATAGATATACAACGCATATATTGAGGTGGGCCCCATAGAGTCGTCGCATCACGCAACTTAAGTTGCGTCTGTATTAAAAAAAGGAAATGATAACCCCATTTTTTTAAAACCCTTTCGTAAACAAAAGGAAAAAACCCCTTTCCTATTTCAACCCTAGAATCCTGTTCGAAACCATCTTCAACGCCATTCTTTCTGGAAAGCAGCAAATGGAGGAATTTTCATCAGGAAATCTGAGCAAGATTAAGAAAATCTCGTCAAAATCCTTCGTCAATCTGCAATCCAACTACAGGGAAGGATAAAAAGTATTTTATTTTTTTGGATTTTTCAGTATTTACGCTGGGATATCTCCTTGATTTTGTGGCTGATAATCACCGAAAATGTTGACAATTTCTCCATTTTATCGCAAAATCGAAAAAATCGCCGAAATTTCTCTGATATCCAGTAGAGATTCGAAATTAGTGGGTTTCCCAATATTATCGGCGATAATATCGATTTCTTGCCGACAATTTGAACACTGGTTAGGATGCAAGGATGGCAATGTTGTTGAGATTAAGAGGCTTTGACCGTTTTTGTACATAAAACGCGTGTGCACACACACATCTGATAATCGTTTGGTCTAACTTACATGGAGATGTGTAACAGGCTGGGAGGTAGGATTGGAATGCCTCTAGGGAGGGAATTGAATGTTGTGCAACATCCCATAAATAAAGAAGTGAATTTGGTCCCATGTAATGCTAAGGACTCTTTTGGTGGGCATAGAATCTGCGCTGTTTAATGTGCTAATGACAATCTCAAGATCTTAACATTGTTGACGGCCATAGAATTTGGGTTGTTGACTATTCTCTTAAGTGTTTGCATCTAAATATTGGTGGAAAACCAACAATTCTCAAATTTCTTTTTTAATTCCCAATCTCTATAAAAATATTTACCTCAGCTGATGTTTTGCAGAAGCTTTGTAACTAATAGTCGTGCCATTGGCTTACTCGATATAATTTTGTGCAGGATTGCATTAAGCAGGACGGAATGAAGTCGTCTTTGGGTAGTTCTGAACGGTATGCAGACGAGTCCAACGAAACTGTTAGGATCAGAAACATTGATACTTGGAGGGGGAACTTCATTTACAGTTTGATTTTACATGAGAAATGATAGAAGGCTCCCAGAGCACTGTTAAGTTATAGTGCTCCTAGATGCATAGTGACATGTGGACAATCCCATCCGGTATATGCATTAGGTCCACTCCACAATTCATGGGTCACAATGTGAAAGTCATGCTGATTGGATGATCCTATCCATCCGAAAGTTGTGCTTGTTTTTTAATGGCCATCTAATTTAAAGCCATGTTGGGATGATTAAGATAGTTCGTTTCAAACCATAAGCATTCCATGACGGGCATCACCGAATGGATGGTTCAAATTGCTGATTGAATTTACTTTTCTGTTAGCAATCTTGACCGTTTATTTATATACTACTGATGGGATGGTTGGAATCATCTGATCAGTGTGGTTTTTGCATTTCCATTAAGTAGGACTACTGGATCATGTATCTACTAAAAATATGTTGTATGATCTTAGCAAGGACTAGTTTGCTAATAAACAAGTATGTACAGGTACAGTGAGATATATCTGGGGGAATTAAAATGCTTAGTTTATAATATATGTCCTAAGATCTATTTTAGCCACTTGCAAGTGTGGTAATAACATATTAGTTGATGCAGATACTTTGTCTATTGAGACTTTCTTTTTTGGGTTCATTTTACAGCTCCAAAGGTGATGATGATAGTAACAAAATCCTATTACCTGTAAAGAAAAAGAGCAAAACAAAAGGCACGAATCAGGTACCAAACAAGCTAAGAGAGTGTTTCAGTTAAGTGAGTCTTTATTTTTGTATAATCTCTTGTACATTAAGTGCATGCTTCTGAAATTTTGCATTTCCATTATATTTGCTTCTTGCAAGGGTAAGAAGAAGGAAGTGCTGCATCTGAGCAAATCCCAGAAACGGAAATTAAAACAGCTGCAGGTGTGTGGCTTTCTACTTGTTTCCCTGTAACCACGTTTGTCAGATTATTGCCAAGAGCGTTTCTTTTTTCTTTTCACGATACTTTTGCTGCTGTGGGTTCCATATCAATTCCTGAAACTTGTTTTTTTTTTTTTTTTTTGTACATGTAGGAAGAGAAAGAGAGAAATGCCTTGGAATTGAAAAGTATTAAGATCTTGGAGTAAGCTACCATTTTTTTCCTAAGAGTTTTGTCGGAGAGATGGTGATGAAGGGCTGCTGGTCTCCAGCATCTCCTCTGTACATGTCGTATGCTTCTAGAGCAATTGGAACCATCGATTTGGTGGATCATCACATGAAGAGGCTATAGCTAAAATCACTGTTATCAAACTATCATACCCATTACAATGGTGGCCAGAAAATGAATACTAAGAAAAAGTTGAGCAAGAAAATTGTCAATGGTTCTCATTCAATGGGCCGAACTTCTCTCCAATCATACTGCTAGGCTGTTAGATCATGTAACTTTTTGACCATTACCTGTCTACACCATGGCTCACCAGATCCGTAGTTTGGGGCTACCATGCATATGGAAGAGATGTTGGAGACTAGTGAGCCTCCATCGTCAAAGAGGCTGTCGAGCTCTCTAGCAAATCCTTGTTCTATTCTCATTACCATATTATTTGATGAACTCTGGTTCATGTTCTCACATGGAAATGATACAGAATTCTTCAAGAATACTGAACTTCCTTATTCTCAACTCTAATATGTAGATACATGTTTCTCTGAATTAATTTCAGGAAGTACAAAATTCACGATGATGCATATTCCCTTCTGCGATCTTCAGGGAACATGGGTCAGGTGTGTAGCATCACATAAGCGTTGTTTTCTGAGTAGAAAAAAGGTAACTTCTATTACTCAACAGATGTATTTCCATGCAGGCAGAAACCATGCGAGAAAAACGTATAAGAGCCATGCAACTTTCTAAAGCGGGTTTGGAAGTGCCACAAGATGTTCAGCCCTTCAAAAAGAAGGGTAGTAGTCAAGATGCTTCCTGTCAGAGTGAAGTCACTATGGAACCTGGTTCTGAGAAGAGCTACTCCAAACAGGACCCTCAAGTTGGCAGTGTACTGAAACCAATGATAACCGAAGGAGATTTTGTTGATGCCTGTGGGCAGTTCAGACAATCATCCAAAGCCAACCATTAGTGGAGCACTAGGTACAGATGCTGGAGCAGATATCACCTTACCAAGCCTGGAAGTTGCTGATAAAGACAAGGGAACATGCATGCCAGGTAGATGAGAAAATATTTCCAATTGTTTCTTGTAGCAATGACAGAGGAAAATGCACCAAGCTTCAGGTGGTTGTTGATACTTTGGCAAAATCTTCTGGTTTGGTAGAATTCAATTTACACTCATTTCATTTTCTTCTTTTCTTGGAGTCTTCTTCGCTGGTGTTTGCTCTTGATCCTCTGATAAATGTAACTAATATTTTTATCCTTATTTTTTATTAAGAAATTTTCTTGTTTATCAGTTTTTTATTTTATTTTTATAACTCTTATGTTGTTTATCAGTTCTTTTTAGTCACTTTAACATTGATGTTTTTTTACTCTTTGAGTGTGTATATAACATTTGAAATTGAAGTACCGACACATACGATATCAATATGTTACCTTTTTTTTTTTTTTACTTTTTCGTTTGAGAGAGAGTAAGAGGTCTATGTATTTTCAGGTATCCAGGTATCTTAGTAAACTATATTAATATATTTTTATTATATTCAGCCAACCTTTCATCATATATCATGCTTGCTGAGCTTCCAACCTTGCTGATACCTATTGGGTTTGCTTTTCTTACTGTGTTTTTCCGCCTGCTCATTGACACGAAAGGTTATTTATCTGTTGGCCAGGATAGGGATGGAGATGATAAAAAAATAGACTGCCAGAATGCCAGTGCTGTTTCATATCTTGCGGGGCAGCAACCTGTGAATGGCAGGACTGTAGTGCATGTATCAAGACCAAAGGAGGTTGAAAGCAAAAGGGGGGATCTCCCTATAGTCATGATGGAGCAGGAGGTTATGGAAGCTATCAATGAACATTCCACTGTTATTGTTTGTGGAGAGACTGGATGTGGCAAGACTACTCAAGTTCCTCAGGTGTGCTCTAGTTTGATGTTTCACATATTTTACGAAGCACACATTCAAGGCCAGCTTTTCCATTAGGCTATGTTTGGAAACCATGGATTCCTTGCCAAACAGCAGAAAAGGAAAAAGGTTTGCCTTTGATGTGACAATTTGTGTTGTTTGGATAGCTAAGAAAAGGGTGGATTCCACCAAGTAATCATTACACTTTTTCATAATTTGTATTCTTAGCACAAGAAAATAGGTGAGTATTGTGAGAAGAATATGAGATTTCCACTTGCTACGACACAAGAACTCAAAATTGGAATCCATGTTTCAATAGTTCTCATGGAAATCATCAACATTAAATAATTATTGTTTTTTTCATCTTCTTTTGCCTTGGATTCCATGTATCCAAACATGCCCTTAAGAGTGGATTTAAATTTGGCTTTCTGATTCAATGATATTTCACAGTTCCTTTATGAAGCTGGGTTTGGTTCAAGAAATTGCAATGATAGAAAAGGAATTATTGGTATTACTCAACCACGCCGTGTTGCAGTTCTTGCCACTGCCAAGCGAGTGGCCTTTGAACTAGGCCTTCGTTTAGGAAAGGAAGTCGGTTTTCAAGTTAGGCATGACAAGAAGATTGGTGAGAATTGCTCCATCAAGTTCATGACAGATGGAATTCTGCTTCGTGAAGTGCAGGTTCCTTCCTGAATCTTACTTTTATATGGTTGTCTATATTTGATTCAACATTGCGATGGTTATACTCTAGTAGTGGTTTTTTTTTTTTTTTTACACACGCACCCCCGCACTCACGCCGTAGTGGGATTTCACCACCTGATGGGAACTCGAACCCCAGACCTCGTGTTGAAACTCTTGGGAGTCTACCACCGAGGCAAAGGCTCGAACCCCTCTAGTAGTGGTTTTCTTGCTGTACATGGATATGCACTAGTAAAACAAAAGCTTTTATTTGGATGTGTTTCAACAATATATACCATTTGCCACATTTTCGCGATGATGTCCATTCCATCCCCTACTCTAGCTTTTTCCTTAGTGGTCGTTTAGCAATGTTGAAGTGAGAGTATTTAAGAGGATTTTAGGAGTTTTATTTTGACGTGTTTGGCAGTGTTGATTTGGGGATATTTGGTTTTGAGTGTTAATCAAATCCCCTCTTCTCGTGCTTTTTGAAAACACTACAAAATGCTAAGATTTAGATGCACTTCAATTTTGATTACACCTGAATCCTCCAACGGTATGATAATCAACCATTGGAGGTGCTTAAACACTGCTAGCATTTGTTCTATCCCTCTCTCCCTCACCACCATCTGCCTCTTCTTTCCTGCTGCAGCCCATCTCTCTCTCTCTCTCTCTCTCTCTCTCTCTCTCTCTCTGAGAAGAAGATGGAAGGGGATGGTGTCGGTGATGGAAGATGAAGATTGATTTTCGGTGGGTTTGTAGAGATGCCAGAGGTGTCGATTTCAGAGAGGGGTTTTGGTGGTTTTCAATGACAGCGAGAGGTGATGATAATGACAACAGAGGAGGTGACGGATTGGAGGTTGTGGCAATGATGGGGGATACGGTCATATGATAGTGATAGACGTGCAAATGGCATATGGTAAATGAGACGATGGGTTCAGTTGGTGAAAGAAAGAGAGATGGAAGAAAGAAGGGAGAGATTGAAAGATGCGTAGCAAGTGGGCCGACGTCTACTAATTGTAGGCCTAATTTTAGGGCCCAAGCAATGGATGATATGTGGTGGCATGACAGATGTTGAGCCCCATCCTGCAAGAGTTTATGAGAGATGGTGATCACCCATCACTGCCCCTTAATGGCCTTGATTCAAGTTGGGGCCAACATTCTGTAATGGCCCCCTTTTTCTTTCATAACCTACCTTAGGCTTCAGCTATAAAATTAGTAGGCCCACTTTTGTGGCTCACCTAAGGCTCAAAATTACCTCATTTTTACGTAAAGTGTATATTTTGATGGGCTTATTACAATGATTGTTTGTAATGTGACACATGTACACCATTTTGGGGTATTTACTTAATCAAGTTCCTGTGAACATATTATAGAATTCTTCTTTATTCAAAATTCAGGCCACTAATCACAATCTTTGGATTCTAGAGGATTCCAATTACAGGCTACCAAGCACAGCTGAAGATTCCAAATACAAGCTACTAACGTGCCCTTAAAGGTCGTTTGACAACATGGAATCAGAGGTATTTGAGGGGATTTGATGGAGAGTGGGTCATTTGGAAGCGTGGAATCGGGCGTAATTGGATTCGAGGGTAATCCAAATCATTGATTTTGGCCCTTTTTTGAAAACGAAGGGGAAGTCGAGTTTTTGAATCCAAATCCACTTAAACCCCCTCCAACGGCTAATTTTTCGATGTTGGAGGGGAACCTTATAAAAATGTATTCTTTCTTCTCTTCCAACATCTCTCTCTCTCTCTCTCTCTCTCTCTCTCTCTCTCTCTCTCTCATCCCATGTGCATCCAATGCCCTATTTTCACCATTCTAGCTTCCCGCACCCCGACTCCACCACGATGGATAGCTGTTGATGGGGATGAGGAACGGTCACCAGTGAAGGCAAACCACCAGAATTTGACATTGATTCTGGTGGGTGAGGAACGACCACTAGGTTGCGTCGTTGGCTTGTGTAACAAAGCTTAATGGTAGGTTTGCTAATGGGCTAGGTTGGCCCATTAAGCTTTATGATCATGCTTGGGGTGGAATATTAGGCCGAGATTAGGGCCTGAGCTTACTATTAAAACCCGCTTATTATTCGGGCCGGGCTTGAGTTATGTTCGTCGGCCCGGCCTAGCATGCTTAAAGTTTAGAGGGCATTTTTGTAATATGCCAGTGGACCACACCTAATGGACAACGCATATCTTGCATAAAAGTGGGTGGGTGATTTCGGGGTCAGGCTTGTTTGTTTTGTCCATCATGGGCCTAGGTTGGCTTTGGCATATGTTTTGTTGCATGGGCTTGGCTTTAAAAGATGTTGGCCTAGCCGGGGCCCACCCGTTGACAGCCCTAATAAATGGCATCTAGGATCTCATCTTAGCATGCTTGGCCCCACTATTAAAGCCCACCCGTTTATTATTCAGGTTGGTCTTGATCTATGTTTAAGACCCGTCAAGTACATTTTTGTAATATGTTATACTGGTGGGCCACGCCTAATGAACAACCCAGATCTTTCGTAAAAGTGGGAGGGTTATTTCGGGTTTGGGCCTATTTGTTTTGTCCACAATGGGCCCAGGTTAGCCTTCACTGTAGGTTATGTTGTGGACTGGGGCTTCAAAAGATGTTGGCCTAGTCAGGGCCTACTTGTTGACAACCCTACTCGAGGGACAACTTGGATCTCATCTTCGTGTGCTGTAACATGAGGTGCTAATCCTAGTACATATCACACGTGCACGACAAAAAGTAATTGGTAAAAAAATCTAGATGAAAGGTAAAAATCTCATCCTTAGTGTGTTGTAACGTGAGGTGCTAACAATCCAGACTGTTGGTTTGGACCCCACTCTTGATGGGGTATGGCACAAAAACCTTTTAGATTGGATACCTTTAACTATAAAATTACTGTGCCCACCACTTGAGGCTCGCAATTACTTCATTTTTAACCAAAGCATATATTTCGATGGGCTTATGACAGTGATTATCTAAAATGTCACATATGTACATCGTTTTGAGTTACTAAAAATAATTTACTCAATTCAGGTTCTTGTGAATATATTACAGAATTCCGTTTGATCTAAAATCCAGGTCGCCAAACATAATTTCTGGATTCTACATGATTCCAATTACACATTGCCAAATATAATTGAAGATTCTAAATCAGTTTAATTCTAATGTAATTGTGATTTAGATTCTAAAGCATTCAAATACAAGCTGCCAAATGAGCCCTTAGTGTTCTGCAATGACCAATGAGTAGTACCAACAATATTCTCCCATTATAAATTCTTTATTTTGTACTTTTGGTTTTTTGCTTTTCTTTCTAGCATTATTGATCCTTTTCAATACATATTAGGTATTGGCCAAACCTTGAGTTGGACTCTCCAAAGCTATTGCCAAATGCTTGTCTCGGTGTTCTGGGAATGCCACAGGTTGCCTATGCAACCCATATCACCTCACTCAATTGTATTATCTTTAGGAGCACCGAATGACAACTGATCCTGAGTCCTGACTATTGCAACTATTAAGAGTACACAGATTTGTGAGTACGTGTGAGGGTGCACATGTGAGAGTGCATAATGTCTTTGTGCATTATAATGCACCATATGTTAGTGTATAGCTTTTAAGATTTGGTAGTATCTTTGATTGTAACAAATGGTCTATAAATAAGAGCTAGTAGAGGGAGAGAGGAGGAAAATATTCTCTCCTCCTCTCTTTTTTTCCTCCCCACAACTTCCACAGTGTAGTCTCTTTCAACAGCAATTATAGGCCGAAATGCATAATAATAATATATCAAGTTTGTTTTTTATGCTACTGAATACTGATAGCTCTCTTCCACCCGATGGTAGAAAGAGGCCTTAAGATCTGTCTGGAGATTCTTCCCAGGATCCTGTTGAGGCCTCTTAGGAATAATAGGGAACTGCTGAACCTTGGAATTAATCCGAACGGGGGTGAGATTTGCTATTCCTTGTTCAGATCGAAGGGGCGAAGGGGCCAGTGGGGGAATCAAATGAAGATTCTATCTTGGACTGTGCAGGGGTTTGGGCAGCTCTGAGAAGCGGCCGATTATTAAGGATGTCTGTTTTAGATCTAAAGCTTCTTTGATTGTTTTACAGGAAACGAAGCTCCAAAATGTTAATTCCTCCTTGATATATCTATTTGGAGTCGAATGGGTAGCCCTGGATGCTAATGGTATTGTTGGAGGTATTCTGATAATGTGGGATTCATCCAAATTAAGCAAAGTGGACAACTGGTTAGGATTGTATTCAGTTAACATAGCATCCAGGGACATCCCCTCTGGTTTCAAATGGTTATTTACTGGGGTTTATGGTCACAACCAATCTTCATCTAGACATGAATTCTAGGAGGAACTTTCTGAAGTGAGGGCTAGATAAACCCTCTCTTGGTGTGTAGGTGGAGATTTCAATGTGCCGAGGTTCACTCATGAGAAATCATCAGGAGGCCAGGTAACTTCTAGCATGAGGATCTTCTCTGATTGGATTGCCAGTCAAGAATTAGTTGATCTCCCTATGGGGAATATAAAATTCTCTTGGTCCAATGGTTGATCTCCCCCAACCATGTCTTTGTTGGACAAATTTCTTATATCCCTTGGGTGGATATATTTCTTTCCCTTTGCTCGTCGAAAGGGCATTCCACAAAACCAATGTCGGATCAGTCTCTCATTCTACTAGAGATTGATGAAATTAATTGGGGACCGAAACCCTTTAGATTCGAGTTGGCTGGGCTCAAGGTGGAGGGTTTCCATGCCCTTATTTTAGATTGGTGGAAATCTTTTAGTGTGGAAGGTCGTCCAGGTTTTTGTTTTGTTTAAGAAATTTCAGCTTTTGAAAGCTAAACTTGAAAGCTTGGCACAAAGAGGTGTTTGTTCTTAGGGAGAAAAATGGGGCAGATTCTCGCTTCCTTGCAGGAGCTGGTCATCAAAGAAGAAGCAAGCCAGCTAGCTGGAAATGATGTGGTAATGAGAGATAACCTCCTTTCTGACTATAATGCTAGGCTTAAGGAGGAAGAGATAAAATGATGCCGGAAGTCCCGAGCAGTCTGGCTTAAAGAGGGCGATAGGAACACCAAATTCTTTCATGGTATAGCTAGTGCACAGGTGCGCGCGAATTCAATCTCTTCCCTCATGGTTCACGAGGTGTGTCTATCTGCTAAGGACTCTAGCTACGTCCATCGTCTGTTTCTACTCGGCTCTTCTTTTAGATGAGGGGTACGATCGGCCCAGGCTTGATAACCTCCCCTTCGATTCTATCTCGCAGGAGGATTCAGATCTTCTCGAGAGCCCTAATCCTCCTTGACGAAATCAAGGACACTGTCTCAGCCCTTGAAAGAGATAAGGCCCCGGGCCCAGATGGGTTCCCAATCGTTTTTTCCAAGTTTTTTGGGATCTGACTAAACAAGATTTATTTCGGTTTGTTGAGGAATTCTTTCTTCATGGTACCCTCTCTTCGGAATTGGGATGCACTTTCGTAGCCCTCATCTCGAAAGTTGGAGCTGTTACACTCAAGGATTTTCAGTCTATCGGCCTTATCAACAGTCCCTATAAAATAGTTGCCAAAATCCTTGGTCAAAGGCTCCACCATGTAATTCCTAAAATAGTATCCCCTTATCGGAGTGCATTTGTCGCTGATAGGCAGATTCTTGACAGCGTTTTGATAGCTCATGAATGTGTTGACTCTTGTTTTAAAGCAAAAAACCTGGGGTTGTTTGCAAATTGGATTTGGAGAGGGCGTACGACCATGTCGATTGGTTGTTCTTGGACTACATGCTTTATTAAATGGAGAATTTGATTAATTCATGTATCTCTTCAGATAAATCTATTTTGGTTAATGGATCTCCAGTTGGTTTTTTCCAATCCTCCAAGGGCCTCTGTCAGGGAGATCCCTTGTCGCCATTCTTATTCATTCTGGTATCGGAAACCCCGAGTCATATGCTTACCTGAGGTCAGGAAGCTGGTTTATTTAGAGGATTTTCAGTAGGTGTTTTCCCTTCTTGTATTACTCATCTTCAGTTTGTTGATGACACTCTCCTGTTTTGTGAAGCAGAGGAATCGATGGTTGATTTTTTAAGCATGACAATCTGTTGGTTTGAGACCATCTAGGGCTTGAAAGTAAACAAATCTAAAAAGCTAATTATTAGGAATACACATCTCCTCCAGGGAAGCCTCCCGATTCCCAACTAGCATCAACTTTTGGATGTAGTGTTGGGTCTTTCACCTCTGTTTACCTTGGCCTCCCCCTTTGTGTGGGAAGACCTCCACTATCACTCTAGGACCGAGTCATAGAAAGAATGAAAGAAAGCTTTCAACTTGGAAGAGATCTCTGCTGTCCCCTGGCGGTAGATTATCCTTACTCAAGGACTGTTTGGCCAATTTGCCTATCTATTAAATGTCTATCTTCCAATGTCCTAAATCAGTTATCTCGAGGATAGATAAACTCCGGAGGGACTTCTTATGGCAAGGTAACTGGAAGGAGGCTGTTTGCGCTCCTTATGGGGGGGGGCAAACATCAAGGGCTTGAGTTTAGTTAACTCTGCGCTGTTGGGTAAGTGGGTGTGGAGGTTCTCCAAGAGAAGGCTCAGCTCTTTGGAGAGGGATCATGACTGCGAAATATGACCTCAACCCCATGGGGTGGTGGACCAAATCCTCCTCTGTTTATCTGGCTTCTCACATCTGGAAAGGCATCAACCGAGTTGCTGCAGTGGTTTTCAGGTTTATTAGATTCTCAGTAGGGAACAATAGGAGAGTTAGATTTTGGTTGGATCCTTGGTTAAGAGACCAGCCTCTTATATCTTTCCCAATCTCGCTACCATCTGCCTTGATATAAATGTTTCAGTGGCCTCATCCTTTTTGGGGTCAGGTGAAGATGGTATCTGGATCCCTCCCTTTAGGAGGTATCTACAGGATAGCGAAATCGAGAGTTTGATTGCCCTTCTTTCCTGATTGCAGGGTATGCCCATCTCTATGGATGAAGAGGACTCTCTTATTTGGAAGCACAAAGCTTCAAGGATTTTCTCAGTTCGATCTTTCTATGGGATCCTCTCAGAGTCGGCTGATGGGCGAACCCTTCTCCCTCCAGATTTGTTTGGAGCTATGGGGTTCCTCCGAAAGTAGGGGCTTTTGCATGGTTGTGGGTAGAAAGCGGGTGCTTACATTTGACAACTTGCAGAAGTGGGGGATGATTCTTCCAAATATCTGCCTCCTTTGTGAAGCTAGCATGGAGACTGTATCATTTCACAAGCTGCATTTGGGCAGGAGTGATGGACCTGGCTGGAGTATCCTGGGTCATGTCCCAATCTGTTCTAGATCTGCTAGAGATTTGGCATGAAGTGGATGGGGGAAACTGGGGAGAAAAGGCTGGAGGCTGGTTCTTCTTGCCACTTTTTGGGCGATTTGGCAAGAGAAACAATCATTGCTTCTGCAACAGAAGCCTTTCAGCGGCGTGTGTCTTCAGCAGAATTCTTGTCCTTTTTCGAGGATTCCTCCTTTGGGCTGGCTTGATTCTCCCAGTTGCCGCCTTTGGCGGCCTGTTGTTGTACTACTGTTGTTTTTTAGTTTAGGTTTTTAGAATAATCCCTTTTTCTAGGTTTTTATTGTTGCTCTCTCTCTCTCTCTCTCTCTCTCTCTCTCCTATTTTGTTTTGCTTTGGTTTCGGCTAGTTAATAAAATTTGCACCTTAAAAAAAATTCTGACAGATAACTGCTCTGCATTTTATTTCTATATCTTATGTTTCGTAACTGTTTGCATTCCACTCATGAAACACACCTCTATTTGAAATCATGCAATTCTTTTTTGTTTGGCCATTCAATTTTTGGATTGCTACTGCTTTCTTCAGTATCATTTATACAGAACACACACACACTCTCTCTCTCTCTCTCAAAAAAAAGAAAAAAAGAAAAAAGAATTAGTATGTCTTTCTTCATGGCTGATTATAAGCTTGTATACTTTCCCAAAACTGATTATAAGATTGCAATTGATGCATCCCTATCGTTGTGCAGAATGATTTCTTATTGAAACGCTATTCAATTATCATCCTAGATGAGGCTCATGAGAGGAGCTTGAATACAGACATACTTACTGGGATGCTTTCCCGGGTTATACAAGTCCGCCAGGTAGAAGCCAAAGCTTGTACTGACATTTTACATAAAAGTTATGGTCTAGTTTTCTATTTATATTTTATATTTTTGTCCTCTTTCATTTCTCTGGAGTTTGTGATCATTTGCTTTTAATGCAGAAATTATATGCGGAGCAGCAAGAGAAGGTGCTTTCAGGAGTAAGGATTAATCCTGAAAATATGATTACTCAATTAAAGCTTGTGCTTATGAGTGCTACCTTGCGAGTTGAGGACTTCGTTTCTGATAGGAGGTTATTTCGTGAACCCCCACCTGTTATAGAGGTTCCAACTCGACAGTTTCCTGTGACTATTCACTTTTCAAAGAGAACAGAGATAGTGGACTACATTGGCCAAGCTTACAAAAAGGTCATGTTGATTCATAAGAAGTTGCCACCAGGTGGCATACTCGTATTCGTCACCGGCCAGCGGGAAGTGGAATACTTGTGTCGGAAGCTACAGAAAGCTTCACAGCAGCTGACAGAAAATAACTCTAAAGGAAAAGCTGGTAATGTGAATCTGCCCCTCTTGGAAGTGGGCGATGAGGAGCAAGGACCTGATATGAAGGACATCAATGAAGCGTTTGAGATTCGTGGTAACTCTCCTGACCAGCAGAATGGCACGTTTAGCTCTCATTACGAGGATCTTGATGATTTTGGGAGGGATTCGTACACCACCGACTTAGGCTCTGAGAGCGAACTGCCAAATGAGAGTGATGATGAGGATTCCTTGAGTGATGAAATGCCAGAGAAATCTGATTTGGTGGTAGATATCTTAAGAGAACCTGGGAGCATTGCTTCATTGAAGGCTGCTTTTGAGGCTTTGGCTAGCAAAGCACCGGATGCAAATCATGAGGAAAAACCATGTCTTCCTGTTATTCCAGCGAGAGACGAATCTTCAGATCAATCTTCTATTTCTGGGAGGAAACATGGAGTCGATGGTATTTGTTCAGGGCCACTGCATGTCTTGCCTCTTTATGCCATGCTGCCTGCTGCATCACAGCTCCGTGTATTCAGGGAGGTGCCTGAAGGAGAGCGGCTTGTTGTGGTTGCTACTAATGTGGCTGAGACTTCTTTAACCATCCCTGGCATAAAATATGTGGTCGACACTGGCAGAGAAAAAGTCAAGAACTACAACTGCAGCAACGGGATGGCTGCATATGAAGTTCAATGGATAAGCAAGGCATCAGCTGCCCAACGTGCAGGAAGAGCTGGAAGAACTGGGCCTGGCCATTGTTACCGGCTATATTCCTCCGCTGTCTTTAATAACATCTTTTGTGACTTCTCGAGTGCTGAAATAACTAGAATTCCGGTGGACGGTGTTGTCCTTGTCATGAAGTTCATGGGCATTGATAAGGTCAGTTACATTGCAATGCTTTTTCATTTGAGCTTAGAGAATGATACTATGAAGCATCGTGCTTCACGGGGATCCAAGAAGTGCATACCCAAACATCTCTACTGTTATATGTGCCACTTGTTTATGGTGTCCAGGACCTTTGATTTATTGGGCCACCATATGAATGGGCCATAGACAGAATAACAACGTTATCAATCCATGGTGCTAACTCAAAAGAATGAGCAGCATTTCTCATTCAACTGGGCAAATTCACAATCACTCAATATCAGATCACTACATGTTCGGCATATGGACCGTCCATGTGGTGGTCCACGAGATTAACGGTTCCAACACCATACGTGTTTGCCAAGTGTATGTTGGGATGGCGCTTCATAGATCTTCCATGGAGCACATGTCATAGTAACGTTTCTTGTTGGGATTTTTTACAGCTTTAGCTTCTACTCTTTTACGTTCCAGGTGGTGAATTTCCCTTTCCCCACCCCCCCTGAAACTACTGCACTGACGGAAGCCGAGCGTTGCTTAAAGTCTATCGAAGCGCTTGATAGCCTGGGAAGGCTTACTCCTATTGGGAAGGCTATGGCGCAATATCCTATGAGTCCACGTCATTCCCGCATGATGCTGACGGTTATTCATATCATGCGGAAACAGCAAGGTTATGCTAGAGCAAATCTAGTTTTGGGTTACACGGTGGCTGCAGCTGCAGCTTTGAGCTTTTCCAATCCTTTCATTATGCAGTTTGGTGGATCCCATGGAAGTAAAGATGACTTGGATCACGATGGTGAAAACAATGCCAATCGGGATACTGAAAACATTCTTGATCAGGAGGAGAAATTGAGGCAGAAGAAACTGAAAGCAATGGCCAAAACTGCGCGTGCGAAATTCTGTAATCCCAGCAGCGATGCTTTGACAATAGCATATGCTTTGCAGCTGTTTGAGCTTGCAGAAGACCCAGTGGAATTCTGCAAGGACAATGCCTTGCACTTGAAAACCATGGATGAAATGTCGAAGTTGAGAAAGCAGCTCCTTCAGTTGATATTCCATCAAAATGCTGTCAGTGGGTTAGAGCAGGAATTCTCTTGGACACATGGAAGTGTTGAGGATGTTGAATGTGCTTGGAGGATTTCTTCTGACAAGCACCTGCTACGACTGAATGAAGAAGAGCTTTTGGGGCAAGCCATCTGTGCGGGTTGGTCGGATAGGGTTGCCAAGCGCATTAGAACGGTTTCAAATTCATCAGACAGAGACCGAAAAGCAAATGCCCTTCGGTATCAAGCTTGCATGGTGAATGAAACTGTTTTCCTTCACCGCTCGTCGTCTGTTTCACAATCTGCACCAGAATTTGCAGTTTATAACGAACTGCTTCAAACAAAGCGGCCGTATATGCATGGGATAACTAGTGTTAAGTCAGATTGGCTTGTCAAATATGCAAGGTCTCTATGCAGCTTCTCTGCCCCACTTTCGGACCCAAAACCTTATTATGATCCTCTTTCAGACCAAGTGCTGTGTTGGGTCAGTCCGACCTTTGGCCCACATCTTTGGCTGCTGCCATTGCATAGTGTGCCTATTAAAAATGATGTGCTCCGAGTGTCTGTATTTGCTTACGCTTTGCTTGAAGGCAATGTTTTGCCATGCTTAAAATCTGCTCAGAAGTTCATGGCTGCTCCACCGTCTAGCATGTTGAGGCCTGAGGCATTGGGCCAAAAGCGAGTTGGCAATCTGCTGAATAAACTAAAGATTGGGTCTGGGACAATAGATAGCCGTGCCGCGCTAAGAGAGGTTTGGGGTAAGAATCCACAGGAATTGCATTCAGAAATTCAGTGTTGGTTTCAGGAGAGGTTTCTGGATCAGTTTGAAAAGGTTTGGATGCAAATGCATTGTGAAGTTCTCCTGGAGGCCCAAGAACTCTTTCCCAAAAGGTTAAAGAAAGAAAAGAAAAGGTAGAATTGCTTGCGCAAAAACCATGTCAAAGTGGCAGTGTTGAGGACAATCTTGGATTTACCTGGCAATCTCAACTCCTGAAAAAGGGATGGGCCATTGTGATATACGAGGCAGATTTCATTGATGCCTCAGTGACGATGTGGGTTGTTCTGTAGTTGGCATCTTTCTGAGGTAACTTTTGAGGCCTATTACTATTATTATTATTATGCAAAATTACCAAAGTAGTGCTACTTCATAAAACATTCCACAAAAAGCATTGAAAATTCCTTTCAAGTTACAAGTTTGAGGCCCTGTTTGGTAGATGCCTAAAAATGAGTTCATCTCATTTTATTTGACAGTAATTATGCATTAGATATCTTGATTGGTAATACATGATGAACAGTAATTACGTAGTAGAGTTCAAGATCTCTAATATATAATTACTGTTAACTAAAATGAGATGAACTCATTTTTAGGCGTCTACCCAACGGGGCCTAAGTTTTTGCTAATATTCTCTTAAAAGTCCCATGTTTGGACGGTGGTGAGTAGTGAGCTGGATTATGTATGATGGAAACAGCTGGATAATAGATGAAAATGCCCTTTAGCGCATGCTAACTCTTTAGCCGTCACTTTTGATGGGGGCTAAAACTAGTTATGAGCTCTGATTGGGACTAAAACTAGCTGTTAGCTTTGATAATGGCTGACTAATTTACAGATGCAACTGAAAGTGGCTAACTTTGTAGCCATGGCAGCTTGCATTGAGGGCATTTCGTAGGCAAACCTGCTTTTCACTGCTGTTCAAAAATAGGAATTTCAAGAAAATATTTGCGGAAAGTGGAACTTTCATGAAATGAGGGATTTTCTATCGAGTTTTGGAATATAAAGTAGCACTGTTTTGGTATTTTTCATATTATTATTATTATTGTTATTATTGGGTAAGTTTTCCTTATTATTATTAATATTAGTCCAGTTCTTTTCTAATTAATGTTGCTTTTGTTAAATATGTTGACTGCAGAATCATGCAGCTTCTGGTTCTTGCTCAAATCAGATGCTGATACAGGTGAAATGTGAGGCTGACTACTAGTCTTTGTTACTACTGAGAAAAGCCACTATGTTTCCTTTGTTTAATTTATAAATGACTTGGCTTTTCTTATATGTGGCAAATGTGTACAAGATCCAATTTGATCATCACGTAGGTCCATGGAAAGGTCATATCCCAAAAAATCACATGATTGCTGATTCTAACCTTTGGGTTGGATGATTTTTAGGAAGAAAAAGGAAAATGGAGGGCCAAAGGTACCTTGACCTGTTCATAACGGTCCAGTTTCTTTTCCTGTGGGTCCTCCAATGGAACGGTTAATATTTGTCATATCAGTGTGATTTTTGGGGTATGCTCCGCCCAAGGGAGATCTGACCTGATGATAGTTCCAGATCTCATACACGCATGCTGTGTGTACTAAAGCAAGTCTATTATTATTTAGGATTTTGTTATTTCTGCCAAAACAGTTTTGAGGCTGTTCGCTTGAGCCGGTATTGGATCGGAGTGAGCAACAAGGGTTGGCTTTTTTGACCATTGTAACCATAGATTATCCACAAATAGAGTGAAGATGGATATTTTCATCTTCCCTCAACTTTTTGGCTTTCATTTATGGCCTTTATCATGTAAGACCAACTCCTGCAGCATTCTGGATCATTCCACCTAAGGGAAAAATAGTTCATCTTCAGTGTAGTTTTTTCAGGCATTCTGTTTGTTTGAGAGGAGTTAATGGCGTCAAGAGGCCCACATCTGTAAACTTTGCAAAGGCTCCCAAATACCTATTGATAGTGGGTCCATCAGATTAGTCTGGATCACCATACCACGGCAGCCATGTGGATTTGCTGAGGCTCAGAAGCCATGTAATTCATTGTTATTATGTGGGGTGACCCAGGAATAATTTATATTAGCTCTCTTTAAAATTCTTTGTAATTCTCTACACATTGGGGGTGTGACACATGCAATGCACATGGAGAGGGAGGCTGAAGGTAGAGAAAAAAAAGGGAGAAATGGAGGAAGAGGGTGAGGCTACATGTAGGTGCATGTACATGTAGAGAGAGAAACAAGGGTTGAATGATGGATGATCAATTCCAATTGTTTCTAGCATTGTGGCGCACTAGAATGTTTGATCTCTTAGGTGGCTTAGCTAATTGCAGTAGGAAAGTGATAGGATGAAAGTACCCTTAACCTCATGCTTTTTTCTATATAATTGCGAAGGTGAAAATGTCAAAACACTGTTTGGTTGTGTAGAATATAAGCAGTAGCAGGTTTTTTGTGAGGTGAAATCTGAGCCATTTGGCCCACAACAGCCACATTTTTTTCTTAATATGTTCATTTAAAATGTCTTCCTATGTCCTTCTAATATACCAAGTTCTCCTTTGGTGCATGATCGAGATCCACCAACTCAGATTTCAGGTAGTGGGCCACCGAAGTCTATTCCTGTTCTGGAATGAGAGGAATCAAGGTGAAGTTGGATGAACACATGCTCTACCCTTTGCAGTCAGAGGAATCGAGGACCGTGCATTGGTTCGAAACCGTATGGAGATCATCTGGCCAGAGCTTCAACCAACGTGCAGGCCGGGGTCGGGCATTTCTGGACTCTGTTGTCGACGCCCATGTATGGCCAGGCTGATAGTTTATGTGCCTGCATTCCTGGCAAGATGATCTAAACAGTGGGTACTGCTTGATACAAGACTCCGTGGATTGCATAGTCGCTGGAGATGCTACCCATTTGAGTTGACCCGGACTAGTTGAGTCTGATCCGGTGTGCCATCACAAGGAAGCACTGAAATATGCCTGAGTTGGCCGAAGCTCAACTGGAATTAGAACTGGCGAAATCAGATGAGCCAGATTGTTATCAGGATAGGTTCCACTTCCATCAGCAATGGTGCTCCAAATTCGTCTCGATTGATGTACACGCCTGCTGTTTTAACGGTGCAGAATGCGTCCTAACAGGACGTAGGCTGATTGCCTGGAGACCCGGGGACTTACCCAGTGGGGCCCACCGTGATGTATGTGCCATTTTTCCAGATCATTTTAGAGCATAATTCAAAAAAATGAGGCAGATCGATAGCTCAAGTGGACCACACCACAGGAAAGAGTGGGGATAATGACACCCACAGTTGAAAGCTTCCCGGTCCCACCATCATGTTTATTTGCTCCAAGATGTTCACAAGGTCTTAACAATGGAAGAAGGGAGAAACACAAATATCAGCTTGACCAAAACTTTTGTGGCCCACTTGATCTTTGAATCTGCCAGTAAAATGATTTGGAGCGGATGGACAGCGTGATATAAAATACGTACATCACGGTGGGCCCTCCAGAGTCGGGTCATCGAGTCTGCAGGCAATCGGCGTGTACCAGAGCTCCCCAAGCTCTTCACTTCCGGTCTTTATCACGTTGCCGTGGCATACCGTCTCGCCTAAGCTGCTTCGACTTTCAGCAAGCAGACGTCCCTCTCCCCATAGAATCGACTGTACGGCAACGTGGAAGGCCACATGTGAAAGGAGGAATCCGAATCTCACTCTCTCCACACATGTTAAGTGGGAGATTCGGCCGGCCATCTAGTGGGTTCCACGCTTTTCGTTCTGTAGCCCATAAAACAAGAGCGTCATGTCATTAGTAGGCCACAAGTGCACCGAAAAGTAGCGGTTGAAAAGGTCAGTCAATGGCCCACATCCAAAGTACACATTTGGCCCACATGATAATTGGACCATCCTGTTTTTCGGCCGTTCCAAGTGTAGCTAGCCGATGATCTCCCGCACATATTCCCCACTGGGTGCAGTCCCAGCTCACCCAAGACAGTGCGGCCCTTACTGTGTTCTATGTCCACGTTGTCCATCCGTTTTTCTAGATCATTTTAGGGCATGAGCTAGAAAATGAATATTTCCAAATCTCAGGTGGACCTTATTATAGGAAACAGTGATGATTGAACACTACACCATTTAAAAACTTCTTAGGGCCTACCGCAATGTTTCCTTGAAGTTTATTTTCCATCAGAAAAATAAATAAATAAATGGACAGGGTGTATATAGAATACATGCATCAAGGTGGGCCCCACAGTAAGTGCCGCACCGTATCCGCTCCCCCATCCAAACGGCAACCTGCGCGAGTAGCCATTACACGGCTCAAGTATAAATTCCAACTCAAAAATAAGTGAGAGGTTTGCTCGAAGCATCCAGACGTATCGTATGGAGTTTATCTATTGGAATTATGACTTTTCCAATGAATCAAACCGTTTATTTGACATGCATCTTCTTGCACGGGTGATGGACGACAGAATTTATCAGATTGAATATTTCAAGATTTTGATTACACAAACGTTATGATGACCGTCCATTTTCAATGCAAAAGAGACAAATTTAAAATGGTAAACTTAAATATTGTATTTGTTGTCATCTAATAAAAAATTGAGACTCATCGTATAAACGGTTTGGATCATCTGAAGACTAACCAGATTTAAAGAATAAAGTACCAACGTATCATATTTTAATACGTCAGCATGTACTCGGCAAACTACTAAAAATAAACCTAGACGCTGTAGAAGAATTGGATTATTCATACGCATGCACTGTCAGTGTACACGTGGAAGGTAACTAGATAAATCTCAACCATCCATGTCGTTGTAAACATCAATTCTCTCATAAACCAATAATTAGATCTGAATTTCTTCGTTATTATCCGATTGATTGACTTCAATCCGAATTCGACAAACAAATTCCATTAATCAGAGAAATAGATAATCAAAATAAATCTAGAGTTTTGATCTGTGTCACATTTATACTAGTTCTCATGATTTGAACGGTTAGATTTTATCTAGATATATTCATATCTACGATTTCTGAATGCATGCAAATGATCCACTGCGTTCTACAGATTCTACAATAAATCGTGCGAAGAGCATGAGGCAGCATGACTCACTCACGGCTGCGTGCATGTTCGACCAGACTTTTTTCCTTGGATGTCGACATGATGTGAACACCGTTCAACGGCTCCATCCGACGGATGGTATTTAACCTTGTGGTAGATCTGACGGATGCTGGGTTTTAGTCCTTGATATGGATAAATAAATACGATTCTGTGGGGACCACAGGGGCACAGACAAAAAAAGGAGATGGATCAATATTGGCATTTGCGTAGTCTCATGGTCCACACAGACCAAAGGTTAGGATTGTTGCCTGGTTTAGATCTTTCATGCACATTCGATCCATCCACTGTGATCCCATCGGACCAACGGTCTGGATCAACAGATCACCAGCGGAGGAAGTCTGGACGATGCCAGCATATGCGTACACCTCCTCTCTCTCGTATTTTAATAGATGGCTTGTTTGAAGTGTGGTTAGATTCCTCATTCCCGCCACCAATCTTTAATATTGAAGTCTGGGAATGATCGTGTACGTTGGATAGTATGTGCCTCGCGGTCTAGCTTATGTGGGGCCCACCGTGGTTCCCTTGGATCCAAACTGTGCAGCAGGTGTGCCCTCTCATGTCCACTGTACAGCCCAGATGATAGAGTGATACATTACTCGAAGTGGGCCACACCACAGGGAAAAATGTGAAATATCCTTGATGTCTCTAAATTCACGTGGTGTAGGTCCACTAGGTTATCAAGTAGCCTGATTTTTTGGGCGTCACTTCTCCTGATAGTCTCCTCTGGTGATTGGGTTGGATGTGATGTACAAAGCATGCTGGGCCTCACACACAATGTGGAAGTTTCTGTGGTAGGCGTCCCCTCCCCACTGCCTTTCCCACCAGAGTGACCAAATTGCCTTGTCTTTGGGTTGTTTTCGGAGCCTTGACATAAATGGAAGGGATGGATGGATGAGTTGGAATGTATACCTTTTTAATCTAACGAATTATTATTATGTATTTATGAAATGGTTGTAATTAGAATGGATTCTTTGGGAGATTTTGTTGAGATATATTTCCAAGGAATGTAAGATACGTTTGTATGAAATAAATTCGTGTGTAATTTTTTTTATTGTTTATAAATTTAGAATATTGTCATAGTTAATAAAAATATAATATAATCATGATTGATCATATATAGTATTATTGTTGTGAGTAGGATGAGTCTCTTACCATAAAATATCATCTTCATATATGTATAAGTATGTGCATATGTATTGATTAGATTAAGGAAGTCGGACTAAATTTAGCTTTTTGATATTAATTTGTATTTTTTGTACTTGTTATACTTGTTCTTGAGCTTGAGAAGGCCTAGGGTCTTAATAAGGATATGATTGGATGCTTTAATTCCCTAGTATGCGAGTCTCTTGACTGAATCATGGAAAGTTAAATGGTTGATTATGTTTTCGTGGGAATTAAGATTATTAATAAAGGATATGTAAACCTTATGGGTTTAACCTTGTACCATGAATTAGAATTATTGATCCACATGGCTAACATAACTAATTTTGTAAATTGTTTTGATGGGATAATTGATTTTGAAATTATCATATATGCCGTTTTATAAAATCAATGGTTTAAATTTATTTATGCACGATCAGTTATGGTTGTGTGATGTAGGATTAAAACAGTAGGACTTGAGTTAGCATGTAAAATTTAGTGGAAAATGTTTATATGATTATAAATTTAGTGGAAATGTTTATATGATTATAAATATATGAGAGTCGCCTAAGAAACCTCATGCACTCATATTATAGTGGATTTCATCACATTAGGTACTCAACCCATGATCTTCAGTTGAAACTCTCGTGAGTCTACCCACTAGGCATGAGTAAGCACCCCCATTTGATTTGCTTCCACCATTTTTATATGTTTTCAAAATGTCACGACTCACACTGTCACACATACATCCCAACAGGGCTTGCATCGGACTTCGCTTGCGACCCTAGCGTGGCTAAAATCGTACACAACACCTACATGGAAAGCACTCATACTTTGTGAGGCCACCATGTTATATTTAAAATCCACTCCGCTCAGTTGGTTCCATTTTGGATTGTAGTACTTGACGATGAAGATAGGAGATCATACGCCACAGGAACGATGGAGATGGGATGACATAGGCTCGTCCGTGGGGCCACCATGGTGTGTATCTCTAATAAAACCCGTTAATCTTTCCAAAGATGAAGCGGAATTACAAAAGTCAGCTGTATCTAAATATCATGCACGCCACACCACATGAAGTTAGAGGTTTTGGTAGCAGTTTTAAAATTTTCATATTGGCATGGCCCATCATATCCTTTTAATGTCCTGATATTTTATATGTACAGTTAAAATGAAGATTCTCACTTGATGAACGGATTGGATTTACCTATAAAGCATGGTGTGCCACACGGACTTGGGTATTGCAGCGTTTGTAGAGTATTCCAGTTCAGTTTCGGGGATACTGACGACTAATCCCGCGAGTACACACGAATATACGTACCCATACGAACGGCCAGTGAAATATATGAAGTCGAATAAGGGCACGAACTAGGTGTTACCCCGTGAACAGCTTAGTGGTGTTACCATAACCGTGTGGGGCCCATATTGATGTATTTTTTTATATATCGACGCCGTCTATCTGTTTTTTCATATCATTTTAGATGTGATCCTAAATAATAAAAATATCCAAATCTCGGGTGGACCACATCACTAGAAACAGTGGTGAATAATCATTAAAAACGGTTTGTGGACCACAAAAGTTTTGCATCAATTTTTAATGGTGGAGCACTAAATCACACTGTTTCTAGTAGTATGGTCCACTTGAGATTTATATCTGCATAATATTTGGAACGTCATACTAAAATGGTCGGTAGAAACGGATGGACGGCGTGGATATACAAAATATCATCCATGTGGGCCATACGGTAGGGGTAACACCAGCTAAGCTGTTCCCGGGATAACACCTAATTCGCGCCCTCAATAACCGAAGAGAAAAAAAAGGAGAAATAAAATAAAAAATAAAAAAAGGAAAATGTCGACACTCTCTTCCTCGTCAGAAGCTGCAACTCCTTTCTCTGCCCAAAAGACTCCGCATGACAAAGGAATGTCGACATATACTCTCCTCACCGTCTCTCTTCTCTACACGAAACCGCTTCAGCTGTCTCGGTGCGTAGAATAACAATCGTGCGCACCAACCCTCCTATTTATCATACCTTCTTTGAAATTCGTGAAAAACCAGAAACCCCAAATCAAGGAAATTGCATTCCATGCCGTTTCTCGAGGTATAGCTAATTAAGAAAGCCCAATCTCCTCCTCCTTTTCGTGGTTTGAAATTGTAATTATTGGAAACGAAAGGGCCTTTTTTTTAATCTGAAAAATTCTGACCTTTTTACAGGATCTAGAGTCCGTTTCTCTACATCACCCCCAATCTGAGAAACAAAACCCAGCTTTTCCAAGGTAATATTTCTCTGTTCTTGATTATTTCCATTTTTTCATTTTTATCCCTAGGGTTTTGAATCGTGATTCCTTTTTTTTTTTTTTTTGTTTCAGAGAGGCTATCGGAGCTGATTTCCGGATCGATGGCAACGACGAGCTGCGGCCGGGCCGAGTCCGAGGAATGCCGCAACGAGGCTGCGGCGTTGCCGCTGAAATTGGTGGCAATCGGGGCAATTCTCATCGCCGGGGTGGCCGGCGTGGCGCTGCCGCTCGTCGGCAAGAAGCGCCGGTTCCTGCAGACGGACGGCAATCTCTTTGTGGTCGCGAAGGCGTTCGCCGCCGGGGTGATCCTGGCGACGGGGTTCGTCCACATGCTACCGGACGGCGCCAAGGCGCTGACGGACCCGTGCCTGCCGCGATGGCCGTGGTCCAAGTTCCCGTTCTCCGAGTTCGTCGCCATGCTAGCGTCGCTTGCCACGCTCGTCGTCGACTTTGTCGGGACTCAGTTCTACGAGCGGAAGCACGAGGAGGATAAGCGGAAGGAGGAGGAGACCCGGGCGAGTGCCGAGCGAGTCGAATCGGTAGAATCGGGGATCGTGGCGGGTCGAACCGGTGCGAGGGTGTTCGGGGAGGAAGAGGGTGGGGGAATGCACATAGTGGGGATGCACGCACACGCCGCGGCGCACCGCCACAGCCATCCGCACGGGAACCACTCGTGCGACGGTGCATCACGGAAGGCGGGCCACGTGGGGCACGCTCACGCGGTTGCATGGGGCGAGGCCGAAGATGAGGAGGGGTCATCGTCGCATGTGCGTCACGTCGTTGTGTCTCAGGTTAAAATGAACCTTCCGGGTTGCTTTTGCTAACATACGCATAGGGTGCATTGTATACGCATCTTTTTTTTTTTTTTTTAAAATTATTTTTGTTAAATTTTTTTAAAATTTTTGGAAGGTGCTGGAGCTTGGGATCGTGTCGCATTCGGTGATAATCGGGCTGTCGCTTGGGGTGTCCCAGAGTCCTTGCACGATCCGACCGCTCATTGGAGCATTGGCCTTTCATCAGTTCTTTGAAGGGTTTGCATTGGGCGGATGCATCTCTCAGGTATTCTGCCGTACTTTCTTTCCTAACCGTTCATTTTGTTTCCCGCATAGTGGAAAGGTCATCAGGGAGTGGGGTCCATAATCTCATTGGCTGCTGGGTTCACCAAACGGTGGGCCCCATTTGTACAAACTGAAAACCAGGCCACACATTGATTAGACCTCCTAATTATGTGTGAGGAAACTCACCTTCCACTTAGCATGGGGTTGGCGTAAGTGTTGCCCCAAAATGGCACGCATCAGATTTGAGTGGACATAAACCGTCAGCAGGTGACTTGTCAAAGAATTAGGATTTCCTATCATTTGACTTTTGGGGTGAAAGGTGGGCCAATGCTTTAGTAGACGGTTGTGTTTTGGAGTTTACAGGACGATTCTCACAAGAGATTATTCTCATTGGGCATTACACGGAGTTGTCATTCTCAAGTTACTTGGAGGGGAAGCGGATAGGTGGGAGAAAAGATAAAACTGATTATTGGTCAAAATTATAGTTTGAAACTCATGTAATTAACCTTTTCTGGTTAAAGGATAGATTTAAAAAAAAAAAGGATAGATTTACAAGAAATCTCATTCAGTTGGATATTCTAGATTAGTATGGGTCACTAAAAGAATTGACTGAACAGGCCATTCGAAGATGAGATTCTGAAATTGCAGAGTCCTGCCCCCTACCGATACAATAATCCGTCCAAGTAGGGGCTATGTGGGTCCCACCGTGGCCATGCTGTCCATCCATCTTTTCAGATCAATTTATGGTATGAGGCATGAGGCATGAGGCATATCTAAAGCTCAAGTGGACCACAACATAGGAAGCAACATGATGATGACACCCACCGGTGAAACCTTCCTAAGGGCCACTGTGATGTTTATGTGCCATCCAACCTGTTCATAAGGTCATATAGATCTGGATGAAGGGACAACACAAATATCAGTTTGATCCAAAACTTCTGTGGCTCCCAAGAAGTTTTTAATGGTGGGTGTTCAATCCTCAATGTGTGGTCCACTTGCGCCTTGGATCTACCTCATTTTTGGGTTTGTACCATAAAATGACCTGGCAAAATGGATGGACAGCATGGATGAAACCCATACATCACAGTGGGCCCCATGGATCCCTGCCTTGACGGATTATCATCCAGTGGGGGTGGAACACAATCCGCTTCCCTTTTAGAGAGGACCCATCAATTTTGGGATCAAAGCATGGTTTTAAGATTCCTAAGTGGATGACTTGAGTCGTTGGAGTAGTGTCGGTCGGTGTATCCGATCTGGTTAGATACGATGAGTGGCACCCTCACCTGCCTAAGTCAGCCCTGACTTGGGTGAGTCCGGCTGATTCAGCCCCGACTTATGCCGAGTCACACCTCAACCCAGGGCCGAAAGTGTCAACCTGAGTTGCCTGAGTCCATTAACTGTGGATTGAATAGTTGTGCCGTTCCCTGCTAAGTTGCTAAGTAGGGCTGGCAATGGGTCAGGGAAATAGGTAGTGGGTCTGGCTTGGGGTTATGAAATGGGGCCCAATTAAGTAACTGGTTGGCTCAGGTTGAACCCTACCCTACCTGATCTGCTCATGTAACTTATGAATGGGCAGGGCCTGATTAACATGCTGGACCTGGCCAATGGATATTCACACATGCACTTGATGTATGTACCATGTAAAGTACACCATGCATTGTGATGTATATACTATGTAAAGTACACTCCTCTGCCTTATAAATGCTGAGCTGCATGAGCATACCTCGTGCTGGTACCTAACGAAGATCCAGTTGGTCCATCAGTGAAGGAGCCTCATGTTAACCGTTGGACCCGAAAAACATGATCATCCAAAACTAAAGTCGTAAGGCATTAGTTTTGTGTTGGGCCCACTCTATCTTTTATATGCATCGAATCATTCATTTGATGTACCTCATCAGGACGAGAGAGTTACCCAAAAGTCACGCTACTTCCAAAAATAAGGTGGGCCATACCAAGTGAATTTAGAGGTTTTAGGTATAACCTTTTTGGGGTGGCCCACATGGGTGTTCAACAGCCAATTTTTGGGGTCAAGGCCAAACGAAAGGTGGTGCACTAGATGAACTGGGAGGATTGCACGCAAGCAGGTCCTAACCCTGCTAGGTTCCCAGTGTGGGGGGATGCAAGCATTTTCAATAAATGATAGGCATCTTCACCCAATTTTTCCAACATGTGTCTCCTCCCCATTTTAATTGCACAGAGGCTGTGTGTGCCACCAAAAATCTTTGGATCGCGGCATGATGTTTGTGTGATATCATCTCTGTCTATCAATTTTGCCAGCTCATGGTAGGAAGTGAGTCCATTACAACAGGTGTTGTAGCTGTTGGCACTCAGTTGGCCATCGGCTCAATTTTTGGCCTCGTGTGTGCGGGCGTGCCAGAATTGACTGTGCGGCTCGATTCCAACCTATCAACTTTGACCCTGAGCACCAAGATAGGTAGATACGTCACACTCGACTTTATATGACAAAGATCTGAGTAGATCGGCCGCCTATTCAACCACTCGCAAGATTTTATCTAAAATGATCAGGCAATTCTTGAAGGGTTGGGTTCATCCTCCTCAAATGGGTTGCATCTTGCCTAACTTAAGAAGGTATCTTTCCGATAAATAAGAAGTAACTGCTTACAATCATCCGTGAGGAACATCGACTGCGACAAGTTTCTTCTAAATATAACTGTTTGTATTAAAATAGTGTCATCCAGCGTATGAGCGTAGACTTGGATTAGAGCTAAAGATTATCGCTACTCTTAGAGAACTGATTACGCTAAGGATAAGTTGAGGATAAGCTAATAGATAAGTTTGATTTGATTTGGTTGGTGTGAGATGATTTGCCCTGTTAAGCCCCTTTGTTATTTATAAGCTTTCTTGGAGAGAGAAGAAGCATCTAGATCCCTTCTTTACTCATCCGTTACTGTGACTCTTCAACATCCCAGGACTCATTCTCTTCCTATGATAGTTCAGCATCCCTGGACTCTTCCTCTTCTTCAACCATTGCTCGGCCACTTCACCTTGCTCGGCTGTTTCACCCTTCTCGGCCGCTGTCTTTAGTTGCAAACCTCGCTCGACCGCTCCTTTTGGTTGCAATCCTCGCTCCTCCGCTTTGGTTGCAAACCGGCTCTATCGCTATCCCTTTAATTGCACTCCTCGCTAGGCCGCTGTCCCTCTGGTTGACGCGTGCAATTACACGTGTCTTGGCTCCTCTAGGAACGGTCGAAATAGGCTACAATAGTAGCTTCTCTACAGCACTTGATCTCTGTGAGCCCACCATGTTATGCATTTGATACAAAGTTTAAGGTCCACTACCGGTGCATCTCCTGATAGTTGCATGTATGGCCCATGAATGATACCTAGGGCTCTCAATGGAGCGGGTCAGATCCGATATCCGATTCGCTCCGAATCCGTATAATGCGGATTTGGATCTTAAAATAGGTCCGAGTAGTTAAATGGACCGGATTTGGATCTTAAAATAGGTCTGATTACTTAAATGGACCGGATATGGATTCACAGGAACATATCCGAATTTGATCCAAATCCGACTAAGATCCAACTCATTGTCACCTTATTGTATATGTTATATTCATGCTGACCATCCGTTTTACAAATTATTTTAGGCCATGTCGACCATACCATAGTAAATAGTGGGATTTGCATCATTTTTCTACTAAATTAAATATATTTTATTATATATTTTACATTATATATTTTTTTAGATTTGTAATGGGGTGGATTTGGACTTAGATCCAACCCGAATCCGATGGTTATATGGATTTTGGATTGGAAATGGATCTAACAATTTATAAATGGATCGGATATGGATATCACTTTTTGGATCCGAGTTGGATCCGAATCCGATCCGAATCCGTCTACAGATATATGGACTTGGAGTCGGATCCAACTGGATCCGATACAGATCCGACCCATTGAGAGCCCTAATGATACCGGTGTATTGGCCAGAAACATACCAATACTGGGCGATACATCCAGGTGTCATGTTATCAGTGGTGAATGTTACTAAACACACCCATTTCAAACCTTGGTTTGATATCCACTTTGTCCATCTGGTGCACCCCTGATGGTAGTACCTGCAACCAAAACTCTGCCCAATCCACAACTCAGGCTAGTCCCACCAGTGTTGATGGGCAATGGATAGAGACATTGTCCATTTGTGATGGATGGACAGAAAATAGCCTCTCTCTCTCTCTCTCTCTCTCTCTCTCTCTCTACTTTCACCGCTGTTAGTTTCTTTCTTATAAGTTCAACTTCGCTGGGAATGTCTATTTGTGCCTTTGGGTAATCATTGTAAACTGTTTTTGTGCTTCTAATGTAGGCCCAATTCAAAACACTCTCAGCCACATTGATGGCATGCTTCTTCGCAGTCACAACGCCAGCTGGGATCGGCATCGGCGCTGCAATAGCGTCCTTCTACAACCCCGACAGCCCGAGGGCATTGGTCGTGGAGGGAATGTTTGATTCTGTCTCCGCCGGCATCCTTGTCTACATGGCCTTGGTGGATTTGATCGCGGCTGACTTTCTCAGCAGGAAGATGAGCTGCAATGTCCGCCTCCAGGTGGTTTCCTACCTTGCCCTCATCCTCGGGGCTGCTTTGATGTCTTCGCTTGCAATCTGGGCATGATCATGGGCTCTCTCCTGCGATTGCGAATGGGATAAGATAACCATCATTTTTTTTTTTGAGTTTTTCAGAGCAGCTTAGGGAGGGTGGTGGTGTGTGCATTGTATTTTTTCTTTCCATTTTCTTTTCTTTTGCATATATAAATGTTTCTTCAGGCACATTCCCCTTTCCCCCCCCCCTTTTTTTTTTCCTGATAATGGACGCTACTTGCAGGTTACAGGAATCCCCTCTTAACCTCCAGCACTGTAGGCCCACCGTGATATTTGTTAGCTATCCACTCCGTCCATCTGTTTCAACAGCTTATATTAGGACATGAACCCGAATCAAGTAAGCCACGGCATATGAAAGAGTGGGGACAGAAACACCCAGAAATCATCTTGGGGCTCACCCTGATGTTCATATGCCATCTAACCCGTTCATAAGGTGATTCCCGCATGGATTAAGGGAAAACACAATTATCAGCCTGATCCAAAACTTGTGGCCGCAAGAAGATTTCAAGTGGGCGATCAATTCCCGCTGGTGTGACCTGCTTGAGTTTTGTATCTCCCTCATGATTGGTTCATGTAATAAAATGAGCTGACGAAATGGATGGACGGAGTGGATATAACACAAACATCACAGTGGGTTCCACAGTGCTTGGGGCTACAAGAGATTCCTTATAATTCCAGTTACAAGCAAGTTGCGTTCTCTGTTAATGGACTTGGCCCAAATGGGCTCATCTGGAACTGGGTTGAGCTCAGACCAGTGTTTCATAGGCTGGTCCTCAGTTTGGGCACGAGCTTTATTTTTTTAAGGGGCTATTAGTGGAAGTAAAAGTCAGTTCCTGATCAGTAGTAAAGTCTTTTATTTACTATTCGACTTAGAACTTGTCAAGATGAGTCTTTTGTTTATAGTTTGTCTACTACTTTCCCCCAAGTATTCCAAAGAGCACTTATAAAATAAAAAAAAACTTAAAGACTTTAGTAGCATCTATTTGCTAATGTTTCATGCGTACCACTCTCCACTTTCAAGTGGCACATTTAATTTCTATCGGCTTTTCTGTGGAGTATTTGATAGGTATGCCAAGTGTACATGCAACATATGTGCTTATGTGCCAAGGTGTACATGTGGCATATATGTTATGTGTGCAACTGTATATTGTTCAGTACCATATGCCATGCCATCATATACTTTTCAAGTGCAAGAGATGATCCATGTATGTCAAGTTTTGTGTACATGTACCAGTAGAGTATTAGTTTAAGCTGTTTTCAATGTGTACATGTGCTGCTAGAATATGTAGTTCATGACAACATGACTGAAGGTCTAACCAAGATAGGTTGTGCCGACTAAACTTTTATTGCTGACAAAAGGGCATGAGGGTCTGGCCAACCTTGATGTTCAGATGAGGTCTGGGGCTTAAGTGGGTTCGTGTTTGGTCACCATGAAACTTTGGATAGAAGGGTCCACCATGGATTGGACAGAGTCCCAAATCGCTATGAATGGATGATCACAGCTTTCAACCCCCAATTTCCGCTTGAGAGATTTGCTAGCTTGACTACCCATTGTGATTCCTGATGGGATACTTTGGGACTATAGCCGTTGGATCGAGGAGGATGTTTCTATGATGCAAACCGTTTATATGATGGGCCTCACTCACATTGGATGGGGGATAAAGAAAATAGAAAGCAAAACTTCGGGTGGGAATATTCCCACATTTTGACTATTTTACTCTCTTCATTTGCATATCTATAGCATCCTAAAACCATTGATTCTCCGGCCGGAGATAGGATGGGATCTTCCCTTGAAGAGTTTTGCACATCCCAAATTCATGGGAAGGCCCATCATATCAATGGTCTAGATCATTAAAACATGAACTCAGATCTGACGGCTCTAGTCACCACCTATAAGTAAAGCATTAAGCGGTGATGGGTTTTGGCAAATTTCTCATATTGATGGTCATTTTGCAGCCCTTAATTGGATGACTGTTATCATCTAATCAGGGGTAATTTTTTGGATCATGTGTGGCCCACTATCCAGTTGACCCCGCATGGAAATCTTTCTATTGTAAGGCATAAAGCAGTCCTAATGGATGGCAGCTGTTTACAACATGCAGAGCTAATTCCTCGTGCCTTGACAGAGTACCCAGTTTGGCCCAAATATTGATAGAAATCGCTATTTGTCTCTAGCGATTTAAGTGAGCCACATATGACAAAAATTGACCCTAACGAATGATAACGCTATCGATGATCTGATGTCATAGTCAAATCTGGTAGGCTTGTTGGGCTGCCAGCCATTCCAGTGGCTAGGGCGACAGTGGCGGTTGGGCGGGTGGTCATACCCAACCCAAGGTCCTACTACCAAACCAACCCACCTGGTGGAAACCAAGCCACCCAAGCGGCTCCGGGTGTCGGGTTGGTCGGGTGATAATGCTAATATCGTTTTACATTACCTATAGTTCAATACACGTCTAATTTTTCGTACATTGCCTTTAATTGTTGTAGTGTTATATAGACTCACTTTTTCAAACAAATTGCTGATCTACTCCTTAAACTGTATACAAATTCAAACGTAAAGTTTATACTAAAATAAACCAATAAGTTTACTAAGTATAAAAAATTATAGGTATATAATCGGGTTGGGTTGGGTGGGCGACCAAGACCTCAACCCAGCACCCATTGACGGTTGTGTTGCATAGCCTCGACGATCGGGTTCAATATTCTTGCCCAATACCCAACCATGTCGGGTCGTCACGGTCGTCAGTGAACCGCCCACTTTCGCCGAGTTGCCTGCAAGGAGACTTGGATCCACGGGGACTAACTTTAAGCAGCATCTGGGTTCGAACTCAACCGAGTCGGGTTTTTGTCTGCCATCTTAGACCCGCTTAGGCCCAATGGGGCACCTAGTTAATTTAAGTGGGTTCGGGTCAGGTCAATACCCATTCTATTTATAAACATTACTAAAACTAGGCATCTGTGTGCGTAGCCATGATAGTGTGTTGTACTCGTTCATATTTAAGCCTGACCCGAACCTAACTGACTCATAAGCCATGGCCAGAGTCTCAGGATCCGATGGGTATCTGAACCCGATTAGAGTCTCAAATCTGGCACATGGACACGACTCCTTATGTGGGTTAGTGTACGGGTACAATAAGACCCGATTGATGAGGCAGTTCCTAGCACACGTGGCAGAATCATGCATGCGTGAGATCTTGGCATTCATCAGCGTAGCCGGGTTGGGTTGGTCGGGTAGGGCCCATTGGGCCAACCCGAGCCTAATCCAATTAATAAATGACTTTAGGCCCGGATTTGGCCCCGGGCTATATATTTCGACCCAAGCCCAGCCCAAAGCAAGCCAAGCCCGAGAGTCCGACTGGAGTGTCATATGCGACGCAAGTCCACGTAATCTAGTCACGTGCCTAACGGGCTCCCATGCCAAGTGGGCAGCGCATAGTTGAAAGCCACCAGGATAGTGGGATATTCACATAGTGCGGCCAAAAGGTTCTGTTATCCAGATCGTGACCTGATGGGTCCCACCATTGATGTAGATAGTATTCCGATCCATCCGTCTATACAAGTGAGGTTCATTGTTATGCGATCCAGACCATTGGTCAAGTGGCCTAAGAAATGATCCAGACCATTGATCTGATGGGGGCCAACATAGATGGAAGATTTTCCTAACCATTTATCTGTGGCCTAGGAATAGACAGTTCAGAAACTATACATCAATGCGCTTCGGAAAAGGTTGAAGATTGGATGCGAATCTGAAAGTTTTTTAGCGTATTAATCATCTATTGGAAGTCCAATCAGGTCAATGGCCTGGATATGGCTGGGGTACTAAACTAAGGGCTTTATTTATCTATGCTAGAGAATCAACGGTCTGGATTCCACGGAGACTAATATATGTGCCCTCGAAAGTAATACGACTTTTTGGAATTGGATAAGAAAAGCGGTAAAAAGTAGTGTATTTATCAACTATAACCGTTGAAATGGTTTGCTTACTAAGTTTCGGTCCAATGGTTCGGTACCGGTCCAATTGGTCAGTCGGTCCCCCTTTTGAATGGACTGCTGCCTAAAAATCTAGTTGAGGGGACAATATTAAATGGACCAGATTCAATTGAAAAATGTCTCAAGTCCAACGGTCTCGTTTTCCCAAAGTTTGGTGCAATTGTTTGAACACGTGGCATTTACGTCAAATCCTGACCGTCCAAATAGGGAGATACCTGTTAGGTTGGCGATGTACTTGAAGTCATATAGATCCGAGAGTCTGACGTCTGCTTGCGAAATTTTCTCTGTTAATCTGAACCGTTTACTATTTCAAGTCGCTTCTTTCTGCCAATCTGCCAGTAGTGTTCACATTCTCCCCTTCAGCTTTCTGGGTTAAAAACCATTCATCGGGCCCACTATTTGTACCGTTAAAATCCAGGCACATGCCACGTGTACGGTGGAAGCATGCACCTTTCTTGGCAGATGGCGTCTAGTGCCCGGCGCCTTATCAGTTATCATTCCCCCCTCATCCAATGCCCGGATGCAGAAAAGAATAAAAAGAAAATCACAAGATGGGCCCCACAACTATCCCACTAAAACAGAGGGAAGACTTTGAGTGAGACGAGTCCGATCCCACCCGCTAATCTTTTGTGGAGAATCTTTTCCCTCCACCAACGTCTTCCCACACATTCCACTAGGGGTGTCAATGGGCCGGGCCTGGGCCTGAAAATCATAATTTTGAATAGGGCCGGCCCTATGGCACGGCCCGAATAGTGTAAAATCAGGGCCGAGATCTACCCCAGGCCCGGCCCATTGACACCCTGACATTCCGCCGTCCAAAATTGATCACATACAGGCAACGGTACCAGAACTCGCGGTAACCGTACAATCTTTCTCACCAACATGCTCCTTATGTAGGATATCAGTACCATGAAAACGGTAGACCCCACCATAAAGATCATTCTTCTCGAAAATCAGGATGATCTGCTCGATAGGTGGACCACACATGTATGCGAGTCAGACTTTCGGTTGTACATTGATTCTAATGATGTGGTCCATCTGATGAGTGAAAGTGCCTGATTTTTGTCCTAGGTAATCTTCATGCTGGGTTCTACCGTTTTCGTGGTACTGATGTCCTGGACAAATGCCACGTTAGCGGGTTGCCTGTATCTGATCCTCTTGGTTTAGTTCACCATCATTTAAAAATGGTGGTGATTCATCCACCGTCCGCATGACATACTTCTAAAGGAATCCAAACCGTCCAAATCTCTGACAGGATTGGGAGTGGGCATATTCTTTTCTTTTCTTTTCAATAGGTGCATCATGATACCAAAAATCACGCTGAGTAGATGTAGCAACTCTTTGATTTTCTCCCTTGAATTTAGACCATTAACTATTTCGTAGCCACCATTGATCAACGGATATATGTTCCGTCCCAGGATTCCCCACAGATTGAACGGTAACTTGGGTGCCACGTGTAAGGAGGATTGCTCACCGCCATTTGCAATTTGGTGGTGAACTACCACCAGAGTCTTGTCCAAAACTCACTCCCTCCCTCGGCCAATTCATTTCAATTCAACTTAGGACGGAAGAAACTGGCCCTTCCATGGCAATCTCAAACCTCTGCAATTTCTTCCTCTTACGACAGAACAAACACTTGCATCTCTCCACCAAATCCCAATTTGGGTTTTCTCTAATCTCCCTATCCATTGCTTTTCCTTTATTGTTTGTGGTATTCTTCAATCAATATTCAATTTGAAATCATCGGTTTTGCTTCTTCTTCTTGTTCCCTGAGAAGAAGACCACCCATCTCTCATTTCAGATGGTTGTTGGTATCTTTCTTCGGTTTTCTTCTATGTCTGGTGGGGGGTTTTGGGAGGAGTGATAATTCCAGCAAATAGAGGGAGATAGTAGAGATTTATGGGTGTTTGGGGACGGTAAATGGAGCGGCAAGCGGCTTTCTTGGTGCTGTTTCTCTGCATAGTTGGTTCTTTTGTTCATGGATCGAAAGGTAATGAATTTGGCATCTATTATTCCTCTGGAATCTTGTTTGGTATTGTTTTAATCTGGTTTTAGACTAAGTTGAAACTGACCCATATGGTAATTGGGTGGAATTGGTCCAAAATGATGTCATTTTCGTGTTTTCTTTTATTAGAAATATCTGGACATGCAGTGATTGTATTGTTTTTGTTTTTGGTGTGTTGATATGTATGGAATATTATTTTTTGTTTGTTTGGAGTGTGAATTAGTATTTGGGTTGTTGTCAATAATCATCATACAACTTGGGCCTTTTGGCGTATTTCATATTTGAATTCATTGCTAACAGAATTCAGCGTTGTCATCCAATTTTAGTAGTAACCAGATTGGTTGAGAGTTTAGTTTTGTTGAGGTTTCTTTGATCTGAACTTACTTGTGTCGGATACAACTAAGAATAAACAAGAAGGAATTTTCGATATTTTTCATAGAGCTTATACTCTCTTATGCGATTGACACTGGTACTCAAAAGTAGGAGGTTTGTGGGTATGTCCCAGCCCATCTAGATATGTGCAGCACATGTGTGAGATTTGAGCCATCCATCAGGTGGGCTCCTCTATGCAGAAGCCCATCAAGGGGTCAGAGACTCACACTGGACAGAACACATGAACGGTTTTTTTTCCCCCCTCCAATCCATCTTGTTTTGTATACTCTGGAGTGTGGACCACCTGATGAGTGGAGTGGCCTGTGGCCGGGGCATCTACAAATGGGCCTGTGTAAAGGATTACACCTGGGCTATGCACACGTGTGATTGGCCAACCTCCCCAATCAATGGGATGGAAGCTCTTGAATATTTGCTGTTGCAACCACATGTGATTCGCCAACCTCCACTGCATGATTAACCCTCTGTTTACTGAGATGTTATCTTGTAATTTTGTCCAATAAGAACAGTTTCCATATCTCTTGGCTTGTAAGATATCTGATAATCATTCTGGTGATCACAACTCATTGTACAAGATAACCAAGCAGCTACTTATTTGAGCCGAATTTCAATGGCTATAAAAATCTCGTTTTGAATGCCTTATCCTGCTGTCGTACTGATCTCCAAGCCGGTGGAAAAGATCGAACTGTGCTCATACAAGAAATTTTTATCCTTTATCGTGTATGTTGATTCTCATGCTAGTTGCAACATTGAGGTCATGCTTCAATTTCAAGTTTCCAGAAAAGGAAAAAAATAATAATAAAAAAAATCCCTGGCAGTGTTGTTAACAAATGGGGCGGTAATAAAGTGTCCTTTAATTATAAAAGAAACTCTTGACACAATTGAAAGCCGGTGTCCTACTTTTAAATTTGATGTCGAAGAAGCATTTGATATGGTGGGATTTAGTAGGTTAAGATCTCCTTTTTAATGACATCAAAGCTATGCATTGCTGCCAAAAGATTAACTAATTGAAGTGTGCATTAATTTAGCATCTTAATGTTTCTCCTTGTGACGATTAAGGCTTAGTTGGATGCACATGGGAATCAAAGTACCAACATTCACTTTGGTCATGAGGAGCTTGCAAAAAATATAGCTTTGCTAAGTGCATACGTGTGTGCAATAAAGTTCATGTACATGCCACACATGTGCTAGCATGGCACAATCGGTCTGAGATCCAATCCATCCATCAGAAAGGAACCACTATATTGATGCCCTAGCCCAGGAATCAGGTTGATCCACTGGTCAGGTAAGCCACAGTTTGCATCACACATGTATGGCTTTGAAAAACTTGGCTGAAGTTTTTTAAACCATCCACTTTTTTCCAATATTGGGGTTCACACTGAGTGGACCAGATTTATTTTTGGGAAAACATGTAGAAGGTTGGACCAACCTGATGGATGGATTGGATCTCACACCTATGTGCTATTCTGGTGAATGTGCGGTGTGTAGACACAAGATGACCTTGCTTTGTCAGGGCAAGGTAAGAAGTGGTAGAGGAAATGCCTCGAGCCAATGCTTGAGTACTAGGCGCTATGGTGCTGAAGTAACCCATGCCATGCTCTCAGGAAAAGCTCGAATGACCTTCAACAGAAGGGTACTTGTACCCAAAACTGACATAGGTGGGTACATACATAATACCTAGGGGCGCGAGACAATGAGCTTTATTACGCGCTTGTGCATTTAGCAAAACTCAGTAAACAACTATATGTTTTGTAGAATTTGTCCAGTACCAATAAGAACACTTGGGAAGGAAACTAAAATTGAATTATGTTTCTTTCCACTTCATTAGACTGTAAGATGCAATTCAATTTGATGGTACATCCAATTATATCCTAGGATATTCTTATAGGCCAAGGGAAAGTATTCTTTCTAACCGTCCCTCTTCTTACTAAAGAGCATGACCCTTAGTTAAGTAATGCTTTCAATAAAATTTCATGAAAAATGGCTTTGCTGGATCAGTTGCATATCCTCTAAGGGAATTTCCATCAAAATCATCATATGTACCCCACTACATATATAGAATAGTGCTATTGGGTGCTCCATACAGTAGCATGAGCACGGAACTTCATCTCTCAAGAACAATGTCCCCATCTCCACTCGCGCCAAGTGGATCCGGAACAGGTAGTTTCATGAATGTTTCAGGTAATTCCAGTTCCCTAAAGTTTTGTTATAGACATGTGATGCATGTGTTCTCTTCCAGGTTATGCTAAATCCCCATCACCAACAATGGCTTATGAACTTCCTCCTATCGAAGAAAGAACACCCAGCTCTGGACGTCATGGAAAATCACCAAGAAACAATACATCAAGCCCACTACCTCTGCCTAAAGGTAAGCTTGATCAGATCACGATGACACTATTACTGTATGGCCTCAACACTGTTGATAAGATTTCCACATTACATGATCCAGAATTCATCTCACCTCTTCCAACAGCGTTGCCGCCCAAGTCAGCACTTCTGCCTCCAATCATCCAAGGTCCACTACCAGCAACTGTGCCACAAAATGCACAGTCTCATCACATAAGTAAGGAGCATAAACACCCAAGAGGGGCATCTCCATCCGCTAAGAATCAAACACCATATGCACCCAGGACAGGTGAACTCTCTCAACTCACTCAGGATTGCATTTGGGGGGGGGGGGGGGGGGGGTGTGTGTAATTCAAACCCATGACATTGGTGGTGTTCACAATTCAGTCCGGTTTCGGAAAACTTGCCAGTTGTGGCTTAGTTTTGGTTGCACCAAATATCATGAAATAGAAAAATGAATGCACAAGGATGGGCATTGTGGCAAGGTTCCAAATAGCAGTGCGCACCGGTTAGTTGTTTCGTCATTTTCTGTTATAAAGTTTGAGTCCAAACATTCTTAGAGGATTTCAATGGGATCTTGAAGTCTTCCATTTACTACAATGTCAATTTTTTTCTTCTTCGAAAGATAATAACTTTATTAAGCAAACCTGAAGGCCAAAACAGTAAAAAACACAAACAAACCCCAACAGGAACCTTGAAAACAAGAAACAACCACCCTCACAGATCAATCACCCCAATCCTTAATAACAGCAAAAACCATACTGACCACCGACAAAACAGCAGCCCTACTGTTTCTAAAGCACCTGCTATTCCTCTCTAGCCATATCGACCAACAGACTGATAACAGGGGAAGCCTCCATTTGGCTCTATTTTCGGCAACAGGGACATCATCATTCCAGGAAAGGAAGAAGTCCACCACTGACTGGGGCATTACCAAAGCTACGTTGAAAGAGGAGAGAAATTCCTTGTAGCATGTATATGCATGCAAGATCTAGGATGTTCATCAGGTGGGCCACAGAGAATGCACCCTAGACCAAAATGCCCCACTCTCTAGTTGGGGTCACGAGTGCATGAAAACTGGACCTTTAGAAAAATATTGAAAAGTGGCCATATTCCACGTACATGCATGGTCGTGTGTCCTGATAAGTGGATGGGCCTGATGTTTGGGCTAGGGAAGTTTCATTGGGGGCCCACCTGATGAACACCCTGGATCTTGTTCACCTGTGCCACTTTGGCACTTGGGAGGCACACGTGTTTGGAGATTGCAGATGTGCAAAAAGCATCCCTCTTGGTAAACTTTATGATCAGCCTTGTGCTTGCCTCTGTGTGATGTGCAGAGCCTGCTGTTTCTCCAGTATCGATTTCTCCCTCAATTGTCGATGGAAAAAGATATAAAATGCCGGTTGCTACTGCACCTGCGAGGGAGAACTTCAACCATTCCCTGACGAAAAGTATTTTAACAGATAAAGCTTTTTTACTGGTAAATGCTTGAATCAGAGAGTGAATTCAATGCTTGTGACTGTTGATTTCTCATGCAGGCATATCTCCCGTTATAGCCCCACCTGGGCATGAAGGCCGAGAGCCCCCAAATAATGGATCTCCCCTGCCCATCCCATTTCTTAATCCCAAGACTCTGGCAAGGAAAAGGGCTCATAGTCCTGCACCTGCACCTGAAGCATCAATCTCATTTCACAGCCATCACGCAAGGAAAAAAGCCAGCAGCCCTGCAACTGCACCTGCACCTGCAATCTCATTTCACAAGCATCATGCAAGGAAAAATGCCAGCAGCCCTGCATCTGCACCTTCTCATGTGTTTCATTCACCGTCCTACCATCAAGGTTGGATTTTAACTGAAAAGTCTGTGAATCAAACTAAAAATGACAGGTGATATGTATGTGGGCATTTAGATTATTGAATTCTTTCCCCCCTCTTTTGGTTTTTGCTAAAGGCTCAGTGATCCCTCAAGCTCCGTCACGAGCTCCAATGGTACTCCCAAAGAAGAGTAGACACAAGCCACATGGTCCTCCACCCTCTGATCAAGGTAGTTGAGTAGTCCTCAATTCCTGTTTTGAGCAGTTTCACTAGTGTTGGGCTGGGTTGCGTTTGGTTTAAGGATACATCTGGATTTCCCTATAAAGATGGGGCTGCATGGGATGCTTTTCTCCCAAATCATTATATGTTATGGAGCGGTAAAGGTGGGAAAAACCATATCCTGTGTAATGAGGTTCCAGTTCTCCATCCTGACCAAAACGGCAACCATATGTTCTACCAACTACCAAAGTTATCCATTCCGCATGCAATTCTGAATACCTCCAAATGCCCCCTTAACTTCAGACTCAGTAGCTTCTTGCCAGGTCCTTTCCTCTCCCCTAAGGAAAACCCCTCTCCAACAACTAAACCGGAAGCCCCTACACCTTCACCCTCAGTGACGGCTCCATCCAGCCAAATTGAAGGTGTGTAAAAACTCATTTCACATCTTTCGTTTTCTCTTTCAATGAGATCCGTTTCATTCACGGTGTTTAAAGTTGTTTTCTTATCCTGCTTGTGTCTGCAAGTTCATGTTTACCCCCCTACAATTTCCTCATCTGGGTCTTCCCCAAGGAAGCCAAGGACACCAGCGCCGTCACCTGCTCGAGCATTACCTCCTCCGCCTCCTAATCGAGGTAAACATATGCCAAACTCTGTTTCTTTTTTTGCTTAAGTTTGTCTTCTCATTCTATCTTTGCATAGTAACCTCTGTCTCTCACATAACCCGCAGACTTGCAATGCAAACAAATATTATTCATAAACTAACTGGTTAACACCATCCAATTTGCAGATTGTTCGGCACTGTCATGTACACAGCCATTAACAAATACCCCTCTGGGATCACCTTGCAGCTGTGTATTGCCGATGCAGGTTGGACTGCGTTTGGGTGTGGCACTGCTCACGTTCTTCACTTTCGTTTCTGAGCTGGTCCAAGAAATCGCGTCTGGAGTTTTCATGAAACAAAGCCAGGTCCGCATTATGGGAGCAAATACGGCAATCCAAGATTCCGGAGAGACTGATGTCTTCCTTGATCTGGTACCGTTTGGAGAAAAATTTGACAACACTACAGCATTTCAGACGTATGAGAAATTCTATCACAAACGGGTGGCCATAAACACTTCCATCTTCGGCGACTACCAAGTGTTGTATGTTCATTATCCAGGTATGGGGCCTTCGTGTCTTAGCCTGCAAGAAGCTATGTTATCTTCGAGCTGAGGATGTGTAGTTTCTTGGGTTTTCAGTTTTTCAAGTGGGGCCCATGGTTCAGTGATCCATACTATTGATATAATGAGCCACACCCAAGATGGACCATGCCTCAAAAATCTTCTCAATGGGGCAATACTAACCTAGTGAATTTTGGCCTTTAAACCAATGTTAATATAAACAAAGAAAAGGAAAAGAAAGGAGCAAAGGTCCATATTCAACTAGAAGAGGATGGAAGGTTTGATGATTAGGGTCTTCCAAACTGATGGTGATTTTGGTTCATGTTCCATTAAGGGCTAGGGCCCATTGGCTTAACGTTGGATGTCACGCCCTGAAATTCGATGCCCGAGTTGCTTAGACCTAACTTTGAATCTCAGGTTATGATTAAATTTTAAACATTCAAGACCACGATTTAATAAAAATTTCACTACAATAAACCAAATATTCATCCAATACAATGTTTAATTATAACAGTCTAGCCTCACTTATGAGTTTCCACTATACTTTTTTTTACAAATAGAAAAGATCGCCACGGCTAAACAGATGGCTAGATCTTCGGTTTGTTTCGCTCTTGACTAAACACTGTTAAAGTGGAGCTTGTGGGATCATATCCAACCCAAATATGAAATTTCTAGAGTTATATCAAATATATAAATAATGGAAAAACTTTATTTAAAATTCAGAAACGAATTAAAATATTGAATTATAAAAGTGCCATGAATGCAATACTAGAATCATAAAGATGTTACGAATGCCTTTCATGAATTCTCATAAACCACATATTAAATAAATGCCATTTCTTTTCATGAGCTTTTAGGAGAATCCAGGGCAGCGCGCCCGTGTCTGGAGATTTTAGGAATCATCCAGGGCAGTGCACCTGTGTCTGGAGCTTTCAAGAATCATATAGGGCAGCTGCCCGTGTGCCAATGTCAATGCGCAAGTGATGATAAACATGTATATGACATTAATTGCTCTTTCACTGGCAATAACTGTATCTGGAAGCATGAAATTCACCACAACTTTATTTACAGGTTACACTCTTTTGCAATTCTCAAACTAATGGCCACAATTTCCTATAAGGATTAACAATTAATAATAAATCTTAAATCGACACATAATTAACTTACAGCAAATTCTCAGAAATGTTAATTAACTAACAATTTTAGTTTTCAATTAATTATTCTCAAAATAATATTATCTAAGGTTGGTAGTTAAAATTCTAATTAGTCTAACAATCTAATTATGCTGAGGAATTAGTGAATTTTGATTAAATACTGAATAAATTAAATCCTAAAACTAATTAAATCAGTTTTCAAAATTTATAAATATAACCAGTTTACACCATACCGTTTAAATTTTGATTTTTTTAAACAATCTCTCAAATTTTTTTAATTGAAACTCACTCAGATTTCAATACAAATTTTAGATAATTTATTTAATTTAATTAATTCTACACAATTCAGCAACTAAATCAATATATTTGATCATTTCAGAAATTTATTCCATTAATTCAAAAACTCATTATTTAAATTAGATTACATTCTTAATTTGACAGAATTAACTTAAATCAATTTAAAAAAAATCAAATTACAATCTCAAATTCTGATATTACATCAAATAAACTTCTAAAATTAATAGAATTCATTCAAACAATAATTTCCACAATTCAAAGCATAATGAAACCACAATCCAAAATTATCAACTTATCAAATTAAAAAAAAAAATCAATAATCTGGTTATATTCCAAAATTTCATCAATAATATCAATATTAATTTTTTTTTTTTTTTGAGATTTCAAAAGCATATGAAGGATCAGCCATCTGTACAGACTTCAAGAAACTACTCAGAATATTAGTATTCTAAAATAATAATATTAATCCTAGAAGTTTGAAACTCAGGAAATGAATGAAAACAACTTCAGGATTTCAAATTGAATCCAGAATAAACAAATTTAAACTAAGCAATTAATTAACTTCGGAAAGATATTTAAATAAGAAAATCAGAATTTCGGATCGAAGCAGGATCACTCACCTGATTTGCTGAACTAATCTGAATGCAACCCAACTCGAATTTGAACTTGACCCATCTGTGACCTACACTCGGCTCAATTGCCATCCAAACCACTCTCTCTCTCTCTCTCTCTCTCTCTCTCTCTCTCTGCCGTGTCCAGCAGAAACGCTGGTCCACCTTAGGGAAGCAACACGATTGTTGTTTGCATTGTTTTATTTTTATTTTTTGTTTATTGCTACTGCCTAAGTTCTCCCGAAGCAATTACAACTCGAGGAAGAGAATGGGATTGAAATGGGAAATGGCTCCGGTTCGAGCATGGGACTTTGCCGATTTTTCAGGTACAAGTTATCTTTTTTTTTTTTTTTTTTAATTTTATTTTATTTAAAAAAATTGTTATTCTACTTTATTATTATTATTATTATTATTATTACACACATTTTGATGCACGCTAGAAGCGGGGAATGCTGGATCGGTTAGATGATTTGGATTGGGGGGCGATCGTTTTCCAGAGTTTAGGTGGTCCAGATTGCTAGCGCCTCATTGCAACAATGACCCAGATATGGTGGGTGTGGGACCCACCCACCGCTGTGAAGAAGAAGAAGAAGAAGAAGGGGGGAGAGAGAGAGAGAGAGAGAGAGAGAGAGAGAGAGAGAGAGAGAGAGAGAGAGAGAGAGAGTCGGGTTCTCCCCTTTTCGCAGTGATGTGCACGTTGTATATAAACTGAGCCCCACTAATGATGTATGTGTATTCCTGCCGTCTATCTGATTCATCAGATAGTATTAGGATGTAGGCCTGAAATAAGGTAGATGCGAAACTTAAGTGGGCCACACTATGGAAGGTGGATTGGGTAATACCCACCGAGATGGATGGCTTGGATCTTGGTGGTTGCAGGACCCACTATGCCCTGCTGGGGCTGAAATGAAGAGGACGAGCCAGAGAAGGAGAGGTAGTTTATCTCCCCTCTTAGAATCCAGGCAACGTGCCTTCAAATTTTTTTTTAAGTGGGGTCCACCATGATGTTTGTGAGAAATCTACTCTGTCCATATGGTTTGCTAGATCATGCTAGGACATGGGCTAAGAAATGAGGTAGATCTAAAACTTAGGTGGCTGCCCGATTTGGAACTGGGCAGAGAGATGCCTACCGTTGAATTCTCTCGGGGTCCACTGAGATGGACAATTGTTAGGATTTGGATGGTTTAAGGATCAGATGATTGAGGAACAGTTGGAATCAGAGGTGGCTGAAATTTTGGTATGAATGGATGATTTGGATATTGGGGTTTGAACAATTAGGTTGATGGATGGATAGATCTTGGGGGCGAATGGACAACTGCGGTTTCTTTGTCGAATCTTCCCAGAGTCTCCAATGTTGCACGCTGTGGTACTCCCACTGATTTTCACATGCGGATTGAGGTGAAAATGATGGACAGATAGCTGGCCTGGTTTAAATTGAGGGTTTAGATGGTCTAGTTGGTGCCAAGACAATAAATGGACATGTCAGATTAATGAGGGTTCATGGCGATAGTCGCTTGTTAGGTAAGGAGAGCCGATTAATGAGGGTTCATGGCGATAGTCGCTTGTTAGGTAAGGAGAGCCGAATGGATGCTTGGTCAGGATCAGGCGGTGGCGTCTGGACTTCTCCAGAAGAGCTAAGCTGCTAGAGGTCTTCATAGGAACGTGGGTTGCAAGATGTCTACACGGGTATGTGATTTGTGTTGTCTCTCTGTTTTTTTTTTTTTTGAAAGGGCCGTAGTGTCCAGTGACTTGGCCCAATTTGGTGGGTCCCACGAACAGACGGATGAATTGGATCAAATGGGTCTGGGAACCTGACATTTGGATGGTTCGGATGAAGTTGGTCATAGACCTCTATTAAAACACGCCGCCCTTCCGCAAGACAATAGAGTTGCTCTAGCGACAACAAAAGTCTGATGCAAACGCCGGATGGATTTTCAGCTGTGTACGTTGCCTAAAAATGACAACTGTTACTACAAATGTGTAGACTAATGGGCCCCACTATGAAATCATGATTAGGTGACAAAGAAGTCTGCACCGTAGGATGTTTGAATGGTGGAGATGGTGAGTAATTAGACTAGTGGGTTTCAACATATACGCCGGACGTACGTGGTGCATAATGGCACGAACGTCCCACCTTCTCTTTTCTATCTTTGTTTACATTATTTCATTTTATATTTTGTTTCCTTTTTTTAATATATATATATATATATATATATATATAGAGAGAGAGAGAGAGAGAGAGAGAGAGAGAGAGAGAGAGAGAGAGAGAGAGAGAGAGAGTAATGCCGTAGCGTAGGGGAGCTATGCGCACACACTACAAACACCACCAACCTCATAGTGAGTTGACGTCACCAAGTTCCATGGGTGCCACCATACCATGATGTATGTGTTGTATTCAAACTGTCCATCCATTTGGAGCGATTATTTGAGGGCAAAAACCAAAAAATGAGGCAAATCCAAAGCTCAAGTGGATCCACACCCCATAAGGCAGTGTGGATTAAACCCTTACTATTGAAATCTTCTTGGGGCACTGAAGTTTTGGATCAAGCTGATATTTGTTCTTATCCCTTAATCTAGGTCTGTCTGACCTTTTGAACAGGTTGGATTGCAAATAAACATCATGGTGGGCCCAAGGAAGGATTCAATGGTGGTCGTCATTGTCCCCATTGCTTTCTGTGTCATGGTCCACTTGAGCTTTGAATCTACTACATTTTTGGGCTCATGAGCTAAAACGATCTCATCAAATGGATGAATGGTTTGGATATGACACACATCATGGTGGGGCCACAGAACTTGATGACGTCAACACACCATGGAAGTCGGTGGTGTTGCACAATGCACAATCTGACGTAGATGGGGTACTACCCCCGGTAGGACCTAGCTAGAGACGGAGGGTCTGGTTAAGGGATTTGTGGGGTCCACCATGATGTATGTGTTTCATCCACGTCGTCCATCCATTTTGAAAATTCATTTTGGGTCATGAGCTAAAAAATGAGGCATATCTAATAATACAGTGAAGCACACCACAAGAAACAATGGGATTGAATGCCTACCATTGAAAACCTCTTGGGGGCCACAAATGTTTTGGATCAAGCCGATATTTATGTTTTCCTTTCATCCAGGTCCATGTGACCTTTTTTTTTTCTTTTTCTTTTTTGACAGAGGAGAATTTTATTACAAGGCTAAAGAGCCAAAACAGAAACAACAAAAAGCAAAACAAAGAGTAGCACTGAAAAAAGAGGAAGACAAGAAAGAAAGAAACAACCCGCCCCCCCATTACAAACAATAATGGAGCCCAGTCTCTAAACAAAATAAGGACTTTGGATATGACTGACACTGAAGAGGAAGCCTTGTCTCTGAAGACTATGTTGTTTCTCTCGGCCCAAATGGCCCAGATGACCAGCAAAAGAATGCATCGCCATCTTCCTTTTCCCAGAAGACCTCCGTGCTCAACATGCCACGAACTGAATAGATCATCCAAAGAACCTGGCATTACCCAGGAGACATCAACCAAGCGCAGAATGGTCCACCAAAAAGGTTGGATGGAAAATAAACATCACGGTGAGCCCTAAGAAGGTTTCAACAGTGGGGTTCATTCTCACCGCTACTTCCAATGGTGTGGTTCACTCGAGCCTTTAATCTACCTCTTATTTGAGTTCATGCCCTAAAACGATCTTTCAAAATAGATGGACGGATTGGATAAAACACATGTATTACGGTGGCCCCACAAAGCCCCTGACAAGACCATCGGTATCTAGCTATGTCTTGGCAGTGGTAGTACCCAATCCGGCACCCATGCAGTCCACTTCCATCTTGACGCGGATTTCCTATAAAAGCCTTTCACACGAAGTTCCTGCATTGGGAAGCTAGGTGGGGCTCACCGTGATGTTTGAGAAATCCACCCCGTTCGTCCGTTTTTTCAGATCATATTTGGACATGGTAAAAAAATTAGACAGATCCAAAACCCAAGTGGGCTGCATGAGAGAAAATAGTGAGGATTGAATGTCTATCATTGAAGCATTTGTGGGGTCGCAAAAGTTTTGGGTCAGGCCAATTTTTTGTATTTTCAGTGTGTGTGCGAGCGCGCGCGTGTGCTGCTGTTAAACATGTCACTGGACAGAGTCCAGTGACACGAGGTAGTTAAACTCTATTTTTCACACATATATTTATGATTGCATGTAAATAAAATTCGAACTGTTCGTTCGGGGCAAAAGTCGATGCCCAACTAGCATTTGATGGGTTCTATCTAACGAGCCTTGACGATGGTGAAGGCGCACTTTAATGGCTTATGACACTACGTGGTCTCTAGTGATGTGTGTGTGCCCCAAGTGGAAACTAACCGGTAATTTTGAAGTGCATAACACGTGCGTCTCATTGGATGGTTCACTTCAATGTTAAGGTGCCCGATTGGTGTATGTGAACGTGATGTACAGTTAGATGCTAAGATATGGGTGAAATAATCAAATGGTTAGGAGCCTACTTGTATAAATGGTTAACGTACGATCACTTCCACGAACGGATAAGTACAAAGCGCGCTTTTTATATGGTTTGGTCTGATATTCCGTCGAATAAACGGTTTAGATTGATAATTAGATAACTAAACCTATGATTATGCGAATGAACGAACAAATGGGTAGTCTCATATCTTGATCACATGAATGGTGGATGGTTGAGCAAATTTAATGCTTGCTTTGCATGCTTAACGGTTAGGATTGGGCGAATTCATGAATAGACTGTCGGTTTTGTGTGCATTAGTGGCGAGAATGAACGTATACATACATATACATTTATAGACTGCAAAATCATATAATTATTAATCAATGAATCACACTAAAAATTAATCAATGAATCACACTAAGCACAACGATCATGCATATCAATGATCACATTTTATACAAATTGATGGATGCATGTATATATGGATGTGTGGACGTATGCATGGATCTATGCAAGTATGCTAGGTGAATGCAAGTAAACACGCATGCACAAGTACGCATGTGCACCAAAATCCCGGGTCATTACATTGGATCACTGAACCATGGGCCCCAAGGTTACTTTGCTAACTTTACTTTTTCTGCAGGCCTGCCTCCTTCACCGCCTTCAGCACCCACAGACATTACTATGAGTGATGCTGGGCAACTTCCTAGTGACAATCACCCAAGGACAATACAGCCTTTTGGGGTTGATGTGAATAAACAAAAAGAAAGACTGGATGGGAGTCTAATTGCTGTCATAATTCTGTCATCAGCTATACTTCTTGTTTTCGTTCTTGGAGCCGTGTGGCTTTTGCTATGGAAACTCAGAAAACATACTCGTCAGCCTGCTCCAACTCTGCAGACTTTAGTACCTCTTGGAAAGCCGTCAGGTAAATGTGAGGAGGTTGCATGATGCTCGATCAAAACAAGCAGCTTTTGTTTTTTGTTCGACCCAACAATGGTACAGGTGGTGCTTACATTTTGTTAACCTAAGTGGTTGATCTGGTGGGACTCATCATGGGATGGGCCGTGCCTTAAATATCTTCTGTACCAATGATCCTAGCCATTTGATGAGAAGTACAATCACAACCAGTGGCCTGGTTTAACGGGGGTCAATTGTATGGGGAAGATATTAGGGTCATCTCTCATACCCCATGTGGTCATTTACATTTTTCTTTAAGAAACAAATGCTCGCTCGAATATTATATATTTCCTCAAAAGTCAAATCCTTGTGAGCAATGCATTTAGTATCAAATTCCACCCAGAGTTTCATCTATAATCATACATGATCTGTTCTTTTTTGGGCATATAAAAAATTAGGTGCAGGATCGATAATATTTGGCAGTGGGCCCAGTTCTCCATCGCCGTCCTTTGGCTCTAGCATCGCAACATATACAGGATCTGCTAAAACATTCAGCTTAGCTGAGATGGAAAAAGCCACTAATAATTTTGATACTTCAACAATACTTGGAGAAGGTGGTTTTGGGCGTGTGTTCCAAGGTGTCTTTGAGGACGGAACGAAGGTGGCTGTGAAAGTTCTCAAGAGAGACGATCGTCAGGGTAGTCGGGAGTTCTTGGCAGAGGTTGAGATGCTCAGCCGTCTGCATCACAGGAACTTGGTCAAGTTGATTGGTATATGCACTGAGGAGCATAGCCGCTGCCTGGTCTACGAACTTATTCCAAATGGCAGTGTGGAATCTCATCTACATGGTACTGAGTATGAATGCTGTTTCATTTTGGTTCTTGTATGGGCTCATAGTATTGAGAAACTCGTCTGCCGGCCGGCAATGATTTTGTATGCTACTCTCCCAAGAGGAACTATATGATCCTTGATCCAAGGCTATATGCAATTTGTACTAGGGTTTTCATTTTGTGCAAGTTGGCTCATGCTCGTCTTCTAGAAAATTGGTATGTTGTGGGGCCCACTGTGGATAGGAATGAATGGTGAAATGGGATTCCTAAAGCTAACCCCATATGGCTGAATAAGGTTCTGATGATGCTGAAGATGATGATCGCCACGAACTGAAAGGTGGGCTGTCCGTGGAAAATTACCGTGTGACCAATTTGAACATATTGAAAACCCTAGTGCACTGTGAAGATCATCAGCTTGAGGATCCTATCATTCCTCCTCTCCCAACATGCCAATTGTGATGCAAAGGTTCAGGTCATTCCTTGTGTGCAACACGTCTCATGTGGTACTGGTGTGGAACATCATGTGCGTGCTGTCGCCAAAGGACCAGGATGCACATGTATGAAGATGGATAGTTAAGAAAGATTGACCAGCAGTCCATATTTAATACACATGTTCCCTGATGATTGGATTGGCCTGATTTTCAAGCCACAACATACATGGTGGGGCCACCTGATGAAGGCTCGAACATGTCACTTTGGCATGTGCAGAGAGATTTCGAAATTCTACCGTTGATATTTGTTGCATAGAGTAGGATTCGAAATACTACTGTTTCGAGTAGCCATTGCAGGTCTAAAATATTTATTATGTGATCTCTCTCTCTCTCTCTCTCTCTCTCTCTCTCACTCTCTCACACACACACACACACACACACACACACACGTTTTCTCAAGTATTTGGGTTATTTTCTAACTTTTGAGAGATGGTTTTGAATGTGACTCTCATGCTTAGGAGTAGACAAGGAAACTGCTCCACTTGATTGGGATGCCCGAACAAAGATTGCACTTGGTTCAGCTCGAGGTCTTGCCTATCTGCACGAAGATTCAAGCCCCCGTGTTATCCATCGGGATTTCAAGTCCAGCAATATCTTATTGGAATATGACTTTACTCCCAAAGTGTCTGATTTTGGCTTGGCTAAGACAGCCCTGGATGAGGAAAGCGAGCACATCTCGACCCGCGTAGTGGGAACTTTTGGGTATGCATTCATCTGTTTCCCATGCTTTAATATTGAAAATTCTCATGCCATTTCTGGTGAACACACACACACACACACACACACACACACACACACACACACACACACAAAAGAAGAAGAAGAAGAATGCTTATCCATTACTGATACAGTGATGTCTAAAATCCAAAAGCCACACATGCGGCAAATTTATACGAGATCAGGACTACTCATCAGGTGGCCATGCAGTCGATGGTCCGTTGATGAGAAAACACAACACTGATTGACTGAAGATAAGACTTCAAGCAGTTTTGGCTATTGACTGCAGACCATTATTTGGTGTTTCTAGTTCACATTCATCAGCTGCCAATCCAATGGTGAAGATCTCACCGGGTTGATGCGATTTTTGTGTTATAGACCCTCCATGATATGAGCCACATGTTGAGTGGTCCAGTTCTCATCAAGGTGTATCAACTGTCTGGTTTTTGGGCAGTGACTTTCTACGTTTGTGATGAAATGATGTGGGCTGGTCTCTCTCATTCTTCAGCTACGTAGCTCCCGAGTATGCGATGACAGGACATCTGCTTGTCAAGAGTGATGTTTACAGCTATGGTGTCGTCCTTCTCGAGCTTCTAACAGGAAGGACCCCCATTGATATGACACAACCTCCAGGTCAAGAGAATCTAGTCACTTGGGCACGTCCCCTTCTCACAAGCAAGGAGGGTTTACGGATGATCGTTGATCCGGCTCTTGGTCCCGATTTCCCGTTTGACAGTGTGGCCAAAGTAGCTGCCATTGCTTCGATGTGCGTTCAGCCGGAAGTCACCCACCGTCCTTTCATGGGTGAGGTTGTGCAGGCCTTGAAGCTAGTATGCAATGAGTGTGATGAGAAGAGAGGAGGGTCCGGCAGTTGTAGCCAGGACAACTTATCCACTCAGGACACTGATACGAGGTTCAGCATTGCTTCTGGTCAGCTGCCGGCGGCCCACTCCTTTCGTATGGTTAATTACGAATCGGGCCTTGAGGCCGAGCGTGTGCTATCGATGTCAGACATATTCAGCACGTCGGCGAGGTTCACGAGGCATGAATCGGGGTCGTTTAGGAGGCATTCAAGTTCGGGACCTCTGAGAACGACCCGGCGTGGGTGGTTTTGGCAAAGAGGCCTGTCTAGTGGCAGTGTGAGCGAGCATGGTATTGCATTCAAGTTATGGGCCGGATCAGACGGTGGCAGAAAGTGGCCATGATGAATGGTTCTTTGATGACTTTGGATGGAAGAGGAATTGTATAATCTTCTGGTCAAGGATATACACAATATCCTCAGGTATTTATTTTGTACAAGTGGGGCCCATTGTTCATTGATCCAATTATTGATCAAGCTACCCAAGGTGGATGGACCATGCCCCTAAAATCTCATAGAATAGAAGATCCTAGCCACCAATCTTGGCCTTCCCTTAAGCTGAATATTGGAAATTGCTGTATTTTTCAACCATGTACAGGCCACAAATTGAGAGGCCAGGATTCTCTTACTAAGGGAATCACTGGGGCATAGTCCATCCATGGTTGGTCACATTAGATCAATGATGTTGATTACCGAATGATGGGTCCCACATGCACAAAATGAAAACTTGAGGACACTTTGCATATCCTCTGGTGAGGATCATGCAATTCCCCTCATGGAAAATCATCTGAAGATTTTTGCAGTCCCTGTGACAATGAAGATTATGTTCATAAAGCAGATGGTTCACATGAACTGGTGGTGCCAGCTTGCTTGTTCATTGAACGTTGGTGAAGTTGAAGTTGGCCTTGGGCCTGAAACTAGAAGTGAAGGGTTGGAAATTGATCTTGGTTCAATCCAATTGTATGACTCATGGGTGGAATGTTCCTTATGCGGCACATTCGGAACAGCCTCAGTCATTTTTTGTTCTATTTGGAGACGTTTTATTTAACAGTTGATGGTGGGCTAGGTTGATTTCAGATTGTTTTTAAGATAACCGAGTGAAATTTGGTGCATCGGCAACCTTGGTAACAGATTTGAAGGAGGCTGTATTTGTAAGTTTGTAACTGAAATTCAATAGAAACACCCACTGTTTGTTTCAAATGCTTGAACTTTAATAAAGGGAAAATCACATGGCTTCTACTGTTCTTTATTATTATTATTATTATGAGGCTGTATCCAATACTAACGTTTCTATGTTAATGTACAAATGCACATGTGAGCCCCACTCATCCAATCCGTCCATCATGTGTCTCCTTTGTCTTCCAAAATTTAGATGTACATAACGATATTTGGTCTATCCATCATTTTTCTCTAACAGCCCATTTTGCTCATACAAGAGCGGCCCACCTGATGAGTGGACTATGCCAATTTTCAGGGGAGCGTTTTACATAATATGCAAGCTAGTGCATATATTCGCGGAGACACCATATGCAATTCTTCACATCACATATGCCACAAAATGGCATACATTCACGTGAGCCAGGCCGTTCATTAGGTGGGAAACATTTGTGAGGATGCCTTCCATTGAAATTGGGCTTCATCCGCTCTTCTTCTGGGCTTGGGCTTGTCCTATCAAGCTTAGTCTTTGATGCAGGGGCATCATAGTGTGGTTTTAAGGATGTACTGTATCTCTGTTGGGGTGGGGTCACCTACGAGGTGTGGGGTCCATGAGATGCAGAATGGCCACGAGGTGGGGCTCACTATAGGATTGTGTGACTCGGAGACCCGTATGATGTAGGGGTTGCCTATGGCGAGGTCTCTCCTGGTTTTGCCTGGGAGGGCTTGCAGATAGGGATAAACCAGTCCTTTTTCATAAGCTCTGGAGTTTTTGGTGCACTAGTTGATTGTCCACTATCAGAATGGTATCAAAGTGGTAGCCCAAGATTGCCTTTAGTGAGATATTGTATTGTTTAGGCTTAGCCTATTTCAATTTTTTCTCCCTAAGTTGATGCTTGACCCATTGACAACCTTAGTAAAGATGAAAGGTGACACACATGGTACATCTGATGAATGTAGGATGAATGTAACACTTCAATAGAGCTTGTGCACATTGACATTATTGGGCACATGTAGGGCACTCATGAAGAATGATGGTGGAGCACATAGGGTGCTTGAACATAGATAGTTTTGTGGTACATTTTCCGAAAGTGATCATGTGCAAGGCACATTGTACTCCTGCATGTAGCAAGCAACGAAGAACTTTTCTTATCTTCTTTCTAACTTTTTTCAATGTACATACTATCCTTGTTGATAATTATACATGGGGATGAATTATTCTTATTTTTCTTAGTTCTCGTATACAAGTGTTGAACATAAATTGATTAGGACACAATGATTGATAAGTTGTTTACCTCATAGTGCCTATGCAGGCCATTACTTAGCTTTTGCATCCAAATGGCCACTAAAGTATTTTAAAATCCAAATAGCCTCTAATTGAAGTAAGTGGATCATTATAATAATGTGTATATTTTAAAATCTCATACAAGAAGGGAAATTAGATTCTTGTCTAGGCACCCTATACCCTTCCATTTTGTCTTTCCATTTTTCTTTTCTCTTTTGTGGATTAATTTTTATTTTTATTTTTATAATTAGATGTTGGATATCCTTTGAAATGTTTGTAAGATATAAACTTATTTTACAACTATGCTTGTGGGTCATTGTGATGCTTGCATGACAATGCATTGTATCTTCACATAAGCTCCCTTATGTTCTCCTTGAGGAAGAAAATAAGTTTGATCCATAACTTAGGTGGGCTATACCATGTCAAATCATGCCTGACACCACTGAAATCATGCCGCGTGGCCCACAAAGTTTTTGAATGGCTTGAATTTTTAGGTCTCTATTTAGATTGGTACCGCAAATCTTACAAATGTCGGATGGTTGAAGATTTTAATGGTGAGCATCTCCACCTCCAAATTCTCCCTTTATTATGACATTGTATTGCATTAGTTTGATTTTTTTTTTTTTTTTTCATTTTATATGGAGTGGACTTGAAAGAGTTCACCTAATGGATGGGAAGATGTTAAAATCCAGGTCAAATGCTTTTGTTCTTGCCAGGATAGTAACAACCCTTGAAGTTGTGCCCTAAAAAATCAATGTAACCCTTGTCCACTAGTAATTGCACGTGGCATTGATGATCTTAGTCATAGATCATGAGGATTAAAGATTAGAGATGGGTAGATTACTATGCCATAGCTAATATGTGGAGGTGCTTAAAAGCATCCATGGCTATAGGTTAGAGGAGAGAGATTTCTCTAGATGCCTTTGAAAACTTGAGATTAGATACAATGGTCATTGACTTAGGAAGATCCATGTACCATGGATTCAGTACCATGTTATACCAGGATCACCAAGCAGGTTATAGGATAAACATGTAGTTGTTATCATCATGATGATAGATATGGTCTCCTACCTATGTGAGGGGATTGATGATGAGTTAAGATGGAAATCTCCACCATTGGGCATAGTGACAAATTGGTGTGCTTTCACCCTACCTCACAGAGAAGTGTGAGTGTACCATGAATATGAGCTCTTGGTATCTGACTTATTTGGCACTTGCATTGGTGGATTGATGTCACATCTCTAAACGAGGAGGCCTATCACAGTTGAATATGATAGACTTAAGGATGAGTGAATCTGAGTAATCCTTAAACTTGTGGATGTACGAGGATCAAAGTCTTGATTATATGTGCTTTGACTAGCTCTATGAGGTCATCATGTGGCTAATAAAAGTGAGTGTGGCTAGGCACATCTATTAAAGTCAATTAATACTCACATGGACTAACAATGGATCAACTAGTTTCCTAAGAACTCATTATACCTTGGATCTATGAGATCATATGTTCATTTAGTGTTCTTTTTACTGTGCTTATACTTAAAAACTTTTAAAAAGGTCTTATTTTTGTTTTAATCCTTAAAAAGGTTTTTATCACACTTGATGATAGTCTGATGATTTAAATTTGAGGGTCCACCACTTTATCTGTATGTGTATCATGCCTCTGGTGAATGACTATGAAAATGGAAGGATTGAATAAGATGCATGTGATAAGGCAAGATTATAGGATTCCAATATTGTAATTTGACATAGAAAACTATTGAGTGATAAAATACCATAAATAATATTTTTAAACCTAACATCCTCTTTATAAATAAATCATATCTCAAAATGAAAAGAGCCTTAGATAGAAAGAGCCTTGGATGTCTCCCATTGGGCGTCACTTTGTAGAGAGAGAAAGAGAGCAATCTTCTCCATTCTTTATCACACGTGCGGCATGTTGGGTTCACTTGGATGGACGACATGTATAACCCAGCCCTACCTCGGGGTTGACGTGATTTGCTCTTATCCCTTCTTCATTTGAGATAAATTTAGGAGAGACTTTCTGATTTAAAATGATCAACAATGACAAGATCAAGTTCATTAAGTGATTTTTCGATCGAGTAAATTCCAACGATTAAATGTGCTCTTTCCTTTTAATAAAAAATCTGAGATTATCAAACATAGAATCATAAAGTTAATCAAACAAATCTAGATATTTTGAAAATCTTATTTCCACTGTGTTTTCAATATAATCTAAAAGCGATGGGGACATCTTTATCTAAGTATGAGACTTCAATTTCTGGCTCCTCATAAATTATGTTAGTTAGGATTAGCAGTTTATCCTCATAATTAAAAAAAGAGAATAGGGATAATGGAATCACTTTGTTTCAATGATATATTTAATCAAACTTCAATGGATTTGAAGAGTTGTCTATTTAATCAATTTAAGGAGACAAGAAAGACATGGATGCTACTGTTTTTAGAATGCAAGCGGCGGTATTTTGCTAGCTCTCCCAGCGTTGGCGGCAAGCAAGGAGGCTTTGAAATGACTAGACCATACCATAGCACAGAGACATTTGGGAAGATGAGCAGTCACTTCAAGTGAAGCTTTGAAAAGCTGAACCGTTATATAGAGATCCATGTACTAATTATGAGTGATATTAAAGCCTAGAGACAAGCATTTGCTTTTTAGTAAATAGCTTAAGCTGACATGATAGACCGGTGAAGGAAGCAAGACCAGGCCGAACCACTAATGGAACAACAAAGGAGGCTACCTAATTTTTTTAGGTGAACTAAAAAGCTTAAGCTGACATGATAGACGGGTGAAGGGAGCAAGACCAGGCCGAACCACTAATGGAACGACAAAGGAGGCTACCTAATTTTTTTAGGTGAACCATTAGAACCACCGGTACCGTTGATTATACAAGTACCTTATGATTTCAATGGCCCTCCATTTCAAAATTTGCTTGTGTAAAGTCCTTGCATCAATATAATTTGTTGACCGCATGAGAAAGGTGGGCCCAATACATAGTTGTAGAATAAGCTTATTTTACAAACATTGCATAGGCACTTATTGGATGGTTAAAATCAAAATATATCCAATGTCTTATTTCAATAAACAAGTGTATGGTAATTAGCAGTTAGGATTATTCAAAAAATATGATTTTTGGACATTAGCTTAAGCAACAATTGGCACTCCAATACAGACTGTTTAATTTGATTTAATGTATGCTAAGTGTTTCACACCCTGATTCATAGCTCAAGTGATAAACCAAGTGAAGATAACCTTAAATAACTTGGTTTCAACACAGAGGTTTTGGTATTGATTCCCAAGTGAGGGCGATTAACATTGCAATGTGACTAACGGTGGGGGTAGGTGTACTAACAGTGGTGTGTGTACTAACCAAAAATAAAATTGCTTAGTGTTCCATTTTTGAGTGCTTGTATATCAAGCGTCATATGCAGCCAGAGTATATAAAAAAATCTTTGCTATGCAAAACAGTCGAGGGAATATGATGTGTGGACAAAAAGTAGAATGTAGAGCGTCTTCAACTGTTGCAGGTGTTTGTTTATCGATTGCATCCTAGCATGGATGGCAAATGAATGAAATTACACCTATTAGGCATTCCTATCTGCCTGATTGGTGGTATCAAATCAATGGCCGAAAATTAATATTTAATATTCAAAGGAAAAGTGAAGGATAGGATCGTTTTGATGTAGTTTGATTTTGAATTTTGTGGCTGTCGTACCACCTCGTGGTACCTTTGGCAAATAATAAATGCAGAAAAAGGTAAAATACACTATAAATTCTATAGGCGGTCATCCACGAGGTGGCCAACATTTTGGATGACCACACATGTTGCCACGTGTACTATTAGCGTCAGCGTGTAGCATTCCGCTTCCAAATTCCTCGGTCCGTATGTATACCGTACAAAAAAGTAGTTTTAACGGTTTAATGCCATAATTAATACATGAAGCGAATTGATCTAGTACTAGTAGAGAATAGCACTGAGTTATGGTGCTTCTACTTGTGTTGGGACACTTGGACAGTCCTTTCGATAGATCTAGACTGTTCATTTGGTCCATCACACATTCCATAGGATACCAATAAAGAAAGTGAAACCGATTGGATTATCCTGTCCCTCTTTAAGTTGGCCCCTTTCTTATACCCATTCATTATTTTTCAAGCCAAAAACAGGAAGTTTCCAATGGTCCAATAGAAGTAATTCTTCAGAATAATAAGAGATCAATAATAAGTATCAACCAATGAATGGTTCAGATTATCGATAGGACCTAGATTTTTCTAAGCTATCTTGGCCGACCATTTTATAAGCCCCTGATCAAATACTTAGAAGTCCGATTCTCTCTCACAGCAACTTATGAAATGCTTAACCGCACATAATGGACAGTTCAGATCTGTAGATCGGACCGTCCAACCGTCCCAATTTAACTAGGAGTACTATAAGCTCCTATGGTAAACAGGAGACGAAGTTTGATGCTCCAGCAGAGTATGATTGTTCATACGCATGCACTCATAAATCATGTACGTGTCATATAGGTAACCAAAAAGAAAACAATCCAAATGGTGGGTCCCACTTTAGATAGGTCATAAACCAAAGTGATGTCCTAATTGGCTATTCGGTGAAATCTAACAGATGGACCAGATGAGAAAAAGTCAACAGTCCAGATTCAACAAACAGATATCAATTAGCCAGAGGTGGGACTTTCCAATCAATCTTTTCAGGGTTGTCCTATCTACAGTAGGCTTCATACGTTGAACGGTTTAGATTGAAGTTACATATATGCCAGATGTGCATATGTATGGCTGAAATATTTTGCCAGCTTAAAAATAAATATCTTATAATTAGAAGTATGGGTCCCATTGTGCATGTTGCTTTCAAGTCCTGCTTGAAAGCGATGTGACCTGATTTTGGGCCCCATCGAAATTACGATTACTAGGAATAGGAAACATCATTAATTTTCTCAATTCAATTCGCTTGTGCATCCAAACGGTGTATTTAATAATAATAAAAAAAAAAAGCTTCGTTTTGACTTTTAGACTCACATAACCTTTGATTTTTAAAGCTGAATGTGATCCATTGAAAATTTTCTTTTCGTTATTCTAAAATTCATCTGCAGATAGTGATGGCCACAATCACCAGTTCAGGATAATTTTCTTATGGGAACTCTGTATAGAATAGATTCCATAACATGGACAGTTCAGATCATCGGAACACTTAGCAGTGGGTCCCAGTGGGCTGCGACACACAATGATTTCTGATTCGCGACAGAGGCGAAACAGCTCTACTCTCCTAACCATGCATTTTTATATCTCGTGCGAATTTATGATTGGGCCCGTCTGATCCGGACGGTTTTCTGATGATCCCCATGTTGTAGATGCAATGCATTGATCCTAACCGTCTGATTGCTCTCCTTGAATGTGGACTGTTTCAGTTTCACCAGCCATTTGCACTTTGCCCAGTAGACGTACAGGATCATACAATCGGTATGACTTTTGGTTGTAACGCATCTCACTGGTTAGGCCCACTAGGCATCCTAGGTCAGGGCCAATAACCGGCCAAGACAATTCATCTTTTAAGGGTCATGATTTAGTAGCCTGCGGACTACGTGAAGTGAATTTGTAGTCCGCCCCCATTGGGCCATTTGGGTCTGTGATTGGGACCACAGAATTGGAAGGTCCGACCAGGAATAGTGCTTGGAGTTATTTTTGCAAGAGGAGAGGACTATATACCGTTGTCTAGCCATTGTGGGGCCTACCTCTTCAAGTGGGTCTTACCATAAACAGCATATCCCAACTGGCAGATTATGGTCTCACTTCAGTAGTCAGCGTACTACCTCCCTTTCCACCATCTATTAATGGGATCATGACCGTCCATGCCCTTTCCCGACGTGGCCTAAGTTGAAGTTTTAGTAATATATGATCCTATGGGCCTACTGAAATGCTGGGCAAAACACAAGACGGTGGGTCCCGTGGACTACCAATCCTTTTCTTGCCAAACAGTGCCACTTAATTTCCATCATCCACTGTCTCCCACATTCATTTGCGCCCAAACGGTCTGCATTGGATTGGGACCATAGGAGGAACTCTCCCAGCGTTTTTATGGTTTCACGTGGTGTGTACAGGAGTTGAGGTGGCACCATTAATGTCCTCTTACTGGGTGGTCGCCGTTATCCAACGGCTGCAATTGCTGAATTTTTGTGGCGGCACATGTTAAGGACCGTCGGTTTAAGTGCAGGAAAACCCCATGCACATAGTTGAATTTGAACTCGTTGGCATCCACATCACCAATCTTGACCGTCCATTAGGTCCAGTTCACTTTTCTCAACCATCCTGCAAAATCCAAGCAATCAGATAGTCCTAAACATCCGTGATTGAATCTATCTTCTATGAATAATCTTACCCATCCACTTTGCATTCCATTACTGGACGGTTTAGATCATCCGATTTGTATGATTTTTTTAAGGCAGTCTATGAAGAGTAAACTGAACGTAATGCAACTGTCTATGTGAAGGTTCCCATGTCATTTCTGCACACGTGGCATAGACGGGTTAGATCGAAACCGTCCATTTGGCTAGTTGGAACAGAAAATGGGCCATGAACCAAAAATCACCTGTTTGAAAAATCGCAAGTAGGGGTGTCAATGGGCCGGGCCTGGGTTAGGCCTCGGCCCGGATTTTGCACTATATCGGTCCGGGCCTGTGTAATAGTTCTGATTTTCAGGCCAGAGACCGGCCCATTGACACCCCTATCGCAAGCCTTTGTGGCATGCCAATGGACAATACAAGACAAGCGAACAACGAATGGCTCATGCGCCAAAAGTCTCCAAGCGAAAGATCCAAACCGTCAAATCGTAGGTTATTTTAAACGGCAACCAAACGGGCCCTGAGCCTTTTTTTATTTTATTTTATCGGATTGTCCCATCAGGAGATGCTTCTCCTGGGGAATCCCGTCCACAGTAGGGCCCATCACATGAACGGTCTGGATGACCAGGCCATCCGTCCCAGATGTATAAACATAGCATCCAATAAGGGTTTACATTGTTTATACATGGATGTCCAATAATATAGATTTTGACATTATAGCACTCTTAATGTAGAAATACTTAATAGCATTGTCCATTTGATCAACGGCTTGGATAACATGAACAAATTCAATGCATGACTGGAAAGTTATATTTATGGTGCCGTTTGGTAAATTGAAAAATTATGTCCGAAGATTAATTTAATTACCGAAAGCTTAAAGTACCGAATGTTAGTGTTTAAAAGCATTGAAAATTTTGTTTGATAATTTAATCATGATGCCTGAAAAAAAGCATTTTTTTCAAAAAATTATTTGATAAATACAAATTATAAATGTCTGAAAATTAGAAATTTGTCCTATTATTTCAATTCCATCTTTTATCAAGTAGAATATGAAAGTCGTTATTGCCATGCCTTAAATTTTGACACACCTTTGTCCCGTCTAATAAAATTTTAATACTTTCCCCACCGAGCAAGGTCAAGCAGGATGAATTGTCTAAATCTCTCATGTTTGCCATATGTAGCGACAAGAATTAATTGTATAATGAAATAAGTAGATGATACTCATCCAAAAAATATATTTATATATTTAGATTTTCAATTTCTTCACGTGGAACCTTGAGTTATGTGGTCAAAGTGCATTAGTTAGACTGGCCACACCATTGATGCACTCCATTTTAAATAGATAAATAACTCAAAGATCATATTGATAAATCCATCCAAATTAGTACGTTGATATTATATCTTAATCAATTTAATTTTAGCCCATCCATTAGACAACCATAAATTGAATTGTTAGATTTTTAAATGGCCTTGATTTTGAGGTCCATTTATAATGGAACTGATAGCCCAGACAGTCTAGACAATCGTACATCTACACAACGCAATGTGTGTGATAGATGAGTCACAACTATTTTAAGCATTGTGACAAACTATCAAAATAGTCTTCTAAGAACCCAGATCCAGCCAAGTGGGTGTGACCTTGACGGTAGGCCCTGCCTCAATGTATGTCTTGTATACCCATACCATTCATCTATTTTTCCACCTCAATTTAGGGAAGTGGCCTAAAATAAAGCATAGCCAAATCTTAGGTGGACCACACCACATAAAGCAATGAGGCAATGATACACACAGTTAAAACCTTCCTAAGGCCCACCACATAAGCAATGGGACAATGACACCCACTGTCAAAACCTTCCTAAGGCCCACTTTTCCAATGTTGTGGCCCACCTTAGATTTGGATCAGCCTCTTTTTTTTTTTTTTTACAACTTACTTTAGGTCATGAGCCAAAAAATGAGGCAGATCTAAGCCTCTAGTGAACGACACCAAAGGAAAAAAAAAAAAAAAACTACCAATAAGTTTTTAATGGTGGGTGTTTAATCACCACTTTTTTTATATAATATTATCCACCTTAGATTTGGATCTACTTCATTTTTTAGACCATGCTCTAGAATGATGGACGGCTTGGATATGCAACACATACATGAGGTGAGCCCAACAGCTAGGAAAACGCCCCTAGCACATTAATGGCATCTTACCTGTAACAGCTTATCCGCCTGTTACCAGGACTACCTTGAACAAGGCACCTATGTGGGTACCAAGCTACCATGTTTGTATGGCAAATTAGTTCTATGGCCCCACCATGATGTATGTGTTATATCAACACCGTCCATCTATTTTTTCAGGTGATTTTAGGGCATCTCTGAAGTGGACCATACTATAGAAAACAATAGGAATTGAATGCTTACTATTGAAAACTTCTTGAGAGCCATGAAAGTTTTGGATCAAGTTGATGTTTGTGATTTCCCTTCATCAAGGTCTGTTTGACCTTATGAACAAATTTGATGGCAAATAAACATCACCATGGGCCCCAAAAAGATTTCAATTGGTGGGGTCATTGTCCCACAACTTTCTCTAGTGTGGTCCCTTCAAGCCTTGGGTCCACCACATGTTTTAGATCTTGCCCTCAAACAATCTAACAAAATGGATGAATGGTATAGATATAACACATATCATGATGGGGCCAAAGAACTTTGTCATGTCAACATGTTTATACCTTATCCAGTTAGTTCTTACAAAACTTGAAGAAGTTAGATGAGGGCAAAGTTGTCATTTACAAAAAAAATTTAACACAAAAATCACTCACCGCATTCTATATTCACTTTTAAGTTAGAGGAGGAAAACTTTAAAAAAAATCTTATTTTTTTAGTGAAAATTTAGATTTAAGCACTTAATTTTTTTGATTTACCAAATGCACTGAATCAAGAAAATCACTGAAAATCGACAATTTCAGTGATAAGTCGTGGAAATAAGTTTTACCAAACCGGCCTTCAAATGAATTAGTGAGGCCGAGAAAACTAGTAGGCCCTGAGGTGGAGGCTGGTCTCATTTGTTCTAGCTCACATGTGACAACTCTGACCAAATCACTTTCAAATGAATCCGGATCCTCTGCTCGGCCCAAACAGGAAACCCTGTATGGCCCAAGCTAATTAGTCCACAGTCAGCACTGACTGCGTTTAATGCAGTAGTACTGACAATGTCAGTGTTGAGGTGGACCAATCAGCTCGGTGCCAAACAAGGTTTCCCTGTTTGGTCCAAGCAGAGGATCTGGACTCCTTTCAAATATGCTTATCTAACTCAACCCAACGACTTTCAAATTTGCTTTGCTGACATTTCTAGTAGCAACACGTGACCTAATTAAATCTCACCACATCAAGTGGTTGGGGCCTCAATGAATGGGACGTAGATTTCCTTTCGTAGGAAGCTCGTAGATGGGGCCTACCATGATGTTTGTGAGATTTTGACAATAATCATTCTCATTGCCATATTATTTTAGGACATGGGACAAAAAATGAGGCATATCCGATGCTAAGTGCATTGCATGTAGGAAACAGTATTGGGTAGGGAAATGTCTACAATCGAAACCTAGCTAAGGTCCATGGGGATGTTTATATGCCATTTATACCATTCATAAGGTCATTCCTACTTGGATATCATTAATAGAAAACAGAAACATATTAGCCTAAGCCAAAACTTGAATGATAGATGTTATGGATTATTTTGGGATACTCCAAGACTACACAGTTAAAGCTACGCACGAGTGTTACTGACATTTTCTATCTTTGTGCCCAAATGTTCAAACGTTCAGTTGACTGAGTCCGTACTTCACGGCCCTCGGTTACTTATTAGGTTCAAACGGTCAGCACTCTCCAGTATTCGACCGACTGCATCAGACGCGAGTGGTCGGTATTCCCTAACGACTCTCCGACCACTCACTTTGGACTTGAGTAGTCGTCTCTATCTCTCTCGTGCATATAATCGACCCCTGGCGATTACACGACGATCCAACTCCTCGGTTGGTTACATCCGACCGAACATTATTTTTCGAGCGCTATTCACCAAACGACTAATACTCAATTAACGTGTTTCGCAAGTCATGGGATTCACTTCTCTACTAATACGAGAGATATTCGCACTGCGCAGATAATTTTACTGACCTTTCCAAGGCAATAACGTATTTAGCCATGATCGTGACCCATGCCAAGTAGGAGATAGATCTTGATAGCAAGCAGAATCCTACTCGAATACGGTAACAATACACCTTATAAATACGCCTCCATACTACAATCAAAGGTATGTATACAGAAATACGGAGACCCATTCTTCTTTGGTGATTATCCTATATCCACTAATTTAGTCATTGGAGGGCCATCAACAAGAACCACTGGCGGCCGTCCTAACCTTTGGTGGTGTTTGTAGGTTCTCTAGGTCTTAAACTCTCATCATCAATCATCAATCCGATAGTAAAGATTTAAGTTGGTCCCAAATCAACATCTGATGATGTGATTTAGCGTCAACAATAAACGTTCAATTCTCAATGTCTCCTATGATCATGCGGCACACTTAAATTTTGGATCTACCTCATTTTTACTCCTCTGTCCTAAAATGACATGGAAGAACGTACGGACAGAGTGGTTTTCACATAAACATCCCGGTGGGCCTCACCGAATCCTTCATATTATGTTATGGTCAGGAAACCGGTGACTTGTTTGCTCTTTTTTCAGTAGATTGTGATCCATGCACTCTCTTTAGCAACTGGTGGTGAGAGGTTTCCCACGAGACTAGTTTCGGACTTCCCAATAATTCGCAACATGCCACGTGTAAAGACTTCTAACTTGTCTAAAACGTTGGCCCCACTAAAAATTACCTACCGCACATAACAAGCCAATTGCGGTGGGCCACGTGAATTCTTTGGCAGTTGTACATTGTTTTTATGGTGTGGCCCACCTGATGAGTTGGCCAGCTTATTTTTGTATAAGGTGCTCTTGACAGTGAATCAATGTCTTACATGAATTGGGCAATAAAGTTATTTACGTATCATGTTTAAATGACATCCAAACCATCCAAAACGTTAGCTATTTTGGCCTTTGTTATGGGTACTGGCCTTAGTTTTAGATCCCAAAAATCGACTCGACTCAGACATTTAATAATATTAAGAATTAGAGATGAATAGATATTAAACGTACTTAAGATGTGTATCGAGAAATATAAAATACACTATATATGTATTGTAGGGATACATAACTATTATAAACATCTATTATTACACTAGATAGCTAGATAAAAGGCTCATCCAAGCGTTCCTGTTGACCTAGTTGAATGTCGAGTTATATCCAAGTTTTGAGTTTTTGAAATATGATCAATGGCTGTACATTATTTTCTATGATGTTGGTCGCATTATGAGTGCACAGCCTAATTTTTGCATCTGGTGTTCTTTATGGGAAGCAGATTGTGGCCTGCCCGCCTGGACGGAAATCGGTCCACACAGGGGCTCTGTGGGGCTCACCTTGATGTATGGATTTTATCCATGCCATTTATCTATTTTTCAGATCATTTTAGGTGATGGGTCCAAAATTGAGGCAGATCCAAGGCTCAAGTGGAACATACTATCGGAAGTAGTGGTGCTGATGATACCCACTATTGAAACCTTCCTGGGGCCCACTGTGATGTTTATTTGCCATTCAAATTATTCATAAGGTCGCATAGACCTGGATGAAAGGAAAATCAAATCTTAGCTTGATCCAAAATTTCTTGGGAGTGCCTCCAAAATTTTTTAATGGTGAGTGTTCAATCCGTACTGTGTGGTCCACTTGTGCCTTGGATCTGCCTCATTTTTGGGCTCATACACACAAATGATCTGGAAAAATTTATGAGCGGCATGGATAAAATCCATACATCACGAAGGGCCTCTCGGAGGCCCTGACTGGACCGATTCCGTTCAGGTGGGGGAGGACACAATCCCCTTCCTTCTTTATAGTGGTACCTTGTACTTCATTATCCAACTAGTTGTTTGTGAGATCCCTCTTTCAAATGAGGTGCCATGGTCATTTAGTTGGATGATAAAACTAGCATTCAGCTGGTAATGTGTCATGCATGAATGACATTAGCCGGTCCCACTAGTTGCAATGTGAGACCAACTTCTATACGAGGGATCACATACAAACTTCGGTGGATAACTAAGTCCCAAAAATTGTCCTGATTATACTTAGATAGTCTAGTACAAAAAAAATTCTGGAACAACAGGATTGGAAATTACCCGCGCCACCTTGTTAGCTGGAGAAAAGCCTGTCCGCTTAGTAATGCCGGACTTTGTGGTTGTATTAATGAAAAATGGGCTAAAGTTGGTTGGCAGCTCGTTTAAACTTATATGCTAGTTGGACAATAAGTTTATCTTACAGCTAGTTGTACATGAGACCTCTCTTTTTGTAGTCAGTGGTCTCCAAATATTTTCATTATACATGGTACAGGCTGGTAGTTGGTGATCCACATTGATCTTGTTGAGGTGTGGAGCCAACACACCACATTTGCCAGCCAGAGGATGTCGCGCGCCCGAATGATCTATGACTGGGGTGCCTGATATTCACACAGGGAGATAAAAGTCTTTGGACTGTTTTAGACACAGTCAGACGTCCAATGATCAGTGGATTGGGCGCCCAGTGGCCAGGGCGGGCGCCCGACCATAGTTGGTCGGACACCCGAAATTCAGGTATTTTCTCTGCGGACTCGCTGGACGTATTTCACATTAGGCGGGCACCCAACCGAACGCGAACTGTCTTGCGGGGTTTCCTATTTTGAGTCATATTTCCATCTTATGCTATATAAATGGGTGTAATTTGGGATTAGGAAAGGAGATTATGATTTTTATACGTCTAAGGTAAGAAAAAGGGAAGAAGTTAGCAAAAGGGGCCATATCTGTGCATGGGAGCATCGGAGAAGGTGAGTATATTATTTGTAATTTTGTTTTCTTCATAATGGAACTTTGCACCCGTGGTTTTTTTTACCTTTGTTGGGGTTTTTCCACGTAAAATGTATCTTGCAGACTGTTGGTTTGTTTAAATTCTGCTTCTAGTTATTATTTCTTCTTGTTTATCGTTTGTGGGTGAGATCGGAGATTGGATCTCAATTCGTCGGCGTTGTTGGCGTGCTGTGCAACAGATCTCTCATTCTTCACCAGCTATTTAGGTGGTTGCTTTTATTATTCCAAGAACTTGAGGGACCATGACAAGACAAGCTACCTTGGGTCAAGGGGCAAGCGAGTAGGTCTGGTGGTGCTTAATAAGTTACCTAGTTTAAGGAGTTACTTGATTCATTCTCAAAGTATTAAAGCCACATGCATGTGCTCAACAAGTTGCTAATGTGACATACACAATTAGCAAAACGCCCTATGGTAAAAAGGGCCCTAGCCCAGCTAGAAGATGCCTTGGAGTATCAACAGTAGGTCTTAGGTTCGAGTGCTAAGGAGACATAGTAGCCCCACCGGTGCAACGCCTAGGAGTTTCATTAGCAGGTATTAGGTTCAAGTGCTAAGGAGACACACTAGCCCCACCGGTGGGTTCGTACATTGCCCAGTTAACAAGGTGGGTGTGTTGCATGACCGTCTAGCAATCTTAGATGCAAAGATAATTGGTATAAGAAGTGGTAGTGTTTAATTTGATATCGATAGTTAAAAAGATGATAGATAGCTAGGTACAAGAAACATAAATGCAAACAATTTGGAGAAAGAAAAACTTATGGTTTAATACAATTTGGAGCGAAAAAAATGATAATCCATACAAGGTTAAAATAATAAAATTAAAATTATTAAATTTTTTATATGTATTAACCATATATATAAAGAGGTAATCTATCCAATTGATCTTAATTTAGATTTTGTTAATCTATATTAATGTTAATAAATACTAGGTGGAAATGAGTTATTTCATGATTTTAAAAATAACACCATTCACACTTGCATTTATTATTACCCTTTATTTATTACCTTTATAGCATCATTTTATTTATTTATTTATCATTGACAATAATATTAATCGATCACTAATAACTGAAGTGGTTGTATGGATTGGACTATCCATATGGATGTATAGAGAGATGCTCACCTACTATTTGCACGTTATACAACATCCAACCCATCTAGTAAGGCAGTCCCACCATGAAAGTCGAATGCCCCAAAGATCAGGTCAATCCAACTATCAAGTGAGACACGCCATACAAAAAAAAAAAAAAAAAAAAAAAAAAAAAAAAAAAAAAAAAACTGTTTCATTATGAGGTGGAAGGGTGGATGGCATACAAACACTATATCATTTAGTGGTTGGATTGACCTTTTTTTTGGGCATTTTATTTTCATTATGAGGTGGAAGGGTGGATGGCATACAAACACTATGATTAGGTCCTACACACCAACTAGTTGAACCAAGAACCAATTATGTGTATGTGTGAGCATTTCTCATACACACACATTTATAGAGGTAATTAGACAATGGGTTAATACCATTCTTTAAAAACGACGGTGGGGTGTAGTCTTTGGTTTGATGTAAGAATTAAGATCTTAATGTTGGGAAGTAGATTGCCTAAGTACTGAGTAAACTTTGTGGGCCCATCATGATGTTTGTTTCTTATCCATGCCATCCATCCATTTCACTGTATCATTTTTGGGCACGAGCCCAGAATTGAACCGTATTCAAAGGGACTACACCACAAGAAACTGTATGGATAAAAGTGTACACCACTGAAACGCCCTAAGAAGGTTTCAATGGCGGACGTCATTATCCCCACAGTTTCTTATGGTCTAGTTTAGGGCTGTAAATGGGTTAGCAGACCTGATGGGGTACACAGACCCAACCCATTTAAACCTATCCCATTTGTTAAATGGTATAGGTCTGGGTCCAAGAATAGATCCATTTTCGAAATGGGTCTGGGTCTAGTTTCCTTTACATTAGACCCAACTCAACTTGATTCGAACTCATTTAGTAAGTGGGCAGGTTTGGTCTATGTTTCAAGGGACCTATCCAGCCTAGACCCATTCAAACTTGATTTTAAGCCTTGTTAAAATGCTTGCATACTAGATCCATACCTAGACCCATTAGACCCGACCCATTTATAAATGGGTTTGGGTGGATATCCCTCTACCAGACCCAGACCCAGACCTAATTTATAAATGGGTCTAATGGGTTGACTCGGCCCCGACTCAAACCCGCCCATTTAGTAAAAGGGTCTGGGTCTAAAATTTGGACCCAGACCCATTTAGTAAATGGGTAGGTCTGATTTTGGCTAAACCCATCCTAAGCTTGACCATTTACCGCCCTAGTCTGGTCCACTTGAGCTTTGGATATGATTCAATTATGGGCTAATGCCTTGATGTAGATTTCATTCATGTCTTTAGCAAAAAATGATCAAGTAGCTGAGGTGCCAGCTAACTTCGCATGCATTGCTCATTAATGGAAGAAGTGTGCTGGGGAAGTATGTCTTTAAGGCAGGTTTTCAAGTCTTCATATTAAATATGTGCTGTTTTCATGATTCATGGGTTTGGCTTGAGAAAATTTTTGCTACACCCACGAGTTAGCTACGCTAGCTACACCGGGTGTAGGAATGACCCCATCATGGTGTATGTGTTGTATCCACGCCGTCCATCCATTTGGATAGATCAGTTTAGGGCATGACACAAAAATGAGGCAGATCTGAAACTCAAGTGGACCTAGTAAAGAAAATAGTGGGGATTGAACACCAACCATTAAAAAATTCTTGGGGTCCACTTGAATTCAAATCTACCTCATTTTTGGTGTCATGCCATAAAATGATCTCGTAAAATGAATGAACCGCGTGGATACAACACATATATCATTGTGGTGTCATTCGTACACCCAGTGTAGCTACCTCATGGGTGTAGCAAAATTTTTCTCGTTTGGCTGCAGATCCTCCCTTTTATTTATTCTTTTTCAATTAATAAAATTATAGGTCGTGGCGTCCCACCATCTTTGGTCAAATGTACAAAAAAAAAACAACAATAATATCATCTCTCTCTCTCTCTCGGATCCTTCTTGATGAATGTGTTGCAGGTAGTGGGGGTTACACTTAGCGGGTGAGGCCCACCTAGATGAATGTGTTATATATCCATGCCACCCGTCCGTTTTTCCAGCTCAGTTTAAGATGTTATCCCAAAACTTCAGAGATCCAAATCTCCGATGGACCATACCACTGGAAAAAGTGGTGAATGACAATTAAAAGCTTTTTGCAGGCTACAAAAGTTTTGCATCAAGCTCATCTTTGTACTTTTCCTTCATCTAGGTATTTTTTTATCTGGATTGGATGTAAAATAAATACTAAGGATCTGCTTACATCAGGCCCTGGTAAGTTTTTAATTTTGAGTAATCAATCACTACTGTTTCCTCACCCGGGATTTGGATCTGCTTAAGTTTTGGCACCATGTAATAAAATGGCCTGGAGAAATAGATGGAAGGTGTGGATATACAAAAAATCATCAAGGTGAGCTCCGCGGTAAGGGTAACACCTAATCCACTCACCTCATTTTCTAATCTCCTTTAAAAGCATAGTTTGGAAACTCAGTGAGTCGACTCAAAACTCATCTGAGTCAACTCGAATAGGTGAAAATTCAAGCTATTTAGCAAGAAACTCGATTTGAGCTTGACTCTGCTAGTGCGAGCCAAGTTAATTACTTTAAATCCATACTTAATTTAAGTATGGATTTAAAGTGGAATTTGACTAACTATGAGTAGGCATGACGAAAGTTAACTGTCCAAAGCATAGGTCCAACGGTAGTCAGGTCCTAAGAATAAAATCCGAAGGAGTAATGTATCCTAACCTCTAATTAATGGATTTTTTTCGACATTTTTATTATTATTTAATCATCCATTATCAGCTACTTAAGATATTCTTATAGGCAGAAGCTCGGTGGCCCACCCTGAAGTCCTGAGAAGTCCACTCTTCCTATCAGTATTCACAGCTCGTGTTAGGATATAACACAAAATTGAGGCAGATCTAACACTCAAGTGGGCCACACGATGGGAAACAGTACTCACTTCCGCTCAACATGATTAGGGCTCTCAACAGGCCAGGTCTGGGGTAGATCTCGGCCTGGATTTTGAACTGTTTCAGGGCGGGCCATCTATTCAAAATTCTGATTTTCAAACCTGAGCTCAGCCCATAGACAACCCTAACCATGATGTTTATATGCCATCCAAACTGTTCATAAGGTTATTTACGTAACAGAAATTGTAAATATTAATCCCATCCAAGGCTTCTGTGCCTCCTACAGTGCAAGATCACCACCATGTTCAAACTTCAAAGTAGTGGAGGCTGGCCCACCTTACACTTGCTATAAATGCTGGTCAATCCTAGCCGTCCAGTTTGTGGGACCTGTTGTGGATAGAGCATAGCCCAAAAAATCACATTGATCCCGATTATCCTAAGAATCCAATCGGTGGCTATTAAATGTACGGCTAAAAAAAGAAAGACCCATGGTCCAAAATTTAACCGACGAAATAAGATGGGGCCCACAACTGTATTGTTCAATCGCCGGTTAGGTAAGCCACATTTACTTCAGAAAATGAAAAGAAATGTGGGTGAAATACGTCCGTGGAATGATCACATACGATTCGAACTAATAATAAATGGCATACATTGGATGGAGGACATTAGGTAGGGATATGTCCACCATACAGACTTCCACATAGAATGTGGGGTCCACCATGTTGTCTATGTGTCATCCAACCGATTCATGAGGTAAATGTATAGGTTTTAGACGTGATTGTACATTGCTCCCCACCTAAGTTTGGGAAGGAGGAGATTCTGGGGTGTACAGTGAAACATAAGGAGGCCCACCAGATTCATGGTTTAGATTCCAAATACACATCATGGGTGGGACCCACATAGCTCGAACGTATAGTGACTACCATACATTCAAATGTATGTAATCATTTCCAATAATTCTACATTGGAATGGGTGTCCACCGGCAAACCCGAAAGTATGGGGGCGCGAATTAGGTGTTACCCTGGGAACAACTTAGTGGGTGTTACCCTAACCGTGTGGGGCCATATGAATGTATTTTTTATATATATCTAACCCGTCTATATGTTTTTTCATATCATTTTAGGATGTGATCCAAAACCCTAAGAAGATCCAAATTTCAGGTGGACCATACCACTAAAAACTGTGATGAATAATCATTAAAAACGTTTTGTGGGCCACAAAAGTTTTTGATCAATCTGATCTTTATATTTTCACTTCATCCATGTTGGGCATAAAGTAGGGGTAACACCCACTAAGCTGTTCCCGGGGTAACACCTAATTCTCGCCCAAAGCATGGGGAGCGGTTTGGGTGGATCCCCGGATTCAACGAGATCAGTGGATCCCTAGGTGTGGGGATCACTGTAATGTATGTTCTTTAAATTCACACCATTCATCCATTTTGACAGCTAATTTTAGGGTACGACTCTAAAAATTAAGCAGATCCAAAACTTAGGAGACAATACCACAGTAAACAGTCTTGATTGAATCCTCACCATTAAAAACTTCACATTTTAGGGTACGACTCCAAAAATTAAGCAGATCCAAAACTTAGGAGACAATACCACAAGAAACAGTCTTGATTGAATCCTCACCATTAAAAACTTCACGGGGCCACCGGAATGTTTATTTTCCATCCAACCTGTTGGTAATGTCACAAAGACCTGGACGAAGATATCACACAAATATCAGGTTGATCCAAATCTTTCGAGTCCAACCAAAATTTTTTAATTTTTTATTACCACTGTTTACTGTATTATGGTCCACCTGTGATTTGGATCTACTTCAGTTTTGTTATATTGCTCTAAAATGAGTTTTCAAAACAGATGCATGTCCTGAATATGGATATAAGGAAAGTACATCATGGTGGAACCTACGTTCAGGGATCCGCTGAAACCGCGCTCGAAAGTATGGGGCGCGGATTCAGTCAGATCGGGACCTGACCGAGTTCGGACAAGTCGTAACCGTGGGGCCCACCTTGATGTATCTATTGTATATCCATGCCGTCCATCCGTTTTTCCAGCTCATTTTAGGAAGCGTGCCCAAAACGAAAGTAGATCCAAATCTTAGGTGGGCCACACCATATAAAACAGTGTCTCTCCACCAACTTTAAGATTTTTTTTAAAATTTTTATACGCATTAAAGCGTGTGGCCGGCGATGAGCATGGATCGTCTGAATCGTGCGCAGGTCAAAGTTATTAGAACGTGGGTCCACCGCAATGCTTACACCAAACTCGGATCCGAACATTCATCAAAACCGTCAGATCTTCATCTGACAGTTGGTGGTCACGTGTAAAGACCACAACTAAATCCAATCAATAATCAACGGTTGAGGCTCACCAACCTTGCAGGAGGTAGGTTCCGATTGGACAACCATGCAATTGAATGATTGCCAGTTAATAGACAAATGCAGTAATTACATCAGACGAGTCACGTTCGTTGCATTCATTCTCAACACGTGGCATGCATGGATGGATCTAAAGGTCCAATTTTTCATTTCCAACAGTGAATGGGCCATCGACCAAAACTGACGATGGTTGGACGGTTCTAGCCCTTTAGTAGGTGGCGTACAAATTGACACGTGGCATGTTGTTGTTAATTAAGGAAAAAGCCATTTATTAGATATGGTAAATATAGTGTAAAAGAAAAGAAAATGGTCAGGGGCCAATCAACGGCAGAGCCCACAGGATGGATGGTTTGGATGGTCATCCCTTGTTCCATATGTGTTGTATACGGAATCGGATTGGAACGGAGTTACTCAGGACGCTCTTATCGTCCTGACTAAACTCAGTTGGGCCCACTGTTAATGTATGTGGCTTATCTAAACCGTCCATCCGTTTTTCCAGCTCACATTAACGGTTGAGCCAAACTTAAAGCATATCCAAATCTCAAGTGGATCATACCATAGGAAACAGTGGGAATAATGATTTCCACCGTTGAAACCTTCATAGGGCCCACAGTGATGTTTATTTGTAATTCAACCTGTTCATAAGATCACAAAGACATGAATGAAGGGAAACACATATATCAGCTTGATCCAAAACTTTTGTGACCTCCAAGAAATTTTCAATGGTACAGGTTCATTGCACACTTTTTTCTGCGGTGTGGGCCACTTGAGCTTTGTATATGCTTAAATTTTTGTCTCAAGCCCTAAGAGTATGTGTTAAAATGGATGGACGGAGTGGATTAAATACATAAATCATGGTAGACCCCACAGAGTTTACTCAGTACGCTAAGCGTCCTGAGTAAATCCGTTCGCAATCAGCTTCCGTTGTATACAATCTCAGGGCATGAAGAACGCCGTGCCTTCCAAGGCATGTAATCCGCTCCGCTCTAGTTCATCTCTTGAAAGATACGCAATAAGTGTCATTTCAAAAGTCATTTCAAAAGTTGTCCAAGAATCCAAGCCATTTAATAGGTGGGCCTATCTTGTCTACCTTATCAATAAAGACAGGAGAATTTGCTCGTGGGGAATACTGTAGTAGCATAATGTAAGACGAAAGGAGCATTCTCTATTGAATCTAGTCATAACTAAAACTAATATGCCTGTTTGTTTCACCAATTACTAAAATGATGTAAAGAAGGTGTGCAAAGATTAGGATATAACGTAAGACCTCTATTAGGTGGGCCCACGTTATCATCGGGCTAAATCATATCATTGAATTAATATGATGAGTATACTAGTGAGCCCTACTATGAACATGATTGTTATAGATAAGTTCAGAACAATTATGTTGTGTTGTATTACCTATCCAAACTATTTGGATAGATATGCAACTCTTAATCGTGTGGAGACTTTTAAGTAAACAATAAGTCATAATGAGCTCAACTTCTTTACACCTCTTATATCTTAATGTCTCATTCCCTTTACTAATATATACGAAACCTAATCCTTCCATTAACATATGGAATTTCAATGCAAAAGATTTAGACAATTTCTTGTATAGACAATAATGACTTTGCAAGCAGTTATGATAATTTGATTTGTGATTATAATCCATCCAATCTCCATCATTGATGTATAGATGGATCCATTAATTCCGCATTTTTTATTCTAATAGATAATTATCTTTTAACAATAACCATTGATTCTTATGTTTAATTTATCGACGGTAAAATCATAATAATGATATTTTTATATTACTTTAATGTCAAATCACTTTTAAAATATAGCTATGACATTGTTTGGATTTGAGAGTTTTATAAAAATGTCATAAAAAAGTGTAATGATTGCAAATTCTCTTACTAACCTTTTGACTACATTATGATTTTCAAGTTTATTTTGATGGTCATAAAATCATAAGGCTCTTGATTATTCTCAAGTTTGCTTCAATGATTGTAAATTATAATGATGACAAATGTTCTTTACATTATTGGAATAACTGGCGAAACAAATAAGCTATGCCAAATCACCACTAATATATACTGATGCACCTTTACCTACCTCCCAAGTACTTTTGGATTTGACCCGCGATTCCTATATTTGGGAAGCGGATTGCAGGGGCACGAACATGGCTGGTGTAATGACATCAGCAAGTTCTGTGGGGCCCAACAAGAGGTATATGTTATATCTAAACCGTCAGTTCATTTTACGAGATCGGTGTAAGGCTTTATACAACAAATGAGATGGGTCCGAGGTTCAAGTGGACCACATTGCATAAATCAGTGGAGAGTGCACGTCTACCATTGAAACCTTCTTGGGGTCATGTAAGTTTTGTATCAATTTGATATTTGTTTCTACCCTTCATCCACGTCCGTGTGACCTTATGAACATATGAACAGTTTGGATGAAAAATCATAAACATCATGGTAGGCCTTAGGGATGTTTTAATGGTGAGAATCATTGTCCCCACTGCCTTTTGTGGTGTGTTCCACTTGAGCTTTGGATTTGACTCGTTTTGGCTATCATGCTCTAAAATGATCTCACCAAATTGATGGACAGTGTGGATATACTAAATACATCATTGTGGGGTCCATAGAACCTTAATTCTTTTCAGACCGTTTGTACATTTGCGGTGCTCGAGGACTGATGTGCTCGTCTGCCCTCGCCATGTACCACAATAGCCTGGAGTAGGGTTCACCAGCCAATCCGTTTCCTTACATGTAATATGATAGTGGTAAAATGGTAACGACAACACGTCTCCTTTACATTTTCAAAGTAACTAGCTAGCAAAACCAAGCCATTCAATAGGTGGGCCTATTTGGTATATGTTATCAATAAAACCACAAACCAGAACTGTCCACTGTTTCGGTGGCAACACCTAGTGTAAACCATGGCATAACATGGCATTATAGTTACTAAGTTAACTAAATATACTTAAAAAGCCAGGAAAATAATGCACGGCCTATTCTCAACCAAATGATTTGTTCAAACGGTTTCCATGGCTGGCGTCGAAAATCCATGTGACGCTGGTGGTCCAAATCTGAAACTGATTCTACTGAGACCCAGCCTGACTCTGACCCCGTTTGGTTAAAACCTGTCCAATTAATCAATGTAATCCAAGCTTTAAAACAATGGATGGAACTCACTCTTAAGTGGCTTAAAAATAAAGCAAGCCGGTAGGTAAGGTGGTCAAGTTGGCATGTATGCCATCTCTGATCTACTTGTGTCTTATCGGTAGGCTTTCAGAAGTTTCAACACGAGGATTGAGGTTCGAGTCCCATAGGTGGTGAAATCTCACTACGGCGTGAAAAAAGAAGTAATAGTTTTAGTTGCACTAGGGGATGTAACACGTGCGATGCATGTGGAGAGAGAGACCAACGAAAAGGGGAGAGGAAAAGGGACTCCAGTGACCGAACCACACGTGGTGATATGGAGGGCATGACTTGCACTAAGTGCTATTTGGGAAGAATATACATCAGACCCACCTTGTCCCATAGGTGTGCTGCCACATTTTCAGCATGGATCCTAAAAATTTGTACAATCCAAGACCCAGGTGGGCCACATGATATGGAATGGTGTAAACTCATGCCTAAAACATTTAAATTCATGTGGAGTGGCACACATGAGTCTTTGAATGTTCTGATTTTCAGGGCATTCCTTCATCCTAGTGTGGTGTGGATGTTAGATGAGTGAATTATTGGATGGCATATAACAGTGATGGTGGATCCCACACATAATGTGGATGATCTTAATGGTGGGAGTCACATCTTAATGGTTCCCTGTGGAGTAGCCCACCTGCATTTTGAATCGGCTTAATTCTTGGGCCCCAATGCAAAAATAGGGTTGAGCACCTGAAGGAGAGGCAGATCTTCTCCCCCATTAAGTAATTCCATCTACGTCAGTGAAAGTAACGCTTGGTGGGGGAAATGGAGAGAGACGTGGAAAGTCCACCGTGTTTTTTTCTTTTTTTCTTTTTTTCTTTTGGCGTGTGTGTGTTTTGGGGGATGAGACAAGGGAAAAGGGTGCCACTTTGCAAAGGTATAAACTACATGTAGGTGAAGAAAGAAAGTAGAACACCCATCTCACTTTTTCAGTAATAGCCCACATGAGTCTTATATCTGGCTCATTATCAAGCAGAAGTCTTAACATGAGCCGATGCAACAGATGCACTGACATGCAAAGTGGTCACATAGCCATCATAGCCACCACAAAAAGTGGTTCCTATAAGTGTGTATCAGGTGCAATTTATGGCAAAAAGGAGGACGCATTTGCGCTGGCAACTTGCATTGATAAATCGAAAAGATAAAAATGCCCTGAGTTAAAGTACCAACCACATCTCAAAAGCGGTTGGCTCATTTGTCTCTCTACTACTAATTGTAGGGGTACACTACTTGCGTGAATGGAAGGCAGATGTGTATCATCCAACCTGCTTTGGCAGAGCATCAAGTACTCCCATCTGAAAAATGAGGGCAAAAATGTAGAATCAGGAATCCAAACGGTGTAAATAGGGTGGTTGGTTAGTTGCATTTACACCAATGAGATGGGCTTTTGTACATGAGTACCGTACTAATTGGCTATTAATCCACTTTTCTTTTAAATTTTATATATATATATATATATATATATATATATATATATATATATATATATATATATATATATATATATATATATATATAGAGAGAGAGAGAGAGAGAGAGAGAGGGGGGGGGGGAATGAGAACTTTTTGAGGACTCATCACACGTGATGTGTCCCCAAAATCTGAGTCGTCCACGTAATGCAGCACCCCAAAACGCCCCCGTGGCCCAACTTTCAACATGGTCCAGAACTCTAGTGGGCTAGAACTCTAGTGGGCTATTGAAGAGAGAGAGAGAGAGAGAGAGAGAGGCAAATCAAGGGAAGAAATTGTTTCCTTCTGCCATCGCCCACCAAATTTGTGAACCAGGCTGAAAGTTGGACCCTGTAGGTTTTTCGAGGTGCTGCATCACGTGGACGGTTTAGATTTTGGGGATACATCACGTGTGATGAGTCCTCAAAAAGTTCTCACGGGTTCTCCTTAAAGATGGTTTGCAGGTGAGCATTCCTCTCTCTCTCTCTCTCTCTCTCTCTCTCTCTCTCTATATATATATATATATATATATATATATATATATATATATATATTAAATTATCCAGTAAGTTTATTAAATTATCTAATTTTATTTTAAGTAGTTATTTCTTTGTAAATGAGGAAAATGCCCATCTTATTATAAAATGACAAAAATACCCACAATATTTCAAAAGTGATTTTTATACATCAGTACCTTATAATTAATGTAAGTACTGCATTCCTGTACCTAAATTAATTAGGTATTAGTGAAGGTACCTCATTTATTCAAGTACCTTGCATCGTGTCCTTTCTGTTTCGTTTAACCAACGGCTGTTAAGCTAAGGGGGCGTTTGGAGCGTAAGTTCCTTAAGTAGCTTATCTTGATTTTTTACTATTAAACTGAAGTTATTAACTTTAAAATGTTATTTATAGTTGATCATCCCAAACTTACTTATTTCAAATAAATTACTTACCTACTGTTGTAAGTAGAAAAAGTAACTTATTTGGCGGTATCCAAATGGGCCCTAAGTGGCTAGTATTTAAAAATGACTTGGACAGACATATTACCACGTATAATGTTCTACAAATGAATGGTAATACTAGGAACGGTCTTATGCTTGTCTTATCAGACGGCTGTGATCATCCTATCAAGGTGATCTTGGGCCATGTGCAATCTACAATGGGCCATCCTATCCAGTGGTCCACCGTGACCACAGGTTTGCTACATATTCTTTTCAATAATCAAAAGGTGAAACTAGAAGTGACACCATCTAAAATTACTGTATAACCAAGTTGATATGGGCTACATTGCGTTTGAGTTTTCATTTTTATAATACTTATAAAACATTATTTATTATCCTTCTTAAATTTTGAATTTATAATAAATTAGATATTGAGTGGGTTCAGGTCTTATCTTCGAGTTGACCTGACCCATCTTAACATGGAGTCTGATCCTGTAGCCATGTGAGTATCGGGCTCATCATAGTAGTCCCAACAATCGATCTTGCATGAGTGGGCCACATATATGTATGATCTGGAAGATAACTGCCCATGATCCACATACAAGAGGAGTTCAAAAACTCATTAACTCGACTCAAAACTCGGTCGACTCAACTTGAATCAAGGAGATTTCAAGCCCCGAGATTTCAGCTCGGTCCGAACTTGGTAGGATTTGTTGAGTTCGCTCAACAGCTCAGCCAACTTGATACAACTCATCATGACTCAACTAGTGATAAAAAATACAGCTGATCAGAATCCAACGTGCATTTGTGAATTAGAGCACATCCTTCTTACCGGCATTCCACAAACAAAAGTTTTGTTTTTTAATGTATGAATTTACATATATAACAATTTTAAATATTTATTTACACTGATTATATTTTTCACTTATATATATTGTAATATCGAGTTAACATTGAGTCACTTTACGTCCAATTCAAGTCTTCGAGTCATCCGACCCAACTGGACACATATCGAGCCAGTTAGGTCTTTGGGTTTTTGAACCATGCTCAAGATGAGTGTCCGTTTGGTGCGTGTCATGGTGTTGTGTGGATGGAGTTACCTAGATATATGGTTATATCATATGATTACTCTTGTGATGATAATGAATATTTGGTGATAAATCTACTTGGACAGCTCTATCCTATTGTTTGGCATGACATAAATTACCATGCCATATATAATGATAAAATCGAAAAAATTTAATTTAGTATTTGAAATACATAAGTTATATATATTGAGTTCCTGCATGGGTTTGGATCGCATAACCATAAACCCTACTTATTCAATGGTTAGACTAGACCAGTGGTGGGCCATTTGGCCAAGATGCAAATACCAATGACTTTCTAGGTATGTTGTGGATGAGCTGTCATGATCCAGACAAGGCAGATGCAAACTTTTTACGTAAAGATGCCGGTTCCTCTACGAGTCCATGGATTAGGTTTATTTTGCAGGTTATTCATCTTCTTGTAAAAAGCTATTTACCTCGCTGTAAATGTTATTCACCTGTGTATTAACATGCTTATTCACCTACTTTTGCAATAATGGTTTTGTAGGGCTGACTGTGATCTATGTGTGCCATCCAACCTTTGCATTAAGTGACTCCACTAACATAATCAAATGCCCCGAAAATACAGACATATCCCATCATTAGGTTGGTGAAAACAATGGACAAACACCCAAAATCCTCCTAGTTCATATATAGTGGCCCACATACTTACTGGATTGGCCTGATCTTGGGGCACCTTTGGTGTACAGATTGGATGCCATGCACAACATGGATGGTTCCGATAATTAAAAAGAAAAAAAAATCACCATCCAAGACAACATATCCAATCTGTTCAATTACATGGTATTGGCCGTGTGGCCCATTTTAGTTTTGGAATAGCCTAATTTTTAGGTTGTCCTTTCATCCTGGCAGTGCCCTAATTCTGAATGAACAAGATGGTGTACACTACATATGGTAGGCCCCTCACAATGTCTGGAAGGTTTAATGGAGCACATCTCCATCCCAAATGTCTCCTGTGGTGTGATCAATGTTTGTTTTGGATCTGGCTGATTTTTGGAATACAAGGTAAAATTGACAAGGTGAACCTCATGAACGGATTGGATGTGAGCCATACATCAAGGTTGGACCCACATACTGGTTGTAGAAGAAGCTATTCTCTGGATGTAATGGAAGTTTTTTTAGGGGGCAAGTAACGCTAGATGAAAGTGGCGCCAAATAGCGCTATTTTACCGCCAAATGCATAACTTTAAAAATATTTGCAACCTAACAGAAGTTGAGAAAGGCGTGGACCCATTGAAAATTCCAAACGATTGGACCATAAGTTACCGTCCTCCGAGTGAGTAACTTCCAACCTATCATGTACCTCTTACATCCAATCCTTCAAATAGGTTTGCTCCATCATGAGATCCCCTATGAAAAATTCAGCCCCATCTACTCATCATGTGGGTCCATGCCGTAGGAAACAATGTCTAAATGCTGATAAATAAGAAAATACCAGTGGTCCACCTAATGAGTGATGCAGTTGGGTTCTTGCCCAGGGGATATTCATTATAAGGCCAACCTATTAGATGGATTGGATGTTATGCGCACATAATATGTTGGACGATATCTGCTGGATGGACGATGACATATGGTCCAACGACTTGGATTTAGAGTGTCTCCATTAGATGAGTATGCATGCCATTTATTAATAACGAAAAATCACATCAAGCAGACTTCAAACCTAATATTCTTTTTACACTATTCATCTTTAATTGCCTCTGCACGGAGGAAGGACACGTGTCTATCTGACTACTGCTTAGATTTCACGGCCTAACTACTTCTCAATGCATAAATTGTGGACAGCTCATTACTGCACCATGGATGAGTCAGGCAATCACCCAAGTGCTAGAAAAATTAACTCAAAGAGGAGAGAGTGTTATGTGTACTTTAAAACAAAACAAAATATGTTTGTGTTACCTTATTGTTTTTGTCTTTTTGTAGTTTTCTTTAATTCTACATTAGATATAGTTGGAGAAAGAAAAATGATTTATCTACATTTGTGTGGGGTTTCTATATGCAGATTTATTTTACTCAATGATTTTCCGTTTCCATTGAAATAGATTCAACAGAGAGCATGCAACAGAGTACCGAAGGCAAGAGACTAGTATTGCATTGACAATTTCAAATTTGCTTACACTTAAAGATTCTAAGGTTGGTTATAAATATTGAAAAACTCTCTTTATATAGATTTAAAAACCCTTTAATCTTTTACATAGATGGTTAGGATGAAGACATGCATACGGTGGCTATTCAATTGTCAAGAATAATTTAAAAAGCTTCAAATCATTTTTATACTACTCTTTATGAATTTTTGGAACTCTAGAACATTTTTGAAATTTCAATATTATGAATTCTTCTGTCATTATATAAAACTTTTAAACAACTCCACATGCTATGGAGAAAGCCAATAGTGACAACCCATCAGCCATGGCGGGTGTAAGTGAACCTACAGAGATGTCATGTCTCAAAGATCCAACTCATTCAAGACAGTGGGCCTTGGGAACATGTTTGATACCAAAAATTATAATAGTTCACTCATCAAGTGAGCCACACATGCATGTAGGTTAAATTTGTTGGGAAAAGCCGGCAGCGGAAGCGGAACGCCGGACGCGTGAAGCAATGCGAAATCAAGATGACAGAAGAATCACACACAAGCATTTACCACAAGAGACTCTGAATTTACATAGAAAAACCCCAAAACGGGTAAAAAAACCACGGCACAAACAATCCACTATGAATTAAACAGAAGATTACAAAGATGACAGCCCACAAGCAAGGAAACCAGAGAAAATCCAAGTTCTCTCTCCCTCATAACTCTCTCCCCTCTTCCTAGTACGAATAGGAAACCTTGGACACCTTAGGATTCCATCTAAGACGGGATTGCACCTCCTTAAATAGAAAAAACTCTCGAAATAGAAACACCTCGCGTAGTACTACAGGCTGTGCAAGAAACCCGCGCGCACAGCCGACCGGTTGCACCTCACATAAATCAGTCCAGGGAGATTTCAGCCCGCCTCTGCCTCACAACCGACCGGTCGGAGCCCACTGACGACCGGTCGGCCGACCGGTCTGGGCACACGTAGAATCAGTTGGCCTTCGCTGTGAATCTGGGCTGCAGCGTCAGACCGGTCGCCCGACCGGTCTGAGCACCCTAACTGCGCACATAGTTTGAAGACTCTCCAACAAACGCCACCGAGGCTTCAAACGACTAATCAACACATCATTGCAACGTCATCTCATCTTCAATCATAGTTTCACCGCTTCTCGTGCCACCATCGACCATATCCTTGCAAATTCACGCCCTTTACCGCTCTTCTCATGTGGCCCTTGTGCACTTGCCACATACGAGCAACCGTGGATCTCGCTGCCTCTCCCACAGCTCTACCGTGAATTGTACTCCCGATCAACATGTAAAGATGGCCACACCTCCGTGCCTTCATACACATGAGTGCCCCCTTCATCACTTCACAAGAACGATCGCAGCCGATAAACACGCACCTGTTCGCCTCGAGTGCACCAAGAGAAATCACATTCATCTTCATCTTGGGAACGTGCTTCACATCTTTCAGGACTCGTTAGACCCCATCGAAATCCTGATGCGCACGGTACCAATACCCATAACCTTATGAGCGACTCCATCGCCAACAAACACCAATTCTCCACCATACTCCTTGTATGTCGTGAATGAACTCCGGTCAGGACAAACGTAACATGAAACCCCTGAATCAAGGATCCACTCACTACCGTGAGATCCCTTGCCAGAAACAATCAGAACTTCACACAGATCGCAACCGTCCTCTACGGTATTGGCTCCCTCTCCAGAAGAATTTTCAAACTGCTCTTGCCTCAACCTGGAATTCTTACAATCCCCTCTCATGTGGCCCTCCTGGCCACAATTCCGGCACTTCACCTTAGTCTTACCTTTGCCCTTGGCTCTAGATCCCGATTTTGAATATCATCCATGCTCAGAACTTCTTCCCCTCATAACCAGTGCCTCTGAGGAATAACGGGAAGCCACGTCACCGCTTTTCTTTCTCATCGCCTTTGACTGGAGGGCTGAGATAACGGTCTCGACGCTTATGGTTTCTCTCCCTGCACACACAGAGTCCCTGAATGACTCATATGAATCGGGAAGCGAATTCAACAAGATGCATGCTTGATACTCATCCTTCATCGGTTCATCGATCTCCACCAACTTGTAAACCAGCCTATTGAACATGCTCAGGTGGTCCTCCACCTCAGTTCCATCAGCCATCCTCAAGGTGAACAACTACATCAACACATACATGCGATTGTTTAAAGATTTCTTGGCATAAACCTTCTTTAGCTTCGCCATTGTTTTAGCCGCAGTCTTCTCCTTCATGACATAATAGAGAACATCATCCGTAAGGTTTAACAGGATTGAGGTTCTTGCCTTCTTGTCAAGCTTCATCCACTCATCGTCTTTCATTGCCTCAGGTCGCTTTCCAAGAGCTTCATCAAACCCTTGCTGAACCAGGAAGGATCCAACTTTCACCTTCCATAACTCAAAGTTATTTTTCTCAGAGAACTTCTCTACCTCGAACCTTGCGCCCGATCCTATCTTCTCATCTCAGATTCGAATCTACTCCACCCCAACTTTATCTCTGATACCACTTGTTGGGAGAAGCCGGCAGCGGAAGCAGAACGCCGGACGCATGAAGCAATGCGAAATCAAACAAGTACCAAGATGCAATCAATCACACACAAGCATTCACCACAAGAGACTCCGAATTTACGTGGAAAAATCCCAAAACGGGTAAAAAACCACGGCACAAACGATCCACTATGAATTAAACAGAGGATTACAAAGATGACAGCCCACAAGCAAGGAAACCAGAGAAAACCCAAGCTCTCTCTCCCTCACAACTCTCTCCCATCTTCCTAGTACGAATAGGAAACCTTGGACACCTTAGGATTCCATCTAAGACGGGATTGCACCTCCTTAAATAGGAAAAACTCCCGAAATAGAAACACCTCGCGCAGTACTATAAGCTGCCCAAGAAACCCGCACACACAGCTGACCGGTCGCCCGACCAGTCGCACCTCACACAAATCAGTCCAGGGAGATTTCAGCCTGCCTCTGCCTCACAGCCGACCGGTCGCCCGACCGGTCGGAGCCCACTGATGACCGGTCGACCGACCAGTCTGGGCACACGTAGAATCAGTTGGCCTTCGCTGTGCATCTGGGCTGCAATGTCAGACCGGTCGCCCGACCAGTCTATGCACCCTGACTACGCACATAGTTTGAAGACTCTCCAACAAAATTCAGGTTGTTTGGACTCTTTTTCTAGTAGCCCATTTCTCTCATGCAATTTTGACCCTACATAATCAGCAGCTTTGGTGCATGACACAGATGGTGTACCCTACCGATGGACAGCCGGATGTTTGCCACCTTTGCCATTTGCTTGGATTGATAACTGATCAGGTGTTCCTGCCTCTCGTATGAATAGTCCTTCCCCTGTTGAATCACGACCCTATGTTTAATAACTAGATGCCAATCTTATTACACACGGAAGTGCAGGTTATTTCATGTCCTTTCCACCAGTTGCAAGTTTTAAAATCTCTGCCTGGCAGACATAACCAGTCGAGCAACCGACCGTCTTCATTCGTGGGAGTGCTGACAAGCTTGTGTGGTTGTATGGTTGGTGCATCCAGACTTCCATCTTTTCAAGCCTCATCGTGGACGGCCCACTGTGAAAAAAAAATTAAAAAAAATAACAACATACGTCTGCATGGTCCTACGTTTCGATCTGTCGCTACAAACCAACTCAGAGTATAAACGGGGTAATTTCCACCGACTGGGTGCCTGGATGATTCAACCAGCAGGTTTTATATACTGTGGGGTAATCAAGCTACGGCTATGAAATGAGTGGTCTAGATTCACCAATCTTAAAACACTGCATTCGCTGGGAGTCATCATTGTTTCCGTACAAACGAATCTGAAAGCTGCTAGACTGTACTGATTCATTCTCATTGAGCGGCCAGCTAACTGGTTAATTGCATGTCAGAGTCCTGTCCACGAACCGGTGAACCAGGAAACGCATCAAATGAATTACCTCCACCTCTCTCTCACGTTATAATGGCTAAACGGCATAGCAGCCTTCGGTTCCTGCTCTCAATGAGCTTGGGATACCTAGGTGGTTCACGTGGTGGGCTCCACAGAGCCCCTGTTGATGTTGATTACTGGTCAACAGATGATGTGATGTGATTTATGCACGGAAGAACGATCATATCGCAGTTGATATCCTTCGTTAGGGTTGAAGAAAGTGTTCGAATCAGAGGTTTGGCTTTGATCCTAGTAAAACACCATAGAAAACGGTAAAGGTGGTGGCTGGGATCCAGCCGTGAACCCTCCGATGCCTAAGTCAGTGAAGACCTTTGAGAATGGTAAACACTATTTTGAATAGAGATTATTTTTGTACCTGTAATCGTAATATCTTTTCTTATTTATAGGCTCTGATAGAGAGTTTTAGAGGCTGAAATCACGGCAGATATTATCCCGGAGATCCGGGCGGAAATCTTGGACCGTTCCGATCTCGAAGGGATACGCCTTATTTTTAGGCCGTTTGAGAAGGAGATGAGGTCGGCCTCCATCTACCCGTTAACTCGGCTATGATCCGACCTGACCTCAGGAAAAGACGAAGTCATCAGATCAGGTTTTCGGCTTGCGATATTAATCCGAGGTCTTTTCTGCTCGGATCGGGCTATGTGAAATTATCACATAACAGCTGTCCCCCCTACTACCGAGGTGGATACTTCCATCTAGGGAGTAAATGTGGCCGACTTCGTTTTTGGCGGCAAACGCTCTTTAAATGCACTGTTTCGAATTTCAAAAAGGCGCAATGATAACCGTACGACGCGGCAGCTTTTTATTTTGGCAGTCGAATGGTGTTAGGACACGTGGGGACCTCGTATCTTCGAACGGACGGGCTAAATATCGCCGTCCAATGAGGGGTTGACATGTCGTAGGTCATGTCAAAAGTCGCGTCGGTTCGTTCATTGAGACCACAGATGAATGCCGCGTGGCACAGCACATCCTGCGTGCTGTCTCCTGCTACAGTATAAATACTGTACTTAGACATTTTTTTCGGAATTTCTCTTATTCTCTCCGTTTGCGATTTTTCTCTTTTTACTCTGCAATCTCCCCTGGACCACCCTCTGTGATTTCCTTCGGACCGCTACGATTTCATCAAGGCTTCCTTTCCTTCTTCCTTTGGCCAATCCCTCTTCCGGAGAGTAATCCGGTACGTTCGCGTCTTCTTTTGCTTCCGCCTCCTTCCTAGTTCTTAGAAAATGGCTGGTTCGGAGGAGAGTTCTTCGCGAACTTTATCTTCTTCCTTATCCGTTGGAGAATCCAATTTAATGGAAACCCAACTTGTAACTGTAGAACCCCCGGGAGGAGCTCTGTTAGCAGAGACTCCTTCTTCTTTTGCCTCGGATGAAGTTCCAGTGGCCGAGACTTCAGGGCGTATATCCGATAGGATTTCTGATTACCCGGCCGACCTGATTTGGACAACACTCTCTCAGTCCGACCTAAGCAGGATCAGGTCGGAGTACTGTATTCCCGGGGCCATAGACCTTAGGCTCCCCGGATTAGATGACTTTCCTTCCCGTCCTCCTGGAGACCAGGTCACCGTGTATGCTCAGTTTTTTTAGGCCAGTTTCCGTCTTCCTCTCCTTCCTGCCGTGAGGGAGTATCTCTCCGCAGTCAACTTAGCTCCGGGCCAGTTAGCTCCTAATTCCTGGAGAACTTTAATCAGTTGCGTCGCTCTATGGAGCTAAGTCCACGGGTCGGATCCGACCGCCTCCGAGCTGATGCACCTCTACCAGTTGAAGAGCCATCCCGACTCAAGGGGATGGTTCTATATGTCACCTCGGGGAAGGAAAGGACATCGGCTGATAGATGACCATCCCTCCTCGATTCACGGGTGGAAAGAGGAGTGGTTCTTTGTCTCCAAGGGTTGAGAAGGGGCCCGACCCGAAGTCAACTTCCCCAACCGACGAGTTAACAACTGGTTTTCAGTTCCAGGTCGGGTCAGATGGCATTTGCTTAGTCTCCCTTTTTTTTTTTTTTTTGATTGACCTTTTTTTTGTGTCAGTTCATGGTGATCCTCCAGCCCTTAGCTCAGAGGAGGAAGAGCATGTAGCTGCAGTGTGGGAGCTAGACCCGAGCTTCCGCAGTGTAAAGCTTCTTCTATCCTTTGATATTTTATCTGACTTAGGCATCAATCCCAGAGGTGAGCATTCTTGAGTACTGAACAGACCATTTTTGCCTTTGTACTTTATTAACATGTTGCTTTGTCTTTCCTCAGGTATGTCTGCTCCGGCTCCTTGGAGGAAGTTGTCGGCTATGACAGCTGAGGAGAAAGAGCAACTCCGGGAGAAGAAGCGGCAGAAGGTGGTGACAAGGCGTCCCCGAGCACGCCCTTCTACTCTCCCAACAGCTGATGCTCCTCCACAACCGGCTGCCGAGGCGATCCCCAATGCGCCTGCTGCCGAGGTTGGGTTGCCCGACCCCCCGGTGATGCTACAACCTCCTCCTTCCCAAATCATAGACTTGGTGGAAGGCACCGAGGCCGGTCCATCTGGGCAGTATGCTCAAGCCACTCTGGCTCAGACTTCCTCCACTATCCGTCGAGGGCCCGAAATGTCGCCTCATTTGTATAATTTGTGTCAAATGGGCGTACAAGGCAGTACCACTATCGGGTGCGCTTGGAAATAGGGACGTAATTTCCTTGCCGTTGTAATCAAAGTCCAGAGCCAATTTCTCTAGGCTAGGATAACGGGTTTCCGCATCCAGAAGAGCTTTGCTGATGTAGTATATCGGTCTCTGTATACCTCGGTCATTGCGGATTAAAGCCGAACTTACTGCTGCCGAAGATACGGCCAGATACAGTAGTAGCTCTTCTCCTTGCGCGAGCTTGGATAGCAACGGAGGTGAGCCGAGGTATGCCTTGAGATCTTGGAAGTCCTGTTCACACTCTGGCGTCCAGGTCATCTCATTAAACTTACGAAGTTGCTTGAAGAATGGAAGGCATCGGTCTGTAGCCCTAGAAACAAATCTGTTGAGTGCGGCGACCAGCCCCGTAAGACTTTGTATTTCTTTCACGGTGGTTGGCGAACTCATCTCAACCAACGCACGAATCTTTTCTGGATTGGCTTCAATCCCTCTCTGATTTACAATGAACCCGAGGAATTTTCTCGATCTTACTCCGAAGGCGCATTTGCCGGGATTGAGTTTCATCCCGTATTTTTTCAAGATTCTGAACATGACACGGAGGTCGTCGACATGATCCTCTGACTTCAGGCTTTTTACGAGCATATCGTCCACGTAAACCTCCATGGTTTTGCCGATCTGATCGGCAAACATTTTGTTAACCAAACGCTGGTACGTCGCTCCGGCGTTCGTCAACCCAAAGGGCATCACCTTGTAACAATACAGCCCTCGGTCCGTGACAAACACCGTTTTTTGCCTATCGGGAACATGCATCTGGATTTGATTGTACCCTGAGTAAGCAGTCCATGAAACTGAGAAGCTCATGTCCCGAGGTTGCGTCTACGAGCTGATCTATTCTTGGTAATGGGAAGCTGTCCTTCGGGCAGGCTTTGTTGAGGTCGGTGTAGTCGATGCAGACCCTCCACTTCCCATTGGCTTTTTTTACCAGAACGACATTGGCAAGCCAGTCGGGATAGCGGACCTCCTGAATAAAACCTGTTTGGCGCAATTTTTTTACTTCTTCCTCAATTGCGGCATATCTCTCTGTATTGAAGGCTCGTCGCTTTTGACGAACCGGCTTGAAGGATAGGTCCACGTTGAGTCGGTGGACCATTACTTCGGGATTAATTCCGGGCATGTCCCGATGGGACCATGCAAAGGCGTCTGCGTTTTCTTTCAGAAAAGCGATCAACTTCGCCTAGATGTCGTCGTTCAGTTGAGACCCGATCTTGACAATCAAGCTTGGGTCCTCGTCCGATAAAGGGATCTCTATCAACTCTTCAGCTGGTGATCCGCGCTCTTTTGTTTCTTCCCTGGGATCCAGGGGAGTTGTATGCGAGATGTCGGATATCATGCTTTTGCTTTTTTCGCGTAAGCTCAGCTCATAGCATCGACGAGCCTCTTGTTGGTCACCTCGGACGACACCGATTCCGTCTTCGGTTTCGAATTTCATGGCCAGATGATAAATGGAGATGCCTGCTTTTAGAGCTCATATAATGGGCCGGCCGATGATCGCGTTGTATGCCGACGGAGTGTTAACGACCAGAAAGTCGACCATGATCATTTTCTGGTTCGGCTCATCTCCTGCTGTGACTGGTAGGGTTATTTCCCCTTCAGGCATGATACAATCCCCTGTGAACCCGGTCAGGGCTGTTCTGACCGGTCTTAATCTAGATCGATCGATCTTCATTCTATCAAACGCTGAGGAGTATATTATGTCGACCAAGCTCCCTGTATCCACCATCATCCTGTGGAGTTTTTTGTTTGCGACCACCATTGACACTACTAGAGAATCGTCATGCGGATGTATTATTCCTCCAGCATCCTTTTCGGAGAAGGATATCGTACGCTGAGCGACCTTTGGAATTTTTGTGGGCCTGCTGGTTAGATTCACCTGTAAAGCTGGCTCGGATGTCTGGGCTTGACGAGCGTAGGATTTACGGGCATTGCCAGAATCTCCCGTGGTAGATCCGCCGAAGATTACATAGATCTCCTCCATGGGATTGTTGTCGATTGGCTCTCTTCTTTCCTCCCAACCCGAAGTTCTATCGTCCTCGGGACGCTGGGCGATATATTCTTTCAAAAATCCTTGCTGGATGAGGGTTTCTATTTGTCACTTTAGGTCGAAACAATCCACTGTATTATGACCATGATCTTTATGGTATAAGCAGTACTTGGATTTTGACCTTCTGTCGGGGTCAGTTTTTATCTTCGCTGGTCGCCTAAACGCTTATTTGTTCTTCTCGGCTAGGAATATTTACTCAATCGTCGTTTTGAGCGGGGTGTACTTTTCAAATTTCGGAGCTGAAGTTTTGGCTCCGCGTGGAGTGGTATTTGAGTTCGGCGATAGGCGATCAGAACGGTGCCTTTTAGTGTTGCTTTCCTCTTTGCGGTCTGTCCTCTTATGAGACGATCCTTGGGCGTTCACCAGCTCTTCCGCGTTTATATGCTTCGCGGCTCGATTGAGGAATTCAGCCACAGACTGAGGGGATTGTTCCCCTACCGACCAGAGGAATTTCTCATCACGTAATCCTCCTATCATCGTATGTAGCAATACGTCCTGGGATAGGTTCTCCACTTGGACCGCTTCAGCATTGAATCGCGAGATGTCTCGAATGCTTTCTAGGGTTGGTGCTTCCGATGAACTGAGTTGCAAACGCCCTGCTCAGTTCGGCGAAAGAGGAAATGGACCTCGGCTTCAAATTGCGGAACCAAGTCCAGGCCGAAATAGTTAAGGACAACGGGAAGGCCTTACACATAATATGGCCATTAACCCCATGGAGTTCCATTCGAACTTTAAAATTCTCGAGATGCTCGGCCGGGTCTCCTATCCCGGAATATTGCTTGAGCTGGGGAATTTTGAGGCTTTTTGGAAGAGGTTCGCTGCGGATTTCGTCGGTGAACGGAGACTCAGATGAGTCTACTAGGACGTCCGCTACAGTTGGTGCTCGGGCGTGTTGCGCTCGCTGAATATCTCCGATCCTCTCCCGGAGCTCTTTAAGCTCGGCCTCGAGAGGAGTAATATTATCGTCCATCCGGTCCTGACCTTGACTAGCTCGGGCGGATCGTCTCTCTTCTATTTTGTGCCTCAGGTCGTTTGAAGGAAGTTCCACAGCCGAACGAAGTCTGGACCCTGAAGCTCGGCTCGCAACTTCGTCCTCTTCGGGTCGTGGATGATTTGAAAGCGAGCATGGGGGGTGAGAACTTTGTTGAGGTGGCTGAGGTTCAGGGTTGGTTCCGAGGATAGGTGAGGGCCGAACTAGATTGTTCAGTAAGGCTGCAATTTCATCTAGTTTCCCATCCAAGTGTTCGAAACGTCTGTCTACCCCTCCCAAACGTTTTGCAACGCCTCCAACTTGTTCTTCTAAAGTGGATAGTCTGGCCCCTCGATTTCGAGACCTCTGCCATCCACTTAGAAGATTTAGGTGGCGTGATGAACTTCCGAGGTGAAGCACTGGTATCTCATGAACGGGTGTTTCGTTTTCAGATTGCTGCTCATAGGAAAGTTCGGCATTTACAAGAGCTTTCCCTTTCCTATTGCCTTTCCCACCGGCCATTGGCTCTTATCTTTTATCGAAGGATTCAGAAAAAAGCTTTTGTCGTCGGTTCCCACAGACGGCGCCAATCTGTTGATGCTGATTACTGGTCAACAGACGATGTGATGTGATTTATGCACGGAGGAACGATTGTCGCAGTTGATATCCTTCGTTAGGGTTGAAGAAAGTGTTCGGATCAGAGGTTTGGCTTTGATCCTGTAAAACACCATAGAAAACGGTAAAGGGGGTGGCTGGGATCCAGCCGTGAACCCTCCGATGCCTAAGTCAGTGAAGACCTTTGAGAATGGTAAACACTATTTTGAATAGAGATTATTTTTGTACCTGTAATCGTAATATCTTTTCTTATTTATAGGCTCTGATAGAGAGTTTTAGAGGCTGAAATCACGGCAGATATTATCCCGAAGATCCGGGCGGAAATCTTGGACCGTTCCGATCTCGAAGGGATACGCCCTTATTTTTAGGCCGTTTGAGAAGGAGATGAGGTCGGCCTCCATCTACCCGTTAACTCGGCTATGATCCGACCTGACCTCAGGAAAAGACGAAGTCATCAGATCAGGTTTTCGGCTTGCGATATTAATCCGAGGTCTTTTCTGCTTGGATCGAGCTATGTGAAATTATCCCATAACACCCCCCACACCTAATCCGCCTCCCATGAAAATCAGGTTGGTCCGGCCATCAGTTGGACCAAACTTGTATAAATAAATAAATGATAAAAAAAAAATTACAAATTTTAGACCTACTCAGGCCTTATTTGATTGATGGATACATAAAAATGAGTTGATCTGATCATTTTAATTGACAGTAATTATATATTAAAGATCTTGATCTTTGACACCCGAATCCATAGCTCAAGTGGTAGACTAAGTGAAGATAACCTGGTTTCAACACTTAGGTCTTAGTATCAATTTGCAAGCAAGGGTAGCTAACATTGCAGTGTAACTAACAAAGGGGTGTGTGGACTAACCCAAAAAAAAAAAAAAAAAAATCTTGATCGTTGTACCATGATAAGTTACCGTGTGAATGCTGATTATGACTCACAGGATACATAATTACTGTTAATAAAAACGGGATTTGACTCATTTTCCAGCATCCTCCAAATAAGGCCTAAAATATCATTCCAAAACCGGTATATATTGCCAAATGCGTACTGGTATAATCAATGAACAGTACAGCTGTGCTGGACTATGTCAGCCCCCCTACACAAGGCAACTTGGCCTACATAAATGGTCTACGATAGGACACGTTATAATTTTCAGACCGGGCATCGGGGTCTATACGGGAGCATGGAGGGCCACAACACATAAAGTGAGACCCATCTTTGATTTGGCTTAGATCTTTCTCAAACATTGGCGCCAGTGGGGCCAGGGATAGCTCTAGCATACCTTGCATCTGGGCAGCTTGCTGAGCTACCTTTGCCAAGTGAGAGCCAAGTGGGTGTAACTTTCATAAGATCCACCCTGTCCATCAAATCTACTGCTTCAGGTTAACCTAGGAATCCAAAAATATGGACAACCCAACAATCAGGTGAGCCGCATTATAGGAAATAGTTGGGATGGGATGTAATCGGTATATTGTAAAATAATTAAATTGTCTATGCATCAACAATAGAGATTTTATATTATAATCTTAAAGGCATATTTGGTAGAGAAGACATTCCCGATGCCACCGTATTGTCCGAGAGGAGAACTTGGTCTTCCGCATCTTACACCCTTAGGAGAATCACTCAATGAGAGTAGGGTCTTTCTCAATATGTGGGTAAGGAGACCAAGACATATATTTATAAGAAAGATAGCTAGAGAAGCTTACCCATCACATACACTTCTCCCTTCTAAGGTTTCTACACTGTAAGTTTTCATATTCGGCTTAATAACCATATCTAGGACCACGGTTCAAGCGTACTACTTTAAACCTATCTGTGATAATCACAACTGTAGTAAGGTCCACTGAATCACTCAATCTGAATAATTCAATAGTCATGATCTAAATCGATAATCATGTGTGGCCCACTTAATGGAGTCTCACATGGGACAGCCATTTTTGTTTTGTATAGGGTCCACCATAATATATGCTATCTAATTCATTCATCTCATATCCTTCGTCGTTGCGATCAAATAATTATCCAAAAATCAAAGTATTCCTAACTAAAGTGGACCATATAACTTGAATTTGGAGGTTTTATATAGAATTTTATGGAGTGACCCACCTGAGTATTTAATCAGCCTCACTTTGGGGATCAAGCCAAATGATCAGAGATGTGGACCGGATGGATTTAATGCACTATAAGCCAAAAAATAACCCCAGTAGTACCTACCCGAGCATTTTCCCAGGAGAATAGGAACCGGATGGCTACTCTCACAGAGCATCGCATCCACATCAGCACTCTGTCTTTCTCCGTACGTGCTCGGATCATGAAGCAGTTTCACTTCACCTGCAACTAGAGAATTCTGGAGTAATGCAGCAGTAGCTATAGAGGAAAAAGTTCGATACCCTGGCAGAGTATCATGATAGATGATGCACGAGCCCTTGTCAATTAATTTGAAATTGTATGTGCAGCATACAAGTCATTTAAATTAAACCATCCATATCATGGACAAAAAATCATACCTTTTTTTTTTTCAACGCACCCACCCTATTAGCTGGGCAACACACCCACACCCACTTGGTTAGTCACACGATGCACCCACCCACCAGTAGAGTTAGTGGGTCTCCTTAGCACTCAAATCTGAGACCTGCTGTTGAAACGCCTAGGCATCTTCCAGCTGGGCTAGCTGGCTATGCACTACCAAAATTCATACTTGACTATCTGACTAATGGGTTAATAGACATCTGTTCAATGGTCAAGAATGACAAATGCACAACGGTTCCATTTGAACGAACAAGTATCCTCAAATCAGGGATTAGGACTGGGACTGTAACTGGGGTAGAGTGGGCTCCACAATTTTAGTCCATTCAATTTGAATTAATGTATGCCATGAATGTAAGAATGTGAGCATATCAAGTCTCCTACTCTACCAGAGTATTAAATAACTCCATGTACTCTCCTTATTCATGCCTTAGGGCGAGTTTGGTGCATGGTATTAGTAGGTATTAGATGGGATGGAATACAAAAAATGAAATAATTTCTATATGTCAGGGATTGTCGTGGGATAGATGGAGCAATACCGAATCCAATGCCGTGTTTGGAATGCAATCCATTCTCATCCAAATCCATTGATCCAAACCAACGCCTGTTTGGATTGCACCGAAATGGGAAGATCCAAACCAACGCCTCTTTGGATTTGAGGTTGCCACTTGCCACACCGACATCTTTGGTGTGTTGACATCACTAAGGCCCCACCATGATGCATGTGTTATATCCACACCGTATTCATTTTAAGAGATCATTTTAAAGCATGGTAAAAAATTTAAGACAGATACGAAGCTCAAGTGGACCATACCATATAAAACAAAAGGGATTGAACATGTACCATTGCAAACTTCTCAGGGACCAAAGAAGTTTTAGATAATTTGATTTTTTTTTTTTTTTCTCCCTTCATCCATGTCTGTGTAGCCTTATGAACAGGATGGATGACAAGTAAAAACCGTGGTGGGCCTTAGGATGATTTCAACGGTGGGAATCATTGTCAATACTACTATCTGTGGTGTGGACCACTTGAGCATTGGATCGTTGACAGTTTTTGTTGTCAGTGACATAAAGTGATCTCGCCAAATGGATGCACAGTATGGATATCACACATACACTATAGTGGGGCCCACAAACATCTAGTTGAGATCAACGCTCCACCGAGGCAAACCGCCCAATCTCTTTCCCAAAGGGTCTCTTTGGAATCCCACTTTGGTCCCTCGCTTGATACGACAGTAGATTCACCAAATCCCTCTCCAAACCAACAAGTACGGGCGTGGTTTCCAAAGCAAAAAACCATCGCCAAACACGATTATCGGTTTCATACACCGGATGTGAATGACTATCCCATCTAATACCTCCTAATACCATGCACCAAACACGCCCTTAGTGGTAGACTCATGAGAGTTTTAACACGAGGCTATGGGTTTGAGCACCCATTGTGGTAAAAAAAAAAAAAAAAAAAAACCCACTATGGTGTGTGAGTGCATTGGTTTGTGTGGGGCCGGTGTGAGTACACCTGTACGAAAAATAATAATAATGAAAAAGTAAGAAATAAATAAATAATAAATAACTCCACGTATCAATAAACCATCTTCTTGAGAATTTATTGGTGGACCACCTACAATTCTTACATATGGCCCCATTTAACCAAACTCCATTAAAATAACCACACGCTTTCACGGGAATGGGCCTTTCCATTGCTTCACCATCTCTACCCCTTCCCCACCGTATGTAACAATAAAACCGGTAAGGACAGAGATTCAAGTGGACCACAACCAAAATTCAATGACCACAAGGTTCGTCACATGGAAGGAGGGAAAGTGAGTAAATGTTTGTTTTTATTTACTCCATCTTGTAGGGCTATAGTCCTACGATGGTTCACTACCTTTCTGAAAATGGTGATGACCTCTGGCATGGTTGTAAGGCAATCTGACTACCCATGTGGATAGATCATAAGCAAAAAGTCACAATGAAAAGATTATGGTGACCATCTGATTTTGCCACTGAAATTTGGACCGCTCATTATTTTATTTCAATTATCCATTCGATATCCACAAATAGGATGGCCAGGATTTCTCGACCAGTGTGATTTTAAAGGTTTGGTTCACATCCACAATGTGTCCAACAATTTGAATGGCCTGGATACCTGAGACGAGTGCCACATGTGGGGAGGATAAAATAGTGGTGGTCTAGCACTGTGCTGTAAGATAAAAAAAATAAATAAATAAAAAAAATTGAGAGTAATTAGTGAAAAAGAGAATTCATTGACTGACGCAAACGTTATGGCCACATCATGTGTGGATGTAGCAGTTGCAAGTTGCAAGTGTGTTAATGTAGAGAGGAATTTGCACCATGTATTCGGTTTTTCTGTTTTGGCATGTGTGACCCATGGTTTTGTAATCCAACCCATTGATTGTTGGCTTCCATATCACCTATCTAAAGGGTCCATTAGCTACAGTCTACTTTTAATTCTTCCACTAATTTCCAAAAATATCAGCATTAGGAAGGTCATAAATATCCGTGGCCGTGCCTATCTTCTTCAAATGATATAGTCCATTCATTTTTCATTTCCACTGACCACTACACGTTCTAAGACCGTCCAATCTGTATGATTTTTGAGAGGCAGTCTATAGGGCTGTAAACGGGTCAGCGGACCGATGGGGTACCCAGACGCAGCCCATTTAGACCCGACCCACACCCAGACCCAACCCATTTGTTAAATGGTATGGATCTGGGTCCAACAACAAACTCATTTGCTAAACTGGTTTGAGTTTGGTTTCCTTTATATTAGGCCCGACCTGACCCGACCTGACCCAAACCGAACCCATTTAGTAAGTGGGTAGGTTTGGTCTATGTTTCAAGGGAGCCATCCATCCCAGACTTGTCCGAACCCAATTTTAAGCCTTCTTAAAATGCTTGCATACTAGATCTAGACCTAGACCCATTAGATCCGACCCACTTATAAATGGGTCTGAGTGGATTTCCCTCTACTTTAACCAGACTGTATAAATGGGTTTGATGGGTTGACTTAGACCCGATTCAAACCCGCCCATTTAGTAAAAGGGTCTGGGTCTAAAATTTGGACCATACCCATTTAGTAAATGGGCAGGTCTGGTTATGGCTAAATCTGCCCTGAACCCGAACATTTACATCCCTGCCAACCTATAAATAGTGGGATAAAGTAAAATGGGAAAAAAGTTTTCTAAATAGTCAGTTCCAATTAGTTAAGATAATGCTTAGATGATGATAAGAATAAGTTTGTAAATAGTGGACCGGAGAAAGGGACGGTCCATGTCCATGGTGTAGATTGTCAGCTTGTCCAAATGCAACAAGGTGCATGGAAAGGGTCACATGCACTCAGCCCAACGGATCATGTCTCTTTACAAAACAACACCATTCAATACCTCGAAGATTTGACAAAATAAAAAAACATGGTCCCTTGATTTATGGGTGTTTTCGTGACAGATTATTGCAATCTTTTAAACCTGCAACACTGCAAAAATTTCTTGGGAAGGACTGTACATCAGCACACGTGGACACATATGCGCCATTCATATCTTTGGCCCCGTGGCCGATGATATGAACACAAACAAACCAGTCGTCAGATGGACTCAGATCTGTAGAAATTCTGACCATCAACTGTAATTTTTGTAATTGCCCAAGTGTAATCCTCAAAAGTTGTCTCTGACACTGGTTAGGATCATATGCTACCCCAATTCCATGGTAGGCCCCAACAGATTGAATGGATGGTCAGGGTTTCCATCTCATGGGTGGTCCCCACATGTAGCGTGCGAGTGCCACGCTGGCAAAAATGCCAAAGAGTTAGCAAGTCCGAGGCAGGTTGTCTTGTCTTTTTACAAACACCATTTTCCTTCACAAACATTTGGGGCCACAATTAAATATTTAGAATCACCTGACAATAGTTAGTTTTAGGCAATCCTCAACCATGATGGGGCCCACGATTTTGACGTCTGGATGGGGGCTTTGATGTAGCACACATGAGTGAGAGGTAGCTAGCTAGGATAATGTAAGGGTTCCCATTTTACGTGCTTGGCACGTACATGTAAACTGCACCATCGTAGTTGATTAATACATCTCCCTCCCACTTGTTTCAAAGAGATATGACTTTTCCTTTTGTGTTTCTGCTGACGTGTCACTTATGTATAACAACCGAGCTATTTAAAAGGTGGCCCACATTAATTATAAAGATCACTTGGTATGAAAATCAGTATGGTTCATTGATTATATGGGCCACAAAGTTGAAATCAATGTGCAACCAATGGTCTGATCCACGTATGTGTTTGGTCCACCTGATGAATGGATTTGTCCATTTATCGCTCCTGCCGATCTTCATTGATCGGTCCATCTTTTTCACGGATACGATTTTTTACTGAAGTGATACATAAGTAGGAAAAAAAAAAGGGTGCATGTAAGTTAACATGCAACGTTGTATAAGATCATTTTTAGTAAAAAATGATAAACAAGAAGTCATGAACTGTGTTTAAAAAGCACAGACTATGAGAAGATTCTGCACTTATTCTGTTGGATGCTTTGCAGATCAGCTACAGTACCGTACACGTGGCATGCGTAAGATGATCCCAGCTGTTCTTTCATCACGAGGTTTCATGAGTGGACCATAAAACAAAATCATTGATGGGATAATCATAGCCCTGTAGAAAAGCTCGTACACAGAGCCACAGATTGGATTTTACTGATCTCGGTACACCTTTTCGATGGAACAGTGAAACAACCAAGCTCTGTGTGGCCCACCAGCTGAGTCGCGGATTGGGTAGTGCAACTCACATCACCTTCAACGGCACTGGAATGACGTAACAAAGATTTGATTGGCCACTGCGTGAAGATGGCTGAGTGCGTTTTCAGTGTCTGGTACTCCCACCTAAAAAGCTTTCAGAACGGGGCGTGCCTTCGGGGGAGTGGATTAGTTGTTGCCCAGGTAACAGATTAGTGGTTGTTACGGTTACCGTGTGTGGCCCACCTTAATGTTTTTTTCATATCCACGCCGTCCATCCGTTTTTGAAGATCATTTAAGTACGTTATTGCAAAAGTTAAGCCAATACAATTCTCAGGTGGACCACACAACTGGAAAAAGTGGTGAATGACCATTAAAAACTTTTGTTAGGCCACGAAAGTTTTGGATCAAGCTAATCTTTGTATTTTCTCTTCATCCAATTCTGGTTGACCTTATCAATGGGTTGGATGACAAATAAACATTACTGCTCCTAATACAATGGGCCTTGGGAAGTTTTTAATGGTAAGTGTTCAATCATTACCGTTTCTTGTGGTGTGGTCCACTTGAGATTTGGATGTCCTTAATGTTTAGTATGGCGTCCTAAAATGGGCTGGAAAAACTACGGGGTGGATATACACCATATGATCATCTAGGTGGGCTCTATGGTAAGGGTAACATACACCAAGCTGTTGGCCGGGTAACGCCTAGTCGGGGCCCCCTTCGGTGGATACACCGACATGGGTGGGATCCCTGAACTTAGGGCCACCATGATGCATGTGCCTTATATCTACGTTGTCCATCCATTTTGAAAACTAATTTTTAGCATGATCCAAAAAAAGAAGTAGATCCAAATCTTAGGTGAACCATAATACATGAATAGGGATAATCAACTATTAAAAAAATTTCATGAGCCACAAAAGTTTTAGATCAAGCCGGTATTTTTGTTGTCTATTCATCAATGTCTTTGTGACCTTATTAAAAAGTTGGAGGGCAAATTCGATGGCTCCTCTGAAGTTTTTAATGATGGAAATTCAAGCAAAACTATTTCAGGTAACATGGACCACCTAAGATTTGGATTTGCTTCATTTTTTTAAATCATTGCCTAAAATGAGCTGTCTAATGGTGGCCGTTCAATCCTTATTGCTTTCCTCTCATGTGGCCTACTTTGGTCTTGGATTCAGCTCAAGTTTGGTTGCATGTACTGAAATGATATCTCAAAATGGATGGACAGGGCGGCTTGCTCACAAACATCATAGTGGGCCCCACCTAAATTCCCAGTACACCAACTTCCTGCAAAAGGCTTCCACGGATGTGTAGGAAATCTGCATCCCTTCAAAAAAGGAACGCGGATTGCGTCCTACCCTTGGTCGGAAAATAAGCTGTCTGACCCGAGCTTGTGGGGCCACTATGATGCATTTGTTTATCTATATTGCCCATCCATTTTCTCAAATTATTTTAAAATACAATGAAAAAAAACAAAAGGCAAATCCAATGCGCAAGCGGAACCCGCTAGAACACACATGAGATGATTCTGGCATGTAATGCAACTTGCATTTAAATGCTTTGTGCAATTAATGCAACCCAAGTTCCCTATTTGGTGTGGTCCAGTTGAGCATTGGATCTTCCTTTAGTTTTGGGATCATGCCTTAAAATAGTTTGAGAAATGGATGGACAGTGTGGATAAGCAGATGCATCATGATGGCCTCATAAGTCGGACTCAATCCGCTTCCTTCAAGCTCGCCAATCAAATCTTGCCACATTATTTCACCACAGTTAGAGATGATGTGGGCTTCACTACCTAATCCGTGTCCCGCCAAACGTACATGTAAAATCTACTGTGTTCTATCTTCGACTTTACGCCTTGTGGACAAAAATCAGCTACTCAGATGGGCCAAACCAAGGATTACAATAGGGATAGGATGCCAGGCCATAAATTTGTGGGGGGCCACCATCGTGTGTTCATCTTTCATCTAACCCATTAGTCATGAGTAACTAACTAACCAGGATGAAGCCAAGGTACAAAAATCAGTCTGATAAAAAAATTCAGTAGGCCACCCCATGTAAACTTAAAGAGGATCTAAAATCAATTTTACCTTGTTCACAATGGTGTGGCCTAAAACAGTAGGCTGACATTTTGTGTGTACGGTTAAAATAATCCTCTCTCCAAGATGGACTAAGTGGATTCACATATCCAACATGGGCCCCACGGATAAAACTGGGTGTTTTATGCAGCTGCGTAAAAGAAGTGTTGTAGAGTACTATTCCGGTCCATTTTAGATGGGTCGACATATATTGTAATGGATGATACGCAGGCACTTAGAAATTATTTAAAACTGTGCATGTATCAAGAAAGTAATTCAAATTAAATCATCCAAATCATCTGTCTCTAAGTTTAGGTGTATAATGAACCAAAAGTTACCACTTATTTGATTATTTGACAGTTGGGTAGTGGCCATTTAGTGGACAGTAAAAGATGAAAAACTAACGCCCATTGTAATTTTGGTTTACGGCTCACTCATGATTGCTTTAGGTGAATGAAACGGTGGGATCGTCTTATACATGCCACACGTGTACAGTACAGAAAGTGGGAGCTCGTTTGGCATCCTTACTCTAATCTAATCTGAGCTATTATAATAAGCTATTTTTATTCTACTTATTTTAAAATTAAAATTTTAAAACAAGAAAAAACTCTTATATGAAATAAGCCCGTTTAATAAAACATTTAAATAAGAGCTTTTTTATAAGGATAGTTAATGTTAATTTTTAAAATTACAACTCCTTTACATCAATATCCACTACCCACCATGTGGAATCCACATTTCATGTATCCATCTTGTGGGCCCCATCTTCGAAGTGGGTTGTCCATCATGTGGGGCCCACTTTTAATGTCTACCATCCATCATGTGGGGCGCACCTTCTATGTGGATCATTCATCATGTTGGGCCACTTTGGATATGGGTCGTCCATCATTAGAGACCTTTGATATGGACCATCCATTCGGTGGGGCCCACTAAATGTGGATTGTCCATCATGAGGAGCCACACTTTGATGTGGGCCATCCATCATGTGTGGCCCACTCCGTCCATTATGTGGGCCATCTTGATGTGGACCATTCATTATGTGGGCCCCCCCTTCAATACGGATCGTTCATCATGTGGGCTCACTTTTGATGTCAACCATCCATCACATGGGCCCACCTTTAATGCCCACCATCCATTATGTGGGTCCCACCTTTGATGTGGATCATCCATCAAGTGGGGCCCACTTAACGTGGATGGTCCATCATGTTGGGCCACACTTTGATGTGGTTCATCCATCATGTTGGGCCACACTTTGATGTGAACCATGCATTATGTGGGCCCAACTTGTTGTAGACCATTCATCATGTGGGGGCACCTTTAACATTGGTTGTTCATCATGCGGGCCCACCTTCGATGTCCACCATCCATCATATGGGTCTCACCTTTTCTATGAATTGTCCATCATGTGGGGCCCACTTGATGTAGATGATCAATCATGTGGGGCCACATTTTCATGTGGGCTATCTATCATGTGGGAGCCACCTTTGATGCCCATCATCCATCATGTGGGTTCCACTGCTAAGCCTTAAAGTATGTATATTTATCCTTAATTCTATGCTTTAATTACATAAAATAATGCGCTTAAAGACTAACTTTAATATGTTTTTGTGATTACAAGAGCAAATGAGATATGTGAATGAAATGAGCTCAACAGGAAATAAATGGATAGCTTCATCCAGCCATTCATCATGATCGGTCAACAAGGAGTTTCCTCTTTCCAACCCAGAACATGTGGCAGACTCATCAACCGTCCACCAACCAGCTGCACCTCACTCATATAAAGGCTGGTGCATCAGTAGCTTGAAAACATCCATGGCTTCATCTCTAACCGTCATCAAATAATTAATGTCCACAGCTTCATCTCTAACCATCATCAAATAATTAAGGTGGACCCCACTTCATGCTATCAATCAGTAACATGAGGATGGTATCAACCATCCACACATGCAGCAAGTAGGAGGCTGGAGGATATCTCCAATGACCAACAGCAAAGACCACATAACGTCCATCTGACTCTCCATGTGAACAGTACATTCTCCATCCATCATTCATATCCATCACTAGCAAGTGGACCCCACACATACTACCATTAAGAAAGAAAGAAAGAAAAAGAGGAAACAAAAACAGCGCTGCCGGTTTGGAAATAACAAAAATTAAAAACAAGAAGGTTGCCATTTTGGAATTTCAAACAAGAAATTAGAAACAGGATGTAATTCCCTTTTTGGATTTTTAGGCCAATTCGTGGGGCCCATCTTGATTATTTTTAGAAATCTAGTCCGTCCGTGTTGAAGAGAAGTTCGACGCCGAAAAAACCTAAGAAGTTTCACGTGATAATGGTTCAGAAAGTGATTGTGAATCCATACTTTCATCTTCTCATGAGCCATCTGTGTATGAGTCTCTAGTGAATATTCATGCTAAGGAGCCTTCTGAACTAAATGATTTGATCTCATCCACCAAATGGACATAACTAATTCTAATGTGGAAGAAGAGTCCTCCCTGAGTGAACATTCCGACTCTTTGGAAGATTGCTTGGCTCACTTTGAACACTCGAACGATTTAATGATTCAGGACATTGTGAATGCCTTGCAAACTTCCAATCTAGAGTCTCATACTAATCAGGAGCTAATTTGTTTTGAGAAGCTTCCCTCCACCGCATCTGAATTTTTTTCAATTTAATATGGAGAAGTCCGTTTTGGAGGAAGAAACCCCCTTGACTGAATATACCATTCCTCTAAAAGATAGCTTGGCCCACTCTCTTGACTTTTACGATGATATGATTAGAGAGTTGAACGCCTTGTTTGATATGGTTCCGGTGGTTAAAGAGTCCCCTTCCACTAATTTAATTTCATCACCATTGATTGTGGAAGCACTGATAAATTCTAATTTTGTGGATGAGACATCTTTGCTTGAAGAGATCTTGATTAAAGTCTCTCCACCCCTGTGGGTTTTTCAACCTATAGAGGATTATGTCTGGAAAGATCCATACTTGCTTAATTTTTTCCCAGCGAATACATTCAAGAGATCTTTTGGATGATGCATGTACTGACTCATTTTCTCATACATGTGATGTGTGTTTCTTTTGGCTTTTCATGATAAGAACACCCATGTATACTGTCGAGCGAGACTATGGATGGTCCTAATGAACAACTTGTTATAATTTATGATGATCCTACTCCAATCCGACCATGTGCTACATCTAATTAGTATAGGTTAGGTAACTTAGTTTTTATTTTCTACATTAGGTTTGTTTATGTTTAGGATTGAATAAGTCTCCTAGTCTGATGGAGACATGAAAGAAGTTGCTCTTGAATTACTTTCTTTCTAGGGTACTTTCTCTCACTCACTCTTCTTTATTTTATCATTGCTCTCATGTTGCATGCATTGCATATCTTTCTTATATTGAGGACAATGTAAACTTTAGGTTGGGGAGTGAGATTCCTACTGAATATACTAGTGTTTTTTCAACATTTTGAGCAAAAAAAAATTTAATTCTTTAATTTTTATGATTATAAAACTCTCTTAGAAAAAAAATTTCTATAAATTCAAGTCTATATGAATATGAGATGATGATATATGAAGTCAAGAGAAAGATATCGCAAAGCGAATTTTATTCCAGAGATTCTAAGATCTTGTACATTCCAAGTTGTGATCTGGCACCAGCCCTTAATTACATCGAATGATCGATGACCCTTGATTAAAAGGCAAAGATAAAGTCAGCGGGGACCATGGCCTTTGAGTTCGCGGTCGTAGAGACCGATGTGTTTTGTTATGGATTGATCCATCTTTATACAAGTCGGGTATCTATGTCCCATATTTTGACCAGAGATCCGAGCTAAGATTGTTAGGGTTCTTAACTTAGTGGTATGAGGCCGGCACCCATTATTTTTGGATGGGTAACCTCGAAAAAATCGATCTGCAATTGTATATACCTGAGCAGCCCAACTGACGGATGTCATTTGGATGGGTAAGGCATCGAATGTTTTTAAGGTGTCAATCCTTAACAAGCATTGTGTAGCAGTTTGGAACTCTTTGGTCAGGTTTATCGTTGTAACCATGATCGTTGTAACCATGATCCAGTTTGCTTAGTTTCCGACCTTAATCAGGTTATATTATGATAGTACATGAAATAACAATGCGTTTGCGTAATTCTGAATGCTTGCGGTCTCTTTTCGAGAACTTACTGCTTTCATCGTATTGGATTGACCTCTGAAAACTTGTTTATTCTACTTATTGGGTATCCTAGAAGGACTATTTAACTGTTCCATGACGCCTGGAGCGTTTAAAATACCCAAAGTAGGTCAAAATTGGGTCCGGCGCACTCAGAAGACTGAGTCTAGGAGTGCTGATTTTCAGGGTGCATTGGGTCTTGGCGCATCCTGAAATGACTAAGTCTGGGTTGAATTTGTGGGTGTGTTGGAGCTAGTGCACCTTGAAAAATAGTTGCTTTTTAGTGGATTTTTGGGATGCGGGCCTTGGCGCACCATGAAATTACTTATTTCCTAATTGTTGGATTTTAGGGTACGCTAGAGCCAGTGCACCCTGAAATAACTTGGTTTCTGATTGTTGGATTTCGAAGTGAGTTGTAGCCAGTGCACCCTGAAGTTTAGCTAAGTCAGGATTTCTGATTTCTGGGGTGCGCTCCCGGACTTAAGAAGATTTCCAAAGGGTTTCGAACTTTGTGATTTTCAAGATCGGACCTGTTCTGGTGCTCGAAAAGGGATTCCAGCGAGGTCTTCAGGCGAGAATGACCAATATCCAGCAAACAATAACTCTCACTCTCTCTTTGTATCTCTACCTCTCTCTGTATCTCTCTGTCTCTGTCACGCCCCAAATTCGGTTCTCGACGTCCATTCGCTGTAACCCGAATTCAGAGGTAGCAGCCTCCGTAGTAACCCGATCTCGGATCCTAACCTCACACGCCAGGTTCCGATCCTGGGATACCACAAGGAGGATTTTAGGGTCTGAATTTTTTTTTTTGAAACATGAGCATCACCATATGAGTACCATCAAAGACAAACATAATATTTCCACTAAGTCATTTCGTTTACATACAGTACTGAAAGGTAAATACACAATGCGTAAATATAAAAACTGTGCACAATCCGGCACCTCCTGTTACTGCACTCCCAACTCCAACTCAACGTTGCTGATATACTCTGGTATAACCTGCAGCATAACAAACGCGCATAAGCTTCGAACGAAGCTTTGTGAGTGCGTGTGTGCGTGCGCAATGCGTATGGTAAGCATGATAAATATCAGAGTAAGCAGTAAAGCATGATGAGAAATCTAAACCAAAACTTAGCCTAATTAGGCTACACGATCTTGTGATATGAATAACCAGCCTACCACGGCTATGCAAGCATGCAATACAGATAACTAGCCTGCCATGGCTATACAAGCATGTAATACAGGTAACCAGCCTACCAAGGCTATATACTCATACTATGCAATGGCCTACAGGGCCTAATGTCACATGCAATGATCCAATGCATGTATGCAAATCACCACCTCTCAGTACAGTGGTCCAGATATAAACAGTCATATCGCGATCGCCTGAGCAATGCAGGACTCGGAATTGGTAACTCGCCCAGTGTGGTAGCTCACCCAAGCTTACAGCCCCGCCCACATCACACCCGCCCACGTCAGGACCGTCCCACACCATACAGAACATCAGTCACATCACTGATACCAATACCATCTCTGAAACGGAACATCACCGGGGTCTCACAAACCTCATTACTCACCAATAGAATGCCAAAGCTTATCTGGTGCAATAGCAGACCTACTCACAACTGGTCAAACTCAACCCACTTTGCCAACACTCTTCCGGCAGGTTAGGTCAGACCTCCTTCCAAACTGACCACGTGCAGTGGAAAACATCGCTGTTTGGTATTTGGCATACTGGTGTATGATTAAACCACTCGGTCCTTGAATGGAGCACCCACTTTGGTACCAACGGGATCAGGGACTTTCACCCAGGGACATCTTTGGCATCCAGTTTAAATATCACATATTTTCGGTGTTCTGCAAACCACGATGGAGCTGTGGTCGCAACGTAGTAACCATGCTATATGCGGCACAAGCAGACAGTGCAAAATGAAATCATGCATACAAACGTGGGACGACATGCCCGTGCAAGTCTCCAAAGAGCACCATAAAACTATAGGGTTTCAAATATAATGTCACCGTCAACTGGTAATGAACTGCACGATAATCGCGGCCGATATGGCCGGTTGATACAAGACAATCAGATGAGCCAAGCATTCATGATGCATGAGCCAAGCATACAATATGAGTGCCAATAAGTAGCCAGTCTACCACAATGGCAATAAAACAATCTAGTCCAACCTATTTGAGATATGATTAAAATGAGGGGACACATATGAATGATCGAGTCATAATGCGGGATGTCGCTAGCTAGGGAATCTTGTACCAAGGGCTACAAGGTATGCTAAGCTATTCCTACCATACAGTGTAAGTCAGGATGATAGACTCCTATCCTCGAATAGTCCCATACCTATTGGAGAGGTTTGCGATAGAGAGCACGTGAATTACATTTGCGCGACTACATCTCGAATGCTTTATGAATGCGTTTATGCCCTAGTGGTCCCCAACTAACAATAATGATTCGGGATGCATACTCATTACACATGCATAGTGGTCGTAGAAGCATATAGTATAAAGATCACATATGAGTATTCCTAACAATACTACGTGTGGCAACAGACATACTAAAAAATCATAAAAAGATAATTCACTTATACCACAAACAAACACAGAGAGATAGGACCCTAAATGGATGGTATACAACAACATAGATGGTCCAACAATTGAACGGTGTGGATTAACCTTCAACATTCAGATAACCCAAATGAAAAGAAAATGATTTAATACACTACCGACATATCAAAGGTAGAACCTACTTGAGCGGCAAGAGTAGAATACTCAAAATCATGCCGAGACCCATAATCCTGTAGTACAGTTGAGATAAACACAATAATGGTCCGTAAAAGGAATGTCATAGAACGGGTTGCAAGATAGACAGGTCATGACAGAGAATCATAAATGGTAGTGTAATCTGAGATAGATGGTCAATACGATGAGGTCTAAAAAGGGACGACAGGTCTAACCTCATACTGCAAGATAGGCTCCATATAATGGATGGCATAGATGACATACTAACGTCGAGGATAAGCCCCACACTCGTCCTAAAGGTAAACGGACGGTGTAGATGGGATATACACGATATGGTGGTCTTTAATAGTTGGGTACAAGGGTAGGAGGGGTGAGTCATATGAGTATACAACAAGCTGAGTTACTAGGATCATTCAACGTGATGAGTCAATAAGGCAGGTTGACAAGGCGGGTCAACATGGTGAGTTAACAAAGTGAATTGACAAGACAGCTCAACAGGGTGAGTTTAAGAAGGTAGCCCTGTGACTTGGATCGAGCAAACTCTAAGGATGACCTTTCAATAAGGGTTTACATAACTAATCATCAAGGTGGATCCACGGGATGGACAACACGGTCATTCGAACACGCACACTAAGGTGGTCCCAAGGCCATCCTGTACATAACATGCTAGGGTCCATTCATTTGGATGGTTTGGATCTAGCACAAAATGAAGGCGGTCTTAATCGATGGGCAACATACATATCGCACCATAGTGGCCAATGGCTGACGTGGATAGAACACATGCATAACAAGGTGGACCCGTGGTTGGGGATAACCGCACAGAGGAGTGGGGAAGCCATATACATCAATGAGCCCCAACAGTTTGGGATCAACCCGATATTTGTGCTTTCCCATTAATCAAGTGAGATGGCAACCAAATACCATGGTGGGGCCCGCACACCACACGTGTGGAACCCCACCCATGGCTAGGTGACTTATGAACAGGAAGAATGGCAAATAAATATAACAGATGGGTCCTGTAAAGTTTCCAATGGTAGGCATTCAATCACCCTTATTTTCTACGTGTGGCCCACCCAAAATTGGGCCCACACCCCTGCCAAGAAGAACGACAAGGTATACCCAATATTCATCAAGGTAGGACCCAAAGTTGGGCCCCATCACCTTTGGTTAGATGGATGAATAAACATTACAATGGCCCCAAGGAAGATTTCAAAGGGGGGCATTAATGACCACTGTTCCCTACAATGTGGTCCACTTGAGGTTTGTATTTACCTCATTGTGCTGGCCCACGGCCCTAAAATAATATGGAAAAATAGATGGTCGGCATAGATAAAACAGATGCATCGTGGCGGGACCCACATGGTGGGCCACTTGCTGGGCAGCGTGCCAAAGCACGCTGCTTGGAGCGTGGCACCCAAATGGGCCCCAAGAGTTTTGAATTAAACTGATATTTTTGTTTTCCCATATCCATGTGATCTTACGAACAGGTTGAATGACAAATAAACATCACTGTAGGGCCTAGGAAGGTCTCAACGGTGGAAATCATTATTCCCACTGTTTCCTGTGGCATGGTCCACTTGACATTTGGATATGCTTAGATTTTGGGCTCAGCCACTAAAATGAGCTGGAAAAACATATGGACGTAATAGATAAGGCACATACATTCTAAGTGGGTCCCATGAGTGGGCCACCGGCTTGGCAGACCCCCTTATTTATTTATTTATTTATTTATTAAGTGGGGCCCACAGAAGCTTTCGATCAAGCTGATATTTTTGTTTTCCCTTCCTGCACACGTGTGTGAGCTTATGACCAGGTTGGATCTCAAATAAACATCATGGTGGGCCGTAGGAAGGTCTCAACGGTCTGTCACTGTCCCCACTGTTTTCTCTCAAGTGGGGTCCAGTGGAGATTTGGATTTGTCTCATTCTTCAGACCATGCCCTAAAACGATCTCCTCAAATGGATGGACGGTGTGGATATAGCACCTGCATCATGGTGAGACCCATAGAGTGGGCCACCAGCTGGGCAGCGAGCCCAGCGTCCGTGGACGCTGGTACTCCCAGCATCAGTGACACCGTTCCTTCTTCTTTTCTTTCTTTCTCTTTTTTTTCATGGTTTTGATCGAGTGGGGCCCACATAAGGGTGATCCACTCCGTTAATCAGGTTCCCCAACTCGTGGAGGATCCAATGAGCCCAATATTTGGTAGGTGAATTGGTCTACAAACATTAAAGTGGTCCGAGGAAGTTTCGACAGTGGGCATCCTTACCTCCACTGTTTCATGTGGTGCGGTCCGCTTAAGATTTGGATCGGGTTCATATTTGGGCCCTGGCCCTAGAACGACTTGGGAAAACAGATGAACGGTGTGGATTACACACAAACATCAAGGTGGGTCCCACGAGTGGGGGCCCATTCAAACCGTCCAGGTGGCGCTGGACTGTTCCAGCGTCTCTGACGCTGTGAACGTCCAGCGTCTGACGTTCCCCTTTTTCTTTCTTTCTTTTTTTTTCTTCTTTGTTCATATCAAGTGGGGCCCACATGGGTATGATCCACGCCCTTCATCAGATTCCTCAGCTCATGAGGAACGCATAGAGCCCTATATTGGGCATCTTACGAAGCCTAGAAACATCAAGGTGGCCTAAGGAAGTTTTAAACAGTAGGCATCATTACCTACACTGTTTTCTATGGTGTGGTCCACCTGATATCTGAATCTGCTTCATTGTTTTCGGTGGTTAATCCTAAAATGGGCTGTAGAAACGGACGGACGGTGTGGATTGAATACATGCATCAAAGGGGGTCCCACGAGTGGGCCCCAATGTCAACGCCCAAAAGGGGCCAGGCGCTACTGGGCAGCAGCGTCCTCTGGACGCTGACTGTCCAGCGGCTGGGCTTCGTCTCCCTTTTCTTTTCTTTTCTTTTTTATTATTATTATTATAGGTATGTGGGGCCCATTCATAGACGATCCAGCCCATCCATCTCATTGCCCATCACAAGGTAGGCCCAAGGAAAGAATGAAAGGTATCGAGAAAAAAAGGGAGAAGTCTGCACTCACAATGATGGTTGGACGGTTGGATTGCCGATCGGACGGTCCGGATGATGATCGGGGTCCTCCAAGCTTGATCTCCTCCTTCAATCTCTCTAACTCTCTCTTTCTCTCTCTTGATCTCCCTCTAAATCTCTCTACTTCTCTCTCTCTCTAAATCTCTCTACTTCTCTCTCTCTCTCTCTCTCTCTCTCTCTCAAATCTCTTTCTCTCTCCTTTCTCTTTAGAAATCCTATGGACGAGTGCTGCTTGGGGTTTTTCTAGAAGAGAATGGCTAGCATGGGAGGGGATACATGAGGTAATGATGATAATGATGGGAGAGGGCATGTGAGGTATGGGTTGCATGATTAGAGTTGACTTTGGAGGTGGGAGAGTGATGGGGTGGGTATGGTGATTAATTTGATTGATTTGACATATTCTTGGGATTTGTGCAAGTGGGGCCCATGCCACAAGAGCGTTACGTGGCCCACCTCGGATTACGCAAAAGTACGCATCTTTCACACCGGGTATCGCAATGGGGCGTGCCGCGCGGCGTTGGAATCAGCAGCGCCTACGCGGTCCCCGGGGTATACGTCTTGGGTCGTTGCGGTACTAAATTAGGATCGCGATCAAGGCTCGCTAATCTGGTCCATCCGGGACGTACCGGTACCGAAAACTAAACGTACGTAGGGCAATTCAGGGTACGGGTCTTACAGTCTCTCTCTGAATGAGAAGACGGACAGGGTATTTATACCCGAAAATCCCGCAAAACAACCAATGAGGACGTGTCACGTGTAGCGTGCCTATAAATGACTAAAAGTAGGTCGAGCGCACCCTGAAATAGGCTGAAAAATAAGTCTTGCACACCCTGAGTTCTGGACTGGGTTTACAGATGCACCGGACGCAACGCACCCTGTAAAGAACTTCTCTCTGACTGATTTAGTTTGTGGGTGCGTTTGGACTGGCGCACCCTGTAATTCAATACATTTCGTCAGTTGATTTTAGGGGTGCGTCAAGCACATCGCACCCTGAAAATATCTGCTGAACTTAGTTATATTTGAGATGCGTCAGGGCTTAAATCAAGGGGTGCGTTGGCATACTGTTCATTTGTTTTTGTTTCTTCAGGGCTCGAAAAGTGAGTTTGTGAGGCCCGCTTGGTAATCAATTTCGATGCACTGGACATCTTTCTTCGTGCTGAAGGTTGTGGCCCAATTTGGAAGGGTTCTGATCATGATGAGTCGTGGGGCTCACCCAGTAAAATGGCTAAGTATGGGTACTTAGCTTGGAAGTTTGCGGTCCGTTTATCCCTGTTGAAGGGTGCGCTGTATACCCAGCCCATAGTGCCTTTATTTGTTTCACAATGTCAACATTTGGGACCCCAACACCTATGACCACCCAAAAGGGGAATGAGATTAGTGTGAAAGTCATCGATAGAGTGGTAAGGAAAAACTCTTGTCATAGGCTTGTTGTTGATGAATTTGTACACTTTTTAGACTTATAGTCCAATTGATCCATGGAAAGAAGGGTAATCCTAAAAAATGATGAGTAGAAAATTTACTAAGCACACTAGACCATAATTGTTTGAATTGCTCTATTTGTCAATTAATTAATTGGAACTCGGTTTGAACATTCACAAAGTAATTAGAAGATAGGTGTTTCATTATTATGCTACTAAGTGTCTTTGAATTTCACTCTCACATGACTTAGGGTTTAAAAAGTTAGTTTTCTGATAAAGGTTTGAGATTAGATAGTTGAATTATTTTTCGCATGTTTTGCTCGAGACTAACAAAATGCTGGTTGGCCGGGGGTGTGTTAAGCCTTGAATAGTGCATATTTATCCCCAATTTCATGCTTTAATTACATAAAGCAATACACTCAAAGACTGACTTCAATATGTTTTTATGATTACACGAGCAAAGGAGAGATATGAATGAAATGAGCTCAATAGGGAACAAATGGACAACTTGATCCAGTCGTTCATCAGGACCAGTCAGCAAAGAGTTTCATCTTTCCAACCCAACACATGTGGCAGACTCATCAACTGTTCACTAACCAGCTACACCTCACTCATGCAAAGGTTGGTGCATCAATAGCTTGAAAACGTCCACAAATTCATCTCTAACCGTTGTTAAATAATTAAGGCAGACCTCACTTCATGCTATTAATCAGTAACATGAGGATAGTATCAACCATCCACACGTGCAGCAAGTAGGAAGCTAGAGGATATCTCCAACGTCCAATAGCAAAGGACACATAACGGTCATCCAAACTCCCCATGTGAGCAGTACATTCTCCATCTATCATTCATATCCATCACCAGCAAGTGGACCCCACACGTACTTCCATCAAGAAAGAATAAAAAAAAGAGGAAACAAAAACAGCACTGCCGGTTTGGAAAGAACAAAAATTAGAAACAAGAAGGTTGCCATTTTGAAATTTCAAACTAGAAATTAGAAATAGAATGCAATCCCCTTTTTGAATTTTCAAGCCAATTCGTGGGGCCCATCTTAATGATGTTTCGAAATCCAGTCCGTTCATGTCGAAAAGAAGCTCGATGCGAAAAAAAAAATTCAAGAAGTTTCACGTACATAAATTCGAGCTATGGATTGAATGTGGCATCCGAAACAATATGAACTATCCAGAAGTTTTCTAATTTTCACTGACTTAACTTAGAAATAGTCCAGGTGGCCCACTACTAATGACATGAAGAATCTAAGCCATCCATCTTGTCGAGCACATCTATATTTGTAAAATCACAAAGTGTCATATCAATCGGATGTGTGGATTGATCGTACCAGTTAAAGGAAGAATTAAGGAATGAAACAATATGAGAGATAAATACTTGATCCGTCTGTATGAATAAAAGATCGAGGCAGATGGTTAGTAGGATGTGGCCAGAGAGTTTAATCTCCTAAGTTAGGACTTAGTTGATCAAAATCCAATAGCAACATAAGGTTGTGAACATTTAATTTATTCCTATGATATTGTAATGAAAGCGCTGAACAGTAGCAATATATGCTAAGACTAGAATAAACTAAGTTATGCTAAGCTAAAAGTTAGGAAAAGATCATAGATTGTGTTTGGCGTGGGCCTCGAGCTCTTCATCGCGTGTTCCTTTTATGGGTTGTCAAGGCAGTAAAACCCTCGTTGAGTTTCCTTGTTGGTTCAGGATCCTACGTACACATCTATAGCTTTTGATATAATCTTCTAATAGGGAGAATCCATAAACCTAATACTGTTGGTTTTCAGATATTTACTTTTACATAGATGCTCTCATATTGGGGATTTTCGGAACACTACTTCATCTGAATTTAGGTTCAATTAAGGTTATTTTCACATTTCTTCTACCGTGTCCCTTCTGGTCATAGAACTAGTGGAACCGGATCCACTTGATCCTAATCTCTCATTCTTTTTATTTCAATTCGTCTTAATTTGAGTTCGATCTATTGATGCATATCTGCTCAAATATTGGTCCGATCTTTGGATATTCATAATTTTCATATTCACTGCGAGAACTTCGAACATCTTTGGGAAGATCTCTCATTTTGGAAAGGATTAATTGTGAGAGACAGCCTTACCGAGTATATCATCTCTAGATATGTGATAGGATCTTTGCTTCGATAGGTACTTTTAAAGACGTGTTGGGTACGCTACCTTGTTCAAATAGAACACAAATTCAATAGTGTGTCATTCAACTTTTTGCCAAAAGAAGGCCGATGAAAAATATCTTCAGACACGAGTACAATTCTGTCAGCATTAAACCCATAGTATCGACATAAGGTGACCTCCTATTGGTCTACATCAGCGAGTCGAAAATGGATGTAAACACTTTCTAGTTAGGTTGGTTTATACGATTTTGCGTAAGATGTTTCTAATTTTAATTTTTATGCTATATAAAGGGTGTAATGCTGGATTAGGGTAATTGCCAAAGGAGCTGAGAACACAAGCAGTCATAAATGTGTTCAAGGTATTGATAGAGTTCTAAGGTGAGAAAAAAAAAAAAAGCTTGTGGTTGCTTGGGTTTTTCTAATGAGGCTTAGATTCGGGTTAGATTTACCGTATCTCATAGTATCTTATTTATAATAATTTGCTTTGCCTTGGATTTTTCCATGAAAGAAATTTTTTATATAAATTTAGATTACCTTTTCATGTGTATTGAATTTGCTCAACTGCGTGGCACTTTGAATTTTCCACTTTTGAATCTCGGCGGATTTCCCAACAATATGCATATCCTCGCAAGGAGAATGTCAAAATTCCCTAATTCCTCGCCTCTTAATAATGCTTTTCTTTACCTTTGGTTTCATGTATCTCTCCATCGCTTGAGTGATCAAAGCTACACGGAAATGAAATGGTAGGGACGAGGAAGAATGGGAAATAGTAGAGCCGCATCTCTACAGTACACGTGGCAGCGTGATGTTTCAATCAGCTCCATCCACATGGTAAAACACATCATGGATGGCCCATGCATACTTTGAAGTCAAACCTATCAAAGAATTGCTCTCGCTACTTTTTTTTGCTATCCGCATTTAACGTGTACCGTACATCTAGTGAAAATGCGGATGCGTGTGGTTGCAGAGGGACTGAAAAATGAAAATGCAGTGAGTCCGTGAGATCAGAGCTCTCCATATATGTTAATCGGAGTAGCACTCCTTCCTACTCCAACCGTGCATTCATGGCCTTCATAAATGCATTTCCTGTTGTGGGTTGCGTGCTCTTAAATAGACCGAAGCTGTGTGTTGCTCCTTACATCTCCTTTCCCTCCCTTCCTCCTTGTTGTAGCTGTTGTTGTGTTTGTTTTTTAGTTCTTCTCCTTCTTTTCTTTGATTGGTCTGAAGATGGCAAAGCTCTTCCTCAAGATCTTCTTCGTTCTCAACATACTGACATTGTCTCAAGGTTTCTTCTTGTTCTTTTGATTTGATATGTATATTTTTCTTTTTTTCCGTTTGGGTACATGGGTTATTGGTTTTGTTGTTGTTGTTGTTGTTGTTGTTTTCTTTCTTTCATGGGTTGTTGATGTTGTGCATGGGCCATGGGTTCATGAGTTCTACATTCATTGCTAGCATTTGAAATGTACTGTTACTTTCTGTCTTAGCTCTCTTTTTCATTTTCATTGCAAGAACTGATTTCATGTCTTCTTTCTTCGTGGTTTATCACTCTTGGTTTTTTACTTTGGTACATAGGTTTCACCAGCTCTACATGGATTTTTTTTCTCAATGCAGTTTCAGCTGCTTCTTCTTCTTCTTCTTCTTCTTCTTCTTCTTCTTCTTCTCTCTCTCTCTCTCTCTCTCTCTCTCTCTCTCTCAGAAACTGATTTCATGATTTTTATGTTGCTTTTGCGTTTTTGCTTGTATGGAAATGTGGGTATGTGATTTTAGTTCTATTCATTTCTCAACGTGACAATTGATAACAAAAAGAAAAGAAAATGGTATTTACACCCAATGTTTTACTCTTTATCATACACCCTGTCATAACTTTTGCTAGTTGAGTACTCTATTTCCGTACACTTCCAACTCCCAAAAAAAGTAGAAAGAAGACATGTATCTTAAAAATGTGGGGCGTAAATGTCATTTCTAAAGGAAATTTACTCCCTTCTTCCATCCATTTGCAGGTCTTCTCTTCTTTTCTTTTCGTTTTTTTCCTTCTTGCCTCTAGATTTCAATTCCCAACGAGGAAAAAAAAAAAGAGAAAGGAAAACGTAAATAATAGTTTGCTAACAGGAGTGCATTTTTCTCTCTCACCTCTAGCAAGTAACCAAGTGTAACACACATGCCAGATCCACGCCTCTAATCAGGTGGGCCCCACCTTTTGAGATGCATTATCTGAAACTCAGTCTAATATGATCATGAGTTCAGCTATAAATGTTTCAAAAAAAAAAAATGGAGGGTTGAGAGAACTGACCAACGGCCTAGATTCAACACCTCAAGCGCTGCGCACGCAATGATAAGATCAACTTGATTTTTTATATTACTCGTTTAGACTGTAGAGCCAACATGATGAGCGGGTCAGATCTCATACACGTTTGAGAGACGCGCACAGGTGTGCAATAAAGCTTATGTACACACCACACATGTGCCTGCATGGTACGATCGTTTTACCAAAAGTATATCTGGCCCACCCTGCATGTGGACCCCAATATTGGAAACAGCCGGATGGATTAGAAAACTTCAGCCAACTTCAGCCATACGTTTGTTTTGCTAACTGTGGCCCACCTAATCAATGGATCAACTTGATTCTTGGCCTAGGGCATCAACATTGTGGTGCATTTTTGACAGGTGTATTGGATCACGGACCTATCTTGCAACGATCACACATGTTCATGAGTTTTATTGCACACGTGTGTTAGCCTAGCAAAGCTCTTCCAACATAGTAGCAGCCAAAATCTTGAAATAGGTCTACTCGAGTGCAGTAAAATCATGTGGTTCTTATTAGTGGGACCCAAAAAAAATCACGGATTTGATACTTTTACATTTCATTTTCTCCCTCATTTTGGTAGGTATGACTTAAGGGTGCTTCTGCCTTCCTTTGAAAAACTGCTCAAAAGTCATATGCATTCGTTCGTAGGTATAGCGACTCAAATGTGGGTTCTTAAAGCTTTAATATATAATACCGGTATTAAACATTTAGTTGTACCGCTAAAAGCGGTGCACGAGGTTTAGGAAGGCAAATAACGGTTATTAAACCTTTAGTACCGTATGAGCGGTTCACGTGTGGTGATTTGGCCCTTTAATCCATTTGAACAACTATAAATTGTGCTAACCTCAAAAATCACGATGTTGGATGATCCAACCAGTAGGACCCATGTGAAGGTTGGATCAGCCTGATTTTGGAGCGTCCAGGTTTTACGATAGAGCGATTTTGATGAATGGTTTGGATAGCCAGCTACTTGGAGTTATTTCGTACTCTGGCTGCTTATAACACTTGATATCTAGGCACTCAAAATTGTATACGTTCCGCTTAAATTGTGGAACTCAATGTCACTAATTAATCACCAAATCATATCGATTAAATGATCTCAATCTCTAATTTTTGGACCCTTGTTTGTGAAATAAGACCATAGGATATATTTCATTTTTAACTATCCAATAATAGTTCACTAATCCAATTGTCGGATAATCAAGTAATTGTATTAATGATACATCTAAACTGAGACTCGTGATTTGGATGCTTAATTTCAATTTCTTGTATTCTACGTATACAATATTTTAAGAAGTTTTCCAAGGGCCTTTCATCTTTCTTTGCTTATGGGTAGATAAATAAAAAGAGCTTACCATAATGCTATTTGTGGGCTTGATGTGTACATGACATCCAACCCGTCCATCATGTATGAGCCCTTTCATATTCTCCCGTAGCCCAAAAATCTAGATGATCTAAAATTCAAGTGGAGCACACCTCTAAAATCATGCCTAAATCGTCTAAAATCATGTAGAGTGGCCCACATGAGGTTTGGAATGATTTGATTTTTGGAATGTCCATCCATCATGGTGTTTCACATCTTTGAAAGATTTGATGGCATACACAGAAAATGTTGGATGCACTTAGTCTGGAAAGATTTGATGGCAACCATCTCCATCATAACTATCTCCTAAGTGTGACACACTGTATTTCGCATTGGCTTGATTTTTCGGACCCACATACCGCATTGTATTATAAGCTTATTTTGTAAAAAAATTAAAGGATCCAGCACATTCTTTTTAATTACTCATTGAAGTAAGAAACTCACCAAGTGGGCTTGTTAGATATGAAATTTCCTGAAACCCTTGTACAATAGGCTTATTTTACAAACAATGAAGACTATAAGAGTAGCATTGAAGTCATCTAGAAGGATCAACCAACCATGAAAGAGGAACACCCAAATAGTCGCACCAATCCAACTATCATGTGGGCCACTACCTGAATTAAGAGGTTCTTGTTTGGCAGTGTGTTATTATCTATGGTGTGGTCCATATGATGGATAGGTTGGTTGCAATATAAACACCCCTGTGGGCCCACGTGCACCATAATAAGTCTATGGTGAGTTGCGTAAATGATCATCTAAAGAGGTTGGCAGACGTATTACAGGAAATTAGCAAGAGAAGAAAGATAATTTTCTTCACGTAAACGTAATAGTGCTGAAATAGCAAGAGAAGAAAGATAATTTTCTTCACGTAAACGTAATAGTGCTGAAAAAATAAATTCTATCAAATTTATAATAGTGATGTAGACATAACAATCTTTCATTTTACTATTTAGTAGACTACCCATCCAAACGATCAAGGCCATACTCCTAAATTAGCTTTGCACCATTAGAAAAATGGTGGGGACTCATACCTCACATGTAGCACTGACGTACAGCCATCAAGGCCATCCAACCTGTGGGTCCATCGTGGATGGAGGCCATCTCTAAACTTACACCGATCGAGCATTCCTAACCATCCAATCAATGGCTATGATCACATATTCCAGGGCAAAAGTAACATAGGAGTCTAACCTGTGCTTGAAATCTGAGCTTTCTATAATATGGGGATAACTGATCACATATTCTGTGGACCATCAATCCACATCACTTATCAGGTCGGTCGCATTGTACAAAAAAGCTAGTAGTCTAGAACAATTATTTCTAGCCATCCAATTTTTGTTACAGTACTGCTGCTCACCATCAATGATGTAAATCTGCATATGTGACATGCTGGCATGTTAGTATACAAAATCTAGAAATGGGTGGTGCTGATTTCTTGTACCCTCTCATAAGAATATATTTATATATATTTATAATCGTGATAAAATGCAGGTGGGGCCCCTAATTTCAACTACCCATTTCTGAAAAAGGCAAGCTCTTTCATAGGAGTTGGTGGATATGACTACATAATAGTAGGAGGTGGAACAGCTGGGTGTCCTTTGGCTGCTACACTCTCACAGCATTTCAATGTATTATTGCTAGAGAGGGGGGGATCTCCTTATGGCAATGTAAATATATCCCACATGCAAAACTTCCACATCTCTTTGGCCGATGTTGCTCCTAACTCACCCAACCAAGCCTTCATTTCCACTGATGGCGTCATTAATGCAAGGGCCAGGGTCTTGGGTGGTGGCACCTGTTTAAATGCTGGTTTCTATACTAGGGCTAGCCCAAGGTATGTTCCTCTTTTCTATTCTTTATATATATATATATATATATATATATGTGTGTGTGTGTGTGTGTGTGTGTGTGTGTGTGTGCACGCGCGCGCGCGTGTGAGCGTGCGAAAAGGTACTATGAGGTTAATATGATGAGAGCTTCCGATGAGGTCTAGCACTTGATGGGGCCCATCTAAGTTCTAGAATAGCCTGAAATTTGGTGTGACCCCTCATCCAAGTGGAACACAAATAATAGATGGGCTGGATGTCTGAACCACATCCTAAGTGGGTTCTACAAACAATTAGTAAGGTTTCAATGGGCGGGCATCCACTCTCAACTGTTGATTGTGGTGTGGCCCACCTAAGTCATTGATTGCCCTGATGTTTAGACCCATGGTCTAACTTGGAATGGTGCATTTAACTGATGGTGTGGATTTCTAACAAACATCACAATGAGGCCCACAGAGCTTGACCTCGTGAGAAGCTCCCATGATGTCATCTCATAGTACCTTCTCCATTTATATTTCAGTCGTCCAACTAGCTCATAAGTTTCATAGGGTGATTTGCTCAATCATGAAGAACGCTTGCTGCAAAAATCAGACCGATCCATCCATCAGGTGGGCCACATGTGTACATTTGACTAGATGGGTGGTCGTCCATTAATTATTTTATATTGTGTGACCCACAAAGTGAGTGGATCTGTGGTGTTGTTCATAGTGGGCCCTACCATGTAGGCTATTATGTGAGAGTTGGAGGATCAGTCAACGCTAATGATGGTGTTAATTGTTAAATCCTGGTTTGATTATTCAAGATAGTCTCTTGAGTAGGCAACTGACGGTTCCAGATGATTTAATGCACAATAACGCAAAGAAAAATAATGAAAAAGACAGGCGCTTGAGCGTCTTTATCTTGGGATAGGAGCTTCCTCAGTTGTTGACTTGTCGTTGGTGATTAGGACTCTCTAAATCTTCTTCTTTAATAGACAGTAGTACATCTATTTAAAGTAGGTTTGCAATGCGACGTGAGATATCACGTGGTCCCCAAGTGGGTAACCATAACTCCTTATATCAATTATGTAGAGCCCACCGTTTTGTGCGTTAGACATCCACATCCACTCCGTCGATGGGATGCATATTCCTGCGTTCACGGGTACATCTGAAAACGAGCCCTGATCTAAATTCAGGTGGGCCACATTGTTGGAAACAATGTAAAATCATGCCTAGCTAAACCCTCTTAAATTCATGCGGTATGAATTGTTCTAGTCTTGGATCAGTCTATTTCTAGGCATGCCAAGTCATCCTGGCGAGGCACTCCTGATGAATGGGTTGGATACAAGATACACACCATGGTGGGCTCCACACACAAACCTCGTCGTTCCATGTGGTGGGTCCCACCTGAGTTGTGAATCTCGATAGCTTTTCCTTTCATTTCCTGGTTCTAAACCATTGCCTTGAGATCCACCGATCGGATGGTTAGGATTATCCGGCCCATGTGTGTTTTGAACCATTTTCCATCTACATTAGGAATAACAATATGGACGACCCCGATTATTGCATCACCCCGCCACGTGTAATATCGAGAGATATATCTTGCTTGTCCCAGTTCTTCCTTATCCACCGTACAGTCTCCAAGGTCTACTACGTAGAAGATAAAATTTTATGCTACTTGTACGGTCTCATCCATACATTAATATTGTATATCGGACCGCTGGTCATTTTCTTTAAACCGTCCATTTCTCTCAAAGGCACATACCCTATTCAACGACTTGACTGGCCTGATTTATGAGCCGGGGCATGTTGTTCACCTTGAGGACCCACCCCATGAATGGCCTGGATCCCGCACATGTTCCAAATGTTAGCACGCGTGATGTATGGGAGGCCCCTTTCCATATCACTAGGAATCCGAACACCATGTTCTTTGGGTGCCACTCCCACGTGCATGGCACTTGCCAAACCTTTTTAAACGGTGGTTAAGAGGTGTGAGTGGGCCCAATCACGGCGACGAGTCATATATTATATAGCCGGGTTCTCATCATGGTCCCACTCTCTTTAAAACCTGGATGGCGGTCATGTTCTCTGCTGGACGCGCGACTGACCAATAAATGAGAGTGCGTAGTCAATTTTCCATTGGACCACGTGCGCCCACGTGCAGCCTCCTGCTACATGCTTTTGAATACATACATATCAGGGGGGCGCGGCATATCCTGCGCAAGGAATCTGGGTGGGGCCCACCGTGAGGTTTGTGAGAAATCTACGCCGTCCAACCGTTTTGTGAGATCAATTTAGGCGTTGCGACTAAGACTTAAGTGGGCCGAAAACATGACGATTGAACTTCCACAGTTGAAATATTCGTGGGGCCACAGAAGTTTCGAATCAGGATAATAGTTGTGTTTTCCGTTCATCTTAGTAGAAATGACATTATGAACGGTATGGATGGCATATAAACATCGCTGTGGACCCATAGAGGTTTCAACGGTAAGAATTTCCCTACACACCTTTTGCTTTAGTGCGGCCCACTTGACTTTTGGATCCCGTTCATTTTTGGTCTCAACGCCTAAAATGATCTCACAAAACGGTTGGACGGCGTAGATTTTTCACAAACATCACGGTGGGCCCAACCTAGATTCCGAGCAGGAGATGCCTTGTGAAAGGCTTTCGCAGGCAATCCGCGCCCCATATCAGATCGAACATAACACGTGTGTAAGACATCTGAGCCATGCATCTGGTTGGCCGCACCATGAACATTATCTGTGGCCGATATGAGTTCCACTCATTAGGTGGTTAGGGTGCCAATGGTCCAAATTCAATGCACGTGCATGGTAGTGGCTGATCAGTTCGCCAGACTGTTTTTGCTACCTTATGCATCAGACCTGCCAAGTTGGTACGTGTGTGTAGGGAGCGGATTAGGTACTTCCCGAACCTGTCATGCCTCAGGACAAGCTAGTACGTGGCTAATGGGCATTGGTGGAGAGGAGGCGTGACATGACTGTGTCAAGCTTGCTGACGTGGCAGGTCACCTCTGATAATGTGACCTGCACCAATACAAATGTGACACGTCGGTGCTACGTAAGGGCCTGTCCTGAGCTCGGGACAGGCTCGGGTTGTACCTAATCTGCTCCCGTGTGTGTATACTTTGCATGTACCCTTTTTTCCGCTAGCGTGTCCTTTGTTTAGGAAATCGGACCGGTGCGAAAGGTGGGTCTAACCATAAAAATCAACTAGGGGGAAAATATCATAATCTCTTCATCAGATGGCCCACATCAGTGCATTTAGTCAAACCACCGGTTGCCATTGTTTTCCCTGGTGTAAGCCAACTTGATGAATAAATTATCCTCATTTTCGCCCTGGAAATTGCATAAAGGACCCTCTAATGCATCTATTTTTTTTTTGTTAGTCATGCAATGCACCGACCCCACACCCACACGGTTAATCACGTGATGTACTCACCCCTACAATTAGTATGTCTCATTAAGCATTTGAACCCGAGACTTGCTATTGAAATACCAAACCGTCTTCCTCTGATCCATCTCAACATGGATAACAAACGGTGGTACAGTAGGGTCCACCATGTCCGCCTTGTTGTGTTGGGGAGCGGATTAGGTGTGGCCCTGTGTGACCCACCTTGATGTATGCAGTGTATATCCACATCCACACCAGCCGTCCATTTTGCCCACTCATTTTAGGTCATCAGCACAAAATTGAAGCATATCCAACTATCATGTGGATCATACCATAAAAAAACATTGGTGATGGAATGCCCACCATTAAAAACTTACTAAGTCCCAGCTAATGTTTATTTGTCACGCAATCTGTTGATAAGGTCACACAAACTTGGATGAAGGGAAAAAAAAAAACAAATATGAGCTTGATCCAAAGCTTGTGTCCCACGAGAGAAGTTTTTAATGGTAGAAGCAACACTGTTTCTTACGGTGTGGGGGACCTGTGATTTGGATCTGCTTCAGGGCCGCATGGCATTGGATAAGGCTTGGTAATGCACCTAATTCGCTCCCCTTGTGTCCAAGTAGACTGGCCCACCTTACAACGTGGTCTAACCACATCCTACCGTACAATATGGTCTCATAATCCCTTGTCAAAATAATATATTGTTCCATGCACGATGTATACACATGTGGACGTTTTAACGTTTGGGTTGTCGTTGGCTTACAGTTACGTCCAGAAGGCGGGTTGGGATGGCGGGTTGGTGAACGAGTCATACCCATGGGTTGAGAAGCAGATCGTTCAATGGCCTGCTCTTGTGCCATGGCAACAGGCTTTCAAGGATGGCCTCCTCGAAGCTGGGATCTCACCCTACAACGGATACACGTACGACCACTTGTATGGTACAAAGATTGGCGGCACCATATTCGACAAGGACGGCTTCCGGCACACGGCTGCCGATCTCTTGGCCTCAGCAAACCCCAACAATCTTAAGGTCTTAATTCACGCCAGTGTGCAGAAGATCGTCTTCGACCGGAGAGGTAAAATCCCCACATAGTTTGGACCTGTTTAACCAACAGCCAATTTTGATCAGATGGTCCACTGTATCATGTGGTGGGCCACATACAGCTCCAACCAATAGAATGGTTAGGTCAGATGGTGGGCTTTGTTGTGGATTAGCCTGTTAATTAAGATTATAAAATATAAATATGAAAAACTGGACTGTGATACTCTTGGCAGAGTGTCATGGATGAAGCGCTGGCACCTAGAAATTGCACGCATGGGCTTATAACTTAATAGCTGTCCGAACTATTGTTACTAGTTTAAGTAAATCGTGATTACAAAACTACGCTTATTTTGATCATCTAGCTATTAGATTTGTGGACATTCATTAGATGGTTCAAAAAGAAAAAATATCTAAAGGTCATATTTCCTCTAACTAGTGCTCGTGAGTTAGAGCTTAAGAATGTTCAACCAATTTAGTTTTGAGACTATGACCTAGGATGAGTGGTTTCCACAATTTACCCATGTGTACAATTTATGAATGTATCATATGAGCGTAGAATGGCAATCGCACCCGTCATTCTTTTTGGAACCCAATGTTAGCATTTTCTTTCTTTACACACACCCACACATCATGGGCACTCGATTCCTATTATCTCATCATTGAAATAGAGTAGCCTACCTGCTATGCCATAGAGCCAGACCCAATTATTGGCATCTAGGGCCTGTTTGGTTGGATGTGTTTCTTGGGAATTGTAGTGCATTTTACCCTTTATATCATTAATTACTTACCATAGTAATTTGTGAGGGGACGAGGGGTTGTATGACAATGACAGCAGCAACTTTTAGGTACAAGATAATAGACAGGATCTGTGGGCCCCACTATGATGTATATGTTTTACTCATACCTCCATTCATTTGGCCATATCATTCTAGGATATGCTTCAAAAAATGAGGTAGATCAAAAAGTCAAGTGGACTACACTACAGGAAGAACATTTAAATGATTAACGCTCAATCTCCTTTATTTTTTTAATCCACTTGAACTTTGAATCTGCCTTTTTGTTTTTTGCTCATTCCTTAAAATGATTTGATGCCCGACAGCAAAGATAATAAGAGGGAAAATAAGGTTAGATGGTTTGGTCAAAATTACACTACTAAGATCCGCATCAAAAAGAAAAGAAAAGGAAAAAAAAAAAAAACAATGGTGATGACTTTCAAACAAACACATGATATAGTTGTATGGCAATTAGGACCATCTAGATCACCGAATCACCGACCCAACTATGGACCATCTAGATCATCCAATCATTGACCCAACTATGGTGGTGGCAGAATTAAAAAATAAAATAGAGTTCATTTAGAAGATAATATTAACCACCTGATTTTTCCATTAAAATTTGCACCACTCATTATTTTAACCTCAGCCATCCATTTGATGTACATTAATAGGATGGTTGAGATTTCTTGTAATTTCCCAGACATGCTGCATCAAAATGCGATCCACAATAGGATGGTCAAAGCACCCCATTCGAGGAGGATGAGTCTCCACCATTTTTAAAAGGTGTGAAATGAATACAATAGCCTAGCCTTATCATAAATGGGATCATGTGCTTGAGATTTGTGCCTGAAAATTTTCCTGGATCACAAATTAAGTGGGCCACACTTGCGAGAGAAAAATGGACCTTGAGAAAGAAAACACCAACTGTCTATCTTCACTAGGACCCACCTTGATTATAGGAAAGTGACATGGTAACGTTGATCCCACCTAGTAAATCGCCTAGATCTCTTACACGTGTAACTAGTTACCACGTGCACATACATAATAGAAAATAAAAATTTTCTAGGGTTATTTTAGTCCCAGTTCTTTGTTCAGAGTAAGGGGTCAGATTAGGTGGCCCTGGCCTCACCTAACGTTTTTCTAGCTCAGGTAGGCCATACCACAGGAAATAGTGGTAATTGACCATTAAGAACCTGTGGGCCACAAAAGTTTTGGATCAAGCTTATATTTCTTTTTTCCCATTCTTCCAATTTTGTGTTACTTTATCAATACGTTAGATGAAAAATAAACATTACAGGGCCCTAGAAAGTTTTTAATAGTGAGCATATAATTATCACTATTTCTTATAGTGGTGGGCCTAGAAAGCTTTTAATAGTTAGTGTGAGCATATAATTACCACCTATTTCTTATAGCATGGTCTACTTGAAATTTGGATCTGCTTGATTTTTTTTAAGCTCATGCACTAAAATGATATAAAAAAACCAATTGATGGTTTGAATATACAATACATACATCAAGGTGGGCTCCATGGTCAGGGCCGCACTATGTTGGGTGAGGTGGGGACCACCTATTAGGCTCCCTAGAGGGAGAGTGGTCATTATCCCATAAACAACTGGAATATTTTAGTCATAGCTTACCAGGATATGATAATTCATTTGAAAATTTAATGATAGTTTGAACTGGAATTAACGGTTACATGTATAATCAAACAACAGCCGTTAGATCTTCATCTGGTCAAGATTGGATGGTGGGGCCCATCACCTTCTAAGGACCAAATGTACTGTGCTAACATTTGCACTGTTGATGCAGGGAAGAAGCCGAAGGCGATCGGAGTAATTTTCAAGGACGAGTACGGGAAGCTTCACCAAGCATGCATCTCAAGGCGGGCGAAGAGCGAGGTGATACTAACTTCCGGAGCGATAGGGAGCACACACCTGCTGATGCTGAGTGGTATTGGGCCTGTATCTGAGCTGAAGAGGATGAACATTGAGGTGGTACTAGCAAATGAGTTCATCGGCAAAGGAATGTCTGACAATCCAATGAACACGATCTTCTTACCCACAAAAGGTCCAGTGGAGCAGTCCCTCATCCAGATTGTCGGGATCACGAAGATGGGGTCGTTCATCGAGGCTAGCAGCGGGTTCGGCCAGTCCTCCGACAGCATTGAAAGAAACCATGGGATCATGTCAGCAGAGGTTTGCTCAGTACCCGCTTTGAATCGAACATGTTCATGCATGCATTTTACGAAGAATGATCCTACTTATGAAACTAGAGACTAGGCGGAAACCATCTCCACCTTCCAATCATTCACCTGCATATTCGAAATGGGCCATTAAATTGATGGGGTAGCCCGAAATTGAACCAAAATGAATCTTCCTATTTAAGACTATAAGTGGGATGGGTTGGTCCATCTAACTTTCATGCCTGGCCCACATGTTCCTTGTAAGGCAGCTTGATGCAGGGAACGAAACAAAAATATATCTAAAAAATGAGAAATAAAGGTGATACTATTAATGAAGGTGTTGCTTAACATTGTAAGTAGAAGAAACCCTAAACCCTAATTTGATTGGAAATAGTGCTCTTAGAATCAAGGGATGTATTTAAGGAATGTAAAAGAATCAGGCTTGGGCTGGACACACGCATGTTTAGTTTGGCCCATCATGGGTGAACTTGGGTTTTCATTAGTAAGCGGGCTGGGCTTGTGCAGACCTCAGGCCGGCCCCAGGACATCCCATTGAAAAGCTTATTCCCATCAGTTTTACTAGTAGCCTGTTTATCAGTTTATTAGGATCATCAAACTGGTGCAATCTTTGTGCTATGGCCCACTCAAGAGATGGGCCCAATAGATGTAAGTTTCAGTGAATGATTTCAGTGCATGGCCCATTTTTAATGGATTGGTACTTTTGATCACCAGATTGGGCAATTATCGACCATCCCACCAAAGCAGAGGACCCTCGAAGCAGCCCGGGCCTACATGCAAAACAAGCAGGACCTACCACGTGAGGTGTTCATGGGCGGGTTCATACTGGAAAAGCTCGCAGGACCGCTGTCGACGGGCCACATTAGCCTGATCACCAATAACATCGATGACAACCCCTCGATCACCTTCAACTACTTCAGCCATCCAGAGGATCTACGACGGTGCGTCAACGGCATACGGACAGTCGAGAAGATCGTACGGTCCAAACGCTTCAGGGACCTCACCACCGTTGATGAGTACACCACGGAGGTGATCCTGAACATGAGTGTAAAGGCTAACGTGAACCTCATTCCTAAGCACACCAATGACACTGCAACCTTAGAGCAGTTTTGTAAGGACACTGTAATCACCATATGGCATTACCACGGAGGATGCCACGTTGGCAAGGTGGTGGACCCCAATTATAAGGTCATCGGCGTGGATGCGCTCCGGGTCATCGACGGGTCCACGTTCATCGACTCGCCGGGAACGAATCCTCAGGCCACTGTTATGATGCTGGGAAGGTAAGGAATACAACTCTCCATGAGCTCCCACCTAGCTAGTTCCATTGTTCATTGTTTTCTTTTATTTCTTGGCTTGGAAAAATAAGAATTAAATCCTAGCCATGGGCACAAGTGGGCCCAAAGGTAGGGGCCAAGAGGTGAATTTTGATTAGGGGCATTTTAGAAATAACTGGTAGAATTGGGTTGATGGCTGAGAGTCATTTTAAGAGTACTAAGGATATTTGTGAGGTTGGTGGTGATGATTCTAACCATCGATCTAATGGGCCCAAAACTGGATATTGGTTGCCCCAAAAAACCAGATTGAAAAATTAGTTGGACTCTTATCAGATGAACGTGGGCCACTGCCCTTTTTTTTTATTCCTCATTGGGCTATTTCTAGGCCATGGATCAAAAGGAGTTAGAACATTCTGATCTGGATGACTTCCAAGGAATCCCCCATCCATAGTGAGACCCATCAGACCAACGGCTTGGATAACTGAATCAGGGTTGAACATGTGCGGAACACAATATTCCACAAGACACATTACATTCTAACAAAATAGACTCTGTTTTTTTTTCTTGACATGCAGGTATATGGGATTGAAACTGTTAAGAGGGAGATTAGGAAGAGCAGCTGGGGTTTAAAAAGCCCACTGGAAGTAGCATTTGTTGTGCAGTAGAGTGATATATTTTTCCTTTCTTTTTTCTAATTTGTAAGGACTTATCTTGAAGCAGAAAATTGCAAAAACAAAAATAGAAGAAAAAGATAGGTCCCAGCATATTATAGTGAATTATTATTGTTTAATAAATACGTATGTTGTAATGTTAATTGGGCTTATTTTGTTTGATGTCGTTTCTTAATGTCCTTTTATTAGTGGGAATATTTTAGTCTACTCCATTTATGCTTCTCTATGCACAGATCCACGCGCTAATCTTGCATCTTCGCCGGGCTTCGGATCCATTCATTTGGTGGGCCCACCATGCAAGATGAGCTGGTCTGATGTTCAAGCCCTGCATCCCAAGCAGGGGTGAAAACGGGCCAAGCTCTATCGAAGTCCAGCTCGCATTGTTCAACATAGGCCTGAGTTTGGCCCATGCTCAAGACGTGCCAAAATAGTCCAGCCTGAAATGTTTGTGTTAAGCCCGAGCCCAAGTATTTTTTAGATGAGAAAGAGAGACGGAGGGAGGGAGAGGCACTTGCAGCTGAAATAGCCACAAGGCTGTGTGGATTGGTCTGGTTGTTCGGTATTTATAAGGTGAGAATGTCCCTAGATTCGAGGCAGATTATGGCAAAAATCCAATGATTTGGCAAGAGGAGATGGTCGGAGGAGCTTGTAAGATGAGAGAAAAAGAGAGTTGGTTGGGTGTGGATTAGAGGTTTGAAGATGAGGGTGGTATATCATCTCTTTTTAGGTTCACAGCTTAAATATCAGCCACGTTTATGATGTAAGTGGACCATGCAATTGGAAACAATGTACGAGGTAATGATCACCTTCTAAATTGTTTCTTTCGTTGTGGCCCACCTGAACAACGTATGGGCCTGATTTTTGGGCCCCGTGACTAAATTTTGGTGTGCTATCTAATAGTTGGAGCATATTTCATATAATCATCAAGGTGGGTAATGTAAAAATCAAGGTGAATGTCTCTCTCCCAACTATCTCTTTTGGTGTGGCTCACATGAATTGTAGGCCATATTTTTTGGCCCTGGACCTAACATTGGAGTATATATCTAATGGTTGAAGTGGATTTCATATGTGTACTGGGACTTATAAAAAATAAAGGCAGGGCATCCCTTAAAATGTGAAAATCTCCATTTTTAAAACAGTAGGGAAAGGGATGTTACCCTTGATCTTTTATGGACCTACCTTGATTGTATTTGAAATCCACTCTGACCATTAGATGTGTAATCCTACTTTGGGCCAAAAGCCGAAAGATTCGGGTGACGTGTGATTCATGTGGGCTACACCAAAGGAAATAGCTGAACAGAGACATTTGCCCTTGATTTTTACATAGTTCACCATGGTGATTATATGAAATCCACTTGCAACAATTAGATGCCACAAAAAGACTAAAAAAAGCAGCCCTATAAGTGATTCATGTGGGCTATAACAAGAGAGACAGTTTGGGGGTGAACAATGCCCTTTACATTGTTTCCAATGGTGTGGGACTTAAGGGTGGGGCTGATATTTGTCCATGGGCTAAATTAGGGTGACACGCCTAGTGATTGGTGTGGATTTCACATGAACATTACAGTAAGGCTTACCCAAGCTAGTTATCTCCCATCTTCTCTACATTGTAGTTTTTCTTTTTAAATTCATTTACCATTACAATCCTAATGACCCGTGTAGGCCGAGCTGATGGGTTGTTGTTTACGGTCCAAGCTTGCCCTAATTGAGAAGTGGGCTTGAATTTTAAACCCGAGCCTAGCCCTTAGGCCTAATACTCTAGCCCAAGTCTAGCCGAGGCAAGCTAAGCATGAAAGTCTAATAGTCTAGCCCGGCCCATTGACAGTCTTAATGCTACATGTATTTGTTGATTCTGTAGTCATAGGTAACTTTTCTTTCTAAATTATTCATTGTTTTTCTGCGTATTTAAAGTTGAGCATTATGGGTCCCATGTGTTATGTCCACCACATCCAACTTGTCAACTTTCATTAATATTTTATGTGCTTTTTAATTGTGGTCATAATACGTCCTTTTCACATGCAACAAACAAGGACATTCAACCCATTTCCTGTTGAGTGTGGAGACCAGTCACACCAGACCATGGTCGGGTGCCAGGACGGTCTGATGACCGGGAGCCTGAAATTAATACAGTTTTCAGCCATTCACCACTGGACTGTTTTGTGAACCGCCGGGCGCCCGATATTGGTCTGATTTAGGCCGTTGCTTGCTGGACGTATTTTATAATGGCCGGGTGCCCGACCCAGTTATGACCGGGCGCCCGATCGGCCACGGACTTAAAGTGTGGGTTTCCTATTTTGTATTTTAATTGCGGAGCTTACTATATAAAGGGTTGTACACCGGGATTAGGAGAGGGGGATTAGGGCTTCTATACGTCCAAGGTGAGAAAAAGGCGAGAGGATTAGCAAAAGGGTCATCTCTGTGCATGGGAGCATAGGAGAAGGTAAGTGTATTGCTTGTAACTTCGTTCTTCTTCATATTGAAGTATGCACCCGTGGTTTTTTACCCTTGTTGAGGTTTTTCCACGTAAATTTCTATCTTGTGGATTGTTGGTTTGCGTGATTCCTCTTCTAGTTGTTATTTCTTCCTGTTTATCGTTTGTGGGTGAGACCAGAGATTGGATCTCGGTTCACCGGCGTTGTTGGCGTGCTGCGCAACAACTTGTTTCAGAGCTATTGGTTTAGTTCAAGTGGGAGCGATGACTAGGGCTGTACATCGAGCCGAGCCGAGCCGAATCAAGGTGGGCCAAGCTTGGCTTGACTCGTCTGTGCTCTCCTCGAGTTCGAGCTCGAGCTCGAGCTCCCCCTCGAGCTTACCATTGGAGCTTGCCTTGTTTGCTAAAACTTTCGAGGCGAGCTACTGGATCGAGTCGAGGCAAGCTTACCTCAAGTCGAGTTGAGCTTGCTCCCACCTCAATTTATTATATTTTTTACTACAAAATGTTATTGCACTTTTCTGTGGCATATTAGTGCACCTTGTTTGTCAATCACTTACGTCAGTGAGTCTAGTGTCGGTTGAGCCCAATGAAGACGAAGACCGAAGACTCAGATGGCCCTGCTGCATCAAGGAAGAAGAATCAGGTAAAAGTGATGCCTTTGTGCCTTAACCTTGACCAAAACCCAACCCCTTAACCTCTTTGATGACCTTGACCATGTTAGGATACCCCTTGTCATCATAGATTGGCCCTAGGTGTCCCAAAACATCACCTATACCTTGGCCAATGCAAGAGGGTTGGAGAATAGACGGGTCAGCAAACATCAGGCTGAACCCAGTTGTCCGACCGGTCACGACCGGTTAGACAGGCCCAATCCAGAAGACAGCAACATGCTGTTGTATGCAAGCAGGTGGACCGACCGGTCGTGACCGGTCGGCTGGGCTGGTCCGACCAGTCGCGACCGGTCGGACAGCCCCCCAGCAGACAGTGAATTCTCTGTCTTGAAATGGCTTTTGGCCGACCGGTCGGGACCGGTTGGGACAGGTCGGAAGGAGCCGTTTTTGCCCGTTTTATGACCGTTGGAGCTCATTTTTCCTATATAAGGAGCTCGGTTTTTTGGCATGAGAGAGATGGTTTTGAGAGCCTATTCCCCACACCTTTTGTACATCATATGAGGCCTCAAAGAGGAGGGTTTCAAGTCATATCCCTTGTGTTTTAAACACAAGTGTGGGCATTCAAACGCAATCTAGAGATGACTTGATTCCTCTCTCAATTCTAGAGGTGAAACACTATACCACATAGGCATATCTCTTGTTCAAGACCTCTAGAAGACCCTCTAGGTGAATCTCCTAGTTAGAACAAGCTACATATCCCATGTAAGAGATTCAACCATCCTCCTATCACCTTGGGCATCTCAAAGGCATCACATGTAAGGTGTTTGATCGAGTGTAGCTGAGGCATTGGCGACGCAACGGCGACACGATCGAGGGAGCAAGGAAAGCTGATTGAAGCACAGGAGAGCGGAGATCAAGCAACCCGAACCGGTGCTACAAAGGGGCTCAATCCGACAAGTAAGGTTGTCTTGTTAAGAGTCCATCCACTCAATTCCCTGTGGGAGTTGAGTGTAGAGTTTGTTTGACAAACTCGAACTAGGGTCGCTAGCCGATCCTTGGCCCATTAGTTGGGCCTAAAATCTAGGAACGTCAGTCGTTCCTTGGCACGTTAATCAGGCCTAAACAAAGTCTCCAAGGGGGAGCCACCAACACCAGTGCAAACGTGTAGGTTGGGAGGAACCTATAAACTCCCTGGTTGGGTGGATCCGATTTAAAACACCTTGGTTGGGAGGAACCAGATTTAAACTCCCCAGTGAATGCCGGTGTGCTCAAAGGGGTTGAGTACTTGAACCGGGAGTAGAGTAGTATCGTAGTCGAACCACTATACATGCTTGTATTTGTGATTGAATTGAGCACATTGATATCTTAGCATTATTAGTTTAATTGTCTAATTATGAATGCTTGATAGGAATGTATGCTAGACACTAAGTAGGCACATCCACACACAAGATGTACTTTCACTAGTTGTGTAGACTTGAGCTCATTGATCCACTCTCATAAGTCTACATGGGTTGCATAGGTTAAGAGCTTGATTAGTTAAATCTTTTGATTACCTATGCATGCTTTAGACTAGGTTGTTTATTGCTTAATCATATGTTAGTCTTATGATTGGACCCACTTAGGCTTGGAAGCCGAAGTGTTCTTGCTTACTTAGTTTGATTTGTTGAATTATATAAGTAGGCGAACAGTATTTCAAAAAGGGTCCTAATCACCCCCTCCTATAGGTTTAGCCATAATTCTAGTTGCTCTTTAAGCTTCCGCACGTGTATGCATAGGGTGTCGTGTTAGACTACCCGACGCACTTTCACAAAATACAAATTAAAAGTCAACAACATTAAGTTCGAGAAGTCACACATATATTAGGGGAGAATAGTATTTCTACAGGTGAGACCCCACCATTAAAATGACCTAGCTCTAATCGGTTTTTTCTTTGGCCAAGTCACACATGCATTGAATGTAGACCACTAGTAATATTTTATGAACCATAATTAACACAGTACATGCATAGCTCACCATGTGAATGGACTGCCCTAAGTATTGTGTGGACCATCTTCATGATGAGGCCCAGCTAATTCATGGATCAGATGCACCACCTCCCTCGTAAAATTGCAATCAACAGCTGTATATGGTGTTTGGTCTAACCATAGCCCCTGTTTTGTAGATATGTATGGTGTGTGTGGTCTCATCGTAGCTACCTGTTTTTGTGTACTGTGTAAAACACGCAACCATTGTGTGCTCACCATGTTTTGTACTTGAAATTACTCAATCCATCAAATATGCTCAACAAGGAATGTTCTTACCTAAACAAAATAGTAGGATTAAGAAATCCCCCAACGTGTGAGGGTTTTATATGTCCTAAGCTTGGACCTCAATGTGTGTGTGGGGGAGGGGGGAGAGAGAACAAAAAATAAGAAGATTAGGGTTTTTTTTTAACAAATATCTATATGAAACGAGTCGAGCTCGAGCTCGAGCCGAGTCGAGCTTGAATCGAGTCGAGTCGAGTGACCCAATGGTCGAACTTGACTCGATTTCTGACTCGAGCTTGTAAATGAAGCTTGTCTTGACTTGTTCTACTGAGTTGAGTCGAGCCGAGGCGAGCTTTTTCGAGTCGAGTAGATCGAGTTTCTCGAGCTGACTCGGCTCATGACCAGCCCTAACGATGACAGAAGATGGGAAAACTAGAATTGAGAAGTTTGATGGTTCAAACTTTGCCTTCTGAAAGATGTAGATGATGGATTATCTGTATCAGAATGACCTCTACATTCCTCTAGGAGGAAAATAGAAGAAACCAGAAAAGATGACAGATGATGAATAGGCTTTAGTAGATCGGAAGGCTTTAGGAACGATCCGACTCTCTTTGTCTAAGAGCGTCGCCTTCAATATATCCAAAGTAAAGATCATAAAAGAATTAATGCAGGCTTTGGCTACGATATATGAGAAACCCTCGGCATCCAATAAGGTTCATCTTATGAAACGGCTATTCAACATGAAGATGTCAGATGGTGGGGGCGTGGCTGAACATCTAAACGAGTTCAATACAGTCACGAGCCAATTAAAATCCGTTGGCATCACTTTTGATGACGAGATCAAGGCTCTATTGATCTTGTCAAGTTTGCCAGACAGTTAGGATGGTTTGGTGATTGCCGCGAGCAATTCCTCAAGGTCTACAAAGTTGAAATTCGATGATGTGGTCGGTGTGATTCTAAGCGAAGAATCTAGAAGGAAGGCATCGGAAACTTCAGGGGATTCAGGGAATGCTCTAAATGTTGAAGGAAGAGGAAGATCTTCAAACAAAGGAGGCAATAAACACAGTCGTTCTAAGTCGAGGAATAAGTCCAAGGGACCGAAAGACAAGGACGGGTGTTGGCATTGCGGGAAGAAGGGGCACATGAAGCGTAATTGTAGGGCGCTTAAGAAACAAGAAGGAAGCTCTCAAGGTGGGAAGGATTCAGTGAATCTATCTGAGGAGAGTGACACAAAGGCGTTGATCTTGTCTCTTGATGCGCGTAATAAGTCTTGGGTTATAGACTCGGGTGCTTCGTTTCATGACACTTCATCAAAAGAAGTTCTTCATGATTATGTGTCAGGTAACTTTGGAAGAGTCTACCTGGGTGATGATGAGTCATGCAGTATTGTTGACAAGGGAGACGTTCACCTAAGTCAGAAAGATGGAACGGTCTTGAAGCTAAAGGATGTCAGACATGTACCAAGTTTGAGACGAAATTTGATCTTAGTGGGGTAGTTTGCCGATACCGAATATGTGACGACATTCACGAGCGATGCATGGAAAGTCATAAAAGGTGCCTTGGTAATATCTCGAGGCAAGAAGGAAGGTACCTTGTATGTGACTTCCGGATCATATAGTTCACTCGCAGTCGCATCAACTGAAGTGAACGGGCAGTTATGACATCAGAGGTTGGGACATGTGAGTGAGAAGGGGATGAAAGTGTTATTGTCAAAGGGGAAGCTACCAGGGTTGAAGACAATCGATCTGGAATTCTGCGAGGATTGCGTGTATGGCAAGCAGAAGAGAGTTAGCTTCAAGAAAACAAGACGCGCTCCAAAGACGCATCTATTGGAGCTTATACACACTGATGCGTGGGGACCGGCACAGGTATCATCTCTTAATGGTTCACGTTACTTTGTTTCTTTTATTGATGATGCTAGTAGAAAATTGTGGGTCTACTTTTTAAAACACAAATCAGATGTATTCGATGTATTTAAGAAGTGGAAGGTTATGGTAGAAAATGAGACCAGTAAAACTGTGAAGTGTCTTAGATCGGATAATGGGGGAGAGTATTGTGATAAGAGATTTGAGGAGTATTGTGCAGCAAATGGAATCAAACATCAGAAAATGATTCCTGGGACACCGCAACAGAATGGTGTGGCTGAGCGCATTAACAGGACCATCCTTGAGCGCGCTAGGAGCATGAAGCTACATGCGGGGTTGCCCAAGACCTTTTGGGTATATGCTGTGAATACTGCCGTATATCTCATCAATAGAAGTCCCTCAGCACCATTAGATGGTGAACTACCAGAAGAAACATGGACTAGAAAAGAGGTGAACCTTGCACATCTCAGAGTGTTTGGTTGCACCTCTTATGTTCACATTGATGCAGAGCACAAAAACAAGTTGGATGCGAACTCTAGAAGATGCACGTTTATAGGCTACGGGCAGAATGATTTTGGCTACCGATTTTTGGGATATTGAGAGCCGAAAAATCATCAGAAGCAAGGACGTAGTCTTCAATGAAAAAGTGATGCATAAGGACAGTGTGCAGCAAAAGCAGAACAAGGCCGATGAGAAGGAATTCATAGAGTTGGAAGAGTTACCGGACACGGGTGTTACAGTGCCACAGGATGAGCATGCACGCCACAGGATGAGCATGCATAGGAGCATGATGAGGCAGAGCCGTAGACACTGGTTGTGAGGAGGTCTACTCGGGAGAAGAGACCCAAGGTCCGATACTCACCCTCCTTACATTATCTACTGCTGACAGATAATGGTGAGCCAGAGTGTTTTGAAAAGGCATTACGGTCAGATATGCGAGTTAAGTGGGAGCAAGCCATGGAAGATGAGATGGACTCTCTTGAGTCTAATCGTACGTGAGAGCTAGTCACTCTACCCAAGGGTAAGAAAGCTCTTCATAACAAGTGGGTTTACAGACTAAAGGAGGAGCACGATGGTTCGAAACGATACAAGGCTAGACTGGTTGTGAAAAGGCGGGTATCGATTTCACAGAAATATTTTCACCTGTGGTGAAGATGTCTACGATTCGCATGGTCTTGAGTATAGTGGCTACAGAGGACTTACATCTAGAGCAGCTAGATGTTAAGACAGCCTTTCTTCATGGAGACCTTGAATAAGAGATATATATGCATCAACCGACAGGATACATGGCACCAAGAAAGGAGAACAAGGTGTGTAGACTGAAGAAGAGTCTATATAGTCTGAAGCAGGCCCCGATGCAGTGGTACAAGAAGTTCGACAGTTTCATGTCGGGAAACGGGTACAGGAGATGTCATGCAGACCACTGTTGTTACTTGAAGAAGTTTAATACGTCATACATCATTCTTCTTCTCTATGTTGATGATATGCTTGTGGCCGGATCAAGCATAAAGGACATCTCAAATCTCAAAAGACAACTGTCTAGAGAGTTTGCCATGAAGGATTTAGGAGCTGCAAAACAAATCCTAGACATGAGGATAAAGCATGACAGGAAAAATAAGAAGCTAGTTTTGTCATGGGCAGAGTATATAGCCAAGGTACTTGATCGATTCAGCATGGGAGGTGCTAAGCCGGTTAGCACTCCATTAGCCAACCACTTCAAGCTTTCTAAGGAGCAAGGAGCTAAGACGCAGGAGGAACGGGACTACATGGCTAAAGTCCCTTATGCGTCAGCTATAGGGAGCCTTATGTATGCTATAGTTAGCACGAGGCCAGATATTGCTCAAGCAGTGGGAGTTGTTAGCAGGTACAAAACAACCCCAGGAAGAAACATTGGGAAGCTGTGAAGTGGATCCTCAGATACCTGATAGGTGCTGTGGATGGAGGGCTATGTTATGGAGGATCGAAATCAAGCTACAAGGCTACGTCAACTCAGATTTGGCAGGGGATATCGACAGCAGGAGCACTACAGGGTATGTCTTTACCCTAAGTAGTGCTGCAGTCAGTTGGATCTCTCAGTTACAAAAGATAGTATCCATCAGTACAACGGAAGCAGAATATGTTGTAGCTACAGAAGCGTGCAAGGAGATGGTGTGGATGCAAGGTTTTATGGAAGAGTTGGGGAAGAAGCAAGCAAATTGCAAGCTTTACAATGACAGTAAGAGTGCAATACACTTGGCTAAGAATTCAGTCTTTCATTCGAGGACCAAGCATATTGACATTAGATATCACTTCATACGTTCGTTACTGGAAGATGGATCGATTGCTTTGAAGAAGATTCATACAAGTGAGAATCCTGCAGATATGTTGACCAAGGCGGTCACACGGGAGAAGCTGAAGCTTTGTTCAGCTTTGGTTGGTCTTCAGGCTTGAAGACTGGAGGTGGTACACTCCAGATGTAGAAGACGAAGGATCATGTGGTGATGTGTCTCCAAGTGAGAGATTGTTGAGTGTGGAGACCAGTCACACCAGACCATGGTCGGGCGCCCGGACGGTTTAATGACCGGGCGCCCGATATTCATACAGTTTTCAGCCATTCACCACTGAATTGTTTTATGAATGGCCGGGCGCCCGGCGGTCAAAGTGATCAGGCGCCCGATATTGGTCTGATTTAGGTCGTTGCTTGCTAGTCGTATTTTGTAATGGCCGGGCGCCCGACCGATCGCGGACTTAAAGTGCGAGTTTCCTATTTTGTGTTCTAATTGCGGGGTCCACTATATAAAGGGTTGTAAACCGGGATTAGGAGAGGGGGATTAGGACTTCTATACATCCAAGGTAAGAAAAAGGCGAGAGGAATTAGCAAAAGGACCATCTCTGTGAATGGGAGCATAGGAGAAGGTAAGTGTATTGCTTGTAACTTCATTCTTCTTCATAGTGAAGTTTACACCCATGATTTTTTACTCTTGTTGGGATTTTTCCACGTAAATTTCTGTCTTGTGGATTGTTAGTTTGCGTGATTCCTCTTCTAGTTGTTATTTCTTCCTGTTTATCGTTTGTAGGTGAGACCAGAGATTGGATCTCGGTTCACCGGTGTTGTTGCCGTGCTGCGCAATATTTCCAATTTTGTTAATGCCCATGTTCTTAGGTAAGCTCCTGATATGGGTTTGTGAAGATACCAATGGTCCATTTGGCAATAGTGAATAAAAAGAATTTATAGAGATCTATCATTTTATAATTATTTGATAGCAAGGAAGTGTTGGGGTAGTTGCACAAAAGTTTAGGATCTCGCACCCTAACCATCGTAAATTATGGGATATGATTGTTGGGGTCCCAAATAGTAGGTGCTCTTAAAATGAGCCAAATAAACATATACCTCTGAAGGGATCACGCAAAGAACGCCTTCCGGCGCACGCAAAACGAAAGTACACTGGACTTCCTTAAACTTAGCCAAATTCTCTAGTGGGCACCGCCGATCACCGTGTTCGAAACCGCCCGGAAATGGACCCGCAACTCTGTTACTATTTATGATGAACGGTGCAAGTGATTGCGCAACAAAACGGGCCCCACAAACCCTCCGAAAATCAAAACCCAATCGGTGGAGCCCACATTTACGTGTCCAACGCACCCTGAAAATTCAGACACCCCACGCACCCAACGCACCCTTAAAAAACAGTACGTTGGCCCGCCATTTGCGAAGGCCCACGCATCCAACGCGCTTTGAAAAATGGCCAACGCACCCTCACAGACCATGGCTGGTTAAAAAACAGTCCCAGGTGCGTGGAGCCTCACGCATCCGGCAATTAAACCTCACGCACCCGAAAGAGCCGGTATGATTTTCGGACATTTGCACATCAAAAAAACAGGTGCGTTGGGAGCATCCACCAGGTGCGTGGCACGTGGCGCCCTGCTATTGGTCGACTTCACCTATAAATACCCCTCGTCCCGTTCATTCGGAGAGGATTTTGAAAAAGAGAGAGGGTTGTCGCTGCCGGAAACCCAAAAAACCCACCGGAAAACCTTTTCCGACCATCGAAATCCCCTTTCCGGTCGCAGATACACCATTACAGGTTTGAATTCCATAAATTGGTTACGCACCTGTAAAAGGACCTCACGCATCCAAAAGTACCCCACGCATCAGTCAAATCGGCCCCAAGCGTCCGTATATTCAGCAAAAGACAAATTTGGTAAAATGGACTCACGCACCCTGAATATATACCAACGCACCCCTAATTCGTGTTGAAATCGACGTTGAATTGACAGGTGCGTGGAGCCCCACGCACCCGTAAATCAAGTCTCACCACCCCGAAACCAGCCAAGTGCAGAACGTGTTAATAGGTGCACCGGGCTCAATTTTGAGTATTTTCAAGGTCCGTCGGAGTCTGTCTTGGGTATTTCGAGCATTCCGGACGCAACGGAGCGGTCAAACGAGCGTTTCAAGAACTCTAGATGAGCAGAATCGAGCGACTTCGAGACTTTACCTGACTCGACGCGATGAACGGAGTAACTTCCCGGAAAGGAGTCGCCAACATCCAGAGCTATGCAAATATGCTGATATTTACGCTCACTATAATGGCATGATCCGATTTGTGTTAAAAGATAGACCAACAGGGCCATGGTTACCACAATAAACCATGCCAAAGAGTTTCGACTCTCTACAAACCAATTGCTCAACTGCCACAACATAACAGTCATGCCCTACCCATCTGGACGGTATCCGCCTGGTTGGACTGCGCAGGTACACACAACTGTAGAATGGACTTCCCGAGGTCACCTGTCCCTACATTGACAGGCGCGGGCCCAGAGTCGTCTATCTCAGTAATAAACCCTGACAGTTTCAACCCGGGTCTCCTGCCAAAATATGGGACATAGACATCTGACTAATCCAAAGGCAGTTCAGTACACAGCAATACAAACAAAGGTCTCTACGACCACAAGCTCTAAGACCATGGTCCCTGTTGACTAGTCTTTTTCCTTCTAATCAAGGGTCATCAATCATTCAATGTAATTAAGGGCCCGTGCCAGACCACGGCCTGGAATGTACAAGATCTCAGAATCTCTGGAATAAAATTTGACTTGCGATATCCCTTCTTGTGCACCTTTTGTGAATGCTTGTGATTGTCTATGAATGTTTTTTCATTACTCAGAACCCCAGAGCAACAAAACTCACACATTTCAGGAAAATGTGCCTTGTGTTCATTTTCTAGTTCCAACAATGATAACGTAGAAAAATACAATCAAACAAACAACCACCACGACAGAAAAAAAATTTACGTGAAAAACCCTCAAACAGAAGTAAAAACCACTAGACCTTGTCTAGATCAACTAATTCACTATGTAAAGGCAATTACATAGCGATCACAAGCACAACTCACTTGGATCCAATCAACTTCACCCCAACGAGCGAATAACAATCAAAGAGAACTAAAAAACTGAGAGATCTCACCGATCCGAGAACGTAAAAGAGACTGAGGCATTGTCTGCTGCGTGGATGAAGTGTCACGAGCACAATACTCTTCTCTACGATATTCATTTCTCTCTCTCTTCTTCTCTTCTTATTTTTTTCTCTCTTTCTCCTTGGACGTGTAGAGTTTCTATTAAGATACTATAATCCTGATTAGCGTGTGCTTATATAACATTTCAGGAGAATTAGAGTCAAAATAGGAAACTGTGTATCGCAGTCCGTGCGCTATTGAGCGGCTGATAATGGGCAAAATTATCCAAAGAGTTCTGAGGAAAACTGAACGAATTTCGGTCGCCCGACCACCAATCCATCGGTACCTGAGACTGTCTGAAATAGTCCAGAGACCAACTGCCACATCCAGGTTAATTTCGGTCGCCCGACCCAGATTAGTCAAGCGTCCAATGATCCATGAGTTGCACTCTCTCCTCTACTCCTAAGGAGGAACACCCCATCAGGAAGAAGGTATTCGAATTTCAGAGAAATTAAAATCTTCTAACAGAGTCATTTTCTTCATCCCCACCTTACTTATTTGGTAGCACAAAACTAAAAGGATCCAATGAATTTTTTTCATCTTTTTTGTAGTTTGCTAATAAGAAATGTGAGGGATTTATGTTTAGGAATAATCAAAATCCCTCAAAAGAAAATTTTGTTTATTTTCATATCAAAATTGAATTATAAAATCTTTTTTATTCCATAAGATCTAAAATCATGCAATTCCACGTGATTTCACTTAACATAGGTTATCAACCTTCGAAGCGATAATTTACAAATTTTTCTAGTAAATCCCCCTCGTCTACTTATTCTTGGCAAACTATACATTATATGTAACTTCATAAATAAATAAAACATAAATCGAGAAAAAGTAATAGTACTCAGAATCCATTGACTGTCTAAGTTTCCACAACTGGTCATAACCATTCCATGTATAATAGATAAAAATAATAAAATGGTCAATAATTTACATTTAGGTTTATTTTTAATGGTTAAAATCATCTTAGAGAGAGAGAGAGAGAGAGAGAGAGTACTCTTGTAGGGACTTATATAGCCTAGTGGGCATACTACAATTTCACTTTGGTTGTCCTTCATCCACGATCATTTTCATCAAAGAAAAAAATGCCGATAAAAGGCACTTATTAGATGACTATGGTTAAAAAAAAAAAGAATGATCCAAACAGGGAGATGGATTAAGAAATTAATATAGATCATCACGTAACCTACTAATTAAAAGGTTTGGATTATGAACATGAGTTGACAGTTTACAAGGTTGGTGTCATCACCTAGTATTCACAGACTCCTCATTTGGTGATCTAATCACAACGATAATCTTAGTTAGCAAATAACATAATGGTCACCACCCCATGTTTATAAATATCAAAAGAGGCAGAGAGCTTAAGTTGAGATGGAGATAAATTTTATTTGTACCTAGTTGCCTTTTATGATATCAGAATAAGATCAACATATGCTCTAACCAAAGGATTCATCTATCTTCTTCTTCCTTCCCACTATCATCAATACATTTTCCTCATGGCTACTTTTCTTCGTCGTCTTCTTATCTTTTAGCGAACATTATCAATTTGATTTCAATCAAGTTAGATAGCAACAGCTATTTTCTATGGCACAACTAATTTGAGCATCTTTTTTTTTTTTTATCTCTATAGACATGCTGATGACACGGATATTCGCTCATCCAAAATAACTACCGATGATATTGATAAGAAGGTTATTAACCAATAAACATTGTTATCTATAAGCTTGACATGAAGTGTACTCTTACCCCATCACTTTAGGGTGACCTGCGACGCAGTATGTAGGGCAACCCCCTTCTGGGTTGGGGCAAACTCTCATTAACTGAATACTCATGTTCAAAACAGTGTTAACCTGTAAGGATAGCCCACATTACACCATTTTTTTTAAATGTGTATTGCAGCGAAAGAAAAGATAAATCAAGTATAACGGGAATGCTTATATTAATCGTCTAATAAATCCAAACAATTACCTAAAAGCTTATACAAACCAATATCTTAAGACAACTCAAATACAGAAATGAAACTAAATCAACTATGAAAAGAAATATTAAATATAAATAATCTCGAGCTGCAAGATCATTCAGCTCCTCATGCTCCACGTGAGTGTCCGCATGAAAACATGTATATCTCCTGCACTAATTAAATATGATTTGACAACGTCAATTGTTATCATAGTAAGGTAAAATCCCTCCAAGGTTTACCAAACATCATAATAGTTAAGTAGATTAACAGAGCATATAATACAATAAACAAAATCATGTTGTTAAAAAGGAAACAATGTCCAATCCAACATCCCACATACAATCCAAATTACAATTCAAAGTATAACCTAAAAAGATACAATCTACTTATCGCTAGTATAACATAACAACTACAATATTCAATCTCCAATTAAATCTTGATTGATGCATTGATGTATAAAATGCGCATCAACCTAAGGATGCACATCCAGCTGGCTTTAGGGATAAATCCACTATGCAAGAGAAATAGAGACTAAGCATTAGTGAAAGTACACATAGGTACATGCTCATAATGTCTAACTCACACAAATAGGTCAATTGACAATGGTCTAACTCATAATGCCAACCAAAATACCCCAAAAATGGGTACGTGCTACCACAATATCCAAATTAGACAACTAATTACCCGAATGTCATGAATGCATGATTATCTAATATTTATTAGTCTGGTTTACAAACAGTCAATTACATACCCACAGTCACTATAGGAGGTGAGTGCAAGCTAGCATAGGCCGACAACTCTGGTATAATATCCAATACCATCATTCTCGGCTCATAAGACTTTAACAAGTAGATATATTTTATTCTAATGGTTATAAATAGTGTTTGAAATACAATAAAATAATTAACCTCTATAAATAGTGGTCAATCATTATTCTATAAATAAACCTTACCATCTCATATTCATACAAAATTTCAACAAAAGGGTTCCTCCCAACAAAAGCCACTTGGACACGAAATCCATTTAAGGACAAGACAAAATGGTTCGACCCACAAGCCACGAAGGCACAAATATAATGTATAATGATAGAAAGTCTATAACCAAACTTTCATTTAACTCATTATACGAAAGATCACTAGTACGAGGAACAATTCCAATGTACATATCCACAACCATACCACAGTAGATTTTCAATACAATTAACTCCATACAACAAAGTGGCAACTCCATAATACCAATTCAACTCTTCAAGTGGCAATCCAAGACACAATCGAATTCAATCCCAGTACCTATAAACTCATCATTTTCATCTATAGTACATTTCTATTATCAATCCATAAAAATATACTCTATTCGCACTCAAGTTACAATAACTAAATCAAGATAAGATAACTTAAAGCATAAGAGTTTATGACATGTAAGATTCTTTTATATGACATCCAAATATTCAACATAATTGAAAAATCATTAGGAGCAAGGATGCTATATTCAATGAAATCGTAATGCATAATTAAAAGTTGAAAGAAGAATAAGAGAAAACTGAACATACTAATTTTGTAGAACTTGATGAGATACATGATAAGAATATTTTACGACCCTGAGATGAAAATATACACGTAGGGCCTCAAACTCCCATTACTTTGAGGAGATCAATTAGGGTTAGTAAACTCACAGTTCATTATTCTCATTTTCTGTGTTATTTGTTGTTAACTGGTAATGGTGAGCCGAAATGTAATGAAGAGGCTTTGCAGGTTGAGACCAAGAACAAGTGGGAGCAGGCCATTGATAATGAAATGGATCCTTTGATATTAAATCACACATAGGACTTGGTCTAGTTACTCAAGGAAAATGCAACTTTATATAACAAGTGAGTTTACAAACTGAAGAAAGAGTATGATGGTACTAACAATTCAAGGCTAGGTTGGTTGTAAAAAAATTTCAACAGAAGGCAGGTATCAACTACACTGAAATCTTTTCTTGTGTTGTTAAGATTTCTATTATTAGATTAGTTCTAAGCATTATGGTTTTAAAAGATTTACACTTAAAGTAATTAGATGTAAAAATAATTTTTCTCCATAGTAATCTTGAAGAAGACATTTATATGCGTCAGTCATAGGTATGTCAGGAAAACATGGTATGTAAACTCAGAAATAATTTATATAGTTTGAAACAGACCCCAATACAATTGTACGAGAAGTTTGATATTTTTATGTTTACTACTGGCCTTAAGAGATGTCATGCTAATCACTGTTGTTATTTCCTGAAATTTAAAAATTCGTATGTCACACTTCCTTCGTATGTAAATGATATGCTTATTGCGAGGTTAAGCATATATGAGATTTCAAATCTTAAGGAACAATTGTTTAAGGAATTTGCAATGAAGGATTTTGATGCTGTAAAATAAATACTCGATATAAGAATCATCTGAGATAAAAGAATAATAGTAAGTTAAAATTGTCACATGCTAAATATGCTGCAAAAATACTCCAGTGATTCAACATGGAAGGTGCTAAGCTAATTAGCACTCCCTAAGCAAGCCATTTTAGACTCTCAAATGAATAGGGTGTAGCAACACAAGAAGAAAGTGACTACATGGCTAATGTTTCATATGCCTTGGTCATTGACAGCTTAATGCATGCCATGGTTTACATAAGACCAAATATTACTCATGGAGTGAGAGTTGTCAGCAGATTTATGAGCAACCCAAGGAAGGAACATTGAAATGTGTTGAATGGATTCTCAGATACTCGAGAGGTACTACTAATGCATTGTTGTGCTATAGATGATAAAAAATAAGTTTGTAGGGATATGTTGATTCAGATCTAGTAGAGGATATTGATAGCAGAAAAAGCACTATAAGGTATGTGTTTACTTTGGGCAGTGCAAACAATTAGTTGGGTCTTACAGTTTAAAAGATTGTCACCACCTTGGCAATAGAAGTAGAGTATGTTACTGAAACAGAGGCTTGCAAGGAAATAATATGATTATAGGTTCTCGTAGAAGAGTTTGGTATGAAACAAAAAAATCATAAGTTGTACAGTAATAGTTAAAGTGTCATTCATCTAGCAAAGAATTCAATATTTCATTCAAGAACCAAGCATATAGACATCAAATATGTATGAAACAAAAAAATCATAAGTTGTACAGTAATAGTTAAAGTGTCATTCATCTAGCAAAGAATTCAATATTTCATTCGAGAACCAAGCATATAGACATCAAATATGTATGAAACAAAAAAATCATAAGTTGCACAGTAATAGTTAAAGTGTCATTCATCTATCAAAGAATTCAATATTTCATTCAAGAACCAAGCATATAGACATCAAATATCATTTCATACGATCGTTTTTTTTATTAAGATTATATTGTCATTGCTGGGCCACTACGAACTACCGACCTCTTATTTGGTAGAATTCTTTCGCACCGTTGCTGTTTTTTTATAAATGAAATGCCTTATAAAGTCACCAGCCATATGCCACCTTGGTAATGCATATTTGGTCAGCCACCAAATCATTAAACTTTGTCATTTTTTTGTTGCACTTGTTTTCCATTTCTTTGACTGTACAATGCACATAAACTTCAGTTTCACTCCATTCTTTACATATTCATTAGCTATTGCCCGTTTTATCATATCTATCGATGTTTGGATCTATTAACAAGTCGCATGTATGTCTCACATCATGTAACTTTCAATGAATCTCATCTTCCTTCTATAAGGAACAATGAATTAGGCTCACCTTTACTTCCGTCTAAGTAGATCCATCCGAGCAGTATACTTAGCGCACACCCGGCGTCATCCCCACATGCCCCACTTAACCCAATGGAAGAAATGACGTCGGATACACGTCAAAAGGAAATGACACAAGATCACGTTGAAAACTTGCCAGAGTGGATTCCACAGAGGTGACAACGGTCTTAACGGCCAAATGGTCCCCTCTTGTGAAAAAAAGAAGAAGAAAGAAAAAGAAAAGGTCAAATGGCTTTCCCGTGCAAAGCCCGTGCAAAGGGTGCACTTATCAAACCCATCCCATGTCTTTTGTAGGGCCCACTTGATCGTCTTGTTTAAGATCCAAGTCGTCCATATGAAAGGGGTTTTAATTTCATGCCATTAGCCTAAGTTTGAAGGCAAAACTCATCACGGATGGACTACACTAGTGGAAACAATCCGAAATTAACGCACAACGTTGATGCAGTTGTGGGCCACGAACAACTCTAATTTTTTTTCAATGACTTTATTGTGGGTTCACGGCTGTCAGATTAAAGCAAACGAATTAGATCGACCGAGGGGTGGCCCTAATAATTGATTTAGTGGGTCACACACCCCCATTCTCAAAAGACTCTTTCAACTTTTGAAACATGATAACACCGCACAAGGGGATGACTGGCAGATGGGTATTTTCATCATTTGAAAAACCAAACTATAACACCCTAAATTTTAGGGGTCGAGTGTGTCCACGATCCTCGATTTTTTGGGTATTACTTGTAATGTGAAAGTGTGGTTTAATAGTTTAAATAAGATGACATCAAATTAAAAGCATATTATTAAACCAAACAACGTATGTATATCATAAAAAGTAGAGTGTAGCATGCATACAATATTCCAAAATAATTATGGAGGCTACTTAGCTGTGGACTCAAAATGTATACTGTTAGAATTAGATAGATGAACCTCAAAAGGGGCATTTTCTTTGAAATGTGGTGTTTTGTTGCTCTGGGGTTCTGAATAATGGAAACATCATAGACAATCACAAGCATTCATAAAAATACACAAGGAGAGATATCGCAAGGCGAATTTTATTCCAGAGATCCTGAGATCTTGTACATTCCAGGCCGTGATCTGGCGCGAGCCCTTAATTACATCGAATGATCGATGACCCTTGATTAAAAGGCAAAAGACTAGTCAGCAGGGACTATGGTCTAAGAGTTTGTGGTCATAGAGACCTGTATTCATTTTTTTATGGACCGAACCATCTTTGTATTAGTCAGATGTCTATGTCCCATGTTTGGCCGGAGATCCGGGCTGAGGCTATCAGGGTTTATGACTGAGAAGGACGACTATAGGCCTGCGCCTGTCAATGTATGGACAGGTGATCTCGGGAAGTCCACTCTGCAGTTGTGTATACCTGCGTAGCCCAACCGACGGATGCCGTTTTTAATGGGTAGGGCATCGACTGTTGTGTTGTGGCAGTTCATAACAATTATTTTGTAGTGAATTGAAAACTCTTTGGTATGGTTTATCGTGATAACCATAGTTCCGTTTGTCTAGATTTCGACTCAAATCGGATCACATCTTTACAGTAAATATAAATGATGACATGTTTGCATAGTTCTGGATGCTGGCGGCGTCTCTTTCGAGAAGTCGTTTCGTTCATCGTGTCGAATCAGATTGAACTTTGAAGATGCGCAATTCTGCTCATTTAGAGATCCTGAAACATCCATTTGACCATTCCATTGCGTCCGGAACGCTCAAAATATCCAAAATGAGCTCAAGTGGCACTTGAAAACACTTAAAATTGAGTCCAGTGCACCCATGAACATGTTCTAGAATTGACTGATTTTTTGGGTGCGTTGGACATAATTTATGGGTGCGTGGGAGTCCAACACACCTTGAAAATACATGTCTGAATTATGTTGATTTTACGGATGCGTGGGGTAATTTTCGGGTGCGTTGGGGTCCAATGCACCCTGAAAATACAAATCCGCTTTTTTTGTTGAATTTTCGGGTGCGTCGAGTTATTTTCAGGGTGCGTGGGAGTCCAATGCACCCTGAAAATACATGTCCGCTTTTTGTTGAATTTTCGAATGCGTCGAGCTATTTTCAGGTGCGTGGAAGTCCAACGCACCCTGAAAATACATATCTGAATTATGTTGAATTTTCGAATGCGTCAAGCTATTTTCGGGTGCGTGGTCACACTCATGATTTTTTATAATCCGGACCTGCGGTGGTGTTGGTCAGAGTGACCTTCCGGTGGAAGATGCCGGCGATCGGAAAAGAATTTCGGTCACCGGGAAAGTTTTCCGGCTGTTGGAAAGGGATTCCGGCGAGGGTTTCCGGCGACAAATCCCAGATACTCAGGGGATAATAGCTCTCTCTCTCTCTCTCTTAATCTGTCCCAATCTGTCTAAATGAACAGTGGGAGGGGTATTTATACCCGAAAATACCGGACAGTGACCAATGAGGGCCTGCCACGTATGGCGCATCCCATAATGTCTTTGACGCATCCCCAAATAGGCACGTGGGAGCTCCGACGCACCCAAAAATGATATTTTGAAAAGTGCTGATTTTATGGGTGCGTCGAGCTATTTTTTGGGTGCGTTGGAGTCCAATGCATCCAAAAAATACCATGCTGGTTCTTGGTGATTTTATGAATGCGTCGAGCTATTTTTTGACGCGTTGGGTAATTTTAGGGTGCGTTGCAGTCCAATGCACCCTGAAATTGCAGTTCCGTATTTTCTGAATTTATGGACGCGTCGAAGGTATTTTTAGGGCGCGTCAAGCCATTTTTGGATGCGTCAGAGGTAAAAAACATCCTAAAACACTTCTTGGATTTTCATGAATTTAAGGGTGCGTTGAGCTAAATAAATGGGTGCGCTTGACGTACCCGTGTCTTGCAAAATTGAGTTTTGCGAAACGGAGGGCTTGTGGGGCCTGTTTCTAGGCGAATCGCCATGCACTGCTTATCATAATTCATGAAGGACGTGTTTGCTTGATTCTGAGCGGTTTTGATCACGGTGATTCGTGGGGCCCACCGGAGAAAATGGCCAAGTACTGGATCCTTTGCAAATCTGGGTATTTGGGTGCGTCGGGTAGTATTTTGTGGGATTTCCTCGAAGCATGTGCCCAATTGATTTGTTTTAGAGGGTACTGACTTTTAGGACCCCAACATATACATATTCAAAAATGAATATAATACATGTCTAACACCACTGTACTACTGTCCAAAAGTAAAGTTGAAGAAACATGCATAAAAGTCTAAAAGTTGCTCGTTAGCAAACTGGGAGTAAGACTCGAATAAGACATAGTCCATATACTCCTCAACAGCCACTGGCGCCTCTACTGAACCTACGCCAAAAGCATCTAGTTAGTGTTTTAAGACACCGTCCTAGGTGGGAGTGAGTGACTAACTCAGTGTTATCATTTCCTAAATTACATATGTTATCAACACAGTCAAGTACATGTAATGAAGTACAATATTGCAAGCACTTTCCTATACTAGTTGGTTAATGTATGTAGCTATGATATGTAAATGTTATGTTCAAAAATAGTAAAATTATGGGGCTCGCTTCCCTATCACTCCAGCCCTCAGCAGACCGATGCACATACAAATGGTCAAGGTTGGCATAACAAGGAGGGCAACTAGATACATGAATACTTATGTGATGTATGCATGATTGCAAAGCCTTTATTAATTTCATTTTCAGCCCATAACATTGGTAAAGCCATAACACTACAATTATATCACAAGTTAAGTACGTAAAAACCACATAACTCATCTCCAGGGTTCTCAATTCCATTAGGGTCATCACCCGAAGTCTAAAATTTACAATTTAAAGGTATGGGCATAGTTCAAGACATTTCATGTATAAGGTATGGTCCGTCACCCAGATCAATGATGATAGGCTTGTCACTAAGCATCAATGCTTAAGACTCTCTATAAGTTTATCCAAATCAATACAGGTCAAGGAAAGCATAGTCACAGTATCTTCATACCGCGTGCCTGGCCCATGAGTTGTAACGAGTAGGTCACCAGAGATACGGATACCTATTCACGATGACTGTATAGCAATGGGAATCGTGGTATCTTCGATTTCATAGAATATTCGGCAACATTTGAAAAGTTGAGATTTCTTTGGAATAGACTAATTTGATGGATCAAATGAACGACGACAAGACCAGTTTAGCTAGGGTCAATCAATCATGTTCTGCCTAAATCGGCCAAACGAGTTCCGTGACGGTCAAACCCAAGGTAGACAGTCCACACATTAATAGTTTTCCAAATACAAATTAATCTCATGCAAAGTAGGTGTATGATCATCTATGTTCATAAGCCTTAAATCATAAATAAACATGTAAATTAATACTCAACCATTTCAACAGACACTAGTTGTGTGAAACGCACCATTTCACATGTTTCACAAAATCAAATCAAGTAACATTGAATTCACACCTCATCACGTATATGTCATCGAGTCAACACATATAACACAGAAATCATATACATGAAATCATTTAAATAATCAACTTCAAATGAATTTAGCTAAAACTCTAACTTTCACTTTATGAAAACCGTCAAGAACTAATAATTGCTAACTTAGGATAATAGTCATCACTTAGTGTTGGTGATAGCACACGTTCATGGCGTCTACGATAAAAGATTTGAAAAAAGCCTAGCTTTCTCATATAATATTGTAAAAAATTGAATTCAAAACTAAAAAAACCCAAATCAAATTATCATTTTTTCATGGCAATACACTTATTTACCTTCAATTACTACCAGGCGCCGAATAGATGGAAGAAATGACAATTGAATCCAAGCATTCTAGCAAAATCCCCTTCTCTCAAAACCTTAAACCTTAAAAACTTGATTTTCTAAACGAAATTCCTCTATATAATTTTTTTTTTCAACATGGCTGAGGTGAGTCACACAACTTACATTCTTAGGTCCGCTTTAAGTTGCGCAATTCGAGACATGGTTTCAATATATCTGATTCAAGCAAAATGTCAAGGCCACTAAAGCGAACATAATCCTATAGTTTCATGATCGTTTGCCAACTAACAAACGGTTTAAAACTCTTTCGAGCATTCTAGCCACATTTAAAGTATTTTTTAAAATAAGATTTTATTGACCTTTATATTAAGATTGTAGCGGTAATATTATGCACATAAGTGACACTATTAAGTGCATTTATTTACTTTCTAAGAGTATTTAATCATACTAATATGGTTTTCTAGCTGTAAAACTCATGTATACCCTCAAGTCAAGCACTGGTCGAAATTATGAGTTGTCATACAAATAGTGCCCAAAGGGCTAAGAAAATGTATTAAAAAATAGTATCAACACCTTACATTACATTATACTGTAAGGCTATTTTAATTAATATCCCGATGGATATGTCTGACTTTATTCCATGAACCGAGCTAGCGTGCCTTGTGCAGGCACCTACCTGGTTACTTCGGCAAACGGATAACCACGTGGGTGGAGCTTTCACAAGATCCACTCCGTCCATCAGGTATGCTGACTCTTCTTAGCCATTAAACCCAAAATTAATGATAATCCAAAACCCAGGTAAGCCCTACCGTAAGAAACTGTTGGGATGTAATACCCACCACTGGTTTATGTATGACCACCGTGGTGTTTATACACCATCCAGTCCGTTGATCTGATGCGAATCATTTGGATGAAAGCATTATCAATACCAGAGTAATCCAAAACTCAGGTGGGCTATACCAGATGAATTTGGAGTTTTAGGTATAATTATATGAGGTGGCTTATATTAGTGTTGAATCAGCCTTATTTTTGGTATGAAAGCAAACGGGGGTTGGTGCAGCTAATGTACTGGGTGGATTTCATAAAGCAAACGAGGGGCGGTGTGGCTGGATTTCATACACGTTTTAGTCCTCTCCTCCCATCTGAAAAAGCATCCCGTAGTCGGCTACGCGAGATACGCAAACATTTCATTCGGGTAGATGCCGACTCTGGTTCGTCGCGTTTGAGTTCCTAAAATATCTTGAAGGGGAGCCGATTTAGGTGAGCCCCCGGCTTCACCCAAGACGGTGTTGCCCATAACGTGGGGCCCACCTTGATGTATCTATTCTGTATCCATGCCATTCAGTTTTTTTTACAGATAATATTAGTGCATGATCCACAAAATGAAGAAGATCTAATCATCAGGTGGACCATACCATGGGATATAGTGGTGATTGACCATTAATGGGCCACAACGGTTTTGGATCAAGCTGATATTTATTCTGTCCCTTTTCATAATCCAAGATTATGTGACGTTATCAACAGATTGGATGGAAAATAAACACTACGGAAACATTAAGGTGCCCTAAGAAGTTTTTAGTGGTAGATTGTTCAATCACCAATGTTTCCTAGAGTAAGGTCCACCTGAGATTCGGATCCATGATCTAAAATGATATGGAGAAACGGATGGACGGTATGGATACAGAATAGATACATCAAGGTGGGCTCCACGGTAAGGGTCGTGGGGGTGGGTCCACCTAATCCGCTCCTATCATGAAGGCTGAAGAGCAAGGAAAATGGCCGAAGACGTTCTAATCTCACTCGCTCGCGTGAGTTTGCCATTTCAACACCTTTTTTTATGAGATCTGATCCGTTCATAAGGCAAGACTGGTAGTGACTATGCATTTTCTAAAATAGCAGACTGGCTCACTCATCAGAAGGATCAAACTCGAACAAGGGCAGCTAACGGTTGTACTTGGGGCCAACATTCTATATCAATCCAAACCATGGACTACCTGATTAGTGGACAGCTGTAATTTTTGGGCCAGCCGATCTCTACATTGCACCTCACTTGATGAGTGGTCACAAGTCAAAACACGCATGTGATTGGCACGTGTAACACCGTGAAATTCCCTGTCCATCTCATGCTTCAATACTTAATACTCAATCACCTCTGTTGATCCAAACCGTGTGTACCCTCTAGCGGATTTTTGAACGGCCCATATCCATCACCAACACAAAAAGGATAATTCTGATTATATATTAGGAGTTGGAACGTGAACCGTTGAAATATTCTATACAACGGTCCACGTTAGGCACAACAATGAATGTCAGAATCATCCCTTAGATGACGAGTAAGTTTCTTAGATGACGATTCTGATCATTGGATCGTATTTAAATGTGGGCCCAAATGGGGCGACACATGCAGGCATTTCTGTGCCGCGACGCAGGAAAATGTAACTCCTCCCTGCAAATACCCCCAGACCCCCTCCCAATTTACTTAATTTTGCTTCGATTCTAGGGTTTTGAAAGCTCCCTTTTTTTCATTTCCGTCTCTGATCGATCATGCCTGGCTGCAGCTCCGGAGGTATCTCTCTCTTCTCTCAGGTTTTTCTTGGATTTGAGTAGAATATCTGTTACCAGGGTCGATTCCTCCTTCTGTCCGATCGATTTGTAGATTTCTATTGTTTTTAATGGATTTGAGTACGATATCTGCTAGCCAGGATCGAATTTTTTGATTTCTATCGTTTTCTTTTTGTAGATTTCCGTTGTTGTTTCGCAGATCTGTTTTTTAATTGATCTTTCTTTGCCTCTCCTTCTCCAATTGCTCTCCTTCACTCTATCTCTGCGACAGCTTGCTGACCGTCTTGCCTTTTTTTTTTTTTTTGATTTTCTTTTCTTGTTTTGGATTCGTGCTGTTGGTGGAAATCATATCTATTATTCCATCCATCTGATCTGTCACCATGAAAACGACGGTAGGATAGAAAGACAGGTAACACTAATAAATTCTGGTGATTCTGGCTCTACCGTATCATATCCTTTCCATCAGATGCAGATTGAGTTTCTATTGTCGATTGTGAATTTCTTTTGTATGCAGCGTGCCTCGTGTAATGAGCTGACCATCTGTTAATTGGGCTAGGGACTCTTCATGGTGGGGCACCCACTTGGTTGAACAATACTTCTAGTCATTTGCCGTTTCTGCTTTGAATCAGGATTCAGACTCCTGCTTCTGCTCCTGCTTCCTAGCTATTTATTTTTGCTGAAATTCTGAAACAGTCACTTCCCCGCTCCCGCATCCGAGTCTGTTGCGGCTTTGCTTCATGCTTTGTGCAACTGTAGAGTGTAGACCTACATGTTTGGTGGCTTGGATCTACCAGATGCATCTCATGTCTGTTGCGGCTTTGCTTCATGTTATGTGGCAATTTGCCGCTTCAAGCTCTGTCTTATGTGGATACTAATGCACTACCTTTCAATTGCTCTTTATGAGTGCCCAAGCATAAGAAACTCTTTACCCAGTAAAGATTTTACTAGTACCCAAACATGTTAGGATGAATCAGTTTACCAGTGAAACTTTTTACCAGTGTAAACAATTCACATAAGGGGTCGTTTGGATCCTTATAAAATCCTACTATTTTGAACTCTCAACACAGACAAACTGTTTCCACATGTCATTTTTGGCTAACTGGTAGAGTGTTTACCAGGTAAATGTTTTTCTATTTTTATTTTCCCGTTTGGGGACAGGTAAAATGTTGTTATGAAGAAAGTGCTGTTAAAATTTGAAAAAATGACCATTGTTAGGGTCTAAAGAGTTTGCGTAAATTGAAAACAGCTTTTGGATGCAGACAATTGTGGAACTCTAGGTGTAATGCTCTTTACAACTTTGCAAAAACTTTGCACCCCTTCTTCCCATCTAAACACATTGTGTGAAGTTTTTATGAAGCATCCAGTGACTACTAAGTGGGATTTTACCTGCATTGTGAAACACAACGTTTTAGATGCAAACAATTCTGAGACTTTTGGTGTATAATCTTTACAACTTTGCAAAAACTTGACACCCTTTTTTTCCCATCCAAACACATGGTGTAAGTGTTTACGACTTAGGAAGATTTTACAAGCATCAACTTACTCCTAAGTGGGATTTACCTGTGTTCAAACAAAGCCTTAAATTCCCTGAATTAAAATGTGTCGAGTGTGTTCTATGCCCCCTTCCCCCACCCTTTTCCTTTTTCCACTTTTCTGAGGTAAGAGAGAAAATGAACGAGAATTTTCTTTTGCTCCTTTACATAAGAAAACCCTTCTCTATTTCTCTTTCATTGGATTTTTCTTAACCTCTTTTTCTTCTTCTTCTTTTTTTTTTTTTAAAGATCTCATCTTTTCAAGGCTCCTCTTTGAATTCCTTCTTCTCAATCCTTCTAGCAGCAGGTTCCTCTTTTTAGAGACTTTTGTTCTGTTTTTTTTTTGTAATTTTTTTCTTTTTTGTGGCATGTATGTTATTATATTTCTCAAAATCATTTGTTTGTTTATGGATTTTAATAGGTTCCGTGCAACACTAGGAATTGTCTTATGTTTTTAAGCATTTTTTTTAAAAATATTTGTTTGGAAGAAAAATGATTTTCGATGATAAGTATGAAGAATTGCGAAGATTACATTTGATTTATTATTTGTTGAATTTTTGGTTGAGTTATTTAATTCGAAGATGGCCATTTTTTCTTTCTTTCTAGGAATAGTTTAGTGCATCCATCATAATATGGTGCAGTGACTGAAATCCAAATATTGTGCATGCAGCGAACTAGTATGGGATGTGGACCTCTGTTCATCGATCAAGAGGTCCCAAAGTGGATGGTCATAGATAAAAAATACATTGATAGGACAATCTTAACTTTTTTGAATTTGCAGCTTTGTTTCTGGTTTTAATCCTTTGGATGCCCATTTTTTGTTGCTAATTGGATGCAAGGCATTCTGTAGTGGAAATGGTGGCTGTAATGGCCACCACGGTCCACAGTTACCTTTACGATACAAGCTGTAACGGCCGTTACGGCTTCTTTTTTTGTTATTTAAAAAACTTGAAAAGCCTATATTGACCCCATAATGGACTGTTACAGGGCAGTTATAGCGTTTACGGGGAGCAACGGCCATTACGGGTCATTTTTCCCCATAACGGACGTACCCCATAATGTGTAATGGTTGCCACCGTTACCTTTATGTAACAGCCTTTACTGCCTGTAACACCTGTTACGGCACACCACGATTGAATGTCTAGGATTATTTGATCCTTGTGACTTTTGAGCTGCCTCCTCTCCATGTAGGGCCCATTTGATGAATTGTCCACATCTTATCAATATGTGCAATGTGTATGGTTTTTAAACATCAACGTTTATGCATGCTATGAACATAGATGCCGTGCCTTTTCTTATTGCAAAATTTTGGGGGCATTTGAGTTTGTACATTTGATAATAGTTGGTTGGCAATTTGGTGATTACATAAATTTTTTATTAGAATTTGTAGTTTTGGGGCACTGAAAAAGAATTCGTGCACAGATTTTTTTTCTTTATTATCAATGAAGTGCTTTAATTGTCACTTTGTTGCAGGATACAACTAAGTGCTTGCAAAATATCGTAGCTGTCAAAAACAGGTATTTTATCAATTCATCCTCGTAATCTTCTGTGCCTTTCTTTGTTAGATGCCAACAAAAGAATAACTGCTATGTTTACCTTCTCCACCCTTGCTAAAGTGTCTAATATGGTCAGGAAAATGTAGAATTTATTTGAGAAACATGTCTTTTGATTGAATTGTCATTATAGAAGGTCTTCATTGCTCTTCATTACTTCTCCACTTATGATGGGTTTGAGAGATTATATTCATTTTGAGGTTCAGTAAAGACATGGTACCTTTAATATATTGTGATGGTGAGAGAGCAATCATACCATCATTGCTTATGGGTTATGACAGCCACATGGAGTGAGACGTGCATTTTTTGATCCCCACTCTTGACATAATTTTGTCATATACATTGGTTGATTTTGTCAAAATATTAAATCTAGACTCCCTCTTATGGTCATGGGCGATAACTCAGATTTCCTTTAGTTGAAAGAGATGGGTGAACAATTGCCTCATGCCCCACAAGTACTAACCTTTTCTCGTCTGAGATTTCGTAGTTAATAGATAGGACAATTCTTTAAACCCTCAACTTCCTAGATATTTTCTGCATTTTTCAATTTTATTGGTAGATAGGATAATTCTTTAAAGCCTCAACTTCCCAAGTTCTTTTCTTTTTTGTTTGCATTTCTCAATTGTATGGTAAATAAGACAAGCCTTTGAACCCCTTAACAATTGATACCGTTACTTAAAATCTTGAATATTGCAGATATTGGGAAATGAATTGTTTGTTCGTTCAGGGAAATATTAGGAAAATTGTGGAAGTTTTCAATGAGACTTCAGGAGATGTTAAAAGAATCTGTAATAAGTAGTTTTCTATTGTTTTGGAACAAAACCATGCGTTGTCCGCCATAAGTGATGTAACCATATCCAAATGGGTTCATATCAATAAAATGTCATGCAATAAAAGTAATAAACACAAGCAATACAAGCATAAACTAAGAGAGCAAAAAATATACCTTGGCCCTAGATCCACATCTCGAAGTTATTGTCCTTATTCCCACCTGGGCGACCATAATATTGTTGCTCCTTGCACCAACAATACCATGCCTAGGTCATGACATAATGATACTAAACCATGTGTACTTTCTAAGATATTGTTGGTACTCATTCTCTCAATATTGCACCAATATGCTCATTGATAGATATTGAGATAGCACCATTACTATCATTGATGCTTCATATGGCACTGGTAAGGCTGTGGGAGACTTCCATATATGCATATCATTCATAGCTATAAGCCTGTTTGTATCCGGAGCCATACTCTTGACTATAGCCACAGGCAAGTAAATGTGAATGAGTGTCGTAATTGCTAAAATAGCTCATCTCATAGAGCCATGTGTTAGGTGGATGGAAGTCCAGCTCCATGGACTTAATGCTCCATGTAAGAGGCTCATCGCTTGGCATCTTTTTCTTACAACATAGAGACCCAATGCTCCATGCAAGACTCCTCATCCATCTCACATTCGGAAACACACAGAAGAGGTTTGCCTTTGAATTTCAACACCCCTTGAATGTCGGTTGGAGATGGTGAAGATGTATTTTTCATCATCATTTCTACTATTGCATTGCCAACGCCATATGCTATGAGTGATATTGATAATTCATGTCACTTCCAACATTTAGAAAATTGGAAGGCCAACCCATTGACCTCTAAGTTGGATGGTTGCGGTAGTGGCTGACCATCTATTGCCAAGGTCTTCACGTCACAAAGAGAAGAAATCTTCTCTCGAAGGCTACCTTATTAATCCGTAATGCGAAGCTATCTCAATAACCATTGAAGTCGTCCAAACGCAAATTGGAATTTAGAAGATTCTCCATGATAACCATTGGTTTGGGGAAGCAATTGGAGGGCTCCAAAACTCGATTATGTAGTTTTTCTGCAGTTGAGAGATGGAAGGGTTGGATAAAGCTATGAGAGAATTAAGCTACTCGAATTTTAACTTTGCTAAAGGAAGATGCCTTCAAACCCTTGATAATCTCCACCTAAGATGCGAAAGTATCCTCAAAAGAAATGATTAAACTATATTGCATCTTGTTGGATCTTCCAAGGGTCACATTCACGTGCACTACTATTGCAAGAGGAGTCAATGTGACATCTTAGGAGGTTTTGGATGGAAGGCATGCTCCAACGCCTGTTTGAAAGAACCCCCAACATCAATAGAGGGAAGTTGCAACGTATCAAATTTCTCACCCTCAGCAGGATATGCGCCAAGAAATCAGGATTGGGGAAGCTCTTGGGTGGTAAGATTCGACTCCCAATTTGTCGTTCTAACTTAAAGGACCTTACAATCAATATTCTTCTTGTTAAGAATAGTTTTCAAGGTGTTGTTCCTTGTGTAAATCTTAGAAATGCTCAACCTTTGCTTTGACCGATGTTGTCAATATTGTAATAGGGTGAGTTGTATAGAATCATGCAAATTGTACCATAAATTGTAAGTTTTTTCCTTAAGAAGTCAAAAAATTTGAAAAATATAAAAAAAAAATTAATTAAAAACTCATCAATTGTCCATTTTCCATCAATATGCACCAAGAAAAGTGATACATATCATGATATTGGCAATTGAGAACTACATATGATATGCATAATGTGATAGTGTTAAAGGATTTCTGTCTAGCTGATCTGCTATCTCAGCGGTTTGGCTATCTTCTTTGTAGTTCTCTGTTTTCTAATAAATCTTCATTTTCTTTCAAAAAAAAAAAGAAAAGAAAAGAGATTTGCCTTTCTAAAAAGAAACTTACCTTAAGAAGCACATAAGAATCCTTTAAAAATTTATGTTGTTTTACCGTTTTGAGTGTGGTGGAAGTGTCCTGTACCAAGCTGTTAATCTCCCACGACAAAGGGAACTATAGATGCTAACCCACCCATCTAAGTGATGTTCATGGTATGGGGTTCATGGTGTAGAGCTCTTTTTGTTTCATTCATCCTATAGGCTCTACTAATCTAAAATAGACATGAGAAAGCGATGGATTCAACTCCCTATTTGCCATTCTAAACTCAATGACCTTGCCATTAGTGTTCTTCTTGTTCAGAATCCGAAGAATTTATTCAAGAATGAAATTTTGGGGGTCCATTTGGAGGTTGGGAAAGTTGACTCATTGGCTGAGATTTTCGACTGTTGAGCAGGGTCCTTTTAGTCTTCTTAATCTCGATCTCCCTCTTTGTATTGGTAAACCTGCTAAATACCTTTGGGAGTGATTCTTGAAATAATGGAGAGAATGCTGTCATCCTGGAAAGGTATATTTCTCTCTTTGGGCGGTAGAATTACGTTGATAGAGTACATTATTGAACCTTACTCTTTGTTTTTGTCTCACCGTCCTAAGTCGAGTTCTTCTTAGAATCGACAAGGTGTAAAGAGAGTTCCTATGGCAAGCTGGAGCTTATAAAGGGAAGTTCCATCTCTTGGATTGGGGGGAGGTTTGCAAGCCAATCGAGGAGGGTGGTGCGACCATTAGGAGGTTAGAGTGCGACCATTAGGAGGTTAGAGGATGTTAATTCTGCTTTGCTTGGAAAATGGGTCTAGAGATTTGGGGCGGAGGAGGGGAGTTTGTGGTGGTCCTTCATTGTTGGAAAGTATAGTGTTTCCAACATGGGGTGGTGGATCAGGGAGTCTTCGCTCTATAGAGCTTCCTTCTGTTGAAAATCAATTACGAAGATGGCACCTAAAAGTTTCTTAGAGATCGGATTCTCAGTTGAAGATGGGGAAAAATTCAGATTCTAGGATGGCATCTGGGTAGGGGAGATCACACTCAGGTCAAAATTCCCTAGCATTGCGAGGCTGTGTTCAGTTGAGAACATCTCGGTTGTTAGATGCTTTTCTAATTAGGATCAAGGTGGCGTGTGGCTTCCCCCTTGTTGCCGAGATGTCGAAATTGAGGGGATGGTGAGGCTTCTCTCTTTCTTGGGTGGCCTTTGCCCTAACATGGGCGAGAAAGATCCGTTGATCTGGTTGAGAGATTGATTGGGAGGCTTTTCAATTCGTTCCTTCCTATATATGTGGTGTCCCACCCTGCGTCCGAAGCAAGGAGTACTCACATGGGCGATGTTTTGTGCTATGGTGCCCCTTTGAAGGTAGCCACTTTTGCATGGTTCACTAGTAAGAATAAGGTGTTAACCATCGACGTTTGTATAGAAGGTTGATAGTGTTTCTAAATGTCTGCCTTCTTTGCTTGTTGGACGGGGAATTTGTGGAGCATATTTTCATCCATTGTCCTTTTACTAAGGGGGTGTGGGTCAACATTCTCTCAGTCTTCAAGGTTTTGTGGGTTATACTAAAGTTTATGGAGGCTTGTTTCTGTTGTGGGTAGTGGCTTGAAGGGGGTCTTGGATCCAAAGGTCGAAATGGTGGCTTGCCTTTCTAGTGGTTCTCTGCTCTCTTTGAATGGAAAGGAATAATAGCAGGTGCTTGAGGAACAACAACCAATCCATAATCATTATTGTTAGGAAGGTTTTTTTTTTTTTTTCGTTGATCAGGGAAGGATCCCTGAACTTTCAATTGTTAGGCTTGTGTTGCTGTTTTAGTTTTTTTTGGTTTAGCTGTCTTTTCTTGTTTTTTCTTTTAGCTTTGTCTTTTCTTGTTGTTTCTTGTCGTTTTTGGCTTCTTTAATAAAATTTAGTACTTCTCAAAAATAAAAAATAAAAAATAAAAAATCAAGGCTTCATCCTCATATCTAATCTTTATAAATGCAAACCTTTGCTCAGACTGATGTTGTTAAAATCGTTATTGCATAACAAATCATAACAAGGTTTGAAACGAATTGAATGTCAAATTGTACCAAAAATTATAAGTTTTCTTTTTCTTCTTAAAAAGTTAAAAAAAATGTAAATGAATTAGAAAAAAGTAAATAAAGAAATTCATCAATCATCCAACTTCCATCAATATGCACTTAGAAAAGTAATACTTGAGAACTATACACCATATACTTAATGGGATAATATTAAAGGATTCTTGTCTTTCCTTTTTTTTTTTTTTCGTCTTTCAAGAAATTTAACAGAAAAAACATATAAGAATCCTTTAATTACTTACGTTCTTTTTATCTTTCTTGAGTGTTGAATCATGTTTGAAAAGACGACATTTGATTCTTTTTGTCTTTCTTGAGTGTTGAATCTGTTTTTGGCTTCTTTAATAAAATTTATCACTTCTCAAAAATAAAAATCAAGGCTTCGTCCTCATATCTAATCGTTATAAATGCAAACCTTTGTTCTGATTGATGTTGTTAAAATCGTTATTTACTTGCGTTCTTTTTATCTTTCTTGAGTGTTGAATCATGTTTGAAAAGACGACATTTGATTCTATTGAAGGACGAAAATGATATTTTGATTTCTTTGTGTTGGGTTTTTGAATGTCAAAATCCCCAAATCTCTCTCTCTCTCTCTCTCTCTCTCTCTCTCTCTCTCAAAAGACAAAAATGAGGATTTTTAATTGGGGATGAACTTTTACATGTTTTTAAAGCATAAGGGTAAAAAACAAGAAATGGTGGAAAAAATGAAAAATCTGATTATTTTATGTTTGTTTGGGCCCCATTTACGCGGTCTACAATTATCACGATTGGATTCAAATCGTACAACAACAGAAACATTCTTGCATATTTGTGATTTTAAGGCTAGGATTTGTGTTTGTCACAATTCGGATCCTAAATTGGGCAATTTTGACAGCATTAGCTTTAACCACACTGGGAATCCCACCAAGATAATTATGTTTGTAATACGACTGTGGACTTTGAACATCCTTTGTAGAGATGAGATGACGATTGTAAGTATAGTTTTACTGTTACATTGTTTCTACTTGATTCTAGCCCTCTGATTCTTCTCCTTCTCCTTCTCCTATGCTTACAATAATGGAGGGCTTTATCATTTTAGTGGCCTAGCCTCTTAAGCCCTAACCCTAATCAAGCGGGCTAAAAAGGCCTTGGCCCTAGGCCCTAGCTCTATAGGTGGTTGGGTTAGGGCTGGCCTTGCAAAGAAAAGAGTGATGTGATGATGCAGCCAAATGGCTACACAAGTTGATTGATCACATTTGAAGAGACGACCTGCATCTCACATGTGCATGCTCTAGACATGTGCACAAGAAAAGGCCTAGTTTCCCCTTTTAGCCCATCATTACTTTTCTTTCAAATCTCTACATTAGGAAATTTCTTTTCTTTCATATCTTTATATCAGGCAAGAAGTAATTGTAGATTTTTCTTATTTAGGCGCTTTCTTAATTGCAGTGCTTTTTTATTTTGGTAGTTTTTTATTTTTTAGATCTTGGCTAGCTAGGAATTCTATTTCTAGATTCCATAGATCTTATTGCAGATTTTAAGGATTCCTTATAAATATGGCTTACACACTTATGGAATAAAACGGGTCTATTGATATTTTCTTTGGGTGATTATCATATTTCTCTACTGTAGTTGTTGAAAGGGGTAGCTTGCTCGCAATCTTTCATTCGTGGTTTCTAGCATTCAGCTAGAGAATTGTTGGGTTCTTTCCCACAATCTCTTTCTTGTTTTTTTTATTTTTTTTATTTTTAATCTATTTGGTCCCCCATATGAGGTTTGCATTAATTGGTATCAAAGCAAGTTCTGCTTTTGGGAAACTTGAAGGTAATTTTCTCATCTTAATCCTACTCTTTCATATCTTCCCTTCTGTTTAGCCAGATTTGACAACACCAGATTAACGACACAGATGCAGCCATGTGGCAAGTATGATATCTTCACGACGTGCGTCAAATATACGGGGGACAACTCATTGATGAGAAGATATTTGAAGAATCGTAGCGTTTAGTAATAAGGACGAGTAACCATTAGGGCTATGTTAGTATCGAGGATGTTTGATAGCCTATTATCACAACAAAGATGTGTTTGGCAAGGGCAAGGCACGATTGGGTAAAGGCAGTCGTCTAGAATTGGCAATGGGTGATGCCGCCATGTAGGTGGCAGCTATTCTCACGACATCGCCAAGGAGTCTATAAATAGTAAAGGAGAGTTCGAAGCAAAGGATCCCAACATCAATAAAAAACCCAACAACAAATCAACAATCAATCAGTCAAGTGCAACGTTGCTTATCTAGTCCTTTGGGACACTTATCATCTCCACCGCTTATTAGCGTGGAGTCCTAAGTTTCTAGGAGTAGCTCAGTCCGTCCTTGCTTTACGCCGGACCGACTTAGTCATAACTAGTAGCTGTAAAGTGATGGTTGCCTTTACCTAACCATGCCTTGACTTTGTCGAACACGTCTTTGTCACGATAATAGGTTATCGAACGTACCTCGATGTTGATGTAGCCCTAACGGTTACTCGTCCTTATACCAAATGTCACGACTCTTAAAAGATTTGCTAATCAATGAGTTGTCCTCCCTATATTTGGTGCACGTCGTGAAGATATCGTGCTTGCCACGTGGCTGCATTTGTGCCGTTAATCAAATACTGCCAAATGTGGTCTAAATAGTAGGGAAAAGATGAAATGGTAGGATTGAGATGAGAATATTACCTTCTTTAAGTTTCCCAAGACTCAAGAGAAGAATTCGCTTTGATATCAATTAATGCAAATCCTGAAAGAGAAGCAATTAGATTAAAGAAAAGAAGAAAGAGATTGTGGGAAAGAACCCAACTATCCTCTAGCCGAATGCTAGAGACCACAAATGAAAGATTGCGAGCAAGCTCAACAGTCCTAGTCTTGAACTAGAGATCCCTTCCATTTGTGCCCGCGCTCAACAGTCATCTAGTCTTGAACTAGAGATCCCTTCCATTTGCGCTTGCGTGCTAGATCTGAAGGAAGACTGTAGTCTTAGGAATCGTCCACCTACGCTCATACGCTGAGTTGACGGTAGCTCGTAACCTCAGCATTACTCATTCCTTGCTTATTGGTGCGTTGCTCGGTTAAGCTCTCATGCTGCTCTTAGCCAAGTCGGTGATCCCGTGTTAGTGGTAAGTTTTGCTTTTCCGCCTCCATCTTCAATTTTCGTTCAACCATACAATTGTTGCACTTTCAAAAAGTCCTTGATTTTCAAGGCAAAAATAACTCGTCGGAGGAAGAGCCCCAACTTCCGCAAATCGCCTGATCCCGTTCTAACCCATCAATTCCTTGCCCTTTCTCCTTTCCTTACCAAAAGGGAAAAAAAAAACTATTCCAAACCCCATAACCCTTAGTTCAACCGTGTTCTTGTTCGAAGATGTCATGGATAAGAAGATGTTCATATGTGTTGTACAAGTATCCCTATTTAGACTCCTGTCCCTTTCTATATCAATCGCGCTATTATTCTCCGAGTTACTTCAATGATCAAGATCGCCCTTCATATCATCTTGAGTCATGCCCATTTTCATATGTGCCTTACGTTGATCTATAAAGGATGTGAGCCTGGTTACGGGGTCTAACAACATTGCTATGTGCAACTGGGAGCCAAAGGGATGAACAACCTCTGACGGGAGAATCTAATTTATTCCGAAGGAGTGTTTGCACTTCGGATCCTGCTAAGCATGACAAGATTGGCATTTCGGATTATAATAGTAATTTGGATCCCAAGGTGTTTAATGACTAACTAAAGTCAATGGAGCGATATTTTCGCTGGTATGAAATGGAAGAAGCAATCAAGTTACGTTTTGTTGCCTAGAAACTTAAGGGTGAAGCTAAAGACGGGTGGTACGCTATCGAAGAAGATTTGCAACGGTGTGGCCTCCTCCCATAAGCAATTGGAAGGAAATGAAAGCAAGATTGAAGCGGAGGTTCCTACTGCTAGATTATGAGATGACTTCTTTCCAAGAGGTTTTCACGCGTTAGCAGGGCAATCTAACTGTGGAGGAGTACACACAACGTTATTATGACTTAGTTATTCGTTATCGCCTAATAAAAACTAAAAGACAACAAGTGACGCATTATTGTAATGGACTTTGGTTCGATATTCAAAGAGAACTGGTGACCATTCGGTTCAATAGCGTAGAGGAAGCATATAAGATGTTTCGAAATGGTGATACAAAGGGACAATCTGTTGCAACAATGTAGGGGAGGTCGACCAACACTTGCTTCAAGTGTGGTAGTCGTGGACATTATGTGACAGAGTGTCCCTCTCGCAATCTCCAGTATTGAGAGGAATTTTTTTTTTATTGCGGACCAAGTGGAAGATGAACATGAAAACGATCTAGAAGATGATGAGCAAACCTAGATGGCCTTAACGAAAATAAGTTATCAACTTATCATTTTTTGTTAGAAGGATTCTGACAACACTAAAAGAGGAGGTCCAAGAAGACTGGTTGAGAACCAAAATATTCGATATATGAGTATCGTGTGGTGGAAAGGCTGTTAAGGTCATTATTGATGGAGGCAATAGCATGAACGTGGCCTCACAAAGCATGGTAGACAAGTTGAAAGTGAAACCTCAAATGCATCTCAAGCCATATAAGATTGCATGGGGTGAATGGCAACTTTATCCTTGTGATTAAGAGTGCTTAGTGAACTTTTCTCTAGGTTGTTATGAAGAATTGCTTTGGTGTGACATCATCCCAATGAAGGCCACATATATATTACTGGGGCATCCGTGGATATATGACATGGATGTAACTTATAAGGGTTGTAAGAATGCCTACAACTTTATGTACAAAGGATTTGGAAAGCCCATTACTCTTGACCCTACGAAGGATGACGATTCCAAAGAGGCAAAGTTGGCTTCCACAATGTTGAATATGGCTTGATTCGTGGAGGAGAGTTGTGAACGGGGAATCATGTATGCTTTGGTAGGATACAAGATCAATCTAGCTAGTGATGTCGTTGTTCAGCCACCGTGAGATTCAGGACATTTTTTTTCAATTTCATGATTTGGTCCTTGATGAACTACCAAGTGAGCTTCCACCCATGCACGACATTCAACATGCGATTGATTTGGTACCCGGAGCACCATTGCCAAATCTTCCAGCATATCGAATGAACTCGACAGAGCATGCAGAACTTCGTCGATAGGTGGAGGAATTGCTAACAAAGGGTTTCATTCATGATAGCCTCAGCCCGTTTGCAATGCCGGTGTTGTTGACACCAAAGAAGGATGACAGTTGGCATATGTGTATTGACAGTTGCTCCTGCCATCAACACAATAACAATAAAGTACTATTATCCCATTTTACACCTAGATGACATGCTGGACATGATGGTGAATGTTACAATCTTTTCAAGGATTGATTTGCGAAGCGGGGCGCCACCAAATAAGAATTCATCCTGGAGGTGAGTGGAAAATTGCTTTTAAGACAAAGGATGGATCAATGGCTAGATAGAAAGAAGTTAAAGTCAAGCTGAAAAATAAGCTAATAAATGACCCAATTGAAGAGATTGAAGGTTTAATATATATGCGCGATCCGATGGTCGAAGAGATGGATACTTTCATGATCACCATAATGCCATCTCAATTTCAATCAAGGCTCACAGATCGAAAGATGACTGTGCTGAAGGGGCCACAATCGACGTCTAGAATGTGGAGGACCAACAAGAAGCAAAAGAAAAGATGGGACATGTTTCAACACCATATTATACACAAGCCACCTGTTAGGCATGTAGTTCTCCACCATCAACTCCTAGCGAAGCTGAAGAAGACGCGTTACAAACGAGGATGTTTGCAGGAGATTATGACTACCAATTTAAACTCGAGGATAAATTTTTTTCCGAAGCCAGTTGGAATTAATGCAAACAAATGGCCACACAAGCCGATTGATTACATTTGAAGAAACTACCCACATCTTACATGTGCACGCTCCAGTTGGGTTGATCTCTAGTTCAAGACTAGAGGACTATTGAACTTGTTCGCAGTCTTTCATTCGTGATGTCTAGAATTCGGCTAGAGGATTGCTGGGTCCTTTCCCATAATCTCTTTCTTCTTTTCTTTGATCTATTTTTTTTCCCTTTCGGTTTTTGCATTACCTGGGCAAGTGGGTATCTCCTCCATCCATGATGAATCGCATCGTAAAAATAGTTTTGACCATAGAAACATGACCTTGAATTCAAAAGTGCTTTTAAACTACACATATGTTGAATGGGACTTCTCACAACCGTCTTCAAATCATCCATTCTTTTGTATAATAGTGACCCACTTGATGATTGGACTGAGTCGATGGGTTGGGCCATTTATCATTAGCCCTATCCCAACCCAACTGAGGTAATGGGTTTAGATTTCAAGCTCGGGCTTGGCCCTCAAGTCAAAGTTTAGAGGCCCAAACCGTTGGCCGACTCGACCCATTGCCATCACGGTGTTGGACTAGGGTTTGGGTGTATTGAACTATGGAGGTTTTGAGGTCAACCCATTCTTTTCAGATTATTGCTTTAAGATTTTGATGACTTAGTTGTTGATGTAAGACGTGCCATAGATGCATTCTTTGCATGTTTGGACCCAACGAAGCCCAAATGAAAGCAGAAGTATTTCGCTAGATCCACGTTTAGTCCTACTGTAGGGCATGATGTACTGGGCCCTAGGCGCGTCCGGTTCGAAGAAATTCATTCCAGATAAGGAGAAATTGCGGACCATAAATCAGCCATAACTTTTGATCCAGGTATCATCATGAAATGCACAACCCATCGATCTTTATGTAACGATGGTTCTAGGGTCAACCAACCTACATAGCTGGTCATGCACCTCTGTTTCACAACAAAAAGCACGCTTCCGATTCAAAATTGCAATTTTAGGAAAATTTATTATTTTTAGTAATTTCTATTTTTGCCGCATTTCCTTATTTTTAGAGTTTTAGGATTTTCGTCTATTTAGAAATTTTGCTTGTAATAATGCTAGGAATGCTCCGGTAAGGTTTTATCTGGACATTCCTATTTTTGGCAAATTTGGCAAATTAGGGTTTGGGTTTTTCTTTATTAGTGGTGTAATCGAGAAATCATACAGAAATTATTTAATAAAATACCCGAATTTTCTCTCTCATTTTCTTGTGGACTCAAGAACTCTCCTTGTGGATTCAAGGTTTTAATCACTTGAGGAAGATGGTGATCGTTCTCTTATTGTTTCACGCTCTTCCCTTCGTTGGTGGTGGACTCGTAAAAAATGTTTTTATTTATTTTTACTTTTTTTGCTGTCTCATCAAAGAGGTGGTCTGGAGGTCGAGATTTGTCTACAAAGCGCACCAATCAATGGTTTGTATTGTTGATACTATTTTGTAAATGGTATTTGACGCACTCTGGATTCTAAATGTGTATAAATTATGGAGAGTTTGGAGTATGAGTACTTGATATGTTGGCCCTAACCATCTTTATCCCTCAACATAATGTTCATAGGCTCTTCACGTTGCTGAAGCCTTTTGAAGCAATCTTCTGGCGTTAGGTCTTTCTTTCGTTGTTGTCCAGCATATTAATGGACTCTTCAATGACTATCGTCTGCCCTTTTCTGCCTCTTTTGATGCTCTGCTCCGTAGCTCGACACCTCATCCGTCTGGAACAAAAGCTCTGGTTATCAGTAGCTGGTTCTGAAAGAGTGACTTGGCACTAGAATGGAAGTTGGTAGTCCCACTATTTATCAATTAGGAACCTGCGCAGTTTGCATAAAATAGGCAAATCCCAGTAGTTGGACCACATGAAGAGTTAAATATTACTTGGGAGATCCACCATCTCGATGTTATTTACAAACTCCCCCGCTGAACCCATACGCTTTTCTCAGGCTGCCCTGCTTTCTTCTTTGAATTTTATCGTGTCAAAATCGCCATCAGTGCAGTAGTGCATTGTGGGCTATCCCGCATTTGTCCAACCATTTTGAGTTCCTTCCAATCCCTTCTTCACGCCTTCATCAATCATACTGTAAATGTATGATATACTCCAAACTCGCAACACTTCTGCTGTGGGTCTTGACACATCGCTAGCAACCATTGTAGTCCTTCGCATAGGATTACTCTTTCCAGCCTTTGCTAATTGTCTCTAGAACTGTAGGGCTTCATATGCATTTTTGAAATTTGAATTCCCCTAGATCTAGCAGCGATGTCCTTATCCAAGGTGGCATTGCTAATACGGAATGCGTCCCGATGACAGTTCTTCCCTGTTGCTAATTGGACCTTGAGTTGGCAGATCCCACCTTCTAGTTCAGGGTCACGCAATCTACGTGGTTGCCATCTTTCCTCTTGAGAACAATGCTGGGCTGAAGTTGTTCTGCTCCTGTGGCTGTCTGCCTGAGCTTTGCCTTTGAATGGATTGGGAACACTTTCTCCCTAATTTAAAGCTTCTTTGGGACTAGATTCATCTCCCTCTTGTGGTAGATCTTCCCTCTAGCGAATTTCATTATTTCAGCTTTGATTTTACTTGGATATTCCTGCAGAACCTTTTGACAACTTCCATGAAAGTTTTCAAGAACCATACATGTAACAGTATTCCATTCACTTTGATCTAGTTGGCCACATCATCAGGGATAATATCCTATGACCAGGGAATCACTGCTGCCGTGCCACTGTTAACTCCTTGGTTTTGGAGAGTTCTTTCGTGTTGGTTCTAAGTAGGCCTTGATGAGGACTTGGTTGGCATGCAATTTAACCACCTGCACCTCTTCTCTCTTCTCCTCAAATTTACTGATCCCTTTCGATATTCCAGAAATCTTTTCATCATCAATATTATTGATGGTTACTCCCTCCAAAGCCTTGCTTAGAAGGTCTCTGTTGATTTGCTGCTTTGTTATCCACCTGCAGCATGTCGGCTGCCACATCTATGGACTTTCCTTGCTTCCCTTGGCAAGATTGGTGACTATGGCATCTCTATAGCTTCCTATCACATCTGTACCAGATTGAGGAGGGTTTTCTTGAGTTTTCACATGTTGGTGTGACATGTGTGTTCATGTTAAACCTTTGAAGTCGACGAGCCTACCTTTGGACCTTCGACCTGCTTTGAGGGTTGGGAGGGTCTCTAGCGGTTATGCTCATCATGGGCAAGGTCTTCCTTGATATTTCTTCCACCCATCCGTTTAGGAAATCAATGGCCTTTAGTGCTTCCCCACTGGTTTTGAACTGAAAGAAAGCAAAACCCCTGAATCTTCTCGCTCCAGAGTTTCAGGGTGAAAGTATCCAGCAACTTGTCTAACTCTTGAAATCCTTGGTGGACATCCCACTATCTCCTCGATTCTTTCCTCCATTTTCTCCATTGAGTTTAACTTCTTTCCATTCACTTTTCCCGATTTTTTCCCCCCATTTGTATATTGGTATTATTGAGTCAAAGACTAGCCCAACCCACTTATAAAGTTATTTTATAGACTAAATAACATGTTTTGAAAGCTCAAGTCCCAGGACCTTCCTCTCCGATCACACATCTCTACCACTAAAGCGGGCACTGCACCCAAGACCTTCCCCTCCCAATCCACGCATCTCTACCACTAAAGCTATCGCTAAAGCAAGTACTACACTTTCTGAAATTATGTATTTATATTATATGAATAATATTTATATATGAGTAGGTGGAATGGACCAAGGTCCACTTGAGCTCTACTTGACTACTTGAATGGACCTATTTTCTGACCTAAGCTGAACCAAAATTGATCAATTCAACCTGAGCCCATGTTTTAAGCAGGTCAGTTGTTGGTTCAAGAGTCAACTTGACCCATTGGCCATTGCCCATCCTAGCCATAGTCTGATTTGATCCAGTCATCAAGCGAGTCCTTGTTATTCAAAAGAATGGATGATTTGAAGGCACTCGTGAGCGGCCCCATTCAACATGCAAATGGAGTTTAAAATTACTTTTTAATTTGGGGTCATCCTTTTAGGGCCAGGGCAGGGCCAGGGCCCGAGATCCTTTAGCCAGATTAGGGTCAGGGCTTAAGGGACTAGTGTCAGGCCAATGCCAACCCTGGCCCATCCCTAGCCCAGCCCATTGCCACCCCTAGATTGAGGTGGATGAAGTGGAGAGATTCCTCTAGAGTGTTGTGATCGCTGCATGCCAATGGAAATTATGGGGAAATTGTACTCAACTGCTATTACCAGCTATGCTATATTGGTAGGATTTCTGAACATTTAAGAAACAACATAGAACACAGGATGAATGTTGTAGACATGAGGTATGTTGAGATGGATGCTTGGGAAGACTAGGAAGGATAAAATTAAGAATGAGGTGGTCTGAACAAACCTTCGATGAGTGTCGATTGAGATGGTTTTGGCTGTGTTCTAAGAAAATTGAAGCCGACCCCTCTTAAGGAAGGAAAGTTTGGTCAGGATTTAGGGCTTGAAAAGAGGATGAGAGAGACATAGAAGGACTTGGATAGAGGTCGTGAGAATGGGATGAAATTGGAGGTTTTTATGCTCATTAAATTGGAGCTTCTTATGCCCATTAGTGGGATCTTTTATGCATGCATCTATATGATATGTCATATTTTGGCAAAATCTTGGAAAGACATGCCTATTTCAATGAGATGTGATTAAGACAGGTATAGAATGGGGAACCTAAAAAATGGCAAAAACAGCTAAGCAAAGTGGCAACTACGTTTGATTAATGCAACAATACCACAAAATCCACGTGCTAGTGAAACCAATGCGATGAAATTGGATGGAAGGTTAAAAAGCAAGCCAAAGGAAGAAGAGATCAAGTGGAGGCAACAGTCACGAGCAATGTGGTTAAAAGAAGATGGCAAGAATGCAAAGTTCTTCCATGGCATGGCTGGAGTGTTAAGTGCAAGAATAATCATATTCAGTGTTTCCAGGTAAATGGGGAGAAGATAGAGGATAACAGCAGGTTATTTGAAACCATGATGGATTTCTATTCCAAGCTCCTTGCGCCGGAAACATGGAATTGTCCTTCTTTGGATAACTTGTAGTTCAGTCAGATAGGGAGGGAGGATTCTGATAGCTTGGAGGCTTTGATTAGTGAGGAAGAGGTTAGGGCGGCGGTCTCCTTTGGGTATGGATAAAGTGCCTGGGATAGATGGCTTTCCCATTGCTTTCTACTAGGTATTTTGAGAGGGAGGTGAAGGGCAATGTTTTGAATTTCATTTCTGAATTTGTTGAGAGAGATCATATTTCAGCTGAGTTGGGGTTTTTCTTCCCAAGAAGGGGCAAAATGCGTTAGAGATTACAGGTCTATTAGCTTAACTGGAAGTCCTCACAAAATCCGGACCAAAATTAGCTATAAGATTTTGCAACATCCTAAGCGTGGGGGGGCGTTCGTGTTTGTTCCATGGTACACTCATTGCTCACGAGCGTATAGACTCATGATAAAGGGAAGGCAGGGTGTCATATGTAAGCTCGATCTCAAGAAAGCGTATGATCACATGGATTTGAAATTTCTTGACACTTTGCTTGCAAGGTTGGTGTTTCTTCCTTCATCTTATTTGGGGCTCCTATTATTCATAGGAAAGCTGCAAAACATCTATGCAATAAGGTGATGGATGGAAAGGAAGCTTTCAAGCTAGAAAAGTAGGTCATTGACAGGTTGGAAAAAATCCATGGCGACTTATTTTGGAAAGGGTCAGAAGACATGCATAAATTTCACTTCTTGCAATGAGAAGAGATATAAAAGCTGGTTAATGAAGTTAGGGCAGGCATTAGAGATCTAAAAACCCATGAACTTGGCTCTTTTAGGCAAATGACTTTGGATATTTGGTATTGGAGGTCCATGGAGGCAAGTGGTTGGCTGTAAGTATGGCTTTAAGGAGGGATCATGGTTAAATATTCTTCTATGCAGAGCATTGACAGTCTGGAAGGCTATTTTTGGGTTTCTAGATGCTTTAGGGAAGCTATTTGCTTCATCATTGGTGTCGGTTTGCAGATCCAATTTTGGGAAAGATGTAATGTGTGCGAAGCACCTGCTTCATGCTATTTTTCCCATGCCTGCCCCCCCCCCCCCCCCCCCCCCCCCCCCACACACACACACACACAGCACGAAGTAGGTTGTTGGGTGTGGGGAAAGGCAAGCTCGGGAGTGTTTTTCGGTGTATTCTTTCTATGCATGCTTCGGACCCATGAACATTGTGGGCTGATCCATGGTGAAGTTCATTCAGCCCCATGGGCGGCTGCCTTGTGGCTTTTCCTTGGTTGGTAGGGAGGGTGGTTACGGTGGACAAGCCGCGGAAGAGAAATATGGTTATTCCTAAGGTGTCTCTTGTGTATGTGAGATGCGGAATTGGTGGATCATACCTTCTTCTTGCATTGTCCCTTTGCTAGGGCTGTCTGGCTTTGCTTCTTTGATTTATTCCATTGCTGGGCGATGCTAGATTCAATCGGCTCTTATGTTCATGGCATGGTATGGAGGTGAAGTTGGGCCAAAAGGTAAGTTTTGTGACGGCTATCCCTTCTAGTGGGTTTGTGGGCCATTTGGTTGGAGCCCAACAGCAGGTATTTTAGTGTCTCTTGTGTATGTGAGATGCAGAATTGGTGGATCATATCTTCTTCTTGTATTGTCCCTTCGCTAGGGCTGTCTGGCTTTGCTTCTTTGATTTATTCATTGCTGGGTGATGCTAGATTCAATCGGCTCCATCTTCATGGCATGGCATAGAGGTGAAGTTTGGCTAAAAGGCAAAGTTTTGTGGAGGCTATCCCTTCTAGTGGGTTTTGTGGGCCATTTGGTTGGAGCTCATCAGCAAGTATTTTAGCAAGCCTTCAGGCCCGTGGAGGTGGTGGTTAGGAGGGATAAGTTGCATGTTATAGAGTGGGTCACTTGATAAAGCCCTCAGCTAGCTGTTCTCTTCAGGAGTTGGATTGTTGGTCTGGCCTGCAGTTTGTTGGCTTTGATCCTTTATTTTGTTTTTGTTTCCTTTTTCTTCTAATAAAGTTAGTCATCTTTATATAAAAAAAGAGGAGGGAAGGTTCAATGCCGATTTGATCAAGGTTGTATGCTGTAGTTTTTTTTTGTGGCCCAACTTCCATAGGCATCAAGGGATCTGCTGGAAAAAAAACCCCCAAGAAATCTTGCCTGCATAGTTGCAGAGATGAAGGCTTGCAACAAGAAAAAAAGAAAAGAAGGGGAAGTTTTCAGGTACTTGTTAGAGTCTGATGGTTGATACGCATGCAGTCAGATTATGGTAATGAATAAATCAAACGAAACTTCCAATTTTTGGTACCCATTGTAGACATGTCATAACCTCACTATCAGAAAGAACAATCCTAATCTTAATGCACATTTGTTAAACTTGGACCGTTGAAATTCTCACCATCAATTAGATATTATCAATAAGCCAGTTATAACATTACATCAATGTAATTTTTTGTATACCGACATTTCAATTTGAATCTTGTGCGTGCAAAACTATAATTTTTTGAATGCATGAGTATGAAGCTTCACCATCTGAAAGAGTATCAAGGTTTCTCTAAAAACCTTTAAACCTTGTATGCTCAACTATACCCATAGTTCATCACCACTCTTTAAGTTGGTGTCTCATTCACAACATAAGAGGCATACTGTATCAATCCAAACCATTAGGAAAAAAAGAATGATCCATTGCAGATTGGGCATGGTCCAAAAATCACACTGATCAAGCATTCATCATAACCTTTTGATTGGTGGTTGCCAAATGAATAGTTAAAATAAAACTATCAGCGCTCTAAATTCATAGAGCAAAATCGGATGGTTAAGATCATTATCCAACATAGATTATTATCGCATGACTGTTGTCATGCTTTTATGCCACACTTAATATGGATGAGATTTACACTTGAATTTGGCATGGGACTGTCATTTGCTTAGCTTAAGTTTAGAACGGTGGTCAATTGAATCTACTCAAGGGTGGATTGCAGTCATAGTTCACTGCCATCTCTTAGTTATGATCTCTCCTCCAGTGTCCACTGTCTCTCCACCATATGCATGGTGTATATCAATGGCACAATCTGGACCACCCATATCCTGGGCCCAATTGTGTCGCCAACGTTTTGTAACATGTATATAGAGGCTTTCTCCCCCCCCCCCCCCCCTTCCCTTTCCAACCTGTATTTTTAAACCAAAACTGTATTGAACTTGATTTTTTTTTTTTACCATTTTTTAGCACACGTATTTTTATTTTTGAAACCCCCCCCCCCCAAATGTGAACTTCCGTCCTGTTTTTGATATTTGATGTTTTGCCAACGATAGTGGAGAGAGGCCGGTTCACCTATGCTGATTCTCTTGCAGAGGAGTTTTTGCATCGGCAGCAGTTACATATGTTGCCTTATAGTAGGAGCTGTCCTCCTTTAATCTTAATAAAACTGTGGTTATTTATCAAAGTAATTAATAAAAATCCCTTCCAGGTCATCCTGTGGTTGTGCTTTGCTGCATTTGTGAATGTTACTGCTCACGGCATGGACCCGTTATGATGGGTAGTTGGCCCAGTGCCCCAAAACTAGCTATCATCCCCCTGAAATGGATTTCCTCCCTTAAGCACGTGAAGCTGAGCGGGTCACCCATAAAGGATTTCCATGGGAGGACCAGTTGCTCCACTACTCTCTGTTAATTGCTTTTACTTGCACAATGGTAGTATGTGATGAGGCCGATGACCATTTTTCGGAGTATCTCCAACATTATTGCAATATCCCTGATATTATTTGTATCTCCAGCTTGGCGATACCGATAACATTGGTAGTATCAGAAATTCCAGGTATTGGCAATGTATTGCCAATATTTTCGACTGTGTAAATTCCAGGTTTGGCTTTTATCGCCAATCTATCAATATCGCCAATGTGTCGGCAATATTTTCGACTGTGTAAATTTCAGGCGTTGCTTGTATCGCTAGTGTATAGGCGATATTTAGATAAAATATTGCCAATGTATCAATATCACTAAAAATCTGTTTATTAAAAAAAATTCAATTTCAATTTTTTATTTTTATTTTTATGGGCGCATGGTTGTACGCAGTGTTCAAATTGTCGATGATAGTCTCGATAATATTGCGATATTGTTGTTATCGCAACATGGGCGATGTCAAGACCACAATCTTCAGTTTCCTTTATAGTCGTCCGCAATATCTCAGCGAAATAGTGTTGTTGATATTCTGAAATATCGATGGATGTTTGGATGAAAGGTTGGATGGATGGATGGGATTGATGGAAAGGTTGGACTGATTTCTCGTGATAGCACATGCTTTTAGGCCCCCATTAAATGGAAACTTATTATGTATGTATTCTTTTTGCAATCTTTTGATTCCTAAATATTCAAATATGTGTATTTTTATCATCTCCTGAACTTTATACTGAAAAATTTCACCGTTTTCCAAATGTTTCCCCGCACCTCCTGTTATTGGCGATATTATCGGCAATATTGATATTGTTTCTGTATCGCTGGCCAGCGAAACTTGTAGCGATACCAATACGTCGAACATTGCTGATGACTCCTGGTGTGTGAGGGCCCATCTTATGAGGATCACTAAAAAGTGCCATCCTGAATCAACAGTGTTGTCTTTGCTGAATGGACGAATTGGTTTTGGAACTTAAGTACACCATTCCATTTATGCACGTGTTAAGACTTTCTCTAGCGCTAACAATTGTGCCAATGCAGGTTAGGGATCTGCCATTTGGTCCAACCGACAGATTTGAAAAAAATGGAGCTCAGTACCATTAAAGATGCATTTGACCGGGTTTCCAAGAAGCAGAAGCTGTCTTCTTCTAAAACCCAGGAGGTAATTGACCAGGTCGGTCGAGAAATTGAACATGCACTATCGAGAATGCAGTCGGCGCAAGATGCCGGGTCAGCCACTGATCAGAAGACCATTCTCACAGAACTGAACAGCAAGCTGAATGAGATTGGCCCGATCAATCAGATCGAAGGGTCACAGAAGGAGTTGAATGTCGGGTTGAGTAAATATGCTAAGCTCCTTGAGAAATCCTTCATTATGGACATTTCTAAGGCGTACCGGAATGTGGACTTCGATGTCCACACAGTGAACCAGATCATTGCGGCCCATCTATACAGGCAGGGCCTGTTTGATCTTGGCGATTGCTTTGTGAATGAGGCTGATGAGCCAGAGGTGACTCCCCTGAAAACTCCATTTGTGGAGATGTATCAAATACTTGAGGCAATGAGATCCAGGAATCTGGGGCCTGCACTGGCTTGGGCGGCTGCTAATCGTGATCGGCTCCTGCAGAACGGATCGACCCTTGAGCTGAAGCTCCACCGGCTGCAGTTTGTGGAGATACTGCAGAAGGGAAGTCAAAGTGATGCTCTCAAGTACATTAGGACGTTCCTGGCCCCATTTGCTTCAACGCACATGCCTGAGATACAAAAGCTCACAATCTGCCTTTTGTGGGCGGGCCGTCTTGAGCGCTCTCCATATGCCAATTTCCTGTCCCCTACACACTGGGAGAGGCTGTCTGAGGAGCTGACACGGCAGTTCTGCAGCCTCTTGGGCCAGTCTTATGAGAGCCCCCTCAGTGTGGCTGTGGCAGCCGGTGTCCAAGGGCTGCCTACGCTGCTGAAACTGGCAAATGTGATGGCTACGAAGAAGCAAGAATGGTTGGCGATGAAGCAGCTGCCAGTGCCTGTGGACTTGGGCCCTGAGTTCCAGTTTCACTCGATCTTTGTGTGCCCTGTCTCGCGTGATCAAGGGAGCGAGGAGAACCCACCGATGCTGATGCCATGTGGCCATGTGCTGTGCAAGCAATCAATCGTTAAGCTGTCAAAGAGCAGCACACGCGTGTTTAAGTGCCCGTACTGCCCGGGCGAGGCCACTGTCACTCTGTGTAAGCAGCTGTACTTCTGATGGGCCTGGAAGGATTGGAATGGTCCAGATGTGTTTGTAGATGTAAGTTGAAAAAGCTCTCTTTATTTCTCTCTCGATGAACTGAAAGGTTGTGTATCTGATGCATGGTAACGGTGTAAAGGGGTGGCCCTTTGGTGTATGTGGTTGCATTTGGTTGTGAATAGATATTCTTTATTCATGTGGGAAGCTTACATGGAGCAAATTTAAATCCAAAACTATCAAATGATAGGCGGGTCTTCAATGAACGGCCTAGATCGTGCCCTTGTCTTCAGATCCTAGGGTTATGACAATGGGCCCACACGATCGTTGGGAACTGCAACCTTTGGCGTGTGTATTGCATTACTATATCCATCGTATGTCGGGTCTGGGCAATGATCTCATCTCTACGGATGCTTGACCAACCCGCTCAAATGTGTCCAGTGGGGCCCACATGAGTTCTTGAATGAGCTAATTTTTAGGCCGTCCCTTTATCACAACAGGCGCGTCCCTGCGCCCTGTTAGGCAGGTCCCTTGTATCCTAACGGGTCGCGTTAGATGTATGGATTGGATGGCATATACAAAAACGAGGGACCCATCTAACACACAACGTCCGACTTAACGGATTGGATGGCATGTATGGAAGCCACACACAATTTGGAAGGTTTCGATGGTGGGCGTTGCCATCCAATTATTCCCCGTATGGCCCACCTGAGTATTGGATCAGCCTAATTTTTAAGCTCGTGCCAAACCATGGTTAGTGCACCTGATGGACGGGGTTGATCTCATGCACGTTCCAACTCTCCGCAAGTAAATGATCTCATGCACGTTCCCACGGTTTGAAGGATTAGCTAGCGTACTCTAGTCACTTGATACACAGATCTATGGCTATCCTGATGCGTGTACTGAACCCTTTGCACCTGCTCATCTGAAGGTATAAGACATCAGACCCGTACAGCCATGGGCCCTATTACGAGGATCACCTTGTGCTAAAATCAACCATATCCACCCATCGAATGGACCCCATTTGTATTTTTCTATTGGTCAATGGCTATACTTCTCTATGTTGTGGCCCACCTGATGAGTAGATAGGTCTTATTTTTGCACTTGATCATCCCCACAGTGGGGCCAACCTGTTGATGGGTTTGACGTCACATGTACTTAATGGCTTGGGCTACGGTCGAGATCTAAGCCCAGCCTGTAAACTAAAACCTAGGGCTGACCATGGCCCGTAATAGTTGTACTTGGTCCGAACCTAAAACCGAACCGACACGAACCTCTCCAGCCACTTTTTTGCAAGATCTGGGCTGTTTGTTTAGTGTCCCCACCATGTATGATGTATGACAAAAACGACCTTGACACCCTAAACGGGTCGGTTCCGGGCCGATGGGCTCTTAGTCATAGCACCAGCCTGGCCCGGCTAACACATTGGCTAAAATTTAAGCCCGTTTGGAGACTACGGTCAGGGCTTCTAGTTGATGGAAGTGGGGCCCATGATTCAATGATCCAAAATTTCTTACTCGATGACCTCTTGACAGGGCATTGGCCTTGATTAGAGGGGGCCCTTGGAGAAATTCTCAATGGTGCAAGGGAGGGTCCAGGCCAAAGAGGGGGTTCCGAAATAGTTTTCACTTTTCAATCATGACCCTCACTATGGCCCATGCACCAAAAATACTCTATATTTGAAAGATCCTAGCCATTGAATGCTTTCCTTCTTTTGGTTTGAGTGCGGACCTTTCCTATGTTTCCTTGCTAGGGCTGAAAGTTGGACAGTTTAGGTCATAGGTGGAGTTGGTGCTCAACCCTAGCCGAACCCAAGGTTCCTATACCTTTAGCTCTAACCCAATACAACCCAACCTTGGGTTGTGAATTCTCAACTCAAGCCCAACCCAAGCGAGTTCGGTTGGGTTGGTCGGGTTAATACATGCTAATATTGTCATTATTACATTAGTGTATTATATTTCAATACACATTTTATTTTTATATACTTATGACTTTATTAATTACATATGTAGTTATTTATAGTAAAGAACATCACTTTTTCCAAGTAAAGAAGTGAAAGTATGCGACAACTACTCCTTTAACACTTAAGCACAACAATTTTCAAGTATTATAAATTTACTTATTAAAGTAATATAAACTAACCTCAACCAAGTTTTACCCAAGCTTTATTGAGGTAGTGTTTTGCATAGCTTAAGCCTAAAATCAAACCCGGTACTTACTGCCTAAGCCTAATGTCAGGTCAATCACGGGTCGGTCGGGTTTAACCCACCCGCCTTCAGCCCTAATCCTTGTTTACCGTTTGTATCTCTATGCGGGTTGACTATCGGTAGACCCCACATGCGCAATAGCAGTAGAGAGCACAAAAGGTGACATTTTTTTTTTTAATACCATCCATTAATTTCATAAATCCATGGCTTTCCTGATAGTTGCCCGGTTTGAGCTTTTGGCCTCTTGAAGGTCCTGCACACGCCACGTGGGCATGTGGGTCCATGTGCATATGCATGTGGAGGGACTCGGATTGGGTAGTGACCCTTCCAGTTTGATACTGGTCGGTACTGTGGGACCCACCATGATGTGTGTGTTTTATCCATGCTATCCATCCATTTTACCAGCTCATTTTAGCTAATGAGCCCAAAAATGAGGCAGATCCAAATGTCAGGTGGACCACACCATAGGGAAAAATGGTGATTGAATGCTCACCATTAAAAACTTCCTAGGGCTCCCTATAATGTTTATTTGCCATCGAACTTGTTGATTAGGTCATAGGGGCTTGGATGAAGGGAAACAACAAATATCATCTTGATCCAAAACCTTGTTGGCCCCTAAGAAGTTTTTAACGGTGGGCGTTCAATCACCACTGTTTTCTGTGGTGTGGTCCACCTGACATTTGGATCTGCCTCATTTTTTGGGGCCAATGCACCAAAATGATCCGAAAAAATGGATGGATAGTACGGATAAAACACATATATCATTGTGGGGCCCGCACTATCAATTCCAAGCCTCACGTTGAGGGGCGCCTGTGGATAGCAGTGGCAGCGGGTTGGGTCTGTCCACAGGATAGCTGGCAGGGCTCGGGGTCAGAAAATTGGGCGCGGCTTCGCTGGATCTCCGGATCCACCGAGCTGGGTGGATCCCTGACTGTGCCGTCCACTATGTGATCTGTGTATATTACATTCATGCCTTCTGTTGTGAGAAGAATACTAGCTGACCTCAGTACTGTTGCGAGAAGAATACGAGCCGACCTAGGGATAGATCCGGATCAGCCTGCTCAGCTCGAAGCCGACCTGATGATAGACGGAACGACCCAAATACAGGTCGTCAGGTCAGACCGACCTAGTCTAGGGAGGGAAGGCGATCCCTGTGAACGATCTCGTAAGGCCAACCACTCGTATTGTAACGATCTGGCTCCGTTACCGCAATTCACTAAGTTTGTGCGTGATAAGAGGAAAAGAATTCGGAAAATCTCTAACCAACTCGCCGAAGATCCTCGAAGATCACGGGACAGCTCAGGAAGAGATTTCCTCTACAAGTATCACGGTGGCAAAAAAGGAACGTAACCCCACAACCTAAGTCTATAAATTGAGGCATTCTCTCCATTATCGAGGTACGATACAAAAACTGATAAAAAGAGAGATATTTAATCTTTCAAGATTCAACTAACTTAGGCATCGGAGGGCTAACGGCTGGACCCCAGCCACCTCCCTTAGCTTTCCTTTGTGCCCTACAGGATCTAAGAAACCTTCAGTTCAGATCCAGACCGCACACTTGCAGGAGATCAGTTGCATCCATCCGTCCAAGTTGGAGGTCACCTCGTCTCATCTGCTGACCAGTTGGAGGTCACCTCATCTCGTCTGTTGACCGATTTTCAACATCAACAGATTGGCGCCGTCTGTGGGAATACGACTTCTTCCTTTAAACTAGGAAGTCCGTGTTCTCACCCAATCGTTTAAGACGATCTCAAACGTCTTCTCTCCCTCTCACAATGGCTGGGAAGAGAAAGTATAAAGGGAAAGCACCTGCGATAGCTGGACCTTCAGGCGATCAAGATTCTGAAAATGAGGGATCGTTTCCCGACACTCCCGCCATTCAGCTCGGTGGAAACTCTCCTAATTTTGCTCAGCAGGGGGGACAACAAAGGCCTCGTAATCGGGGAGTTAGGTTGTCCCTTCTCGAAGAGCAGGTCGGAGGGGTCACCCAAAAACTGGGGGGCGTTGACGAACGATTTGGCTACGTGGACCAGAGACTGGACGAGATTAAAGCTCTGTTAACCGGACTGATCCATCCTGCAGTCATAAATGACAGAGACCGTGATGGGCCTCAGCATACTCACCCTCAGCCTCAACAATCCCAGCGCTCTCACCAAACTCAGCAGTCACGACGCACTCGACCCCCCAGTCCATTCGAAGAAAACGAGGCCGCCAGTCAATCAACCGGGGCCAGATCCCGGCCAGTAACAAGTTTGCCTGCTAGCGATCTACGACATAGGCTCGAGGAGCGGAGGACGGCTCGTCTCAAGCACGAACGAGCTAATCATGAAGCCAGTGACCGAGTGGACGACAACTTAGGCCCATTGGAGGCCGAACTGAAAGAACTGCGCGAACAAATGGGCGATATTCAAAGAGCGCAGTGAGCCCGAGCTCCAATCGCGGTGGATGCGCTAGTCGACTCATCTGAGTCACCATTCACTAATGAAATTCGCGAAGAGCCCCTTCCCAAAGGGTTTAAAGTCCCTCAACTAAAGCAATATTCGGGGATAGGAGATCCGGTAGAGCATTTAGAAAACTTCAAAGTCCGCATGGACCTCCTCAGGGCCAACAGACACATTATGTGTAAGGCTTTTCCGTTGTCCTTGATAAGCTCGGCATGGACTTGGTTTCGCAACTTGAAACCTAGGACAATCAACTCGTTCTCTCAATTAAGCCGAGCCTTCGCCACTCAGTTCATCGGAAGCACCGACCCGAGGAAGCATTCAACTCACCTTGCCGCGATCAAGCAAAAAGAAGATGAGTCCCTGAAAGATTACCTCGCACGTTTTAATTCCGAAGCCGTGCAAATCGAAAACCTCTCGCAGGACGTATTATTACATACTATGATCGGGGGACTACGTGACCGACGATTCCTTTGGTCCGTCGGGGAGGAGCCACCTCAATCCGTGGCCGAATTTCTAGATCGAGCGGCTAAACACATCAACGCCGAGGAACTGGTTAACGTTCACCGACCAACAGCCAGGAATAAGGATCGACAGGATAGCGGCAGCTTGAAAAGACACAGGTCGGAGCGTAAGTCAGAGCGGAGGTCACCGGCTCGGAACGGACCTTCTTGAGGAGCGAAGTCACCTGCACCACGGTTCGAAAAGTATACACCGCTCAATAAATCGAGCAAGTGTATTTAGCAGAGAAAGGCAAGTACAACTTCGAACGACCTGCAAAGATAAAGACCGACCCCAATAGAAGGTCGAAGTCAAGGTACTGTTTGTACTACAAAGACCACGGTCATAACACCGTGGATTGCTTTGACTTGAAGCGACAGATAGAGACCCTCATCCAGCAAGGATTCTTGAAAGACTATATCGCTCAGCGGTCGGACGGACGAAGGGATGAAGGTCGAGTCGCTGACTTGACTGAGGAACAAAGCAATAACCCTGTGGAAGAAATCCACATGATCTTCGGAGGGCCAACCACTGGAGATTCCGGGAACTCCTGCAAAAACTATGTACGACAAGGAAGAACATCCCTACCGGGACCCTTTGTGAATATCACCAGCTGACCTGCAAAGGTCGCAAAGGTGACCTCGCAAACAATAACGTTTACCGAAGAGGACGCTCCAGAGGTCGTGCACCCACATGACGACTCCCTTGTCGTTGCGATGGTGGTCGCCAACAAAAGACTCCACAGAATGATGGTCGACATGGGGAGCTCGGCTGATATCCTGTACGCTTCGGCGTTTGAGAAAATGAAGATCGACAGATCCCGACTGAGACCGGTCAAGACAGCGTTGACCGGATTTACAGGGGACGGTATCATGCCCGAAGGGGAGATAACCCTACCAGTTACCGCCGGGGAAGAACCTAACCAGAAAATAATTATGGTTGACTTCCTTGTCGTAAATACCCCCTCTGCCTATAACGCCATCATCGGCCGCCCTATCCTGCGAGCTCTTAAAGCTGCCGTTTCCATCTATCACCTTGCAATGAAGTTCGAAACTGACGAAGGAATCAGCGTGGTTAGAGGAGATCAGCAGGAAGCTCATCGTTGCTACGAACTTTCCCTATAAGGGAAAAATAAAAGCACGGTATCAACCGTTTCTCATGCGACCTCACTCGACCCAAGGGAAGAAGAGAAGGAGCGCTGGTCACCCGCCGAAGGGTTGATTGACATCCCCTTGTCAGAGACCGACCCGACCAGAATTATCAAGATCGGATCATGTTTGAAGGACAAGGTACGAGAAAGCATAACCACCTTTTTGAAGGAACATGTAGATGTTTTTGCGTGGTCCCATGAAGAGATGCCCGGAATCTGCCCGGAGGTAATAGTCCACCGGCTAAACGTCGACCCATCTATCAGACCGATCCGTAAAAAAAGGCGCTCTTTCAACACAGAAAGGTACATGATAATTGAAGAGGAAGTACAGAAATTGAGCAAGGCCGGATTCGTCCAAGAAATACGTTATCCAGAGTGGCTGGCAAACGTCGTCCTCGTCAAAAAGAACAATGGGAAATGGAGGGTCTGTGTAGACTACACTGACCTGAACAAAGCCCGTCCTAAAGACAGCTTCCCCCTACCGCGGATAAATCAGCTCGTTGACGCAACCGCTGGGCACGAGCTCCTCAGCTTCATGGACGCCTACTCTGGTTATAATCAGATCCAAATGCACGCCCCCGACAGACAAAAGACTGCATTCATTACAGATAGGGGTCTCTACTGTTACAAGGTCATGCCTTTCGGGCTAAAAAACGCCGGAGCAACCTACCAACGACTTGTAAACAAAATGTTCATAGATCAACTCGGTAAGACTGTGGAGGTATACATGGATGATATGCTTGTGAAAAGCAAACAGTCGGAGGACCACGTTTACGACCTCTCCACTGCGTTCAAAATATTGCGAAAGTATCAAATGAAGCTCAACCCTAGCAAATGCGTTTTCGGAGTAAGCTCGTGAAAGTTCCTCGGATTCATGGTAAACCAGCGAGGAATTGAGGCCAACCCTGAAAAAATTCAGGCCCTTCTCAACATGAGTCCACCTTGTACAATGAAGAAAATCCAGCGGTTCACAGGAAGGATCGCGGCCCTCAACAGGTTTGTCTCAAAAGCTACAGATCGGTGCCTCCCCTTCTTCAAGCAGCTGCGCAAACGCAAGGAGATGACCTGGACTTCAGATTGCGAGAAAGCTTTTAATGAGCTGAAGGCCTACCTCGGTTCTCCGCCGCTGTTGTCCAAACCAATGCATAAAGAAGAACTACTCTTGTACTTGGCAGTTTCACCAGCAGCAGTCAGCTCGGCACTGATCCGGGATGACAAAGGGATACAAAGGCCTGTTTACTATGTCAGCAAAGCCCTACTCGATTCAGAAACACGATATCCAACGATAGAAAAGCTGGCCTTGGGGCTAATCACCTCAGCCCGAAAGTTGAGACCGTACTTTTAAGCACATCCGATAATCGTGTTGACCGATCAATCTCTACGGCAGGTACTGCAAAACCCAGAAACGTCAGGTCGTCTCGTTAAATGGGCGGTTGAGCTCGGTGAGTTCAACATACAGTACCGACCTCGAGCTGCGATCAAAGGTCAAGCCGTCGCTCACTTTATTGTCGAGTTGACCGAGCCCCGCGAAATAAAGGACACCAATAAATCCAACCGACCTTCAGAGAATAACCACGATACACCGGCTTGGTTATTACACGTTGATGGATCTTCCAATCCACAAGGCAGTGGGGCTGGTCTCGTCTTGACATCACCGGACGGGGTCCGAATTCAATATGCTCTCCGGTTTGGATTCCGAGGTTCGAACAATGAGGCCGAATATGAAGCCCTCCTTGCCGGTCTTCCGCCTCGCCTCCGAAATAGGAATCCGATGTATAAAAGTACACAGCGACTCTCAACTGGTGGTCGGGCAAGTGACCGCAGAATACCAAGCGAAAGGAGGAAAAATGTCGGCATATCTGGCGAAAACTCAAGAGCTACTGTTGCGTTTTGATCAATGTAAAATTGTTCAGATCCCAAGGAGCGAAAATAAGAATGCGGATTCTCTCGCGAAGCTCGCATCATTAACAGACGATGAGCTCGATAGGATGGTTCCCATCGAGTTCCTCCCTCAACGAAGCATATCGTCTAATGAATCTGCAGGGGTTCTTCCAGTATCAGCTACCCCAGATTGGAGAGATCCCATCATCCGGTTCTTATAGTCGGGCGAACTACCTGCCGACAAAAAAGAAGCTCAGCGCATCCGCTATAGATCAGCTCGGTATACTTTGATCGATGGGATCCTCTACAAAAGGGGGTTCTCCTTCCCATGTCTACGTTGTTTGGGAACCGAAGAAGCCGATTACGTGCTACGTGAAATCTATTTCGGTTGTTGCGGGAATCATTCTGGTGCCCGAGCACTAGCACAGAAAGTAATCCGATAGGGGTATTATTGGCCCACCATCCAGCACGATGCCCGGAAGTTGTTAAAAAATGCGATAGATGCCAACGATTCGCCCCAATTCCTCACCTACCACCAGAAGAGCTCACTCCCATGTCTGGACCATGGCCGTTCGCTCAATGGGGAGTCGACATCATTGGCCCTCTTCCGACGGAAAAAGGGCATGTAAAATACGCAATCATTGCCGTCGATTACTTCACAAAGTGGGCGGAAGCAGAACCATTAGCTACCATTACAGAAAAGAAAACAACAGATTTCATTTGGACAGCGATCGTGTGCCGATTTGGGATTCCTAATACAATAATTACTGATAATAGGAGACAGTTCGACAACGAAAGATTCAGGAACTTCTATAAAGGTCTGGGCATCAAAAACGTATATTCTTCTCCTCACCACCCGCAAGCCAACGGCCAAGTCGAGGCAGTCAACAAGATCATCAAGAACCACCTGAAAACAAAGCTCGGAGAAAAGAAAGGTGCTTGGGCTGACGAACTTCCCGAAGTACTTTGGGCCTATCGGACCACGGCTCGGTCCTACAACCGGGGAAACGCCTTTCTCTTTAGCTTTTGGAGCAGAAGCCGTCGTCCCAGTAGAGGTCGGGATGCCCACGAGCAGGACGAGCAAACACCGACTCGATCAAAACAAAGAGCAACTGCAGGACGAGCTTGGACCTACTCAATGAAGTACGAGAGGCATCCCAAATACGATTAGCGGCATATCAGCAACGGGTTAGGCGATACTATAACTCTCGGGTAAAAGAACGGCGGTTCCGAGGTGGCGACCTAGTTCTCAAAAAGGTCAGTATCAAAGACAAAGTCGCTGTCTTCAGTCCCAACTGGGAAGGGCCATATAGGGTGATCAGCTCACATCGTCTCGGTACTTATTGGCTTGAAAGCATGGATGACAGGCCCCTTTCCCATCCATGGAACACTAGCTAATCATCTGAAGATCTACTATCCATAAACAAGCGGGGGCAGGGCCTCATATAAAATATGTACTCAGAGGCGGTAATTCAATAAGATTACTTTAAAATCGCTTCGCAAGTGTTATATTGATTTATATTGACGACCCACTCACGTATGACCAAAGCGACTAAAAATGTTCAGAGCATACAGCTATGTTCCGACTTATAGCAACAGATCAGCCTCGCGGCATCGATGTTCTGAGCTAACTATCCTATTATCTAGGCCTTACGACTAGTCATCTACTCCAATGTGATGGTCGGATTTATGTCACCGAGCTTCGCTGATTACGGAGGGTTCTTAATTAAGTTGTTCCAAGATTTGTTCATACATAAAAGAAGGTGGGTGCTGCACACAATTTGCCAGAAAACGCCTCTGAAGGGCTTGTATTGAAATAAGATTTTCTTACATTTTTACATTAAAAAAAAAGAGAAAAAAAAAACAAAAAATACAAGATAGGTCAGCCTTCGGCAGCATTAGATGGACCGACAGCAGACCCTTTAGAAGGTCCTTCCCCCCGGCCTCATCCTCATCTTCGTCATCGTCGACGGGAGTGAGGTCCAGGTCGGGAAAATGTTTGAGAACGAGCCGCCTACAATCCCGGAAGCCGTGGTTGTACAACTCCTCGGAAAGTGTGTTCAGCTTCTCAAACTTAGCCTCCGCACCTTTGCATCGGCCAAAGACTTCAGCTGGACCTCCTTCAAAATTCTGGCCAGATCCACCTTCTCCTCCTCGGCTGTCTTGAGAGCAGCCTCGAGCGACTCGACCTTGTTCTCTTCAGACTGAGCCTTGGCCGACGTCTCTTTCAACGCCTCCTCGAGCGACTGGACTTGTGCCTGGGACACCTCCAGTTCAGACTGGGCAACCTTCACCTCGGACTGAGCTGTTTGCAGTTCCGTCTGAGCCGTTGCCAGTTCAGATAGCTTTTTCTTCAGCTCAGTCTTCATTGCCTCAGTCTTATTCTTCCAAGAGGACGCGGCAACCAGAGCTTTTTGCATCTGGTGGGTCCGCTCAGCCATCCTCTGGCGGATCATTATCAGCAAGGCCGAGTCCTGCAAAAACACGTTACGACAGTCAGTAGTGCGACAACAGATGAAAAAAAGAAAAAAGAAAAAGCAGTCAGCTCACCCTGAGACTGCTCTCAATCGCGACTCCGACCATCTGATCGGGATCTAAAGACGCAAGCGAGCTTAGATCTTGAGGGATGCTTGTGGTTAACGTCTATGTAGGCGTTAACCCCCTCTTTCCAGGTCGCGAACTGCTCCATGATTGGAGGCATGTCGACCTGGTCTTCGCGCTGCTCGGCCCTAGAAGCGGCCGTAGTGCGGGAGGCCCGGGGAGCTAGAAGAGGGCGCGACGATCCGACTTTAGCAGGAGTGCGAGCAGGTCCCGCTGAAGTCGATGCTGTCGGAGTGCCAGAAGAACTGGCACGAGTTGCAGGTCGGCCCGCAGATGACTCGTCCCGGGAATCCGAGGTGTCCAGCACGTTAACGACCGGAACCTCGGAAGCGGGAGACTGGGCGGCCAGAGGCTCAGCCCTTGCAGGAGACGAGCTCAGAGGCTGCCCAGACCCGCACACGAACGACTGAGGCAACCTTTGTTGCCCCTGAGTCTCCGTGGCCACCCTTTTGCTCGGGGGCTCCGCCGAGCTCTCCCCGCGCTCAAGGAGTCGAGCAGGAATTCTGCGGGATTTAGAGACCGCCTTTGGTGCCATGCTTGTCCAAAACATAAAGAAAGATGTCAGGACATAACGTGTGGAGAAACGACAAGTAAAATGTAAATATCAATATTGCTTTGTTCACGAGCTGACTTGACTCGAAGACGGAGTCTACAATGATTAAACTGCGGAAGTTTCTTTCTTCAAGCGGATACTCTCGGGCAGCTCGGATCTGCCTCTCTTGGACCGCAGAAAGGGCTACCCTGATGGCCACTGAAGCTACACAGACAAGGAGATGCACCTCAGAATCGAAAAAGCATAAATGAAAAGCATTAGAAATTCAAAGAAAAATCTCTAAGTGCAGCTCGACCTGGCAGAGCAAAGTCAGCTCGGACCCTATGCTTCAGAGGGTGAAGCTCATCTAATGAAGCCTCCCAATCCCCCGACGCAAAGAACCATTTTCTCTTCCAAACTTTTGTGGAGGATGGTAGGCCGGTCACTATCGAGCCTCCATGGCCCGGGTGAGAAGAAAGGTAATAAAGACCCTGACCTCCCAGAGACTTAAGACTGTACATGGAGAACAGCTCGTTCGAGGTCTGTTCTTTATTTCCTACTCTCTGCCACAAGATGTAGCATCCCACCATACACCTCCAGCCATTAGGTTGCAGCTGGCTCGGTGCAAGACCTAAGGTGTTCAGGACCTCTCGCATGAAGGGGTGTAGAGGCAACCTGAGCCCGGCCTCTAAATGCATTAGGGAGATGACGGTCTCCCCCTGGCGAGGTCGGCTCGGCCTATCAGTTCGGTCCGGAATTCTAAGTTCTACGGATTAGGGAATCCCGTACGTTCTCCTCGCATTATCCAGTTCTCTCTGGGTAATCTGCGAGGTCACGCCATCCAGCTCGAAGGAATCCTTCTGAGCCGTTCCATCCCCAACTTCTGGCTTAGGAATGTCGGATTCCTCTTCATTCACAGGATCAGCTGTCCTGGAATGGGATTCTCTGGGATCCATCTCCTGATGCTCTGATAGAGGCAGGTCCGATTCAGAATCCCCAAACCTCACCATGGGTATGGCATCAGAGCAGGAGATCTCCGACATTTTGAAAGATATTAAGAAGAGAAGAAGGTCTTCTGAGGGTAAGAGGAGCGTACCCTAGGTGTTGGTATACCGGCTGGATGAGAGATATCAGAAAATGGAGGAGAAGAACCCAAAAGGAAAGGAAAACAAAATCGGAGAAGAGAAGGATTTTTCCGAAATTCGCTAAGTCTCGAGTTTTATACCCAAAGGACTCTTTGGCATTTAATGAAATGATTCCGCGTGGCGGCTCTCGGTTGAAGCGTACAAAAAGTAACGCACTACTCTAGACACGTGGCACCCCCCTGTTCGATAATATTCTGTTGGGCGCTGATACGCCGTACAAACGAATGATGGCGCCTCGATTTTTTGAACGACGCATTAAATGCCGCTTTCCAGCCCGTCGAGATGACGGCGCAACAACTGTAAAACGCCAAAAGTAGCCAGATCGTCGTATCTTCTTTATCAAGCTACTCCCGAGACAGACGAGCTAGACTCGGGAGTGGGGGGACTTCTGTTGTGAGAAGAATACGAACTGACCTCGGTACTGTTGCGAGAAGAATACGAGCCGACCTAGGGATAGATCCGGATCAGCCTGCTCAGCTCGAAGCCGACCTGATGATAAACAGAACGACCCAAATACAGGTCATCAGGTCAGACTGACCTAATCTAGGGAGGGAAGGCGATCCCTGTGAACGATCTCGTAAGGCCGACCACTCGTATTGTAACGATCTGGTTCCGTTACCGCAATTCACTAAGTTTGTGCGTGATAAGAGGAAAAGAATTCGGAAAATCTCAAACCAACTCGCTGAAGATCCTCGAAGATCACGGGACAGCTCAGGAAATCTCAGAGATCCGAGATTTCCTCTGCAAGTATCACGGTGGCAAAAAAGGAACGTAACCCCACAACCTAAGTCTATAAATTGAGGCATTTTCTCCATTATCGAGGTACGATACAAAAACTGATAAAAGAGAGATATTTAATCTTTCAAGATCCAACTAACTTAGGCATTGGAGGGCTAACGGCTGGACCCCAGCCACCCCCCTTAGCTTTCCTTTGTGCCCTACAGGATCTAAGAAACCTTCAGTTCAGATCTAGACCGCACACTTGCAGGAGATCAGTTGCATCCATCCGTCCAAGTTGGAGGTCAACTCGTCTCATCTGCTGACCAGTTGGAGGTCACCTCATCTCATCTGTTGACCGATTTTCAGCATCAACACCGTCCATACATTTTAAAAACTCATTTTAGAGCATGATCCAAAAAATGAAGTAGATTCAAATCTCAAGTGGGCCATAATACAATAAACAGTGTTATTCAACCATTAAAAACTTCTCGTGGGCCACATAAAGTTTGGATCAAGTTGATATTTGTGCGGTCTCTTCATCCTGGTATTTGTGACCTTGTCAAGGTCGGATGGAAAATAAACATTCCAGTGGCCCCCATGAATTTTTTAATGTTGGGGATTCAATCGCTACTGTTTCATGTGGTGTGGTCCATTAAGATTTGGATCTGCTTAGTTTTTGGGATCTTCACCTACAATGAGCTTCCAAAATGCATGGACGGTGTAGATGTAAGCCACGTACATCACAGTGGCCCCATACTTGGGGATCCACCGACCTCGGATCCACCCAAACCGCACCCCAGAAAATGTGACCAACCTTTTATTTTTATTTTTTTGGGTTAGTACACCCACCCACACTGTTAACCACATCTCAATGTTAGCTACCTACTTGGAAATCCATACCAAGACCCCGACCCAACGCATGTTTGGTTGGGTTGTCAAGGTCTTTGAGTTGGGTTTAAGTCGAAGAACGCCAACCTGTTTTGAATTCCGGATGCGTTTGGGTTGAGCAAATTCTGGTTGGGTTAGGTGGGGTTGGTAATCACATGTATTTGGGTCAGGTCTGCTCGGTTTGCTCGAGTATAGAAGACTTTGAGTTGGCATACTGACAATGCAGATAGCAATGTTGCTATTGGACGGTACTCTGTGGGCCTTTCATCCATCTTGGATCATTATTTTAATTCACGACCTCGAAACTGAGGCAGATCTAAATCTTAAGTGAACTACACCACATGCCATCTAACCTCTTGATTGGATCACAAAGACATAGATGAAGGGAAAACACAAATATCAGCTTGATCCAAATCTTTTGTGGCCCTTAAGAAGTTTTTAATGGTGATCGTTCAATCACTACTTCTTCTTGTGGTGTGGTTCACCTGAGATTTGGATCTACCTCATTTTTAGGCTCATGACCTAACTTGAGCTGGAAAAATGAATGGACGGCGTGGATAAAAGACATACATCATTGTTGGGGCCCATAGAGCACCATCCAATAGCAAGACTCTACTGGCAGTGTGAGTATGCAATCCGCCTCCTCACACAAGACGGTGCGGCCTTACCATGGTGCCCACCTTAATATATGTATGCTGTATACACAGTGTTCATCCGTTTTTCCTATATCAATTAAGGGCATGGTCCCAAAAATGGAAAAGATTCAAATCACAGGTGGACCATACTCTAAGGAAACGGTGGTGATTGAACACCGTACCATTAAAAACTTCTAGAGGCTACCATTAAAAACTTGAGGCGCACCTTAATGTTTCTGTAGTATTTATTTGCCATCCAATTTGTTGATAAGGTCACATTAGCCTAAGCAAATATCAGGTTGATCCAAAACTTTTGTGGCCCATTAGTGATCTATCACCGCTCTTTCCTATGGTATGGTCCACCTGATAATTGGACCTGCTTCGTTTTTGGGATAATACTCTAAAATGATCCTGAAAAAAAAAAAAAAAAAAAGACGGTGCAGATACAGAATACATACATCAAGCTGAGGTTTCACTTAATCCGCTCCCCCAAACATAGGGAGAGGGATTTACTAATTATTTATTTCCTTTCGGGCAAAAGCTGTCATCACATCTTCGTTTTTTTTTTTTTTTCTACTTTTGGGATGAGAGAGCACTAATGATGGATGATACGACTAAACTAGCTTTAAATGGTAAAACTAGTTTAACAATACCTTTCTAATCCATGTCCCACCTCCATGAGTCTAAGCCATTCATCTCAAACATGAATTTTGAAGTGGATACAGCGCTCTCTATGGTTGGCTTTTTGGTCGGATGGAGGGGAGGCAAACCACACAAAACCAGAGAATCCTAAGTGCCGTTTCCTCCCTTTTGCATTTTTTTTTTTTTTGAATCAATTTTAAGACAATATAGGTATTTTTATACCATCAGCATTTTTGTATTACCGTGCATGATCTTGATTTTCAGAGGAAAAAGTTCGGTACTCTTGCTGCGTATGATAGATGGTACACATGCACTTAAAAATAACTTAAAAATTGCATACTTTCTAATTCAAGTAGTTTTAGATGGGTCATGGCATAACCCCTCTTCGTACTCGTCGGTACTAGTCAAAGCTCTATGAGCCCCACCATGATGAATGTGTTTTATCCAAGTTGCTCCAGCTCATTTTAGGGCATCATCCAAAAAATGAGGTAGATGTAGAGCTCAAATGGACCACACCACTTGCGGGAAACGGTGGGGATTGAATGCCTATTGTTGAAAATTTATTGTGTGCTACAGAAGTTTTGGATCAAGCTGATTTTTATGTTTTCCCTTTCATTCAGGTTTATGTGACTGTATGAGCAGTTTGGATGGCAAATAAACATCATGCCTAGCCCTAGGAGGATTTCAATAATAGGCGTCACTACTATCTCCATAACTTCGTGTGGTGTGGTCCAATTGAGCTTTTAATCTATCCTCATTTTTGGGCTCATACCCTAAAATGAGCCCAACATAGATAAAACACATACATCATGTGGGGTCCATAGAGCTTTTCCAGTGCCGACTGCACCGAGTTCAGTTTTGGAAGGATCACTTTCAAATCCAAGTCTAGTCATGGCCTTTAAGATTTTATGGGACGTTAAATGAAATATTTAAATATTAATGTATTTCTAAAATTTTGAAAATCTATGTGCATAAACAGACCCATTATTTTGAGGCTAAACAAGCATCCACAAATCAGTGGTTAGGATTCTTCAAGCAATCTGATTTTGGAACTGTGGCTTAACGACATTTTGGTTTCACAATTTTCTTGGTTGATTTTGAATTAATGTATGCCACATGTATAATTGATGGGTGCCTGTGCATCAATGGTCATACAAAGCCAGAGTATCAAATTAGGCCCCTTTATATAGAGTAACTGCACAGTGCCACCAATAATTGTCGCACACTTTTCCATTGTCCTATCACAAGTGGACGGTGATCATGTGTGGGATCCATCGGTTATAGAGAGGTCAAGGGCCCACTTGAGCATTTAAATGATTATGATGGTGACTCAATAACGCTGGCTCTGGCAAAGTGTGATCCATGATCCCCAAGGCAGAAAGAAATTACCAGAAAATTGCATATGTATACGTAACTTAAATTAAACTGTCCAAATAAATGGGTCTCATTTAAGATGTATCATTAAATAAAAATTAAGATTGTTTGATTATCTGACTATCAGATTGGTGGTGGACATTGATTGGGCATTTAAAAATGGAAAATATTCAATGGTACTATTTCAACGAAAAAGCATCCCAAATGTAGCGGTTAATTTGGATTTTTCAAGTAATCTGATGTTGGGGCAGTGGCAAAAGATAGTGGGTTTCACAATTTGTAGGTTCAATAATAGTTAATGTACACCACAGGTATAATTTCTGGGAGCCTGTGTATCAAGTATCGTATGCTGCCAGAGTATTAAATAACTCCCCTTTATATATAGAGTAACTGCATAGTGTCACCAATAATTGCTGCACACACAAATTTCCATCATCCCATCACAATTGGATGGTGATCAGGTGCGGGGTCCAATCGCTGTAGCGAAGTCAAGGGACCCACCAAGCAGTCGTACGATGATAATGATGACCATGACTCACTAAAGAAAAAAACAGCTGTTGTGGAATTGCAACTTGGCCGGTCAGGCTGGCCAGCCATGACTTGAGTCTGAACTTAGGCCCATGGGTTGGGCCAGGGCATGATTTCTGGACTACTTAATAAACAGCAAGAAAAAACCCTGGTTTAGAACGTTTTCTATCGAAATCTGGCCCAAGCACAGATCCAGGCGTCTTCGATGATGTCATGAGCTGGTAGTGGATCTAAATTTTACGCCCTTTGATGATGCCATGAGCTGATAGTGGATCTAAATTTTACGCACAGTAACTAAAGATCTGGACCTTAATTCAGGTCCATTAAATAAGTAGGCCGAGTTTGTCTTTGTTCCCCGTCTTCCTACATGATTTAGCCGAATTACTACGCGATTGGGCTTTTATGCATTGATTTTGATTTTAGATAAGTTTGGCATCCATGCCTTCAATTTTTCTTATTGAGGTTTGGGTGGGCCATAACAAGTGCACCATTAATACATGAGTGCACGATCTCTAAGAGATCCTGGATGCTTGGATATTTTCTAAGAGTGATTGTAGACATTGGTCCGGTGGACCACCATGCAGAAGTACCATGGTCCTACAATCATAGTGATTGGAGAATCCTAAGTCCTAACCATCATGTGTAGAACACTGCCCATTTCTAAAAAATTTCAAACCATTTATTTGCATGTCATCGATGCAATATCTAAGAGAGTTCCATGGTCCTCGACTTTTGGGCTATGGCCAATGTATGTGGTGGGTCACAAGATCAATGGTTCTGATCACTCCAGTTTGCATCTACATTAACAATAGAGATGATAGAGATGAATGAGTAGCTACCTCTAGCATTATTGCTTCTTGGCAATGAACTGGGTCTAACCAAACCCAGCACTCACACTTCAAAATTGTAATAATTAATATAATCCCAACCATTAGATTTTCATTCATATCCTCTTGATCTCCCATACACCCACATGCAGTGAACCTGAGCATGGAAATGGGTGGTTCCAAAATCATTGTCTACACATTTGCAATTGATTGAAAGACAAACCACTTTAAGGTAAAAATAACACCCCCACCCAAGTTCTATATTTTCCTAATCATATACACCTTTTTCTTCAAATCCATAATTGTGAAAGCGACTCACCAACCTGGCTAAATCATGGGTAACCCCACTTCCCTAATTGTCAGGTGTATGTGTGTGGAGAGAGAGAGAGAGAGTGTGTGGAGAGAGAGAGAGAGAGAGAGAGAGAGAGATTCAGAATCTTGAAAAGTACCATGTCTGCATGACTTAGTAAGTCAAAAATAAAGAGAGTATTAATGTGGGTTCTTTACATTTTATACATTGTCTCTGTCCTATGTCAACGGTCACTTAAATCTCTCTCTCTCTCTCTCTCTCTCTCTCTATAGCAGCTTTTTAGATAAGATCCAAGCCTTTAATCTCACGAGACAAAAAGCACCCATGAATTAAAAAGAAAAAGGGCCTCTCTGTGGTTAGGTTGGCGTGCATTTTGTCCCAGCAACCTCGTGATAGCCGCCTCCACATCCCACCATGTGTCCTTACCCAAGTACATCACTATACATACTCCACCACTGTGTCGCTCTCATCATCCATATACATGCACGCTGCAGCCGTTCATGTAACCAATCAAGCTGTCTAAATAGTGGGACATATCCTTAAATCAGAATCAATGGGATGACCACATCGTAGAATTTTAACTTGTTAAATTCCCTCAATATACATTGAGACATCATCCTCTAACAGCTCACACTCTCAGAGTAAGTGGTCGTTTGATATGGCATCAGAGCCGAAGATCTTGTGCTCAAATTTAGGGAATTCCGTTCCATATGCAATGAGGTACAATTCATTATTTGCTAGTGGATCAAGTAACTGTTCCAAAGATCCACGGAGTGTGATTGTTATGGTGCCCATTGCACAGAGCTAGTAACCCAAAAGTCAGATTTTTTTATTAAGTAATCCTAACCTCTGATTTAGGCAACATGTTTCTTTAATTCTACCGTTAATCCAATGTCCACCACCGTACAATTTAGGAAATCAATTATGTTCGGTTGTAAACTATCTAAACTGGGGCCCACCATTTGGAAGGTTTTTTTAGGACATGAGAATGAACCATCATACTCCGCCGGAGTATCAAAAATCATAATGAGCAGATGGTCCATACTGTGTGGGGCCAGTGGTTATCAGATGGACAGAAAATGAAAAAATAGTCAATGACCCGAAATTCAAAAAATAATGATTCCATCAATGGGAGGTTAATATGATTGCCCAAAACTTATCTTGGGGTGTGCCCATCTACAATGGGGGCCATTATGCAGATGATCCGGACGGATGCATCGGCCTTGAGCCTTGGACCAAGGTCCTATAGAGAAAAGCTTTGATACTTTGGCAGAATGCAGTAGATGATAGGCAGGCATTGAGAAGTGTACACGTCACATAGGTAATTGGAATGGATTCGTCAAATCGTGGGTTCTAGTTTAGATCGACCACAAATACAAAATAACACTAATTTGATTATACAAATATATAATGTGGACATTTATTAGATGGTTGAAATGAAAAGTATCCAACAGTACTCCTATTTCAGCGAACAAGTGCCCACGAATCAGTAGTTAAAGGTTAGGAAACTAATCTGATTTTGGATTTGTGACTTAGTTATAGTGGCTTCCACATTTTAGGTAATTTAATTTTTCTAGTATGTATTGCTAGATTTAGAGCTCTTAATATACACTTGTATATATCCTCTTGTCTAATAGAATTAATGTATGTCATGTGTACAATGTCCACGGGCCTGTGCATCAAGCATCATACACCTCCAAAGCAGCAAGTAACTACTGGTGTTCTTACCGAGGGATGTGGATAATAGAAAACAAAGAGGGATAAGGAAAAACTATGCAGCTCCAAAGAATCTAGTGTTTTTCTTCTTTCTAAATCTTAAAAAAGGAGAAAATAAAAGAAAAGAAAAAAGAAAGAAGACATGGTCCTTGGTTTATCTCATCACTCTTGTAGCCATTGACCTGCATCTATATCCATCAATTCATCAATCTCTATGTATGTATTATAGCCCATCTAGCCATTAGTCAATGTCACCATTAATCCATCTATCTGCATGTTTATAAGACATGTAGCCATTAGCCCACATCTCTATCCATCCATGCATAGGTGTAGGTTAAAAAGCAATGTGGCCATTAGCACACATCTCTATCTACCCATCCATACATTCATCTACCTACATTTGTATGTTAAAAAGCCATCTAGCCATTAGCTCAAATGATTTTTTTAGAATAGGCTTTAGACTAATTTAAAGTTAACCACATAGTGTCGATCTTCAGTGAGCCCACATGTACCTCCATCCGACAACCACATGGACCAATCTAGAGAATCTATGGAAATCCTAGCCCATGCATCAAGGACCCCACCATGCACATACCCTTGCTAAAAAAATCAATGGCTCAATGGCTTAACTCATCTAGGATCGAGGCCTCTCCTGAATGGCAACAACAGACGGTTTTAAAAATATCATTAGCAATCAACGTTCAATGTACATGAGTGGCCTTCCTTGCAACTTGAACGGATCACCTGCATCTTGTGGCCCGGCCCACCAGAACTAAGGCTCCGCTGCATCATGCACTGCCATGAGTAGAAGGTGCACAGGGACTAAACTCAAAACTCGCAGCCCATACGTGGTTCTACCTTACTAGCACCAAAATGTAATGTGACCATGGGTGGTGAAAAAGGCCATAATTAGAGTGAATCTTGTATTGAATATGAGTTTAGTGGAATTTAAGATCACATTTGGAGTTCAATTGGGGTGCGTTTGGATGCATTATAAAATTAAATTGTAAGTGACCAAATTGCGATTTCCCTCATCAGAGTTAATATCTAGGGCCAGCTGTTTGTTTAGAGAGAACTGTGGAAAAGAATATAAATTCTCCTCATGTGACAGTTTCCTTTGTTTGGGAAAGTGAAAAAGAGGAAATCCATTACCAGGATTCCCTTCATCACCTCCAATTAATAATGGGAGATGTTTGGTAAACAGTACTGTCATGTGGGCATGCGTACGTGAATGTGTTCTTATCTCTAATGCATGCTTTCCTTCGTTGCACTACAAGAGAAAATGAAACAACCATATCAAGATAGGTTGTCTATCGATCCCTGTCCATCGACACACAAGAACACATGCCTGTGCCCACTATGGCACATGTATGCATGCATGATCCAAGATTCGGTCAGGTGAGCCACACCCTGAAAATCACATCCTCAGATGGGAAAGTATACACTGCAAATGCATGGCTATAAAAATTTGTTTTAGCCCAGTCCAGCGGAGTGAAGTAGAGTGATTTTTGAACCATTATATCCGATCAGTGCACGCCACCAGGAAAGCTTGTATCATACATGCATATTGGCACATGTGCTTGCTTGTTGGTGGGCAGGGCTCTACGGGCGATTTAAACATCTGATGTGAGGGGATAGATTCCATGCCCCAAAGCAATACCAACATCAACAATAGTTTAAAAAAAATAAAAATGCTGAGAGTCAACAAGGTAGGCATTAGGCTTTGTAAGTTTATTAAAATAAGCCCAGGAACATTTAGAGTAGGATTTTGAAGTTCGGACGGTCACAGTGCTAGGGTAGGGGAGGGGATAGAAAAGGAAGGTTGTGAAAAGACATGGGAAGAGTGATGACACGAAACTTAAAAAAATCGTCCTGCTATTATAGTCTTCTTAATTAGTTGTGAAATCTTATATTTCAATTTGGACTGTCTATGCCTACGTGGGTTTTTTAAATTTCAATTGTGAAAGTCTCAATAAGTGGCATGAGAGCCTCTTCATTTCTTTGGTGATAGACTGTGACAATATCTAACAAATGGTATTAGAGCCTTTTTTTTCATTTCTCTCATAAAAAAGAGGAGCTGAAAAGGAGTATGCTTAACGACAACCTAATTCATATTCTATATATTATTTCATGTTTTTTATAGTCCAATATTTCAACCCATACAATTGGGGCCATTGTTTAATGATTCAAAACGTTAACATACATTGTGGGTCATCCATAAAATCTCAAACCCTTTACCAGAAGGTGTTTACACCTGATTTGGCATATCTACATATATGGATCAATAAGATGCTGTCACATGTCAGCACTATGTGCTAAATGATGGGTAAAATTCTACTTGCGTATTGAGAATATTATTTATACCGGACCTAGCAGATCAGATCGAATGGTACAAAAGATTTCATGCATCAGTTATGCCACATGTGGTATAAATAAACTTGAAAGGGAGGAGTTAGAGATTTGTATGTGAGAGAGCATTAAATGCTAAAGTTCTATTAAAAGTACTCTTTGAAAAACAAGTCTTGTTAAAGTAAGTCTCTCTACAAGCATTAAATGTCAAAGTTTCATAAAAGCAGATATGTATTTAACATTAAATGTTAGAGTCTTAGTAAAAGTAACTCTCTACATATGCCAAAATCAAGTGACATAAAAAATTCGAAAACTTTGTTATACTAGAGTCCAGTGATGTAAGGACTCTAGTAACTTTCCTATGTTGGAATCTAGTGATGTGAGGACTCTAGTTGATGCACGATTCGGATAAGCAAGATAGTCTCTCTTTTACACGTGGTTGTAAGCGATGGGCTACGCTTACGTGAAGAATCAATGATATCTCCATAGCTGATGGTTCAAATCTCTCACAATATGAAAACTTACGCATGACCACCACCTCCCAGAAGCCTATAAAAAATAACAATTGACCAAGAGCTCTAAACCTCATGCTATTACAACCAAACTCACTCTGCGATGTTCGTCCACTGTAAATATTTATCATTTTATTTTAATTTAGTTTAGCCCCTCATTGTTATTCATAGCATGGGGTCTTAATTTTTAGTTCTTAGTTTATTTCTACATCTTCATCCATGACATTTCGTTGGATCATAAGGAATATCACTTAGTTTTGAACGAAAGGCTGTGGGGCTTTCCTACTATGTACTAGGTGATTCTGCAAATCAAATCCTCATGAAGCCCGGTTACGACCAAGTAACGAAGAAATTATTACAAATTCGCCCTCTACCAGCTGTCTCGCCACAAAGCCTGATTTTCGATTGAGTAATGAACAAACGACTATTTCGAATATTGTGATCATATTGCTACGAAGCTCAATTTGTAATTAGGTGATGAATGGATCGTCATCTGTCAAGCCAATCGTGAGTGCCAATTGTAAAAGTCGTTAACCCTTATATCTTCTTTCTTTATTGTTTTTATTATTGAACTATAGTAGCAATCATGTTGAAATGGTAAGTCCTTAAGCCACAAGGTAAAAATAATCCATCATGAAGGACTAACCCTTACCCTTCTGCAAATTGCCCGATTGTTGTTACAACCGGTGGTTGAGTTCTAAAATTCGATCTTAAACAGTCCATCTTAGCGCGGGGGTACCAACATTCAATCAAACTTGTGTCGAGTATGACTCTAGCATGCTCTCATTTTTCTAATCGCACACGTTAATCAAATACAGACCCTTGCTAATATGTGTAGCTTTGTGTTTGATTGACTCGCACAAAGAGGCGGCCTAACAAATAAATGGTTATCTTAGGAAATCAAAGAATCATTTACACTAAAATATCCAACATTATATAAAAAGCATCTTCCAACTTGGGAATTTTGGGAGATCAACAATGAGTCCCATCTAAACTATGGCCCCAATTGTACAAACCGAAGACCCAATGTAGTGCTTTATATTTATGAATGTTTGGAGGCTAACTTGAAGTGTCAGGCATTAGAAATTCAAAGTAGTCCACCAAGGGGACCAACTCGTTAGATAAAGGGTGAAGAGAGATCAAATATCCATCTTAAAAAAAAAAAGTCAATTAAGAAATACGAAAGTATTTAGAAAGCTCAAAAGAATGAGAGGGGCAGAGGTAGTAACAAAAGATTTAACAACCTATGGCCTAATTGAAATTACAGCCTTCATAGAGTGAAATGATGAATAGTACCCCAATTTGTTGGGAAAAGGTTTAAACGATAATAACCACAAGTATTTGAAAGCCAAATACTTAAAAAAAAAAGAGCTAAATCCCACATGAAGACATCCACTTCCATGATATGAAAATTCCATATATAGGTAAGCTTTGGTTGATTTACCAATATTTCTCAATGATTCCTAGACAATCTCCCGTCCATCAATGACAAAGAAGAAAAGGCTGGACTGGCTGCCTATAAATGGTGGTGGGTCACACACCAGAACACATATAATATCTCCTTGTAATACAATCCGTCCAAATTACGGTCCCTAGAAACTAAGCATGATGATAAGGTAACTCGTAACCCTTCAAAGACATAGACCCAAGAAAGTGACAGTAGCTACCAAACAAAACAGACAATAACATTCAAATCAGAAAATGGAACGGATTTGCATGCTTTTGCGTGGACGTCAGGGAATTGAAGAACATGGATGAATGACCCAATAGTCAACTTTTCAAAGCATGACATCCACGACCCTTTACAAAAGCTCCAATAATGTTGTGTGTTTCTGACCTTTTAGAAAAGAAAATGAGGTAGAATTTTTAGAAACTAATCTCCTAACAGGTATTACCAAAATTCAAAACAGCCCAAGTCTCCAACTGAGGTCGCGGCCGATGTCGCAGGGTCTTCCAATGGCGGCGACCATGAACAGCAGCAACAACACTGCCGCTAAGAATCTCTACATAATCTCCATCAAGAGCAGGCTCAATTGCTTGCCGTCGGCTTGCGTCGGGGACATGGTCATGGCCAAAAGGAAAGCCCGATCTCAGGTAGAAGGTCATGGGCCCACTGTCATCGTCAGGCAGCACAAGCAGTGGCACCGGATGGACGGTGTATACATGTACTTTGAATAGCTGGCGGAAAAAAAAATCCGTGGAAGAAATGAAAGGTTCGACGATTACAGGCCAATCCGGAAGGAATACGCAGATTTGTGGCCAAGAATTTCCAGTGCAGTAAACGCCATTATTTAAGAGATAGATATCTAATGTTAGGATTTTTGCTTTGCTGAGTTTGAGTTTTTATTTGTTTTGGAAGAAGCTAAGCATGTGTTTTGTGAAGTCACGAGCTGCAGTGGATTTGAATTTTCTTTTTGTCCGAGTGAGAGAGAGAGTGTTTTGATAGGGTAGGTTGCCAACATGGCACAGTGTTGTGCATGTCAGATTTCCACCCCTGATTGCAACATTAAAATCATCTGAACCATTCATGTTCATGATGCTACTGTATAAGATATGGTCCTATAATCCTGACCTTTGAATCTTGAATTTGACTGTGAGACAGTAAATATTCTTGTTCGCAAAAAAAAAAAAACACCCATTCAGCAACTATTCTTATGATGACCAGGGTACCATGCATATATTCTGGAACATGAACGGTTCAGATCATGATTTATGATGCAATCCGTGGGGGTGGAAACCTGCCATCGTAACATATTATGTTATGGTGGCACCGTACCCTATCAAAATGTGAGAGAGAGAGAGAGAGAGAGAGAGAGCATCTTTTTCTTCTTTTTTTCTCTTGTTTTCTTTTCCTCGAGAGAGCCAAAAAGATAAACGGCTTTAGATTAGGAGAATTATTGGGTACTATGCAGGGCGGCTATGGCCCCCACCAAAGATGGGACATGCATCAAAACTCTCCCCTATTTGAAAATCAAACTTTTGAAATAGTGACCTCCCAAGAGATGGTTAAGAAAGTATGCAACAATGGTCCACATCCAATAGAGAAAAGACAAAAGAAAAAGATTGGACGATTGAGATCTTTCACTTGGGAGAACCCAAGATGAAAAGGATAGGACACGTGTATCATTAGATCAGCACAAGCATCTGATGGTGAAGTAACTAGAAGAGCAAATCAATTCAAAATGATAACATTGGTATGTATGTCTCCTCAATTCAAAATGATGTATGTCTCCTCAATTCAAAATGATATCTCTTTCACCCACTTAAAGATCGAAAAACAACTTTCACCCACCCTTGTAAAATGCATTTTTTCACAAATCATTGTAACACCCAAATCATCCAAGCATCCAATGTAAATGATCTAACTTTTAAGTTTGTGCACTTTCCAACTTTGCCAAGGTATGGCATTTGATCGGTCGACTTACGTGTGCATTCGATGCCATGACGCCAGCTGCCTGTGGCCCCTGGAAGCTATGTGGGGGGCCACAGAAATGCTGTGAGAAATCTACTCTGTCTATCGGCTTTTCAAGCTAACAATAGGACAGGACTATAGGCACAAATATCATCCTGATCCAAAACTTTTGTGGACCCAACTGTGATATTCATTCCCTGCTCTTTCGTATGGCGTGGCCCACCTGAATTTTGGGTCTGGCTGATTTTTGGACTCCTGTCCTATTGTGACCTTGAGAAATTGATTGACGGAGTGGATTTCTCACAGGAATCCCTGTGGGCCCCACATAGCTTCGGACCACATGAATCTCCCGTGGGCCAGGGGTGTCTGTGTGTTGAACGGTGATGACTAGTCCATCACATGTGGCATACACGTGCGCAAATCCAGACTTACCAAATCACGTGCTCTTTGTGGATGGAGCATAAGGTTGGATTTTCTTAACTGACTCGGTGCATCAAACTCGGACCGTTGATCGTTTTCGCTAACTCGAATTGGACGCTTAGGATCATTCAAACAGTAAAATGTTGGGTTTCGTCCATCCATGATGGTGGCCACGGTTTTCCTGGTATGGATTGGAGTACATTATTGCCACGTGTGCTATCGAAGACGTGCTACCATTTAACACATCTAATGAGATTTTCTCAGTGTCTCTGTGGACCGACAAACTGCAGCTGTATGCATATGGAAAAGGTAAGTTATTGATGCTCTGGCGGCGCACGACACTTGATACACTGGAACTCAGACCCAGAGTTGCTAAATTACAGTCTCAAAGTCAGATTAGTTGAACAATCCTAACCTCTGATTTGGCACTTGTCTTTTGAAATAAACCATTGGGTATGTAATTTCATTTCTAACCGTCCAATACCTGTCAAGAAATCTAATAGTTAAATATCCAAACAAGAGTAAATTTTGATTCATGACATATCTAGACTTTCATTGACAATTTAGAGGGTTTATTTTGAATTATTTATATGCCATGTATACAATTGCTATGTAATTTTAAGGGCCTGCGTATAACCTATCACACTCTGCCAGAGTATCAAAAAAAAAAAAGAAAAAAGAAAAAAGAAAAAAGAAGAAAAAGGAGCAGCATCCTTGAATAGTTTCCATAGTAAAAAGAAGGAAGAGGACGTTTTGACGAAGCCAATCTATTATTGAAGAAGATAAGACATCAAAAGGTTACAAGCATTCCCTCCCCACCTTCACCAATTTCAATGTGAAATCATCTCCCAAGGTAATCATATATATGTGCAAGTCTTGCTTAGATATCTAAAAGGAGGTCTTCTGGGCCCACACTCACTTGTGCCAGCATGGCATGTCGGTGCAGGATCCTAGCCGTATGTCAAGTGGGTTTGACACGTGTAGACTATCTGGTCCAAAAATCAGGCTAGTGGGCCACAATGTTAGAAAATTGATGGAGAACCTAGAAAAGCTTGGTTGAGTTGTTTTAGCCTTCCACATGTTTCTTAAACTTTCACCCATCTGATAGTCTGATGGGCACTCTTTCTGGGCTAGGTAATCTATACAGTGGGACCCACCTAGTCGAAGGCTTGGATCTGCTACCGTCATTGCACACGTGGTGGCGTGTGTATGGGTGGCTCCATTCTAAGGGTGTGTGGGATTAGGAAATCTCCACTAAAGATGGGCAACACCAACCAGAGTATCCGGTGCCATCACCTGTATCTAAGTTGGCTGTCAAGCAGTCTTATCTACTTATATGCATCACATGAACATGATCTAAACCGTTCATCTGCTCATCACCATCTCAGCTTGGCTATCACAAATTGTAGGACATTTGAAATTTAGGGATGGATGGTTAGAAAACAAGCCCAACTAATGGTAAATGGGGCAAAAAAAAATTCTGCGGTTAGGATCATTAAATCATTGTCAATTTGGGGCATGGCATGGTTCTCGTGCATGCCTGTGCCACGTATGTGGTGCATTATTATTTCTAAACGTGGTTATAAGCTTACAATGACATTCTCAAAATGCTAGACAGCTAGAGAAAGCAATGTCATGCCAGTTTTCTCTAAGTCCTTTTCCTACACACACACAAACAACATGCCTTGGAATGAGGCCATTTTCATCTTATGAAACCTTGGTAAAAAAAAAAACATAGATGCAGAAGTACAAAGAAAAAAAGATAAGAATATTCATATAAGAAAACAGAAAGGAAGGGGCCATGAGAATATCATGTTTATGAGACCCTACCAAAAAAAAAAAAAAAAGATTTTGGGATAACCCAACCTCCCTTTGGGAGGGAAAAAAAAGGACAGAAGAGGGATGGATACCAGGTGTATATGTCACCGCAACATACAGTTAAAAATGGGGCTAGGATAAGGTGATAGTGCACAAGTTCACCACCATTTTCAAAATGGTGATGACTCATGCATCGTACACGTGGCATACATGTAAGAGAATCCGGACCATCCGAATTATAGGAACCATTTAGAATCTCTAGCAACGTAAGCACATTGGTCGATTGATCTAACCATTAGGACAGCTTGCTATTAGAAATTCGAATTCAACAGTCGAAATCTATGGTCAAGATGATCGTATCGGTGTCCATAGAAAATGGGGCAGTCTGGATTGCCGGACATGTAGGCTCTTCCACGTGTAAGGAGGATGAGTGACCACCATTTAGAAAATGGTAGTGAGCTATCGACTTAGTTTAGCCCTATAAAAAAAAAAACCCACGTAAATAACACCAAAATCATTGGTTATTTTCATGGAAGATAAAGAACCCAAATACATACCAGTTGCAATGAAGCTAACCTTGCCATGGCTTTTGATTTTGTGACTGATCATATGAGGAGGAATTGATGCAAGGGTCAAGCCCAGCCATGTTGAGAATGTCTCTATGAGAGAAGGCTCTAAGACCCAAGAAATCTCTAGTTAAGCCATCATTTCCACCACCTCCTCCTTCCTCATTTCTATGATGAGCTGTTGCAAGATTTTCAGTAGTATCTCCATCTCTCTTTGAACCTAACAGCCCTCCAAAAGCATCATCAAAAGACCCTTCAAAGCCCGTAGCTGAAGAAAGAGAAGTCATCATATTTTGAAAGAGAGAAGGAGCTGCAGCTGTAGCTGTATCTGTGTGGTCCATAAGAACAGCAGCTTTATTCCCAAAAGTAGTCAGGCCATGCACAAAGCTGCTGTCCATCTCTTCCCTTGAAGAAAGGCCCAGCCCAAAACCTGTTGTGGTAGCAGTCATGTGACCTTGTTGGGATCTGAGCATGGATGAGGAAGAAGACGGTTTGCTTATCGTAGCACCCATTTGAGCTGCTTTCTGTAGTAAGGCAGTGGCAGACATGTGTGGAGAGGCTGCTTGATGGAAGGGAGGAGGCTGAGGAGGGTTGTTGTGGGCCACTGGATTTTGGGTGTGTGAGAATTCATGGTCTAACCTTGTAGAGAATATTGATGGTGGCAAATCGAGGTGGTTAAGAGATGTGGGTCCTTGGGTTGGTTGGCCATGACCAGCTCCTACAACAGATAGCCATGGTGGTAGCTCTGGTCTCATGTTGAAATGTTGCTGCTGCTGTTGTTCTCTTTTCAATGACAGTGCTTGAAGGTCATGGCTACTGATGTTGTTGTTGTTTTCTGTTGTTCTCAAGATTTGAGGGAATTGGGCTTGTGGGTTTGTATGTGTAGAAGGTCCATGGGCTGTGGAAGTGCTACCTTGAGAGGGTAGGAGTGGGTTGTGGGTTAGAGGGTTTGCCGTGATTGCTCTTGCACTCTCTTCTGCCAATGCGTCACAGAAGGCTCTGTGGGTGATGAAGCTATCCCTCCTGCAATAGAATCCAAAACAAAACAAAAAAAAGGAAAAAAACAAAAAGAAACAAACAAAACATTACAAACAGCTAACATTCAAAAAATAAATAAATAAATAAATAAAGCAAGGCTGAGAGAGAAACTCTGGAAAAAAAAAAAGAAGAAGAAAAAAACAAAAACAGAAACAGAATTAAAGGAAAGACCCTGGAAAAAAACCCATGTTACCATTTTCATGATTTATATACATTTTAAATGACATTCTTCATTGGAGTGCTTGCTATCTTCTTCATATCTTTCTCTCTTTCTATTTCTATGATTTTATTTCTTGCAGACAGGCATAACACATGTGATTACAATTCCTATAGATAGAAATCACTTTAAAAGGAATTTAAGGCTGGATGTAGGTACTATATCATTGAATGAAGCTGATAAATACTTAAAATCTGATTTTTTTTCTTTTCTTCCTTACCTTGAAAAGAGCGTACCACAATCACATCTGTACTCCCTAGTACCACAGATCTTTGAGTGGGCCTTCCAATCTGATTGAACTGCATAACGCTTAGAACACTTATCACATTTCCACTTCTTCTCTCCATGCTTTCTACAGAAATGCTTCTTGATGCCTGTAAGGTCTCCAAGTGCCCTTGCAGGATCATGGTGCACACATGTAGCCTCTGGGCATACGTACACCCTCTTCCTCACCTCCTTTCCTGTTCTTTGTTTGAGCTTCCATGGAAGGTTATGGCCTCTCCTATGCAGCTGAAGGTTCTGATCTCTTTGAAATCCTTTGTTGCAGATCTCACACACAAACCTGTTGGTGGCCAGGAGGGTCTTGGGAGACAAAGCTATCACTTCAGCATCTGGGTCTGGTGAAAAACCAAGAAAAAAAAAGAAGGAAACACAAACCCAATTGAAATGGATTGAAAACTAAATGAATTAGGATTAGCTTTGGAAATAGAAGTGTAGGAGTTTTTTCCTGTAAGACCTGGATTGCCTGGAAGGTTTCTCTTCTTCTTCACTGGTGTTGGATTTGGAGAAGGAAAGGACTGTTGTTGGTATATGGTGCCTGAAGACGCACTTGCTTCACCTGATGCAGATGTCAAATTCGACATGTTCTCCTCTACAAGTGGGTGGTGTTGAATTATCAGACCTTTCATCATCAGACATGGAGTTTTGGGTTTTGATGAGAGGAATTCGAGGGTATTGATGAGTCCCAAAAAGGGTAGAGATAGATCAAGACAAGGGTTTTGAAAGGCATCAATAGGAAGGCATGTTGGTTTTTCTTTTCTTTTCTTTTCCCCTTTACAAACAGATCTATTTTGTCATGAGATGGTAGGAATTCATGTGACTAAAAAGACAACAGAAAACCATCATTTCACACTCTTTTAAAGCATCTACAGATGAAAGATTTTTTTCTTTTCTTTCTTTCTTTCTTTTTTTTTTTTTTAAGCAAGAAGAAATTATGATGGAATTGGCAGTTGATTCACTGTCTGATGCAATTTCTCATGCAATCTGCAAAAAAATCGATCTCACTTCGAAAAAAACAAAAAAAAAAACTGATGATAGTTCCTTTTCTCTTTTCCTTCAAACCCTAAAAAATAAAAATAGATAGACTGGTAAATAAGAACTGCACCAAACCTTTCAGAAATACTAAGCCTTCTTGTTTCAATTCAACTCTCTTGCTTGCTAGTACAAAAGCAAACCCATCAAAGGCTACGGAAAAATAAGCAAATAGATAGATAAAAGAAGACCCATATCATAAAACTTAAAAAGTAGGAGGAGGAGGAGGAGGAGGAGGAGGAGAGAGAGAGAGAGAGAGAGAGAGAGAGAGAGAGAGAGAGAGAGAGAGAGAGAGAGAGAGAGAGAGAGGAATTTTCTGGCAAAGGGAGGGACAGTGAGGAGATGTGGATGAGGAATCCTTTAGCAGTAGTCCACCCATTCAATACCCAGAGAAGCTTATTCTGACGTTGCCATTTCTGTCTTTTCCTTTGTTTCCTGTATCAAACCCCACCCTTCTTTTCTGCTTCCTTTATTATACATCTCTACAGAATATACATGTACAGGATTTTTCCTATTATCCAATTAGTGGGCCTCTCAACTACAGGCCCACCATTGGTGGGCCCTCCCCATTTGCTGCACCTGGCCCACCGATCGCTCCCATCGAAAGTGGACAATTGAATCTTCATGTTCCTTGTCAATTTTGCGCTAGATTGATCAAATGGTGGCCCACCTAAAAATGGGCCATCTAAGGCGAGTTCCATCATATCAACGTTTCGGATCACTGAACCATTGGCCCAGTCTGTGGAGTGATCTCTCGGCCAAGCAAACACTCAGGATCCAGCGTGTGTGTCCCCACCCACTGGGCCCACCTACTGAGATGATCCAATGATTTAAACCGTCCATATAATCTTAACTACCATATATAAGCTATTTGCCCATCATCAAGCTTCAATGATCATCCTACCCTTTGATTTTTCAAGTTGAATGAGAGCCCATTGAAAAATTTCCTTTCCCTGATCTACGTTGGTCTAGAGATATTGATGGTCAAAAAAATAATTTTATTTCGATCGTCAGACTAATCAGCATGTGGACCCCACTGGGCTGCGACACACGCTTGATAGTGAGTCGCGACAGAGGCAAAAGGAGCTCTTGTATTTTACCTCCTCTTCGCCACCTTTTTACACTTCCACCTTTTGATACATACGCCCCTATTTTCCAGCCTAAAACGTAGGTCGTTTAGTAGCTCGCCAAAGAGCTATAATTCCTCCCTTTCACATTTGGTTAATAAAACAAAAGAGCTTGCACCAAACATGTACGGTCTTGTAATTTCTTCCAAGTTGGCTCCATAACTTCCACTAATGTAGGGTGAGGACTATAGCCCTCTTTAGAGGTGGTCAACTTATTCTTGTAGTATTCTAAGGACCAAAAGTTGAAAAATGCATGACATGGGCTAGGTTTGCACCAATACATTGCAACCAATTGGGGTATGATCCGGCCGTAGCCATCGGAATAAGGTTTTTTTTTTTTTTTTTTTTAATTTTTATTTTTAGTTAGTAAACACGCCTATATGTCTCAAACCGCTTAGGGTATACGGCTTTCTTGTTTCAACACTGAGATCATGGGATTGAGTGCCATGGTTATGTGGTAGATGGAAGACGACTACGTTTCAACATTGAGGTTATAGGATCAAGTGCCCTTATGGTATGGGTGTGTTTGTAAAAAAAAAAAAAAGATGGGGCTTTCATAAGACAGGGACACTTGGAAAATATTTCATATTGAATATCTCAATCCTCGGGTGTATAAAAGTTAGTGTTGCAATCCACTTTCAAAGTAAAAGAGCTAAAGTTGAATTTATTGAAATACTTGGAGTTGAGAGATTTTATTTGTTGTCTCTCCACCTTAAAAGATGAGGCATATGGTATAACCAGTTTGGATTATTGGAAGGTGACTTAGATTCAAAGGCTAATTAAAGACACAATCTTCTTTTAATTTTTTTTACACACACACACGTTTACATATACACTTAACATGGGCCCTCAAACCCATGACTTTAGTGTTGAAACGTGCTCTGTTTACCACTTAGCCATGGGCTAGAACCCAAGTCCCAACTTATCATATTGCAATGAGTGGGGATGTAATCAAGTAAACTTCAACATAAGCATTTAGATTACTGAGAAATGCTCCGTGCTTTGAAAGCAACATAAGTTATAGTGCTCTTAGTTACATCTATCACTTGGATTGTTCAATCAATGGATCTAAAATGCATATGAAGTTCAGAGCACATTTTCTAGACCACCATGCAAAATCATATTTATTTGACAATTAAATCCATCTTTGTCCTCATTTTTTCACTCTCCTTTTTCCAAGCCAAGGATGAAATGGTTAATATTTCCTAACAAAAGTGACTCTTTATAATCATAAGTAATCTATGATGAGGTAAATAGATTGATCAACTGATTTTGTGTTGATGAATTTAACTTTCCATATTAAATGCTAATAATCATATGGTTACAATTGTTGAATTGGTGTTATTGTGGGGGATTCTGAATTAGTCTTCGCACCAAGGAAAACAGCTATCTACAAGAGCTACACCCTTTGAGCTGAGGAACGATGAATGATGGTTTGAGCAGAAGGGTCATCTACACGGGACGAGCAATTACCCAACTCTGAGACGAGTTGTCGAGCTGAGTTGTTTAAATATAGAGCTTGGTATGAGATGACTCATCTGCTGAGTAATGTCTACAACACAGGTGAGAAGCTCAGGCACTGAATTCCATAGTATCTCGAGCTAATTAGGTCAACCACTGCCAGAAAGACGGTATGAGAAATTCAGGGCAAATCTCACCAAATATAAACCAGATAAGGATCTGGCCTTCTTGGCTGAAGATATCTCCAACATAACTGGGATAAGAATCCCGTTGGATCAAGGACCTCCAACGTGGTGTGTTGGGATTCTCAGGTCTAGAACCTTCTTCCATGTCCTATATATACGACCACAAAACCCTAAACCAAGGCACATACAAATTACGCCTCATGACATCCTTACACCTATCTTTTATAAGCCTGACTTACGCATTAGAGGGTCCACTAGCGCCCTGCTGCTTACATCTTTTCTTTTAAGCAGCTTCTACGAACGGAAAATGAGTAGGAGACTATAAGCCTAAGCCTGTGCTCTACCTCAATCTAATCATGGACAGGTGTTATATTTGCGTGATAGCTCATAAAATCTGTCCTACCTAACTTACCGTTTAAATTAATCGACCGAGTCATCTAACTGTCCTAATAAAATTAGGAACACTGCTATAACTTAATAGTTCTGTCAGAGCACCCGAGCATATCTCTAAATTACTAATTGGCAGAAAACCGCAGGATGGTTGAATGGAGACATCACTTACTAGGGGTGGGCCCACAAATCTACAACCAATCCAAGTCGCGAGATTTCTAGCCGGCAGACTACTAAACTGGATCTCATTATTCGATGCAGAAAAGTTCCTGTTGCGTTGCCAATAAGGATCACATGCATGCATGTATCTGCTGGCTGAGGACCCTGTGCTGGGCGGTTTGATAATCTGGACTGTCCATGTCATTGATTTTATGTTTTGAGTTCCACCTTATAAGAACCTTTCGCAGAAGCTGTACACTTTGCATGCAACTCAAATAAAACATCCAAACCCTGGAAACCGCTTAAGATGGTTCATAAACCCAATTTCAATTGATTTAACTGTCCCAGCCTTTGGGCAATGGACATTCGTTGGTTGAATCCAAACCCATGACTTTTCTTTTTTAACCGTCCATTAAATGTTCATCCTTGAAGTATAATCTATGATACATGAGTTTCCCACGATTCAGACGGTTTGATCTGAATTACACGTATGTCACGTGCACAATTTCTGAGTTCATGAGTATGGACCATCATACTCTGCCAAAGTGCCATAAGTAGAAAAAGGGACTACGATTTCAAGGGAATGATAACCTCTTGATTTAAATTACATTGGCTATGGTAAAAAGCAGGGCGCGGATCCCACCAAACCTAGCTAGAGAAGGACGGTCATGTCAGGGGATCTGTTGGGCCCACCGTGATCTATATATTCAATCCATGCCATTCATATATTTTGATAGATAATTTTAGTGGTTGAACCAAAAAATGAGGAAGATTGAATGCTACTGTGTACAACACCACATGGAGGAGTGGGAATTGAACTCTTACCATTGAAAACTTCCTAGGGCCCACCGTGATGTTTATTTTCCATCCAAAATGTTCATAAGCTCCCATAGAACTGTATGAAGAGAAAACATAAATACCAGCTTGATCCAATACTTCTGTTTCCCCCCGGAAGTTGTCAACGGTAGGCTATAAATCTCCACGGCTTCATGTGTTGTAGTGCACATGAGCCTTCAATCTGCCTTCTTTTTTGGGCTCATGACCTAAAATGATCTGTCAAAATAGATGGACGGCATGGATGAAACATATAGATTAAGGTGGGCCCCACAGAGCCCCTGGTGGGGGTATTACCCAATCCGCGCCCTAAAAGTAACCCATCTCAGCTTTATACATTTATACTAACATGATTAGTTCATCGATTGATTTAACAGCAGACATGCTCATAGAAACACAGTTATTTACTTGGGTCCTGGATCAACGAGGAGGCCGCTCACGTGATGAGTTGGAAGTCGTGTCAGAGATTCAGACAAACAGCACACGTGTCAGATATTTAGGCCATTCATCCTGGGCCACAAATAATATTATCATGCTAATCCGGCCTATCAATCTTGCCTGAGAAAAATGGACGATTAGAAAATAGTCCATCAATCTAAATTCAAACGACATCTGTCGGTCACTTGGTGAATGTACGGTCCAATTTTTAGCATCTAGCTTGATCACGGTGTCTCGCTACCTGCATCTTTGCCTTCGTTTGTGAATGTACGTGTTCGCTAGTGCTGCAACTTGGGTTCGGGTACCCGACAGGTTGGGTAGGTAAGGTTGTCACTTGTCAGTGTCCTCGGGTCGGGTTAGGGTTGGAAGCTCCGACCCGATTTGAAATCAAGTTATTATGGGTGAGTTGAGCAGCTAGGTTGAGGAGGTGGGAATGGCTACGTGTATTTGGGTCGGGTCTATTTAGAACCGAGTCTTGAAGAATTTGGGTTAGCCTTTGGTTGGGCATATCAGGTTGGAATTCTGGTCGAGTCTTGTTGTGGATTGATTCCGCCTCCCTCGACCTGACCCAACTGAGTTGTACCTTTGCACTTTTAATGCTCACAGTGCACACTACCTGCCGAATGGCTTGGATTTCTGACATGTTTACCATATGTGCAAATTTCTGACACTTTTCTGCAGTGAGCTGTAATTACAGAAAGCGGATTAGGTGAGACCCGGCCTCACCTAAGAAGGTGCAGCCCTTAACGTGGGGCCCACCTTGATGTATGTATCATCTATCCATACTGTCCATCCATTTTTCCAGACCATTTTATGGAAATATCCAAAAAATGAAGCAGATCCAACAATTAGGTGGACCATACCATAAGAAACAGTGGTGATTGACCATCCTACCATTAAAAACTTCTCAGGGCGTACCTTAATGTTTTCGTAGTGTTTATTTACCATCCAATCTGTTTATAAGGTCACATAAGCTTGGATGAAGGGGAAAAACAAATAGCAGCTTGATCCAAAACTTTTGTGGCCCATTAATGGTCAATCAACACTGTTTCTTATGATATGGTCCATCCAATAATTGGATTTGCTTCATTTTTGGGACAATGACCTAAAATGATCTGGAAAAACATATGGACGGCGTGGATACGTAATACATACATCAAGGTGGGCCCCACGGTAACCCACAGTAAGGGCCGCACCGTCTAAGGTAAGGCTGGGGTCTCTCACCTAATTACAAAGGGTGTATTTCATGCAAAGGGTGGAAATCACACACATCAAAGATCCTAGATATTAACCAAGTAGGGTAGATGGTCGACATGCGATGCACTAAAAATAATACCTGTTACTTCTCTAGTCGATAGAACTTTACCAAAAATAACACAAGAAAATGTGTTTGTAAGCCGTTGAGTAGATCTAACTCGTTTAGGAAAAATTGCCCTTTTAAAGAAAACGTACAACGGTTCAGATGAGATGTACATGTGTGACTCATTCGATGATTGTACTACCCTCATTTCTGATATATGGCATGGCATGATAACAGTGCCTACCGTTGTCCAATGCCTCGGATCTTCAGTACGTGTGCCATCTAGTGTGGGAACCAATAGGGCGATGTTCTATAAAAAACCTCTTTCTTATTTCATTTTTATTAATAAGTAAGAATATCATTATTTTTAAAAGATAATTAGCTCACAAGTAATTTAATTAATGTAATTTTCTTTGTTTTACGTTTTTTCCCTATCCAACTTTAACTTCAACCATAGATACCTGAAGGCATGGCATGTGCAACAGTTGACTAGAAAGAGAAATATAATGATACTATACATATGCGGTAGTTGAAAGATAATCCATCCCCATGTTTTCCTGTGTTGTTAGCCACTTGACTTTTATATCTACACCTTTTTTTTGGCTGACCTCCTAAGCTGAGTTAGTAGAACATACATACAAAGTAGATCTCATATGATCATCATAGTGGTAGTCCCTTAATATATATTGATACATCATTCTTTAATGGCTCGAGCTTCTAGATTAAGTGGTTGTTGTTGTCGTCCAAAGTTGGTCGACAACGGATGAGGTTGGAGTGATGTTTGAGACAGCTCGTAGCCTCATGGTTGTTCTCCCTTAGTGGTCCTGCGAGTCAGAGAGAGAGAGATAAAGAGTGGAGGCAAGAGAGGGCGAACCGCTGTGTGGTAGGGGACCCTTCGATGCCTAAGTTAGGTCAGCTTAGATTAAGCAACAATTAAATAAGATGTGCGTGAATGATGTAGTTTTGCTTTGAATCGGTGGTGATATTTATCGAATGCACCGACATGATCCGAGCCTGATAAATCTACCCAAACATGCCAGCCTGCAGCCTTTCAATCATGGGAGCATGGGGCGGCTCTTGGCGTTGGCAAGCCTACCCTAACACGCTAGGCTTGCAACAATCATTAGGCGTGGGTGCAGGTTTTGCACCTGACATCTGCCATGTGTTGCATTTAGAGGACTTGGTGGGATTCAGATCCAGGTTTCGTGCGCCGCCCTCAGACTGTCAATGTTGACCGTTGTGTAGATGTCCCCCCCCCCCCCCGATCGGGCTCCGATATGGCCTAGGGAGCTAGCTAGTCTTCCATCCAGGCCAAGCTTCTCTCTTGCTCGACCGCTATGGGTGAGGTCCCGTGCTTGGGCCTCGGGATTTGTGGGCCTCCTGTCCCACATGAGGACCCAGTTCGGAAACCCCCACAACAGTTATTTTGACATGGTATTAGAGCAAAGGTCAAGTGTTCGACTCCCGAAAGTCACTTGAGTTAAGAAGTTGTAAGATTTCCTAACCCTTAATTCTACGATTCTATAATTTCTAACTGGCCATAATTTCTAAGCTTTATCTGGTTAGTTGTGACTCAAAGTCAAATACATTTTTATATCTGAGTCAACATCTTAATTGCTTCAATTGCACCAAAAGTCATACAAAGTCAAGGAAGTGAGGGCATCGCTTGTGTGGGAGCATTCACAGTAACTATGCACATAACTAGTGAGCTCTCCAAGTATGTGCCTTTGGATGTATGTCAAATCATATATATATATATAAGATTAGCTATGCTTAATATTTCATAATCATGGTAAAAAGTTGGAATGTGTCATGTCCAAGTGATATCCACAATGTATGCCTTATTAGGTTATATTATATCCAATATGGCATCAATAAACATGCAATTAAGAAATTGCTTTTGTACACACATCAACATGGATATCCTAATCCAATCTTACATTTATCATAATGTGGTCAAGTTTGTAACCACATTATCAAGGAAAGATATAATCATATCAATATTGTCCATGTTGGTAACATCTAAGGCTAATCACTCCACATGAGCAATATTATACTCACCATGCATATGCCTCACAATGATCCAACATCGTCAATAGAGGTGGGCAACAATCCGAGCCAAGCCGAGTTAGCCCTAGTTTGGTTTGCCTTGTTTTTGTACCATCGCAATTTGTGGATCAGTTTGGTTTGGGTTTCGGGCCGACCTATGCGGCCCAAGTTTGGTTTGCTCCAAAAAAATCTGGTTCGAACCAAGATCGGTTTGATCGAAAATTTCGAACCGGGCGGGCCGAGTTCAAATAGGCAGCAACTCTTTTTTTCCTTGTTTATTTAATTATAAACGAATTTAAAAAGTAAGAAGAAAAAAAAGTACAAACATATCTTATTTAACATCCTCTAAAGGAGTGCAACTTCAAAATAGACATGTAAGAGTATTTTCCAAACAAAAGTACACAAGCATAATTTTACAAGTGCAAGGAAACAATGTGCATTCATGTATACGTATTATGCATTATCCATGTCATCATGTATATGTGTTATCCGTGTTGTCCATCTGTTTTACATATCATTTTAGGACATGATCCCAAAATGGAATCATATCCAAAGCTCAAGTGGATCACACCACAGGAAATAATGTGCTTATAATCTACCAGCCAAATCAAACCAAGTTGAATCAAATCGAGCTTCGAGCCGAGCCGGCACTGCCCTAGTTTGAGCTTGGTTTGTTTTTTCAAATGAGCTTGACTCGAAGGCTTGGTTTGGTTTGAACTTCCATTCGAACCAATCCAAGCCGAGCTTTTTCAAACCGATCCAAGCCGAGCTTTCGAGCTGGCTTGGTTTGTGCCCACCTCTAATCGTCAACACTATGGTGATCTATGTGGTGGTGTGCTCCTGGTCATAAAGAGCTATCATGTCATATATCATTTATCGGATTCGACGATTGTTTATCCAAGGTATAAGGGGAGTTATGGTGTCCGTCAATATGCATTGGACTATGATTTTAATAATCATTATGATTCTTTTCCTAATGCAAGGCATATGATTTTAACATTAACTTGCCGACACTCCCATTAGATTAGGTTGATCTGATGGACCCTTGATCGCTATTAAAAGTAAGCTACCACCTTGAATAGTCTTGAATGTATGATCATATGGGCCCTTTATATCATTGTGGGCCCCAAAAGCCATCTAATATAGCTAGACATATGGCTCCCTTACTCATGATTAGTAAAGGTGAGCCCCAGTACATGTCTTACACATGTGGACACTTATAGCTAAGTACATTTTTTTGTAATGAATGCCATCATCATCATGTGTATGATAATAAACCGACATGATTAATTTAGAAACACATGAAGATGGGATTTCATAAATTTTTTATATTTGAAAATTCCTAAAATAATTTTCATTGTAGACTTGCTACGTTTAGAAAAATGAGAGAAACTTTTGATATTTTGAAATTAGTAAAGACTCACATTAGGACATTAGATAAAAAAAACAAGAAAATTATCAAAAAGAGAAATTGGATAGAAAATCTCTTTCCTTATCCAACTTATATAAAAATACGAATAGTACGAATTCGAGAACTCGATTCCAGCATGGCACGATCCATGAAAACGGTCATAACTCCCTTGTTATAGGTTGATATCAGGCGATCTTAGGCTCATTGGAAAGTTAATTCAATGAGGTTTTAACTATGACCCAAATTTTCTCATTTAAAAACTGTTTGACCTTTCAAAAGTGGGCCTAAATTTTCTAATGGTATAGGTCATGTTACTTAAATAATTAGTGTCATGTGACTTTGATAAACAAATTAGATCTCCCTTGTAACACATCGAATTTAAGTGATCTTGGACTTATTGGAAGGATAATTCGACAAGCTTTCAAATAAGCTATAAATTGCCTCGATCAACAAGCAATCGGTCTGTCATCTTTTAACTTAAAGTATACCTTCTGTATATCAAATTCTGAAAGACACTCTTCCAAGAGAGGCTCTTTCAAAGGTGAAAGCACAAAAGATTGCCAAAGAGTAGTAAGGAAATACGAAAATCGCTAGAGAATGCAGAAAATGAATAAAAACTTTGTAAGTGTGAAATGACGATCGACCTTCCAATGTTTTCTATATTGATGATAGGGACATTGTCATCTCGAAAAATATAATCACCCTAAAAAAGCACATGCATGAGTCGACTTTTGCCTATGACCTACTATTTATATGGTCTTATTCAATAGAAGAATGTATAATTAGTCATTGTACCGAGTTTGGGTGTATACTTTTCCCAAGTCCACTCACCTTATACTGAGACCACCCATAATGGCATGTGAAGGCACATGTGCAACACTGCACCAATAAGTGAATTACCCACAATTGATAATAAAAACCTAATAAGAAATAAATGATGGTGTTGGACCACTGTAAAATAAAGATGATGGTGACAAAGATGGTGTTGGATAATGGATAAGAGATAGCTTTCATTTAGATGTTGTATCAAATAGGTTGGGACAAGTGTAGATAACAGGCAATAATAAGATGCAAGAAGGGTATTGATGTGACAATAAGAAAAATTAGGATTATCAATAGATAGAAGAGAGAAAAGGAATGGACACTTGGAATCAAAGTCAAAACCTGACTCTGATACCATGTTAGATTTAAAGATTACATTTTGAAAAATATATTTTGATTATTTCATTCACATAAGAGAAGAATACACACACACATAGAGGATATCTTAACAAATGTATAAGAACCCATCCATATATATATATATATATATATATATCTTATACTCTAATAAATTTATTAGACCAATCTGTTTGTTAAAGGAGTAGAGAGAAGAAAATTTAATGCAAAAACTACACATTTTTATTTTCTTAATGTCAGATTGGTAGATATTAGATGCTTAAAAAATAAAATATCCAATGAGTTTACACCTATTTTTGGCACTCCACTCTGACCAATGAAATGTCATTATGTGTCGGCACTACATGTTAAATGATGGACGAAATCCTATTTGCGCCCTCCATCATTGTTTACACCCGATTTAGCATGTCCAAATCAAAAGATCCAGAAGACACCATGTGGCAGCCGCGCCACATATAGTGTAGATCAACTTAAAGAAGATGAGTTAGAAACGTGCGCATGAGAGAGCATTAAATGCTAGAATTCTATTAAAAGTACAAGAAAGCAAGAGTTATTAAAACAACTCTCTTTCTCAGCATTAAATGTCAAAATTCTGTCAAAGCATATCTCTATCTAGCATTAAATGCTAGAGTCATGCCCAAAGTACTCTCTACAATGCCAAAGCCAAGTAACATAAGGACTCTAACAACTTTCCTATGTGGAAGTCCAATGACGAAGGACTTTAGCTAATGCACGATTCGAAAGAACGAGAGTCTCCCTCTTATACACATGACTATATGCAATAGGTTATACTGAAGTGAAAAAATTAATGAGATTTCCATTGCCAATCGTCCAAATCCTTCATGATGATAAAGACTATGCAAGGCTATCGCCTCCTAAAAGCTTATAAAATGAGAATGTGATGAATAACTCAAGGCCCATGCTAAACACAATCTATCTTTTCCTTACTTTTATCCTAACATAGCTTCTTTTATCATAGTCGTAGCACAGATCGTTACTGGTCAACGTCATTGCTATAGTATCGTAGGACTAGATTAAATGTTTGTAACCCTATGTTGTTGGATCCCGATCAACTAAGTCCTTACTTAAAAGATCAAACTCTCTGGTAACATCTTGCTGATCAATTTGCCTTGATTGTTTGTTTATATAGGTGATCGTAGATATTAGATGCCGATTTCTTTACTTATTTTGTCTGCCGATTGTACTAAGCTTCAAATTTAAATAAATAAAATTGGTATTGCTAGCCTTTAGTTTTAATATGTTCTTTCATTATTATTCTATTGAAAAATAAAAAGCATGCAATCACTATTGTAAGAAAAGTCTTTAACACAATGAAAAAAGAATCCATTAGGAAGAACCCACCCTTCCCCTTTTTCGAATTGCTTGATCGCTAATTACAACCGATGGTTTGAACAACAACTGAATTTTTGGATCCGATCTTACGCAGTCGTTTCAGCACAAGGGTCATCATCGTTCGATCAAACATTGAGTCGAGTACGAATCTAGCACATCCACATTTCTTAATTGCATATGTAAATCAAATACATGCCCTTAATCACACTTATGACCCAATGTTTGATTGAATTAAGCCATTGTCCAAATTACACAAACTAGAGTCCACCAATCAAGGTATAGGATAGTTCAACCAATTTGATTTGGACCTGAGACTTAACCGCAATGGGTTCGAAAATTTAGACGGTTTCATCAGAGTTAATATATGCCACATGTACGCAGTGCTCTTCCACAAAAGTTTTGGCTAGCCTATCAATGATACATGATAGCTCAGTTCCATCGTCAAACTAGCTACTACCAATTCATTCACTGTACACGTGGCATACATGTAGAGGAATCCCGACTGTTTAAGTGCACAGAGAATAATAATTAAAAATGACACTTATCAGATGACATTAACCATTTGATTACTCCCATTTAATTTGGACGAAGGATCATTTACTCTGAACCGTCCATTTGAATGTTAAGATCAGAGTGATTTCAAGATGTGCCTCATCCATAACAAACATAACAATTTGGATGGCTGGATTTGCATACCTGCATGCTACATGCATGTTCTATGGATAAGCACCATTTCAACATGGTGGTTCGTGGTTCACCATCACCATAGTCTTATCCAAGCTGTTATTAAAAATAAAATAAAATAAAGAGAGAGAGAGAGAGAGAGCGAGAGAGAGAGAGAGAGAGAGCTATACATATACACCTGTATTTATACACAAATACGGATATTCAAAATTTCAAAGTGGAACCGAATATACCAAATATATGACTAAATTACCCCTTCCGTTAGCTAAAATATCCGCAAGGACCATCCTCGTATTACTATTTTGACATTAGAAAAGATATATAGTGACTGCAGTAGTCCGCTTATTTGCACAACATGCTAGGTTGTAATTCTAACAAGTGGGCAAATGATTCATTAATCCAAACCATTGGTTTTTTGAATCCGGCCATGGATTTGCATGCCCCAAAATCTCTTTAACTGAGAATCTTGACACCGCACGCAAGGTTTTTTTTTTTCAATGAATGTCCACCATTGTTGCTTTTCGATTCTTGACAAGAAATCTTGAGGCTGTTTGGCTTATATAATACTCAAGGAGCATGGTACCCACGTTGGTGGCACACATGTCAAAGATCTGAGCCATTATTAGTTAGTGTACAAAGCGAACATGCCATGTACAAAAAAATAAAGATATTACATTCATTCATGAGGGAACCACACATGTACGGTACGATGAATTTAGATACATGTATGATGAATTTGGACTACTGGCCTACTTTAATAAACGCCAATTTAAAGAAGAAGAAGAAGTGTGATCTGCCTAATTAGTGGACCAACATTTTTTTTGTTATTGGGAATGTTCACAATGTACCCCATCTAGTTGATGAATGGCTGGGATCTTTGACACGAGTGCCATTCCTAGACATTAGCTGCTTTATACATGTGTGGATTTAGCAATCCTCAAGGATGTCCCTTAGGGAGGTTTTGAGAAACAATTATTTAGCAGTGGGATTCAATAAACCACCAGCCTATAGCTCAATAAATCAAGGATCTCCCTCTTTAGTTTAAAAGCTTGCCAGGGCCATTCAGTGATCTAAACCATTGATATAATGAGACCTAATGAATGTGGAACGTACTTGCAACATTAAGCTTCCATAGGAAATCTGAAAAAATAGGTGGCCAACAAAGAAATAGTAAAAAAAGAAAAATACATGCAGCAATGCTTTCATTCCAATGGCTTAGATCTACATTAATTATAGTAATCTGCCAACTAATACGAGGCCCATCAAATCAATGGCTTAGATGTCCTAACCATGGCTCCGCTAGTGTAAAGTATGCAGGGAAAGATATATATAGCAATACTTTCATTCCACAAATTAGAAAGCAAGTATTGTTTATCAGGAGTTTCAAATCTACATTAATTTTAGTAATCTGCCATCTAATATGAGGCCCATCAAATCAATGGCTTAGATGTCCTAACCATCGCTCCACTAGTGTAAAGTGTGCAGGGAAAGGTGGGTGAGGTTGAGAGGTTAGAAATAATAAAGATTAATTTATGTTTTAATAAAAAAGAGTATTTTAGCCATGAACTTAATATATTTGGTCGACTCTTTGACTGGGTTTTGGTAGGCCAGGTAGCGTGTCCCCTGTCATGGTACGGTACCAGGCGAATTTCCACCCTTAGTGCATCCTTAAATTGATCTGAACCATTCAATTCGTTACTGCCATATACAAAAGCAATGGCCTTCTAATCATGCTTCATGGATGATCTGAGCTTAGAATCTTGGGATATGAATATTAGCCATTGAATATTATTGTTTGGGGAAAAGATTGGATTACAGAGTGAGTTTTGTATCCATAGATTTATTATTATAAAAAAAACTTAATATAAAGCTAATAAACATCAGGGTTCAATACTGCCTAATACAGCGCAATACAATAAGCCTAAAAAAACAAAACATTCACTAACATTCTCCTCTAATCTAGAATATAAATATCAAGCATGCACGATCACGAGCTGGATCTGAATCTGGCGCCCCAACTTGGAATCCCAAAGTTGTGAAGAAGTAAAGTTTTGTGAGAGTAGATGAGTTGATCTTTGGACGAAATGTGAAGTGTAGAGATCAATCACAAATGGGGTTTTCATGAATAAAAATGATAATCCACTTCAATCTATATGCTTAATCTACTTGTGAGTTGCGAGACTGGATGCAATTGAAATTGCCACTTGATTGTTACAATGCAATTAAAAGTAAAAGAAGGATGGATATCAACACCAAAATAAGGAGACAACAAAGTCAGATCACACGTGGCATGTCTCATAGATCGATATTCAGCTTGACTGAAGAATGCGCAATGATAACATAATTCTTGCTTTTCCGTGATATGAAATTGCTACTAACAAAGGTAGGGTAGCCTATCGGCGATTGGTAGAGAACTCATCCAAATTAGCATCGAAATACATGCTAATATGTAAATGACCATAATCAAAATACAAGATAATTCCCACAAACCCTTTTCTAATACCATATCGTTTGGCGAAAAGATTAGTGTGTGTGTGTGTGAGAGAGAGAGAGAGAGTTCTCTAACCCTAGATTTATTGTTATCTGGCTCCTTGGCTTAGTGGTAGGTATATCCTGTTTCAACACTAAGATTATGGGATTGAGTGCCCATGTGGCCGGTGTGCGCACAGACTAGTGTGCGAGTGTGTGAGACGTGGGTGTTAAAAACCTTGCTAGACGGACAAGATGTCTTACAAACGTTATGAGAGTCCCTATAGGCTCAATAGTTGGACGTACAACTATATGTGCGTGAGCATCTATCTATATATAAAACTCAAGATCAGCCTAATAAACAACAGAGCCTCGTATGGCCCAACACAACTCAAGAAAAACAAATTTTCATCTCCATGCATAATGACTCGTTCAATGAACGTTTCTTACTATGGCCCGGTAGCATAAAATCATCATCGTGAACGACTCAAATCATCGTTTAAGATGCATGCCAAGGTAAAAATTGGCCCCACAGTCAGATTTCACAACAAGGGGCAATCAAACCTATGTCCTTTGATGAAGCACTCATAGCAAAGTTAAAGTGCTCTTGGTTAGAGGTGGGCAATGATTTGGGCGGGGCCAAGTCGGCCCTAGCTTGATTTGGCTTGTTTTTGTGCCACCCCAGTTTGTGGATCAGCCCGATTTGAGTTTCGGGCCGACCCATGTGGCTCGAGTTTGGTTTGCTTCAAAAAAATCTAGTTCGGGCCAGGATTAGTTTGGTTGAAAATTTCGAATTGAGCCAGGGCTGGGTTCGAATAGGTGGTGGCTTTTTTTTTTTTTTTTTTTTAAATAGAAAAGAATTAAAAGAATAGAAATAACAAAACAAATTACAAAATTAAGTATCTTACCTCATGATGTTTAACATCCTTCAAGGATGAGTGCAACATCAAAATAGACACGTAAGATGCCTTTTTCCAAACAAAAGTGCACAAGCATGATTTTACAAGTGCAAGGAGATAGTGTACATTCATGTATATGTATTATGTACTATCCACATCCTCATGTATATGTATTATCCACTGCCATTCATCCATTTTTACGTATCATTTTAGGACATGAATCCAAAATTAATCATATTAAAAGCTCAAGTGAATCACACCATAAGAAACAATGTGACTTACCATCTATGAGCTGAGCCGAATCAAACCTAATTGAATCAAACTGAACTTTGAGCTGAGTCGAGAGCTAGCCAAGACTACCCTAGTTTGAGCTTGGTTTGTCTTTTTAAACAAGCTTGACTCCAAAGCCTAGCCGTTTTAAACCAGTCCGATGCGGCTTTTGAGCTAGCTTAGTTTGTGCCCGGCTATACTCTTGGTTGTGTAGGTTCACTTGGACAGCCCATTCAGTCGACCTGAACTGTCCATTAGCTTCAAAACATTGTCATACGAATTATGCAAAAATCTTACTGAACGGATGGTCCAAATCCATCTTTGATTTTGCCTTAGTTTTCACAGCCATCCATTTTTTAAGCCATTGATGTGATTGTTACAATTGCCTAAGAAAAGTGATTCTTTATATTCATAAGAAAGCCATGATAGGCCCTAATAAATAGATGGATCGAATTGTTGATTGGACCTAATTTCGTCAAAATTGTATTGATCGTCCATATTAATGATCATTGATCAAATGGTTCTTATTTGTCAGATCGATGTGATTTTCATATGTTAGCCCATGAAATGTCTTCTGAACCTAGTGAACAGCCTTGATCGATTGTTGGACTGTCTAACTGTCCCAATGCAACCAGGAGCACCAAAACTCATACTGCTCTTAGAGCACTGGAGCATCTCTCATTAAAATAATCGCCTTTGGTTTGTCATTTTCTACTTTTCCTCTTTTAATGATTTATTTCCAAACGGATTCTGCAAATATGCGGACACAGCTCATCAACACCAATTTGAAAACATTATAAAAGGTACAAAAATAAAATAAAAGGAATCTAGTGTAAAGTTTCAAGTGAAAACATTACACCCCCATCACACGTGTAACAGAGGCACATACGTACATACACGATCGGATCAGTTCATCAGGTGGTTCCCACCTTCTAAATTCCATGCCTAGAAAATCAGGCTGATATAATCTTGATAATGGCCACACAATCTGAACCATAGGTAAATAACCTTGACCGTTCATTTCTTGTATCTATTGACCCATCCAATTATCAAAACTGCCCCATTTTAGAGAAATAAATACTTTTGATGAACGGATCAGATCTTGCACACTCGTGACCATTTCCCACATGTGTGGTTCTACACTTACAAAGTACAGCTCGTGCGAGTACACTTAGCTTTGATCGGTGTATATGTACTGTATTTGATAAGGTGCCCACGTGGTATTCTGGTATACTTGCATGGATTTTCGGGCCCGAAAGTGAAAATTCGATGTCTTTTATTGGAATCCGAAAATCGGGCCGTAGATCCCGTAATAAGATGGACGTGAACATATGATGTTTCATTCTTTTAGAAAACTTTTTGGATTAGTAAGGCAGCCATATACGTGCCGCCACGTGTACCTACGTGGCACACGGACTCCAATGGAAACTGCCCATGAGGTGGACCCATCATAAATCTCTAGAAAAGAAAATAGACGGTTTCAATCATCAGGCAGGACCCATTTTCACAGACAAGTGACCAGCTTTGAAAAACCTTCACCAAACATTATTAGCCGTCTCTTTCTTTAATAAACTTTGGGCCTTGTGATTATTGTACTGAGCTGATCTTTGGATAGGGGTGTCTATTCAGTGGGGCCCACGTATTAAACGAACTGGATCTTGTAATGGCAGGCCATGTTTTCGCATGTGGTGGCATGATGTGGGGGGCTTGCTTATATGCGCGTGGGAACTAGCGAACCTCAGTACTTTAATCACTCTTCTTTGATTAATACATGCATTCTAGTCATTTAAAGTGGGCCCACTATTATATGGACGGTACACATGGTCGGTGCACTGCCATCGAAGTCTTCCAATTCTACACCCACACATATCGATAGGTGCACCCTCTTTTCTACTCTTTCGTAGAACACACAGCGGCTCTACATCCATTTCCAATCCCTGCTATGTGTTATATTAGTAGAGCATCTGATCTGTACAAAAGGTGGGCTACACCATGGTGAAATCTTCATATGAAAATCAGGGCGATCCACTCATTGAGTGGGCCAACCAGCACACTTGAGTCATTCCATCAGTTTCCATAGATTGTTTCTGGCCCACCCAATGAGTGAATTTGCCTGATATTAATACCAGGTGATCATCATCGGTGTGTCCCACCTTTTGCATGGATAGGTATCTTATACAGTACACATTGGCGGGAAAGAAAAGGCGGGCCATAAGGACTACATCAATGCTTCCGGATATGGGTTTTCATCTTCCATTTACAAAAGAAGTGTTTTTCGTTCTTCCTCATGCAATCCCACGCGCATAGCCCAGCTCACATCCACTTCCGATGTAGTGACAACCCAGCATGTATTTTTCAGATCCAACTGGTCCATTTGCTGGGCCAACTTTCCACCATGGATTCTAAATATAAATTCAATTACACTCAATTTTTGGTATGTGTGTATGGTATTGGGCGTGCTAGAGCCCCCTTTTAACTCGATCTAAACCAAACTGAACGTTTATGATCCCAAGCATCGAGATAAACAAAGATACCATAAGCGATTGTTTATGACTGAGAACTGGTGTAGTTCAGCCACATGTGAATGAAACCAAGAGATTTTTGTAGGAGTGGATTCATCATTCTAATAAATTCTTTTTACCTTTTAAAAAAAAATGTATTTTCTCACTATGATAGCAAAGATCACTCAATTTGCACAATATAAGAATAAAAGAAACTCAATATATTGAAGTGAAATAAAAAAAACTGAAAATAAAACTTACAATAATATCCTTAAATGATCCAATGTCTATAGATAGATGGTAAGGCCTTAAATCTAGTCTTCCTTAGTCTAGTTTCTTGGGCATGGACGCAGATTAGCTACTGACAGGTTGAGTAGGAATAACGCTACTGAAGTGATGTCACCAAGTTATGTGGACCCCAACGTGATGTATGTGTTGTATCCACACCGTCCATCCATTTGGAGAGACCATTTTAGGGCATGAATGAAAGTATGAGGTAGATCCAAAGCTCAAGTGGACCCCACCACAGAAAATATTAGGGAGAATGACATCCACCGTTGAAAACTTACTAGGCCCACCATAATATTAATTTGAGATCCAACCTGTTCATATGTTCACAAAGACATGGAGGAAGGGAAAACACAAATATCAGATTGATCGAAAACTTCTGTAGCCCCTAAGAAGTTTTCAACGGTGGATGTCATTGTCCCCACTGTTTTCTGTGGTGGGGTCCACTTGAGACTTGGATCTGCCTCATTCTTTCAGTCATACTCTAAAATGGTCTCTTTAAGTGGATGGACGGTGTGGATACAACACATACATCATGTTGGGGTCCACAAAACATGGTGACGTCACTTCATTAGCGTTATTTGCTACTCAACCTGTCAGTAGCTAATCCGCGTCCCTTGGGCATAAACAAAGGGACTACTGAAAAGGAAAAGAAAAAATCTTCCTTATAATTTAATGCTTGACATAAATAGAAGGGAATTACACTACTCCTAATATAAATCGATTCAGCATAGATGAATAAAATTACACTACTCTTATGTTAAAATTAGTACAGTATAGCAATGTAGACAGGCTATTCTAACTTAGAATAAGTTATGCTAAGATAAGATTAGATAAAAGATAAGTAACATTGTGTTATTTTGATTTGATATGTGTTGGGCTGCGGAGGGATCGAAGCTCTTCGATCTTCCTCTTATTTATAGAATTTGGGCGGTTGCATAAAGAGAGATCTTTGTAACCACTTCTTATATGTGTCTACTGATTTGAAAATAACCGTCGAGCTCGAAGACGATTGTGGCCTACCAAATGATGGCATGTATGCTAGTTGTTTATCATGGGTTGACCATTAGTTGCAAGCACGTTCTATTCCTATTAATGGACAAGAGTTTCTTTTGAACTGCCACATATTCATAATAACTATCATATTCTACACACAAATGTGAAAAATGCGTCATGAAATTAGGTTAACTTAACGTAGTCATTGCTCTACTCCTTAAATATTTTCAGTTGCAAAGTTTTTATATAATACCATTGTGCATCGGCCGAATTCATCATTTGTTGCAACCATGTTTCAGTCAAGACCCAACTTCGGTCATGAGGCTACTATGGTGGTTAGCTGACTTTGCCACATTAGTGGGATATGCGACATGTCACATGCACATGTATCTTCATTGTAGTCAGATGTGTTTTTTTATTTCGAGTTACTCATAACTTCACGAATTCTGATTTCTTTCAGCAATCAGGGCATTCAAAGCAATTTTCTTTTTATTTTTTGTTGAGATTTTGTTATCATGTAACATCATATGAATCGCTGGATTTGACACGCATAAACAAGACCACGCCATAAGAAATGGGATAAAACCATGTCTAAAACCTCTAAATTCATATGGTGGCTGACATGAGTTTTAGAATTTCTTGATTTTGGGAGTGTCCCACATTAGGTGCATGCATAGCTTGGATGGCATATATACGGTGGACCCTACCCACAATTTTAGACAATTTTAATGGTGGGCGTCCCATATCAACTATTCACCGTGGTACAACGCACTAGAGCGTCTGCCACACTATTTACTTCTCTTGGACGCATAACAAATTCTGACCTTAGCCGCCCCTTTTAGGTGTCTAATCTGGACCCACCAATACCAAAGAGACCAAGAGGAAAGGCTGTCGAGGTTAAGCATGTTGACAACTATCTTAGAATCGCTCTCTACAACAATTCTAAGAAAACCTTGGGCTATGCCGAAAGCCAGCCCTTCTACAACCGCTTGCGCTTCCACCCTAACATTGGAGCCGAGCCCATAACCAGCAACAGAAACATATTTGAGCGCCTCATTGTTGTCCCTACATACACCTTCCCCCTCCCGACGGCCCTGGATTTCCCCTAGATGACTCGTCAACATTAATTTTCACCCAACCACTGCTCGGTTTCTCTCATTTACCCATTACAAAGTTCACCCCTAGATGCTCGGTTTCTCCCATTCCGGGTGGAATAACTTATGAACGGGCTAGATGGCATATAAACATTAAGGTGGGCCCAAAAAAATTTCAATGGTAAACATTTCCATACCTACAGTCCCCTTTGGTGTGGCTCACTTGAGCTTTGTAATTGACATACTTTTAGGTCTATGTATTAACATGATATGGCAAAAGTAATGGACGGAATGGATGTTACATGGAAGAGAGGACCCACATAGCTTTTAGTTAAATAGGCTCCCTTTATGGCGCATTAAAGTCCCAAAAAAGTAACCATGGTTGTTCAACAGTAGGATGACCGTTAGAAGAAAGTAAGGGTATTTTCATCCAACGGTGGAAAGGAGGGGTTTATATATATATATATATATATATATATATATATATATGAGGGGATTTATTCAGTATAAAAAAATGGGAGGAGCTTATGTGCCAAAGACTCTAAGGCCTGTTTCGATACCAACAAAAAGTGACCTTTTCTACTTACATCTGTAGATAAGTAACTTATTTGAGATATGTAAGTTTGGTTTATGATCGCTTATAAGTACTTTTTAGTTAACGTTACTTAATCACTCCAGCATGAGTAGCTTATCTTAAGTAACTTACGGTCCAAATGCCCTTAAAAATAAATAAACAAAAGGGTTTCCTAAGATATTTATATGGTAAACTAGTAATGATGACATTTCTACATTGGTAATATTATAATGTCAAATCAATAAGAAAAAATGTCAAAACACTAGTAAAATTGATTGATGTTTGTCTGGATAAGAAATTTACATGTCTTGCATTTCTTATGCATTTGTCCGTCAAATTATCTGAATAAACGAACATCATAAAACTATGACGATGACACTTTTACATTACAAATGGAGGAAGTTTCATCAGTTGAAGGCTAGGTGGGGTCCACAATCATGTTTGTGAGAAATCCATTCCATCCATAATTTTTCTCACCTCATGTTAGGGCATGAGCAAAAAACAAGGCAAATTTAAAACTCAAGTGAACCACATGACTGGAAACAAGGGTATTATATTGCTATTGTTAAAACATTTATAAGGCCAGGGAAGTTTTATATTAAGATAATACTTTTGTGCTTCAATTCATCTCACTGGGAATAGTCTTATGAACGGTTTGGTTGGCATATAAGCATCCAAGTGGGCCTAGTAAGGTTTCAACAGTGGTATTTCCCTTCCTACTTTTCCTTGTCCCTTTTTAGATAGTATGACGGTTGAGTGACCCACAAGCAAAAGTCAGTTTCGACCCAATCGTGAGGTGGGTTCCAACGAAGAGCGGAAGGGTCTCCCATAGAAGATCAGATCCGTTCATTTGAATCGCTCACCCTTGGAACCCCAGGTTTGACTTTATCAAATTACCATGCAAACCCTCAGTGGCTTACAAAAGTACTAACAATCTTCATTAATTTTAGTGTTGTTTACTTCACTGTGGTCCATCTGTGTTGAGTTTCACCCTTAGTTTTTTACCCATGCTATGAAATTAAAACCTCCATCCTCTGGATGTGGTGGATCTTCCTCCAGATCTAGCAAATAGACCACACGAAAGTCAACCAAGGCACTTACAGGATGTGGAGTCTGCCGCCTAGGGTCAAAAAGAGTTTTTTTTTCCTTTTCTTTTCTTCTTTCCTTCCAAGTCGTTAGATGTGGGATCTTAGATGAGAGAGTTAGATTGCAGTAGGGTGATATGGATCGTAACAGGGTGATGTCAATCGCAAAAGGGTACTGTGGATCATAGATGGGAGCCGTGGATCACAAATGGGAGCCATGGATCCCGAGTGGGAGAGTTAGATCGCAAATATTTACCGTGGACTGCAAATGTGAGTAAGAGTTGGATCGCAACAGGGTGTTCTAGGATCACAGATGGGAGAGTTGGATTGCAAATGTATATTGTGGATCATAGATAGGAGAGTTGAATATCAGCAAGGTGATGTGGATCGCAGCAGGGTGGTGATGGTCACAAATGGGAGCCATGGATCGCAGATGTGAGAAGTGGATCATAGATGTGTACACTAGATCACAGATGTGAAACGAATCGCTAGATGTGTAAAGTGGATAGCAAATGTGTAATCTCAATCTATGATCCACTTCACACATCTGTGATCCACAATTGTCAGCTGCGATCCATAGTTGCTAGCTGCGATCCTTGGCTCCCAGCTGCAATCCATGGCCCCCATCTGCGATCCAATATGGCTCCTAGATGTGATCCATCTGCAATCCATGAATTTCACTAAACCATCTCCCTGTCCCTCTCTCATTGATAATTGTCTCTCTCCCTCTTGCATTACAATATAAGACGACTGGATTGACTAAGTTCAACCAAACTAATCTGCTCGACCATAAAATATTGGAATATAATGAATCAGTAATGCGCTTTTTGTATAGCGATTGGACCTTGTTCTATGCTTCGCCTCATGGACTCTCCCCCAGCTCTGATTCGTGGGGGTAACCCTCACACACACCCTGTCATCGGGGAAGAAGACAAAGGAAGAGAAGAAAATGAAACAAAAAACTATTTTTTGCCCTAGGCGACAGGCCCCACATCCTGTAAGTGCCTTGGTTGACTTTTGTGTGGCCTACTTGCTAATCTGGAGGAAGATCCACCACATCCAGAGGATGCAAGTTTTAATTTCATGGCATGACTCAAAACCTGAGGGCGAAACTCAACTCAGATGGACTAGCATTAATGACGGACTTGGTCCGTCGTTTTTTTTGTGATTTTGGTGTAGTGCACAGTGAAGGAAACAACATCGAAATTAATGTAGACTGCTAGTACTTTTGTGGGCTGTCAAGGGACTACGTGGTAATCCGATAAAGTCCTACCTGGGGTTTTAATGATGGCCGGTTCAAATAAACGGATCTGATCTTGCATGAGAGGCCATTTTACTCTTCGTAGGGACATACTCCCTCGATTATGTCGAAATCAGCTTTAGCTTACAGGTCACTCAATCGTCGTACCGTTTGAAAAGGGATAGATTGGCAAAATGGTCCAAAACATTCAATGACCAGTATTCCAGTGCTACAAAGATATTTTTCAGCTTCCAAACAAATATTTTGTTGACACAGTCAACAAAAAGGGTCATATCAGTCATTAACCTAATAGGAGGCGGTTTGGGTACTACCTTGCCTGTCCAGCTCGGGAAAGGTTGGGCTCTGAGGGGCCACTGTGATGTTTAGATTTTATCCACACCGTCCATCCATTTTTTTCATGTCATTTTAAGAAAACTGCACCATGGGTATTAAATGCCTACCATTGAAAAAATTTGGGGGTTACGGAAGTTTTTTTATCAAGCTTATTTTTAGTTTTTCCCTTTATTCAAGTCTATATAAACTTATGAACAGGTTGGATGGAAAATAAACATCACGATGGCCCTACAAAGGTTTCAGTAGTGGTCGTTATTAGCACCACTGCTTCTTGTTGTGGGGTCCACTTGAAACCTTGATCTGCCTCATTTTTTTGCTCATAAGGTACAATGTTATGGTAAAATGGATGAACCGTGTGGACAAAATCCATACATCAAGGTGGCCCCTCAGAACCTCCGCCTATCCCGAGCTCGGAATCGGCGGGGTAGTACCCAATCCGCATCCCTGAAAACTATATTCGGCATGATAGTTGGCATGCTTACATTGTGCCATGTGGTATAATAGTGCCATTTGTACGTACAACGAATTGAGCTGTGTAACCCAAAGCTCTCTGCCGTGATGTCCGTTCGAACATCCACTCCATCCATCAGATTCCCTAGATCATGTTACAACACATCTGCAAAAATGAGATGGATTCAACTTAAACGGGAGCGAATTAGGGCCCGTTTGGATTGTAAGTTACTTAAGATAAGCTACTTATCAAATAAGTTACTTATCTTGGTTTTTACTTATTATGCAGATAAGTATGTTTGGTAAACAACATACTTATCAACCAATAAGCAAATAAGTATGTTTGGTAATAACACATTGATAAGTAACCTTTCGAAAGAAAATTTCAAATCTACATATAATAAGCAACATATTGACATGAAAAGAAAAAGCTAAGCATTGAGGAAGTTTTCCTAATAGAATGAGCTTTTCTAATCCCACGTGCGTGCAATAAAGCTCATGTCTAGCATGGCACGATTGGTCCGAGATACATTCCATCCATCAGAACGGGACCACTATATGGATGCCCTGGCACAAGAATCAGGTTGATCCACTGGTCAGGTGGGCCATAGTCTGTAAAACAAATGTATGGCTTTGGAAGACTTGGCTGAAGTTTTCTAACCCATTCACTTGTTTCCAATAGTCGGTCCACATGGTGAGTGGACTAGAACCATTTTTAGGAAAGATGTAGAAGATCAGATCAACCTGATTGGTGGATTAGATCTTGCACCAATTAATGTAGGGCCCATCTTTGATGTGGGTCGTCCACTGTGGGAGCCCCACCTTTGATGGGATAGTCCATCATGTGAGGCTTGCTTTGTATATGGATGGTATGGGAGAGCAGTAATCGAGTGAACCATGAGCGAGAACTTTGATATGTAGCGTGACATGAGAGAGATAAGTAGAAAAGCCAAATTGGAGGGTGGTTAATTAACATTGGAGGGTGACTAACAGTGTGGGTGTGTACTTTTTAAGAAAAATACTTAAAAAGAGAGAGATAAAAAAAAATACTTTTTAAGATAAGTAATTTTTAAGAGAGCAAAAGCCTGACATGGGAGAGATAAGTAGAAAAGTAAAAAAGCTAAAAAAAAAAAAAAAAGTACTTTTTAAGATAAGTAATTTTTAAGAGATAAGTTACTTTTCAATTATACTTACCAAACGAGCTTAAGTGCCAAAAGTAACCTAACGTCTTAAGTTCAGCCGAAAAGTAACTTATTTGGTAGCATCCAAACGGGTGTTACCCTTACCGTGTGGCCCACATGGATGATATTTTGTATATCCACACTATCCATCCGTTTCTGCAACCCATTTGGGGATGGGGTTCAAAAATTATGCAGATCCAAATCTCAAGTGGACCATACCATCAAAAACAGTGGTGATTGAGTGACCTACCATTAAAAATTCCAAAGAGACCATTGTGAGGTATTGGTAGTGTTTATTTTCAATCCACGTTGTTGATAATGTCAAGAAGACATGGATGAAGGTAAAAGATAAATAGTAGCTTGATCCAAAATTTTTGTGGCCCACAAAATTTTTTTTACAATCATTCATCAATCCACCTGAGATTTGGATCTTCTTAGGGTTTGGGATCACGTTTTAAAATGGGATGGAAAAATAAATGGACTGGCGTGGATATATAAAAAAAAGAGTCTGATCCTCTGTTGGCCTCCCTTGGAGCCTTTCCTTTGGACCACATCACACTGCATGACATCAGTGTATCACATTGCATGATATCAGTGTGACCAGGTTGCACTAACGATGTGACATAGTTGCAGGCCTATGTGATGAGGTGGACCAATGAAAAGGCTCCAAGCAGAGTTTGCCTGCTTAGAGCCAACAGAGGATCCAGACTCTAAAAAAGTACAGTCAAAATGGGCCCCACATGGTTAGGGTAACACCCACTAAGCTGTTCCCTGGGTAACAGCTAATCCGCTCTCAACTCAAACAGGCCACAATGAAACAGCGTGAACAGAAATGCCGACCATTGAACACGAATATCATCATATGGGCCACAGTCATTGAAACAATACTGACCTGTATAGGTACATGTTCTGAAAACTGTCAGAGCTTGTAGTGGTTGTCCAACTGAATGATTTACCATTTTACGGTAGGACCACACACCTTCCATGAGAGATGATGACAACGCCTAGAAGTATTTGTATTTAGGTGGTGAGGCGGTATACTAATGCTTAATAAGGCATGGCACGTTCCATGCAGGTACAACTAGAGATTTTACTAGAAAACATCCCATTCTTTCTATTTTAGATTCTTTTTAATGATGCAAACTGTTTGGATGATAGTGTGATCGCTATGATGGCTGATGCCCCAAAAATATTTTCAGATGGAGCATTTCAACCCTTTGATTATACCAAAAAGGTCATGATAACCATCTATGTTCACTGTGAAAGGCTAAACTATCAAGAGCTAAAATAATCTACTTTGGCAGTGTCAAAGGGCATTTTGTGAAGAAAGTTAAAGATCTTTGTAGGTAATTTTGTGGTTAACCCCCTATCATACATCCAACAGCGGCTAGGTTTTCAAGTTCCAAAAGTATACTTACCTTTGTTTAAAATTTCCTCCCATGTACTTAAAATATTCAAAGTTTAGTTAGGAAACTAATTGTAAGAGTAAAATCAGCCAAACAATGAAAAATGCTTGTGCACCTAATGTACTAATACTTTCTCTAGCGTGAAAGCTTAACATGCATGAATCCATGTTAGTACGATCCTTTTTTGGCCTTGATTCCAAAAATCAAGTCAATCCAACACTTATGTAGGCTACCCATAAAAATATTACACCTAAAAACCTCTAATTTCACTTAGTACAGTTCATTGGAGTTTTGGAATACTTATTTCTGGTAATTCTTTCAACCTGAGGAGAAATAACACATGAGATGAATGGATTGAATGGCATATAAACACTTGACTCTATACAAAGCTAATGGTAGATGCCCTATCCCAACTTTTTTTTCTAGGTTGTGGCTTACCTGAATTATATATAGACTTATAATTTTTGTTTACAAGGTGATCATAGGCACCATGCTCAGGGAGCGGATTAGGTGAGACCCCTGACTCACTAGTGCGGCCCTTACCATGGGGCCCACCTTGATATATGGATTCTGTATCCATGCTGTCCATCGATTTTTGCATGGCATTAAATATCTCAAAATGAAGCAGATCCAATTATCAAGTGGACCATACCCTAGGAAACGGTGGTGATTGACCATCAATAGGTCATGAAAGGTCTAAGTCAAGCTGATATTTATTTCTTCCCTTCATCCAGGCTCATGTGACCTTATCAACAGATTTGGGTGGAAATTAAACACTAAGACCGAAAACATTAAGGTGTGCCCTAAAAAGTTTTTATAATAGGGCATTCAATCACCACTGTTTCCTATGGCATGGTCTGCCTAATAATTGAATTTGTTTCATTTTCAAGATAGTGTCCTAAAATGATCTGGAAAAACGGATGGATGATGTGGATAAAGAATACATACATCAAGGTGGGCCCCATGATAAGGGCCTCTTGGGTGAGTCCGGGGTCTCACCTAATCCGCTCCTGATACCCATGAATGAGTTGCAGGAGTAGGCCCACCGTAGAAACTTGTAGATTGTGTGTGGAGCCCAACGTGCTGTTTACATGTTATTCAATTCAGTCATCAGATGCATCCCACTGGAATGAACGAACACCCGAAAAATGGGCCTTTACATAAATAAGGCTAGCCATACCTAAGCTTGTACTGGCCTGATTTTTGGAGGTTTTAGGTTGAATTTAACATTATTCACTTTGGTGTGGCCCACCTAAGTTTGTACTGGTCTGATTTTTGGGCCACAAGGTGTACATGAAATGGCGCACCCTACGCACAATTTGGAACCACACATAATGGTGGACCCCACATTAGCTCGAACGTATGGGAACTCGTATACATTTGAAAATAATGGTGATAATGTATGCTGCTTGGTACATATATCACTGTATAACATGTGATGTACGTACGCTCCATGACCCGGAGTCTGATCATCGTTGGATCATGGGTGAGTGTCCATCGAATGTGGACGGTTTTCCAATATCTCAGCCCTCCATTTTGTCGCACAGGGGTTGGTCATCTGGTAATCAGACCCACTCGATTTTGGGACACGAGGCATACATGGTGCAGACCGCCGGATAGACGGCCCGGATTGGCACCTGCATGCCACATTAGCTCACGTGGAAGATTAGGACGACAAGTAATTGAAAACTTAAGGCCACAAGGTAGTCCGCCTGAAGAGTATTTTTTTATTAATTTTTATTCTAGAGCACATAAGACGATGGGGCTCACCTGATGAACGGTCCGGATATTTCTCATAATGAATTTTGGCACGTGTCGTGCGTAGAAGCATTTCCATCTCACACACGCGATTCCCGCCCGTAATCCTTGGGCTTTTTGTTCACGGGGGATTCTGCTGCTGCACGTCACGAGGAATAACCATTCTCTCTTTGACCCGAGCATATGCACAATCTATTCGGGTTTTCGGTTTATACACGTGGGGCCCTCTTCCATTGATCCAAACCGTTGTTTTCATAGAAGCCACGGTAGATGGACCATCAGTGCCATCATGGAAGATCCTATCCGTCCATCCTAATCCTTTCTTCAGTTGAATGTTGTCCGTTGATGTACTCATACTCCCTAACCGTCGTTTTCACGACAGCGTTCATCTACACCTGGGCCCCACAGGCATGCACAGTCCAACCCGAGTATGTCTTGCTTACACTCGGGTCTAGAGTCTAGGGTCTGCGTCACGGGTCGCATAGTTAGCGTCATTCATACGTGTGCGTCCGTACTAATCAATTAAAAGCTTCCGGTTTTTGAGACGGACAGATGTCACAAGACCCTTTTGCCGCCCCTGACAAGGTACTTGCAACTCAGACACGCACCTTGCATGACTCGCGTGGCTCATGCCAATCCCGATCCGACACGTGGATGTCGGAAAAGGGCGAGACCCGAGCGGGTCCTTTTCATGGGACCATGCGCCTGGAGCTTGATAGCTACGATTCCTTCTAGCATCCGCACATCTGCAAGCGCGACAATGCACGCACTTAACACGTGAAAAGTACCCATGCATGTGAACAATCATGCAAATTCCAGATGTGGGCCCTAGAAAAGACAGGATGGTGCAAGTCACATGTGAATATTGAACTATTAGAAATGACTCGTCCGGGCCCACATGCAGATAGATTGACGCTCCTGATGAGGAGGACCCAAACTGGACGGATGGACGTGAATTGAGATTCAACGTGGAGGCTCTCCTGATGAATGGATGAGATTATTTTTGGATATGAGTCACTATATGGTGGTCCCTACTTATGGAAAGGGATGGATCCTACAAAAGCGTGCCATTTTAGCAGATGTGGACCGTTCGAGTGTATTACAGCTGCATGGGCCGCTGTATAAGGCGTTCCTTACACCTAAAGCAAGCAGCAAAATGATCGCTACAGCGTTGTATGCTACCTTGATATACACCATTTTTATTTTCCGCTTATTTCTCGCTTGGGGTAAAAATCCAAACCGTTAAAAAGGTGGACCGTATCTGTAAGATCTTTTTAAAATGAAATTTGAATCAATCTTTCTATCGTATAGACTAATCACATACATTGAGTGTGACCATCGGTTAAAAATTAATTTCAAAGGTGTAACCCACCTGATTAATGGACCATCTTATTTTTTTTCTCAATGATCATCATAATGCAGACCGACATTTTCACGGATCGGATTTTACACAAACATGACACGTTATCGTAGAATAAAAAGGTTGTGTGTCAACCTCGTATGTGATCGTTTCTTAAGCAAGAAATGAAAGGTAACTCGCAAGTAAACTCGAAATTGTAGTCCCAGGAAACTCCGCTGTACACGTGGCCACCCTGAATAGCTCTGTGGGGTCTGCTGTTGATAATCCACTAGGCCCATTCATGATCTATGACTCCATTGTTAATGGAAAGACCAACCATCCACAGTCTACTAATAAATAAGAAAAGTGAAATGATTGGATGGTTAGGATCATCTAGTTGGTGCAGATTTTAAATCAGAGGCCATCAGCGGTTAATCGGATTCGATGAACGACTCTGATCACCAAGGGCAGGTCCATGGGGATGGGCCAGAGTTACTACAGTTTCTCGTAGTCCTGCGGAACTACTAAAACTATTCCATCATAGGTTTCCTCTTTTAGACCTCGTGACTTCTGCCAACGCAAGAATCGAATATTCCTTTCTGCACGAATCGCGCGAGCATGACTCGCTTACGCATTTTAGGATAGCGACAAATCTCGTTCTCGGGAATTTTTCGGTCTCAGAATTTATCGGGAGTTTTTTAATATTTTGATGTTTATCTAGTAAATATTATATCTTTCAAAAACACATTACACATCTACGAAATATTATCGATTATTTTTTGCTGAAAATTAAATATAAATTAATAAATTAATTTAAAATATAGATATACTGGATAAAATATATTAATTTAACTTTTAAATTTTTGATACTAAAAAATCAATAATTCTTTGGTAAAATGGCGAGAACATTTAACAATTTTTCATGAAAATATTGTGAAAATTTCAAAATCTCAAGTGATATTTGTTATAAAACGACTGTATATTTTGAAAGATACACAAAAGATAATTGCTTTTTCGGGTAAACCAAGTTATATACATTTCTCAAAACTTTTTATTAATAAAAAAGCTTTTGAGGTAATTTAGAAAATAGCCATAGGAGGTCACCACCCACCTATGGAATTGACTAGAAGGAGAAGATTTTGAGGGAGAGAGAGAGAGAAAGAGAGAGAGAGAGAGAGAGAGTAATATATAGGCGGATTACTTGAAAATGAGGGAGTTGAAAGTGGCAAAGAATCCTATTTGATTAGTTACATATGTTATCCCTCTTAATGAAGAAATTTTAATTATTTTAATAAAAGTTCTCTATTTTAACCTTATTTATATAATATCCTCACATATATTTGCATCTCTGCTTTTCACCCCATTATATAATCCAAATTGATTAAACTCAATCATTTATTTTTATGAATTTTTAGTATTTTTGTTACTTTGATGGAATTTTTTACCATATTTGTAGTAATTGAGGTTAAATTAAACACGAACGTTTCCCACACCATTCGTATCTTCTAACTTTGGATGTGTTACCTCAAGTTTCCTATAGAAAAAAAAAATCAGGCTGATCCAAAGCTTAAGTGTGCCATGATGTAGGGATGAGTCCACAAAGGATGACCACTGTTGATGATGAAAACTGTCAACTAATAAAACAGCTTGATCCCCTCCATCAGAGATAACCTCCTTTAGATGTGCGGGCTGGATCTTTACTTGTTAAGTCTCTTGGGCCCTGTGATACACAATTAAAGACAAAAAAAGAGTGGCTGGGGGTTCGGTTGTTAGCCCTCTGATGCCTAAGTCAGTCAGAAGTAAGAGATCGAAAATAGAATTTTTGTGGAGAGGGTTTGTGCATATCTTGAATAGTAGAGGGATACCTCTATTTACAGGATTCTCGAAGAACTGTCGATGGATCTGAGGATCTTATCTTACGGGTGTGATCTCCAAATTTCTTGGGATCATCCCTATCACGCGTAAATTCAGAGGATCCTTCGGGATAGTATTTATCATGTCAGGATTTGTTAGCCTTTCATCTCCATACTGCACTAGAGGCGGTGCGGGAGATATTTGGACTGCGGAGAGTACTTGTCTAAGGATACTCAACTCTGAGGAGAGCACTCGACAAAGAGTGTTCGGTAGTGAGGACTCGTATAGCGGCTGAACACTCGTTGATGAGCGTTCGGTATCAAGGTGGGCACTTGTCGAAGAGCCCTCGACATTGAGCTTGGTCTCCACTCCGTAAGACCACTCGGCATCTGCTCGATAGAACCTATTCGATGAGAAGTCAGTTTATCTCATGCGCCTTATCCTTTAGCTGTCCCTTACTAGTTAGTATTAGGTGTCATCAGGATCTTCCATGTTTTAATCGGGAGAGCTCATCTAAGGCTGAGGACTTTTCTCGGGTATCGTGGGCCATTGGCCTTATAGCAAACTTTCTTGAGCACGTTGGTTAGTAATCGGGCCCGTGGGCTTATAAGCTTTCTTGTGGGTTAGCTCGATATTACCCATAACAGCAAGCCCCCCCCCCCCCCCCCCCCCCCCCCCCCCCCCCCCGCTCTCAAGTCCGGCTTGTTCAATCTAAGAGCAAGTTTTTAGGAGATAAGTTTACCCTTGTAAACTTTATTAAGATTCATTTAACACGACTCGTCGTTTTTTGCAGGATTTCTCCGTGTAATTGCTTGTCACGTGGCGATATCTTAATGATGGAAGTGGAAACGGTCTTCGACCTTCGAGCTTATTAATTGCGCTCAGAAGACGATACGTTTCTGGGATATAATGATCAATGAGGCACCGACACGTGGCCCATTTTGGGAGGTGAATCGGGTGTACAAACCTCTATAAAAAGCATTCTCCTCTTTCTTTTATCCTGCAAAAAGGGAAGCCCTTTCTTGCTAAAGGTAGGAGACATGGTAGGTCCTTTTGTAGCTCCATGGTTTGTTGGATTTTTTAGCGAAATTGAGTTTGTGACTTCCAAATACTTCAGAGCTTGGGGCGAAGCTTTGGAAGTGATTCTCAGATATAGTTTTGGATGGGAGAATGGAAGATCTTGGTTAATGATGCTGCTTCCATACTTAGCTGCAATCTGCTGCGGTGTGGAAACTCTTGCATATTTTTCTATATTTTTCTTAAGTGCGGGCAGCGATTCGTCTCTGTCTTTTCCTATCCAGCTTGGACAGCTTGGTGTTTGAGGTGGAGAGGGAAGGAAGGCGGCGCTGAAAGAGGCGCGGAGGAGGGTTGGAGCTGCAGATCTGTCTTTTTTTCCCTTTTGCTCTTCAATGTTCTAGGGTTAGTTCTTTTCGTGTAATTAGCTCGTCCGAGCTTTGTACTAAGATTTCTCTAAAAATAAGATTTCCTTTATGTAGTATTTTTGTATTTTTCCTTTATTGTCGACCAGTGGTGTAGTTGTACCTGTTTCAAACCTATGATGCCGACTAGTCGAATTAATTTGCCGCTTCGGCCCTTAGGTGCCGATCGAACTGATCGACTTTGGCCCTTAAGGTCGGCGCTGACCATACCGATCGAATTTGGCCCTTAGGCTTGGTTATTCAGACATTCCGACTCACCCTTAGGTAAGTCGGTATTCATGCCTGTGGGTCTAAGACTTTAGGTCGGTATGTTTGGCCCGTCTGTTGTTTAGCTATGGGGGCTTTGAGTTGTCTATTGGTGGCCTTTCGACTATGGCACGATGTCCATTAGTGGCTTTTCAACTACGGTATAACCCAAGCCCTCCATTCATTGGCTCATTTGGGGCTATAGTGCAGTCAGAAACATTCATGAGTAGCCTTTCGGCTATATCACGATGTCCTTGAATGGCCTTACGACTATGGTGCAATCTGAACTACCCATTAGTGGCCTTGCAGCTATGAAGCGATTGAGGTAGTCCATGGGTGGGCCCCTTTTTTTGTGGGTGGGGTATGGTACAGCATAAGTTGCCCATGATTGGCCTTTCGGCTATGGAGTGACAGACTTCGTCCATTAGTGGCCCATTTTGAATAAAAAGTCTTTCAACTCAGTAGTGATCGAACGTAGATAAGTTTTTTTTATTGATGTCAAAGTTCATAAATTCCTTGTAGCATCTCTAGTGGATTTCACCCAATGGACCCTCCTTGGGACTTCCTTGTTGTGGATTCGTCCTATGGTCATCGGGGCGTTGGGAGACGTATTCTCGTAAATGCCCGCTCCAAATAAGTTGTTCGATTTGCTTTTTGAGGTCGAAGCAATTTGAGGTATTGTGCCTGTGATCCTTGTAGAACAAACAGAACTTCCTCTTGTTCCTCAGGTTTAGATCATTTCTCATTTTGCTTGGCCACTCAAGCACGTTTCAATCTTTAACCACTACAAACACCTGCTCAATTGGGGTGTTCAGTGGGATGTATCGGTCGAAGTGGCTAGGGAACGTCCTTGGTGTCTGGGGAGCACTCCTCTGGGTGGACGAGTCGTGGTCATCCTTCTGGCAGTTTTTACTCTGCTCATTTTCTGGTGTCTTCTTCTTAGAGGAGCTGCCTCCGACTCTGTGTGAGTTAACCAATTCTTCAGCATTCCTGTGTTTCTAAGCCCTATCCAAGAGCTCAAAGATTGTAGTTGGAGGCTTCTTAGCCACCAGCCAGAAGAATTTTCCTTACTTCAGTCCAATAACCATAGCGTGGAGGGTTACATTGTCAGTCAGCCCTTCAATCTGGATGGCCTCATTGTTGAATTGAGAGAGGTAATTTTTGAGTGAATCATCGTCTCTCTATTTTATTGGTCCAAGGTGCGTGGAAAGTTTCTTCGCTTCGGTGCTGCCGATGAATAAGTTGCGAAGGCTCGGCTTAGCTGTGCAAAGGAACTAATTGTTCTCGGCTTCATATTCTGAAACCACTGCCAAGACGGCCTTACCAACGTCAGTGGAAAAGCTTTACACATGGTAGGTCCGGTGGTGCCTTAGAGTTCCATCTAAGCACGAAACGTCCCCAAAGACTCAGCAAGGTCCCCCACTCCAATGTAAGGTTTGAGATGCTGTGGCAGTTTTAGACCTTTCATCCTCGGCTCTGCAAAGATGTCGTTGGTGAATGATGATTCTGTTTGTCCCATCATGGTGTCGATTGCGATAGGAGCCCTGGTCTGGTAGATACGTTGTACATTGTCGAACTTTTCTTTGATTTTACATATCTTTGTTTCACATGGAGCACGTGTAGACACCCCACCTTCGGCTACAATGTTGGTAGAGATAGCTGAATGAATGGAGGTCCATGCCCCCAAATTTCATATCCAAACCCAGCTAAACTCACCCTTGTAAGCCCCAATCCATAGCCCAGCTCAAGCCTAAACCCAGTTGACTCACCCCTAAACATCAGTCTGAAAAACCCCCCATAAGAAAAACCAGTCAAAAATCCCAAAAAAGTCAAACTTGGTAAGTCAGCCCGTTGAGTCAAATCACCGAGTCAACTCATTGGGTCAATCCAGCCCCTGCACCCAATCTACTCATCGTGTCAATCCATCTTTCAAACCCATTCAACTCACCTGATTCCGAGCCACAGCTTTGGAGTAGCTCCGAACCTCGAACCTCAGACTTTTCTACTTTAGGTTCGGGGGCCGTACGCTTCGGAGCTGGAGCAGCGCGTCCGTACGGGTGGCCTCCAGGGGGCCGCCCAAGCTTATTTACACAAGCTGTCACTGCTCGCAACTATAAATACCCCATTCTCTCTTGTTTTAGCATCCAAAAAAAATTCATCAACGTCCAGAAATTTCGAGTCCATCTCCACCCCTTTAGCCAATTCCTTCACCAAGGAGAGCCCGAGTGAGAAGAGTTTAGTCCCTGGTCAAAGTCTCCTAAGCTACCTAAGTCCCAATCTTAGCTACTAGAAGCAAACCCTTGCAACACCTCCGTCCATTCAGCTACTCTTTTATTAGCACCATCTCATTCGCATCTAACATAAGTGCAACATTTACTATTCTTCCAACCCCCTTGCTTATCATATCACTATAAGCACTTTGATTAATCAAATACACAGCATGCATCCCACATAAAGCACTGTCAATTCGAGTGTATGCTCTAAGCTTGCCTGTTAATGGAAACCTGCCTATTAGAAACTCTTACTGTTCAGACCTATATTCATGCATCATATCATTCATGAGAATGTACGATGATTAAATCAGACTTTCAAGTATTAGTTCGATTCTGTGAAGTAGAGACCGTACTTCGGTACGGGTAGAGTGGGTGCCTAATACCTTCCCATCCTGTAACCATAATCCCTTACCTCAAATCTCTGGCTGCAAATCAAAAGGAGTCATTTTAGATGAAGGAATCTTCGGATTCTCTTCTCTAACATTTCTACGAGGTCTAGTCAACTGTAGATTTGAAGTAACTGGCTAGTGGTGACTCTGGTCTTATACGAACTCATCAAAACATATCCAGTTTAACACGACAACCGAAAAAGCCCTCGAGAACGAGGCGAGCCAGTGGCACAACAGCAATTTGCACATACCCCTTTTCGAAAGGGAGGGTCGGGAGCGAGGAAAGGCGAGCGTCCACAGCGTGGGTTTCAGCGATTTGCTCATCGGCGGCTTCTCACACGCAATGGGCTCATGTACCTTGCTTTTCTGAGTCTGGCGCGTTTCCTTTAAGGTATGGCGGAGGTCAGATGCATCCAGCTCAGTTGCAAGTCGAGTCCGTGTTGAAGTAGGCCTGTCAATGTGGTTACCTTTGACGGGTGGTTGGGCATGGCTCTGCCCGTGTGACGATTGATGTTGATAAATCTGACCGAAGTCTTCGCCATGCGTATGGTGTAAAGGTTGTGGAACTCGTTCTTCGATGAGAGCCGCAAGGTAGCACACTTGTTCTTCGATGGCTAAGATCTTGCCCGCATTCTTGTGGGACTTCTGTCGGCTGGACCCCCACTGGGATTGCAGTGTCAAGGCAAGTTGTAGAGGTATATGAGTTAACCCTTCTTCCGCATCCGCCTCTTACTGAGAAGGTTCTACTGTGAGGGGCGCCTTACCCTTATTATTGCACCTTCCGCCCATGACTAATGTGATATGGACGTTAGAAGCGTAAATGCTCAATAATGGTGAGAACACGACTTGGACGTCGTTTTTCATAGACGGCGTCAATCTGTTGACAATGAAAACTATCAACTGATAAAACAACTTAATCCCCTCTGTTAAAGATGACCTCCTTTAGATGCGCGAGCTGGATCTTTACTTGATGAGTCTCTTGAGCCCTGCGATACACGATCAAAGACAAAAGAAGGGTGGTCGGGGGTCCGGCCGTTAGCCCTCCGATGCCTAAGTCAGTCAGACGTAGGAGATTGAAAATAGAGTTTTTGTGGAGAGGGTTTGTGCATATCTTGAATAGTAGAGGGATACCTCTATTTATAGGATTCTCGGAGAACTGTTGGTGGATCTGAGGATCTTATCTTACAGGTGTGATCGTCGAATTTCTTAGGATCATCCCTCTCGCGTGTAGATCCGAAGGATCCTTCGGGATAGTCTTTATCATGTCAGGATTTGTCGGCCTTTCATCTCCGTACGGTGCTGGAGGCGGTGTGGGAGATATTTCGACTACAAAGAGTACTCGCCTAAGGATACTCAGCTCTGAGGAGAACACTCGGCGAAGAGCGTTCGGTAGTTAGTGCTCCTCTACGGGCTGAACACTCGTCGATGAGTGTTCGGTATCAAGGTGAGCGCTTGTCGAAGAGTCCTCGACATTAAGCTTGGTCTCCACTCCATGGGACCACTCGGCATCTGCTCGGTAGAACTTACTTGGTGAAAAGTCAATTTATCTCATGCGCCTTATCCTTTAGTCATCTCTCACTAGTCGGTATTAGGTGTTATCGGGCTCTTCCACATCTTAACCGGGAGAGCTCATCTAAGGTTGAGGACTTTTCTCGAGCGTCATGGGCCATTGGCCATGTAGTCAACTTTCTTGAGCACATTGGTGAGTGATTGGGCCCGTGGGCTTATGGGCTTTCTTGTGGACTAAGGTTAGCTCAGTATTGCCTATAACACCCACCATTAGTTGAGTGTGGTTTTATATGAATTAAGATGAAGGGACACTTCAAAAATTACATTATTCGAAACCTTATGCGACTCATGGCTCAGTGGTAGACGGAGTGCGTTTTAATACAAGGTCATGGCTTCAACTGCCCATGTAGAGTGTGTGTGTGTGTGTGTGTGTGTGTGTGTGTGTGTAGAGAGAGAGAGAGAGAGAGAAGCCATGTTACAATAGGCTAAGCCTTTGGATCTTTTTCCCTCTCTCTTCTTGCTGAGAGGGGGGAAAAGTTGGGCATATGAAGTTAATTTAATTGTGGTACATGTGCACATGTGTGGTGTTTGAACTTAAATGGTCAAACATGTGACACGTCTTTTAGTTAGAATAATAATAAGTTATCCTCATTGTTTTTCCATCTTTCTGTATAGACGTATCATTTTTTTTTATTCGCTGTAAAGATGTACAATTTTTGTTGACTATCTTATTTCAAGGACGTATTATCATTATTTTACAAATTTTGATGCATAAATGAGTTTAGCGAACCATGGATGAGCGGTCAATGCCAACACAACCTTGCTTGAAACTGTTGGAAAATATTTTCAAAACAATTAATTTTAGATACAAAAAATAATAATTTGTTAGATCATAATCAAGCTGAAGTATGTATTAGATACATTGTCCTTAAAGCGTGATTCATCCCCTCCCCTCTTAGATAAAAAAAATAGTTGGTGGGCTGCTACTAAATTACTTACTGGATATAACAAACCTATTCGATCATGCGTGCAGCAATTATGAAGGGACCACTGTAAGAACTTGGCTAACACAGTTAGTCTCTCACAGACTCACTGAATGACTTGACTCTGAACTCAATGAGTTTGAGTCCGTCATGTATTACTAATTTGTTACGAGGGAGATTTTTTTTTTTTTTTATCATTCTAGTTTGTTCTTGATTTTCGGATTGCTTAAGTTGTTGAAATGATCCCAGCAAGCCTTGCTTATATAGGTACCTAGGGCTGAGGGTTATAGATCAGGTCATACTAGTACCACTACAGCTACCCAGCATGAGTGTGTGCATACTAGTGCTCCGCATTGAAACACGCAACCTAGAGTCTCTCTCCATTTCACTAAGTAAACACACCAAAGGATAACTTATAAATCAGTAAAACTCCCCATCTTTAAGTAATGTTGGACGAAGGATTTTCCATAGCTTTTTCAAAATTTTGAGAGGGAAACAAATTTTGAAATTTGTTTTAAAAATTTCAAACATTTTTATTTTAACTAAAAAAAATTCAACAAAAACTAAGGGCCCATTTGGATACTACACAATAAGTAACTTTTTAACTTCTATTAAGTTAATAAGCTATTTTTTTTTTTAACTTAGGTTAGTTTGTTAAGTATCATTGTAGAAGTAATTTATGTAATGAAAGTTACTTTATACCCCATAAGTATATTTTTCTCCATGTTCAACTTTTTGACTTTTCTACTCATCTATCTCTTCTCATGTGATGGATGGTCCATGTCAAAGAGGCCCCATATGATGGGTGGTCCACATCAAAGGTAGGGGTCACATGATGAATGTTCCATATCAAAGATGGGGGCCCACATGATGGATAGTGCACATCAAATGTGGGCCCAAATTATGGATGACCATGTCAAGGTGAGCCCACGGTATGGATTGTTCCCATCAAAGGTAGGCCCCTTACGATGAATGGGCCACATCCAAAGTGGGCCCACATGATGGACAACCCACATTGAAGGTGGGCCCATGTGATGGATGCCCACATCAAAGGTGGGCCCCACATTATAAATGAACCATATCAAGGTGAGTCCACATAATCGATTGTCCACATTAAAGCAAGCCCCTTATAATCAATGGTTCACATTGAAGGTGGGGTCTAGATGATGGGTGGTCCACATTGAAGGTGGGGTCCAAACGATGGACAGTCCATGTCAAAAGTGGGCTTCACATGAGGGGGTGGATATTTAAGGTGGCCCCACATCATGGACAATAACATTGAAGGTGGGCCCCACATCATGGATATCACACATCAAGGTGGGTCCCACATAATGGACGGTCCACATCAAAGGCCAGCCTAATGATGAATGGCCCACATCCAAGGCAGGCCCCACATGATGGATGGCCCCCATCCAAGGTGGGGCCCACCATGGGCCCACATGATAGACACTCCACATCAAAGGTGGGTTCCACATGATGGGCGGTGGACATTTGAAGGTGGGCCCCACATGATGGATAATTTATTTTGATGGTGGACCACACATGATGGATGAACCACATCAAGGTAGACGTACAATAATGGATGGTCAACATCAAAGGTGTTGATGATGAATGGCCCACATCCAAGGAGGGCCCCGAAAGATGGAAAGCCCAAATGATGGTTGGGCCCACATGATGGACGGTGGATTTTAAGGGTGGACGAAACAAACTTGAGGGATAAGTACTCATGTGACTTTGAAAACCAAACATACTTTTCTACTTTTTTGTTAATAAGTATGTTGTTTACCAAACATACTTATTCAATACCAAACATACTTATCTATTCAACAATTAGAAACTAAGATAAGCTACCTGAGGCATAAGTAGCTTATGTAAAAACACCCCCTAAATAGCCCCCTAAGAGGAGATGATAGTGCAGTGGCTTGCAAGCAAGCGCAGAGTGCATGTACATGATCTGGGCCACTCATCAGATGTGTCCCACTAGGAACATGCCCTAGGAAAAGAAATTAGGAAGGGTCCCACGAACAAGCCCTTTGACAAAAAAAGAAAGCATGTTAGCATAACTAAGTTGATTACTAATAGTGTATCTTCCCATGAAGTGTCAGCTATTTCTTAGGAAAAATTGATTACCAAACAGATAGTTGACAGACCATCATTCACCCAGAAGAAGAGTGAAAAGAGCAGCTTCCCAGAGTGTTACAAGCCTCATATATTCCTAGTTTATTGTTTACTGTTTTCTTTTCATAAGCAAACAACTTCCACCAGTGTTGATTTCGGATCAACCAAGTAATATAGATTTTTTTTTTTTTTTTTTTTTTATTTATAAGAACGACTGGGTTGTTTGATCCTTGGGGCCATCTCTGCTGCAAACCATTGCATCTTATGAAGCCCAGCTGTTCAAAACCTCCAATTGTCCATCAGGCCACCATTTCTACTTGCAGATTAGACGTACCAGATCAGAGATACATCGCCCTTCAGATTCTTGTAGCAGAAGAGGTAATTCTAAACCCTATTCCTGACATTGCTTCAACATGACACAAGCATAAAAACAACCACTCTGCACTTGCCATGCCTATAACTTCATTAAGTCCTTCCAAGTTGCCACAGCACTTCAAATGTTAGTCCCAAAAATCATATTAATTGGATGATTCTAACCCACGTGGGCCCCCAATCTGATGGCCAGGATATCATGTTCAATGTAGTTCCTTGGATTAGGGTTGGTCTTAGTCAGTTTAATTTGTTACACATGCATGTATGTATGTAAGTAGCGAATGAATATTTTACTTGTGTGTCTAAAGCTTTTACCATGTTGCTCTTCCATTCATGTGGTAAACAGATTCTGCAGTTGCACTTTGATATCATCTAGTGAATGCTTGAATTTGGCACTTAGTTACTCTTGTGACATTTAGAGCAAAAGACCCGCGTGTGGTGTTAGGATTCTGGATGAGACATGTTGGGGCGCACTTCCACTCCAGTCCCACAAGTATCATTATCATCAAACTGGGGTCAACTACACAAATCCTGTTTCACCATTTCATTCTAATGAATGGGCCTTCCTCTTGCCCTCTTTTAACTTGAACCAACTCACTCCTAACCGATGCAACTCTGTTGCAGATGAACAAACCATCTAGTCTACTTTCTCTCACCTTATTACCTATTGGTGCTAATCCTGAGTTCCATCAAATGTATTCATTCTAATTCTATCCTTCCTCATCCTGCCACTCATACATCAATACATCCTCAATTCAGCTATGCTCATCCAATGAGCATGTCATTCCCTAACTACCCAAAGTTTTGTCCCATGAAGAATGACTGGTCCTAGCTATCCTATAAAATCTCCCCTCCAATTTGATTGTTACGCGGTGATCACATAAAACCCTAGAAGCATATCTCCACTTCTTTCGCGCCAGCTCGAATTCTATGAGCAACATCCTTCTCAAATTCTGCTTTCATGAATCATCGATCCAAGATATCAAAATAATCATTCTAGGTATGTCTTGGTCAGCAATCTTAACTAATTCCTTGTTTCCATTGCTATTGTTGTTAAACTTGCATTCCGTACAATCTGTTTTAGTTTTACTAATTTCAAAGGTACCCTCCATAGCCCAACAAGCAGTATCATCACATACTTTTTACATCAGTTCAACTGTAAAAATTGCAACATGGAGGGCACTGGTATTAGCATGTAGAAGATGTATACTAAGAAGATATGTGAATAGATAGCTAGATAGGTAGATAGAGACACTATTTGGACTTTCAATTAGTGTACTACACAACAAGTATTTACAGAAAAAACATAATTTGTGACACTGATAAGTTCCAATACAACCACATAATATTGTAATGTATCCTTGATACATTCCTCCTAGATAATTTTAATGGAGTTCATATCATTAAAAGGTCAAAAATGCTGGAAGGTATTGTAATTTGTATCATATCAGGAATATATTGCAATAAATTCACACAAACATACAATACATTCAAAGAGTAAAGAATCCTTCCTTTGGGGTCAAAAGCATCGGTAATTATTCAAACCATCACACTCATTGTATCTTCTAATAGGTGGGAGGGTTTCGGGTGGAGTGGGGTGGGCTTTGTATTTTTTTTTTTTTCTTGGCAGTCTGTATAGTTTGTCTGGTGGTTCTTGCTGCCTTTTTCAATAAATTCTCATCTTTCAAAAAAAAAAAAAAAAACAGGATTCAGAGAAGGCATAGGATTGTTTGAAGTCTATTGAGGAAGACCATGGTCGCAGAAGAACTCAGAGGCGAGAGTTGGAGCTTTAAAAATTAAACAGATCAGCTGTAGAACTATGAACGTGGCACGACATGAACAATATCCACATCATTCATCCAGTCATAGCCGAAATGTCATACCGATGGAGTGGACCAAATTGTACAATCAGTGTCCTGTAAAATAAGTGACAAAATGCAATCCACTGGCAAAAAAAAAATTTTGAAGAAAAAAAATCCAGTCAGAGGTCAGAACTGATCCATCCACAGTGGCTCCTTTCAATAATCTGGATCTTGTACACACGTGCCATTAAGAGTCACGAAAGGACCAGCACCTCAACAATATTTTACACTGCCCAAAGGTGCAGGAAGGAGAGGAACCAAGAAACAAAACTGTGGAATTTATCAACTCTATTCGTGTAAGCAGAAACTGTGTTAACTCATAAATATACAGACAACTATATAATGGGACCTGAAGCAACCTATGCAACCGACTGGAAAGTACAAATGAATGGGCAAAAGGAAAAAAAGAAAAAGAAAAAAGCACAAGGCCACGAAGCTCTAACCAGGAAAAAAAAGGGCATTGTTATGAGATTGTTTGCACAACTAAAGATGAATACTTCTTCTGCAACTTCCCTTTCAACAACCTGATCTTGTCTTCCACCCGGGCCGTGAACCCGATCATGGTCTTCTGCCTTGCTTTGGACGACTCCCTCGTCCACATGTGCTGATCCTCGACATCCCTCTTGAAGTGTTTGATCTCTTGGATGATGTGGTCGTCCAAGGGGTTGACAGATCTTTGATACGAGAGGAAGGCAAAGTAGGGGAGGTTGCACACTGCAGTTATCAGAAGCGTGACTATCCAGTAGATGGGCGCAGGGGCGAGAACTTCCGTCAGGATGTGGTAGGCATCCCCCGAGATGGTTGGTGAGGACAAGCTGTAGAGGAATAGGAAGACATACCAAGTGCAGATGCTACCCCATACGAAGAGGTGCTGGATCCATGTGAAATGACTCATTGTCATCACAATCTGGCAGTTGACGGTCCAGATGATGCAGGTGAACATTGTTGCACCGACAGCTGCCATGTCCGAGGTCTGGCCCTCAGCACGGAACGCCTGGTCATAGAAGATGCTGATGTTGAGGAAGAATATGAGAAGGGACGAGTAGAGACCGTTCATCATCCAACCGCCTATCCTATACCAGTCAAAGAACAAGTTCCTTGGTCCTTGTTGGTATAGTGCTGGAAACTGCAAATGCAATAGTCAATATAGCTGGACCATGGACACCTGTTATCAACGAAAGTAGAAGCAGGATGAAAAGGGATTCTTGAAATCTACCTGTAAGCAGACTTCCGAAGAAACATCTTGCTCAAAAACTCCCAATGATATGACAGGCAATGAAGTAAGAATGACGTTGAACAGCAGCATGAACCAATCATCGTAGATAGCCTGACCTGAAAACCCAGCATATGCCTCGAAGTAGAAGAGCGTGAGACCAAAAGCTATATTCTTATAGAAGAAATAGCATATCTGAAAGAAATTCAGTTTCCAAAAGTATGCATTAGCCATAAATCACATGCATGGATTGATTATATGTTCGAGTAGAGAAACAAAAAGGAACCACTTGATTCTCACCATCTGAGCAATCCTCTTGTAGCACCAGTGCCCATGGACAACAAGAAGTTGCTCCAGAAACCGGAACTGAGCAATAGCGAAGTCACTAGCCATCACAGCCTGCACAAAGCTGAAAAACTGTGAGCATGCCAGCAGCTTTTTACATACAATACATGCTTTGAGGATAGCTGAAATTGTTTACTCACATGGCCAACCATGACACAGACAAATGTGATACCAATGAATATGTACATGTTTTAAGATATTCTGAGAGCAAGTGAACCCATGTTATTTCCGGAATGGTTACCATCCATTCCTCTGTGCATTTGAGGGCAGTGTTCAAAAATGGAAAACGCATTGTGCAGGCTTCATTTTTCTGCTTTTCCTGTCCCAAATCAAGATTGGCTATAATTTCACATCTGGCCTATAATGTCACAGATATTGATTTGGGTGGAAAAGCATCCCAATCACTCCAATCTTTCAGGATACCCAAATGTGCCCTTCTTGTACACAAGATAACTAAGATTTTGGGATTTTCATAGTGAGCTGCAGAGAGCGAGATGTTAATTTGGATTCGCCACTTGCCAATTTAATGAATATGGTCCTAAAGTTGAAAATGGATAGATATGTCCATATCATAGCATAAGGCAAACCAAAATTAGAATAACTAGTATCAAATGTAGTGGGCAAATACTAATGGGAGAGACCAGCTCAAATAAAACTTAATTAGTATTGGATAGCAAATCAACTATCAATTTCCTTGCAATTATGTTATTGAGAAAATAAGTTGACAAACACATATGATTTTGCCAGATCATAGCAACTAAAACAGAACTTGTTTCTTTGAAACCACATCAAAGGCAATATTGGTTCTGAAAAATATTAAGGGTGTGCTGATCACACCAAAGATCATGATATTTGGCACAACCAACCTAAGTGTTAGCGATTTTGTTATTCCTAGTTGTAGAGCTTCCAAGATCCTACAATATGAACATGACCCAAATATGTGACATGTGACCTATACATAGGAAGATGTATGGGCAGCCTGCCTGCAGGAACAACAAACCTGCATGCCTTCAACACCGCTGATACCAACACCAATGTCAGCCTCTTGAATCATGCCAACATCATTTGCGCCGTCACCGATTGCTAAAGTGGTTTTTCCAGTTCCTTCTTTTACCAACCTAGTAACCTGGTGCAAGTAAATCACAATGGAAGATAGCACATCAGAATCTTCTTCCTCACTCATATCGACTGAAGCAGAATAACCATGACAATGTCACATCAATAAAGGCTCACAAATCCTACCAGGGCTTTCTGCTTTGGAGAGACCCGGCAGCATATGACAGATGCACAATCAACTGCCAGACCCAAAAACTGAAGCTTCAGATCGTCCTCTAAAGCATAAGATAGAGTTTTCCCATCGATAATAAGAGCGAAGGCAGCATGAGGATCCTTTTCCAGCTTGATCATTTGATAGGCATTAGTGATTTGCATCAAAATATTCTCTTTCATAGTCTGGTCAGTCATCAAACATAGCAACAAAGCCTAATATAAAATCAACTTCCTGCACTTTTTGTACCGTGAAAGCAAAACTAGGACAATAAAATATGCAGAGAGAAAAAATCCATACCTTTTCAGCATCTGCTTTAGCTGATGTTATCAGGATCTGCTTCATGCCTTGCCGAAGTAGACTGCAAGAAAATCTGCAATACACAGGAGACACTTCATCCACAACAGAATGTACCATCTCATGATGTGATGTTGCTAGCCAATGAGCCAAGTGTTATAAAAGTACCGATTGGAAAAGGAAATGTGTTAGCAAATTTTCACGAGGCATACCCAATGTTGATAGCAGTTTCCATCTTATCACCTGTCAGCACCCAGATCTTGAGACCGGCTTGTGCTAGTTTATCTATACACTGAGGAACCTTTTGAGAAAGAAAAGTTAATGGTAAGACGGACTGAAAGAACCCAAGTGAAAAGAGAACACAAAGGCAACAGAAAGACTTACCCCCTTCTGTAGTTTGTCCTCCACAGCAGTTGCACCCACAAGAATTAGATCCTTTTCCATCAAATCTGCGACCTGTTCCAGGAGTGCCTCTCTCTCTGGCCCTATAGTTGTCTTTGCTTTGACAAAATCACTGTTCCAAGTAGAATACTCTGACTCTTCAAGTTTCCTGTAAGCAAGCATCAATGTTCGCAAGCCTGCGTCTCCATATTCATTCAGATGCCTAACAGTATCCAGCTCATATTCTCTTCCATTTTTTGATAGCCGATCAAGTATGATGCTGTAAAAACATGATTACAGGAACCATAACACATGCTTGAAAGAAAGTGCAATCATATTTGTAGAGAGAGCTAAAATATTTAGATGAAGTACAGGAGCATGTCAAAAGCTAAAAGTGTTACATCACCATGCTTCAAAATGTTTCATTATGGCATGCTTTAGGGGATAGTAGGAGATGAACATGTGTAGCTATATAATCAAGACCAGTGTTTTAAATAGCTACGCTACGTAGCGTGTAGCTTACGCTACGTAGCGTAGCTTAGCCTAAACGCTACGTAGCTCATGAAAATAGCTTAAGTTGCGTGTAGCCTACGCTACATGATTACTTTGGATACGCTACACGCTTCATAGACTACGCTACACGCTACATAGCTCACATTACAAGTCATTTTTCACGATAACATTAAAATCAATCATTAAAAATGATTTGTTACATAATTCCATTTCAATGAAAATTCATTAGTCTTTTCGATGCTTATGGTAAAATAATATAAGAAATAGTTTTAAATCAGTTTTGTTGCTCTTTTTCACTTTTATACTTAATCATTACCCTTGTTGTTACTTTAGGTTGCATTTGTTGCACCAAATATCATGAAATTTTGTTAAATTTTATTATTAATCATCTAATTTGGTGCAACCAAGTGCAACCTCGATTAAAAATCTAAGTGTTGTGTAGCTTACGCTACACGCTATGTAGCTTACGCCTCACGCTTCAGAGAGATGAAGGCTACGCTACATGCTATTCGCTATTTAAAACACTGATCAAGACCAAGTACAAGAGCGCGATGAAAATGTCAAAACTGAAAGCTATTTGTTTTCTCTGGTATGTTAGATTTTTTATTTTATAAACCTAGAAATAAAATACGTATTAAGAGTCACCTTATGGGAGCTTGCTAAGTCCACAAGAGTTATTAAGGCAGCCCATCTACATGCCACCACATGCCAGACTAGCACACAGATGAGAGATCCAATCTGTCCATTCGGTAGGTTTGAATGTGTAGACATTCTGGCCCAAAAAAAAAACAGGCTGATCCCATTATCAGGTGGTTCTCAATATTGGAAATGGACAGCTTGGAAAAATTAAGATCAAGAGAGATGATGAAAAGGTCAAGTTGAAGTGCTCCATCACCATGCTCTAAAATGCTTAACCACAGTCATAATTTAGGGGCTATAGAGACTTGATCATTTTGGTTATGTTCATAAGTGTGTTACCCATATTATGAATGAACACTCGTAAAGAAATCCTCAGAAATGGATAAAGAAAGAACAAAAAGAGCTTTTGAAAGCATACACTGAAGCAAATTAATGGCCTCTAAGACCATGCAAAGATTTTATACAGACCAGATCAGCAAGCTATTTGACAGCTTACACGGCTTCTAAGGGAAAGTTAAGAAAGGAACTATAAATCAGACCTGTCTGCACCTTTGCAGAGAAGAAGAATCTGCCCATCCGCACCCTGCACAATTACAGACATCCGCTTCCTTTTGCTATTGAACTCCAAAAGATTGAGAATTTTGAACTCCCTGAACATCCACAATTATGCAGGTATAATGCCAAGAATATGCAGGAAAAGTAGAGATGAAGCTTAACAAAAACAGTTGGCATGAAGTGTTCTGACCTTTCAATTGGCTGTCCAGAAGAAGGGTATCTTTCACGGACAACTACACTTGATTGTGTTCTTCTGCAGAATTCAAACCCAAATTCTCTGGCTGCAATAAGAAAAGCTCCTTCGTCTGGTGATTCTACTTCATAGTTGAAAATCCCACTTTCCTCATTTAGCTCAGGAATTGCTGTGTGACAGACTGCCAATATCCGAAAGAATAACAAAATGACATCTGGATTGGGCTCTTTTGACCAATTCCCATGCATGAGGCGGTCGTCTTCAAAACTGAACCCTTTTATTGGAGACTTGTGTATCTTTCCGATCTTAGGATCCCCTCCAGATTCCAGTACTATTTCGGACACACTGATATCATTTCCATTGTTTCCCCAAAAATCAAGACTGCTGTTAGGAATTTCCATGTTATGCCCAGAAAGGTCCATTTCCATCAGCTTCGCAGCAGCAATTTCGACTTCACTAGCACGCACGCCATATGAAACACCGGCAATAGAACACTTTAGAAAATCCATTTGGTTGCACGTCAAAGTGCCCGTTTTATCCGATAGAATTGTATCGACCTGACCAAGCTCCTCATTCAAATTAGAGGTCCGTGCTTGTGCAGGCTTTCCTGTTTCCTCGTCATACATTTGAATGTCTTGATTGATGAACATTGCTTGCAAGACCTTGACAACCTCTATCGATACATAGAGTGAGATTGGTATTAAATATCCATAGAGGATAAGAGCTGTGACTAGATGGGAAATGCCTGACAAGAAAGGCTTCGAGGGATCATATAAATTCGAAGTGTTCTGTGGTTGCAAGTACCACCAGTTGGGCATCCCGAACTTTGTGTTCACAGCAAAACCAATCGAGCTAATCAGTGATATCAAAATGAGAAGGGTGAAAAGGATATATATGATGTAGTCCATTTTCTTTTCGATTCTACTCCTCTTAGAAGGGGATTTTGTTGAATTTTGCATAACTTTGCTGTCGTGACCAGTAAAAATCACCACTCCATACACATAAGCAGTATTCCTGAGCTTTGAATCTCTGAGGAGAACCTGACTGGGATCTAGAGCATAAATCTGCCGATCATACTCGAAATTACCCACAAAAGTGTATAGACTAGGGTTGGGATCTTCGCATCTGATCGTCCCAGTGAAATCTTTAAAAGCCTTGTCGTCCTCCAAGAGCAGGGTAACCTCCAAAGATCTCTTAACTTTCAAGTTTGTTTCACCATCTAAATTCATAGTCTCCACATAGCAGATCCCATCTTCGTAGCTTGAAGACAACAAAAGCAAGTCTGCGGGAAAGAACTGATCCTTCTCAACTTTCACCACATCTCCAACACAAATCTTCTGCCATTGCCTGTGACCAAACTCCCCATTCCCTTTATGGGTGCCAACCTTTCGGCTATTGACCTCCATATCCTGGATAAACCTACGTGAGTCTTCCAAAGCTTCCTTTGCCATGCTCAGCCCGACAACAAAGGCCAAAGGGGCGATCATGCTCACAGCAGAGAAGGGGGCGATGGGTGTAAGCGACAAGATCGCAGCCAATAGGAAGTACAAGTTGGCAACCCGTCGGAACTGCTCAAAGATCGCCTTGGGCACGAACGTGATGGCATTGTATTTGGTGGTCGATATGTAATTTGAGGGGTATTTAAGGGGCTTCCTCCGATGGGCGAGGGGTTGGTTGCAGTAGACAACCCGAGAAAACCCAGGGCCTTGAAGGGGATGCCCCCCCTCCGAGTCTAAGACTGTCGGGCGGAGGCAAGAGAAAGTGTAGAGGTTGCTCCATCGGAGCTTTGCTCTTATCCTCCCTGCCCGTGGCATCTTTCAAGGTTTCAGCTCCTATATAACAAAATTAACATGGATTTTCCTGAAAAATTAACAGTCGCTGTCTCATTGATGCAGAAAACATTGAAGTCCCTGTGGCATAGTAATCCCTTCCATCAAGAAAGGATTCCAGAAAAAGAAACCCTACGTGTTGCAATGCAGCACAACCTGAAATATTTCGATCATGACAAAGATGGCAGAAATCAAACATCACCCATCCAGACTCATGAACATCTGTTGAAAGGTTCTAATTGGCAATCAAATAAATAAAGAAAAAAGGAATTAGATTCACAAGAGAAAAATTACACAGTCCTGAGTCTCATCATATGTACAATATGTCAGGTCTCCCAATTCCATTCACATGGGTCCTATATCGATGATCCAGACTGTCGATTCAATGGCGCTCAGCATGGATGAAGGATGCTAATAAGATCTTCCAGACTGGAAGACCTTAACCATTAGATTGGTGGCCTACAAATACACTGTTATGCAAAAAAAAAAAAAAACAATTGTCCACATTCTGTGTGGATAAATATCTGATTTAAGGGCTCGGATATTCCAATATGGAATGCCATCTACGACGAGACATATCCATCAATGTTCTGGATACCATGGGGCCCACACGCACGTTACTGGGGAACTGAAGAACCTGTACATTTGATGATGCTGAGGTCCGTATAACTCCTCTAAACAACATACGATTGCTCCATTTCTATGAATTTAACGATTTAATAATTTTTTAAACCAATCTGAAACTGATTCGGTTCCCAAAATTACAAAAACAGCAAATTCAAATAAAAATATCTGACCTAACTGCCATTACGTCAACGCCATCAATAAGCAGAAAAGGCAAACCACTACTAAAATTTAAAAAGCTCTGAATTTAAATTTTAAAATGCAAAAATAAAAAAAAGTGCGAAGAAATCAGAAAAATTTCTTTCCAGATCAAAGAATCCATGAACACGAAAAAATAAGAAGAAAAGTAGAAAAATCGAAATTCAACAGCGAAAATGTATATATTCATCTACATTCACCTCGAGAAGAGAAGTTATTCCTTAATTCTCAAATTCCAAGCAGAGAAACCAGAGAAAAATCGATCAGAATCGAAAAGATGAAACACATTGCCAATTCGTCATATAAAATAGCAAGGAAAATCAGAAGAAGAAAATGCTGAAATCGATTCAGCAACAGAGAGATGAAGAAAATACCTGGAATCATGAGAAAGAGGGGGAGAAATCACGAAATGGAGCTGCAATGGAGAGAGAGAATGGGGTTTTGCGGTGAGAGATGTTTCGTCCGTTCGTCCGAACCGAACCAATGACCGGAATTTCCGGTATCCGCTCTCTTGTCAGTTATAAAAGTGTAGAATTTGTGCGGGAAATGCTCCCGTGCAGCTTAGTGCTAGTTTTCGCGGGCGCGGTTTGGGTGGATCCCCGGATCCACCGAGGTCGGTGGATACCCAACTGTGGGGCCACTGTGATGTATGTACCATACATCTCCACCGTCCATGCATTTTGAAAGTTCATTTGAGAGCATGATCCAAAAAATAAAGCAGATCCAAATCTTAGGTGGACCATACCACATGAAATAGTAGTGATTGAATCCCCACCATTAAAAACTTCATGGGGCCACTGGAATTTTTATTTTTCATCCAACCTGTTGAAAAGGTCAAAAAGACCTGGATGAAGAGACCACATAAATATCAGCTTGATCCTGAGTGCCACTTTTTACTGTATTATGGTCCACCTGAGATTTGGATCTGCTTCATGTTTCGGGTCAGGCTCTAAAATATGTTTTCAAAATCGATGGACGGCATGGATTTAATACACACACATCACACAGTGATCTCCAAGGTCAGGGATCCACCCACTTCAGTGGATCCGGGGATCCACTGAGGCCGCGCCCGGTTTTCGCGGACTGGATGCGTGGACAAGCGTCCGCTATCCATCCCAACCGTCCATCAGTCCCAGATGGCATTTTACAGGGGAGGGGACCCCGGATCCACCGAGTTGGTGGGACCCCTGACTGTGGGGCTCACAGTGATATATGTTCCTTAAATCCACACCGTCCAAAAATAAAGATGACTCAAATCTTAGGTGGACCACATCACAGAAACAGCCGTGATTGAATCCCCATCATTAAAAACTTCATGGATATCACTTTATTTCCATCCAACCTGTTGATAAGGTCACAAACACCTAGATGAAGAGACCACACCACTATCATCTTGATCCGAAGATTTTTTTGACCCACAAGAAGTTTTTAATGATAAATCACCACTGTTTCTTGTACTATGGTCCATTTGGGGTTTGGAACTGCTTCATTTTTAGGATCATCCCTAAAATGAGCTTTCAAAATGGTTGGACGGTGTGGATTTAAGGCATGTACGTCATTGTGAGCCCCAGAGTAAGCGGTCCCACCACCTCGGCGTATCTGGGTCTCACATAATCCGCTCTCATTTTTATAGGCCATTACTTGGCTCAACGTTCGGAAGCGGATTGCGTCGAGGCAGTGGATCTGTGGGGCCCACCTTGATGCATGGGTTTGATCCTCGCTGTTCATCCATTTTGCCGGATCATTACAGGGTATGAGGCAAAAAAATAGGCAGATAGAAGGTGCAAGTGGACCACACCATAGGAAGCAGCGGTGATAATGACGCCTACTGTTGAAACCTTTGTAGGGCCCACCGGTATGTTTATTTGGGGCGCGGATTTCCTGCGAAAGCCTTGCGCAGGAAGTTCCTGCGCTGGGAACCAAGGTGCGGCCCACAGTTATTAGTTTGATAAATCTACCCCGTCCATCCGTTTTGGGAACTCATTTTAGGACATGAGAACAAAAGTGAACCGGATCCAAGACTCAAGTGGGCCGAAAACGTGAGGATTGATGAAATATTTGTGAAGCCATAGGAGTTTCGAATCAGGATAATATTTGTGTTTCCAGTTCATCCCAGTAGTAGTGACGTTATGAACGGTATGGATGTCATATAAACATCACTGTGGACCTAGGGAGGTTTCAACGACAGTAATTTACCTACCCACCTTTTCCTTTAGTTCGGCCCACTTGAGTCTTGGATCCGGTTCATTTTTGTTCTCATGGACTAAAATGATCTCCCAAAACGGATGGATGGGGTGGATTTATCAAAAAACATCACTGTGGGCCCCACCTTGGTTCTCAGCGCAGGATTCGAAGTTCCTGCGCTGGGAACCAAGGTGCGGCCCACAGTTATTAGTTTGATAAATCCACCCCGTCCATCCGTTTTGGGAACTCATTTTAGGACATGAGAACAAAAATGAACCGGATCCAAGACTCAAGTGGGCCGAAAATGTGAGGATTGAACATCCGCAGTTGAAATATTTGTGGAGCCATAGGAGTTTCGAATCAGGATAATATTTGTGTTTCCAGTTCATCCCAGTAGTAGTGACGTTATGAACGGTATGGATGTCATATAAACATCACTGTGGACCCCAGGGAGGTTTCAACGGCAGTAATTTACCTACCCACCTTTTCTTTTAGTTCGGCCCACTTGAGTCTTGGATCCGGTTCATTTTTGTTCTCATGTCCTAAAATGAGTTCCCAAAACGGATGGACGGGGTGGATTTATCAAACTAATAACTGTGGGCCGCACCTTGGTTCCCAGCGCAGGAACTTCCTGCGCAAGGCTTTCGCAGGAAATCCGCGCCCGTTTATTTGGGACGCAGTTTGGCTAGTAACCCCAACGCTAGCCAGCCAGCTAGTGTCAAAGCTCTGTAGGCCCACCATGATATGTTTTTTTTATCCACATCATCCATCCATTTTTCCAGTCCATTTTAGGACATGGTTCCAAAAATGAGCCAGATCCAATTCTCAAGGGCACCACACTAGAGGAAACAGTGGGCATTGGATGCTTACAGTTGAAAGCTTTTTGAGGGCTGCAGAAGTTTGGGATCAAGCTGATACTTATGTTTTCCCTACGTGTAAGTCTGTGTGATCTTATCAACGGGTTAGATGACAAATAAACATTACAGTAAGCTCTAGGAAATTTTTAATGGTGACGTTCAATCAATACTGTTTTCTTTGGAGTGGTCCAACTGAGATTTGAATCTGCCTCATTTTTGGGCTCATGCCCTAAAATGATATTAAAATATGGATGGACAGCATGGATGAAACACATACATCATGGTGGCGCCCAACTAGCACCGACCACTAGTTTCGCATGCATCTCCTCCCCTCAGAATCTAGGTGGGGCCATGGTGATGTTTGTGAGAAATCTATGCCGTCCAACTGTTTTGTGAGATCATTTTAGGCATTGCAAACAAAAATAAACAGGATCGAAGACTCAAGTGGGCTGAAAACATGACAATTGAACTTCCACAGTGGAAATTTCGTGGGGCCACAGAAGTTTGGAATCAGGATAATATTTGTGTTTTCATTTCATCTCAGTAGGAATGACATTATGAACGGTATGGATGACATATAAACATTACTATGGACCCCATAGAGGTTTTAACGGTAGAAATTCTCCTACCTACCTTTTGCTTTAGTGTGGCCCACTTGAATCTTGGATCCCATTCATTTCTGTTTTCAACGCGTAAAATGATCTCACAAAATGGTTGAACGGCGTAGGGCCCCACATAGATTCTGAGCGCAGGAGATGCCTGCCAAAAGGCTTTCCCAGGGAACCCCGTCCGTTTATTTGCCAACCTGTTCATGAGTTCACTGTTCACGTGGACCTGTTCGAAGGGAAAACATAAATATCAGTTTTATCAAAACATCTGGGGGCCTCCTAAGAAGATTTTAATAGTGGGCATGAGCCTTAGATGTGCTCCTATGCTAAAATGATCTGAAAAAATGGATGGACCGCGTGGATAAAACCCATACGTCACGGTGGGCTCCACAGAGGCAGGATGAAATTCACTTCCCCAATATTGGCGAACCCCTCCCGAAGAATTAACGGCCGAGATTATATGTTGATCATCAAAATGTTGAAATCGTCCAGTGTCTATGGCATTGATCTGATGACTTTGATTGTCCAATCAACAACAGGCACATAGACATGGGAGCAAATTGGATGGCGAGTCTGGTGACCCGCTGTGGTGCTCCCAGTAATGTATGTTTTTTTTATCCATGCCGTCCATCCGTTTCGCCGGCTCATTTTATGACATGAGCTAGAAACTGAGGCAAGTCGAGAGTTCAAGTGGATGGCCCACCATTAAAAATTTCTTGGGGGCCGCAAAAGTTTTGGATCAAGCTGATATCTGTGTCCTCCCTTCATCCACATTAAGGTGGGCCGTAGAAAAGTTTCAACGGTGAGTGTCATTATCCCCACTGTTTCTGTAGTGTGGTCCACTTGACCTTCAGATCTGCTTCATTTTTTAGGTTTGTGCTCTAAAATGAGCTGAAAAAACAGATAGACGGCGTGGATATAAAACAATAAATCACGGTGGGCCCTAGGTGGTTTGGGATCACCACCCAAATCCGGAGCGGATTAGGTGAGACCCCGGATACACCGAGGTGGGTGGAACCCCTGACTGCGAGGCTTACAGTGATGCATTTGTCTTAAATCCACACCATCCAACCATTTTGAAAGATCATTTTAGGGTATTCTCCCAAAAATGAAGCTGACTCAAATCTTAGGTGGACCACACCATAGAAACAGTCGTGATTGGATCTCTACAATTGAAAACTTCATGGATTTCACAGAAATGTTTATTTGCCATTATTTGCCATCCAACCTGTTGATAAGGTCACAAACACCTAGACGAAGAGACGACATAAATATCATCTTGATCCAAAGCTTTTGTGAACCACAGGAAGTTTTTAATGGTCAATCACCACTGTTTCCTGTGCTATGGCCCATCTGGGGTTTGAAAGTGCTTCATTTTTTTGGATCATAACCTAAAATGAACTTCAAATACGGATAGACAGTGTGGATGTAGTCACATTCATCACAGTGGCCCCACAGTCAGGGGTCCCACCCACCTCGGTGGATCCGGGGTCTCACCTAATCCGCTCCCAAATCAGTGTGTGGGACCATTGAGCAACAGATGATAGGCAAAACAAACTCGAGGTTGGCTAGATTACATCCCAACGTATTGTAATCCGTCCTGACTTTGGCCATTGGATCTTGGTTCTTTTCAATGATCCAAACCATGTATATGATGCGTCTTACAGTGGACGGTACCCTTTCATCATTTGAAGATTAGGTATGCGGTCCACTTTAAAAGGTAAAAATTAAAATTATCGAAGGGTTGTGATATTTCAATATAAGAGTTGTATGTGAAAGTTTATAGAGGGCATCAGCTTGGTTGGCAAGGCCCATCATATTAACGGTATGGATCTGTGTGGGGCGGACAGAGCTTCCCATGACAAATCCACTCCGTCCATCAGTTTTTAAATACAACATTAGGACAGGAGTATAAAATAAGGCTGATCGAAAACTCATGTGGTCCATGACACATGAAACAGCAGGGATTGAACGCCCACCACTGGAAACTTTGCGGGGGCTACAGAAGTTTTGTATCAGGATGATATTTGTGCGTACAGTTTATCTCAGTGTTACTAACCCTGTGAACGTTTTGGATGGCATATAAACATCATACTCAGCTCCAGAAAGGTTTCAATGGTGAACGCTTCTGTCCCCACTTTCTCGTAGGGGGTCAATGGGCTGGGTTAGGATCGGGCCAAGCTTTGTCCAACCCGGTCAGCCTCCCTCAACACATGCCCATTCAACCCTAGATCAAGATGCAAATGCAGGGTCTGCTCAAACCCGACCCAGCCTGACCTCTCACTGTCTCACATAGAGAGAGAAGCTGTCCTTTAATTCCATACTTTTCCATATATGAAAAAATTTAAAATTCATCACCACTACGAAGAATAAAAGGAGCATTAGGAGGGAGATGAATTTTGAAGAAAATTTGTGTAAATTTAAATTTTGAAACGAAGGAAAATATTTTAATTAAAAAATATATTCGAGTCAGGTCGGGTTGACGGGTTTTTAATAGCCTAGTCCAAGTCCAGCCTGTTTAAAAAATAGGATTATAGTTTAGGCCCGAACCTGACCCGCAGGCCTGGTAATCTAGTCCAAGCTCGGCCCAAGGCGTGTTAGGCTCAAAAGCCCGTCGGGCCAACCCGGTCCATCGACAGCCCTACTTTCTCACTTGGTGTGGCCCAATTGAGTTTTGGATCTTCCTAGCTTTTAGAATTGTCAAATTGTCATCTTGAAAACTGATGGACAGAGTGGATTTGTCACAGGCATCCCTGTGGCCCCATACAACTTCCGACAATGTGTGTGGATTGGGTACTAGATATGAGACGGATAGTCTTGTCAGGGGCTCTATGGGGTCCACTGTAATGTTTTATCCATGTCGTCCATCCATTTTGAAAGATCATTTTAAGACATGAGCCCAAAAAGAAAATAGATTGAAGGCTCAAGTAGACCACATCACAGGAAGCAATAAGGATTGAAATCCTACGGTTGAAAACATAAGTTTTGGATCAGAAGAATGACCTGATTTGGGTTGTTCCTTAATGGCCCACATGAGTTTTAGGGGGTGTTTGTTAGATGGCATATAAACATCAAGGTGGGCCATGAAGGTGAATGTAGGTATTTCCATCCCTACCTTTTCATTGTATTAGAGGCCCCCTCAATCCTAGATATGCCTCATTTTGGGCTCACAACCTAAGATAATCTCAAGAAGCTAATGGACGGAGTGGACGTCACATGGACATCACAGTACATCCCACAGTGCTTTAGGTTAAAGGAACTCGTGCATGAGGTTAGGGTTGCACATTGATCAGTTCGATTTTGGATGAAATTGAAATTGAAATTGAATTCATCTTAATTTTGAAATTTCGAATTGGAATTGAATTGACCTCATTTTTTTTGGAATTGATAGATTTTTTATTCGATTCGATTTTTCACATACTACAAATCGAATATCATAAATTCATAACTAAGGCCTTCGTCCAAGGAACTGAGAGAGATTATATGGCCGGGATCAATTACAAAAGGACTTGGACTATTAGATTGTATTAAAAGAGATGAAATATTATTGGAGGCATGATTTAATACTTGTACACTTATTATATTGGCATTTGTACGTTGTAAACATTAGCTAAATTCAAGAGGACGTATCACCTACAATCAGTTGTATGCTATAGTTTGACATGGTGCAAAGATGTGTGTGTGTGTGTGGGGGGAGGGGAGAGAGAGAGAGAGAGTCTCATACCTGAAATGAAATCACAAACTCCAAGCTCTCAAAACCCAAAAAATAGGTGCGGCTGTGTGCATCATTGGGAGTGAGAGAGAGCAGCGAGGGAGGAGGAGAAGAGCAAAGAGAATGGGAGGGAGAGGTGGGACAGAGGGAGGAGAGAGAGAGAGAGAGAGAGAGAGAGGAGTGCCTACTGGCTAAGTATTGAGTAAACTATATTGGGCCCACCATGGATGTATTTGGTTTATCCATGCTGTCCATCGATTTTTCCTACTTATTTTAGGGGTTGAGCCTAAAATTGAAGCATATCCAAGGCTCAAGTGAATCATGCCACAGGAAATAGTGGGAATGATGATTTCCACAGTTGAAACCTTCCTAGCCCCATAGTGATGTTTATTTGTCATCCAACCTATTCACAAGATCACATAGACATGGATAAAGGAAAACACAAATACCAGCTTCATCCAAAACTTTTGTGGCCCCTAAGAATTTTTCAACGATGGACATTTAGTTCACACTTTTCTTGTGGTGTGGTCCACTAGAGCTTTTGATATGCTTAATTTTTGAGTTCCAACTCTAAAATTATATGTTAGGATAAGATAGATTGACTGAGTAGATAAACTACTTTAATCATGGTGAAGCCCCATGAGTTTGCTCCATATGCTTAGTGTACTGAGTTACCCACTATGCAATCCGCTTCCTCTTCGCTCGCGATGTGGATGGGACCCTAACCATGGGCCCACCTCGATGCATACATTGTATACCTATGTTGTCCATCCATTTTCCTATATCATTGTATAGAATGGTCCATAAAATGAAGCACATACAAATCTCAGGTGGACCACACCATAGGAAATAGTGGTCATTGAAAGCTTACCATTAAAAACTTCCTAAGGTCTACCATGATGTTTATTTGCCATTCAACTTATTGATAAGGTCACATGGACTTGGATGAATGGAAAACACAAATATAAGTTTGATCCTAAACTTTTGTGGCCTATATGTGTGTAGTCAATTCAATTCGGTATAGAACGATTCGACTACGATTTGATTGATCGAAACAAAAAATTGAAATTGAATTGAAATTAACTTTTTAAAAAAAAAACTTAATTGAATTGATCTTAGGAATGATCTGATTCAATTTGTTTGATTTAATTTGATTGGATAGATCGATTATAAATTGAATTGTATGCAGCCCTACTCGTGCTTCCTTAAAATATGAGGCGTCAGTGGATCTCTAGGTGGGTGGGACCCCTAACTGTGGGGTTCACAGGTAGGTATGTGCCTTAAATCCACACTCTCTAACCATTTGACAGCTCATTTTGGGCCATGATTCCAAAAAATGAAGTTGACCCAAATCTTAGGTGGACCACACTATTGGAATCAGCTGTGCCTGAATCCCAAACTTCATGGATTCCACTGAAATGTTTATTTGCCATCCAACCCGTTGATAAGGTCATAAGACCTAAATGAAGAGACCACACAAATTTCATTTTGATCCAAACCTTTTGTAGCCCACAAAGAGTTTTAAATGATCAATTACCACTGTTTCGTGTACTATAGTCCATTGGGGATTTGGATCTACTTCATTTTTTGAATCATGCACTAAAATGAACTGTCAATACGAATAGACGGTGATACATCCGTGGGCCCCAAAGTTAAGTGGGTGGGATCCCTCACTGTGGGGCTCACAGTAATGTACGTGCCTTAAATCCACACCGTCCAACTATTTTGACAGCTTTATTTTAGGTCATGATCTCAAAAAAGGAAGCTGACCCAAATCTTCGGTGGACCACATCATGCAAAACAGTGGTGATTGAATCCCCACCATTAAAATCTCATGGATTCCACCGGAAATGTTTATTTGCCATCCAACCTGTACCTGTTGATAAGGTCAGGAAGACGTAGATGGAGAGACCACACAAATATCATCTTGATCCAAAGCTTTTGCAGCCCACAAGAAGTTTTTAATGGTTAATAACCATTGTTTCCTGTACTATGGTCCATCTAAGATGTGGATCATGCACTAAAATGAGCTGTCAATAAGGATGGACGGCGTGGATGTAGTCGGATATATCACGATGGGCCCCACAGTCAGGGGTCCCACCCGCGTCGGGGATCCACCGAAGCGGCGCTCAGGAAACTGGCGAACCCCTGCCATGCCGCCATGCCAAGTTACAAAAAGAGCAGAGAGAAGAACGTATCGGAACGTTTTCTGTGAGTTTCCGTTACATTTTCGGATACTTACCAACATCGTCCCTTGTATCGCCGATATCTAAGATGTCAGTCTTTCTCTATCTGTCTGAAGAAGAGTAAAAAGACTAGGGTTTTTCCAAAACCCTACAACTCTCCATCCATGGGAGAGTTAGATTCCCCTCTCTCTTTTCTCCATCGCAGATCTCGTCTCAAAAGCACCACCTTCAGATCTCTCCTTCGAATTCTCTCTCACTGTGTCGACGATTCCCTCGGTTCACCTCCTCCGATCCTCTCGGATTCTCGGAAACCAGTTAACATTCCGAATACCTCCCCTGTTTCCGTCGATTCTTCTGCAAACCTATCTTCTCAGATTCGAAACGATGAAACCGTCGATCATGGTCGTCTTGAATTGGATAACTCATTTCTCGCGAAAGAACCGAATGCGGATGGTAACACTGCGAATCCCTCTCCTGTTTCCGTCTATTCTTCTGCAAACCAATCGTCTCAGCTTCGAAACGATGGAACCGTCGATGACGGTCGTCTTGAATTGGATAACTCATTTCTCTCGAAAGAACTGAATGTGGATGGAAACCCCAAGGCGATCAATGCCAAAAATGGAATTTCTCAAAATGGTGATGTTCTCGCCGATGGGGCATTGTTAGGGCAGCAGACAATGCACACGCCCGTTGATGGGGATAAGAACTTGTCAATGGAGAATGATCCCATTGCTGATGGGAACTGTGGATTGGTGGATACCCCGAATGTGGTTTCTTGTGATAGGGAATTAGGGCAGATTGCGCATCTAGAAGGGAATGATGAATTCATCGTTGGAGATAATCTCGAATTAAAGAAATTGTCAACAGTGGAAGTTGCCATGGCCGAAGAATTTGTTCATCATGACAATCACAAACCCTCCATCTTGCTGCTTCAGGATGACCCGATTGTGGATGAAGCCCCAAAATCAAGTGGTGCGCAAGATGGAGGTCTTGGTCTGGAACATAATGGCATGGAAGCATTAGGCAAAGAAGTGCATCAAGAATCTAGCCATGAATTTGGATCTATGAATTCAGTGTTGTTGGATGCCCGGAATGAAATCTTTCCAGAACAGATCATTGGGGAAGAACTAGGCCACTATCATATGCTGGCGAGAAGGGAAAAATCTGGAGGCTTTAGTTTCTTCTGATCCTATTGCTGATTCAGTTAGTCCAATCAGTCATGAAGACATTGAAGAAGGGGAAATTCCTGGTGATTTAGGGGTTCCTAAACAGCTGTTGGATTCAGTTCCTGAAGAACAAGTTGGGGTTTTTGAGGACAGGAAGGTAGAAGAAGGGTGGGTTTCTGATGGTTTGGCTCACACATGTAAGGAACAATTAGGAGTTGAGAGAAAAGATGTAGCTTCTGGTTCCTATCTTTCCAGTGGCTTCAATTCTAGTGGAAATTGCATGGAAGCAAAAACCAATGCAAGGAAAGGCATTGGGGAGGAGGATGAGGAAAAGGTTCCAGGTGACAGCAAAACCATTGAGGTAAAATGTTCATTTGGGGTTGATCGCATGCAAACACTTGGAGAAATGAAAGTGATAGGTAATAAACCTAAGGAGGATGCCCAGTGTCAAGTAGTTACTCTCGATAGTTTAGAATTGGCCGGAGAGGTTACAAAGAAAATCGGTTCTCAATGTCAAGGAATGGAATCTGCCGTGAAGGTATGGTGATGATTTACCATTTTCATGTGGTTCGGTTCCTTTTATCAATTAATCTTCATGCATGTATGTTAAATTTTGAATAACAATATTGGTGGCATATCAGTTGGGCCCAAAATTGATTCAATATGGGGCATATAGACCTATATCAAACTTTGTAGGGTGTACCGGACCCATATCAGACGGAACTTTTAGGCACAAAAAATCTTGAAAAAAAATAATCAAAATAGGAAAAAATGTGAAACATCATAATCTATCATTTTTTGTGCTTCTAACATGTATTCAATGGTGCATCGACCATTCTTTGATAAAACTTTTGTTTGTCAATTTGACTTGCTAAAAGTCAACCAAATAGGTTCTAATTGAACACAAATCAAGCATGATTTAGTGGATTAGGGCCCGTTACATGTGAATACAACAAACAGAAAATGAAAAACTAAAAAAGGTGTTGGTTTCCCCCTTGTTCAATATTTCCCAACATGGTCTATTGAGCTTAAATTCTTTGGATCAGATTCAATTTTTGTCTTTTGGTCCCCGAAATAGGACTCAATCTAGTATAAATTTAGGTTCTAAGCTTCTTTCTTGATTGAAAATTTGAAATGAAGGAAGTGGAAAAATGAGAGTAAATTAGAAACTAAAAATGTTCAAAATGAGTCCCTTATGGCCACACATATAGGCCGTAACAGCCGTGTATTGGTGCCGATATGGGGCACATCAGCCGACATGGGCCGACAAGGCCCATTTTTCTCATAAAGGATCGGTTCATCCCCATATTGTGTAACAGGGTTGGTCAATACAGTTACCATATGGCCAATACAGCTATATCTAACTAATATTTAAAATCATGATGTAGATTGGTAGGTGTGGTGGGTGAGGATGCAATCTTTGTTTTCCAGGGTATAAAACATGAGCCTTCATCGGCTGTTCTTTTATGTTGAATGTGTGCTCATGTATTGCCTTTGTATATCATTATTTGCTTAATGATTAAAAAAAAAGGTTTTTACTGGCATTGGAGTCAGGGATGATATTTGACGACATGGATTTGAATGGAATGCTTCTGATGCTACTTCATTAATTGAAGGTGTGGTCGAGGGTATCGAGAAGTTTTATTTTATTTATTTATTTTTAATTTTTTTTTTAAATTCCAAATACGCAATTGGAAAGGGAGACCTATTTCTTTGATTTAATCTTATTTTGCATCCACTTATGTTCATTTATTATTCAGCCTTCTGTTGCATGTTGATTTTTGGCCCCATCTGACTAATGAGATTCTGTGTTAATCATCTGTTCCAGGACACCTAAAGTTCGTGAGAAGAAAAAACGGGCCCCTTTAAATGAGTCAAGGAAGGCCAAAAAGAAGGTGTGCTATTTGTTCTTCACACTGATTCTGTATTGCCATTTGGAAGTGTAATCAGGCAGTTTAACTCAGAGCTCAAGATATTATCATAGCAATGACCTTTTGGTTTTTTAAAAAACCAATAAATCAATGTGCTCACCTCTACTATATGTTTTATTTGCATATAATTATTAAATTAACTTTGTTCAATATAACTGGTTTTTTAGGAGTCAAAAAAACGGAAACGAGCAAAAATGAACCGAGAGCAAGGGGTTAAGAGGTTGAAACTGCAGCCTTTTACAAAGCCAAAAGTCGTGATTGATTGCGTGCACTATTTGAGGGGAAGATGCCAGCAGGTTGTATCATGTTTCACATTCCCCTTCCTGTCAAAATAGACATAAAGCTTGTTCTTATGGAATTTTTCTACTGCTCAACTGTTAGATGTTATTTTTATGGCTGCAATAGATGTTTGATTGTCAATTCTTGATGTGATCTCCTCATATCATAGTCTGCTACTGTTGAGTTCTGCTGCATTCATAAGAAGCATATGAAAGCTGTGGTACCACATTTATACGCTTGAGAGCTTATAATCTAGAACCTTGTCTTAATGTCATTTCAGGAGCAGCGAACTTCAGTTCCCATCTAGGATTTATTTTTATTCTAGCTGGAGATGGCAATTACCACTTTTAACTGTGGCAGTTCTACATGCACAGAAACTTGTTATTTTTCTAAGTGGCAGAGTCTGCTGGCTCATGTTATATTTATCATAAACCACACAATATCATTATTTAAGTTAGATATAATAAAATAAGAAATTGAACAAAGATCTTCTACTGGTTAGATATAATAAAATAAGAAATTGAACAAAGATCTTCTACTGGTTCTATATAACCTTGTTTTGTTAGACTCCTTTTTCACATAATATAAGTTTGGTTGTTTCTAGCTTCACCCACCACTATTATATTTATCATGAACCACAAAATATTATTTCTTAGGTTAAAAATGATCGAATAAGAAATTGACCCAGATCTTCTCTTGGTTCTGTATGACCTTATTTTGTTTTGCCTGTTGCAAATTGTATGGTTGGTGTTTTTATTGCCTTGCCAAGCAATTTTCTCCAGTTCTGGATGCCTCACATCAGTGTAGGTTGTTGGCTAGGTGGTGTCCATGTGGGAGTTCTCATTTCTCCATATTCATTAAGATGATGTTATCCATCTAACATCTTGAGCTCACATTGTGGCTTTGAGCATCCGGATTCGAGGTATGCATTTAAGATGTATTAAGAGGTAACAGGTTTTCCACTCTCCGTCCTCAACTGCCACAGTGCCTATCTGAAGAATTCTCCCACTGTAATTGGACTGTAATCAATTTTGCCAAAAGATATAAGCAAACCACTCCGTCTGAAGGGAACAAAAATAAAATAAAGGAATGAATAAAATCAGGCATTAACCGTAGACTCTCAGTTTGGCCTTTAATAAGAGTGGTTTAACTCATGGAAAAAATTAGTGAGTCAATCACCAGGTCCTAATTAAAAAAAGAATTCCATTATTGGCTGATTTGACTACCTGGAGCTCAGATCTCAGTTAAATCGATTGACTAAGTGAAGTTTCTTTTCCTAAAGTTTCTTTTCTTCTTTTTTATTTTTTCCTTTTTTTTTCTTTTGTTTTTATTTTTTTATTTTTTTATAGTTCCCTTTGTACTGCTTAAGAATACACATCAACTATCAACTCTCTGCTGATACTCCCTTCCCTCAAATGGATGCCTGTTAGAAATACAGATGAGTTTTTCACTTGAAAAAATGTGTTGTTAATCATGAAATGTTAACTAGAGTCTTATGGCCCTTTGCTAGAAGTAGCTCTTTTCGTGTGATTTGAATTTTATGTTACCTTTTGATTTTTCCAATGCATATTATGTCATGCGTTCTGAATTCCAATTTTGCTTCCTCTTTGAATACATAGTTTATGGCATACCAATAAGCATGTTGATATTACACATGTTATAAACTTTGTTTTGATATTTTGAGCTATAATGAGCTACATTAGGATAAACTTGTTAGATACCCAACTTCTCTGTAAGTTATTCCAATTATAGGGGATGGAGAAGGTATAATTTTATATATTGATTTCTAGGTAAGTATAGAAATGCCCAAATATGTCACTGCGAATATTATCTTATTTTTCTTTTGTTCTCAGTTATAGAGAATCTTCATTACTGTAGTGGTTCTTAGTCAGACGTTTATCTTGTAATATCTTTGGTTTCCCATTTTTGTCCATTTGGCTCAACATTCTTGTTTGGATTCTCAGGGTGACAAGTGCAAATTTTCACATGATGCTGTTCCCTTGACAAAATCCCAGGTATGGTCTTTTGACTCAGTTTCTTACTGTTCCCTTGTGATATGTCTAAAAGTAGGATCTCATGTCAGGCTAATTCATACCATCAATTAAGTCTTCAATGATTCTTTTTTACATAGTATTTTCATGCATAAGTTAGTAAATGACTTTTATCTTCACTAACAACAAATATTGCTTTCTTGATTGTTCTCTCACCCCCCCCCCCCTCCCGGTGGCTAAGGAGAATAAAAAACAAAACCTACAGAGGACGAAAAAGATCCAAAACAATGGTGGCAATGAATATAAATCCCCAATACATCCAGATGGTCTATCAACACGTTTTGCAAAGGAATTTGTCATTTAAGTTGCTTCGCTTGATGCCTGTCTAAAATAGGTATAAGGACCAGTAACCACTGACTTGATATGGTTCAGAATGAAGGAATTTCTCTAAGGCACTAAGAATTTGCCAGATGTCCACAAACATGCACTTCAATAATTGCCCAAAAAAATTAGAGCCTGCTGAAGGCACCTCCGAAAAGTACAATCCGACCTTATACACCATTTTCCACATGCAGACCACAGTATGCTAAGCTTGCTGATAAACTTTGACTTAATATTTTTCACGGTGAAGGAATATGTCCAAGTTACTGAGGATATGCTAGATGCCTGCAAAATAGCACTTTTGGAATCACCCTCAACAATTAGAGACTATTGAAAACACTTTAATAAAGAACAATGCCATCCTCATGCACCATATGTAACCATATTATGCTAAGCTTACCTGTTGGAATTGTTCACCAGAAAATCAATGTGAATCTTATCCATTGATGAAAAGGATGGTATCCAATGATATTGATTATCTTGATGGTAGATCATATGACCATGGGTCCAAGATGGACAGGTTACAATGTCATAGTTAATATGTAGGAGTATCTGAAATGTACACGACATGGGTTAAAGGGATTCCTCTGGTTGTCCTTGGGAACTTGAGAATGAATAAACTAGTCACTAACCAAGGGAGAGTTGTGGGCCTTGGATCCCAATACCTTGTTGTGCCATGACAACCTAGCAAGTTATAGGAGAGACTTGTGGTTATTATTAGTATTGTGTTGTCATCTTGTGTGAAGGGACTGATAACGAGTCAAGATGGAATTCTTCGCCATTGGGCACGCCAATAAATTGGTATGCCTTTGCCCTACTCCACATAAGTGTATGAGTGTGTCATGGGAATAGGCTCCTGGTTTTGGATCTGTTGGGCACTTGCATTAGTAGATCACGTTCAAGTCTCTAGAGAGGGAGGCCTATCATTCCTAGACTATGATCGACTTGAGGATGCATTGGCTTTGATTAATCCTCAAACTTGAGGATGTGTGAGGAGTTCAATGTCTTGACTACAAGTCCTTTGGCTCACTCTATGAGGTTATCATATAACTAGCAAAAGTGGGTGTAGCTAGGTGCATCTATCAAAATCCGATTGAGGCTTGCATGATCCCATAAGGGACGAACTAGTTTTATAGGAACTCACTTATGACTTGATATTGGGGATCAAATGTTCATCAAGTGGTTTTAGCTTGATCAAATTTCTGTTTAGCCTAACACTCAAAAGGTTTTACAAAGGTTTTTCAACTATTAAACTTTAGTTTAATTGTTACAAAAGTTTTGATTACACTTGATAATGATTTGATGGTTTAGACTTGGTGTGGTCTACTACTTGATCTGCACAATTATTGGATCAATGGTGGATGGCCATGGTAGTGGAAGGATTAGATCAATTTAAGTACATGGGTTAAGGAAAAATCACAAGATTCCATTGTAGTAGGGCATATGGGATTGTAGGGGTAGCTAAGTATCATTATGGGTGTCTCCCTAAAACCCTAATTCCTCAATGCGTGTGTGTGTGTGTGTGTGTGTGTGTGTGTGTGTGTGTGTGTGTGTCTTATCTCAAAGGGAGAAGTATAGAAGAGAGAACTTTAGGGCTTGTTTGTTTTTTCCAAATTCCATTTTAAAGTAATTTGAGTAGGCCATCATTATTATTTCCCATTGTTTGTTTAAACAAGTATTAAAGCACATAAATTGAGGGTCAAATGCATATGTAAATAGAAGAGAGGTAAACGCATTTGTAATCATTACAATTTACCTTATAAAATCTCAATCCATATAATTTTACAAGGCTAAAATAAACAATGGAAGCATGTCATCACTATGGTTAAATGTTGTTGACATCACCATACAAGTAAAACAAATGGTAAGTATTGCCCATTTCCTTTCATTTATTGAGGTCATTGGAAAAACAAACACGCACTTAGATGTTCCCACCCCTTGTGCGATACCTACACACACACACACAGAGAGAGAGAGAGAGGGGGGGGGGGGGAGAGATCCCGTCTCCCTTCTTCCATCTATCACACATTCCACATGTGTGGGGTCCATTATGTAGACAGCTTTGTGCGTCTCCCTTAGCCCTACTCCAAGGACTAACGTGTGGCTTTCATCTTCTCCTACATTTGAATAGATCGGGTAGGGACCTTCTAGTTGAAGAAACAACACTGATGAAAAGATGGTTTCTCAGCGACTTTAATCAGGTCATCCTAGTTGTAGGATATATAGTTTTGACTTTTAGAAACTTGAGAATATATAAACAGGGATTGACAAGGGTGTAAATCTAAAAATTGTGTTTTGAAATTTTTTATTATTATTTTCCCCTACATTTCGAAAATCCCGAGTTTACGATGCTACACCATTTTTTGCACCAAAATGTCAGTATACGGCATTTGAGCTGTGCAAAATGTGCCCATCATGAAGATCACCAACCATGGTATACTAAGCTTGCCAAGCTACACCTTTCTTTGCACCAACATTTCAGTCTATGGCATCTGGTCTGTCCAAAAGGTTCCCTTCATGAAGATCACCGTTTCAGAAAATCTGGCCAATCCACTAATTAGTCAGGTCACAGCTTTATGATGGGTCAACTTGCCATCTGATCATTGATTTCAATGGTGTGTTCCACCTGATAAGTCGATCGCTCTGATTTTTGCATCAGGTGATGTTCTGGATGGTGCCCAGTGCCCACCTTTTTCATGGGTAGGACGTCTTGTACCTATGATACATCAGTAGAAATACAACTTAGCAGTTAGCATGCTTTGATTGTGTGATCATTCCTAATTTTCATTTAGTGATTTGAGAATCCAATCTTCATGATTGGCCATGTTTTCACAAGATTAGTCTCCCACCTGGATGGTCTGGAGACACTCATCTAATTTGACCCTTTTCATCTCTCCCCATGCTCCAATATGGAATTTCTTGCTGTAGGCCACAGCCTACTTTCTGTTGGACAACGGGCACCAAGTAAGTGAAACTCTTTCCACCTTTTAGGGTGGTATGAAACAGATTTCTACTCAAACTTATTATTATTATTAATTTGCTTTGTTTGGGTTTTCACCAGTTTCTACATAAATTTTTTATGCTGGAAGTCTCTCTTTCTTCCGGCTATCTACTTATGCATTATTGCTTGAATGTACCACTACGGGTGTCACAGCTGAAGCTAATGCATTTGTCTGTGCTTGCACATTCGTGTTGTGTGGGGGTGGTTTTGGAGAAAGTTATTACTTTAAACTATTTCATTAATTGCTGGAGATGAGATGAGGCCTAGCTTAAAGTGTCCTATTTTTTCCTTGTCCCCTGCTTTAAACCCTTAAACGCCATGTTTGGTAGACGCCTAAAATGAGTTGATCTCATTTTAGTTAACAGTAATTATGCATTAGAGATCTTGACCTCTAAAATGTAATGAGTTCATATTAACAGTGATTCTGCATTAGAGACTTAAGATACTACCAATTTGTCATTATCAGTGTTATTTATTGGAGCCATAAAGGTGGCTCATACATACATCTTTTTCCATTTTTTTTAAAATCATTTTTGTCAAATATTCCATCAAAACTTGTTATACTCTATTGGCTCCCCATTCCTCGAAATGACCCCCTTTTATTTTCTCGAACATTGGGTGACACTACCAAGCTGTTTTGAGATACATTTGTCCTTGAATGCTCTAGGATACTATAGTAACCAGATCATAGTAGATAAAACATGTGGTAACTGGCCATGTACCAGTACTCTCTTGAACTTATTAGGACAACAAGCAGAGGCTCATTCGAGTAGACTATAGAAGCTCTAGCTTAATTAAATGGGTTGTAGTTGTTAATCAAATCAACAATGTATTCTCTTCCATGTTGAACATAGCATTGTACACCACCTTCCCATCTATGTGCATGGCTAAAGCCAAGCTTGTGTGCTCCTGTTAGAAGAGGAAAGGCTTAAATGCAAGTTAATCTCAGCGACAGATCAGCCTTCTGTCAATATTCCCTGTTAGGTTGGGGGATGTGACTGAGGTATTAATTGCTGAGCATTTTGTTCCGATATCTCTGTTTAAATGCATTATTTTCCCTTTGATTACTATGATGTAAAATCCATACAACAAATATGACCTTATCTGAGAGCTTATAATCTTGAATTTTTTATACCCTTGATGTAATCTGGCCTTTACCAATTTGTCATTAGCAGTGTTATTTATTGAAGTGTAGGTTAAGCATATATGCTTTTCATGTTCCTTCCTGATGTGTTTGCTTATTGCAGCCATGCCGGCATTTTTCATCCCAATCGTGCTTGAAAGGGGAGGACTGTCCCTTTGATCATCAGCTATCCAAGTACCCATGTATCAATTTCAACTTGAAAGGCATGTGCAGAAGAGGAGAGACATGCTTGTTTTCACATAAGGTACCTGTTCTATCACCAGCTGCAACTGGTCTTTAATATTATCTATATGATGGGTTGCTTTAAGAACAACTCATCCTTTACTTTAGCTACTTCTTCCCGCTTCTACCACGCAGTTTCATAACTGACACTACTGAACTGGATATCTTATTTTGTCAGACTGCTATGACTAATAGGATTTTAAATCCTACTCTCCCTGCATGTGTCAATGTGGCATGTGTGTGCAAGATCCATGCTGTTGATCAGGTGGATCCTGCCATTAGTCTCCTGTGGCATGAAAATCAAATCTGTCTACTCATAAGGTGGACTATTTCTCTTCATATCCTGATTTTGCACTGGCCCACCTGATTGATGTGGCCAAAGTGTATCCATAATGGGGCCCACCAGATGAGATCACATGCGCCACTTTGACATGCATGGGAACATAAGATTCGAAATCTTACTCTCATGGATATGTACTGCATTTTCTCTTTAATAAAATATAATGAGTCTCAACTGATATCTTCATCTCAGATACCACTCAGTGAAGGTTTCTCATTGGCATCGAAGGTCAGGAGTCCAGAGTCTCTGCTGCAACAGGAGAAAACTAATACACGGAAACCAATGAATGCTAATGACAACTCTCCTCTGTCTGTCAACCACTTGTTCAAACATCAAACTCCTATTACACCGTTTTCCATGGAAAACTATCTTCACAGCCACCCAAAGGAGCCTGCGGCAGAGACGCAGCCAAAACCACCTGCAAAGGCACCCAAAGGCATACAGTTTCTTTCATTTGGGAAACCACCATCAGATGACACCAATAAGCAGTTACGAGCTGAACAAAACAACATTGAAATACCCAAGACACAGAAGCAAACTACATCAGAAAAGCTTCAAAACTCGAATGAGATGCCATGCAAATTACCTGGGTCTGCTCTCTCATCATGTCAATCTTTTAAATTATCAGGAGCTGAGAACAAGAACCCTCCAACTCCGAAGGAACGTTTCCACACTCCAGCTTCTGCTGGAAAGTATGGGTCCGACACAGCGACTTGTAGATTTTTCCAGTCCCCTATAAATGCCAGTGTCAAGAATGCTCCAGGGACTCATAGTTTCAGCAGTGGATTGGCTACAACAGAGTCGCCTTGTGGCGGAGGGTCCCAGACCAGATCAATGGATGCTTCTAAGATTTTGGAAGAGTTCTTACTCGGCGGCTGCATGCAGTGAGGAGAAACTGTAACATATCTTTTTCTTTTCCTTTTCTTTTCTTTTTCTTTTTTCTGTCAATATCTATCCTTTGTAATCGAGCAATTGCAGTCTTGCCTTCAACATATGTGCAGTGATAGCAGTTGCTGAAAGATGGAATCTTGATCGGGCAAGCAATTGTCATGAAATAGTGCACTGAAGGGGAATGAGCCTATATATACAACTAGTTTGTGCATTTTTTATGATGCAAATGAGTTGCATTGGATGCGTGGAGAGTCCAAAACATTTACCTTAACCGTCCACATGGACAAGGCTGCTTTTGTGGGCCACCATGCAGAAACTGCACTGACTAGATGATTCTGACTATCTAAATAGTGGCCCATTTGTTATGCGTGTTTTCAGAGAAACAATACGATGGTTAGGGGAGAGAGAACAATCCAGGGATGGTTCTACCAGTAGGGACCGTTGAATTTGATAATAGCGGCCCTGTTTTGTTGTAACCTGTGTACCGTCCAACAGGCAAGCCATTAATCGAATGGGTGGGATTGGCAGATGAGAGCTGGGAATCAGTAATCCATGAGGTGGTTATGCTCCCTGTTTGAGCCCAACTCATTTTATTGGTTAAGAGCACCAAAGACGCTTGCTCTTCTCAATAAGCAGACTGCCGAAGTGAATTCATCGTATGCTAGCTGGGCCACTTGTTTGGATGATCGCAACTGTTCAAAATGTAGGTCCCATCACAATAGGCCATGGGTAATTTATGGGTTCTACAAACAATCATAGCCATTTGATATAATTAAGAACATAAACCAGTCAGCGATTAACATTCAAGTCAGTATTTCTGAAACGGTTTGGAGAAGATCGTCTAGGCCTGTCCACACATCTTGAAGTGGCACGCACGTTGATTTGTCCGATCCACATGGCCAAACCAGTGGGGTGCAATTTAACTTCTCTAGTCCCGAGGACTACTTGAGACCGGTATCTTTCAACAGTAGACAATGAGTTTTTTTTTTTTTTTTCCCCTGACATCTGGGCCCATGACTCGCAAATCCAAACTATTGGTTGGATTGAAAGTTCCCATGGACCAATATTGGGACAACGTGGACGGTTGTTGTATTTCTCTTCTTGACCATCTATCAGTGTGCCACAAATTGAAAGGTTAAGATTGTCGCATAGAGAAGAATTTTGAGGTATCGGTGGTGGGGCACCACAACATAGCAACGGTCTAAATCACTGAAACATAGGTCCCACTTGTAAGAATTGTGTATATTGTGAAAAGATGTGGGCCATGTATCTTAAAAGCAAGGCGAAAGGGTTTACTTTATCATATAGATGCTTAAATTCTATCCATTGCTTTCTGTAATATACTGATGTTGATTGTATATGACACTCAATCCCGTATGAAAATGTCATGAAATTCCATGGAAATTACAGTTTCTAGGGTAGCCATGGGCGGGGTGGAGCCCGAGCCCAGGCCCAGCTATAGAACGTGCTTCGTCATGGAATGCGGCTCAGCCATTCCAGGCCTGACTTCATGGCATATTTAAAGCTAAAATAAAAATAAAAATAAAAAATAAAAAAAATGGATGTATGGGCTAGGATGATACACGTGGCGTATTGGATGTATGGGCTCTAGTGGTCCCTTGTATAGGTAGCATGTCCCCCAGCCACTGCAAAGATAGGCCCCACCTTGAAGATGATTTACAGATAAATCTGGCAAATCCACTCATCAGTTGGGCCACCATCAGAAGACCATGAATATCCTATGAATTTAATCGATGCACACACGTGGCCCACCTGATCAACGGATCCGCCTGGTTTTTAATGCAATGATCGTCAGAATAGGGCCTCCCTTTCAACGGATCAAATTCATGCAAATATGGACGGCCGGGTCCACTCCAAACGCGTGTAGGATAAGCTCAACGGACGAGGATTGCCTGCAGCCTTAAGCTCTGTGGGGGGCCCACCGTGATCTATGTCCTATATCCACTCAGTCCATCCATTTTGCCAGCTCATTTTAGGACACGAGCTCAAACGTGTGGCTGATCCAAAGCTAAAGTGGACCACACCACAGTAAACAGTGGTGACACAAACAAAAGGGAGTGTGGGGCCCACCGTGGGGCATGCATGCCATGTAATCCATCCATCATGTGTCCCTTCAACTTCACCTTGTTTCGGTAAATAAGGTTGATCGAGCAGTCATGTGGGCCACTCCATGTGCTGTTTCCCCTTAAGGGGGAAAGCGAAAAAGCTTCAAAAGGATAGTCCTGATGAACTTTGAAATAAAGGTCTACATGCGCTAAAATCATGACTAAAACCCCTGGAGATATAAAATAGCCTGATTTTTTTGCCGTACATTCATCCTAGTCAAAGTGGACCCTACACACAAATGTTAATCATGTGAAAAAACACAGACACGTCTTCTAGACTCTTCACAAAATTAGGTGACTCATCCCCTAATTAGGGGGTATTGATGTAGGGCTATGATATCGAGACCATCAAAATCGTGGGTCCCATTGTGAGAGGTCCAAATTAGAAGAGAGAAAAAAAATCAGATGGTTGATATGATCTTCTCAGTGCAATTTTTTGTCATGCACCATCCACAATTGGTCCTGAGATTTGAACGGCCTAGATTACCATGCAACTATCCCAAGTGTATGATTGAATCTCCAACCATTTTTATTACAATTTCTCCGTTATTGATAAGGTAATAAATAGTGCGTGGAGACATGGTGTACGCGCACCTTGTTACCCGGGTAACAAGTTCGTGGGTGTTGCCCTGACCGTGGGGACCACCTTGATGCATGTGTTGTATATCCACGCCGTCCATCAGTTTTTGTACCTCATTTTAGGGCATGTTTCTAAAAAATGAAGCAGATCCAAATATGAAGTGGACCACACCATAGGAAACAGTGGTCATTGAACGCCCAAAATACAACTTCCTAAGGCCCATCATAAAGTTTATTTGTCATCTAACCCGTTGATAAGGTCACACAGACTTAGGATGAAAGAAAAACACAAATATCAGCTCAATCCAAAACTTTTGCGGGCCCCAGGAAGTTTTTAATGGTGGGCATTGGATCCCTACAGGGTGGCCCACATCAAGGTGGGCCCCACGGTTAGGGAAACACCCACGAACTTGTTACCCGGGTAACACCTAATCCGCTCCCAAACAGGACCTACTGCCCCAACAGTCTAGCATTCGTCCCTCTGCTGGGACCCACATGTGCAACCAACGGACAGGAATCCTAGCTGATCTTGCCCAAACGTAGAGACCATCCGATGGTCAGAATCGTCCATTTTCTTGACGCCACCCTTTGTGGGCCAGAGTAAGAAACTTAAATTTAGGAGATGATTCTGACAAAGATCTGTACAGTGGAAAGTAGACCATTGAGAGAATAATTTTCAATGGTTCATGATCAACTACACAAATCAAAGGTCAGGATGGGCCCTTTCAAAATAATTATTAGACCACAGTACGTTCAGTATGTCATCCTGAAGATGGACGGTTCAAATTACTAGACCATATCTGCATGTAAGCAAAACGAAATCATGCAACTAACTAATCCACTCACTCGTATATGCACATGTCGGAGTTATTTGGATGGAGTTGGCGGATACATAATAAAGAATAAAGGGTGAAATGGGCCCCACTAGTAGGTTGAGTGGGTCCCACTTCAGCCAACTGGGCCAACGATTGGGTGGACGATATGGTCTGCGTGAGTACTGAACCCTGCATCATAAAAAAATTTATTTAATGACCCACACCGACACAGTATTCGGTGCTTTTTTTTTATTATATAAAATTAATGGTAAAGGAAATTGAGGGAATCCACACCGTGAAGAAACAAAAATCAGCCGGATCGAAAACTCAAGTGGGCCACACCACGTGGACTAGATGTCTCAGGAGCAATTGTTCATTGCTTCTATTTGTGTGGCCCATTTGAATTTCATGTGGGGCAGATATTTTGTATATTTAAGGTTCAAATAGGGTTCTCACCGTTTTTTTTTTTTTTTTTGGGTTAGTACACACACCCCATGGTGCATTTATTGGACGTATTAGATGTCACTGGGTGGAAATTAAATCAGGATTCTTGATGATTTTTGCATTAGTCCTTTCTTCTCACCATTTTCAAAAGAAGACGTCAGTAACAAAGATGTGGACCATGGCCCACTACTTGCCACCAAACAAAGAAACTGCAGAAACTGTCAATGTAGATATGTTGGAGTACTTCCTTGCTATAATCAATGTCCCCATTACTGTAGTTGAATGGACGTCTTAAAAATCCTTCTTCCTCCCTTTGAATGCCCCATGTGATCCCACCTAAGGGATGCTTCATGGTTATGTGCATGTATATTCATGCTGTTGCTGTTGGGAAAACCCGCAATGAACGGAAGCGAATCAAACAAGTAAACCATCATAGTAATCACACAAGCAATAATCAAACACACGTAAGAAGGCAATCTGAATTTAACATGGAAAAACTACTCAAGAGTAAAAAATCACATCACAAAGGGAACAATCCACTATGATATCAAAAGTTATAAGAGATAGAAGAAACAAAACTCGGATTCCAACCCTACAAGAGAAATCCCAAGCACCCGAAACTTATTCTCACATGAGACGGATAAGCACCATTTTTTTCCTTATCCCAAAGAACCCTAAGCTTTCCCCAGGCCTTTTCTCTTACCCTAGAATTCTCTCAATTTCCTTTAGGAAACCTAGCCTCAATGGCAAAACTCTTAATCCCGCATTACACTCTTTTTATAGGTATAAAATCGAAATTAGAAACTTCTTACGCAAAACCGCATAAGAAGACCGACACGGTCGATCGTCAGGTCGGGCGCCCGAGTGTAACGCCCTGGAAATTTCAATCCTCGAGCCTTGAGAGTACTCAAGCACTTCTAGAAAATTTTCTAATTTAATTATCAATTGAGAGTGCAGACGCCTAATTTAGAACTAAGACTCTAGAAGATTTGTATTGAAAACCCTAGTTTGGACGATCCGATTTGATCGAAACCTCGTAAGACATTTAGACACATCAATCTAACCGTACATTCTTTGTTAGATATCATGGATAGCTACGGATTCCTTTTTAATTGTCTAATCCTACATCCGATCCGTTGATTAATGAATCTCAATCTATGATTTAATGAAATCACAATGGATTAACCTATATAACCGACTTACAATGTAGATCCACCTTAGACTACCCTAATCAATGAATCAAACCTCGATTATCTTGAGTTTAGAAACTGATTTGACAAAATAGCCCTTTTAACATGTAAAACCATACGAATGAGATTAACCGCCCTTAACCTGCAAATAAATGCACCCCGTATATCACATCATGTACCTAGCTATGCCCGTTACGACCTAGTGAAAGGATTCACTAAACTCTGCTCTCTAAATCATCCAATTAGTGTCCTGAAAACTTAGAACAACTATAGACCGTTCGTTAGTGGGCCGTTAATCACGAATCTACGTGAAATTGATTGCCTTAGTGGGCTTGACCTTTCCCCTATATCAGATACCCGACACCCTATCCCAAACTACACAACTTAGATCAAGACCAGAGAGGGTGAGTTGTGTGACTCGCCTCAGCCTTGGGCCGTCTGGAACTATAAATACCAAGCCCATTTGAGAATTCCATTTGAAGTGGAATTTGGGGGTTTTGCTTGGGTTTTCTTCTACGGTTTGCTCAAACCCTTCTACTCTATCGTCATTCTTTCCACCGATCGTAGGCGGGCCGTGCCTTGAGGTAGGATACCTCTTCTATTGTAGAAATTAGGAAGTTTCATTAGGGATTCTCATTATTAATTGGGGTTTTTGTCGAATTTAGGTGTTCTAGCTGGATTTTCTCCAAATCCTTGAGGAATATTCATTCCTAGCTCGTAAATTTGTCAATCAGGTGAGGACTATTCTTCTAAGTTGGCTATTATCAGCCCACGAGGGTTCCAAATAGTGAAAATTGGGTTTTTCTTGAATTCCATTCAAAGTTGAGTGCCGAATGATTTATGTTTTTTATTGATGTTCTGTATGTGTTGATTAATTACATGCTTACTTCGATGTGTGGATTGATTGCCCATTTGAATCGATTTTATGAAAATATAAGATTTGATGTGATGTGCATATCAAGTGTTTGATGAAATTCCTGAGTGAACAGAAGTTCACATATGCTTGAGTATGTAGATTACCATCCACCCAGGCTAGTGCCTGATTGTGAATTTGATGAGTTGGCTTGCAATAGCACGCCAAGTGTTTGATTTTACGCCCATATATGAAATGAAGTATATCGCATATCAACTGTTTGGTTTTATGCCTGATTGAGACAATGAATGCTATGATGTTCTATTCTTCTCACAACATGCTTAGTTTAATATTTAATTGACATGATTGGGATTAATCTTTGAAAATCATAATTTATGGACTGCCTACTTGGGTTTGGCCGTCACGGACTTGTTTGGTCGACTTGGGAGTAACATGATCGACCGACCCTAGCTACGCCGGTTTGGTTGATGTTTCGTTCGGCCTACCAAATCAGTCAATTTCAGAGTTAATCATATTTGTTTGATCATTGTTACATATTCTGTAGAATCTCGAATACCACAATTACCATTGTTACGCAGTCACTTATAACTGTACGTATCAAGTCTCATGAGCCAGACATGGAACATGGGTAACTGTGTTTGTGCTGTCTTTGGCTGGTGTGGGTGACGAGCCCTCCAATAGCCTTGAGCATTGAATCCTACATACTGAAGCTCATGGGCCAGGCATGGTATATGGGTAACTGTGCTTGTGCTGTCTTTGACCGGTATTGATCCTGATGGTCTTATCGTGAGTCTTGAGCACTGATGTTAGGTGACGAGCCTACCATCATTGATTTTGGGTGACAACCCATTACCATGCATATGGCATTCTAGGGCATCGAGACCCTTACCATTTGATTCATTATTCGGTTATGTTGGGTGACGGACCTAAATTGGAATTCTAGGAGCCGGGCATAGGACGCCCTGGCCTGGCGGTGGGCCCCGGCCTAGTAGAGGGTACCCTGACTTGGCATTGTCCAGTGTTCGGTAAGGCCACTATCTAGTGTCCGGCTTTCCTCGCTGTCCAGTGTTCGGTCGCGTTCCTATCGGTTGTGTTCCTGTTTAATAGACTCTTGATAAAATTGAGGTATTCTGGCTTCGCCAATACTGCTGATTGAATACGGAATTAAATAAATACTTGGTAAATATGCATGCATCACATTTTCATTTGCATTGGTCCGATGCTGCTGCTGGGTGGTAACCCCACCGTTTATTTCTCCGGAACATAACATTTGCATATCATGACTGCATGCATTATTCAACTAGAATAAGAACTTGATTGTGGGGTTATGCTATCTGTTGATGCTGGGGTGGTAGGTGTGAGAGCCCCACCATTTGTTATGCTCCACTATTTGTACTTGATTGTATTGATAATATGTTTAACTTAGGGAATGGTAACACTGAGTATGATTACTCACTCCCACCTGGGGGGGGGGGGGGGGGGGGGGGGGGGGTGTTTTAAAACACCAACCAGTTATCTTTGATGCAGGAGTTTCCACTACTTGATGAGTGAGACGTAAGATTTGCTGGCTTGCCTATCGGAGTGGCTTTGGACTTGTATTGTATTCATTTTTGAGCATGTATAAAATTGAGCCCTAGCTGAGTGGACTCCTTGATTGTGTGGATAATTGTATGTATTTACATTTTAAATTCAAACTGAATTATACACTGTTTAGCTTAAATCTCTATTTATGAGTTGATGCCATCGATTTGTGCCATTAAACTATACTTCCGCAAAATACAGTCCGCCCGGAAGAGTCGGGAGCCGCGGACTGCCCGACACTTGATTTTCAGGGGCGTGACACCGAGCCCCACGTCGGTCGCCCAAAGCCCCTCAAAAATGTCCAGAGAGTTCGCTGCCAAAATCCGGCCATGGTCGGGCGCCCGACCACCCGATCGGTCTTCTAAAGGCCCTGTTCGACATAAATTTGAGTCATTGATTTCAACAATCTCCATTATAACGAAAATCTTCATGTTACACCTTGTCGTACTCGACCATCCAACCTTCCTTGCTTTTTTCATTATCTCAACTTCAACATAGCTTCACCGCTTCTCATGCCTCCATCAACCCTATCCTTGCACTTTCACACCTTTTTCCGCTCTTCTATTGTGGCCCTTGGGTATTTGCCACATACGAGCAACCATGGATCCTATTGTCGATCCCGCAGCTCCACCATGAAACATGCTCTCGATCGACTTGTAAAGATGGCCACACCTTTGTGACTTCATCCACACAAGTGCCCCCTTCATCACTTTACAACAATGATCGTGGTTGATAAACTTACACCCTTTTGCCTCGAGTGCACCAAGAGAGATCACATTCTTTTTCATCTTGGGGACATGTTTCACATCTTTCATGATTCGTTCAATCACATCGAACATCCTGATGCACACCGTACTAATACTCACCACTTTGCGAGTGTAGCCATCGCCCACAAATATCAATCCACCATCATATGCCTTGTATGTCATGAATGAACTCCGGTCAGGACAAACGTGACATGAAGCACCTGAATTCAGGATCTACTATCCACCAAGAGATCCCTTGCTGGATACAGTCAGAACTTCATAAAGATCACTATCGTCCTCTACGGTATTGACTCCCTCTCCAGAAAAATTTTCAGACTTCTCTTACTTTGATTTGTGATTCTGACAATCCCCCTTCATATGGCCTTCCTGACCACAATTCTAGCACCGTACCTTAGCCTTCCCTTTACCCTTTAGCTTTAGATCCCGATTTAAAATACCCCCTATCATGCTTAGAATTTCTTCCCCTCATAACCAGTGCCTCTGAGGAAAACTTACGTCACCGTTTTTTTTCTCATCGCCCTCGACTGGAGGGCTAAGATAATAGTCTCAACGTTAATGATCTCTCTCCTTACGCACAAAGAGTCCTTGAATGACTCGTACTGAATCTGGAAAATAATTCAGTAAAATGCATGCTTGATATTCATCCTTCATCGACTCATCTATCTCCACCAACTTGTAAACTATCCGATTCAACGTGCTAATGTAGTCCTCCACATTCGTCCCCTCTGTCATCCTCAAAGTGAACGACTGCATCAACAGAAACATCCGGTTCTCTAGAGATTTCTTAGTGTACACTTTCTCTAACTTAGTCATTGTAACAGCCGTTGTCTTCTCCTTCATGATGTGATAGATGACATCATCCGTCAGGCATAACAGGATTGAGGTTCTGGCCTTTTTATCGAACTTCTTCCACTCATCCTCTTTCATAACCTCAAGTCGCTTTCCAAGAGTCTCTTTAAGCCCTTGTTGAACTAGGAGGGATTCGATCTTCACCTTTTATAATTCATAGTTATTTTTGCTGGAGAACTTCTCTATATTGAATCTCGTGCTCGACGTCATACTCTCGTCTCAAGCACTGTCATTTTCCTCATTCTAGAGAACCCCAAGCTTTTCCCTAAGCCTTTTCTCTTGCCCTAGAACTCTCTCAATCCGCTCTTAGAAACCTGACCCCAATGACAATACTCTTAATCCCGCATTACACCCATTTTATAGGTACAAAACCAAAATTAGAAACCTCTTACGCAAAATTGCGTAAGAACACCGACACGGTCGAGCGCCCGAGCCCCACGTCAGTCGGGCACCCAAACCTCCTAAAAAACGTCCGGAGAGTTTGCTGCCAAAATCCAGCCATGGTCGGGGCCTGACCACCTGGTCAATCGCCTGAAGGCCCTGTCCAACATAGATTTGAGTCACCGATTCCAACACATGCATGAGTTTACACATACATAACACGCATTTACAAGCTTCCATATAATCATAATAACACACACATTTACATGGGGCATATAAAATCGTTTCTCATTCCTAACGGGTTAGGGTTAGGTTTTTTCATATAGAGTAAATAAAAAATTCCTTTTCATTTCTTACTATTACTTCAATTTTTTTTCTTTGATATTTTCTTCACGTTTGGCCAATTATAAGGTGGTATGACTGCTATGTATGGAGTTGATGTTGGAATTCTTGTAGCCAGTATATGTTGTAGATAAGTTTGGCGTGTAAGAGGAATGTGAGGAATCGCGCTCGTATTTGCATAATGCGAGTAGCTCAGCTCGAGCTCGACAAAAGGGGTCGCACATCCAAAATGCGAGCAGCCCAGCTCGGGCTCGATGAAAGGGGTCGCACATCCAGAATGCGAGCAGCTCAGCTCGGGCTCGATGATAGGGGTCGCACATCCAGAATGCGAGCAGCTCAGCTCGGGCTCGATGAAAGGGGTCGCACATCCAGAATGCGAGTAGCTCGGGTCGGGTTCTACAGAAGGGGTCAGCATTCCGTGTACTAAATGCGAGCACTCTATATATGAGTAGCTCCCACCATCTGAGTGATCGTGGTTCCTGGTTCCTGGCGTGGAAGGCCTTCAGTCTACTAGTACCAGCAGCTCGTATAGGCCGGTTTTGGTTTATATCTGTTCTTAGCTCTGAATACCCAGAGACTGTAATCAGCTAGACGTCTAGAATGTTTTAACTACATCTTTATTCAAGGATTAAGCGAGATAAGCTCCTTATCCCATGAAATCAGTGCTAATCTTAACAGCTTGCGTAGCGGATTGGATTATTGATATTTGTATAAATAGATGACTCTATTGATGATAAAGGTACACAATACTCAATCTTTAACTCCGATTAATCATTCCTTCTCTTTTCAACCTCATCCTATCTAATTTAAGCATCGGAGGGCTAACGGCTGGACGCCAGCCACCCTTAGTTGCTTTCTGTTTCTTTTCAGGTCCAAGGAAGAAATCTCTTGGGGAGAAGGTAACCTTTCGGAGGATCTTGTTACAAAAATCGACGTAAACAGTTTGGCGCCTTCTGTGGGAACGATTTGATCGTCACAGTCAATCGTTCTACCACTGATCAAAATCCTTCTACCATGCCTCCTAAGAAGACAGTTCATCCTTCCACATCCAGGCAAACATTACCTCCGCCTGACGTGATGAAATCAGTTCATGTTCCCCAAACCGTTTCAATAAACATCCCTCAAGGAGCTCCAAGCGTGCCATCGGCGAACCTATTACTTGAGGCTTCCGGAAGTCGAGAAGATGTCATGCGTTTCCTGGGAAACACCCTTCTAACTCTCAATGCTGGGTTTCAAGCCCTATCTAACCGGCTTGATCAACATTTCTTGGAACTTCAGAAGCCACCTTCCGGAGGGTTGCCGGCACAGCTCATACTGATGGCTTCCAGACACTCTGTGGATGAACCACAGGTTCAACCAAATCATCCTCCATCGAACCGAGTCCCCACATTCCGTACATTCCAGTACTTCTCGCCAACAACAATCTCATGGGTCCACCATGGAAGCTTCCGGTTATACTCTACCATAGGAAGGAGATCTCAAAAAGATCCATGATCGTTTTGATGATATAGAGCAACGATATCAGGCGAATCAACCATCAGCCGTCGTGGCGTCGATACATCAATCCGAGTCCCCTTTCACCAGCGAAGTCATGGAAGCACCTCTACCAAGAAAGTATCGTACACCCGTCATTACCCCATATACAGGTACCGGCGATCCTCTCGAACATTTGGAAACCTATAGGTCTCTTATGGAGCTGGAGGGACATGGGTCAGAAATCATGTGTAGGGCCTTCTCCCTAACTTTAAAAGAAGCAGCCCTGTACTTGGTTCCGGGGGTTGAAACCTCGATCTATCGGATCCTTCTCACAGCTATCGGAGCTGTTCCTTTCCCAATTCATGGGAAGCATCCGTACCAAGAAACCAGTGTCTCACCTAATGGATTTGAAACAGCAACATGGGGAAACAATAAAGGAGTTTACAGTGCGGTTCACATCGGAAGCAGTCCAAACCGAAGGGTATACTGAAGAGAAAGGCCTCATCGCCTTGATAGCTGGGATCACCAGCGAAAAATTCAGATTCGCTTTGGATAAGAATCCTCCCAAAACCATGACAGAATTTCAAGCTAAAGCTCAGAAGTATATCAATGCTGAAGAGGTGGCGTTAGCACGTCATGGTAAACAAGGCAAGAAATGCAAGCCGGAGGAAGCCTCATCTACGGATAAGAAGTATAGGCGCGATCGGCGAGATCGCTCTCCCAAGAAAGTTTTTTCGGTAAGTATCATAACTACACCCCTCTTAACCGGCCTCCAGAAAAGGTGCTAATGGAGATTAAGCATAAACCATATGTGAAATGGCCCGCAAAAATAAAATCTGATCCTGAGAAAAGAGACAAGAGCAAGTTTTAGTTATTTTCATAAAGATCATGGGCACACTACCCAAGACTGCATAACCCTACGTGACCACATCGAGGCTCTTATTCGAAAATGTCATCTTCAAGATTATGTTGCCCGGCAAGGTTGCTCCCCAAAAGGGGGCGAAGCCTCGCAACAACAGAAGAAATCACCTCATCGACGTACTCCGCAAGAAGACGCTGAGCCCACCGGGGAGATACGGACCATCGCCGGGGGACCGGCTTGTGGGGGAGATTCTCGAGCTTCAAGAAAGGCATACGCTCGTAAGGCGTCCGAGAAGCCCCAACATATTTATTAGCTGGAACAGACACCCAACGCATCAAGAACCAGTCACCCTCCAATTTCCTTCTCCCTCGAAGACGCTGAGGGGGTTCACTTCCCTCACGAAAACTCCATCGTGGTCGCACTAAAGGTATCAAATTATTTGACTCATTGTATTATGGTGGATACAGGTAGCTCTGCTGATATTTTATATCTGGAGGCTTTCAACAAAATGGCACTTGCCAAAAGCCTACTCAAGCCAGTCACAACCCCCCTCATCGGCTTCGGGGGCGAAGTCGTGACACTTGAAGGAAGCATTGACCTTCCAGTTACCTTTGGGGAGAGTCCAGCCAAGACGACCATCTTCGTAAACTTCCTCATGGTGGATCGAAGATCAGCATACAATGCCATTTTGGGGCGACCATCTCTCAATAGGGTTGGGGCAGCTTTACATCCCTTGTATTTATGCGTTAAATTTCCTATGTCGAATGGCGTTGGGGTCGTACGAGGAAATCAGAAAGAAGCTCGGTCTTGTTACGAAATAGCCCTACAAGATAGGAAGAAAGCACAAGCAACATCGGTTACGATGGTGACACAAACTTCATCCAACCCCCCAACGGATACCTCGCTGGATCCAAGAGAGGATGCTCTCCAATCAGGAACTCCCGGGGAAGAGACAGTAGCGATTTGGGCTTCCAAAGCCTTCACCAAACGGTCCCGCCCTTGGACCTCTGCTTCCATCGTCTTCTTCTTTTTTTCCGCATCCTCTACGCTGCGGCGGGCTGCTTCGATGTCACGTCTGACACGAAGCGTGAGATCCAGGCTCTATAAAAAAAAAGAGGAGAGAGAAAATTTTGTTAGAGTGGCTTGCCATAGTGGTAATGAAGAAAGAACGACAGATGGAAGAAGGAGGGTTACCTGAAGCAATCTCACCCCGATATCGGTAGATAGAGCTTCTGGGCTTGGTTCGGGGAGGCCCCCGAAGGAGTTGGGAGGAATCTTGTCAAACATAAACTCACATATTGGATGCAAGTGAGGAGGGATGACAAAAGTTCCTGACCCAGAAGGTTGGGCTACAACCATCTCCTTAGAACCCGCCTCGCGAGCACTCGCAATACCCGAGGTGGGCGTCAGTAATTCGCGAGCAGCAGTAGGCTCGCATGTAGCCCCCTTTGGAGGTAGGCCTCCCCCTCTTCGATCGCCTTTCTGCGAATTATCAACAACTTCAATTATCGGCAGACCACAAATGTCAGCCGGAGGAGTTGCAGAATTTAAAGGGGTCGCATTGGTCGGAGGGGTCGCAGTTGTGCGAGAAGTCATAGCGACCCCTCCTGATGCAGCCACACACGGTTGTGGGCCGCGAGCAGACCCCTCTGTTGGAGCCGGCGCATTTGAAGGACCCCCCGTGGTCTTCTTTTGCCTCTTCGAGGCTGTACCCTTCAGACGGGGAAGTACCCCCAGGTGCACCTCTCTTATTTCCAACGTTCGTCATCTCTTCTCGGAAGATGAGACCCGCCGCACAGAGACAACGAGGTTCTAATGCAATGTTGACGTGGCGTGCAGCCGCGGGGAGCTTGTAGACTTTAACTAACTTCTCGTTGAGTCCTCCTCGCAAGTTCGGCTTCACACCAGTTGGGATCCCTATGAGAAAAGGAGAAGGCACATTAAATCGTCATGGAGCAAAGGCATTGTTTCTTTCAGACGGATAAACAAACATTTAACCCACCTTCGCCAAAATGGCGATTAACGTTATGGCCTTTGGGGTCGGAGCTCATTTCGGACTCCCAGTTACCGGAGACATAGAACCACTTTTTCTTCACCCCGGGCAGTTGCAAGAAGGGTTTCCCAAAATAAAGTTATTCCGGTGCCAGAAGCATAGGTAGTACCAACCCTCACTAGCTGGCGCCTTCTTCAGCTGGAATAACCTTAAAAACTTCTCAGCGGTTAGCTCATCGTTACCCGCTTGCTTCCAGAGGACAAAAGAGCTTAGAAGCACCCGCCAGCCATTAACTATTAGTTGGCCGGGGGCAATCTTGTAGAGACGGAAGAAATTTCGTATGAAAGGGTGGAGGGGAAGACGCACGCTCACTTTGAAAAAATACTCATAAAAAGCCACGCACCCTGGTGGTGGTGCATCGGCTGTCTCCCCTCTCCCAGGTAATCTGAATGAAACAGAATCTGGGACCCGATATGTTTCTCTAAGGCTAGAAAGCCTTTCCTCCGTCAATATGGAGGAGTAACCGGTGGCGGAATATCTCCCAGCCGGTACTCTGGCGTTGTTGGATTCAGAAGAATCCGAGGTTTCGTCTCCCAGAGGAACAATCTCTTCATCAGAGACCTCACCATTATAAGGAAAAAGTTAGATGGGAGAAGGAAATAGGAAGGAAGAATACCTCTGTAAAGAGGTTTTTGCTTCGAAAACAAAGAAGGAGAAAGAAGAAAAGCTCCGCAGCAGATAGAATTCGAAAATGGAAGAGTTTCTGCAGGATTTGATATTTATACGCAATCATTCCGCTTGATTTGGTGGACACGCGGCAGCCTCTCATCCGGCACGATATACGAACGGGCACGAGCATTAAATACGGAGACACATGGCGACCGACGCCTCATTCCTTGCGGCAGAAAAGGCTGCGTAAAGCTGGCCATCATAAATGCGGGATCATGCGCACTCTCTCCCAGCCGCCAGCTACACATACAAACAAAACCCTTGGCATAGCTTCTTAACGCCAAGGGTTTTGGGGGGCATCTGTTGTAGATAAGTTTAGCGTGTAAGAGAAATGTGAGGAATCGCGCTCGTATTTGCATAATGCGAGCAGCTCAGCTCGGGCTCAACAAAAGGGGTCGCACATCCAAAATGCGAGCAGCCCAGCTCGGGCTCGACAAAAGGGGTCGCACATCCAAAATGCGAGCAGCCCAGCTCGAGCTCGATGAAAGGGGTCGCACATCCAGAATGCGAGCAGCTCAGCTCGGGCTCGACGAAAGGGGTAACACATCCAGAATGCGAGCAGCTCGGGTCGGGTTCGACAGAAGGGGTCGCATTCCGTGTGCTAAATGCGAGCACTCTAGATATGAGTAGCTCCCACCATCTGAGTGATCGTGGTTCCTGGTTCCTGGCGTGGAAGGCCTTCGTCTACTAGTACCAGCAGCTCGTATAGGCCGGTTTTGGTTTATATCTGTTCTTAGCTCCGAATACCCAGAGACGTAATCAGCTAGACGTCTAGGATGTTTTGACCACATCTTTATTCAAGGATTAAGCGAGATAAGCTCCTTATCCCATGAAATCAGTGCTAATCTTAACAGCTTGCGTAGCGGATTGGATCATTGAGATCTGTATAAATAGATGACTCTATTGATGATAAAGGTACACAATACTCAATATCTTTAACTCTGATTGATCATTCCTTCTCTTTTCAACCTCATCCTATCTACTTTAAGCATCGGAGGGCTAACGGCTGGACGCCAGCCACCCTTAGTTGCTTTCTGTTTCTTTTTAGGTTCAAGCAAGAAATCTTTTGGAGAGAAGGTAACCTTTCGGAGGATCCTGTTACAAAAATCGACGTAAACAGTATATGCTCTGGAGAACCATTTGCTGGGGCATTGTATCTATAGAGATAATGCGTTGACAACCCTTCTACACTAGCTTAAAATATTGAGGGGTGCAAACTATCTAAAAGATAGCAATCAAATATGCACCTCGAGCAAATGGCTATTTTAGATCATCCTAAATTGAATAATTACCGCCATTGCAAATCTCTAATACAAGTGTGAGATTCTTTTATTTTATTTCATTATATTTATATATTTTTCGTTTCTATTGATATAATTCTAACAAACCACACCATCGATTTGCATGCCTCTTTATTGCCAAAAGATGAGGCCACTTAAATAAATTCTGCTCGAGTGGAAGATACTAGCTGCCTAGGCTTTTTAACCCTTTTCAATAGAACATGGACAATTGTTGTATTTTTCTAATCATTTGCCGGTAAGCTACAAATTAAAAGATTAGGATTGTCACATCAAGGAGATTTTTGGGTCATAGTCCATTCGCAGCAGTTAACATAAGACCAATGTCAAATGAGTTAGCCAGGGGTCCCACTTGACAACAACGAATCTAATGTGCAGTGTTGGGTCGAGGATCTTATAATTCCTGGTGAACACATGCATGTCCCGTGGTTGGTATGATGAGTTGAGACACATGGCAGATCACCGGGAAGTACCATTTAATATCATATATACATTAAAAAAAATCATATACCTTCACAGATAATTTTAAGGACTGTTTGATTTTTTTTTCTACTATAAATATCTAGGAAATAAGTCATTATTATTCTCTACGCTTGTTCGATTTTAGATGAGTATTTTCATCTCAAAAATCAGTCCAGAAAGGACCGATTTAAATTTATTAGCCCCACTACAATGTGACATATTCAGGCTATTCATCTATTTTACCGGAACGTTTTAGGGTGTGAACCAAAAATGAGACAAGTCCAAAGCTCAAGTGGCCTACACCAGAAGAAATAGTGGTCATAAAACTTCCAACATTAAAAGACTTTTCTTCCTATGGCCCATAAAATTGTTTATTTATCATCTAACCTATTCATTAGGTAAAATAGACATGGATGATGAGAAAACACAAATATTATCTTGATCCAAAACTTCTGAGCTCTCAAGATGTTTTAATAGTAGGCATTCGATTCCTATTGTTTCTTGGTGTGGCTCACTTGAGTTTTGGATCTGCCTCACCTTTAGGCTCATGCCCTAAAATGAGCTAGTAGAACGGATGAACAACATATATAGATAAGCCACATACATCACAGTGAGCCATACATGAAATTCATACCGTTCCTTAATTTTAGGATTCAAAAAGCAAAACCTAAATGCCTGCCTTGATAATAGTGTTAAAATTACCGACATAAATAATAATTATCCATTTACGAGTATTTACAACGGTGAATTAGAAAACAAACAACCCCTTCAGTGAAAGCCCATACTATCCTAAGCTTATATCATATCAGAATGTATAGTGATAATTTCACATGGCCATGTAACAAGACCAAATGATATTTTGAATATTGAATACAAGTGATCTAATACACTTCTTGATGGTAAATGAATTAGTATGGTCATGTAAGTACATATTTTTATAGATCATGCCAATCCGACCGTTGGATGGATTTTTGGAGATGGCCTAGCTCACATTGACATGAGTCAAGGGTCATTGATATCTTCATTGTCTATGATTCCATGTGGTAGGATGATTAAGGCATTCCTAATCTGATTCATCTTGTCAATTTGGTTCTTCTGCATGTAATGTAAATCAATCTTCCATCCTATATTAAAATGGGCACCCCATGATGCCCATCCTATTTGAGAAATGATTTCAGCCACAGGAATTTTTAGCTATGGATACAAGCAATACATGCATGTTGGGAAATGTTTATGTAAGGTTGGCCTTACTGTAGCTTACAGTAAGGTCAAGTTCTGTTGGCCCACTCTAATTTGTGTCACACATCCAATTCATGCATTTGTGAGCTCCCTAAGTTTTGGAATGGCCTGAAATTTAGTGTGACCCCTCATCCAAGTGCAATGCACACAATGAATGGGTAGGATTAACTAAATATTGGCAAGTTCAACACAATCAATGGGTAGGATTAACTGAATCTCGGCAAGTTCAACAAACAATAAGGAAGGTTTTAATGGTGGGTGTACACCATCAACTGTTTCCCACCATGTGGCACACTTAAGTAATAGATTTTGCCAGATTTTGGTCTCTAGGTCTAATAGGGAGGGGCACATTTGGCTGAAATAGTGGATATCTGACACACATCATGGTGATGCCCATGGTACTATCGACCTTAGAGAAACATTCATGCATGCACACCCTATGATTGCTCAGACGGTTTTGACTTAAGGCCTATTTCTTTTGTAGGTAGCTTATCTTAGTTTCTACTTATTCAACATGTATGTTTGGTAAACAACATACTTACATCAATAAAAAAGTAGAAAGTAGGTTTAGTTTCAATATTTTGTAAGTAATTTTAAAATCTCTTTTGTTAATATTTTTCTCTCATTTCTTTTCAATTTTCTTTTTAAAATCTCTTCTAATTTCTACTTATTTATGTGGGGTTCATCTTTAATATCCATTGTCCATGTGAGACCAACCTTTGATGTGGATAGTTCATTATTTTGGCCCTGACTTGGAAAGATTTAGGAATATCAATTTTTAGGGCACTAATTTTGCTAACAACTAGTTGTAGTTCTCTGATTTGGGCTAATATCAATTTGTTATCTACCATAGTGTAGTCAAATAGCTAGCTATGAGATATTTATTCATACCTTCTTCTTCAGCCTTGAATTTGAACTCAAGAGCAGTCCAAATTTCTTTGGCAGACTCGATTCTAGTGTATTGATCATATAGACAATCAGATAATGTGTTCAGGATGTGTCCTCGACACAACAGATTATCTTCTTCTCTTTTGATATGTGCGTTAATCTGCTTAGTCGTGTCTTCATCAGTAGCTGGAGGAAGCGGTTTCAAGTTCGGGTATAAGATATAGAATATTTTCAACGCCGTAAGCAGGAACTTTATCTTATCCTGCCATCTGGTGAAATTGGTTCCATTGAACCGGTTCAGACGAATCAGATCCTAGTTCATCAGTTTGATTGATGATACCCATTCGATTTCCATATCAGAAAAATTACGCTTTAAGATTGTTGAGAATCTCTGATCTCAGAAAATAAATTAATTTGAAAAAATCGAGAAATAAGGACAGGCTGAAGCACGTGAAAAACACGTTGTCCTTAAAATGTAATTCGCTCCTACTCAAATTATTTTGAGTCTGCTGATAGGTTGCAGGTAGATTGCTTCCAGGATACGACAAGCCTTATGTGGTTCTGCTTTTAGCAAGAAATGAAGGAACCATTATGGACCTCGGTAACACTATCTGACAGATGAAGAAAAGAAAGAGAGAAAAAGAATGACGATCTTCTTCTTGCAACAATAGACCACTACGCTGGTCTAAGTTGCTTGGTTTGTATCAACCAAACTGAAAGGCTAATAGACTCAGATGGGTGCTGGTTCAGTAGAGATAGTTGTAATTGCAGTTGTTGTGTTGGAATGAACCAGACCTGTCTAGTTTATATAGGCAAGGGTGGCTGGCAGTTTTGGTCCAGAGCCATAATGGCACTAGCAGTTTTCTGGTTTTTGTGAGAAACTAGCCATTTGGCAGTTTCTGATTGTTGTGCATGTGGGAGTTACACACCTGCATGCTGGTTGTTTAGACTAAATGGCTAGCTGTTTCTGATTGTTGGGCTAGTCATATGCAGCTGTTACTGCATAGTTTAGACCGTTACTGCATGAGCAGTTATATAGGTCCCTCGAAATAGTCCTGCAGCTCTCTATAAAAAGCAGAGAGGTCTCTGTCAGACCTCCCACCCACAACACCTCCTCTGTTCCGAACTTATCCACCTGACCTACTACCTAGCCTCTGTCGCACCGCAACTGGTGCAATCTCGCTCCGGTCCGTGAGGTCGCGACCCATCTGCGACACGATGCGCATGTGCGAAGTGCACCAAGTGCACCACTAGCGCCTCTATAACCACACTGCCTCACATGCCCACGCCCTCGCACCTAACCCGAGCCCGTGCGTGGTGTTCTATTGCTTCGCACTGGAACACGCAAGCCACCATACCTCCTCTCTTCTATCATAAATAAGTAAGGTGCACAACACCCTACTTATAAAGAGGTAAAAAAGCTTTCTCCCATTCGATATGGGACAAAAACAAAGCTTGGTTTTCAAAATAATTTTTAACCAAAATATATTTTATTTAAAATATTTCAACAGACCATCGTGTAGGCCCCACCTTCGCTGTGGGCCGTCCATCATGCGAGGCCACCTCTGATGGACCATCCATCACATGGAGAGAGAGAGAGAGAGAGAGAGAAAGAGAGGGAGAATTTATTTGCTTACCGCTATAAGCAAGTACAAGTTAACAAGCCACTTTTAAGATGGTGCTTATTAAAATTATCTTAACAATTATCTTATTAGATGCTTTATATATATATATATATATATATATATATATATATATATATATATATATATATATATATATATATATATAAACTACTTCATCAGAGGTGCATCCAAACAAGCCCTTAGGGAGAATGATGACATACAACCATCTTTAATCTCACTTGAGCGGGATACCCGTACATGCAAAGGTGGGCCATGCCACGGACATTATCTCAGGCGAATACAAGTCCATCTACTAATTAGGTGGGTCAGATCCCATTGATTCCAACAATGCGGATGGCCGGATGAGTGGACAGCCTGATTTTTGGCCAAGCTGAACCACAGAGTGCGTGTGGCCCTCCCTTTCACACTTATAGAATGTGCTACAATGGCACATTGGTGCAAAAGGCAAGGGTAGTACTTGAATGCGCATATGCTATCATTTCCATTTCTCATGCTTTCCAAAAAAAGGCCATCAAAAGGTCCCCATTTGCTTTTGGCATCTTCAAAAACATATTATGAAGTAGATTACAAGGAAAATGACAGTAGACATGGAAGAAAACCATGCCTTTCTTAGGCATACATGTGCCTATTTTGATCACCAACTATCCTTTTCATAGCTGGTTTTGTCTAAATGACTTTTCTAGTGTAAAATATAAACAAAAATTACAAAGTTTTAATTAAAAAAAGTTGTAAGTTGTAACATGCATCTGGTCTCAGGTGATTATTTCTATGAACCAAATGACATAAATTCAACAATGTGAACCAAATTCTATCAACCCGAATCCAAATTGGGTTGGCATTTTTCCATTTAAACCCAACCCAACCCAACCTGACCAGTTTGGGTCAATCAAATTCTTAAGGGAACCCAAGTTGCATCCTTAACCATTAAAAAACAGTGCAAAATCATGCCAAAAACATCTAAATTCATGTTGTGTGGACCACATGAGACTTTGAATGTTTTGATTTTCTGGGCATCCCTTTATCCTCATGTGGCGTGTCAAATGAGTGGATTGGATAGCACACAAACACAACTGTGGACCCCACACAGAATTAGGATGATTTTAATGGTGAGACCTCAAAAGAGGGAAAGCAGGTTCCAAGAATACTTCAATGGTGGTGACTTATGCCCACTTTTTTTGTGCCATGGTCCACTCAAGTTTTATTTCTGACTCAATTTTTTGTTGTCATTCTAACATGTGATAGGGCAAGATATGTATAGAGTGGATGTCATACATGCAACAGTCATGGTGGTGCCTACTGAGTCTTTGTTGCATAGGCTCATTAATAACAAGTGTCTAGGAGACGTCGGAGCATGCGACTCATATGAATGAGTAAAAAGACAAAAATACCCCTCAAGTTGAAGGGTTACTGAAAATTGCTATGACTATATATATATAGAGAGAGAGAGAGAGAGAGGGAGGAACATGAGTCACCACCATTGAAGTATTCTTGGAACCTGCCATCCCTCTTTATAGAGAGAGAGAGAGAGAGTTCTCACAAAAACTTGTGAGTGCTTTTTGGGAACTCATAAGACATGATGTGAGCTCAAAATCTAGGCCCTCCAAGTGATGTAGCACCCCAAAAAACCTTGGGCCCAACTTTTAGTGATCTAGAACTTTAGTGGGCTATGGCAAAAGGAAACAACTTCCTCCATTGATTTGCTTCTCTCGGTGCGCAGGTGAACATTCCTCTCTGTCTCTCTCTCTCTCTCTCTATCTATCCACACACACACACACACACACACACACCCCCCACCCACCCACCCACCCACCCACCCACCGTGGCCACTGAAGTTTTAGATCCACTATATTTTTGGGCACTTCCTAATATTATTTTTATATGTGGGCTTCACACAAAGTAGAAGCAAAGTGGGAGTGGGCTACTCGCATCATTAGTCATCACCCTGCAGCTAATTGTAAGATTAAACTTAGCTAAATGTTACTTTTGTTACATCAATGCTACTATGTAAAAGTGCATAGAGCTTCTTTTTTTCCCGGATATTGCCTCAATAGATTACCCTCCATCAAAAGACAACATCCCCTGAGGTCCATTTATCTACACTGCCCTAATATGAGGTCCATGTAAGCATACGAAGGGTGGGACCAACATTCATTCAATCCATCCCCTTTACCAGGTTCACTGCCATATTTTCACATTGGATCCTAAAAATCAGTCAAATCCTAAGGTTTAGGTGCACCATACCAGTAAAATCATACCTAAAACCTTTAAATTGATGTAATGTGTAAATCATGAAAATGTCTTGATTTTCGGGGCATCCTTTCATCCAGGTATGGCATCTCAGGCTTTTTTTTTCCTTCGGAAAACGCTTTTCCTCAGTCATGCAAACACCAGTGTACTGTATATTAGATATTATAATAGCTAGATCCTGCAGGCGGTGCACGTGGATCTGGCTAAAGGGGTGTGTTTACGGCATTGAAATAGCGATTGCCCCATTATTAAGTTGGCTACCTCATAAATTAAATCAATCCAATCATCAAATAAGCTATTATACCTATTTAGATGCTTTTTTTTTTTATAGTTGTCAATTTTTTTCTATGATGTAGATCATCTGTCAATATAAAAGACTTGATTTTTTAGAAATACATCATCATGATGGAATTCACATAACGCTAAAGTTAGACAGGTTAGATGGCATATAAATAATGTTATTAGGGCTTGCTATTGAAAACAATGGACAACCATCCAAAAACCTCAAATTCACGTGAGCAGGTGGTTGGACTGGCTAGATGTTTCGGGAATTCGATTTTCAGGATGGGGAGAACCTACAGGACCGGTAAATTCCATACAAACACCCCAGTGGGCCCCACACATGGCACCGACAGAATATGTCGATGTTCAAATGTACATGAATGAGTCACTATTTTTTTGAAATGTATCGATTCACGTATGACTGCTGTCCTGTAATATATTTTCAAATCCACCCCACGTATTGTGGAAAATGTGTAGGCGGTAACCATCCATGTGTCAGTGGCACACATGTACAAGATCCAAGCCGTTCATTAGATTATTTGGTAAGATTTATATGTTTTTCCCCAAAACTTGGCAAGTTTACTGATGCTACCAACTATAGTTTATGAAATAAAAGATGGATCAAAGAACATTATTCAACTTTCTAACATTGTGGCTATTTGATCAGGAACCGGACCTTAGTTGTGGGGCATATCCATCTAAATGTTAGGAACGACCTGATGGATGGCTTAGATCGCACATATGTGTGTCAAATTCTCACATAAGTTCCCAACTCACCACCATTTTAAGAATAGTGGTGATTTTTCAACCATACACATGACATAGCTGGCCCTGGCCGTCTAAATTGTGGACCTAATCATAGATGAGGTATAAAGATATTGATAGTAATGGTGTGATTTACTTCAAAAATTGAAATAAATCCAAATCTCAAGTGGACCACACCATAGGAAATAGTGGTCATTCAATACCTACCATTAATACTTTCTTAGGGCACATTGTAATGTTTGTTGCCATCCAACTTGTTGATAAGGCCACACACAAATATCAGCTTGATTCAATCCTTTTGTAGCCTATAAAATATTTTTAATGGTTAATCACCACTGTTTCCTGAGTTATGGTCTACTTGAGATTTAGATCATCTTCATTTTTAGGACCATGCCTTAAAATGAGCTTTCAAGAAGATGGCCCGCGTTTAAAGCAGTAGAATCATCTGAATAGTGTGAATTTCTGGGCCATCCTTGTGCCAGTAGCATGAAGATATGGACGGCCTGGATCAATGATTGGACCATCCCAAAGGTAGTAAAAAATGTTCCAGTGAAGTGGGGACATTAACATTCCTTATTGAGGGGAATATGATGCCGATCTATACAACGGCCCTGATATGTCGGTCCATAAGAGCTTCGTTATCTGGCTGTTGGTACCGGTCATAACTAGACATTAAAGAATGTAATCCACCAATTCAAACATTGGGGTCCACCACCCGAATGGATCAGAGCAGTCCTAAAAATGGTGGTGAGTCATCACTTTACATACAACAGATGTGTATGGTTGTTTAGTCCGTCGAGCCTGCAGGTGTTGGAACAACAAAGTATACCCAAATATCGCTCTGATCCAACAGTCTTAACCATCCGATTATGCTTATTGACTTTTGACTGCTGACCATTTCCACTAATTTCATAAATAAGTATTGGGTGGTTAGGATCATCCAATCAGGATAATTTTGGACGATAACGGTCAGGATGACATATAAAAATGGGGGTGTACAGTAGACGCGTGACCATCATTTGGTGTGTCCAGCGCCAGAAACGGACCCCAGAGTCTAATTCAAAGTGGGCCCAGCCAACTGTATCGAGTCATTTCGTTGAAAAAAGGGGGACACTTTTCAAATGCAGTTGCTGCCGGTGGGACATGTGGACAGGGGCAGTAGAGGAAAGCACGTCGTCAACGTGCAAAAAGGCTAGGGATAGTCAGGAACATTTCTTTTATGTATCACCATCCATTTCCATCTTATCCATCCATATATGTAGATGGACGGTACATGAAGCTATGCCACACATCCATGTACATGTTAGATTTCTAGGATAATCTTAATGTATAAATGATATGTGGGGCCCACCATAATATTTTGATGACATCCGATCAGTCCATCACGTGCGCTCCATTGTATCCTCCCATGTAAAATCACGCCTAAGCCCAGTCCATTGCTAGCTCCAGCCACATCATTCTTAGGTGGGCCAAAGGGGCAGTGGGCGTGAACGCGGATTTCCTGCGAAAGCCTTGCGCAGGAAGTTCCTGTGCTGGGAACCAAGGCAGGGCCCATAGTGATGGTTTTTTTTATAAATCTACCTCGTTCATCAGTTTTGGGAGCTCATTTTGAGACATGAGAACAAAAATGAACTGGACACGAGACTCAAGTGGGCTGAAAACGTGAGGATTGGACGTCCACAGTTGAAATATTTGTGGAAGCACAGGAGTTTCGAATCAGGATAATATTTGTTTTTCGAGTTCATCCCAGTATTAGTGACGTTATGAACGGTATGGATGTCATATAAACATCACTGTGGATCCCATGGAGGTTTCAACGGTAGTAATTTCCCTATACACCTTTTCCTTTAGTGAGGCCCACTTGAGTCTTGGATCCGGTTCATTTTTGTTCTCATGTCCTAAGATGAGCTCCCAAAACGGATGGACGGGGTGGATTTATCAAAAACATCACTGTGGGGCCCACATTGGTTCCCAGCGCAGGAACTTCCTGCGCAAGGCTTTCGCAGGGAATCCGCGCCCAGTGGGCGTCTGATCATGAAATGAGAGTCGATTTTTAAAAATCAGCATAAAGAATTGAGAAAAGAACGGTGAGTCGTCCACATGCCACTCCTGAAATACCATTTATGAGGTTTTAGTTACACCATAGAACTGATCACCTACACGCTGCTTTCTTGCTAATATGTCATTTCGGCAGCACATCCGTGCCATGTAAATGGTGGGTCTCATCATGAAGATCACCTGGTCCAAAATTCAGGCCGTACCACGGATCAGGTGGTCCACAAACCTTCGAAATCATTGCATGTCCAATGTGTAACTGTTGCGCACCTAATGAGTTGATCATCCCCAAAAATGACACCAGTGATCATCTTGGTTCGGTACACCTTATGAACGGGTCGGATATCCTATATTTGCTACTGATTAATGGAAAGCACAGGTAAGTCCGCGTACAACCAGCTGTAGCTGTAGGTGATCAGTTCTTATTATTCCATGCTCGGCCGGATCAATGGCTGTACAATACATTTCGGTTGGGCTCGTCGTCGCTATTTTCTTAGCCGTCCGTGTATTAGGATGGTGTTTGGTGCGTGGGCCATGTTTTTGAGTCCCTTGACACCAACGGTTTTAATGAATGCGCGAATACTCAGCCCTAGCATTTTATAAGGAGAAATGCCTACATTCAACTGGTTGTATGATAAGTCACGGTTCGATCAGCTGATGATTTTCAACATGTCATGTCGATGCGACATCCAACCCGTTCAATAGGTTGGCCCCACAATGAGGGCTACCTTATGCAAAAATCAACCCCATCCACTCATAGGAAGACTGTATTTGAATATTGTTATTTATCAGTGGATATGAACTAGTTTACTTTGGTGTGGCCCACATGCTAAGTGGGTTGAGCTGAGGTTTTCGCAAGATGATTCTCGTAGTAGGACCAACCTGTGGGACGGGGTAGATTTTGAATTCGCATGATAAGTTAGATGTTATGTACTGATGGACGGTAACTTATTGTCCATCTAGTTGGATGTTAGCACTTTGTAGGTTTAATAAGATTTGGTAGGTTTGATCACCATGTCACAATCTAGGGCGTACCATGCGTACGGCGGAGATGCACCCTGAGCATGCCATGGTTCCAGTCCATGCATGCATGCATGGATGGATGAGGCATGCAAGGGTGGAATGAGTATGGATGCAGCAATGCAATCCTTGGGATTGGAGTTTCTATTGGCTTCCTTTTCCTCCTCCCTTTTGGGTGTTAGCATCATCTTTCCCTTCCCATATATCCAATGAATCAAATCAAAATGATGGGGCGTCTTCTCCCGTGTCTCCTCAACCGTCGATTCAACGGTGCCCAAAATCCACCGCACACGTGTCACTCAGTCCTCAATCCACACCGTGTGATTGATGGGCTTCTGTAGACGTATGGTGTAATTAAAACACGCTGATCAGGAAATCAATCATAAGGTCCACTAATTGAATTTAGACCCACGACAATTTTATTTCTAGCCCATCCATTTAGGATAGTAGGACACCAGATCAATCTGGGGTCAGAGTTTGAACGGTCTAGATTTACGTAGGCGCACACAGTGGTAGCACACCATAAGGAACCCCTGAAGTATAAAAATAAGATAAAAAGATCTCAAAAGAATAAAAACACTCATTTCTCAGGCCTTTTTCCCGACGTTTTTATCCTTTCCCCCCTTCTCTCTCCTCAAGCAATCCCTCTCTCTCTTTCTCTCTCCGTAAATCCCATCAAACTCGGTCAGACTCTCTTTCTACGACTCTTCTTCCGCTACCAGCGCCCGTTGTAGCGCTTTTCCCTTTCTGGGCGCTTCTGAAAATTATTGGTCGATCTCATCTTCCTCAAAAACCCCTTCGATCGCTCTCTATCTCTCTAATAATCCATTTTAGCGCTTCTCTCTTTCTGGGTATCTTTCTTTCTGCAAGTTTCTTTGATTTTGAAACTTGGGTCTTCTCTCCAGGCCCCTTTGATCTTCTTCTGTGTCTTTAGATTTCGGTTTCTTGCTTTCTTTTCTTTCATGCCGACTTCTATAAAGAAAAGCTACTTGCCCCCCAATCTCGTCTCCAATCTTCAAGAGGTTTTGATAAGCAGGAAAGTTGGTGGCGAAGATGGAGGTGAGAATTCAAAATCGGAGGAATCTCAAGATTCCTCTTCTTCCATTGCTGATGGGACCAGTTCGGCGGAGGTGAATCCAGAGAATGACAGTTCGAAGCCCGTCGTTCTTGTGACGAATGGGGATGGAATTGAGGCGCCAGGGCTCACCTTCCTGGTTGATGCACTGGTCCGCGAGGGGCAGTGTAGCGTTCACGTCTGCGCGCCCGAATCGTGGGGTTTTCTTTCTTTTCTTCGTTTTTTCTTGGATTTGGGTCTGTTTGAGCATTTTTGTTGATGGGTTTTTTTTTTCTTCATTTTTTTTTTGTGAAGGGATAAATCCGTTTCGGGGCACTCAGTCACGCTCTGTGAGACACTTGCTGTGAGCTCTGCAGAAATCAATGGCGCCACTGCCTACGAAGTTTCTGGTATTATTTATTCATTGATTTTCATTTTGTCTTTGAATTTTTGTGTTCTGTCTTTATCTTAAAATCGGATTTTTTTTGCAATCTTAAAATCGGATTGTAATGAAGGTATTTTAGTAATGATTGATGAAATTTGAATAGTTTTAGACAGGAATTTTTTATGCGGGTTATGCTATTTCTGTTATATTCTAAACGGTAATAGGCTGGGAATGTTTCTTGATGGATAGGGACTCCTGCCGACTGTGTATCTTTAGCTTTGTCTGGTGCATTATTTTCTTGGTCGAAGCCTGCATTGGTATGGTTTTTTTTTTTTCATAATTGCGGTGAAAAAAAACATCTACCTGAGTATCTATCGTTTCTAGTCTGATGGGATGCATCCATTTTTTTATTCAAATTACAGGTAATCAGTGGGATTAACAAGGGATCGAGTTGTGGCCACCACATGTAAGTAATCATTGTCTTTTTCCTGTTTTACTTTCTTGGGCATCTCTCTCTCTCTCTCTCTTCTTTGGCTTTTATGCTTCATAGATGAATAGACATCTCGTTAAAGATTATGGATTTTACCCTTTTAATTATGCATATAACTTGTCTTTTGCTTCTGGTTAGTTTTGGCTATTATATGGAATGAGTAGATGGTGTTAAAATGTTTGATAACCTATTAAAATCCCATTTCTAAATCTGATTGTATGGTCAATTACCTTATATAGCCATGAACTGTATTGGGTTACATTCGTTTTGTATGTTTTATGCATTTCTCATTGTCTTATGTAAAAGTCCTACAGTTTCTACTCAGGTGCTGTTGCCGGAGCCAGAGAGGCTTTGATTTGTGGTGTACCTTCGCTATCAATTTCATTGAACTGGTGAGTAGCAACATGCAGGGTTTTGTTTGCTTGGTTTGTAGTGTTTTCTATGATGCGTGTTTGTAATAGGTTTTGTTTGAATCTCTTGTTAGGAAGAAGGATGAAAGCCGTGAAAGTGATTTCAAGGATGCTGTTGATGTTTGTCTGCCATTAATTCATGCAGCCATAAGGGATATTGAGAAGGGCCTTTTCCCCAAAAGTTGCTCTCTGAATATAGAAGTTCCTACTTGTCCATCCACAAACAAGGTTTGGATTTGTCAAGCATTTGTTCTACACAGTAGAGATGTTGCATTTCTTGAAAATTCATGATAACATCCATTTCTGTATGCTATAGATCCAATATTTTCTAAATACAACACTAATGTCCTTTTATGCACTTACAAGTTTATCGTGCGCTTGGCCTTTTCTAGGTGAATCTAGGAATATTTTCAGTAGTTATACTTATAGCCACTTGTTTGCTATGATGCTGCATGCTATTATGCTAATCTGAAATTGCAATTACGACGGAATTCAGATCTTGTTGTAATCCCTTGTCTAGTGTGTTGATTGTGTTTACAATTTGAACTTTGAATCAGTTCATATGTTAATGGGTTCATATTCAATTCTGGAGTTATATCTTCTTCTTCTTCTTTTTAATACTTAATTAATGGAATACCTGAGGTACACTCCAAATAACTTGCATTGATTCATTAACAGGCTCCTTTCTGTCTATACTTTACGTCTACTTATAGGAATCCATCTCCATCTGGGGAATGTAGGAAATGTTTTTCAATGGGATTTTTATTACTGAGTAGAGTAGGAAGAGCAGAACTTTTGTCTACTGTGCTGATTGTGTTTACAATTTGAACTTTAAAAGAGTTAGTTCATATTCATATCTTGTTACGTTTGTTCATATTTTCATGGGTTTTCATACTTGATTGTGGAATTATCTTTTTTATCACATGTAACCAATAGGAAAACTGAAGGACTCTCCAAATAACATGCATTGACTCATTAAAAATTAGTTTGTCTGCATGTAGGAATGCATCTCTAAGTGGGGAGGTTTTGAAATGTTTCGGAAAATATTTTATTACCAAGGAGAGGTTAGAACTAGCAAAATTTCTGTTGTCTCCTTGAAGGTGGTTTGCTGATTGAGTCATGAATGGTGGTTGGCTTTTATAAAATCAATTTAGTACTTTAGCCCTCCTTGGCTAATGAACATTCTTGCTTTCTAAGAATACAAAAAAGAGAATTCACTAGGTCTTCAGTCTTTATTGGTGTCTCCTTTGGGTTCTGGTTTAAGATGGGGCATGTGATGGAGGTTCATTCATTGTTGTTGCCAAAATATTTGGCTCGGAAAGAGGCCCTAGACTTGAATTTTCCATTTTTCATTTTAGATGGGTACTGGGAATGGTAGGATTACGATGTTTAAATATTATGTCTTATTGGCCACTGAGATTACGGATTTGATAAGTACCATTTAATTAATGGACATGCAGAAAACAAATATCGAAATATTATTTTGGCCAACACTTCCATTTCTTTTCTGTTCATTATATAATAGGTCACTCTAAACTGATAACAGTCATTAGTACTCTTTGACTCTACTCTGCCTGACTATTCCAATAGATTTGGTGGTTCTCTTTTACACTAGAGGGTGGGATTTTTACCATTGGGCATTTTTCTGGATTTTATTAATCATCTGAAGGCCAGGGGCTGGTATTTGGTGAATAAATGTCCTCTATGCTGTTGCTGTGAAGAATCTGTTGATCATTCTCCCTCATTGCTCATTCTAGACGGAGGTCTGGTCTTGTACTGTTGGCAAAGTTGGAAATTCTACATGTTTGCTAGTTGGTCAGCACTGGCATGGGGTCCATTCGGTAGATCACCTGGGTCAAGGGTGGCCCACGCCACCATGTGATTGGTGTCGATTGAAAGAAATATCAAACTTTTAGGGGTAAAAATGTCTGCTGTGGCGAGTGTGGTCAACAAAGTTCTTATTTTGGTGTGGGGTTGGGGTTGGGCTGAGGGCAGACTTTGGGGTATTCCTATAGCACTGCGGAATATGTAGTTGGGCTGATTTTCACGACGGTGGCATCAAGCAAAAGAAAGTTGTGAGCAGCTGGAAATGTCCCTCTGCTGGATGGTGCAAAGTCAATCTTGATGGGTGTTTGTTTTGTAACCTGGGCCCTGCTGGAATTGTGAGGCATAATTAGGGATCTGAGGGGGTTTCCTTTTTAAATACTCGTTGGGATTCATGATCCCAAGATCACGGAAGCCTTGGCTTTGTTTATGGTTCTTAAGTTGGTTGCGGAGCTGAACATTTGCTCCGCTATTGTAGAAGATGACTCCAAGAATTGCGATTTCTTGTTTGACAGATGGTCGGTATCCTTGGAGATTAGCAGATTTGATTGTGAGCAGGTAGTTGGGTTTGCATGTGAGAAATCAGCTGGAGTTCTTGTATGTCCCAATGGAAGCAAATGGGGAGGCAGACTGTTTAGATAAAAAAAGGGGCACCTAGGATTGTCTTAATGCAGGAAGACCTAAGGGGTCTGCTGTGGTTTTTGTGGGTCCCAGTTGTGTTGTTTGGAAATCTGTTATACCTGCTTTTTGGACGGCGTTTGGGCTGGATGGCTCCTCTTATTGGATTATTGCCCTGTTGTATCCTGCTGTGTTTTGTTTTTCCATAAACGTGTTATCCTATAATAAAAAGGGGTTTACCAAGAGTTGCAACATGTTGAACCATTTGGGCTGAGGTGTTGAGCAAGTTGTTTGGGGTAAGAGATGCCTGTTGATCCATCTGTATTCTGCTTGTGAGGCAGACCATCATGTTTCAAACAATGGTATGATGTTGTTGATCTCCCTTGGAGCATTATCTTCTTAAAGATTTGGTTACTTGGGATTAAGAAACTTAATTATTATGGATTATTGCCCTTCTGTATCCTGCTCTGTTTTGTTTTTCCATAAACGTGTTATCCTTTAATAAAAAAAGGTTTACCAAAAGTTGCAACATGTTGAACCATTTGAGCTGAGGTGTTGAGCGAGTTGTTTGGGGTAAGAGATGCCTGTTGATCCATCTGTATTCTGTTTGTGAGGCAGTCCGTCATGTTTCAAACAATGGAATGATGTAGTTGATCTCCCTTGGAGCATTGTCTTCTTAAAGATTTGGTTGCTAGGGATTAAGAAACTTAATTATTATGGAGAAAATCTTTTTATGAAGGACCTTTCAAAAAAGAAAAAGAGAGGAAAAAAAATGAGGAGGTTTGTGTGTTACTGTGGAGGTTGTGAGTTTTGGACCAATCTTTCCTTATGCTAATTTCCTAGTATTTTCTGCTTGCCATGGAGATTGTTGATGATCGTCCTAAGTGAGCAGATGAACTTATTATGGTCTTTTCACTTTGCTTGCAACAATTTGAGCCATTTGACCTAAAGAAATATAAGGTGTTTTCACATGCCAAATTAGATTGATTCATTGATTTGTGATTCCAGTGGTGGGGATATCCAATTGGCATTTTAGAGGGTCATAGTTGTATGGATCCCATGGAATTTTGTTTGTATTGAAGCCTTGAAGCACATTTTTTCGGGGATCTGGATATTGAGGAGATTGATGGCATCTGATAGTGTTTTAGTTTCAAATATCCATAGGGAAGCAAATTATGTGATGCATTGATTGAAATTTGAGGACCTGTAAATTGTCTTGCTAGATCATAGAAATTTAAGGGGCAAACCAAGCTAATCGAAGGGTTCTTAAATCAAGATGATGACGAAAGAGTTTACTGACTGCTTGTCTAACATGTATTATCTTGCATGCTTAAAAAAAAATGTATAATCTTGCATTGGTTTATGCTCTGGGCTTAAGCCATTAACCCCTATGGTGGAGTTCTTTTGTTATTGGTGTAGCTTTCTTAGACTTTGGGGGAGATTGATGGCATCCGAGAGTGTTTTAGTTTCAAATATCTATAGGGAAGCAATTCATGTGATCCATTGATTGAAATTTGAGGACCTGCAAATTGTCTTGCTAGATCACTAGAAATTTAAGGGCAAACCAAGCTAATCGAAGAATTCTTAAATCAAGATGATGACAAAAGAGTTTACTGACTGCTTGTATAACATGTATTATCTTGCATACTTAAAAAAAATGTATGATCTTGCATTGGTTTTATGCTATGGGTTTAAAGCCTTTAACCTCTATGGTGGAGTTCTTTTGTTATTGGTGTAGCTTTCTTAGACTTTGGGGCTGCACCATTCATAGCCTTCTTATATTAATTTAATCAAATTTCATAAAATAATTTACTCCATATTTAGTTGAGGGAAATACGAGTCCTATTGTATCAGTGTTGTCAAAATCCTACAATTTACGATTTACGATATACGATTTTGGTTGAATCTTAAGCAAAACGATTTGAATCCCAACCTTGAATCCCTTTTTATATGAATCCTACGATTCTATGGTTTGAATACTATGATTTACGATTCAAATTATACTTGTTCTCTTCTATTTTAAGCTTCACTTACCTTTCATTTTATGTTTTTTTAAATTGGTGGGGGCTTTTAGTATCATTTAGAAAAGGTAAATTATTCTTATTTGCTCTTTATAAGAGATTAAATGATATATAGTCTCTTCAACGTTAAATCATGTAGCTTTTTTTGTGATTTCTTACGTACTTAACTAGTCGAAACACCAAATTGATATATGATTTAACTATAATGTTTTTATGGATGGTTATGATCATGTTGACTTGTATTATGGAATGATGTTTAGAAATCAAAATATCTTTTTTCATTAGTCTACAATATTGAAAGGCCTCTTTTCCACAGTGATTTTAACATACAAGAAAGGTAAAAAAACATAAATTATTAAAGGATCCTAGTATTTTTTTTTTCTACGGAAAATTTCATGGAAGACAAAAAGTAAAGGAATAAGAATCCTTTAAAGGACCCTTCTAACATGGTATTACTTAGTGCACATTGATGGCAAAGGGAAGATAGATGAGTTTTAAAGAAAAATTCTGATGTATTTATATTTTTCATATTTTTTTTCAAAATTTTAAGAATTGTAAAAAATCTTACGATTTACGATACGATTTGCGATCCGATACGATTCAACTCCTACTACGATTTACGATACGATAACGATTTTGACAACATTGATTGTATATGCTTCTCTCCTTGGGTGTAAAGAGTTGGTTTTTGACTCATAACTTTCTGAGCGCTCGAGTCCATATTGGCTTGAGACCCATTCGAATTGCTTTTATTGTTTTAGTGCAATGAAAAACTAGTTCAACACCACAAACAGAAATTTCAATTGCAAGTTCACAGTTGCAAATCTTCATTTTAAATGTTAAGTTAATCTGTTTAAAAGTTACTAAAATCTGATAGCATCAATTAATAGCATTAGGTTGTGTACTCTTAAACAAATCCAAAATTCATAGTTCAGATTCAAGTAAAAAGGGAAAAACACAGTTCTTGTTTTACACTTCAAGTTTTCAGTTTCAAGTAGCAAAATTGTAATAGAAATAGTTATGTGGTTCAAAAGACTGTGCAAAGGACGTAAGTCCAAAGTGAGAAACTATGCCAGCTAAGTAGAAAATACATCATAGAAGCTACTGACAACATTATTGCAAAAATAAAATTGAAAGTCACATATAAGAGTCAAAGATCAATATCCTTCAAGCTTAATTTATTGCATTGTGATTTCTTTCTCTTATTATTATTATTATTATTTTTTGTAGAATTAATGGAAAGATTTATTAAAAGAAACAAAAAGGAAAACAAAAAGACGCTGAGATAATGCCCCAATTACATCCCAAGAAAATCAAAATTACAACCCGTAAGCTTAGAAACACAAGGGCCCCATTCAATAGCAAGCAGCCTAGACCTTTGGGAAACCACCTCCACTGCATTGCTTTCATCCTTCAAGCATCTCACATTTCTTTCTTCCCAAACAGCCCACCATACAGCTAGCAAGGCCATTCTCCACATTGCCTTCTTATCTTGGAAGAGGTGATGTGGGGTGAAGAGTGAAGACCTTTACATGAGGTTTTTAGTGCATTTTGTAGAGCGGCATCCAATAAAAGCCAAATGTGGCCTGACTATTTTGATGGAGCAATCCCATTTTCTGTTCAGGTTCTAAAGGAGGTGGAAATTCCATTTCTGTTGGAGTTGCTTGTGGTTGTAGAGAAGTGTCGATACCCAGGCTAGGAGTGGGATCAAAGAGTTTGGATGCAGGAAACCACGGGTAGATCCTGAGTTTGTTCATTTTAAAATGTGTTGTTTGGAAGGTTCCTAGGAAGTTTGTCGTCGTTGTCATCATCATCTAAGCATTATCCCAATTAATTGGGGTCGGCTATGTAATCATGTTCCACGATTCCACTATCAAGGGCCATAACTTCAGTTTGACCATAGGTCATCAAGTATTTTCTTAACTCCATCCACGTCCTTTTGGGTCTTCCCCTTACCCTTTTAGAGCCTTCAACTTGTACCAACTCACTCCTAACCAGTGCAGTTCTTGGTCTCCGTTGCACATGACCAAACCATCTAAGTCGGCTTTACCTCATCTTATTACCTATTAGTGCTACTCATAAGTTCCATTGAATGCACTTATTTCTAATTCTATCATTCCTCGTCTTGCCACTCATACATCTCAACGTCCTCATTTCAACCATGGTCATCTTATGAACATGTTGTTCCTTATTTGCCCAACACTTTGTTCCATAAAGTGGCTGGTCTGATAGTTATCCTATAAAATTTCCCTTTCAATTTGAGTGGTACACGAGTATCACATTAAGCTCTAGAGGCACTCTCCATTTCTTCCACCCACTTTGAATTCTATGGGCAACACCTTCTCAATCTCTCCACTCTCAGCAATTATCAAACAGATATCAGAAGTGGTCATTTTGAGAAACTTCTTGGTCAGCTATCTTAATGAATTCCTCTCTTCCATTCCTATTGTTACTAAAATTGCACTCCGTATACTCTATTTAGTCCTATTAATTTTAAATCCTTATTCCTTAAGATTCTAAAGCACCCCTCCGTAAATCTAACTGTGCTTATGCCTTCTCTTATCTTGTCAATCAAAACTATGTCATCTGCAAACAACATACACCATGAGATCTCTTCTTACAAATGCCTTGTTAAATCGTCTGTAACTAATGCGAAAAGGTATGGGCTCATTAGTGCCAACCCTTGGTGCAAGCCTACAATAATTGAGAACTCACTTCTCTCTCCGTTGGCAGTCTTGCCATCAGCCACCAAATTAACTCTTTACTCTTTACCCTATAACTTTTTTGAAGTCAATAAAGACCATGTGGAGATCCTCATCCTATATTTCTCCATCATTTGTTTAACTAAGACAATAGCTTCAATGTAGACCTCCCTAGTGTGAAACCAAGCTGATTTTCTGATATATTCATCTCATGCTTTAGTCTTTTGCTCAATCTCTCTTTCCCAAAGTTTCATTGGTCATAGACTCATAAGTTTAAGCCACGATAGTTAGTGTAGCTCTATATTGTCTCCTTTATTCTTATAAATAGGTATCATGGTACTTTTCATCCATTCGTTTGACATTTTCTTCGATCTTATAATATTTTTGAACAACCTTGTCTCAAATCTTCTTCCACTTCAGATATCCTAATCCTATGAAAGTATCTATAGTACTGTAGGGATCTTAAATAAAATTGGAAATAGACTAGAAGATTCAAAAGTGCAGCCTTAATGAGAGTGATTCCCAGTGAAGGATAGATATTTCCCTTTCCATCTATCAAGCGTCTTCTTGATCCTCCACAATGGGCCCTAAAACACAAATGACCTCTGGTTTCAACCAAGGGGAAGACCAAAGGGCACAGAAGGCATACTGCTTTGCAACCAATCCTCATAGTCAGCAAGTCGTCCATGTTCCTACTAATAGCCACCCCTTCCATGGCCGTGCTTGTGTGGTTGACCTGCAAGCTTGATATGCTTTGAAACATCCAAGTATGCTTTCATGTTGTTCCTTTTTCTGTACAGAACAAATGGTATCATCGGCAAATTGAATTGCGAAAAGATCTCAGAGTTCCTGACTCGAAAACTCCTCGCAGTGCAGCAAGCCAAAGCCTTCTCCATTAGGTGACTCAACCCTTCTGCCATATCTGGAAACAATACAGGAGGTAAGAGGATCACTCTGACAGATCACTCTCAAACTAATGAAGAATTCAGCAGTCAAGCCATTCACAAGCACTGGGAATGAAATTGTAGAAATGCACTTCTTGACCCACCCTATCCACCTTTCCTCAAAACACATTCTGACCAGAGAATAAGTGAGAAAATCCCAGTTGACATGATCAATCTTCATGTCAGTTTTGCAGATAATGCCAGCCTCCCCTGTGTTGGATCTAGAATCAATGAGCTTGTTAGCCACGAATACTGGTGTGTCCTTGTTACATGGGAATAAGTTCCCTATCAGTTTGTACATAGGAAAACAAAAGTAAGAAGGTGTGTTTTCATTTATGCATGTTTTCATACTCACAAGTTGCATGTCTTCATTATTTCATTCATGTAAAGAGTCCTTTGTAAGGTGCTCCATTTAGTTAACGAATGGGCACTGGGTCAGAGTTAGTATCTAGTTTTTGGTTCTGGGTTTCTGCTTTTTTTGGGGTCCCCCAGGGGGGGACTCCAGGCTGCTTCTTGTTTTTAGCTTTTTTGTTTGTTGTCAGTTTGTTTTCTTTTCCTGGCCCTTGGCCTTGCTTTCTAATAATATTCGCCTTTCAAAAAAAAAAAAAAAAAAAAAAATCACAAGTTGCACGCAACATGTTGTGGCTGATTTGATTCCCAAGCAGCCAAGCAAATTTATTTGAGACACCAATCTATCTTAGCTAAAGTATTTAGTGATTTTCCAATCTATGCTTCTGTGATTTAATGCCTTCCCCATTTATATCTTACCCACTGTGCCTGATCCATCTAATTCATTATGTAAGTGTGCATCTGACAGGGCTTCAAAATCACCAGGCGGAGTCTGTGGAGGTCCGTTCCAAGCTGGATAGCTGTGTCAGCAAACAGGCACCCTTCTGCTGGGCATTTCATGTCCAATCAGCAAAGCCTTGGTATCCAACTTGCACAACTCAGCAGAGATGCATCTGCAGCTGTAAGTAACTTATGTGCCATCTAGACTTGAACTTTTGAAAATTCAGATCGTTGAAGATCACAAATTTGGTGGTTCTTGCTGGCCCTGCATTGATGCGTCAATGAGGCCCCTTGTATTTTGCACAAAATATATAAAATCTCATTTGCCAAGGAGAGAGATGCAAACACCTCGAGGGCCACACTGATGCATTAATGTGGGCCCTTCCAAATTTGAGATTTACCTTGTAAATCAACGGGCCAAACTCGAGCAATTGTGCTCTCTTTCTGCAGAATTCCAGATGAACTTCATACTCATCCTTGAAATGTTCTGTGATTTCCAGGGTGCAGCACGCCGCATGCAGACACAAAGGAAGAATGTGGAAATAGAATCGGTTGCAGAAGCAGGAAAACATGATTCTCAAAGTGGAATAGTGAAAAAGTACTTCCGTGCAGAGGTACAGCTAGTCACTGTTTTCATTCTTTGAAAGCACAAGCGCTGAATTCCTGCAAAATCAGGTCTTGGAGATGCAAGGAACTGACTGTAGTCAATTCTAAGTTACAGTTTGACCCAGCAGTCGAGTCTTAGATGACCAATTTGGGCTCAAATTGATCATATCATATAATAGGGCACATTAGGAATCCATTCAGTTCAGTTTATCATACTTTAACAACCAATCTGTTTTCTGGAAGGCAGGGCAAGTTACCTTAATGGGGAAAGCAGCACCTGAGCACCATACTCACTGAAGTGTTTTAAAACCCAGACTCGACCAAACCAGACAACAAGACAGGTTGGGTCACTAGAATCCTGTTTTGGAAAAGAAACCATTTGAGCCATCATGGTCAATGATCCAACTGTCTGAGTCAGGCAGTCTGTCTGGTCCATCTATCCCATTCAACTAGTCTTACCCTTATTCATTTTAATCATATCGATGTCATGTTGACATCCATTCGGTTCAGTTTATCATACTTTAGCAACCAATCTGTTTTCTGGAAGGCAGGGCAAGTTACCTTAATGGGGAAAGCAGCACCCGAGCACCATACTCACTGAAGTGTTTTAAAACCCAGACTCGACCAAACCAGACACCAAGACAGGTTGGGCCACTAGAATCCTGTTTTGGAAAAGAAACCATTTGAGCCATCGTGGTCAATGATCCAACTGTTTGAGTCAGGCAGTCTTGTCTGGTCCATCTGTCCCATTCAACTAGTCTTAGCCATTCATTTTAATCATATTGATGTCATGTTGACATCATAGGGTCGAGTGCAGTTGGACTGGTTTGGATGAAACTACCAACAAAAAGGGTCATGGTGCAGTGTGGTTTCTAAAAAAATTGTTCCAGATCATTCCATTTTAACTGGAGCATTTCTACACGGATGAGTATCTTAACAATCTGATTTCACCCATTTTACTGGGATTGCTGAACATTTCATTTGACAGCCATCACCTGAGATCATATGGTGAGTGTCATATTCGTCTATGCTCCATTAACAGTTGGGGCCATGATTTAGACTGTGGATTGACATCCATCCATGCCATATGTACACTTGACGGGTGTGCCACCTGTAACATGCGGGTAGTAAACAGCCACCAGTGGCTGCCTTTGCATGATATATTACTCCATACCTTTGTAATATAACAGTCTGACTCAGGTGAGTTGGGATAGCTTCACCTGTGGTAACTCACTCCAACTTCAAGGTAAATATTTACCTTGTTGGTTGATTGAGCACGAAACCCGCAAGAGTTGTCATGACCTTCACAGTTGAGATCCCAAGTAATCTGTGGCAATAAGGGGAGCCATAATGTTCAGGTCAAGCCACAATTCAGTCCAGAGATTGACCAAGCAAGATCTTAGTCTCAGCTAAGCAAAACTTAGTCTTGGCTCATGTATCAATTTGGGTTTTTGAACTTGTACAAAGGCCATGTGTATGGAATTTTCCATGTCTCGTGATGCCTATTCTTGTCTAATTAGTAATCAAGTTTTTTTTTTTAATTTATTTAATAAAGAGGAGAGTGGAATTCTTTTAAGCCCACATGCACCTCCACATGCAGTACAAGTGCCAAGCTGGCACTCTTGTCTACCATTCTTCAGGTGGGCCCTACTGTGTTCATGACCTAGCCAAGATCAGGCCTGTCCAGTCACCAGGCAGGCTTTCTTGTTGAATATGGAAGGATTTCTTTCAAACTGTCGATGAATTTCATACTCGTGTAGCGCACCTGATCAGTTGGTCTGACTGATTTTTGATGGAGAAAGTCTACACAGTAGTGCCACCTGAATTTGCTCCAATGTCTTGTCATATGTAGGTATGCGGGTCTCACAAATGTCAAGCGATCGTTCTTGTTTAATGGGAAGGGACTAGATATATGCTGTATCATTTTGTATATCACCCTTTCTTTCTCATGGTTCTTTGGTTGATTAATTCATACATGCTTTGGCTTAATTGCAGTTTGTGGAGAAGGAACAAGAAGACACTGATGAGGATCTTGATTTCAGGGCTATTGAAAACGGATTTGTGAGTTGAACGTCTCTTTTCATTTTTCTTCATGAGTTTTTGTTCTTCAAATACCAACTCTTACAGTTTTCTTTTGTTAAATTTTGCAGGTCGCTGTTACTCCCCTATGTTTACCTTTGCACAGTCGAGTCAGAAATGCAAATGTCTGCATCAGAATGGCTCTCTGCTGCTCTTAATGGAGGAAATGAATAAGCATCTGCTGGTTGACATGATCGGTGAATTGTATACAACATTAGGAGGTGGGTCCCTTTTATTTCTGATCCAAAACACATGAACTCCGATCAGTGCTGTTTGTTTGTTTCTTCCGTCCTTCAATGCTCTTCCCCCCCCCCCCCCCCCCCCCCCCCCCCCCCCTTTTTTTCCTTCTTTATTACCTGTATTCTAAGAAGCGCATGTATCACCTATTGAAGGAAGTCTCAGCAATGCTGTAAAATGTGTCATTGCTCTGCCTGTGTTTTGGCCCATACACTTGTGGTTTTAGTTTGCAAAACAAATTGGGTTTTCTCTCTTCGTTTTTCTCTTTTTGGGAGGGTTGGTGATGTCTTTTGTAGGAATTGATGTGTATGTAACTGAATATAGCAGTCGGTAATGATTCGATCCTGTGAAGTTTCATGTTTAATGTGAATGGCTGTTTACTGCCTATGCTGACCTCCTATTAATTAATAGGTCAGGAATTTTATTTATTTTTTTAATTCAAAGGGAGATTTTTTGGTGCACTGGAAATTCCATCAGTAGGGCCGATAATATCAATGGTTTTGATTGCAGAGCTACACACTGAAAACCTGCATGCTATATATATTATCCTCTGTAAACATAAGTGCCCATTGGGAGTTTCACTACACATGGAAGCAGATGTGATTTATGATGCCGACCTGCGTTTAAGGTGTTGTAAGGTTTAAATGGGTGTATCGGGTATTATATCTTTTTCCACTTGTGAATTCTGATGCCGTATTATCGGGCAGTTTTGGGTTGATACCAGCCCAATACACCCGTGTCGTTTTCTGATGATACCGATATATGATACAAACTTGGTTTTGTTCCATACTTCAACATTGGTTGTGAGTCTTGTTTAGGGACTCTGGATACGAGCGCCACCCAAATTAGATGATCCCAACATCGTCAGCACAAGTGGTGGTCCTTCCACATCATCCATGCCAGTTACGTCGATCACCACAGGAATGTCACAGTTCTGGGGGGCTGCTGAGGCTCTATATATATAGAGGCACTCTCAAGTCCAACCGGTTGGACTATACCTCCGGTCCAACCAGCTTTGGAATTGAAAATTAATTAAGTGATTTATTAATGTTAGTTAATGCTAATAAATGGGAGGGAGAGAAGGGAAAATGGTTTGCCAACTTGGGAGGGCCCAATGTAGTGTTTATATGAAATCAACCCCAACTATCATGTGAATCACCCCCAATGTAGAGCCCAGGCAAAAAACTCAGCCTCATTCGTGAGTTTGGTGGACCACAGTTAGAAACAGTATATAGGGCACTGTTCACTCTCTAAATTATTTCCTTTTGTGTGGCCGACCTGAATCACGGATGGACTAATTTTTAGTTTGCAAGCCTAAGTTTTAGTTTTCCATCTAATGGTTGGAGTGGATTGCATATTATCATCATGGTGGGCCCTATAAAAATCAAGGGCCAATGCCTCTCTCCTAACTGCTTCCCTTGGTGTAGCCAACCTTAATCATAGATCAAGCTGACGTTTTACCAATATGCCCATTGTAGCCTTACACATCTAATGATCGGAGTGGATCTCACATAAACATCATGATGGGTCACATAAAAAACTAAGTCCTGGGTTCGTCCGGCACCTTTAACCAGAAAAGCTTAAGGGCCTGTTTGGAGCATGGATTTGGAACTCCCTGGATTCACACCCCCTGGATTTGGAACCCCTTAGCTATGTTTGGCACCCTAGATTTGGAATCCCCTGTGGTCCAAAAGTATGATATTTACGAGGGTTTGAATTTAATTACTAAATCAACTTTAATATCCCTAATTAGTATAAGCATGTAATGTTCGACACAATAGCTGTAATATGCCCGTTGAAATATATATTTTGACCGAAAATGATGAAATTCCAAGTCTTGAATGGGCCACAAGCACAGGATCACATCCAAGTGACTAACCTACCAATTTTAACCATTGATTTCCTTGGACAATGTTTGGATGGCCCAGATCATCATATTAAAGTAATTTCAGTAATGCACTTGATAATCTTATTGTTTTCTGGGATCATCAGTGGCCCATGTTCCCTATAGATTAGTAGCCTTACATATGTGACTCTTGGAAGGATTTTAGATGTAACCCAAGCTTCTCCTTTGGATTGCAAACCCCTCATTCCTTGGATTTGAAAGCCCGAGATGCTTTATATGCCAAATGCATGGTGCCAAACGGGCCCTAAATATTTCCCGGACGTGGATTCCCTGTGAAAGCCTTGCGCAGGAAGTTTCTGTGCTAGGAACCTAAGTAGGGTCACCTTGATTGTTTTGAGAAATCCGCCGTCCATCCACTTTGTGAGATTATTCTTGGTCATTATGCCAAAAATGTACCAGATCAAAGACTCTAGTGGGCTGCACTAAATGAAAAGGTGGGTAGGAAAATTCTTACCGTTGAAACCTCCGTGGGATCCACAGTGATGTTTTTATACCATCAATACTGTTCATAACGTCATTCCTACTGGGATGAACTGAAAATAGAAATATTATCTTGCTTTAAAAATTTTGTGGCCCCACAAAATTTTCACCTGTGGACATTCAGTTCTCACATTTTCGACCCACTTGAGTCTTGGATCTGGCTCATTTTTGGCATAATGTCCTAAAATGATATAAAAAACTAGACCGACAGGCTTGATTTATCAAAAACATCACGGGCGGGTCCTACCTAGGTTGCCAGCGCAGGAACTTCCTACGCAAGGCCTTGGCGGGGAATTCGCGCTCATCCTTATCGTAAGTCTTATTGGTTGGAACATAAGTTAAACTCCACCCATTCGGTGACTTCAAAAGAATTAAATGCATGTAAAATCCAAACCTTCCAATAGGTTGGCCCCACAAAGTGGTGAATTTTTTAGTATAGTAGCCAGTCCAGGATCTGTTATAGAATAAATTGGTTAAAGGAATAAGTGATCAGCAACTTTCTCAAGTAGAGCGATAGGGATGATATATGACCTGCGTGTGCCTCCTTGATATCTGTGAAAGTGCGAGTAAATTTGGGCGCATCTCTCAAGCCAGGTGAACGTGCTCTACATATCCATTAGCCTACCACTCGCCTACACGCGAGCAGCTCTGGTTGCTACTCAGTGGAAAAAGGCGTTATCTAGGTCGTAGTCTTAGTAGCCCATATAACTCGTGAGTTGGCTCAGATTACAGGCTTACTTGGGTTTATTTCTACTGACAGTCCCGAATTAAATGGGATCTCCATTAAGGAACATAATCAGCTAGGTGTCTAATCTGATAAGATAGCATCTCATCCCTTGAAATTAGGAAATTTTGATAGCCTACGTAACAAAATACTAGTTTACTCGGACTTGGATAAATAAATGGCCCCATGGATGATGAAGGTACACAACATCTTAAACCTACGTTTCACATTTCATTTTACTTTCAAGCCTATCTCTAACTTAAGCATCGGAGGACTAACTGCCGAACGCCGACCACCCTTAATCTCCTCTTTGGTTTTCAGGTGAGAAATAAAAATTCATCTTCAGGAGGATTATACATCTGAAAGAAAGAAAGCTGTTACGAGAATCTAACCTTAACAGGATAACAAATTAAATGAGTCCCAACATAGAAAAATCCTCCAACCATTGGTAAATAATGAATCATTAATATGGTCCACTCAATGAGAGGATGATGCTAATTTTTCAAAGATGTGATTTGCCAAACCTATTGAAGGGGTTGGATGTTGTGTACACATGAAAGCTTGGAGGTTATCAGTTGGTTGAGCCATAACCTATTGTCCAGCACGCTTGGACGTGAAAAATTCGTTAGAAAGGGGCTGGAATTGCTTAGTGGAGAAAAAAGTACCCCATCCATGTTACCGTATAACTAGTCAAAACTCCGTAGTCCCCACCATGATGTTTGTGTTTTATCAACTTCATTCATTCATTTTCCCGGGTCATACTAGGGCATGGCCTTAAAAATGAGGTAGTACCAAAGTTCAAGTGGACCACACCACAGGAAGCAGCGGTGCTTGATGCCCACCGTTGAAACCATCCTAGGGCCAACCATGATCTTTTTTTGCCATCCAACCTGTTCATAATGTCACAAAGACATGGCATAAGGAAAAACAAGATCCAAAACTTTTGTGGCCTAAAGAAGTTATCAATGATTGGCATTCAATTCTGCTGTTTCTTGTAGTCTGGTTCACCTGATATGTTTTTCTACCTCATTTTTTGTATTATTCCCTATGATGAGATCCTACATTGGATGGACGGAGTGGATCTTACATGCACATCACAGTGGGCCTGTCAAATATAAGGGTGGGCGGCTTTAAATTTCCTTTGTTTTCGGATTAAGATTGCCGTAGCGTGGCACAGCACCGACGTGGGTGCTACTACTGGAAAACGTGGGCCCCACTCGTATTTACTTCTGTGACTTTACTAATTTATCAGAAGTAAATGAGGTAATTACTCACCGCTATTACCAAAGTGGTTGTACTGTTATTACCAAAGTGGTTGTACTGTCCAACCGGGTGGACTTGAGAGTTCCTCTCTCTCTCTCTCTCTCTCTCTCTCTCTCTATATATATATATATATATATATATATATATATATATATATATATATATGTGGGAAATGGTACTATGCGGTCGACCTCATGGGAAGTTTCCATGAGGTCGAGCAGTGTGGGCCCCATTGTGATGGTGATGGGCATCCACACCATGGAATTTGGTGGGTCCCCTACTGTTTATGGGATATCCAAAAAATTAACTGGATCCGGAATTCAAGTGGGCCATACCAACTGAAAGAGTGCAAAATCATGCCCACAACATCTAAAATCACTTGTTGGGGCCCACCTGAGTTTTGGATACGGTTGAAACTTGGTGTGACGTTCTGATTAAGTGGGACATGAACACTGGATGGGCCGGATTTCTCAAACACTTCTCATTCTATCCTATAAATGATTATAAAGTTTTCAACGGGTGGATATCCACTCTTAATGTATGTTTATGGTGTGGCTCACAAAATTCATGGATTGGCCTGATTTTTGGGCCCATGGCTCATCACAGTATGGTGCATCTGACTAATGGTGTGGATGCCCATTAAACATCACGGTAGGGCCCACACAGCTCGACCTCATGGGAACTTCCCATGAGGTCGACCGCATAGTACCATTTCCCAATATATATATATATATATATATATATATATATATATATATATATACACACACACACACACACACACACACATGAGGCACTCTCAAGTCCAACCGGTTGGACCACAATTTGCAGTCCACCCAGTGGATTGCTTCCAAACCTGTTAGGTGCTTTTCAAAACCAATCCTCCTAATAAGTTGGCACCACCACAAGGAACAATTCATACAAAAATCAGCTGCATGCACTAACCCAGCATACCACACTTGTATTTTGCTATTAATCAATGGCTGTGCCAACCTAATAGGAGGATTGGATTTCACAAGCACTTAACCGGTTGGAAGAAATCTAATGGGTGGATGCAAATTGTGATCCAACCGGTTGGACTTGAGAGTGACTCTATATATATATATAGTCTGCAATAGCAACAAGGCCCTCGTGGGTTGCAGATGACAACGTTTTAAATTATGGCGAGGCGACGTTTCACCATGTTTGGATAGCAAAGAAAGCATTGGATTTTAAAATTTATTTATTACCCAAACATTATAATCCAATTCTTACAAACGAAAATCGAGGTGACTTGTGATGGTAAGATTCATGTTACTCGAACAAGACTCCCCAGGATGAATCCATGCTCATGGGAAACCTTAGAAAATCATCATTGGGTAATTATTATAATTTTCTTTTCTTTCCCCACTATCCGAATAGGTAGGGTTCTAAAACTAGTCCGGCTAAAGCTAAGTAGTAAGTTTTTAAAACTAGTCTGGCTAAAGCTAATTATATAGCTAGCAATTTTAGTAACAATAGAAAGAAATGAAGAATTGGTTACAATAGCAGCCCAAAAAGTACTCCAAAATGACCATTTTTTTCTGGTTTCAGACTGGGCTTGGCACAATTAAGTAAACATGCGAGAATTGACCTTGGCTCCTCCCAATCTGTCTGCCAATGTTTGTTATGTATACCAGATAAAAGATCAGAGTGCTGTGTTATACCCAGTGGGAGACCCTGCAAAGAGTCTTGAGCCTTTGTGATGCCATCTTTTTACAAGTAGGTTTGGTGAGGGCTGATCATAAGGTTTAAGAATCTGGATGGGTCGGCTTGGTTACACAACATCTTCTGGGCCTCTTCCTATGAATACACATTGGTTGGGCCTGGACAACTCATCTCGTGACGTAGGTCAGCTTGTTCCTGTTTATAGTCCCATTTATTAAATGGATCATGCTTGCTTGGGTTAACCCAAAGTGGTACCGGTTTCACCCCTAGCTATGGTCACAAGATGCTGTTAGATCGTTTGTGATTTTGTGGACCCGAACCAATCCCTTTCCAAACCTGCTTAACCACGATTTCTTTGTAAAACACTTGCCTGATGGTGTTGGGTCTCTTCCACCATACGCATGGGCATCACGATAGGCCCATCATTTCTAAGTAAGAAATGCTGGAAAACTAAGCCCAGGCCCATTTTATTAATTGGGCTTCAAATTTGACCTATACCTGACCACGGACCTTTATTCGGGTGCAAGCCCGACCAGACCCGATTCCGGCCGGATCAGCCCTAGTTCTATTACATAGTAGAACTGGATCATGGCACATGGGGCGCGGCTTCAGTGGATCGATCCCTGACTGTGGGGCCCATCTTGATGTATGTGCCCTACATCCACGCTGTCCATACGTTTTGAAAGACCATTTTAGGGTATGATCCCAAAAAGGGATCAGATCCAAATTTCAGGTGGACTACACCACAGGAAAAATGGTGATTGAATAGGCACCCTTAAAAAAATCCTTAGGGGCCAATGGAATGTATATTTTCCATCTAACCTGTTGATAAGGTTACAAATACCTGGATGAATGGACCACACAAATATCATCTTGATTTAAAACCTTTTTTTGGCCCACAGGACGTTTTCAATAGTCATTCAACACTGTTTCCTCTGATGTGGTCCACCTGAGATTTGGATCTGCATCATGCCCTAAAATGAGTTGTCAAAATGGATGGACGGCGTGGATAGTGAGGGATCCACCCACCTTGGTGGATCCGGGGATCTATCGAGGCAGTGCACATGGTAGACAGCTTTCTCAAGCAGACAAGTAGCAATGGTAGATTGTGGGCCCTAACATAGAGGGTTCACAGTTCAAACACATACCACGTGGGCCCCACAATTCTTGACTTTATAACTTTAAAAGAAAAAAAAATAATATCTGGGATAATTTATAATATCCCCGTAAAGCACTAGCCTGTGAGTCTGGCTAGTGGAGGCTTATTTGGGGCGCGGAAGTTCCTGCGCTGGTAACCAAAGTGGGGCCTACAGTGATGTTTTTTGATAAATCCACACCGTCCATCCGTTTTGGGAGTTCATTTTAGGTCATAGAAACAAAAATGAACCGGGTCCAAGACTCGAGTGGGCCTCACTAAAGGAAAAGGTAGGTAGGTAAATTACTACCATTGAAACCTCCCTGGGGTCCACAGTGATGTTTATATGACATCCATACCGTTCATAACGTCACTACTACTGGGATGAACAGGAAACACAAATATTATCCTGATTCGAAACTCCTGTGGCTCCACAAATATGTCAACTGTGGACGTTCAATTCTCACGTCTTGGGCCCACCTGAGTCTTGGATCCGGTTCATTTTTGTTCTCATTTCATAAAATGAGCTCCCAAAATGGATGGACGGGGTGGATTTATCAAAACAACATCACTGTAGGCACCACCTTGGTTCCCTGCGCAGTAACTTCATGCGCAGGGCTTTCGCAGGAAATCCGCGCGCCTTATTTGGTAAAAGTCGAATTTTTTAAGTTACTTTCGGTAAAAAAAAAATTCCGAAAAATTGGGGGGAGTTATTTGATACTCTGCCAGAGTGCGACCCTTGATACGCAGGCACTCATAAATTGTACACTAGCCCATATTAACTCAAAATTAGACGGATGAAATTGTTAACCTCCCTCCCCTAACCGTTGATTCGTGGACGCTGCCTGCTTTTTCATTTTTAACCGTCCAATAAATGTATGCTAATCCGATAGTAAAATCACAAAAAAAAAAAAAAAAAAAAAAAAAAACCTGTAGTTCTTGGTTAATGACATATCTAAACTGGGTCTCATAATTTTAAGTGACATTTAACTGCCTGCATATCATGCATCACGCTCTGCCAGAGCATCAAATCTTCTCCTTTACAAAATTACAATGTAGTAACTGCATGGATAAACCGATCACTATCACTTTACGATCAGAGGCTCACCACCTTCTCAGAGATAAGGCAGTCCGTACATATGAAAGAAATGGGTCGATGATCATCGTACTTAAAGGTTGCTATTAATAGGCGCACATGCATGCTACTAATAAAACCCTGGCATTTGCTTATGTGGGACGCGTGTACAGGAAAACGAACGGCCTGCTCACCTGTCGAGCTAGCACACGTGTTCCCCGTATCAAGATCCAAACCATTGATCACGTAGAGCACTATGCCAGGACTGTGGACTCACGAGGAGAGTTCCACCTTTTATCCGGAAATGGACGGATAGGAAGAAAGCACCGGCGGTCTAAGATCAGGCCGACTGCTCTAGTCGAAATGACTCTTTCTTTTAGCCATCGACTGATCGAGTTCAGCCCCACCTGGTGAACGGTGCGGATCTCTTACACGTGTGCCATGTTGGAAAGTATTCCGCGATGCTTCCCTTCTATCTGTCCTTGCGCAGATGGCGTTTTACATCTCTCCTACTCTTATCAACTGCAAATCAGGGCTACGTCGTTTGACGGGAAGGAGACGGGATCTCAGCCGTCGGTGGTACTGCATTATCCAAAACGCACCTCCTTTTGTCGTATTACCTACCTTGCGAGACAATCAATACTACACGTGTCTCGGGATCTGCATCTCCACGTGGGATGTAAGAAATGGACGGATACGATACAAAACAGTCCCGAAAGAAACGTATCGATGGACAGATCAGAAGAAGGATACAAAGGGGAGCCGACAAAGATTCAGACTGATGGCGTCAGATGACGCCTCATCCCACACGACCTGTCGACTCGATCAAAAAGTTGTCAGATGCCATGTCATCTCAACCGTCGACATTAAAAAAAGGAGCATGCATGTTTCTAATATACCACATACCACATAAATATCAGGGGGGTCCACCGAAATGTTTATTTTCCATCCAACCTCTTGATAAGGTCACAAAGACCCTAGATTAATATACCACATAAATATCAGATTGATCCAAGGCTTTTGTGTCCCACGAGAAGTTTTTAATGGTCGATTACCTCTGTTTCCTGTATTATGGTCCGCCTGAGATTTAGATGTGCTTTATTTTTTGTTTAATGCCCTAAAATCAGCTTTCAAAACCGATGGATGGCTTGGATATAAGAATATACATCAAGATAGACCCGACGTTCAGCGATCCACCCACGTCAGTGTATCCGGGGATCCACCAAAACCGCGCTCCGACAATAACATCTATGGTCCAATAGACCAGGACCATCAGCAATCATGCGCAATGAGACTGTACACGTGGAAGATTTTTACATCAATCTGAATCGTCTAAATTGTGATCTAGTAGCTGATGGTTTACATGCTAAGCATACAATCGATTAGACTCTACCATCAGGATATTAATGGACATTTAAAAATTTCATCGTTGGCCGTTCATTTCTCCGCCACAGATCGGATGGTTATCCTCATCAGTCACGTGATTTCTGACGTTCGGCATTCCACCAAGGGCCCAACACCTTGACTGCTTGGAGATCGTATATGACACGTGTGCATGTATGGCGTACGTGGGCAGCGCATGAAGTAAGTCGTGGACGTAGATGAGGTGAACGAGCGTTAACACAGATAACTGAGTCACTGCCCGCCCACCGACACGTGCCGCGCACGCACGGGTTCTGTAGCTTGTCGTTTTCTGAATTGGTCAACGAGAAAGTCGCAGGTGGCGCTGCAAGACGACAAAATAAAAATAATTAAAAAAAGATAATAATGTCACAATAAAATTAGCGGATTTGATATTTGCACCCATTCCCTGGATCGGATCCAGTGCCTGTGGAGCCATCTGAGGTAACATGGCACCGTATTCATTGCTGCACGCAAGGCGTTTGTGGACTAGATCTGAACCGTTCATTTGATAGATTAATAATTGAATGGTCCATGATCCAAAATCTATACTTTTTAGACAATCCTAATCCTTTAATTGGGTGTTTACATATTAAAATCTAAAGAAGATATGAGCAATGGCTAAAATTCTAGTCATGTTGGCACGTCTGGATTCTTTGCAGACCATATTTCGGGTTTTCAGTTCTGACGATGACAATCGGGTCCGACATGTTCGTAATCTAGACCATTCATTTGATCCAGAACACCATGGATGGATCACTCTCCACCAGGAGACGAAATAGATCAACGGTCCGGACTGCCGGACCGTGTGTACACCACTTGTCATAAGACGTCAATGATAAAATTCACAAAAATATTCAGTTTACTTTCTTAATTACGATTAATATTATATATTATGAGTTTTCACAAGCCCACATGGCGTGTACATGCCTGTCCTGCCTGCACCCCACCACGTGTGTATCCAAACCGTCGATCAGCTGGTTCTGAATCTGCAGATATTCTAACGAAAAAAAGCTGGTCCATTCATCAAGGGGAACCTTGTTACAGACGGTTTAGATGTCCTATCTGTAAGCCATGCCGGCAAGTGAGTTGGCTCGTACGACTGTGAGTGAGCTGCTTTCACTCGCACGAGTTTAGCAAAGCTACATTGTTATTAAAGCAAATGACATTTACCCACCAGTGTTGTTGGGTAGTTGCTGGAGCATGTAAAACCAATTCCGTGGAGTTTCTTTATTTTATTAAAGATCTGCACATGCAACACGTGGGCAGGAGAAATGGGTGGTTACGTGTTATTATGGATGATTTGCATGATCAATTCTATAATTTGTGAGCCCCACCATGATATGTATGAATATAAATTTATAACATTGAAAGTTAAATTTTAGTGGTCCACACGTAGTTAAAGGTCGGAGCATCAATGAAGCATGTTTATATGATCATAGCATCTATTAGGTTGCAACCAACAATTCGAGCACCGAATTCTATGAAACCCCATTGGCGTCTCTCTCCTCTTCAGGTCTACCTGCACTGCGTTCCCCCAGCGTTTACCTATACAAGATGATCTCTCCTAATTGATGTCTCTCCCCTTCTCCACATGTGTTGCACCCTGCTGTACCTAAGAGGTAATGAGGAGTTAAATGATACTCAGGCTTACAGTTTATACACAATCATTAAGAACAACATATATTAACTAAAATAAAATGTACTAGATTGATGAACCTATTGTCGCCATGTCACAATATTTGAAATATTAGGTTCACTTAATAATCCTAACATGCGGTTCTAGGAGAGTTGTATTTGGTAATTAGATTATCAGGAATTTTTCATTTTAACCATCCAATAAATTAATGTCCACCAATCCAATATTCAGGTATTCAAATAAGCTTAAATTTTAGTTGATGTTGTTTTGATATTTAATTAAACACTGAGGCCACACTTGTTAATGTAGGCTTGTATTCAGTCAAAAGTGTGTGACTAGGAAAGTGCAAGTGTGCCAGAGTCGTACTAGACTCGAGTTCGATTGAACAGTGGTGACTGCAGTGCTGGGACAAATCTATTAAGACGGAATCTGTAAGATTGGTCACCTTCTTAGCAATCGAGTGCTACAGTGATTAGGTGATTTAAAAGGGTAGGGGTTAGTCCTTTTGAATAATTTTTTTTCTTGCATTAGGGACTTCTCTTTCATTAGTAATTGTAGGCCTTGTATTTCTCAATAACACAAATGATAAAAAGAATTAAAACTAAAAGGGATAATGGTGTTGATTTTATTGATTTATATTTAAGCTTAGTACAATCAACATATAAGCAAAATAAACAAAGAAAAAAGAAGATAAATACCTATGATCGTATATATGGACAAACAATCGAGGCGGATGGTCAGCAAGATGTGACTGAGGTGTGATCTTCCAAGTAAGGATTCAGTTGATGGGGATCCGACAATGGTAAGTGGTGGATATTTATAATACTCCTAAGCATACATAATATAGCAATGGCGTCAGACAATAGCAATCTAAGATAACTTAAACTTTAGACGCTCTATAGCGTGGTTGGACAAACGTAAAGGAACTAGACTGAGATAAGTAGTGTACAACAATGTAGATTGATTGCGTTTGATGTAGGCCCCAAGCTCTTCATTGCGTGCTCCTTATATAGCTCGGGTAATGGCAAACTCTTGTTGGGTTTCCTTATTAGTCTAAGATCTTTAACGATCATGGTGCGGAATCGTATTTCGATTTTCTCAGTCTGACTAAAGAGATTTTCAAAAGTTATGGTTGGAAACTATTTTCATATCTCCTTTCCAGCATGATTATAAAGATCCGTGGACGTTATGAGATTAATTTCTTTAGATTCGAATTTTTCACAACCTTCTTCGATATCCTTCCGTTTTGAGAAAGATCTACTTCTTGAACTTTTATAGTCGCCCCAAAAGCACCAATTGTCTCTAGAAAGATCTTCCATCTCAACAAGATTATTTGTGATGGCCTTGCCAACATATCGAAATTGTGCTTGGATCCATATCTCAGCGTTATAAACTTATTGAGCACGTTGCTTCGACCACATGTGCCACTCATGTTAAAGCTATGTGTTACTTATCGTAGTATCTTATTTGCAGAAATGCTTACAACTCTATATCGTTCTGTTTTTGGCAGGTGACGTGCCATCGAAAAATGTGGGCCAAAAGATATTCTCAAAATGTGAGTAGAATTTTGTCCATTATTTGGTCATAGTACCAATATGTGTGGCTGCATCTTATTGGTCCATATGGACAAGGTAAGACAGGTGTTAACGATTTCACATATACATTGGCATTATAATTTAGACAGTTTAATTCGATTACTTCTATACCCTGTGTAGTGTCTAAGTAATTTTCTTTTCTCCTAGTTAATATAAGCGGCTGCATTTACTTCCAATCTAATTCATTTTTTGTTTCTATTTTTGTTACTTAAAGGTATAATTCCATCAAGCTGGTTCATTTTAATTGCTGTAGATGAGAAATCTGTTCTACTGGCCGTGTATGAGTCGCATTGTGGTGTGTGAATGGCATCCAACTTGCTTGCTAGCGTTGCCGCACCATGAAAATGGGACGCTATAAAAATTAGGCCAATCAACCATCAAATGGGAGAGACATTGTAAAAAAAAAAAAGGACAATTGCGCACCTCAGAACATAATCACCCTTGTAGGTCTTAATAAATACTTAAGGAAAAAATTTAGATGCATATGGATTCGGTTTACATGTACATTGATAATTTTTGTAAGTTACTCTTAATCTGCAACGGTTGTCGAGGTGAGCTCAAATGGTACTAGTACCTACAGCCCTTCATAAACTGTGAATGGGACCTATCCAGTCCATTAGATGGACCCTTCAATGTGTTGGGCCATGGTGCCAAAAATCAGCCCCAATGTAAACTCAGGGGGGTCACACCAAATTAAAGAATGAGTTGGGAAGGGACGTACACCAAACTAATAAAACCCTTTCCACTGCTTGTGGGGCCGAACTAGTTGTGTATATGACGTTCATCAGAGCGGCGCCACTAGGACGAAGGGACAAGCCAAAATTAGGCCTTTCCAAAATCCCAGGTGGGCCACACCACGTGAATTTAGAGGCCTTAGGGCATGATTAATTTACAAATGAGGGGGAGAACATTTGATAGGGGTGGACGGATCGGATGCATAGTTCAAATGGGCCCCACAGCAGCCCTGGTAAAGGACCGTACGATCAATCCTCATAAAGATAAGATCTAGCATTGCGAAAGTTCATTGCCGGACTGCATGCCTAACATCAACCTTCCTTCATGCATGGGACTGCCTCGCATGTGGTTATTAACTGTTTTAATAATAATAATAATAATAATAATAATAATATTTTATTGTTAATAGAATGGATATTAATATTAATATTCTAAAGTTAGATATAGGTATTGGGAACTACCTACATAGGAGGTGCATGAACAAGATGAAGTGATACATGTTCTGAATTTGTGGTATAGACCATCCAATACATGGCCCACTTATTGTGCGGTCTAGATCTGATAGAAGCGTACATTTCCTTCGTTATCTTATCTCACAGACATCATTTCTCTTTCAAAACACTGATCCTAAATTCATGCCTCCCAGAAATTCTTTTCATGGCAGACAAAGCTTTATCTTAAAAGTAATTTCCACTCGAAGATTATGATTATCAAAGTGGTGGGCTGGAGAAGCGGATCATATCAATACACCAAGCTGCTTCTGCCACGTGTCATGCGACTTCTGCATCGCCATTTGGAACCGTTGGTGATACGCAATATTGGTGGTTGTAAACGAGGGTGGACTACACGTGGCGGCCCCTCTTTGGCTGCGATAAATCCACCGAAAGCAACGGACTGTATCCTGCGAGGTGTATCTCCATCCCCCGAAGAAAAAAAGCCAAAAAAAAATATAATAGGAAATTCGAAGGCCAGGGAGGCGCCACGTGTACAGGAAAAAGAGGGAGTTACCCCAGGTAACTCCGTGGGTGTTACTATTACAGTGGGGCCCACCTTGATCAATGTATTGTATATCAACGCCGTCCATCCGTTTTTCCTGCTCATTTTAGGACGTGATCCTAAAATTTAATTAGACCCAAATCTCCGTTGGACTACACCACTGGAAACAGTGTTGATTGAATGCTCACCATTAAAAACCTCCCAGGGCCCACTGAAAGAAAATATATAACGTTTATTTGCCATCTAACCTTTTGATAAGCTCAAAAAGATCTGGATGAAAGTAAAATACAGATATTATCTTGATCTAAAACTTCTGGGGCCTATAAAAAGCTTTTAATGGTTATTCATCACTTTTTATACTGTTGTGGTCTATAAGAGAATTTTATACATTTAAATTAAAAAAATATTAATGAAATGATATGTGAAAACGGATGGACGGCATGGATTTACAATATATTCATTAAGATAGGCCCCACATGGTAAGGTTAACACCCACTAAGGTATTACCCGGGAAACAGCTAATCAGCTGCCGGAAAAAGACTCTGCTGCCCATGATGCTGACGTGGAGGGGAAGAGTGACGTCATGCCATACTCGGTTGCCAGGCAGGGAGTAGGGACCGTAACGCAACAGATCCGCGTCGTGTGGGCTGACGCAAAACCCCTCTTTCGTTTCGTGCACTGGCTTTTAATCCTTCCTCTCACGTGACGTCAGCGCGTGCGGCTTATGGTCGACTGATGTCATCACCGTCCTAACTTTCATTTGGGACAGGGTGTATTCTTGCTCGCGTGAGATCTACACAAGTCGTCGCGGTTCAAATGTCAAGATTTCTCATGGAAACGAGATCCAGACCATTCATAAGCTAGGGAGGGTTTTTATCATATAACCTAATGTTAAAAGGACAAGATTTTTTAATCATAAAAATGGACGGTTACAAATAAATTACCATTTTTCGATTCTAATTTTGAGCCGTTGAATTTTCTAAAGCGTGCCATACTTGACCAGTAGCTTATGAGTTTCCTGTAAAACACAGATGTCTCACATGATTCTGCGAAATTTTTAACTTTTATCTCAACCGTGCGAGTATCTTCCTGATTGACCGTTCTTCAAGTTTCCACGGAGAGTTTTTTGATACGCTGATGACCATGAAAATCCATGCTCATGCAAACAGATTTAGTACACGTGGCATTCAAAAACTTGAATGAATCTAACACGTCAGAATCGTGGGATTTCATAGAATCAGTGCATGTACTGTTTTATAGATGTGGTAGGTTATCTAAATCTAACCCTTAATTTTTAATATTTTTAAAATGTTGGAACTCTCAATTTATTGTATATCAATCACAACTAAATGTAACTTAAATTCATTTTTTAACGTGGGACCCACTATTTGGACGGATTAGATTGAGTTATACATGCCCCGTATATAATAATCTTAGTTTGCATGTGTATGAAATATCATAACCCGCTTGAGTATCAAAGTCTTTTTATACTCCCCATGTGACCGGCCGCTTCGCTTCCTTTTTATAGGCTCCGGACTACTCTCCAGAAGTCCATCTCTCTCTCTCTCTCTCTCTCTCACTCTCTCTCTTTCTGACGGAATCCTTTAAGTTTGGACATGCAACGCGTACGGTGCCGGCCTTTAAATGACGGTGCCTGTCTGCAACTAACGGCGGGATCGGCCAAAGCGCCGTTATCGATCGACGTGGCTGAAACAACAGAGAAAAGGATCCAACGGCTGGTGGCGGAGAATCCGGTAATCATCTTCAGCCGATCGTCGTGCTGCATGTGCCACGTCATGAAGCAGCTGCTGACGACGCTAGGCGTGCACCCCACCGTGATCGAATTGGACGAGGGGGAGATGGCAGCGCTCACCGCGCACGGTAGCGAGGCGGAATCCGGTGCGCCGGCGGTTTTCATAGGTGGGGACCACGTCGGGGGGCTGGAGAGCCTCATGGCCCTCCATCTCAGCGGCCGCCTCATGCCCAAGCTCCGAGAAGTGGGCGCCGCCTGGCTATGACCGTTGTTGTAATTACCACCTCTATTCGAGGGTAATATTGTAATTCGGTAGGGACATCTCTCCTCCTTACACTTGGTTGGTATTCCTGCGAAATCTGGACCGTTCATCTAGTGGATCCTGCTATGGATTGTAAGATATCTAAAAATCACAGTCTCGGATGATCCAGGCCATTCGAATCAATGGCCTCCAAAACTGGCATCAGTAGACATTTTGCAGTAAGACTTGCAATAAAATTAACGGCCGTGATCATGATATAGTCTGATTATTAAGCTTTGTGTCATCCACCCTACTACGGACGCTCTGGATCTCACACTGCCACTTGTACGGTGCAGAGATGGATATTGGTAAATGGTATCTTGGGTTCTCCCGTATCTTTTTTGCTTGTAATTCATGCTGGGCTTGGATTGTCTTCTTTTCTTGGCTGTATATTGCCGGATTTTAGCATTTTACTTCTTCTAACTTTTGGTTGCGTTTGGTTGCACCAAATATCATGAAATTTCGTGATATTTGGTGCAACCAAACGCACCCTTTACCTTTTTTTTAGTGAATTTTCTTCTCTGTGGCAATTATAGTTGAGAGATGCTCCAGTGCCACCGTAGAACAAGTTATATACTGCTCCTACTTGCACTGGGACAGTTGAGAAGTTCAATTGATTAATCCAGACCGTCCATTAGGTTTAGCACACGTTTACATGGGCTACCATGCAAATATCACACTGATCATCTGATGATCGTCACCACCTGATCAATGGCCTCCATTATGGACGGTCAAGATCATTTGTACAAACACAGGTCTAACCAACATCTTCGATTCATTATGATTCTAAAGAGTAGCTTCCATCAGTCAATCCGAACCATCCTATCAACAGTCAGGAAAAAGAATGGCTAGATCTAGGATGGGTAATCATCCAATCTGACTCTTGTATGCCAGACTATGAAATGTGTTCTTTGCCAGAGGTGTGTTTGGATTGGGAATTTTATCAATATTGCAAGTGTAACTTTTGCATAGCAGAATTTGAATTCAACTCTTTTTTGTAATTTGGCAGTAAAATGCAAATATTACATTTTGAATTAGTGTTTTTTTTTTTTTTTTTTTTTGTTGATTTAACATTTTAAAATTGTAAAAATATCACCAATATGATTTTATTGTGCTTACTTATTTGTTGAAATATTATCTTTTTCTACTAATAAAGCATTATAATTTATAATCATAGCATTTTTATTAAGGTAATATACAATCCAAACACACCCAAAAGCTAAATCCAACGGTTGAGCTGAACAAGTTACTAAATCCAACCGTTAAAGAGTATTGGAGCATTTTTCATTATATTTAGTATATGTCTGATGGGACCATGCACGTGAAGGGGAACGTTAAAACTCTACTCGCTTGTGTGTTTTGAAGCTGGATCTCGCTTCCCACGTGGGAAGACTCACACGTGTGTAAACTTGGATGACAGGCAAATATGATGATCGGGTGTGCACAGAATGCGGACCAGTGGATGGTTTATCTGAACCGTTGGTGTGTGGCCCACCTTAAGATCTTACCTGAAATCTTGGATATGTCCAATATCTTCTCACCAACGGCTGTAAATCTTTATAGAGGAGTTGAGTGCAATTGGGTTTGGTCGGGTGATAATGGAAGAAGGCGTCACGTCATGTCTTCGCAGTTTGAAAGGACAACTTGCCGACGACGTTAGACCTCGAGATAGGTGCTTTTTTTTTTTTTTTATATATATATGTATTTTTTAATAAGTGAAGATATACAACCATGTATTTTTATAGTTTTATTTTCTGCTTACGTGTCATTTCTGGATAACATCCTAGCCGACCAAAGGGTAGGCCGCGTCCTAAAGAATCACTTGTACTGAAAACCATTATGGTCCCTTCAGTATTCGGGCTACACTGTTGATATCAACGTATATAGCCAATGGTCTGACTCAGTGTATGTGTATGGCCTACCTGATAGTTGGGTTGTTTCAATTTTTACTTGAGTTGATGTTCATGGCATGCTCCATTCTTTTCACGGCTCAGATTTTCAACGGAAGATACGCATAAGCCGGTAATAAAAAGCCTGTTTGTTGTTAAGGTAACGTACACAACGTGCATGAGATCAAATTCTTGATATATATATACGTTAACCTCCGTTGCTTCTTTGGACCACAAGATGCAATTGGGCTTACACACGATTTGGGTGGGACAGGGGCCATTCGTTTTGCTTACCCATTATTAGAATCCCGCCGGGCCTACAGGCTGAGTATTTTGAGAAATATCATGTTCTAGGTTTTGAAAATGTTGTGATAATATTGAGGAATTTTGATTAAAAATATCAAAAGGTTTTCAAATTCTAGACTGTTTTCATTTTTTGCAATTTTATTACAAAAAAAAAAAAGCGGAACAATTATTGAAAGTTAAAACTATCAGTTTATCCTTCTATATTCGGTTTTTGAATCATAGGTAGACCCACAGAGTTTCAAGATGAGGTCATCGGTTAGAGCACCCATTGTGGTGTGAGTACATAGGCGTGTGTGGGTGTGTGAGTGTGTGTGAAAAAAATATATTTAATAATTTATAATAAACATTTTAAAATATTTTACTTTTAGAGAGATCTTCCAATCAAAACTCTAGAAAAATTGCCACATTTTGAAAATCTTCAAGAGAAATTCTGACTTATAAATTGCTGTGAACTAGATCCAACGATTTAGACCGTCTATTTTTTCAACACTACAAAATTAAAAGTCACCCTTCATTTATGATCCTACCATTTATTTATAAAGTCAAATGTGAATGAAAGCAAATTAAGTTGTGTTCTATGTGTAGATTAAAACATTATATTTCTTAATCTGTCAAAATTTAGAACATGAGTAAAGATGTAATGTAGCGGCATGTGAGGATCTTAAGATGGTGAAATATATCAACATTTACAATGTATATTTATATTAGCACATATGGCACTGTAAAATTATAAAGTGCTCAAGAATTGATGGTAGTACATATGTGGGTGTATAAATATGGATGGCCAAACATATTATAGTACATTAAGCACATCTGATGTATATAAAACATTAATTAGTTAATTTAAAGGTACACTAAACTAGAGATAAGCTTATCTTACCTTTATTTCACATTAAAGTGACATATTATCATTATTTTCTTCGATTCGTAAGCATAAATATTAGGTTTGACAAACCATGCACAAGAACAACTTTGCTTGCATCAACCACAGGGTCCTACAATAATAATGGTAAGAGTGATATGTCAAAGTACCTTCCTTTGATAGCCTGTGTAGCATTACATCTAGAACATGGACAATGATGCACATTGGACCGTTTCGACATGTAGGGCCAGTGGGGGGACAGCATCCTGAGTCATGATGGAAACATTTAAAATATCTTCATACATGCATGCGCACAATCACCATCGTCCATGTCATTTCCTGCACTTTGGGAAATAGATGGGCCAAGCAAATTAAAAGTAATAAATCAGGCCAGCCCAAGAGGCCTAGCTGACCAATGTAAGAGAGCATGGAATTAACCTCCCTAGGCCTGGCCCATTAACAGCCATATATACGGCTGAAATTAAAGGGATTTTCAATGGTGAAATTCCTTAATAATTTAGATTTTACCAAATAATATTGCCCTCACTAATCAAAATTAATTTCCTGATGGCACTTTTCTAAAGGTGAAATGAACAAACTGTCCTCTTTATTTATTTTTTGTTTAAATAAGTTGTAAGGTGGAGGATTGTGGGGCCATGTACATGTAGTTGTGTATCACATTTAATTCATCCAACAGATGCACCAACCAACAATAACGTTCATCTCATCGGAAGGTAGGTCACGGTATAAAAGCATGTACATTGCCTTAGGAAATCCAAACTAACGTGTAGATCATCTAATGATCATTCAATTACCAAACTTTTGGTGGGCCTGATCATCATGATCGACACGCAGGTCCATAGCTCAAGTGGCAGACTGAGTGAAGATATCCCCGTCTCAACACTGAGGCCATGGTATCGATTCCCATAGTGGGGTGGCCAACATTGTGATTTGACTAACAGGGGTGGGTGGGTGTGTACTAACAATGGAGTGTGTGAACTAACCCATATAATAATAATAATAATAAAAAAAAAAAAAAGAGGATCATCATGGTTATGGGTGCCAATGGGCCAGCCTAGGGTAGCTCTCGGCCCTGATTTTACACTATTTTGGGCCGGGCCATAGGGCCCAATCTATTCAAAATTCTGAATTTCAGGCCCAGGTCTGGTCCATTGACACCCCTGATCATGGTCGGGTGCATGTGTATGATACTCCATTATGGTTTGTGCTATCATACTCATACCACATGAGCCCATGAATCTTGACTTTATTGCTCGCTAAAGTAGGAAAATTGACTTGGCCATTTTGATAATTTCTCTCCTAAAAATCAATGCTCTTAAACTTTAAACTTGGATTGGCTAAGGCATTATTTGGTAAAAGTGTAAAAATCCTTACAAGTAAATTGTGGAATTGGGATGATCCGAACGGGTCCATACCTTGAGCACCATGTATAAATGACAGATGAAATCTTACATGCGCTTTAAGGATAGCTTTTGACCCTATTCTCTTCAGTCGACATGTCACATGCCAAATACATAATGGCTTATAGTCCATACGCACATTGTCAAGAAAAGCAAGACACTATAATAATGACATATAGCCCTCACATGGGTGACACATGTGGTTAGCCAATGTCCTCAACAAATTATATAAAGCCTCAATATTGAAATAGTAAATCTATCACAATCCAGGTACGCTTAGCAATGCCATCTTACACAGTCATGCCTCAATGGAAAACTTTCAAAGATAATTGGTGCTTCCACAACAATTACAAAGTTTCGAGAAGTGGATAATGTTGGTTTGGATTTATGTTTTTTTAAAAAAACAAAGAGAGAGAAAGAGGAGAAAAAGTTCTCTTGTTTTTTTGTAAGTGAGAATAGTCCCACATTGAAAAATAAATGGAACATTTTTCTACTTTATTTATAGGGTGTAAGAGTACCTTTTGTTATTCTCTTGGATATGTTATACCATAGACCACATATGCGCGTGCGCCCGCCCACATGCGACGCGTCGTGCGTACTGTGCCCGGGCTTGTCTACATGATATATTTTATTTTATTTTTTTATTTTTCTCTTCTCTTGACCAATTCTTTATTTTGACCGATTCTCTCGGAAACACGTTGTAACTAATTAGAACGTTGGAAGACAAGTGTGTGCCAGGTGTAGCCTTGTGTCTGTTCGGTCAGTCTTATTTATATTAGTTGCTTTTGGGAATAAGAGCCCTATTACAACAGCCGCAACCTCTCTCTCTCTCTCTCTCTCTCTCTCTCTCTCTCTACATAGAAAAATCCCAATTTTTCTTCTTCAAGTTTAATCGATTTTGTTACTTGGATATAAGAGCATCATTCACTTGTCTGGTAAAATCGACAATTCTGGTAGGCCGGCCGGTGGTTGTATTCCAAGGACTTTCGCTGCAACAATATATCGATTTCAGAATTGATAGAGAAAAGAGCATGAATAGTCTTCAGGAAAGTGTCGTAGATCGCGCCTCCACTGTATTGTGATTGTGATTTCTTCTTTCATTATTTCCTTATCTTCATCCAGGTGCACTCTATCTAATTTATCAATTATTTAATTCAACAGTTATTTTATCTTCAATTCATATTATTGTCTACTCCTGATTAATAATTTGAAGATTATGCGAAAAAATTCGAAGTACACTATTAACTTATTTTATTAATATAAATTCTTTGATCTGTTATATCCTTTCTAGTTGATTATAGAGTTGGAGATTAGTATCACTACAATATTCTGTTATTGTTTATGCATGTATTTATAATTCAACAGAATTAATTAAATCTGTTTATCAGATAGAATTAATTCAACGGAATTAATTAAATCTGTCGTACGGTCAGATTCATCTTATCCATCTGATTTATTAGATTAACTGTCTATTCAGATTATATCTGATATCTTATATACCTCTGTTTAATCTGCCTTGAGAAATTGATGTCTTTCTTTAAGATTTTTTCCCATACTGCTGTCACCTATTGATTTATTTGATGGAATTAATTTTAAAAAATGGGAAAAGAAAATAGAGTTTCTATTAAGAAAATAGAAGCTTTTATATATATTGAAGGGAAGAACCAGATACTCAGAGTTTAGAACCCTATCGGACATGAAAAATGAACAAATGAAGGATGATGATGATCTTTGTAAAGATCATATTCTTAATTGTATAACAAACCTCATGTTTGATTTTTATTGTGATTATAATTCATCTAAGGAACTCTGAAATGCTTTAACTAAGAAATATCGCAATGAAGAGGTTGGATCTAAAAAATATGCTGTGAGCCGATTTAACCACTACATGATGGTAGAGGGTAAATTGGTTATAGCTCAAATTGAAGAGGTCAAACTTCTCTTCAATGAGGTGATATAGGAAGGGATTAAGGTGGATAATCAATACTTAGTTGCATCGGTAATTGATAAACTTCTTCCTTTGTGGAAAGAATTCCAGAAGGAACTTAGATATAAAACTGATGAATTGACCATGGAAATGTTGATTGTTAATATTCGTATTGAAGAGGAAGCCCACCTTCATGATCGTAAGGATGATAGGTGTCCTAAAGTACATCATGTAGATTCGAAAAATCAACAATCCAAAAAGATGTTCAATGCTTATAATAAACTTAATTATGACTCGAAAAAACCTCACAAAAAGTTCAAAAAAGTAAAAGCTAAGACGGACTGTTTTGTGTGTGGTGTTTCGGATCATTATGCCAGGTACTGTAAATATCGTAAAGAGAAAGCGTCATAGATCGTGACTCCACTATATTGTGGTCGTGATTTCTTTTTTCATTATTTCCTGATCTTCATCCTGGTGAACTCTATCTAATTTATCAATTATTTAATTCAACAGTTATTTTATCTTTAATTCATATTACAAATAATTGCTTCCACGACAATTACGAAGTTTCGAGAAGTGGATAATTCTTAAATCAAAAGGAAATCAAAGGATGCCAGGAAGAATCTGAGTCCCCCTGGAATACAATCCCGTAACCTTTGAGGATCAAACATGGACAGAAAAGGAAACCCAATATAGTTGTTGCCCCTCCCAATTTATATAAGTAGTACTTGATGAAGAGTTTAAGGCACCAATTGAGCCATCACACTCAACCTCTCTCACAACACAACATTATCTATTTTAATTTTGGCCTTAATCATCTACTTTTGTCCAACCTTGCTGTAAAAAGTAGGGAGCTTACTATATAGGTTAGATCAATGTCGTCCTGGTGCTATTGTTATAGTATGCCTAGGAGTAGTGTAAGTATCCTCGACTTTCATTGTCAGATATTGGATCAACTGAGTCCATAATTGGAAGATCACGCTGGCCACATACCATCCACCTCGATTGTTATATTCGCATAGACAATCACAAGTATTTAACTTATATTAATTTTTCTCTACTTATTTTATATTTTATTGATTGTATTTATCTTCATTTCAAATTAGTAAAATCAATGATCAACCTTTACTTTTAATTCTTTTAATTTATTATTGCACTATTTTGAGAAACTGAAAAAGCTATAATCACATTGAAAGAAAAGTTATTAAGCTTACATTCAAAAAGTTATTAGGCCGATTCTTATAGCTGATTTGATACATGGGTAGCAAGCGATCAATCAAACTCAAGCCAGGCATGTTTCTTGCACACTCAGCACTATCTTAACCGCGCCTGTTTGACCAAATACGGCTATTCATTAACACACGTGGTTTGATGTCCTGTTTGAATAGCAACACCGAGGACCCCATCTATACACATCTATACTTTGGTGTATATATGGGCTGGTCCACCTGATGAGTGGACCAGGTGGACCAACCTCTTTTTTTTTTTTTTTTCATGGGATCTTCACGGTGGGTGCCACCTTATAAACCTCTCAAATGCAACGTACACTTGTCAAGTGTGTGGTTTGGGCATACACGCTAACATTACACACATGTGCATGATCTGATTGTTCATCGGATGATCCATGTATCCGGGCACACATGATGTAGATTTGGACTTTTAATGTATAAATCATAACCAAGACGATCAAGAAATTGAAATAGGCTGTCCATTTTTGCACCGTCGAATTAGGAAGCCACCATTTGGGTGGCTAGGATCATTTGTTAGGGTGTAATTTTGAGTATACGCTCCATTCACTGTTTAAAACTTACGACACGGATCAAAAGTTAGAATCAGATGATCAGTGTGAGTTTTTGTTTATGGACAACTCAAGGTCCTCTGAAGAACGGTCGGGATCTAATCAAGGGGAAGTCAACAGCAAACAAGCAGTGAAACTCCATGCGTCTGTAGTGGATAGCATTGGATCGGCTCTTATTTGTAATATTTTAACAAGGAAAGTCGTTAACAATAATCCGAGATTTTAGGATCTTGGCCACCTTTTCAGGTCCATTTCTTAATAGAATATACCCCAGTATCATTCCACTCGCTTTAACGTAATGCTGACTCGGCATGCCTCACGTGTGATCGATCTGGGCCATTCATCAGGTAGTGCACGCTGTGAACGTGAATTTCCTACATCAGCTGTTGCCTGGGACACACGCAACATATTGCTCTCTGAGGCCCACCATGATATAGACAGTTACTATATATGCACATCTTTTGTGCCTATCTCATGATAGGACGTGAGCCCAAAAATAAAGGGCGCGGATTAGGTAGTATTACCCCCACCGGGGCCTATCTAGAGACGACGGTCATGACAGGGGATCTGTGGGGCCCACCATGATGTATATGTTTTATCCAAGCCGTCCATTTATATTGATATATTATTTTAAGACATGAGCCCAAAAAGGAGGCAGATCGAAGTCTCAAGTGGACCACACCACAAGAAGTAGTAGAGATTGAAATCTTACGGTTGAAAACTTTCTAAAGCCCACCTTGATGTTTATTTTCCATCCAACCTGTTCATAAGGTCACATAAACTTGTACGAAGGGAAGAAAAAAAAAATCAGCTTAATCGAGAACTTGTACGGTCCCCAAAAATCAGCTTAATCGAGAACTTGTACGGTCCCCAAGAATTTTTCAATTGTGGGCTTTCAATCCCCACTGCTTCCAGTGGTGTCGTCCACTTGATCCTTCAATCTGCCTCCTTTTGAGCATTGGGCTCATGCCCTAAAATAATCTTTCAAAATGGATGGATGGCATGAATAAAACATATAGATCATGGTTAGCCCCACAGGGATCCTAACAGTACCGTCTGTCTCTAGTTAGGTCCCAGTGGAGTTGTATGATCTATATCTCATGTGGGCCACAGCACAGGGACAAGTGGGATGCAGACACCCTATAAAGTTTTGGATCAGGCTTTATGGTTTTAATGATTTTCTACTTATAAAATCTGGTTGAATGATTTTCTATTATAAAATCATACAATCGAAAGGAAATTCGGTCCTAGTGCTTTTTGAATTGGCCTAATCCTATTATAAAAGAAATCGTTTAAAGAATTATTACATTTCGTCTTATGTTTAGATCATGGTTACCTTAATGGCCTGTTTGGATTGCTACTTACGGCGGTAACATGCTGCAAATAAGCAGCTGAAAGAAGCATAAGGCGTTTCAATAGGCAGGTCTTAGGTTCGGATGTTAAGGAGACATCCTAACCCTACCGGTGGGTAGGTGCATCGTCTAAATAACCACATGGGTGTGTTGCGTGACTCACAAAAAAAGGCAAAAAGAAAAAGGAAAAAGCAATCCTGACTTACCCATTTTGGTGTTTGGGAGGGAGAGGAAATCAGGCATGTTGGAGCCATGTCAACAGATGGATGGTATAGATATACAACACATACATTGAGGTAGGCCCCATGGTTATGGTATCACCGTACCAGCCAAGTCACGCATGCATGAGATCATGTTTTCCCCGCGGGGTATCTTTGATTACGCTGACATAGTGTCAAGGGAATTCTGTGGTCCACCCTCTTTGAAATTCAATCAGTTTGAGTTTGAATTTGTAGTTCACAGTTAGATATACTTCCAAATTCATTAGTTCATCCGGGTAGGCTCATTTAGTTTGTTTTCCAATTTGTTTAATTCCCAAATTTGAATTCACTTTGTTTGATGCACCAGTACACAGCTCCAAGTTCAAAGAGGGTGGACTATGCTTTAGCTCAAAAGGCACGAACCAGTTGGTGGAACGAGGCATGGGACAGCTGCAACAACTTGCAAATTTAAAAATAATTATGTTAGTGCACTTTTCTGTAGCATATTAGTGCACCTTGTTTGTCAATCACTTAGGTCAGTGAGTCTGGTGTCGGTTGAGCTTAATGAAGACGAAAACCAAAGACTCAAGACGAACTAGCCGCATCAAGGAAGAAGAAGCAGGTAAAAGTAATGCCTTGGTGTACCTTGAATCTTGACCAAAACCTTTACCCAAACCTTTTGATGACCCTACCCTTAGAATATCTTGTGGTCATCTTTAGATTGGCCCTAGGTGTCCCAAAAGACCATATCTACATTGGCCTATAGTGTTTGGACAAAGAAAGAATGGGTCAGCAAACACATTTAGCTGAACCTAGGCCTATCCGACCAGTCACGACCGACCGGCTGGACTGGACCGACCGGTCATGACCGGTCGGACTGGCTTTCAGAATGTACAGCAAGTTGCTGTTTTAACAGGCCCGTAGGCCGACCGGTCTTAACCGATTGGGACTAGTCATTTTTTTACTATTTTATGTCCGTTTATACCTTTTTATAAAGAGGCCTGAGGTGTTTGTTAAGCACAATAAAAGGAATTTTGAGAGGAGTGAAGCCACCATTGTTAGAGACCATTTGAGACTCATTTACAACCTATGCAAGGCATCTTCCTTATACTTTAATACAAGATTGGAACATTCCAAGCTCATGAAGAAGATAACCTTCATCTCCTCTTGATCTCTAAAGTTTGGATCTTCCTTGATAGTCATATTCTTATCCAAATCTCTAAGATGAGATCGTTGTAGGTGAGCAACTCTAGGCAACCCATTCCTATTAGTTGTAGAGTTCTCAAACCTACCCTCCTATCACCTTGGGTATCTCAAAGGCATCACAAGCAAGGTGATTGATCAAATGTAGCTAAGGCATTGACGACGCAACGACAACATGATCGGGGAGCAAGGGAAGCTGATTGAAGCACGGGAGAGCGGAGATCAAGCAACCCGAATCAGGCGTTGAACAATGGGTTCATTCGACAAGTAAGGTTGCCTTTGTTGAGAGTCCATCCACAGATGGGAGTTGAGTGTAGAGTTTGTTTGTCAAACTCGAACTAGGGTCGTTTGCCGATCCCTTGACTTGTTTGTTGAGCCTAAAACTCTAAGGACGTTGGCCGTTCTTTGGCTTGTTTGTCGGCTTAAAGACTAAGGGTTGTTTGGCACTCCTTGGCTCGTTTGCCAGGCCTAAATAAAGTCTCCAAGGGGGAACCTCCGACACGAGAATGAACGTGCATTGGGTTAAGAGTTAGCCTATGTCCAAAACTCCCTTTGGGTTGAGAGTTAGCCATTTGTCTAAAACTCTGATTATGGTTAAGAAGTAAACCAGTAAAACCTCCGTGTAAAGGTTGAGAGGTGAACCTTATTTAAAACCTCCGATAGTGAATGTCGGTGTGCTGAATGGGGTTAAGTACTTGAACCGGGAGTAGAGTAGACCCAAAGTCGAACCACTATACATGCTTGTGTTTGTGATTGATTAAGCACATTGTTATCTTAGCATTGAATATTTAATTGTTAATTATATATGCTTGATAAGAATGTATGCTAGACACTAGATAGGCACATCCACACACAAGATGTACTTTCATTAGTTGTGTAGACTTGAGCTCATTGATCCATTCTCATAAGTTTACATAGGTTGCATAGATTAGGAGCTTGATTAGTTAAATCATTTGATTATCTATGCATGCTTAGATTAGGTTGTTTATTGCTTAAACCATATGCTAGTATTGTGATTGGACCCACTTAGGCTTGGAAGCCGAAATGTTCTTGCTTACTTAGTTTAATTTGTTAAATTGTGTAAGTAGGCAAAAAGAATTTCAAAAGGTCCTAATCACCCCCCCTAATTTTAGTTGCTCTTTAAGCTTTCGCACATATGAAGGTGTCGTGTGAGACTACCGACGTAATTTCAAATTAAAGTCATCATTTCAATATAATGTTTGGGTTATGACCCATATATGATGGACATGAGATTTGAATGGTTTGGAGTAATCCAACCTATTGATTTGTGGTGAATCGAATTATGAATTTGTTTGATTGAATAAGTTGGCAGTTTGAGACACGTTAATGCTAATTAAGTTTTTATGATTTAGATTACAAAGAAAATCATAAATTCCATAAAGTAATCATTAATTATACTCACAGTTACAATTTTATTATACAAGACATAAAGTTACAAAATTTCACTTGTGAAACAAGCAGAGCCTTAAAATATCCAATTCAATCACGCCTAGTGTCGTTAATAGCTGCTTCATGACGTGGCACATGCAACACTATGATTTAGGGCTCTCAATGGAGCAGGTCAGATCCGAGATCCGATTAGCTCCGAATCCATATAATGCGGATTTGGATCTTAATATAGGTCCAACTAGTTAAATGGACCGGATTTGGATATTAAAATAGGTCCGATTACTTAAATGGACCGGATATGGATTCACAGGAACATATCCGAGTTAGATCCGAATCCGATTAAGATTCGACTCATTGTCACCTTACTGTATATGTTATATTCATGCTGACCATTCATTTTACAAATTATTTTAGGCCATGTCGACCATACCATAGTAAATAGTGAGATTTGCATCATTTTTCTACTAAATTAAATATATTATATTATATGTTTTATATCATTTTTTTTTAGATTTGTAATGGGGGTGGATTCGGACCTAGATCCGACCCGAATCCGATGGTTATATGGATTTTGGATCCGAAATGGATCCAACAATTTATAAATGGATCGGATATGGATATCACCTTTTGGATCCGAGTTGGATCCAAATCCGATCCGAATCCGTCTACAGATATACGGACTTGGAGCTGGATCCAGTTGGATCCGATCCAGATCCGACCCATTGAGGGCCCTACTATGATTGGCTGAAGATGATTAGGGCTTGTTTCGAACATGAGATCAGGTGGCATGAAATTGCATTTGGTCCCATGCAAATGCCATCCTGCATTTAGAAATAATGAGAAGGATTAGATTAACTTGGGTATTTTCGGATTTATGATGGATTTTGAAATTCACAACATCTATGAGCTCCACATTGATGCATGTGTTTTATCCCATGTACGCCCATTACACATGACATTCTGAGTTGCTTATGCGTGTAAGTGACCAGCATCAGCTGTGAATCTGGTCCGTTGATTACAATTCCATGGTCCACCAAATGCAGGTTTTGCTTACTACAATATTCTTTCCTCAAAGGAAGAATTTGATCCCCAAGTGTTAGATTGTACTATCAAAATACCATGGTATTTCCGATTCTATGCCATTTAATCCCACGAACCAAAGATTTCACTAAGCGGGCCAAAGTAAAGTATGATCATGTTCCATAATCAATTCTTTCATCCAGGTCTTGCATCTAGTGCTTTAATTGGCATTGTGCCAAGCATACATGGCATCTGATCCATCCAAAAGGTTAGCCCCACCATCAAGGGTACTTAGTGAAAGAATCAACCCTCTCCACTCATTACGTTAGTCAAACATTAGAAAACAACAGACAACTACCCATCTGATCCAAAATACATTGGACTAACCTGAATTTGATAATAATAATAATAAAGATAGATTCATTCATTAGGTGGGTCTAACAAACTGACAACAATGGACAACAAAGAGTCTGAATTAGAACTATCAACAGTCCACAGTCTAGGGTTGTCTTGAGCCTGGATATTGAACTGATTGGACTGGACCTGTGCACAGGTTCTATTTAAAATTATGATTTTGCTTGGACAGGACCTGGGCCCATTGACAAGCCCAGTCTGAACCAATGCACATGTGTGGTCCGCATGATAATTGAATTGTTTGAATTCTAGCTCAAGGTGATTTTGATCGGACGGTCCACACTTTCGCAGCTCGGCAGGCTCACGGAAAGTAAAATTCGTTGTGTGTTTATGTTAACCTACTACACGTATGTTCACATTTCTTTCTCTATGCATGTCGAGAGTAGGGCTGTCGACAGGCTGGGCTCATGCCGGACCGACAGGCCCAATGAATAAGCATGCAGAAATTTTAGAACGTGCCTCTGCCCTAAGGCCCCAATATGATAGCTTGAGCCCAGTCCAAAATGACTGACGCCTGCAAGCCCAACAGGCTACCCTGTCCATCGACCACACCAGTTTAGAAAAGCCTGGAAGATTGGCAGAGCTTTCTGGTCTGGTTTGTTACCACTTCACTACCATTACAAGAATGCATGATCAGTATCTCGAGACCACTCAGCTGATGGGTCGCAATGGGCTGCGTTAAAGTGATTGAATCAAGTTGTATAAGATTCGAGGTGTCAAAGTTCCATGAATCCAATTACGTGTTGTAGAAATTAAAAATGAATACAGTGTTAGTAAAGAAATGTTTCTTAATTGCAATAGAAGGAAAAGAAAAGATGATGATAGAGACGAAAGATGAGGAATTTAAGAAGAAAAATTAGTTAACTATGGCAAATTCTCTTCTTACACTTAGATGATTTGGTTTTGTTCAATGTGTCTAATTAAACTATTACTAAAGAATTGTGTGATGAATTGTAAAGCCTGTATAAAGAAAAATCAATGTGAAACAAAAATTTCTTTGAAGATAGCTTTACAACTTAAACATAAAGAAGGATCTTCTTTGAAAGAACACCTTAATGCTTTTAAGACCCTTATTAGCATATTGGTGGTGGTCGTTGCGAAGATTGACAAGGGAGAAATGGTTGAATTTCTACTTTATTCGATGCATGGGGTAGTTTGATTGCAAATGTCAACAACGATGTAGACATCAATTTAAAGTTAGCCATGTTTATGCTGCTTACCTAAGAGTTTTGTAGAAAAATACACGAGAGGTTTATTTTATGATTCTAATATCTATTAAGAATGGTACCAATAAGAAAGATCATGTGAGAACGGGGTTAAATGGTATAAAACAAGAAAATATTAGAATTACAAAAAAAAAAAAAAAAAAATACACATACACAAATTTGTAAAATCAAGAAAACAAATCAAGAAATTTTCAAACTTGATTTGCACGATCAAGTGAAGTAAAAGGACTTCTAAGTAAATTTAATTAAAAAGATGATTCATCCGCCGAAGATAGAAAAGTGTTACCAATACTAATTCCATGAAAGAATTTAAACCATTAATGAATTTTGGATTCAATTGCTTTGTTCCATATGACACTATATAAAAATTATTTTTACACATCAATTATGTGATGGTGGCACAGTTTATATAGAAGATGAAAACACATGTAAAATTGTAGAGATTGAAGATGTCAAAATTATCATATTTGATAATATCACATGTATGATGTCGGTAGTGCAGTAGTACCAGATCTACGGAAGAATTATCTATCATTGAATTCTTTTGATAAAAATGGCTACACATTTTATAGTAAAAATGGTCAATTAAAAATTATAAAAAGAGCATGGCAGTTACAAAGAAAGAGTTGATATGACAAATTTTGCTACAATCTAAGACAATTGGTTAGGCCACATGAGTAAGCAAAAACTAAAGGTATTTCCTTATTGAAATTTACTTCTTGATTTAAAATCTATTAATTTAAAATTTTATAATTATTATTTATTTAAAAATGTTTTATATAACTCTTTTCTTTCACTTTTCACCAATAAAAGTATGAATATCTTAAACCTAATTCATTCTGATATAAGAAATGTTTAAAGTATTTTATTTTTCTAAAAAATGTTTAAATTTACATGCTGAAAAAGAAAAGTTCATGTGAGAAACCACTATCTAAAATCTATTTTATACTTGGTAAAAAAAAAGATTAAAATCTAAAATATTTCCATTTAAGATTTTCGAGGAAACTGCTATCAACTATATCTATCCTCTATCCAATCAATGGTTTGATCATAGAACATGATCCAATCATAGTCCCCACTTAATCCATGACAATATGGATGCACCAATTCAAGCAAATATGTTCTTGGGTTGTTAATGGAGCCTTTAATATAATTACTTAAATGCCCATAACTTTTGTTTAAAGCTAATTTTAGGGCCTGTTTAAATACCACCAAATAAGTTGCTTTTCTTGCTGATGGCAGCAGTTGAGTAACTTATTTGAGATAAGTTAGTTTGGTTAATAAATAATTATCACTACTACTTATTTGTTAAATATTGGTTAAGTATTTTAGCATTTTTTTAAAAGCTTTTTTACTTTTTCTCCATCGATTAAAATGAGAGGTGCTCGTGTAAACAATGTTGATTGACATGGCAACCACCCAGCCCACGTTGACCATCCAACTTGCTAGGCCCACTGCGATGTATTTGATTTGCACCGTCCATCTGGCCTGGACGTGAGTGGGGCTAGCATGTGAGGCAGATCTAAACCTCAAGTGGACCCACATCAGGAAGCAGCGGTGATAATGATGACACTGTTGAAACCTCCCTAGGCCCTGCATATGTGTTTTACTCATGCCATTCATCTATTTTTCCAACTAGTTTTGGGTGGTCCATTGGGTAGTGGGGCCACATGCTATGCACATGAAATCCACACTGTCCACCTTTCTTGGTCCAGCTCAAAATGAAACGGAATCCAATTTTAGATAGACCGCACCTCAGGAAGCAGTGGTCGTTGATGCCCACCATTGGTCAGCCCTAATGATGAGTAGCCCATATCCAAGGCGGGCCCTGCATGATGGACGGCCCACATTAGAGGTGGACGCCACATTTGGGACGGTCCACATGAAAGGTGGCTCCACATGATGGGCAGTGGATATTGATGTTGGGCCCCACTTGATGGATGACCAACATAAAGGGGGGCCTTACATAATGAACGGTGCACATTAAATGTCGGGCCATAATGATGAATGGCCCACATCCAAGGTGGGCCCCACATGATGGACTGCCCACATCAAAGGCAAGGCCCACACAATGAACAATCCACACCAAAGGTTGGCCCAAATGATGGATGGTGGATGTGCAAGGACCAAACAGACTTTACTTATGATGTTGGAAACAAACATGCTTTTCTACTTTTTGGTTGATAAGCATGTTGTTTACCAAACATACTTATACATGCTTATTTGCTAATTAAGTAGAAACAATGATAAGTTACCTATCAGATAAGTAGCTTATCTTAAGTAACTTACAATCCAAACGGGCCCTTAGCCTCTCGAAGAGATGCCTATGCCAATTTTTGCTCCTCTAAACTTACCTTCTCCTACAAAATAATAACATAACTTTTGATTAGTTGGTCACTTCAAGGCTTTGAATGGTCCAAGCCAGACCACTCCTAAGCCCAGCCTAATTTTTGAAATGACCCAGACGCAAGAGCCCAAGCCCAATCCAAAACACCCCAAAGGTAAGCCCAAACCAGACGCACAAGAAATTAAGGTTGAGAGCATGGTTTAAAAAAACAAATTAAGGTTGAGAGCATGGTTTAAAATAACCGTTTAAGTGGACTGCACATAAAGCGACTGGTTGGGAGGAAATGAATGTAAGCAAGCAATTCATGAAAATGCCCTCTAGAAAAATAAAGCCATTTGTATCAATGGAAACTGGCCTGAGCAGGGCCAGATTTGCTCCAGGATTGTAGGTATCTTCTTGGACATGGTAGCGCAGACCGCCCCGCTGATAATTCATCATCATATACACTGATGATAGACCAATATCTAATCCTTAGCTGAGTCACTAACCTTTTCATCCCAAACAAAATCCAATGGAGGGGCTCAACTTACAACATCCAAGACCCCACCATGGATGGGCAACACAACACTCTCCCATCAAACAATCACAGCCTCCCACTCTGTGGCCAGTAAATGGATGATTAAAACATTTATGGTTAGTGTAAAATAAGATAAAGCAGAATAATTGCTTATGCCTGATTGGTGGTTGTAAGATGAGATAACGTTCGGATTCTTTCGTAAAAGTAAACCATCTAAAATTTCAGTAGTCATTAGTCGATACCTGTTTTTCCTCCTTCGCACTTGATTCATTCTGATTTATGGGGACCCACTGGTATGGTGTGGTGTGCTGGGTTTATTGTCACCAACCTGGATGAGTGATCTAACAAAAACACAAGATAACGTTTTATCTTATTTTACAGCTACGACTAATCAGTGGAGGATTGACCCAATGGCCAATACCACCCATGGTGGGGCCCACCAGCTGAGCTACATGAGACACTGCATGATGGGGCCCCACATGGAAAATGCAAATCCTAAACGGAAACACCATTTTAGATGATACCATGGATTTCGAACACAACCAAATCATCAACAACTGCACAAATTGAGTAGAAGAATAACAGATGAGAACTCTTTTGAATGCTCTATCAATCCAACAACATCAGAAGATGTTGCTAAAAAACAGTACCAGTTCAATAGTAAAGAGTTCCTCCAAACACCCATTACAACAAGGAATGAAGGAAAGGGAAGAAAGAATAGCCATTGCAGAAAGATTGCAGCTACTGCTTCCTCCCCCAAGTCTCCAGCCATCTCTTCTCGACTCGAACCATACTTGACCTACAAAACACACCACAGAACCAAAATCATCATCAGCTAAAATCAATCTGATTATCTAAGAAGCCCCATCAAATAACCGAGCATAAGAATGAGAAACAAAAGCAGTTCAAAAATAGGTCATCAATATAAAGGATACAGAAACCAAACTATCGCCGTCCACTGCATCTTCAGTCGACCCTGCAGATCAAAAACCCCCAACTTAGTTACACCACTCCCCCCAACAACCAGTACATTGCAAACAAACTACAACAAATAATGGGTACTGCCACAACAGTACCAATAGGGTGAAACATGCATATGAAGATACAGAGGTCAACAGAACCAATACTGGAAAGACAGACATGAAGACAGCGGTGGGCATTTAGGTTTTCTTCCAATTTGGATTTGCCTTCATCGCTTTGACCCCAGAAATCCCATTTGCCAAACAAGGACACATCCACTATGGTACCAATATGGCGAAACACACATATAAAGACACAGAGGTCGACAACATAAATACTGGAAAGACAATCAAAGAAGACAGCAGTGGGTGTTTGGGTTTTCTTCCGGTTGGATTTGCCTTCATGACTTTGACCCCAGAAAACCCATTTGCTCAGCCAAGACCTGCACATTGTCGCTCCAATCAGATGGCCTATCAGCCAAATCCTCCACCTCGACATCATTCTCCGTTTGTTCTTCCCCTTCTTCTAAATTCCCCGCAATCAGATCCTCATTCAGTAATTCTTCCCACAAAATGTCATTCATGGAACCCAAATCCCCATCACTGTGGCCAGGGATAACTTCAACCATCGGATTTGGGACAACTTCAACTGTTGGATTTGTATTAGAACTGCCTGAGCTGTTATCCATGGCAGAAAATAGCATCTCAATCTCTGTTTCGATCCCAACTTCTTCCTCGGCCACTGTCTGATGCAGATAGCTAACAGCCTGAGTATCCATGGCCGAGATCACTTCATCTTGCAGGTTCTCTGAACTAGCACTCGCCGGCAATCTACGTTTCCTTCCAACACCGCCAAATGCTTTCTTCTGCTCACGGCGCTGCATCAGCTGCTGGACAAAAGTTGGGTTCTTAAGAGCTCTGGCCAGGAAGACCATCATCTGTTGCTGCTTTCTCTCCGTACCTTGCACCCATTCTTCCATGGCGGCGAGTTGGGCTCGGGAGTTCTGCTGTTGTTGTCTAAGCTTCACGATTTCAACCATTAGTACACTGCGATCTCTTTTCAGTTGCTCAACTTCATCTTCCAGACCGAATTGGCCCAATTCCACGCAAGCACCGGTTTCCTGCTGTTGTAAGTTCTGAGAGACATGCCTTCGCCTCTTGATATTTTTCAATAGATGCTTCTGCCCTCCCAAAAACCCTTCATTTGCAAACTCCCATCGATCTGGATCAACCTTTCTAAAACCCTGTAACCATTGTTTCATACAGGTACAGTTGAGATCTGTAGTAGAGATAAGGGAAATGTAGACGATCGGGATTCTGTTGAAACAACATAGACATGTTTTTCTAGGATTCAAACTCACAAGTGATATATAAACATTGAATTCAAGGAGAAAGATGTATGCAATTAAAAAAAAAAAAAAAACTCAAATCGCGCCAAAATTCGCAGAATTGTTAAAGAATCTTCAAGAACACCAATGCCACAAATATCTAGTACTTTCAGAATTGCAAGCATTCAACATCTGAACTTCCTAAAAAAATAGGGAATTATCAGAGAGAAGAAACATCTGTGGTATCGACAAAATCCTCATCAAAGAGCTTACAATTCACAGATTTCATTTCAAATACTTGAAAGAATCATTACAGAACAGAAATATTTGCAAGACCCCAGAAGATTCAGTGGCAGAAACTTCGGACTCAATTGAAGATTTATTTATTTATTTTTATTTTTTTGAAAAGATTCAATTCCAGAATATCAATATCAATGTCATGAAAGTCTAGAACATTCCCAATTCAGCATTTTACCTGACTGAACTCTAAAAAAAAATTAAAAAAATTAAAAAATGCAAGACCAACTCTCCAAATTCAGTGCCTGAGATGTCTTAAGGACAGAAAATAAAAAAACGGAAATGAAAATCTGCAAAACAAAATATTCAAATTCAGAATCTGCCTTGAGAACTCAAGATATCAAAATTATAAAAACATATTCAAAATAACTCATGGATCCATTCAAAGTACTCACATTTCAGCAGTATCGATTCATTCAAAAGCACTCACATTTTAGCAGTAAACCAAAATATATGTAAAACCCACAACCATTTCTTCACAAGAAACTCATCACAAAAACATGATAATTTTCACATTTGAATATTTCAAGTTCCAAACAAAAGAAAAGAAAACAACTACAATCAATCATAAAACACCAAAATCCATAGCAATAACTACCTTTAATGCCTTTGTCAGGGAAATGCAAAGAATCAAACAGCTTGAGTACTTACATATGTATTGAGCTGGCGTATGAAGCTGGAGAAATTGCTGTGCTTGAAGTATTTGGGAAGGAGATTGGTGGCGAGCTTGTGCGAATCCCACACGATGAAGCTGTTGCGAGCTTGGCTCCAGGAGACGACCGAATCAGTTGCTGGGTCCTCAACCATGTCGAATGTCTTTGTCAAGAACGGAGGGGGGCCGGCATCGTGCAATCCCTCCATCGGCTGCGGAGACAAGACAAAAGACGAGCTGCCGCCAGTTTCATCTTCCTTCACCAGCTCACCTTTCATTGCCTTCTCCTGCAAGAGATGGAAGTATTTAAAAACAAATGATCAAAGGCTTATAAGATCTGGAACGCTAGTTTTTACCCTGGCACAGGCCTCTGTTTGGGTAGAGATGGGAAATTTCAGGAAAACGAGTACAAAACGGATACAATTCAATGGTTTCAGGAAAGCGAGCTGAATTTCATATCAAAAGGTGAGATTTTTCAAGTTGGGTTTGGGCCTATCTGAAATGGGTTTGCAGGATTTGGGATTTGAAGGTCGAATTCATCTCAAAGACTGGATTTTTCGAATTGGGTACGTGTAGAAAAGAGGTTTAATCAAATGGGTCTTGGAATTTGAGAAATGGGTTTCTGAGATTATGATACCTGCAAGTGAAATTTCATCTTAAAAATCAGATCTTTTGAATTAGGCAGGTGAAGAAAACAGATTCAACCAAATGGGTTTGATGATTTTGATCAGGTGGACTTCATCTCAGAATTTCAACATTCTTTTGAATAGATTGGTGAGTTTTCGGCTCGTTGCGATTTGCAATTAGATTTCAATTGGAAAATGATGGATTTTTGAAATGAATTTCGAAACGAGTCTGGTTGTGGCAGTTGTATGAAAAGGGCAGTAGGAAGATAGGGAGTATATAAGGAGGAGGAATCGAAAGTTCTGGATTCGAACAGAGATGAGATGACATTTTGTATAGTTCCGAGATATTTTTTTCAGAAGCTTCTAAATTCCAGTTGTATCGCAATCCATGGGCAGGATCGTATTACCGTATTAGCTCTCCCTGAGCTTCTAGAAACTTCGCGGAAGAGTATGCGGTCCTGAGCCACAGGACCTGAATAGTTTCTTAGTCGTTAGAAATCCTGGTGATCCAACTCTGTGGGGCCAGAGTGATCTATGTGTTTTATCCGCGCCGTCCATCTATTTTTCCAGCTCACCTTAGAGCATGTGCCCAAAAACGAGGCAGATCCAAGTCTCAAGTGGACCACACCACACGAAACAGTGGGGATAATGATCACCACCGTTGAAACCTTCCAGAGAACACCCAAGATGTTTATTTACCATCCAACCTGTTGATAAGGTCACACAGACCTGGATGAAGGGAAAAAACAAATATCGTTTTCAACCAAAACTTCGGTGGCCCTCAGGAGTTTTCAATGGTAGGGGTTCAATCTCCACTGTTTCTTGCGATGTGGTCCACTTAAGTTTTATATCTGCCTCATTTTTGGTCTCCTTCTGTGAAATGATTTAGCAAAACGGATGGACCGCATGGATTAAACACATACATCACGGTGGTCCCACAGTCTGGTCGCCAGGCAATACGCTTTGACTGTAAGTGGGTTATATGGTTTAGTTGCCCAGAGAGTCGATCTGATGATGGTAGCCACCTGGTATTAATCATTCTAGAAAGATATAAGTGATTAGATGATCCTAGCCGTCCAGTCTTTGGGGTTCTTTTTGTTTAGTACGGATCGCTTCCTTAACTTTCCTCTTAACCTGGCTGCTTAGGAGCTGTCCCGTCTGGCAGATTTTTAGTCTGTGGTTTATCAACAATGCAGCCACATGATCAGCAGTTCGGATCAGTGAATCATGGACCTACTTGTACGGACGTGGTGCCTCAGGACATCATGCAGGTTATAGACTGTATGTTACTCATTTCTTTGATACTCTGGCAGTTGGATGATACTCAGTCGCTTAAAAATTGATTAAGAAATTGAACACGTGGCATCTAAGAATTTAATTAAGCAGTCCAAAACTTAAGCTTAGTTGATTATTGGATTGGTGGACATTTATTGCGGTTAAAAATGAAAAATATCCAACGGTCCTATTTTCACAAATAAGTGTTTGCACCCGGAAGAGCAAGGTCACATGAGTTTCAACACGAGGTCATGAGTGATTGGTTGACATTTATTGGTCGGTTTCGTAGTTCTGTGGCCTACTTGAATCTATAGATCTGCCTCATTTTTTTTTTATTCCTAACCCATTGTGGTCTTGAGAAACTGATGGACGGAGTAGATTTTTCATAGGCATCTGTGTGGGCCGTAGCTTCCGACACCAGGAACTTGTGGGCACTCACGTCCGTACATAAGAACCGATTTACCGACCGTCAAGGTACCACAAGTTGTGTTACCTATGCCATGTTTTCCCTAATATGCCAATTGTGCGAGACATCAGTACCATGGAAACAGTAGTCCCCACCTTGAAGACAGCCTGTCATAAAAATCGAACTGGGTACTTTATTAGGTGGGCCACAACATGGGAATCAATCTGCAACCTACGATCTGACTAAGCAGACAGGTGTGGACGACTCAGTGACGGATCAACCTGATTCACGACCGGTGGTGATCATTACGTTAGTGCATGTCCTTTGGGCGCGACTTGGGTGAGACCGGAATCAAGGATGTGGGTGGGACCCAGACCCTAGGGTTCACCTGGATGTATTCGTTGTATATCATGCCGTCCATATGTTTCTTCATATTATTAGTACGAATTATAAAAAATGAAGTAGATGTAAATTTTAGGTGGACCACAACCACAGGAAGCGGAGCTCATTGAACACTTACCATTAAAAACTTCTTGGAGTCCACTGTAATGTTTATTAACCATCCAATCTGTTGATAAGGTCACGTAGACAGGGAAGAAAGTAAAATACAAATACCAGGTTGCTATAAAACTTTTGTAGCCCACAAAAGATTTATAATGGTCATTAACCAGTGTTTCTTATGGTGTGGTCCACCCAAAATTTACATCTTTTTCGTTTTTGGTAACATTTCATAAAATACTCTGGAGAAGCACATGAACGGAATAGATACACAATTCATACATACAGGTCAGCCCCTACGGTCAGGGTCCCACCCACATCACTAGTTCTGAGTCTCATCCAAGTCGCGCCCCCTTCCTTTTCACTCACTGAATAGGGTTGTACTTTACCACAAGGTCTCACCCAAGTCGCGCCCCCTTGCTTTTCACCTTCCTTTTCACTCACTGAATAGGGTTGTACGTTACCACTTGTGGTACAGTTGCATGTACCGCATATAAGCGTGTACTAATGGGAAGCGGATTGCGTACTCAGTAAACTTTGTGGGGTCCACTGTGATTTATGTATTTTATCCACTCCACCCATCTATTTTAATAGATAATTTTATGGATTGAGACAAAAAAATTAAGTATATCCAAAGCTCAAGTGGACCACACCATAGGAAATAGTGTGAATTAAACGTCTTTTAAAAGCTCTTGGGGCCATTGAAGTTTTTGCATGAAGCTGATATTTGTGTTTCCCTTCATTTATGTTTGTGTGATCTTAGGAACAAGTTGGATGACAAATAAACATCACTGTAGACCCTAGCAAGATTTCAATGGTGAAAATCATTACTTCCATGGTTTCCTCTGGTGGTGTTCACTTGTTATTTGGATATACTTCTATTTTTGGATCAACCCCTAAAATGATCTGAAAAAACTGATGGACGGCATGGATAAATCACATATATTCAAGCTGGGCTCAAACTAGTGCAGGGACGCGAAGAGCAGGCGATTTGCTGGGACGCAGATTCAGCGGATCCGGGAAGGACGCGGATTGGGTACTACCCCGATGCTCCTACGAGGTGCCACAGTGATGTATGAGTTTTATCCGCACCGTCCATCCATTTTTCAATACAATTTTAAGATATAAGGTCAAAAAAAAAAAAAATTCACCAATAAACCTTCGTAGGGCCCACACTGATGTTTATTTGCCATCCAACTCCTTCGTAAAGTTATATAGACCTGGATGAATGAAAACACAGATATCAGCTTTATCCAAAACTTGTATGCTCCTAAGATGTTTTCAACTGTAGGAGTATAATCCCCACTATATGGTCCATTTTGAGCATTGTATCTGCATCTTTTTGGGCTTATTACTTAAATTGATATGACAAAATAGATGAACGGTGTAGATAAAACCCATATATGAAGGTGGCCCTTCAGAATCCTGAGGTTCTCAAGGGCCTAAGAACACACGATGGCCCTTCAGGCTTGCCACGCGCTTTGTTATCCCTAACAGTAACAGTTCACTCAATCAAATATCAGCAGATCCACTGAATCCGCTTGTGATTGGACGAGACAACTTTCCGGTCATCCATAACGGAAAGGAACGCCAATCTTGGTGGGCCACACCATGAGTGTGCCTATCATTTCGTACACGCCTTCGGTGGTGGTGATGCCTCTGGTATTAGTCGGTGATGGAAAAGCTATGTGAGGCCCACACTGATGCATGTGTTTTATCCATGCTGCCCATCCTTTTTTTTTAATTTTTTTTTAATTTTTTTTTATTTTGGAGCTCAGAGATGTATCAAAAACTTCCTAAGGCTAACCATCCAACTTGTTGATTAAGTCACACAGACTTGGGCGAAGGGAAAAAGAAGTTACAGATGTCACAGATATCAGCTTGATCCAAAACTTTTGTGGCCCTTAAAGAAGTTTTTAATGGTAAGCGTTCAATCACCACTGTTTCCTATGGTGTGTTGCACCTGAGACTTTGATTGGCCACATTTTTTTGGATCATGCCCTAATATGAGATTACAAAATGAATGAACGGAATAGATAAAAACATATACATCACTGTGGGGCCCACAGAGCTCTTTCCACCACCCATCAGTACTGAGCTCGGCACCGGAGGGGTCCCTGCTATATTCGAGTCCCATCATTTCCACCCGCTCATGATGCCACATAAGCTAGGTGGGGACTAGGGCTGTCAATTGGTCGGGCTGACGTAGGTCTCGGATTTCTTGTAAAATTCTGATTTTTGAGGCCCAAGCCTGGCCCATTGATTTTAACTCTAAACAAGTAAGTTGGCCTTTGCTACTTGGTTTTGCAGCCATAATTTTGTTGTAACATAATATTATTAATATTTAACTGAACAGTATTACAGCTAGAATAGTATTACAACTAATTGTGAAAAAAATGAATAGTATTTATAGTTAAAATCAAAGTGCTTAACTGAACAGATTTTGGATTTTAAAATCACAATATAGCACTGTAGCAAATTGTTTAGAGTTTGAAAGTGACTTGTACCACTTTTTACTGTAGCAAGAAAAAGACAACAATCATTGTAGCACCAATCATCCAAATCACTGTAGCAAGTCACTTTCAAAGCATTGTAGCAAAGGCCAGCTCACAATTTCTCGATTCTTCCGGATAAGAACAACCTTGCCAGCGCAGCTAGTCTCGACCCACCTACTCCATCCAGCACAGCACATCTACGCATCAAGATAACTTTCTCAACCAGTATAAAAGGACCACTCCGGTCTCACAAAGAAGGCAGAATTCCTACAAGCAAATTCCAAAGTTCTTTTCTTTCCTGCTACTAACCCCAAACCTCTGCTAAGCGTAGAATCCTTGTTTAGGAATACCATTAGAAGATCTTAACCTTGTAGTTTTGAAGCTAAGCCTTTTCTTTTAAGTATATGTCCTTGCTGTTATAATCATCTTTAGAGTTGAATAAAATTTAGCAGATTCTTATTTCAATGGTTTATTTTATCAGTGGAATTGTTCTTCTGTTATTTTTGTTTACAATTTATATAATTTATTTTTGTTTTAAATATTTCTCAAAATAGTTTTTAAAATCCAAAATCTAATTTTAAAAATTTTTGAAAATTAAAATTTTTATTTACAAAATGCCTCGTTTTAAACATAGAAAATTAAAAAAGAAAACCCGTAATGAAATGGTAGAATTTATTTTTGAAATCGTAATCCAAACCATAGCAATAATCTTATTAAGTTTTTTATTAGTATTTTTAAAAGCACAATTATTATTTTGAAATTTATGAGGAGTATTAAGAGGAATGCATAATTATAGAAATAAAAATAGAAAGAATAGGAGAAGAGATTAGTTTAATTTTCTCTGAGATGAGTAAGAGTCGTTATCATACAATAGTATTAGGAAGTCATTTTCATTCAATAGTAGCATTAAATGTCACCATCCATAATAGTACTAAGAAGATGCTTTTAAAATCGTAAGCTAAGAAACCATGTCATTTTCAATGCATAGTGCAAAATTGACTAATAGTCGTTCTCAATAAATAGTCAGTAAAGATGATATATAAGTCTCTATTCAGTTAAGCACTTTTAGAGAATGATTAATATACTAATTAATTTCCTTTTAGCAATAATATATGTTGGATTAATATTAATAATATTAATAATATTATGTTGTAATAATTTGAAAATAGAAATTAGAAGTGAACGAAGAGAATATAGAGATTAATAATTTACTAAAGATTACTGAAAATGTCCAATTTTATATTTATTTTTAAATATCCAGAATTAGTAATAATCAACACATTAGTAAATCCTCATATGATCTTAGGAGAAAGTAACTTTACCTCCACCTGGGTATTCAGTAAGAAATTGGTATCAGAGCCAAGTTGCTCAACCCCTATGGGTTCAACCTAGAGATTTTCTTATCGACGGTGAACCAGACTATAATAGTCCTTTAGTCATTATCGACCCTATCACACAAAGAAGACGTCCTTTATTCTCTGCATAAACTATTTGTGATCAATACTTTAGTCATGACAAGCTCACATATATGGTTTCTTTTAGGCAATTTCATTACAACTTATGACGACGATTTATTAGAATTTGCAATGTTTTTATTAGATTATCCAGACTATATAATTTTAGTAATTATAATCATTACATGTTTTTATTTTACATGCTTATCAATAGTAGAAGGTATCTCAGAAGTTTTACTGAATTACTTTATCTTCTGTAGAAGAAATTGATTTACTAAAGGTGAAGAATATGATATCTGTGATCAACACTATTCAGAATCAATGCTCAAAGAGACTTACTGTTCTAAGGTGTGGACTCGTGATGGCTTTAGGCGAGAGAATGCTGGTGTGCCGTAAGGGACCCGAAAGTGAACAGTTTGAACTTTGAACAGTATTTCAGATAGTGGTATGATGGATAGATTATTCCGAACTAATAGTACTTCATCTCTTCTATCAGAAGGACAAGGTAGTTCAGCATCAATATTTGAGAACACTAATACTATTAATAGTTTATCAGTAAATTATGAAAAATATAACAATGATTTATTAAATTGGAAAATACCTAAAATACCTACAAAGGAAATATATAAGTTAGGAACATTTGAATTCTTATCAGATTATACAATAAAGCTTGTAGAGAAAACGGTACCAGTACAAGACTCAACGTTAAAACTTCAATTAATATCACAAGAGGCAATTAATAAACATCTAAAGAAAAATTATAACTATTTACACTTAGGATTAGTACAAATAGGAATCAAACCTTTAACTAGAGATGGATTAAACTTAAGTACAATATTAGCCTTAAGAGATGCTAGATGGAATAGTTTTAAAGACTCATTATTAGTAGTAGAAACTAGTCTGCATAATGGCCCTATCTATTTTAACTGTTATCCAGGTTTTATGGTATCATTAAGAGATGAAAATATTTTAGATGTATTAACATTAAATATGAAAACCCATGGATATAATTTAAAGAAAGGATCAGTACCATTAGCTATAGTCTATAGAATACACTATAAGGTAACAACTACTTGCTTATCTCCAAAGGCCAAGGTAACTAGCCCAAAAGGTCACACAATGTTATTACAAACTGATTTATCTATATCTCATATAGCCGTACCGAAAACTATAACATGGAACGATGTTAAACTCCCAAACGAGTGGGATTTAGAAAATATTCAACAGCCTAGTCCAATCCAGAACAGTAATCTTGATCAAATAATAGAAGACCCAGATGGTAAAATAACTCTTAGGTTTACACCAACTAGACAGGCAACCTTAAGAATAGAAGACTTTGAGGATAAAGACAAAGAATTACCTTCAGTGTTTAAGATAGATCAACCAAGGACTTCAACCTCTAGAACTTCAAATTTTAAGCAAACAGATGCCATCCAAGATCCAGTCGAGATTTCTAGGATTAGAACTCAAAATAATATAAGTTAACCTCTATATACAAGACAAGAAAATTTATCACCAACATACTCACAAATGCAAGATCGACCTTCTGTTTGTATGATCACTAGAAACAGAGAATTTAAGATAAGTGACTTAGAATTAGCAATAGAATTCATGCAACCTTATAATGATATTAGTAGGAAAGAATTTTCCAACAATCATCCAGAAAAACGAGAACAGGAATTCATTAAAAAATTACATTATAAATACTGTGATAACAATAACATAATCATTCCCTTCTTTAAATGGTATAATATGTGGAGATCAGATGATGAACCACAAATTAATGTAACAAGTAAAATTAATCATACATGGAAGACTGTCAACAATAATATCATACAGTCTACGCATCCCCCTAATGAACAAATAAGTATTAATGTAAAAGGAACAACAGTTCAAGCAACGCCCTTTAGAATGATTCATATTCCAGATTCAGGATCAGGATTTTTTACAGCCAGAGAAGCTATCCCAATTGTTGATCAAAACAACTGTACAAATCAATATTTACAAACAATAGGTGAACAATTAGATAGAGTAGAAAATACCTCAAATAGGATCGAAAGTATTGTTCAAGAATCATATACAAACAAAGTTAGCTCTAGCAACACCTATATTCCTCCTTCCAATTCCCAAATTAAAGACGACGTTCCCATATTTCAGCCTCATGTATTTACCACCCTAATTAAATTATTCAAAAATTCTACTGAGGAAATGCTCGAAGAAATTACTAAGAAATTAGCATCTATACAATTACCAACACCTCTACAGGACAAAGGAAAGACTATAACCGTTCTAGATAATAGATCTGAACCTTCCAATTCCTCCACAATTGAGACTGACTCTTCTTCTTCTGATCAGGAAATAGATCAACTTAATTCACAACTACATAGTATCACAACCAGGTCTATTCCTTTACCTCAAACTCGGAATTATTACCCTCGACCTACCCCTGTAGATTTACAATTTGAAGAACGTGGACAAAATATCCAAGCTACCTACAATGCAGGATCCTTATACGAATGGAATATTGATGGTCAATCTGAATATCAAATCCTTAGTACAACTAATGAAATTACCATGGCTGCTAATGCTTATAAGAGCAAAGGCACTGATGATTTCACAATCGCCTAAATGATTGTCTTTGGTTTTACCGGACAACTTAAAGGCTGGTGGGATAATTATATGACACAACAGGATAAACAAATGATTTTACTCTCTTACAAAAAGGATGAAAATGGACAACCAGTTTTAGAACAAGGTCATCCAGTCCAAGATGCAGTTAATACCCTTATCTTTACCATACTTAGACATTTTCTAGGTGATCCTACAAATATAAGACAACGAGCTAGTGATATACTTAACAACTTACGATGTCCAACCCTATCAGATTTTAGATGGTATAAAGATGTATTTATTAGCAAAGTTATGCTTAGAACAGATTGCAATGTAGCATATTGGAAAGAAAGATTTATAGCAGGATTACCTAAATTATTTGCACAAAAACGCCATTTCACTCATGAATTTTTTTGCTTTTCACAGTGGGGATCGAACCTAACAGGCACACATGACATTCTCTTTGAGCCATGTCAGTTGCTGGTCCCCTTGGGAAATTGTCATAGCATTGCTCCCAAGCTCCAAGCAACAGCCATGGACGCCCACTGTGATGGAGCATGCCTTAGAAACCCATACTGGAATTGCCTCGTATGTTTTGAAACACCCAACAGCCATGGGACCCTACATGTTGTACATATTAATTCCACTCGGTCCATCAGGTGATAACCCTTGTATTCACCATCCATGCAGAAGACCAACCTGATAAAATTAAAAAATTTAAAAAGAAAAAAAGAAAGTCTTAAGAGGAACTACACCAATGGAAACAGCTAAACCACAATGGGGGTGTTTGGCGCAAGGGATTAAGTGGTATTAGCTGGGATGAAATTTACATTGTAACATGATTACCGCTGCATGTGAATTGTCAGGGAAAATCCCATTCCACGTTTGGAACAGATGAGAATCCTACTCAAAACATCGATTTTGATTACTACCGCGTTTGGTGCGGAGTTAGCTTGATGGGGAAGAGGATTGCATCATAATTCTGGAAAGCCTATCACGGGAAGTTCCTACGCCGTGATGCTAGGTGGGACCAACCGTGATATTTACGAGCAATCCACCCCGTCCATCTGTTTTGAGAGCTCATTTTAGGGCATTCCACGAAAAAATGAGATGTTTCCAATTCTAAAATGGGCCACACAAGATGAAACCGTGGGGATTCAATGACCACAGTTGAAAAGTTTATATGGCCATAAAAGTTGCCTAACAGGCTAAGTTTTTTGTGTTTTCACTTCATCTCAGTGATAATGACTTTGTAAATGGTTTGGATGGCATATGAACATTAAGGTGGAGATCAGAAAAATTTTAATGGTTGCTAATTATTCTCCCAAATTTTCCTCTCGTTTGGTCCACTCGAGCTTTGGATCTGCCTCATTTTTTGTCACAGGTACTAAAATGGGCATGTAAAACTAAAATGGACATGTAAAACGGTGGATTTCTAGCAAACATCATGCCAGGCCCTACCTGGCATTTAAGTGCAGGACTTCATGCATAAGGACTTCAGCAAGAAATTCTACCTGGTATTTAAGTGCAAGACTTCATGCAGAAGGACTTCAGCAAGAAATTCGCACCGCTGGTTTATGGCAATCCCTCTTCCCTGATCGATATCTTTGATGGATTGGTAAAGATGCCAGCACAAAATCCCAAGTAGAAGATGCTAATACCACTTAATCCCTAGCTCAAAATCCTAAGTTGAAGATGCTAATAACACTTAATCCCTTGCGCCAAACACCCTGCAAGGTCTCATGTTGCGGCCCTTCTCAGTTTTTTTTATCAAGCTGACCTTTTTCTTTTCCTTTTTTTCCTTCTTTTTAAGATCTTGCCTAATCATAGTGAGTCACACCTGGTGAACAGGTTTGATGGAGATACATGACATGCCATGGTAGGCCACACACAAACCTATGGTTGGCATCCCATCCTCATTTTTCCCTGTGGAGTGGCCACCTAAGTTGTGGATCTGGATAATATTTGGCCCCAGGGCTGATTGTTGAGGAGAGCACCTGATGTACAGAGTAGATTACACTGTGGCCCCAGAAAGTCTGTCAAAGGCAAAATTTACAACCACAAGATCACAGGGCCCTTCTTTTTTTGTCCTTTGAATTTGCACCATTTATGATTTTACTTTTAACCGTCCAATCAATGGCTATCAACTGATTGGATAGGATTGCTTGCTTAGTGCAAGTTATGCCCTATCCACCATATGCCCAAAAGTCCAGATGAGCATAAGTGACACAGGTGAGATGTACAGTGTCACTACTGTTTACAAAAGTGGTGGGGAACATTACTCGTCCATCCCTGCTCACTCACCTTGAATAAAATAAATTAAATAAATAATTAAAAAGAAGAAGAAGAAGAAGCTCACAACCCAGGCCAAGTAGAAGCTCACACCCTGAAATGGGAAATGCCCACAACTCGTGGCAGGACAGCGCGCCCACAACTCAGGAAAAAAATGCTTCCTTTATTTTTCTTCTTTTAGTACCAGCTAAGTTTGCACATCTCTTAAATTTGTCTCACAAAAAGTGTCATTGAAATGACACCAAAGAAGGTTGGAGTAAAAGAGAATCCAAGGGTGAAGCTGGACGACAACCACGTGATAAGTGTCCTTCCATTGGCTATAGTGAAAATACAAAAGCTTACAAGTTCTATAATCAAGGGTCTAAGAAGGTCGTTTTGGGGAGGGATGTAATGTTTAATGAAGAAAAAGCGTTTAAATTGACCCTTATGAATGCAGTAAAGCTTGTGCCAATCGATATTTAATGAAGCCAAAGAAAGTGAAGGCAACGTGCAGCCTATGCATAGTGGGCTACCTTCTTCAAGTTCAGTAGTATCTATGTTCAAGTCCATCAAGCCCTTTTTCTAGGATGAAGAGTATATCTCCAAACCCCAATTCTTTTTTGTCAAGAAGGTCAAACGGTATCACAAAACAACCATCTTGGTTGAAAGATTGTATATAAGCCATAATAGTGATGATTGTGAAAATGATTTGCTTTATTTAGATATGGTGATCTGTAGCATCCAGAGATGCGATTCACAAAGAAAGTGATAAAAGCAACGGAAGAATAATAAAAACCATAAAAAAATATATATAATAATAATAAATAAAATTAAAAAAAAAAACATTTTGATAGTTGATGGAACTTCCAAAGGAGGTGTGAAATGAGTCTACAAAAACCAAGGAATAGTGAAAACTCATGATATGTAAACTAGGATCCAATTATGGTTTACTCAAAACTTGAAAATTTAGAACTTAATGTCTCTGTTGCATTTCAAAAATTCACTAAAATTGCGATGTTGTGGAATGTTCAGCCAACACTTCTGATGGCCCACTTATGTTGGATGTATGACAATTCCATGGCACTTCTTGTGGCTTTATGACTATCCTGTAGCACTTCTAGTGGCCAAATGATGATCTAGCAACACTTTGTGTAATCTTCGACACGAGGCCCTTTTTATTTCAAGGCAAACCTAAAGAAGCCATTAGATCTACCCATGAGGGGGAACCGTTTAAAACTTCATGACAAGGTCATAAAAAAGGAAAAGGTAAATAAGGAAAAACAATCGAAATTGTAAAGAAGAAAGGTATCATGGCTCTGATACCATGTTAAGAGATTATATTGTGAAAGACAGAGAAATGAAGAAAAGAAAGAAGAAAAAAGCATATTTTCTTCATCTCTCTCCCTCCTCCTAGCTCTTATTTATAGACCATTTATTACAATTGATAAGCCTGGTCAAAGATACTACCAAATCTTAACAGATATTGCCAATAAAAAATACTGCAAAATCTCGAAAGATATACACCAAGATATGGCGCATTTTTCACTCACTGGGTGACTTGGAAGAAAAGATGGCAACTCAAAGTTTCAAGGCAAGGCATGAAGACAATGTGCACTCTCACACGTACAAGTCTGTACTCTAACACGGACCAAATACAACACAAAAAAAAGCCCAAGATTGGTGGCTAGGATCTTCCAATCCTAGCAAGCTTTGAGACTGGGCCATCCACAGTGTGACTTTAAAAAGGTAAGAGATGCAAAAACAAAAACAGAAAAAGAAAAAAGAAAAACCTATCAGTGCAGCTGAAGTGGCAGAATCGACTAGCGGTCACGGACCATGATCCCTTTGGCTAACCATATTGGGTTTGCAAGTATCAGATCATGCTTAATGATAGTGACCCATCCATAAAAATGACTACCAGGTCAAATCCAGTTACAACAGATGTTCAATTACAGTGGCCCATCTGTCCCCTCTCAACAAATTCAAAGTCATTAAAATCCAACGATGTTGTGTTGGTTTTGCCAATTGGAATCATGAAATTGATAAAGAAAACAAGTGTCCAATTGAATTGATTAAAAGAAGAATTCTAACACAAGGCTAATCAGCACAAGCTGAAGCTCTCAAAAACATTAAAAGAGAAAAGGAAATTTTCTTACATGGCAGACAAAGCTCACTTATCTTGCCTTACCAACATTTCGGTCCGCGAATTGAAACAAATGCTATAGCTCTGCTACCACACCAATCAACTGCTATGGCATGCTAACAGTTGAGGCATGATGGAAGCAAGACTTTCTAAGTACCCTCTCTTAGCCACTATTACATGCCCTACGACAGTGCGCTTGGGAAATCGATTAGCCTAAGCTAACTAGGCTGTTAAACTGTGATTCTCGCTCGACCTTTTGCCAACCTCCGAGCAATAACTCTCCGACCACCCTTGGTCTCCTTACTGCTTGCACAACAGGGGGAAGAAAAGAAAAGAAAAGAAAAAAAAAAGCAATCTGTTAACAACAGGAAAATTGCTACATGGGAATGATTATAACTGTGTGAAATGAATTCATGCTGCCAAAAACCTAGATATCGACAAGGACATTTGGTCCCATCCAACAAATGGATATTTTAGAAAACGACAAATGGCAATAGCCAGCAAAGTACATAAGACAGGCAGAGAAGTATCCAGCCTTATGCATCTCATTCGCACACCCATCTATATTCACATTCAAATGTATAAAATATGAAAGGGAGAGAAAGATACCGAGCAAAGAACCCATGGGTTCGCTTACGCTTGATGTGGCTAGGCTGGTAAGTTCTTTTGGGAAGTAAGATCATTGGATTATTCAATGACGAGTTGTCATCATCTCCTGCCAGATTGGATCAAACTAACGTAAGTAGTTTAATAAGTAAATCAACAAAAAACAGTGATAAATAATGAGTTCCGTCTGGTCATCGTATGCTCCTCAGAAACAACAATGAATTCAGCTAAAATGCCCATGTGGTAGATGGTCGTCAATGACTAATGGGATGTCCATCCACCATTGTCCATTGCACACCAAGGGATAATCATGAGAGAATATTGGATCGTTAGATATGGTCCAAAACTGGACAATGCTGCTGGCTGATACACAATCAGGTCCAAAATACGGGTCTGATTGGAATGTGCCCTGTGGGGTCCACATATCCAATTGGTTATCCCCAACTAGCAATTGATTTCTCTGCGGAGCCCACAAACCCAATCAATGGCTTTTCTTGGGGATTTGCATGCAAACCTAGGTAGAAAAGGGCTTTCATACAGCCTTAGAGCCCAAGATATCGATATGGTTGTATACATTTTTAATGCAGGATGTACAAGAAAGAAAATAAGAAGAGGAGACAGATTTTGCACAACCCACAAAAAGGGTTGATGAACAGATTTTGCACAAACCACAAAAAAGGTTAATTTATAGGGTTTTCTCCCTCTGCAAGAATAAAAACTTTCTCGCAAAACTTGCTCCCTTTTTTTTTCAATCTTCATTACCATACAGCATCTACAAAGACCCATATAATCACTCAATAATTCTAAATTTAAAAAAGAACCAAATTGGGCTTTTGGGGCCCACATCTTCATCAAATGTTTCTTGCGAACATTCATGCTTGCATTACGTACAAGGACTTTTAGTAGTATTTGGAGTTTCATTCTAGGTTAGTTTTTTTTTTTTATTTATTTAATAAACTTCTTTTGTTTCAAGCTTTTAGGATTAGTCTTGCTTAAAGTAGACACTTTAAATTTTGAACTACAGGATTTAAGTTGATGTTTGATTTTATTTGGGATTATAGTGAACAATGGGCCATACATATAGCCATACGTCTATGATGAGTAATTTGATTGATGAAAAGACTTTACCTCTTTTTCTTATGATTGGAAACACAATCTAGAACCATTACTAATTAAAATAATAAATAAAAAAGTGAGACTCTTCTGGAAATCCCAGAGGTAAATCCTCCAGATTATCTTGGTCATGAGACTCCACTATTCTATCCTTTCTACCATCGTTTTCTATGTTTTTCACATTTTCTCCATAAATCAATAGATAATCACATGTTTTTTTAGGGACTAAAGGTGCAATGCATCCTCCAAAACAGTTCGTCCTCAACTGTTTCTCAATTAAGTTCGATTCCATCCGTCTGCTACACAAGCTACATCCTAAACCCTTGATAGCAACATGACACGGTTGAAATAAGCTAGATGATGAGGTAAGAATGAACTTATGCAGTTCTCTATCAGAAAGACTGTTTCCCAGTTTCAAGAGAAAGTGAATGCGTTTGTGCATAACCATCTTCCATAAAACAAGATTGGCAAAAACAGGAATACCAAACACCAATTAACACCAAGGTCAAACATATGAAGTGGCATCAACCTTGAAACTAAAGGACAGTTCAATTGAATTTATTTAATGGCCAGTGCAAATATGGTACATTAAAAGCAATTCCATTTCCCTCTTTTTTTTTTTTTTGAAAGGTGCGATTCCATTTCTGCCTCCCTTCTTTCATCAGTATAGCATCTGTAAACAAATTGTTCAGACAACGAAGGAAGAAATTTGGGTATAAACTTTTCCCATCTATGAGTAAAAGCTTTAACAGCAGAAATGGGAGAAAATGAGAAGAGAAAGTATCTAATGCTAATATCTAAGTTAGTCATCGAGCACTCACACAGCATGCGTACAAGATCTGGAATCTTGAATGCTCATATATTGTAACCCCACAAAGAATAAGCCATATGCAAAAAATCAAACTAATAGTAATAGATGATCCTAACCCTAGCCATTGATTTATTTATTTATTTATTTTAAATTGTTTTTTTGGCCCATTGACCATTGATAGCTGGCAGGACATCTTCCTAACTGCCCATTTGTAGTCCTCAATAGCCCTCCAATTAGTGACTAGAATCACCGTGTAATTTTTGGTGAACTTATCCACTGTAGGGCCCAACAGATGAAAAGTTGTGAGTTTGGACACATATCCCGCAAGTACAAGCTTCTTATAACTTACCAAACAAATTCAAAATTTGCTTGAGGGACTCTTGCAGAATCACGCAAAACCATTGTTCTATACAAAATTTTCTCATCACAAACAAAATGCAAATCAAAATATCCATCTGGGTCTCTCTAAAAGCTAACAACAAAAGTTGCACTCTGCAAATGAACTTCTCAAAAATAACGTGGTATGCATAAAATTTTCCTTACGGGCCTCTGTAGCAAATATCAAAAACCACTGCAAGCTATTCAAATCTCTCAGTGATTACATAATTTTTCTTTTGTAACAAAGATCAAAATTTCCTCCTGGGTCTCTCTACAAACCATCACACACAAATTCTGCAGAAATCAGATAAAACAAATCAAAATCCTATTGGGTCTTCTTAAGAACTACCAAAAATCATATTTCATGGAAAACAAAAACCATCTCTAGAAAACGCTATAACATCCAGGAAAAACCAAAAAATTGGTAGAAAAAGATCACATTGGCATCTTTTTTATAAGAAAAACACACCGCCATCAAAAGAAAAAAAAACGAATCATAATCCCATTTGGGTCTCATTAAAAACTACCAAAAACGATATTTCGAGGAAGAAAAACCCATGTCTAGAAAACGCTACAACATTGAGAAAAAAAATGGTGGAAAAAGAGCTAATCAGCATCTTTTTTTTATAAGAAAAACACACCAACATCATAAAAGAGGAAAATAAACCAAAACAAGAAAAGGGCAGTAAAGAAGGAAAGATCATTACCATCTTGTATGAAGAATCGAAGAGAAGGAAGCCCGCAAGGATAAGAAAATCCATCCAAAAGAGCTGATCTTTTCAGGGAATCGTTGTTTTCTTCCTGCAAATGGACAGATGGCTGGTACTTGGAAAGAAGAAATGGGTTTGAAGGACGGTTTCAGAAGAGATTTGGATTGGATTTTTCGAAAAGGAAGGGGTTGAAGAAACGATTCATGAGAGAAGCGCCGGTGAGAGCTAGGGTTTTCGACGCCATTTTCTTTCAGAGCGCTTCAAAAAAAAAACAGAAGAACTAATTTTAAACAGTAGATGCTTCCGTTTTGGTGATGACTCACCGAAGCTGGGGTGTATCAGATGACGCGGCCCTCCTAATGAACGGCCCAGATGTCGCACAGCTACGTCGTATTGAGATGTGTGCTGTGGTTTTTGAAGAGAAGGGAGTAAAATTGCTAGCACCAGTGCTCTTCCAGAAAATGTGCGATTACATATACTGTGGACCACCAACTATCCAGACCGTGAATGTGCCCCGATGGGTCCCATTTGATTCGCGGTCCGGAGTTAAACTCGGCTGAGTTTCGAGGGACACGGATTGCGTACTGAGTAAGCTCTGTGGGGACCACCTTGATGTATGTCACATCCACGCCGCTCACTTTAGGGAAGGAGGCTAAAATTGAAGCATACCAAAGCTCAAGTGGACCACACCACAGGAAACAGTGAGGATAATGTCATCCACCGTTGAAACATTCCTACGGCCCAATTGAAGCATATCCATAGCTCAAGTAGACCGCACCACAAGAAACAGTGAGGTTAATGCTATCCACCATTGAAACCTTTCTAAAGCCCACAGTGATGTTTATTTGTCATCCAACTGTCAAACATATGAAGTGGCATCAACCTTGAAACTAGAGGACAGTTCAATTGCATGCAAACCTAGGTAGAAAAGGGCTTTCATACAACCTTACAGCCCAAGAAATCCATATGGTTGTATACATTTTTAATGCAGGATGTACGAGAAAGAAAATAAGAAGAGGAGACAGATTTTGCACAACCCACAAAAAGGGTTGATGAACATATTTTGCACAAACCACAAAAGGGTTAATTTATAGGGTTTTCTCCCTCTGCGAGAATAAAAAATTTCTCGCAAAACTTGCACCTTTTTTTTCAATCTTCATTACCATACAGCATCTACAAAGACTCATATAATCACTCAATAATTCTAAATTTAAAAAAGAACCAAATCAGGCTTTGGGGCCCACATCTTCATCAAATGTTTCTTGCGATCATTCATGCTTGCATTACATACAAGGACTTTTAGTAGTATTTGGAGTTTCTTACTAGGTTATTGTATTTTTTTTTTTTTAATAAACTTCTTTTGTTACAAGCTTTTAGGATTAGTCTTGCTTAAAGTAGACACTTTAAATTTTGAACTACAGGATTTAATTTGATGTTTGATTTTATTTGGTATTATAGTGATCAATGGGCCATACATATAGCCATACGTCTATGATGAGTAATTTGATTGATGAAAAGACTTTTCCTCTTTTTCTTATGATTGGAAACACACTCTAGAACCGTTACTAATTAAAATAATAAATAAAAAAAGTGAGACTCTTCTGGAAATCCCAGAGGTAAATCCTCCTGATTATCTGGGTCATGAGACTCCACTATTCTATCCTTTCTACCATCGTTTTCTATGTTTTTCACATTTTCTCCATAAATCAATAGATAATCACATGTTTTTTTAGGGACTAAAGGTGCAATGCATCCTCCAAAACAGTTCGTCCATCTGCTACACAAGCTACATCCTAAACCCTTGATAGCAACATGGCACGGTTGAAATAAGCTAGATGATGAGGTAAGAATGAACTTATGCAGTTCTCTATCAGAAACACTATTTCCCAGTTTCAAGAGAAGGTGAATGCGTTTGTGCATGACCATCTTCCATAAAACAAGATTGGCAAAAACAGGAATACCAGACACCAATTAACACCAAGGTCAAACATATGAAGTGGCATCAACCTTGAAACTAAAGGACAGTTCAATTGAATTTATTTAATGGCCAGTGCAAATATGGTACATTAAAAGCAATTCCATTTCCCTTTTTTTTTTTTTTGAAAGGTGGGATTCCATTTCTGCCTCCCTTCTTTCATCAGTTTGCCATCTGTAAACAAATTGTTCAGACAACCAAGAAAGAAATTTGGGTATAAACTTTTCCCACTATGAGTAAAGGCTTCAACTGCAGAAATGGGAGAAAATGAGAAGAGAGAGTATCTAATGCTAATATCTAAGCTAGTCATCGAGCACTCACGTGGCACGCGTACAAGATCTGGAATCTTGAGTGCTCATATATTGTAACCCCACAAGGAATAAGCCATATGCAAAAAATCAAACTAATAGTAATAGATGATCCTAATCCTAGCCATTGATTTATTTATTTATTTATTTTAAATTGTTTTTTTGGCCCATTGACCATTGATAGCTGGCAGGACATCTTCCTAACTGCCCATTTGTAGTCCTCAATAGCCCTCCAATTAGTGACTAGAATCACCCTGTGTAATTTTTGGTGAACTCATCCACTGTAGGGCCCAACAGATGAAAAGTTGTGAGTTTGGACACATATCCCACATGTACAAGCTTCTTATAACTTACCAAACAAATTCAAAATTTGCTTGAGGGACTCTTGCAGAATCACGCAAAACCATTGTTCTATACAAAATTTTCTCATCACAAACAAAATGCAAATCAAAATATCCATCTGGGTCTCTCTAAAAGCTAACAACAAAAGTTGCACTCTGCAAATGAACTTCTCAAAAATAACGTGGTATGCATAAAATTTTCCTTACAGGCCTCTGTAGCAAATATCAAAAACCACTGCAAGCTATTCAAATCTCTCAGTGATTACATAATTTTTCTTTTGTAACAAAGATCAAAATTTCCTCCTGGGTCTCTCTACAAACCATCACACACAAATTCTGCAGAAATCAGATAAAACAAATCAAAATCCTATTGGGTCTTCTTAAGAACTACCAAAAATCATATTTCATGGAAAACAAAAACCATCTCTAGAAAACGCTATAACATCCAGGGGTCTTTTTATCTAAAACCAAAAAAATGGTAGAAAAAGATCACATTGGCATCTTTTTTATAAGAAAAACACACCGCCGTCAAAAGAAAAAAAAACGAATCATAATCCCATTTGGGTCTCATTAAAAACTACCAAAAATGATATTTCGAGGAAGAAAAACCCATGTCTAGAAAACGCTACAACATTGAGAAAAAAAATGGTGGAAAAAGAGCTAATCAGCATCTTTTTTTTATAAGAAAAACACACCAACATCATAAAAGAGGAAAATAAACCAAAACAAGAAAAGGGCAGTGAAGAAGGAAAGATCATTACCATCTTGTATGAAGAATCGAAGAGAAGGAAGCCCGCAAGGATAAGAAAATCCATCCAAAAGAGCTGATCTTTTCAGGGAATCGTTGTTTTCTTCCAGCAAATGTACAGATGGCTGGTATTTGGAAAGAAGAAATGGGTTTGAAGGACGGTTTCAGAAGAGATTTGGATTGTATTTTTCGGAAAGGAAGGGGTTGAAGAAATGATTCATGAGAGAAGTGCCGGTGAGAGCTAGGGTTTTCGACGCCATTTTCTTTCAGAGCGCTTCAAAAGAAAAACAGAAGAACTAATTTTAAACAGTAGATACCTCCGTTTTGGTGATGACTTGCCGAAGCTGGGGTGTATCAGATGACGCGGCCCTCCTAATGAACAGCCCAGATGTCGCACAGCTACGTCATATTGAGATGTGTGCTGTGGTTTTTGAAGAGAAGGGCGTAAAATTGCTAGCACCAGTGCTCTTCCCGAAAATGTGCGATTACATATACTGTGGACCACCAACTATCCAGACCGTGAATGTGCACCAATGGGTCCCATCTGAATCGCAGTCCGGAGTTAAACTCGGCTGAGTTTCGAGGGACCCGGATTGCGTACTGAGTAAGCTCTGTGGGGACCACCTTGATGTATGTCTCATCCACGCCGCTCACTTTAGGGAAGGAGGCTAAAATTGAAGCATACCAAAGCTCAAGTGGACCACACCACAGGAAACAGTGAGGATAATGTCATCCACCGTTGAAACATTCCTACGGCCCAATTGAAGCATATCCATAGCTCAAGTAGACCGCACCAAAAGAAACAGTGAGGTTAATGTTATCCACCGTTGAAACCTTTCTAAAGCCCACAGTGATGTTTATTTGTCATCCAACTATCAAACATATGAAGTGGCATCAACCTTGAAACTAAAGGACAGATCAATTGCATGCAAACCTAGGTAGAAAAGGGCTTTCATACAACCTTACAGCCCAAGATATCCATATGGTTGTATACATTTTTAATGCAGGATGTACGAGAAAGAAAATAAGAAGAGGAGACAGATTTTGCACAACCCACAAAAAGGGTTGATGAACAGATTTTGAACAAACCACAAAAAGGGTAAATTTATAGGGTTTTCTCCCACTGCGAGAATAAAAACTTTCTCGCAAAATTGCACCTTTTTTTTCAATCTTCATTACCATACAGCATCTACAAAGACCCATATAATCACTCAATAATTCTAAATTTAAAAAAGAACCAAATTGGGCTTTTGGGGCCCACATCTTCATCAAATGTTTCTTGCGATCATTCATGCTTGCATTACATACGAGGACTTTTAGTAGTATTTGGAGTTTCTTTCTAGGTTAGTTTTTTTTTTTTATTTAATAAACTTCTTTTGTTACAAGCTTTTAGGATTAGTCTTGCTTAAAGTAGACACTTTAAATTTTGAACTACAGGATTTAAGTTGATGTTTGATTTTATTTGGGATTATAGTGAACAATGGGCCATACATATAGCCATACATCTATGATGAGTAATTTGATTGATGAAAAGACTTTTCCTCTTTTTCTTATGATTGGAAACACACTCTAGAACCGTTACTAATTAAAATAATAAATAAAAAAAGTGAGACTCTTCTGGAAATCCCAGAGGTAAATCCTCCTGATTATCTGGGTCATGAGACTCCACTCTCCATAAATCAATAGATAATCACATGTTTTTTTAGGGACTAAAGGTGCAATGCATCCTCCAAAACAGTTCGTCCATCTGCTACACAAGCTACATCCTAAACCCTTGATAGCAACATGGCACGGTTGAAATAAGCTAGATGATGAGGTAAGAATGAACTTATGCAGTTCTCTATCAGAAAGACTGTTTCCCAGTTTCAAGAGAAGGTGCATGCGTTTGTGCATGACCATCTTCCATAAAACAAGATTGGCAAAAACAGGAATACCAAAACACCAATTAACACCAAGGTCAAACATATGAAGTGGCATCAACCTTGAAACTAAAGGACAGTTCAATTGAATTTATTTAATGGCCAATGCAAATATGGTACATTAAAAGCAATTCCATTTCCCTTTTTCTTATGCGATTCCATTTCTGCCTCCCTTCTTTCATCAGTTTACCATCTGTAAACAAATTGTTCAGACAACCAAGAAAGAAATTTGGGTATAAACTTTTCCCACTATGAGTAAAAGCTTCAACTGCGGAAATGGGAGAAAATGAGAAGAGAGAGTATCTAATGCTAATATCTAAGTTAGTCATCGAGCACTCACATGGCAAGCGTACAAGATCTGGAATCTTGAGTGCTCATATATTGTAACCCCACAAAGAATAAGCCATATGCAAAAAATCAAACTAATAGTAATATATGATCCTAATCCTAGCCATTGATTTATTTATTTTAAATTGTTTTTTGGCCCATTGACCATTGATAGCTGGCAGGACATCTTCCTAACTGCCCATTTGTAGTCCTCAATAGCCCTCCAATTAGTGACTAGAATCACCCTGTGTAATTTTTGGTGAACTCATCCACTGTAGGGCCCAACAGATGAAAAGTTGGGAGTTTGGACACATATCCCGCATGTACAAGCTTCTTATAACTTGCCAAACAAATTCAAAATTTGCTTGAGGGACTCTTGAAGAATCACGCAAAACCATTGTTCTATACAAAATTTTCTCATCACAAACAAAAAGCAAATCAGAATATCCTTCTGGGTCTCTCTAAAAGCTAACAACAAAAGCTGCTCTCTGCAAATGAACTTCGCAGAAATAACGTGGTATGCATAAAATTTTCCTTACGGGCCTCTGTAGCAAATATCAAAAACCACTGCATGCTATTCAAATCTCTCAGTGATTACATAATTTTTCTTTTGTAACAAAGATCAAAATTTCCTCCTGGGTCTCTCTACAAACCATCACATACAAATTCCGCAGAAATCAGATAAAACGAATCAAAATCCTATTTTAGTCTTCTTAGGGGTCGTTTGGATAGGCTAAATGGGCATTTTTTGTGTTTGGATGCTCCCATTTGCTAGTAAATCATTTACTAGTAGTAAATCATTTACTAGCAAATCCCCTCTCCCATTTACTAGCAAAAAGGTGAGATTTCATTTACTAGTAAATGGGATAGATGGCAACAGATCTATTTTCAAATTTCTGCTATGAAAGCAGATTCGCACCTGCTGTGAAATCACATCAAACGGCTCTCTCTCTCTCTCTCCCTCTCCCTCTCCCTCTCTGCAATCTCCCTCCCTCCCTGCCTCCCTCTGGTGATCTTCCAAGCTTCAAACACCCTTCCGGCAGCGGCTCTCCACCAGACAGATGATCTCAACCACCAGCAGCTCTTCCAAGCTTGAATTCGTGGGCCCACTTGTATGGCTCACATACTACTCGGTTTTTTTTTAGGATTAACTCTAAGCTTTAGAGGCATGGGCTTGACCCAATGATCCACTTGAAAGGAAATTCCAACATGTAATTTGAATGTTATTTGCTAAATTGATTTTCAGGTGTGAATATACAATAACAGGATATAACCCATTTACAGGCTATCCAAACACTGTAAATGATTTACTAGTAAATCATTTACAACTTACATCCAAACAGAAGGTAGTAAATCATTTACTAGCACTTAAGTCATTTACTAGTAAATGATTTACAAGCATCCAAACGACCCCTTAAGAACTAACCAAAAATCATATTTCATGGAAAACAAAAACCATGTCTATAAAACATTATAACATCCAGGAAAAAACAGAAAATAGTAGAAAAAGAGCTCATTGGTATTTTTTTTATAAGAAAAACACACCGCCATCAGAAGGAAAAAAAACAAAAAAACGAATCATAATCCCATTTGGGTCTCATTAAAAACAACCAAAAATGATATTTCGAGGAAGAAAAACCCATGTCTAGAAAAGGCTACAACATTGAGAAAAAAAATGGTGGAAAAAGAGCTAATCAGCATCTTTTTTTTTATATAAGAAAAACACACCAACATCATAAAAGAGGAAAATAAACCAAAACAAGAAAAGGGCAGTGAAGAAAGAAAGATCATTACCATCTTGTATGAAGAATCGAAGAGAAGGAAGCCCGCAAGGATAAGAAAATCCATCCAAAAGAGCTGATCTTTTCAGGGAATCGTTGTTTTCTTCCAGCAAATGTACAGATGGCTGGTATTTGGAAAGAAGAAATGGGTTTGAAGGACGGTTTGAGAAGAGATTTGGAATGGATTTTTGGGAAAGGAAGGGGTTGAAGAAACGATTCACGAGAGAAGCGCCGGTGCGAGCTAGGGTTTTCGACGCCATTTTCTTTCAGAGAGCTTCAAGAGAAAAACAGGAGAACTAATTTGAAACAGTAGATGCTTTCGATTCAGTGATGACTCGCCCAAGCTGGGGCGTATCAGATGACGCGGCCCTCCTAAAGAACGGCCCAGATGTCGCAAAGGTACGTTGTATTGAGATGTGCTGTGGTTTTTTAACAGAAGGGCGTCAAACTGGGGGAGCGGATTGCCTGCGAAAGGCTTTGCAGGCATCTCCTGCGCAAGGAATCTGGGTGAGGCCCACCGTGAGGTTTGTGGGAAATCTACACCGTCCAACCGTTTTGTGAGATCATTTAAGGCGCTGCGACAAAAAAATGAACGGGATCCAAGACTCACGTGGGCGTATGTAGGGAAATTCTTACCGTTGAAACCTCTATGGGGTCCACAGTGATGTGTATATGCCATCCATACCGTTCATAATGTCATTCCTACTGAGATGAACTGAAAGCACCAAATATTATACTGATTCTGAGGCCCCATGAACAGTTCGACTGTGGAAGTTCAATCATCATGTTTTCGGCCCACTTAAGTCTTGGATCCCGTTCAATTTTGGTCGCAACGCCTAAAATGATTTCACAAAACGGTTGGACGGCGTCGATTTCTCACAAACCTCACGGTGGGCCCCACCCAGATTCCTTGCGCGGGATATGCCTGCAAAAGGCTTTCGCAGGCTAAAACTGGGACGCGGATTAGCTACTGACAAGTTGAGTAGCAAGATAGCTACTGAAGTGACGTCACCTACTTCTGTGGGCCCCACCATGCTGTATGTGATGTATCCACACCATCCATCCATTTGGAGAGATCATTTTAGGGTATGAGATAAAGAATGGGACAGATCCAATACTCAAGTGGACCCCACCAATGAAAACAATGGGGATTGATCTCCTACCATTAAAAACTTCTTGGGGCCACAGAAGTTTTCAATCAAGCTGATATTTGTGTTTTCACTTCTTCCATGTTGTGCAAACTTATTAACAGGTAGATCTCAAATAAACATCATGATGGGCCCTAGGAGGGTTTTAATGGTCGCGTCATTATCCCCCCTGTTTTCTTTGGTGGGTCCAGTTGAGCTTTGGGTCTGTCCCATCTCATGCCCTAAAATGATCTGTCCAAACGAATGGACAGTGTGGATACAATACATACATCATGGTGGGGCCGACAGAAGTTGTTGACATCACCTTAGTAGCGAGATAGCTACTCAACCTATCAGTAGCTAATCCGCTTCGGTAAAACTGCTAGCAGCAGTGCTCTTCCAAAAAATGTGCGATTACAGTGGACCACCAACTATCCAGACCGTGAATGTGCACCGATGGGTCCCATCAGATTTGCAGTCCGGAGTTAACTCAGTTGAGTTTCGTAGGGACACGGATTGCATACTGAATAAGCTATGTGGGGACCACCTTGATGTATGTCTTATCCACGCCGCTCACTTTAGGGAAGGAGGCTAAAATTGAAGCATACCAAAGCTATAGTGGACCACACCACAGGAAACGGTGAGAATAATATCATCCATAGTTGAAACATTCCTATGGCCCAATTGAAGCATATCCATAGCTCAAGTAGACCGCACCACAAGAAATAGTGAGGTTAATGTTATCCACGTTGAAATCTTTTTAAAGCCTACAGTGATGTTTATTTGTCATCCAAGTTATTCGTAAGATCATACAGGCATGGATGAAGGCAAAACAAATATCAACTTGATCCAAAACTTCTGCAGCACTTAAGAAGTTTACATCGGTTGGTGTTCAAATCCCACTTATTATACTCATATTTCTCGTAGTGTGGTCTACTTAAGCTTTAGATATACTTCAATTTTTTTTCTTTATACCTTAAAATAAGTTGAAGGAACGTACGAACAACATGATAAGACACATACATTCTGTAGGCAATCATGGTCTAGTCTCTTGTCGTGTTGTAGAACCATCATCGGATGTCCTAACCATGGATGCATATGGATGCAGGTGAAAGCCATGGGTGCATCCGGAGTTAACTTGGTTGAGTTTTGAGGGGCATGTTTGTTTTCATTTTGTCGGATAAATGCATGTGCATGGGTAATTATTAACATTTACCCATATTTGATAAGAACCACTATTTCATCATTTCATCATTGTAAAAAGGGTTTCAAAAGGACTCACATACATTCATGGGTCACACTGTGATTTCAGTGAGATATCCATCCTATTCATCCATTTTATTGGAATATTTTAGGACAAATGTCCAAAAGTGATGCAGATTTGAAGCTCAAGTGGCTCACACCATAGGAAATTGTTGTTGAAAAGGTTTTTAACAATAAGAGTTCAATCTACTATTTTGTGTGGCGTGGTCCACTTAAGTATTAGATTTGTCTCAATTTTGAATGCATCCCTAAAATCACATGAAAAATGGATAGATGGAGTGGATAAACCACATGGATCATAGTGGACCCCACAAAAATTTCACACTCTCTACAATTTCAATGCAAAAAGTATAATTCTTGAAAAATGTGTAATTAAATACGTTCTAAATAATCATTAGCCATTTACCACGTATGAACCCCAAGGAAATGAAAGCAATCACCCAACGCCTGATTGGTGCATCATGCACTGCACCTGCAACAAATGTTCCAAAAATCAGGTGGGCTACAGCTTCCAAAACAATGGACATCCAATGCATTGATTCCATATACTAGTGTGGCCCACCTGATGAATGGATCAGCTTGATCTTTCAAAGGCACGGATGATCGACAAACAAGAATACTGCTAACATTATTTTCCATTTATCTTATTTGAATCACCACTCTTCATTTTTCCATCCCTATGGATGGACCGTCCATTTGATTGGCCCAAACAGAGAAAGAATGATCAAATAGCAAAAGTGGTCTCTTCTGAGTAAACTTCAGATTTTTACTAACTTTAAAGAGGAAATTCATTTGGCCATTTTTCAAAAGAAGACAAAAATTGTGGAGGTTGGGATTACATGATGACAAATTTGAAAATGGTCTAACCAATCTCTACCATAGGGTATGGCATCTTTGAGGTACGACTTAAAAGAAGATACCTTTAAAAATTCATAAATTTAAAATTCAAGTAATTTTGATTGTCATCTTCCCTGCATGAAAACAACCACAAAGCTGTGGAGAGATTTTATTTCCCTCCCACAAGCTGGTAAAGAACATTTTCTAGATAATAAGATTTTTAAATTTAGTGGATTAGAGTTTCTAAAAAAGAAGAGATTCTTCAAGGGAGAGGTGTGTAAGAAGTGTCTCAAACTAAAACTAAAACGCTAGACTTATATTTATAAATTCCATTTTAAAAAAATTCTAATTAGAAACTACAAAAATTTTGAGAAATTTATATTTTACCAAAAAATGCCTCCACAATTAGAAAGAACATGGAAGTACTTTTTGAAGATGAAATTATAAAAATACCTTCATTTAATTTTTTTTTATAACTTTAAAATATAGTGTGGCTCAAGACTTGTGGGGCCCACGTATATGTGTATAACATCCAACCTGTTAAACGTATGCACCATACCATACCATGGTGATAACATGAACAAAACATCAGGTCGATTGAAATTACTTCGGGTGGTCTAACATGACACTAATGTATGCACGTGCGGAAGCTTATAGAGCAACTAGAATTATAGTTAAGTCCTAAAGGGGGGGTGATTAGGACATTTAAAAAAAATCACCTGCTTAGCAGTTTTATCAAATTAAACTAAGTAAGCAATAACACTTCGGCTTCCAAGCCAAAGTGGGTCCAATCACAAGGCTAGCATATAATTAACAATTAAACAACCTCGCCTAAGCATGCATAGATAATCAAATGATTAAACAAATCAAGCTCCTAATCTATGCAACTTATGTAGACTTATGAAAATGGATCATAAAGCTCAAGTCTACACAAGTTAGTGAAAGTACATCTTGTGTGTGGATGTGCCTATCTAGTGCTTAGCAAACATTCCTATCAAGCATTCATAATTAAACAATTAAGCATACAATGCTAAGATAACAATGTGCTTAAAACAATCACAAACACAAGCATGTATAGTGGTTCGGTCACCCTACTCCACTCCCGGTTTAAGTACCCAACCCCTTTGAGCACACCGGCATTCACTAGGGAGTTTAAATCTGGTTCCTCCCAACTAAGATGTTTTAACTCGGATCCACCCAACCGGGGAGTTTATAGGTTCCTCCCAACCTACACGTTCACACCCGTGTTGGTAGCTCCCCTTGGAGACTTATTTAAGCTCTACAACAGAGCCAAGGTCCTACAACTGAACCTCAATTTAGACTCCAGTACTCATGAATCAAGGTCCTATAACTGAACCTCAATGATTTTAGGCTCTACAACCGAGCTAAGGTCCTACAACTGAACCTAGCATTTACTCCCGCCGGAGGCTCCCCACTTGCAGACTCAATTCTACCCTACAACCAAGTTTAGGTATTACAATCGAACCTATCGAGTTTGAAGACAAACTCTACACTCAATTCCCACAGAGAAAAGAGTGGAACCAGACTCTTACAAATGACAACTTACTTGTCGAATTGAGTCCACTTGTTGTGGCGCTTTGGGTTGCTTCTTCTTGCTCTCCCGTGCTTGAATCAACTCTCCTTGTGCTCCCCCGATCTTTGATGTCATTGCGTCGTCAATGCTCCAACTCCAAGATCAGTTACCTTGAATATAATACTCCGTCGGAGATGCCCAAGGTACTAGGAGGATAGGTTTGAGATCTCTACAACTAATGGGAATGGGTTGCCTAGAGAGTCTCACCTACAATGATCTCATCATAGAGTTTTGGATAGGAATATGACTATCAAGGTTGGTTTAAACTTTAGACATCAAAAGAGGGATAAGCGCATCTTCATCATGAGCTTGGAATGCTCTATTCTTGTAATGAATCATAAGGAAGATGACTTGTTAGGGTTAGGAATAGAGCTTCTGATGGTATGTGATGGTGGTAGCTTTTATCTCCTTAAAATTCATGTCTTCTAACCCAAAGATTGTCTCTCCTGTATTTAAAGAAAATCCCCAACGATCATAAAACGGGCAGAAAAATGGTCAGTTCGATATATCGAAATGGGGTTTCGATTGATCGAAGTGATCTTCAATATATCGAAATACCTGTTCGATATATCGAAGAATTTGTCCATAGAATCAGTAAGCTGTTGGATAAAATTCTCGATATATCGAAAAGGGTTTCAATGTATCGAATACACTCATTTCGATATTCGAATGAGCAATTCGATTGATCGAATAAACTGTCCAGAGAGTTTGTAATTTTGCTGGACATTCATTCGATATATCGAATTGGTCATTTCGATATATCAAAGACCTATCAAACTGGTCTCCGATATATTGAAGGTCTATCGAAAATTGTTGTTTGGGCTTGATTAATTACAGTAACTTTCGCCTCTTTTATTAACTTAATTTATCATATTTTTTCTATATGATCTAAGGCTAATAAAGATGACTAAGAGTATTTCTAGTTGGTCCGAGTCATCTAAGAAGATTTGAGTGTTTTGGTTCAAAGGGTTAAGGACATCAAGGCATCTCATTTACCTGTTTTTCTTCCTTTATGCTTCTTGTCCACTTGAATCTTCGGTATTCAGCTTGTAAGGCTCAACCGATATTACAACACATGAACTCACGTGATTGACAAATATGGTGCACTAGTATGCCACAGAAAAGTGCACTAATATTAATAAGATTATCAGATGGGCTATACTTGAATTGGGGTATTTTGAATGGTGTACATAATTTTTTTTATAAATTAGCCCACCTTACGATTAAATTCGCAATATTTTTTATGTCTCATAATAATGTTGATATGCATCTATTGGATGGATTAGATGTACGACACATACCATGTGGGCCCCACAACTTTTTATTTTCTACTTTTTTTAAAGAAAAAAGCAAAGGAGGGCAACAATATAATCTCTTCTTAAAAGACACAGCCCTAAAATATTGGATACTGAAGGCACTATTTGGCAAAATTCAATTCCTTAAGGAATTCTGTGGCACAAATTCCTAGAAACAAGCTTCAATTCTTATGATGTTATGGTAATGAGGTGTATCGAATTGCCATACTCCTTTCTAATAAGAAAATTCATAAGGCATTTAATCAATGTATTGAATTGCCACATTCCCTCCTAATAAGAAAATTCAATATACCTCTCTAATCAAGAATATTTAGTGTAAGACTAATCATCCTTAGCGAAAGATATCGCGTAAGAATTGCATACCCCAAATTTATAGGACATATTTAGTTTTCCAATTTCCTATAAAATGTAATATAAATGAGTCGTCATTATTATTTTCAAGTGTTTGTTTAAAATGAATTATAGCTCATAAATCAATTGTCGGTTACATTAGTTTAAAAAGCAAGTAAATTGTAATCATTATATTTTCACATTATAAAAGTGTCATTTTTATATTGATTTATGGGTGAAACAAACAACATAACAAAGTCATTATTACAATCAAATGTAAGTGATGTCACTACACAATTACAAGAGTAAATCATCATTACTCATTTATAGTAGTGATTTACCATTATAATTAGAAAACCAAACAAGTCCTAGGTGAACCAGAAACGATTCATTCAAATCTCCAACCACTTGTCCTAAGTTGTTGATTTGATCATATTTAATTAGGCACATTTACTTCCACGTATGAGTGCAAGGACAAATCCCAATACTCCAATTGATGGGGACAAATCCTAATGCTCCAATCGTGACACATGCTTATTTACTTTTAAAATCGAACAAATTTATCTTTGCAAACTTGATTGATAAAAAACTCATTGAAAATATTAATATAATAATAAATAAATATTTGTAAAAATATTCACAATAAAATCTAACCACCTATTTGATCCAATGCCTTAAATAAATCTTTTGTGCATCATCATCGCCATATAATCATCTACAATATTGCTCTAACCCAGTTTCATATCGTTTTCTAAGCATGCTTTTGACTTAGTTGAATCCAATTCACATGATATTTAGAATACATATCAAAGTAGCGTCACCTCATTATGACATTGCCATATAGAGTAAAATATTACATATGGGACTAGCATACAAGGATAATAGAGTTACCTGTGAGACTAGCATTTTTTTTAAGCAATAACATTATCATTCACAAACAAAGCAGGAGCTATATAGACTGGAGACACTTTTGGGTGGCCCGCCCCCAAACAAAAATAGGGAGGGGCCACTTATCGTATGCAAGAACCAAACGACTATCATTTCACATAGCCCAGCCCTGCTCGATCTACAACTAAAGTCCCATGAACTTCACACGGGAGAGCCGCCTTGTCAGAAAATGAAGAGTTCGTCTGCAAGCTGCTCCCAATCATCACCAATGCGTCAGCTACACTATTAACTTCTCTGGGCACATAAAAAATTCTAACCTCCGCCTCTCCCTTCAAGTGAAAAGCTTGGGCCCACCAATACCAAAGAGACTATGTTGGAGGGCTGTCTTAATTCAACAAATCAACCACCACCTTAGAATCGCTCTCAATGATGATTCTAGGGAAACCTTGGCCAGTGCTAAAAGCGAGACATTCAACAAGCGCCCGTGCTTCCACCTTGACGTTAGAACCTAGCCCATAACCTGAAGCAAAATCATATATGAAAGCCCCATTATTGTCCATGTAAATGCCTCCCCCACCTAACATTTGTAAGTTACCCCGAGAAGATTTGTCAACATTAATTTTAACCCATCCTCTACTAGGCTTCTCCCATTTTCCCAACATCATCGGCTTACAAGGCTTGGGTCCCAAGGAGGTTATGCTTAAAAATTTCAGCCTTCTAGCGATAGCATTCTCTTAAGCAGAGGAAGATTGGGGCTAATGCGTCTTATCCATATTTGCACTCTGTTGATGGTTCTACCTACGTTTGGCGTGATATCTTCAAAACGGACTGCGTTTCTTTCGATCCAGATCTCCCAAAAAATAAAAGTAGGGATTAAATCAATCAACGACGAGTCGGCGCCTCTATTAGAAGCAAGAGTCCACTATTAAGAGGCCCTACCAAACGCTGACTGACCTTCCATATAGGCAACATCGAAGGAATAGCTAAAAAGTTTCCAAACAAGCGACACCAACTCATCAAAGGCAAAGACATGGTCCATTGCCTGTGAGACTAGCATACTCACATGTAACTAAATCGGAATTGGTCCATCGCTTGTAGGTAATTGGTCTCACAACATATGTAACTCATTTCATAAATCATGAATAATAAAACGTTTAGCATCTACACAATCATCACGAGGATCTATCAAACCAAACAATTATCCATCCCCATTATTATATTTAAGCTTATAAAAACTGACTAGGTATGAAGCTGATCATATTGATCTATGTGAGAACTCATCCTTATCATCTCATAAATTAGGATGGAAATAATTCTCACATGTACATACACCTCAATATGCATTACTTTTATTACACGTACCTGCACATTGGCCTACATCATACCACTAGCGAAACAAGCCTTTAATTCATGAATGTTGGCCATAAGTTGTCATGAAGGTCAATCTAAATATTTATGTGCATACATTATTTAAATGATAATGTTTATAAATATAAGCTTAAGTATAAAAAAATCACTATAATCTAGTGAATAAATATATACTTTTATTAATAACAATCTAATAATGTTGGTTTAGAATTTGACCATGTGGTACACGTGTGAGATTTGTGGGCATGCTAGAATCGATTGGGTTCGATTCAAATTGAAACACCAACCCCTAGCGTCGAGATAGAGCGATCGAATGGTCGAAAGCATGGCCAACCGTCTATTAAACCAATTGTTGAGTGCGCTATCAGGCAATTTGTGAAAGTTGGGGATACTCCTCCAATGAGTTCTTTTTTTCGTTGAGAAACTAAGACTTTTAAAATTGCAACAATTGTGTGGTTGAGTGGAAATAAGTCATAAATAGATGTGGAAAAGCGATACTTACTACTAAGGTGAGATCACCAACTCGGTTGAGAGCAGCGAAGTGCTTTGTTGAGCAGCACGCTAATGAGCAAGGACAGAGTAATGTCGAGATTGCAACCTACTATCGACCTAGCGTATGAACATAGGTGGACGATTCCTAAAGCTAAGGTCCTCCTTTAAGATTGGCACGCAGGCACAGTGGAAGGAAATTATAGCTACTGGTATAGATACCGCTAAGTTGGTTTGACGTGATCGCAAGGACGGACTGAACTACTCTTAGAGGCTAAGGATAAGCATCCCAGAAGACCGGATAAATATTGTTATGCTAGATTGAGTTGTACTTTTTTATTTAATTAATTGTGGAATCCTCTCTCTTTGAGTCTCTCAATATTTATAAGGTCCTGGATCCGATCATGGAGATAACCGCTGACCATGTGGAGACATAGAAAACCACCATCTGTCACCTGCCAGTTAACTTCATCCGACTATGCTTTGCCTTTGCCGAATGCACTCTTGTCTTCCCGAGGCATAAAACATGCCTTACTACTGACATAGCCCTAACGGTTACTCTTCTTTATCCAAAGGTCACTCGAATCATCACGATTCTTTGAAGATTTATCCATCAATGCACTATCCCTAGTATATTCAGCGCATGCCTTAAAGATGTCGTGCTTGCCATGTGGCTGATCCCAAGGCATTTATCTAGATCTGCTAGATATTGTACCAACAGATGGGCCAAACAAAGTCTAGCATAACCTACCATAATAGGACCCAACCGGTGAATGGTCCAATCCTATACACACATGGCAATTCATATACCTAAAGTACTAATTGTTATCCATGAAAACAAAAGCATGACAAACATGGGATGAGTATTACATAAGAGTAAAATGGAAACCCCCAAACTGCGATTTTGCAATAAGCGAACCTTAAGGCATCAGATCTAGTTCTGAGCAGTGATTGGAAGCAATCCCCACTTCATCTGGCCCACCTCATTAAAACCAAAAGCTGGTGCACCCCTTTACAAATGCGGATCATCTGTTTCCAGCACACAGGGAGTCCATGCCTCCTCGAATTTAATTGGGCCATGTCATAGAGGAATTCATGTCAACAAAACTTAATAAAAAAAAATTAGAGAATAGGTAACAGAGACAAAGCTTTGTAATGGGGTTTCCATGAGGAGAACCCTATTTTTTGGATTTCTTTCAAATCTTCCTTCTCTCTCCTATTCCCTTGATTTTTCCTTCTTCTCTCCTATTCCTTTAATTCTTCCTTCTTTACTTTTAAAGGGAAAACAAAAATATCAACATGATTAGAGCCTTCTGTGGCCCCAAATTTTTTTTCAATGGTTGACATCCAATTCTTAATATTTTTTGTAGTGTAATCCACTTAAGACTGAGATTTGCCACCGTTTTGGTCTCATGCCCTAAATTGATATGGAAAAATGGAAGGACTGATTGGATCTAACATATACATCATGATGCAGCACACAGAAATTCCACATGTCAACATTTCTTGTTTTCTTTTCTTCCCGGAATGTGCTGCACCATGCAAGCAATGAAATTTTTTGACATATGAAATTTTTTTGACGTGAAATTTTTTGCTCGTGTGGAATTTATGTGTGCCCCATCATGATGTATTTCTTTGGTCCACACCATCCATCTATTTTTCCATATCAATCCAGGATATGAGCCTTAAAACAAGGCAAATCCATAGCTCAAGTGGACCACACACAGAGGAAATAGTAGGAACTGGACACTTATCATTGGAAACTTTTTAAGGCCATAGAAAGCTATGATCAAGCTGACATTTGTGCTTTCTATTCATCCGGTTCTGTATGACTTTATGAACAGGTTAGATAACAAATAAACCTCATAGTTGGCCTTAAGAGGGTTTCAATAGTAGTTCCTTCAATCCCCACTTCTTTTATTGATGTGGTGCAATTGAGGTTTTGATGTGCCTCATTTTTTAAGCTCCTGCTGTAGAATGATATGCAAATATTGATGGGTGGTATAGATCTTTTTTTTTAATCAGATGGGGAATCCCCCGCCTTGACTTTATTGCATCAAAAGCATTTACAAACCATAGATTTGGGTGGGCTCCACAAAAAGGATGGGCCTCACCTATCATATCTACTATATACGCATAATTAGTTTGGATCTAACACAATTCACTGTGGAGCCCATATAGGTTCCACACGTTTAAACTTGTGTCCCTATTCTTTCAACATTTGAATCATAGATGCAACTCCATAGCCCCAGCACTTAGTCTAGTGTAACTCGACTCCATCACTTTGTTTGGCGTAACCCCAACACTTAGTCTAGTGGAACCCCATCACTTTGACCAACAACCTTGCCACTTCATCTATTGTAATCTCGTCACATTGATAGGAAATTTTGTCACTTAGTAGAACGCCATTACTTTATCCAGCAACATCAACACTTTATAGAGTGGAATCTTGTTACTTTGTTTAGTGGAGCCTCGTCACTTTGGCCTCCAACCTCGACACTTTGTATAGTGGAACCCTGTCAAATTGGCAAGCAACCTCGTTACTTAGTATAGTGGAACCTCGTCACTTTGTCTAGTTGAAACCCCATCACTTTGGCCTACAACCTCGACATTTTGTATAGTGGAACCCCATCACTTTGGCAAGCAACTTCGTCACTTAATATAGTGGAACCCCTTCACTTTATATAGTTGAATTCTGTCACTTTGGTTAGCAACGTCGTCAGTTAGTATAGTTGAACCCTGTTACTTCGGCCAGTAATCCCGTTACTTAGCATAGTGGAACCCCATCACTTTGTCTAGTTGAACTCCGTTACTTTAGCCTGCAACCTTGATACTTTGTATAGTGGAACCCGACCACATAGTATAATGGAATCATTGTCTAGTTGAACTTCAGTTGGTGACCCCGTCACTTCAGCTAGTTGAACACTATCACTTTGGCTATCAACTTTGTCACTTTATATAGCGGAACCTCGTCGTTTTAGCTGACAACCCCGTCACTTTGTATAGTAAAACCTAGTTACTTTGGTCGGTAACTCCGTCACTTTGTATAGTGTAACCCCAACACTTTGTCTAGTGAAACCCCGTCACTTTGGCTGGTAACCTCGTCATTTTATCTAGTTAAACCCCATCACTTTGGCTGGCAACCCTGTCACTTTGTATAGCGGAACTCGGTCACTTTGGTCGGCAGTACCGTCACTTTGTAGAGTGAAACCCCGCCACTTTGTCTAATCGAAACTCATTAGTTTTGCCCGTAATCCCGACATTTTGTATAGTGGAACCCCGATACTTTGTATAGTGGAACCCTTTCACTTTGTCTAGTTGAACCCCAGCCGACAACCCCGTCACTTCGGCTAGTTGAATCCTATCATTTTGGTTAGCAACCTCGTCACTTTGTATGGCGAAACTCGATCACTTTGGTTGGCAACCTCTTCACTTTGTATAGCGGAACCCAATCACTTTGGCCAGCAACCCCGTCACTTTGTATAGCGGAACCCAATCATTTTGGCCGCAACCTCATCACTTCATATAGTGAAACCCCATCACTTTGACCAGTAACCTTGTCACTTTGTCTAGTTAAACCCTGCCACTTTGTCTAGTTGAACCCCGTCACTTTGTATAGCAGAACTCAGTCACTTTGGTCGGTAACACCGTCACTTTGTATAGTGGAACCCCGAGTCGAACCCCATCACTTTAGCACGTAACCTTGTCACTTGTATAGTGAAACCTCGTCACTTAGTATAGTGGAGCTTCGACCGGCAACCCTATCACTTTGGCTGGTTGAACCCTATCACTATGGCAGGCAACCTCGTCAGTTTGTATAGAGGAACCCATCACTTTGGCCAGCAACTTCGTCATTATATATTGTGGAACCCGTCACTTTGGCTGGCAAACCCGTCACTTTATATGGTGGAACCCCATCACTTTCGTTGGTAACCTCGTCACTTTGTCTAGTTGAACCCCGTCAATTTGGCCTACGACCCTCACACTTTGTATAGTGGAACCTCTTCATTCGTGTCATTTCCAAACGCCCCACAGTTAGCCTCTTTCCCAGAAAATTATTGCGGAATGTGATTTCAAGGACCCCCCTCCTCTGCACCACCCCTTCAGTGCGGCCACCTATAACAATCACGCTCTTTGGACCCCACCATGCTATCTTCGTGACATACACAAGGTGAAAATAACATCTCTGACCTTATGGATGGAGTGGATTTCAAGTATATCATGAGGTGGGCCCCACAAAGCTCGAGTGTCTTAAAAAAGGTGTTGTAGACAATTTCAATACTGATTTTAATTTCTACTCGTAAGAGTGCTCACTCCAATATTGCACTTTCCTCACCACACATAACGTGCCTCACATGTCATTCAATCTATATCCTCTAAAATTCTAAATTTGGAGGCCTCCGTGTGGATGGAGCATTGCTCCATAATAGGAGGGATCAGATGATCTTACAATCCCTTACTCTCTCTCTTTTCCCTGTTGAATTTGCACCGCCATTCATTTTTAAAACCACCCATTTAATGGATGCCAATTGGATGGTTAGGATGACTTGATCAATGCAATTATTAAGTCGTGCTTCATCTATAATTGGTCCTTATGATCCTCCTAGTTCTTTAGATCAGTCCCCTATGTGATCAAATTTGCATAAATGAGCAAATACAATGTTAATAGTGATACATCAGCAGCCTATAAACCAAAACCACGAGATAATCATAATTGATACATAGTCAACTTTTTTCCTCTAAACGTATGAGCACACCACCTGTAACTTTGTTAATCATCTAAAACATAATATACAATTATCATGTGGAGTGAATTCCCCTTTATAATTGGAATATGACCGTTTGGCGAGAAATTTACTCTAAGAAAGAAATGAGAGAAGAAGGAAGATTCAAAAGTAATCTTAAAAGAGTGGATTAAGGGGTGGTTTCAAAGCTCTGTGAGCCCCACTATGATGTATGTGTTTTATCTACGCCGTCCATCTATTTTGTCGTCTTATTTTAATGAACAATTCCAAAAATGAGACAAATCTAAATCTGAGGTGGACCACACCACAGGAAAACAGTGGGGATTGAACGTCCACCATTAAAATCTTCCTAGGGCCCACTATAATGTTTATTTGTCATCCAACTTGTTGATAAGGTCACATAGAGTTAGATGAACGGAAAAAAAAAAAAAAATCAGCTTGATGCCAAACTTCCGTGGCCCCCAAAAAGTTTTCAACGGTAAACATCAATCCCCACTGTTTTCTGTGGTGTGGTCCACTTGAGATTTGGATCTGTCTCATTTTTGGGATCGTGCCTTAAGATAAGATGGCAAATAGATAAAATACATACATCATGGTGGGGCGTACAGAGCTTTGAAACTACCTTGGGACTAGCAGATCCGCGCTCAACCCAAAAGAGGGTCCCCCTAATGGAAACCCCGTTAGAAAGTTCAGTCAAAGAAGAAGATTTGAAAAGAAATCCCAAAAATGGGGTTATTATCCTTCTGGAAACCCCTATTAGAAAGCTTCATCTCAGTTACATATTCTCTAAAATTTAATTTAATTTAATTTTTTATTAAGTCTTGCTGACATGGACTCCACTATGACATGGCCCAATTAAATTCGAGGAGCCAAGAACTCCCTGTGCGCTGGAAACAAATGACCCGCACTCATTGTGATTATAATAGCCCTTTTACCAAAAGTTCTAGGGCTGTCAATGGGCTGGTTCTATTGTCATCGAAGGCCTGGATTTTTAACTGTCCAGGCCAGGTATGGGCTTGAGCCATCACTTCAGATCAACCTACTTGCTGAGCTGCAGTGGGCTCTTTTCTCGATTCCTTGTTTGTGCAATGCGCACATCATCTTAACGTACAAATAATGGTGCCTTCATGACATCCAATTCATCTAGCATGTGTACCACTTCTATTCTCCTTGGATCCAAAAATCAGTTGTATCCAAAACTCAGATGGCTCACACCTTTTAAAATCATACATAAAACCTCTAAAACCATATGTTTTGTGACCCACCTGAGTTTTGGAATGGCCTTTTTTTTTTTTTTTTTTCTTTTTTCTTTTTTCTTTTGTTATGTGTGTGTGTCAGTTCATCCTGTCGGATGCATCTCGTGAATATATTAGACGGCATGTACAAAAGGGAGGGGGGGCATTCAGAGTTCTGGATTGGCCTAATTTTTGGGCACCAATCCACCAACTAGTATATTAAAGCACACAAATAATGGATGGACTGGATGCCATGAAAACATCATGGTGGGGCCCACACGATGATTTGTTCATTAAGCACAAGCATTGCAAAAGTAGGCATGCTCAATGCCATTTTGAACCATTATCAGACAGCAGGAAATATTGCGTGCACCAACTCTCAGTTCACAGTTTTCAGAATCAATGAGACCACTGCCAGTCTTCTTCTTCTTCTTTCTTCCTCTTTTTCTTTTGTATAGCCTTCTAAACAAAACAAAAAATCCAGGATGGTAAGATAAGGTCTGTGACGTAACAGGTGCACAGGGAAGAGGTAAAGAAGATCATGATCTTCTTTCACACTGGATCCATAGCTCAAGTGGTACACTGAGTGAAGAGAACCTTGTTTCAACGCTGAGGTCTTGGTATCGATTCCCAAGTGGGAGTGGCTGACATTGCGGTGTGACTAACAGTGGGGTGTGTACTACTAACCCAATAAAAAAAAATAAAAAAATAAAAAAGATAGCCATTAATCCACCAAGAAAAATAATTATCTAAAACAAGAAATAAACTTAATAACAATGAATGAATCGTTTCTACAACTCACTTGACATGGCTTACATAGCATGATTGGTAAGTGGACTCAAAACACAGAACTTTTCCAAAATTGAAAATAAAATAGTTGAGGACATCTAAACCTACACAAACTCCTCTTAAATTAGACCAATTTCAAAAAAAAAATAAAAATAAGCAGAAGAAGCTAGAACAATACTCTTAAAACCCTAAAAACAACATAATGCAACTATCTATGCACAGGTAAAAACAACATAGAGTAGAAATGCATTAAAAAAAATCAATTATACCAGGCTAATTTTAAGATAAGATCTAGTTAATGTGTGACTAAAAAGTCAAAAAATATCATTTCGTCGTGCTAAAATGCTGAATAGGTATCTGATTTATTTTTAATAAAATAATATTTTTTAATAAAATCAAAATCAATAAATTTGTAGGGCAAAATGTACAAAAAATGAAAGAAAATTGAAAATGAAATGAAAAAGGTTTAAGTCAGGCTGAGTCAACTAGGACTGACTCTGACTGGCTCACCCCAACTTGCCCAAGTCTCAAATGACTCATTCTAGTAAGCCCTAGTCAGCCTGAGCCTACACTGCACTGCACAGACTTGTGTCATCGACTTGACTCAGGTCCAACTGAGTATGAGTCAACTCAGATGAGTTGTATCTGACACGAATGAGTCTTCAAACCATGAAGTGGTATTAAGAAATTGAAGGTGCCCAGGATTTTGGAGGAAGCTGAAACTTGGGAAGAAAGATGGTTAAGATTTTAAAGTAAAAATAAATAAATAAATAAATAAAGACCGGCCAGGATGGAATGGACCAGCAACCACCCACTTTGTTTGTCCAAAGACCACCTCCACTTCATCTATTGATCTTGAAAGCTTAACACTAGAGCACCAGTTACAGGACGTGGAGGAATTAGGCCCCGCCTTGTCCATTATAAGAAAACCTCTACCCTCTCTATTGGAAAAGATCACTTCCAGTGTCAGGTTTTAAAAAAAGAACGCTGCCAAAAGTTCCACAAGACAATGACTAATTCAAAGAGCTGAGTTGCATCTGCAACCCCCAAGATTTACCAGGTTGAAATCTCATAGAACTATGATGCTCAGTTCCTCTTACCTTCTAATTCAGAATTTCAAACACCATTTTCCACACTACCAAATGAATCCCCTCTCCGCACAGCAACAATGCTAGAGGAAATTTGATTGGATTGGTACTAAACAAAGTGGCATTCGAGACAGCAAAGACTTAATTGAAATAAATCTAGCATGAGATGAAGGTAATGGCCTTTTCAAGGTTTGAATAGGACTCAAAGAACTCCACCACAGGGTCATGATCTTGCTCACAAAGGGGCCCAAATTCAAAGGGCAAATTAAGAGATTTCAAGGCATTGTACCTAACAACCAATGGATTGGACCACCTACTAAGAGAGACTCACCTAACCATTGATGTTCCCACCAAGCACTTCCGAAATTTATGATTTGGCATGAGACGACTGAAAACTTTGAATAGGACTCGAAGAGCTCAATCATGGGTCATAATCTTGCTTGCAAACAGGCCCAAATTCAAAGGGCAAAGCAAGAGAATTTCACAGCATTGTTACCATACAACCAATGATGTTCCCACCAAGCACTTCCGAAATTTATGATTTGGCATGAGACGACTGAAAACTTTGAATAGGACTCGAAGAGCTCAATCATGGGTCATAATCTTGCTTGCAAACAGGCCCAAATTCAAAGGGCAAAGCAAGAGAATTTCACAGCATTGTTACCATACAACCAATGAATTAGACCACCTACTAAGAGAGAGTCTGAACCATTGATGTTGTCAACCAAAAACTTCTGAACTTTAAGCTCCTGAATGTGACTTTTCAATTCAAACAAAGAGACACTGGGAGGTTTCTTAATTGCATCATCAGTGTATCAAAGATGCCATGCAATAGGGCAGCTTCAAATATGGCCTCCACAATCTACCAAACCACAAGCAAATTATCGAATCTCTCTCTGATTGCATTCACACCCAGACCTTCATCACAAGAGTGGAAAAGGAGAGGAGATGCAGACCTGCCTAAGGCCAAGAAACTCACTTTTTTTAGCCCAATTTCATCCAATGGTACCATTGGATGAAATTAACCAAAATCACGTGCATCCCAACCATTCAAAGAAGGGGACTATTTGCATTCGCAGAATACATTCAAATCCACTCCAATTATAATCAAGAAATCCTATCATACAATCCACATACAAGAAACATGACCAGAGCTGAAAAACCAATCATCAAACACATCATGGGCATACATAATAACAAGCATTCCTCTTTACCATGAAACCAAAACAACTTCATAAGAAATCAACCACAGTTCCTTAGACATTGGCAATTACCTTCTCTCTCAAATTTCAATCCCAATAGGGGAGCAGAATTGCTCAAACCTTCTTCCAAGAAGTTCCCAAAACCCCATTACTTCTTGGAGGGCGAACTCATGATCGGATTCCTTCTTCGGATGAACCGCCTCAACCAGTGCCTCAATCTCTTCCTTGGCCCGCTCAAAAATGTTTGGAGCTTTGATTTTGTCGATGGGAGTATTAACGTCAATATCATCGCTCGTCCCATGAGTTTCCTTGTCATGGGATTTCTCAGAGTGTATGATCGCTATAATCTCTTCCTTCGCCCGTTCTAATAAATTCGGCGCTTTTACATCTTTCTCTTCAGCAATTCAAATTAAAAAAAGAAGAAGCAAAAAAGACCATTTTATTATTTTCCCATTGAATCTTTAATCAAAGAACAGGAGATACCTGATAAATTGTTAAATTTAATTATTAAAATAAATAAGTACAGAGAGGTCGGAAAATCCCTCGATTGATTTTCTTCCACACCATATTTTCCAATTGGTAGAATTTCAATTCCAAAAATGGAAAAATGGGTGGAACTAAAACAATCAGAAAATGGGTGTTGATATCAATTAGAGGCCACGGATCCTCTCCAACTCTTTGAAGATTAAGCTTAACCTACAAATCTTATTCATATGCCTATAGATCTTATTCACATGTATTGGGTGGTTGTCCATTGATTTCTACGGTGCGACCCACCTGATGATGATGGGATCGGCGACTGCAACCCTGTTGGATGGGTTGGGTGCCATACACACGCACACCAAGGTGGGCCCCACATGCAGCTAGATGAGAGAGAGAGAGAGAGAGAGAGTAAACCTGTTGAATGGTTAGTTTGGGCTGGTTCTTGTTTCTCCATTGATGGGGGGTTTGGGATGAAGAGATTGGGATATGGGGGAAGGGTTGAGTAAATTACTTGGGTGGCACGTGACATGCGCATGTGAGGCCAGCAGTTGAGAAGGAGATGAAAGATAAATGATCCAGTGCATCCACAGGCACGGAATTTTGGTGCCTTTAGATCTTGTGCCATACACGTGGAACATTTTCATGATGATCTGAACGGACAATCTGTTGATCTCTTCTACTGGTTATCTGCTGATAAAAACGTTTGTTTTGATTGGACTATCTTAACCATCCAATTCATTCTCCTTGTAGTATCCATTTTTTGGGTAACCCGTAACTGTAACAAACTATCCACATTTTCTCTGCAATTACCTTCGAATAATTAGCGAGGTAACAACGGAGGTTTCAAATTTAAGCTCAGTTCAAATCTATAGTTTATTCCAAGATTGTTATAATCACATTAGTATATACATGCCAAAGGATTCGTGAGATCAATCATCAGACAAGTTTTTTATTTTTATTTTTTCATATTTGTGTTATCTATTAGAACAAAGTATAGTCAGTACATCTGTCCTTTTTACGCTTCCTCCCTTTTAAATATACCCAACCAATACCTTTATATCCTTTGAAAAGATTTTTAGATGAATATTAACCATTAGATCATTAGTTTTAAGTTGTCAGATCTTTTGATATTTAATTTAAAGCCTTTCATTGGATTTTTAATTTAAACCCGCCCATTGCCATCCCTAGCCGCAGCTCACCTCTTCAATAAATGCTATTGGGGTTCACTTTTTAGGAAAATGACTCCATTTTCCACAATATAAGCCTCTCTAGCTAGTTTAACATGGTCCAAAGGCACAACATGGACATGGTTGTCCATCTTCCCTAATACAATGCCCAGACCTCCATTTGGAGGATGTAAATCCTGGACACAGACATCACTTTATCATGCCTTTTTACCACAAAAAGATACAGCCCATGCATCAATTAGCGTTCACTCATCAGGTGGGGTGGGCCACAGATACATGTTGTATATACAACATAATTTTTACTGACTCAAGTGTTTGTACAGAAAATTCCTATAACCAATTCAAATTAAAAAGGGAATAGAAACAAATAACTTATAGAATAAAATAAGATGCCTCAATGAAATATCTGTCTGCTGCAGGAAAGAACCCATTGTATTTCTGTACCATTCGAGTTTTGGGTCTAGCCTCATTTTTTATTATCATATCCTAACATGAGCTGGATTAAGTGACTGACTTGAGCAGATATCATACGGACAAGTAGGTAGGCCCATAGAGGATTAGGGTTATAATATTCATGTAAACCCTAGTTATATGACATTCTCATGCTAAAACTTATAAATTCACATGGTGTGGCCCACATGAGTTATAGATCAAGATGGTTCTAAGAATTTTCTTGGATGGAATATAAAAGATCTATCACTTGTTCACTTACCATTTCCATTCAATGAGGCCCACTTGAGCTGTGGATCAGTATAATTTTTTGCCAGAGGATATACCGTTGAGGGGTGCATCTAATGCACATACATGTACGGCCCACATCGGATTTAAGATAACACTGTAACCCAAAAAATGAGGTGACCCAAAATACAGGTGGGTCACATCACAGGGTAACTGTAGGGATGGAGCGCCACAGTTTCAACCCCTCCGATACCTTGTGGGGCCTAACATGTTTTATTTATTTATTTATCTATACTCCCTTCTATCTCTTCAGGAGATGCCTTTCATCATGATGAATGGACATGCCACGGATTAGACCATTCCACAACTTAGGTGGCCCATACTAACTTTAATGGTTTATGCATTGCAAAGTCCATCAGATTTTTAGGTTTTAAGGAGAACATTCTCATGAGCCTCACATGATGGTTGGATTAGATGTCATGAACACATTGTGGTGGCCCCATAGTGTGTTATTGACTGGGCTCGACATACCATGGGGAGTTAGTTACACCCCAATCACACTTTGAAATTGGGTGTAATTTGTTGTAACTACAATATGAAAATGGGAAACATCCCGCTATAATAAAACAGAATAAAGGAACCCCACACCTACATTAGATCTATAGTATCAACATTAACTTAATTGTCAATTATTTGAAATAGTCACTAAGCTGAGGCGAGTACGTGGTCGCTTTCTTTTAAATAGTTCATGTATCTCATATGTTGAATGGGTGTAGAAGTTCAAATGGATATCTCTCAAGATACAACTCCTAGCAATGAACTGACTACAAAAAATCCCAACACCAACATCATATAAGAGTAACACCGTCTTCCTTCTTTAAACTCAAGAGAAAACTGAATTCCAAAAATGAAAAGAAACAGCATATCAAAAATAGGAATTTCATTTTTTTTTAATTGTTTCTGCGAAATCCCTAACCCTAAGCCTTTTTATAAAACGACAATCACCTCAATGCAAAAAGTCCCTATTAAAAATAAAAATCAGTTAAGAGAATACCCAACAAGATAAAAGAAGAATAACCGAGATGCTTGTATGCGAGTCCACAAATGTGTATACATGCATGTAGACGTGCCCGATTACAGGTTTTCGAACCAAATTTTCCCACTAAACAAGAGGCAGTTAGTATGAAATGGCTTTCTCTGCCCTTATTTTTGTAAGATGGTGGCATGAGTGACAAAAGTCTCGCGATGCTACTAATCTAACATTTGTGGCCACCAATTCGAATGCATTCCAATTACCAAACGCCAAATGGTATGAATTACTAATTAAATGTGGATCATTTAAATCAAAATTCCAAACTCAGATGGGTTGACCATTCCTGATCTCTTATTCGTGGACAATTTCTAAAGTCTGATTAGGGCTCTCAATGGAGCGGGTCAGATCTGAGATCCGATTCACTCCGAATCCGTATCATCCGGATTTGGATCTTAAAATAGGTTCCATTAGTTAAATGGACCGGATTTGGATCTTAAAATAGGTCCGATTACTTAAATGGACCGGATATGGATTCACAGGAACATATCCGAGTTCGATCCGAATCCGATTAAGGTCCGACTCATTGTCACCTTACTGTATATGTTATATTCATGCTGACCATCCGTTTTACAAATTATTTTAGGCCATGTCGACCATACCATAGTAAATAGTGGGATTTGCATCATTTTTCTACTAAATTAAATATATTATATTATATATTTTATATTATATATTTTTTTACATTTGTAATGGGGTGGATTTGGACCTAGATCCGACCCGAATCCGATGATAATATGGATTTTGGATCGGAAATGGATCTAACAATTTATAAATGAATTGGATGTGGATATCACCTTTTGGATCCGAAATGGATCCCAATCTGATCCGAATCTGTCTACAGGTATACAGGACCTGGAGCCGGATCCAACTGGATCTGATCCAGATCTGACCCATTGAGAGCCCTAAGTCTGATAATCGGATATTTTCATTTTTAGCCAGCCAAATAGAAAACAATCTGATCCTATGATAATCAAGCGTATTGTTTGGTTAATGGTACATCGTTTGGGACCTATAATTTGGACGGCTAGAAATTTTTAAGTGGCTGAGTATCATCCTTCACACTCAGTCAGATTATCAAAGTTTTTTCTTGGAAAGAAAAAAAAGAGAAGAATAGGGGATGCTCCCAATGCAACATTTTGCATGCATGTAGTGTACAGGCAAATCCAGTAGGCCACAGAGCGTATGATCAAATCGGACGCGGAGTAGCTACTGACAGGTTGAGTAGCTATCTTGCTAGTGAAGTGATGTCACCAACTTCTATAGGTCCCACCGTGATGTGTGTGTTGTATCCACACTGTTCATCCATTTTGAGAGATAATTTTACGGAATTATCCAAAGAATGAGCAGATTGATCTCCTACCATTAAAAACTTCTTGGGGTCACAGAAGTTTTCGATCAAGCTGATATTTGTGTTTTCCCTTCTTCTATGTCTGTGTTAACTTATGAACACGTTGGATCTAAATAAACATCATGCTGGCCCTGGGAAGGTTTCAACGGTTGTGTCATTGTCTCCACTTTTTTCTTTGGTGGGGTCCACTTGAGATCTGTATCTGTCTCATACTTTAGATCATGCTCTAAAATGATCTCTCCGAATGGATGGACGGTGTGGATACAACACAAACATCACAGTGGCCCCCACATAAGTTGGTGACGTCACTTCAGTAGCCAGATAGCTACTCAACCTGTCAGTAGCTAATCCGCGTCCGATCAAATCACTTCAATCAATTGCTTAATTCCAAACTCCAAGGGAGAGCCAAACCCCATAAAACCAAGGGCCGTTACTCAAAAGAGAACACGTGTCAGAGATCTCAGCCATTCGTCAGTTGGGTTGCACTGTGAAGATGCAACGTACCGAAAATCAGGTACATGGCTAAAAAGAAAAAAAAAAAAAAACAAGACTTCAGTGAGCTTCCAACATTTATGTTGAATTTGCACCGTTGGACTTTTATTTTTCGTACCAATTTGACGGACGCGGGTTGGCTGGTGACCCGAACATCAGCCAGCAAGCTTTTGTCAAAGCTCTGTGGGTCCCACCATGATGTATGTGTCCTATCCACTCCGTCCATCAATTTTCTCATAATTTTAGGGCACGATCCAAAAACTGAGGTAGATTCAATATTCAAGTGGACCACGCCTTATGAACCAGTGGGGATTGAAATGTTACCGTCTGTAAATTTTTGGTCGCCACAGAAATTTTGGATCAAGCTGATATATGTGTTATCCAGCTCTTTGTGATCTTATGAACATGTTGGATGACAGATAAACATCACTGTGGGCTCTAGGAAGATTCCCACGGTGGTCGTTATTCTCCTCACTGTTTCTTGCGATGTGATCCACTTGCATCTGACTCATTTTTTTTCTTGTGGTGTGATCCAATTGAGCTTTGCATTTGACTCATTTTTTGTCTCACGCATTAAAATGAGCTGGAAAAATGAATGGACGATGGTGGATAAAACACATATACTATGGTAGGGGCAATGGAGCTTTGACATCAGCTACCTGGATGGTGTTCGAGTCACCAGCCAAACGGCGTCCTCATTTCAGGGACATGAACTAAAAAATGAAATAGATCCTAAACTCCAGTGGACCACGTAAAATGAAAATGTGGTGATTGAGCTCCCACGATTAAAAACTTCATGGGACTAAAAGGTTTTGGATCCAAATAAATATTACGGTGGGCGCAAAAAGGTTTCAATGGTGGGTGTCATTATCTCCACTGTTTCCTATGGAGTGATCCACTTTAGCTTCGAATCTGCTTTATTTTTGGATTGTGCCCTAAAATTAGCTGGAAAAAAAAAAAAAAAAAAAAAAAAAACGGATGGACGGGATGGATATAAAATATATACATTAAGTTGGCCTCACAGCACCCAACACATCAACACACCACCCGAGGGGGTGGTGTTGGCAACACCATCCAGTCCGCGTCCGTTTGGAAGTTGTGTAGATCGAGTAAGGGAGCGGATTGCGTATACACCTTGACAGAACGAGAGCTTATCCACACCGTCCATCCAATTTTCCAGCTCATTTTAGAGCAGGAGTAAAAAAAAAGAGGCCTTATAGGAATCTCAGATGAACTACACCACAGGAAATAGTGGTGGGTGATTGAACGCCTCCCATTAAAAAATTCTTAGGGCCCACTGTAATATTGATTTGACATCCAACCAGTTGGTTAGGTCACACAGACCAAGACGAAGGGAAAATATCATCTTGATCCGAAACTTTTCCCCAAAATTTGTTTAATGGTAGGATGTTTAATCATTGCCGTTTCCTGTTGTGCGGTCCACCTGAGATTTGGCTCTGGCTCATTTTGGGTTACAGGGTCACTACCGGATCCGAGCGTATTAGGTATGGCCCTGACCTTTGGGCCCACCTTGATGCATGTATTGTATATCCACGCTGTCCATACGTTTTTCCAGAATATTATGGGGATGTGAGCCCAAAAATGAAGCAGATTCAAATGTAAGGACCACACCAGATTGACCATTAAAAACTTCTCATGAGCCACAAAAGTTTTGTATCAAGCTGGTATTTATTTACTTTCTCTTCATCCAGATCTGTACGACCTTATGAACTGGTTGGATGGAAAATAAACATTACGGTGAGCACAAACGTTGTGACCCCTAGGAAGCTTTTAATGGTGAATCACTACTGTTTCCAATGGTGTGCTCAACCCATCTGCTGTATTTCTACACTCTTAACCTAAAATGAGATAGAAAAACGGATGAATGGTGTCGATATACAATACATACATCAAGGTGGGTCCCACAGTCAAAGGCTCACCTTGTTGGGTGGGTCGGGACCGCACCAAGTCCGCTCCCATCCGGGTCCGTCGAGGACGCGCTGTACCGGGGCCATCTCTTACAGCACGTGGCTCAATGAAATCCCTCCACGTCGCGTCAGCACGGTCGTCCGTGGTGGCAGGATCATCAGGCAATCAGCTGTCAGACTGACATTTTACTGTTTGCCCCCCATATCATGTAACAGTGTACCCTACCTGATGGATGAACCAGATCCCAGAGAAGCCATCCATAGAAGCATGAAAGCCTCTTTTCAATTCTCTTGTTGGAAATGTTCCGAAAACCTCCTCCACTCTACGCCTCTACAACTGCAGTACTGTGCCTACTCGCGTTGGAAAGCATACGAAGACCTAGTCGCCACATTCTTCCCAATGCCCGCATATGTGCGTTATCCGGACCATTCATCACAGTGGACTCAGTGTATCTGTGCCATCCACAGGGTTTGGATTGGTTAACTGACTGATAGTTAAAATTAAACTGCTCGCACGTGGGCAGATGTGGCCACGAGGCTTTCGCGCGTGTGTACTTCTTATCCGTATGTATAGAGAGAGAAGGAAATCTTTGATGGATATTGTACTGCAGCACCCCCTTACTGCTGCTCTCTTTCGATCAGCTGCCCCAACAGAGAGAGAGAGAGAAGGGTCACATCTCTCTCTGTCCACAGCCGCTCATAAGGGAGTGGATTCGGTGCGACCGCGGCTGTACCCAAGATAGTGCGGCCCTTACTTTGGGGCCAACCTTGATGCATGTATACTATATCCCCGCCGTCCATCCGTTTCTCAAGATCATTTAAGAGCATGAGACCAAAAATAAAGTAGATCCTATTTCACGTGGACCATATCATGAGAAATAATGGTGACTGACCATTAGTGGACAACCTAAGTTTTGGATCAATCTGATGTTTGTTTTATCCCTTCATCCAGGTTTATGTGAAATTATCAACAGTTTGGATGGGAAATAACATTTTACGGTGGGCCCTAGAATTTTTTTAATGGCAGGGCGTTGAATCACCTCTGTTTCTATAGTAATGGTCCACTTGAGATTTGGATCTTCTTCACTTTTATTTTTTGGGGTCATCCTTAAAATGAACCGGAGAAACGGATGGACGGCATGGATATAAAATACATAAATCAAGGTGGGCCCCACGGTAAAACTGGGCCGGTACCACAGAGTGGAGATTGAACGCCCACTATTAAAAACTTATTGAGACATTTGTGTTTTATCTTCATCCAGGTCATCACGGGGCCACCTAAGAAACTTTCAACGGTGGCTGTCATTATCAACTGCGCTTCCTACGGTGTGGTCCACTTGAGCTTTGGAGCTGATTTATTTTGGGCTCATGCTCTAAAAATGATTTAGAAAAAATGGATGGACGGCGTGGATAAACCCCATACATCATGGTGGGCCCCACAGAGCCCCTGCGTCCAGGAGGAGGCAGGACGCAATCCGCGTCCGGTGGAACACCACCATTTTGATCATACTCCCAATATGTAAAAGTACAACAGATGCAGAGCTCCCTGGACCGTCCATTATTGTCTTAAATCTATAAGAAATCCTCCAAATATGTCCACGATCACAGGCTGAGTTTTTACTTACAGCATCTACACAGTAGGTCCCACACGTTACATGGATCGATATGATGTACACGTGCTAGGATGGCACGTATTGAGTTGCGAGTGGAGGGATGCTTGTGCGGCTAATGTTCAGCATTCGGCGCGCTAATGTCAGTGACGTGTCTCGTTTGGATTTTTTTGGATGACCGATGCTGACATGAGCACGTCCCGTACTCCACAGACCTACCCCTCCCAAGTGCTAGAAAATTACCCGAAACGAAGGTGGGCCCGACAATCCCCACCACATTTAGAAATGACTTGCTAGCATCGCTGTAGCCTAGACGCTAGCCTAGTCTGGCCTTAGGATCCAGACCGTTCATTTCTACTCCACAGTATAAATTTCATTTGAAGAAGTCCAACTCATTGGAGACTTCATATACTATGGACGGTCGTGATCTCTGATCAGTGAGACCCTTTCAAGGAGATTATATAGTGGGGTAGACTGTGATGTGAGCCTGGAGCTGGGGCGTGGGATCCACCGAGGTGGGTGGGATCCCTGACTGTGAGGCCCACCATGATGTATTTCCTCGCATCCACGCCGTCCAACCGTTTTGACAGCTCATTTTAGGGCAGGATCCAAAAATGAAGCAGATCCAAATCTTATTTGGACCATACTACAGGAAACAGTGGTTGTTGACCATTAAAAACTTCTTGTGGGCCACAACTGCCCATCTAGCGAGCAGATCAGCTTAATTTTCCTAGAGAGGTGATCTATTCCAGCAGGAGAACCTTGATAGGACTAGGAGCGGGTCATACTCGGCGTCGGAAATGTCTTTTAACGTAAGAAGTGTCGCAGCAACTGATAATCCGGACCGTCCATTGGGAAGATCTCATGCACGTGAAGAAATTATCACTAATAATAGATCTCAGTAGGATTTAGGGTACTGAGTAAACTCTGTGGGATCACCATGATATATGTCATATGTGTCTCATATATCCATGCCGTCCATCCGTTTTATCATCTCAATCAAAATTGAAGAATATCCGAAGCTCAAGTAGACCACACCATCAGAAAAAAGAATGAATTGAATCCCCACCGTCGAAAACTAGCTGGGGCCACAATTTTTTTAGATCAAGCTGAAATTTCTTTTTCCCTTCATCTATATATGTGTAATCTTATGAACGGATGACAGATAAACAATACTGTGGTCCCTAGGAAGGTTCCAACGGGCACGCCATTATCCCCACCATTTCCTGTGGCGCAGTCCGCTTGAGCTTTGGATATGCTTAAAATGAGCTGGCAAAACAGATGAACGGCGTGGATAAGACACATACATCCACTTTACTCAGCACACAGTCCGCTTCCGCCATATAGAGGAAACATGAACTGCTTTTGTGGACCATTGTATCCAACGTATCATCGTATGGAAATGAGATCATCAATGACGGAGACTTGCCATATGGACGGTATAAATTGTGTGGCCTTGTGAATGAACGGACTTGATCGTCGTTGAGCCTTGCTTGTCATTTACAAATGGTCTTTGACTCATACCAATACAGTAAGAATCAGGTGGGGGCACGACAGTCGAGATAGTCCAAAAAGATATCTCTGAAATTCTCAGCAGAAGGATAGGTGGCGTAGGTTTCAAAGACCAAAAGAAGTACCCTGTTTTCCTGGGCTCAAGGACCTTCTCAAACCCCACGCCCCTATCTACCCTCCTCCCAACCGGGACCGTCCTACTACCCAAGCTCTGTGGGTCCACTTTATTCTATATTCAAATCCACTCCGTTCATCAGGTGAGAACCCTTACTTAAATTGTATATATAAAATATCATCTCCGATGCTCTAAGACAGTGTTAGAATGTAAAATAAGCTTAATTCTACAATTTCGTGTGTGGGCCCCATCCTGAACTGGAGCTCACATCCACTCCGTCCAGAAGGTGCGCCTCTTCAAGTTCACCACGTATCCCTGAAACTCAGGGAGATGGGTCGCACCATAAGTAACAGTTGAGAAGAGGAGACCCAGCACTAAACACTTTAGGATTGTGTGTGGGGCCTACCGTTCTTTTTATAGGTCATCCAATCCATTCATAATATGATCTTCACCAGGATGAATTTTCATGCAAAAAATCAGACCATTCCAAAACTCAGGTGGGCCAGACTACGGAACTTCGGAGGTTTTAGCCATGATCTTACATGGTGTGGCCAATATTTGTTTTGGGTCTGGCTGATTTTTTGTACGCAGAGAGAATATGAGGGGGTGCATATGATTGAAGGAGTGGATTTCATGCAAACTTCAAGATAGGGCCCACTCTAAAATTGTAGAACAAGCTTATGTTACAATAGTTGTAGACGAACGGGCCTCGGGTCTTGAACCGTGAAAAGAAAGAAGAAACACCCATCCACAGAGAGAGAGAGAGAGAGAGAGAGAGAGAGAGAGGGAATGAAAGGAGAGGCTGTAGCTGCTGCTACATCTTGAAACCTTGTTATGATATTGATATATAGGGACAATCATGTTCTCATGAAGTGATTCAAGCAGTCTCATATCTCTCTCTCATACCATCATCATCAGATCATCATCATGTCGACAGAGCAGAGTAGGGGTTGGCCATTTCTAATCACCATTTTTCTAGTAATGAGCTGGGTTCCTGCAACAAGTAGGCCATTTCCCCTTCCTTCTCAAGGTCAGTCTTGCTTCCTTTTCCACCTTTTCATTTGTCTTCTTTAGTAAAACGAGGACCCTCTTTAAGGACAAATGACCCTTTTGTCTTTTACTATTGTCTCTTGTGAAACCATAGGCCATGGTGCTCTACTCTCTTCTCAACTAGAATGGAAATCAACAAAACAGGTACCCTCTTTATCTCTTCCTCCCCATCTCCCTCGCTATCTATGTTAAGTACTGTTTTTAGTTTATGTTTGGATGTGGGTTTTTGAAGGTGGAGGGGAGAGTTGCAATGGTGGAGGAAGAAGCATACAAAGGGATGAGCAAGCTGGGATCAAGACCACCAAGCTGTGAGCACAAGTGTGGGGAGTGTAATCCATGTGAAGCCATACAAGTGCCCACAACCACTGATCATGTGGCCCTTCACTATGCTAACTACGAGCCTGAAGGCTGGAAATGCAAGTGTGGTTCATCTTTCTTCAACCCCTGATAATTATCTTGTATAAATACATAAACAAAGATAGAGGCTGTTTCTGCCATTTTCATATATATATATATATATATATATATATATATATATATATATATATATATAATCATCATCTTCTCTCACCGTGCCGTATGAAACATTGGTGGTTTACCATTGATATGCAACAAAAGTTTTAGATCATGCTCATATTTGTTATTTCCCTTCATCCACATGCTTGTGTAACGCAGATTGCCTGCCAGTAGGGAGGCGGCTACTGGATAGTAGTCTATGGGCCTTACCATGATGCATATATTTTATTACACTATATTTTTCTAGGTCATTTTTTAACATGAGCCCAAAAGTGAGACATTCAAATCTCAAATGAGCCCAAAAGTGAGACATTCAAATCTCAAGTGGACCACATCATGAGAAAACAATGGTGATTGAAGTCAACCCCTACCATTAAAAACTTCCTAGAGCCCACTTTTATGTTTATTTACCATCCAACTAGTGGATTAGGTCATACAAACCTTGATGAAGGGAAAATACAAATATCAGCTTCGGCCACCAAAACTTTTATGGTCCCTAAGGAGTTTTTAATGGTGGGCTTTCAATAACCACTGTTTGCTTTGTGGTGTGGTGCACACGATATTTGCATCTGCCTTATATGTGGGCTCATGCCATAAAATGGTCTGAAAAAAAAATGGATAGAGTGCATAGAAGACATGTATTATGATGGCACTACAGACGCATGCATTGGACACCAATTAGCCACTTAGCTAGCTTCAGTAGCTATCTTGCTGCTGAAGTGACGTCACCAAGTTCTGTGGGCCTATCATGATGTATGTGTTGTATTCACACTATCCATCCATTTGAAGAGATCATTCTAGGGTATGAGCCAAAGAACGAGGGAGATCCAATGCTTAAGCAAACCCTATCACAGAAAACAAATGGGGTTTGAACGCCTACCATTAAAAACTTCTTGGAGACCAATGAAGGTTTTTTTATCAAGCTGATATTTGTGTTTCCTTTCGTGGACATCTGTGCGAACTTGTAAATAAGCTAGATTTCAAATAAAAATCATGGTGGACCATAGGAAGGTTTCAATGGTCAGCATCACTGTCCACATTGTTTTCTGTAGTGGGTCCAGTTGAGCTTTGGATTGCCCCATTCTTTGTCTCATACTTTAAAATGATTTCTCCGAATGGAGTGTAGATACAATACATACATCATGATGGGGCTCATGGAACTTGGTGACATCACTTCAGTAGATAGATGGTCACTGGAGGAGAAAATTTGTGCTACACCCACTCACTAGCTACGGCCGGGTGTAGAAATGACTCCACCATGGCAGATCCGAAGCTCAAGTGGCCCCCAAGAAGTTTTTAATGGTTGGCGTTCAATACCCACTATTTTATGTGCTGGGTCCACTTGAGCTTTGTATCTGCCTCAATTTTGGTGTCATGCCCTAAAATGATCTCGCCAAATGGATGGACAACGTGGATACAACACATACATCATGGTGGGGTCATTGCTACACACGTGGGTGTAGCAAACATTTTCTCTTACTGTAGGCTAATCCTTGTCCAGAAACATTGTGCCTAATAAGTTTTTAATGGTACATTTCCTATGTATGGTCCACCTAGTAATTGGATCTGCTTCACTTTTGGTATAATGCCTTCAAATAGTATGGAAAAAAACGGATGGACTGCGTGGATCCAGAATACATACATTAAGGTGGGCCCCAGGTTCTCACCTAATCCGCTCCCTCAATTTCCCATGGGAGCCCATCTAACCAGAAGCTCCATGGGCCCACCTTGATGTCTTTGTGTCTTTCAATCTGTCCATCCACTGTACCAGATCGATACTGTTAATGACGTGAGCCCAAAAATGAAGCAGATTGAATATTCAAGTGGGCCACGCCACAAGAAATAGTGGGGATTGAGGGGCTACCCTAGAAGGCTTCTTGGGGCTCACAGCAGTTTAGGATCACCCTAATGCTTGTGTTTTGCTTTCATCCTGGTGAGAATCGCCTGATGAACGGGTTGGATAGCATGCAAACATGGTGTGCATTTCCATCCCCACTGTCTCCTGTAGTGTGGCCCACTTGAGTATTGGATCTGCCTCATTTTTTAGTTCACTTCCTATCTATGGAAATTAATGGTCAAAGTGGACGTAAAGGACATCGGGGTGGAGCCACCATGCGTATGCATTGCAGGATATTCACATTCAAAGATGGGTGGCCCATCTATAGATCAACTACATGGTCTTGCTCACCATAGGCACAGCTCGGGTAGCTCACACTTTGCACGTGTGGATCCATGGCCGCATGTAGAGACTATTTATTGTATTTTAGTTGTCCACTCTTGTAAATGCTATTCCAATTTCAATTTATTTATTGAGTGAAGATAACTGCATTTCAACACGGAGGTCTTGGTATGGATTTCTAAAGTGTGGGTGGCTAACATTGTGGTGTGACTAATGGTTGGGTGCGTATCGATAAAAAAAAAAATATTTATTTATCTCAATTGGTAACTTGGCTCACCCGATCATAACCGGATGATATGCAGCCCAGGCCTAGAACTGGGCCTAAAAGTAGGCCAAACCCCTCCACTCCAGTGGTCCACAATCAATGCAGTTGGGGGATGCTGACTTGAGTACAGAAGCTATGTGGGGCCCACCATGATGCCTATGTGACATCCACTATGTCCATCAGTTTCGCCAGCTCACCCTAGGTCACTAGCCAAAAAATGAGGCACATCCAGAGCTCTAGTGTGACATACAACACGAAACAATGGGAATAGGAAACGGCCACCTTTGAAACCTAGGTGAGACCACCATGATATTTATATGTCATCCACACCATTCATTCATGAGGTTATCACCACTGTGATGAACTGAAAACACAAACATTAGCCATTAAGAACTTATGCAGCACCATAAATGCTTCGATGGTGGGCTTTTAATCCTCACTATTTCCAATAGTGTGCCACACTTGAATTTTAGATCTACCTCATTTTTAGACCCATATTCTTACTTAGCTGACAAAATGGATGGATAAAGTGGACGTCACATGGATATCTTGGTGGGCCCTATATAACTTTTGCCTATAGGAAATTCGTGGAGCAGGGGTTCAGGTGTAGGTCTTAGGGGCAGATTGCCTCATGACTAGATGGCTGGGATTTGACTGGCCAGGTTGCTCCATTAGAGATGCACATAAAATATGTTTGAAAGTTGTTCGGGTCAAATACGCTTTTAACTAACCCTATTTAGTGCTGTCAATGTACTTGTGCTTGGGGTTGCCTTTCTCTAAATTTTGAACCGTGCTATGCTTGGCTGCCTGGGCCTTTTCAAATTTTTGTTTTGACGTCGCCTTAGCCTGGCTGATTGACAACTCTGTTGATAGAGATACATGGCTCAATCAAATTTAGCCACATCATATCACCAGGGAATACTCCAGGGATGCGGATTGCGGCCCACACAAAAGCATGTTTGAAAATTGTCAGGTAGGTCGAGTGTGCACTTGACCTGGTTCCATCCCGATCATAACCTGATGATATGTAGCCCAGGCGTAGAACTGGGCCTAAAATTAGGCCCTAGCCCAGGCGTAGAACTGGGCCTAAAATTAGGCCCAACCCCTCCAGTCCGGTGGTCCATAATAAATGCATTGGGGGAATGCAACTTGCATACACCCCTTGAACAGGAAGTTCCTGTAGGCAGAAGCTATGTGGGGCCCACCATGATGCCATTGTGACATCTGCTATGTCCATCAGTTTCACCAAATATTAGCCATTGAAAACTTCTGCGGCACCATAAATGCTTCGATGATGGGCTTTCAATCCTTACTATTTCCTATAGTGTGACCCACTTAAGTTTTAGATCTACCTCATTTTTAGACCCATATTTTTACTAGAGCTGACAAAATAGATGGATAAAGTGATGTCACATAGATATCTTGGTGGGCCCTACATAGCTTCTACCTATAGGTAATTTGTGGAGTGGGGGCCACTGAGTAAGTCTCAGGGGCAGATTGCCTCACGACTAGATGGGCTGGGATTTGACTAATCCAATGAATGCACGCAAAATATGTTTGAAAGTTGTCTAGGTCAAGTAAGCATTCAGCCAACGCCATCTATGGCCATCAACCGAACGTAATTAGGGTTGCTTGGTCAAAATTTTGTACTATGCTAGGCTGGGCAGCCTAGGCCTTTTCAAAAATCTTGATTTGACGTGGTCTGAGCCTTGCCGACTAACAACTGTATTAACCGAAGTCTGCATCGTCTGATGAAACCCAATCAAAGCAGCAGCAGCAGAAGTTCTATACTAGGATCTAACAGAGAAATTGAATTCATTAACAGAAATACGTAAACCAATAAAAAAAAAACTGCAAACATATGAAGTTTTTATTTGTAGCAAACAGATAATCCAAACTCAGCATCGCAACACAATCTGCGTTCCCCACTTATTTGAATACGTCTACAACACATTTTTTATGGGCCTAAAACATCCCGTATCTATTGCCCCCACAATGTTATAAGGGTAAATTCCACTCCGTACATCAGGTGATGACCATTGTTTACACGGTAGATACGGAAGGTAAGGCTGATTGAGAACTCATATGGGCCTCACCAATGTGAGCCATGAAAAATTGCCTCCAAAGCTGGTAAGTTCCATTGGCGTGGCCTGCCTGATTTTTCTATGAGGTGAATTACACCTGCGGATTTGATGAAAGATAGATGCCATGGTGCCCCACATAAACCTATGGTTGGCATCCTATCCACATTATTCTATGTGGTGTGGCCCATCTAAGTTTTGGATCTGGCTGATTTTTGGCCTTGGGACCTAACATAGAGGCTAGAACCTGATAGACGGCTTGGATTTCACATATACAACATGGTGGTCCCCACATACTTGTGCCTTTTACGCACTAAGCAAAACAAGTGTTGTAGAGAGTTTCCGTCGTCTCTCTACAGCACACGTGTGGCAGGGAGATGTATCTATCGTGCAGTCCATCTAGTGGGCTCCATCACGTATAGCTTTTTAATTTTTTTTCTTTTCAATAATCACACAAATTCGGCAATCCTGTCCATAAAATTTCTCCAATTTTCGCTGATGAAGGTTTGACCATTAATAATTTTCATCTTACACCATTTCTTTGAGTACCACATTTCAGATGGATAGAATTTTCCAATATTCGTGTATTTTGAAACACTGTCCATCCAAACTAGGTGTAACCAGATGGACAGACCTGATTGATTATATACCTTCCAATTATTATACTCTGAGATTTGACCCTACCATATTCGGGTTCTCCCAGTTCTACCGTATGATGTCCCAAATTACCCGTCCACTTCTCCCTGTCGCACGTCACCCATTATTGTCATTTAAAACGCAAGTCTATGAGGAGACTAGACATTAGTCAGTCAACATCTCTGCCGACCGACAGTTCACATTAATATAAAGTCATTTATTTACTTTTTGTTGTATTAATTTTGCATTGCTATGATCTTACACCGTCCATAAGATAATATTAAGTTAAAGAAACTCAGGTGAGCCACACGATAAGAAATCAGTAAGAATAGAAATCTCACTGTTGAAACTTACCTGGTGGATTCAATGGTAGGCACTATTTTCGTAGTGTGGTCCACCTTAGTTTTTTCTCTCCTTCGTTCTTGAACCCCCCACCCTATTGTAAGCTTGTGAAACTGATGTATAAAGTGGATTTTTGACGCACATCAAGGTGGCCCACATAGCTGGGCATGAAGGAATATTCGCATTATGTCTTACCTAATGGTTGAATCTCGTTTTGTAACTTTGATGGTGGGGTGACCCTGGAGTCCGAATCCTGCCCCCACCAGGACTAAGGCAAAAGCTCTGTGGAGCCCACTATGTTGTACCTATTTTATCCGTGCTGTTAGTTTATTTTTCCAAGATCATTTTAGGGTATGGGTCCAAAGTTGAGGCAAATTTAAGGCTTGAGCTGACCACACACTAGGATAAACACATACCTTTAGAAACTTTATTGGGAGCCATGGAAGTTTTGATCAAGTTAATATTTGTGTCTTCCCTTCCTTCATCCTGGTTTAGGTGACCTTATGGACAGCTTGGATGATAAATAAACATCATGGGGAGCCCTAGGAAGGTTTCATCATTGGATGTCATTATCACCGCTACTTCCTGAGTGGTGTGGTCAACTTGAGCCTTGACCTGCCTTCTTTTTAGCCTCATGCCTTGAAATAACGTGTCAAAATGGATGGATAGTGCAATAAAAATACATACATCACGTTGGGCCCCAAAGAGCCTTTGCCTAGGACAGAGTCTGTCCTGGCGTGGACAGTATGTCGCAATCCACGTCCGAACGATGCCATAAAAAAGATAGGAATGGCTTAGATGTCATGTTTAAAAAATCAGTCATCCGAATACGAAGACTCCAATCCTGAGTTTTCGAGTGTTAACTTAGTAAAATAGTTGTTTAAGAATGTCATACGTGGAGAAAAACTCTTATGTATATCCTCAATTACATTTTCATTCATTCTATACATAAATAAATCAAAGTAACGTATTTCAACTAGTAAATCATAGACAAAGTGAAGATAACTAAATCCATAAATATAGGAATAACACCCAAAATATATAGTTCAAAAGTAGTATCAGCCCATATGAGAATTATACAAATTATAATAACTGCAACAAGAAGGGAAAATTATAACTACCAAATGCGATATAGTTAAAAGACTACAGGGCACTCCAAGCGCACCACATATTGGTCTTATTCTCGAGACATCTGCATATATCAAATAGAAGACGTCAAATGCCAACATAGTGAAGAAATAACCCCAAAATTATATTCGGGACATTTTAGTTATACACAGGTTCACGACAAATACATATTGGTATATGTATTATTCTTGAGCATGTTAACTCTAACGTACAAATGCTAAACAAGTTACACATGTTTTACACAAAAGTATTCACAGGCAATGAAAGCATAATAAAACCATCAATTTCCTAAATTGGTTGATTAAATGCCTGGAATGCATGATATGCAGATGCATGTCCTGGGTGAGGAACTCAAAAGATAGCGCTGGCGCCACATTAAACAACTAGGCACTCACAATCCTCCATAAATCACATGAGGTGCTCAAAAGGTAACACTGACGTTATTTCAAGCAACCAAGCACCAACGAGTCCTCTTCAAATGCAATGTCATGTATGAATGATTAATTCAAGTATTTATTAGTCCAATTCATCCAGCAAATTGGTGAAGTCAGAATATCATCATTATATCACACAGTCTAACTGGGATCATCTGGCTCCCTGCGCTGCGTCACCAATCATCACTAGCAACCCTCGATACGAAGTTTGAGTTATCCTTTCATAAAAGCCTGGTTCGACTGTGACTTGTCAACTACACCCAAATTAAAGTGGAAGGGCTCATCACCAAATACTTAATATGATTAATACATTCAGAGGTACGGACTTGTTACTCAAAACTAAATCAATGCAAGCTTGGGTCATTCGAATGGTATTTAGGCACGTAAACATCAGCCAGGTAAAAAATCACGGGAGTTGTTCGAACCACAATCTACCACCCCTATCAATGCTCAATGGTCACTACGAGAAGGCACCACCCTAGTGTAGGCCAACAACTCAAATACGGTGTCCCATACCAATATACCTGGCTAATTAGAGTTTATGGATTGAGTCGCAGTACAGTTTTAAGTGGACTAATCACAATGGGAACGATAGTATTTCAGATTCCATAGAGTGTGATTTAACAATCAAACACAAGAGTGATTAACTCTTAATGATACTTATTCGGTGGACCCAACCAACAGTGGTCACTATCGGTCGACTGTGTCTTGTTCGGTCGATCGAATAAGTCCGTGACGGCCAATCCAGGGGTAGGTAGTACACTAGTCAAACGGTTATCAGAGCTTAATCCAAAGTAACATTAAGCAAATTTAATATCACATCAAAGCACATCAACCACACAATATATTAAGGCACTTGGCCCGACCAACTGGCTGGACCAATCCAAAAGGACCTAGATGACATAACTCGAATGACATAGGGCGTCACATACATCCACAATCATAGACACATTCCAATATATAAATTCATAGCATTCAGACATTTCATAGAGCATGTTATAAATCAAACAGCAATTGAGACATTTCATCGAACATATTATACACTCATTACTAATTAACAAATTTATTGTAATATTAAATTGATTTCAACATAGGCAAATTCAATAAATTTAATCGATGATTAACTAAAATTGCAGTGAAGAAGCTTAAGGGTAGATCTTTACCTTAGAGTCGAAAATGGTTGATTCGGATACGGCCCTAGCATCGAAAATTTGAGAAAAACCTTAAATACCTAGGATTTGGAAAAACCCAAAATCAATTCCAATGAATTAGGGCCCAAGATCAGAGCACAACAGAATCCCAATGGGGCCACGCCCAAATGCGACTTCCGCAATAGCGTGCACCACCCCCAATCGATTACTAGGGACCCCGAGCCCAAGCACGAACATAACCTAGGGTTAGGGTTTTCCAATTTTCTGAGAATTGAAAAGAATTCTAACCCTAATAACTCAAAATACAAGAAGTTCGGGAAAAATTTTCCAAACAGGGTGAGAGACCTCTTACCTAGAGAAAGAAGATGAGTTCGGCCGATAAAAAAACCTGCCATTGAAGCCCAAGGACTTCCTACACATTCCAATAGAAGAAGATAGAAGGGCCAAAGGAAGATTTCACTCGTCCAAAGCAAAGGGGAATGAGGAATCCAGAAGTCCCATTAGTGTTGGGGTGGATCTTGAGGAGAAAAGGAGGCTTGAGAAGCTAAGGGGAGAGCTAGGAGGGTTTTAGGGCTTAGGGTAAAAGAGGGAGAAGGAAATGAATGAGAGAGAGATGTCCGAATGGGGTTTTAAAACCCTTTTTAAAAATAAATCTTGATGGGTTCGGTGCACTAAAGCCCCCAAAACTTGAAAAATTAAAATGAGGCAGAGTGCCTCGGCTCGAGCCGAAGCCTGCTGGACAATCTTTCGGTGCGTCGAAGACCCAAATCTGAACTTTCCTTAAATACGATCTCGTATGGTCGACTCAGCCGAAGGCATCATTCGATGCGCCGAAGATACCTTCGATGCACCGAAGGTGTTTGTTCAAGAATTTTTTTATTAGCTCAGTTTTCTGAAATGCCTCAGTTCTACTAGCCACCTGGACAGTGTCCGCTTATTTACATGAAATAACTTAAAGTAAATATGTTATTTCATGTAAATAAAAAAGTACATTCTATTTGGATTTAATAAAAATATTTAAAAAATCAAATTCTCAATAATAAAGATTTTGATTTCTCATTCTTAGTACAAATCACGACTTTTTAGCATTTTTTAAAAGTAATGCCTTTTTAAAAATAGAATTTTTCACAAATCCTAATTATTCATAAATTTTTATAAATCAAAACTATATTAAAATACCAAAGTCCAGTAAAAAAAACATTTTAGATTTACAGATGATGCATAGTGTTATGCACAAGCAAGACAAATCAGTCGAAAAACTCTTCAATTCACTAACTCATTGGAGTAAAAACACTTAGGACTATGATTCTGTGAACCTCTGTTCTAAAATATCCAATTTTCAAGTTTACGAAAATCCAAAACATTACACTAGAGCCCTTGTTTTATGCGGTGAGAACACCCAACATATGTGGAGCCACCATATTACCATACTGTATATATAAATTTACTCTATTCATCAGGCGAGACCCCTTATTGAAACCGTATATTTGGGAATAGTAGCCCTTTGGGGGACGCAGATTACCTATGAAAGCCTCTTGTAGGCATCTCCTGTGCTCAGAATCTAGGTGGGCTCACCGTGATGTTTGTGAGAAATTTACGTCGTCCAACGTTTTGTGAGATCATTTTAGGCGTTGCAACAAAAACTGAAAGGGATCCAAGACTCAAGTGGGCCGAAAACATGACAATTGAACTTCCACAGTTGAAATATTCATAGGGCCATGGAAGTTTCGAATCTGGATAATATTTGTGTTTTCAGTTCATCTCAATAGTAATGGCATTGTGAACGGTATAGATGGCATATAAACATCATTGTGGACCCCATAGAGGTCTCAACAGTAGGAATTTCCCTACCCACCTTTTGCTTTAGTGCAGCCCACTTGAGTCTTAGATCCTGTTCATTTTTCGTCGCAATGACTAAAATGATCTCACAAAATGGTTGGATGGATAGATTTCTCACCACGTTCTCAAAAGTTCTTTTACAAATTCCTCGAATGTTTGTGATTCAAGCCTGTTTTACTGAAAATTCCTCAAACGTTCCTGAAAAGTTCTTTTACAAATTCCCCAAACGTTCAGGAAATGTTCCTTTACGTTGGTAAATGTATATGTCGGAATGTTCTTCTATCGAGAAGATGTGAAATTTCAAATTTGCCTTGAGAAAGAGACTCATGCAAGACCGAAACACTACGTCAGAAGCGAAGGGAGATTGGAAGAAAAAGAATCACCACATACGCCCGTGGTGGCCAGCCCCTGCATAGATACAGTCCAAACAAGGGTTTTGTTGGGCCATTGTGATGTATGTGTTTCATCACTGCTGTCCGTCTATTTTGCTAGATCATTTCAAAAGGCTGTTTCATCACTGCTGTCCGTCCATTTTGCTAGATCATTTCAAAAGGCAGATCCAAGGATCAAGTGACCATTGGAACCTTACTTAGCTCACCGTGATGTTCATTTGCCATCCAACCTGTTCATAGGTCATATGGACCTGGATAAAGGGAAACACAAAAGTTTTCAACGGCAGGCGTTCAATTCCCACTGTGTGGTCCACTTAAATCTTGGAAACGTTCATTTTTGGGCTCATATATATCCTAAAATGATTTGGAAATATAGATGGACGGAGTGGATAAAACACATGCATCATGGCGGTCCCACAGAGCCCTGCATGGACCAAGTCCGTCCGTCCGTCCGTCCCGGGCAGGGGTAAGGGCAAGACGCAATCCGCGTCCGTGGCAGGGTCTCCACGCAACCACCCCCGTTCTCCACGGTTTGGAATCAGTCTACAGCACGTTTTTTTACGGGCCTAAAACATCCAGTACATATGGGCCCCACCATGTTGTATAGGTAAATTCCACTCCGTACATCAGGTGACAACTATTGTTTAGACCGTAGATACGGAAGATAAACCTGATTGAGAACTCATATGGGCCACACCAATGGGAACAATGAAAAATTGCTTCCAAAACGGACTAAGTTCCCTTCCCTCGCTGTGGCCTGCCTTAGTTTTTGTATGAGATGATTTTTGTATCTTCTTTTCACTTCCGGTGAATTACGCCTGCGGGTTTGATGAAAGATGGATACCATGGTTGCGCCACACAAACCTATGTTTGGCATCCCATCCACATTGTTCCATGATGTCTCGCCCATCTGAGTCTTGGATCTGGCTGATTTTTGGACATGGGGCCTAACATCGAGGGTAGAACCTGATAGACGGCGTTGATTTCACATATATAACATGGTGGGCCCTACATACTTGGGCCTTTTACGCACTAAGTAAAACAGGTTTTGTAGAGGGTTTCAGTCCTCTCTCTAGAACACACGTGTGGCAGGGAGATGTATCTCTCGGGCAGTCTATCTAGTGGGCTCCATCAACGTATGTCTTTTTTTTTTTTTAATTTTTCAATAATCACACCAATTCGGCAATTCTGCCCATAAAATTTCTCTAATTTTTGCTGATGAATGTTTGGCCATTAACTACTTTCATCTTACACCGTTGCTTTGAGTGCCACCTTTCAGATGGATAGATTTTTCAGATATTTGAGTATTTGGAAACACTGTCCATCCAAACTAGGTATAACCAGATGGACGGACCCGATTGATTGGTTACCTTTCACTTGTACCGTGGAGAGTTGGCTCTACCATATTCCCGTTCTCCAGGCTCTACCGTATCACGTCCCTCCGTACTCGGCAATTGCCCCTTGTTCCACCTCACCATTATTGCGATTCGACAGATAAGTCAATGCGGAGACTCGACGTTAGTCAATACACATCTCGGCCGAGTGCCGACCCTTTACATAATAATATAAAGTCATTTATTTACTTTTTTTTATTATTATTATTAATTTTCAATTACTACGATCTTACGTAGATCATCCACCGTCCATAAGATAATATCATGTTGAAGAAATTTGAAAATCTTTCAAGGTGTAGTTAACCAGTGGATTTTTCATATATAACATGGTGGGCCCCACAGAGTATAAGAGTCCCTAGGAGCACTCAACGAGGACTCTCAATTTTCAAAGTAAGCAGTCTGTTTGAATTCCTACACCTAATCACACTCACCAATTAAAAGAGAACAGGTATAGTGTCCTTGGGAGCACTCAACAATGTACTCAGCAGGACGCCCCAAGACAAAGTGCCGTCTCCTTATCAGTGATCAGAACCATTCAACCGGTGACTTCCTTCCTAGATTGTAGCAGGTAAAAAAGATTTATTCAACGGATGATCTTACATATGCAATTAAGGTTCGTTTCCATGTAGGATGTGAACCGTTGGCCTTTATAGTTTTAACCACACATTTGCACGTTGGTTCATCTAATGTATGCGGTTAAGAACCATTGCCTATGCATGTTAGCGTCTAGAGGATGAACGATCCATAATGGCCCAACAAATGGATGGCTCGAATTGTTGATTTGGCCTATTTTTCCACAACTTATCTTGACCGTCCATTTTACGTACTAATGATTGGATGGTTAGCGTCCGTCCAATTGGTATTATGTATCCTCAACAAATAAACCTGATCGGTCGAGGACAGCCCAAGTTACTGATGCACCTAGGAGCACCATTACTGACACTGCTCTGAGAGGTATGGACCATTTACATGGAAATGGCAGATGGGGCAATGCAGTCTACTGAAAATTCCTCAAACGTTCCAGGAAAGTACTTTGACACTGTGTCTGCATCAAAATTCCTCCATGCAGAAACCAAAGACTCCGTTGCAGAAGCAAATCGCTTTTCTCCAAAGAAAAAGAAAAAAAAAAAAGCCGAGAAACTAGAACAGAACAAACGTCGTGTTCCTGAGAAATCCACTGTCCACCAGTTTTGCAAGCTTATATTAAGATATAATTCCAATCATCAAAATAAAACTCAGGTGAGCCACACAATAGGAAAAGTGAGAATATACCCCGAACCCATCATGATGCTTATATGTCATTCAAAATGCTGACAAGTTTATTTACACCCAGGTGAACCTAAGAAACAAATATCACCTTGATCCAAAACTTATGTCGTCATGTAGGTTTAATAGTAGATATTTATATTCTTACTTCTTTTTTTTTTTTTTAATCTTTTACAGTATGGTCCACATGAGTTTTAGATTTGCCTCAATTTTGTGCTAATGTCCTGACATGAACTAGTGAAATTGATGGATAGAATGGATTGTTGAGTGTGGAGACTACACGTGGTGTGTAAAACCACTCACATCAGAACATGGTCGGGCGCCCGGACGGTCTGTGGACCGGGCGCCCAAAATTCAGGCTGTTTCACCAAACAGCCACTGGACTATTTTATAAACGGTCGGGCGCCCGACGGTCAAAGTGACCGGGCGCCCGAAATTAGTCTGTTTTCTTCTTTTGAACGCTGGACATATTTTGTATTGGCCGGGCGCCCGACCCAGTTATGTCCGGGCGCCCGATCGACCGCGGGCTTAAGACGCGGGTTTCCTATTTTTTGTTCTAATTGCAGGGTTTACTATATAAAGGGGTGTAAATCGGGATTAGCAAAAGGGATTAGGGCTTCTATACGTCCAAGGTGAGAAAAAGGCGAGAAGATTAGCAAAAGGACCATCTCTGTGCATGGGAGCATAGGAGAAGGTAAGTGCATTGCTTGTAACTTCGTTTTTTTCATAGTGAAGTTTGCACCCGTGGTTTTTTACCTTTGTTGGGGTTTTTCCACGTAAATCTCTGTCTTGTGGAATGTTGATTTGTGTGATTCTTTTCTAGTTATTATTTTCTTCCTGTTTATCGTTTGTGGGTGAGACCGGAGATTGGATCTCGGTTCACTGGCATTGTTGGCGTGCTGAGCAACATGGATTTCCCAAGAATGTAGAACTGCACGTATAATACTAACATGTTAACATGTTCTCTTAAATGAGATGCCCGGTTGGAGTTAAAGATCACACGGTTAGGCAAATTCGTACAAAAAAAATTATATGAAAGCTAATTGCATGGTGACCCAACACCACGTACCATGTGAAGCCCACCACGGTGTATGTGTTTTATGTAATACTTAAAACTTAATGCGGAATAATCAGATTGTCTATGCATCGAATAATGGGGATTCCATACTATAATCTTAAAGCCATACCTGATTGGGAAGACATTCCCGATGCTGCCGTGTTGCCGAGAAGAACTCTTGGTCTTCCGCACCTTACACCTTTAGGAGAATCACTCAATGGGACTAGGGTTTTTTCTTGTATGTTGGTGAGGGGACCAAGACATATATTTATAGAAAAGAGGGCCAGAGAAGCTTACCTATCACACTTCTCTCCTCTAGGGTCTCCACACCGTAGGTTTCCATATCTGGCTTAATAACCGCGTATAGGGAACACGGTTCAAGCGTCCCGCTCCAAACCTATTTGCAATGATCACAACTGTAGAGGTGCCCACTGATTTGCTCAATCTGAATAATCCAACGGTCATGATCTAAACTGATGATCATGTGTGGCCCACCTAATGGAGTCTTACATTTTATTCATGTATCATTTTAGGCCATGAGCCCAAAAATACAACGGATCAAAATCTTGTGTAATTGACACTAAGGAAACAATGGTAATTGAACAAGCGACATTTAAAAATTCTCGGGGGCCACAAGTCTTAATCCTATTAGTAGTTATATTTTCTTCACTCAAGTTCGCGGGACCTTATCAACATGTTAAATGACTAATAAACATTACCGCGTGCTCTAAAAAGGTTTCACTAGTGGATGTTATTCCCATTGTTTCCTGTGTTATGGTCGGCTCAAATTTTATATTTGCCTTTTTCTTTTTTTCCTTTTTATCTTATGCCTTAAAACGGGTCGGAAAAAAAAAGAAAAAAAAGAAAAAGAAAAAAAAAGAAGAACTTCCACAGTTGAAATATTGAATCTGGATAATATTTGTGTTTTCAGTTCATCTCAGTAGTAATGACATTGTGAACGGTATGGATGGCATATAAACATCACTGTGGACCCCGTAGAGGTTTCAACTGTAGGAATTTCCCTACCCACCTTTTGCTTTAGTGCGGCCCACTTCAGTTTTTAGATCTGTTCATTTTTTGTCGCAACCCTAAAATTATCTCACAAAATGGTTGGACGGATAGATTTCTCACAACGTTCTGGAAATTTCTTTTACAAATTCCTCCAACGTTTGTAATTCAAGCCTGTTTTACTGAACATTCTTCAAACGTTCTTGGAAAGTTCTTTTACAAATTCCCCACACGTTCAGGGAATGTTCCTTTACGTTGGTATACATATATGTCAGAATTTTCTTCTATCGACAAGATGTGAAATTTCAAATTTGCCTGAGAAAGAGTCTCATGCAGGGCAGAAAGACTACGTCAGAAGCGAAGGGAGATGGGAAGAAAAAGAATCACCACATATGCCCGTGGTGGCCGGGGATTTGGATGGTGGCCAGCCCCTGCATAGATACAGTCCAAGCAAGGGTTTTGTTGGGCCATTGTGATGTATGTGTTTCATCACTGCTGTCCGTCCATTTTGCTAGATCATTTCAAAAGGCTGTTTCATCACTGCTGTCCGTCCATTTTGCTAGATCATTTCAAAAGGCAGATCCAAGGATCAAGTGACCATTGAAACCTTACTTAGCTCACCTGTGATGTTCATTTGCCATCCAACCTGTTCATAGGTCATATAGACCTGGATAAAGGAAAGCACAATAGTTTTAAACGGCAGGCATTCAATCACCACTGTGTGGTCCACTTGAATCTTGGAAATGTTCATTTTTGGGCTCATATATCCTAAAATGATTTGGAAATATAGATGGACGGAGTGGATAAAACACATGCATCATGGGGGTCCCACAGAGCCCTGCATGGACTAAGTCCGTCCGTCCGTCCCGGGCAGGGGTGAGGGCAAGACGCAATCCGCGTCCGTGGCAGGGTCTCCCCGCAACCCCCGTTCTCCACGGTTTGGAATTTGTCTACAGCACGTTTTTTTACGGGCCTAAAACATCCAGTACATATGGGCCCCACCATGTTGTATAGGTAAATTCCACTCCGTACATCAGGTTGACAACTATTGTTTAGACCGTAGATACAGAAGATAAACCTGATTGAGAACTCATATGGGCCACACCAATGGGAACAATGAAAATTTGCTTTTAAAACGGATAAGTTCCCTTCCTTCGGTGTGGCCTGCCTGAGTTTTTGTATGAGATGATTTTTGTATTTCTTTTCATTCCGGTGAATTACACCTGTGGGTTTGATGAAAGATAGATACCATGGTTGCCCCACACAAACCTGTGGTTGGCATCCCATCCACATTGTTCCATGAGGTCTGGCCCATATGTGTTTTGGATCTGGCTGATTTTTGGACCTGGTGACTAACATCGAGGTTAGAACCTGATAGACGGCGTGGTTTCACATATACAACATGGTGGGCCCTACACACTTCGGCCTTTTTACGCACTAAGTAAAACAGGTTTACAAAGAGGGTTTCAGTCCTCTCTCTAGAACACACGTGTGGCAGGGAGATGTATCTCTCGGGCAGTCTATTCTAGTGGGCTCCATCAACGTATGTCTTTTTTCTTTCTTTTTCTTTTTCTTTTTCTTTTTCTTTTTTTCAATTTTTCAATAATGACACCAATTCGGCAGTCCTGTCCATAAAATTTCTCTAATTTTTGCTGATGAATTTTTGGCCATTAACTACTTTCATCTTACACCGTTGCTTTGAGTGCCACCTTTCAGATGGATAGAATTTTCAGATATTTGAGTATTTGCAAACACTGTCCATCCAAACTAGGTATAACCAGATGGACGGACCCGATTGATTGGTTACCTTTCACTTGTACCGTGGAGAGTTGGCTCTACCATATTCCCGTTCTCCAGGCTCTACCGTATCACGTCCCTCCGTACTCGGCAATTGCTCCTTGTTCCACGTCACCATTATTGCGATTCGACACATAAGTCAATGCGGAGAGTCGACGTTGGTCAATAAACATCTCGGCCGAGTGCCGACCCTTTACATAATAATATAAAGTCATTTATTTACTCTCTTTTTTTTTTTTTTGTCTTAATTTTCAATTACTAAGATGTTACGTTGATCATCCACCGTCCATAAGATAATATCATGATGAAGAAATTTGAAAATCTTTCAAGGTGTAGTTAACCAGTACCTACTGTCTTTTGAGCAGTGGAGGATCAATTGGATGGCTAGGATTTCTCATCATTGTTGATTTTAGAGATATGGACCATCCATAATCTGGCTCTTTTTGGCCTGATGCCCCTTAAATGATCTGTCAAAATGAATGGACGGTACCGGTAAAAATACATACATCACAGTGGGCCCCACAAGAGCTTCTTCATAGACCAAGTCCGTCCAAGCGGGGGCAGTGCGCGGCAATCCAGTGATCCACTTCTGGGCGATGCCATGAAAAAGAAGGGAATGTCCTACAACCCTTATTTTATGCAGCGAGTAAAACACCCAAGATGTGGGGTCACCATATTGTATGTGTAAATCTAATCCATTCATCAGGTGAGAACTTTTATATGAACCGCACATATATAATATCAGTTCTATAAGTCACCACAGTAAGCCACACCAATAAGAACAATGTAAAATTGTTCATAAAAACTTTTTTAAGTCCACCTGGTGTGGCCTGCCTGTGTTTTGGATCAGTCTGATTCAGATTCTTGTATCTTCACTTCATCCCAGTGAGTTGAACCTGGTTAACGGGTTTGATGAAAGATACCCACACATAAACCTACATAAACCAATGGTTGGCATCGCTTCTCCATTGTTCCCTTGGTATGTGGCTCACTTGAGTTGTGGATCTCACTCATTTTTTTCCCAAAGGACCATAGGTCAAGGGAAGAATCTGATCAACTGAGTGGATTTTACATATATAACATGGTGGGCCCCACCACAGAGTATAAGAGTCCTTGGGAGCACTCAACGAGGACATTCAAAGTAAGCAGTCTGTTTGAATTCTTGCACCTAATCGCACTCACCAATTGAAAGAGAACAGGTATAGTAGTCCTTGGGAGCACTCAACAATGTACTCCGCAGGCCGCCCCAAGACAAAGTGCCGTCTCCTTATCAGTGATCAGAACCATTCAACCGGTGACTTCCTTCCTGGATGGTCCCAGGTAAAATATATTTCTTCAACGGATGCTCTTACGTATGCAATTAAAGTTCGTTTCCACGTAGGATGTGAACCGTTGGCCTTTCTAGTTTTAACCACACATTTGCAGGTTGGTTCATCTAATCTATGCGGTTAAGAACCATTGCCTATGTATGTTAGCGTCTAGAGGATAAACGATCCATAATGGACCAACAAATGGATGGTTCGGATTGTTGATTTGGCCTATTTCTCCACAACTTATCTTGACCGTCCATTTTACATTCTAATGATTGAATGGTTAGCGTCGTCCAATTGGCGTGATGTATCCTTAACGAATAGACCTGATCGGTCGAGGACAGCCCAAGTTACTGATGCACCTAGGAGCACCATTACAGACAGAGCTATGGACCATTTACATGGAAATGGCAGATGGGGAATGCCAGTCTACTGAAATTTCCTCAAACGTTCCAGGAAAGTTCTTCGACGCTGTGTGTGCATCAAAATTCCTCGATACAAAACCCTAAGACTCCGTTTGCAGAAGCAAATTGCTTTTCTCGGAGAAAAAAAAAACCAAAAAACTATAACAGAACAAACATGATGATCTTGAGAAATCCACTCCGTCCATCAGTTTTGCAAGCTTATATTAGGATATAATTCCAAACATTAGGTAGATATAAAACTCAAGTGGGCCATACAATAGAAAAAGTGAGAATATAAATGTCCACCATTGAAATCTTTCCAAAACCCATCATGATGCTGATATGTCATTCAAACTGTTGACAAGTTTATTTACACCCAGATGAACCTAAGAAGCAAATATCACCCTCATCTAGAACTTATGTTGCCTATAATAGGTTTAACAATAGGCATTTATATTCCTACTTTTTCTTAATGTGTGGCCTACATGAGTTTTAGATCTACCTTATTTTTAAGATAATGTCCTAACATGTATAAGGGAAATTGTTGTATAGAGTGAATTTCTCAGGGACATAAGACCCACACGTTAAAAAAACTAATATGTTAACATGCTCTATGCATGGTGACCCAACACCACATAGCATGTGGGCCACCATGAAGTATGTGTTTTATCCATGTGTCATTTTAGGGCACGAGCCCAAAAATCTCAAAGAAAACAATGGTACTTGAACAGCCACCATTAAAAACTTCTTGCGAGCCATGAGAGTCTTAATCATGTTAGTATTTAATTTTCATTTTATCCAAGTCTGCCTAACCTTAATAGAGGTGAGCACGAGCTGAGCTGAGCTAAGCCGAGCCGAGCCCTGTTCGAGCTAGGCTCGCTCAATGACCACCCTAGCTTGTGTTCGGCTCGGCTCGGCCTTCAAGCTAGACTAAAATGTTTGAGCTAGCTTGACCGAGCTTTCAAGCAAGTTCAAGTCCAATTCGAGTTGAGTTCGAGGGGAGTAGGTCCAGCTCAAAAGTCAGGCTTAAAGCTGTTTAAAATTGGGCCCAAAGCCCATTGACACCTCTAATTACTTTTATAAAGAGTTTCATTTCTCATTTCTCTGTTCACTTTCAATGTAGGACTAAAAAAATATTTTTTTTAGTTTTGTACAAGTGAGCCAGTTGAGCTGAGCTACATCGAGTTTCAATCGAGCCGAACTTCAAGCCGAGCCGAATCAAGCTTGGGTTAGCCCAAACTCGGCTTGAAAGTCATTTCGAGCTTGGAAAAATGGCTCGGCTTAATTCGAATCTAGCCTTCGAATCGAGCTAAATTAAGCTGGCTCGAGCCGAGTTGAGCGAGCTAACCGAGCTGGCTCGGCTCATGCTCAGCTCTACTTATAAACATGTTAAATGACTAATAAACGTTATGGTGTGCCCTAAAATGGTTTCACTTGTGGGTGTTATTATTCCCATTGTTCTCCTTGTTATGGTCCACTCAAATTTTATAATTGCCTATTTTTCTTTTTTATCTTATGCCTTAAAATGAGTTGAAAAAAATAAAGGAAAGAAGAAGGACAGTATGCATATAAAACATATCCATGGAGGTCTCATAGGTCCAGACACCACATAGCTAAATGATGGGGGGGTTGCCATGCAATCCCCTTTAAAAAGGTATGCACCTTTTCAACAGGATGCGGATTAGCTGCCGTCCGAGTGAGAATTATGGGACCCACCTCAATGTACGGATTGTGTATCCACACTGTCCATCCATTTTGCTAGCTTACTTTTAGGTATGGTCCCAAAAAATGAAGCAGATACAAATCTCAGGTGGACCGCACCACAAGAAACAATTGTCATTTAATGCCCATCATTAAACATACCATGTCCAGTAACTTTCTTGGAGTATTCATACATTTGGAGGAATTTTCCGGTAAAAATCCATCATGTCATGGGCCAGATACATTAACCTCACTAAAATATTCAACACGTGTGCGTCATCCAACAAGTATGCAATTGCACGTGGCATTTCTCTAGAATCTAAGCCGTCGTCTAGGAGCACGAGATGTTGAGTAGTTGACTGTCCGGAGCTGGAAGTCGATTATCATCCGTTGGAAACAACCAAGAAGTAACTAAAATAGAACTAAATGATACCGTAGAGCTGGACGAACCGGAATACGGTAGACCATCAGAGAGATGTATGGATGGGTCAGTCCATCTAGTGGGGGCATTTATGGAGAGTGAATGTATTGATGGGGTCCTGTCCATCACATTTTCTCCACTTTCCTTGTTGAAGGTTTGGCCATTAACTATTTTCATCTCCCACCGTCTATTTGAAGGTCATGTATAGATGTACCGTTAGTAGGATATTTTTGTATTTTGAACCAACATCCATCCAAAGTAGGGGTAACTCGATGGACGGATCAGATTGATTCATTATCTTTCCACTTTTACTGTGCAGAGCTTGCTCTACCATATTCAGGTTCTACCGGCTCTGATTTAACAATTATCCGGTCTCCTCAGTGGTGACCAAGTCCTTATCTAGACGTGGGTTTCTGCAAAAGCTTTCGCATCTAGGTGGGGCACACCGTTATCGTTGTTAGAAATCCACCCCCATCCATCCGTTTCACGAGCTTATTTTAGGACATGTTACAAAAGAATCCAGATCCTCTGTTGAAACCGGCAGAGAACCTCTACTTCTGCTGCTTTGATTGGTCCAGCTCGGTTGATTGCGTCAAAGCAGAGCTGCTCTCACATATTCAAGATGAACTGGACCAATCAGAGAAGTGACGAGCAGGATTTCTCTGCTTGGTTTCAACATAGGATCGAAGTCCTCACAAAAAATAAGGCAGAATTAAAACTCAAGTGGGCCACACGGAGGAAACAGTGTGGATTGTACGATCACCGTTGAAGCATTCGTATGTCGACAAAAGTTTTGTATCAGCTAATATTTATGTGTTGTAGGTTCATCCAGTAGGAATGAACCTATAAACGGTTTTGATGTTACATAAACATAAAGGTGGAGCCCAAGAAGGTTTCAATGGCAAGCATTTCATTCCCCAGTTTTTCCTCTCGTATGGTCTCCTTGACGTTTGAGTCCACCCGATTTTTGGTCTCGTGTCCTAAAATGATCTGTTAAAACGGATGGACGGGGTGGATTTCTTACAAACATCACGGTGGGCCCCACCTAGCTTCCCACGCAGGAAACTTCCTGCGAAAGCCGCAGGAACTTGCTTCTCCACACTCTCTCTCTCTCTCTCTCTCTCTCTCCCTCTCAGTTCAACAATCTTGAAATTCAATTTCTCTCTCTCTCTCTCTCTCTCTCTCTCTCTCTCTCCAGTTCAACAATCTTGAAATTCAATCTCTCTCTCTCTCTCTCTCTCTCTCTCTCTCTCTCTCTCCTCCTCCTCCTCTCCTCTCTCTCTCCTCTCTCTCTCTCTCTCTCTCTCTCTCTCTCTCTCTCTCTCTCTCTCTCTCTCCAGTTCAACAATCTTGAAATTCAATCTCTCTCTCTCTCTCTCCTCTCTCTCTCTCTCCTCTCCTCTCTCTCCTCTCTCTCTCTCCTCTCCTCCTCCCGTTCAACAATCTTGAATTCAATCTCTCCCTCTCTCTCTCTCTCTCTCTCTCTCCTCCCTCCTCTCTCTCTTCTCTCTCTCTCTCTCTCTCTCTCCTCTCCTCCAGTTCAACAAATCTTGAATTCATCGCTCTCTCTCTCTCTCTCTCTCTCCTCTCTCTCCTCTCTCCTCCTCTCTCTCTCTCCTCCCCTCTCTCTCTCTCTCGCTCTCTCTCCTCTCTCCTCCATTCAACTCTTGAAATTCAATCTCTCTCTCTCTCTCTCTTTCCAATTCAATAATCTTGAAATTGAATTTGAACCCTTCAAAGGCTTAACGTTTCAACCTCCCCAGCAGAAACTAAAAAAACTAGCCGTTGAATGCCGCATCTCGGCATCAACGGATCAAAAGGTCTTGCATTGTCCTCATTTCCCGGTAAGGTATGCTCTGATGACATAGATTTCCATTCTATTTTCAAAGCTTTCTTCTCATTCTTCTCGTGCTTGAAGGTGCAATATGTCTTTTTCCATTTTTTTCTTCTTAAGCCCCATATCTTTTCTTCCAGGTCTCATTTGAGAAACCCATCTTGGATTCTTTATATATATACAAGGGAAATTGTCAGAAAACACAGAACATGTGCTGTTTGAGTTGGGTTTTTATGAAGAGCTGATTTCGAATTTTGAGGTAACAGTCTTTTTTTTTTCTGCTTTTTATGTGATTTTGATTTTTTTGGTTGGTGTTGGGTTTTGATTGTATATGCTATAGATGCTGTATATTGTTTGAAATGGGTAGTTTTACCACATTTGGTACTGTCATGGTAGGTTTTTTTTTTGGATGACTGTAAGCTGGATCAGTTGTAAGTGGCCCACCTAATGATTTGTTTAGCCTAAGAATCAGCTCAAAGATTCACCTAAATGGGTTTAATCCAATGGCATATCTTATGCTGAGCTTTTTTGTGTGATTTGAAGATTTTGGACCAATTCCTACTCCAAGCTCCGTGTGAAAGTCACAACTTAAAAACTTACGGGCAACCAAACGACCCCTTAGATTCATGGTACTCAATTCTTATGATGGAATTTTATTTACTAGTGAAATGTTTTCTTTCTTCTTTCTTCTGCTAGTTTTTAATTTTAATTTAAAATTTCTTTCTTTCTTTCTTTCTTTCTTTTTATTATTTATTTATTTTTTATTTACTTCATTGTGTAAGCCATGAATTGGTTCCTTGTTTACAATTGAGTTCTATAATAACTGTCTGCTTCTTTATTTTATTTGAAAATTCCCAATCAGATCAGCGAATTGTCATGGCTGATTCTGTAATAATACTGGGTCTGAAGAGGCAAAATCTATGATTGAATAAAAAGGAGTTTGTGAGCTTTCTTCTTCACTAAAATAAGAGAAATTATATAATACAATACTTACCTCTCTCCCACTCTATCACTCCCACTCTATCACCATGCAAGAAGATCTCTGCCTAAGGAATTCACAGGAAAAGGTCCTTCTCTCTATATGTGTTTTCCCTTTTATAGACAATGCATAACCCAAGAGATAGGAACTTATCCTAAACCCACATGACTAGGCTTCGCAAGTTTTAGATGAGAGGAGAGGAGACATTCAGTAGGAAATGCTACACGCATTTATGCGTAACTCGCCACCGCCTCAACAGGATGTAACCATTCTGCCTTTTGGGTTTGATTGTATAGATGGTAGCTGGTTTTTCTGTGAATTTTGATTTACCGGTCAGTTCAGTGGATTTTTTCCCCCATTTTCAAGCTGAAAATTAGTCTTATTTGCTCCTTTGCCTAATCTATCCGAGGCCACCATTTACACCTACATTTCTTGATAATTACCCCTTTCTCTTTTGGTAAAACAACAGCACAAAGTTGCACTGATGTATTCTCACAAATGCAAAGAAAGAGAGTATGAGGTACTAAATGGGAAGAGCTTGCTAAGTCTGCACGGGCAAGCCACATTGCCAGCGTGAGTGGCAAGCACAATATCCAAGCTGTCCATCAGGTGGGTCTGATTTGGCAGATGTTCTTGCCTCATTATTAATCTGGTCCATTCAGCGTGTGGGCCATCGTGTTATAACAATGGGATGGGAAAGAAAACTTGAACCAAGTTTTTTCAGCAATACATTTGTTTTGTAAACTGTGGCTCACCTGATTGGGCTATAACATCTACAAAGTCATACCCATACAATAAATGGATTAGATCTTATACCTATATACCATGCCAGCATGTATGTGAGCTGCCTTATACACACATGTGGGCTTAGCAAAGCTCAAATGGGAATATCTAAGTTAGTCATCGTGCTCAATTTCTTAACACATGACACACAGGTATGAGATCTAGATTGTTCATCTAGTGTGCCCTACCAGCAGAAGGTGCTAGGTCAGAGATCAAACAGTCAGATGATACTAGCCATTATTTGAGGATCTTTCTTGACTGTCCATTAGTGTTTCTTAAGAGTCCCCCAGTTAGTGGCTACAATCACCTGATTGGTTATGATTTTCAGGGAATGCCCCATCCATGGTACATCCCAACAGACGAAAGGTATAGATCTTACATGACTACCATATTAGTGCCTGGTAAGTAACTTGGCAATCTTAGAGGAAAGGGTGTAATATCAACCAGGGTAGGGCAGATATCAATTCCCTTTTCTTTTGATTTGTTTCATTTATCCTCTTTGATGTGGGTAGGTGGACTAGAGTACGTTTGTTTGTTATTACCATAATGACTGACATAGGACAAATTGTCATTTTGTATGTGAATGAGAGTGAGTGAGAGATAGGAGAGATAACTATGACAACAAAAGCAAGTCAATTATGTTGTGATTTTACTCTGGTAAAAAAAAATGTAATTATCTTATTTGTTTTGTGATTTTATGTTGGTTAAGGGTGCGTTTGGTTGCATAAAATATCATGAAATTCAACCAAACGCACCATGATGCTGAAGTTGTGCTTAAATTTTATCATTGTTTTGATTATGTAATCTATCAAAATGGTTGTGTTATTCTCTCTGGCAGAGTAATGCTCTGTTGACATCTAAATCTGTCCATTGCTTTAACGGGTTTATACATTTCCTTGTTTTTTCACCATGGAAGGAAGTCTTGAAAGAAAAGATGTTGGGTCCAGCACTTGTGAAGACTGCTTTATTTAGATCCGCCAGTTTCGGTGGAAGGGAATCGGAGCAATTGGTTAATCTCAGGAAAAGAAATTATGAAACCATGTTGAGTCCTGACAGGCCTCATAAAAAAATCATGAGAGAATCGATGAGCTTCAAGAACTGGAAACCTGACATGGTCAAGCTCGATATTACCAGTTTTCTCAAGAACGTTAGAGCAGGCAATGATTATTCAGAATTGATTAGTTGTAAGAGCACTGCTAATGATGCAATTCCAAATTCGAAGCCTCCAAGATGTCTCCCTGACCTAGCACCGCTGAAGCCAAGGAGCGAGCTCGATGCAGCTGCACTTAAGCTACAGAAAGTGTACAAGAGTTACCGGACACGAAGAAATCTTGCCGATTGTGCAGTCGTGGTTGAGGAGCTTTGGTTTGTTTCTTAATCTTTCCTCTGGGATGCTATTCGAGCCCATTTCAATTTTAGTTAGTTTGGAGTCTTCGAAGATATTGTTATGGTGGCCTAATAGAAGCATTCCTTCAAACGCAGGTGGAAAGCATTAGATTTTGCAGCACTCGAGCGGAGCTCCGTGTCATTTTTTGACATTAACAAGCAAGAGACTGCAGTTTCACGTTGGTCACGTGCCAGAACAAGGGTCTGCAAGGTACTTACAATACGAGCCGTTGCAATGTGGTTTTAACATGAGGGTTACAAATGATAGAGACTCGTCGAATTTGATTTGATTCTATAGCAATGTGTAATAACTCTTCCTCTTTTTGCAGGTTGGAAAGGGTTTATCCAAGGACAAGAAGGCCCAAAAGCTAGCTTTGCAACACTGGCTTGAAGCTGTAAGCTGTGTTTCCTTACACCTATTGCACCTTAGTGCCTACACTGATATTAATTCAATATTATCCTTGTGATTGTCACTCCACCATCATCGGTTGGTGATGTTTCTCTATCACAAGAAGATCCAAGGAGTGAGTACCTTTGGATGCTTAATTGAACTGAAATGATCGCAGCAGGGTGCTGGTATTTGTGTTCACGATGATATCCAAACCTGTAATTGCAGTTCCATGCGTGCTTCAAGTTGGACACGAAGCGATAGTAATTGCAATTTTGAGCGCACCCTTATTATGAATGGTGTGGTGCTAGTCAGTCCCACTTTGGCCATTAACTCTTTATTGAATTAAATGATTGAAATTCAATTTGATCAAACATCCAAACACATTACAAATTTGGGTCTTTTAGAATGATGTTACAATTTTATTATTATAATACAATCGTAAGAAATTTTTTGGGGAAAGCATGACATGTACCAAGCTAAGCAATCACAATACTGAAAGAGAGCTTAACATCAGGCCATGTAAGCATACCCATCTTCTCCATTGTGTTGTACAGATCGACCCGCGCCATCGTTATGGGCACAATCTGCATCTCTATTATGATGTCTGGTCCAAATGCGAGAGCACCCAACCTTTTTTCTACTGGTAACTGCGATCTTATTAGAGCACTTATCATTCTTTCAGGCATTTTTGTTTTTGAAATATTAAAGCTCCTATCCTTTCTTCTTATCTTGTTTTTTGTGAAAATGAAGGTTGAATGTAGGAGATGGCAAAGAAGTAAATCATGAGGGGTGCCCGAGGAGCGATCTACAGCGTCAATGCATTAAGTATCTTGGACCGGTCAGTCTAATCAATCTTTTTAGCTGTTTGTGTGAGCACACACACACACACACACACACACACATGCATGCCTATATGTGAGAATGTGTTACAAAAGCACATGTATGTGGATGCAACTCAAACCTTCTTCATCCCTTCTCTATGCAGAAAGAGAGGGAGACATGTGAAGTCATTGTGGAGAATGGGAAGCTTGTCTATAAACAGAGCGGGGAGCTTGTGAACACAGTTGAAGGTTCCAAGTGGATATTTGTTCTTAGCACATCAAGAGCATTATATGTGGGGAAGGTGCACATCACTCGCATAATTTCTATTGCAATGCAAAATTAAATTCCGCACTGCTGTATTCTTCTTTATGCACCGTTTGGGTGCTGAAAGGAACGGTGGTGATGGAGCTCTTATATGTGCCTGTAATTATGACTGTTTCAGCAGTTGTCTATTATTACCATGTATTTTTCTCTCAGATACCAAACTACTGCATGCTTAAATAAGAAAATAAATTTGATTTCTTTCTTTTTTAAATGCTTGGGTGCCCTCTAAACTAATTGGATCTGCTCGTGTAGAAGATAAAAGGTACATTTCAACACTCGAGTTTTCTTGCTGGGGGAGCCACAACAGCAGCCGGACGGTTGGTTGCAGAAGATGGGGTTCTCAAGGTATGTGTGTATCGTACATGTTATTGGAGATACTTTTTTTTTTTTTTCATGAATAATAGGCTGCTATTAGTAAATGGAAAATCCCATTTCTTTCCTTGATACCAAATCCCGTTTCTTTCCTTCAATACCATAAACCTTATATTATCGAAGGTTGGAATGTGAATTTTATCTGCCTTCTTCAGGCTATGTGGCCTTACAGTGGTCACTACCTCCCAACGAAGGAGAACTTCAAGGAGTTTGTCAACTTCCTAGAGGAGCATAATGTCGACCTCACTAATGTAAAGGTAGTCCATCTTCTATCCTTCTTTTTTCATCCAAATGTAGATCTTCATGGTATTTATATTACCATTAAAAAAAAAAAGAAGAAGAAAGAAAACCAAAACATAGCCATTTCAAGGTACTTTAATCAATAGGAAAGGGGAGAGGGTGCTTTGTAAAGAAGAAGAATCTTTTTGCAAAGCATCGACAGTGAAATTTCACTATAGGTGAATAATTATCCTTACCTGATCGATACCTTGGTGATCTAACACGGGTATCACTCTTCCTGAAACAGTCTAAGTAACATAGACCAACTTTCCATCATGGTCAGATCTTAATTGGGATGATGATGAGTTTCACATTGTCCCATCTGATAAATGAATCTTAGGACCACTTCATCCTTTGATGTTAGTAAAATTGGACAATCGCAGCCGGAAGCTGATCATTTACTCTCTCCAGATGTGTGCAACCGATGATGACAGCCCTCCATTCAAAGTTCACGAGGAGCCATGCAGAGAAGAGGCAGCGGAGTGTCCCACCATAACCGATGTGGTAGATTCGAATGTAGCTAAGGTGAATGTATCTGCCGAGGAGAGTGGCAAGGCAACAGATGACATGGACAATGACCCGGCCAATGCAGTAGCACCAACATTCGATTTGGGCAAACCTTTGTCATGCAAGTGGAGCACCGGAGCTGGGCTCCGCATTGGAATTGTCAGGGACTACCCTGCAGAGCTACAATGCAGGGCACTTGAACAAGTAAACCTTTCGCCAAGGATCACACCTGCACCTTTTGGGAACTGCGGGCCAATCCCATCTCCACAGCCCAGTCCCAAGGTCAGGCTCTCCCCAAGGCTCACATATATGGGTCTCCCTAGCCCAAGGGTGGTCCTTCCAAATGACAAGTAGACATTTTTCTTCTGCCAATTTTCTTGTTGGCGGAATGACCACATTACTCACCCAACCCAACATGTTCTTAGGTTGCACTTGTGACAGTTAAGGATCTATTGTCCTTTCAGTCATAGTCTATAGTCTGCTGGCAGCATGTAGAAAATAAACAGGGCATCCAGTGTCCTTTTAGTTGTAGTTTGTTGGCGGCATGTAGAAAATAATCAAGGCATCTAGTGTCCTTTCAGTTGTAGTCTGTAGGCGTCATGTAGAAAATAAACAAGCCATGAAGACAGTCCCTATTGCTAACCTCTCAATGTTGATTCCATTGTATGGTTTCAGACCTTGAGTTGTAAATCGACTCAATTGAGTTGGATTTTTTGCCCTTTTCCTCTTGTGGGAGAAGGGTTTACTTAATCCATTCTTTTTTTCTTTTGTAATTAAAGAATGATTTATTGTGGAGAAATTTCATGAATGGAAAAAGCTCTTTCCTTTCTCTCTTCTTCTTTTTTCTGCCTTTATCTTTTTTCTGATCTAAGCTATCTGCTGAATGTGTTCAATGTTCAGTTAATGTTTTACAGACTGGGAAGAAAAAGTGAAAAATCTCGAAAGGATTGAACAAATGCTTCATAGCACACATGCATGAGATTTGGGCCATTATCAATTGGGGGCCTGTGGATGTGCCTGGTCGAAAAATAGGCTTATTCATACACATCAGGTGGGTCATATCTGTATGAGAAAAATGAATGGCTAGAAAAAAGATGACCATCTCTCTCTATTCAATGTACCTGATGAACAGACCAGCCTCATTTTAGCACATTGGAATATTAATGGCAGCCCCCATGTGAAGTGGCCTGGACCCCACACTGTTCAAGCCTCGCACAGTTAACAGTTTTTCACTTGCATCATCCCCAAAGACAGAAAACAATCTTACTTATAGAACTGATTGATGGGGGATTTTGCATTCTTGAATTGATAAAAATAGCTGCCCTTTTGATCTAATTCTTGGTATGTTTGGAAGTACCTCAGGAATTGTCGGCAGGTAGAAAGCTTTTCCTTTCAACAAGTTGATATCCAACTAGGAATTATTACCTCAGGGTGGAAAAATGATAACCAGTTCAACTCGGTTTTGCTTTCTCCAAACAGTCCATAAATCAACTGAAGATCAATACAGTGGCACTTCCAAACACACCCTTATATAGCTGTGCTGCATCACTAACAAACAAGGCATCGTAGCTCTGTGCATGTTTGGATGACAAAATGAGCATGTGGCGACTTGGGCTATATGAATAAGGAAGCTATGCTCTGTGTCTACACATGCAGCTGCAGCGAGCAGTTTGGGAGCTTAGGTGAAAGTGCATTTACACTGACAACATACGATCATGATTTAAAACTTTGATGAAATATGCATGGCATGCGAGTCTTGCTATCTACAAAATCGGGCATTGTTAATCCGGAGGTTGTATTGAGATTTGATCAAACTAGACTGTTCGCTTAATGACTTGGAGCTTTACACCATGCTTGAAGTTGAGAACAATGCCGTAATCGAGCTCCAGAGGGGATTCCATGTTAGGAGAGTGTCGGAAGATGTACTTCCTATAGAGATGAATGAGAGAGAGCTTGAGCTCTTGTAATGCAAACTTCTTCCCGATGCATGCTCGCGGCCCAATTCCGAATGGGATGTGGGCATAAGGGTGTCGTTTCTTCTCTTCATCGCATGCCGGATCAAATCTCTCCGGCCGGAATTTGTCTGGCTCTGGGAAATGCTTAGGATCTTTGGCTAGGACTCCCAATGCTAGCCAAACCCATGTCCCCTACGAGTAAGTTCCATGGAAGATCAGTATCAGAAACATTCATACAGAAAGGGCATGATAGTACTAGTTGTTTGCCTGTGTGGCCAATGGTTTGGTTATCCAGACCGTCAATCCGATGGATCCCACATAGGAAGATCCTAACCCTTCAATCTTTATATTGCACATGGACCGTCCTGGTCTTCTAATCAGGGGCTTTTTCTTTTCTTTTGGGCCACCACCATTGGTGGTGGGCCATCAGATCAGCAGTCTGGATGACAGAACATCGTGGACCCCACGTCCACCCAATTAGGAGTCGCATGAAGTGCCAATCACACCTCCACTCAGGAGTTGCCTAGCTTGAAAGATTTGAGTAGTTTTACTTGACTAGAATTGATCGATGTGAAACACCCACAATTGAAGGTTCTTGATCCGACATTGATCAGTGAATGGGGCCCCACTTGATCATCGAATCGAGACATTCCACAGCCGCTGGATCACCAATGGCTTTGATTGCAATTGTCCCTAATCTGATCAGTTCTCAGATGGTGGCCCTCAGACCTAAATGACGTCCATCTGATCACGAATCTATGGCTGTGAAAATGTCTGATAGGCTACCATTTCCTCTACTCTTTAATCATGGCCTGTATTTTCATTTCTATACCTTTGGGAGGACATAGCCTCCTATTTCTACTGGCTGAGATGTCTCCCTTGCAACCAACGGCGACACTGTGTAGAATCGCATCGCCTCTTTTATCACCTGTGATTGAACAATCAATACATAAGGCCCACTTTCAAAAGCACACTAATGCAAAGTTGGCACTAATTGAACAATTGTGCATAAAATAAGCCTTTTTTCCATTGCGTGGCCTGCTAAATTGGAGAAAATCAATCAAACCAGCTTGAAATAGCAAGTTGGTGAAGTGTGGATCCTGGCCAAATTTCACTAGAGTGGCAATTCTGATTAATTCAGGGAAGAATATGAAGAGAGGAGAATGAGATAGCTTGTATCACACTTCCCAGCTTACCCAACATTGTAGTAGCATGATAGTACTGACCTGATCAAGATAAGGGAATTTGCATTGGAGATCGTCCGCTGTCGGCATAAGATCATGAGGACAAAAGCCATCAATTTCCTCAATCAGCTTCTTCTCCACTTGAGGATGCCCAGACACCAAATAGACGATCGACGACAATGTGAATGACGTTGTCGCGGACCCCGCCAAGAGATGTTCGTAAGCAAGTGCGCTAATGTAATCGGACGTGAAAATGTCCCTCGACACTCCCTCAGATTCTCTTGCATTCAATATGGCTGACAAGAAGTTCTTTGATCCACGGTCCTTAGTTTTCATTCTCTTTGCAACAATCCCATCGAGCCGGTAGGTCAGATTCTTGTTCGTCCGATCTATTTTGTGATCGGCGGTCCATGGGACCCACCTAAGGAGCTGTCTTATGGGCTCTTGCAGGATTGGCAACACTAGGCCTAGTATGATGGAGATGGACCCTGATAAGTCCATCTTGAGAGAGGTGGTAGAGTATATGTGTTGCTTGAGAAAGCCTGAAACTTCATCATCACCGTTGATGCTGTCGCCGTTGATAGAATAGTCCGTGGATCGGCCTTTGGATAGGCCAAAATCAACGCCGAAAGCAGCTTGGCCTATGACGTCTGTGGCCATTTTCAAGGATAGGTGAGAGAAAGTGACGTCTTCTTCTTTGGTAGTAGAGAGGTTGAGAAATGCAGATTCTATGAAGGATTGCATGGTTGGGATTTGGTTAGAGAGATGGGAAGGTTGGTAGAGAGAGAGTATTGTGTTTCTCATGGTGGACCACCTTGCTCCCCTGCAAACCAAAGTTTTGAGGTGTTTTTAGCACATTGCACGTATGTATGCATGGAATTCAATGGGGGAAATTGGCCCACAATGTTTGGTGAGATGCAATCAGTTAGTCCTTTTTCTTCCATGATGAATGGTTAGAACTTCATCTAGATTTGTATCCAACTGAGTGTCCCACTACAGAAAAGATGTATGGACAAATGGTGTGGCCCACCAATCATACCTGGTGAAGAAAAGACCCTTCTGGTGTAGTGGAGATGCAGATATTGGAGAAGGAATGCTCCTGTTGCTCACATCTTTGAATTTCTTTATTCCCACCTCTCTACACAGATCTGGATCTGCTATTATTACCAATGGTTGCCTTCCCATGTGAAACCTGCTTCCACCCAAACAGCAACCACCTCACATTAGTGGGGTTCACCTTTATTGGGCCATGATTGGGCCCATTTATTGGCTCAGTATAAAAGAAGTCCCGTCTTAGAGACCATGAATGAGGCCAGGACAGAGCTTCCCAAGCATTGAGTCAGGTCCCATGATCGACAGTAGCAAAAGAATCGGTCTCGGTCTGAGACGGGCTGGCCTTCCTTTAAGCAGATGCAAGCCCATTTCTAGCCCAATTAGCATAACCTGATGGCCTAGATTCAGCAACAGGATTAATGGGTCACTCCAAAATGCAGCCTAATAAGACCACGCTCGGCCCGGCTAGGTCCATTCCTGCAATTGAGGCCCTTCGGTGTGCTGCGTTCTAATTTCAGACAGAGAAAGAAATAAGGAGTGGCTTATCTGGGCCAGGCCCATGTCCCAGCCCATGGAGAGGGACCGGCTTGCTTACTGATCACCTACAACCGAAGGCACCATAAATAGTCATGCAGGAAATCCGTAGCATGCAAATGGTAGGTCCCATCATGAAAATCACTTACATCTAAAATCAGGCTGGCCCACTCATGGAATGGGTCACCCCTGTATCTCGACTCAGCCATCAGTAGCCCACAGACACCAACGGTCTGGCCCACCTAATGTGAGTACCAGCCTGATTTTTGTGCCAGGTGATCTTCATCATGGGGCCGACTGTCCACATGGTACGGATGTCCTACACAAGTCTCATGTTGGCGGGAAAAATCTATGCATGACAAGTCAACGTACACTAATCTTTTTAAAATTCACTTCTACTACTTCCAACTTCCAAGCCCCATCCTCCAAATTTCCGACCATAGTTTAAAAACTCGACTCAGCTCAACCAGATTTCATCAAGACGCTAGAAACACTCAAAACTGGTCACGACTCAGTCCAAACTCAGCAAAAAACTCAAGAAAATTCAAGACAACTGTCACAACTAGACATTAAGTATATTTATTTGTACTTTCTAAAGTATTAAACAAAACAAGAAAAGCTCAACTCAAGCCGAGTTTTCGAGTAAACTCGGTGAGTAGAGTTCTTCCAAACCAAACCAAAGAAGAAAAAAGTGATGTAAGTCGCTACACATGCAAAACATACCTATAAATGGGCCCATATCTCTGAGCCAGGACTCTGAAAACATCTGGACCGAACTTAGTCAGCAAGAGAAGGTGTCCCAAAAAAGGAGTGGTGGGAGGGCCAGGCACCTTTCTCACCCCCCAATAGGGTGCGTAGAAATACACCAAAATCCCAGCCACTAGACCCAAGGTGGTGAAAACCATAGGTGCACATGCTCTGATCAGTGGTTCAAACCACACCTCTATCATCCCTTGCATGGTCGAGATTGAAATTGAGATTGAAATCGAGATCGAGATAAGAGTCTGAGGAGAGAGAGAGAGAGCTTCTCTTTTAAGGAGAGATCGGTAGATTCGAGAGAGTGATCCGTTGCTATTCGTTCCAATTCCTTTTGTCTGGTTATGATGGATGAGATGGTCCCTACCCCACTAACCAAAAACACCGAGTGAACTCGCTCGAGTGGACTTTCTATAACTGACTCGCCTCGCACATGGAAACCGGACACCTGTGTGTCAATCAGAACCGTTTATCTTGATATCCCCAAGGTCAGGTTGATATGTGACTCAGTTGGGTCTTTTATAGTTATTGAATCTGGACCGTTGGTCAAGTTCTCTTAACCGGTTGTTTGTTTGGCACACGTGTAATATACCTGATGATATCATCCGCCTGAATTTTTAGATACGGTATCTTTTAGTTAGGATTGCGTGATGAACCGTCCTGATATTGCACACGCGTAGGGAAAGTCCACGTATAAGGCAAGCACACTTACAAAATGCACTCGCGCGAGTGCACTTCACCCTTCTGGTAAAGATATGCCTTTTTGTTTTAACTGCATTTCTTCGCGATAATGATAATTTTGTTGTCCAAGAGGGGAAAAAACAAACAAACAAGGCAAAAAAAACCTTTGATACTCTGGCAGAAGGTGATGGATGATACGCATGCACTTGAAAATTAATTTGAAATTGCCGACGTGGCATATGAGTTATTCAAATTACTCTCATTTGATTATGTGACTAGGACATTTCTTGTACAGTTAAAAATGAAAAAATAAAAATAAAAATTCAAATGGTCCTATCTCAACAAACACGTGTCGATGAATCAGAGGCTGAGATTGTCAACCACAATCGAAATCTAGGAATGTGACTTAGTGACAATGGGGCCCACAATTTAGGTGCCTTAATTTGAGTTAGTGTATGCCACGTTTACAATTCCCTTAGTGCGTGAGTATCAACTGTCATACTCTGCCAGAGTATCAAATATCTCCCCGTCCTAGAATAAAATGGTTGTCGTTTTGGATGAGAATATATCCCGTGATGGCCTGGAGATTATAGAAGAGAATATAAAACGCTAGTTGGCAAAATCCAAAAAAAAAAAAAAAATTTATATATATAGATATTAAAAGATTTCCAATCAATGGCAGGGATCAGCTAAATGGCTAAAATTTCTGCGTACATGCAATCCAGAGTAGGATCCAGAAGATGAACGGTCTGGATCTTGCATGCAATTGCTGGATGTACAGAAATAGAGTGCATGATAATTATCTTGGATATAGGTGAGAGGAGAAAAATGAGAATTATAGTACAATAGATTTTTGAAAGATAAGAGAAAAGATAAGATAGCAATGATAACCGGATAATTTCATAAGGAAAAGAGAAATACTTTGATACGCTGGTAGAGAGTGATAGATGACAGTCGTGTGCTTAGAAACTGCAAACGTGGAATACAAGTATTTCAAAAAAAAAAAAAAAACTCTTGAAGTTATGGGTCCCAGCTTAAACGTATCTTAAGCTTATTTAATTATCTGACCATCAATTGAGGGACATTTATTGGTGCCTGTGTATCAAGTGATATAGGATGCCGGAGTATCAAATAACTCGCCGCGATAAATGAGGATGTTTTCCTTTGGGCGGTCTGGATCAGGAAGGGTCACTGGGGCCCTCCACCTGATAGATTGGGCAGTGGATCCAAGTCATCCATTCAGTGACCCACACTTGAAAATCGGATAAAATGGGCGAACCTCCTTACCATATAGATTTTGACTGAAGATGGGTGGTCAGGATTCCATGTGATTTTCAACCAATGGCCATGGGCTCAGAGGCCCACTGGTCGGAAGATCTGGATTCGCAAGCCCAACATTTTGGTGATCCTAGTCTTTGATATAGTGGGCCAGACAGCACCGTCCACAGAGGGAGAGCGGATTAGGTGCGGCCCCGGCCTCACCCAAGACGGCGATGCCCTTATTGTGGGCCCACCTTGATACATGTATTCTATATCCACGCCGTCCATCCATTTTTTCAGATAATTTTATGGCATGAGCCCAAAAATAAAGCAGATGCAAATCTCAGGTGGACCATATCATAGGAAACAGTGATGATTGGCCATTAAATAACTTATAATGAGCCACGAAAGTTTTGGATCAAGCTGATATTTGGTTTTTTACCTTCATATAGGTTTATGTGGCCTTATCAACAGGTTGGATAGAAAATAAATGTTACAGAAACATTACGGTGGGTCCTAGGAATTTTTTAATGGTGGGTCCTCATTCAATCACTACTGTTTCCTATAATATGGTCCACCTGAGACTTGGATATGCTTCATTTTTTTTGGCTCACTCCCTAAAATGATCTGTCAAAATGTATGGACGGCTTGGATGTAGAATATATACAGCAGCCTCAACCCTGTGGTCCGGGTTCGGGCCTATTTTTGGGCTCAAAAGATAAACGGACCGCCACGTTTGAAGTCCCGAACTGAGGCCAAATCTACATCGCCATGGGTCCGGTTGGGTCTAACGTTTGGGCCTGTGGGCCGGAACATGAAGTTTACGGCCTAGATTTACATGGGCCAAACTCCAGAGCATAAAAAAACCCACTTTTGGCCGTTGGAAGGTCTTATGCACTATCACTAGGTTGGCTTATGATAATTTCACAGCAAAAAGAATTAACAGTCTGATTTCGGGAATCAAATGGATGGCTAAAATTAAAAACCCACAACTTATTCAACAAATGTTCATTAATTGAATTTCCCGTCACCTAATTAATCTGATTTTTAGGTTGTGGGCCATCTAAACTGCGGGAAACCATTTAGACGGCTTGGATTGAGGCAAATATAACTTCCTGCACAGTGGATGCATACGTGTATGCATAATTATACTGGATGCATACTACTGTTTGTATAATCAAGATTGGGATTGTCATCCGTCCATGTTCTCAGTACTACAACAAGCAAGCCATGGCCCCGTGATCAGGCTTCATTGATGATCCTGACCGTTGATTTTTGAGATTGAATGTGGGCCGTTCCTTTTTGTTCTAAATTCATCAACAGTATGATCGTCGGAATCATCGATGACAACTTTTTGTTCAGCATGTGGGCCCCATAGTGTTGGAAAACGGACGCCTCAAATCAATTGCACAGGGACCACTAACCAGCCGCCTCAAATCAATTGCACAGGGACCACTAACCAGCCGGTCAGAGTGAAGACTAAGGCAGCATTGCTGCTGTGAAGATTTTAGGCCATCCGGCCGGTCGGTAGGGGTGTCCGGCCGGTCATACGACCGGTCGGTAGTATCCTAGTGCAACGTAAATTCTTGCGCGGTTTGCACGCAAGAGGTTTTTAAATCCATTTTTCTTGTCTATTTAAGGGGCAATACGGGATTAGAGGTTTCTAAGGTTGCAAAGGGGTTTGATGGTGTTTCTAGGTGAGAGAAAGAGCTTGAAAAAAAGAATTTTCTTCTTGGGTAAGCTTGAGATTTCTCTTGTGGGCTTGGGTTTTTGGTCTTGGGTTCCATCTCTTGCAACTTCTAATATTATAGTGGATTGGTGTCGCTTTGTGCCATTGTTTTTTACCCGTGAGAGGTTTTTCCACGTTAAATTCAGATTGTCTATGTATGGGTGATTGCATACATTGTGATTACATTGTGTGGCTTGTTTGATTCAATTTGTTGTTTGTATATGGCTTTGCTTCCGCTGCCGGCCCTCCTATCCGAACAACTGGTATCAGAGAGATCGTTGGTGTGTAGCAGAAATTTGAATATGAGATAAGAGCATGGCATCAGGCATGAGGTTCGACATAGAGAAGTATTCGGGGAAAAATAATTTTGAACTTTGGAAGGTGAAGATGAAAGGCTTTCTAATTCAGCAAGGATTGTAAGATGCGCTCAATGGAGAACGACTAGAAGCTATAAAAGAAGGAGAGTGGAAGGAGATCGATGAAAAGGCCAATGTCTCAATCCAGTTGTGTCTGGCAGATGAGGTCTTGTATAACGTCATGAGAGAGAAGACTGCGTCTGCAACATGGGCGAAGTTGGAGAATATCTACGCTCAGAAATCTCCAAAAAATCGCATATATTTGAAAAATCAGTTGTACAATTTGAGGATGACGAAGAGGGCCAATGTTGAGAGCCACATCAGCAATTTCAATAGGCTTATTTGCAAGTTGATGGATGTAAATAAGCCGATGAAGGACGAGGATCAACGTTTATCCTGTTGAATTCTCTTCCAGAATCATATGAGTCGCTCAAGGACTCTTTGTGCGTAGGTAGGGAGACTATTGGTGTAGAAACTGTTATCTCAGCCCTTCAAGCGAAGGCGATGAGAAAGAAAAGCGGCGGTGTGGGTCCCTCTACTAATGAGGTACTGGTTATGAGGAGGAGGAATTCTGAGCGGGGTGGAGGATCTCCTTCATCGAAATCTAAATCAAAAGACAAGTGGAGGCACAAGATGAGATACTAGAATTGTAGAGAAGAAGGACATGTGAAGAGGGATTATTCGAATCCCGAAAAAAGGCAGGAGAAATCTAGGAATTCTTATAGGGAAGGAACCAATACCGTAGATGACGGTGGTGACGATTGTGATGTATTGACTTATCCGGCATAGAGCCTCTTAGTGGAGAGTGGCTCTTGAATTCAGGGGCATCATATCGAGTATGTCCTGACCGAAGTTCATTCATGTTATATAAGGAGTATGATGGTGGATCGGTGTTTGTGGGCGATGGCTACACTCGCAATGCGGTAGGGATCGATTCGGTGCGCATTAGGATGTTCGATGGAGTCGAACGGATCCTTGAAAGTGTGAAGCACGTCCTTGAGATGAAGAGGAATGTAATATCTCTTAGTGCACTCGAGGCAAAAGGGTGCATGTTAATCGGCTGCGATCGGTATTGTAAAGTGGTGAAGGGAGCACGCGTGATGATCAAAACACGGAGGTACGATAATCTTTACAAGGTGATCAGGAGCACTATTCATGGTGGAGCTGCGGGATTGGCAGCGGGATCCACGGTTGTTCGAATGTGGCAAGAGAAAAAAGGCCACATGAGAATAGCAACAAGGCATGTGAAGATGCAATGATAAGGTCGATGAGGCATGAGAAGCGACAAGACTATAATGATGCCGGAGTAGAGATGGAGGTTGTGCGTGGCAAGGTAATGCATGGTGATTTGAGTCGTGGTGAGGTTTGTTGGAAAACGGATGCCTCAAATCAGTTGCACAGGGACCACCGACCGGTCGGTCACAGTGAATGTAACGACCCGAGATTTTCGACTCTCGTGTATAACATGACAGCTGAATTCCCAAGTAATTTATGGAATAACTCATTTGTCAAATAATGAAATATAGCATTCAAGCACAATGGCGGAAACAATTATCATCCTATTCTATCAAACTTACTTCATCATCATCAATGTTTAAATAAGGGAACTAATCAATATCCATACTGATCAATCAAAATACAAAACCATGTCTTCTCTTGAAGACTTATTACAATTCTATAAATGTATCAACTACTTAAAAGAAATATTTAATAAATGAAAACATCAACTAAATTTCTTTAACATCATCATCCACCATGTGATAATACGAACCATCGAACTCTTCTCCTTAAAAATCGGGTTCAATACTTGGATCTTCACCTGCATTATTTAAATTGCGATTGGGATAGCGTTAAACGCTATCATAGTAGGGAATATTCCCTCCAAGACAATCAAGAATAATAATAACGGTACAGAGTAAACGCAAGCAAGATATTGTCATTTAATCAAATCAAAACAACCAAGTAAAAATCTTTGTTAATGCGATGCATGGAATGCATGCTCTGGCTAAGGCACTCTGGTTAGAAATCATAATACATGAAGTGGGAGACTCCCTGTTACGACTTCACGCTAGCCACTAGTCACCAGAGGTTCCTGGGACGCACAAGCTCATAGTTTTGCCCGACCACGTGAAAAACAGGACGCTCATACCCCAAATCTACACGTGACAGTGTACGGGAGAAGTAGGACGCTTTATCCTATTCTCAATTCCGTACACCCACATGGAGCCAAGTGAATGCATGACTTTAGTTTCACCATTATTTAAGTAATTTCACATACAACCATTTTTAGCAACTCACTGGACACTATGGGGAGTCACAAGTGACCCAGCATAAGCCGACAGCTCGGGCTTAGTGTCCATAGCACCAACCCCGACTCATGAGAATTTTTATACCATTAGTGTCCACTCATTGTCCCGTTTTATGATTTCATCATGTCCTAAAAAGGCAATGTTGTACATCATGACCAAATTCATTAAAATACCCATGTAATGTAAATGGGTCCAATCAAGCATCATGTACATGTAAGGATTCATTAACAAACAATCACTTCATTCTCTCAGTTAAGTCAAGATATATTCTTCCATCATGAACACCTCTCACAGGTTCCATCTCTCTACATCAAATAATTTTACCAACTTAGGGACAAAGAGTATACCATGATGGGATGTCTATATGATGATCTTATACACATATTTCATATATATCATAATATGAAAACCAATGTTATTTGTAACACATAGACTAAGAAAATAATGGTATAGATTTCATAAAAGATAAATAACACAAATACACATGCTTCTTAGTAAAAAATCTAAACAAGAAATCACGTCATTATATAATGATATTAATTACAACTCCTACATTAAACTTCATGTTATATGGATTAGCAATTCAAAACAAAATAACTTCACATGCCACAAAAGAAACTTATGATAATCGTGATATTATTAATGAAAGGCTTGAAGGAAAATTCTCACCTTAAGATGGACTTATAAGAGGATTGTCGAAGATCCTAGTCGCTGAAAAATATGAGAAATAACTCAATTATCTCTCTCTCTCTCTTCTCTCTCTCTCTCTCTTTCTCTCTTTTCTCTTCTCTCTTTCTCTAGGGCATGGAGGCTAGGGTTAGGAGAAGGGCTTGGAGGTGCGTAGTAGGAATATGGAGAGGGATGTGCGCACATGGGAAGAGAAAAGAAGGGTGTGCGAGATCTTGTGTAACAACCTCTCGAGGTGGGTTTCTCAAATCTCAATATTCAGGTGATTTTTTATCAATTCCAATCCGTTCATCTTATTAAGTTCGAAGAGTAGAGTCAGAATATGTAAATTTCTTGATGATCCATATTCTACATTGGTCGATCCTTACAAATGGCCTGACGGGTGCTAAAATCGGTTTGATCTCAATTAACGGTCTACGCTCGATGATCAGAGCCCAAATTTTGGAAAAATATGTAGTCATGATAGGCAAAAAATTGTACAAAATTTAGTGGTTGATTGATGGTGAGAAATGTCTAGATCTGAAATTCCAACTTTTGGCGAAAAATGAAGGGGCTGGCTTTGTGGTTCAACGGTGTAGGATTATAGATCGGGGTTAAGTTTTGTGTAAACTCGTAGTCATATGAGTATAATGAGTGGTTCAAATTTGAGAAGAGATTGATGGTGAGAAGTGGGTAAATTGAAAGGTTCAGATTTAAAAAGAGTTGGTAACTCGTTAATTTTTAGAACGGGATAACTTTGCGCATAAGAAATAGGCTTATCAAGGTGGGGCACTCAAATCACACTATTGGTCCATGATAAAGACGATCCAAGTCATTCATATGAAGAAAAATATTCGACTATGACTAACCATCCACTTTCCTCACTCGATGGACATGAAAATCAAAGGTTAAGGGGCTAATTTGACAATTGAACCACTTCTACTATGATTTAGGGGCTGAAATTTGAGGTGTATGGTTAATACATGCCCAAAAGCTTAAATGTAGGGTTTCGCATGAAAGTGATCATCAGAAACTATAATACTTAAAATGGTATCTTAACTTAAGTTTAACTAATGGCATTTTCGTAATTATCTAAAAAGTGCGTGATTTTTTAAATCTTATCTTTCTACGATGTTTATGGGATCATTCTAAGCAACTTTTGTAAAGAGTCCCCTATCGGATCTCCTACGGATGTCCCGCTATTCGCAAATCAATAGTAAATGTACGATAATTAATAAAAAAATAAATTAAAAATGAATTTTCAAAAATTTTCAAATACATCTCAAAAATCTAGGGCGTTACAGTGAAGACCAAGGCAGTGTTGCTGCTGTGAAGATTTTAGACCATCCGGCCGGTCGACCGACTAGCCGGTAGGGGTGTCCGACCGGTCAGCGGTATCCTAATGCAACGCGGATTCTTTGCGCGGTTTGCGCGCAAGAGGTTTTTAAATCCGTTTTTCTTGCCTATTTAAGGGGTAATACAGGATTAGAGGTTTCTAAGGTTGTAAGGGGATTGAGGGAGCTTATAAGTGAGAGAAAGAGCTTGAAGAAGAGGGTTTTCTTCTTGGGTAAGCTTGGGATTTCTTTTTGGGCTTGGGTTTTTTGTCTTGGGTTCCATCTCTTGTAACTTCTGATATTATAGTGGATTGGTGTCGCTTTGTGCCGTGGTTTTTTACCCGTGAGGGGTTTTTCCACGTTAAATTCAGATTGTCTATGTGTGGGTGATTGCAGGCATTGTGATTGCATTGTGTGACTTGTTTGATTCAATTTGCTGTTTGTGTACGGCTTTGCTTCCACTGCCGGCCCTCCTATCCCAACAAATAGGGCAACATGTGATGGCATCCTGAGTCACCACGCTGGCAAAATAAACTCCTTTCACTCTCTAGTGGCGGCCATGGCCACATTCAAGTTAATAATAGAATATCAAAGACCAATGTGGGATCAGGAGAAGCTTGTAATAGACAGGGGCTCTGAGTGGCCACGGTGATGTATGGGTTTTATCTACACTGCTCATCCAATTTTTTTGTAATATCATTTCAAGATATAGGCTCAAAATTGAGGCGGATCCAAGACATAAGTGGACCACACAATGGGGAATAAACTCTTATTGTCCAAAGCTTCTTGGAGGCCACATAAGGTTTAGATCGATCTAATATTTGTGTTTTCCCTTCATCTAGGCCTATGTAACTTTATGAATAAGTTGGATGGCAAATAAACATCACAATGGGCCCTAAGAAAGTTTCAATGGTGAGCATCATTAAGAAAGTCCACTTGATCCTTGGATTTGCCTAACTTTTGGTTTGTTTCCATAAAATACCATGGCAAAATGGATGGATGATGTGGGTAAAACCCATATCACGATGGCCACTTAGAGCTCCGGCTCATTCCCAGGTGAAGACAAGCAGAGGTAGGATGCGTGATCAAATGAAGTGGGAGTTAATGGGCCAGTAAACCAAATCCTCTTGGAGATAAGATTTGAAATAAATGGGGTGAGATGCCCTTTTAAGTTCCATGGGAGAGTTGCAAGTGTAAACAGAGGTGCTGCTATGCATATGTCCTCCATACACATGGCATGTTAATGATATTCCAAAACAATTCAATTATCAATTACATTATTAAAATCATACCAATAGAATGATCCAAACCATCCAAAGGCTAAATGGACAGTGAAAAAAAAAAAAAAAACTTGTTCTGAGTTTTATGTTTGTGGCACACTTGAGGCTCAAAACTTCCTCATCTAGATAAAAGTATATATTTTAATGAGCTTATTAAAATCGTTCTGTTAAATATTATATTTGTATGCTAATTTAGGATATTAAAGTTGATTTGGGACATCACATGTGTTCCCGTGAATATATTAAAAAACTCAATGCATTCCAATCCCTTCCAATCACTCCTATTGAAACAAAATATTTAGATTTCAAATGCATTTCATTTTTCATCCAAACACAACTGGGTAAGCTATTTACTCCCATTTCATTTACCTCTAATTCAAATTTTCATTTACAAGCTCTTAAATGGGCCCATATCTATAAAAATAAAACTGTATTGATGTTTTCAGCATACTAATACTTATGTGTTTACCTTATTTAATGTATTTAACCTTTTATTAAAGAGTCAACCAATGCCAATATATGCTCCAAAGCTCCAAATCATAGGCGACTTGAAATGCACACAAATATTCTCTACTGGTTCTAATAAATTTGAATTTAATTTCCTTTTGCTTGTTGAAAAAACTTTATAGGTCGTAGCCTATTTTCTTAATAATGCAAATCAATGACACACATGATTCCGATATTGAGATTAGATAGCCTCTTATAAGAGTTTAGACTCGGTTGAATTCTACAAATAATATATAGAAATTTTGTTGTACCATTGGGAGGCATAAATTGCCTTAAGCAATGGTGTGTATTACAATACATTTGTAAGCTAGGATTCTTCAAGTGGTCCATTCCTTCATTATAATAAATAACACTTACATAAAAGCCGAACGAACCTTATGAATGAAAAATCGAGAAAAATACAAAGAGTTGGAAAGCAATATATGCCATGATGTCACGAAATTTAAAATATTTAAAGATGAGACAAAAGCGCAGAGAAATTCAAAGATTATTTTAAAATTGATGAAATGGCTTACATTACATGATGGAGAAACAAAAGTTATTTTTCATAATAAGACCGCTTATCTTACCCTATAGAGAAATGTAACTGCTGCCGGCGAGAGTTGGATTTCCAAACCACGTGCCAATTCCAATGAGACCCTGTACACGTGCTGCTATTGTATACATGGAGAACACGCCATATTTTTATTTTTTAACACACACCACATGGGTACTCGAACCCATGACCTCAGTGTTGAAACCGGTCGAACACGGAGCCATGAGTAAGGACCCTGGTCCAATTCTTGAGAGTGGCCTTAGCTAGCTCATTACTCATGATACAATGCCTGATTCTTTGATTAAAAATATGTAAAAACTCAAACTTGACTTGCCCGAGTTGGCTTAACAAGATTTCACCAGATTTGAGGAAAACTTGATCTGGTCATGACTCGGAAATACTTGACTCAACTTGTAAAAACTCAGCAAAACTCATAAAAGCTTGACTAAGCTGAATGTTGTTTAGGTGATGTTTGGTAGCCACTCTTAAAAACAATTTCTTTGAAAGCAAAATTTGAAAACTAAGTTCAGGGAATCTAATTTTATATGTGAATGTTGTTGTCTATTTTACGTATTCTTCTTATAATATTATTTGAGGGTTAATTTTAGAGAAAAATAATTATAAAATAATAAAAAATAATATGTGGACTTTCTATCATGTGAGCCCACCTTTGATGCCGACCATTCATCATGTGGAGCCCATCTTTCATTTGAATCATCCATCATGGCCCACCTTCGTTGTGGACTGTCCATCGTATGAGCGCACCTTCGATGAGCCCACCTTTGATGATTGTTGATAAGGTGGGCCTCATCATGAATGTTCCATAAATTAAATATTCCTTAGATTGGATGATCTTAGCCATCAAATTTGGATGAATGTGGAATCAATTGCTGTATTTAACCATCTACTTTATGACCACCAATTGAAGGCCTAGGATCAAGAGATCATTTGTGCACGAGCCATCTTGAGTGGGCTGTAATGACATGAAATGCGGAGGTTTGGATCCTTAGAATATGGGCCCATTGCATGGATGGAATGTGTCACTGTACATAAGTTGCAGGGAGCTGATTAGGTGAGACCCCGGTCCACCGAGGTGGGTGGGAACCCTGACAGTGGGGCTCACTGTGATGTATATGTCTTAAATCCACACGGTCCAACCATTTTGAAAGCTCATTTTAGGGTATGATCCCAAAAATGAAGCTGACTCAAATCTTAGGTGGACCACACCACAGAAACAGTCGTGATTGAATCTCTACCATTGAAAACTTCATGGATTCCACCGGAATGTTTATTTGCCATCCAACCTGTTGATAACGTCACAAACACCTAGATGAAGAGACCACATAAATATCATCTTGATCCAAAGCTTTTGTGGCCCACAGGAAGTTTTTAATGGTCGATCACCACTGTTTCCTGTACAATAGCCCATCTGGGATTTGGAGCTGCTTCATTTTTTGGATCATGCCCTAAAATGAACTTTCAATACTGATGGACAGCGTGGATGTTGTCACGTACATCACAGTGGCCCCCACAGTCAGTGGTCCCACCCACCTCGGTGGATCCAGGGTCTCACCTAATCCGCTCCCGTAGTTGCATTAGGTAGAGATGATGTGGTTGGCTTTCAATGGTGAGGGTTCAATCCCACCGTTGCTTGTGGTGTGGCCCACTTGAGTTTTGAATTTGGCTCACATCCTAACATGAGCTGTTGAAACTGTTGGACGGAGTGGATGTCACATGGACATTGCAATGGGCTCTACAATGCGTTGGGTTGTACTAGTTCCTGTAAAAAGGGTAACAGTAAACGTGCCTGTTTGTTTTTCATTTTCCACCATTTATGCTAGTCAATCAAAAATGATTACTTTTCACCACTGTTTGGGAGAGTGAAAAGCAAATTAGGTGTACCTGGCCTCACTTAAGATGGTGCGGCTCCCATTACTGTGGGGCCCACCTTGATGCATGTATTCAATATCCAAGCCATCCATCCGTTTTTTCAGATCATGTAGCAAAATTTTAATCGGGGGCATTCAATCACCACTGTTTCCTATAGTATGGTCCACCTAAGATTTGGATCTTCTTCATTTTTAGGGTCATGTCCCAAAATGATCACAGAAAACAGATGGATTGACTGGATATAGAATACGTACATCAAAGTGGGCCCCACAGTAAGGGCAGCAACTAATCCCCTTGTTCCCTTGAAGCAAAGTTTCAAGGATCATGAATAAAATCAGTGGATCCCACCCACCATGGTATATGTGCCTAATCCAAACCATTTATCCGTTTTACCAGCTCATTTTAGGGCATGAAGCCAAAGTTGAGGTAGAGTATAAGCTAAAGTGGACCACATCACAGGAAACAGGGGAGAGATAATGATGTCCACCATTCAAAGCTAAAACCTTCCTAAGACCCACTCACACCGATGTGTATCTATCATTCAACCTATTCATATAGTCACCCAGACATGAATGGAGGGAAAACACAAATATGAGCTCGATCCAAAACTTCGGTGGCCCACAAGAAGCTTTCAACGGTAGGTGTTCAACTCCCCCAGCTTCTTGTGGTGGTCCACTTTTGGATCTACTACATTTTTTAGCTCATGCCCTAAAATGAGCTTAGAAGGTTTGAATCAAACACATCTATAATTGTGGGCCCCATAAATTTAACTCTTCTATTGTTTTTCCCTGTTATTAGTGCAAGCTTTTAAACCAGTGTAGCTGTCAATGTCGAACGTCGTATGAAGGCGACTGGCATTAAATCCTAAAGGAAATAATCATTACGCATACATATTGCAAATGCACTGTAAACCCAAAAACAAACAGGCCCTGCACTAGCAAAGAATGGCTATTCAAACACTAGAGATGGGACATGTTCAAGGCAATGATGGAAGGTGGGCCACTCTGTAATTAGGACCCTTGAAAATTACTACACGGCATTCTTGTTCTATTGCAGATATTTCAAAGGAGCAACTAGGGCTGTTGATGATAAGCTTTCCAGCTTGGCCTGCTTTAGGCTGGACTTGGGCCCCACTATCAAGCCCAGGTGTCACCCTGGTCCCAATAGGGGCATCTCTGTGGCATGGGTCAGGTTCGTTCCATGGACGGCCTTGAACTAAGGAGAGTCACTAGCTCAAATGGACATTAGGATCTTTTATAGGCACATGAATAATGCTTGAAGGAAAAAAAAAATTATAAAAACTGCGAATTTTTGCACAGTTATTATAATTACTAACCATTTAGATTGTGGGCATATGGACGACTTAGATACTTCAATGACTATGTATTGCAATATATGAATATTGTAATTGTTGAGAATTATCATTATTGTGTTTGGACATACTACAGATGGTCTGATCATTGATACGCAACATCCATCATGTGGGTCCCACCTTTGATGGATGGCCCTCTCAGAACATCACTTTTGTCCGATGATTCTCAATGGCTAAGGAAATGGAGGTCCATTTTTATCATACTTCAAATCATTGATCTAGACCATCCACCCTTGATCACCCACCACTAAAAAAAAAACAAAAAAAACAAAAAAAACAAAAAAAACTGTTTGGTCAAATAATCCTAAGCAACTATTCAGTGTTTAGGGAAATGGATGGTCCACATTGATCATGCTACAAACAGTTTGATTTTTTATCTTGACCGTACCTCATGTGGGACCCACCCTTGATTACCCATCACTACAAAAAGTCACTTTTGATGATATTACAGATGTTCAATCATTTATCTAGGCCATCTATACGTTCCACCCTCGATTGCCAGTCCTCTTTAAAAAAATCAATTTTGTCGGATGATTCCAACCATCCATTCAAAGCCTTGACAAATGGACAAGCTATATTGATCATACTACAAAGTTGTAAACCATTGATCTAGACCATTATGGGGGTACATCCTTGGTTACCATCCTTCTTAAAAAAAAAAAATCACTTTGGTTGAATGATCCCAATCATCCCATCAATGCTTAGAGAAATGGATGGACCATATTGATCATACCACAAACGGTCACATTTTGATTTACACCACCCATCATGGGGTCCCACATTTGATTCAGTTCCTCTAAAATATCACTTTGGTTGGGTGAGCTTGGCCATCCAATAAATTATAGGGAAATAGATTGTCCATATTAACCATTTTATGCCTTCTACAATCAACAGATGTCTTATTGGGCTGAGCTTGAATCATACCAACCACTTCCACTATGCACATGTGGCGCACATGACACGCTTGCCACTCAAATGGAACAAGACAAAGTCATCCATCTTTTGGCTGGACTGAAGCCGGAATACGAGCTGATCAAAGTCCAGATCCTTGCAAATGAAAACGTGGAGGCTTCTCACCTATCATTTCCCAGCCTTTCAAAAAATCACTTTAATAAGATAATCCTGACCATCATATGTTTCTCACTCCATATTGCCATCTTTCTCAAGAGAGGGAAATTGCTAGGATGTTATTTGTTTTCTTTTTTCTTTTTCCTTTTCCTTCTCATCCTTTTTCTTTGGCATTATGATTTCTATTTTTGTGTAGATGTCCATCTAACATTAGAAAATTTGAATGCTCCAATGTCTGGTGTTATGATCCCAATGGTTTAAAGAGCCTAGCTTAACTTGTTCCATCAGTCCTCAGGCTTTCGGCATATTACTTAGGGTCTTAACAATTAATATTAGAGCCAACACCATATTTTGTGTTTAGTCACAGAAGGGGTGATTTGTGAAAAGGACAACCTTAACTAGAGTAAAAGCCACATGAAAAGGGCTACCTAAGCAACCAAGCATTCGCCAATCAGAAATGGCTACCTGATAATCAGCCACCACACCTTAGAAATGGCTACTTGGAAAAGAGGCCAGAGTAAGCGACACCAAAAAGTAGGTGGCCACAGACATTGACTGCGAAGCGTGGCAGAATAATGTTACGATCCCAACGATTAGGTTCTTAATTTCTGGCAGACCCAAATGCACAAATCACACTAAAGTAGAGATGGTTAGTTTTCCCTAGGCCAAAAGGGATGGGAACCAGCCACTTGATTCTCAAACTCAATGAACGGGGAAAAGAGACCTATTGATCATTTACCTTGTAAGGTATAAGATGAGAAGAAAAAATAGCATGGCATCAAAGGAGAAAAAGAAAATCCCAGCCATGTATTTCAATTTTTGCAAGTTTGTTCCTATGCTCAAGATGGTTATGGACATGCCGCGATGATGATTCATGAAGATGGTGATGATGACGACTGACGGTGATGAGAGATAGGCAATGGCGATCATAATCACGATGACAAGCATCCAAAGCATCCCAGCAAAACATGATTAAAGATGAAGCACTAGCATCATTATCACCCACCATACATCACAGCTTTGTCTGTTTACGGTTAATAGAATATGGGTCCCACAAGAACAAGAACCACATCTCTTTCCAATCCATCTCACAATATCCATAGTCTGCAGGTTGGATGAAAGGGTCCCATGAAACAGCTGAACCACTCACCTTTCTCCACCTTTTCATGTCCTTGTAATCACAGACCGGGGAACAATCTTAAGACCCACCAATAAGAGCCTTCAACAACTCTTAACTAACCTGAGCCACTCATGGGTTTGTGATTATATGGACTGTTTCTTTAATGGGACACACATCTTTAAAATCCTCCATGTGGGTGTTCTCGCCGCCTTCATACAAGGCCAACCACACCTATAAAAGATACCAACAAAAAAATTCCTAAAAATTCTTATGTCTGAAAGATATAGGATTGTTAGTGGGCCACGTCAGCCCCAACGCACTGGCTTGAGCCAGAGTCAGGTCCACTGGATAAACGGGACAGCTCGAGCTTGGGATTGACATTTTTTACCATCAAAACCCACTTCAGGTCAATGGGCAGGAAGTGTGTTTTCAGGTCCAATGAATAAATGGGCCATGCTTGAGCTTTAAGTGCTTGCAAAATTCAACGTTTTACAGCAACCACAATCTGAAGAAAAGCAAGCACTAAGCTGGAATCATCTAAAAGCCACATTACCCAAGTACGGCATGGGTACAATCTACTGAAATTTTGAAGTGTCAGACATGGTGCGGCACCCATTTCCATATGTCACAATCTTAAAGGAAGAGCAGAAGTGTTGAGCCAAAAGTAGGAGATAAGATGTTTTCGAAAAGGGAACATTGATCCAAGTACAGGATTCCGCTAAGCACGTCGATGCGACCGGCATTCTCTTTTTTTCATTGGTCCATTAGTGAGTGGCTACACCCGACATGACTAGAGAATAGTGTTTACCATCCATTGGTCCATTTGTGATGCAAAAAAGAGATTAACCACTGTTTGGACGACAATTTGTGGTGAAAACACGAATGGTTTTATTAAAATTCAATTGGGCAGATGTGCCCATCTGCGGTGATTCTCATATGCAAATTGAACAAGAAAGAATCACATCAAAACGGAAAAAAAAAAAGTGTGATATAATGATCGAGTGTCAAGAAGGATCTGGCCGTGTAGAATAACCTAGCTGCCGAATCTCCCAGCTTTTACTCGGTGCAACCTGTTCGTGTAGTGGAGTGTATTGCTGCAATGTCAATGTGAACAGAAGAATTACAACGTGGAAAGAAAAATCAAGTCCTTCTCAAAGTCTGCATTTGGATGCACAGCCAAACTGAATCACAACTGTCCATTTTAATCAATGGCAAATGACAATTCCTAGTAGTCCATAAATTGCAGTTGGGTTTCTTCCGAATCCAACTTGGAAGCAACCTAATTGCAATTTGGAGCTCAGACTCTCAACATGAATGATAAGGACATTACCATTTGCTCATGTCCACTTTATAAGGCTGATAGTACATCCAAATGCTCCCAAGGCTACTAATTGTTACCTTCAAAGCATTTTTAAATAGTGAACAACGATGTAGCGTAGCATCCACCCATCTAAAGCGTGAGGTTTAAGATACTTCTAGATTTTTAGTTTAAGTTGTGCTCTTTTTCTTTTTTCCTTTTTTTTATGATGTCAGGGTGTCCCCTCCCCATTTTAAGGCGAGACTGCACGCAATCACCCGCAAACCACATGCATCGGGTAATCCTGGGGAGGGGAATCGTACTCGCGTATGTGGACCATTCGTCCAAACTCTATGCAGGTTAAGGTTGTGTTTGATTGTGCTAAATATCATGAAATTTCACAATATCTTGCACTAAATTAGTCTCATCAATACAGAAATTTAATAGCATTTGGTACAACCAAATACAACATAAAATAATAAGAAAAATACATAGACAAGTACAAAGGTAAAGAAAGAGCAACCTAACTGATGTGATACTATTACCAATATTATTTTACTGAAGTCATTGAAAAGATTTAACTATTTTCTATTAAAAGATAGAAAATGTAATAAATCATTAAAAACATTAATCGATTTTAAGGTTTTGGTGAAAAATAATTTGTAGTGTAAGCTATGTAGCATCTAGCGTATGCAAAATTTGCATGTAGCGTGGCTACATGTGACCTAAAGTATTTTCATGATCTAAGTGGCATTACAAGTAAGCTATGTTATGTAATGTAAACTACATGCGACATAGATAAGTTATTTAAAATACTTCTTTCTACTACTACTAACCGAGAAAGCAGCATATCAGGTCAAGGAGAATAAGATGAAGATTATCTTGAAGGAGAAGAGTTGCATTTATACAGGAGATAGGAAATTTATAAACAAATGCAGGTCCGGATACCTCCATCTTTACTATCAATTCTTTCGCAGTTGGGGCGGACAGAACTATATGCCGAGCAGGTGGCTTGATGAAACCTTCAGCAACGCCATTATCAAATAATGCAAGCAAAGAATTGTAGTAACCATCGACGTTGAGCAGACCAACCTGTAAATTAATCAAAAGTTCACGCTAATCCCTTTAAATTTTCTAGAAAGCCAATTTCATCAACACATAAAATTACCGGTTTGTTGTGAATCCCAAGCTGTGACCATGTTATCATCTCCAAAAGCTCTTCCATGGTTCCATATCCTCCTATGAGACTTGAAAACATTATGTGGAATCTAGAACAGTATACATGTATGGTAGACGGGCCATGCTTCATCTGAAGTATGCAGGCTGCTGGAAACTTACCAGGAAGAGCGATAAAAGCATCAGCTTGTCGGGCCATTTCGGCTTTCCGTTCGTGCATGTCAGAAACTGTTTTTACTTCCCCAACGGTTTGGCCAGATATCTGTGAATATTTAAGTTCTTATTTTTTCTGGTTTTTTTTTTGAAAGATGAATATTGAAGTTCTTATTCCACAATACATTTAAAATAAACGATCACATATGAGCATCCCCAATTAGTTAATTAGGAGAAGGTTTAGATGATGATGATGATTGCAAATGAGCATGCATGTACAAGCTAAAGTTGTTTGTAGGAGTCAGTGAATTGGAGGGAGCAGCACATGCTGCTTCCCATCTTGTCAAGGAGCCCAGTTCTGCACCATATCATTTGCTTATGTTTTCACATGGTTTTAAAAGGACATGCTCTCTGCGTGTGTTTTATTAGCTAGTAATTTAGTATTTAAATCTTTAAACATCTCTCTCTCTCTCTCTCTCTCTCTCTCTCTCTCTCTCTCTCTCTCTCTCTCTCTCTCTCTCTCTCTCTCTATATATATATATATATATATATAGACACACACACACACATAACCGCATGTGTATGAAATAAAGCTCATGTACACACCACACGTGCCAGCATGGCACATACTTGGGAGATCTAACCCCTCCATAAGGTTGGTCCTACCTTCTACAATTTACCTAAAAATAACATCTGATAAAGTCAGCATGTGGGCCCCCAATATTAGAAACAGGTTGATGGGTTAGTAAACTTCAGCCAAGATTTTCAAAGCCATACATTTGTTATGCAATCTGTGGCCCACCTGACCAGTGGATTAACCTGATTCTGAATTGGGGCATCAATTTAGTGGTTGCGTTCTAATGGATGGATTGGATGTCGGATCTATCATTCCATGCTGGCGTACGTTTGGCATGTACATGAGCTTTATTGCACGCGTGGGCTGAACAAAGCTCATATTTTTTATATGGAATAATTGTAAACACCTTCCCTCTGGTTTGGATTATGGCAGGCCTCTGCTTTACAAATTTGTTGCAGACTCCTGCACACACTATTGTCACCGTTGTCTTTGAGAAATTGATTGTTTTACCCCTATCTCATAGGTAACTAGTTGAAGACACATGGGGCCGACATGGTGCATATACGTCATCCAACCTAACATGCACTCCACCATGAAAATGGGAAACCCAGAAGATAAGGCTGATCCAACTATCATGTGGTCCATCACGTAGATTTGTAGGTTTATGGTTGGGTATGGTCCACATGATGACTGGATCAGCCTGATGTTTTTGGTGTAATATTTTGGTGGGGGGACCCTACTAGATGGATTGGAAATTATTTATACATATCAGTGGGCCCCACAAATGGGCAAACCACAGGGGAGGTCTTTACAATTGTCAGAAACTTGAGGCGAGAGGTTTACAATTATCCCTTTTTATATTTCAGAAGCAACAATCATCATACATTCAAACCCAAAGCTTCATCTTACCTGAGGGGAATTCCTTTGGTTTCTCGAAAACAACATAATAATAATAATTTAAAAAAACGAGGAAAAATAAATCCACTATCACTTTGTGATTTCAAAAGGAACCATCTCTTTGGATAGCAGCTTCTTGGTCTTGGAGACCAAGGATGGTTGTAACATTGCTGGCTAATGAAGAAGACAGGAAGGGTTACTGCACTTTTCATAGAGAACAATCTCGATAGTTTCGAATGTGATGGTTCATGCACATGCACTCGAAATTGTACATCTGGCATTCATAAACATCCATTTCATGGGGCCCACTTTGAATGGGCCGCAAACTAAAACATACACTGAAATGATGTCCGAACTGCCCGACTGGTGGGTATCTAATGGGCGACTAGAATGAAACATAGTCAACTGTCTGAATTCAACAAATAAATGTCCATCAATCGGAGGTTAGGATCATCCAATCAATCTGACTTCCAATTATTATTCATTTTGCACCACATGTATGGCACATGTACAATTTCGGAACCACCACACTCGGCAGACAAATAAAAAAATCAAATAAATCCCCTTACTCATAACAAAAAAAAAAAAGAGTCAAAGATCATTGAGATACAAATAAGAATAGATTTTCAGAAATTTAAATCCAAGAATGATTTTCCACAAATCTAAATCAAGCTCGCAATGAGGTAACTTGCAACACTGAACACAATTCAATCACAGGGGTAAGAATATTGAAGCGACAGAGTTCCCACATGGCAGCATTGGTAAGGGAAGAATGACTAATCAATACATCCTGCCTTCTGCATAACCAAGTTTTTCAGAAATGGGAAAAAGCAAATCTCAATCTCACATTTCCCTAACATTTTACAAAACAAAACATCCACTGGCTATGAACAAACAAATATGAAGCTTCATTTGATTTTAGCTGAAAATAGGTATTTTTTTAGGTAGTCCACATTGTAATAGGAGACAATCTCTTTAAGAGTGTGTTTGGATGCTCAATCAAACTAAATTCCCATAATCAAATTCGATGCCTAAGAAATCACAAAGTGGGGGTGGAATGCCATTTTAATTCATATAATGATCAAGACTCTAATCGCAATTCCGTACATTTCAAGTTTGAGATGAAACGATTGATTTTTTTAATTTGATAGGTTGTCTCCCATCACGAATATAATGGCGCTAGGATTGAATTGGGTTATATTTCAGTTCTTTTCAATTAGCATCCAAAAACATCCTACAAATACTACTAGAAACCAAAACACAAACCCCAATTCCCATATCTACAAAAGCATCTGAAACATGGTAATTCAAGAAATTCTGAATAGGCTAGAAACAAGATGGATATCATATGTACCTCAAGAGGCATGAGTGCTGTTGGTATAACCCTGTAGACAGATAAACAAATACAAAAGAAAAAATATCAATAAGACCCCAAAAATACTAACCTTTTATATTTATGGAAGATTACAAAAAAGGGAAATGAAAGAAGCAGAAAAAATTAACAAAATTCCAAGGCTTGATTCTTACCCAAGAACATGGCAACCTCCATCTTTAACTGTTTGAGATATCAAACCCATCAATCCTACACTTCCTCCACCATAAACCAAATCTATCCTCCTTTTCACCTGCAACCCACATCCAAAAATCCAAAACAAACTTAAAAATAGAAAGAAAGTTTGAATACAGACTCATAAAAAAAACACACATTACAGTGCAATTCAAAACCTGACTTTTCAAATCTTTAACTGAAAACCCAACAACCCATTACAAAAGAAGAAAATCATATTTAAGAAAAAATTCATGACATTCCAAAAATAAAAATAAAAAAGGCTATCAGAAAATGGAAAGTATGCGGTTGATAACTCCCCTATTCATGGGTTATAAAAAGCAAAACAAATCTCTGACAAGAAAAGGCAATACCACCCTGATTCAAGAAACAAAAAGAAACCCATATCTCTTGGGAAGCTACTACTCTCACCATCCTGATTGATTTTTGTACATACCCATTTTTCTATTTTTAGGAATTGAAAAGTACCTAAAGTGTACTATTTCCATTAAAAATTCCTCCTCATATCCTCAAAAAAGAATAAAGAATAAAGAAAAAAAAAACTAATTGGCGCCCAAAACTAGGCAAGGACTACTTCCTTGATAGATCACCATCACATGATCTATGAAAAAGAAACCAATCTCTGGCAATAAAGGCAAAAAATCCATGGCTCAAAATTCAAAATACCAAACACCGACGTGAAAATAAAGGTAGAAAAGGCAAGAGGATCCATCAAGGTAAGCAAAAGAAGAGAAAACCAGTTCGTGTCCAAGTTCAAGGGCAGCTTCACTGAAGACTGTTCTGTTGCCAGAACTGCTCCCACAGAATACACAGACTCTCTTGAACTTGCTCTGAGCATTGCCATCCATCATCCCTCTCTCTGTCTTTATCTTTCTCTTGTATAGGATTCAAAGCTTCAAACCATGATAAAAATCAGAGTTTTGTGCAATATATGAATGAGTTTTTTTTTCTTTTTCTTAAGAATTTCAATCAATCAGCATGAGAAGAAACCCAACAACAACAACTGGAATCTGCTGTAGTTGCGTGGAGAGAAGCCCACATTCTCTCCATTTCCCATGTCCAACGTCTCTCTCTGTCGGCCTTTTTTTTCTTTTTCTTTTCTTCTTTTTTTTCTCTCTTTTTACTGAAATTAATTATTTACACCCACCTCGTTTAATGAATACTCCACTATTACTTCATTCAGTGATATTATTAGTTCATTTTATCGGATATCTTATTCCAAAAAGTAGGAAATAGGGGTATTTATCAAAGAAGGTGGGTGTAGATTTCAATTCCCCACCCCACCTAGGTAAAAGAAAAGGTTAAAGAGGTAAAAACGACACGTGGAAAACCTGGCTGATTATAGGGTGCCCTTGCTGCATCGTGTTGAATCCAGGCCGTCCAAATCATGGGCCACATGTACATATTATAAGAGGTCCAATGGTTGAACGATCTTGACTGTTCGATTGGTTGCCACAGAATTGACGGTTATATCAGAGATAATCAGCGGTCCACTTCGATGGGACAAAAGGCAGGTGGTTTAGGTTGTCCGATTTGTCTGATCTTTAGATATTCAACGTCCAAAAGAATGACCCGGGTTTGATGGTCTGGATTGACATGCATGTACGGAAGCGGATGGGTGCTAACCCCAACACCACCAGCAAGGTGGTGTTGGGTGCTATGGGGCCCATCGTGATGTATGTGTTTCATCTACACCGTCCACCCGTTTTGCCAGCTCGTTTTAGGGCATGATTCCATAAATGAAGTACATTAAAAGGTCAAATGTACCACACCACAAGAAACAGTAGTGATTGAACGCCCACCGTTAAAAACCCACAAAAGTTTTGGATCAATCTGATATTTATGGTTTCCTTTCAGACCTGGCCTTATCAACAGGTTGGACGGCAAGCAAATAAATATTACGGTGGGCCCAAGGTTTCAACAGTGGGTGTCATTATCCCCCTTGGTGTGGCCCATTTTAGATCGGATCTGCTTTATTTTTGGGCTCATGCTCTAAAAATGAGCTGGCAAATTGGGTGGACGGCGTGCATATAAAAAAAACTTACATCACAAAGTGGTGTGGGGTCACCAAAGCCCCAAGCCTCAATGTACACGTCACTACCATTTAATATGGACTTGGTTGGTCTTGAATATAGTTGTACACGTGTTGAGTAGAGCATCACCTTGGCCGGCGCTAGATTTGAACCCACCTGCCCATTGCTTGTTACTCGGCTCTACTCGGCTCTACTCGCCTGAGTCGATTATGCCCTACTCAGTTAGCAAACCAAGCAAGTCAAGCAAGTTCGAGTCGATATTGAGTTTCCAAGCCAAGTTCGATTCTTTCAAGCTAAAAGTTTCTCATCCATCAAAACATCCACATCACACATCTATCCATCCTCTATATATATATATATATATATATATATATATATATATATATATATATAGGAGTGATCTGCACTAGACAGCGGGCATGGTGAGAACAGGAGGTGGTTGACGACGAGCAAACAAGGTGCAAAAGAGGTGGCCGACGTCAAGCGGCGGGCATAGCAGATTGAGATTGGGGGTTGTCGGCGTGGAGTGGACGACCGGCCATCGAGCTCAAAGATGAGGAGGGTGGGTTAGGGTTAGGGTTTGAAAAGGGAGAGTGCTCGGCAAATAAAAGGTAAAAACGATCAAGGTTATAAAAAATAAAAAATAAAAATTTATATATACAACGGCTTCAAACCGAGTTCGAGTCTATAAACGAGTGGAGCCGAATTGAGCATGACCCTGATTGAAGCTCACTTTAACACATTCGAGCACTAGAAATTTGACTTGGCTCGACTCAAACTCACTTTTGATCTGAGCCGAGTTGAGTATTTTTCGAGCAAGTTGAGTGAGTTTTTCGAGCTTACTCGACTCGTGTACAGCTCTAGACTTGAATGAATGAGTCACACCATTTTACATGAGAAGGTAAACGAACACCATAGTGGCTTTAATCTCCCTCGCTTTTTCTCGAGCTCTTTGCCCCTTGTACTTAAGCTCTCAATCAAGCGAGCGATATTCGAGATTTGATTATCTCCAAATTCATATAATGCGAATTTGGATCTTGAAACAGGTTTGATTGATTAAATGGACTGGATTTGAATTCACATAAATAGATCTGAATTCAATCTGAATTCATTTATAAATTTTCGAACTTGGATCTAACTGAATCCATTCGAGGTCCTATTCATCGTCCCTTCAGTGTACATGTTACATCCATGCAGGGTATTGGTTTTCAGATTATTTTAAGCCATGTCTCAAGGGACATGTCAATCTTAGGTCGACCATGTCACACTAAAGGGGATTTGCATCATTTTGCTACTAAATTGAATATATTATATTATATATTTTTAAATTGGTGATGGGTGAATTCGGACCAAAGTCCAACTCGAATCCTATGTTATATAGATTTTGGATTTAAAAAAAATAAAAAAAATAGAGACTTTCATCAGACTTGGAGCCATCCAGATCCGACCCATTGAGAGCTCTACTTCTGCGTCACCACAGGATATGATCTAAACTGTTCATCTATGAGGTCCCTCGGTAGATATTAGGACCATAATCTTATTAACCATCGATCTAACCATAATATAAAGTAAATTAGCAACAACGGTTCAAAGAAGCGTTTTCCCTCTTACCTTCACATGTATGGTGAGATTTTTTCCACATGGGACACGTATAGTGGGGCTTCTAGATGAACGGCTTGGATCAACAATTTGTGGGCAGAATAGGAACGCCTTGCGAGCAAAGGTCATGGCCAAAACACCTCACACCTATGACCATTTATTAATTGACGTCTTTTTAAGCGGGGAATGCTCCGGTGCAAACACCAACAGCCAATGCTCCCTGTGGGTGAACCTGATTATCATCTGATCAAGAGCAGATAGACAAGTTTGTGAAATCTGAGCTTTCCATAAGGTTGAAAATAATGCTTGGATGTTCTGCACTAAAAAAAATCAATTTTAACCTTCAGGTGGGGCACGTGATTGATTGGATGGCCATAAAGTTAACCAACAACGAGATGCTGCTATGGGTGGGATCGGATTGCCGGTGTAGAGCTGTACACGAGCCTAGTCGAGTTCAGCCGAGATTGGCCCTGTTTGAGCTAGGCTCGTTCAATGACCATCCTGACTTCGATCTGAACTTATATGTTTGAGCTGGCTCCGCCGAGCTTTCAAACTGAGTTCAAGCCTAATTTGAGCTGAGTTCAAGCTTAGAAAAGATAAAATTTTAATTACTCTCAGTGTAAAAGTCCAACCTAAAACTTTTTACAATCATGCCCAAAAGCAGTCCAAAGCCCATCAACAGCACCACGAGAGTTTCACCTCTCATTTCTTTACTCACTGTCAACATGGACTAAACCATAGACTTTTTCAATTGAGTTAGTTGAGACGAGCTGAATCGTGCTTCTGTCCAACCGAGTTGAATGGAGCTGGGGTTAGATCAAGCTCGGCTTGAAAATTATTTCAAGCTTTGAAAAATTGCTTCGCTTGGTTTGAACCCTGCCTTCAAATCAAGCTGAACTGAGCTGGTTGGAGCCAAGTTGAGTGAGCTAACCGAGCTATCTTGGCTTGTGTACAGGTCTACCTGTGACCCTCGCACAAATAAGTACCTATGCCGAGGCTATGCGGGGCCCGCATAGATGTCCGTGACAAATTCACTCCATTATCTGTTTTAAAAGACCACAATAGAACCGGATTCTAAAAATCACGTAGATCCAAACCTCAGGTGGGCTACACCAACGAAAAAGTGGGAACGGAAATGTCAACATTAAAACCATCCAGGAGCTGATTATAATGTTTACGTGCCATCGAAACCGTTCATACGATTATTACTACTCAGATAAACAGTAGAAACAACTATCATCCTGATACAAAACTTGCGTCACCCCAGGCCTTCAATCCTCGCTTTTTCATGTGGTATTGTTCACATTAGTTTTTTCATCTGCCTGATTTTTAAAATCCCATCCTATCGTGGTCTTTCAAAATGGAGAGGATTTTTCACCGAGCAAAACGACGGTCTGGATACCGAACCATGGGTCCCACTTGTCAGAACTGAAAACCCCTGCGCCAATACCCGTACTTGCACCCACCTCTGGCATCCAAGCTGCTCATCGGGCCGGCCCACCACCTTGTAGATGACCTGCCTCAAATACAGCGCCGTTTAGCTCATGACGTGGGCACACGTGCAGATATTAATGGACGGCTGAAAAGAAGTCGACTGGCGTCCACATCCAATGAACACTTGCTGCCGGCTTCATTAGTTAAATGGCGTGATTTCTAGGTCAGCCATCCACAAAGTGGGGTCCACCTCATCATGCCTCACGAGAATCAATTTTGGTCAGTAGCATGTCCGCTTGTGTTTACAAATTAAAATAGCAACCGTACCTATAAGTCCCACAGACGCGTGTCGGGAAAAATAGACGGCTGCAAATAGATGCAATGGTCTGTACAAAAAACGTGCGGCCCACCTGATGAGGGTACCTTGATTTTTTTAATCCCAGCCCATAACGAACGGCCAGGATCCAAGATTACCAGGCATCGTGTCAAAGACGTCAACATTTTCTCTTTTAGCTTCAAATCAAATGGAAGGGACACTACTACTCTTTCATAGGCCCAAACGGCCTATACAGAGAATGAGACGACCGTAGAACTAGGGGTCCCCACCTCACCTAAGTCACCTTGGCCTTTTCTCCTTGCCTGGGGATTATTATAGTCTTGAGGAGCTATTTGATACTCTGGAATAGTCAGATAGTTCATGTGCATGCACTTAGAAGCAGTACACAAGGCACACGTATAACCTTAAATAAATTGTCCACTCAGTGGAACGATTTTGACTCTAAATTCAGATTGATTAGAAAATCCTAAACCTTGATTAGTGGACTTTGTTCGTAGAATCCAGACCGTTCATTGTTTCCACTTTAGCCGTTGATTACAAATCCCCCAATCGATAGTTGCGTAGCTATTGGTTGATGATCAAAAGTAAGTGTGGCCCACGATTTCAGTGATTTTATTTTATTAAAATATATGCCACGTGTACTATTTCTTTGTGCATGTGTATGAACTATGATAGTCTGCTAGTGTATCATAGTTTAGTACCAGCAGAGCGGATGTTGAGATGACCGTGCGAGTGCGTCCGAAACATTGAATCAGTAACTCAGTAGTCAAAGTCACATGTCCTGCACTTTTTGGATGAATGAATTCCAAGGTGATTTGCGAGAGTATGGATTGAAGTGGCAATTCGCTTATACGTATGCAAGATCTGAACCGTTCATCAGGGAGATGCACCGTTGGCATGCTCTAGCCCAGTAAACATGCTGGCTTATTCATCATATAGGTCACATTTGTGGGGGGAATTTACCCGTTGGAAAGAAATGAAGGATAATCTACCTTCAAGGTAGATGTGTAGCTGCCATGGTTATGCTCACACTGTGCCCTACCTGATGAATCAACTCTTTTATCTAAGGTGGTCTGCACGACTAGCGTGGTCATGATCTCCACCCTATATGGGTTTCAAGATACATGAGTGGATTCATTCATCATGTGGACCCCACCACTCAGGGCGAAAAATCACGTTGGATGATCCATCGACCGACCATTATCGCTTGCGTATAGACCGTGAACACTAATTCCACACGCAAAAGGGTCCGTCAGATGAATGAGCAGGAGCCTACTGACCTCTTGAACGATCCACGACGGGATTTACTAATGGTTAACGACGGGATTTACTAATGGTTAGAAGAGTGGGTATGATAGAGTTGTTGTGTAGCACACCAACAACACTGATGAGCCGGAATTTAATCTTTGGTCTCATCTACAAACGATAAATAAGAAAAAATAATAATTAGAATTAGAATTAAAACAAATCAACAATTCACAAGACAATTTATGTAAAAAAACTTCAACAAGGTAAAAAAATCACAGGTACAAAGTTTCACTAGGAAGAAAACAAAATTACAGTGGATCTACTTACATTTTCGTATGCTCTCAAGCACAGAGATAGCCCTTTTTGCTAACATTTTCACATTTTCTTATCTTGGACGTATAAAAAATATAATTTCATACTCTAATCCCGAATTAGACTCAAAATAGGAAACCTCATGAAATAGATTGCGTTCAGTCAGGCGCTCGATCAAGCTTAATCGAGCGCCTGCGCAATGTCAAAAACATCCAGCGAGCTCCAAAGGAAAATACTTGAATTTTGAGCGTCTAACCAAATATGGTCGAGCGCCGCCTTGGGCACCGAGCGCCCAGTCCACTAACCATCAGGCTTGATCACCCCTGGCTGGCAAATATGGTGTGCTGGCTCCACACCTCAATAGTGATGGAGTACCTTTTTAGGTGGTCCCAAATACTACTAGATTGATTCCTTTTAAAAAGTATTTATGAAACTTTTGATGGTCAGACTTCATCAAAGCAATGAGCTAGAGCGAGCTATTTGATACTCTGGCTGCATTCGGCACTCGATCCGCTGGCACTTGGAAATGGTACATGTGGCACATATCAGCTCAAGTTAAACCGACTAAATTGTGAAACATATCCTTACTAAGTTACAATCTAAAAATCAGATTAGCTGAACAATCCTAACCTCTGATTGATTGACGCTTTTTACTTGAAATTAGACCATTGAAAATTTTCATTTTAACCGTCCAGTAAGTTCCGACCAATCTAAAATTCAGATAATCAAATAGGAATTATTTTTGGCTCATAGTACATATAAATTGGCATACGTAATTTGCACGGTTTAATTTAAATTATGAGATGACCTGTATATAATTTCTATGGTGCCTTCGTATCATTCATTCCACTCCGCCAGAGTATCAAAGTATTTCGAAGCCAAAGAAAGTGGACCCCATTTATCATCACCATCCGATTCCATCTGATCGAGATCTCACTGTGCTTTTAACCGATAATTCCTCATTAAATAAGAAGTCAAACTTACATGTCCCGACAAAAATAAATATATATATAATTAAATGATTATTTTTCTACAATTTAGAGGGCTCAGATTCGGTAGCGACCCCTCCAGTAATGAGCTCGGTAATGGTCAGTACTAGAAAAGTTTTGTGGGCCCAAGATGATGTATGTGTTTTATCTACTCTGTCCATGCATTCTTTGTGCTCATTCATTTTATTATAAGAACCCAAAAATGAGGTAGACCCAAAGCTCAAGTGGACCACACCACAGGGAGCAGTGGGGGACAGTGACTCCCACAGTTGAAGCCTTTCTAGGGCCCACCGAGATGTTTCTTTGCCGTTGAAAATGTTCATAAAGTCTATAAACCTGTACGAAGGTAAAGCATAAAAATCAACTTGATCCAAAACTTAGGGCCAATTTGGTTGCAGAATCCAAATTCTAAAGAAAATCCAGATTCCACTGTTGGAATCCAAAATTGCAGAAATTAGACCACAAACAAGTTACATATGTTGAGTTGAAAATTGTGTAATTCAGATTCTATTCCAATCGTTGCTTGTAGCATGGCCCACTTGGGCTTTGGATCCGCATGAGAACCTGACCCTTGGCCAATAATAGCCCGGGAAGACAGATGACCGGGTTGGATTGCAAATAAACATTATAGTGGGCCCTAGGAAGTTTTTTATGGTAGACATTCAATCAACACTATTTTCCTATGGTGTGGTCCACTTGAGATTTAGATCTGCCTCATTTTTTGTCAATGATTTTAATTGAGCTTTCAAAACGGATGGACCGTGTGGATGTAAAACACAGACATCATAGATGCACAACGCAAACATGGAGGTGGGTGATGCTCACTTCTGCCTCTTTTCCCTTCCGATAGAAACGGGTCACTTTCGCCTCTTTTCCCTTCCCGATAGAAAGGGTTCCCTACGCCGTTTCCACTAATCCCGGTTCCAACAAAATTAGGTTTTCGTACGGAATCTTGTTTTGATGGAACTTACCACCAAACACACCAGTTAAAATCGAATTTTGTTGGAATCCAGATTTTAAATTGGAAATGAGTTTCCAGATGCCAACCAAGCGACCCTTATGTGGCCTACTTGAAGTTTTCAACGATGGCATTCAATCCGCACTATTTCTTATGGTGTGGTCCACTTGAGATTTGTATTTGCCTCATTTTGTGATGATGCCCTAAACTAAGCTAGCAAAATGAATGGACGCTGTGGATAAAGAGTATACATCATTATGGGGCCCACATGGCTACCACTAGTACCGACCAAATATTGGAGGGTCACTACGGAATCCGAGTCCAAAGGCGACTTTTGTGGATGCCGTCCTGCCCCCGCCCGAATGCATTATCGTCTGGGCAGACCTGTGGAGGGGCCCACCGTGTTGTATTCATTTATCCACTCGCTCCATCCATTTTATGAGATCATTATAGGATATGGGCCCAAAAACGAGGCAGATCCAATACTCAAGTGGGCCACACATACTATTGAAATTTTATTAAGACCCACAAAAATTTAAGAGATGGCTGGTATTTGTGTTTTCCCTTCATCCTTATGGGCATGCCTTATGAACGGATTGAATAAAACTTAGAGATGATGGTGGGCCTGATGAAGGTATCCAGTGTGAGCGTTTCCATCTCCCACTTTTTCCACTTGTGTGGTGCACCTAAGTTTTGAATTTGCCTACTTTTTTACTCACTACTTACCATGAGCTCACAAAACTGATGGTTTACTTTAGCTCATATCCGCCAAGTGCATTCGGGTAAAATAGTGGAAACTATGTTAAAAATGGGTGAAACTGCCTTTTAGGCTACTTAAATATTGTTTTAATTGACTATCTATAAGTTAAAAGTCAAAATAGTTGCTTCTTAGCTATATATTTAAAATATGATCATTTATTTGGAAAAATTATAAAAGCAGTTTTCAGCATATGCACTAATGAGAGACAGTCATATGAAAATTTCTTTAATTTGTAAATAGATGAGAAGAGGAGGGTTGAAACCCTAACCCTAGAGTTTCCTCTCTACATGGCATCAAGGCTCTAGGCTCCCTCCCTCTCTTCCTTGTTAGTTCGGCGCCTCCCACCGATGGCAATGACTATCGTATGCCAAAAGCGATAGCTCCTATGTATAACAATGGCCAATATGGCACATTACTAGTAATAGCTACCCATGTTAGTAGTGGCAAGCATGTACCAATGACAACAAATGTCGATAGTGACAACAGTCTTTGTTGCCAACGGCAGTAGGCCATTGCGCTATAGCAGCAGTCACTGCTTCCTCTCCTGCAATGGATAATGTCATAGTACGTAGCAAACCATCTACTTAGGGTAATGAATTGACCCTCTCGTTGGGTCATTGAGTTGGATTGATTAGGTTGTTTCCATGTTTATGTAAAATTATTCTTCTACCCTTGGATATGTGCATGGAGTCATTAAATTTTGTTTAGTTTTCTAGATCATGTTTCACTAAATTTGTTTTATCATTTGTCATGGAGAGTCAAATAGCTGGATATGACTAACACCCAAATTTATTACCACCATGAAATTGGAAGGCCACAATTATCCAATGTGGTCTTAGTCTGTCATGTACCTTGGAAAATATAAATTGCGCTATGTTGTTGGAAGTAAAAATAAGTCTTCTCTAATAATGCCACCTACAAGGATTGAAGATGTGATGATTATATAGTTACCAGTTAGCTCATTCACTTTATGGAGCCTAAGATCATTGGATCCCTTTCGATTTGCACGACCACCAACTAGACATGGGACACAGTTGCCGATATGTATTCGCATAACAATGATTTGCAAACCTATCAGCTTATACGGGAAATTGCAAACCTGCGATAAGGTGAACAATTTGTTAAATCTTATTATGAACTTCTGCGCCAAAAGTGGAAGGAACATGATCAAGTTCTTATTTATTCATATCTGCGTAAATGCTATTAAACGCTACACATCTTTAAGTTTCTTGGTGGACTCGATGAGAATTTCAAGTCTTAAAATTTTCAGATTTTAATGGAGTCCATACCCTCATTTGATATGGTTTATAATTATATTTGTCAATAGGCTCTTCAATGTATATTTACTACTTTAGTAACGTTGTATGTTATAGAAAGATCTACCTTTACAGGATCCAAACCAAGTAGGAGAGGATTCTTAATTAAATATTAGACAAACATCCCATTGATTATGGTCCTTCTCACGCAGGTGACGTGACTGTTTGAATGCTAGCTCATTCATTACAACAACCATTGTTATCAAAGAAGATTATATTTTTCTTTGAGATTTTTGATTTGATCGTTTGTCCATCAGCACTCTTTGTCGTTTGTTTTCACATTTAGATCCTTATCTATTGCTTTACAGTGTGAAATGTGTCAAGTTTCTAAACACATTTGTAGTTACTATTTGCCTAGTGAAAATAAGTCTTTAAATCCTTTTTATTTGATATATTATGACATGTATAAACCTGATCTTGTAACTTCTCTAATTGTTTGGATCGACATTGCTATTTTATATCATTTACTGATGATTTCTCTAAATTTATATGGTTGTTTTTCATAAAAGTAGGACCAAAGTGACTTCTGTTGTACAACACTTTATTAAATATGTTAGAACTTAGTTTGGTTACACAATTAAAACATTTATATCTTATAATACTATATGCATGCAATAAGTTGTAAGATTTTTTTTTCCTAGCCTTAGGGTTCACTTCCAAACTTCCTCTAATGCCTTCCCCCACCTGATGGATCATGCCTCTTCTAAGGGCAGGATGACTCTTTTCAAAGCTGAAAGGCCCACCTTATGAGACATACCTAACCTGAGGAGGTAGCTGAAAAATATTTAGGATCCAACTCTCCTTCATAGGCATCCCTGACACATTTTACACACTTTCTAGAAACTTAACAGAGATGAAAAATGTTCAGTGCTAATCAAACCTACTTATAGAGTGTAGAAATGTTGCTGGCATAGGTAAGAGTTGAAGATGGAAATTTTAAAGTTGTGTACTTTTAACTTCTCTTTCCCTATTTGGGTTTGAGAGCAATTCGACTTGGAATGGGAATTGTGAATATTCAAATTGATGGAGACTTCCTTTCAGTGATTACCATACTCAAAGACAGTAGACGTGTAAGATCTTTACAGTGATGAGAGGCCGAAGTACTAGATCATGTGGGATGAAAAGTTCTGAATTTCCCCATTGCTTGGATTGCGGACAACCTTCAAACCCTGAATCTTTATTGTTTTTTGCCTTTCTGGTATACGTACGAAAACACTATTAAGTTGCTCATCCTCAAATCTATTAATTAAATAGATATTTATGATTTTTGAACAATGCCTTGATTTTTTAGGCTCAAGACATAGTTCTTGGGTTGAAATGACCAAAATGTCGTCTTTTATTTTATTTTATTTCATTTTTTCTAAAAAGTGGGTATGATTAGGCATTTTGAGGCCCATGTGGTGTACATGCAAGTCACCACTCACCCTACCATGGTTATTAGATAAATAAATAAAAATTCACTTGCGTCAAATCATGAAGCTGGCAATGCAATAAAAAACAATATAAGACACCCAAAACTTCCAAATTCACATGTGGCCCACATAATGATTGGACCGGCCTGGTTTTTTGTTTATCTGATCATCACGATGAAGTGCACCTGTCGGACTGATATACTATATACACAGTACTTAGGAAAGTTCCACTTCTTAGAAAGAAAGAAAAAGAAATGAGGATATTCATATCATTTTTGTATAATGAAAGTATATCATGGTATTTTTCTCTTGGATTTGTTGCCCATGCATGCATATTGTATGAAATGTATTTCGTATATAATCTAGTTAATCTAGTTATCTTGTACTGACATATAATCGGTTAAGAACCTAACTAGTACACCAAAAGTCCCGGAACTGATGGAACATGTAAATTTAGGCTATTAAACCTTTGGAATTGTAACATTCCACCAGGCTCGGCATCCAACATCTACAGTGACTCACTCTATGGTGGTACTCACTTTGGCCTCTATTTCAAGTAGCCCTTTCAAAGGCATAACAGCTACACTCTAATTGTGCGCATAGGTGGCCCTTTCAAAGGCATGACAGCTACACTCTAAATGTGCGCTTAGGTAGCCCTTTCAACGTTGTGGCGGCTTTCACTCATATCCAAGTTGTCCTTTTCATGACTAGAATATGGGGCAGAGTGTTGGCTGTGATACCAATTGTTAAGACCCTAACTAATACACCAAAACCCAAAGACTGATGGAGCATGTAAAGTTATGCTATTAAACCTTTAGATTGCAACACAATTATTTTCCAACGTAGCCTTTTATGTTAACTATTTGACCCTAAGAAGCACATTCTGAGACTTACTAGATATAAAACATTGTATAATAAAATCAGAATAGTCTGGTGAAATATTTGAGTTCTCAAGGAATTTTGCCTTTAAAACTTTATTATATTATACTTGATTTGATATTCAAAACTTTGACAGCAAAATCCATCCAAGAATTTCAATTTTTTTTCAAACAATAACTTAACTAATTGAAACTCTCAAAATGATTTTTTTTTTTTTTTTTGTATGATACCAAAATGGGTTTTTTAGAGGTGAAATAATCAAACAGTGTCGTGTTTTTTTCCCCTAGAAAACTGTAAAATTGAGCATTGTGGAGCCTGTCTAGCCTGTGTACGACATCCGACACATCCATCAGGTGCACCCTATCACAATGATTGTAAAAACCAAAATTCAAACCGGTCCAATCATTAAGTGGGCCACACCATTAAAAAAACTCACTTTTGGGTTGAACAAATTATCATGGTGGGGTGCAGCTGTATATACACATCAGATGGCCTCATATTGTTTGGTTTATTCCACCATTTTTTAGGAAAAAGACAGACAAGGAAATTGGGTCATTTCACTCCCCAAAAATATTTTTTTGTAAGAAAAACTTTACACAATGGTCTCCAGCGTAGTGGCCCTTGTTTAGATGTATAGTTAACCAAAACTATATATTGGACAGTTAAAATGAAAAATCATCCAATGGGTCGTATATCAACAAACAAGTATTGCCGAATTAGAGGTAAGGATCGTTCAACCAATTAGATTTTGGGACTTTTGACTTAGAGGTGGTATCACTATTAATTAGAGTTACTTTAATGGACATGTACAATCTTTCATTGCTTGCATATCAAGTTTCTGTTGGGATATAAGGGCCGGCAGCGAAAACAAAGCCGAACACAAGCAATAAATTCAATCAAACAAGCCACACAATGCAATCACAATGCATGCAATCACCCACACATAGACAATCGGATTTTTACGTGGAAAAACCCCTCACGGGTAAAAAACCACGGCACAAAGCGACACAAATCCACTATAAACTCAGCAGTTACAAGAGATGGAACCCAAGACCCAAAACCCAAGCCCATAAGAGAAATCCCAAGCTTACCCAAGAAGAAAACCCTCTTCTCCAAGCTATTTCTCTCACCTAGAAGCTCCCTCAATCCCCTTTGCAACCTTAGAAACATCTAATCTCGTGATCCCCTTAAAAAAGGAAGAAAAACTGAATTTAGAAACCTCTTGCGCAAGGAAATTGTGCAAATCCATGTTGCACTAGGACACTGCCGACTGGTCGTCCGACCGGTCGGATGGGCAAAAAACTTCCAGCAGCCTTGCTGCCTGGTTCCAGCGTGACCGGCCGGTCGGACACTCCCACCGACCGGCCGGTGGTCTCTGCACAAGCATGATTTGAGACGTCCATTTTCCCAACAGTTTCACGTGCAGCTCAAGTATCCAATATCTTCCCAGTTTTTATTCTTTTAAATTAGTCAAAGTGGTAGACTGGGAGCAGTGGGATTTGGTGGATCCCTAACTGTGGGGTTCACCTTGATTTATGTACCTTAAATCCATGCTGCCCATCTATTTTGAAAACTCATTTTATGGCACGATCCCAAAAATGAAGAAGATTTAAATCTCATGTGGACCACACCACAAGAAAAGTGGTAATTGAATCCCCACCATTAAAAACACCTTGGGGGCCACCAAAATGTTTATTTGCCATCCAACCTTTTGATAATGTACAAATACCTGGATGAAGGGCCTGCACAAATATCAGCTTATCCAAAACTTTTGTGCATGGCGTACAAAGAAGTTTTTAATGGTCAATCACCACTATTTTCTGTAGTATGGTCCAACTGAGATATGGACCTACTTCATTTTTTGGATCTTACCCTGAAATAAGCTGTCGAAATGGTTGGACTGCGTGGATGTAAGGAACATACATCACAATGGGCCCTATAGTCAGGGATCCCATCCATGCCACCTCGGTCCGAGGTTGGGGTTCGAGCCCAAACCTACCTATATTAAAATATAAAATAGTCATTGTTTGGTAAAACTAGGATTCCATGGTAATCTGGTGGTTAAAATTCCTTGATATTAATTGGGTCAGTGTGGCCCACCACCTAGATCTAGCCATGCCTTTTGTACACAAAAGCCTCATGAAATGGTTCACAACTAGAAAGATGCGAACCTCTCTCCGCACGGCATCTTTCCTGCCGCCACACACCATTTTCTAGTACACTGTCATTAAGCTGTTATCACTCTTACTTGGCTCAATAAGCTCAATGTTCTTTTCATGTCCGACTTAAAGCGTCTTCTATTAAAATGACTTTCTCTACCCACATTTGTACAAGCCAACCTTCCCTACAAACTGAAATAATGGTACAAATAATGCACTGCCACATGAACCCACCTGGAAAACAACATGTGTACGGTCTAAGCTGTCCATTGGTGCATACATTATTTATACAAAAAATAAGACCAATCTGCTCGTCGACAATTTCTCACTGAGAGTTCCTCGGGAGATTTTCAGATTTTGACTTTTTTTCTCAAGAAAATCTGCCTGAAAATAAAACGTTAAAAATATTTATTATTACTAAATATTTTTCTAAAACTGAATATAAAAGTATAAACTAAATTATTTTAACTTCTAAGTAATTTTTGCACTAAAATCACAGCAAAAGAGTGAAAGTTTTAAAACTGATGAGATTTTGAAAACCTCGTGGTATATAGACAAGTATCCCACAATAATTTTGAGATTTTAAAAATCTCACTATGTTTGTCGTAATGGCGGTCCACATTTTTATTAAAGAAGTTTAAGGCTTAATAGATCTTGGCCAAGTTTTATTTAGCTAACCTTTTATTAGGGAGTATATGATTTTGATATATTTATTTTCTTTTTGTTTCAAGATTTAATTAAATTGTAATTAATTTAAAATAGATTTGATTTCATTGTAATCTTCTAAGGTCATTCCTCCTGTATAAATTTGGAGCTATGTTCAATGAAAAAATGCAAGCAATTCTTCCATCTTCAATTTTTTTAACATGGTATCAAAGCACCTGAACCAGGGCTCTTGATCTGGATTGCACTGCATCTTCATCGGATCTTACTATTTTAAAATTTTCCAACACCATGACGTTGCCATGTTTGTCGCTATCATTGACGACGACTATGACAAGCGACAACCATCATTTCTAGCATGAATCCCTGCTCACAACTTGATTCGAGCCTTGATCACTTCATGCACCCATCCTAGACCCAGTGTTTTAAATATCGACGATATTGGCCGATATATCCCACGATATATCTTGTATCCCACCCGTGCGATACGAAACACACAAGTAATGTGATATATCCCACATGTTCGATCCGGTGAGCATTTTTGGTTCTCGATCCTTTTTTTCTTTCTATAAATCATGTTAAATCAGCGTCAAATTGTTACAAATCCATAATTTTTCATGCTTTGCATGAAAAAAGCATGGATTGGGAGTTTCGATTTAGAGATTTGGAGGAGATGGGCCAAGTTGTGAAAAATTGAAAAAATAAAAATTTCTCAATTTCTCACAAATCAATTGCAATCTTTGTGTCCAAACATGTATGTAACCCGATCTAGTGATTCTTCTTTTGCTTTTGAATGTATTTCTTGTGTTTCCACACATCTTCTTACATTTATAAATTATATGAATAGACTTTGAATATACTTGCATCAATTCAATCAAACAACACATAAATTAGGACCTCATATAAAGAAAACCTATTATGTGCACATGTTTTTTATAATGTTTTGATTTATAAGTGTAATGATGTCTTTCTTAATAATCACTGAAGTTTCCAACAACAACGATACATTACACGATACAACCAGTATATCCCATGCAATAACCAAGATGTATCCGTATCCCAAGGGTGCGATACATAATGCGACACTGATATTTTGAACACTGCCTAGACCCACGTTGCTCACAACCCATACAAGTGTGTATCAAATCTAGTAGCCACCAATCGGCCTACCAACCTCCGTTCACCGTTGTTGATGCTACTAGAGTGCACATCATCTATATTACTATCTCCATCGCACCCCCACTGCAAATGATCCGACAACTGCATTTTCTTCATCTTCTTTAGAGGCCCCTCGATTGTGGTCAAATTTTGAACCCACGGAAGTTTTTCAATCTTTTATCATATCTGAATCCTTCCATTGCTATGCATCTCCGACAATTGTCCACCATGTCGCCATCATCATGTCAAACCGACGTCAATCATGATCGTAAGCTGCGCTCAGCCCATGTCACCCTCATTTTCTTTCCTATAGTCATTTCTCTACTAATTATTTCATCCTCATTTTCTTTATTTCTTCTCTTGATGAGTTAACATCTTTTTCTCAGGGTATTAAAATTCTTTATTAGCGTGAAGCAATGAAAGCAAAAATCAAGACATTAGAGCAAAATTAGACTTAGACCTTACAATAGTTACCACCTAAAAAACCAACTACTGGATGTAAATGAGTGCAAAATCAAATATTGTGTCAATGAAACCATTAAACGTTCGTTTGGTGGCAAAATGATCATATCAAAGGTCTCGATCTTCATGGAAAATATACACCCATTGTCAAAGTTGTTATTGTACTTCGTCTCTCGGTTGTAGTTGATATTTGTCATTGGCAACTCCATTAATTTAGGATATATTTGATTTCATTATAATTTTTCTTTCGAGGCCATTTTTCCTATATAAATTCATAGTTATACTCAATGAAAATATATGGGCAATTCTTCCATCTTTAATTATTATTTTTTTAGAACTTTTTATTTCGAACATTGGAGCCCAAGGATGATATTGGCATAAAATTTAGGCAAGAGACATCTACACCATTTGATCGACTCATTTTAGAGCATGAGCCCAAAATTGAAGCATTTCCAAAGCTCTAGTGGTCCACACTGAAAGAGTGAGAATTAAACGCCTACAATTGAAATTTTTTTAGGAGTCATGGAAGATCAAGCTGATAATTGTGTTTTCCCATCATCAAAGTATGTGTGGCCTAATCAACAAGTTGGATGGCAAATAAACATCATGGTGGTCCCTAAGAAGGTTTCAATGGTGGGCATCGATATCAACATTCTTTCCTGTGGTGTGGTCCACTTGAGCATTGGTTATGCTTCAATTTTATGATCATGCTCTAAAATTAGCAAGCAAAACAGATGGACGGAGTGGATAAAACGCATACATCACGGTGGGCCCCACAAAATCCGCTCACCTATATCCGTGGCATGGGGTCACCATTCAATCCGATTCCATATTAGGTGAGCCACACCCGTGAATCGAGTCATGCCATCAGTTTTCAATTGATTTCAATGGTATAGCCTGAATGAAATAGACCTTTTGATTATATACCCATGTCACCTTTATGGTGACGGTCTACATTTTTACCGATCGAATCTTCTCTATACGTTATCAGGAAATAAAATTTTGTATGCAAAACGTCACATACAACGTCATGGGTTATTAATTGAAATGGCCCTCAATTATGATGCAATAAAGGGGCTGACACTATTTGAATTCATATCTTTTTTAGCCCTTTGGATACTACTTGGCTTTTTTCATGATGAAAATATCCTTCTGTCAGCCATCCCCTCATACTGCAGTAGCATTTCGCGTAACTTGAGATGGCCTTTAGAGAATTGGGGGTGTGGCCCCCACTAAATCAATTATTGGGTTGTCGCCTCTCGACTGATATGATCCATTCACTTTAATTGGACAGTTGTGAACCCACGATAGGATCACTTCAAAAAAAAATTGGAGTTGTCTGTGGCCCACAACTAAATTAAAACTGAGTTAATTCTAAATTATTTCCTCTAATGTGGTTCATCCGTGATGAGTTTTGCCCTCAAACTTAGGCAGATGGTATGAAATTTAAATTCATTACGGATGGACAACAATAGAGGAAATAGTTCGGAATTGACTCATGGGATTAACGCAGTTGTGGGCCACAGACAACTTCAAAAAAAATTGAAATGATCCTATTGTGAATTATACAATTGTCTGATTAAAATGAACAGATCATATCAGCCGAGAGGTGACCCCAATTATTGATTTAGTAGGGCCCACACTCCCATTTTCAAAAGGCCCTCTCAACTTTCGTGAAAAACTACCGTTATACGAGAGGACAACTGGTAGAGGGGCATTTTCTTTTGTAAAAAGCCAAAAAAGTGCCCAAATGACTAAAAAATATGAATTCAAATTCTAGTATCAGCGTCTTTTTTATGTTATAATTAAGGGCCATTTCAATTAATAACCCCACATACCGAAATCCTCTATAGCACCTAGTGTAGAAAGTGTGTTCAACAACAGAATTCTGTGGGTACATTATGTAAGTGAGAGCGGATTAGGTGAGACCCCGACCTCACCCAAGACGATGCGGCCCTTACTGTGGGGTTACCATGGGGCTCACATTGATGTATGTATTATGTATCCACGCCGTCCATCCATTTTTACAGATCATTTTAGGTCATTATCAGAAACATGAAGTAGATTCAACTATCAGGTGGACCATACCATAACAAACAGTGGTGATTGACTATCCTACCATTAAAAACTTCTTAGGGAGCACCTTAATGTTTCTGTAGTGTTTATTTACCATCCAATCAATTGATAAGGTCACATAACACTGGATGAAGGGAAAAAGCAAATATCAGCTTGATCCAAAACTTTTGTGGCCCATTAATGGTCAATCACCACTCTTTCTTAAGTTATGGTCCACCTGATAATTGGACCTGGTTCATTTTTTGTATAATATCCTAAAATAATTTGTAAAAATGGATGGACGGCATGGATGCATAATAAATACATCAAAGTGGTCCCCATGGTAACCCCATGGTAAGGGCCGCACAATCTTATGTGAGGCTGGGGTCTCACCTGATCCGCTCTCGATGTGGGATTTTTACTGCAATAGCCCTACATTGTGGCTATTTTTACTAAAAGTCCAATTTCTCACCGGCTCATCTTTTTTGGCCTTTTGATGAGAAATTGAAAATTTTACAGTCCAAAATACCCCTCTAACCACCATATGCTCAGGGGGAATACACCGTGCCCTAGGGGGAATCCATAGTGTCCAGGGGGAATCGATCGGAGGGGCATTTCTTACCATAAATTTTCAATTTCTCCTCAAAAGGCCAAAAAAGATGAACTAGACGGGAAATTGAACTTTTAGTAAAAATACCCACACCAGGTCTATTGCAGTAAAAATACCCTCTCGGTGCAAGTATAACAACCGCTTTGTCCATAGGTTTCATGACTTTATGTTCACCGTACATATAAAAAAAAAATCAGCTCGATTCAATGTTCTGGTGACCGGAACAATGTAAAATCATGACTAAGACCTCTAAGCTCACACTTTGTAGCCACCTGACTTTCGGTACAAGCTGAGTTTTTCATTGCCCATTCATCGTTGCTGGGATGACCGGATGAACGGGTTGTATGTAATATAAAAAATGTGGTGGGCCCCAAGAAGGTTTCTACAGTGGGCATTCCCCATTCCCACTTTTCCGTATGGTCTCGCCCAGCTGAGTTTTTTTTATTGGTCAGATTATTGGGATCTGGTCCAAACATGAGGTGCAGCAACTGATGGCCGTCATTGATGTCACACAAGCATCACGGTGGACCCACAGAGGTAGGATGTTGCACGCTCCTTCTACAACTGGTGTTGTAGAGGATTCGCACCGTGCAATAATTTCCTGGGCCATCTTTTGGTCTCCCAAGCGTCTCAGGCACCGTACATTGCCCAATCATAGGTTCTGAACTAAAGGATTTTTATTTTAATTTTTTAAAGGTTTGGACCATTGAACTTTTCCCATTTCATGGCCCTTAACCGGAAATTTAGGATCATCCATTCATATTAACTTTTGGGTTATGATTGATCAAAATGGACTTTGGACGGCCAAGATTAAAGTACATAAATTCCACATGCTTAGGCGGGGTACTTTGCCACCTTATCAGTAATTCCTCGTCTCTGTTTTATGGACACGGATTGGCTAGTGACCCTACCACTAGTTAATTCAATGACTAGTGGTCGATGCTCTGTGGGCCCACCATGATGTATGTGTTTCATCCACGCCATTCATCCATTTTTCAAGTATGAGCCCGAAAATGAGATAGATTCAAATCTCAAGTGGACCGTATCATCCGAAACAATGTTGATTAGACTCCATTAAAAACTTACTGGCACTACAAAAGTTTTGTATTAAGCTGATTTTTTTTTCCCTTCATCCATGTCTTTATGACCTAATCAACAGGTTAGATGTCAAATAAACATTATAGTGGACCTAGAACGTTTTTAATGGCGGACATTCAATTACTACTATTTTCCTGTGGTATGGTCCACCTGATATTTAAATCTGCCTCATTTTTTGGATCAAGCGCTAAAATGATCTGAAAAATGGATAGACAGCATGGATAAAACACATACATCATGGTGGGGCGCTCATAGAGCACCTACCACAAGCCACCTGGCTAATGGCAGCGTCACTAACCCAACCACATCCTCGTTTTATGTAAAGCGAGTAGTGTTTGGCTAAGTTTACCCTTGCAATTAGTGAGGGATGAAATTATTAAATTACCACATTTTACTTTTGTTTCTTTAAAAGGTGATTGGGCCCATGTGTTTTGTGTATGGCATCCACCTTGTCTAACATATGCACCCCACCATGATACCACTCAAGAACAAAAATTCTGGTCGATTGAATCATTATTAGATAAGCTACATGTGAATTTGGATTTTTTTCAGTGGTGCATATTATTTTCTATTTTGTGGCCCACCTTTTGGTTCGATTTGCCAGAACTCTCCATTCCTCTGATCTTCGTGATGGGATTCGTTTGGTGGACGGATTGGATGTCATGCACATATATTTGGGCCCCACAATTCTCAACTTTACCACTTTTAAAGAAAAACAAATGAAAGTAATTTTGTCATTGTCATCAAATCCGAACTCTTATGAAATTTTATAAATGCAGTTACCTTAAATGGGTAAATATATATAAATGGATAATGATTAATCATAATGATAATTTCTTACTCTTTTTTTAAGGTTGACAATGATAGTTTACTTTTTATACATTAAAAACGAGGGTGCCAATTTCATATGAGGCTCAATGTGATACATGTGACTTATCCATGTTGTCCATCCATTTTGCGAGGTGATTTTAGGGCATGAACCCAAAATTGAGGCAAATCCAAAGCTCAAGTGGACCACGACACACAAAACAGTGAGTTGAATGCCTACTATTAAAAACCTTTTACGACCACGATTTCCTATGGTGTGGGCCACTTGAACTTCAAATCTGCCTCATTTTTTAGCTCATGCCTTAAAATGTTCCAATAAAATGGATGGGCGGCGTGGATATATCATAGCCATCACAGTGGGGCCAACGAATGTACATCAATCATTTTCAAACTTTTTTGCAAGGAAATACTCATTCCTATCAAATGAAGGTAAATGATACAAATTACCTACTTACATCTATTTACATGTATTTAGCTGGGGAAATGAAAAACAAACACTCCTAAAGGTATCCTTTGTCATCTCAATTGGAGTAGTCTTGGTCGAATGTTACTCCTCTGTGCCTGTAATCTAGACAGTGTCATATTAAGAGCTCATGCAACCAATGTCCTATAAGAATTGTGAAGACTTTATAATATCCACTCCACATGTTTGTTATGTCAGAAAATTAGCTTAAAACTAAGATAGATATTAATTTATAATAATGGGTCACAATGTTAGACAAAGTGGAGATGAGTCGTTCACTATTTTGGACATATTTTCTCTTTTTTTTTTCTATGTATAACATTCACTCGTATCTTTTTTCCTCTTTTTCTTTCTAAAAATTACATTCATTTGATTATCCAACTCTGGGATTGTTGAACTTCGTTTGGACAATTAAAAATGAAAATATATATCCAATGGTCTTATATCCCACAACCAAATATCCATGAGTTAGAGGCGAGGGCTACTCAACATCTTTGATCTTGGGATTATAACTCTAAGACACTAGGCTCCATAAACAACGTCCTGGGTAGGTTGGTGCAATATTAGTTCATCCAAACAACATCATGAGTTAGAGGTAATGCCATGTATATAGGTTGAGTACTTGCTTGTCACTCATCATAAGCTAATGCTCCTCTTGTTTTTAACTATTCCAATTTTCAACTAATAATACACCTTATGACAAGAAATGGTTGTAACAAGGGGTTATAAGATCCCGTAATCCCTGATATGGTCCAATAAAAAAGCATCAAGCAAGCATGCGAGAGATAGGGCCCACAATAAAAATGTATAATGTTATTCCAAATAGAAGAATTGTTGTTTTCATCTTAGGCCCTACATTTAATATGCGCACTTGACGTTTTTTTATTGTGTTGTGTCAAGTTAGGGGGGATTCTTATAACCCCTTGTTGTTATGTTCGCTTTTTCTTGTTAAATAATCAACCGAGTTGTTAGGTCTATGGTGTAACGACCCCAAATTTTGTACATAGGCGAGACACTGATATATCAATCACCTAATCAATTAAATTAATTAAATATTTAATTTTGTCTCTAATAAATAAAACAATCTAATTGGCCACATGATAAAGTCACTCTGGGTTGTATATTGTTTCTTTTAATTTTTTTAATAATTTTAATTATTTTTTCCAGATCAATGCAATGAAGGCTCGAATTCGTTGCACGCTAATCACATCGATCTATCTGGCGTATATGATGAAAAAATATAAATCTCATGTTAAATATCTCTGTCGTAGAGATTGGTGTGGGGTCACATTGATGTATTAGGTCTGATCCACATGGATCATAAGAATTTCAAGGTTAAAACATGCTAGGACTCCGAATTTCAGATCGATCCAACAATCAGATGGGCCAGACCAATAAAATGAAATCATAAATATAAATCTATACAGCATATCCCATGCTAGGTCATTGGACATATCATATCCGATCTACACCGTCTATCCTGTTTCCAGGATCAACTACACTGATATCCAGAATATTAGATCAATCTGATCATATAGTGGGCCGTACTAATAAAAAAATTTGTTATTAGATCATATAATGAGAAGAATGTGGACCATAGATGGTTTATATCTAGTTGATCTATTGGCTCCTCCCTAAATCAATCATGAGAGAGCCTATTTTCAATCTGGATATGACCAATGTGTCTAATCAGACCTTACACCCTAAATTAGATAAACTCCTAAATTTTAAATTGGATCATCAAAATCGGATCGGACCCAGTGAGTGTCAATTTGACTTTCGATTCGTGTCGATTCGATCGACAATACCAAAATATTTCAGAGAATATTGATCGAAATTCAACAATTTTTTTATTGATCGACGGGTCATCGATTCGATTGACAAGCCGTTGATTCGAGTCTATTCGATCAACAATGCAATGATTTGATCGACAGATGCTGGAACAGATTTGTTTGATTTCAAAATTTAAAATCCGAAATTATAAATTTATTAAATTATAAAATAAAATATGTTAAGCAAGTCCAGACCATTTACATGTGGCTAGATAGTAGTCGGCTCCTTTGATTTGATCAAGTGGGTCCCACATTAGGTAGTAGTGATCACAAACCCTGTATTAAAAGCAATCCAAATTGGATAGCATCCAATCAATTGTATTGACCTCAATTTGGAATCTGATCAGTCAAAGGGAGGCCCCATCATATATATGAATTCAATTAATTAGCAAAATGATTTCACTAACATATTGTATTAGGGATTCCTAATTCAATCTAATTCGGTTATTATACAAAATCACCATCATCGAGTTACAGGAGAGTGATCCCAACATGTTCCCTCTTTGTTGAAAGTTAAATAGCTTTGATATATCTTACATATTTGATTTAAGGTTTGTATTACTTTTTATTTGTTTAGTTAATTGGAAACTAACTGCTTTGATGCTGTTAAACGTTGATTTGATTAGTTTTCATTGATAATTATTTTATTACTGATTTAATGTATTGCTAAGTTCATGCAATCTAAGTTGCGTCTATTTTGAAGTGTCAGATTCATATGTATAATGAATTGCTTACAATTGTGTAATTAAGATTGAACATTAATTTATTGCATGCACACCAAGTTTTCCTGGGGAATTTCTCCAGATGCCTACCATGCTGGCGGAAGCTTGCCCAAGTGACAGATGTGGGACTTACTCATGCCTACTAAATCTAGTAAAAGCCTACCAAGTGAAGATACAGATTGACAGTCATCCAACTCAAGCAAGTGGACAGTTATTCCACTTCATGCATTCATTCACATCATTCATTGTATGCATTTATACGACATGCATTCATACATTTTTGTGCATTTTTATATAATTGTTGGTTATTTTGTACTTTTATTGTTAGTATACTATTTTAATTTTAATGTGCATGAACCATGCTAGGTTTTCTCACTAAACCTGGCCAGCTTATATTTGTTGATAAAAAATCGTACAGATGTAATTAAGGTTGAACCATTGGCATATGAACAGGAGGATGCGGTTGAGCCAATGAATGATCCATGGAAAACGTGGCCTTACTTAATTGTAGAGGAAGCGATCGCTTCTTTAGAATGGTTATAACATTCTAACAAATTTAATTATTTGACGTTATAATATGTTTTAAGTTATTGAAATGTTTCAGATTTTGATATTGTTTACATTCTTAGTAGATTACGATGAATGTAAACTTTTATTTTATCACTGATTGTTATTATTGAATCCTAAATGGGTAGGCCGCATTGATTGATAGATGGTATTTAATAAATGAAATTTGGATGGTTTATAAATGTTGAAAATGCATGGATATTGGTGTTTAATTATTATGTGTGAATGATAATAGATGGACCTAGATGGAACTAGTATGAATATAACCATTTCCTCTAAATGAGCTATACAATTGACTGAGTTAATTAAGTATACTTGGTGTACGAGTTGCGATTCATAAGTCGAGTCTAAGGGCGCACACTCAATATTCAAATTCCAAGACATGACGTATGAAGCCTGATCGTCAGAAGTGTAACGTTCATCCAACCAGCACTTTTGCGGGTCCACATTACAATTTTTTAACTTTACAAGGATTTTTCATGTAAACCCTAATTCCTTTGGGATAATATATATTCTATCACGAGAGAGAGGGAGAAAGGGCCGTCATTATTTTGAGAGTTTTTTTTTTTTTTCTTCTTCTTCTTCCTCTTTGAATATGGTAAATTAGTGTGAATCCCTGGACATGTCAAAAGGAAACCACATAAATACAAATACTGTAGTTTGCATCTTTTTCTACTTTATTTTAATTCTAATATTACTGTTGGTGTGGTTGAGGAGGTATCTTTTACCCAGCAGGAGCCACCCCTTTAAACAGAATTACCGTGTTTAGTGTGAAGAGATCAATGCCTTTTAAGTGGTGTATCATATATGTAATTGATCCAAACCACACATCCTAGCCACTGACCAAAATTCCCTTCAACGGACTATCCTAACCATCTAAATAATGAATCCTCTCACTGAATGTCAGCCATTGATAACTTTGCCTTTTTACCGTCCATTTGTATTTCACTGAACAAATGGTTAGGTCCCCCATGTATGTGAGGTAGGTGGCCATAACATGGAGGCAGAAACACTGGATCAGATCACATTACAGTGATTGTACCCTTGTACTTTTATAATCTAAACAATAATCTACCATTCAAAGTCAAAAATCAAGGTTCGATTGATGGCTACACACAACTACTACTTATCTACTTAAGTAACTATTTTATATTAATATACTAATTATTCTTAATCAGGTTTAGCATAGCTTAACAAGGGCCCATTAATATGGCGACAGAGCGTCGATCATATCAATGTGGTGGGCCACCAATTTTCTAATCACTACGGCGGATCACATGACCGTAGATCTCATCATATCTTTCTTAATCTGGTTTTATATAATAAGGACGATGATTAGCATAGATTTTTTTCAATCTTTGATAGAGATAGATACCAAATCCACATTAGTCTTCGGAAGTGAAAGCCAATGTTATATGACTTGTGACCCACGAGGGATGCAATTTTGAGCACCGCATCAGGTGCACACCAAACACAAGTGCACTGCACGTGGCAAACTGACATTGTTGTGCAAGATCCAGGCCGTTCATCAGGCAAGCCCTGTGATGAACCTTAAAACCCAAAAATGCCTGTTGATCCACTCATTAGGCTGGCACACATGGAAAGGATGGACAGTTAGGAAAATCATAAGCAATGGTCCACATTCAACTTGTATGCGTGGGTCACCTGATGAGTGGGGTGGACTGTAGAAGGGCCCCACCAGATGAACGTCCAGGATCTCACACAAGTATGCCAAGTTGGCACATGTACGGTGCTTATGTTCGACTCGTCCAGATGCACGGCTGTAAATTGCTATCTCTATTAATAAATATATATATCACTTAAAACTGCTATAATGAGTAATTATATGCGATTAAAATAATAAATATTTTAGAGCATGACGTGCAAGACTAGATGCCCTGATCATTGGACGTTTGCTAAGCACACGTGTGTGGAACCATGCCTATCCACGCACTGCCACACATGCCAATATGGCACACGTGTTCCAGATCCAATCCTTGAATTAGGTGGGCCACAGTTTTCATATCTTCAATCCTGATAGTCAGTTTATTTGGGTCCTCAAGTGGGCCGGTGTATGGAACAAATGGATGGCTAGAAATAGTTTCAGCCATCCGTTTCTTTTGTACGCTGACTAGGGCTCTCAATGGGTCGGATCTGGATGGGATCCAACTGGATCCGACTCGAAGTCCGTACATATGCAGATGGATTCAGATCGGATTCGTATTCAACTCTGATCCAAAAGGTAATATCCATATCCAATACATTTATAAATTGTTAGATCCATTTCGGATCCAAAATTCATATGACCATCGAATTCAGTCGAAACTAGGTCCAAACCCACCCAATTACAAATTTAAAAAAATATATGATATAAAATATATAATATAATATATTTAATTTAGTAAAAAAATGATGCAAATCCTACTATTTACTATAGTACGGTCGACATGACCTAAAATAATTTGTAAAATGGATGGTCAGCATGAATATAATATATACAATAAGGTGACAATGAGTCTTGAGATTCGGATCAACCTCGAATATGCTCCTGTGAATCCATATCCGATCCATTTAAGTAATCAGACCTATTTTAAGATCCCAATCCGCTCCATTTAACTAATTGGACCTATTTTAAGATCCAAGTACGCATTCCACCGATTCGAAGTGAATCGGATCTTGGATCTGACCCACTCCATTGATAGCCCTAACACCGACCATCTGAGGCCGTGAACGGCCTGATTTGTAGGCAATAGGATCTATGAGAGTGTGGTCCACCTGATAGAAAATCATATATCACATACATGTGCGATGTTGGAATGTGTGCTTGCTTATAGATGGCCAGGATGCCACACGCTTGGGCTGAGGAGACCTTATTAATTAATAGCTTTGCTAAGCCCACACACGTGTGCAATAAAGCTCAGGTACACACCACACATGTGCCAGCATGGCATGATAGGGCCGAGATCCAATCATCTGTCAGCACGGCACCACTATATTGAAGCCCTGCCCCAATAATCAGGTTAATCCACTGGTCAGGTGGACCACAGTTTGCAAAAAAAAAAAAAAAAGGAACGGCTCTGAAAATTTTGGCTGAAGTTTTCTAGCCCATCCAGTCCGTACGCTGAGTGGACCAGATTTGTTTTGGGGAAAGCATGTAGAAAGTCAGAACAACTTGATGGATGGATTGGATCTCGCACCAATGTTCCAAGCTGACACATGTGGTCGTGTACATGAGTTTCATCGCACACGCGTGTACATCTTAGCAAACCATTTCTCAGTACCCGCGTATCAAGCGTCATACGGAACCAGAGTATCATAACGGGACGTGTAAATGAGATGTATGTGCATTTTTATTTTATCCTTCAATCCCAAAATCAGGCCAATCATAAACTCAGGTGGGCCACACCACGCATGTCGAAAACTTCCAAAATCATATGGTGTGGCCCACCTGAGTTTTGGAATAGCAAGATTTTTTGGATGCCCATTCATCCTGGTGATGCTCATCTTCTAAATGGATTGGATGGCTTGAAAACATGGTCTGCCCCCACAAACAAATCTGGAAGATTTTAACAGTGGGTGTCCACATCACAGCTGTTATTTTGGTGCGACCTACTTGTCTTTTGGATCGGTCTAATCTTTCAAAAGGACTTGAAATTGCGAACCTTATGGATGGATTGAATGTGGGCCCTACATCACGGTGGGCCCCCCCTGTAGATTAACCTTAGTCTACAAAGTTTCTGGAGGAACATGCTCCAAAGAAAAGATGGGTTGAGTCTATCAAAGATGTGGTAGTAAAAGCTTTTCTATTGGTAGCACACATAGTAACATCCATCAGCTACACTTGCAGTGATCGTAACCGTTCCTTCTGATAGACCCACTTTTAGGATATCTACTGATGGTTTATCCAAGCCCCAGTCCAATCGTACGGTCAGATTCTTCAAGGACTATCTAATAACAGCAAGATGACTGTAGAGATTTCAGCTCGTCTCATCCTAACCTTATTTCACACATCACCATGTTTGAACGGCTCAAAACAGCCTGAAAATGACAGAAATGGCCCACAGCTTAAATCCAGCATGCATAGGTCTGATGATTCACTCGCCAGTGGGCCACACCTGATGGATGGCTTCAATCTAATTATAATTTATAACTACCACGCGTGGAGCTGAGACTGCGCAAGCCACTAAATAGGGTGGTCCAGCAGATTATGTACGGTTGAGATGGACGCTGATTGGGACTCTGGGGGGCCACTGTGAAGTATGGGTTTCATCCACACCGTCCATCCATTTTTCCATATCATTTTAGGATATAAGCCCAAAAATGAGGTAGATCCGAGAGTCAAGTGGACCACACTACATGAAGCAGCGGTGACTGTGAGACTTACCTTTGACACCTTCCTAAGGCCCACCGTGATGTTATTTTCCATACAACCTGTTTATAATGTTACATAGATCTGGATGAAGGGAAAAACACAAATATCAGCTTTATCCAACACTTCGGTGGTCCCCAAGAAATTTTAAACAATAAGCATTAATCCCCAATGTGTGGTCCACTGGAGCCTTGGATCTGCCTCATTTTTGGCCTAGTTACGTAAAATAATATGGAAAAATGAATGAACGGTGTGGATAAAATTCATACATCATGGTGGCTCCTTAGCGTGGCCACCGAGGTGGTGTAACAGATTACCTTCCTTTTCCCCGTTCATTAGAGCTGTTTCTTTTATTATTATTATTTTATGTCATGAATTTGAAAGATTAGACACATGTCTGGAAGGAAATAAGTGGGGCTTTTGATTAAAAAAGAAAATGACGGGCCTTTTTATTTTAATCCATTCAAGAAAAGGTGATTGGGATGGCGCATTCATGGTTCAAAAATCTAATCATTTCTTCCCAGCCATCCAGCTGCATGAGTAAGGGCCGAGGTGTCACGATGTGGACGTGATACTGTAGATCTAAGCCACTTGCCTAGAGGGCCCACCTATAATGTTTGTGTGTTTTCCACATGACACATGCAACCATTACACTCATTCCTGGATGTCAGATGATGTTGTGCAATGTTCTAAACTCAGTGGGTTGTGAACCACTGGCCTTGAGGGCCCATATATAATATATAATGTTTGTGTGTTTTTCATAAAACACCCACAACCTTTGTACTCGTTCCTAGATATCAGATGTTGTGCAATGTTCTAAACTCAGTGGGTTGTGAACCGCTGGCCTTCAGGGCCATATATAATGTTTGTGTGTTTTCCATAAAACGCCCACAACTACTATACTTATTCCTAGATATAAGATGTTGTGCAATGTTCTAAACTCAGCTGCGAACCACTCACCTTGAGAGCCCATATATAATATTTGTATGTTTTCCATAAAACACCCCCAACCATTGTACTCATTCTTGGATATCAGATGTTGTACAATGTTATAAACTCAGTCGGTTGCGAACTACTCGCCTTGAGGGCCCATATATAATGTTTGTATGTTTTCCAAGAAACACCAACAACCATTATATTCATTCCTGGATATCATGTTGTGCAATGTTCTAAATTCGGTGGGTTGTGAACCACTTGCCTTGAGGGCCCATATATAATGTTTGTGTGTTTTCCATAAAACACCCACAACCATTGTATTCATTCCTAGATATCAGATGTTGTGCAATGTTCAAAACTCAGTGGGTTGTGAACCACTCGCCTTGAGGGCCTATATATAATGTTTGTGTGTTTTCCAAGAAACGCCCACAACCATTGTACTCATTCCTAGATATCAGATGTTGGGCAATGTTCTAAACTCATTAGGTTGTGAACCACTCGCCTTGATGGCTCATAAATAATGTTTGTGTGTTTTCCAAAAAACACCTACGACCATTGTACTTATTCCTAGATATTAGATGTTGTTCAATGTTCTAAACTCAATGGGTTAACTCACAACTCAAACCCAGTTTTTGTTATCTTGGACGTGACAAAAAAAGATCCTAGCTAATGGAACCTCAGGTTGATGGGGTTCTTTTGGCTTTTCATTTAAATTACAAAAATATAATTTAATAAATTTTTTGCTTTTATTTTTTCTAAATTTCTACCTTTGACTTTTTATTTAGAGTGAGTTTGGCTACACCAACTAAACTAAATGAACTGGATTACATTCTAGTTGCATTTCAATTTCTCTTTTTTTAGGGTTTATATTTTGCTTCTGTACATCTTTTAACGAGAATTTATATTATTTATTTTCAAATTGTAAAGTTCATAGTTTACAAACTAGGACGGCTGCAGGATTCCCCGCCAAATTGAGTAAACTTAATACTTAGCTGGTAGTGCATGTAGCTCAAGAACTTTTATTATTGGATATAAACTTAAAAGTTATTTGGCTCAAAATTTGATTATTGGTATATGTGTATGATGTTGTGCATGTCAGAGACTAATACAACTCAATTTGAACTGAATACCTTTAACTCCAAGTACCGAGATAAATAGAGGGACCGTGATGAGCCATCTATGATCGAGAACTAAGTAGTTCAGTCATCTATTCAACCACTTGTAAAATAAATAAGACGATTTACGAATTGGAGGTTCATCCTTCTAATAAGTTCTTTTTACCTTTCAACTGAAATTACTTTTTCTTACCATGATAGCAGAGATTAACCAATTTACGCAATATCATAGAGGAACGAACGAAATTGCATTAATAAAAGAAAAAAATTTTTACAGAAGATAATCCTCAACAATCCAACATTTGTAGCATAGTTAGAAATTTCCTAAAATTAAGGTCTTAGTCCAATGACTTAGGCAAAAACAAAGGGAATTTTACTAATCCTAAGTTAAGTCAATGTAGTGTGGTAGTATAAACGAATTGAATTGCACTACTCCTAACTTAAAGTTGATACAGCATAGCAGCATAGTTGGATTGGATTAAATTAAACTGTGCTAAACTAAGATAAATAGAGTTTTGTTATAGAGTTGTGTTGGGTTTGCGAGGGTCCAGAACTCTTCTATCTTCCTTACATTTCTCCTTATGTTTGTTGATTTGAAAATAATCTTTTAGGCTCATAGATGATTATGGCTTGTTATATAACATCATGTGTGTTAGTTGTTTGTCATAGGATGACCACTGGTTATGCGCATATTATGTACCATTTACATAGATGAGGGTCTTTTTTTTTTTATGCCACATGTTAGTGGTCGTTATCTTTTTTCTTCTGTGAATATGTATCATGCACTGCAAAACTATGCCAATTTAGCATTGCTGTTATGTTGAAGCTCCTTGAGTGGTTTTGGTCATAAAGGCTTTTTTTTATGCAATGCTATGGTGTATTTGCCAAATCCATCACCAACCATAACCATATTTCAGTCAAATACACATTGTCGGTCATGAGGCCACTATAGTGAGAAGTTGACTCTATCATGTGAGCAAGATACATGATACATGTTTCATGACAATACCAATTAGACTTTGACATTTTGGGCTACTCATGATTTTTCATATTTTGATTGACTTCGATTGTCAGAGCAACTAATGAGATTTTCCATTTATCTCTTATCAAGATCTTGCTGTCATATAACATCATTTGAGTCACTAAATCTGACATGGTTAGATAAGAATAAACAATAATATATAGGTGAAAAGATCACTTTACATGTAAAATGATGTCCCTTATATGACATGTAAAAATGATCCATATTAGTAAAAGTCAAGATGATGGGGCATGATCCCCAATAATAAGGGCTCGTTTGGATACTTTAATTGCAATGTACTGGAATCCAAATCACATGATAAATAGAAGCAATGTGAATTGGAATCCTTAGTTGTATTTGAATGCCTGTAATTATAATCCAAAAGTTGTATTTGAATACTTGTAATTAGATGCATTAAGTAAATCAGTTTTAACACCTAAAATTAGTATAAGTGACATTTGACATAATAATTATAATAAGTCCATTGAAATATATATTTTTGCCAAAAAATAAGGAAATTGTGAGCCTTGAGTGGGCCAAAAAAATGGGCCCGCTTTAAAAAAAATCTGACCATTTCTATCTTTTGCATCTAATTCTAAGCCTTTTGAGAGGACTTTAAAAAAAAAAAAAAAATCACACGAACTTGCACATGCACACACACTCACACTACAATGGTGCTCGAACCCATGACCTCAAATTAAAACTCTTGCGAGTCTACCACTAAGCCATAGGGCCGCAAGGCCTTTTGAGAGGACTTTAATTCACATGATTTTGCTACATTCTATTTCATATTGATTCCAATTACTACTATTTATCCTCAACCAAACAACCCATTTCACCCATGTGCATCACTTTACCATCAATAAGTGAGAACTTGGAAAATCAGGCCAAGTCTCACTGAACCCTGGATGGCTTGATTTTCTTGCCCCAATCACTCAATTATTGAAGACCTTGACCTAGTTGACTCTAGTTAGTCTTGGTTTGACCTACCTGGTTGGCTATGGAAATAGTCTTCTTTGCAACAATTCTTTTTGCTGTCTTGACATACCATAGCAGGGTAGACTCTCACGTAGAGAGTCATAAAAACACACTCCAAAATTACTCTTTATATTCTTTTTAAAAGTCACGTCGCTGGACATGAGCTGTCATCTTAGATATGCATATCTACGGTAGACAATGCACCTATTGTACAAATACCCTTGTTGCATTTAGTGTTGCGAATGGGCTACGTCACTGGGCCAGCCAAATAGGGCTAATGGCTTGGGCCCTAAACTTTGCTGGTGGGCTAAGCTCGGGCTTGAAATCCAAAGGCACCTTTTGTTTCGGCTCACGTTTCTATCAGCAAAACCATTCATATGATGGGACTCGTAATGAGTAAAGAGAATGTTGTTAAAAAAAAAAAAAAAAAAAACCTTAAATACCAAACCTTTTTTATTATGTTGCTGTTTTGGTTATAGGACAGCTGATTGCATGGTGTGCCGACCTTTGTGGTGTTTTGACATGGCAAAATTTTATGGGCCCCACCGTGATGTATGTGTTATATACATTCTGTCCATCCATCTTGTGAGATCATTTTAGGGCATGAGTTAAAAAAAAAAAAACGAGGCAAATCCAAATCTCAAGTGGACCACCCCACAGAAAGTGGTGGGTACAATGATGGCGCCAACAGTTGAAACTTTCCCAAGGCCCACCATGATGTTTATTTGCCATCCAACCTGTTCATAAGGTCATACAGACCTGGATGAAGGGAAAACACAAATATCAACTTGATCATAGAAGTCCCCTAAGAAGTTTTCAATGGCCACACCATTAGGAACAGTTGGGATGTGGACGCTTTCTATTATTGAGTTCAGGTCCCACCTTGGTCTCTATATTCCATCCAATCCCGTCGCACTACTAGGATGAAGGGACATCCCAAAAATCAGGCTCTTCCAAAACAAGATGGACCCATCATGTGAACTTAGAGGTTTTATGCATTTACACTGCTCCCTATGGTTTTGGCCCACCTGTGTTTTGGATTAGTCTAATCTTTGGGAACCAGGTCAAAGAGCAACGCATCTTATAGATGGTGTAGATTCTATGAATAGAAGTCTCTTCATAGATGTTGACCTTTTTGGTAGGTCCCGATTTAGAAAAAGAGGCCATAAGATGCCATGTGGCAAAACTCTCTGTGCCCCATCAATGATGTATATGTTTTATCCACACCGTCCATTCATTTTGCTTGATCATTTTAGGGCAAAGTCCAAAATTGAGGCAGATCCAAAACTCAGGTGGATTGCACCACAAGTAACGGTGGAAATTGAGGCAAATCCAAAACTCAGGTGGATTTGACCACAAGTAACGGTGGAATGATGATGCCCACTGTTGAAACCTATGTAGGGCTCACCATAATGTTTACTTGAGATCCAACCTGTTCATAAGGTCATACAGATGAGAGTCAAAGGAAAACATAAATATTATTTTGATCCAAAATTTCTGTAGCCCCCAAGAAGTTTTCAATAGTTGCCCTTCCATCTCCACTGTTTTCTGTCGTGTGGTCCACTTGAGCTTTGAATTTGCCTCATTTTTTAGATCATGCCCTAAAATGATCTGATAAATGAATGGATGGCATCGATATGACACATATGCAGGCCATCACATCTCCCACACATTTGTTGGCCATAACAGGGACAGGGCCTACGTCAATCCCTTCTGTGTGTACAATGAAAGTTCACATGATAGGTGGGCCTCTTGATTCCTTTTATGGTCATTTTCACCATGGGATCTCATTATACACCACAAATGTCCCACACACATGACAGGTCAACACGTGTGAAATGGATATATCATCTGATTCATTTCTCAGCCACAACATGCTTTTAGTCCATCTGACGTGTGCTTCGGGTGAGACGTGGTTATAGAATCCAAATGAAACTCTGATGAGTCACTTGTTCGCGATCCTTACATTTGTGGCCCACCCAAGGCTTGGAATTTCCACATTTTTTGTGGAAGTATTATTTCAATGTACTTGCAACAATCATTCTATTGAATATCACGTGTGGCCTAGTTACAATCATTCTATCAAATATCACATATAAAGACTAACTTGGGATATGAAAGCTGATTTGGTTAATCAAATCAAGATCTTATGAATGTACTGAAGAGCTCCAATGCATTCTAAATACAAGCTCCCAAACAGAAGATTTGAATTCCAGTGCATTTCAACCAAACATAACTGAGGACTCAGAATCACCTTGATTCCAATGTAATTTTGATTTAGATTCCAATGCATTCCAAATCCAAGCTCCCATAAGTACCACAAACCTAGTTTGTTAAGTGCCCCTGCTTCTTTGAAATATATGGAGAGCTCAAATCTGGCCTATGTATAATTTTAGTTTCAATTAAAAAGAGCTCTCACAAGGTGAGTGCCTTGGTCTGAGTCTGAGTCAGAGTCACAGCCAGACGAATTTCGCAGCGACTCAAGTCGCTTTCAGATTCAAGTTTCCTTCGAAATCTCACCGATTCAAGTTGACTCCAATTTCTCAATGGCATACCACTTTTCATTTGGATAACCCCATCACCCAACAACATATGCAGTGTGCCTGAGTTTTCAGTATGGACACGTTGGGCCCCACAACACATTGACGCAAACCGTTCATGTGCTGAGGCCCACAGTAGATGGCCCATACAACAAAAAGATATCCAATATGGTAAGTCTTAACCCTTGAATTGGTGACAGAGGAGTTGGCAGTCGAGAAGAAATACCTCAAGGGTCCACATTAAACTATAAGGCCAAAAACAGGCTGTCACTGCCATCTTCCAATCTGAGAGCAATTTTAGTACATGGGCATCTATGATGAGCCCCTAATATCAGCAGTTTGCATCATTGAAAATAGGTCACACCTGCACAGACTGAAAACCCAACCGTACAGATGATATTCTCAGGTCGTGCACTGGATGATACAAAGTCACATCTTTCGAGATACAGCATACAAAGATAGAATTACATAAAACCAGAAATCCTCCAAACTTCTGTACAAACATGAAAGAGCTAATCCACTGACTCTGGAGGCAAGTGTTTGACAATCTGGACCAGTCATCCTGCAAAAAGGCACACCAAGCAACCAAAAACTGCTTTGATTGGACTGGAAAGACCATATAGCAAGTCGCTGAATGCAATCCATTGAAAGGTTAGGGTAACCCAAACAGGGTGATTTTTGAAATATGGCCCACTCACTACTTGACCTATCAAATGAACGGTTTCCACCTACTCCATATATGCTGAACAATGCCTCCAGCGTCCAGAAGCACTGGATCTAGTAACAAAATGCAATAAAAACTCCATATACAAAGAAGGCAGGATAAGCCTCCAAAACTATTGCTTGTGGTGTGGCAGAAGAAGACCAACGTCAATGACCATTCCCAGTATATACATACCATTCATTCCTCTACTTTCGTCTGCCATACAGTCCACCAGATGAGTGGTGACGCTGCCGCATGCCGCCACCCCTGCCGGATCCGTCCCATGTGCCGCCACGGCCTGCTGGCCTGCCTGCTCCTGCCTGCATCCAATTCATCGGCTGTGTGCCAGAACCATTGAACTCCTCTTCCTCCCTGTCATTATATTCCAAGATGAGCCTCTTGATGTTCTGCTTCTCTTCCAGCTCTGCGGCCTCTTTCTGCTTTGTGCTCTGCACAAGTGAGCAGTCACGGGGGATGTACATCTGCTTCGTTTGCTGCTTGTTGCCTCTCTTCACCAGCACCCTCACACGAACCTTGTTCCCCCCGCTGCCCTCCTCATCCAGCGTCTCATCTCCACTCTCCCCCTCAGCAGCCCGCCCATGATGGTCCTTGGAACCCTCGAATACGTTCATTGGTATCATCATGTTCAGGGCTGGTCGGCCCCGCAGCTCCAGCTTGCGTGAATCCAAGCTCTCCTGCATCAGAGCCCTGAGCTCCCTGTCAAAGTCGGCTTCTTCCAGGGGATCTACTTCAACCACCTTCTGCCTGACTTGGACATCTTCATCCTCATCAGAAGCGATGGGCCCACCACCATCATCATCCTCACTATCACACCCGTCATCATGGTTCTCTGATTTGTCCTCATACTCTTCATCATCTTCATGCCCCTCCAAATCCATGCTGCCGCTGCCGGAATCACTCTCGCTGTCTACATCATCATGTGCTCCACCATTTTCTTCAATTCCATTTGCTGAGCCCGGTCCATTTGCTCTGTGGGTAACAGGTGTTAGGCTGGAATGTTTGTGGGATTCAGCATCCATGTTCTTCTCACTGTTGATCTTCTCAGTTGAGGCTGTGCGCTCATGTTCCTCTAATTCCACCAGAGCTGCATTAACTTCCTCAATGGATGAGTACCTTGTCATGTTCGGGCGTAAATCCGCAAACAGATCCTGCATATATTTCAACTTATAAAATAGAGGAACACAACTACATCGTGAGCTATTCATAGAGTTGTGTGATGTAGGCCCCCAAAAATTTCTATAGTACATGTGGCATGTGATCTATTGATTGGACCGTTGGTTTTGTGGCACAGAATGTGGCTGGGCCATGTGGTAACAGTAAGTGCCCATTTGGATTGCAAGTTACTTAGATAAGCTACTTATGCCTCTTAGTAACTTATCTTGGTTTCTACTTATTAAGCAAATAAGTATGTTTGGTAAACAACATACTTACCAGCCTTGTACCACAATTTACAGCTATGAACGAGCACCACTTTTCTCGGCATTTCTTCGAACAAGCACTGTGCATCATCTATTTTGAAATTGGAACTGTAACTCGATGACAGTGAGTTCCAAATTTTAGTTGGTTGGAGCTGAGCTACTGTATGCGGCTAATATAATCTTCGAATGCATGCTTTTCAATCATTCTACGTAGCCGGAGTATCAAATCACTCCCTTACAAAAGAAAGACAACTCGCTGACCATTGAATGGACGACTGTACGAAGATTTGGCCCCGTCATTATTTTGGGGACACGCATGCACAGGGATAGAACAAGTGGCACGCGTGTACCTAAATCCAGAATCCAAATTGTGGGCCCCTTCTTTGATGGGATATTCAACCAGAAGTTACGGTAAGCAAGTTATTTTGTCTGCCTAACTGAGGCCATCAAAGAGATGGTCAAGATGATGCCTATTCAACAGTCCGAATTCAACAAGTAGATATCCATTAATTGGAGGTTAGGGCTATCCTCTAAATCTGGTTTTGGTTATACTCCCTATGTAAAGTGGGTCCCACCATCTGGATGGTTTTGATTTAGGTACACGAATGCCATTACATGTTGGGATGGGCAATTGCCACGAAAATCAGCACTGTTTACAGCTATGGATGACCACCTCTCTTTTTAGTCGGTGGAAAAAAGTAAAAAAGTGTATATATATATATATATATAAAAAAGCTGAAAAACTTAAACTGATTTTCAGCAAATAAGTAATGATAATTATTTATTAACCAAACTAACTTATCTAAAATAAGTTAACTGCTTCCATCGGCAACAAAATAAACTTATTTGGTGGTATCCAAACGGGCCCTAAATGGCATTAGACTTACTGATCAGTGGTCTGAAAGGGATGGTTCAACCAAAACAGATCAACTGTTGACATTCAGCAGGCAAAAATCACAACTGGCTGCTTGGAGTTGTCCAATTACTGCAACTTCTCGCCTATCCACATGGCGGCCACCAAATCCGTGATCCCAATCATGATACACGTTACCAAATGTACGGTTGGGAGAGAACATAGAATTTCTATGGCACATGCATCACAATAGCATTTCTCTACATAATAAAGAAGACCCTGTGTGCATTGCAACTTACAAGATTCATATACTAAATTGGAAAATGGTGGGAAAAAAGAAGAAGACAAGTGGAGCTTTGCTAAGTGCACACGTGTGCAATAAAGTTCATGTATGCACCACACATGTGCCAGCATGGCACATAGATGTGGAATCCAATCCACCCATCAGGTTGACCAGACCCGTATGTTTTCCTCTAATTAGATTCGGTCCACTCAGTATGTGGGCCCCAATAAAACAGGTGGATGGGTTAGAAAACTTCAGCCATGATTTTCAGAGCTATATATTTATTTTACAAATGGTGGCTCACCTGACCAGTGGATCAACCTGATGATGGATGGATTGGATCTCAGAGCTATCATTCCATGCTGGCACATGTGTGGAGTGTACATGAGCTATATTTCCAATGCGTGTGCGCTTAAAAAAAGGTCAGATATGTTATATCCAAGCCTTTGCAGAAAGATGTGCCATTTCATTGGAAGAGTATTGACATGTACCCGCATACAAACAGAGAAAATGGAGAGGGATTTATACAAGAGGAAAGAATTTTGTAAAAATAATATTATTCTCACACTCAATCATATTTCAATAGACTTCTGCAGAGTGATCAAGTTGAGAAAACAACAAATCTTTGATTGGAGCTAATGTATTAATATGATTAACAGCATTAGAAAATGTGTGCCGATTAACCAGTTTTGACCAGCCTTATAGCCTGATCGAGGCAGATTCTCATACTCAACCATATTTAAATATGACTTATACAGAGTGATCAAATTGAGAAGATAGCAAGCATTTGACAAGCTAATGCATCCATTTGATTAAAAGGACAGCTTGGATGGAGTCAATCATAATCTATAAAAAAGTTATGGAGACATTACAACAATGATGTACAAAAAGGCCAACTATCTTTGGGCCCAAGCCCAGTCCTCCATGTCCAGAAGAAAGAGGGGGGGGGGGGGGGGGGGGGGGGGGGGACTATGACTATGATGGTGATGACATGGCAAAGGGCCACAGCAAAGAGATGATAAAACTGACATGAGGGAGGCATGTGGGTGTAGTTGATTGAAATTGGGGTCAGGCAATGGTTCAAGTAATCAGGCATGACTTGGGCGAGGGAGGGTTTGAATTATTGGGGAAAGAGGGAGAGAGGGTTTGAATTTGTGGAAAAAGGGAGAGGGGGGAGGTAAATTACTTAAATCCATCTAGTTGAGCTGGCTTGTTGGGTCAGTCTAAAATCACCTGAGCCCAAGCCCGGCCCAAAAATTGATCAGGCCATACACAGCAGGCCCAAGCCCAAGGACGAAGCTAATAGGTCCAAGACTGGTCCGAAGTTGAGCCGCCTTGCCAATTGCACCCTTTCCCACAGGTTAATAGTTTAGTTTGATGAATAGGGCTCCATAAAATAAAATACAAAAAGGCACATCGAGATGCTATGCATATCCTAATTCATGATGACCCCATCGTTTCTCAAGTAATTATGGCTCAATCAATCACCCTTTTTAGCCCACAATATCATTTATCAATTTTTTATCATGTAAGATCTTATAAAGTCTTTAATCGTTTCTCTTAATCCTGCCTTAAAATAATAAAAATAAAGCTTGACTCTGTGTTATAAGTGAATAATTCACTTTTCTATTTTTAATTAAACTGGTAAATTTTACGAGACCAGAACAGATCAACTGCTCAACTTGTCCAAGTTTCGGCTCATTGGTCAGTGGAGCCAATTTCAAGTTCCTGGTTTCAGAAAAATGCAACTTTCTCTGTTTTCAGTTCATTATTAATAATGCTATCATTTTTTTTTTAAACCCTATAAAGTAATAAAACATATCTGTAAATAGCAAAAAAAGAACAGTAGCCATATAACGAATCATGACAGTAACAGCCATAGTCCTCACAACGGGTACTTGAAACTTTGTTTCAATAACAGCCATAGTCCTTATGGCGAGCTTTTTGTATGTTATTCTTTGGATGCTGTTGAGTTGAGTCATTAAGTGATGAATGGGCAAAGTGCGATATGACCCAGACATGTCTACATGATCAGACTCAAATCACAAACCAGGTCTACTTGTAGGTCAGCTCAACCCAACTGGTGGACTTGGTTCAACTATAAGGAGATTGGCATTACTTATAAAAGAGGTATCATGACTAACCTGAATGTCAAACTCAATGTCTAGCGGTATTGAACCTTTGCTGAGAACATATCTTTGAAAATATATCAAAAACCTGTCGAGCTTCCTTTTCGAAGAACCTCGATCAAAATAGTGGCCGCATGTCTGGAGAAGTGTTATAATCATCCTTATGCGGAAACAATCTTCAGGTGGGTCCAGATTATCTTGCTTTATAACATGAAAAAAGGGGGGAAAATCATTATACTTGATTAGTTGCTAACATAGAAGTTCTGACCAAATGAAACCGACATGGAAGCTTAGAATCAAAAGGGCAGGCATATCTAACCTCTGGAGTGCCATGGCCAAAAACAAGAATCAAATAGAGTGTCTCAAATATGACGGATGATTCGATATGTTCGTAGTTGTAGAGCTCTCCTAAGAAACGCATATGTGCTATCCGTTTTTGCTGCATACCATAGTCGTTCAACTCCAACCCCAGCCTAATCTCTTCCAGAACCTGAAATAGTTGCAGTAGGCATCTCTCACATAAACTCAGTCATTCTTAAAGCAAAATGGGTGCTAATATTTTTTTTGAACAGCAATAAACTTATTAAAAGAAGGCCAAGCCTCAAAGAATTAAAAAAAATATACAAAAGAAAAAAGAAACAAGGTTACAGATTTATCCAATTATCAGGGAATCAGGTGCTAACATTGAGATCATAAACCAATAAATGTTGAGGACTGCAAGGATGATTTAAGCAAGGAAAGATTAATTCTTGAAACACATAACACTTTACCAACTGGCATACATGTGCAGGATCTGGGCCAGTAATCACCAGGATCACACTCTGTCCCAGAGATCAACCTAGACTGTCCACCAGGTGACAGGCAGGCCACATGAAAGAAAAATGGACAGTTACAGCAAACATGTGCAACGGCCTATATTTGACATGCACATACCACATACCCAATTAATGGCCTGGATCTTGTGTATACAAGCAGGGTTGGCACTTGAGCCACGAATCACCTATTCAATCTCTCCTCATAAATGTGAGTTGAAGAAGAAATGATTCATTGGAACAATAAAATAAAATAAAAATAAAAATAAAAAGATTCTGAATACTGATTATAATTCAAGCACAAGTTCAGGACAAAAGAAGAAACCTCATCAACAACTGCTACTGCAAATTCATCATGATAGCGACTCAGGCCCGCAGTAAGTGAAGCAATCAGATGAACTTGACTGTATTTTCCCCTGTGAACCTTCATAAAGCACTTCAAAATGTATGGCTCGCACTCACTCCAAGGCAATTTACGTAGTTGCCGCAGAACATGCTCGATGGAGGACTTATCCAGGTCCGTGAAAAGCAATTTTCGGATATACTGCAGGAAACAAAACCAAATAAAATATTGAATAATTTGACTAAAAAAAAGGATGGGAGACTATTTACATCCTCTTTTTTTATGCACCCTTTTTCCTCTTTTCACCGAGTGCATGCAATGCAACTCATTACAATACGACTGCAGGGGGTGTAGGTGCTAGAAATAGAGGAATAAAGATCAGTTCTCTCAATCAATATATAACGAAACAAAAGAAATTTCAAAGAATCAATAGAAAATTACATAAAATTCCATATACCTGATGCAATGGTGGGCGGACTTTACAAACTCGAGCAGATCGTTCTGGTGGTTTGCACAAGTAATAAGCATTTTCCACAAGGGTACTATGACGTGAATCCAGATTTTTTACATTTTTCAGTCGCATCAATATCTCCAACATGTTTGCCATCCGTATTGTAGTTTCAGGTGACCGATAGAGAAAACGTCCACATGTCTCAAGAAGGTTGCAAGCAACATCTATGTTGTGATGAGTAAAATCATCTAAACAAGCCTGATTAAAAGAAAGAGTCACATTTAGCAGTGAATTATTTGATTACACGCAAAATATCTTTTACAGTTTACGGGGGTCAAAATTCTTTCTCAGTAGATTTCACAGATTCAAAAGTCAACAGAAAATGGGCTACACCCCTTGTCCAAAATAAGTTAGAAAGCACATTACCAGATGCAGTAGATGGCAGTAAAAATTGTGGAGCACCAGCATATTGGAAATTATGTTCCCAGGCATTCCATAGGGCATCATATCTCTCTGACACTTAAATTTGAGGTGCAAATGCTGTACCCATAGGGCATCATATCTCTCTGACACTTAAATTTGAGGTGCAAATGCTGTACCCAAGCTAGAATATTTTACCAACTACTCCATAATTAAGTTCCTAATTTGGTTTTTTAGTTATGGACAATAAACAAACAAAAAAGGTTGAATTTAAACTTCTATTCATCTCTCTACATGAAAATTCAAAGCCTACACGTAATAAATATAAAATAGACAAGGGAGCCTACTGTTCTAACATCCTGGTAATGCGACAATGGAGTAAATGTGGGAAGGAAAACAATTGAAGAATTCCACACATAGATTTGACTTCATGATTTGCTTACGAAAAATGCAAAACCCAAATGGATGTGCAGATTTTGTGAGAACGAATCAAAGCTGTAACTTTTTCTTATGATGATTACACTAGCCCTTGTGAGTGTGAGGATCGCTTCCTGAAACAAGCAAAAAAGCGGCCAGAAGTATTCTCAATGTAGACAGAAGAAGTATAATCATAGCAGACAACTCAAGCAATGCTGTTTCATGGACCAAAGGTCCTTGTCAATGGAGAGTGGCCAAGCTGATTGACGAGGCCTGTGACGTTTGTAGTGACGTGCTTTCTCATGTCCCTAGGGTAGCTAATGAAAATATGGACCATCTTGCCAAAGATGCAGCATCTTGGAGAAGTCTTCTCATTGTCGACAAATGTTGATAATGTAGCAGCTTCTCACTGCACGGTTGTTGCCACGTTTGTTTTTTTCCTTTCCAGCTGCCATTTTTTGGGTGTTTTGAGTTGTTTTTACTATGCTGCTTTTCTTAATAAAATCACTTATCATCCTTCAAAAAAAATCCATTGAAGGAAAAGATAAATTAAAGAATCAGTCAATCCAAGATGAGCAAAGTATGGAGAACCAATCCAAAGGAACATGAAATTATTAATCTGCAGGCCCCTTCACTACCCATGTTCCATCCTTTGGGCCACAACGTGGATGATCCATAGTGCAATGATTGTACTGATTAGAAGTCCTCCCAGCCAGTTAAAGGACTTCATTGCAGGAAGAAATATGAATGATGCCAACCAGAGAATGTGGATCCCGTGTATGGTGGAATGCAGGAGCACCAAAATCTCAAATCAGCAGATTATGAACCTTTCTCTCAGACCTATGAATTGCATTAACTGACAAGAAATCTACTAAAATAAACTAAAAAGAACAAATATTCTGGCACTTAATAGTTTAAGAAAAGAAAAACAGATAAAAGAAAGCTTAGAAGCAAACAAGTAAATGATAAGAACAACAGCAGGCTGTGCCTTCACCAACAATAATTCTGTTTAACTATAGTAAGTATTTGCTTCCTTAGCAGGGAAGATACAGTCGACTAAACATGCAAAACAAGCCAAATACCTCCTAGAAAACTGTTATGACTAAAAACGAACCAATTTACTCGCTTCAAAGGGGCTCAATGGTCAAGAATTGTACCTTCAAACAACTAAAGACAAGACCTGCTGGTGCAATTCTGAACTTGCAAAGTTCTCCAATAAACCTTATGTTCCTGATCTTTGTTTCAATGTTCATTTGATCCTGCATGTTGCAAATATAATTAATTGAAAGTGTAAAGAAAAGAAAAGGTCCAGGAAAGAAAAGAAAAATGAAGATAGGATTCAAGAATACATGGCAAAATGAACCAGTTCTGTTAACATCTAAATTGTCAAAGATGCAGCTTTTACATCATCGAAACAAGTCATAGCGATTGATAAAAAGTAAAATAAATTTTTTTTTAAAAAAAAGTCTTATTGACTAACTCAAACTGAACCTTTTTATTTATCAAAAAATTGAACTCCTCCTCCAACATCTGCAAAAGCATAGAGGAGACATCCTTCATGCACGTTGAAAGAGTTGCCACCATACGAGAATAGTATGGTAGTAACTCCAAAGAAGTTCTGGGGACATTGAACAAAGCCCGCACCAGCTTTTTTCTGTTTGATTTGGAATTCAAGTAACAAAATTCAACCTGCAAAAGAAGGGAAACAAAAAAAGCTAATTTAGACATCCATGCTTAATCAACAAGAATACCCAAAAGCTCACAAAAGTACAGTTAATGGTGGTTACAGTCAACTGATCAATAAGGTCCCGGCTAACACAGCCAGGGAGCCTCTGCAACAGACCATCCAAATTCGTTCCATCAAGACTTTTTAGCTTCTCCTTCTCAGCTTCTCCTTTTCTTTCTGCATCTTTTTCCTTTGCTTTGTCCTTGTCAGAGTCACTAATCTTTTCTTTTTCTTTATCCTCTTTGTCCTTACCTTTCTCATCTGCTTTTCCATCCTGTGAAAATTCAGAATCGACAGAGGCCTCTACATTGTCTTGTATTACCGTTTGACTCTGATCTGGCTCTGGCACCAATTCCTTAGGACCAGAAAACTTCAGTAAGTGGGATTATAGAAGAATAAATCATCTGATGAATGCCAAATACATAGAATAAGGGTTGCTTGGATGCACCCCAGAAAGCAGATGGTGTTGTTTTTGCATCCCCAGATCTGCATTTCGGGGAAGCAAGCCATTTGGTGCATCCCTCGAACATGGATGGTGAGCGAGTGCTCCCATCCACATAAATGCAACTAAAATGAGCATGAGATAATACCAGCAGCCCTTATTATCACGCCCTCATCCAGAGAGTGGTCAGGCTCTGCTGCCCGAATTTTATCGGCAATCCAAACAGGCCCTGAGCATGCATAGACTATAGACGAGCAAATATATTCAAGAAAAAAGAATCCTTACAGTTTGCTGCTCTTGTGCCTTCGTAGATTGCTCAGTCAGCTTTGGTTCAACTTCTCCCAGTAATACAGCTGGAACAAAAGCTCTGCAAAGAACATAGAAGAGAATCTTTAGGATACCCATATTAACTAAGGATATGATCCTTGATAGAGTGGAATTGCGGAACAGGATTCGGGTAGCCAAGACCAATTAGTTGGGATAAGGCTTAGAATTTAAATGATGATAACAATGATTCGACAGGAAACATGGACAGCAACATGACCAGATCCCCAAAATTGTCTAAAAGCCCAGAGTCAACAACTATCAATTGATGAAAAAAAACAGTGGTAAACCAACCTGAGATCAGGTAAACATTCATAAAAGGCCCTTGTATCTTCATCATCCCATATAGGTTCAAGAGCAGAAGATTCTTTTCCAGAAGCAGGAAATGATGAATCTTCTCCAGTTGTAACCCTAGTGTGACCATCTTCCGGCATTACAGGAGGTTGCATATCAAGTGCTTCGGCTAAACTGCAAAGAAAAGGTTTGATGAGAATTCAAAGTGGATAAGGGATTCCAGTAATCAGACGTTTTTAACAACAATCTAAGTTCAGCATCCCTTTTAAAATTGGAAAGAAGAGAATTTAAACTTTCAAGGAGAGAATAAAGATAAACAAGTTAACAGATAAACGTACGAAGAGACACCACGGAATAAGTGGTCAAATGACTTCCTTAGCTTTTCATATGCATTCACATTTTCATCGCTAAGTTCTCCTTTAGCATTCAAGACCTTTGCATTTTCATGCTCCATCTGCCGCAGTGACTGCTCAGCAACGAAGTAGAGAAGTAGTTATCATCAGCAAGTTGGCAGATTAACCTCATGGAAAATAAAGAACTGGATAACTAAAACAGGGAGTATGAAGAAAGAAAAAGGCATGCACAGTGATCAAAGCATCAACCATGTCCAAATTGGTATCCATTGATAATGCAGGCATCTGAGACTAAAAAATTAAACGGGCATTGGGAGATGCTGATACCCAAAGGTCAAAACAGTACTGGCACCAAAATGCAAGTGGCATATATTCATGACCTTCCCATAAGTACCTCTCTTGTGATTTGGGGTGGAGAGGCTGGGAAATGGAAGAATGCTTAATGCGGCATTTTCCACGCCAATCCAAATGCAAATGGTGTCTTGCTATTTTGGAAGTCCCAACCACTATTTGACGCTACATCCAAATGCTACCTAATTATGAAGGCCAAATCCGCTGGACACGTACAAAACCAACTCTAATAAAGGCGTCAGGATTCTTACAGTATGTTCAGACTGAAGAAGATCAGCAGAAGCATCATAACAGGAGTAAATTGCCTTCCTGAATATTTTCTTTTGATCTGCCGTGATGTTAAGGCCCCTAAAAAACTGCATCAAATTCAGCAGAAAATCACATCCCATAAGAGAAGGAGAAAATCAGTATTTCCGAAGGCTGAAGAAAAAACAAGTAAATGCATTTGAGCTCTCAAATATCCAAAGAAATTAACTGCAACAGATTTTAAGACTTTCTGGGAACTTATGCCTTAAGTTTCCCATTATAGAGAAACTAACTTGACTAGTTGTACGCAGTGTTTTCAGTATCTTGTGATATCACTGATATATCCCATGATATATCTGTTATCCCAGCTGGGTGATATGAAACCCAGCTTATATCGTACAATATCGCGATATATCATGGATATCTCGTGCAATATATCCACATTTCCCCCTTATAAATTCTTAATGCATCGTGCAATATATTGATATCGAGTACAATAAAGAAAGGGATAAAAGGAAACCAATGCTGTTTTGTCTAGAAAATCCTCAAAAACTGTTTTTTTTTTTTTTTAGTATTTTGTAAAGTGATTTCAACCAGTCAACTCTTGTTTCTTGGAAGAAAATCTTCAAACTTCCTCCAAAATTGCGAGCGGAAACTTCTTGGGACCGGATTCTAAAAGGTGTGCATTTTTTAGTTTTGATTCGTTTTTCTTTTTCATTTTTATATGTTGCAAGTAGTGTCAAACGGTAAAAAAAAAAAAAAAAAAAAAAAAAAAATCCATGATTCTTCATGTTTTGCACAAAAAATAATGGATTTGAAGCTTCAATTCCGAGATTTAGAGGAGACGGGCCGAGTTGCGAAAAATTCGAGGAAAATCGAAATTTCCTCAATTTTCCCAAATCGGTTGCGATCTTATTGTCCAAACACGAAATCAAACATGTGTATAACTTGCACTATACATTCTTGGCAATTTGTGAACTTTTCGGTAAAAATAATGGTAACTAATGGGTAGGAAATCCAGCGTCCCAACTTATGATTGTAACCCTCACCATTTAATGTAAGACCCAATAAATCAAACTCCAAAACCCAGACCGTCTATTTGACCATCCATCGAACCACGACGTTATGTCCAACAACCAAAGTCTGAAATTCGAACCAAGACCGACCGGTCGACAATCCGTTGGAATGTTCTGTTCGACTGGAACTTTGATGTTTTAATTTTGTGACGTAAATTAGTAATAACCCTTGATTGTCTTATAACACTTGGATGGTCAAAACACCACGATTAATTGAGTAGGCCCCACATTGAAAGGGAATCATTCCAAAATGATGTGGAGAACAAAACCAAGAGCAATGATTTGATTTCTATACGAATTTCAGATTTGGGGAAATTGATTAATCATAGGTGCGCTGATTGCACAGACATACACCAATAGAAATATAATTTGAATTACGATTATTTAGGTGTTTGCAAACTGATTGAACGTGGGGTAACATCTAAGAATCCATCCTTTTACTCCTCTCCTCTTTGTCGAACATTAGGTTAGGCCGAGACTGGATAATTTGGATTTCTCCCCAATCTCGGAGGAAGAGAGGAATGCTATTGAATCTCCCTTCTCGAAGGAGGAAATCAAAACGACAATCTTATCCTTAGGCAGAGATAAACCACCGCACCTGGATAGTTTTCCCATAGCTTTTTTAAATAGGTCTTTTGGGAGATCTTAAAGAAGGATTTCATTGCGTTTATTTCAAAGTTCTTCTTTAATAGTTCCATCTCTAAGGTGATGGGAGCCACCTTCATTGCCTTAATTCCGAAAGTTGAGGGTGCGGCAGACCTAAAAGATTTCCGTCCAATCAGCCTTTTAAGCTTGCCCTATAAAATCCTTGCCAAAATCCTGGCTTCTAGACTCAGGCATATCCTATCCCATGTCCTCTCTGAGGCCCAAGAGACATTTCCAACCAATAGGCAAATCCTCGATTGTGACTTAGTGGCCAACAAATGCATTCATGCTCAATTTAAAGAGGGTGCAGATGGCCTGATCTGCAAGCTAGATGTGGAAAAGGCGTTTGATCATGTAGATTGGAATTACCTAGATTGTGTGCTATTACGTCTTGGTTTTGGCCCTAAATGGCAAGGTAGATTCGTTCTTGCATATCCTCAGCTCATTTTTTTGTTCTGGTGAACGGATCCCCTAAAGGTTTTTTCAAATCCTCTCAAGGCCTCAGACAAGGAGATCCGCTTTCTCCTTCCTTTTCCTAATTGTTGCAGAAAGCCCAAGTTGTATGCTGAATAAAGGTGAATCGATAAGTCCTGATTAATGGGTTTAAGGCGTCTCCTAACAACCCTTTGTCACCCATATTTAGTTCGTCGATGATACCTTATTGTTTTGTGATGCCTATGTCCAAGCGGTTGTTGATCTCAGAAAAATTATCTGATGCTTTGAGGTTATCTTTGGCCTCAAAATCAACCTTTTTCAAAAGGGAGATGTTAGCAATTAACTCAGTTGAAGCCTCTCTTCTCCTTCTTGCAAAGATGTTTAGATGCAAGAAAGGCTTGTTTCCTTCTACTTACTTGGGTTTGCCCCTCTGCATAGGCAAACCTCCCATCCATCCATGGGATTCAGTCATAGAAAGAATTAAAAGAAAGCTGGCGCCCTGGAAATGCAGATATATTTCCCTTGGGGTCACCTCAATCTCATCAAATCGGCTCTGTCGCATCTTCCTCCTATTTTCTTTCGCTTTTCCGCTGCGCTAAATCGATCATTTCTAGAATAGATAAACTTAGGAGAGATTTCTTATGGAATGGCAATTCAGACATCTCCAAATTCCATCTCCTCTCTTGGTCAGAGGTGTGTAGACCCTATGTGGAGGGGGGAGCTGGAATTAGGGAGCTATCAACAATCAATACCTCCCTTATAGGTAAGTGGCTTTGGTGGTTTGGGAAAGAGGATTTCTCTTGGTGGAGAAACATTGGTGGCCAAATATGGCTTACAGGAAGGAGGTTCTTCAAATCTTCTTCCATGCATAGAGCTTCATAATGGGTGTTAAGCCTCTTTTTCTCCAAGGTATTGCTTTTAGTTTAGGTGATGGGTCTAGAATTCGCTTTTGGATTGTCAGGTGGCTTCTCAACAGTCCCCTCTCCATCTTTCCCAACTTAGCCAGTGTAAGATCTAACATTGATTCTTCCGTCACCAATGTGTTCTCTGCTTCTGGTTCAGGAGCTTGGTGCCCCACTTGCAAAAGACCTCTGTTGGACATAGAATTGAAAGAATTGTTGAAGTTGTTGAATCTCCTTCAAGGAATTCTCTCCAATCCAATTGTCCTGCACTCCTCCTGGACCGTCTCATTCGGGTGAATTCTCCTATAGATCATTCTTCCCAATCGTCAGAGGAAGTCCCCCGCACCCCCCCCCCCCCCCCCCCCCCCCCCCCCCCCCCCCCAAAAGGTCACAGCCTTCACCTGGTTTCTTGCAAAGAGAGAGAACATTGATGATGGACAATCTCCGGCGTAGAGGCCTCATCCTTTCTAACATATGCATCCTCTGCCTTTGCATGGAGATAGAAGAAACCATCAATCATCGTTTCCCCCACTACTGCCCCCTTGCTTACAAAGTCTAGTTGACCATTCTCTTCAAAGTTTACAAAGTCTGGTTGACCATTCTCTTCAAGTTCAATGTTCTCTAGGTCATGCCTCTCTCGATTTCCTCTTTCCTCTTCGGCTGGCACTTCTTCAACTCTAATAGAAGCTCTTCCAAAGCTTGGCAGCTTGCAGTGTTGGCGACTCTTTTGGAAATCTGGAGCAAAAGAAATAGCCATTGTTTCTGTAATGTTTCATCTGCACCTGCCAAAGTCTCAGGCCTAGCCCTCTGGAACATCAAATTTTGGATTTATGTTCTTTTCCCAACAGATTGGACGTTGATCTCTCAATGGGAGCAAAACTGTAATACCCCGGTCCTTTATAACACAACCCGAGCACACACGCGTCTCAATTGATGCCTTCAATGGCCCGTATGCGGTGCCCTTGATCACTTAGTATCAAAACCTAACGATTTATCTCAAGAGATCTTGAAATCTCTATCATGACAACCGCGCCGTCACTGCGGCTGCATTGGCGAAAACCGCACGTCAATCCGATACCCGAGTGCAAAGTTAAGGCCCTTTGATCGAAAACCTCGAAAAACATAGTTTTTACACACTTGTGTGGGGCCCACTACAAGGTCTCCTTTGCAATTAATATATTAATATATATATATATATATATATATATATATTATAATAATAATAATAATAATAATAAAATAAGGAAAAAAAATATAAAAGAAAATAATAAAGATAAAAAAAAAAAGTACAAAAAAAAGGGGGAAGCAATGATGGCTAGAATCTCACCACCATGCCTCCCTAGTCCTCCCCACTCCTCCCCATGTCACCCCATCCCTCTCCATGCTTGCATTAAAATAAATAAATAAATGAATAAAAGGTTATAAAGGGGGGGGGAGGGATCGTGCATACCCTCACCCCCATCTTCCATCTCCTTTCATCCATATCAAGAGAGAGAGAGTGTGAGAGGGAGTGAGAGAGAGTGGCAATTTTGGTGGGCCATCATCAACCCCCCATTCTATCTCAACCATCCATCCGCTTCAACCGTCAAGATCGACCCTTGATCAAGGAGATCAAGGTGAGTGCAAACTTCCCCCCTCCCTTTCTCGTTTACTTTTCATTTCTTTCCTTATTAGGCCCACCTTGTGTTGGGCAATGAGATGGATGGGTTGGATCGTCCATGAATGGGTCCCACCTTTTGATGGTGTGGATCCCACTTAGGGACCCATTTGTGGCATAATTAGTGTGGCCAACAGCCACCATGATGTATGTAGTTCATCCGCGCTGTCCACCATGTGGACCCACATGCGATGGCTCAGCTGATGGATGCACGTGGCCCCCACTAATCAAGCACCACACACTAGCAAAAAAAAATAAATAAATAAATAAATTTGCAGCTGGACAGACAGCGTCCAGAGGACGATGCTGCCCAGCAGCGCCTGGCTGAGAGCCTCTTTGGGCTTGACCGTGGGTCCCCACTCGTGGGACCCACCTTGATGTTTGTATTTGATCCATGCCATCCATCTGTTTCTCCAGCCCATTTTAAGACTGGGCACAAAAAAATGAAGTAAATTCAGATCTCGGGTGGACCACACCATAGAAAACAGTAGAAGCAAGGATGCCTACTGTCGAAACTTCCATGGCCCACCGTGATGTTTATAGACAGAATCACCTGCCCAATATTGGGCTCATTAGGTCCCCAAGGAGATGAAAAATCTGATGAATGGGGTGGATTGTCCCTAAGTGGGCCCCACATGAAATAACCATAAGAATATTAAAAAAAAAAAAAGGGAAACAAGAAAAAAATAAAATAAAATAAGGCACTGGACGTCCAGCGTCTGGACGTTCTGACGCTGGAACGTCCAGCGTCACTTGACAGTGAATGGGGTCCCCACTCGTGGGACCCACCTTGATGTTTGTGTTCCACCCACGCCGTCCACTTGTTTTCCCATATCATTTTAGGGCCAGGCCCCAAATTTGAAACTGATCCAAATCTTAAGTGGACTGCACCGCATAAAACAGTGTGAGTAATGATTTCTACTGTCAGAAATCTTTCGGCCCACTTTGAAGTTTCCAGACCGAATCATATACCCAATATTGGGTTTATTGGGTCCCCCATGAGATGGGGAACCTGATGAACGGAGTGGATCAGACCCATGTGGGCCCCACTTGATATGAACACAAGAAAACAAAAAATAAAAATAAAAAAAATAAGAAGATGAAGGAGAGGCGCGTCTCTGACGCTGGGAGTACCCAGCGTCCACGGACGCTGGGCGCGTGGTGTCTAGCTGGTGGCCCACTCTGTGGGTCCCACCATGCTGTATGTGCTATATCCACACCGTCCATCCAATTGGGGAGATCATTTTAGGGCATGATCTGAAGAATGAGACAAATCCACATCTCAAGTGGACCCCATTTGAAAGAAAACAGTGAGGACAGTGACAAGGCTGTTGGACCTTCCTACGGCCCACCATAATGTTTATTTGAGATCCAACCTGCTCATAATTCCACACACGTGTGGAAGAGGGAAAACAAAATATCAGCTTGATCGAAAACTCAGTTGGGCCCGCCTAGAATGTATGTGCCTTATGTATTACATCCGTATGTTTTTCCAGCTCATTTTAGTGGCTGAGCCCAAAAAAAAAAAAATTAAGCACATCCAAATGTCAAGTGGACCATGCCACGGGAAACAGTGGGAATAATGATCTTCACCGTTGAAACCTTCCCCAGCCCTACAGTGATGTTTATTTGTCATCCAACGTGTTCATACCATCACATGGATATGGATGAAGGGGAAAACATTAATACCTACTTGATTCGAAACCTATTGGACCCCAACTGGGCACCACAGGAGGCAATGTGCTTGGGCACGCTGACCCAGCGAGTGGCCCACCCCATGGGTCCCACTGTGGAGTATCTGTTTTATCTATGCCGCCCATCTGTTTTTCCATATTATTTTAGTCCATGGGCCCTCCAACAAAAGATGAGGCAATCCAAAGCTCTGGTGGACCACATTGTAGGAAACAGTGGTCATTTTATTTCTCTAAAAGATGGCCCCTTGTGATCACAAATTGGACCCAAACTTAGCCCAAAACCATTTATGTATGTAAAGTCCGTTTAATTAAAAATCTACGTGGGGTCACATCTATGGAATCCACCACCTTCCTAAAGTATTAAATATGACATTTAAACCCTAAAACTTGAATTTAGATTATATAGGCCACCTCCTTAAAAATTTTAAATCCACCACCATAGGGTTGATCTTAACCATACAAATTATGGATATGACAATCTAACTGCATAAATGGTCTAAAATATGGTAGGGTCGAATTCTAGCAAGCGTGTACATGTTTCAAGCAACATTGAAAGAGGCTTCGATTCTTAAGGTGATGATTCCTCCCCTTGAGCTTTCCGCTTCCATACTGGTTAAGTGATAGTTCTATTTATTTTGTTAAGAAAACATGTTACAAATGATTTAAACTGTCTTATGATTATTTGATTACATCATTAATTATATGCTAAATTATGAATTGCTCCACATTTTTGTGAATTATTACGTATTTTGAATTGTCAAAGTTATTCCTCTTAGAAATCTGGAAGTGAATTGTGAATCTGGATTGTAGTGATCACATCTGTTAGATGAGACCTTAAACCAGTGGCCTCTGTAAGCAAGAAAATGGAATGATCCCTAAGGATGGAATCCTTGAATGGATTTGTTGGACTAAAAGTCCTGTTAAGATGAATCGTTGTGATTATGTCCCTAACTGAACTTATAATGGATACATTTGAAAGTTATGGAGATGAGAGGCCACTAGTTGTAAGGAAATGTCATAATTGGTTTGGTTGTAAATTGGACTAATAATGGACGATTAATCATGCATATCATGGCACTAACGGGACATGTGGTGACGAGCCATACTACCGTCGGGTGGTTTGGTTGCTGATAGCACGTACCTTTGGTATTTAGCTGGTGATGGCCGCTCTTGATGGAATTGCATGGTGGGGCTGATGTGTGTCCTTAGGGACTTCCAGACCACGTTTTCCAGCTGGATGAGCATCCCCAGGCTGAGGGACATGTGCATGCATTCATGCATTTAAGAAAGATCACATCATGGATGTTTTGTATGTTTCCATTTCTCTAAACTGCTCTTGATTAGTGTGTTGGTGTGTAATCTTGAGGGGACCTCACACTGAGCTGGCCACTCATGTTTAGAATATCAACCGTACAGATGATGCAGGAGTGATGGTAGAGGATGGAGAACTTGGAGTTACTCCCGATGACACTCTTGCTAAGGAGGGTGTAGAGTATGCTGAGGAGGAGCCATATGCCGATGTTGCTGAGCTTTACGAGCTCAATCAGTAGAGTAGTTATTTCCATCTATTTTCCCTATGACACTTGATATTTTGGGTTTGTACTGAGTCCCAGATGGGGGAAACTCGTGAACTATTAATACTCGTGTTTGATATGGTTATATTTTCATGGAATGGTTATCTTTTTGTCTCTATGGTGCCCACTAGTGCAATTGTGAATGTGGAAACATAATCCAACTGAAAACCATACTTAAAGGTGATACTTTCTCCCTAAATTAACATCCGGGTTCTCGTGGTAACAGTCATACTCAAGCCATGGGAATCGGGGCGTTACAAAAACACATGCTCTAAACATCAACTGTTCACAGATTCCCCTTTATGGTAGCATTCAATATTGGTGCTAAGGTATAGCATGGAGCTTGACCGTGTTCGCATGTGATTTGTGTAATAGTAATAATGTGTCTACATGTCCTAAACATCAATTGTTCACAAATTCCGATTAGTGGGCAGCCTCGCAATAGATGTGCTAAGGTGCAGACTGAAGCTTGACCATGCTGGCTCTCTACTTTTGTACCAACTACTAGAACATGACCTTTCACGTTCATGGGTGCTTTATGCGTAACAATTTCCCAGCAACCACACCTTCACAACCCTACTTTGCTTGGTTCCATACTTCCATTTGGTTTGTGCAAATTATATTTGGGCTGGGGGATCCACCAAAAATGGAAAGAAAAAAAAGAAAGAAAGAAAGAAAGAAATAGTTGGGCCGGGAGCAATGCTGCATTGGACCCTGATGGCATGCAAGTGGTATCAATGTGGGTCTGTATTGGCTGGTTTCAAGGACCATAAAAGAGGTAGGTTATGTCTAGTGGGCAGCCAATAGTAAAACTTGTGTCAATCTGCCATTTAAAAGATGACCCCAAACTGTTGGGAGAAGGCTAAGATGATCATGATGCTAATGATGATATTATATTTATAGGGGAATGCTAATTGTGCCACCTTCATGGGTTTCTAACTTTTAAATTACAGGACAGTTAGATTATCAATAGGATTATCCAGTCATCCCGTATCGCAAGGGGAAGGTCATATTGCAACAATCAATTGAGTGATTCTAACCATTAAATGTTGGCCATTTTGCTATAACTATCAGTTTTCTACAAGCCATAGATAAGATGGTCACACATCTGACCAAAGTGTGCATTTGGAATCATAACAAAACCAACCATGTTTTTTTCTCTGCTCAATCTTGACTGCCATTCGCATATATATGAGCACATGAACAGGCACGCGTGCTCTGCACACAAATATAACTGTAAACAAAACAAGGCCTAGTGGCCTACCTAAAATATCAGTACTTGATATTGTCTAACATCAACCCTTGATTTTTTTACCTTAAAAGACAAAGTGCTAGCCTGGTATGGTAACATCATTGTGCCATGTAATTGTAGGAGGTATGATTACAAACACCGCAACACAGGCCATAGTCTGTAGCACCACCCATCTAATAGAAAGACTATTAAAGTATTGAAACCCCGAAGTACTGTAAACCCCCCTTTTGGACTTGGGCATGCGGGCAATACACATGGTCCCACTGAGTGGGCCATAGAAAACACAAATCAGGTCCTATGAATCCACATCTTCATCACACGCTGGATTCACAAAGCAAGATTCATAAAGCTGACCCTAAACAGCAGGACAAGGCTATGATGATAGTGATAATGATTTTCATCGCATGCTTACAACAATCATCCCAGCCTGCATTGTCTCATTGAAAAATTCTCAAAAATAAAAAATAAAAATACTAGTAGTGAATCAAGATAAGAACGGCAAATGTTGGGTTTAACTATTGTATAAAGGTTTTTCTTGCTGAAATCCTGAAAAATCTAGTACAAAATTGATGAATTTAGAGTTTGAGAGTGGAAATGGGACAGTCTGTAGTGGTGGTGTTGTTAGATCTTTAACAAGCAAGAAATGAAGACATAACAACAGCAATAACCAAAATAAAGTGAACTGGACATGTTATATGTGCAAGAAAAGTTAGAATTGCATGTTATAGATCAACTGCTAGATAACATGCAACAACTAACAATATATCTCAAAAACAGAACCTATCTAAATAATGAAACAACTATGCAAAATTACTCTGCAATACTTTGCCATTTGCAGGACTGACATGATGAATGAAGTAAATTTCAGATTTTTCTGAGTACCTCTTCATGAATTTCTTGTCCTGACTGAGAGAGTCCTAAGAATATTCTTCCTTGTCGAGCAAAACTGGCCAAAAGAGATAAATTCATCTGGATTGTATCCCGGTCTTTTAAATGCTCCATGCTAGTAAGATCCTTAATAATGTTAACGAAAATACTAGCATCCTCTATAACACCAACAAAATAGAGTTCCACAAGCAGCTTCAGAGAGCTGCGCTTCTTCATTGCCTTCAAGCTCCTATCTGCATCAAGGTCATCTCCAGATTTCCCAGGAAAAAAGACTTTCAAGAGTCCCTGAATTAGGCTTGGCGAGAAGTCCTTGTACCTTTGATGAAGCAAAGAGCATATCTACACAATAGTGACACTTACTCAAAAAACATGATGACAGAAGAGCAAAATCAACCTCCTATAGAACTAACCGAAGACTTCCAAGAAATGCAGACAATAGACAGCATTCCATTGAATGTTCTTAAAGTTACCACAAAGATTCGGAACTCGATGGAGTTGCTCATTAACCAGGTTGCAGAAAATCAGCGAGTGGAATAAAAATGGGGAGTTGACTCGCTCGGCCAACAAAATCACTAGCTCATCAGTGTTATCTTATAGCCCCAATAGAGCCCCAATAGAGTTTATGAACTGCAGGAACTAGAAATTGGAATTTCAATTTTCAAATGATTCTTAGTTCTATTTTGTTTTTTTAAGAAAATACCCCAAATAAAACTAGTAAGTTTGAAGATCGAATTTTTTACCTTTCCTTGTGTCAAAAAACCTTACCCAAATAAAACTGAGAATTTTATGTTTATTTGGGGTTGGGGAAGGTGATAATTAAATTTTTAACCCGTTACCTTCCCTCATCTCAAAAATCCCTCTATTTAATAAGACCCTAGATTATCTTCATTACCACCTTTCTCACTTTCTCAACTTCTCTGCCTAACCCTAGTCTTTCTAGAGTGCCTTAGGCTTGATTGATCTCTTCCTCTCCTATGTGTCCATCCACATACCACCTTAGCAACCGTCACTCTTCTCAAAATCTCCTCCTTTCTTATCATGTGAAGCATCCCTGAGGCTTCTAGGCCAACTGTCCCACAAGGATGCTGCTAGAAGGAGGCATAAAATGCATTCTTTCAAAAAAGGCTGATGTTCGTAATTTCACAGGAAGTCCCAGTTTCATTTGGATGAGAATATTTGAAGCTCCTATCTTTCAAAGAAGGAAACTTAAAGAGTTGTGTGACACGATCAGCTTGGACAACTAGTACAACAACAAAAGAAAACCAAAGCTAGCTAATAAACTATACGTAAAGATTACTTTTAACACTTTTCTGCATGACTACCAGAATTTTGATGCTTTTAGAGACACAAGAAGTTCGAAGTAAGCCTGAATCAAGAGGCGATAAACAGTGAATCCAGTTCAAATATGAGAGGAGAAGGTCAAGATCACCTGAACAGCTGCTTGTATATCTGAAGTCCTGAGCTTGGCATCGCATATGGCTGTCACAGCTTCACTAACAAATTTGCTTAGGTTGACACTTTTTAACTCTTCCATCATCCCTTCTCGCAGCTCTTCATTTATCTGTTTGAGCTTTTTAATAACTGCCGTGTTGCGCTTAATGCTTGAATCCAATGTCCTGAGAAAACCTGAATCTGGAAACCAAATTGCACCCTAATCAGATATCCACACTACATGATAAATGAGCCTGTTCATGAGCAGAAAGGCCTAGTTGCTCAGTTTAGTTAAAAATCAATTATATCTTGGCCATATTAACTAAACTGGGCAACTAGGCCTACTGTGATTGAACACACAGTAAAGAACATGAACAGACTACCATGAAAGCAGTTATCTGCGACATCTTCTGTTAGATCAATTATTGCAAAAACTATCCACTTAGCCATATCAACTTGAACAGACAACCACCCATATTAATTCCTCTGCACAACAAATAAATATCATAACCATCTGCATGACTTGTTCCCATGTTTACTAACCAGGCCTTTCAGGATTCAGATTACTTCGGCGTAAAGCAATCTTTGCATCAATTGACTTTTTGAACTCCTCCAGACGAGCAACATTTTCCTGAAACAAAGGATGATCAGAATATTAACACCGGTGCTTGTTATACATGAAGTCAGTGGTTCTCAAGTATGTGTCAAAAGGCAAAAAACGAAACAGTGCAACAGCCACAAAAGCACATATGCAACAAATAAACAATTTATCCAACTCTGGCCAAAGAACAACATGAGTAATCAAGAAAATGTCAGGCCATAGATTTATATGCCCAGCAATAGAACAATGCATAGCACCAAAATCCGAAACCAAATCGATTTTTCTATCCAAAGCAGCAACCTTGCAGTAAGGAATATTAAGAAAACAATGACAACGTCGACAACGACAAAAATAAAAAAGAAAAAAAAGCCCCCAAAGGCTAAACAGAACTAACAAAATGAACAATAAGAAAACCAATTTTACTCAAACGCTTGAAGATGAGTGCACCAAGCACGTACAAAATCTCATTTCAAGAGTAAATGTCATACCCATGATGTAGCTGAGAGTTACCAAAAAAAAAACCCTTGAGGACCACACGATTATACATGGTTTGACTTATGAATTAGGTTTACAGCACAAGTCTTCTAAACACAGCGTGGTCCATGTGGCTCCCAATTAGGGGTGCAACTTGGCTCAACCTGAATTCGACTGGCCTAACTGGAAATTTTGGTCAGGTTGTGCTCAGGTCTGGTTGGGCTTGGTAGATATGGGGATGGGCCCGGGTTGAGGCCTCGAGCAACCCGACCCAACAGAACCATGGTGTGTCATAAAGGCCGTTATGGGGGTGTAAAGGCCATTACGTAAAGGTAACGGTGGCAATCGTAACACGTTACGGGGTCGTAACACTCGTTATGGAAAAAATGACCTGTAACCGCCGTTAATGGCCTGTTACGCCCCCTGTAAAGGCCAGAATAATGGCCTGTTACGGGCAAATACAGGTTTTTCGGATTTTTCTTCAACGTTACAGGGTAGATACAGGTTTTTTGGGTTTTTTTCTTTCAATAAAAAAAGAGAGACCGTAACGGCCATTATGGGGGCCTTAACAGCCATTACGATCCGTATCATAAAGGTTACAGTGGTGGCCGTTATGGCCACCATTACCATTATGGAATACCTTGAACAGAACCCAACTTATATGGTATGAATTATTGCATTTAATGCATGTACAATATAAGATACTATTGCATTAATGAATGTATGGTATGTTTTATTGCATTTAATGCATGTATGGTATGAATTATTGCATTTAATGCATGTATAGTATGAACTATTGCATTTAATGCATGTATAGTATAAGATACTAAATAACTAACCTAACAAAAGATGCTAAATCTTTGGCCCAACCCAACTCAACCAGATACTAAACCAAGAAGAGTTAGGATTGAGGATTTACATCTGGTTGGGGAACTAGGGCCACAGCAACTTGATGTCGGGTTGGGCTCGGAATGATCCTCAACCAAACCCAATCACCCAAGTTGCACCCCTGCTCCCAATGTCAGAAATAAATGAATAGACAAAGATCCCCAGTCCATGCAATAGGCTCGGGCCATAATAAGTTTTACGTAGTATTAAAGAAAAAAACAAAAACACATTTTGGATGAAGTAATTTCTGAAGTATAAAGAATGTTCCCTTATATTTTAACAATTAAACCTCAACTCCATCCATGATAGGCCAAAATAATTCCCACTAAACATGCTAGTTTTGAAATTTTCACAAAAGAATAAGATGCTTAATAGTTAATCTACAAATACTTCATAATAACCAAAGAAATCATGCGATGAAATGATACAAAAGAGAATTAGCATGTAAAATTACGGATAGAGTGCTGGACCTTATGTGAACTACATGGATCCCAACTTTCAAGTAAACTCTCAAGGCAACAAACAACATTAACACTTGCAGCCATACACGTGTTGGTGTGCAGTGTACCTTATAAAGAAATCAAATGGAAAAAAAAAAAAAAAAAGCAAGGACATGCTAAAATGCTTGGAAATCCAATAAGTACGTATTATACATTGTGACTAGATTCGTGGAGCCCTTACATTGACCTAGTGATGAGAACATCAGGCCCTTTCGAGTGTATCAGCACAGGAGACAAGCGATGCCCGTGTCCATATGGTTTGATGATGAGCCTGGATCGAGTCTAAGTTCCTAGAATGTGGTGAAGACCTTACACACGTGTTCGTGACATGTGTAAGTTACTTGGAGGAGATGATTGGACCGTTAGATCGCGAGGATGGTGTGATCGGACCATTGGTTCATCGTGGCTCATCTTTATCGCGCCATCATCAGAGCCCATCGAGCATCTTAGATTTGAGTTTATCTCATGCACTTTTTTTTTTTTTTTTGCACGAATTTTTTTTTAATTTTTTTTAGTATGGGTATTTTGATAATTATACTTAATTTCGAATTTTATAAGGGTGTTGCCCCAAACCTTTCTTATTATTATGTTATGTTGATGAAAGAAAAGAATACCCTTTCTGCGGCTCCACTCCTCTCCTCTTGTGGATCTCTCTTCCTCCCTCATCTCATCTTTTCTTCCTCTTTTCTCTGATTCTTCTTCTTCTACAAGGGATATCTTTTTTCTTCTTCTACTTCTTTCTTTCACCTTCCCCATCAACCTGCAACTTGAGATTTCAAGCCTACACCCGTTTCTTCAGATTTTGTGATTTCCTAACCCAGAAATTATCCGATTTCCTCGACTAGAGAATTCCCTTGAGTGATTGGACATAGCCATGCATGATCGAGGGTTTTATTCCTCGCCGAATCCAATCCACGCATGAATCTGAACCCGGTACAGCGTGTAGGTGATGATGACCCCTTCTAATATGTTCTCTTATAGATTTCTTAGTTATAATGATGTTCGCTTAATGTTAAATTGATTTGTTTACATGATTCCACTACGTTCATATGTTTCACATACATACATGATTAGAATAGGCCATCCTACATCAAATTTTGGTATCAAAGCTTAGGCTCTTGCATGGTTCATCGTAGATCGAGTTATCCAAACTCTAGGATTCCATATTTTCTATTTTGCATAAGTCTAGGTTAATCTAGAAATTTTCAGATTTGTGTCTAGCATTGATTCCAAGTCTTAATTCTCAGATTTGCAATCTTTGTTCGATCTAAACCTGAAATTTCAGATTTTAGAGCGTAAATCTGAATTTTCCAGATTTGCGTCTCTTATAGACCTAAATCTGAAATTTTCATATTCATTTTGCATTCAACGTTTCATATCTTAGTTTTCAGATTCTTACATCCTGTTGGATATAGATCTGAATTTTCCAGGTTTGAATCTCTTTGGAGGCAAATCTGAATTTTTCAGATTCATATCCTAGTCATCATCAAATCTGAATTTCTCAAGATTTATGCATCATCATAGGTTTAGAATCATATCATTCATATTGTGAGTCACCTGGTCCGTAGATTTAGGCAAACCTAGGACAAGTCTTACCGTGTATACTCACAAGAACTGGAAGAGGTTTCAAACTACACCCCATCGTGAGTAATGAGCAGTTATCCGAGCAACTTGCTCAATTGATCCAAAGGATAACCGCCCTTGAAACAGGAAATAAGAATGCCATTGCTCAGTTAGGCACCCAAGTCACCACCACCATGAACAGATTAAAGTGATTAGAAGCGTCTCAACGTGAAAACCACAACATTAGGGGCGATGATCAATCCCAAGTGGGAGGAGCCATTGAGGAACGAGTCCCTATGTGTGGTAGAGGCCGTGGAGTGCGAGGGCGAGGAATGGGTCGTAGAGGAACGAGTCGTAGAGGAACGCAAAATACGCAGCCCATGTATGAGAATCAGGACCGCTACGATCCTGATGATCGTGTGTTGAAAAGCGTGAAAGTAGAGGCCCCAAGTTTTGATGGGCGTCTTGACCCTAAGGCATTCCTTGATTGTTTAGCAGACATGGACCATTACTTCGAATGGTATGATGTCTGAAAATCGTCAAGTGCGCTTTGCCAAGATGAAGCTTCCGGCTCAAGCTAAGTTATTCTGAGTGAATACCGAGCACAAAATCAATAGAGTTAGAGGAGTCTCAATCGCTCATTGGGAAGAGACGAAGGAAATGTTGAAGGAGAAATACGTTCCTCTTTCTTACCGATAGAAGCTCCTTGATTAGTGACAGTCTTTACACCAAGGATCAATGTTGACCGCTGACTACATCGCCAAATTTAAAGAATATATGATGCGATGTGATATCCAGGAGGATCCTTTGGTGACACTATCACGTTTCAAAACGGGACTTCGCATGGATCTTCAGCGCAAGCTTTTGACTCGCCCGATTACTGACTTGGATGAGGCATACCAAGTTGTATAGGAGTTAGAGCAATACCTGAAGTCTCTTGTTACGCGACGCTTTGAGTCCCGAGACTCTAGTGTTAGAATTGGTTTCCAAGGAACCAAATCTAACGTTGGCAGTCAGCCCAAGGTGCAGGCGAATGTGCCGCCTAAGCCTAAGGATGATAAGGGAAAAGGTGTCCTTCGTGCTGGTCCCAGTGGGGGAAGTCAAGTATGATGTTATGAATGTGGGAATGTTGGTCATATCACAAATCAGTGTCCAATGAAAAACCGTGGAAAAACCTTAGTCATAGGCGAGTCCAATGAGTGCAAATGACCAGGGTGATTACGAAGTGGAAGAGTATCACCCCGAAGGAGGTGTTAGTGATGAAGAAGAGGCGATTGATGGCGCAGCACTTGCAGTTGTCAGATATGCCCTAGCCCAGACTAAGAGTAATGTTGATTGACATCAAAACACAATTTTCTATACTTACGCCAAATGTGGAGATAAGAACTGCAAGGTGAGCATGGATAGTGGAAGCTGTTAAAATGTGATTTCTGCTAACACCTTGGATCGCTTGAAGTTGAAGGCTACCCCTCATCTTGACCCTTATAAAGTTTCTTGGGTTGACAAGACTTCTCTCCCAGTCACCTATCAATGTTTGGTCCCTATTGAGTTTGGGTCATATAAGGAGTCACTATGGTGCAATGTCTTACCTATGAATGTAGGTCACATCATTCTAGGTAGGCCGTGGTTGTTTGATAGAGACATCGCGATTTATAGTCGCTTAAATGTATATACCTTCATGCATGAGGGCAAAAGATCAAAATCAACCTGTTGCCACCTAAGAGCACCTTAGACAAGGGTAAGAATGACAAGGCAAATGAGCCTGAGGAAATCAAAGTCTAAGTCTCTGCATATAATTAATGCAAAAGAGTTTGAGAAGGAGACCGAGGAGGATTCGACGATATACGCCCTTGTGGCGAGAGAAGTTACACCAGAGGTTCCTGTAGAGTTACCCCTTGAGATAACCCCGATTTTAGAGGAGTACGGAGATGTATTCCCTGAGGATTTACCAGATGAGTTACCACCAATGCGGGACATTCAACATATCATTGATCTCGTCTCAGGGTCGACTTTACCCATCCTTCCTCACTACAAGATCAACCCTGCAGAGCACGCAGAGTTGAAGAGGCAGGTGGATGAGCTTATGCGAAAGGGTTTCATCCAGGAAAGCATGAGTTTTGACGCCTAAAAAAAGAAGATAAGTGGCGGATGTGTGTGGACCGTCGAGCCATAAACAAGATCACGGTCAAGTATAGGTTCCCAATACCTAGACTTGATGATATGCTCGACATGATGGCCAGGTCCACCATCTTTTCCAAAATACATCTCAAAAATGGCTATCACCAGATTCGCATACGCCTAGGTGATAAATGGAAGACGGCCTTCAAGACGAAGGATGGACTGTATGAGTGGTTGGTCATGCCTTTTGGCTTGACTAATGCACCCAGTACATTTACGTGAGTGATGACACAAGTTTTGAGGCCTTTCATGGGAAAGTTCTTAGTGCTATATTTCGATGATATTTTGATCTATAGCACCATTAAAGAACTGCACCTTGATCATCTAAAGCAAGTTTGTAGTGTTCTTAGGACGGAGAAGTTATACGCTAACCTTAAGAAGTGTTCCTTTAAGTCAAATCGAGTCGTGTTCTTAGGGTTTATTGTGACATCCGATTGTATGTATGCAGACCCAAAAAAAGTTAAAGCGATTGTTGATTGGCCTAAACCAAAAAATATTCATGATGTGCGAAGCTTTCATGGCTCTCATCACTGAGTGCATGAAAAAGGGAGAATTTGTGTAGTCTAAAGCCGCGGCAAAGGCTTTTAAGGAAATAAAGGGCAAAATGATAGAAGCTCTTGTCATACGCCTACCTAACTTTTCAAAAGTCTTCAGAGTAGCGTATAATGTGTCGGGTGTTGGTATAGGCAAAGTATTGAGTCAAGAAGGTCATCCAGTAGCCTATTTCAGTAAGAAACTGAATGAGGTGAAGCAGAGATGCTCCACCTATGACAAAGAGTTCCATGCGGTGGTGCAGTCCTTAAGACATTGGCGTCAATATCTCCTACCGCAGGAATTCGTCTTGTTCTCAGACCATGAAGCCTTGAGATATCTATATTCCCAGAAGAAGCTCAACCCAAGAAATGCTAAGTAGGTGGCGTTTCTTCAGGAATACTCGTTTGTCCTGAAACATAAGGCCGGGGTCGAGAACAAACCAGTCGATGCCCTTAGTCGGAGAGTGGCCCTGCTCAATTCCTTGGGTGTAGATGTCATCGATTTTGAGCAATTGAATGATGAGCATCCAATGTGTCCAGAGTTTGGGGATACTTACACGTCACTCTCTAGTGACCAGCGTAGTACAGGCGAATTTGTCCTTAAAGATGGTTTCCTTTTTAAATGAGATCACCTTTGTATTCCCCGCACTCCCCTCCGCGACTTTCTCATTTAGGAGCATCATTCGGGAGGGATAGCTGGCAATTTTGGTCGGGATAAGACCATTGCCTTAGTAGAGGACCGCTTTTATTGGCCAACTCTCAAGAGAGACGTCGCCAAGATTTTAGGGCAGTGTTGTATACGTCAACTGGTAAAACAAAGAAAGCATAACACTAGGTTGTACACGCCATTGCCAGTGCCACACGCGCGATGGCAAGACATTAGCATGGATTTCGTGCTTGGGCTCCCCAAGACAATAAAAAAGCACAACTCCATTTTCATAATTGTTTATCGTTTTTTCTAAGATGGCGCACTTCCTTCCTTGCCCTAAAACTTCATATGTGTCTAATACTGCTCGAGTTTTCTTCAGTGGTGTGGTGCGCTTGCATGGGTTGCCTAAGACCAGAGTGTCAGATCGAGATGTGAGATTTACCAGTTACTTTTGGAAGACACTATGGCATATGATGAGCACCAGATTGCAGTTTTCAACTGCATACCACCCTCAGACAGATGCTTAGACTAAGGTGGTTAATCGGAGTCTTGGAAACTTGTTACGATGCCTTGTGGGTGAACATATCAAGAATTGGGATTTAGTTTTGCCTATAACCAAATTTGCATATAACAGTTCCATCAATAGGTCTATAGGTATGAGTCCTTTTGAAATAGTTAGTGGATATAAGCCTAAAATGCCTATAGACTTATTACCGATGTCAATCACCCAGAGATCATCAGAGTCAACCAATGCATTTTCCCGTCACATTCATGAGTTGCATTCAGACATTAGAAAGCAGATAAATGTAAGCAATGAAAATTATAAACAATCAACTGACTTGCATCGTAAGATTCAAAAATTTCATGAGAGAGATTATGTAATGGTTCGGATGAGGCTTGAGCAGTTGCCTCAGGGTGCCGCTAGAAAATTACAAGCGCGCAGTGCTGGACTGTTCAAAGTCTTGCAAAAAATTGGGTCCAATGCGCACAAGATAGATATTCCACCTAACATGGGAATCAATCCAATAATCAACGTGGAAGATCTAATCCCTTGCCCAAACCCTCGCATAGACCATACTCCTCATGCTTGGCCATATTCAGAATTTTCTTCCCAGCCTATTCCACCTATCCCAACTTTACTTGAACAAAAAAAAGAAATTGACAGGATTGTGGATGAAGAGATTGTATCCACACGAGATAAAGGCTTCCAAAGATACTTGGTTAAATGGAGGAACGGGCCACCATCCGATTGTACATGGCTTACGTAAGCAGAATGACAGAGACTTGATCTAGATTGGTTGGAGAGGCACAAGAGTTTTATCTTGCCGGAGTCAAGCTCTTCTCAGCCAAGGGGAGTTGATGAGGACATCAGGCCCTTTCGAGTGTATCAGCACAGGAGACGAGCGATGCCCGTGTCCATATGGTTTAATGATGAGCCTGGATCGAGTCCAAGTTCCTAAATCGGGGTGAAGACCTTACACATGTGTTCGTAACATATGTAAGTTGCTTGAAGGAGATGATTAGACCGTTAGATCGCGAAGATGGTGTGATCGAACCATTAGTTCATCGTGGCCCACCTTCATCGCACCATCATTGGAGCCCATCGGGCATCTTAGATTTGAATTTCTCATGCACTTTTACTTATTTGAGTTTTGAATCAGTGTGCACACGTTTTTTTTTTAGCGAATGTCTTTTTTTAAAATATTTTTAGTAGGTATTTTGGTAATTATGCTTAATTCCAAATTTTATAACAGTGTTACCCTAAACCTTTCTCATTATTATGTTATATTGATGAAAGAAAAGAAAACCCTTTTGGTGGCTCCTCTCCTCTCCTCTTGTGGATCTCTCTTCCTCCCCCATCTCATCTTTTCTTCCTCTTTTCTCTGATTCTTCTTCTATAGGGTAAATCCTCTTTCTTCTTTCTTCTTTCTTCCTTCTTCTTCTACTTCTTTCTTTCACCTTCTCCATCAACCTACAACTTGAGATTTCAAGCCTACACCCGTTTCTTCAGATTTTGTAATTTCTTAACCCAGAAATCATCCGATTTCCTAGACTAGAGAATTCCCTTGAGTGATTGGACATAACCATGCAAGATCGAGGGTTTTATTCCTCGTCGGATCCAATCCACACATGAATCTGAACCCGGTACAGCGCGTATGTGATGATGGCCCCTTCTATTATATGTTCTCTTATGGATTTCTTAGTTATGATGATGTTCGCTTAATGTTAAATTGATTTGTTTACATGATTCCGCTACGTTCATATGTTTCACATGCATACATGATTAGAATAGGCCGTTCTGCATCACCTAGGGCACACAAATAAGGGACAGTTCCAATCCTAGCAACAAAATTGAATGAGTGGAAAGAACATGATGAAAAGGATGGTCAAGAGAATACATGATGGAGAAGTATAATAATGATAACCAACGGAACCAAAACAGTGAGTGCAAGGACTACGTGCCAAGGGGGGGAAACTGAAATCGAGGACCATGAAGTCCCACAAGTAAGAGAAGTTACAAAGGAGTAGGGAAATATGGAAAAAGACTGGAAATGAAATATGAATGCCATACCAATAATGAGTGGTGCCCTTAAAAGAAAGGCATTCCAACATAGTAAAAAATGAATTAGAGGATACTAATTTCAGGAAACATATAGGGGGTGTTTGGATGGCACCAAATTCAAGAATTTGTCAAACTTTGATTGACAATTCATGAGTAATATAATTAAGGGCCTGTTTACTATATGCCTGGAAATGAGTTAATCTCATTTTAGTTAATCAAAAGTATGTATTAGAGATCATGATCACTAATACTGATTCAATTTAGTTAACCTAATTATGTATTGGAGATCACAGTTACAATCTCTAAGACATAATGATGATTAAGTAACATGAGACGAACTCATTCTCAGGCGTCTTACAAACAGGCCCTAATGTTTTTAGTCTTGCCTTAATTGCTAACTCATAAATCATGCACTGGGTAATTAAAAAAGAGGGTTAAAATTACCCAATTCAAAAGGTTGGGAAACCAATGGCTTCCCTGGGTTAAGCATAAGAATGATTCACCACTCTCCATAAAACGTCCATTTTTCCCACCACTGTCCAGTGGCAATGATCATTCTGTCCAAGTGATGTTTAAGAGAAATGAACAAGGCAGACTGGTGGACCCAACATGATGAAAGGTCCAAATCAGTGACCCTTACTAGCATAATCAATGCGGACCATCAAGTTTTCAGGCCATTGCTTAGATGGTTAGCGTCATTTGATCAAAGTAATTTTTAAGAGTAATGGGCAGTCAAAGGTGGACTCCACATGATGGACAATAGTCATACCTTTTTTCTCTTATAATAAATATGGATTATCCACTTCTTAGCCATTGATTAGTAGTTAGGATCATCCAGTCAAAGTGATTTTTGGGGAGGAGTTGACAATGAATGGTGGGCACCACATGATAGAGGGTTCATATCACATATAGGACATTTTCTAGTATAAATAAACATGGATTATTCATTTCCAATCAATTGATCAGATGGTTATGATCATTTTATGAAAGTGAGTTTTCAACGAGATGGGAATAAAAGCCCCCCCCCCCCCCCCATGCATTGATGGTCCATATTTTCAACTGGACCTCCTCTATTGTGATCAATGTAATTCCATCCTCCTAAGCATTGGTTGGATGGTTTGGATCATCAGAATGAACCGACTTTCAAGAGGGATGAGTAAACAAGATGCACAGTCTAGACCAATGATTCCAACTTCTCTATTATACTTGATATGGATCATCCATTTCCTTAGTCACTGATCAAATCATTAGAATCACCTGTTTAAAGTGACTTTAAGAGGGATTAACAATCCATGGTGGGTCCCATATGCTGGATGGTCCAAATCATGTGTATGAGAGATAGTGATCAAAAGGTGGGCCACACGATGGGCAACAGCTAGACATATCTCTGGTGAAATAAATATGGATTATCCATTTACTAGTAGACATTGATTGAATAGTTATGATCATCTGACCAATGTACAAAAGGTGGGCCCCACTTGATAGAAGGTCCGCAAACATTGAGAGGACCTCTTCTAATATAATACATATGGATTGTCCATTTCCCATCCAACGATCGATGGTTGGGATCATCAAATTAGAGTGGTTTTTTAAAGAGGTAGTCTATTGTCGGCCCCAAGTCATTGGCGATTGAAATTAATCAGTAGAACTTTTTACTATGGTAAACATGGACCATCCATTTAGTTAAGATCATCTGATCGAAGTGTTTGAACAATCCAAGGAGGGTGAAGTATGCCTCCTTTTTTTGTTCTGATTAACAGATCTCCTTATGGTTTTTCCAAGGCATCTAGTGGTCTAAGGTAGGGGGGCCCTTTATCATCATACTTATTCGTGGTCAATGGAGAAGCATTCAGCAAGATGCTCAAAAAGGGGAGGACAATGGCTTGATTAGTGGATTCAAAGTAGCTAACGATAGTGTCTTCTTCACCCATCTACAATATGCGGATGACACTCTCCTCTTTTGCAATGTGGATCCGACTTCTGTGGATAATTTGTGAAAAATCATTGTCTGCTTTGAGGTGGTCTCAGATCTTAAGATAAATGTGGCCAAGTCATAAATGTTAGGCATTCATTTAAGTAGTAACTCTCTCCTTCAATTCGCTATCTTCTTTGGGTTCAAGACCAGAGATTTCCCGACGACCTATTTGGGCCTTCCGCTCTACATTGGCAAGCCTCCCATGCTCATTTGGGAAAAGGTGTTGGAAAGAATTGAAAGGAAATCTCAAGCTAGAAGACACGGTATTTCTCCTATGGAGGTTGCTTAACTCTCATCAAGACAGCTTTCGCTAACATGCCAATTTTCTTCTTGTCAATGTTCAAATGTCCGAAATTGATCTTGCAAAAGTTAGAAAAGATGAGAAGGAATTTCCTATGGACAAATGTTCAAAAAAAAAAAAAATCCTATGGAGAGGCAACATGGAGGGTCGAAAGTTTCATCTCCTTAGATGGGATGAGGTGTGCAAACCAATCAACATGGGGGGTGTAGGCATTAAATCCTTGGAACTGATGAATATTGTGCTTCTAGGTAAATGGATTTGGAGGTTCGGTTTTGAATCAGGAAGGATGTGGAGGGAGCTTATCGCAAGTATGACACACAGTTTGGTGGGTGGTTCGTCCGAAAGTCCTCTTTATATAGAGCCTCTTCCGCATGGAGAGCGATTGCGGAAACTGAGATTCTAGTGCAAAAAGGGATTGTGCTCTCCCTTGGCAATGGTCATCATATCAGATTTTGGGTGGATGTATGGTGTGGGAATACGTCTCTCCAAGATATGTTTCCTAAGGCGGCTCGCATTGTTATCGATCGATTCATATCCATTGCATAATGCTTCTCTATCAATGAAGGGACCATTGTTTGGACCCCTCCTTGCCATAGAAATTTGACAGATGTAGAAGTTGACGATTTTGTGGGACTGCTTGAGTGCCTCAAAAATGTTGCGCCTTCAAGTCAAGATTCAGATTCGATGATATGGTCAGCCCATGTCGAGGAAGTTCTCCGTTCGGTTGCTTTACGGTTTGATCTTTAGGCCCAGCTCCTCTTATGAGCCTCCTCACCCTTTCCACCATTGGTTCTACAGCGCTCCCCCCCTCAGATTCAATGATATGGTCGGCCCATGTCGAGGAAGTTCTCCATTCGGTTGCTTTATGGTTGATCTCTAAAGGCCCAACTCCTCTTACGAGCCTCCTTTCCACCATTGCCACAATCCCCCCCCCCTAGTGTGGCAGTGTTGGTGGGAAGGAAGAAAATTCTCACCATCAACTACCTTCAAAGAAGATCGTTAGTTTTGCTGAATATATGTTTAATGTGCATGCAAGATGCAGAATCGATTGATCACCTTTTTATCCATTGCCCGTTGGCCAGGATGATTTGCAATCATGTTTTGGATTTTTTTTCTATCAAGTGGGCTATGCTAAAAGCGGTGTAGGATCTTCTTTGGGCTTGGCATGGAGGAGGATGCAGGAAGTCTGAGAAAGCTAGGTGGGGCTGTACGTTATGGCTATTTTGTGGGTTGTTTGGAGAGCTAGAAATGCTTGTTGTTTTCGTAATGTCCTGGTATTATTCGAGGAGGTTATTGACAAAATCAAGAATCTTGTCTTGAAATGGGTTCTTTATGTAAAAGCAATCTAGTTGTCCTCTTGGGCCTGCTTTTTGCACGGTATTTTAGTTTGTTTTCTTTTCTCACCTTTTGGCATGCCTTCCAATAAAATTATTGTTATCTTTCAAAAAAAAAAAAAAACCCATAGATTATTGAGGGCTAAGGCACGTGATTCTGACGTGTGAGGTCCACAGTTCAATTACCCAAACCACTTAAAGGGGCCACAATAGATTGGGGAATGCACCAAAAATTTCCCCTATTGGAAGATTCTAACCTTTGATCATTAGCTTATTTCAGTTGAATATTGAGCATTGCAGTATTCTTTTATTGCCATGTATCGTAGAATATTGATGATAGGTTCGAATCTCCCAATCTGAAATATTCTTTCAAAATCCCCCATGGTGGGGCCCATCAGATCAGTGGAGTGGATCATCAAAACCTTGGACTCAATTATGAAATCCAGCTCATCAGCAAAATAAACATTTATTGAGGCCGAAAAACCCATTGATTCTCATTGTACAAACATAAATTTACTATGTATGATATTAGCTTAGCTAGCCCCTGAGTCCCTGACACACATTACACAGCACATGTGACAACATGTCCCTGATGGAACATCTTAACCATGCGTAAAATGGACCCAACAGCAAAGATGGCCTGTTGCAAAAGTCAGGCCAACCCACTCATCAAGCGGGCTACATGTACATTAATGTGGACTTATGTTTTTTAAACTCTATTTTTTTCATACATAGGTGGCCTGCCTGATTATGGCCGACCTGACTTTTATTGTCTCCATGGTAGAGCCCACCTCATGCGCAGTGCAAATGTCACACAATCTCGCATTGGCACATGCCCATGTAAATGTGCGTGGAGACAGCACACAAGGGACCGGCAAGCCTCAAAAGCACACAATTCCTCTAGACACAATAACACCACGAATGAATAAACTAAAACATGGAAAATTACATTCAGAGACAAGCTACTATTTACATATAAAACCAAATAAAATCAAACTTAACAGTATGCTTTGAATTGATAGGTCATAATGGCACATCAAAGAACTAAAGTTTACCTCATCATCTTTGCCATGTTCTCCGACCACACGGCACTCATCTTCTGGATGTTCCATTTCTATTGTCTTTGTACTTGATCACACAAGGGTTTGCATGTAAAAATGCGAGCCTTCCAACTGATCAAATTTGAGAAAAAGGAAAAAAATGAATAACCTGAGTGGGATGACATCGAGGTCCACGACTAGTCAAGACTAAGGTTGAATGCACAGGCAAACTGAATTGAGAACAATCACCATAAACATGAAAGAATAATCAAATTGTTGATGATTCCTAGCATTTGCAATGACAAATAGCTCTTAAATTTACATTTCTTTCACATCCGACTTGAAAGTAGCGTAATTGCAGTTTGAAGCCCAATCTTGATGTTGGTACTAATAAAGGTGTTTATAATTTTGTCGGTTCAACTTTAATAGGTAAACAATTGTGATTCAATGAAATGGTGTGAGGTGGCACCCAAACACACCATATGCCCATTTGTCAGGCGACTGAAACCCCCCATAGGGGTCGTCTGGATGCCTGTACAATCCATAAGTTGTAATCCGATTATAGGTAATTGGATTACATGGGGCGTTTGGATGCGTGCATTTGCCTATAAACAGATTAAGCTGTAATCGTATTACAACATTTTGCTATAATCTGAAATGTGCCAGAGAGGCATGTTTCAAATTACAGGTAGGGGGATTTCAGGCAACGGTTATAATTTTTGAAAATTTCTGAGGCGGGAAGAGTTGAGGCTACGGCATCACATTTCTCAGTTTCTAGGGCTAAAAACCCTCAAATGGATCTTTCTATTTCGGTGGTTGGAAAGAAGGGAGCGGATTCGGTGTGCCCCTGACTGTGGGGGCCACGTTGATGTATGTATCGTATATCCATGTCATTCATCCGTCTTGCAAGATTACTAAAGCAGAGAGAAATCTCAGTCGAACCACACCATAGGAAAGAGTGGTGATTGAACGCTCACCATTAAATATTTCGTAGGGCCCACCTTAATGCCCACCGTAATGTTTATTTTCCATCCAACCCATTGATAGGGTCACACAGACCTGGATGAAGATAAAAAAAATAGAAAAATAAAAACAAGCATAGGCTTGATCAAAAACTTTTGTGGCCCACAAGAAGTTTTAAATAGTCAATCACCGTTGTTTCTTATGGTATGGTCCATCTGTTTCTTATGGCAATGATATGGTAGGATGTTGAGAACATCTCTAAAGTATATGCAACACTCATTACCATCAATTTGGTTTGAACTGAATGGATAGGATATGGCCCAAAATCCCAACATCACGGTGGGGCTCACATGATGAATCGATTGGATGACTCAGTATCGTGGGCCAAGCCACATAAAGCAACAGACAACCAATCAACTTCCCTCCCTCCCTCCCTCCCTCTCCGTTGCAGATTGAAATCCCCCCTTCTTGTGTCTGAATTAGGTATGCTTGAAAATCAACTCTTGTATTTCTAATAATTTAGGTCGCGTCTGGACGCTCCATTGAATTGGATTGCGAACTCTCAGGTTAATCAGGAAGAAATGACAAAAACCAGCGATTCTATAAGTATGAATGAGAAGGGAACGACTCACTGTTATTTCCACTTCTGAGGACTAATAACTGCAATCCAATTCAATTGCGCGTCCAAACGCAACCTTAAGCACTCCACAATGTTCCTGTATTGATGTTTTTAGGGTTTTTATTCCGACACTTACGGTGTTACTGCTTTTTCTCTTTTCTTTTCTTTTTAAACTCTTTTTCAGTTTCATATTTTATGGTTTCAATTCTGGACCTGAACGAGAAGCAATTTTAGGTTGCTAATCTGTAACTTAAGTACAGTTTCTTAAAATACAGAGTGAACTGAATTGCATTGGTATTGAATTGAACTGGAAATTGTGAATGGTCAGGTTAATCGTATGATGAAGAAGCAACTCCGTAACTGGCATACGTTGAAAGACACCTAAATGCAATTCCAATTTGGCATCTTAGTTTTATTAGAGAGATGATTGGTATTCAATTCGCCCTCTAAAAACAAGAACGCTAAAGTAGGCGTGTAACTTTGCTTAGGCTCAACCTCAACTTTAGGCCTGGTTGGGTTGAGGCCTTGGCTGACCTTATATGCAATACATATACACATAATTTATGGTTAACATATATGACATTAACAAGTTATGACCAACATATATGACATGAACAAGTTATGACCAACATATATGACATGAATGTAAAATCTCCTGTGTGGAAAATAGGCTTCATGATCCGAACCGTCCATATTTTGGACTCTATGCTACATAGGATTCATGATCGGAACCTTCTATGCATGGAATAGTGTTTTAAATAGCGTTCGTGGCATAGCATATAGAATCTCAAGTCCTCTGGTGTGTTATTGTTATGTTAGTTCAACACCCATTTATAGATGGTGGTGACTTATCCTCCTCACACGTGGCACTAAAGTATAACTATCTAGACCATCCATACTCTGGGTGCTATTGTGGATCGAGCATATCTCGAGAATCACACCTATAATAATATGTGGCAATTAAGTATAGGTATGCCAAGTGTTGAGGGGTATAGATACAACTAGAGCTGTACACGAACCGAGCTAGCTCGAAAAGCTCACTCGGATCGGCTCGGAGGGTGGATCAAGCCAAACCAAGCCAATTCTGTGGGCTCGTTGGAAATTCGAGCCAAGCCCGAGCTTGACCTCAGCTCGGCTCGGCTCGTAGAAGGCTCGTTATATTTTTTTCTTATATATATATATATATATATATATATATATATATATATATATATATATATATATATATATATTATTTTCATTTTAATTCCAGCGCCCTTTCGCACTCGCCCACCCACCCCTCAAAAACTCAAAAGCAAACCCTAGTCAGCAAGTCGCCGCCGAATCGACCTCGCCCGGCCTGACCAGCGACCCCCTCTGATCGTCCGGCCTCCACTCTCACTCTCTCCTCTTTGATATATCTCACCGGCCTCACCTCCTCCCTCTCCCTCATCTCTGATTTCTCTCCCCTCATCGCCCAACCAGCCAACGCCCGACCTGACCTGCTCGGCTCTCTGCCTCTCTCTCATCTCTGCCTCTCCCTCATCTCTGCCCTACGACGCCCGACTGCTCAGCTCTCTCTCATCTCTCTCTTACTTTGGCTCGAATTTAGGCTTGAAAGCGCGAAGCTCAAATAGGCTCGAACAGGCTCGAATTCAGCTCAAAAGCTTGACCAAACCAAGCCAAGCCTTCTAGTTGGGCTCAAGGACCAAGCCAAGCCCGAGCCCAGGTCACCCGCTGACCAAACCAAGCCGAATTGTGCAAAGCTCAGTTCGGCTCGGCTCATGTACACCTCTAGATACAACCATTGTAAATGGTGTAAGTCTAACATTTTATTCGAAACAAAAATAGTCAAAAGAGGGCTTTTGAAAGCCCTAGCATTCCGCGTCAAGACCCGAACCCCCCCCCCCCCCCCCCCCCCAAAAAAAAAAATAGTGACTAGATTCTCTTAGTTCAAACATCCATTAAAGATGAAATTACAAGGGGGAGTAATTAGCCCTATGAGAAGATCCTATGACTAAGTTTTCATGGGCATTGGAGCCCAATCAAAGGAGAAGTTTGAGATTCCCCCATTTGGCCACTTCACATCCGTATGGTTGTGGAGCTCAAGATTTTGACTTTTTTTTAATTAATTCAAAGATAAAAAGAGGTGTGTTTCTCTCTTAATCTTGGTTAATGAGTTTTATTTCATTTTGGTTAATTTAATGATTGATTTAGTTTTTCGGAAGGAGGCTAGTTCCTATGAAACATTGTAGACTAAGCTTGTTCTACAATTGTTTCTTCTGTGTGGCCTACTGTGATGTGTGGCATGGCATCAAGCCATCCAATCCATCATGTAGGCCAACATTTATAGTGGTGCTTTTTGAGTGGATGTGCATTGTTTTTTATGGTGAGGCTCGCATGAAGATCGGAGGTCTAATTTCTTTATTTCCTTGTTTTTCAAGTATTTAAAACTTTCCAATGGTGGGATTAGGGCTGCACACAATTCAATTTATGATCAATTTATCGATCGAATCGAATCGAATTGAATCGTTCCCCAAGATCAATTCAATTCAATTTTTTTTAAGAAAAAAATCAATTTCAATTTTCGGTTTCGATCGATCGAATCGAATCGATTTGTATCGAATTGAATTGATTGGTCGAATTATATATATATGTGGGAAATGGTACTATGCGGTCGAGCACATGCAACCTTAACGTAAGGTAGAGTGGTGTATTCACTTGAGCCGTTGGATGATAAATTTTCAAAATGCTGGAACTTATGGTAGAAGCTTAATGTGACAGGAAGCTAATTAGGGCCCACCGTCATGCTGTGAGACATCCACACCGTCCATCCATTTTTCCATGACATGTTAGGGCATGAGACAAAAAATGGGGTAGATCCAAAACTCAAGTGAGTTGCACGACAAGCAACAGTGAGGATTGAAAGTCTATTGTTGAATATTTGTGGGGCTACAGAAGTTTTGGATCAAATTAATATTTTTGTATTTTCAGATCATCCCAGTAGGAATGACCTTAAGAACAGTATGGATGACATATAAGAATAACGGTAGACGCCAATAAGGTTTCAACAGTAGGCATTTCCCTACTCACTTTTTCTTATCGTCCGGCCCACTTGAGTTCTAGATCTACCTCATTTTTTGCTCACATCCTAATATGACCAGACAAAACAAATGGACAGGGTGGATTTCTCACAAACATTATAGTAGGCCCACCTATCTTTGTGTAGGTAAAAAACCATCTGCTTGTAATTGGACGACAGGCTATCTACTTGGAAGTGCATTAGGTGCGGCCCTGACCTCACCCAAGACAATGCAGTCCTTATCATGGGGCCCACCTTGGTATATGAATTTTATATCCAATCCGCCCATCCATTTTTATACATCATTATAGGACATGATTCCAAACCTGAAGCAGATACAATTCTCAGGTGGACCACACCATTAATTTTTTTTTTTTTTACTTCATCCAAATTTATATAACTTATCAACACGTTGGAAGAAAAATAAGCATTATGTAAACATTAAAATGGGCCATAGGAAGTTTTTAATAGTATAACATTCAATCACCACTGTTTCCAATAGCATGGCCCACCTGTAATTTGGATCTTCTTCTTTTTTGGACTCATGATCTAAAATGGTCTAGTTACTATGCATATATTTTTAGAAGTATTTTTACTAATATTACTATTTGAGGTACTACAAAATCCAAACCTACAAAGCCTATAGGTTTTCAATTTGCAATGTGTGAAAAATCGAATCGAATCGAATCGAAAAATCCATCAATACAATCTTATATCAATTCAAAAAAAAAAGAGCTCAATTCAATTTCAATTCAAAATTTCAAAATTAAGATCAATTCAATTTCAATTTCGAAAATTTAGGATCAATTCAATTTCAATTTCATTCAAAATCGAATTGATTGAATCGATGTGCAGCCCTAGGTAGGATTGTCTTTTCAAACTTACATCAGAAGGGGAAAAAAAAACCCAAAACTGATAAAACCATGTCTACCAACTGAGAGAATTTTTCAACACAAAACTGATAGCTAGAGATCCTTAGAAGCAAAAGCCTCTGACACCCAAAAAAAGCCAACCAATATTTTTAATTTCTATTGAACTGATCAAAAGTTCTAAGGTTACTGATGCGGACACAAGATCATTTCAAGTGTACCAACGAAGAAAGCGCCAACCACAAGCACTGTCCTTGTGGATAGGCGACTATTGAGGAGCTGAAGACCCTCCACATGTGATCAGACACATAAAAGACCCCATCCAGGGAGGACACATGTGAAGGAAGAATGGAAAAACAGGACTGAAGAGCTGAAGACTTCGGGCGCCTGACCACTGTCTTTGGGCGCCCGACTATTGCCTTCGGGCGCCCGATCAAGCGCCCGAGTTTGGCCTCTCGAGCGCCCGAAACTCTCTGGACGTTTTTGGACGTCTTCGGGCGCCCGACCGAGCGCCCGAACTTTCCCGCACTTTTAGTTATTTGCGCGTTTTGCTTAGTTTTAGGGGTAATTTGGACTTTTTACTTGTTTTATTTGTTTATTTAAGTGGGCTAGGCCCTAAACACGAAATTAACTTTGATTATTGATTAATGAAAAGCCTCTTGGAGCTTTCCTCTTTCTCTCTCTCTCTCATGGTGATTCTTCTCTTCTCCTTGATCTTCTTCTTCTAATTTCTTCTTGTGCCCCTCCAATTTCTTCAAGGTAATTATTTTCCTCTTTCTATATTCTATTTTGCCAATCCTTCCTCGATCAAAACTTTGGGAATCAAAATAAACCCTAAAACCCCAAATTCCCAAATCCCTAATCCGAGAAACTTCCTGATTCTTCGGACTAGTGATTTTCATTGATCGATTGGGTAAAGCCATGCAAGGTCGGGAGGTTCCATCCCTCGCCGGATCCAACCTATGCACTAATTGAATCCCATACTCCATGGTTGTGATGATGGCCCGTCCCATTGCTTGTTTCCTTATGATTTATTTAGTTTATGATGATTGATGCTAGATTTTACTATTATTATTGCTTTTACTTCCGCTGGATAATCGTGTTCATGAGCATGCATCATATTTAGGGCTGTCCTGCATCAGTTACATCCAAAGAAACTATGTAATCTTAAAACCCCAAGCCAGGACATTAAGGTATATGTACAAACCAGTGAAATAACTCTATCTCCAACTGTTGAAAGAAATGAATCTTTGTAATATCCAGAACCATTCATGAACATTACAGCAAATATGATATCCATTTATGGCTCAAAAGCTGCTAACATGACACACATGAATGTGAGATCTGAACTTCCTAGCACCACACAGTTTATTAATTTTTTCACTGTGGCCTACCTAAGAGTTAAATGGCCTGATCTTTCAACTACAAGATAGTCCAATCCAGTTGTTGGGAAGCTTGAATTTCATACACACAACACACACCATATTTGCCTATGTGGCCGCATGTATCTGGGTAGGGTTCGACATATGTGTATACACTGGCAAGGTATGGTGGATAATGCACAGGTGCTAAGAAATTGTACACATGACTTCAGCCACACATGTAATTCATGTTAAACTGCCTAAGTTATGGCCCTAATATTGCATTGGTGGACATTTGTTCAATCATTGAAATGAAAATATCCAATGGTCCAATTTCAGCATTCCATCAATCAGAGGATTGGATTGTTTGACCATTTTGATTTTCAGAATTCTGACATAGCTGCAGTAGGTCCTACAATTGAAGTAATTTAGTTTGAGTTTAATATATGTCACATGTACAATATCTGACATGTGCACTTGTGCACTTTGAAACTGCATTAACTAACATGTGGAAACAAGAAACGTGTGGGATAGATCAAAGCCTCTCATCAGGCAATACTTACTCGGTATATGACGCCTTAAAAATAAGGTTGATTGTGCAGCCAACCTAAATATGGCATCCCCTGTATTCTTTTTATAGATTACATGTATAAACCTATTCCTGTACACAATGAGGATTTCCATATTATTGACTTGACAGCACAAACCTATTCCTGTTTTTCTTTTTCTTTTTTTCTATTCTTTTTATTTATTTATTATGGAAGTTATATACATGTATAACTCATTTTCACATGTGACGCGAACTCGCATAAGTGTACTTAGCAACTCTCTTTATATGATGCGAGTAGTCATGGGCACTTTGATAACTCATTTTCACTTGTGCACTTTGATTTGACATGTATAACTCATTTTCACTTGTGCACTTTGATTTGACATGTACACAATGAGGATTTCCATATTATTGACTTGACAGCACAAACCTATTCCTGTTTTTCTTTTTCTTTTTTTCTGTTCTTATTTATTATGGAAGTTATATACATGTATAACTCATTTTCACATGTGACGCGAACTCGCATAAGTGTGCTTAGCAACTCTCTTTATATAATGCGAGTAGTCATGGGCAAAAAATTGGTATGCAATTAGTTATTTGAGTGGTGTAAATTTTGGATTGTCAAAGGACATGGGGCACTTAAGTAACTTTGAATTACCAAGGTACATGCCCCATTTCCAGACTCCCGATCGCATAAGCCAAATCCATAACCATAACCAGTCTATAATCATAGCCATAACAATATCCATAATCAATACAGAGCAAAAAATAATCTATGCATGATGAAATCCATGCACAATTAGCATACAAATGGCAATTAAAACAAAAGCAGCAAACTGATGTGCTGCCGCACAAAAATAGGACAGGTTAGGATCAATACCCTCCACAATAAAAGAACCAACGTATGACACAACACTTTATATCTCTAGTACATTTCATTAACTAAAATAAGATGAACTCATTTGTCATTGACAAGCTCATTAGGATGTTGCCAAATCTGTTACTTTGTAAAATGAGCCTCTGATGTTTGTGACAACAAGATTCAGATTTCAGAGTTTTGGTTGAGACCCAAAAGAACGTTTGGTTGATAAATTTGAAGTCACTTATCTTGCATAATGGAGCTTAAAGTTCCAAAGCAAACAACTAGAAAACTAATTCATTTTCCAATTTATGTCTAGAGAAAAATTACCAATTGCAGTTCCAGATTCTGTATTTTGATGTCAGAGCTGGTAACAAAAATATCCAAAAGTCATGGAAACAAAGGTCAAAATAACAATGGTGAGTGGTGAGGTGTTATACCTTAAGACATGTATGAAACTGATCATTCCCATTTAAATGTTAGGCCCCCTAAAGAAAATTTCTTCAAAGGAAAGAACCTGTAAGTGTATTCTACAAAGAATTCCTGAAAATTAATGTCATAGGCCATGCTAAGGTTCAAACACTTCCTCTAAGAAATCACTCTTGAATGATGTAGTGTCAGAGCTGTTGGCTCAACTACAAGCAACTGCTCAATCATTTTAAAAGCAAAACAGAGCGGAGAGGCCTATTCTAGAAATATTTCTTTGCTAGGTGAGTTGGAGTTGCAATTGACAGATGAAGAGCAACCTCATGCCTTTTGGAAAAAATTACCGGAAGGTAGGATTCCTAAGTGGAGATATCTGACTGGAAGGATGCATAGTCTAGATTTCAACTCCTCATGAATTGTTTTGTAGAATTTCAAAATGCATGTTACCTTGGAGATGGCTGTGGCTGTATCAAGCGAGCGAATTCGAGGCTACAAACTATAGAGCTCACCTTTACGTCTAAGAGCAGCTCTGCAGTCTTTTGGGACTGTAGTGTTTGTAAAGAAACAAAAGTCATATTAGAAACTCAACTGACTTTGAACAGCTCAAACACAATCACAAAAGACCCAATACCTGTATACCTGTTCACAGGTCCATCCCCTGAATCGAGAAAGTAAACCTGTATGATTTCAATGCCGTAGTTAAGTCCATTAAGGGGTCGTTTGGATAGGCTGTAAATCATTTACCAGTAAATAAATGATTTACTAGTAAATGGGCCTTTTTGTGTTTGGATGCTCCCATTTGATAGTAAATCATTTACAAGTAGTAAGTCATTTACTAGCAAATCCCATCTCCCATTTACTAGCAAAAATGTGAGATTTCATTTACTAGTAAATGGGATAGATGGCAACGGATCTATTTTCGAATTTCTGCTATAAAAGCAAATTCGCACTTGCTGTTGCATCACATCCAACGGCTCTCTCTCCCTCTCCCTCTCTGCAATCTCCCTCCCTCCCTCCCTCTGGTGATCTTCCAAGCTTCAAACACCCTTCCGGCAGCGGAATATTTATTTGAGTGTTTTTGTGGTTATATTGAGTTATTTGGCCTTTGACAATAACATTTGAATTCGTGGGCCCAATTGTATGGCTCACATACTACTCGGTTTTCTTTGAGGATTAACTTTAAGCTTTAGTGGCATGGGCTTAACCCAATGATCCACTTGAAAGGAAATTCCAATATGTAATTTAAATGTTATTTGCTGAATTGATTTTCAGATGTGAATATACAATTATAGGATATAACCCATTTACAGGCTATCCAAACACTGTAAATGATTTACTAGTAAATCGTTTACAACTTATATCCAAACAGAAGGTAGTAAATCATTTACTAGCACTTGAGTCATTTACTGGTAAATGATTTACTAGCATCCAAATGACCCCTAAAGTATGCTCAAACGCAATCACAAAACAAGCACTTCACCAAGGCAAGGTTACCAATGGACCGAACCTTGCGAATAGGCTGGGCCCACATGCAATGCATGACCAGTCCAAAATCTATGTACCAGTCGACCCTTTCTTTTTCCACAGCACATGTGCCAACTAGCACGTGTTAAGTCATCTGATCCAGGCATTGGGTCGGATCCACCAAGAAAAGGTTGACCGACATGATGAGGCAGTCATCTGAGCCATGCATTAGATGAGACCCAACATGAAAAAGGATGGCCGACATGATGAGCGGACCGGCTATTGGATGCCAGGTCATCTCCAACGATGGAAAAAGGAATCCTCAAAAACCTCCTAGATTGAAAGATCTGGACAAGGTCATCACAGAGGGTTTGGATTCTCCGATTTTCCAACCAGATGTGGCACCGAGTGAAAATGTAACTTATTGATTGAACAAGTAAAACCCTAATTAAGGGTTAATAAACGAAAATTTCAAACTAAAACCCTGTTTGAGAGAGAGAGAGAGAGAGAGAGAGAGAGAGAGAGAGAGAGAGAGAGAGAGAGAGAGAAATACCAGTGACGGCGAGGGGCTGACGGATTTGGGGGAGATGGATCGCCGGATTTGGGGAAGAAACCCTTTGTTTTCAACCGATGGGAAGAAACCCTCCGTCCGGACGAGCGGTAGCGAGATTGAGAGGGGGGAGGGAGGGAGGGGATGGTGAAAGAGGAAGATGTTTTCCAGCGAAAAAAAAAAAGGCCCGCGCGGCATTAGAGTAGGCGGACGGTCTTGTCTTGGGCTCGTGGGGCCACCGTGATGTCTTTGGTTAATCCACTCCGTCAATTAATTATGAAATATATATCTAGGGCCAGATACCAAAAGTGAGGCAGATAAAAAGCCCAAGTAGAACACAACTAAAATCAACGATAGAAACTTAATATCCATTTTTCCTACGGAGTGATCCACATGAAACTTAAATCTGCATCCATTTTTTGGGATTATATCCTAAAATTATATTTTAAAAGGGATTCACGGCTTGGATAAAACATATACATTTCGGTGGGACCCAGAGAGCCCCGTATAGGACCGTCAACGTAGGGATACCATGGGAGGGGCAGTAGCTTATGCAGGCGGAGTTCGTTTTAAATAGCCAAAAATCTTCATAGCCCATAGCTTCTTCCAATTTTTTTTTTTAGTAGTAGATTGTTATTGGAATGGCCCGATATTTGATATTGCAAATGATTTCATGTCTGAATATTGTTCGATAGACATGGGTGTGTGTTGATTTAATTTTGATTAATAAACACACACCTCTGAATTGATTAATTGTATTTGATAATTAAGTGACGAGCCATTTCGCCTAATTTGAAAGTGTTTGACGAGTCACAGCCATATTATGTTTTAATGGGAAGATAACTCAAACTTTGAATCGAAGGGTTACTAGCAATGATTGACGACGCATCGTAGCGAGCCAGATGGTCCCAAATAGACTTTGTGATACAACGATAGTATTCTAGCTTCACAAATACTGTTGTGTGCAAAATGATTAATAAAGGTCAAACTAATCATATATACATGACATTGACATTCCAAGTAATTGTCTGACTGTTAGAAAGACTAGTATACCGAAGAACGACCTTCATACTTGCACTTGTGGATAGCTAATTGATTGTTAGAAAGGTAAGCTCGCCATGTGATGCGACTTTGCCCGGGACTTGCATGCACTTATGGGGTAGCTGGTCAACTGTTGGAAAGACCAGCGCATCATTTTCTTTTATTTGTACGTCATGTATTCTCTGTATTAATCAACTAATTTAGAAAATTGATATATGTTATGCTTTCATTACATGTGTATGCCTGTGTGGATAATATACATAATTTGTTTAGTTTCTGTGCGTTAGAGTTAACATGCTTAATACATGTCTGTCGTGAATTTACCTATGAGTAAAATGTACCGAGTCTAATCTTTGGGATATTTCTTTACTATGTCGGTATTTGACATATGCAAATGCCTCGATAATAATATCAAATGGTGATGCGCTCAAGCGCCCCAATAGGCTTATAACGTCATTTCACTCATAATTCTAACTTCATTCCTTTTGCATTTATTATGATTCATATAATTATCATATGGGCTAACACTGCTTTGAAATTATACATCTTGAGTATTAGTCATATATTTCTGGATTTATTTATCTCTGCTTTGCTTTTGATCTACTAATTGAAATGCTTTAGTCTGATTATTTGTATATAGAATGAATATAAATCTAATTGAGGACACATGAGGGGCACTCACCATGTGCGGTATTCCCAGACAAGCATTCTACTAAGTTAACACCTGGGAACTCGAGATTGGAGTCTTCGTACCCATATTTCAATTTTCGGGATGTGACAGGAACCAAAACAACCTTAACCTCTAGATGGCTTTGACCCAATAGGTTAATTTGTAGTCATCTTATAATGATCATAAGAGATCCAAAATACCACCATTTGTAAGTTCTAGGAGGTTCATGAGTTGTTGTAAACAAATAAACCCAAACAGTAGAACTCACGGTGTTCTTGACCGATTGATCAACTAGTTGACAGCTAGTTTGACCAATTGATAGCCCAGATCGATTTAGTAAAAACTTGTACAGCAAATATCACATTTGTCTAGAGAAAACTGACCGATTGACGGGAGAATTTGACCGACTAATAGGCCTCATCGACTGATCAATAAATTCGGCCAACAAGTTAGTAGTGACAAAAAATAAGACATCAAGGTCATTATGAAAATCGACCAGCCAACGATCCATTTTGACCAGTTGACGATTTGGGTCGACCGATTGACAATTAGCCGTTATTGTCCATTTTTCAACCATTGGAGTTTTATCTATATAAGAATGGGGCTCGGCTCTTAAGCTGAGGAGAGAGATTTTAGTGCATTAGAAGTCACCCACTTTGCCACTATCATTAGACTCTAATCATAACACAATCAAGTCATCTTCCTTGTGATTAATCACATGCTAGAGCATTCGAAGTTCATTTGAATATGAACTTGTTCCCTCTTGATTTGAAAGCTTAAACCCTGAACCTAATAATTAAGTTCTTGTTTAAACTCTTAAGAGATATTTTTTGGATAAATTCTTTTAGGCATGCATATAACTCTTCATTGGTTGTAGAAGATTCAACCTATCTCCTGTTACATTGGGCATCTTAAATGAGCGTCGGATGTAAAGCGATTAATCGTTGGAACTGAAACCTTGGCATATCGGCATCAAAGATCGGGGGAGCATATGAGGAGCTTATTTAAGCACGGGAGAGTTTAAAGAAGCGACCTAAAATGGCGCAATGAAAGTGGCTCAATCCGACAAGTAAGTTGTCAATTTAAAGAGTTCATTTGCGCTCTTTCCTTGAATAGGATTGGGTGTGAGAGTTCGTAACCCGAACTTGACCAAGTCTCTAAGTAGATAGCCTCCGGCAGGAGAAGAACGCAAGATTAATGGTTAGCCTATTGAAAACCATGTAAGTCTCCAAGTGGAGAGCCTCCGATAGGAGAAGAACGCAGTTTCTCGTATAGAATCAAGGTTGGGAGACTAACTTATTGAAAACCTCCGGTCGAGTTAAAAGGTGAAATTGTGTGTAAAACTTATTGTGAAAGGTTGAAAGGTGAACCTGATTTAAAACCTCCATATAGTGAAATACGATGTGCTCAAGGGATGAGTACGGCAACCGGGCCTGGAATAGGGAAACCAAACCATTATACATGCTTATGTTTGTAATTGATTTGAGCACATTGTTATTCTAGCATTGTCAGTTTAATTGTTAATTATATGAATGCTTGAATGGAAAGTATTATATGGACATGATAGGTAGATTCACACATAACATGTATTTTCACTAATTAGATTAGTTGCTTGATTAATATATCATTTGTAGTATTTGTGATTGGACCCACTTTAGCTTGGAAGCCAAGTGTTACTTGCTTTAATTAAGTTTAAATGTTAATTAGTTTTACCTAAAGCATAAGTTTTTAAAGGTCCTAATCACCCCCTAAGTCTTAAGGCATAATTCCAATAACTCCGCTCTTTAGTCTTTCATGCATAGTATAGGGTGTCGTGTTAGACGATTCAGTGCAATTTCATCTTTTATCTTCTCAGGGTCTTAAACTCCGCTAAGTACAACTAAATATATATAATGTCGAATCCTGTTGAATCCCTTAAAATTTGTAAAATTCCATAAAGTAGATACCTGCACTACACGGGCGAAAAAATGGTGCCTAACCCATTCTTTTATTGTAACTTAGACCCTTACTCAGAATCTACGGTTGTAGATCAATCGTAGGAGTCAATTGAGTTGGGAAATCTTACAACTCCCCGACCTTTTCACGTGATTATATGGCTTTTAGTCAGTCATAGTTTCCAAGCTTCATTTGGTTAGTGGCGATTTGAAGTTAAATGTACTTTTACTTATGAGCCAACCCTATATTCAAATAAAATCAAATCATAACCGAAAGACGAAGGAAAGATAAGAGCATGAGCACATTCCGCCATGTATTTGCACGTGAGACGGCATTCACGGTTAGGCAGTTTAACTACGTGAAGCTGCACGCACATTAAATGACTAGATTATCTTAAACAAATAATTTTAAGAAGGACGAACGTCCAAGGGTGTCCCACCACATTGAAGACCCACCTAAATCATAAATGTAATTGATTTTTGGGCTCTAGACTTAAATTTTGGTGTGTTATTTAATAATCTGAATAGATTTCATATAATCATCATGGTGGGCCATTTAAAAATCAAGAGTGGACGTCTCTCTCGTGATTGTTTCCTTTGGTATGCCATGCTCACATTTTAGTCTTCTTCCTTTTTTTTTTTTACCATAATTATAACTTAGGATTGCACATCTAATAGTCGGAGCATATTTCACACACACACACACACACACACACACATTATGGTGGGCCCTGCAAAAAATAAGGGTCTGCGTCCTTAGCTTTCAAAATAATAATGGCCCGTTTGGCACCATGGATTTGAGGAGAAGTGAGGAGAAGTGGATTCCATGATATGAATTCTCACCGATTCCACTTCTTATCAATTCCAGATTTTCTGTTTGGCAGAAGATTTGAGAGAAATCAAACACGAAGGAATGGACGGTGTAAATTTTAATCCCACCATATGCCTACTGTATTAGCCTCGATTTTTAAATCCATGCCATTCATCCATTTTTACATATCATTTTATGCCAAGATCCAAAAAAATAAAGCAAATCCACATCTAAAGTGGACCATAAAACAAGAAAAAATGGAGAGTGAGACCTTTATGATGCACAAAAGTCTTCGATTAAACTGAAATTTGTGTGGTCCCTTCATCCCGGTCCTTGTGACCTTATCAACAAGTTGGATGGAAAATGTACATCATGTTGGGTCCCATAGTCAGGGACACATTATGGTGGGTCCCACGTTGGGAAGGATTTCTCCTCAAATCCCACCTTTTTTTGAGGATTTGAAAAAGGGCTAAAAGTGCCTTTTTGAGTTCTCCTGGATTCCACTCAAATCCACTTCTCTTCAAATCCATGGTGCCAAACATAATAAAGCAACCAGTTTCTCCTCCTTTCCCTCACTTTCTCCTGGAATCCAGGGTGCCAAACAGGCCATAAGAGATATCAAAAAATGAAATTTCATAAGATGCCCATCTTTTATGTTTTATAGGTTTACCGTGATGTGTTTGGAAGATCACTATGACTATTAGATACGTAATTTCACGTTAGGCTCAAACCCAAAATATTAGGTTGACATGTGATTTATGTGTGTCATACCAAAGGAAAAAGTTGGAAGAGGTAAGGAGGTTAATGAATGGGTGGCCTAGAGTGAGCAGTTTGAATGAATGAGCAGTTTGGATTGTTAAATGTGTGGTTTAATTTGTTGATATGAATAGATGGTTGGGATACAGATATTAATGAATAGAAGGCCTAAAATCCATGTAAGAATTGCAGGATTTGCATATATAAGTTAAAGGTGACAACCGAAGGAATGATTCACCTTTGTAGTAGAGTTGTTTTGAATTATTTGGGCATGATATTATATCACATAAAAGTTTTGATCTAAAATATGGGTTTAACAGTTACCAACGATACAAGTCTATGGTGGAAATAACAAGTTAAATGAAGACGGATTGGTCTCAAACTTTGAAGGTTCCCTTCAGGTAGGTTTAACTCAAGATTGGGCAGTTGATATTAGGTTGCTTTTTTTATACAAGTGGTAGATCTTGTTTGCGCATATTTTTAATGTAAGTAAATGGTCGTAATTAAGTGGTTTTGCTACATGGGCGCAGGTTATAGTTGAGTAAGTTTAATGCATGCTCAATGGTTTAGATTTGGCTAGTCTACGGATAAATAAGTGGCTTTATTTGCATGAGTGGTTAGATCCTCATACCTCGATGGTAGACTTACAAGAGTTTCAACATGGGGTCATGAGTTCGAGTGCCATCATGGTAAAATTCCACTGGTGACAGAGTGTGTAAAAAAATGCATACATGGTGAGAGTGAATATGTATATATACATACATATAATTACAGAATTACTAATTACATGAATCAATAGTTATCAATCGACATGCACATCAACGATCACACCTTACATAGATTTATTGATGCATAGTTGGTCATATATGAATGTATGGATAAATGGGTATATCTATGCATTTATGCTTGGATGAATGTAAGTGTATATGTATGCTTGTAAATGAATGTGTACTAAAATCTTGGATCAATATAACTGAGTGTGACAAGTCGTACGTAGATGGTGACATGGTGATCCGCATGCATAAAAGTGTAACATGGTACACTTGTTAAAAATACAAGAGACATGAGGAGAGGTGGTGGGATGGATGCATGAAGAGTAAGCATGTGATTAATATGCAGGAGGGATGTATAACGTGAATGAAGGGTTGCAACGTGGTAGATATAATGCATGAGGAATTTGGTTTTGCACATACAATTTGAAAACAATGATTTCCCAAGTACATTAGATGAGCAACTAAGATTGGCTATAGTCTTTTAATAAGCCGCTCAAATCAATGTTGATCCTCTGATAAGCAGTCATTTCAGTAAATCGTCGAATCCTGCAAGCCCACTCTTCAAGGTTGACTTTCACCCACAACCATTGTGGTCATTTCTAGATATAGGATAGTATGCAATGTTCTAAACTTAGTGGGTCAACTTCCTACTCAACCCAATAATCTTGGACGTACCCAAAATAGGCTAAGTTCATGGAACCTTAGGTTGATGGGTTCCTTTTTACTTTTCATTTAAACTATAAAAATACAATTTAATATATATTTTTTAATTTTTTTTTTACATTTGACTTTTTTATGTGGAGTGAGTTTAGCAGATTGCATTTCTATTTCTCTCTCTTTTTTTTAAAGCTTAATATTTCGTTTCTACATATAATTTAACTAGAATTCATATCATTTGTTTTTAGATTATAAAGATTAAAGTTTGTAAACTAAGACAAACTCAGGGCTCCCCACCAGGTTGAGTCAATTCACTACTCGGTTGGTGGTGAATGTAGCTCAAGAACTTTTATTATTAAATATAAACTTAATAGTATATAGGTGAAAAGAGTACATGTAAAATGAGGTCCCTCCTATAATATGTAAAAATAATTATTTTACCATTGGAAAAATGTTCATCAGTAAAAGTAAAAGTGATGAGGCATAACTCCCAACAATAAAGACTTGTTTGGAAGCTTGTAATTTTCATACTAAAATCCAAATAACATGGTAAATAGAATCAATGTAAATTGGAATCAAGTTGTGATTGAATGCTTGCAATTAAAATACATTGGAATAAAAAAGTTGTGTTTGCATGATTGCAATCGGAATGCGTTAAGTAAATTAGTTATAGCACCTAGAATTAGTATGTGTGACATTTGGCATAATAATTGTAATAAGCTTATTGAAATATTTATTGAATTAGTATGTAGCGTTTGATATTTATGTTTTCCCTACATCTAGGTCTATATGAGTGCATGAATAGGTTGGACGACAAATAAACATTATTGTGGGCACTAAGAAGGTTTCAACAATGGGCATCATCCGTGCTTCCTGTGGTGTGGTCTGCTCGGGCCTTTGATTTGCCTCCCTTTTGGGCTCATGTCTTAAAATTAACTGTCAAAATGAATGGATGATGTGGATAAAGCACATACATCATGGTGGGCCCTGCATAACCCTTGACAGACCGCCCATCTCTAGCTATGTCTGGGACCTCCTGGTGCACCCAATCCGCTACCCTCTGGAATATCTCTTATATTCTTTTTAAAAGTTGCATATTGTACATGAGCTGTCATCTTATAATTGAATGCCTACAATAAATCATGATCGTATAAATCCATCATCCTATTTAGGGGTGGGAATGGGCTAGGTTATTGGCCAGGCCGATAAGGCTAATGGCTTGGGCCCTAAACTTTGCTGGAGGGCCATGCTCGAGCTTAAAAAATAGTCATGTCAAATACTCAAGTCAATCACGAGAGTTTCATTTAACTTTCATGTATAGCTTAAAAGGGTTTTGGGTCATGTCTCCACTACAAAATCATTTATATGATGGGAGTTATAGTGGAATATGGAGAAGACAAAAGCCTGGTAGATGGCTTGGACATGTAGGGCAAAGGCCAAGAAGAGACCCTTTTGGCTTGAAGTGGATTGTGTGGTGTGCCGACATTTGTGGTGTGTTGGCATGGTAAAGTTTTGTGGGCCTCACCATGATATATGTGTTATATCCATACCATCTATCCATTTTAGAAACCATTATAGGGCATGGGCCAAAAAAAAAAAAAAAAAAGTAGATCCACACCTCAAGTGGACCACACCATAGATTGAAACCTTCCTAGGGCCCACCATGGTGTTTATTTGGCATCTAACCTATTCATAAGACGCTTGATTCAAAACTTACGTAGCCCCCAAGAAATTTTCAATAGCAGGCAAGAAATTTTCAATAGCAGGCATTCAATCCCGCTACTTTTTGTGATATGGTCCACCTGAGGTTTGAATTTGCTCATTTTTTTTTTGGCTCATGCCCTAAAATGATCTTGCAAAATGGAGGGATGGTGAGGCAGACAGAACTTTGCTTCGTCAACACACCACCAAGGTCAGTGGTGTGTGGCTCACCATGCAATCAGCTTCCTTTCTAGCTTCATTAGACCTAAGAATAGGCTGGGTCTTTGCTACTCTAGTCTCCAAGCATTTAAAACTTCAAATCAACTTAGGTACTGTTTGGTGCATAGTATTAGCTGGGATGGGATGGTACTGAACTGTACCTGGGTCCTGTGCAAATTCAACTCAGTGTTTGATAACAGCAGGGACTAGATTAACTAACCCCGCTATCACAGGTTCCAATGCCAATGGTAGATACTGCGGGTTTCTATGGATTTTGAAATCCACTACAGCTGTGGGCCATGTTGATGTGCCTGTTTTATACTGTCCATCTACATGTGTTCTTTACACGTGACATTTAAGCTGCATGTGGGACAGATGACCGACATCAGTTGTGAAATGGGGTCATTGATTACAATTCCATGGTCACATTGCTGTCCAAAGCCACCCCAAACACAATCCTGGCTGTCCAATTTTTGGCCTGCAATGGACGGTAACTAAAGGCGAAAGAGGAAAAGTCCACATTAAAAAAAGGGAAATACCATTAATTGGAGAAGACGAGGATATCCAATCAACATGGCTTTTGAATGTGGACTGTCCATGCAAGGGTCCATCAGGCGCCCGGCCCGGATTCAGTACTAGGGCTGTTAATTGGTCGGCCTGGTCCAGTACTAATGCGCCCACCCCAATTATCAAAATCTGGACCGAAGCCTGAATCGCAATGCAGGACATCTAAGCCCCTTATCAGGTGGGACCCACAACATATAGCATTTTGGCGGGAAAAAAATCAAGTCCATGTAAATAAAAAAAAAAACCAATGGACGGATCCAAAAGAAATTGAAGGCTTGTCCCCGCCTACATGATAGTTTAATGGCCTGAGCTTTTCGGAAAATGATCCATAATAGTGGGTCCCACCTCGTGGACCGTCTCAGATGTGCCACGTACGTGCCTAAAATGGTAGAGGTGCGTTGTGTGACAACAAAAACGGAAGCGGATTGCGTACTGAGTAAACTCTACAGGGCCCACCGTGATTTATGTATTTCATCCATTCCGTTCATCCATTTTAACATATAATTTTATGGGTTGGTACAAAAAATGAAGCATATAAAAAATCTAAAGTGGACCACAGCACAGGAAACAATGTGAATTGAACTTGTACCGTTGAAAAATCTTGGGGGCTGCGGAAGTTTTGGATCAAGCTGATATTTGTTTTTTTCCCTTCATCACTGTTTGTGTGATCTTTTTAACAGGTTGGATGACAAATAAACATCACTGCTGTCTCTGGAAAGGTTTCAACTGTGGAAATCATTATCCCACCGTTTCTTGTGGTATGGTCCACCTGAGTTTTGGATATACTTCAATTTGGGTTTCAACCCCATAAATGATCTGGAAAAGAGGATGGACGGTGTAGATAAACTACATACATTTACAGTGGACCCAACTGAGTTTACTCAGTACAATAAGAGCGTACTGAGTAACTCAGGAAGCAATCCGATTTCAGCAAAAAAAACTCCTCATGGTCATGGGACCCAGTCAGTCTCACCAGCAAAACACATTCCACAAAGGAGAAGAAAAAAACGGTTATATGCCAACTATGCCTTCCCTTCCCTATCTCCTCTCCCAACCTTCAATTCAAAAATCAGTTTCATTTCCCAGCGAAAACAAACAACAAAACATCAAAATACAACAAGAAAGAAGAAGACCCACTTCCATTTTCTGTGTTTTCCCATCAAAACCATTCTCAAACACAAAACCCAATTCATCTACGAAAGAAAAAAAATCAAAAGAGAAGAAAATCCCATTTCAATCAAATAGTAATATCAATATCTGGTTCTGTCATGGGAAGGAGGCTCCCTTTTGAAGCCAACCCTTCAATTCATCCTGCACTCTCCCTCTCTCTCTTCGTCGCATGGGTCACCATGATCATCAGTGTGATCGCAGCCCTCTGCAGCGCCCGGCCTAGAAAACCCACAGCAGAAAAACCATCACAGCCATCACCTTCACAAACCCAAACACCAGAAAATCCCCAGGTAGAAACAACACTCCCACTCCCACTCCCACTCCCACTCCCACCAGCATTAATGAAACCAACCGAAATAGCCCAAGAACAAGCCGAACCATCGCCGCCTGAAGCAAAGGACACTTTCACCAACGCATCGCCAAACAACCAACACGTCTTGCGGCCCTCGTACACCTCGACGACAAGCCGGAATCTGATGGTGAGCCTCAGCATGAAGCTGCCCAGGGCCTTGTCAAGAATCCGGACGGTAAGGGAAGAATATCGGCAACAGAAAGGAGCGGATAAACATGCAGATTCCCTATGTACGAAGACGATTATACTAGGGGAGAGGTGCAGAGTTCCAAAGGGGGATGATGATGCCATCATCTACGATGAGAGTGGGAACAGGATTGCAGCCTATCCTTCAAGAACGCCGAGATCGCTACCGGTATCTCGGTCTAATTCCTACATTGATCTGAATGCAGTTCCCGCTTCGAAACCTGTTTCGTAAGGTTGTTGCCATTGTTGCTCTTGTTCTTGATATATTGCCAGGTGAGGAATGTGGATGGAGAGGTTACCGAAGGATTAAAAACAATGTTGGTGCAAATCCATTGTTCTTAAATCATTGTATCCAAACAGGAATGCATGAATTATAGGTCTTGTCCATATTGGGTTTTGTTTCTAGCTGCCATTAACAAAGCTTAGCAGTCATTTGGATGCCTGTAACCTTGCAAGTTTTAAACTAGTTACATCAGAAAGTGAGTTTCAGGTGTAAGTTATTTGTAATTGAAAATGATTTTAGGCCTAAGTGAAATCACTTCTTATTTGATTTCAAATGCACTGACAAGTATCTTATAGCCTGTAACTTGCAACTTACAGAACTTAACAAGCATCCGAACAACCTGTAATGCAATTTGATATGGTTTTAGCCAATTTCCAGCATAGGGTTATCCCTACAAGTGTAGCATGTTTTTTATGGGTACAAAAATTTCATTTTGCACAACATTAAGATAGAATTTTGTGCCTAGTTTTGCATTTTAAAGGAAGGGGAAAAATAGAAACAAATCATCTACCAAATCAAATATAATTGTTGTGATAGGATTATTCGTGCTTGCATTTATAATTGATTAGCGCAATGGGTCATTTGGGAGCGTGTATTTGATATGCATTTGCAATTATCATAAAATCCGTGTGATTTGGATTCACCAATTGTGACTAACAACTTGTAATCGGAATCCTTGGATTCCATGTGAATGTTTTTGGCAACCAATATTTCATCTGCATTGGTGGAGAAAGAGAATTACCAGTTGCAAGTCGATAGCAACCAGAATACATATGAAATTGAATAATGTGGTTTTGCAGTGATTTTAAAAAAAGAGACTTTTATGGCTCGTTTGGTATCTCTACTCTAATTAATCCAATAAGAGCTTTTCAAATAAGAGATATTTTAATAAGATCCTTTTGTTTTATCTCTTGTTTCGAATAAGCTCATTTGATAAAATCATTTAATTTTTTCAAAAGGAAATAAGAAAAAAAGAAAAAAAAGAAAGAAACACGTATTTGAAATAAATACATTTGATAAAACCTTCAAATAAGGGTTTTTTTTAGGGGCAGTTGATGTCATTTTTAAAGATTTTAACAACTCAATTATAAGAGCCATCTAAATGGTAGTTTTGATAGATCTCACCATAGACGAACTGTGCCCCAAATGAAAAAAGAATGGATGGCTATAATTTTCATGTTTTAAGACATTTGAGCCATCCATTATGTCATATATTGGATGTAGATTGTTTATCATTCGGAGCCCACCGTTGATGTGGACCATCTATCATGTGAGCCAAACCTTCAAAGTGGGCCATCCATCATGTGAGGCATGTCTTGGATGTGGACCATTGATCATTAGGGGCTGACCTTTGACATGGACTGCTCATTATGTGGTGTCCACCTTGACATAGGTCATCCATCAAGTGGGGCCCACCATCAAAGCTAATTGTCCCTTATGTGGAGCCCCTCAATGTCCACTGCCCATCACCCTTCACACGAAGTCCACATTTGATGTGTCCATAATGTGGGCCTTACCTTCGAAGTGGATTGTTCTTCATGTGGGACCCACTTTTGATATCCATCATCCATCATGTGGGGCACAACTTTTATTTGGATCATCCATCATGTTGGGCCACTTTGGATATGGGTGGTCCATCATGCAAGACCTTGGATGTGGACTGTCCATTAGGTGGGGCCCACTTGAAGTGGACCATCCATCACAAGGGGCACACTTTGATATGGGTCATCCATCATGTGAAGCCCACTGCATCCATTATGTGGGCCCACCTTGATGTGGACCATTCATTGTGTGGGCCCCAAATTCAATATGGGTCGTTCATCATATGGGCCCACCCTTGATGTCAACCTAGTGGGTCCCACCTTAATTTGATGTGGACTGTCCATCTGATGGGGCCCACTTGATGTAGATAGTCCATCATGATGGGCCACACTTTGATGTGGTCCATCCTTCATATGGGGCCCACCTTTGATGTGAACCGTGCATATGTGAGCCCATCTTGATGTGGATCATTCATCATGTGAGGCCCCACCTTCAATGTGAGTCATTCATCATGTGGCCCACCTTTGATGTCTACAATCCATCATATGGGTCCCACCTTTGTAGTGGACCATCTATCATGTAGGGCCCACTTGATGTGGATAGTCCATGGGGGAACACATTTTGATGTGGGTCATGCATCATGTGGGACCCACTTTTGATGTCCACTGTCCATCGAGTGGGTCCCACCTTTGCTATGGATTGTCTATCATGTGGGGCCCAACCTTCAATATGGGTCATTCATCATGTGGCCCACCTTTGATGTCAACCTTCCATCATGTGGTCCCACATTCAATTTCCACCATCCATCATGTGGGTCCTACCTTTAATGTGGATCATCCATCATGTGAGGCAACACTTTGTTGTGGGTCATCCATCATGTGGGACCCACCTTTGATGTGACTGTGCATTATGTGGGCCCACCTTGATGTGGACCACTCATCATATGGGCCCCACCTTCAATATAGGTCGTTCATCATGTGGGCATACCTTAAAGAGATTGTAAAGAGAGGAGAGGAGGGCAAGATGGGAATTACTTAGAAAGGCTAAGGACAAACTTGTTAAAAAGTTTGTCAAAAATGTCTATCCACATAAGTCAAATAAGCTCTTAAAAATTAACCTCTCCATCACTTACTTTTTAAGAACTTTTTGACAAGTTTCTAAAAAATTTGGTGATAAAATTAGAGATTTATCAAACATCTATTTTCAAAATAAGAGCTTTTTTTTTTTTTTTTTTTAAAATAAGCAAATAAACTCTTATTAGTAAAGATGTCACAACTAAACTCTTATTAGTATAGATGTCAAACGGCCCATTAATGTATATGATTCTAATTCATATGAAATACATTCTCTCAAATTAATTACTACCCATTCATATAAATTACACACTCCCATACAACCCTTAAAAGAGTTGATAACAGACATGAGCCAAGCAAAGAAAATCAAAACTCCTAATATTCCACTTTCCCTCAAAAAAGCCCTTAAAATTATATACGTGGTCATTTCATAGGCAGTCAATTGCAAATTAAAATCTCCATGTTGCATAATGTGCCCAAGTATTCAGGGACTAAATCCATGGGCATGGCACCTTGAATCAAGCCAAGGAAAACCAAGGACCCATGCAACAGTTGGAGAGCACATAGAGTGCATTTGACTCTAAGATTCCACTGTGGATTTTGTCATCTTTACCCATGGTTCGGTGGTAGACATTGTGTTTCAACTCTGAGGTCATGGGTTTGAGAATCCATGTGGTGTGTGTGGGTGTGAGAGTGTGTGTATTTGACCATTAAAAAAAAGCTAATAACAATTTGCCATCAATAAGCTGCACATGCATTCAAATTATGCTAGTGTGGTGTACATGTTTCCGGTCATATCACAGGCTATCATACTATTTTTTAACTATTATAAATAAGAGGGGGAGGGCTATAACCAAACTACATGGTATCGGATCCTTAGTGCATGTATGGAGGTAGCGGTGTAGCCCTGGCCTCATGCAAGACAGTGCGACCCTTATTGTGGGGCCACTTTGATGTATGTATTCTACGTTATGCTATCCATCCATTTTACCAGATCATTTTAGGGCATGAGCCTAAAAATGAAGCAAATCTAAATCTCAAGTGGACCGTACTATACGAAATAATGGTGATTGATAGCCCATCATTGAAAACTTCAGAGGGCCCACAATAATGTTTATTTACCATCCAGCTTGTTGATAAGGTGACAAAAAAGTGGATGAAGGGGACAAACAAATATCACTTAATCCAAAACTTTTGTGGCCCATAAGAAGTTTTAATGATTAATATGGCATGGTCCACCTGAGAGTTGGATCTACTTCATTTTTTACTCATGCCCTAAATGAGATGGAAAAATGGATGGATGACGTGGATGTAAAATACATACATAGTCTTGGGTGAGGCAAGGGCCGCACCTAATCTGCTCCCCCAATTTGAATTGCAAATTATGACTGTACTTTAATGTAAAAGCATCATTATTATGATTCTACGACATTTATTTAAATATATTATTCAACCATGCAACATAGATGTAATAGGAGATGAGTAAAGAAATTTGCAATGATTACAATTTACATTGCAATGGGAATCTTTTATCCAAACACACATCAGTGTATTTTTCAGTCAATTTGACATTTCAGGAATATAAAAGTACCATCATTATGATTTTATCATACCTATTTAAACATAAATTTGTAGTCAAATTACCTATATTGCAAGAGATATTGTACTTTTACAATACATTACGATGTAATTTGCAAGCCAAATAAACAGAAGCTCCAGTAGTAACTTGCCAGACCAATGGAAATAAGCCACTCACTATTGGCAGCAACCCGCCATGCACCAGCCAACAACGGCAAACCACTCGACTAGTGAAAATAGTTAGCCACTCCTTCAGTCAAGCAACAAGGCTAGGCACACTAACAGTAACCCACAATGCAAACCAACAACATTCGGTTGCACACCACCGACAACAATGGCAAGCCATGAAACCATGTTGACATAGAGTGGTTCCCCATCCCCACTCCTTATTTCATGGCTATATAAGCAATCTTATGCCATTTTAATTTCATTTGAGTCATCCAATAGCAGTTGAATCATTTGTATTTTGGTAGATTGTTTCTTGATAATGTAGGGTTAAAAGGTTGGATCTGACAAACAACCTAATTTATGTATTACCATGGTGAAGTTAGATGCAACAAGTACCTTACATGGTCGCAATTTACCATCATGTATCTTGACAGTAGACGAAAATTAAGTTATGTGGATGGAAGCAAGGAAACACCTCCTTAAAATATTCTAATGTTTGAATATTGTAAGAATGACAATTATATTGTCATAAGTTGACTATTACATTATATGGAATCCAAAACCAGTGGGCCACTTATGATCTATACTTCCACCAAGGAGAATATGGTTGCTAAGATTTGCTCCCTCAGAGATGATTTGATGTGAATATCAAACTACATGATGAAATTTCAACCATGCATTTAGGAAATTCCTATGCTTCTCTATGTCAAATGTGGAAGAAACTTGATCAATATAAGCTCTAAGCTCCCATTCATGCAAACTTAATCAAATGGCATCAAAAGCTGCCTACATACTTATGTCGTACGTCCTACAATCTTCATCTATTCCAAAGGGGTCTACCTTTGTTAGGTCTCAATCAAATCAAGAAGGATATTTAACAAATGACATATTAGTGACGGTACTGATCGAGTACCTCATTATACTTGGAATAGAGATAGTCTAGCGTGCACCCATTATGGTAGACATCAATATGCTAAGGATTTATGTTATGATCTGCATTCCTAGCTTCAACTTAAGCCTCAACGAGGGGCTAATACTATTACAGTTGAGGGGAAGCACAAAACTATTGAACCAAAACTAGTTATTGCAGTTTATCATGGGGTCACTACCTTCATACTTCTCTCCATTAGCCATTGTGTCTATGAGGGACATGTCCAAGTATTTTTTCGAATTATGTGTCAAAACCTATTTCTTATTCTGGCGGGTCATGGATTATTGACAATGGAGCCACTGATCATATGACTAATCATGAAGGTAATTTCGTCACGCATTCTCCATTTCCTTATTGCAAAAAGTTAACGATAGATATTATTCTAATGTTGCTAAAAAATGATCATTTCAACTTATTTTTTTGCTTACCATTTGTACTTCACTGTTTGTTCTCCTCTTCTAATTTACTTGTATTTTAACTAAATAACTTTGTTGTTCTATTACATTTTTTTTATTCACAACTTTATTAAATATGTTCAAACTCACTTTATGAAATTTACATCTAACAATGCTAAAAGAATATGTTTGTCAAAAATTACAAATTGTCTTCTAAATGTTTTGTTTATACTTCCTAACAAAATGAGATTGCCAAACAAAAAAATCACTATTTGTTAGAAGTAATTTGGTCCATTTGAACTTGAATGACACTAATGTATTAAATCCTGCCTATTATTGGCATAGAAGAACTAAAAAAAAAACGCCCAAATTAGGATGAACAAGTCAAGTTAAATATTCACAGCTTACAAATGAACCCAAGGGCCTGTTTGTTTTATGATTTACAATGTAAACACCATGTAAATGGGTAATTATTACTTACCCTTACATTTACATTATACAATAATTACTTTATTTGACTTGATGTTGATAATAAACTTGCTTGGAACGTTGATACTTGGAATAGAGAAAATAAGTTTTTTTTTTTTTTTTCTTTCTACCAGTTAACTGTGGGGGCGCACTGTTATGTATGTGTTTGATCCACGTTGTTCATTTGTTTTCTCGCTCATTTTAACCCATGAACCCACAAATGAGGTAGATCCAAAGCTCAAGTGGACCACAACAGGAAAAAGGGGGAATTGAACCTTATTGTTCAATTCTCCTATGGGCCACAGAAGTTTTGAATCAAGCTGATATTTGTGTTTTCCTTTCATCCATGTATGTGTGATGTTATGAACAAGTTGGATGATAGGTACACATCCCCGTGGGCCTTAGGCTCATTTTAACTTTCAACAGTAGGTGTTTAATTCTTCATTTTTCCCTATGGTGTGGTCCACTTGAGCTTTGGATTTGACTCTATTTTGTGATCATGCCCTAAAATGAGCATGAAAAATGGATGGACAGTGTGGATCAGACATAAACATAACGGTGTACCCCACATATTTTACAGGCACAATTCCAGTCTGATTTGAACATATTTATGCCACAATTTCCAAGGCTTAATTGCACCATAAATCCCTCTCTTCCAATCAAGTGTGAGGAGTAATAAGTGCTTATAGTAAAATGTATTTTCTCCTTTAACCCTTCTTAAAAATGAAACCAAGGCCTAATTGCACCATAAATCCCTCTCTTCCAATCAGGTGTGAGAAGTAATAATTACTTGAGCGTAAAATGCATTTTCTCCTTCGACCCTTCATAAAAATGAATCTTGGGCATCCGTCCCTGCATTCAATTTTTTTAAGAGAAAGCAATTACCACCAACATTGATTTTTTTTCCTTTTCTTTTCAGGGTACTGAGGAGATCGAACCCTGGTCCTTCAAGGAGAGGCGTCCACAAACATCTGCACTATTCCAACTGGGACCCTAGAGCGATATTGAATCCCATGTCTAACCCTTATGAGACGGTACTCAGCTTATTGGACCAATTATTTATAATGGTTAAAAAGGATGTAGCTTAGGTGCCATATTGAGAAATAAATCACAGAACAACAGACTGCAGTAACAATTTTTTTTGGACATAATGGGACCATCAATGAAATGGATCATCATTTATTAGAACAACAACAAGACCAGTCTTTTAAGTTACTAAGGTAGGCATCATTTACTAGAGGAACGGAAGCAGATTGAGGGGATCTGGTGGTACCCTGACATGACGAGATTTGATTGGGCCATGCGCTACTGTCAAAGATGGCCCACTGTGGAGTACATATTACAAAAAACAAATTTCAAACATGCATTCCATGACCCATCTCTTACTGCAGCACATGGCTCAAATCCCGCCATATCAGGGAACCACCATCTGAGAGGAACCATAGATTGCTGAAGCATCAGGGCATTTAATAGTACCTGATACACCCACTTCCCACAGGTGTTGGGTGCTCCAGGCCTTGGATCTTATCAGAACATATTAGATGAGGGATTGCCCAAAACTCTTGCAGGCCCAATGATAATGTGACAATAGTTGAGACCTCTGTGGGTCCTTATATATATCAGTCTGCCATTGATGGGTCCTTGCCTCGATGGTAGACTCCAAGAGTTTCAACACTAGGTCTAGGGTTTGAGTATCCATAAGTGGTGAAATCCCACTACAGCAAAAAAGTCTGCCATTGATCAGAGGGGTGGGAAGCTCTAATCCAAGAGGTTACTCAGAAATCCCCATTCATTACGGACCATAAGATCAATGGTCCTGGATGACTGACATTATACATGGTGCATAACATCACTATCATCAACCGATGCATCAAGATTAGACTTCCATCTTTAAAGATGGCGTCAAATGCCAATATTCTTGGACGTTGTTTCAATTTCACCTTTTATTTTCTGAAAGATCACCCAGGCCAAAATTCAGACTTGTCCATTCATCAGGCAGGCTACAGTTTAGTAAATCCATAGCAGATGATCTGACTTGATGTATTTGCGTGGCTCCCCTAAAGAGCAGATTGTTCCCATTTCCACTCTTAACAGGCAAATCATCAATATTGTCCCACCATTTTCACAGCTTGGGTGTCACACTGAAGTGACATCTCTGGAAAACAATGGCCTTGTATATTAAAGTTCAAATACAACATTGTATGCCCTACAACTAAAAATAGGCGTTACATGAACCATTCACATTGGAATAGCTGGTCCTGAATTCTTTTTTTTGTTTCTTTTTTCTTTTTGTATAAAGAAAACAGGCCTAAATCTTGTAGAATCAAATGCCTAGAACTGTATTTTGATTTTTATGCTCCTGCGGTGTCATTTAAATAAATGCCATCTGGGTCTAAGTCTGCCATTACCCAAATGCAGAAGGGCCCTTGGTCCTGCCAATTTATAGCATCCCCGGGCAATGGAAACCCATTGGCAGAAGAAACCCAGAAGAAAGATGGGTCCAAGGGCCCTACTTCAGCAGCTAATGGAGGGTTCCATAATCCTCATGGACTGAAAGTACTAGTATCCAGGACTTGCCCTAGCAGCACCTCAAAATTCCCAATCATTTTTTTTTTCTAATGCGTGTGACACCTCAACATGCCTTTTGCGCAGGTGCACCAAAGTCAAATATATTGATTCATATGATGGCTGGCCACACATCTTGGCACTGTACCTGCACAGCAAACCCCAGGTTTTCAGTTTGGACAAGTGGGGCCAATGGTTCGGCAATCCGGACTACTTGACCGCTGAGTCCCACTCAGGATGAAGAATGCACCCAATGGTTTCCCTGAGTGGAAGATGAACCTTTTCCTCAGTTGAATGTGGAACCCCATTCTATTTCTTAACCCCATTTAACCGTAGGCCATAAACTGAAAGGTTATCTTTGCCCCCATCCAAATATATTTCGAGCATGCTTCGTGCCATTGGGAAACAACGGACCAATGGTCTGGATTACCAAACCATAGGCCCCACTTGTCACAACTGAAAAGGATTGCCGAACTATAGGCCCCACTTGTCACAACTGAAAACAGTATTCTGCAAAGAGGTGAGCCACATGATTTTACTCTTCTTCGTTCGATTAAGATTATCACCACTAGTAAGTCTCGCATGCATTTTCCAGTGATAAAACAGCACATCCTAGAACTGGTGTTGACACGGATTCGGTGGATCCATGACTGTGGGGTACACCGCAATGTACATGTTTCATATCCACGTCCGTCCATCCCATTTTGCCAGTTCAATTTAGGGCTCCCAAAAATGAAGCAGATCCAGATTGCAGGTGGACCACACCATAGGAAACAGTGCTGATGCAGCGCCCACCATTAAAAACTTCCTAGGGCCCACTGTAATGTTTGTTTGCCATCCGACTTGTTGATAAGGTAACACATACCCACAGATGAATGGAAAACACAAATATCAGCTTGACCAAAACTTGTGGCCCCAAGAAGTTTTTAATGGTGGGCATTCAATCACCACTGTTTCCTGTGGTGTGGTCCTCCTAAGAATTAGATCTACTTAGTTTTTGGGATCATGATCTAAAATGATTTGGCAAAATGGATGGACTGGTGGATGTAAAATAAACATCACAGTGGGCCCCATGATCACAGATCCACCGACCTTAATAGTTCCCTAGATCCACCGAATCTGCATCCAAAACAGGTAATGTAGTACAATCTAACTCACACACGTTGAACCTCCCGTAGCATTTGAATTCAGCATCATAAAAAGAAGAAAAAAGAAAAAGCAAATCAATACAAACAATGGGTGGCATGAATGTTGAAATGGGTCGTCCGGTGCAAACATAGCCTAAAAAATATAGACTAGTTTCCAAAGAAACATGGGAAAGAGAGGAACCCGGCTTCCTAGGAAACACAGGAATGAAATTGTAAATATAGAAAGAACACTAATGTAAATGACAGGGAAGCCACGAAAACGCAACTCAACACATATAATATAGACAGAGCCTTACCTTGGCTTTGGCTCAATTAAGCTCGGCTCCTCGGCCCCTTTTACCTTTTTATTGTCGAGTAGCCTTGAAGGTGTCTTCCCCCAAACCAGCGGAGCAGTGACATCTTCTCGTGTTTCGAAATCAGAGGCTTCCCTCAAATCACAACTCAAAAGAAACAACCATTCCACTCCCGAATGTATTAGTACACCAGTTTATGATTTACAGAGGGTAGGCAGGTAAGGTGAAAGAGAAATCTAGCAGTGCGACCAGCCTTCTCTCTATTAGTAGTGCAGCCGCTCATCGGTGTCGAAATTCAGGCACTCCATGCCCTTCAGTGTGGACTCATAGTTCTTTATGTTAGAGGTGTTCCTACCAGAAGACGTGCGTTTGGGCTCTGAAGAGCCGACAGGTGAACTTCTCTGCGCACTCACAACCTTGCGGAACCCTCCAGGGCTTGCCTCCGTTGTGCGGGAACGTGAATGGTCTGCCTCACTCCCCGCGATCGCATCACGACTGCTGGAAACAGCAGCACGCCTCGATGATCCGCTTGACCGCCCCAGGAATGTGGAACTGGACAACTGCATGCTTTGAGCATGAGGTTCAATTCATAAAAGAATATAGCATATGCAAACAACATTATATATTTTGTAACTATTGAAGTAAGAGGCCAAGTCCCCTATTCATACCAAACAGTGAACTCTCCTGTTCGGAACTTAGTTTGCAGATGTGGAGCCCATGGTTGTTCTTTCCAAGCCATTGCTCTGGCAGGCCCCATAATGGATGGAAATTTCCCAGTGTATCCTCATTTGGTCAACTCTAACCTTCATGTTGTTGGCACGCAAATACATTGTCAAGAAGAAATTCATGAACAAACCACATTCAATGGGGTAAGACCAAAAAGATTTGATGGCTAGGATCTTCCAATTTTGGAGATTTTAGGGGAATGGAGTCCATCCATGATGGGGGACTGTTCGATCAATGGCTTGGATAGACCAACCATAGGCCCCACATCTAAAAGTAAGTTCCAAACAGGGAAAATTCCCCTGTTCGGAGTGAATAAGGAACTCGGCCTCTTTAAGTAATCTTAAAGTGGCAGAATTCATTGACAAAAATATCAAATATAATATTCAGTTTATGCTTAAAAATAAAATTAGTTTTTTCTCATACAAAGCCTGAACATCCAATTGGCAAGGGGAGACTTTGCTGAAATTTTGGCAGCAACCTACCCTCCAAAATCCAACCCATTAAAAGCCCCAAAAAATCTGCCCTATTCCAGTCCAAACCCAGCCCTATTACAACCCATTAAAAGCCCAAAATCCAGCCCTTATTCCAGCCCATTAAAAGACCAAACATCAGCCATATTTCAGTCCAAATCCAACCCCTATTACAGCCCATTAAAAGCCAAAATCCAACCATTAACAGCCCAAATCCAGCCCTTGTTCCAACCCACTAAAGACTAGAATCTCAACACATTAACAATCTTCTGTTTTAAACCAGAAACTGCCCTATATTCCGTCCATTACTTTTGTCGACATCACTCTCCTAATATGACGTCTACCCGTAGTGGCTACATCTATTGAGGGAGGCCTATTAATCAATAGCGAGACAATTGCATCCCCGAGCCATTCGCAAGGATAGACAGCTTGGAAGCCACTGTTGACCAACTACGTGCAGAACAGCATGGAGAGCAACCCGATTCTGTCAGAGATCCTGATTGTAACCCAAATCTGTAACCAGGGTTCCAGCCAGAACCTTTGGTGAATCCAAATGGTACTGGTCCGTGGAAGACTGTTTACAACTTCATGCAATGGCTCTTTACAGTGATAGCCTATGATGCCTCGATAGAAACACCTAAGAAAGACAATATCACCAAGAAAGTATGAGTTCAATTTCCGAACTTCACGGGTAGACTTGATGCAAAGGCTTTTGTCAAGTGGACTACAATGCTTGAAGATTCTTTTGCATGGTACGACATGGAATTTGTCTGACGAAGTGGCCTTTGTCAACATCAAGCTAAAATGCCCAGCAAGAATCTGGTAGCAAAGCACTGACTTCAACAATCTCATCATGGGCCACCTTGCTATCACCATGGGGGCTCACAAGAGAAAGAAGCTGGAAAGTAAGTATTTGCCTTCAGACGGCATGGATACTATTCCCCAAGAGCTTCTTGCATTCAAACAGGGAATTTTATTGATGGATGACTGCACTAAGAATTCAGTGAGCTTTCTATCCATTGTAAGCTTACAAAGACCAACTGCGTAACAACAACTGTTGTCAGGCAGGGTTACAACAAGAGATCTAGTGTGAGATGGTCATGTATGATTTCAAGTTAGTCGACAATATTCATCGACAGGCTCAATGAGTTGAACCACAGTTGCAGCAGCATACACTTCAACGTTTTAGCTCTCCACCCGGGGAACCTTCTGTCAGGAAAGGTTCAGATTCACATCGTAACTCCTCCGCAAGGTAACCAACCACCTCCCTACCCTTTTCAGTCGCACCCATAGGACTCCACCAATAAGGCAATCACAACTTTTGCAACGCCCTCTGTTGCAGAATTCATACAAGAGGCAAGAGGCAACCAAGGCTGCAAGGATGTAACATTATAGGGCAAAGTCCTAATCCTTACTCTCCCCTTAGGTGAGAACGGCAGGATGTTGGTTGTTACTATTGCAGACAAATAGAACAATTTTCTAATGTGGAGGACTCCTACTCTCAGGACAACCCTGAATATTACGACGAGCACGACGAGATGGAACAACCCTATGTAGAGCCTGCATTACAACCGAAGGACCACCTAGAAGAAACCGCAATCGAAGATGGGGTTGAAGGCCTCATTCTTATCACACGTCACCTCCTTACCACTGAGGAGGAAGAAGAAGATTGGCAACGAACCACTATTTTCCATACGCAGGTAAAATGCCAAGGTAGGTTATATGACATGGTCATCGATGATGGCATTGCGATGAACATCGTCTCACAAGAGGTAATTGATAAGCTCAAATTACTGACTGAAAGGCATCCAAAACCATACAAGGTTGCATCGGTTGACGACACTGCCATCCCCGTAATTTGAAGGGGTTTGGTATCCTTTAAAATTGGCATCTATGAGGACGACATTTGGTATGACATAATTTCGATGAATGTCACTCACATTCTTCTCAGGCAACCTTGGCTCTTTGATCGGAAAGTACAAAGCGGTGGTGAGGTTAACACGTATACTTTCCTATGTTGAGGTCATTAGATCCACCAAAACCCTATAAGGTTGCATGGGTCAATGACCAAACCATCCCTATAAATCAAAGGTGTTTGGTGTCCTTTACAATCGACATCTATGAGGACGACATTTGGTGTGATTGATGGGGACATCACGCATATACCTCCACTACGCATCTACAAGAGGAAGAGGATCCCACCGTTGATCTACCTTGGTTATAGCATGGATTGAAGACCCACAACTTGTGGGAGGAGTGTTGAGAGTTTTAGAGTCTAGGGTGGATCCGATCGTGGCCCACCATGTCATGATCGTGGCCCACCACTATAGAACTTCTTAGGATTTTGAGTTTTATTACTTTTCATTATTAGAGTTTTGACGGCCAGATTTGTTTGATTATTAGTTATCTAGTTTTATTATTTTGATGTGGGCCCCTTTTTTTGTGCACATGGCGCAGGGGTGGTTTTGTCATTTTCTCTCCTTAGGGTTTTCTATAAAACTCCAATGGGGGGGCGTGTGGTTGTTTTTTTTTTTTTTTTTTTTTTTTTTTATGCATAGAATAAAGAAAAAAAAACTTGTTTTCTCTTTTCTCTGTGTAGAGACGTGAGCCATAAAAGGGTGGGAAGCCCCATCTTGTTTATTAAGGGAAGACTACCGAGGTGTGAAGCATTATCCCGATTCATCCATCCTCCATCATCATCATCCCTTTACCTTCTCCATGTTTTCCAGCCAACAAAACAGCCCAACAGCGACAGTTGTTCATCTTCCAGATTTAACCCGTTGTAGGGCCACAAACTTCAGCGGAGCATTGCACGCACACTGAATGTCGGATCGAGACGAAACTTCGGGGGTTGGGAGATCTCCCCTGGTTGACCAGGGTGGAGGTGGCCGTTTCCTCCATATGTGCCTCTCCACACGTGCGAGCCACCTGTGCACGTGCGGGTCTTTTCTTCATGGTTCGATTCCTCCCTTGGTAGGCCTTCTTTTCTACTCCAAAACCCCTTTTGAATCAACCAATTTGGACTCCCGGTTTGTAAGATATGATTTTTTTATTATTTTTCCTGATTTTTCCCTATTTTCTACAAAATTCTCAAATCAGCTACGTTCTTCAAATTAACTAGATTTGTTCTCAATTCTCAACCCAATAAACCTTTCTAATCTAGAAACCCTAACCCTAGGCTACCAAATCTTCACTTCTCCCCAATTTTAAAATCCTAATCTTGCCCCAATTTGTGGTTAGAGAATATCATTAATGATGGAACAATCCTATACAAGCATGAGCGTCTCCACACCCCTTGGAACTGATTAGATTGATTATTTTGGATTGGAATCAGCCCTAACTTGGATGTAGGCTTGGATCTCCATGGATTCCCTTATTGAATGGTTTGACCTTGTTGTAGGATGTGGAAATTTTGAATATTGCTTAATTATTATAGTGATCTTAGTCTGATTTCTTGCATATCATAGTAAATTTTCACGTCTTGCATCGGTGACATAATTTCGACAAATGTCACTGTTGGGGTCAAAATAATATATGCACCGGAAGACTAAGCGGTCCAGGGGAAGCCAAAACGTTGCATGGGAAGACAGACGAAAAAGGCACGAAAACCAAGGCACTAAGGTGTGGCGCAAGTGGATGCGCCGGGGACCCGCAATGCAAAAGTGGGGCCCACTTGACACAAATGTTAGAATCAGGTGGGACCTGTCGTGTGGGCATGTGCTGGACCAGATAGGCCTGGCGCATGTGGCCACGTCAATAGCTAGGGCCCACAAGTCCTTGAACTAGAAAACAGGCCATCGTCTAGCTTGGTGCAGGTGGGCGCCAAGCTCCAAAATGGCCATGCGGCCAAGTTCGAAAACGCAGTAAGTAGTCTGGCGCATATACATGCGTCGAGCTCTGAAGTGGATGAGCCAGGTCCATTTCATGCCAAATCACATGCGCCAGAGCGCCAGGCGGCTGCGTGAGCCATGTGTTGCATGCACAGTAGCCCACTCTCTGCGACTTTCAGCTATAAACAACCCATTCTGCCATTTACAAAGGACGTTGACAAAATCCAAAATCAAAGAGAAATCTAATCGCAAGAGGTAAGTCGGAATCCCTTTTCCAGCTACCGCAGGTGCGAGATGCACCATATCTCCGGCGCATGCTGTGCATCCGACAGAAGGCCTGAAACTAGGCATAAATGGACCGAGTGCCTTGGCGCATGTGGCACGTTCGACTGGCGCATCCAGCGCGCCAACCGGCGCATCTACCATTCAATCCCTCCAACCCCAATTCACATACGCCAAAGCTCCAAGTGCATGCATCAGACTCCCTGGGCCTGGCACATGCCCCCTTTCGACTCTTTGTTCAGCGTGTTGTTCAATTCACTATGCGTACGGCCCGATCAGCTCCATTGCACGGTCAATCCACCCGCTATATAAGATTCTAAAGCTCGTAAACAGATCATTTGTTAACCAGAATACGCAACTATTACCATACAGCTGTATAATGGCCCTTGATCTAAGGCATAACAATGTCAAAAGGGACTGTGATTTACCACTAGAAACTTTACAGATCTACATTTAAAACGGCAATACAAAGTCAAAGCTTAAGGACGACTATCCTATAACAGGTCATGTACTACCCATTAGAGTCGGCATCCGCTGGTTGAGTCGTTCGAGTTCACGGTCGTAGTCTGGTCTTCCTGTAGTCCCCGTCTCAACGACGGGAGCAGGTCTAGTGTCGCACCACTCAACTATTGCTTAGCGGTCTCTCAGTTCGGACCCGAAATAACGTAGGACTTAGGCATTCGATCTGCCAAGAAAACGACAATTCGTCCATACAAAGCTTGACTTGGCCCTCAGTAGCCCAATACATACACATCAAAGACAGTCCCTGTTGACATAGTCTTTGCCTTTTAATCAAGGGTCATCGATCATTCGATGTAATTAAGGGCTCGTGTCGGGCCACAACCTGGAATGTAAAGGATCTGGAATATCTAGAAATAAAAGATCCTCTTTGCGCCTTGTTTGTTGTGTACCTATTTATGTTGTTTGTGAATGCCCATGAATTCCCTGATCCCTAAGCAAAAGAATACAAATGTAAATTAAACGAAACGCAAACGAATCTCGCGGATGATTCAGTTCTAAGAGTCACCTACATCCTTCTTTGGCGACCTTGTCTCCTTAATTGAAAAGGACAAAGCAACGATAAGGCTAACACGCATACTATCCTATGGCAAGGTCGTTAAACCCACTTTGGCCCGTTTTAGCCTACATTACCTCCTACATTTACACCACCATCATTGGCGTCAATTGCCCTTCCTAACTCCCATGTTCTCACCATGCGGAAGTCTGAAGAAAAGAGCAAAGAGAAAGGCGTAATGCACACTCTAGTCACAAAATAGGTACATTGATCATGATGAGTCTATTCCCATGAAGTCAAGTCTATGCTCCATGACTTTCAAGATTTGATCCCTAATTATCTGTCTGAGGAGTTGCCTTCGTTGCGGGATATTCGGCATGCCATAAATTTGGTTCCTGAAGCATCCTTATCTAACTTACCAGCATATCAAACGAGTCTAATCGAGCACACAGAGTTAAGGCATCAAGTTGATTAGTTGCTAAGAAAAAGGCTACACCTGAGTGAACCTAAGCCCATATGTTGTGCCATCCCTCATTACCCCAAAGAATGATGAAAGCTAGAGTATGTGCGTGGATGACCGAGCTATTAATAAAATTACAATGAAGAACGACTTCCTCATTCCTCAGCTTGATGCCAAGTGCTAGTGTCTTCTCCGAGATTGATATTCGCAATAGATACCACCAAATCCACATCCAACCAGGTGATGAATGGAAGACTGCATTTAAGACGAAACAGTCTCTACGAATGGTTGATCATGCCATTTGATCTCACAAACACACCTAACACTCTCATGCATGTCATGACCCAGTTATTGCACACTTTTATTGGCAAGTTTGTCATTGTCTACTTTGATGACATTCTTACAATCACTCGGGCCTTATCTCTAGAGTCATTTGCCGAAGCACTTTTACATCAACCTTAGAAAGTGCACCTTCATGAGTACATCCGAGTTTCCTTAGGGTAAATTGTCTCATCACAAGGTGTGGAGGACCCCAACAAGGTAAAAGCCTGTGTTGATTGGCTGACAACTACCACTATTTTTGAAGTTCGTAGTTTCCATGGCCTCACCACATTTTACAAATGTTTTTTTTTGCAAAACTTCTGTAGCATCATGGCTGTGGTCACTAATTGTATGAAACAAAGAGAGTTTCCATGGAAAAGTGCAGCAACAAGAGCGTTGGATAGGATCAAATGTAAGCGCCTTGAGATGAGCTTTGACACTTACAACATCAGCATTGGTGGGATTTTCAGTCAAGAGGGTCATCAAATAGCATTCTTCAACAAGAAGCTCTCTGATGCGAAGCAACGGTACTCCACTTATGACTTGGACTTTTATTTCATTATTCAGACTCTACGACATTAGCATCACTATTCGGTTGGCAATAAGGCTCTCAATGGAGCGGATCAGATCCGAGATCCGATTCGCTCCGAACCCGTATAATGCGGAGTTGGATCTTAAAGTAGGTCTGATTAATTAAATGGGCCGGATTCGGATTCACAGAAATAAATCTAAATCATATTCAGGTCGGATCCAGATCTAGTAGTGAGATCCGATCAAATCCTCATTATTGCATGGTTCAAGCCTTCAACCAAACGCTTTTGAGAAAAGTGGTCCCAGGGCCCAATCGTGGGGCTCATTATGATGTATATGTTACATCCATATCGTCCATCCATCCTGACAGATCATTTAAGGCCATTGGCCCGAATCTGGAGAAGATCTAGATCTTAGGTAGACCATACAACAGGGAACAGTGAAGTTGTGTGTCCACCATTGAACCCGTTCCAAGCCCATTATGATGTGTATATGACACCAAAAGCTACCCAATATAGGTCTCTTTGGGCCCTTCATGGGTTGACCGAATTAATGAACGGAGTGGATCATCCGTACTTGGACCCTACTTAGGCCAAAGATTAGAGAGAGAGAGGTTGAGACACTGGAACAGTAAGTGTCAAAGGATGCTACTACCTAGCATCCATGAGCAGAGAGGCGTACCGCGTACACCCTTTTTGGGCATGAATGAGGGTCCCACTCATGGGACCCACCTTGATGTATATGTTATATCCACGCCGGTCATCTGATTTTCCAGATTATTTTAGGCGACGTCCTAAAAATGAGACATGCCAATCTCAAGTCGACCATATCACAGTAAACAATGGGATTTGCATAATTTTGTTGCTAAATTAAATATGTTATATTATATATATTTTTTATTTGTGATGTAGTGAATTTGGACCTAGATCCGACCCGAATCCGATGGCTATATAGATTTTTTGATCGGAAATGGATCTGGCTATTTACAAGTGGATCAAATATGGATATCACCCTTTTGGATCCAAGTCGAATCCGAATTCGGCTACAGATTTTCAGACTTGGAGCCGTATCCAACTAGATACGATCCAAATCCGATCCATTGAGAGCCCTAGTTGGCAATGAGTTTGTCCTATACTCTGATCATGAAGCACTCAAGCACCTAATCTCTCAATAAAGGAAGAGAGCTCGTCATGTCACGTAGAGTGCTTACCAGAGTTCTTCTTTGTCATCCGTCATAAGGTTGATAAGAATAATCATGTTATTTATGCCTTCAGCCGTCGTGCGCATTTACTATCATCAACATCTATCACTGTCTTAAGATACGAAGAAATAGGAAGAGTGCTCGTCGTGTCATGTGGAGCGCTTAGCTAAAAGAGTTCCCCTTTGTCATCTGTCTTAAGGCCGAAAGAACAATCATGTTACTGATGCCTTGAGCCGTCGTGCGCATTTACTGTCATCAACGTTTATCATTGTCCTAGGATTTGAAGAAATACAGCGTGCGTACGCGAAAGACAAGGATTTCATACATATTTACACATACATTTTTACGGAGAGCATGTGAGATGCCCACATTTCAACATGCTTGATGGCTACTTGTTCCGGGGGACACAACTTTTCCTGCCTGCCACCGCGAGTATGTTGTAAGGCAATTACATGATGGTGGATGTAATCGTCAATTAGGCCGTAATAAGCCCACAACCCTTGTTGTAGATAAATACTTTGGCCTCATCTAAAATCGAACGTTGCGAAGATCTGTTAGTTATGAAGGGTTTGCCAACTCACTAAGGGTCAAAAGAAAATAATGGATCTGTCAATTATCGTCACGTCTAGTAGCCATGTTGGTGGTATTGCTTCGAAGCGCTTTCGTATGACGCTCTCAAAGCTAGCTGCTATTCCCATGAACTCGCTCTTCCGTTTCATCACTGAGATTGATATTGCCAGCTTGCTTTGATTGCCAGGCCCGAGTTGTGAGTTCTGCTTAGTCCCTTCGTCTCCTTCTTTTCTTCCCTTTTCTCCTTCGCACCCAGGGTGTGGGTTGCTTCTTCTTTTCCTTCTTCTTAGGGGTTCGCCCCGCCTGTTGTAATTTTCAGGCATTTGCCCTAGGTTAGTAATAAGAGAGCAGTATTCGCTTGCTTTCTACAAAAAAAAAAAAAAAAAAACAATGGATTGTATCAGCCACTACCGATTCCACGTGCTTCGTGAGAAGATCTCAACACGGACCTCGTTCTAGGTTTGCCAAAGACTACTCGAAAAATTGATTCGGTATTCGTAGTGGTTGAGCAATTTTCAAAGATGGCTCATTTCATACCATGTTCGAATACAGCAAATGCTCTCCAGATTGTTCAATTATTTTTTCGAGAGGTGGTTCGTCCTCACAGGCTTTTGAAGACAATTGTGTTAGATCGTGATACCAAGTAGATGAGCTATTTTTAGAACTTTGGGTAGCAACAAAGACCAAGCTTCAATTCTCTAGTGCCTACCACCCTCAAACCGATGGTCAAACAGAAGTGGCCAACTGTAGCATGGGCAAGTTATTACGATGTCTTATCCGCAATCATATAACATGGGACCCAATAATACCCATGGCTGCTGAATTTACCTATACTAACTCAATCAACAAGTCCATGGGGATGTCACCTTTTGAAGCAATAACAGGTATACGTTTGTGTCTTCCAATCGATTTGATTCCTCAAACCATAGAGTCGAGACCCAACGCAGAAGCTAATGACTTCATCCGCCATATGTAGCAAGTGCATGACAAAATTCAACGCAATGTCGCTGCAGGTAATGAAAATTGTAAGCAACAAGCAGATGAAAGACGTTTTGTTGAATTTGCAAAAGGCGACATGGTTATGGTCTGTATTCGTCCTAAACGGTTACCCCCCAAATCCTTGAAGAAGCTCCATCATTGTGGTGCAGGACCATTTAAAATCATAAAGAAGATTAATGCCAATACTTGTGTTTTATATCTCCCACTAGATTTACCTATCAATCATACTTTCAATGTGGAAGATCTTTTCCTATATTATGGGCACCATACTAATGATGGGGTCAAGGAACAAATTATCACACTTCCGACCATTTTGCCACCTATAGACATGATCATTGATGTTCCCATATCATCTCCACGTGCCAAGACAGTTATCGGAAGTTTCTTGTCCGTTGGCAAGGATGACCTCTCTAATGCTACATGAACCACAACTACAGACTTCCAACACCTGAATCCTGATCTCTATGAGCAATGTTAAGCTGTTAGCTCGCCTGAGCCGAGTTCTTTTAAGCCGGGGAGAACTAATGTAGGCTGAACTATGCCCAAGATCCATTGTAGCATGCTACAAGGACCATAGCATGCAGCGTAAGTAGTGTACAGTACACCATTTTCTTTTTTTCTTTTTTTCCTTAAACTAATTCTAATGCCGTTAGTTGAACTAATTATATCAAATGGTGGTGACCCATCCTTCTCACGTGTCGCAATGATGTAGAGCTATCCAGACCATCCAAATAGTGGTTCCTATTGTAGAGGGAGAATATTTGTACACGTAATCATATTAGACAATCTTAACCATCTATAAATGGCCCCCCACGTGTACAATTGAGGACTGATGACTTTAATGGTGTAGAACTCACATTTTAACAAAAAAATTTACTTAAAACTTAAGGGTTTCGAAAGAGGGCTTTTGAACCCTAATACCAAACGATACACCCCTCTAGCCCCCAAATCCCTATTTTTTATTGTCTCAATCCACAAAGGCATTAAAGAGGAGACTTTGACTAATCAATCAACCTTACAAGAAAATTCATTTGTTGTACTTTCAAGAGCATTGGAGTTGAAACGAAGGAGAAAATCATATTCCCCTCCTTTTCACATCTGTACGGTTACAAAGCTTTAATTTGCAGTTTGTTGATTGATTGAATCTCTTCTTGAGCTTGACAGAGGTATGTTCTTGCCCCCTTTTTTTTCATTTTGGATAAAGATTTATAGTTTCTTTTGTGATTTTTTGCTTTCTTTTTTCATTTTAGAAGGTCGGTTGTTGTGCAATGTTGTAGGATAGGGGTTGCTACGCAATTTTTTAGGATCTCCTGTAGTGTATGTGGTGTGTTTTAGCTAGTTGCTATGCAATGTTTATGCAATGCGTATGGCATGCTATGCAATGTTATTTTTTCAAAAAAAAAAATTGTGTATGGAGCAATGTTTTAAATAGCCACACTATGTAGCATGTAGCTTACACTATGTAGCGTAGTTCAGCCTTAACACTACAGAGTTCATGAAAATAACTTTAGCGGTGTGTAGCCTACGCTACACGATTAATTTGCATACAACACACGTTAAGTAACTCACACAACAAGTTATTTTTCACTACAATGTTAAATCAATTGATGTTTTCGATGATTTTTTACAGTAGTAAATCGGTTTGGTTGTTCTTTCTTTGCCTTTCTACTTCATCATTGCCCTTTCCTATTACTTTAGGTTGCATCTAGTTGCATGGAGATCACGAATTTTGCTAACTTTCATTATTAATCAATCTAATTTTGTGCATAACATCATGAAATTGGTATAACCAAGTGCAACCTTGATTAAAAATCTAGAAGTAGCATGTAGCTTATGCCTCACACTTCAAAGGGGTGAATGCTGTGCGACATGCTATTCACTATTTAAAACATAGGTATGGAAGTGTTTGGTTGGTTGTGCATTCCTTTCTAAGGCGCGGCCCATGTGATGGTTGGATAGGCTTGATTTTCTTAGGTGGCTAACAGTTGACCATTGTTTTTATGGTGTGGCCCATCACCCAGTCCAGCAGGGTGGATCCATTTTCCTGTGTTGTGGCTATCCATTGTTTTCTATGGTCTTGTTTTATATCATGTGGCTGTCCACTTGCTTAGAAAGTTGTTTATGTGATAAGATTTTATTTGGTTTAAATATAAGTGGATTGGCTTTTGAAAAATGATAATTAATAATTGTTTGAGCATACTTGAAATAATGAATATTTTTTAGGCATTTATTTATTTGTTTATTTTGCTTCTTTTTTTTTACATTTATTCTTACTATTTTATCATATTTTCCCTGTTTTGAATTAAAAAGTAGATGTATTGTGTAGCTTACACTAAACACAACGTAGCTTATGCTACCCACCATAGAGGGTTGAACACAATGCAACAAGCTACATGCTATTTAAACCATTGGAAGCTCTTATTAACGAGTTATTTTGATAACAATGTCATTACTTGTTTAGTTATAAACATTCATCAATACGTGAAAATGTTCAAGGACTTTTAAGATGAGTGCAGTGGATTAACCACGCGAAACAGGTCAAATTTACAAAATTGTTAGGGCTTCATTTGGATAGATCCCTCAAAATCAGGACTGTGATGAGCCGCATGCCATCCCCAAATCAGATTCCCATTCTAAAGCAGCACTTTCTTCTGCTTAGTCAAAATCTTCGCATGTTTACATTTTCTTTTGTTTTGTTTTGCTTTTTTTTTTTTTTCATTTTTTAAAACTTCGCAGAATTGTGATTAAACGGAAGAAAGTTGCACTTAAGAGAGATTCAATCAATTCTGCGAAGTTTTAAAAAATGAGGGATGAGCACTTGCTAGAACCCCTAACCAAATAGGTTTTTTTTAATTGATAAATTGACAAGGTCCTATGGTTGAAGACGCATGTAAAACAGTCTCAGGATTGAGTTGGCACAGCATTTCCATGCCTCCATATCGTGTGTTATACAAGTAGGCATGTGTATGACGATCTGAACCATGCATCCCATGGCCACCTCCACTGATTGGCCCTGACCAAAAATTGCCTTAGCGGGATTACCCTGATTCCTGACCATCTTGTAGATGAAATTTTTCTCTCTGTAAACTGTTGCTGCTTCTTGGTTTTTAGCATAGGTCAGTTGTCCAAACAGTGTATTTTTAGTGTCACGCATTCAGTATTTGGCCTGCTAAACAAACAGTTCTAATCTCATATATATATATATATATATATATATATATATATATATATATATATATATATATATATATATATATATATATATATATATATATATATATAGTTAGTTAGTTAGTTAGTTAGTTAGCTAGCATAATTAGTATCTATAGTTACCTATTTTCAAGCAGATGGGAGCAATGTTCTAAATATCGCCGATATTGGCTGATATATCCCACAATATATCTTGTATCCCACCAGTGCGATATATCCCACGTGTTTGATCCGGAAAGCATTTTCAATTTCTGATCCCTTTTTTAGTTGAAATTATGTTAAATCAGTGTCAAATGGTTACAAATCCATTGGTTCTTCATGTTCTCCATTTTATTTTATTTTGAAATTTTCCTTCAACCGGCTGTCAATTGAGACTAATTTCAAAGTATTTAGAAATATTTGATGAAATGATCATCACATATACTCCAATTTGGAAATTTGAGTGTAGGTGGTCCAATTTGGGGAAATTTTGAAATTTCCCCAATTTCTCACAAATTGCTTGCAATGTTGCACTCCAAACATGAAATCAAGCATGTATGAAGTTTGAAGACTGATCTACTGATTTGTTAAGTCCTTGTCAATTTTCAGAAAATAAAAATTATTTTAATTAAAAATTAATAATAAATTATTTTTTTATTTTTTATTTTTTGAAAATTTCCTTCAACCAGCTGTCAATTGAGACTAATTTCAAAGTATTTGAGAGTGTTTGATGAAATGATCATCACATACGCTCTAAATATTATGCATTCAATTTGAATATAGTTGCATTAATTCAGTCATACATCGCATAGCTTAGGACCCTATACAAAGGAAACCTATTATGTGCACTTTTTTTTTTTTTTTTTTTTGAGATGTTATGATTTAAAAGTGTGTTGAGGTCTTTTTTAACAATCCCTAAGTTTCATTGAAAAATTCAACCATTTTCCTATGTTTTCCAAAAAGTGCAATAAATTACCCGATATAAACAATATATCCCATGTGATAACCGATACATATCTGTATCCCAAGAATGCGATACATAACGCGATACCGATATTTTGAACACTGGATGGGAGTTAGTTTCCACTTTTTCAAAAAACTTGTTGTCTTGTCTAGCAAGCCACGACAATTACTGTTTAAGTTGAAGTAGGAAAGAAGATGGTGAAAAGACTATATACAGGGCCCCACAGAGGGAAAATACATGATGTTTCTATTGGTTTAAGTTTGTTATTTGCCATATTGGTCCATTAGAAGGAGATCCACCTTCTTCCGTCAAATACTTTAGACTATTAAAAGGGGCTAATGAAGTCCTTCAACAGTCACCTTTCCATTTCATCTTTTTGTTTTTGTTTTTTTCTTTTTCCAAATTTACTATTAAAAGGATATTGAAGTCCTTCAACAGTACCCTGTCTTTTTCATCATTCTTTTTTGCAATGACGTTGGAGTTTCCAAGAAATTCTGAATCACAGATCTAGTATGAATGTTCCTATTCCATTCTTCTAAATTCCGGGTTCAATTGTGTGCTCCATACTGTGTCAATCACATAGGTAAAACACTCACGATCTCAAGAGACAGAATGAACTGCCTCAATAAGCTTTTTGACGTATCATCGTGGATCCTACTGTCCTCAATATGCCTTACTAAGGGCGGCATCAAAAAGTGAACTCACCATAGTATCTTTAGTGACAGCTGAATCATTTGCAACCGGGTTCTTCTGCTTTGATAAGCTGCCTGCATTTACAGCTGGCCCCGACACTCTACGACGGGAGGCATCCATTGACCAACCACCAGCTGCCCTTCCTTCTTCACCAACTAGAAAAACGTCATAAAAGCACTTAGTATTATCCTGATGCAGATCAAAAGCATTACATGTAACTTCTACTTCAGTTGAGTAGAGTATGATTCATCAAACTTCAAAGCTGAAAAAAAGAAGAAGCAAGTCTTCGTTCTATATGGAGTATGAACCATGAAAGGTTGCAAAGAATATAGAGGCATGTAGTCACCAGGAGGAAGGCAGAGAGGCATGTCAAAAATTAGGTGTAACTGTATTCATCTCATGACTAATTTCAACATGCCTCCCTCCTCTGTGATCTGTGTGCATATACTCCTTGACTGCCTTTCATGATTCAAAAGCATTACATGTATCTTCTACTTCAGTAGAGTGGAGATTCATCTAATTTCAAAGCTGGAAAAAATTTAGTCACATTTCCATATGAATTGCAAAAGATTGCCAATAATATAAGCACGCGGTCACGAGGCAGACATGTCAAAAATTAGGTATAAAATAGAGACAGGACCCAACATTTTTTTGCTTTATGGCAACATATGAAAGAAAGAAACATAAGCGTATGAAATTCTACAGTAATGCATCACCACAAATGAAATGAAGAAGGGAAAAAAACAGAAGAGACAGAGGAGACAAAGGGAAGAAAGAAACACAAGCTCTTTGAAAAAGACAGAGAACCAGGAAGAAGAAAACAAGAAAGCTAAAATGCTACCTGGCTGCCTATCAGCACTAGCAACAGCAGGGGGCATCCCAGAGCTTGTTCCAGCAGCAGGGCCCTTAAAGAAGAGGAAAAGGGAGGGAAAAAGAGAGAGGAAGAAGTCAGTCTCAAAACACGAACTTCTTAAGGAAGAAAAAAGCATGGAATGCTAAAATGTCACATACAAGAGTACGTGGAGGAGCACTAGCAATTTGTGATTGCTGATATTTCAAAATGGTCCAGTCGAACACATAATCAAATTGAAAACCTGAAAAAAGAAAAGAAAAAGGAATATCAATAACGAAAACACCAAACCAGACAGTATTAGTAAGCATATATCAAATTCAACCAATTAATATAGGACTTAGTACTTCCCTTGTAATCCCTATTTTATTTTCTTTATAAAAAATAAAAAATAAAAATCTGTTTCTTCAAAAATGAAATCCCATGTCATCAGTATTGAATTAAAGATGGGCACTAATATATATATATATATATATATATATATATATATATATATATATATATATATATATATATATATATATATATATATATGCTGTTACAACCAATCACTTGGTAGTCGGTTTCATTTAATTTTCAGACCAGGTATGGAATAGAAACACCCCCGGTTTTGGTTGACAAAATTTTGGTCTTTCTTCGATTACTGAAATTTCATTCTGTTTCAGCCAAAACAACCGAAATCAAGTCTCTTTCAACTAGAACTGATTCATGAGGAAAGCGTGGAAAACTTTTTTTCTTTTTTTTGAGGTCATTTTTGCAAGAATATTCAGGTGTATTTCAGGGGGATTTAAAACATACAAATCCCCTGGCTCTCCTATTTCCCCTTTGGACCATAACCCTAACCCAGGATCTCTCTTTCTTTTTATGGCCTTTTTTCCAGAAAAGAATGCTATAATGGTGGGTCCAAATTCTTCCTCTTGATCTTCAGTAAATAACAATTCATCTATTAATGGTTTATGACTGTGATAGTGGCTTGTGTGACTTCATTCTACAATGATTTTATCACCTTTCCTAACCATGTTAGATCTAATATTGAGGAATGATTGTATTCTATGTCAAATACATTTTTTATTTAAAGATAACCGAAGATTTATTAATAAAGCCAAAAAGGAACTACGAAAGAGGGGCACCAAGAGGATGACCCAAGACTAAGCAAGAAAATCAATACAACAATCCCCCAAGATATTGGAGGAGGAAGCCCAATCGACAACAAGCGTCCTCGCCCAAGAGGAGACACCACCTGCCGATTTGGAGGAATTGTCGAAACACCTAGCATTCCTTTCTTCCCACAAAGCCCACTAAACCACAATCAGGGCCATCCTCCAAAGCTTAGTCTTGGCCTTCCTGAACCTCATCCCATGCCAAGCCAATAATGAGTCGACGGCACTCGGAAAAGACCACATAACATCGAAACGGTAAAGGATGTCCCCCTGTATGTCTAATACATGTAACCTAGACTTTGTTATTCGTAGCATATTTTCTATTTTAGTTTCCAAAACTTCTTAATGTTTTAGCATGTTTTGTCCAAAATGAAATGCTCACCAAAAAATCAAAAGATTTCCACTAGGAAACCTGAAAGTCGCCAAAACAAAATTAACAACTAATCCAGATGCGGTTCAGAATTTTACTGATGCATATAAAGAGTAAAAATCAAGAAAAGTTTGAACCTTCACGAATAAAAAGGTCACGAAATATTCTTTTCAGATAAGCATAATCTGGCTTGTCATCAAACCGTAGAGAACGACAGTAATGGAAGTACGATGCAAATTCCGTAGGATAACCTCGACATAAGGCCTGTGGAAGAAGTAGCGAACTTCCACATTATAATTTTGTCATAAAGAAAAAAAAATAGCAGTAAGCACCTATCTTTGTTTAAAAGAGAACTACCTCGATAGATGTGGAAACCTTTCTTTCACTGATTTTCTCATACTTCTGTTTCTTAGTACCTGCTTTCAGGCCCTGCCATGGAAGACTAAAAAAAGAACAGAAGAAAAAATAAAGAAAGAAAACCATTTAGTAAAAAAAAAAAAACAATCACACCTGAGAGCCATGCAAATTCCATGGAAACTGAAGGTGAGAAAAGCACACCTTCCCCTTAGGAAATACATAAGAACATATCCAAGAGATTCCAGATCATCCCTCCGGCTTTGTTCTTCGCAGAAAGAGAACAACACAGTCAGAAATTCACACATCTTGAATGGAAATAACTGTGCCACACATTCAATATCCTAATCAGGAGATCATTGCCGTAGTCAATCAAGACCAAAATGCTCAATTGAAATTCATGGATAGAATTGTAAACAAAGATTATTGTGCCAGATTATGTGTTACGTACCGATGCCAAGATGGGTGTTCATGCTCGCGTATCTCGCAGTCCCTGTCAAATTCTTATTCTCTCTGCAGTATTCAAGAAAACAGGACCGCATGTCCACAAAAAGGTATTAGTAACTTGCTAAGCAGTTACTATATTCTATTTTCAAACAAGTGACGCACAAGAATCCTAAGAAAAGAAAATTCAATGATGTAGCTTAAATAAATTAAAAAAGAAAATGTTTGTCCTGTTTCTAGCAGCACTAAACAGATAAAAGGAATAACAAGCTACTGACCTGTAAGGAATGTGTTGGTGGGTTGAAGTATCTCTATACTTCTTAGCAAGACCAAAGTCAATGATGTATACCTATATGCAAGTGCAACATGCAACAGCACACCATACATCATACCAAATATTCATAATGCTCCAGAACAGAACACCCAAAGTAAACTTCAAAAAACCAGTAAATCACCTGATTTGCTCGTCTCCCTAAGCCCATAAGAAAATTATCTGGCTTGATATCTCGATGTAGAAAAGACTTGGCATGAACAAACTCAACTCGGTTTATCTGCAGAAAAAAACAATAAGGAACGCACGAAAACAGCCAAACCAAACAAACTGCCATATAAATAATACACCATGAATGGAAAATAGACATAACCCTACCATTTGATCGGCGAGCATAAGAACAGACTTCAAAGACAGTTTCCTACTGCAGAAGTTGAAAAGATCTTCCAAGCTTGGACCCAACAAGTCCATCACAAGAACATTATAATCCCCTTCAACGCCAAACCATCTAACATTTGGAATTCCAGCTGCCAAAATTTAAAAAAGAAAAATTGCAAACAAAATAAATGAAGGAAATATGACTAGTAAAATACGAAACCACAATCAAAAGAAACAATGAATTTCATTACTTCCTCCCTGTAGGATCCTGTACAACTTTGATTCATACAACAATTGGGGATGCTTTGTCTTGACATTTTCCTAAAAAGAAACAAAGAAACACTAGTAAGAATAGGGAACACAAGCATCACTTTTGAGGCAATTCCTTATGTTCACGACAGGATAGATGACACTCAAGCAGAAACATGCATGAAAGGACAAATATCAATTTAATGCCCAATATTTATAAAACTAGGGTCATGGAAAGGAAAATGGAAAACGTACAAAGGCATAGATCAGCTTTCCACATGCTCAAATCACATTAAAAACAATCCATTGCAGTTGCAAGGTGAAATCCCAATTGCAAGTATTGCCGTTTTAGATATCTCACCACTCTAAGCCTTCTCCAACAAGAACCCAAAAAGCTCAGAGCCCCACAGAATAAAAAGTACATCATGTTAGATATTCGCTAATCCCATGTATAGTGTACAGCCCATTGCTGGTAGCCTGGTACAACTGAATATGCACCAACATGGCACACGTGCAAGATTCAAGCTGTCAATCAGGTGGCCCACAACTCATAGAAGCCAAGGCCCAAGAGTCCAGTCATCAGATGGGCCATGACGCATGAAACAAGTTCACAATTATAAATGTATTTACAAACGGTTCACATTCATTATACTGTGTGCCCCACCTGATGACCAGGCTAGCCTGATTCTTGGGCTATGAAATCAACAGACTGGTTCACAACTCCTGCCAATTGATGGCTGGGATTTAGCACACATGTCACGTATTGAATATGCTTATGAAGTTTGGGCTATATACATATGCAAGAGTAGCAATACTGTCACAAACTGAAGATGGTAAACTCCATCGCATCCAATAAGCGTGGGATTGTAATTTTTAAGAAGCGAAAAGCAGCAGGAACCAAAGCTGTTGGTGCATTTTGTTACCGAACTTGTCACAGAAAACATAGCACCATTGAAATTTTGCACTCAATAATATTTCTTGCAGCATCTATAAAAATTATATATATATATATATATATAAAAAAGTATCCATCTTGAACTGTACAATTTACTAAACAGCATCGATTCCTATCTACGGACATTCAATAAAGAACATTTTATTATCAAAAGGAACGCATTGAGCAGATGCAATGAAGCCTGAAAAATATTCAGATTTTCTGAGTAAAAAAGGAAGAAAAGGCTTACGAGCTTAATGGCGACCTCCTCGTTCGTCTGAATATTTGTACCTGAAAAAGAAATTCAAGAACAGTGCAATCAATCAAAGAGCTCTAAAAATCTAGAAATTGAAGATGTCAAACGAGAAAAAAATGGGAACAAAAGGAGGAAAAAAGAGCAACGAAGGTACCTAAATAGATCTCTCCAAAGGAGCCGCTCCCGATCTTGCGACCGAGACGGAACTTGTTCCCGACACGAGGCTCCATTTGAGAAACGAAATCCTAGATCCGAATTTCGAACCCTAATCCTAGAAATAAAACAAAAAAAGGTAGAAAAAAGAAGAAGAAGGAAGCCCTCCGATCGCACAAGAAATTACCAAGTTACAGCGGTTTTTGATCGATGAAGAACATTGCATCGACGAAGAAAATGAGAGAGGGAGAGAGGGAGATCGGAGGGAAGAGAAAAGGAAGAGAGAAGAGAGGGGAAGGGAGAGAAGAGAAGGGGATCGGAGATCTAGGGTTTTTGAGGTATGTTTCTCATCCGTAGAAGAGAAGAAGAAAGGAGAAAAGAGGGAGAAGAGGAAAGGTTAGTAAGAGAAGAAAGCGTCGTGATATCGTGTTTTTTTTTTTTTTTTCTTTTCTTTCTCTCTCATCACGCTTTGATCCAATCGACGAGGACTTTCAGGTGCGGACAACGGAGGGAGTTTCTCTCTCCCCTCTTTGTTGATGGGCTTGGGTCAAGCCCAGGCGCACACCAATCCTCGACCTGAGCTTTTGTATGCTCAAGTGGGCCGATGATTTGGTGATCAGGCCATTGATTTGATGGTCCCTTCTGTTGATAGATGAAATCTCTTGGATTGGGATATCCTTGCCGTCCAAGTTTTGGCACCTTTTCCGGTTGAGTGCTTCTGAACCTTCTGATTGTATTTTGTAGGTGACCTATCCAAGGGCTAGGATTCTCCAATCTACAAGGATTTGTGGCGCATTGGGCTCTTGGATATCCGAACAAGTGCCCCACTTGTACCAACTCAAGTCATCCTATTATCATCCTCGTTTATGCAGATATAGGATTCTTGAATGTGTCGAGTGTTGGGATAAAAGCCAGCAGCGGAAGCGGAACGCCGAACACATGAAGTAATGCGAAATCAAACGAGAAACAAGATGCATCAATCACACAAAAGCATTCACCACAAGAGACTTCAAATTTTACGTGGAAAAACTCTAAAATGGGTAAAAAACCACGGCACAAAGCGATCCATTATGAATATCAGAAGATTACAGAAATTGACAGCCCACAAAGCAAGGAAACACATAGAAAACCCTAAGTTCTCTCTCACACACACCTCCCCCCCTCTTCCTAGTACGAATAGGAAACCTTGGACACCTTAGGATACCTCTCTAGGTCGGATTACAACACTTTAAATAGGAAGAAATTCGAAAATAGAAACACCTTGCGTAGTACTGCGGACTGCGCAAGAAATCTGCGCGCACAGCCGACCGGTCGGCCTTTACAAAAACAGTCCAGGGAGAACAGACCCAACCCTGCCTCACATCCGACCAGTCGGAGCCCACTGACGACTGGTCGGCCGACCGGTCTGGGCACAAAACTGCACATGGGAGGGGGGTCTTCACAGCATCTGGGTCACGCTGTCCGGCCGGTCGAAGCACCCATTCGAGCAAGTTTGAAGACTCATCCCAACAAACTCCACCGAGGTTTCAAACGTCGAATCAACACATCCTTACAACGTCATCTCATCTTCAATCATAGCTCCACCGCTTCTCGTGCCACCATCGACCCTATTCTTACAAATTCACGCCCTTTACCGCCTTTCCCATGTGGCCCTTGGGCACTTGCCACATACGAGCAACCGTGGATCTCGCTGCCTCTCCCGTAACTCCACCGTGAATTGTGCTCCCGATCAACATGTAAAGATGGCCACACCTCCGTACCTTCATACACACGAGTGCTCCTTTCATCACTTCACAACAATGATCGCGACCGATAAACACGCACCCTTTCGCCTCGAGTGCACTAAGAGAAATCACATTCATCTTCATCTTGGGAACGTGCCTCACATCTTCCAGGATTCGTTCGACCCCATTGAACATCTTGATGCTCACAGTACCAACACCCACAACCTTATGAGCGACTCCATCGCCCACAAACACATATTCTCCACCATACTCTCTGTATGTCGTGAATGAACTTCGGTCAAGACAAACGTGACATGAATCCCCTGAATTAAGGATCCACTCACTACCGTGAGATCCCTTACCAGATACAGTCAGAACTTCACAAAAATCGCCACCGTCCTCTACGGTATTGGCTCCATCTCCAGAAGAATTTCCATACTTCTCTTGTCTTAACCTGAGATTTTGACAATCCCCTCTCATGTGGCCCTCCTGGCCACAATTCCAGCACTTCACCTTAGACTTACCTTTGCCTTTGACCCTCGATCCCGATTTCGAATATCCTCCATGCTCAGAACTTCTTCCTACCATAGTCAGTGCCTCTGAGGAATAACGGGAAGCCACGTCACCGCTTTTCTTTCTCATCGCCTTCGACTGGAGGGCTTAGATAACGGTCTCGACGCTTATGGTTTCCCTTCCTGCACACACAGAGTCCCTGAACAACTTATATGAATTTGGAAGAGAATTCAACAGGATGCATGCTTGATACTCATCCTTCATCGGTTCATCGATCTCCACCAACTTGCAAACCAGCCTATTGAACGTGCTCAGGTGGTCCTCCACCTCAGTTCCCTTAGCCATCCTTAAGGTGAACAACTGCATTAACACGTACATGCGATTCTCTAGAGATTTCTTGGCATAAACCTTCTCTAGCTTCGTCATCGTTTCAGCCGCAGTCTTCTCCTTCATGACATGATAGAGAACATCATCCGTAAGGTTTAATAGGATTTAGGTTTTTGCCTTCTTGTTGAGCCTCGTCCACTCATCGTCTTTCATAGCCTTAGGTCGCTTTCCAAGAGCTCCATCAAGCCCTTACTGAACCAGGAAGGATTTAATCTTCACCTTCCATAGCTCAAAGTTATTTTTCCCAGAGAATTTCTCTATATCGAACCTTGCGCTCGATCCCATCTTCTCGTCTCAGATTCGAATCTACTCCACCTCAACTTTAGCTCTGATACCACTTTGTTGGGATAAAAGCCTGCAGCGGAAGCGGAATGCCGAACACGTGAAGTAATGCGAAATCAAACGAGAAACAAGATGCAATCAATCACACAAAAGCATTCACCACAAGAGACTCCGAATTTTACGTGGAAAAACCCCAAAACGGGTAAAAAACCACGGCACAAAGCGATCTACTATGAATATCAGAAGATTACAGAGATTGACAGCCCACAAAGCAAGGAAACACAGAGAAAACCCCAAGTTCTCTCTCACACACACCTCTCCCCTCTTCCTAGTACGAATAGGAAACCTTGAACACCTTAGGATACCTCTCTAGGTCGGATTACAACACTTTAAATAGGAAGAAATTCGAAAATAGAAACACCTTGCACAGTACTGTGTACTGCGCAAAAAATCCGCGCGCACAGCCGGCCGGTCGGCCTTCACAAAAACAGTCCAGGGAGAACAGACCCGACCCTGCCTCACATCCGACCGGTCAGAGCCCACTGATGACCGGTCGGCCGACCGGTCTGGGCACAAAACTACACATGGGAGGGGGGTCTTCACAGCATCTGGGTCACGATGTTCGGCCGTTCGAAGCACCCATTCGAGCAAGTTTGAAGACTCATCCCAACATCAAGCATTTGCATGGATAAGCATAGTAATTATGTGCACCAAAATTATAAATTAATAACTGTCACGAAGCTCAATGGGTCCCACCATAATGTATATGTTATATCCACGCTACCCATTCATTTTGCAAGATCATTTTAAGTCATGAGCTGAAAAAGTGAGGCAGATCCAAAGCTCAATTAGACCACACGTAGAAAGCAATGGACATTGAGCACTTACCATTGAAAACTTTTCGAGAGCCGCAAAAGTTTTGGATAATGTGATATTTGTGTTTTCCCTTTACCTGGGTCCATGTGACCTTTCGGACATGTTGTATGGCAAATAAACATCATGGTGGGATGTAGGAAGGTTTCAACCGCGGGTGTCGTTGTCCACGCCACCTTTTGTAGTGGGGTCATCACTCATGCTATAAAATGATATTGTAAAATGGATGGACAGTGTGGATATAGCACATACATCAAGTGGGGCCCACAAACCTGATGACATCAATACACCACCGTGATGTCAATACACCATCATGACCATGCAATCCATAGTTAATAATCATATATCCATGACTACTTGTTTAAAAGTGCATTAGGTTCTGTATGTGAAAAAGTTAACAAACCACCAATAAAGGTTAATTAACTGATTCTCACAACATATCAGTTCATAGTTTGTACATACAACATGTTTCAGTGACTGGGGCAGTTAGTCTATAGGTTCCACCATATATGAACCATGCCGCAAAAATCTCCCAAATTGAAAGATCCCTCCTTATTCTATAGGCACCACCATTGATGGACCAGGCCCCAAAAATTTCCCAAACTTGAAAATCCTGTGTTGGTCTATGAGCTCTACCATAGATGGACCATACCCCAAAAATCTCTCAAATTTCAAGATCTTGTGTTGGGCCTTTTTTCAGTTTGTAAACCACTCAATTTTAATATTAGGATTGTCCTATCAAGGAGAATTTTGGGACATGGTCCACCTATGGCCGAGCCACAATACAGATGGTCTGGATAAAAGTACCATGGGTCCATGTGGACAAACAAATCCGGTGTACATGCAGCAATGGACCATTAGGCGTTTGTTTGATGCCCAATCAGGACCCTTAATTGCTGGGTCAAATGAATTCAGGCCAAGTCCAAATCAAGGATCATTTAACACGTCCAACCAAACATAGGCTAGGCCGAAAAGGCCTACTAGGCTAAGGAGTCCGTAGATAGCCACGAGTCCTCTTGGATATTGGTGACTTTTTTATACCCTGCCATTGGATATTCCATTTCATGTAGGAGAATCGGTAGCATGCACCTCAGGAGCACTCCAAATGTTCCTCCTTCAAAACTTTAAAGACGTGTGCAAAATCCAAACCATCAAAAGGTAGCCCAACTATGGTAGGCCATGGGTTGATCTAACCACTCAAAAAATATGAAGATCAAATTATAAATGGCCCAAGATTTACAATCATATGGGCAAAAATTAAATGGATTGAACGGTCACAATAGTCAGTACGAATAAAGTATTGATCTGTAGCCTATAAATGGTGGGCCCAACCTCTTGATAGGTCATATCATTGTACACATGAATTCTGTGGGTGTCCTAAGGTTAGCTTCCTTTGACATGATACTTAAAAGGTCTATTTGGATTTTGGCATTCATCGATTCTAAATTGATTGATTTGGGATTGTTTCCACTCCAATGTTGGTAGGTGTTGGCCAGTTTTAGGATTGTTTTCTTCACCTAACACCCTAAATTTTCAAGAGTAGTGATTGACAACTCATCTTCATTGGATCTCCATCCAGGCTGTTTCTTCCTTCTGATCTTTGGCAACTGGCCCTCCATTTTCTGGATTTTAATGCACTGATGACTGGGGCCATGAGTGGTCCTGGTGTGCCAGTTAGTACATGTGGAGCCCATATTTAGGTGATCCAAGAAGCTGATATGATGGGTTCCTTTGATGGGGCTCCTCGGAAAAATAAAATTAGAAACTCCTTACATTTTTCTAGGTCCTTTAGATGATGAGAGCCAGCGCACATGGATGAGTGAACTTTGGTCACCTATGGACATCAAATTCTAGCCAATACTTTTTCACATTTCTTGGCATTTTTGTCATTTCTGCAATCCTGGGGTCAAATTGGCAAATCCAGGTGGTGCCATGTTATTTTAACCATTGGCTGGCTGTTGTAGGTCCTTGGTGATCCTTTCCGTACTATCCGTTCATATTTACAATACTTTTATGCACCAATCGGAGGCTAATTCTAAGTTCAACTTAAATCCTACGGAGTTGTTTCTCCTCTTACTCTAAATGGGGTGTGTACAAAATAGTAAGGGAAAGAAATAATTTCCTTAAAGCAACTATTACAATTTTCTATAATTTGGATTCTTAGTATAAAAAACTAAATAACAACCATGAGAAGAATGTGATACTTCCACTTACTTTCCAAACAACTACTCTAAACTTAGAATCCTTGGTTCAATAGTGCCTATAAAAATCATGATTGAAAATTATTATTTTTGCTTTTAATTTCCTTGAATTCCATGCATCCAAACATGCCCTAATGAAGTCCAGGGGATTTAACATGTAAAAGAAGCTTGCTAGCTCTCTTCATAAGAGCATCTTAGATCATCGCCCATCTGATAAGTGGGCCACTTTGGTTTTTGGCCAAGGCAACTACAGGATCATCCCGACCTCGTGGATTGTTTGGATCTACCAGTGGTGTATGACATCAGCGTACATCTGGTGGCATGTAGTCCACCATCGGTGTAGAAACCTAAGGAGCTTAGCAGTCCACTTCCTTCCAATGAAAAGAAGTACATATATGTAGAGGAGTTAGTATTGATGACCTGTGATCTTATAAAATGCCAAATTTCAAAATCCAAATTCTAGACGTCCAAACATGACTTGTAATCCGTGCTATTGCAACCTACGGGGTAGGCCATATCACATAAGGCAATGGGATTGGCCTATGATAGCAATCGATCAATGGCTTGCAGTGAGAATAGTTAAGATTCAGTTGGGATGCATGGAAAGCTCCATTTTAAGACATGGACATGGAGCTTTTTCTTTCATTTGGCTAGGTCATTGTCTTGGACAAGGGCTTCCATTTAGGTTGTCAACAAAATTAAATGTGATGTTATGTAAGGTGGAGGCCATAATGTAGCTGTCCTTGAAATAAATCTTCAAAAAAAAAAAAAAATAATAATAATAATAATCATGGTTGTGTTAGAATAACATATATTAAAAGAGCTTCATCCTGTACACATGTGTCATCGTGGCACATGCGACATAGCTCACATCTTCATTACATGCTTTTGTGGAAGCTCTTTGGAAAAATAGACCACCAGTGAAGATCATACGAGGGATTGCTTGGTAGTCATAAAAGTTCAATTTTTGACTAATTAGTCCGAAAAAAGATATAATAAGTAAAATTTGTCTGCTATTTCATTTTTGCAAAGAAACTAAAATAAGGAGTTAGCCTTAAGTACTGAGGATAATGTTGGGGTTAGGAGCCTCGCAGCGGAAGTAATCAAAGCAGGTGAGGAACACACTACAATGGCAATTAACAAGCAAATCATCAAACACAAGAAGGCAAACTGATTTTTACGTGGAAAAACCTTAAAAGGGTAAAAAACCATGGCACAAAGCGATCTATTATGAATATCAAAATATTACAAGAGATTACAGAAGAAAACCTTGGATCACAGCCCATAAGAGAAATACCAAGCTACCCGAAGCTAATTCTCACATGAGGAGGACAAACCCATCCCTTTCCCTCAACCTAGAGAACTCCAAGCTTCCTCTCTAGCTCTTTCTCTCACCCTAGAACCCTCTCAATCCCTTGGCCCATTGGCTGCAACCCTAATCTCGGATTATATCTCCTTAAATAAGAGAAAACCAGAATTAGAAACTCCTTGCGCAAAACCGCGCAAGAGACTAAGTCCAAAAAGGAAACTGCCCTACTGGTCGGAACCCCCACCAGCCGGTCGGATGTCTCGAAAAGGCTCCAGAAACTTGCTATCTTCATCTCCATCGTGACCGACCGGTCGGCCGACCGGCCGGTGGTCTTCATGCTTGAAGGTTTGAGGCATCCAATCCCAACAGATAAGACTTAGATGATGATGAAATTAAATTAAGGATAAGATGTCTGCGATGGCCATTTTCAGGTTTGTTGCTTTAAAAAAAATAGATTTGCTTGTTCTTATTATGGTACACATTGGATTATTTGGTTATGGTACACTACTTTCATCATCCTTCTTCAAACATTGTAATATATTCAACCTTCAAGTACCCTTTATGTGTTGTAATGCCACATGTGTCAAGGTATTCATGCATTATATGTGCCACCATACATTTTCAAGCATTCGACTTGAGTCGTTGTAAATATTCAAGCACCTTGCATGTGTCACACATGCCATTGTATGTTTTCAAGCGTTCCATGTGCATTGCATTTATATTTTTTAAGTTGTGCATGCACCCATATGCGATCATATATCTTCAAGCACATGAAATGTGCCACAATAAATATTCAAGCACTTTGCATGGGTCACATATGTTATTGAATATTTTATGCTTGCATACATTATATATACTAAGTTTTCCATGTGCACATATGTTATATTTGTTAAGTAGTCTCTCAGAATTGCTTGATAAATAACACGGGAATATTTAATCAAGGGCAACATGATCCAAATAGTTGATCGGGAGAAAAATATTAGATTGTATGATTTGTAATTAAGATCATTGATTTGTAATTGGATCTAAGTTTGATACATAATTAGATTTTACAAAGCTCATCTTAAAATTAGGGCCCGTTTGGATACCACCAAATAAGTTACATTTTCTACTTTTGGTGATAGATAAGTAACTTATTTGAGATAAGTAAGTTAGGTTTATGATCACTTATAAATAACTTTTTTTATTTAAAGTTACTTAATCACTTCAGTTTAATAAGTAGAAATCAAGATAAGCTACTTGAGCCACAAGTAGCTAAAGTATCTTGCGATCCAAACCCCCCTTAGCATATGCATTTCTATAAGAGAGCTTCTCCACTACTTGTGTCTCACCTGCTAGCCTAGCTGAAATATGCCTAGGCATTTCAACAGCAAATCTCAGGTTTGAAATGCTAAGAAGATGCACTAACCTCACTGGTGGATGGGTGCATCATGTGGCTTTACATGACTAACAAAAAAAAATATAATAATAAATAAAAAAACTTCACCACCACTTTACAAAACATAACCTAGACAAGTTGCCTTAGCATTCAAACACCCATATATAAGCTTTCAACCAAATGGTACCTTAAAGCAGCAATCCACATCTAACTACCAAACTTGCAATAACTTAATGGGAGAGACTTGTCCAATCATTGCTATTTTTGGTGCATGGACCTTCGATGTGTAGGCACACCAAATCAATGGCTCTCAAAATCAAACTTTTTTTTATCCCATATGTGCCATGAGGAGGGAGTTTTGTCGAACTTCCTTATATTAGTGTCCACATGACTATTGCCGCACGGAGTGGATGCGGCCCTGGCTTGACCCAAGATGGTGCGGTCCACTGTGTATTTTGTATCCATGCCATCCATTCGTTTTTCCAAATCATTTTGCAGATGAACCCAAAATTAAAGCAGATCCCGATCTCATGTGAGCCATGCGATGGGAAACCATGGTTATTAACTATTAAAATTTTATTATGGGCACAAAAGTTTTGGATCAATTTTTTCCTTCATCTAAATTTATATAACCTTATGAATAGGTTGGATGACAAATAAATATTACAGAAACATTATGGTGGCCCCTTGAAATTTTTTAATGGTGGGGTGTTCAATCAACATTATTTCCTGCTATATAGTCCATTTGAGATTTAGATTTGCTTCATTTTTGGGTTCATGCCCTAAAATGATCCTGCAAAGTGGATGGACGGCATGGACAGAGAGTACGCACATTAAGGTGGGCTCCACGACAAGGGCTGCACTGTCTTGACTGAAGACGGGCCGCACCTACTCCACTCCCATGGGCGCGATGCATTCAGTGGTGTTTGATTTCTCATTCCCTGCTGGAAATAATTGTAAATATATAATAATTGCTTCCAGAATAACAGCACCCTTCCCCGTATGACATTGATAGGCATACTTTTTGAACTGCAAACCCGAGGAAAAAAGATGGCCACAGTGATTTATGTGGCTTATCCATGCTATCCATTCCTTCGGTCGGCTCATTTTCAGGAATGAGCCAAAAATAGGGATCCAAAGCTCAAGTAGACTACGCTGTAAGAAACAGTGGGCATGAAATGCTTACCGTTGATAATTTGTCATGGCCATAGAAGCTTTGAATCAAGCTGATATTTGTGTTGTACCCTTATCCCTATCTCTATTACCTTGTGAATAGTTTAAATGACAAACAAACATCAACATGGGCCCGGTGAATGAAAACAAGTTTTAAAGGTAGACGTCTTTAGGGCCATTTTTTCCTGTGATGTAGTCCACTTGAACTTTGAATCTGCCTCATTTTTTGGCCTGTGCCCTAAAATGTCTGGGTGAAACAGATGGATGGTGTGGATAAGTCACATAAACCATGGTGGGGCCCACAAATTAAATAAGCTCTTTGCAGTCGATGAAGAAATACTCACCTCGTCAAACAGAAGTTAAAAACCATAATTGTTTATTTACTAGCAATTTGTGAAATCAAACACCCCATCATAGAAATTGTAGATTTTTTTTATACTGCCAAGCACAGTAATTTGGAAAATTCATGGATTTAACACAGGGGTAAAGGGATAAAGACTGAACTCCCCTCCAGCTAGGCTTATGAGACAAATCGCCCCCTCTTATTATCTTTGTTATCGTGTGGGCCCCAGGTTGACAGCCCGCGATACAAACTCTTCATCCATTCCAATCACACCTTTTGGTTCGACTTTAGCATGTGGGCCCGCATGGCTCATGTGTGATCGATCTGAGTCATTCATTTGGTGTTACCCGTGCAAAAAAATCAGATTGGTACACTCATCAAGTGAGCCACGCATGTAAGTTAAACTTGTACTGTTGGTCTATTTTCTATCACTTTTCTTATAAGTGTGACCTCTCCAATTAGTGGAGCAATATCGTTTTGGGTCTGCAGTATATTTGTAACATACACTACCATATGAATGGTCCCGATCTGTAATATGCATTCCATCCAATGGTGGAAACTAGTCTGCAGGCATGGTAGTTCTGATGTGGCCCAGTGCTCCATTGGAGATACATATATTTTTTTTCCTGGTAGACTTCTGCTTGAGAGACACGCCATAACCAATGGGGGTGTCGTATTGCAGCACAATACGTAGGGACTTTAGCTTTTGAATTTGGGTCATTTTCCAGTGATCCAGACCGTTTATATGGTACGTCTCACTTTGTATGGTGGAAAGTCAACAAACATAACCTCGTAATTGGACCCTTTTTTCTTTGATGGACTGCCTGTAGGTAACTTTTACTAAGAGAGCCAATTGGGAGGAAATTTCATGAGATCCACCCCGTCCACAGGTAAGCAGCCTTTTGTTGACCTTGGAGCTTCAAAGTCTTGATCATCCAAACCTAAGTTCACAAAACATTAGAATGTCATGCTTACCATTAGTTTTTATGTAGGACCACCATGGTGCTTGTATACTATACAATTCCTTCACGTTATATATGACTGGAAAGCTTGAACTCATGCTTGGCTAGAAACTTTGAGCTCAAACTTCACTCTGAGTTGTCCCAAACTACTGATCGAATCGAGCCGAGCTGAATAGTCAAGCTTGAGAATCAAGCCAAGCCAAGCCAGACTCAAACTGGGTAGGTTGCTAGCCAAACCAAGCTAAGCTGTGCCAAGCTTGACTCGGCAGCTCAGCTCGATTCGACTCAGTGTCCAGCTCTACTCTTTCCTGTAGGGTAGCCCACACAAGGGTTGAATTGGCTTGATTTTTTTGTTTAGGCTAAACATACGGTGGTGCATCCAATGGATGAAGTTAATCTCATCATTTAAAGTTGTTTTCCCATGCCTCTTATATAAGGTCATTTTGCTATGCTTCTTTGGTTTTCCAATTTCTTATGAAATACAAAGTAAATGAACTATTATTATCATTTCCATGTATTTGGTTAAACAAAAGTTAAGCTCATAAACTAAGAATCAAATGCATTTATAAAAAAGTAGGTATACTATAATCATTACATTTTCACACTATAAACCTACCGTTTTTTAGGGTGATTTATGAGTGAAGCAAACAATGCAACAAAATCATCGTTACAATCAAATGTAAGTGATGTGACCCCACAAATATTACAAGATCACTATCCATTTATAGCCTTTTACCATTGTAATTGAAAACCACATAGGCCCAAGTGACTTATGTGTGGTAGCTAGGCCACTCGCCCAAGCATTTTCATTTTTCTGTACTCTAGTTGCATATGACTCTTGACACAAAGGCACTTGGAAATGAAACATGTGTTATATATCAACTCAAATTAGACCAAATAGATTAATAGAAACAAATGTAGCCAAGTTATAATCCAAATATCTCATTTTTTGAACAATGATCCTATCATCTGATTGGTAAACACTACTTGTTTGCTGAAATAAGACCATCTGATATTTTTGTTTTTGGCCGTTAAATGAACATGCACCAAATTTTTGTTGGTATTACATTGATGTGCAAATTTTGGAATTGAAATGCTACTCTTGCAATTCCAAGTAATTTTTAAGTGCCCTTGTGTCCTCTTTGCACTCTCTCAATGTATTTCTCTCTCTCTCTCTTTTACATGCACGCCCACACGCACCACATGAGTACTTAAACTCATGACCTCAGAGTTGAAACTCATAGAATATTCACCAAACCATGAGTAAGGACCCTTAAAGTGTGCTCGAACCCATGACTCTTAAGTGGTTCTCCTAATATATCCCCTTGTATTGCTAGGGATTTGCTGGACATTTTGCTATCTCCCCATGAATTGCAGCTGGACAATGCTGTTGGGGAGTCTTCAAACTATGCTCGAATGGGTGCTCCGACCGGCCGGTGAGCGTAACCCAGATGCTGTGAAGAACCTCCCCTGGACGTTTTCTTGTTGTCCAGATTGGTCGGCCGACCGGTCTGAAGGTGGATCCGACCGGTTGGGCGACCGATCGGATGTGAGGCAGGGTCGGATGGCAATCTCCCTGGACTGTTTTTTGTGAATGCCGACCGGTCGGCCGACCGGCCGGCTGTGCGTGCGGATTTCTTGTGCAGTCCACAGTACTGCGCAAGGTGTTTCTATTTTCGGATTTCTTCCTATTTAAGGTGTTGTAATCCGACCTAGAGAGGTATCCTAAGGTGTCCAAGGTTTCCTATTCGTACTAGGAAGAGGGGAGAGGTGTGTGTGAGAGAAAACTTGGGGATTTCTCTATTTTTCATTGCTTTGTGGGCTGTCAATCTCTGTAATCTTCTGATATTCATAGTGAATCATTTGTGCCGTGGTTTTTACCCGTTTTGAAATTCGGAGTCTCTTGTGGTGTGCTTGTGTGTGATTGATTGCATCTTGTTACTCGTTTGATTTCGCATTGCTTCACGTGTTCGGTGTTCCGCTTCCGCTGCCGGCTTTTATCCTAACAAATGCTTCCATGTAGGACATTGGTAGCCAATGAGGGGTGGCTAGGGCTTGTTGGAGACCCCCTCTCCGAAGGATATCATAGGTGACCCTACTCTGTGGAGCCCACTATGCTGCATGTGTTTTATCCACATCATCAATCCATTTTTCGAGATCGTTTTAAGCCATGATCCAAAAACAAGGCTAATCCAAAGCTCAAGTGGACCAAACCACAAGAAATAATGGGAATAATGACACGTACCATTGAGAACTTCCTAGGGCCTTAGCCTGATGAAGGGAAAAGACAAATATCAGCTTGATCCAAAACTTTAATACCCCTAATAAGTTTTCAATGCCGATTGGGTACTAACCCCCACCAAGGCCTCGCCAAAGATAGACGGTCCTCAAGGGATCTTTGGGGCCCATCATGATACATGTGTTTTATCCAAACCATTCATCCAAGATCGAAGGCTCATTGGAACACGCCACAGGAAGCAGTGGTGACAATTGCCCCTACTGTTGAAACCTTCCTTGCCCACCATGATGTTTATCTGCCATCCTACCTGTTCATAAGGTCACATAGAGCTGAATGAAACGAAAACATAAATACCAGCTTGATCTATTCAATCTGCTTCATTTTTTGGGCTCATCACCTAAAATGATTGTCAAATGAATGGATGGCGTCGATAAAATACATACATCATGATGGCCCCACAGAGCCCCTGAAAGGACCCTCTCTCTCTAGCTAGGTCTTGGTGGGGGTAGTACCCAATCCATGCCGGTTTTCAACCGCGGGCATTAAATCCCCTCTTGTAGTGTAGTCCACTTAAGCTTTCAATTTGCCTCTTTTTTTTTTTACTCATGACCAAAAATAATCTAGCAAACGGATTAACAGTGTGGATAAAAGACATACATCACAGTGGCCCCCCCATAGTCAAGTCACCAAGGATATCATTGGTGACCAAATCTCCGGGCAATCTGCGCCTGATTTGCTGATGTGGAAGGCAACTTCATGTGGATGAGATCCACCCCCAATTCATTAGGTGCACCACCTTATGCTTGGACCAGGGTCCAAATTTCAGGGTGAATCAAAACTCAAGTGGGCTATACCATTTGAGATGGGAGGTCCAGCCACTAAAATAATCCAAATTGTATGTGGGGTCCATCATCCATTGAAGTGTGTATATACCATCCAAAACATTCATCTGACACATACATCCGGACTAAATGATGCCACAAAATCAGGACAAGACTCATGTGGGCCACAACACGTGAATTTAGATCAAAATTACAGAGCAGTGGTCCCAAAAGGTCTGAAATGGCCTGACATTTACGTTGAAAGATCTAAATGGTGCATACTACAACCAGAAGAAAAGCTCAAATCCCTGCATGTGTTTCATTGTGTCAGGTGTTCCTTAGAAGTAGGGTACACATGCTCGTGGAACGCATGCACATCCAACTTACAGTCAATTGGGAGATCAAAAGTCATCTCTATTATTCTATTTTCTTCAATGAAAGGAGGTTATTTGGGAATATTTTAAAAATTAGGGGGGGGAGACGGAAAAAAAAATAACAGAGGGGGCAGTTGATCCTAAAAGCACATATGAAGGAGGATTGGATCTTTATCCCTTAAACAAATCTTCCTCGAAATATATGGATTCGTCCAAAATAATTTCTTCTTTCAAAAGCTGTTATTCGTTGAATTTAACAAAATAAATGACCATCCAAAGCAGTAGAAGGTATAAATTTTGTGGAATCCATGGATTTATAGCGTTGTTAACAAGCAGTGGACTTTCAAAAGTTACAGTCCATTCTCCATGATTTTTTTATCTTCCAAAATTCCTTGATGGGACACATCAGCTAAACAATAAGACCATCTACAAGATCCAACTAACCCACCCAGCCATCAAATGTTAAAGAACAGAAAAGACCTGTTTTTATGAGATCAGTACTGCTCAACCGCTACATCTCATTGTAATGGCTAATGTTAAAAAAAAAAAAAAAAAAAAAAACTTATCAGAGAATGCAATCTGCCACACCGTGGCATGCAAACCGGCATTGGAAAACTCATTTGGCAACTTGTATTTGAAATGCATTGGATTTCAAATCACAAATCAAAGTGATCCGGAATCATCAGTTGTGTTTGACAATTTAGTAATTAGCATGCACGGGAAGTAAATAATAAAAATGCATTAAAATTCTGAATTAATTTACAAAAATTTGAATTTAATCACCAAATCAACTTCTATATCCCTAATTAGTGTACATACATGACATTTCATAGAATGATTGTAATAAACCATTGGAGTATATACTTTGGCTAAAAAATGATGAAATTCTAAGCCCTAAATGAGCTACAAGCATAGGATCACAAATGAGTAGCTTGCTAACATTTTTTTATCATACATATACTGTATTAATATCTTAGCGTCATGTGACTCTTGTGCTTTGAAATCGAGACAAAATGTCTTTTGCTTTGGAATAATAGTAAGAAAGTAAGATTTCAAAACACAAAAAATTTATGAATCTAAACAACTTCAAATCCACACTGCCAAAAGACTTATAGATTCTAACTACGATCAAGTCCACGCTGCCATTTCTCTCTTTGAAATTCTCGTTGCACGTGGTTTGTAGGTGATTGTGTGCGTCTGCAATGAAAGTCTTGCCTTAAAAATGGGACAAAAGCACCCTTAAAAAAGAAAAGAAAAAAAGAAAAAAAAAGAAAAGAACATACTGCAAAACATCCCCGAATAGAAAGGCCAACAGTTTATATACTACAATTAAAAGCAAATTAATTAGATTTCCACATTAATCTATAGGTGCAACTTTTGCATAAGAACCGACCACGTGATCACCATTTGGTCCACCAGATGGACGGCCCCCAACGGTGGACCCATTATAAGGTACAAGATCCACAACCAAGAATAGACTTAGTCCTTTGGATTACAAAATCATTTCTTTGAGAGATTACCTACACACTGGATTCTAGTGCTAGATTCCTATGTTAGTTTTGCACCCTTTATTTGTCCCATTGTGGATGGATGACACATATAAAATCACCAAGGTCAAGCAATCACAACCATCCAATTAATGTCCATCAAATTGATAATTAAAGTAAAATAGCAAGTGGTACAAATTTAAAGGAAAAAATAAATAAATAAATCAGATGGTTAATATTATCTTCTTGGTCCAATTTTTGGGTTATGCTCTATCTACCCAACCGAATTGGGTGGTCTGGATTGCCGTATAACTATGCCACATGTACGTCATTTGAAGAGACACCACCATTTTATGAACGGTCCAAAATTAACCCAGGAGTCAAAACGTGGAAGACTACTTTTTCTCTATGAAAGAGGAGAAATTGGTAGGAAAATGCATGTGAAGGATAGGTGGAGAAAATAGAGTCGTTGATGACTTATGTCTTCGAAGTTTGAAGATGCAGGTCAATGTAATTTACTCATGTTTATTTTTCTTAATCTAGATGATTTTGCGAGGACTAAGCTGGGCTTTTAAATCATGGCCCACATGGAAAAAGGTACCTGCTCTCATGATGAATGGTCCACATCAGAAAAGGGCCACTTAATCAACGGTACTGAGGGTGCCTTGATCAATAAAGAACATGCTTGCCAGTATGGTTGAATGAGCATCCAACTCAGCTGTTTTACTTTTCCCAGCAGCCCATAACAGGAGGCGGCGGATTCACCGGATCTGGGGAGGACGCAGCTTAGGTGGGGCCCACCGTGATGTGTGTGTTTTATTTCCACACCATTTATCCAGTTTGCCATCAATTTTTTGGGCATAAGCCAAAAAATGAAGCAGATCCAAATCTCAAGTAGGAAAGATTTTAATGGTGGGCTTTCAGTGACCGCTTTTTCCTATAGTGTGGTCCACGTGATTTTGATCTGATTCCATGAGCCATAAGTCTAGAGAACCACCTAATCAACTCCCATTTGGGAATTAGGCACCGTAATTCATGTCAGGATTTGATTGAACCACATGCTGCTTAATAATGACATCTGCAAAGTATTTTTTGATTGATATGCTTGATTATGAGCTCCATCTCAAATGCAGCACATGGTCCAATCAAATCTTGCCGTATCATGGAGTCACTGTGCTTAGTGATTCTTTGGATCCACTGAATTGGCATCCCCACAGCCATACACGCATTACGTCTATGTGGATGGTAATCAAGGGACATGTCATTTGAGGGCATGAGCTAAAAAATAAAGCAGATCCAATGTGTGGACCGCATGATAGGAAACGTGTGGGGATGATGACACCCATGGTTAAAACCTTCATAAGGCCCACCATGATGTTTGTTTGCTGTCCAAGGTGTTCATAAGGTCATACAGACCTTGATGAAGGGAAAACACAAATATAGCTTGATCTAAAATTTCTGTGGCCCTCACACAAAGTTTGCAACAGCAGGCATTCAATCCTGTGGTGTGGTCTACTTGAGATTTCTATTTGCCTCATTTTTTGGCTAATTCTGTAAAATGATATAGAAAAACAGATGGACGGTGTGGATAAAAAAAAACATACATCATGGTGGGCCCCATAGAGTTAGGTCACCAGGGATTAACCGGTCTCGAGGCAATCCGCCTCCGTAATCCGGACTTCCAAATCAGTTCCCCATTTTGATAGAACATAGCACAAAAGTACGTTCATAGGATGATCTTAACCATCTGATTTCTGAATAAAACTTGGACCATTAGCCATTGCATTTTACTCATCCATTTGATGGTCAGCATTGGATGGTTAGGATCTTTCAATCGGTGTAACTTTCAGCAGATGCTTTGCCACCATGAGCCGCACGGTCTGGATGGTCTAGATTTATGTTAATGCATACCAAGTGTCAACTAATCAGTCACCACCACCAAAAAAAAGAAAAAGAAAAGAAAAAAGGCCAGTAATATCTGGTTACTTCCATCTCATTTAAGTATGAAGTTTGCTATTTGGATCCTGGCCATTGTTTGAATGATCTAAACTGTCTATATAATGGGCTTCACCATGGATGAGGATAATGCAGAAACTATGTCAGTTGGAATACTTCAACCCTTCAATCACTTATATCTTTTTCTTTAAACATGGACCATCTCCTAACTGTTATTTTGTGGGCCATTGATCATTAGTTTGGATCACTAAACATAACCCATAATCGGATGGCCACAAGGGCGTGGATCGAGTCATTCACATTATTCTGAGTCAACTAGGACTGGTCAATCCAAAACAATTTGGTACAACTCGACTCAGAAGCAAACGAGTTGCCGAGTCAACCCACAAGAAATACCAAACCAAGAGGTTCGCCCAAGCTTGCCCATCTGGCACAGCACATTATGATCCAAACCGTTAATATAGAAGCACATACAATGGGTGGGCCACACAAAAAATCTCACTCATCAGAGACCTTAACTGTCAACACAATGTTGTGCCCCCGTCCCCCAAAGAAAAAGGATCCAGAAAAGCAGTTTCCAGCTAAGCCATTTGAAGGCTCCTTAATTAGTGATATATATTGACCATGTGACTATCATGGTGGGACCCTTACAAGGCCAGATTCTAAGGGTTGCTTTTTGGGATTAAGAGAAAAGAAAGATGAATGGGATGAGTGGATGGCCCACTTGGTTAACTAACACCATCACAAGATCTACCAACCAATGGCTCCCTACCAACCAGCCATCATAGATAGGTAGCTTAGCTAACCTCTGAAATAACCTAACCGGTGTTGGTACTCCCATATCACTCATTCAGATGGCTCTTCCTATAACTTACATAGTTGCCTACCTGTTTACACATGACATTGGTGGATGTGATCATGTGGTTGATCCAGCAGAACTAGAACCAACAGCCCATATGGCAGTGTGATGTTTCAATCAGAACCATCCATCTAGTGGCCCTAACATGGACAGCCCATATCTCAAAAATCATACCCGGATCAGACAACACACTCATCACCTTTCTTCACCGTGCCAGTGAACTTTGGCCCTTCAATTGTTGTTCTTCTTCTTCTGGACGCGGTTTGGCTGGTGACCCCAAGACTAGACAGCTAGCTGATGCCAAAGCTCTGTGGGCCCCACCATGATGTATGTGTTTTATCCACGCAGTCCATCCATTTTGTCAGCTCATTTTAGGGCATGAGCCCAAAATTGAAGCATATCCAAAGGTCAAGTGGACCACGCAATAGAAACCAGTCGATGTCTTCCTGGGGCCCACAGTGATGTTTATTTTCCCATCCAACCTGTTCATAAGGTTACACAGACCTGGATTAAGGGAAAAGACAACTATCAGCTTGATCCGGAACTCCTGTGGACAGACCTGGATTAAGGGAAAGGACAACTATCAGCTTGATCCGGAACTCCTGTGGCCCCCAGGAAGTTTTCAAAAGTAAGCGTTCGATCCCCAATATTTCCTTTAGTGTGGCCCACTTGAGCTTTGGATCTGCCTCATTCCCCAAAATGAGCTGGCAAAACGGGTGGACTGCGTGGATAAAACACATACGTCATGGCGGTGTCCACAGAGCTTTGACACCAGCTAGCCGGATGGTGTTGGGGTCACACCAGCTAGCAGGATGGTGTTGGTTCTTCTACCATCACTTTGAAGAACCAACGATCTAGATTAGATGCCTAGGATGGTCCGACCCTTGTATTCTGATGATTCATTATCATACAATTGGAAACTTAGATGAAGTTCTCATTGATACGTTGCCCCGCCAAATGCACCTCTGGAGAGATGGCTCTAATCATATTCTGGTCCCACACATTTCGTTAGGCAACGCATTTTTGGGGGGCATTTGGAACCTTTTGTAATTAGGGAGATCATAAAGCAATTTCCCACAGTACAAGAGGTAGGAAGATGGATCAAGTCAGACTTTCCATCTAGTGGGCCCCATCACAGATGCCCCATGTTTATAAAAGTCGCACCTATTAGACATCTATCTAATCATCATCTTTCTCAATTTTTTATTTTTATTTTTAATTACTGTTAAACACTTTAGTTTTGTTGCATTAGTTTGGGTGCCAGCAAAACTAAAAGGATCATATGATCCGTCCGTGTTTTAAACAAGGTCTGAAATATCGTCTGATACCGGTGTACACCACCTGACACATCGGTCTAGTCCTGTATCAGCCCGAAACGGGGGTAAATACGACCCCATGCCGGTGGTGAACGATTCAATACACAAACTGATTAGCAAACCATTTGCCATCCAAAGTAGGGACATCAAGATGAACGATCCCAAATGAGATGTTTCACTTCCACATGTGCTTGTAATTATAGCTCTTCAATTATAAACTTCTGAGAAAAGCTTCCACTGAAAATACAATTTTAAACAGCGGAATGTATAATTCCGCGCAAAACATTCAAAAACAAAAATGAAAATACAAGCCATGTCCTACATTACCCACCCACGCAGAGAGTGCGTGAGGCCCACCTTCCTGTCCAGCCATCTTGCAATGGCTGTGTGAGACAAAGGTGCATCCTCAAATGCAAAACTTTACCCAATTGGCCTGCCGAGATCATTCTCCTGTCTTTTACTTCATCAGTCGATCTTCAGCGATGAGTAGATCTTCCGGACAAACCAGAAGCAAGCGTAAAAGCCAATCGTCCCAGTCAGCACAAAGAAAGCATACGACCCGATCAGCATGTAACCAAAGTAAAGAATGCCAGAGACAACCTTCGTTATCTCCAACTTGGTGAAGAAATAGAATATTGAATACAGGAAGAGGTACACAGCGGATGAGCCCGCTGTAAGGTACGCCCTCCACCACCAATGATAATCCTCATTGCAGAGCTGGAAGTAGCATAGCACGATTGTTATCTCAGCGCATGTGATGAGAAGGATAACAAACACTAGGAAGAGGAAGCCAAAGATGTAGTAGAATTGGTTCAGCCATATGGAGGTCAAGATGAAGAAAAGCTCGATGAAGACAGCCCCAAATGGGAGTATGCCCCCGATGAGCATGGAGAAGACAGGCTGCATGTACCAAGCCGGCTCTGGGATCTGCCTTGGGATCTTGTTCGTCTTCACGGGGTCCTCGATTGCCGGCTTCTTGAAACCCAAGTAGCTGCCGATGAAGACCAGCGGGACTGATATTCCGAACCATAGGAACACAAGCACGAACATGGTCCCAAAGGGGACTGCACCGGAAGACTTCTCACCCCATATCAATGCATTCAACACAAAGAAGATTGAGAAAATAATGGCGGGGAACATGAATGCAGTTTTCAAGGCGTTCTTCTTCCACTCTTTGGCTCTGAACATCTTGTACAGGCGGCCTGAGGAGTAGCCCGCGAATAAGCCCATGAAAACCCACAAAAGGACCATGACGGTCATTAAACCGCCACGGTTTGAAGGGGAGAGGAAACCCAACAGTGCAAATATTATGGTGACAAGTGTACTCCCCAAAAACTGGACCCCTGTACCAACATAAACACAGAGAAGACCGAATTTGACAGGAGGTCTGAAAACATCGCCGTGGACAAGTTTCCACCCTGTTTCCTCCTGGGCTTCCTCCTGGGTCTCCAACTGATTGTAGTTGGCTATATCTTTGTACAGAGTTCTCATCATGATCATGGCCACCATTCCGGAAAGGAATAGCACAATCATCAGGGAATTGATGATGGAAAACCAGTGAATCTGATCATCATTCATGTGGAGGTATGCATCCCAACGAGAAGCCCATTTAATATCACTGGCCTGCAAAGGCAAAACTGAATAAGAATTTGAAATCTGGAGACATGGAAGGAGAGGAAGTCATGAAGATTTCAGTACCTGGAAGGAAACATCGTATGTGAATATGACCTCTTTATCCAAACTGACTTCTTGTGGACCAGTGTCTTGAATCCTATTTTTGGTCTTCGGGTTGCATGTTAGCAATTGAGGGTTCTTTTCATCCCAAGGTTGCTTATACTCGTGATTTATACTGTTTCAAATAGCAGAGTGAGATAACGAGAAGACTGCAAATGCACGGAGAGAGAGAGAGAGAGAGAGAGAGAGAGAGAGAGAGCAGTGGACTCTCATGTTCCATGTATGCTTCCACACCAGAGCTGTAGTCTAAAACTATGAAGTGACAAGTGTTACGCTAATAGAATTCATGGTTTTGAGTATCGTCAACAATAGGGTCGTGACTAGTGTTACCCTGGGGGGGGGAGCCCGTCTCAAACCATGCATTCTAGAAAGTTGCCAATTTCTGACTCTACCTTGCATAAGCTGACTCTCATGTTCCATCCAAGGTATGCTTCCACACCAGAGCTCTAGTCTAAAACTATGAAGTCACGAGTGTCATTCACTGGAAGTTTACCCATGTACAATTCATGGTTTTGAATATCATCCACAATAAGGCCGTGTTGGTCATAACCATGTCAGACACCCCCACGATGTGATATGAGGAGAACCAGTCCATTAAAAAAAAGGGGGCTGTATCAGCCTGTATCAGTGCCAATACAGCCATAAATGCCCCATTTTGATTTTTTAATTCCAAATTTCTCTTTCTTCACTTCTTTCTACAACCATGGAGGAAGCTTAGAAACTTATCCCGACTTGATCTAGGTCTACTTTGGGGATCAAAACACAAGACTTGAGTGGGATTCGACAAATAAAAGTGGAATGGGCCATTTTGGGAAAAATCAGAAAATGGGCTAAACCGTCACTTTTTGTTTGTTCCTTTTCATCTTCTTTCTGTTGTATTTCAATGTAATGGATCCACGAATCTACCAAATCATGTTTCATTTGTGTTCAATTAAGACCTATTTGGTTGACTTTCAGTAGATCAAACTGACAGACAACACTCTTATCAAAGAATGGTTTGATACACATTGAATACATGTTAAACAGGAGAAGGTTGACTCTCGGTAGATCAACCCGACCAATAACACTCTTATCAAAGAATGGTTTGATACACCATTGACTACATGTTTAACAAAAGAATATAGATTCTGGTGTTTTACATTTTTTCCCTATTTTCCCAATAAAATTTCAAGATTTTATGGGCCAAAACTCCAACAATGGGAATTTTGTGCTCTCAAATGCCAGTCCAAAGCCCGGATAAAAGAGGAGGATTGAGTTAGATTGGCAGCCAGCATCAAACTTCTGCCATTACTTCCATCATAAATCCTAACAATCCTTGATAGAGTAGCATGGCGGATCAGGATTCATGTAGTTGACCCCAATTAGTTGGGAATGAGGCTCAGATAATGATGGTGAAGATGAGGATGAGGATACAAAGATGAGAGTAGGTATGGCACAGGTTGCAGTACCAAATCCAGAAAACAACTTTGAAATAGGAAAAGCAAAAGAAAGAACTGGAGTCAGTCTGATATTACAGATGCATGCTTATACAACATGTAATACCTGAACTAAACAATGCATCACAATTTCTAGTCATAAAAAAGAAGTGCATTCTTCCACAGCCAAAGAAAATGCACATTTGTCAGCTTACCGGATCTAGAGACCCTATGAAAAAAATGAAAAACATATCCTTTGTTAGTTATTAGCATATTAAGACCTAAACCACAGAGCCACAAAGGCTAGTCATTTCGGCCACTGCTTTCATTCATCATTGATGTAGAAAATAACTGAAGATGAAGTGACCATAAACAAAGCAGCATGAGCATAGACATCTATCCTAACAAGATCAGAGTTGACTGAGAGCAAATAGCCAAACAAAAGCATTTACCTGTATGGCGTAACCTCAAAACCAACAATACGAGCAACATCAGTTTCAGGATCTTTATGATACATGACTCTGAAGCTCAGGTGGTTATTGATAAAATGCTTCTCATCTTTGGACTGCACATTCAATCACATGTGAACAACAGCAAAGGAATGGCTCATGGGAATTAAATATAGAATAAGCACATAGTTCAACTTACACCGGCAAAGATTCCTTTGAACCCAACATGGAAACCAAGTTCGTATGTGGTCGATTGACTTCCATCTCCCCACTGGTTAGGAACTGTGACAGGAAGATTATCCAAAATTCTGTACAGTCATAGAAGTGCAAGTGAAGTGAGCGAGAACCCCAAAAATTGATCACTCATAGAAGACTCGAAGCATGTTGTCAATATAAAAACAGAATTGACTAAGCAACACTAAAGAAACGTTGTCAATTAAAACGGCCAGTTTTGCAATTCAAAAAGAAAAAAAAAATGAAAACTTATGGCCAGTTTGATATTCATTAGGAAAGTATACCTGGGTGTAAAACACCCCACTGACTCTCTCTATAATTGCCACCGCATGCATTGCCTTTAGCATGATGCAGGCCCACTGTAGGGCCCAGCAAGACATACGCCCATAGTCTACCATAGGGCCCAACATGTGCTGATTTTTTTTATGGTTTATTTACAGATTTGGGGGCCTAAACTAAGGATTGTAATTTACTGTTTTTTGGAGATATGGGGGTTGATTTAAAGATGTAATCGATGTTATTGAATATATGAAGGGGGATGTGGTTGAAGATATAGGGCTGATTTAGAGACGTAATTAGGATTACTTTCTACGTTTGCTTTTACAATAATTGGGCTTTTACCATCTCAGGTAAATTAGATTGGTTTGAAATAAATTGTGATTGATTTCTAGGGGGGATTTTCATTAAAGATTCATTTACAGTGTATAACAGGGGAGGTGGTGTGGGAGTTAATCATTCCTTTCTGAGTTCTTTTCTTGAGCATTGTAAGAAGTTCAATTATCAAAAAAGTTATTTCTCCCTCTCTCCTCAAATATTCTTGTGCGTGTAATTCTTGTCTACATCTTTGTAATTCGGTGTCAATATTTCATTAATTCAATAACCAAGTTGCACCATTTTGGTATCAAAGCGGGTAATCGTTGGGGAACTACCGACTCTACATCATCTCCTAATGGCTTCGAAGGAGGTGACACAAGAAAAGTTTGTGCAAGTAACACAGTTGATCCACACACTCACAAAGCAAGTAGATCGACTCACGCATATGGTAGACAACATCACTAATCAAGTGGGAGAGCTCCGGTCTAGAGAGAATCCAGAGACCGAAGTTGAAGCATGTGGACACGTAGGGGAAGGTCCCCACTAAGATCCTAACCAACAATGGGCGGCCCCAGTTTGTGAAGACACTAATGATCAAATCCTTTGATTGTTGGAATGTAAAAGAGAGCTCAGAATTAAGGTAGAAATTCTAGAATTCCATGGTGGGATGATCTTCACATCAAACAAATCTATCAAGGTAAGGAAAAAAAAAATTCTTGAAAAAAGATTAAAAAAAAAAGTTTATAAAAGGAAGTTCCTACTCGTGACTTATGCCCATGACCTACAACAAAGATGTAACAATCTACGTCAAGGAAACAAGTCGATAAATGAATACACCGAGGAGTTCCATACTTTGACATCACGGGCAAGGTTTCATGAGTATTTCACGATATCTTAATTGTCTTAAGTTGGATATTAGAAATGTATTGGTTTTCAAATATGTATTTAAAATGTCCGATGCATATACATTTGCATTGAAAGCCGACGAGATAATTAACTGGGGACTTGCGAGATGATTTAACACCCCATCGAGGGTTGTCATCAACAAGGGACAACATACTAACTTTATATGTAAGGAAACCGCAGGGAGGACAGGTCGAGGGATGATGGGCAAACGTCCCAAAATGAAGCCAAGCCTCATCCCAAAGGGAGGTGGTTATGGACGAGGGGTTGGTACACCCAAGATGGGACAAAGAATTCCTCCTTTCACGTGCTTTAAGTGTGGACAACCGGAACATCGTTCTTTTCACTGTCTTGAACATCAGTTCATAATTAAGGTAAATTTGGCTGAAGAATGAGAATATGTTAAAGACACTCCCAACCACACGCAAATAAAAGTTGAAGTGAACACAAAATATGAAGTACATGCATATGAGGATGGAGTGCATGTTGAGGAAGATTTAGCAGATGTATATGGTGATAGGGGAGAGTCGTTGGTTATCTAATGGACTATGCTATTGATGCCTTGGGTGGTTGGTGAGGGACGATAATTGAGACACAATATTTTCCGCACCACTTGCACTTCTGGTGGGAAGATATACACAATTTTGGTAGACAGGGGGAGCAATCAAAACATTGTCTCACAAGACACTGTGGATAAATTAAAACTCAACAAACATAAGCATCCACGACCATATGAAATTCGTTTGTTCAAGAAAGGGAGAGAAGTTTTTTTTAACTCTGGATACTTGGTTTTCTTCTCTATTGGATACAAGGATGAAGTGTGGTGTGGTGTGATGTGGTCCCCATAAATGCAAACGACATTTTGTTAACGAGATTGTGGTTGTGAGATCGAGATATGGTGCATTTGACTCAGGTCAACACTTATTCCTTTGTCAATGATGGTATTAATATCACGTTGCACCCAATGAAACATCTTCCAACACCCAAATCTTATAAAGAGGAGGGTCGCTCGGTGTGTAGAAGTTTGACGAGAAAGGCAAGGAGACTAGCATCATTTACGTCTTGGTTGCTAAAGAAGATACAAAGCAGTCAAATGTTTCACCTCCTATACAAAAGCTCCCTTACAAATATCAAGACTTGGTGGCCGAAGAACTCCTAGTTGGACTTCATTTTATGAGGAACATTCGGCACCACATTTATTTAGTGTCAGGTATGAGTAATCCCGCGCACTACTAGATGAGTCCACTTGAACATGCCAAGCTCTAACGACATGTTATTGAGTAGCTACGGAAGGGTTTAATTCGAGAAAGCATGTCATTATGTGTTGTTCCTACGTTCTTAACCCCTAAGAAAGATAGATCATAGAGGCTGTGCATGGACAGTTGTGCGATCAACTGGATTACTATCAATTATTGATTTCCTATTCCTCACTTGGACAACATACTGGACATTCTACATGGAGCAAAGGTATGTTCAAAGATCGACCTGAGGAGCAGATATCATTAAATAAGTATTCAGCTTGGGGACGAGTGGAAAACCGCATTTAAGACTTGAGACAGGTGGTACGAATGGCTCGTCATGCCATTCAGCCTTCCAAACACACCGAGCACTTTCATGAGGCTAATGACAGAGGTACTCTGCCGCTTTATGGGAAAGGTCTGAGTTGTCTATTTTGATAGTATTCTTGTTTTTAGTCCTGATTCATCTGTTTACCTTGATCATTTGCGGCAAATATTTGATATGTTATGGAGGAAGTCACTACATGTAAACTTGAAAAAGTGTTCCTTATCAAAGTGTTGTGTTTTTGGGATATATTGTGTATGCAAAAGGGATCAAGGTTAACCACAAGAAAATTAAGGCTATTACGGAGGGGTCCACGCCACAAACTCTTTTGGAGGTTTGTTCTTTTCACAGCTTCGTGACATTTTACCATAAATTTATCCAAAATTTCAACACCATCATTGCACCTGTCACAGATTGCATGCAGGGAGGCAAGTTCGAACGGATTAAGGCGGCGGATCGAAGCATTGGTGCCATAAAAAAAGATGATAACAAAGGCTCCAATTCTTGTGTTTCTGGACTTCAATAAAGCCTTTAAAGTGAAAACAGATGCTTCAAATGTTGGCATTGGCATGGTGTTGAGTCAGGAAGGGAAGCTAATCGCTTTCTTTGGCGAGGAGCTTAATGGTGTACGGAAGAACTACTCTACGTATGATATGGAGTTCTATGCAGTGGTCCAGGCACTGCGACATTTGAGGCATTACTTAATCCACCAGAAGTTCATTCAATACTCGAACTACGAGGTGTTGAGATATCGTAACTCCAAAAAGAAGCCAAGTGCTTGTCACATGAAGTGGATGGCTTTCCTATAGGAATATACTTTCCCTTTGCGTCACAAAGCTAGAAGTTAGAACAAAGTAGAAAATATTTTGAGTAGGAGGGTGGTTCTACAAGGAACTCTCATCGTGGAGGTCAGCGGATTTGAGGCATTAAAAGAACAATACAAAGAGGACCCTATTTTTGGCAAAATACTAATAGGTGTGTGGATGGCCGAGATCTAAAGTGTGAATTCATCTCACACAATGGATATCTATTCAACGATTCTCACCTATGTGTTTCCAAAAGATCAATGCGAGAGAAGATCCTATCTATTCTATATGGAGGAGGACTGGGTGGACACTTTGGAATGGATAAAACATTAACCGTGATGGAGGAAAAATAATACTGGCCCCGTATGCACTCTAACGTTGAATGTTTCATAGCATGATGTAGCTGATGCCAAGTCTCTAAAAATCATGTGCAAAATACCGGCATTTATTCGTTGCTTCCCATTCCAGTCGCACCATGGGTGGATATTATGGGTCTTCCTAAGACTAAAAGGGGAGCATATTCGATTTTTGTTGTGGTGGACCATTTTTCGAAGATGGCCCACTTCATCTCATACAAAAAGAGATGGACATTACGCATATCACCAACATATTTTTCATAAAAATTGTGCGACTTCACGATGTACTGAAATCAAGAACTTTAAACTATAATTCGAAGTTTGTAGGCCACTTCTAGCGCACTTTATGAAAGCGATTAGGGACCAAGCTTCGATTCTCTAGTGCACATCAACCTCAAGAAAACGGCCAAACTGAGGTAGTCAATGAGAGCCATGGTAACCTCTTGAGAAGTATCATGGGCGACAACATATCTCGATGGAACTTGACTCTATTTCAAGCAGAGTTTGCCTACAACAACTCAATAAATCGTACGACCAGAAAATCCCCATTTGAGATCACAAATGGGAGAAGTCCACATAATGTACTAGAATTAGTACCATTAACGGTACGAGATCAAGGGAGTGAAGATGATGATGCTTTTGCTAAGCATGTCCAAGGCTTACAGGCTCAAATAAAGAAGAAGATTGAAGGCAACAACATCAGGTACTGAGAAGCTACGAATGAACATCGTAGTGAGAAGATATATAAACAAGGTGATTTAGTTATGGTCTATGACTGCAAAGAAAGGTTTCCAAGTGGAACTTACAATAAGCTCTAGTCTAAGAAGATTGGTCCATGCCGAGTCAAGAGGAAGTTTGGTAACAATGCCTATGAAATTGAGTTGCCAAATGACTTAGATATCTCATCGACTTTCAATATGGCGGATTTATTCAAATACTATGGCAAGGCATCTAATGTGCAACATGAAGCCATTATCGATATGGAAAAACAACTCTTAAAGAAAAAGAAGGAAGAAGTTGAACAAGTGTTGCGAATGAAGATTGTTAACACTCGACGGGGCCAATACAGACAATACTTGGTGAAATGGAAGAACAAACTCTATTCTGAATGCATCGATCATGGGCGACGAATTGAAAAGATTGGATCCGAAACTCTACTATTTGTATGAAGTGTCCAACTCATCAAAGTAGAGTTCTTTCCAACCCGAAGGCAATGATGCAGGACCATGGCCTACTTAGAACCATCTAGGCCCAATGTAGGGCCCAGTAAGACTTAGGCCTATAGCCCACCATAAGGTCCAACATGCGCTGATTTTTTTTACAGTTTATTTATAGATTTGGAAGCCTAAATCAAGGATTGCAATTTACTAGTTTTGGGAGATATGGGAGCTGATTTAAAGATATGATTGAAGATATGAACAGGGATGTAATTGATATGATTGAAGATATGAGGCTGATTTAGAGATGTAATCAGGTTTACTTTCTACGTTTGCTTTTACTATTGTTAGGCTTTTACCATTGTAGGTAGATTATATTGGTTTGAAATAAACTATGACTGAGTTGAAATTAATCTCTTAGTTGGGGCAATTTTCATTAAAGATCCATTTAGAGTTTATAAAAGGGAGGCGTAGGAGTTAGTCGTTCCAAAAACTTTCTATGTGTGAGTTCTTTTCTTAAATACTACAAGAAATAGTTCAGTATCAATAAAGTTATTTCTCCCTCTTCTCAAATATTTTTGTGAGTGTAATTCTTGTATACTTGCTTTGCGATTCGGTGTCGATATCTCATTGATTCGATAACAGGGTTGCACCATAGCAAGATGAGGGGCAGAAGAATCTGTGAGACATTGGGTGCAATGTGGATGTTTTATACCTCTATACACTGTCACATCGAAAATGAACAAAGCCCGTAATAGAGTTACACTGCAATGATAAAAGTTTTGGTTACAAGTGTACAACTTGAGGGTCAATAGTTACAACCATACAATCAAATGGCCGACTTTCTAATTTTAATAAAGTGATAACAACCATACAACCAAATATTCCACTTGTAATTTTAATGAAGGGACATCACATAATCTTAGATGCTTACATGTTCACTCGATATTCATCATTAATTTTCTCCTTGAAATTCTTCACAGCTTTGGGGTCAAGCTTTATTCGACAAGCTACCTTGCATGACTGTTCTTCTCTCATATGGAACTGGTTGCAGTTCATACATTTAGAGACATGGAAATATGTTATGATGAGGGTACCACGAAAAGAAAACGGTAGCTAAGACAAACTGTTTTGCTTTATTACCAAGAGAGAAGAAGCAACTTAGTAGAATGAAAAACTGCGGAAGCTGGTGGGCAGGTTAGGTGGGGCAGGGAACTCACTGTATAAACTGAGTTCTCTATGCGGTCACCTCGAAGAACCTCTCCTAAATTCTCAGCACTGTTCACGACTTTGGGGGGTTTGCAATAATTCAGAAAATAGTATTCATATGGAAGTTGCGTCTTTGTGGAGGAAAGTTTGTTCACTTTCACTGGAAGGGGGTCACCCTGTGGAAGAAACGACAATAGCCATTAGATCAAAACAAACAACTAATTGCCGCCACAGAAGTCTAAAATACCATATTTTCCTACCTGATCATCAACAAAGCATATGGATGTTAAGCATAGGCAGAAGTCTTCACATCCATGTAATTGCATAGGCAGCAGCCGTGCACGCATGCACAACCAATTGAATAGGCAGCAGTAATCACTTTCAATTAAAAGAAACTGCCCTAGTGAAAAATCAGCTCACATGGGACTGGGCCATCTACCAGTACACAAAAAAAGTTTAAAGATCCAATCAACTACTGTAACAGGAAGCAGCTTAACAAGAAGAGTATCAATATACTTCAAGTTATACACTCATCCAATTTCATATGACATTACATCTCCAGCAGGAAATTTTATTTTTATTATTTTGTTTTCCAGTTCTCTAAATACTTTCCACATGGAATCACGACCTATCATGATATTTCAACAGAATTAGAAGTAGACTATACTAGTTGTTTCCATGATGAGAATAGAAACTGCCTAGTAACATATATATCAATATAACAATTTTCTCCTGTGCACCAGTATGCACCGAGGCTCATGCGAACACATGGCACAGCCGTCTGATCGAGATTAAACCCACACCCTCATGCGGCAAAACCACTTTCTTAAAAGACTTTTCAAGAAAAACCCAAAACTGCTGCCTGTCCCTTCTTTTCTCGCAAAACCCAAACGTGCACCTCCTCAGGTCCCTCTTCGCCTCTTTCGCTCTCCCCCTTCGCCTTTCAACTGGCACATCTCCCTTCTTCTTCTCTCTGCTCTCTCCCATCCCCCCCCCCCCCCCCCCCCCCCCAAAAAAAAAGAAAAAAAAAAAAGAGTCTTTTCAAGCAAAACCCAAAACTGCCACCTGTTGCTTCTTTTCTCACAAGAGGAAACACAAGTCCGAGCATCTCTGAGCAACAAAAAGAGCTTCTTGTAGGAACCGATTCGTGCATCGAGCAACAGCAATATTCATTTTTCATGAGCTAATTTTTACTTTCTTTTATATTTTATTTTTTTGAAAAAAAAAAATATTGAAAATTGGGAATTGTGAGGAACACACATCTATTGGTGATCCAAACTATGGATCTAATGGGCCCCATTGGATTGGGTAAATACAAAAAAAATCAACAGGGTTTGAAGAATGTGACCTATATTGATTTTTATATGGCCCACCATCTTTGTTCAATTTAATTCATTTCTAAGTTGTACAATTATTTAAGAATGCTTCTTCTTTTTTCTGCTACTATAAATTAGATGTCATTACTCATTCAATAATGAGCGTGGATGGAGATAATCATAGTAATGCATATGAAACAAGCACATGTATTGCCAGAAGGGAATGGATTCCAAATGTAGAAGAAAGCCGAAAGCCACTTGTAGGGAAAAGCACTCTCTTCGTTGAAGGAAGCTTATGATTTCTATAATGAATACGCAAGATGCGTAAAGTTTAGCATTCACAGTAGCTCATGTAAGTACAAAGAGAAACACCAGGTAGATGGCGAAATGGATTATAATATGAATCGTAATATGGTTTAGAAAAGGTTCGTCAGTGCGAAAGAGGGAAAGACAGATGAGAAGATACAAAAGAAATATGGTAAAGTAAAATAGACATGAGATAATTGTCTTGCTCTGATGACTATCGCGATACAGAAATCAAAATCAAGTTACGTAGTTCAAAAGTTCATTGCCAAGTATAGTTATGACCTAGCGACCCCTCATAAAAAGCATTTGTTGAAGTCACATCGTGGGATGACAAAAGTGAATAAAAGTTTAAGAGATACCTTTGATGCTACCGACATTATGACATCCTAAACAATGGTTGTGATTGAAATAGAATCAGGCAGATATAAAAATGTTAAATACACTAACAAGATATGAAAAGTTATGAATGAGACAAGAGGCAAGAATCCAATGGTAATGATACAGAGTTGTTGTATGAATATTTTAAAGAAATGAAAGAATTGCAACCTACGTTTGCCTAGTCAAGGTCGACAAAAATAACAAGTAAACGCATTGTTTTTTGGGTTGATAAAATTGCACGTAAATCATACAATTATTTCAGTGATGTTATCGTATTTAACACTACATATAACACCAATCGATATGAGTTGATATTTACACTATTTACGGGAGTAAATTACCAAGGTCAGTCCATTACACTTAAGTGCGGTTTCATGTCTTTTATTTGGTTATTTGAGTCAAGCGTCAAGCTATACTAAGGGAGCCGCCAAAAGCAATCATAACAGATAAGGATCCAGCTATGACCAAAGCGATATCTATTGCATTCCCAAATACATTACATCACTATTGTATATAGTACATAACGCAAAATGTGGTCGAAAAATTAAGCATTATCATACATCAGGTAAAATTTATTGGTCGTTCGATGACTACATGTGGAATTCTCAAATGCCGAAAGAGTTCAAAGAATCTTAAGAGAATGTGATCAAAGAAAATGGTTAGAAGACAATATAACGCTAACCTTGATATTTGATATCTGTCATAAATAGATACGACATTCTTAACATGCATTTTCATAATAGGTATATCTAGTAGTCAACGTAGTGAAAGTATGAATGCCTTCTTTCGTAAGTACATCTCGAAGCATAATTCACAGATGGAATTCATTGTTTGGTTTGATGGGGGAGTTGTGCGTCAAAGGTATTATGAGCTCGTTGTAGATCATGAAACAACAAGCAATAAAGCCAAGTTGAAAACACCATAAGAAATGGAGAAAGTAATTTGCGAAATATAAACAATGAGAGTATTTACAATTTCAACAAAAGTTATATGAAGGATTGTATTATGTTGCGAAAAGTGAAGGATGAGATAGAAATATAAACATTTATAAAGTTTATAAAGTTAGAAGCTTAGAAGAAACCAACCAGGACGGAGTAGTTAAATACGAAGAGAGTGCAAAACATGTGGTATGTAGTTGTCTGAAATTTGAGTTTAAGGTATAGCATGCAAACATGTACTTCATGATTAGAAGAATGATCATCATAAAATGCTTGACAATTACGTTTGTCGTGCTTTAGCACCAAGCTTGCCACAGCCATTGCATTTTTTGTCTCTTTCTTTTTTCTTCCCTTCTCCCTTTCTAGGTTACTCTATTTCCACTACCCTGTCTTAGCACACTTGCGATATTTAATAATCACTTTGAGGCTTGTAGTCACATTCTCCTTAGATTTTCTTGAAATTTCAGTACATGGTTCTGACTTTAGGGCTCGTACCTATTTCAAAACTTCATATAACATTTCTCTAACCAAGTGATACCCATGTCTCAAGGAAGCCCCTTCATTGATAACTAAGCTGCAAATTTGAGATAAATTACTATGATGTGATGAGAGAGTTATCAAAATGCCGCTTAATTTCTACGTCGTTATTGTCATGAACAGAACCCACTTTCACATGTTGTGTCCATCTCTTTAGAATGTAGTAATCTGACAATAAAAGTATACGAGCATGTCAAGTAAAATCGCTAAAACCACATCTGAAACATAAAATTCCAACGTCAACACCCTAAAATCTCCAACACACCTACCCAAACTAACCTAAATAAATAATCTCCCCTTTGACGAATTGATCGATTGTAATTAGTGTCACGAGAATGCCACAGCTTATTTACTCCTAAGAAGCTTCTTACATGAATGTCAATTATACAAATTATTATTGTGAATGAGTTCCATGAGAATACAACCAAACACAGGTATGTCCAATTAGGCGGTTGGGATCATCTAAAAGGCTGCATTTTCTATCCTTGTCCAACATACACTGTTGAATTGCAGATAAGCGGTTTGGATCATTCACAGCCTGTTCTCAACCAAACACGGAATCATTCATCTCAACAAAATCATCTCCAAAGCATAACATTCTAACCACCCCAATCACAATTCCCGATCTCCAATAGCAGATTGCATTAAAATCAGCAGAAGGATTCAAAATGCCTCGAAGATGTTTGAAAAACCAATGTCTTCTTCTAAGCCCAGATCCAGCAAGAAAGGGACGGAGAGACGGATCCAACCGCCAAAACCCTAGATCTGTGTCCATCTTGATGAAGATCTGACAAAACCCGAGCCATAGTCCTGTGTCCATCTAGATCAAGATCTGATAAAACCGAAGCATCCTAAAGCTTTTCATCAATCAGAGAGAGAGAGAGAGAGAGAGTACCTTTTGGAAGTCTTGAGGGGTGACGCCCGGAAGGTAGAAGGAATGGGCGGAAGGAAAGACGAGAAGAGGGAAGAAGAACAAGAGAGTAACGATACGAGCGGCTCTACCCATCTCTCGATAGCCCGCGGAACAGCAAACGAGTACAATAAGATGAAATCGATGAAGGAAATGCCGATACAGAGAGACTGAGAAAAGCTCAAACGATACGAGAAATCAGCATTCCGGTACGAGCAGTGGGATTGGGCCCACCAGTTTTGCCTCTTTAGGTAGTTGTGGGGGCTCAAGTGGGACCACACATTATCGCCGTCCGATCTATATTCAAATTTCGCACAAGGTCGAGATTGCAATACGGGTTCCGCACCAGAGGAGAGGAGAATCGTTCGTTTTCCTTTCTCTGTTCTCAAGGGAGAGATGGAGAGAGAGACGAGGAAGAAAGAGAAGCAGTTTCATGGTCTGCGACATCCCAGCTCTTCGTCAGCGGGACCCATGGTGTAGATTCTAAAAGTCAAAAGTCAGACAATCTGTCTCATGCCCACACGTGTAAATTAAATATTCTCCGTTCGTCAGTTTCTTTTAACTGTTCGTTTCTTTTCTACTAACGAGCGGGGATAGTGTGGTCCACTTGATGAATGAACCAGTCTGAACTTGGGCAGTGAGCGGGACCAGCCTGATATTTAGTACAGAGCACCTACATGGTCGAACCCAGCAGATAATCGGCCTACATCTCTCAAACGCTTGTCCGGCCCTTACCGTGGGGCCCACCTTGATGTACGTATTCTATATCCACACCGTCCATCTGTTTTGCCAGATCATTTTAGGGCATGAGCCAAAATATGAAGAATATCCATTTCTCAGGTGGACCATACCATCAGAAACACGGGTGAATGCCCTACCATTAAAAACTTCACAGTGCCCACCGTAATTTTTCCGTGATGTTTCCCATACAACTGAGGTCGCATAAACATGGATGAAAGAAAAAATAAAAAACAAATATCAGCTTCATCCAAAACTGATGTCGCCCATTAATGGCCAATCACCACTGTTTCCTACTGTATGCTTCACATGAGAATTAGATCTGCTTCATTTTTGGCTCATGCCCTAAAATCATCTGCATATGAAATAAATACATCAAGGTGAGCCCTTCAATTCATCTGGACGGTAAGGGCCGCACTGTCTTGCTTGAGGTCAGGGCGCACCTAATCGCACCCCCAGAAATCATGTGTTTCCCCATTGAATGTGGACCGCCAAATAAAAAGGAAAAAAAAAAATGAAAAGAAAGAAAAAGAAAGTGGACTGCCACTAAGTTCTTGCTTTGCATCTCTTCGACCATCCATTTGGGGGGACACTCATCAGACGGCTTACCTTATTCTAGGTCTGTAACAACGATACCTGATGACGGGCGCGAATTAGGGGTCGTTTGGCACCTTTGAGGGGATTTGAGGTCCCCTTGTGTGTTTGGCACATATAGTAACCCGTGAGTTTCAAATCCAAGCGGTTTGAAATTTAGGTGGAAGCTTGGATTACATCTAAAATCCTTCCAAGAGTTACATGTGTGTCACTAGGCTACTATTAGGCACATGGCCCACTGATGATATCCCAAAACAATCATAGTATCAATTGCATCACTAAATTTTTTTTAATAAGAAGATCTACGTCGTCCAAACATTGTCCATGTAAATCAATGGTAAAAAATCATTGGTTGGTCATTCGGATGTGATCTTGTGCTTGTAGCCCATCTAAGACTAGGAATTTCATCATTTTTTGCCTAAGTATATAATTCAACGGGCTTATTACAACCATTGTGTCAAACTTTACATAGGTACACTAATTAAGGATAGTAAAGTTGATTTAGTAATTAAATTCAAATCTCTGTAAATATCATACTTTTGGATTACAGGGATTCCAAATCTAGGGTGACAAACACAACCAGGGGTTTCCAAATCCTGGGGTTCTAAATCCAGGGTTCCAAATCCACGCTCCAAACATGCCCTTGCAGAACCTAGATTCTAGAGAAAATCTAAATTCCACTGTTGGAGTCCAAAATTGCAAAAACTAAAGTGGAACTCAGGTTTCATATGTAGCTTGCTGTTTGGTTGAAAATGGTACAATTCAGATTCTATTCCAATCGTTGCTTGTGGCATGGTCCTACTTGGGCTTTAGATCCACTTGAGAACTTTTCCCTTGGTCTATTGTAGTCCCACAAGACAGATGGTCAAGTTGGATGGCAAATAAATATTATAGTGGGCCCTAGGAAGTTTTTAATGGTGGACATTCAATCAACACTGTTTTCTTGTGGTATGGCCCACTTGAGATTTAGATCTGACTCATTTTTTGTCAAATGCCCTTAATTGATATTTCAAAACTAATAGATTGTGGATATATAAAACACATACAACATAAATGTACAACGCATACATAGAAGTGGTGACGCTCACTTTCACCTCTTTTCCCTTCCGCAAAAACATGCGCCCACACCGTTTGTACTAATCTGTCTGGAAATCCCGTTTGGTTGGAACTTGCCACCGAACACACTATTTAAAATTGAATTTTGCTGGAATCTAAATTTTAATGTGGAAACGGGTTTTCAGATGCCAACCAAGCGGGCCCTTACGTGTTACCCAGGAACAACTTAGTGGGTGCTATCCCTTCCATGTGGCCCACATGGATGATATTTTCTATATCCACTCCGTCCATCCTCTTCACCATCCCATTTTAGGACGAGGTTCCAATAATTAACCAGATCAAAATCTCAGGTGGACCATAACACGGTAAATAGTGTTGATTGAGTGCCTCACCATTAAAAATTCCAAAGGGCCCCTAGTAAAGTTTTCGTAGTGTTTATTTTCCATCCAACCCATTGATAATGTCAAACGGATATGGATGGAGGTAAAATACTAATATAAGCTTGATCCAAAACTTTTGTGGCCCATAAAATGTTTTTAATGGTTATTCATCACTTTTTCCAGTGGTATGGTTTACCTGAGATTTGGATCTAATTGATATTTGGAATAATCTCCTAAAATGATAGAGGAAAACAGATGGACGGTGTGGATGTACAAAAAATACATCAATGTGGCCTCCACACGGTTAGGGCTAAGCTGTTACCCGGGTAACAGCTAATTCGCTCCCCCTGATGACCTGCCAAACCAGTAACTCCAACCACTTCTCAGCTACCCATTGGTAACACTAAATCTGGACCATCCATCCATCCATCAGGCGGACTGTACAGACCCTATCTCTAATAAACAAAGCATTTTCAACCTTAGACGTGGACCATAAACCATTTTAATTTCCATCATCAGCTAGAAGTTAAGTGCCCCTGTAGTACTGTTTCTACATGGTCCACCATGATGGGGCCGACCAGATGATCAATCAGAATTCAACATCCGTACAGCCACATGTACAGTGGCTGTGGCAATGAACCCAAATTACTATTGGGCCCCACGCACCAGAGGCCACAAACTTGGAAATTCATATCAATTTGGGTCATTTGCTGGAGCTGCAAATATTAAAAACATGGAATAAAACATCTACCAACAAGAATAAAATAGAACTATTGCAGGGGCCAGTACATTTCCTATCAGACCACATCCCTTCTTATGGTAATTATAGAACTCTCAAAAAAAAAAAAAAAAAAAAAAAAAATACAGAAAGCCCAAGGAAAAAAAAAAACAAAAAAACAAAAAATCAAAAACACCACCTCCCAAACAAATGAAATCTCTACCCCTCATCAGTTACAGTTAATGGAGAAGTATTAAATGCCAATACAACATATGAATGTGAATATTCATCTGGGACCCACCATAATCAAGCTCAGCACAAGCATAGCTCTTGCTCAACCAGTCACACAAACCCGCCTATTCGCTTTCCTGGTGTCTTTGCCTCAGAGGTGGGCTCGAGTATTCAGCCCCATTCTCCACCGAAGTTATATTTGATGATGCATCAGATGTTGAATCGCTCTGCGCATCATTCTTGAAGCTCCTCGAATCTAGTGTGGGGTTTCTCCGATGATCAGTAGGTTGCTGGGGCATTTGGCCCTCCTCTGCTAGTTTCTTGAGAAGGTTCATGACAGTCGGAAGAAACCTGGTAGACAACGAGAGAAGACCCGGAAGCTGCATGCAGAAGCCATGCAATCTGAGTTAGTAACAAGGAAGATATGCAGTGTTTGACCAAGCAATTTGCTAGATTCAAACAAACTGTATGCATGGGGTCCGCATGCAAGCAATGCAAACCACTAATTATGACTGGACCCATCACTATGATTGGTCCACCCCAGATATGGGTCTGGGTTTGTTGTATTTTTCTTTTTTCTTTTTTCTTCTGTATGTTTGTCTGTTGTCTTGTTTTGTTTTTGTTTTGGTTGTTTTGTTTTGTTCTGTCTACTATTTCTTTGGGTTTAATAAATGGCTTCACCTTTCATGGGAAAAAAGAAAAAGAAAAAAATGATTGACCCATCATGCATGGAAGATACCCAAGAATCATCCCCATCAGATGATCCCAACCCATCCTAATGGGCAGCGTTCGATCAAGCAAGTGTTTGATCCTCTAGAGGAAAATATGCAGTGTTCGATCAATCAATTTGCTCAGCTCAGCCCAAACAAACTGTACACATAGGCAGTGTTAGATCCCCATCCCATCAGAGGAAAATCAACAGCATTTGATCGAGCAATTTGCTCACGCATGAGCTCCACATGCAAGCGATAAAAACCACTCACCGTGATAGGCGCCATGTATGGAAGACACTACAAAAATCTTCCCCATCAGATGATCCTAATCATCCCAATGGGCCAATACCAAATGAGGAATATTTGGATGTAATTGCATACTTGCACCCCGCAAATTGGGATGTAATGGGACATGTTCCATCCAATGATAGGTCTGCTGATATAAGGCTTAGATTAACAAAGGAAGAGGGAGATCGCATTATCGCAATCAAGTATAAGAAGGTCATTCATTAACAGTTCAATAAAAGGACATAATGACAATTTTCTACTCACCGCGCCATTGCGGAATTCACCAGAGATGTCGAGCTGGACCCAAAGGGCTTTGCCTAGGAGATAAACAACAAATATAACACCGAGATACAACGGATTCCTGTCAAAGAAGATGGATCAGTATACGAGGGGGAAGGATTAAAAGACGTGGGACCCGTTCCAATTCCATTGGTACATGGAGTTTACCTTAGGAGTGTCATAAATTCATTGAATCCAAGGACAACCATGGCCAGAATTGCCCATGGAGGCGGTAACCAGTTGTTATTGCGCCTATTGGCTTCCTGAAAATAATCAACCAGACACACTAGATGGGTTAGGGTTTTGTCAATACAATCTTTGGTATCTGATGAACAAGACCATTGATGTGGTGAGCACAACTGATGATACTTGCAGGCCATAGACAAAAGGGTTAATGTTGACCAATTCAGCGGATTCTTGAGGTATCACCATCCACAATGGGCCATCAGAACAATGGCCTTGATCACAGAACCACAGGCTCAACTTGTACAAACTTGAATCTTGATGACACCATACAAAATCATAATATGTATGAGTATACCTGAGCAGCCATTGCCTGAGTGACACTGTACTCCGTCTCTGCGTTGAATTGCCTCCACAGAGACTTACATTGGACGGGTGTAATTAAAGTTTTCGTAGAGGGAACCTGGAAATGACAATAAATCTATAATTGCTACACCAAAATATATTATAAAGAATAAACTATATGAAATTTATGTAGGACATTATCTAAATTATAAACAAGAAAGAAATTCACAGTGCATCCAAGCACTGCAAGCTTCCACTTCACACATTTTGTATATGCATATACAAGTAAAATCATTACCAGTATCACAAAAGATTGGGTCTACAAGGTTACCCAGCTATGGCGAGCATATCGCACAAGTACATCAGGGCTTCGACATTTACACTTAAAACCAAAGTGTCAGATGGCAGAATGTCAACTGTTTTGAAACTTTGTATAACATAAGAACACCAAGTTCCCAAATTCATACAGAACAGAGACAAAATATATTTACAGCTGAATGTGCATGAATTGTGTGATTTCCTAATATTTAACACGACTCTTCAAGAACCCATTGCAATTTCCGGTAAGTGGAAGCTCGAGCAATTGAAGGATAAACTCCCAAACCACAGAGATCGAAGAAATGACTCTGGATTGTCTTCTGAAGACAAACATCTTACTATGTTGCAATTTTTAGGAATGTGATCTTGAGAAATTCCAATCTGAAGGATCTTTGGTCTTTGCTCTCGGTGTGGATCTTGAATCAGATTTTGGGAAGACTGCTGGTGAAGAGAAGTCCCCCCTTCGGGAGTCCTTCCCGTCCACTGCCGATCATTTGCCCAGTACCAGAGGTTTCTGTAGTAGATTGTTTCTGTCGGTTATCTGGGGGGGGGGGGGGGAGTGGATTCCTCCTTGTTGGCGAAATCTGAGGGATGAGGAGATTGTTCAGCTGGCTTCTCTTTTACTTTAACTGCAGGAGTATCAGCCAGCACCAGGGGTGGCAGACTCTGGATTGGAAGTTCCACCCTTCTGGAATATTCTATTTCTCTGTGAAGTCTCTTTACTCCAGATTAGCCAACCGGTCTCATCAAGCGATGGATAGTCACACTGGCCCAGTTTGGGTCTTGGGAGCTCCGCCAAAAGTGGCTGCATTTGCTTGGCTAGCAGGGAAAAATCGTATTCTGACTATTGACAATCTGCATAAAAGATCGATGATGCACTTTCTCCGATGCTACAAGGATGCGGAATCGGTAAACCATTTGTTCTTGCATTACTCCTTTGCCACAGAAGTTTGGAGCATAATCTTTCAAGCTCTCAATATTGAATGTCTGTCCGTGCGTGTATTCGCACGTGTTGGAATCAAAAGGAGTGGCCTTAAATTTAAAAATGGGAACCTTAGAATTAAAATTCCTGATTTTACTTGATTTTGAATGTAGCGACTTGAACTTTAGGTACCTTGGTGAGGAGACTCGAGTCTATGGACGTTTGGATACGTCAAGTTAGAGTCACTTTGGTAGGTGGAATGAAGAAAGGAAAAGTAAAGTAAAGGAATGGAAGTTTAGGAGATGAAGGAGTTGAGGATTCGCGACTCTAAAAGTAGTAAATTTGATGTTTGGATGCCCCAATCGAGAAGATTGGGTCCCTATGGGTCGTGGATCGTTCAAAGACAAGGTAGAATGATTGATTTAGCGAATGGAGTGAAGCAAAAAGGAATAAATGATGTAAAATGAAAATTTTTGGGGTTTTTGGAAGAAAATAGGACAGCAACAACCAGTCAACCGGAATGTCCCCAGCCGGTTGACCGGATTTGGACCCGGGTTGACCGGATTTCGCAGTTTTGATCCTGTGTTTTTAGTCAGCTTTAAAAAATGATATCGCCTTCATTATAACTCCGATTGATGTGATTCAAAAGCCATATTAAAGCTTGATGAGTCTAGTTTTATATAAAAAATAAAATAAATATTATAAATAGGTTTAATTTAGAAATATTTAGAAACTGTTTGGAAAATTATTGGTTTCTAATAGCGTATACTTCTGGAATTTTATTAATTTTTATAAACATCGGAATTGGCTAAAATTTTCTAGGATGAAAATATACGTGATAAGGAATTAATATAAAAATTATAAAAATAATTAATTAGTTATAAAGTTTCAAAAATATTGTCCAGATGATGCGTACTTCTGTGCTAAATTTTTCAGAATTTAAGTTAATTTTGTCCACTTGGACTTACGTGAAGTTACGGATTTCGAGCCACTAGATTCCAACAAAATTAAGGATTCTAGTCTTAAACATTTCCTTGCAGCTAATCTTAAAGCCGCGGCCCCGATCGATGATCGATGACCGTTAAATGAACAATGTATCATAACCGTCGATCGTTGCATCCGAAATGCGAAAAACCCTGTCCATATATAAATCACTACTATGTTCACCTATCCCATGGCCTAGATCATCACATACACCTCTCGGTGGGCCCCAATAATGAAAAACAACCTCCTATAGGGTCATAATACAAAATGTTTGGCCATTTTGCACCAATTTCCGTGCTATAAATAGAGTTTCTTTGGGGCTCTCTCCCCAAATCCGATTTTGCCCTAGAACAGAGATAAAGAAGAGAGAGAGAAAGAAAGAAGAAAAGGATGGGAGAAATGCTGGGGCACAATACCGGATCACACCATCCGATAATCGTACTAACCGAATCTTGCAAAGTCTCACCACTACCCTCGGGTTTGTGCCTTCCTCGGCCAAGATTCATAAATTTCGGATCAAAATCTTCACCCCTTGCTAGGTATGAGGTTCCTTGCATATCTTTCCATTTATCTCTTTCATTTTCTACCTTTTCAGCTGTTAGAGTTGGAAAGCCCCTTTTATTTTTATTGAAACCCTAACCTAGAGTTGCTCATGCTAGGGCTTGAGGCCCCAGCTACCGTGTTGGTGCGGCTCATGCATCGTGAATGCAGTATTGGGCGCGTCTCCGTGTAGATTCTGTCGCACTCCGACCTTAACCCCAATTTGGCAAATCAATTTTCGGGATTTTCCTAATCCAAGGTATACCTAAACTCTAAACCCTAATTAGATGTTTAATTAGAGTAAATCCTAGATTTATAATTAATTGTATGTAAGTGAGGTTTTCCCTGAATTCTGATGCCTCGGGCGGCTCCGAATCGCGGAATTTCGACTATAAGGTGAAGATCTACCCCAAGCTTGTTTCCAGTAATTTCTAGTTGATGATTGTTTAATTGTGTTGAATTTTATAAATGCTAGAAATTATTTTAATAATATAATTTATTTGTAAATTAATGATGTGCTTATAACATGTTTGATGAAATGCTTCGATTGCAGTTGGGTGAAAACATGCTTGATGAATTGCTTGAGTGATATGAAAAACATGATATTATAGTTCATTCGTGCTTTTGTTGGTTTATGACGCCCTGTGTCATCCGTGCTATGTCATCCGAATCCTTTGGATCAGTCAGACTAGTCGATCGGGCCAGGTGCTTTAATAAATTGGATGATAATGTTTCCTATAATTGTGCTATTGATGTGCTTTATTGTAGTAAATTTATGGCTGTCTGGATTAAGCTCTGGCAACTGTTTGACTAATGTACTATCTATCATTCGATTGGCAATTACAAGCCTATTCGATCAACTAGACGGAACACGGTCGACTGATAGGGATCACTATCGGTTTGTCGCGGTCCACTTAGGTCGACTGAATAGGTTCCATTCAGAGTTAATCATTATTATGTTTGATTGATTGAATCACACTCTATTGAATTTAGAATACCGACATTACCAATGTATAGTCCACTTAAAACCGTATTGCGAAACGATCTCCAAGTCTCATAAGCCAGGCATGGTAGTATGGGACGCCGTGTCTGAGCTGTCGGCCTATGCTGGGGTGATGAACCTCCCCGTAGTGACCAGTGAGCATTGATAGAGGTGACAGATCGTTGTTCGAATAACCCTTGTGACAAATGTGACTCTGGCCGATGTTAGCGTGCTTGTGCACTATTCGAACAACTCGGGCATGTATTGGTTTTAGTTTTGATTGATTAGCCCGCACCTCTGAATTAATTAACTGTATTTAATATGTTGGTGACGAGCCCTTTTGCTTTGATTTAGGCGTGGCTGACAAGTCACGACTAGACCATGCCTTCATGGAAGGATACTCAACTTCGGATCGAGTGGTTACTGGCGATGATTGGCGACGCATCGCAGGGAGCCAGATGGTCTCAGTTAGACTTTGTGATACAATGACGGTACTCTAGCTTCATCAATTTGCTGTACGAATTGGACTAATAAATACTTGGCTATCCATGCATATCATGGCATGCACTTGTGGAGGACGTGTGGGTGCCTGGTTGCTTGCTGTGGCGATAGTGCTACCTTTTATGTCCTCATATGATCCCCGGGACATGCATCTGGGTGCGCATCATAACATACATGCATTTAATCAACTCGTTTAGAAAATGTATTGTTTTGTGTCTTCATTGTTTGTGCTTGCATGTGTGCATAACATGTGTAATTTGCTTAGTATTTGTGCGTTAGAAATAACCAGCTTATGAGCAATATATATAGACATATATACATTTAATGTGAACTTGCTCATATCTAAAATATCATCAGTATAATCTTAGGGATATTTCTTCACTAAGTTGGCGTTTGACGCCTTCCATTTGATATATGCAGATGATTCAAGTATAGAACCGGATGGTGGTGCATTCAGAGTGCTTTTGTAGTCTTAAAGCATCATCCATTTGGTAGTGTACTTCCCTTCCTTTTACTTTTATTGCGATTCGTATAATTCTCATATGGCCCGCACTGCTTTTGAATTATATTTGTTACGTACTAGCGCCATATTTATGGATTTAGTTATCTCCCCCTTGCTTTGATCCGCTAGTTGAAATGCGTTACTCTGATCATCTGAGTATGGAATGAATGTAAAACTGATTGAGGACACACGTGATTGCTTTTCTCACATGTGACATTCCTAAATAAGCACTTTGCCAGAGCTTAATCCAGACAGCCATAAATTTACTACAATAAAGCACATCAATAGCACAATTATAGGAAACATTATCATCCAATTTATTAAAGCACCTGGCCCGACCGACTAGTCCAACTGATCAAAAGGATTCGGATGACATAAGCCCGGATGACACGGGGCGTCATAAACCAACAAAAGCTTGAATGAACTATAATATCATGTTTCTCATATCACTCAATCAATTCATCAAGCATGTTTTCATCCAACTGCAATCGAAGCATTTCATCAAGCATGTTATAAGCACATCATTAATTTACAAATAAATTATATTATTAAAATAATTTCTAGCATTTATAAAATTAAACAAATAAAATTCAACACAATTAAACAATCATTAACTAAAAATTACCGGAAACAAGCTTGGGGTAAATCTTCACCTTATAGGTGAAATTCGCGATTCGGAGCCGCCCGAGCATCAGAATTCAAGGAAAACCTCACTTACATACAATTAATTATAAATCTAAGATTAATCAATTAGGATTTACTCTGATTAAACATCTAATTAGGGTTTAGAGTTTAGGTATACCTTGGATTAGGGAAAACCCCAAAATTGATTTGCCAAATCGGGGTCAAGGTCGGAGTGCGATAGAATCTACACGGAGTCGCGCCTAATACCGCATTCACGATGCATGAGCCGCACCAACACGATTAGCTGGGGCCTCAAGCCCTAGCATGAGCAACTCTAGGTTAGGGTTTCAATAAAAATAAAAGGGGATTTCCAACTCTAACAGCTGAAAAGGTAGAAAATAAAAGAGATAGATGGAAAGATATGCAAGGAACCTCATACCTAGCAAGGGGTGAAGATTTTGATCCGAAATTTATGAATCTTGGCCAAGGAAGGCACAAACCTGAGGGTAGTGGTGAGACTTTGCAAGATTCGGCTAGTACGATTATCGGATGGTGTGATCCAGTATTGTGCCCCACCATTTCTCCCATCCTTTTCTTCCTTTTCTTCTTCTTTCTTCCTCTTTGTCTCTTTCTCTCTTCTTTATCTTTGTTCTAGGGCAAAATCGGATTTGGGGAGAGAGCCCCAAAGAAACTCTATTTATAACACAGAAATTGGTGCAAATGGCCCTAATAGCCAAACATTTTGTATTATGACCCTATAGGAGGTTGTTTTCCATTATTGGGGCCCACCGGGAGGTGTATGGGATGATATAGGCCATGGGTTAGGTGAACATAGTGGTGATTTATCTATGGACAGGGTTTTACGCATTTCGGATCCGACGATCGACGGTTATGATACATTGTTCATTTAACAGTCAACGATCATCGATCGGGGCCGCGGCTTTAGGGTTAGCTACAAGGAAATGTTTACGACTAGAATCCTTAATTTTGTTGGAATCTAGTGGCTCGAAATCCGTAACTTCACGTAAGTCCAAGTGGACAAAATTAACTTAAATTCTGAAAAATTTAGCACAGAAGTACACATCATCTAGACAATATTTTTGAAAGTTTATAACTAATTAATGATTTTTATAATTTTTATATTAATTCCTTATCACGTATACTTTCATCCTAGAAAATTTTAGCCAATTCCGATGTTTATAAAAATTAATAAAATTCCAGAAGTATACGCTATTAGAAACCAATAATTTTCCAAACAGTTTCTAAATATTTCTAAATTAAACCTATTTATAATATTTATTTTATTTTTTATATAAAACTAGACTCATCAAGCTTTAATATGGCTTTTGAATCACATCAATCGGAGTTACAACAAAAGAGATATCATTTTTTTAAGTTGACTAAAAATGCAGGATCAGAACTGCAAAATCCGGTCAACCCGGGTCCAAATTCGGTCAACCGGTTTGGGGAATCCGATCAACCGGCTGGGGACATCCGGTTGACCGGTTGCTGCTGTCCTATTTTCTTCCAAAAACCCCAAAAATTTCCGTTTTACATCATTTATTCCTTTTTATCTCACTCCATTCACTAAATCAACCATTCTACCTTGTCTTTGAACGATCCACGACCCATAGGGACCCAAGCTTCTCGATTGGGGCATCAAAACATCAAATTTACTACTTTTAGAGTCGCGAATCCTCAACTCCTTCATATCCTAAACTTCCATTCCTCTACTTTACTTTTTCTTTCTTCATTCCACCTACCAAAGTGACTCTAACCTGACGTATCCAAACGTTCATAGACTTGAGTCTCCTCGCCAAGGTACCTAAAGTTCAAGTTGCTACATTCAAAATCAAGTAAAATCAGGAATTTTAATTCTAAGGTTCCCATTTTTAAATTTAAGGCCACTCCTTTTGATCCTTACACGTGCAAATACACGCACGGACCTTACACTGTGCAAATCGAGAAATTAAAGGTAATGTCCAAGGACGTTTAATTTCTAAATTGGAGAAAATCCGGGGCGTTACAATCTACCCCCCCTTAAAAACAATTTCGCCCTCGAAATTGTCTAAGGTTCCTAACAGGTTCGCATTCAACGACCCGACTCGCAAAATTTACTTATGTCCGTCGTTAGGCCTAGTTTAGTTATCTAACCCTTATGTTTCGAAGCTGGGCCTGTGAGGTATGGGATCACTGCGCTCCTGCTGCGCCACTCCAATCAAGTAGATGTAAACCTAACTAGATTGGATTCGTAATGTTCTACCCCCCTTTAAAACATTTCTATTCGAAGTGGGCACCCATATCTGTTTAGCTCGGGTAGTCATTCGTGGAATGCCCAAACTTCCCCCACTTGAAGTAAATCAACCAACGGGATCAACAACCCCCTTTCATCCAATGCCCTTGTTTGCTGGATTGGAAACATTTCCTTGGCTGTACTACCACACTGTTTGTAGAACCTCCTGCTGCTTGCCACTATCCGGAGCATTTGGCTGGGATGGAACGATCATTGCTTCAATAATAGGAACAACTCATCCTCAGGAGTCAACCATAGGGTTGTTGCCTTAGTAAGAGATTGGGTTTCTTGATTTCCTGGGTCTGGGAGCCATTAGGCTGTTGTAATCTACATTTCATTTTTTGCTTTCCTTTCATTCTTCCTTCTCCTGTGTTTCTTTTGTTTTGTTTAGCTGTTTGGCCCCTAATAAAGCAGTATCTTTCAAAAATAAAAAATTAAAAAAAATCCAAACTTAAGTAGCAAATTCCATTGTTGAGATATAGTCTGGTTTGCCCAATACATACAGCTGCAGGCAGCCATGTCTGAAAAATCAAATATCACAGGGAACTTACTATAGTTGCATGAATCATGAATTGAAGTGCCTACAGATTCCGGAGCAGGAGGGGAAACGTCTATTTCAAAATGTTTTCAAGTATAAACAGGGAGGAAGCAAGAGAGCGCGATTCGAAGTGGGAACGGGACCTAATTATAAGGATCATGCAACTAAGGAACATCCCTACTAGCTTGCTCTGATACCAATTAGAAAATGTTGGAGTAAGCATGTTTGCATTCATCTAGCAGAAAAGAGAGAAGTAGAGAAAAAATATTTCTATTATACTATTTAGTATCAAAGAGACAATATCATTGTTCAATCAAATGATCATGGCCTTAACACATCAAGAAAGAGTTTGAGCAGCTATAAATTTCACCTCTTCCCAAGTGCTTGAAGCAAGCGGATCAAATGATGTGATGCTCTTATTAGTAGCAGCAGTGTTACCAGAATCCCCAAGACCAAGTGAGAGAGTATTCTCGATATTATCGGCATTCTCATCCAAACGGATGGCAGCCATGACAGAGAGCAGCTTCAAGGACTGCAAACAAAAAGATATGGTATTTAGAGATCCAAGTGAGAAAACGCTGAGCAAATTCAAACAATAACATGCTGCGACTCCAAACAGTTATGATTTATAGGTAGTAGAGAGGAATTATAGGGTCCTGATGTATCGCGATCGGTAATCCAGAAAATTGATCCGATGCGCCCCACTGTGGGAGATGCCCAAAAGTCTTCCAGATTGGATGATCCTTTCCATCCAATCCTTGGCCTTCTCTAGACTGATTTTTTTTTTTTTTTTAAACCATCTACTTGTAGACCACTGATTGAAGCGTTAGAATCATCCAACCAGGAAATTTTTGGGGCATCCCCTATCCATGGTAGAGTCCGTCACACCAAAGGTCCGGATCACTGAACCATGACCCCACTTGTACCAAAGGGTACATCAGGACATTGTTCACATAATTATGATAGCGCACAAATAGAACACCTGACTAACATTATGCACATGGGTTCATCATCACTGAACGAAGGTTCAACTTCAGACAGTTGTTTTATATCAAAGTAATAAGCTGTGACATACTGCAGAGCGGGCAGTTTTTGTGATAGCACGGATGTCTTCTTTCCCAGTCCAAACTCTAGGCATCGAATCGGCATCACGGCTAAACAAGGTTGCAAACCTGTAAACAGCTTAAAATGGTTACTCTCATGTATATGAGTAGAATCAACTCAATCTATAAACCATGAAATGACCCACTACCTGTCCTTCATACGAATCAGGACCCTTCCAGCTTCTTCTCTCGCCTTTGTTTCAACCACATTCCTTGCATAATCTGCCAGGTTTGCCAGCATTTTATCCATGGTTGCTTGGTCAATGTCGAAGCCAGATAGGGCAGATGAAAGTCCAGACAATGCCGACTCGGTCTCGCGTTTCAGAAGTTTTTTTATCAATGGCCAGGTATCATTGCCAGCAGCATCTAAAAGAGCTTCCACAGGTGCTGCAAGTGCTGCATTGAGTTGCTCCTGCAAGAAAATCAAAACATCATTAATCACCGCTGATGCAGCATCTATAATGAAATTTAAACCACTAACAACACAAGACGATAGCATCCAGATAACAAATCAAAGAATCATAAATATGCAATGCGGAAAACATCTATTCTGAGAAAGGAAAATTATATAATGGCAAATGCTTCATATTAGTTACATGAAGTGCTGTCCTCACCAAAAAATGTGGGACCATGCATGGTGATGGAAACTATTAACCTGGTGGGCAACCACCTGGTATACAAGCTCTGACCATCACAATGTTGTGGTTTCCTCATTTGAATGTGGACAATTGATCCTTCTTTAAAAGTTACAATCCTTCGTCCGGGCAACTGATCGGATGCCTACTACATCAGAGGATTCAGATCACCTTACTTTTTGGAAAACCACCATCCATGTGGTGGCCCACCAAAACAACAGTCTTGAACATAATTTCATAAGTGCCAATTGTATAGTAGATATGTTTTGGCGCTCACTTCATGGAGCACCCTGAAGCACTAGCTTCATAGGAACATCCTTCAATAAGAAAATATGACCCATCATAGGACAATGAAATCCAGGCTATCTTACCTCGTATTGGGCATTAAGTTCAGACAATTTGGCAGCACGAACAGAAGCTACATGAGCATCAATGTCACGCCGAAGCTTGTCCCGAACTTTGGAAGGCTCCCAGTTTGCTTGCTCAATGGATACATCTGTGGACATATTTAAGTAACTCCATTAACTTGCAAGTCTCTATAACAGTGATTAGGAAATGAATGTTTTGACATCTTAACTAAGATTATAAAGAGCTGAGTGCACCAAAGATTTCCAGAAATTAGAACTGGGAATCAGTTCAAGACCAGGAGATGCATGTCAATTGGTCGGATAATCTTAAGCAGTCAGCCGTTGAATTTTGGACCATTGACCATTTTCTTTTAAATCATCCATTTGATGGCCACCAATTGGCTGGTTAGGATCATAGAATAAATGTGATTTTTGAGGATGTGATCCATCCACATAGAGCATACCATTTAGGAAGACTGGATTAATGACCATGCATGACATGGGTATGGTGGATGATTCACCACCATTTAGGAAATGATGAAAAATGCACAAAGCAGTGTAGCCCTTCAAAATTAATACCACTCAATCGAACTCCAAATTAATCTATGTCCAAGGAGCACTGAGGAGCTCATGGGCTCACTGATGGGCAGGTGATGGCCGATTTACACCTAGAATAGGAAGAGTTGACAATAAGGAAAAGAGTGCTATTTGAGTGAAGCTTTGTGCAATAATCTGATTAAGACTTTAAGAACACAAATTCACAATGGAACAATTATAAAAGCAGTTTAGCACTACAGAATTTCTCGTTCTTATTTTGTAAACAGTTAAATAAAAAGAGAAGTAAACCAACAAAACAAAACAGTATCAACCCCAGCTAACCTACCCGAAAAGAAAACAAAGGAAAACCATATGAAGAAGAAGAAACAATAAACAGAAAGGCATGCTCTGTTGAGGTGGCAATAATGAAAGTTTCTAGTTAGATACCTGCACATCCTTCATCAAATATGGACATAAAAGACTGGGTGCAATCACGAGCAGCCACAGCAAATCCTTCCCCTCTATTAAGAGCCTTATCCAACGCTTCCTTAAAACTATCAAGAGTTCTGGATCGGAGGTGTCCCAACATGGATTGATAGGCAGGATGGACTAGCTAAAAAGTTCAGGAAAAAAAAAAAAGAAGATGAAGCAAGGAAACAGAGTCAATAGTGCAAACATTTTCTCAAAGAAACTAGTGAATCTAGAACATTTCTCAACAGATCTTCAGAATCTTGGACCCCAACTTGGCATTTGTCGTCACGGGTCCAAGATGAGTAATAAGCTCACTGGTTTACAAAATAGGAGCTTGGAATCAGTACTCAAAGCCTGAGTAAACAGAGTCAGTCAAGTTCTGAATTCATCAGCAAGTTTTACATGATCCTCTCAATCAAATAAATAGAATTTAGGCAATACAATACCTTTCAAACAAGAAAATACAGATAAGAAAGTTCTGATTAAGAAAAACATGAATGGGTATCTTTTCTTAGTGAGGACACTGGTGTTCATACATGCTTACGGACCTATGGTACACCAGGACGACCAAATTGAAAAACTTGCCATGTGAGATACCTGCCAGTTTATTTGTAGAAAAGAAGCATTTGAGTGTCTCAATCTGGAATAGTGACTTTCTAAGGTTTGTTAGGGAGAGAGGGTGGAAGGACCTTCTAAGTTTGTTCAACAAATGATTCTCTGGTAGACCACTCCATAAAGCAACATGCCAGAGATGAAGAATCCAATATAATCTAATCATGGTATTCCGTAAAGGTTATGATCCCTGTAACGGTCACCACTGTTACCGTTACGATATGGACCCATAATGGTCGTTATAGTCTCTCTTTTTTTATTCTATCGACCCTGTAACAGGCCATTACAGGTCATTTTTCCATAATGGCCATAATGGCCGTTACAACCCCATAACGCATAACAGTTGCCACCATTACCATTACGTAACAGCCATTACAGCACACCTTGAATCTAATACACCTCTTAACCTTGTTATACTTAATTTCTTGAACTTAAAATCTCTACTAACATTTCATATTTATGAACATCTTATTAGCATCAAGAAAAAGAAAGCTTCATCATCATCCTCATCATCTAAGCTTTATCCCAACTAACATGGTTAGCTACACGAATCCCGTTCCACTGTTCCACTCTATTAAGAGCCATATCCTCAGTTAAACCATACGTCACCAAATCTTTTCTTACCACCTCCACCCACGTCCATTTGGGTCTTTTCTTACCACCCCCTTCAACTTGAACTAACTCACTCCTCCTAACTAGTGCAGTTCTTAGTCTTCGATGCAAACCATCTAATTCTACTTTCCCTCATCTTATTACCTGTTGGGGCTACTCCTTTTCCCTCAAAAGCATCTATTCCTAATTATATCCTTCCTCGTCTTGCCCATTCTCCTCAACACCCTCAATTCGGCTACATTCATTCTATGAATATGTTGTTCCCTAACATTTCTGTCTTCTTCTTCTTCTTCTTCTTCTTTTGTTTTGCCCAATAAGAGTATGTTGTTGCCCGACATTCTGTCCATAAAGCATGGCTGGCTTATACTTGTTTCATAAAATCGCTCTTTTAGTTTGATTGGCATCCAGTAATCAGTACATAAAATAGAAAAGTATCTACGATCTCTGGTCCTAATTTGGGCTTATGATTCCTTCTATCCCTAAGCTCTCAAGGCAGTCGTCATTTAACAAGTGATGGAAATAACTTCACCTTTTATTGTTCTATATGGTTTGGTAATCCCTTCAATGCACCTAAATGATCCAAGTCCCTACACTACCCCTCCCTCATTTTTGCAAGTTTAAAGACATTTTTCTCACCCTTTTGTCCCTAATCTATTTTATAGGTCGCCATCATTAAGTTTAGCCCCACTCACTACTTTTTTAGCATGTCCGTGTTCTTCTAAATTTTCCTTGTTTCTAGTCCCTTGCCAAGCCTTGTAGCATGACTGTAATAGCCTTTTGGACCTTATCATCCCAACACCAAATTTCCTTGTGCTAGCAGTGGCTTTTCCCTTTAGGGACTGTTTAGATTGGTAGAATCCAAAAGTAGATTTGGAAAGACAAACATCACATTTAAGAAAAAGCGTGGAAAAAAAAATCCTAAAAGGGTTGTTTTTTTTAGTTTTCATGATTTTCAGGTAAATGAGGAATGGACAATGGTCAAAAACTGGTGTGGAAATGAGGATTATCAAATTTCTTGGATGAAGAGGAAACCTTCTTTTATTTTTAGGAAAGTTGTGGAAAGGAAAACGGTTTTCCACAAGTTATCGCAATCAGCAGAGAACGTCAAAGCTACAGAAAATGTTTTCTTTTCTACGGTTACTTTTTGGATTCCATCAATCCAAATAGACCGTTAGATACTCTTAAAACTCCTTTCGCCACCTTCTTAATGAACTCAACCATCTATATTCACATAACTTCTTCCTCAACACCCTACCTTCCTTATTTCATTAATGTAATTTTTAAATAACACAGCTTTCTGTCCTTTAAAATTCTACCTTGTCCTTGGAAACCCATTAATATCACTCCCTCTCTTCCATCTCTTGATGTAACCATCAGTTTCGTGGTCATACTCTCTCCTAGCATGCTGCATAACCTTACAATCATAGTGATCATTCTGCTGCCTAAGTAGAGAGAAGTCTGTATGGATTGTATATGACCCACTTCAAAAGGTCATTAAATATTCGTCAATCTTTTTAAAGTGTTTACCATTTGCAAAATTGTATGCCAATCGCACAATCAAGGATGGCGTCCCCATCTCATTTCTATTAGTCAAACCAAATCCTCCATGTATCCTTTCATATCCTCTACTATCTTTTCCTACATGACCATTTATGTCCCATCCTAAAATCATCCTCTCAATTTGGAATTCCTTGTAATAGTCCATCCATGTCCTCCCAGAATTATTTGTTTATTCTATCCTCTAACACTGTATATGGCGCTTATCCAGTAATGCCATTGACTACCTCCCCTCAAAACACAAGTTTTATTAATAAAAGGTATTGCCTACTCTCTTAACATCTATAATTTTATTTGTTAAATCTTTGTCGACCACTATCCCTAACCCATTTCCATTTTTGTCCTTTCCTATATACCACATTTTATATCCATTAATTTATTTTTTTTAGTTTTGCCCCCTTCCACTCGGTCTCCTATAGGCAAGTGATGTTAACTCTTGTTCGTTTCATTGTATCCACTAACACCATATTCTTTAAGTCTTACCTATCAAAGTTCCAATGTTGCATGTGGTAAGGTGATTCATATTCTCTTGGACTAGCTTCTTTAACTGCACTTGTCTAAAATGACGCAAGAAACCTTGCTTACTTTTCCCCTCAACCGGGAGCCGGAAAGTGGGCCAAAAAAAAAAAAAAAACTCTTCACTTGATCATGTACGCCAACAGTCAAAAGCTCAGAGAAAAGGCGTTAGCAGCTTTAAATTCCTATGAATTCATTTTAATCACATAACGTACAATGAATGTGGAGGATCCAATATATATATATATATATATATATATATAAGATGGGCTCAAACCCAAGACCTCAATATTGAAACGCTCCACATCGACCATTATCTTTGTTCGTCAGATGATTTTCATCTCCATACATAAGTATTCTTGCTCGTCAAGATATTTGTACTTTCTGGACATGAGTTTATTAACAATTGAAGCACATATTTAAGTGATATGTAAATCCTTCAAGAATCAGTAATGTGTTTCTTGTAATGATAACAATCAACAAGACAAAATTCAAACTTCTATAAGCATATACTCCTACATGTAGAATTCTTGATTCCAACTGCTTCCGCTTCACAGTTCTGACACCTTCATCAAAATAGATAGCTTCTGTGTCATACCTGCAAAAGGAAGAATAAAATCAACTTGTTATTGAAAACAACCGATTCAAGATTCAAAGAAAAAAAAAATTTACACTGTAAGAAAGTTTCTTAAAAATGAGACCATTAATTTAATGAAAGCTTTAGATAGTACAGGACTAGTGAAATCTAAAACAAACCACTGGAGCTAGTTTGAGTGTACCTAAAACTGAGGGCAGACCCATGCTTCCACCCCAAGAATGTGAATGCAATGATACTGAGTCCGACCTGCTATTATTACATTCGCATGTTGAGGAGGACTTTGCCAACAGGAGTTTTTGGTGCATCCCACCATCCGCACTTTTTAAGATGCGCCAAACAACTTCCTCTCAACAAAATGCACATGGGTCAGGCCTCATTCTCTTCAATACTCAATCTAAGGTATATCCAGACAGGCTCTTGGCTGGCTAAGATATTAGACCTGGGACTGATCAGAGATGAAATCCAAATAAACAGATTTACAAAAGAAAAACTAGTGAACATGCAGATGTAGGCATTCATGAACTTGAAGCAACAAGAAAAGGTCTTTTGTTGTCTATTACACCCTCATGAATTTGAATTAAGGAATAAGAATTGGCAAGCAGAGACTACATGCTATGACATGCTGCAGTAAACCAAAGTTCCTACAGAGCCCTGCAGCACAGAAACTGAATATTTATTATATTTTATCAACAGAAGAAGAATGCTCACTCTGATAGACAAGTTGTTAGGATTGCACTGAGCTTCTTCCCAAAGCCTGGAACTGGGCCAGATTGTACAGCTTCTTCCAGCTCAAGCCATTCCTGCAATATTCTCAAACATATTTCGTGGTTAATAACTATTTTGTTGTGAAATAATACAAATTAGAAACCACAGTTGATGAACGTGGAGTACCTCATTCGAAGTTAAACTAGCATGCCTTTCATTGGCAATTTCTTCACAACGTACAGTAGCAACCATAACCTACAAACAGAATGCATGGAAAAAAAAAAAAAAAAAAAAGTCAGTACACCAAGACAACCCACATCTTTAAATGGTGGCTTCCAACAGGGATATTGATTATATTGTCACCTTGTGGGCAGGAAGGTCAAGGTCTTTGTTTTCCTTGATTGTCTTCCAGATTTGTTGCGCACTAAAAGAAAATCCTGAAGCAGGAACAACAGCTCGCCGATCTCCAGCAAGACCACCAGGAGCAATTGAATGAAAAAATCGCTGCCTTAAACTTGCTACCTTCATTGATTATCAAAGTAGAGTTGAAACTGATAAGACCATCTCGAAAGAGGTAATTTAGACAACAAGCAGTAATGATTCATAGGGGCCTATTTCTACAATGAATACAGGCTGCAATATTATCTCTCAAGGTGAAAAAACAAAGCATAATAGAAGTTCAGAGAAAATATACAGACACTAAGGGCCCGTTTGGTTGGCACCTGGAAACTCGTTTCCAGCTTAAAATCGGGATTCCAGTAGAATCCGATTTTAACCAGTGTGTTTGGTGACAAGTTCCATCCAAACAGGATTCTGCACAGAAGCTTAATTTGGCTGGAACCGGGATTAGTGGAAACGGTTCCCTACACCATTTCTATCGGAAAGGAAAAGAGGTGGCCCACCTCCATATATGCCATATATGCGTTGCACATCTATGACATATGTGTTTTATATCCACACGGTCCATCCATTTTGAAAGCTCAATTAAGGGCATTAGACAAAAGATGAGGCAGATCTAAATCTCAAGTGGACCACACCACAGGAAAACAATGTTAATTGAACGTCCACCATAAAAAACTTACTAGGGCCCACTATAGTGTTTATTTGCCATCCAACCCGGCCATCTATCTTGTGGGACTACAATAGGCGAGGGGTCAGGTTCTTTGGCGGATCCAAAGCCCAAGTGGGCCATGCCACAAGCAACAGTTGGAACACAATCTAGATTACACAATTTTCAACCAAACAGCAAGTTCCATATTAACTTAGTTTCCTTTCTAGTTTCTGCAATTTTGGATTCCAACAGTGGAATCTCGTTTTTATCCATAACCTGGATTTTGCAACCAAACGGGCCCTAAGGCCAACCATGATTTAGATTTCAAATCCTACTCTCCTCACAGGCATGCAGGATCTAGTGCCATCCATCAGGTGGGCTCCACCCTGTACACACTGTGTCCTAAATACCAGCTAGGTCCTGTCAGCAGGTGGGACAAACTTGGCACGTACCGTTGGTCATTTTTTCTAGCGCATTTTCTCACACACTTGTGGGCACACTTGCACGTCAAATGTGGTTGGTCATTTTTTCTAGTCCATTTCCTCATGCATGTGTGGCCTGCCTGATGACCAGTTAGCCCTAATTTCTGGCCACGGCACACATGTCAGGATCCACCCAAAGAATGCCAAGATATCACACACATTGGCATGTGTGAATTGTGAAGAATAGGATTCAAGGTGTTACTATCACAAGTTGCCTTTGCATTTCTTTGCATAGATGATATCCTACTTGTATTTCTTACCTGCTCCTTAAATTGCTCTTCCTTCTCCTCATAGCTGGAAAGACCCACAACTTCCACCTGAACATTTAAACAGCAACAACAAAATTTAGAAATGGCATTTGCAGAAGCATTTCTGCGCAAAAAGCAAAAGACAGCTGATATCTTACATTGAAAAATTCACTGAGGGGAGTTTCCTTGTGAGCTTGTGGTTTGAGAACACCGTTCCATATCTAAAAAATAAATATTACAAAAAGAAACACCATTAGAAACTCACTGCGACATTGGTACAAAGCAAAAAAACAGTGCATCAAGTACCTTCTGGATATCTTCCCTCAGAATAGGTTCCAAATTTTCTAATGGGGTCTGTGCAAACAAAAGAAAACACAAAAAGCATGAATTACAACAACATTTGTTGGTAAAGGAAAAAAAAAGTTCCACCTACACCTCTCAATAAGTGTAGGAGTTGGGCTGTACCTTGGATTTATCACGTATAACAAAAAGCAAAGTTGTTTTACGAGGACTAAACAACCGCAGCATGACCTGTCGTGAAAAGAAAAAAAAATCACATAAATGTGAATGTTTGAATTTCCAGATGTGATAATAGCTTACACAAATATACGCAGAAAATTACCTGGAAAACGGTCTTAAGAAGAGGCTTGTTTGCAGCCTGCTCCCGGCCAATATCATGGCACCACCTAATATGGAAAGGTGCATTGCAGAGAAATTACATGTAAAAACTGGAAGCATCTTGATTTTTCAAAAAAAAAAAAAACGTGTGAGAATCTAAGAAAGAATCATTAGATTAATAAGCTTACATATTTATAAGCACTATGTCTGAAACTGCAAGAGCAAAAAGAGCACTCTGTTTCTCAAAGGCAGTATCATCCTGAAAATTAAGATAAAGAAATCAAAGCAGGGGCTGCAGCATTAGTTCGACTCTCAGAAAAAAATAGTGCAACAAGCATGGTGTGCTAAAAAAAAAAAACAAATTCTTTCTAATTTTTTGGGCAAAATAGGAAAGTTCTTGGGCAGCAGCCATGGCTAATTCCAAGAGTCAAGGTAAAAGGAAGGTTGATGTCTGGTCGGCGGCCGATCATACAACTTCAACCTTCCGCCAATCTACTGATTTAATAGTCAATCCCAATATGCTTAGAGAAAGACTAAGATGATTATGATGATGATCATGAACATGTTTTTCGGCAATGTTGATCACAATGTTCAAAAAGAATACAATCCTTCTAAATTCAGCAAAAAAGAATAGCAAGTACTAACACGTTCTGTCTCTAAAATGTAAATAGGTTTATTCTAAAATAAGAAGTACAGGAGCAAGATAAAGATTGTGAACTGATTTTATTTTTTTTATGACAACAGGGTGTCCCCACTCCTTTTTAAAGGCGGGACTAATCCCTGCAGATGCACGCAATCACCCACAAACCATGTGCATCGGGTAAATCAATTGCGGATTGTGAACCACTCAATCACCAGCAAACCACCTGTGGATTGTGAACTGATTTTTCTTTTCTTTTCTTTTTTTCTTTTGAAAGGCAAGAACTTTATTGAGAAGGGGACAAAAGACCCCAGCTAAAAAATAAAGAAGAAGAAGAAGAAGAAGAAAATACAGACAGATCATTATTGGAGGTTTCGAACAATTGTGAATTCATTCAAAAAATAACCTACCACTTGGACCACAAACATCAACCATCATCATCATCATCATCATCTAAGCCTTATCCCAATTAATTGGGGTCGGCTACACGAATCTTGGTCCGTCATTCCACCCTATCAAGGGCCATAACTTCAGTTAGACCATAGGTGATCACTCATGAAGTCTTTTCTTACTACCTCCACACCCGTCCTTTTGAGCCTTCCCCTTGCCTTTTCAAAGCCTTCAACTTGTACCAACTCGCTTCTAAGCGGCATGGTTCTTGGTCTCTGTTGCACGTGACCAAACCATCTAAGTCTTTTTTCCCTCACCTTATTACCTATTGGTGCTACTCCTAAGTTCCCTCCAATGCACTCGTTTCTAGTTCTATCCATTTTGACCCCTTATTGGACCACGAACATCAACGAGAGGGCAAGTCAAGGACCTCGTGGCTTAAAGAGGGAGATCACAATACCAAATTTTTCCATAATTTTGCTTCTGCTGGATCTCGTGTTAATTCTATCTCCTCATTTGAAATTGATGGTGCTATTGTTACTGACAAAGATGTCATTTGTAATTCTATTGTCCAGTTCTTCTCCCAACTAGTATCTGCAGATGATGTGCCTTGCCCAAGAATCGACGATCTCCCTATTCGGTCCATTTCGGAGGAAGAAGCTCTACCGCTAGAGAGACCTATTGATTTGGAAGAGATTAAAGTTGTTGTTTGGGACTTAGGTTCAGACAAAGCTCTTGGACCTGATGGTTTCCCCATCGCATTCTTTAAATCTTTTTGGGATTTGGTTAAAGAGGAGTTGTTTCAGTTTGTGCTGGAACTATTCGAGCAAAAGCACTTGTCTTCTGAGCTGGGGAGTACCTTCTTAACCTTGATTCCTAAGCTGAAGGGGCTTGGAACATTAAGGATTTCCGCCCCATTAGCTTTACTTGGTAGCCCCTATAAAATTCTCTCCAAAATTCTGACCTAAAGAATTCGACAAGTAATTCCTATGTTAGTCTCCCCTTTTCAATTTGCTTTTGTAGAGGGTAGACAAATTCTTGATTCTGTTCTTATTGCTAATGAATGCCTGGACTCCTGTGCTAGGGAGAAAAGATCGGGTATCTTGTACACACTTGACCTCCAAAAAGCTTATGATCATGTAGATTGTAGATTGGTCATTTTTGGACTATATGCTACAGGGAATGGGGTTTGGCTTTTCCTGGAGAGCGTGGATTAGGATCTGTGTTTCCTCTTCAAAGTTCTCTATCCTTATTAATGGAGCCCCTTTTGGCAACTTTAGAGCCACGAGAGGGCTTCGACAGGGGGATCCGTTATCCCCATTTCTTTTTATCCTTGTTACTGAAGCTCTCAGTGCTATGCTTTCTAGGGGTCAAGAGATGGGGTTGTATAGAGGTTTTTCTATCCCTAATCTCCCATTTCGCATTAATCATATGCTTTTTGCTAATGATATTTTATTATTTTGTGAAGCAGACGAGAGTATGACCACCTATCTTAGCATCACCATCTGCGGGTTCCAAGTAGTTTTCGGGCTTAAGGTAAACTTGTCCAAATTAGAACTTTTTGAGATTAATCTTGATCCTCAGGCATGTAGTTCCTTCACTGATCAATTTGGGTGAAAGGTGGGCTCTCTTCCTTTCCTCTACCTGGGTCTTCCCTCTTTGCATTGGTAAGCCTCCCCTCTTGCTTATGGGATTGCATCCTAAAGAGAATGGAGAGGAAAACATCATCCTGGAAGTGCAATGTCCTCTCGTTGGGAGGTAGAATTAACTTGATAAAGGCCTCGTTGTCCAGTATGCCATTTTTTTTCCCTCTCTTTATTCCCTTGCCCGAAATCTATTCTAGCTAAAATTGATAAATTCGGGAGGAATTTTCTCTGGAAAGGGAATGATGATTCTTTCAAGTTTCCGTTGCACCAATGGAAGGAGGTGCGGGTATCAAGAATCTGGAGTTAATGAACAAAGCCCTCTTAGCTAAGTGGGTTTGGAGGTTTGGAAATGAATCCAACAGTCTTTGGAGACAGTTGATCGTTGTGAAGTATGGTACCTCTATTTCTGGTTAGTGGACGAAGGAATCCTTGTACAGATCCCCTTTTCTTTGGAGAAACATCGCTAAGTTGTCTCCCACCATTCAAGAGAATGTGTCCTTCTCCCTTGGCGATGAGAATAGAATTAGATTTTGGCTTGATTGATGGTGTGGCTCGTCCACCCTAGCTGAGGCTTTTTCCCCTCTATTCGTTGTCTCCTCCAATCCCTTCACTCCTATCAAAGACTGCTTTTATCATAATGGACAATGGAATTTGGATCCCTCCTTTCAGAAGAAATTTTTCTGACAATGAGGTCCAGGAGTTCACTACGCTTCTTTCCCTTTTGCAGGATTTCCATCCCAATCCAAGCTCCGATGATGCCTTGGTGTGGAAGTTGTCCAACTCAAGAAAATTCTTAGTCGGGTCTCTCTACAACTTCCTTTCTTCTTAAAGGCCTTCTTCCTCCTACTGTCATATTGGTGCGGCTTGGGCCTACTTTGTTCCGCCTAAGGTGGCGGCATTCGGGTGGCTTGCAAGTAGAAACAGAATTTTGACAATTGATAACTTTTGTAAACAAGGGATGATCATCCCGAATGTGTGTCCCTTGTGTCTTAAGGATGAAGAATCGGTAGACCATTTGTTGATCCACTGTCCTTTCTTCGCCGATCTTTGGTGGAGCATTCTTCACATGGCGAATATCTCTTGGGTGATGCCCTCCTCCCTTGACAATTTGTTCTGCGTGTGGCATGAGGATTAGGGTTCGTTTGGCAAAAGGAAGTGGCGCTCTATTCTGATGGTTGTCCTGTGGGTGGTGTGGACTAAGAGGAATAATCATGTTTTCAGAAATCCGAGTGCCTCGCCGATGTTCGTATTCTCTAAGACTTTGATCCTCTTTTGTGATTGGGCTCCGTAGTGGAGCGGGCTTTGTAATTTTTTTCTTTTTTCTTTTTTCTTTTTTCTAGTTTCTCTTGGGGCCTTTACTAACCTTCTTAATAAATTCTTAGCTTTCAATAAAAAAAGAGAGAGCATAATAGTTGTACCCTAAGTATGATTATGTATGATGTGGGACGACCATATACATTTCGAAAAAAAATAATAATAACCTTGAATGTTTTAGTCTTATCATTCCCTACTTATAAATTAGGAATAGCTATCATCATCAATTAACGCCACCATCGCTTTGCTAAGCTCACACATGTAGCAAGGAAGCTCATGTACACACCACCACATGTGCAAAGCATCCATCAAATCGGTCTGGCCAAGTATATGCTTCTCGCCCAAAAATAGATCTGGTACATTCAACAAGTGAGTCACGATGTTAGGAGAAGTTGGGCTACAAAGAAAACTCCAGCCAAGTTTTTTCGAACATAAACCTAACCTGTGGACCAACCTGATTCTTGGGCAAGAGCGTCTACTTAGTGGTATGCCTCTAATGAATGGATTGAATATCACATCAATGTGTCGTACTAGGACATGTAGGGCTGTAAATGGTCGGGTTCGGGGCGGGTTTAGCCAAAACCAGACCCGCCCGTTTACTAAACGGGTCTGGGTCCAAATTTTAGACCCAGACCCTTTTACTAAATGGGTGGGTCCGGGTTGGGTCCGAGTCAACCCATCAGACTCATTTATAAATGGGCCCGGGTCTGGTAGAGGGAGATCCACCCAGACCCATTTATAAATGGGTCGGGTCTAATGGGTCCGGGTCTGTATTAAGTATGCAAGCATTTTATAAGGCTTAAAACAAGGTCTGGACGGGTCTGGGCCGGACGGGTCCCTTGAAACATAGACCAAACCCGCCCACTTACTAAATGGGTTCCGGTCGGGTCGGGTCGGGTGGGGTGGGGTCGGGCCTAATATAAAGGAAACCAGACCCAGACCCGTTTAGCAACTGGGTCTGTTCTTGGACCCAGACCCATACCATTTAACAAATGGGTCGGGTCTAAATGGGTCGGGCCTGGGTACCCCATCGGGTCCGCTGACCCATTTACAGCCCTAAGGACATGTATTGTTCATGAGCTGCCTTGTACATGCATGTGGGCTTAGCAAAGCTCAACAACAAATATCTAATTGCAATCTAAATAAAATATTGAGTGAGTCAGTGATTTTCCAATTTCCCTTTAGTAAAATATATTCTAAAATAAATTAATATGCAGTTAACAATTTCCACTCATAGATGTTGTCTGCTGCTCAAAAATATGATTATGTAGCTCTTTCCAAATCCCAATATCCATGTAGCTTAGAATTTTGTGCCTTTCTCTAGCTTTTCTCTAGCAGCACTTCACATATCATATCATCACTCTTCATTAGTCCTTTATGCGGAGTGGTTTTCAGTCTGGCACTATCAAAAAAGAATACAAGGATTTATCGTGCAGGTCGCATCCATTACATGTTCTACAAGGGTAGCGTGCTTTGATTAATTCATTAGATTTAGTAAATCCCTATATATTTCAGGCAAAGCAAGACAATGCAATTTCATAAAGTCATCTGGAAATACTAATAAAGCACAAGGACATTTATAATATAAAAAAAAGGAGAATCAAGTCCGGTTGTATAAGGATTTGGAAAAGCACCTCTCCTCGCTCCCTCCCATCGGTACCCTCCAGATCCATGACTAGTGTACATGGTTCAATATCAACACATCTTGCCAACCAAATGCCTTTTGTAGTTTGAGACCTGAAAATAAAGGTGCATACCATTATTTTCGAACACTCAGAAAGGTCAAATCAAGCATAACTAGAGAAGGTGAAGATCAGAGAAACTTAGAAGCAGTATGAAACTTACCTCCCCTTAAAAGCATCCATCTCCCTGAAGTTGGTGCGGAATAGATGGTTCAAGAGAGTGCTCTTCCCTGATCAAAATCATAACAGATGTCATGAAACTCATTTACAGTAACCAAACACTGATTGATGTATAAATTAAACTGCAGCTTTTTTATTTATGCATGAACTAGTGTGCTTGAGAAGGGATCTAAGTCTTAACTATAATAAAGAACTTCAAACACAGTTAGGGTTACGCATAAAGCAGACATAATACTAACTTGGTTAATGGACATCAAAACCTTTCAATGACTTCTTCCACCGAGCACAAAATGGATAAGTAAAGAGCAACTTAGCAATGGAAAGCAACATCGTTTTAACAATCCCATGATTGGTGAGACTACTATGTATAACTTCAACCTTTCTTAATACCAGCCATTCATCCACTTCGCACGTGGCATACACATACATCAATGCAAAACCCCCCAAATCATGGGCCCCAATGTGGATGTCGCATAGCCCAAAAATACACTGATCAGATAATCTTAACCAACTTATAACAGCCACTGCATTTAGACAGCGACGGTTTCTCTTCAACCATCCATTGGGTGACAACCAACTGGATGGTTAGGATTGGCCGATTGATGTGGTTTTTAGATATGCTGCATCAACATTGGGGCCCATGATTTCAGATGGCCTAGATTGACTTATATTTATGCCACGTCTATGGTGGATAAGTCACCAACATTAAAAGAAGAAGATGAAGATGATGATGATGATGATGATGAGAAAACAGAGAGTAGTCTTGCCCTTCCGTAACATCCATCCACATGACAAAGCAGACAATACTGAAAGATTAAAATAAAAAAAAAAAAAAAAAAACAAGAAACAATTGCTTCTGACCAATTCCTTGAGGACTTCTAAGGAACTAATGGCAAAATTTCAGAACTAGTGGTGAACGACAATATAACTATTACAAGTAACTCAGAATATTGTCAAAATACCGGGAAATATAGCAAAATCTTCTCAGGAGTATTCTGCTCCTCGTGGAAAAGTACCACATCACCTTAAACTAGTAGAGATGCTTAACCAAGATAAGATAACAAAAGGCAAAAGCAACAAATTGAAGTAGCTAGCCAATCATACCACTACTTTGTGGGCCCATGATAGAAACCACAGCATAGGAAAGTCCACATTCCCCAAGCTTTACAGCCTTCACAAAATTTTCAACGCCAGCGACATCAAAAGTACCATCTCCATCGATGAGGTTGGTAGAGCAGCACTCCTCCATTCCTAGGAAAAGAAATAAACATATGCATTAGCAAATAGTGACAAGGTTTCAGAATTTCAAACGATATGTTTCTAAGATAGGTAGTAGAATTTCAAATGATATCTTTGTAAGATCAGTAAGAAATTTTGGAACTTCTCATCATCATCAGACCATCATCTGTTTCAGGTCCTAGTAAGAAGTTCTTCACATGACTTGTTTGGAAAGGACTTCAATAAAATGCTAGGAAGAATGCGAAGGCAGATAGCATTACAACCAAATTTTCAAAGTCGTGAAAGACAGTTCAAGTGGATAGCAGAACAGGATTCATGTAGCCAACCCCATTTAGTTGGAATAAGGCTTTGATGATGATGACAATGAAAAACACAAGTTCAGGTGAAAGCGTATCATACATGATGATTCAAAAGACAAAATGCGGGTGCGTCATGCATGAGCATCAAGGATCACATGTACCGGCCAACCACAAAACTGACATGAATGGGAATGCACCGACCATTACATACTACATACCAGTAAGAATTTTGACCATTTTAGGCACGTTTTGGCAATACATATGACACTGAATGTATTCGATCTCTGATACACAGATACATATCGCCCAATACAACATGATATATACAATCTGATGTTTTAAGCATCATGAGCATGAAATTAACCTAAACCAACTGTCTAAATTCCTGCCGCATTCGAAATCCTAGAGCCAGATAGTCAAACGAGCGAGCACAGAAAACCCACTGCAATCGAGATCAGCCAAATCAATCACATATACAGGCTTCTCAAGCATGCAAGACATTCCCAGATAACAGAATTCCGATTTCTCGACAGTAAATGAATCTGACAAATCATTTCGGTGAAAAGAGAAAAAGAAAATAACAAAGCAGATTCCAATTCGAGAATATGTTCTATCAACACCCAGAAACTGAAAGAAAAGAAAAGCAACAGAAACCCATATAACAGTAATAACAATCAAAACCGATATCACAAAAGGCAGATTACACTCAAACCCAACAACGAAAAATCAGAATCTTAGACCAAAATATCAAAACCCAGAGCAGATTTCAAACACAGCACCACCTTAAATCTTGCTTCTTCCAGTCAAAAATAGCTCCCAAGAAAACCTAAATCACACTCAAATTCGAAATCTCAATCACCACGGAAAAAATCCAAAACCCAACACAAACAGTAACAATAATCAAAACCCAGATCATAAAATCACCCAAAAGAAAGAAAATCAAACTCAAAATCAGCAAATTCCAAGACCAAGAAGAAGAAAATGAATACGGAAGAAGAGGAAATGGAACGAAGGAAAGGGAAATCGGAGAAATACCCATGAAAGAAGATCCGATTGGAAGATGAGATTGAGAAAGACAGCGAGAATCGAATTGCAGGAGAGAAGAACAGGGTCGATCTAACATTGCCATCTGCTATTTCTCTCTCTCAACTTTTTAAAAAGTAAACTCCGCTGTCAAAAGATCAAATACGGTATTAAAAGGCAAATCCGTATATCTGAAATCGAATACATCCCAACGTATTACAATAAGATACGTCACGACTCTAGTAGGATGTAGGATTTCTTCCATGATCCAAACCGTTTATTTGATAGGGCTCTGCCTGGATGGGTATACCCGTAAATAAAATCTAGGAATGGATATCTCAACCTTTAATTATGAAAAGGTTATGGTGACCGTTCTTGTTATCAAGGGCTTGAAATAACCCAATTACAACCTTTAATTTTTTTACTTTCCACCTTGTAAAGTGAGACTCGTCCTATGAACGGTTTGGATCAATGGAAGTTGACCCAGATTCAAAGGCTTAAATCCCGATGTATCGTATTTTAATACGTCCGAATACATCGAGCAAACCTCTTTGAAGAATACCTCTACGGCTGGGGGGCTAAGGATGATTGGGTTAACTTCCCGGAATATGAATGTATTCGCTCGAGTGAGATGGACGGGGGAATCACTGCACACGTCATAACATTGGACACGTGGGAGATCTGGTCCATTCATCATGTAAAGGGGTAATGGTATTACAGCCCAGAACGGAAGGGGCGGGGGGGGGGGGGGGTGTTCTTCCACTCGTCGGATACGGATGGTCATGATTCCGCGATGGGTCCTTGGATTAGGAGAGGATGAAACCTGTGTTAGATATCCGTGAAACGGCACACGTGTCATATATCCCGACCATTCATCAGGTGGGTTATTCTGTGAGTATACCATGGACCAGATTTCATTCTGGTCTGGTGATCAGGTGGGTCAAACTTTTACGAGAAAAACGGGCGGCTGGAGAGAAAAAGGTCAGAAGGTGGAATTCAACTTTTTTCGTACCGGAATTTTCGTAGCGCGCACTATCTGATAAACGGCCCTGATCTCTTACAACTCTCTGGTATAAATGACATCCGTCGCATGAGGTCGCTGATTGAATCACGACCGCATTCCATATCTGTATATTGAATATTGACCGTTGGTCATTTTTTATATATTCCATCGGTTAAGATTTTCTCATATGTGAATGGCTGCTGCCTGAGACGTGGACGTAAGCCAGCGATTGCATGAAGTACATCCTACTCGGTGAATGGCCCAGATATTGGAAGCTTGTTCCACGTCGGCCGACACATGTGCTGCAAAGGCCCCGTACATCCCACGCGAGCGATTGCACTTTACATTCCTCGGACGAATTCACGGAAAGAATGTAGAAATGAGGAGTTTTGATACTCTGAGAGAGTATGAGCTTCATATGCACAGTTGCATACTGCCTCGTTTCGAGTGGCACGCGTGTCCCACATGGAGCGGATTAGGTGAGACCCGGATCCACCGAGGTGGATGGGACCCCTGTGGGGCCCACTGTGATTATATGACTTCATCCACGCCATCCATCCGGATGGAAAGGTCATTTTAAGGCATGATCCAAAGAATGAAGCAGTTCCAAATCCCAGATGGACCATTGTACAGGAAACAGTGGTGATTGACCATTAAAAACTTTCTGTGGGCCACAAATGCTTTAGATCAAGATGATATTTGTGTGGTCTATTCATAGGGGTGCAAATGGGTCGGTACCCAAACTCAACCGATTTAAACTAGACTCATTTATCAAATAGTACGCGTATACATCTAAGAATAGACCCATTTGTTAAATAGTACGCGTCTACATCTTAAGGTTTGGGCCTGGTGTAAGTCTTTCCTTTGTATTAGTCGTAAGGGACCCATCCAGGCTTGTTAACAATACAGAAGCACGATGGATGTAACTTGGCTGAAATGTTGGGACCGGAAAAGCTGTGTGGACCCACCATGATATATGTGTTTTATCCACACTGTCCATCCATTTTTTCAGCTCATTTTAAGACATGAGACCAAAAATGAAGCACATCCACTTCTTAGGTGGACCACACAATAGGAAACAGAAGTGATTGAACACGGACCATTAAAACACAAATATCAGCTAGATGTGACCCCAAGAAGATTTTAATGGTGAGCATTCAATCACCACTGTTTCCTATGGTGGTTCACTTTAGATTTCGATTTGCCTCATTTTTTTGGCTTGTGCCCTAATGGATGGACGGCGTGGATAAAACACATACATCATATGGGCGCGGCTTCAGTGGATCACTGGATCCAGCGAGGTGGGTGGGATCACTGACTGTGGGGCCACCTTGATGCATGTAACTTATATCGACGCCGTCCATCCGTTTTTAAAGCTCATTTTATGGTATAATGAAAAAAAATGAAGTAGATCAAATGTCAGGTGGACCATAATACAGGAAGCGTTGGTAGTCGACTATTAAAAACTTTTCGTGGGACACAATTTTTGGATCAACCTGATATCTTTGGTCTCTTCTTTCAGGTCTTTGTGACCTTATCAACAGGTTGGATGGCAAATAAACACTCTGGTGGCCTCTATGAAGTTTTTAATGGTGGGATTCAATCACGACTGTTTTCTGCGGTATGTCCACCTAATATTTGGATCTGCTTATTTTTTGGGATCATACCCTAAAATGATCTGTAAAAATGAATAGACGGCGTGGATGGAAGGCGCATACATCACAGTGGGCCCCCAGCGATTGGACACATGTAGAATGGCTGTGTAAATGCGTGTACATGGATTTTCATACTTCTGCCAGAACAACAAAGTATTCCCCTAGGGAGACGTGCCATCACGGATTGCGGATTGCCTGCGAAAGGCTTTCGCAGGCATCTCCTTCCTTCGGAATCTAGGTGGGGCCCACCGTGATGTTTGTAAGAAATCTACACCGTCCAACCATTTTTTGAGATCATTTTAGGCTTTGCGACCAAAAATGAACTGGATCCAAGACTCAAGTGGGCCGAAAACGTGACGATTGAACTTTCACAGTTGAAATATTCGTGGGGCCAGTGAAGTTTCGAATCAGGATAATATTTGTGTTTTACGTTCATCTCAGTAGGAATGACATTATGAGCGGTATGGATGGCATATAAATATCACTGTGGACCCATGGAGGTTTCAACGGTAAAAATTTCCCTACCCACCTTTTGCTTTATTGCGGCCCACTTGAGTTTTGGATCCCGTTCATTTTTTTTTGTCTCAACGCCTAAAATATCTCAAAAAAACGGTTGTACGGCGTAGATTTCTCACAAACATCAGGTTGGGTGTCACCTAGATTCCGAGCGCAGGAGATGCCTGCGAAAGCCTTTCGCAGGCAATCCGCGTCCGCCATCACTGAACCGACCAGCCGGGACCCACCAACCGTCCATCTGTCCTTGTCCCCATATTTTTTCGCCTTTCTCCTTGCTTTTTGGTATGACTCAAATGCACATGGGAAATTGTAATCCGCACGACCTAGTTGATCACGACCGTCCATCCATTTGACACTTGCCATGGATAGCCTGCGTGCGACAACCTACGCATTTGTAATAACGAGGGACCATGATAAGAAACGGATAACTATATTCCATTGAACGCTCAGGATGATCCGATTGGCAAGAATTTTGCACTGTTGACCATCTATAATGCAGCCACGAGAGAATTGGGGATAGCAACAGTGGTGTGTCCCGCAGACTACTAAAATGATCTTCCAATTTGGATTTTTAGTATCCAGGCCGTTCATCCCGTTGGTAGCACTTGGTAAGCATCCAAGATCAAACCACTCATGCGTAGGCCCCAAGTTTATGGTGAGTACATCAAAAAAAAAAAAAAAAAAACCTTTCATCATTTCTTAACCATCCATTCTTCAGATGGAATTGTGGAATGTCCGATAAACGGACCCTATTATGTCAATCTAGGAAATGTTCACAATGTATGATATTAGCACGTGAATCCTGCTACATCTCACGCGAGCGAATACACTCGGAATTCCTTTTTTCTCTCAGGTAGCTGATATTTACACCCCTTCTTTTAATGCCAGCACCCTTTACTTCTTCTCCTTAACTTAGTTTGGTATTATTCTAATACCAAAAGTTAAGAAAAATGGAGTGTGCATTTAAAAAATCTAATGCGAGGTGATGCACTATTCGAGTTTTGTATTTATTATTGGTCCGAAAGTCTTAAAAATGCAGCTGAGCTGCCGAAAGTTTGGCAGTACCACGTCAGTGTCACCGGCCCTCTCCGTAAAATGCACCCTTTTTTTAATTTTTGTCCTGCCTATAGAATATGCCGCGGTGCTTTTAGATATACGGACAGCAAGTCATCAATCTGTACCGTCCATTAGATTTGTACTCCTCTTTACATGCTACCCTTTTAAATTGAGGTTGATCAGAGGAGCTTTTATTTAGAATCAGAGTCGTAGAACATCGGCGGAGGCGGATTGCGTCCTACCACTGCCAACACCGAAGCCGCGGCTCATGGCAGGAGCTCCGTTGGGCCCACTGTAATATATGTGTTTTATCCGCACCGTCCATCTATTTTTTCAGATCATTTTAGGGTGTAAACCCAAAATGTAGGCTCAAGTGGACTGCACCACATGAACTAGTGGGGATTAAACACTTACCGTTAGAATTTTTGAGGGCCGCAGAAGTTTTTGATCAAACTGAAATTTGTGTTTTCCCTTCATCCAGGTCTATGTCACCTTATGAACAGGTCCGATGGCAAATAAACAGCACGGTGGCCCCTAAGAAGGTTTCAAGGGTGGCATCATTATCAACACTGCTTCATGTAGTGTGGCCCACCTGAGCCTTGGATTTGCCTCATCTTTGAAACCATGCCTTAAAATTATCAGTTAAAATGGATGGACGGCATGGATGAAACTACATCATGGTGGCCATTTTTCCATCTCATTTTAGGTTATGGTCCCAAAAATTATTAGATCCAAGGTTCTAGTGCACCTCACCATAGAAAGCAACATTGCTAATAACCCCACCGTTGAAACTTACATAAGGCCCATTATGATGTTTTTTTACCATTCAACCACTTTATAAGGTCATATAAGCCTCGATGAAGGGAAAAACTTCTGTTGCCCCCCTAGAAGTTTTCAACAGTAAGCATTTGATATCCCTTTTATGGTCCACTCAAGCGTTGAATCTAAGTTCCTTTTGAACTCACGACTAAACCCTAAATCCTAAACCCTAAAATGACATGGAAAAATGGATGGATGGTGTGGGTAAAATCCATACATGATCACATCACCCCTTGGAGCCCCAGCCTAACCCGAGATCGGTACAGGTCGGGGGAAGTACACTATCAGTGCCAGGCAGTTTGTATCATTTACAACAAAGAGTTTCAATATTCTCAATATGAATTATTAATTAAATAGATTCAGCTTCAAATGGCTTGCGTTTCCAATGGCCACTTGATTAGATGACGGTAGATAACCATCCCAATGGTGGCTTAGAAAACCGATAGATGGTTAGGATCCTATGCTTTGCACGACTTCTGTTTTTTTTTTTTTTTTTCCCTAGGGTGAACCATAACTACTGGTTTCCACCTAATGGCTGGTGCAACCCCTGGCTCGAGCTGCTAATGACACTAACTAGGATTCAATCTTTAGTTGTCTGACTTGCAATCGTTGTTAGTTGAAAAATGTAAACGAATATTTATGGCACGCATTTTACATGTTCGGTGCAATTAAAGTCTAAGGGGCTACTTTTTCATTGAAGTGGGTGAGGGAGTTATTTGATATTCTGCATCATGTTATGCTTTGTACTGGGGCACTCATGGGCTTATTTATTTTTAGTCAATTGTCCCATCCTTGTTTTTAAACACCTCGCAATAGAGATAGGATAGATTGAGGCAATTATCATGTGTGCTAGGAAAATTGATAGCAGAAGTAAATCAAACGAGTAAACCACTATGGCAATCACACGAGCAACAATAAAAAAACCTAAAAGGCAATCCGAATTTAACGTGGAAAAAACCCTCACAGGTAAAAAATCATGGCACAAAGTGAACAATCCACTATGATATCAAAAGTTATAAGAGATAGAATAAACAAAACTCATATCTCAACCCCACAAGAGAAATCCCAAGTTTTCTCTAAGCTTTTTCTCTTACCCTAAAACTCTCTTAATCCCTTCTAGGAAACCTGGCCCCAATGGCAAAACTCATAATCTCGCATTACATCCCTTTTATAGGCATAAAACCGAAACTAGAAACCTCTTACGCAAAACCGCGCAAGAAACAAATTCAAATAAGAAACAAGTTGACCGGTCGATGGCCTCTGCACATGAAGATTTGAGGCATCTGATTCCAACAATCTCCACTACAACTCCTATCTTCATGCAATACCTTGCCATGCACCATCTTCAATCTCTACTCCATTATCATCATAGCTCCACCTGTTTCTCATGCCTCATCGACTTCATCATTGCACCTTCACACACCTTTACAGCTCTTCTCATGTGGCCCTTGGGCACTTGCCACATACGAGCAACCATGGATTTCGCTGCCAATTCCGCAACTCCACTATGAATAGTGCTCCCGATCAAACCCGATCGTAACCGATGAATCTAATTGAAATATTGGCATACTGATTCACCTTCTTCCACTCTACTTCTTTCATAAATATCAATCAGTTTTCTATATTTTTCTTTCACGGAATTCTTCTCTATGTCGAATCTCGTACTCGATGCCATACTCTCGTCTAAGATCTGAATTCTACTTCACCCCAACAATTGCTTTGATACCACTTGTCTGTATCAATGTAACACGCCTACCAACCTTATCTCTAATACCACTTGTTGGAAAAACCAGCAGCAGGAAATGAATCAAACAAGCAAACACCATAGCAATCACACAAGCAACAATCAAACACACACAAGAAGGTAATCTGGATTTAACGTGAAAAAAACCCTTCACGGGTAAAAAACCACGACATAAAGTGAACAATCCACTATGATATCAAAAGTTATAAGAGATAGAAGAAACAAAACCCAGATCTCAGCCCCACAAGAGAAATCTCAAGCTTTCCCCAAGTTTTTTCTCTTGCCCCATGACTCTCTCAATCCCCTCTAGAGAACCTGGCCCCAATGTCAAAACTCCTAATCTTATATTACGCCCTTTTTATAGGCAAAAAACCAAAATTAGAAACCTCTTGTGCAAAATCGCACAAGAAACCGACTCAAATAGGAAATAGGCCGACTAGTCGGACGACTGACCGGTGGCCTCTGTACATGAAGAATTGAGGCATTCAATTCCAACAGTGTGCATGCATATATTTGACATATGTGAACTAAGGGACAAGTGCCAATGCTAAGTACTAATGGTCAAATTTTAAAAGTGGAGCAGAATAAAAGATTTTTAAAAATTCAATTTAATTAATTAATCTAAATCAAACATATCTAAACAGGTTTTCCTTTAATAAAAAATACAAGTAATTAAATTATATATAATGATGAATGGTCAATTGAAAAGGTGAGGATGTTCAAGCTCTCTTATTTTCCTCTATATAATTGGATCTTAAATAAAAGGAGATATGGTTGCAAGAGATGCACTGCATATGGTGTTACAATACCCTATGAAACACATATATACCCTTGTTATTGGCAATTAAACAAAACATGACACCACATGTGTAAGTGAGGGCTAGTATTTTTGTGCGATCGTGATGTGCGAGCATGCTAGAGACGTACTCAATTCAATGTTTGATTGAATGACCGCATATCGAAATGAATACGTAGGACCGAATTCAAAAATACAACTATCGAGTCAGTCACTAATTGTGATCAGCGATCAAGCGATTTGTGAAAAGGGTAAGGGTTAGTCCTCTTTGAGAGTAATGGATTATTTTTGCCTTACGACTTCAAGACTTTTATTTCACGAGTAATTGTAATTAATATTACTCAAAGGAATATAGATAAACAAATAAATGAAAAGAATGATAAAAAAAAATTGTCAAATTTGTTAATATTTGAATTCACAATTGACAGTGTCGAAATAAATTAGAGAAATAAACAAGTGAGAGGTAAATAGTTGATCCGTCTATAAGAATGGATGACCGAGGTGAATAGTTAGCAAGATGTAACTAGGAAGATCGTTTAAGTGAGAACTTAGTTGATTGGATCCTAGTAACTTAAGGTTATAGATATTTAATACAATCTTACGATACTGTAACTCTGGAGAGTTACAGTAGTGATATATGTTAAGATTAAGTTATGCCATGAATATAAGGATAAACGAAAAGATAGATGATAAAAGAATAAAGATCATGTTTGGCATGAAGCCTCAAGCTCTTCGTCGCATGCTCCTTTTATAGCTTCTAGAGGCAGTGACCTTATATAGTCTTCAGCATCATGAAGGATTTGGATGATCGGTTGTGAAAAATTCATTAATTCTTCCATGTTATTTCAATTAAATTGTGACCTTGTGTGAGTTATTATAAGGTGTGAGCTTCCATTAAATTAAATTATTGCAATTCAGTTAGATCGAACATCCAAACACACAATATTGCACATTAATCTCCTCCCCACGTTATTTCAATTCAGTTAGATCGAGCATCCAAATGCACCCAAAGTTGCACATAATCTTCTCCCCACATTAGTTTCAAGTCCGACTTCAAAATGAACGCAATCACAATTCATGAGTGATTAAGCAACCCCAAGTTGACTACTGTAATCTTATCACAATCCAATTCGATTGCACATCCAAACGCGTCCTAGAAAAACAAAATTCCAAATCCGAATTGCAATCGAAGCCCGATCTTTGTGTAAGAAGCTTAGAAAGCAATATAAAGAAAAGCAAGAGGAGATGAATTCAAACATTACTATTGTTTAGAATAAAGGAAATCTCTGAAACTATGCGCTCGAAATTCTTTGTATATTTCCTCAGGAATATGTAGACCGACTCCATAAGAGAATACGCCATCGATCGCCGAGTGAAGATGGGGAAAATATGTGGGACATCAACCCATTCCTCCAACCAGATTTCAAAAGATTGAAAAGCCTGAAAATTTAGAGAGAAAAGATGGTGATGATGATGGTGATAAAGAGCAGGGAAGGCTTTGGAAAACCAACTGCAGAAGAAGTCTAAGGTCCTGATGTATTAGAACAGTAGAACTGTCCGCTTGCACAATTACAAGTATCAATGGGAGCCACGTTTCCGTCATCCAGACCGCTGGGATCATGGTCCAGACTCTAGATGGAAGGTTTCTCGTAAAAGAAGTATCCTAGACCATAGGTTCCTGAAATTTTTATCAGTATCCCACAAATAAACAGTTTCAAAAGAAAGGAATCAATGGTCAACTAAATGTTTGATGGATATGATCACTTTAAATAGGGAAGAGGTTATCTTCACCTTTTTTGAGTGGGTTCCATAACATCAATGGTCTGGATCAATGAAACATGGGCCCTACTTGTACAAAAAGAGCACATCAGGGGGAGCAGATTAGTTGCGGCCCCGGCCTCACCGAAGACAGTGCGGCTCTTACCGTGGGGTCCACCTTGATGTATGTGTTTTCTAAATCCACACTGTCCATCCGTTTTGCCATTTCATTTCAGGGCATGAGCCCAAATTTGAAACAGATCCAAATCTCAGGTGGAACATACCATAGGAAAGAGTGGTGATTGAATGCCTCACCATTAAAAATGTCCTCGGGCCACCGTAATATTTCTGTAATGTTATTTGTCATCCAACCTGTTGATAAGGTCACATAATCCCGGATGAAGGGATAAAACAAATATCGGCTTGATCCCAAATGTTTGTCACCCACAAAGCGTAATTAATGGCCAATCACAGAGAAAAACCAAATATTGGCTTAATCCAGAACGTTTGTTACCCATAGGAAGTATTTAATAGTTAATCACCATTGTTTCCTACAGTATGGTCTACTTTATAATTGGATCTGTTTATTTTTGGATTCATGCCCTAAAATAATCTGGCAAAATTATTTTCACAATTTCTACGACCAGTGGAATTATAACAACGCAGTTAAACAATCTGGTTAGCATACAATGAAGTAGAGGGTCCAGCTCAACATTTAGTATGGATTCTGACAAAAAAAAAATGAGGTTAATATTATTAATGGAAAACGAAGCAAGACAAAACAAAAACTAAACAGAAACAGAAAACTGCAAAAGAGAACTAAATCTAAAAAAGAAAAAAACTAATAATATGACAAACTGTCCCCTGGACAAGAGACGCCCAAAAAAAGAAAAAACAAACATCATGGACCCAATCTCTAAACAAAGCTAGAACCTGAGAGAAGGCGCTAGCCACCGTGATTGATCGACTACGAAAACATCTGTTATTCCTTTCCATCCAGATTGCCCAAAGCACAGCGAGGAGAGTGGTTCTACATTTTCTTATGTCCAAAGCCCCACCAGATTCACCATGCCAAGAGCTTGTCAACACATCAATGGAAGAACACATCGCCCAATGAATCCCGGCCAGTCTGAGGACTCTCAAGGATGTGTTTGGCTACTCAATTCATTTCCATAAAGTGGGAATGACCAAAATAGGGCTAACCCCACTTCAATCCCAAAGGGCGACCGCCCCAAATTGAAATTAAAATAATTCCAGGTCCAACTTGAACTTGGAAATGAATGGAATTGCAATTACGGGAACCCCCACCCCACTCCATTCCCAATGGGGGACTGCCCCAAATTGAAATTGAAATAAAACAGTCATTTTCAGATTAGTAAAGCGATTTCAAGCAACGACTGTAATTTTGTTAAAAAATCAATACGGGGAGAGTTGTGGATCCTGCACCAGCTATGCAAGGACCCAAAACGAAAAAGAAGGAGAAGGAGAAGGAGAAGGAGAATAACAACATACCTTTTCTCCGGCAAGCGTCTAGAACTCAATGCTCTCTCTCTCTCTCTCTCTCTCTCTGGTTATTGTTACTAGGATTGGAAACCAAGGTGGATTTCCCGCCACGCCTTGTGCAAGAAGGACGTGGATTGCCCGCGAAAGCCTTTCGCAGGCATCTCAAAACATAGAATTTTACATACATACCTTAATATCGTCAGAAAATGATAGGTACCATCCAACCATTCCAAGAAATTTTAAGACTGGAGATTTGCCAAGCAAACAAATGTGTATAAGATAGTTCATGTACATGCTACCACATGAGCATGTGTGGAGTAGGAGCATGAGATCCACACTGTCCATCATGTGGGTCTCACCATGCGTATCTCCTGTCCCAGAAACCAGGCCAGTGCTCCCGTCAGGTCCACCACAATATTATAAATAGTCAGGCAGCTTTATAAAACTTAACCTTAAGTTTTCTCATCTGTCCATTTCCTTTGAACATTGTGGCCCAGATCTGACCAGCTGTTTTCATATCAGAGCCTCAAAGTGCCCCGCCTTATGGAAGTCGCCGATCATGTGATCCTGCATGCTGTCACATGTGGTGTGTAGATGAGACCCCTTTCACACAGGTGAGGACGTAACAAATCTATCATTCACAAACCAAATTCACATACCCCTAACCTAAATTACCAAACTAAACTGCATAGGGATGAAATAAGAAGCCTAATCTCACTATTTCTAGAAATTCAAGCTGTTTACACATGACAATTCACACATCAAATCCATATATGCTAACCCAAATTATCAGAATCAATTGCAAAAATTCATGGAAAACACAACTGCAGTTCGTCATCAGTCACATTGCGATGTAACAGAGGGAAAATATCTGACAAAAGGAAATCTAGCGAGACCAGGCCAGACCGAAGTTCCACAATCATACTCTATCTTTCTCATTTCCTAATACTTTCCCACAGCAAGAAAGAAAAATGAAAAATATTCTAACCATTTTAGGAAATTCAAGCCCATTTAGGCATATGATCATCCCAACATAAAACAACAGAATCAAGCCCATAAACATGATTGGAAAAGAAGATAGTACTCATTTGTTAAACAACCAAATTGCAATTTGCGCCATAGCAGATCGGTAACATCCATCAAAAACCAAAGACAGATCCACCAAGATCAACAATACCCCAGAATCCAAAACCAAATCCCTTTTCATCCTAAGAATCCAATACCAAGTCCATGCATTCCAACCCGCACCCACACCGCTGGCATTCCTCAAAATTCGAAAGCGAGAAGGAGGCGGACAGTAGGCCCACATAGAAATTCAGCTCATCACCTTCCCTACTCACCTCTCCTATACTCAACCAGAAGAACAAAACCTTCACAGTCACTCCTTGCAATTCCTTCAAAGAACCAAATGCCACTTTCCCTGCAATCTTCCTCTTGTACTTCAAAGAATACCCTCCATCCACCCTAAATGTACAGTCTCCACTAAGATAGACCTCAAAACTGCCATCTTTGTTCAATGCATAGCTTTCAACACCTTGTGGGAGGATCCCTTTTGGGAAATTGAATTTCTCGAGCATCTCATAGGCAGTAAGGTTGACTGAATCATGGGGTAGTGCAGAAATGAAGGAGAGAGATGAGATCAGGCAAAACCAAAGAAGGGTTTTGTAGGCTGGCATGTTTGGGTGGTGGGTTTTGAAGGTGAGAGTAATTGGATCGATTTGAAAGGGGATTTTGGAGTGATAGATCGTCAGTGGGTTTGATGTGCTTTTCTCGGTTGGAGATGAAATGGGGTTTTTCTTGAGAGAGAGAGAGAGAGGGAGGGAGGAAGTATTGGGCTGGCCGTCTTGGACGTTTGATTCTTTCAGAGAGAGAGAGAGAGAGAGAGAGAGGAGCAGACGCAGTTTGGTTGGTAACCCAACCTCAGCCAGCTAAAAAATGAACCATTTGTCAGTGGATGCGATCTGTTGCTTATTTTTGTCTTTAGTGGCCATATTTACGCTACAGTTCAAAGGATAGAATGGTCTAAGAAGTATAGTTTTCTGTATATAGAATACGCTTTTTTTGTCCTACCGAATGAATGGTCCAGATCTTTCATGTATGTGCCACGTACGTAGAAATGACATGGAGTCACGGTATCTCTCATGCCTCTAGATCTAATCATCCTTCTTACAAACATCACGGTGGGCCCCACCTAGCTTTAGGTCAAAGGACCTTTCTATCAAAGGCTTTCGCTGGATATCCGTCCGTTTTTTCATCGATGCTAGATGGAAGCAAAATTTGGAATAAAAAGATTGGGTCAATTATGAATTATACATTAACTTATGCGTTGGAGATGGTTACTTGGAGCGAGGGGTGTCAATGGGTAGGGTTAGGGCCGGGGTAAGCTCTGTCCAAACCTGGCCCGCTTCCCTCAACACATGTCCAAACTTGGCTGGGCGGGACAGGCAACATTAGTGTAGCCTGAGCCCAGCCCAACATGCAAATGCAAGGTTTAGCCTGAACCCGACCTAGCCCAAGAGCCCGACCTTTCACATAAAGAGAGAAATTGTCCTTTAATCTTATGATTTTCCATATATGAAAAAATTCATCAACACTACATAGAATAAAAAAGGCTTTAGGAGGGAGATGAATTTTTAAAGAAAATTTGTGTAAAATTTAAATTTAAAAAGAGAAAAAATATTTTAATTTAAATTTTAAACTAAAAAATATATATTCAAGTCAAGCTGGGTTGATGAGTTTTAACAGCCTAGTTCACGTTTAGCCCATTTGAAAAACTGGCTTATAGTTTCGGCCCAAACTCGACCTGCAGGCTTGATACTCTAATCCAAGCCCGGCCCAAGGCAGGCTAGGCCCGAAAGCCCGTCAGGCCAACCAGGCCCATTGACAACCCTACTTGGAGCTGATGCAAGCCGCTCAATCGATATTTTTGCTCGGTGTATGAGGATACCCAAGAATAATCTCCTAGATTAGAATATTTTAACTAATTTATAGAGCTCAGCTCAGCTGAGATTGGGCTTGAATTATTGATGTGCAAATTACTACTTTTAAGGGTATTTTTGTCTTTTTAAAAAATTATACATTAGTTGTCTTTGAAATATAAATTAAAGTCTCATTTGTATTCATGAGTAATTGAGTAAAAAACAGAAGAGGAGAGGATAAAGAGAATATAACAAGACATCGAAGAAAATCTTTAAGGTGATATTTACTTTGAAGGTTTTTTTTGCTAATTTTTTTAAATCATAGAAGTCACATGTGCATTTCTCAATAATAGAATGAGTACTTTCCAACGATTATCAAAATAATGTGAAAAGTGGATTTGTGATTTTTGTATTTGTATTTTATGGTTTAATGAGCTCTCTTTCTATCAAATAAACCAGTGCTTGTTTTTCTCCACCAAATTTTAATTTGTCTTTCTAATATAATGAATCACTTGCTTGCTTTTTTTCTTCTAGATGTATCTCATCGTGGTGAATCATGTAAATTTTGTGTTTCTTATATATTGTGATTTTGTATATGGGTGCACTTTTTTACCATTTTATTCCTCTTTTGTGGTGCTTGATTCTCGATTGTATTGGGGATTATTAGGTGTGCATGCAAGGTGTTTGTAATTTTGCTCCTAACTAATGACTAATCTTGAGTGATGTAACTAGCGACTATAAATATAAATGAATTTTATGGATGTAAATTTTATTTAGAATAAAAGGAAAAAGTTTTATAAAATTAAAATTATTAGATGTTTCTCTCAACAAAAATTTCAAAGCAAGCATAGGGAGTGCATTTCTTTAGGACAACATCTATCTCCATTTTCTTAGTTTTATAGATTTTCAACTTTGATCATGTTCTTTTTGCACACACCCACCACTGATGAATGTTGGTGTCACTTGTCATCTCATTTTTCAATTGTGTTAACATTTAAGGGTGTGTTTGGTGCATGGGCTTAGGGGGAATTAAGGGGAATTTGGTGGGATAAGATTTGAAATAAGTAATAATTACTCATGTTAGTGGATTGTCATGGGATTTGTGGAATACCACGCAATCCCACACACATTTGGAATAGACGAGTATCTTGCCAAGGTGTTAATGTGACATGGGTTTTATGGGCCCGACCATGTTGTTTTTTTTATATCCACACTGTCTGTCAATTTTTTGAGATCATTTTAGAGCATGATCCAAAAAATCAAGCAAATCCAGTGCTCGAGTGGACCACACAGCATAAAGTAGTGGGGATATCGATTCCTACCATTGAAAACACAAATATCAGCTTGAACAGCTTGAGTGGAAAGTAGTGTCATCCAACCTGTTCGTAAGGTCAAACAGACCAGGGTGAAGGGAAAACACAAATATCACGCAAAACTTCTGTGGCTCACATGAAGTTTCAATGATAGACGTTTAATCCCCACTACTTTGGATTTGTCTGATTTTTCGACGCATGCCCGAAAATGATCTCAAAAAATGGATGCACAGTGTGGATATAGTCCATACATCATGGTGGGACCCACAAAAATTGTTAATGTTAACCCACATTTAAAAAAAAAATTAAATATCTAACGCGGGAAGCAACGCTCAAGCTTGTGATTTCAGGTGGGACAAACTGCAATTCATCCCACCTAATCTCAGCCTCTCCAAACAATGCATGTAATTGGCACGGTCCCAAATGCCATTATATCCCACTTAATCTCTCTTAAGTCTGTGCACTAAACACCCCTAAGTTTTCTGAACTGGCGTAAGTGCCTAGGGTAGGTGTGAGCACCAGCAACATCTCTCACACCTCTCCTTTTAAATGTCCACCCTCTTTCTTTTTTTTTCTAGTGGGAAAAAGCACATAACTAAACTGCTACTGGGCATAATCTTTTTCATTTTGCTTCATGGTTACACGGGGCGGAGTCATCTCCAACCTCACCTCAAATGGCATTTTAGCAAGCATTTGGGGTGGAGTGAAAATGATTGAGTCCAGATTCTCTATTTGCAACAAATAGGAAATTCCTACCTGCATCTTCAATGTGATGAGGTTTTACTGAGGATGTAATGGAATTGCAAACCTATGTGATTACGTGGACCAATAAAAAAGCTGCTAGCAGGGATTTTCTGTTTGCAGCAAATCGAGAGTCCGAACTCAACTTTGGCTAAAAAATGCATTTTTACCCAAATGGGTGGAAGTGGCACATCTGTATTCGTGCGAAAATCATTGCCTCAACGGGTTGAATTTGGATGAACAAGCAGAGGAACCTCTGAAAACTTACCTTAGGTGGGTTAGGAAATGTATTAAAAGAGAAGGGTATTTATGTCAATTCATGCTTTTTAATGAAACTTGTCGTTTTGTAACTTGGATTTTAGAATCGTGAATTGTATTTAATAAATTTTTGTTCTTCCAAATTTCTTCTTGATTCTCATCTCAGAGAGCAGATTATGTGAGACCCTGACCTCACCCAAGACGATGCGGCCCTTACCGTGGGTTACTGTGGGGCCCGCCTCAATGTATATATTATGTATCAACCTCGTCCATCCATTTTTACGGATCATTTAAGGGTATAATACCAAACGGGAAGCAAATACAATCATTAGGTGGACCATAACATAGGAAACAATTGTAATTGACCATTAATAGGCCACATAAGTTTTGGATGAAGCTGATATTTGTATTTTACCTTCATCCAAACTCATGTGACCTTATCAACAGATTGGATGGTAAATAAACACTACGGAAATATGAAGATGCGTCCTAAGAAGTTTTTAATTGTAGGATGGTCAATCACCTCTGTTTCTTATAGTATGGTCCACCTGATAATTGTCTCTACTTCATTTTTGGGATAATGTCCTAAGATGATCTGGCAAAACGAATGGACGGAGTGGATACATAATGCATGCATCAATGCGGGCCCCACGGGTAACCCCACGGTAAGGGCTGCACCGTCTTGTGTGAACTAGGGGTCGCACCTAATCCACTCTCATCTCTGAGAGCGGATTAGGTAAGACTACCGTGGGGCCCACCTTTATATATATATATATATATATATATATATATATATATATATATATATATATATATATATATATATATATATATATATCCACGCCGTCTATCCATTTTTATAGATCATATAAGGGTATAGTACCAACGGGGAAGCAGATCCAATCATCAGGTGGACCATAACATAGGAAACAATGGTGATTGACCATTAATGGGCCAGAAAAGTTTTGGATGAAGCTAATATTTGTATTTTACCTTCATCCAAGCTGATGTGACCTTATCAACATTTGATGGTGAATAAACACTACGGAAACATGAGGATGCATCCTAAGAAGTTTTTAATGGTAGATGGTCAATCACCTCTGTTTCTTATGGTATGGTCCACCTGATAATTGTCTCTGCTTCATTTTTTGGATAATGCCCTAACATGATCTGGCAAAATAGATGGACGGAGTGGATACATAATGCATACATCAAG